>JASDDO010000024.1:411184730-415984730 GCA_030015575.1 Agapanthus africanus | reverse complement strand
ACACTTTATTCAAAAATCCAAACAAAATCCTTATGCTATCATCATCCTTAGCCATTCTTGCTTGAATCTTGGTGCTTGAGGCCATCACTTGGAGCAAATTTGTTCTTGCGAGATCCCAAATTGAGGTATAATTCTCATCAAGTTACTTTCATTTTGCTAAATTCCTTTAATTGTATGGTATTAGTGTTAAAAGTTAACTAATTTCTAATCTAGTTTAAAAAAAAGAGAGTAGTTTGTTTAAACTAGGGTTTTGAAGCCATGATAATTAATTAAGTTGTTTTATAGTTAATCTAGTTGTTAATGAACTAATCTATATGGTTACCTTGTTATGTAGTCTTCAATTTTGCTAATTTAGGTAATTTTAGAAGTTTGATTTTAGTTGTAAATTGTTGTTTTAGGATTTTCAAGAGAGGGTTATGTATGGAAATGGTTTGTGAAACATGATAATGAGTTGATTAGGGTTAGAAAACATTATTTAGTTGATTAAACCCAATTTGTTATATAGTATTTTGCTAACCTAATCTAAGAGATTAATCTTCTTATGTGGGCTTTTGTTGTGTTAATTTAAGTTTTCAAGTGTGGAAATTGATTGGAATTTGCTAGGTTATAAATTCAAGAAATGGTTGTTTAGGGAAAATAGGATTGGAATCATTGTTATTGTATTGTAATTAGTGTTTGTAGATTGCTTGTAGTGTGGTTGGGTGATTATGTTATTGTAGTCGTTTTGTCGCAAATCGGCGATTTTTGCACCGATTTTGGAATGCAAACGCTTACTAGTTTTCTTATAAAGCTATGTGATGAATTATTTTTGATATCTTGATGATTGTAATGGCTTGTCCTACGACTTTTAGGATGCGTGAGTGCGGATTTTTGGGTAGTCGGGTTTTAGTTTTGCCGGGCGACCAAATTGGCGTTTTTTTGGCAGTTTTTGCGATTTTCGCGTGTGTTCCGCGCACTTTGTGCACGTTGTACCTAGCTAGCGAACTTTAGTAGTTTCGTTGGGGTTTTGCGTCGTTCTTGATATGTAACCTTATGTTTGGTATTGATGTAAATTCCAGGTTCGGTCGCGGAGACATCAGACGCGGCGCGAAAGGGAAAGGCGGTGATTGGACACAGCTAGCCAGGGATTCCGGTGAGTAGATGTAACATCTACGGGGGACTATCGTTGGATGGCGCAAGCCGCCCGATAGTTTTAGTAACTTACAAGATCCTTAGTGATGTTAGTAATTAGGGGTGAAATACTTAGTTGACTATTTGCTGCATCCATGCATTATATTGACATACCTATACGAAACCTTTTTATAGGACACCTGCACCATTGCCAGGGTTTTTATATGCAGCACGAGCACTATTCATGCTTACACACACACCCTGGTAATTGCCATGCCACCACACTAGATAATCTTTAAATTTAAACTTGTGCTATTGCCTTTAATTCCTTAAAAATGAAACCGTAGTATTGCTATTCATGTGCATGTACTTCATCATATTAATTGTTCATGCTTAATACATTAATCACACATCGCCACTTGATTATTGATATCATACGCATTCATTATCATTGATATATGCACTTATGAGGATTTCTTGAGATTTTATGATATTGCTGGATTTCGGGGGAAAACCGCAAAATTTCTAAACTTATTATATTTTTAAAATATGTAAAATTGCGGTTTTCTAGTGATGTAAGTGTCGTCCACCATGAGTTTGCTGTGGTTTTGGAAATCCGTGTCGAGGAGTGGAGGAACCGGCACGGGTACATGGTGGGTCCGGTAAGGTACCCCGGGGCAAGAGGAATGTGGTGATGACGTTGAGCCTGGCAGGGGACGGATTACCTACCGGTGACTGTTTGGGACGGCGGATATCCAGAGGATACCGACCGTGGCCGCTAGATGATGAGATATTGATATTTGAGATGGGTCAGCCGGACGGCTGAGGCCAGAGATACATTTATGAGATTTGAGACAGCTTTTGGGTGTCGTTGCTGGACACCGGTTCTCGTCGATTCTTTGAGTATTATGCTGGCATTCTAAAAGAGTTTCAAAAACAAAAGGAGATAAAATGTTTCTTATATATACCTATTGAGACCTCAGATATTCATGTTGCATACATATTAGTACACTGATGTTGTATACACACCTGCTAGTGCATCCCGTCATACCTGTATTTTAGATGCTAGGATGCTTGTGTGCATGCATACGATAGCCTTTGTAGATGTTATTTATTACTCATGAGTTGGCAACTCACCCCCGTTGTGCCACAGTCTTTTGCAGGTCCGCTCCGTCAGTTCAGTAGCGGCGAGCGCACTTGTTCTTTTGCCTCTTTTGCCTGAGCTCGAGATTTGCTCATAGGTGGGTTATGTTATTATTTTTGTACCACCTTGTATATTCTTTGTATCTAGTACACTCCATCTACTGTTTCTATCAGATTTATTGTATATTGACCTAGAGATGAGACTGTGAGGTTTGTGGACTTTTATGCTGTATTTTGGGGTCGAACTCACTTGAGTCGACATGATGTTTTCTTATGCTTTATTATGATTATTATGCTTGCTGTCATTTACATTGCGTGGGATTTGTGACCGCCTTGTGGCGAAGAGCTAGCTCCCGCTTGGGGATGCCCTATTTTGTTGGATTCATGTATATTTTTGTTGTACCCATTTTGAGGGCCAGTATTTACAAAGGAGACTCTGCCGAAATTTTCGGGAAAATTAGTATGGTTTTTAAAAAGGGGTTTTACATGACTTATTTGATAAACTTGCTTTCAAATGTTTGGGTTTTCTTCACTCTTTTGCTTAATTGGTTTTGTTTTCTGGGCTTTGGCTTACTTATTTTACGGACGTCTTTAGACGTTTCGTAAATTTAAGTGCCAGTCACGTTCCGTACTCTGCTGGTCGTGACAATTCCGGTTCTCAAGATATAGCTATTTCAGTTTAAGTGCTCGCGGCTGGAAATTCAGTTTCAGAACTGAACGTCCATTTCGCGGCACGAATTTCACCCACTTGGGCTCAGAATTTAGCGATGTTCAGTTACATGAAATCTAGGATTTCCAATAGAGTATTCAACGCAACAGTCGGATCTTCAATCGCATCTGTACGTTGAAAGTTATGCACAGTTGAACCTCAATATGTCATTTCTGAATCTGTTCTGGACAGATATACGTTCTGCCCTTTTAAATACATTTTAAAATAGCAAACGGCGATGAAATGGAATGGAACCACTTGGTTTGTTAAACTAACAGAAATATCTTTAATCTACAGTAGGATTCCGTAACATAAGACTTCAAGAAACACAGTGGTGCAGATCTTTGAACAGAGCACAATAATCAGAAACGCTCTGGACTGCAGTCCAGAGTCGTGTTCCGACCCAGTTATCATCATGATTACAGAACAGAAATCATTAGGATTTTCCATAGGGTTAAAGCTCGTCAATTCGGCTTCGATTTAAGCCCTAGAACACATCAATCCATTATGCATATGATTTATGGTGATTTTATCCGTTTTCAGGCACGAGAAAATTCTAGTTTTAACGGCATATTTGGGGGTATCAATTTTTGTTACAAACAATCGTATTTTCCAACGAGATTCATATACTATATTTATCACTATATGGGCCAACAGATAGCATCAATTTCCGTCAAAACAACCAATCATTTTCATAGGAGATTAGCATCGAACACCTTGATCGTATTATGTATTAGTATTCGACAAATCCGTAAACTAGATATTTTAGGTTCATACCACTAATAATTTAGCATGAAGCAAGTAAATACTTGCCTGGTGACGTCTCGAGGTCTCAAGGCAGCAACGATGTCGCGAACGCGCGTTGTACGCCGCGGAACGAGTTCGCGCGAGCTTCGATCGAAACACGGGTTTTACGTCGGACTTGCCAAGTGCTCGTTGGGGGTATGGAGTGCGCTCTGTGGATCTCTTGGGAGGTGTTGGGATCGACAACGGTCGGCGATGGTGGCTCCGACGATGTGCACAGTGCACGTGCAGAGAGTGGGTTTCTTTTGGAAAGAGAGAGAGAGAGGGAGAGAGAGAGTGCAGTGGGGGTTTGGGGTGATGGAGTGGTGAAGGAGGAGGATGTAGGGAGTCTCAGAGTGGTTCAGGCGAAGTGGGGGAGGCTCGTCGGCGTCGGTCGCAAGGTGGCCGAGCTCGGTAGCGAGTGGGTGGAGGTGCAGGAAAGTTTGGTGGCTGAAGGTGCAGGGGAGCTTGGTGAGGGATGAGCTCTGAAGAGAAGAGAGCGAGGGAAGAGAACGGGGGACGAGGAGAATCGTCGTCGTCGGCACAGCGTCGGCATAGTGAAGTTGGCCGTGGGTCGTTGTAGGTTTGAGAGAGATGGGGGAGGAGTGAGTTGGAGAGATAGAGAGTGTGAGGGAGAGAGGAGCTTGAGACGAGAGTTTGAGGGGTGTGGGATCGTGGTCAGGGTCGCGGGGCAGCACGGGCGACGTGGGCGCAACGAGGGAGAACGTGGGTCCCGAGGAAGAGGAAGCGGGAACAGTTGCGTACGAGGGGATGAAGAGGCGGGCCGGGGAGAACGGGCCGGGCTCGAAGGAGAAAATTAATTCCCTTAAAAAAAAAATGAGGTGGGCTGAGATGAAGTGGGCCGGGGCTAAGAGAATTTAGGGATTTTATTTAAACTTTTGAATGGGCTGGGCTGAGTTTATTGAGAGGATTTATTTGAGCTGGGGTTTTTGTAAAAATATAAGGGTTAATTAAATTAGTTTTATTTGCTTTAGTTTTTTTTTGGGCTGAATGTTTAAAATTAGGTTTTAGTTTAATTGGGTTTGGTTTTTAAATCTTAGGTTTAAACTTTTAGGTTTTGGAAAAATGCAATTATTTAGCCTAACAACCAATTCAAATATGAAGGAAGGGAAAAGAAAATCACTAGAATTCAGAAAAGGAGACTTTTATTGAATTGGAAACGGGGATTTACAAGATTTCTGGATTTTTGGGGAAAACAGCAAGAATATATAAAAAAAAAACTTCTCTCTCTCCCCTCCTCACTTTTTAAAATAAGATGCGGTTTTCTCGTGATGTATGTGTCGTCCACCATGAGATTTCATGTTTTCTGTTGGATTTCGAGACCCGATTCGAGGAGTGGATGAACCGTCTCGGGTACATGGTGGGCCCGGTATGGTACCCCGGGGCAAGAAGATCGAGTTGTAGACGATGAGCCTGGCAAGGGAAGGCTACCTACCGGTGATGTCTAGCACGGCGGATATCCGGAGGATACTGACCGTTGTCGTGAGATTTAGTGATATGGGCCGATCCGGACTGACGGAGCCCGAGGTATTGAGATTATGAGACTTGAGATTTACATGTTTGTGTCGATACTTGACACGGATTTCCATGGATTTCATTATTGAGATTTCAGATTCCTATACACATTTTACTATGATAACAGTTAAAGATTTCTTATACAGATATATCTGGATTTCAGGATTGATTGTTTTATATTCATGGTGCATGCATATCCATTCATATGACATAGTACTATATGAGGCACTGACACGAGCACGGAGTATCTGCATTTACACGTAGTATTACCCTGCTATTACTAGATGATTGGGACTTAGTAGTGTATTATTATGACCTAGGATAGCGTCGTGCATTCGATTTCTTTTCGTAGATGTCTTCTACTCACGAGTTGGCAACTCACCCCCGTTGTGCCAAATTTTATTACAGGTTCGATGTACAGGTTTCCCTGGCAGCTTGCTGGCACATCTATTCTTTCAGGGTGATTTGCACGGTAGGTCGGTTCACTTGTATCCGAACCACCATTGTACTTTTATTCTTTCATTTGTATCTAGTAAGCTCCATCAACCATACTTGTATTACTTGATAAGTTTATTGGACCAGTCTTTTATTTTGACCTTAGAGTCACGCATGTATTATTCTGATTTGGTGGTTTTGTTTTCTTTGAGTTTTGAGCCTCGCCCTTTGGCGTTGTATATTATTGTGCTTGTTGTGCTTGTTTCCGCCTGTTGGCGTTGATGCTAGCTCCCGTTTGGGGATGCTTTTTATTGTTTATGTATATTATACTTGTTGTACCCGTTTGGGGGCCAGTTTTTATAGAGGAGACTCTGCCGAAATTTTTGAGAAAATTTGCTGATGTTTTTAAACTTGTTTTCTTTTTCTTCTTCTTCTTCTTTTATGGTTTAGATTTCTGGGCTTCGGCTTACTTAGGTTACGTGGCGCCTCTAGACGCTTCGTAATCTAAGTGCCGGTCACGTTCCGTACTTTCGGGTCGTGACAAAGTTGGTATCAGAGCGCTAGGTTTAACCTTGTATAAGTCTAAGTGACCCTTGGTTGATGGAGTAGGCGATTTAGGTAGAGTAACGTACCGTGGGTATGGTCCGCGGCATACTTACGATACGCTACTCTGCTTAAGGAGCCCTAGGATGTACATTGTTTGCACCGTATTTCATTCGTTCTTTTGATCTATCTTCCTCGATGTCGGAGGGTGATTCTGTTACCACGAGCGCACTGGCAGAGTGAGCTGCGGCTCAAATGCGATAACCATTAGAGTATTGGTTATTCTTGAGGATTGAAGCATTATTTAGCGTGCGGACGAAGGGTATTCACATGCCGTCCGGATGAAGTTAAAGGGTTCGAACGATTATCAGAAAACCATTTTCTCAAGTTTAAAGTATTCGGAAGAACATGCAGGTATTTCGATGGACCCTCTAGAAGAATGAAACCCTAACTCGACATAATGACCACGAGAACGCTCTTGAACCTTAGAGTTTACGGCAGTTCCGCGGTGCCATTAGTGAGGCTTGGGTTTGCCCTTCTACGGCTGGATCATCGATGCTGGGGTATGTACCGGATATTTTTAAGCTGTACTTGAGTGTTGAGCTCTCGGGGAATTATGGGATTTTGATGGATCGATCGAAAAGTTTAATGTAGTCCGGATATCAAGTGAAGGGATCGACTACGTGGGAGACTCTAGATATGAGTATTGCCGTTAGTAGCGCAGTCAGCACAGCTACGAAGAGACGAGTTTGAAGCAGCCGACATCCGAGGAAAGAGGCGTACATTGACGATAGTGTTTACGATTGTGATTTGGTGATTTGAATTTCATATTTCTGTTATTGGATTTTGGTATTTTGAGGATTTTGTTCTACGATTGGTATTTCTTATATGTACCTTCATTATATTCTATTTGTGTTTTATATATCTGTTGTATTGATGTTGTTTAGTATACACCCAGTACACTTGATTTGGTTTTATATATTTTGAGATTTTTGATTTGATTTTGTGCATATGGGTTACACATGATTTTGATATATGCTTCGACCTAGTTTTCATGCATTTGTACTGTGATTTCGATTTTGATAATTGATGTATGTTTCCGTGCACCATGTGCACCTGATTAGGATTCTTGGGCATACTTGGCGTACTTGATGCGATTTTGTGCACACCAGATGCACTAAATCGGGGTTTTGTGCAGATTAGATGCAACTGATATTGAGTCGTACACGCCCGTTGCACTTGACAGATATTTTTGGTGCACTCCTGTTGCACTAAATTTTGTTTTTGGGTGTAGTCATGGTATCTGTATTTGGTTTCGATTTCAGTGCGCACCGGACGCACATGATATTTTATTGATGTGATTGGGATTGATTTCAGTTTGAGCAGTGTGTTTTTTTTATAATCATTACTATTTGATTTAGTAACCAGGCGGGACGTGTATATTAAATAAAAGATATATATATATATATAGCTATTTTTAAAAAAAAAATAAACGTCCGCTACTTATGCCGTGACACGTGCATTGCACGGCAATTTTCAAAAGGGGTTTTTGCATATTTCTTTATCCAGATATTTGGACGGTTTCCTATGATGCGCACTATATATATAAGTTGTAGATTGATGTATATTATGTTGGTTTTCATATTGGATTTTGATATTTTATTCTCGCCATAACTCCGATGATTGCGTTATGCTTGACGGAGTTGGTTTTTGTTATGCATTGATGATTTCGGAGCCCCGACGATTTGAGTGTTTTGTTAAATATTTTAGTATTCGGAAGGGAAGTTTTAATTTAAATTCGGAGACCGAATTTCTTAAAGGGGGGAAGATTGTAACGTTTTAAAAATAATTAAATAAATAATTAAATGAATAAAATTGTTTAAGTGAATTTTATGATTTTCGGCAAAGTAAAATGTATTTTTCGTAAAACCTAACCGTGATTGTTTTTCATTATAATTTCAAAAATACCTATTTTAATTATGTAATTACTAGTAAATGGTGCTTATTTAGCCACTTATAAATTTTTAGTTTAATTAAATATTTTTCCTAAACTAATTATTTTAAATATTAACATAAGCTTTATTTTTACACTAAATTAGTGTAAATTACAAATTTGAATGGTTTTAATTTGTAAAAATGAGCCATGACATATTATAATTTAGTGAGTATCATGTAAAATTCATTTGCAAATTTTTCCAATTTTCTAGAGTTTTCTTGAGTTGCTATAGTAAAGAATTAAAAGAAAATTTAATAAAAGCATGAAAAGACATAATGATATGATATTTTGGTGGAACTTTCTACATCTTTCTTCACTTTTCTCATTCTCCACCCCCTCCTCCTAATTGTGGCCAGTCTCAACAACCCCATGGCGCCCCCCCCCCCCCCATTTCTCACTTCATTTTTATTCAAAATTCATCAAAAATACTTCAAAAATTCAATTAAAATTCCACAAAATCATATTTATTTCATACCCTTTATTCCTTGCTCATTTTTACATGGATTTTGGAGATGAAAAGCATGCATTTTTGAGGCTCATTTTCATGTTTGGACTTGAGGTTGTGAAGGTATAAATCTGTCTCTTTTGTTTTATTTCCATTAGATGTTTCTTTTAAAGCATAATTAGTTTTATTAGATTAATTCTATGTTAAATTTTTAAAATTCAAGTTAGGGTTTGTAAATTCAAGTTATGATTTTTATTAATTAATTAGGGTTATAATAACTAGTCTACCAATTTTAGAAGTGGAAAAATCTTGCATGGTTATTATATAATAATTTGTGTATTCAAATTGATTTAATAATGTTATTTAGCTAACTAGTTTTTATAAAATGTATTTGTGGATAAAATAAAATTCCAATTAAGGTTGTTATCATTATATTGTAGTTTTAGTGAGAATCTTAGCATGTTAATGGAAAGAAAAACTTAGTTTGATCACTAGTTTCTTGTGATAATTGGAAAAATACTAATAAAAGGCTATTTTTGTAAACTAGATTTTGGGAAATTCCTAAATAAATGAGATTAAAAATATAATTATGGTTTCATCATATCATTATCATAATGAATTGTAGTTTAGTACATTAATTCATGCAACATCATGTTTTGTGGTGGAATTGTGGTATTTTGCTTGAAAAATGTTGAAAATTGTTAAAGCTTGCAAACTAGAAATTTCAAATTAATACAAATTTGTGTAATAAAAATATAGTAATGGTTTGTATAGTCTAGTTATGCTATTTAATGAGTTTTATAATCTTTGGTTTCATCTAAATGTCAAGTTTTGATGAAAAACGGTAAATTGGCATTTTCGGTTTTTACGAAATTGGACGGTTTGATGGATTTTAGGGTTTCGATGGATTTAATCATGTTTTATAATATAAGTAATGTGTTTTAAAACTACGAGTTATTTGTTGATGTTTATCTCGATCCATCGGAGTTTGTATGCCGATATCGAGCGAAATTTGGTTGTTTTGCGTGGATAGGACATAGGTTTTAACCTATGCTTGTTCCTTGAGTCGTTTTGACTTTTGTATGTGATTCAGTTTACGATGCTATTTATATGATTGCGTTTAGGTATCCCTCACGTGGACTGCGGGTGATGAAGAGGAGGATGGCGACACCGTCTTCGGTAGACATGGACCAGGTGAGTAGATGTATATCTACGGGGGGAAGTCGGGTGGATGGCGTTTAGCACCCCCGCAACGTAGAATAGGAATAGTACTTATTGACATTAGGAAACCAGATTTGACCCTAGATTCTTAATGAGTAGGACCCTAGTAATGACCCTAGACTGGACTAGACTGATTTAGGAAAACCATACCAGAAGATGAATACCTTGGAAGAGGTTCGTAGGTTTCAGGTAGAAACACACACGCACACACTGAAACTCGACATGGTGTATACGTGCATGTGTATATATATATATATAGGACGAGGTATAGGTATATATATATATACAACACGTATATGGGATACATTGATGTGATATGATATTCGAGGTATGATGAAACAGTGTAACTGGGCTTGATGCCGTGATTCTTGGCTATACAGTTGTATTAAGTGTTAGCGGATCATTAGAGAATGAGATAATGAACATGTATACTTAAATTATAATGGGTGGTGATGATATTGAGGTACATGGGACTCTAAAATAGTACCCGGACTGTAACTTGTGATTGATCACGATATGGGATATGTATGACTTGATTACGACATCATATAGGTGTGACCTGATGACGATATCAAGAGGTGTGACTTGAGGACGATATGATACATATGACATGATATTTCTGAGGATAAACTAATGATGCTTATTATGATGGCAATGATAAATGATTGATGTATGCGATCACAGTTTAGCACCTTGATCATGAGATGTGTTGATGATGACTTTATACTAATGATGAGACACCTAGGGGATACTTGACCCGTACCCTGATATTGGGATGCCGTACGATAGATTTTACCGTACGAGGCATAAATATGATGATTGATCCGCACTCTTGATTCGAGGAAGTCGTACTACGTACGTGACGCTATTGAGGCCGGATCGCCGACTATTAGAGATATTGATTCAGACCTTAGGTAGACTCTTGTTTCTTATTGACTAGTTTCTTAGGTTTTGTTCCTTAGGAGGTTAGATGGACACTAGGTTAGGTTCTAGTCATATAGTGGTAGTGGTAATGGTATATCAAATGAGTAGATAACACACATCCGTCTTTACTTTCACACTGGAATCATAATGACGCATGTTCTTACATATGTTGCTATAATTAGTATAAACCTTACCTGTTAGGCACTAGCACCATTACCGATGATGCGCAGATTCCATGTACACTTATTTGCCGGCTCACACACATCATCATCGGTAATTGCTATATCACGTACACTTTAGATTATATTATCTTTTATTGATAGAATCAGTTAACAACTTGACCGATATAATATTGTGATTACTCTTTGATGTTAGTATAGACATGATAATTATTACTTAGACATTCATGCATTCATGTTTTCATGTTATCATGCAGTATTATGGGCATATGCCAACACTTATCATATACTTACTCATGATTTTGAGATTTGGGTTTCTATGAGATTTCTGGATTTTTGGGGAAAACCGCAAGAATATATAAAAAAAAAACTTCTCTCTCTCTCCTCCTCACTTTTTAAAATAAGTTGCGGTTTTCTCGTGATGTATGTGTCGTCCACCATGAGATTTCATGTTTTCTGTTGGATTTCGAGACCCGATTCGAGGAGTGGATGAACCGTCTCGGGTACATGGTGGGCCCGGTATGGTACCCCGGGGCAAGAAGATCGAGTTGTAGACGATGAGCCTGGCAGGGGAAGGCTACCTACCGGTGATGTCTGGCGCGGCGGATATCCGGAGGATACCGACCGTTGTCGTGAGATTTAGTGATATGGGCCGATCCGGACTGACGGAGCCCGAGGTATTGAGATTATGAGACTTGAGATTTACATGTTTGTGTCGATGCTTGACACGGATTTCCATGGATTTCATTATTGAGATTTCAGATTCCTATACACATTTTACTATGATAACAGTTAAAGATTTCTTATACAGATATATCTGGATTTCAGGATTGATTGTTTTATATTCATGGTGCATGCATATCCATTCATATGACATAGTACTATATGAGGCACTGACACGAGCACGGAGTATCTGCATTTACACGTAGTATTACCCTGCTATTACTATATGATTGGGACTTAGTAGTGTATTATTATGACCTAGGATAGCGTCGTGCATTCGATTTCTTTTCATAGATGTCTTCTACTCACGAGTTGGCAACTCACCCCCGTTGTGCCAAATTTTATTACAGGTTCGATGTACAGGTTTCCCTGGCAGCTTGCTGGCACATCTATTCTTTCAGGGTGATTTGCACGGTAGGTCGGTTCACTTGTATCCGAACCACCATTGTACTTTTATTCTTTCATTTGTATCTAGTAAGCTCCATCAACCATACTTGTATTACTTGATAAGTTTATTGGACCAGTCTTTTATTTTGACCTTAGAGTCACACATGTATTATTCTGATTTGGTGGTTTTGTTTTCTTTGAGTTTTGAGCCTCGCCCTTTGGCGTTGTATATTATTGTGCTTGTTGTGGTTGTTTCCGCCTGTTGGCGTTGATGCTAGCTCCCGTTTGGGGATGCTTTTTATTGTTTATGTATATTATACTTGTTGTACCCGTTTGGGGGCCAGTTTTTATAGAGGAGACTCTGCCGAAATTTTTGAGAAAATTTGCTGATGTTTTTAAACTTGTTTTCTTTTTCTTCTTCTTCTTCTTTTATGGTTTAGATTTCTGGGTTTCGGCTTACTTAGGTTACGTGGCGCCTCTAGACGCTTCGTAATCTAAGTGCCGGTCACGTTCCGTACTTTCGGGTCGTAACAGCTAGCTTTGGAGGCACCGACACCTTCTCGACTTTGAAGGACATATCGACAACGGTGTTTATGATTTGCGATTTGGTGATTCGAACATCACGTATCCGTTATTTTGGATTTCAGTATTTTGGGCGATTTATTTGCATGATTGAGATTTTGTGCACCACAGTTGCACTCGACTTCGATTTGATATCGTTCGAGATGTTTGATTTGGATTTCATGCTTATGGTATGTAGGTGATTTGATTTGTACTTTCGGTGTAATTTTCATACACTTTTTGTACTTCGATTCGATTTTGTGCACACTGATGCACGTGGTTGTGAGATTATATACCACGGTATACCTGTTTTGGATTGACGTATGTTTTATACCGTCGATTTCGATTGTGATATTCAATATTTATTTTCGTGCACCTTGTGCACTTGATTTGGATTCTTGCGCATACTTGGCGCGCTTGATGCGATTTTGGTGCACACCAGATGCACTAAATCGGGATTTTTCATGCATATCAGATGCACCTGATATTGTTGTCAGGCACACCCGTTGCCTTTGACTGGAGTTTTCGTGCACACCCGTTGCACTTAGATTTTGGTTTCTGTGCACATGTATGGCACATTCATTGATTTCGATTTCTGTGCGCACCAGACGCACGTGGCATTATTACATATACTATTGAGTATGATTTTCTTAGAGCAGTATGTTTTTATGATATTTACTATTTGGTATAGTAACTGAGCAGGACTAGTCCGAGAACAGTACCTGAATATGCTTTTGCATGCATCGATAGTTATCGAAGGGATTTCCAAAAAGGGGTTATAGTCTCAGTATTTTCCTATGTGTCCGAGTTAACACGAAACATGTTACAAAGGAAACCCTTCTAAATTATTTTCAAAACGGCGGGACGTGTATGTTAAACAAAGAATATATATATATATATATATATATTCTTACAATAAACATCCGCTACTTGTGCCGCGATATGCGCATCACACGGTGACTTGAAAAGGGGTTTGGCATGCATTTCTTCCAGACGTTTTGACAAGTTTACAACGATGCGTAGTATGTACATGTTATAGTTTTGATTTTGAGTTATATACTCGTTTCATGCGTATGCATTGCACTGAGATGTTTTTTAAGTATTAATGATTTCGGAGCCCCGACGACTTGATTGTCTTGCTGAAATGTTTTAGTATTTGGGAGAGTTTTAATTTAAATTCGGAGACCGAATTTCTTTAAGTGGGGAAGATTGTAACGTTTTGAAAATCGTTTAGGTGAAATTTCAGATAATCGGTAAAATAACTGGTGTTTTCCGTAAAAAGCAGGTAATAATTATTTTTCGACACAGAGTTAAATATACCTATTCTAGTTATGTAATTGCTAGTATTTGGTATTTAATGGGTCACGTATAAAATTTCTAGTTTACTAAAATATTTTCCGTAATTAATTATTTTAAATATTATTTTAAGCCTTCACTAATACATTCAATTAGTGATAATTACAAATTGGAATGGATTAATACAAGTTTTGTGCATTATGACACGTTAAACCAAAATGTAACATATTATTTTTGAAATAAAAAGAAGTTGTCAAGATGGTTTTAGAAAATATAAAATAAAAAGGTTTAAATTGTGGAAATAGATTAAATAGAATTGAAGTTTGGGCTTGTTGACTTGGGGTATTGTTGCATATTAGTTGGTGTTCCTCATACACACACACACACACCCTCACCCTCTCCCCTAATGTGGTTGAATTCAGCAGCTCCCTCCCCATAATTTCCCATTTGAAAGGTGTTTAAAAGAAAAGAAAAGAAAAGAAAAGAAACTAATAAAGAAAGATGTATGGGGTAACTTTGAGGTGTGGACTTTTGTTGACTTGGATTACCTTCACATTCTCTCTCCCCCTCTCATTATTCTTGGCCGAGCCTCTCCCCTCCCCAAATCCCCCACCTCATTCCTCTCAAAAATCCTCACCAATTCATCAAAAATCCAAATTAAACCTCACAAACTCCAAATCTAAGCCTTACCTATTATTCCTTGGCTACTATAGTATGGATCTTGGTGAAAAGAAGCTAATTTGGAGAGCTAAGTTTTCTTGTGGGATCTACAAATTGTTGGGTATAAATTCTAACCTTATGGTTAATCGGTTAGTTAATTACTTCAATCTAAGCTAATTAGGTGTTTAATTGTGGGTTTAATTGAAAGTTAGAAATCTAAAGAGAAGGTTTTGATTTAAAATTAGGGTTTTGATTATTGGATTATGGTTGTGATGTTTAGTTTAACATATTGAGTTTTGCAAAATCTAACCTAGTTGCTGGTTTGCTAATTGAAACATTTAATTTGTCCTAATTAAGCCATTTTGCAAACTAGATTTTTGTGATTTAGGTAAAGAGGTGAGTTTAAAATATAATTAATATTGGTGTGACTTAATTAAAATATTTAGTGAGCAATGTGCCACTAGATTGGTTAAAACATCAAGTTTGGAATTAAAATGGCAATTTATGCTTACTAGGTTTTTGAAAGAAATCGATTTGAATTTAGTTTGAGGTTTTATTGGTTAACCACCTATTTCATATAATATTTTGAGTTTTGTGAATTGCGCAATTGGTACGAATGGGTACTAGTTTTGATGGTTTTCATGTTTAGTGACCATAGTTGTAGTTTGTGGAATTGTCGTGGCGCGTTTCGTGCACCGAGTGCGCGCGCGTCAAGTTAATACGCGTAGTTGACTGGTATTGTTTGTGTCCGCGGCTATTTATATTTATTCTCTTGTTTTACTTGTGTATATTCCTAGGATCGGGTGCAGAGGCGTCGGATGTGGCGTGGAGATGGCGGATCTGGAGTCGGATCAAAGTAGCCGAGGCGTCTAGGTGAGTAGATATAAATCTACGGGGGAAGTCGGGTGGATTGCGTATAGCACCCCCGCAAATTTCGTTGCACTTGATGCGTCATTATATATATATATATATATATATATATATATATATATATATATATATAAGATGTGTATGCTTAGCAAGAATTGCTTTAGATGACTTTGGGTTAGTGTTAGCGTAATTGGATGATAGTGCTTTAGTTAGTTCCTTAGTCGCGAACCATAGAATATAGGCTATACATACACACACACGCACACACTTTATATGTTTTTGATATACACACGCGCGCGCGCGCGTGTGTTGATGTGTTGACACACACACACACACGGATGATGAGGATGGTATGTGATACTTAGAGGTGAGTCGATGTGATGGGGCTTGATGCCGTGAGATCGGTGATGTGATTTGGGTCGTGTTATGAGATACAACATATTATTTTAGCGGATTGCTGAGCGGTGTGTTTTTCACACACACGCAGATATATGTGATGGTATCGGTATGTACGAGACTTAGATCAGTACCCCGTTCATGATATTATGATAATGATACCATATGGATATTGAGATATATGTGATAGGCGACCCGTACCCCGATTTTGGGATGCCGTACGAGGGATTTATCGTACGAGATATAATTATGATAATAGATCCGCACTCTTAACTCGAGAATGTCGTATTATATATTTTATCGTATGTGACGCTATTGAGGCGGGATCACCGACTACTAGATATGTATATCGACTCAGACTTAGGTAGTTTTCCTTACCCTTCAGATTAGTCTCTTTGTTTAGTCATGTAGTTACTTAGTAGATGTTAGAATGGACTCGAGTCATACTTATTTCCAAAACTAACGAATCGTGAGTATTTTATAGACAGGCCGAGAAATACTACGGATATTTCAAAGGACGTACCTTTTCTTAAAAACACCGTAGCCCTATTTTCTAAACACTGCGATTCATGCTATTTCAAATGCCAAAACGGTATGGCTCATATTTAGAAACGTATATTAGTATTTGCTGCGTTTACTATTCATTGTCCATATATTCACGTTGTTATTATCGTATTGCATGTTTAAATGTGTTTTTATTGTTATTATGAAACCATGTTGTCAGGACACCAGCACCATTATCGATGATGCGTATACTTCACGTACATTTGCTTGCCGGCTCACACACATCATCATCGGTAATTGCCATAACACGTACACTTTAGAAATATTATTTCATTGATATCCCTTGTTAGCTGATAGTTCCGATATATCATTATTGTGCTAGTTTAGATATTGCATTCTTTATTAGATACCCATGCATGTTTAGATATTCATTTGTCATGAAATATTATAGGGCCAGTCCGGACTGCCGGAGCCCGGTATTTACTATTATTGATTCTTCATTTTTTGGATTTCGGATTTTCCATGAGATTTCTGGATTTGGAGAAACCGCAAGATTTTATAAACTCATTTATCATTTTCAAAAGATAAAAAGTGCGGTTTTCTCGTGATATGATGTGGGATACGCCCACCATGAGTTTTCTTGTCTCTTGAGCGATATCATACACCCGATTCGGTGAGGAGGAGGAGGAACCGTCTGTGGGTGCATGGTGGACCCGGTGCGGTACCCGGGGCAAGATGGTCGCAGATGATGGCGTTGAGCCTGGCAAGAAAGCACTACCGACCGGTTATTTGTGACGCGGCAGATATCCGGAGGATACCGGCGTAGTCATGAGATTTGATGTTTTGGGCCAGTCTGGATTGCCGAAGCCCCGGGGCCAGTCCGGATAGCCGGAGCCCAAGATATTTAGACCTTGAGGTATTGAGATTATATGATATGGGCCAGTCCGGATAGCCGGAGCCCGAGATATTGGATATTTAGATTTATGTTTTGTGTCGATACTTGACACGGATTTTATGTTGATTTCATTGATGATATCTCGATTTATACCTACAGAAATCTCACTAAATAAAGAAAACAGTTTTCTCATTTAGATGTATTCTGTTTTCATTTATTCATCCATCATATTTATGATATGTTGCTACCTGAGGCATTTACACGAGCACTTGGTATTATTCTTATGTATAGATGTTTACCCTTACCATTATTATATGCTTCAGGTTATATATTGAGGTTATTATTATTGTATGACCTAGGATTAAGTCATACATGCGATTTCTGCTCGTTGATGTTTTCTACTCACGTGTTGGCAACTCACCCCCGTTGTGCCACAGTTTCTTGCAGGTTTTGCCGTACAGGTTTTCTTGGCGGCTTGCTGGCACACTGCTTCCTTCCGGGTGATTGCATTGGTAGGTAGGTTCACTTGCATTATGACCACCATTGTACCTTTTATTATTTCTGTTGTATCTAGTAAACTCCATTAACCAGACTTGTATTTATTGATAGACTTAGAAGACCAATGTTTATTATTTCGACCTTAGAGTCACGCTTGTATTATTATGGTTTTCTGGTGGGTATTGATTTTCTTGATGAGTTTTGATCCTCGTCCTTCGGCGTTGTATATTATATTGCATTACGTGGTTGTGTCCGCCAATTGGCGAAGAGCCAGCTCCCGCTTGAGAATGCCTTTATCCATTATGTATATTATTCATGCTTGTATTCGTTTGGGGCCAGTATTTACAAAGGAGACTCTGTCGAAATTTTCGGGAAAATTTGATGTTGCTTTTAAATGTTTAACGCCATTTATGTTATTTAAACCACTTGCTTTAAACAAGTTTTTCTTTTACTTTCCTTAAAAATGGTTTAGATTTCTGGGCTTTTGGCTTATTTGAATTAGATGGGGTTCTATAGACTTCACATGATTCAAGTGTCGTCACGTGCTATTTCGGGTCGTGACACTATGTGTAGTAATTAATAGTTATGAATAGCAGTTTCAAAATGGATGAGACAATATATGGAGACACATGGGAAGATGGAGTTACAAAATGGGTAGAGACCCTAAAAGAACATAAAGTACGTATTAAGGACTTTTGATCTAAGGACTTTTGATCGACATTTTAAATTCTAAAAACCAAAGCTAACCGTCTTTTAGCGACGGAGAACCATTTTCCCTTTCTCTTTTGGGCAGCTCTTTAAGATTTTGTAACAGTATCAACCCATCACACTCAACAATATGCAAAACTTTTGCAATTGTCTCAACCACCACAGTAATTAACAAAAATAATTTTTTTTAAAACTAAAATAGAGATGGATTGAACAAATGGCACAAATGATTTTATGTTGATCCGCGAAAAAAAATTTATGCCAACACTTTATCTACTGAACTTCTGCTTGCCTCAGCAACGATCGATCTCTCCTTGCTACATTGGCTTGCTATTTTGACTCTGCATTGACTTGACCTTTTCCTGAATATTTTCAAAAAAAATCAGATTACAACATGGAACAATTAAAGAAAAATAAGTAGTTATAAGATTTACAATCGGGTAATGATAACACATTTGATCATTGCGATTATTCGTCTGTTGGCTGTAGTAAATTTACATAAAACATTTGAAAACAAACTAAAAAGAAACCCGCATTAAAAATTTAAAATTACTGTATATTCACAAACACAGCAGCATTCACGTGTTTGATATTCAAGTATTACTAATTATGTATTCTTGGGGATGCGGACTATAAATTGGTATGCTAGGAAATTTCTTACATTGGCGGCTTGAAAAGTCAAGTGTCCATTGATTTTTAAGCCAATCAGCACCAGCCATATAAATCTCCATGTCCTAAACTATAGGTATGGCAATTTTTCATATCGTTTAGATACTCTTTGCCTATTTATTTAGCATCCTATAACCGTTAATTTTGCATTCATCTGATGCAAGAGCAAATGGTATTCAATTCACATGAATATTGACATACATATATTTAAGAACTCAATGCTCAAGATGACCAATGCTGATCGTTGAAAAGATTAATGGATGGTTGGCTTTTAGAGCTGCCGATATAGGAAATTTCATAATATGCCACTTTATACTCTATTTTCTCATATACTGAGGAGGTGAACTACGGGTTTAACTTTTCATTAAAAAAAGTAGTGCTACAACCAGGCACTTTGTTCAAGTCAGAATTTGGTGCTGAAAATTTCATGGTGAACAAAGATTTACAATTTTGAAGCTGCATAGATCTTACTTGCTGGTGAAACTTCTATATTTTTTCCGACTAAAGTGTGTAAACAATGTGGTGAAGATGACAAACTAGGCAGATGTCTCAGAACGGTCAAGTATGAAATAGATCAATAGTGATAGAAATAATTACTTCTCAAAAAAATTGTTTATTTAAGAAGCTATTTATCCCTCAGAAAATAAAAGGCTAATGCAATATCTACAATCGCCATAAATTTATACCAATTAGATACTTATTTTGAAAAATAAGATCTCTAAGATAAAATAAACGTTTTCAGAATAATAGACATTGCATTTATCAATAGTTCAGGCGAAGGCAAAATGAATACTCAAGTACAAAATATGAATTTTGATTTACTTTCTTAAGCAAATATAATGATATAGTCATATACAAACAATTACCTGACTTTGATTTAAAATCGACGACATTCCATAAGTATGTATACTGGCTTTCCATTGAGCCTACATCTTCCCTACAAGTAGACAACAAAGATACAAAAAATAAAAGGAGAAAATTAATTGACCAAGTGTCTCGTTTAGGGAAAAGATTGATCAAGCATGAACCAATCAAAGCATGAACCAAATTGGAGTTTTTAGGTATAACATACCTTATTGAATAGCTGGGAGTTAGAAAAAATTCAATAACAAGGACTACACCTTACCTTAAACTTCGGTATTCCAATGAGGCAAGCACATTCAACCACTTCACCACGGACACGTTCTAAACAACAATATAATGGCAGAAATTAAAACTAATCAGGATTTAACAGAAGAGCACAGAAAGACGCCTATTAAGAAAGTACATAAAAAACCATAGCATTAGCAAACAATAGGTGCCGACAGAGGGGGAGCCCGGGGGCGGCTGGGGCACGGCCCCACCCAAGAAAAAATCTATAAAAATCTTTGAGAAACTTTTTTCATGAAGTATAACATATCTATACATGCATCACACATGAAAAAATATTAAATTCATATAAAGTGCAGAGCAAACAAATCGTAATATAAGGGCAACGACAAGATATCACACCTATACGTCTCATTGCAGCACAAAGAGTCCCACCAGTTGCCACCAAATCGACGACGACAATTACACGTTCCCCGGGCTGAACAGAGCCAACATGCATTTCCAAACAATCGGTGCCATATTCAAGCTCGTAAGCTTCTGAAATCACTTCTCCTATAAAATTCTTTAGCATCGCTAGACGATAGCTACTTGCTTCGAAGGAAATTTAGTAAATGAAGATGTGGTAGTCAACTTCTGCATTCTTCACATGAAAGAGATATATTACCTAGCAATTTCTTAGGCCTACGCAAAGGTACAAACTTTGCACCAAGGGCCAAAGCAATTGACAGGCCAAATATGAATCCTCTTGCTTCAACTCCTAATATGAATAATCAAGTGTATATAAATATTAAATAACATGTAGAAAACTTACGACTTTACCAACTTTACCATTCACTTTCGGAAGAAAAACTTATCACTGAAGAGGTCAAGAGGAATAACGCAAACAAAATATACTAATATCCCCGCAGTACTTTGTAAAGATGAATAAACATCGTATTCTTATAGCGAAACGGAAGCCTTTCCTAATATTCCTAATATGTGGCTTTGTTTTTCAATACATAATTTCATGAAGACATTTACCAAATATAAGTGGAAAAGAGTTAACTCCTCTTTTAGTAAAAACAATTCATTATAGCTTCGAAAAGCTACGCTCTTCAATAAACAAAGTTGAGCAAGACACACAAGTTATAATGCATATATTTATTGGCTATTGGTACAGGTGCCACTGCCGAAACACATCTAAAAGTATCTGTGTGGGCTGGAAACAGCCATACTTTATTTAAAACTGCAGCAGATTTTCGAAAACGAGAATTATCCGAACTCTGATTTTACCTCTTGCATGCATATGTAAACAAAAATTCTACTATGCTCCCTCCATTTCAATTTACTTGTCCTTCTGACAACCTATTTATAGTTATTGAGTCGAGTGAGGTGCTCAATTTATATTTTTTTTTCCTAAATTCGAAAAAAAGTATTGGGCGTTTTATGACTTAAAATGGTTGTTCCTTGGTGCGGTATATAATGGAACCAAAGTTAAATCACATTATATAAAATATAATAATATTTACATAATGAAATAAAACTTGAAAATATTTATTATAGAGGTTGGTGAAGTTGTTAGACTGAAACACGGGTATCTCGCTTTTTTTAAGACAAATTGTGCCACCGCGGAGAGAAACTAGTGGTTCTCTACCGATACAACGGGTCTTGACACGCTACCTCCAGGATATAACAACAAACGAAGCTCACCGTTTCGCTCTCCATTCCCGCGTAGAATAAAAAGCAAGAGCTCTGCCCGTATCTTTTCTCTATCCGTAATCATGAACCAATTATATAAAAAAATTGTTCATCCATTTTACTATCAAAATAAAGCTATATATAGTAACATATGATAGGAAAGTTATGAGAGCAATAATATTAAAAAATAACTTATTAACCATGATAAAATGGATTAAATGCTCTCAATTACCATGCTTGAGAATGTTGGCCCATTAAAAGCCTAGATTTTAAATGCTCTCAATTACCATGCTTAATGGCCAATATAATGTTGGTCAAATGTTCCATGTCCATAATGAGACACGACCAAAAACTTTATATTAGCATGTTAAAAAATATAAGAAATGTATTTTATTAAAATTTTCAACTGATGGATGTCCTTTTCTGGCCTCCTTCAGATATTGTCTTCCGTCGATCTCCCGGTGAATTTTGGAGACGATCTCCTGTTGCGTGCAGGTCTCAATGGGTTTGAGGAGATTGGTGATTTGAGGAGTTTAGCGTCGAGTTCTTGTAAAAAAGTCCCGGGGTGGTTTGGTACCACCGAGGACCCTCCGACGATCAAGTTAGTGTTAAATTCGAGCAGAGTAACGGCTAAGTGGAAAAAAAATGGCTTACTTGACCCCTCTGTGATGGGGGTTTATATAGGAGTGGCGGTACGCAGCAGCGGGCGCGAGAATCTCGTCGGCGGTTACACTCCCGACGTCACGCCCGCATAGAGAGCGGATCACCCATTAATGAGGATCGTGGAGGCGTGGAACGTGGGATGCTGCTGGCGGAGAATCCGCGCATGGCGAGATTCGCGGAGCGGCGGTTACGCCCGTGAGCGGTGGAACTGGTCGGAGGACCGAGGAAGACGGCCTCGGCCGGGGGGGGAGGGGGGGTGGAGGGCTCGGGGACGAGCGAGAGGGCCGAGGGGCCTTGGTCTTATGGTAGCTCAGGGCGAGCTGAGGGGCCGAGGAGGTCAATCAACATCAGGGAGCCCCGAGGAAGGCTAGCTTGTGCTTGCAGGTCGGGTACAGGGGCGGCCGGGTCGGCCTCTGTGGGCCCTTTCTTCTGATTTCTGGGACATGCCATCCGCCACGTGTCCTGATCTTTGGGATCGCCAATATCGGGAGTCATCATTAGACCCCCACTCTTGTCCCGACCAGCTAGCGGGTCGGGTCAGGAGTGGACTGTCGGGCCGCCCGGGGTGAGCTCCTTCCTAAGGTTCCGTCGGGACGCGTCCCCGGGTCGTGAGCTGTCTTTTCTGCTAGTGAATCAGGGCGAGATCCCCGCATTTAAGGAAGGTGCGCCGGTTTGTGCATCGGCCATTAAAGCGATGGTCCACGTGTCACGCGTCGGTTGGCTGACGGGACGTGTGTCGACCTGCGACGTCTGAAAGGGTGCGGTCCAGCATAGGAACGACAAGTGGAGCAATTGGAGCTGTCGGATGCGAGGAGGCGTTTTGGCGGGAGACGAAGGGCGCCGTTGGATGAGGTTGCTTGTGGTGATAAAATAGGGGTGGGGCCCGTTCCAGAGCCCCTACTTCTTCATATTACCTTTCTTCTAAGTTTTGGCTACTCGGCGCTCTTCTTCCTTGGGACACATGGTTCGTTCCCACCTTTTGGGTCGCTCGCTCCAGAGGGAGGCCCGCAACGCGGTTGTGCCCTTGGCTGGCCTAGGTGCTGCGTCGAACGTTCTGCCGGCGACAGGGTCGTCCGCCTCGTTGGCGGCTCCTGGGGGTTTTCCCGGCGGCGGTCAGAAGCGCCTACGGTCATCCGAGCCCCAGATGGGAGACGGAGGGGAGGGCGAGGACGGGATCCCCCTTAAGAGGAAAAAGGACAATTTCTCGTGCGCCGCCGTCAATGGTCCCTGAAGGGATCCTCGTGCAGGAGGGCGATGCCATTTTCATGGTTCCGTCTGGGCTTTCCGTTGCTGCCGGCTTGCTCGCCGGGATGGAAGAGTCGGCAGGAAGAAGACTTCCGTGCGGCACCCTGAGGGCCCAAATGGAGGCCATAGCCCAGGGGGTGGTTCAGGTACGAACCCCTTCACGCGTTGTTTTGGCCTTCCTTTCTTTGGCCCAAGCGACTCCCGGTTTCTCATCCGCTTCCCGTCAGGTCCTTCAACACTGCGCCATCGCCGCTCATATGGAGGCCGAGGGGGCGTTCCACGCACCGAGGCCGGTAGAAGCATTTCTTTTGGAGGTCGACGTCCTACGGCGTGACCTGTGTCTGGAGAGGAGGGCCGATGTCCTGGCAGCCCGTGCAGAGGCTGCGGAGCTCGCCAATTCAGCGAATCAGGATGTCCGCCGTCGCCTGAGTGCATCTCACCGGGTCGCCGAAAGGAAGCTGGCGGACCTGGCCGATCGCTTCGCAGCCATGGAGAAGGAGAGAGACGCCAGTAGGAGGGATGTCGAGGCGGCGCTCCTAGCGGCTCAGGCTACCGAGGTCCGGGCCAGGAAAGCCGTGGCCGATTACAAGGTGTCAGAGCAGTTTTACGTCGATCTTGGTGAGTATTTCGCTATCGCGTGGAATAAGGCTCTGGATGCCGTGAAGGAGCAGCTTCCCGAGTTCGCCGATGGCGAGCTCCGTGCTCGGGTCCCGCTTCCGGTGGCAAGGCCTCCGGTTGACAACGATGGGAGAAATGAGGCGCACCCCTGGTGGAAAAACCTCCGGTGGTGAATCCCTTAGTGATGGGGGAGGGGGTTTGCGACTTAGGCCTTTTTGATATATCCTCGTCCCTCTTTTGTAAGCCTCCGGGCAGCTTGTAAGGCTGGGGAGCCTGAAGTACCCTTTGTAAAGACTGCGCACTTGATAGTAAAACTTCTTCTTTGTTTTCATGGGTCCGCACTTTATTTTGTGAAGAATGCTTGTAAAATATCTCTGCTTGCGCTGTTGGGCTTTTCATGCCAGGTCGGCCATCTGTCTAGCGATCGTTCGTCAAGTTGATTTCGATCACTTGCCAAGCGTGTCAAGCGCCGCAGAGAAGGAGGCATCTCCATGGCCCCGAAGTTGAGGGGGGATCGCTTGAGACTTGGATAGACCTGATGCCCCTTGTTGGTGGCTCAGATCCTTTGCATGTGATGGGCAGAGGGCTGTTCGCCTTATTTGTGCCGAGGATGGATGGAGGCTGCTCCGTTGCCCTTTGGCGAGGGCTTCTGATTTCCGGTGTTGTGGGTAGGTAACTACCAGCCTAAGATGACCGAGTGAGGTAGCCGCTTGGTTGCCTCTTGCGAGGGCTTCGATCCCTGGCGTCATGGGTAGGAAGCCACCAGCCGAAGATGACCGAGTAGGGTAGCTGCCCGGTTGCCTCTTGCGAGGGCTTTGATCCTTCAGGACGAGGACCGAGCAGGGTCACTGCCTAGTGCCTCTTGGCGAGGACTTTGATCCCAGGCGTTGCGGTAGGGAAGCTACCTACCGAGGATAACTGGGCAGCGGTGACCAGGCAGTGGAGCTGCGCGGTTGCCTCTTGGCGAGGGCTTTGATCTCTGGCATCGTGGGTAGGCAACTACCAGCCAGGGACGACCGAGTGGGGTAGCTGCTCGGATGCCTCTTGCGAGGGCTTCGATCCCTGGCGTCATGGGTAGGGAGCTTCCAGTCGTAGGTGACCGAGCAGGGTAGCTGCCCGGTTGCCTTTTGCGAGGGCTTTGATCCTTCAGGACAGGGACCGAGCAGGGTTACTGCCCAGTGCCTCTTGGCGAGGACTTTGATCCCTGTTGGTTGTGGTAGGATGCTACCAGCCGGGGATAGCCGAGCGAGAACTCGACCGCCTCTGGGAGGACTTTGGTCCTTGGCGCGGAAGGGGCTGTAGAAGCTTACCAAGGACCCTTGGCCGGGAAGGGTTACTGCCTGGTGCCTCTTGGCGAGGGATTTTGTCCTGAAGGATAGCCGAGCGAGGGATCCTCGGGCTCGACTGCCTCTGGGAGGGCTTCCTGATCCCTGGCGTTGTGGTAGGGAAGCTACCCGCCAGGGATAGCCGAGCGATGGTTAGGCCCGACTGCCTCTGGGAGGACTTTTTGATCCCTGGCGTTGTGGTAGGGAAGCTACCCGCCAGGGATAACTGAGCAGGGCAGCTGCTGGGTTGCCTCTCGGAGGGCTCCCGATCCCCGGCGTAGCGGTAGGGGAGCTATCCGCCAGGGATAACCGAGCAGGGCATTTTGGCGAGGAAGCTGTAGGAAACCGAGCATCGGCGTAGCGGTAGGGTTGCCTCTAAGGAGGAATTTTGGTCCTTAGCGTTGGAGGGGCTGTAGGAAGCTACTAAGGATAACCGGGCAGTGAAGCTGCACGGTTGCCTCTTGGCGAGGGCTTTGGGTTATAAAGACAGAACTCCATTCGAGATGTTCCAACGTTTCTTTATTCGAATGGACAGAATTTTTAGAGAACATTTTACATCATTTTTGCGAAGAAAAAGAAAGGAGGGGTACATATTTGCTGGCTTTGACCTCATTGGTATAGCTTGAGGTTCTCGGCGTTGTAGGGCCGTGGGAGCTTGCGTCTGTCCGCGTCTTATAGGCGGCAGGCTCCGCCGGGGAGCGCTTCAGAGACGAGGAAGGGACCATCCCACTTCGGGGAGAACTTGTGATGCCTGCCTTGGTTGATAAACTCGTTTCGCCACAGGACCAGATCCCCGGTCTTGAAGGAGCGGTGCTTGACTCGAGCGTTGTAGTATCGGGCCGTTTGTTGTTGATAAGCGGCAGCTCTGATCTGAGCCCGGTCTTTTTTCTCCAACAAGATGTCCATGTTGGTACGTAGTGCTGAGGTGTTTGCGTCATCATCGAAGTGCTCGACCCGGTGACTGGGTAGCCCGATCTCCGCTGGGACTATCGGTTCGGTCCCGTAGCAGAGGCTGAAGGGGGTCTCCCCGGTGGGAGTCTTCTTTGACGTGCGTATGGCCCATAAGACCCGCGGTAGTTCTTTGACCCTATTGCCTTGTCGCCCTTCCAGGCGGGTCCGGAGACCTCGGAGGACGTCTCGGTTAGCGACTTCGGCTTGCCCATTGCATTGAGGATGAGCGACCGCGGCGAACTTCATGAGGATATGGTATTCCTTGCAGAAGTCCTTCACTTTCTCGTTCTCAAAGTTCGTCCCGTGGTCGGTGACGATACACCTCGGGATGCCGAACCGGAGTATCAGGTTGTTTTGCAGGAACTTGATGGTTGTGGTGGCGTCCGGTTTCCTGATAGGGATGGCCTCGATCCACTTGGTGAAGTAGTCTACCGCGACGAGGATGTATTTGTATCCGCCTGTACCGGTAGGGAGCTGGCCGATCATATCCAATCCCCACTGGGCGAACGGCCATGGGGATGTTAGGGCTGTCAGCTCGGTAGCCGGGAGGCAGGGGATGTTGCCGTGGAGCTGGCAGCTCTTGCACCTCCGACTAGCTTCTGGGCATCCTCGTGAATGGTGGGCTAGTAGTACCCCTAGAGCAACGTCTTTTGGATCAAGGTTCGGGCCCCCTAGTGTGCACTGCCAACCCCCTCATGGATTTCCCGAAGGACATAGTCGGCTTTGTGTCGGTCAACGCACCGGAGTAGGGGCTGAGTGAAGGCCTTCTTGTAGAGGTTCCCATTGCTCCAGACAAAGTGGCGGGCTTTGGCCCGGAGACGGCGGGTGGCTTCCCGGTCTTCTGGGAGCGTACCGTCCTTCAGGAATTCTACGAGGGGCTTCCTCCAATCTTGGTCGCCCTCATGTGCCGTATACACGTGGAGTGTCGTCGTCCCGTCTTCCATGCTGGGTCGAGGTAAAGTTTCAAAGAGGATGGACCGCTTATTGTTGGCCGAGTATGACGAAGCCAGCTTGCTCAGGGCGTCGGATTGGGCATTCAGCTGCCTGGGTATTTGTTCTACCTGGACTTCGTCAAAGTTCCTCCGGAGTTTCCTCACCTCGTCCAGGTACTTCATCATTAGAGGCTCTCGAGCTTCAAAGCGGCCGGTCACCTGACCGACAACAAGGGCCGAGTCGCTGCGGATTCGAATTACCTTCAGTCCCAGCCCGGCGGCCATGCGCAGTCCGGCCAGGAGGGCCTCGTATTCTGCCGCGTTGTTCGAGGCCTTGAAACCGAGCTTCAGGGAGTACTCCATCTCTGCTTCGTTTGGGCCCCGGATAATGAGGCCGGCACCGCAGCCTTCCTCGGTTGAAGACCTGTCGACGTAGATGACCCACTCAGGAACCGAGCCAGGCCTTCCTGCGATGGGACACTGAGTTGCGAGGGGCGGCGTGGACTCCGGCTTCTTGCTAGGGATGGTGCATTCAACGATGAAATCGGCTAGAGCTTGCGCTTTGATGGCCTGCCTCGGGCGATATTTTATATCAAACTGAGATAGCTCCCACCTCCACTTTTCTAAGCGGCCCGAGGATTCTGGTGACGCTAGGATAGCCCCCAACGGGCGCTCGGTGAGGACGATGATGGTGTGTGCTTGGAAGTAGTTCCACAGCTTCCTTAAGGCTACCACGAGGGCTAAGACAATCTTCTCTATGGCAGGGTACCTCATTTCTGTGTCTTTAAATACGTGGCTCACATAGTATACCGGCTTCTGCGCTCCATCGGCCTACCGGACGAGCACCGAGCCTGCTGCTTGGTCGGATACCGCCAGATATAGTGATAGCTCACCTCTTTCAACTGGTCGGGTGAGCAGTGGTGGCGTCGCGAGGTGCTTCTTCAATTGGTTGAAGGCAGCTTGGCACTCCTTCGACCACTCGAACCTAGGGATTTTCCTCAGAGCCTTCAAAACGGAAGGCATTTCTCCCCTGACCTGGACATGAAACGGCTCAGAGCTGCGACTCGTCCCGTTAGCCGCAATCTATTGTATATTATAATTAGTAAGTTTTGGAACTACGATTTATATGTCTGGGTTTTTCTCGAACAATCGGCATTTGTACGCCGATATTGAGGGTTATTTGGTTATTTTGCATGAGCGGGTCATAGGTTTTAACCTATGAGCGTTCGTGCACCGTTTTGGTTTTGTCCGTGATTCGGTTTACGACATTATATATGTTTGCATATAGGTACCCCTCACGTGGACTTCGGACGATGAAGAAGAGGATGGCGGCATCGACTTCGGCAGACAAGGGCCAGGTGAGTAGATGTATATCTACGGGGGAAGTCGGGTGGATGGCGTATAGCACCCCCGCAAATGTAGAATAGGGATATTACTTACTGTTATTAGGAAGTCGGACATGACCTTAGATTCTTGACGAGTAGGGTCCTATTAAAGACTTTAGGTTAGACTAAACTGATTTAGAAAGACTTAACCAGAGGATGAATGCCTTGGAGGGAATTCGTAGGTTTTAGGTAGACACACACCCATACACACGCACATATAAACTTGACTTGGTGTATGTGTGTGTGTGTGTATAGGAATGTGCGTAGGGGTGTGTGTGTGCGTGTGTGTGTATACAACATATACATATGATATAAGGATGTTATATGATATACGGGGATGAGACGATATGACTGGGCTTGATGCCGTGATCTATTGGCTGTACTATCGTGTTATGATATGAGATGTATTATGATATTAGCGGATCATTGGAAAATGAGAAAGGTATATTTATACATAAACGATAATAGGTGATGATGACATTGAAATGTACGAGACTCTAGAATAGAACCTGGATTGTAATATGTGACTTAATCACGAGATGATATATGACATGATGTTTTAGTTGATCATTTGACTATGGATAATTACACAGACGATGATATATGTTTGATAATATTGGGATGTATGCGATTATAGTACAGTACCTTTGATCATGATATTGTTTGATGATGATACTATACGAACGATGATGTGTATATATGATAGTTGACCCGTACCCCGATTTTGGGATGCCGTACGATGGATTTTACCGTACGAGGCATAGATGTGATGATTGATCCGCACTCTTGACTCAAGGAAGTCGTACTATGTACGCGACGCTATTGAGGCTGGATCGCCGACTATTAGAGATATCGACTCAGACTTTAGGTGAATTCGTATTTTCCTATCGACTAGTTTCTTTAGTTTAGTTCCTTAGTGGGTTAGATAGATACTGGTTTAGGCTCGAGTCATATAGTTTGTAGTTAGATATGTATATTCCAAATGAGCGGTTAATACACATTCACCTGTATATTCAGATTGTAATTATCACATTGCATGTTCATACATATGTTTCTTTAGTTAATATGAAACTCTGCCTGTTAGGACACAGCACCATTACCGATGATGCGCATGATCCACATACACTTATTTACCGACTCACACACATCATCATCGGTAATTGCCATGTCACGTACATTTTAGAACATATTATTTCTTTTATTGATATAATCAGTTAAATGCTAGTCAGATATAATATTGTGTGATTACTCTCATATGCTAGTTAGACATTGTAGTTATTACTTAGACACTTCATGCATTCACATTTTCATATTATCATGCAGCATTGTGGGGCTTATGCCGATACTCATTATTTACTTACTCATGATTTTGGGATTTTGGATTTCTATGAGATTTCTGGATTTTGGGGGAAAACCGCAAGAATATATATAAAAACTTCTCTCTCTCTCCCTCTTTTTTTTTTAAAATACAAGTTGCGGTTTTCTCGTGATGTATGTGTCGTCCACCATGAGATTTCAGGTTTTCTGTTGGATTTCGAGACCCGATTCGAGAAGTGGATGAACCGTCTCGGGTACATGGTGGGCCCCATATGGTATCCCGGGGCAAGAAGATCGAGTTGTAGACGATGAGCCTGGCAGGGGAAGACTACCTATCGGTGATGTCTAGTGCGGCGGATATCCGGAGGATACCGACCGTTGTCGTGAGATTTGATGATATGGGCCGATCCGGACTGACGGAGCCCGAGATATTGAGATTATAAGATATTGAGACTATGAAATATTGAGATTATGAGGTATTGAGACTTTGAGATTTTCATATTTTGTGTCGATACTTGACACGGATTTCCATGGATTTTATTGATGATGTTTCAGATTACCATACAAATTTTACTATGATAAAAGTTAAAGATTCTTATACAGATATATCCAGATTTCATGGTTGATTATTTTATATTCATGGTGCATGCATACTCATACACATGACATGTTACTATTTGAGGCACTGACATAAGCACTGAGCATTGCACTTACACATAGACTATTACCCTGCCACTACTAGATGACTAGAGATATATTAAGTATATTATTATAACCTAGGAAAGCGTCGTGCATACGATTTCTACTCGCAGATGTCTTCTACTCACGAGTTGGTAACTCACCCCCGTTGTGCCTTTTTTTTTACAGGTTTCGATGTACAGGTTTCCTTGGCAGCTTGCCGGCACATCCTTTCATTCAGGGTTATTTGCTTGGTAGGTTGGTTCACTTGCATCAGAACTGCCGTTATACTTTTATTATTTCATTTGTATCTAGTAAGCTCTATCAACCGGACTTGTATTACTTGATAGTTTAGAAGACCAGTTGTTTTTATTTCGACCTTAGAGTCGTGCTTGTATTATTATGGTTTCTGGTGGATTTGGTTTTCTTTTGAGTTTTGAGCCTCGCCCTTCGGCGTTGTATATTTTAGTGCATTGTGTGGTTGTTTCCGCCGGCGTAGAGCTAGCTCCCGCTTGGAGATGCCTTTTTATTGCTTATGTATATATTCTTGTTTGTACCCGTTTGGGGCCAGTTTTTACATAGGAGACTCTGCCGAAATTTTTGAGAAATTTGATGTTGCTTTTAAACTTGTTTTCCCTACACTTCTTCTTTTAAAGGGTTTAGATTTCTGGGCTTCGGCTTACTTAGATTACGTTACGCCTCTAGACGTTTCGTAATTTAAGTGCCGCTCACGTTCCGTACGTTCGGGTCGTGACACATATCCATTGGTGTCTGACATCAAAGATGGTATATGGGTGCTCAGTGGAGACTGGGTACACTGAACAGGACTCGCCGAAAACTTCTAGATGGTATTATATCTAACGTCAGATAGCAGTTTTCTGGTGACACTGGTACAGGTTAGTCTGTAGACCCGAGATCGTCATAGAGTCTTGTGTGATTCCCACTGTGCTTTGATTTCCATATTACCACATTCAAGAGAGCGTGCAAAACGGTGGTTTTTGGGTACAGTCCCGAGTCACATGGAGGCAATGAGTGATAGGAGGGGATTCGTCTCTCCCGGTATCGGGGGTCGATGTTGCACTGTGCTCGATTGGCTATAACAGGAAGTCCCTGGCAAGGGTTGATACTGAGATTTACTGGTAAGTGTTATCAGTAGTTTCTCGACCCGTTATGAGCCTCACATCGGCATGACTTATTAAGTTACTGGGGTTTGACGTTTACCACCACTAGACTAGATATGCGACATATCAGACGAAGAGATCGGACTGTACGGTAGTGTTACTTATTGGATTCACGGGAGTATGGACAAACTTGCATGTTGATCTTCTGATCGCTCAATACTCGGGTAGCCGTTACGTCCAGCTATTACCGCTGACGGCTTGTGGGTGACTAATATGATCATCACCTACTGTCGGCGTATTGACGAGTTTTTAGAGTCCTACACAGAGATTTCCTAGCTCATGCGAAATGAAGTAGGGCACGTATATGATATGTGCGGGACTGAGATTGATGCGTGTATGTGATACCGTATTCCAATCTCACGATACAGGTTATTTGTGATATGACCGGATTGTTGAATCAAGTGTTGATTCAATGGTATGTTATATGTATATGTGATATACATATAAATGATATTAGTCGGTTGTATGTGATACAGCTGGGTTATTAAATCAAGTGTTGATTTGATAATATAATGTGTAATTATATATTTGTTATATGTATATGTTTTTCTCATTATACATTTAATATATATGTGATATATGTTAATGTATTTATTTTGTGTCATGCTAGATGATACATTGGACTTGGGTGTATGAGACTCATACCATACTTAAGATAATGTGGGGTTTTAATTATTAAGGGAAAATCAAAATTAGGTGGTAATTAGTCATGGCTTGAAGCTTGGAGAAGCTTGTAGAAACCATTGACTTAGTGCACTAATTTTGTTTTACTCTAGATATTTATTAACCTAACCATTATCTTTAGCCATGGTTTAATCTCTACATGAGTTATATATGATATTTTCTAACCCATAGTTCTTAGAAGATCACTTGAGCTCATTTTCTTCATCTCCTCCCTTTCTCTCTAGCTTTGAGCGAGGAGAAAAAGAAAGAGAGAAAAATAATTCTAAAGTGAGCAAAATTCCTACTTCACCAATCTATACCAAACCAGCCATTTAGTATAGCTTGTTTCTTCACTAATTCCTCAATTAGTGAAGAGATAGCTTGAGTTAGAGATTCTTTGACGTAGATCATCTTCGGCCTCTAAGATCCTTGAGCAAGCTCGTTCCTTTCGCCTAGTGGAGCCAATGGAGAGTCCGGGATACCACTACTTGGAGCAAAAGGGACCACTATACGGAGCTTTAGAAGTGAAGGACCGGTCTACAAAGGTTGTATTCCCATTTCACTTAGTGTAAAGTAGTTTACATGTTTTATAACCCTAATCCTCTAGTTAGATCCTTGGTAATGGGTTTCTTAGCACTCTAGATTTTTTAAAATTACATGCTAGATGCCTTAGAAAACATGGTGATGGTGCTAAAGACCCCTTCAGTGGTATTAGAGCCATGCTAGATAATTAGAGGATGTTAGTAGAATTACGAAACCGAAACAACTCCGAAACCTCGAAACAAAATCCCTAGTTTCTGTCGTTTTTTAAAAGTTCTCTGAAAATTATTTAAACAAGTGCAGAATGTTACATGTGATATAGCATGAACACCAGTGGAAAACGAGCCAATTCCACCGGATTTGACCCGGAAAAAAGAAGAATATAATCGGCCTCACCGATTTTCTTGATGTGTTTTGGCTTCGTTTTTCTCTGGTGTTCCAGTCTCTGCGGTTTGGTGTTTCAGGTATTGTTTGTTTTTGCTAAAGATTGCATGTGATGTTATCTTTCTATAGTGGAAATTCAGAGTGTTTCGTACTCGTAATTTTAATATCGTTTCGGGTTGGATATTGATATGTGATACAATATTTGGAATCCACAATAATTAGTTTTGTGAAAACTAGTTTGAATTTTATAAACCTAGCAATTTAGTCTCATTTGATCGGTTGCCACGGGGTTTTGGTATGGATCAAAACTCTGTCGCAATCACGTAGAGTACGCGGATACTCACCGGGTAACATTACTAGATAGCTACGCCCAAAGCCCCGACCAAGTGACTGTAGGAGAACCCGTTGCCAAAAGCATCCTCCCGGGTACTCGCGGCCGCGGTGTTCCGCCTAAGTGCACTTCATCGACGGCATCGGGGGGTGCGGCCATCTACTTATGTTTCCGATAAGTATTCGATCAGGTTGTCGGGAATCTTATTGAATTACCCGACTGGTTATTGATAAGTGTTTTCAATATTGAGACTAAATGCGGGGTTTATAAGGTTAGGCATGAAATTCAGAATATGTGATATTCCGTGTTTATGATGTCTAAGGAATTCATATGGTTAGGCATGAAATCCGAAGTATGTGACATTTCGGGTATATGATGTTTAAGGTGGTTGCGGATTCCAATTGTTGTAGTTTTCACTTTCTTTTCTGTGACCGTAAGTGTAATATGCGGTGTATCGTCGGTTTCGTTGTTATATGTCAACGAAAATTGAGATACGCATATTTAGTTATGTTGATGACATGTGATGTTATGTGTTGCTGTGATACGTTATATTGGATCGTCGTGTTTGAATAGCCGGGGTTTTTTGCGTGAGATGAGAGTTTTTCATTTTTATTCATATAAAAACTTGTATATAATATTCTTTTATTGGGACACTTCCGGATTGAGGATGATATCGCCATTGATGTATATTATTTACTTTTCCGTATTAGGATAGACCCAAGGCAGGGAGCACAAGTAACCAGGTTCTAGATTTCAGTGGGAGATCATTCAAGGAGTCGAGACCGGGTCTCCTAACTCTAGAATTGGTAGGGTTGCTTGCCGCTCTCGTAGGGGTCTAGGGATGTGGGTTTGTCTATTCATCATGATCGTGGAATTCGTATTTTTTTACTGGCTTAATTTAAAACACGGACCTTCTAGTATATCTAATATTTCATATGTTGACTTCTGCTGTATTGTTCTGTGATGAGATCATATGACTGCCTGAGACGAATGCTTTTATATTATATATATGATATATAATAAACGTTGCTTATGTTTTGCATCCGCGCTAGTCCTGCCCCCGCTCTGCAGTTAGTTATCTAACCGAACGGTGCATGACGGGTCCCTGTGGCGAATGCGGATGACATAAGCGTACGTTATATAAGTATTTTCATTTCTTTATCTGTGATGCTTAGGAAGAATAAATGATGAGACTTAATTAATGAGATTAATGAAAAAGAAAGAAACCTAATGATGTTGTAGAATCAAATTTTCAAAATGGTAGCTCTAGTTCTTGTTTTGCATAGTGCTATTCCAGAATATCCAGCACCTCATTTGATGAGGAAAGAGCCGAGATCCCTTCACCGGGAGTGACCTCTTTAGCAAAACTAGTAAAATCCTAAAAAACACTCATTTTCAAAATCATTCGATTCTACAACGATATCAAGTTCATTACGCAAAAGGTTTTCTTAAAAACCTGTCGTAGCCCTCCGTCATTTCAGATAAGTACTATTTAGTATTCGTGCTGCGTTTGTTGGTCTTTGTCAAGGCGTAGTGTGCGGTAGCTGATTAGTGCTTATCTGCAAAGTATGTGATGCGATTGGATTAGGGTAGTCGTATGATCTTGTTGGCCTTTGTCAAGGGTCGTACGGATGGGTTTAATTCAATCATGAAATGTACTGGTTGAACTTGACTAGCGGCCTATGGTTTGTTGGCCTTTGTTAAGCTCATAAGACGTTAGGGGCAAAATATTATTGGGAATTTCAAGTGTTGAAATTTGCAATGAGATTGCATACCTTCTATGAGATAGTTGGATCCCGATACCCACTGCAAGTAAGAGTTACTCCTGTGAGAGTTTTGCACATTACAATTAGCCGATCAAGTAGGTGTCTAGAAAGGTGTTTATGGGGTTACGCCCCTAGGAAAACGAGATTTATTTTAATTAGCTCCGTGCGAAAGCACGGGGAACCTCGCTCAAAGTACCGACACTGGTCTGGCTGAAAAATTGGCGAACTTGTAGGGTGCAATTAATCCTGCCTAGTCTTACCTTTTAGGTTTTGAAGGAAGATTTGATAAAAACAGTGGGAGCCATCCTAATTAGATAAAATAACAATCAATCTAATCTTGCAAGATCATACGCAAAGTGTTTTCTTCTCTTCCTCTCCTGGTAGCGACCTTGTCACGCCTTAATCAAGATAATAATATGGATGTATTGACCGAACTCGCTTGTTATACTGAGCTGGAGAACGTTGGTTCCGCTCTATCTTATAATTGTTATAGGTCTGAGCAGGAAATAGGGGAATATCCGGATTCCTACGCCACCCAAACGGGGAATGAGCATGTTGATGCATCTTCTTCGGGTATGTTCTTTACCGAGAACTGTTTCTCAGTACACTCTACGTCATCCCACATATGTAATATGTTACATGGGCTAAAGAAAGGTAGACAACTGAGAAAGGGTGGTTATTCTCTACAAGTAAGAAATGGTGCAAATGTTGCAGCCAAAGCAGTTGGCATATATCACTTTGTATTACCAACTGGTAATATATTGATTCTAAACGAATGTTATTGCATATCGAACCTGATATCCAATATTATATCAGTTTCTTTATTAAGTAAAGAAGGATATAATTTTGTATTGCAGGATAATGTTATGAACATTTTTCTGAATCAAAAGTTAATTAGATCAGGCTCGTTAAGTAATGGCATATACGTTCTAAATCAAACCACAGTTCTCAATGTACAAGAACACATACAAGAGGAAAAGTTCAGAAATGAACGTATCCTTCTTATGGCATTGTAGACTAGGTCATATCAATACGACACGACTAGCTAAGTTACATAAGGATGGATATTTGAATCCATTCGTATTTACATCTTATGAAACTTTCCAGTCATGTCATAAAGGCAAAATGACTAAAAATCCGTTTACTGGACACGGAGAAAGTGTTACTGAACTCTTGGGACAGATACATAGTGATATGCAGTCCTATGTCTACACATGACAAGGTTGGTTCCTTGTACTTCATTATATTCACCGATGATCTCTCAAGATTCGGACATGTGTTCCTGTTGAAACACAAGTCTGAAGATTTTGAGATATTCAAGGAATATAAGCACGAAGTAGAGAACCAAACGGGTAGAAGTATTAAAGTCCTTCGATGTGATCGGGGAGGAGAATACTTAAGCGCGGAGTTCCTAGATTATTTCAAAGAGAATGGGTTTCTCTCTCAGGTTACTCCTCCGTATATACCACAGCACAACGGTATTGTAGGTTGTTTTTCGTCATCCCATTGAGATGGGAATGCGCGCGCGCTTGTCAGGCGCATTACAGATTCCCCCTGCCTAGGGTAGGCTGGGGTTTATTGATTGCGGGGATCCGAATCTCCGGCAACCGCGAACTAAACTGCCGTTAATTACCCCTCGCCTTTGGAGCGAGGGAACCTCCGATTAACGGGTCAAACAGGTCATGCGAACTCAATGTGCAGTGTACGTGTGTTGTGTTTTGAAAAGGGGGTTTTTGGATATATCGGGGGCCTCGCAGAGTTTTTACGGGGGTCCCGGTACCCGGATAGCGGGCTGGGGGTCAAGGGGGCTAGCAGCCCCCTTACGGGGTGCGGGGCAGCGTCCCGTTAGAAATTTTTTCTGACGGGGGAGGTATTTTTAGTGTGGAGTGTGTGTGTGTGTTTGTGTGTGTGTATAAGGGGAAAGGGGCATCCAAAGGATGCGTAGGAGAAAGCGCTCGGGTGCTAGCGCTCGGGCGCTAGCGCCTCACGTGCCAGGCACGTGGGTGCTCGAGCGCTAGTGCTTGGGGCGCTAGCACTTTGAGCGCATGGGCGCTAACGCTTTGGGCGCTAGCGGCCCATGTGGGCGCTCGGGCACTAGCGCTCGGGGCGCTAGAGCTTTGAGCGCACGGGCGCTAACGTTTTGGGCGCTAGCGCCCCACATGCCTGGTACGTGGACGCTCGGGCGCTAGCGCTTTGAGCGCAAGAGCGCTAGCGCCCCATGTGCCAGGCACGTGAGCGCTCGGGCGCTAGCGCTCTGAACGCTAGCGCCTTGAGCGCAAGGGCGCTAGCGCTTTAGGAGGCAAAAAGGACTTAGTCCTTGTAATGGGAGTTGTACTCCCAGAAAGGAACACTTATTATTTTGTTTGTTTGTGTGTGTGTGTGTGTGTGTGTGTGTGTGTGTATGAGAAGTTAAACTCCTAGGATATTTTGAAGCTGATGAAGAGGGCTTCTCCCCTTGAGCCCTGGATCTTCCCCAAAGTGGGGTTTCTGGAGATGGGTCATCTTCTTCTTCCTGTCGTTTGGCCGGATCTTGGAGAAAGGGGGTGAGATTTAAAGATCTCCCCCTTTTGAGATCTAATAGAAGATCTGAGTTCCCCTTTATGGATTTTGTGGTGAAAAACTATTTAGTTTTATAAAGGGAAGAGTAAAACTCTTGATTTAATTCAAAAGAAAGAAGAAGGTTTTAGAACCTTGAGGAAGGAGAAGATCACAGATCTTGATGCTTTTTGGGAGAGAGAAAAAGTTGTTGAGATATTTTCATTATCTTTTCCTTTATAGGCTATACACTTTACATATAGCCCCTTGGGCTTTACAAAAATGGCATTTTGCCCATCCCATGGCTCATGTGCCATTTCTTTTTGCACATAGGCCATGAGCTTTACAAAAATTTGGCTCTATGCCCATTCATGCATAAAAAATTATATAAAAATTATTTATTACATGATTTCATTTTGGGCATGGAGGAGGGTCGCCTGCTTCATGTTCGGACTCGACCTAGGCATAGGCCCACTTGATCTGGGCTTGGGCCCACTTGGCTTGGGGTTGACCTTGACTTTGACTTGGTCAACCAGGATGCAATTTTCGACTCCAACAAAGTGCCCCCATCAATAAATGCACACAACATATGTGAGTCGTGTGCACGAAATTGATGGATCTTCTTTCGCGTGGAGGCGACTTGCTTTGGTTCCTAGTTTTGGGATGCGCTGCCCTTTTAACGACATGGACGGTCGACGCTTGACGCGTCTCCGAGATGGAGTGTCTGTGGTAGATGTTTCTCTAGTCCGGAGTGATTTGGTAGACGTGCCCCTGGCACGGAGTGTCGCTGGTCGACTTTTCCCCGAGGCGGAGTGTCTGCTAGACGTTTCCCCGTTTCGGAGTGTCTGTTGTTGGACGTTTCCCCGGTACGGAGTGTCGGCTGGTTGACGTGTCCCCGGCACAGAGTGTCTGCTTGATGTTTCCCCGTTACGGAGTGTCTGTTGTTGGACGTTTCCCCGGTACGGAGTGTCGGCCGGTTGATGTGTCCCCGGCACGGAGTGTCTGCTTGACGTTTCCCCATTACGGAGTGTCTGTTGTTGGACGTTTCCCCGGTACGGAGTGTCGGCCGGTTGATGTGTCCCCGGCACGGAGTGTCTGCTTGACGTTTCCCCGTTACGGAGTGTCTGTTGTTGGACGTTTCCCCGGTACGGAGTGTTGGCTGGTTGACGTGTCCCCGGCACGGAGTGTCTGCTTGACGTTTCCCCGTTACGGAGTGTCTGTTTGACGTTTCCTCGGTATGGAGTGTCGCTGTTGGAATTGGTTGGTTTGATTTGATTTGGGTTGACATTAGCATCGCTATACTGGAATATGGTACCAGGAGCGAATCATCATTTTCCATGAGTGGATTTGAGGATTTCGGTTTTTGTTTGGCATCTGTATTGCTGCACTGGAATAATACCGGGAGCAACTTATCATTTGCCCCGAGAGGATTTGGGAATTGATGGCTTAGGAGGCAGGTTTAGATCCTTATCACCTAAGGCTTTTCAATTTTATGGGCTGTAAGGGTCCCATAAAAGCATTTTCTCCCTACGAGTCGAAAGGATCTCATAGGTGTATTTTCTCCTTAGGAGTCGTGGGGACTCCTAAGTGTGTTGCTCCTTTGTGAGTCGTAAGGATCTCACGCGGGAATTTTCTCCTCACAAAGTCGAGAGGACTTTGCGAGTGCATTTCATCTTTTTTTTACGAGTTTGCGCCCTTTCAGGTTTTCACAAACTCGCCGGCAGTCCTGCTGTTTTTACTTACGGAGCCCTTTTGGGTTTTCATCCGTGCCCGTTTTGCTTGTGGACGTACCATTTTTTTTTGCGCTGATGGGACTTTAAAAGTAGTCTCACCGGCAGGACTTGGGAGAGATTTGGATCGTTTTACGCCCGTGGATTGTATACGGTTTTGCAAGATGTATGATCCAGACCGTAGGGCCGGAAAAATTTTGGGACTTTGTTGGCGTCTGCATCGCTGCACTGGAATATGGTACCAGGAGCGACTCATCATTCGCCATTGGGGTATGTGATTTGGAATTTGGTTGGCGTCTGCATCGCTGCACTGGAATATGGTACCAGGAGCGACTCATCATTCGCCGTTGGGGTATGGGATTTGGAATTTGGTTGGCGTCTGCATCGCTGCACTGGAATATGGTACCAGAAGCGACTCATCATTCGCCACTTGGGGATTGGGAAGTGATGGCTTAGGAGACAGGTTTAGGTCCCTATCACCTAAGACTTTTCAATTTATGAGCCGTAAGGGTCCCATAAAAGCGTTTTTCCCTACGAGTCGTAAGGATCCCGTAGGTGCATTTTCTCCTTAGGAGTCGTGAGGACCCCAAGTGTGTTTTCCTTTGTGAGTCATAAGGATCCCACGAAGGTTTGTTCTCCTCATGTATCGTGAGGATACATGAGCGGGTCTTCCCAATGGAGCATAATTCTAAGGGCGGAGACCGGCCGCTGGACGGGTGACTTCGGTGGGGCATGGGTATGATGAGAATTATTTGAGCCTATGGATTGTATACAATAGTCAATTTGGGGACCGGCCGTAGGGCGTGAAGAATTTTAGGAAATTGGATTTTTGTTGGCGTTTGCATCGCTGCACTGGAATATGGTACCAGGCACGACCCATCATTCGTCGTTGTTTTGTTTTTTTTTGTTTTTTTTACCGCGATTGCTCTATCATTTCAGCTTTTCTTATCGCGAAGGTCGCGATTTCCCTATCATTTCGGCTATTTGTTCGTGGTTGCCCCATCATTTCGGCTGTTTATTTTCATCTTTATTTTTACTCGCTGATTTTTATTGCGATTTGCCCTATCATTTCGGCTTTTTATTATTTTTGTTTTATTTACACATTTTTACATTCCCAGTTTAACGACTTAGAGGTCGATTGTTCCCAGTTTAACGACGTGGTGTTCGATTGTTCTTAGTTTAACGACGTGGTGGTCGATTGTTTGCTTATCCCAGCTCCTCGAACTTTGATCTTGGTGGGGATGTGTTGATGACCGTAGCTCTGTGGCTTGTCGGTACATCTGATGACTGTGAGGCTTTCCCGAGTTTGTATTGGTTCTCCACCCAATCTTTAAAAATATAGCAGTCTTCAATGGTATAACTCACCATTCTATGATATGGGCAGTATATGGGATTTCCGGTCATGTTCATCTCATATGGCCTCTTTGGAATAGGCAGTTGAAGACCATTGTTCAAGGCGTCCATGAACATTTCGTGGATTTTATCCCTCCTGAAGGAGTATACTTTCTTCTTTCTCTCCATTAGAGTAGGTGCCCTTACTGATGCTGGACCCTGAGGACGATCAGTCTTTGGTTTGCCTACTGTCCGCTTACCACGTTCAGTGTACGTATCGGAGGGACTGGAGGCTGATCACGTCCGTTTTTCACAAAGGCGTTCCGCTCTCAGGCTGGAGGGAGTATCGGTCGGCTGCTTCCAGATATCAATCCCCAGCTCACGAACCAAAATTTGATTTTGCTGTAATTGCAATTGGGCGACTTGGGTCGTGAGATCCGTTACGACATTTGCCAGCTCGTCGACTTTAGAATGGACCATGGCCATCTTCTCATCCCTGTCCTGAAGTTGCCTTTGAAGCCATTGGAATAATGCTTGTTCTATAGTTCCGGGTATGACAACGGGGTCATCCCTACCGCCTAAACTTGATTCAGTATGAACCACGGGTTCCTTTGGCTCAATGGCCTGAGCGAGCTCTTCATCATTTGGATCGGGCCGATGTTGGATGGCAACAACCGCGTCATTGTCATGGTTATAAGGCGTAGGAGGATTTGTTCCTCTGAGCTATCATATAGACCGTATGGGTTGTGTACCCGTCTATTGCTTCTTCATTGGCAATGTTGCTCGCTTGGCTCTTAACTTGTTGACTTGGTACGCTCTTTTTAGAGAGAGGCAGATGTCTGAGAGAATCAGGTCCCTGAAGGACTTCGGTCTCCGTTTGTATGAAATTGGCGGTCGCAGGTTGATCGTTTGTTAACACGCCAGGGGACAATGATATTTTTCCCGCCTTGTATTGTTTCTCGACCCAATCCTTGAAGATGCAACAGTCTTCAATAGTGTGTCCCAGCACTCGGTGGTATGGGTAAAAGTTAGGATGATCAGTCTTGTTCGCTTCACTTAGCCTTTTTGGTTCTGGTAGCCGCAGGCCATTCTTCAGAGCATCTTTAAAAATTTTGTGGACCTTGTCATTTCAGAATGAGTAGACCTTATTTCTTCTTTCCTCCAAAGTTGGCTCTCGAGATTTGTTAGTTTTTGCTCCGCCCGCTCTCTGCTTATTTAGAGAATCGGTGCTGTTAGAACTTCCGCCTTTTCGGTTGTCATCCCTCCAAGATTTCGGTCTGTTTGTGAACTGAAGATCCTGAGTGGACTCAGGCTTTGAGCGTTCCAACGTTTGGACCTTTTTGGTCAGCTCTTGGAGTTTTTTAAGGCCTGCGGTGCACAGGAAAGGTTTCATCCAGTCCTTCAGATTTTCTATAAGAAGACTGATGGATTGGTCTTGCTCCAACGGCGGTTCACATTTGACAGAGAGATTGCACCATCGGACTATAAAATCCATGTTGCTTTCATTGTTCTTTGGCTCTGTCCTTACGAGGTCGGCAATGGTGATTTTATCGCTGACACTCATGAACCATTGCTTGAACATGGATTCTATTTGAGCGAACGTCGTGATCGAGTCATCTGGTATGCTTGCATACCAATCGAAACATCCGTCAAGTTATTAACAAACTGACAGAGAAGGAGCGCATCATTTCCCCCAGTATTTGCGCATGATGCTTTAAATTAGGCAATGTGCCAGTTCGCATTTCCCGTCCTATCGAACCTTTCAAATTTGGGGACGATATAGCCAGTGGGAAACTCCACAAGATCGTACCGAGCAGGATATGGTCTCCCGCTAGTGCTGGCATTTTTTTGCTCTCCGGCTTCGGCTACCAATGTTTTGACTTTGTTGGCAACCAAATCCATGATTTGATCTTGAGTTAGCGGGTTACTGTCATCGGCCGCCAAGACATTTCCTGAGATAGGATACGACAGGCCTTCATGCGGTCCGCCCACCTTTGGATTTGAGGGAATAGGCGTTGGCTGTCTCGGGACACCGTTTCCCGGTCCATGAGTAGAACCATGTGCTTGATTGGGCGACTGAGAGGCAAGTTGGGCCATGAGATGTAAGACGACGTTTGTCAACTCGTCAATTTTTGAGTAGAGCTTGGCCATCTCCTTATCTTTGTTTCTGAGCTACTTTCGGAGCTCCTGGAGAAGTTGCTGCTCTGCATTCTTGGGACAGAAGATTGGCTCCTCTTCGCTCTACGAGCCCGACTCCTCATGAACCGAGAGATCTCTCCACTTATTAGCTTCACTGGGAGGATTTTCATTATCTTCCGGAGGATGCTGGTCTTGGGAAGTGACAGCCACATTCACACCGGATTGGATTTGAGATGTGGTGGCCCCATCCTTGCTCTTGCTGCGCGTGCCCACCATGTAGATAGTATGGACCACATATCCAGCCATTTCCTCATCTTTGGTGGGGTAACCCTGTTCTTCGAACCTCATGAAGTTCAGCCTAGCAGGAGCCCTAGCCCTTTTGTTGGCTTTATATCTGAGCCTTTTCTGTCTTAACTTCTCGATTTTGAGGGCTTGGCGGGCATCCGTCATCCAGGAAGCCATCGTGAGCCAATTAACGGGAGCTTAGAGAAGACACCCGATCGAGCAGTTGTCAAGGGCACCGCCGGAGGTTGCTCGAGATGCCTTGTTGCTTTGTTGGTGTTGATGGCCTTGCCCCCAGCTGGGGCCAAGGAGAGTCATTCAAACACCGACTTGCGTTTGAGTTGGGGCGCCTTCGAGACCACCACATTCGGCCTCTTGCCTTTCGAAACCGGTTTGTCTGTCACCGGGGCTTGAGGAGCTGGGATGTCGTTAGCTGACACGAACAGAATAGAGCCGAATGGTAGCGGCGGCTCTTCCCATCATCACCCGAGACTGGCCGAAAGGACCGTCCTGGCGTCCATCTTCATCGTGTATGAGATGAGAGCTGAGTTCATCTTTGGAGACATTGTTGAGAAGTGATTGCTTAAAAACCTGCATGAAAGAGCATTATTTTAGTATAAATATAGATATGTATATTGATTGAGTTCGCATGAAGGTTTAACTTGAAATATGGAAGGAGAGATTGGTCCCACCGGGCGTGCCAGAATTTATAGGGTGTTTTTTGTCACCCCATTGAGATGGGAATGCGCGCTCTTGTCAGGCGCATTACAGATTCCCCCTGCCTAGGGTAGGCTGGGGTTTAGTGATTGCGGGGATCCGAATCTCCGGCAGCTGCGGAGTAAGCTGCGGTTAATTACCCCTCGCCTTTGGAGCGAGAGAACCTCCGATTAACGGGTCAAACAGGTCATGCGAACTCAATGTGCAGTGTACATGTGTTGTGTTTTGAAAAGGGTTTTTTTTGGATATATCAGGGGCCCCGCAGAGTTTTTATGGGGGTCCCGCTACCTGGATAGCGGGCTGGGGGTCAAGGGGGCTAGCAGCCCCTTTACGGGGTGCAGAGCAGCGCCCCGTTAGAAATTTTTTCTGATGGGGGAGGTATTTTTAGTGTGGAGTATGTGTGTGTGTGTGTGTGTGTGTGTGTGTAAGGGAAAAAGGAATCCAAAGGATGCGTCGGAGAAAGCGCTCGGGCGCTAGAGCTTTGGGCGCTAGCACCTCACGTGCCAGGTACATGGGCGCTCGGGCGCTAGCGCTTGGGGCGCTAGCACTTTGAGCGCATGGGTGCTAACGCTTTGGGCGCTAGCGCCCTACGTGCCAGGCACGTGGGCGCTCGGGCGCTAGCGCTTTGGACGCTAGCGCTCCAGGGTGCTAGCGTTCTGAGCGTAAGAGCGCTAGAGCTTTGAGCGCAAGGACGCTAGCGCTTTGGGAGGCAAAAGGGACTTAGTCCCTGTAATAGAAGTTGTACTCCCAGAAAGGAACACTTATTATTTTGTGTGTGTGTTATATATATATATATATATATATATATATATATATATATATATATATATATATATATATATATGAGAAGTTAAACTCCTAGGATATTTTGAAACTGATGAAGAGGGCTTCTCCCCTTGAGCCTTGGATCTTCCCCAAAGAAGGGTTTCTGGAGATGGGTCTCCTTTTTCTTCCTGTCGTTTGGCCGGATCTTGGAGAAAGGGGGTGAGATTTAAAGATCTCCCCTTTTTGAGATCTAATGGAATATCTTAGTTCCCCTTTATGGGTTTTGTGGTGAAAAACTATTTAGTTTTATAAAAGGAAGAGTAAAACTCTTGATTTAATTCAAAAGAAAGAAGGAGGTTTTAGAATCTTGAGGAAGGAGAAGATCACAGATCTTGATACTTTTTGGGAGAAAGAAAAAGTTGTTGAGATATTTTCATTATCTTTGCCTTTAGAGGCTATACACTTTACATATAGCCCCTTGGGTTTACAAAAATGGTATTTTGCCCATCCCATGGCTCATGTGCCATTTCTTTTTGCACATAGGCCATGGGTTTTACAAAAATTTGGCTCTATGCCCATTCATGCATAAAAAATTACATAAAAATTATTTATTACATGATTTCATTTTGGGCATGGAGGAGGGTCGGCCGCTTCATGTTCGGACTTGATCTGGGCTTGGGCCCACTTGATCTAGGCTTGGGCCCACTTGACTTGGGGTTGACATTGACTTTGACTTGGTCAACCAGGGTGAAATTTTCGACTCCAACAGGTATATCGGGACGGAGGAATCGCACTCTATTAGATATGGTGCGCTCTATGGTGAGTAACACTGAGTTATCTGTTTCCTTTTGGGGTTATGCGCTTGAGAAGCTGCATACCTATTGAATAGAGTTCCAACCAAATCAGTGCCTACCACTCCATATGAGATATGGAATGGGAAGAGACCATCTCTTAAACGAGTTAAGATATGGGGTTGTCCGGCCTATGTTGAAAAGCAAAATCCGGACAGGCTCGAGGCAAGGTCAGTGCTGTATAAGTTTGTTGGATATCCCGAACATTCGCGAGGGTATATCTTTTACCACACTAAGGAGAAAAAGATGTTTTAATTCTCAACATGTCTCCTTTTTAGAAAAAGGTATTTCTTGTGAAAGAAATTAGGGGTCATGAGGTATACCTGAAAGGAGTTCCAGCTAAACAAACTAACAGCTGATGATTTGATAAAATCGGAGGATTCAATAGTTCCCGACGAACCTCATCCTCTCCGCAAATCTAGTAGGGTTCCTCATCCGCCTGAGAGATACTACGGTTTTCTCAATGACAGTGGGAGCGGGGATTGCATCATGGAAGATGATTACCCAACTAGTTTCGAGCAGGGGGACTTTGTAAAATGGCTAGATGCTATGCGATCTGAGATGGAATCCATATACACCAACAAAGTAGTAACTTTGGTAGTTGCACCTGAAGGGGTAAAACCCATCGAGAGCAAGCGGATCTTGAGAAGATTCTTGGTGTAGATGGAAAAGTTAAGACTTTCAAAGCTAGACTTGTTGTAAAAGGTTTTCTTCAATAACCAGGTGTGGATTTTGATGAAACATTTTCTCCCGTGGCTATGCTTAAGTCCATCCGGATCCAACTTGCCATTGCTGTATACCATGAATACGAAATCTGGTAGATAGACGTCAAGACCACTTTTCTAAATGGTGATTTAAAAGAGAGCGTGTACATGACACTGCCAGAGGGCTTTGTAAACAATGGGAGTAGCAGAAAGGTGTGCAAGTTGCTTAAATCAGTTTACGGGTTAAAGTAGGCATTGCGGAGTTGGAACATCTGTTTTGATGTGGCAGTCAAAGAGTTTGACTTCATCAAAATGGTAGATGAACTTTGTATATACAAGAAGGTTGTAGAGAGTAAGGCTGTCTTCCTCATATTGTACGTAGATGACATACTCTTGATAGGAAATGGTGTTCCTATGCTACACTCGGTCAAGCTCCTCTTATCACAAAGATTCTCCATGAAGGATCTGGGTGATGCCTCCTACATCTTGGGGATTAAGATCTATAGAGATAGATCTAAATGGATGTTTGGATTGTCCCAATCCAGGTACATTGACACCATACTAAAGAGGTTTAGTATGGAAGATTCCAAGCGTGGGAATTTACCCACGATCTCATGTATGTAATGTTATGTACCCAACCGGATGTAGCGTACGCACGGGTGTTATAAGCAGGTATCAATCGGATCCTGGGGAGAATCACTGGATAGCTGTGAAGAACATTCTTAAGTACTTGAGAAGGACTAAAGAAACGTTCTTGGTGTATGGTAACGGTGAACTCCAAGTGGAGTATTTTACCGATTCGAGCTTCCAGAGTGATAAGGTCGACTGTATGACAGTTTCGGGTTTTGTATTTACCCTCAGTGGAGAGACGGTATGTTGGAAGAGTTCCAAGCTAGATACCATGGCAGACTCAGCGATAAAGGGTGAATACATCACTGCCAACGATGTTACCAAAGAGGTTGTCGGGGTATAGATGTTCATGAGATGAACTTGGTTCCTACCATTATTATCACGCCCCGCTTCCCATTGTACGGCGAAGGGGACGGAACGAGGCCACTACGTATTTACTCTGAAGTAAATATGCTAAGCGTATCTACTCTGAAGTAAATACGCTAAGCGTATCTAAGCAATATAAAAGAAATGTATACAAGAGAAAAATGTAATGAAACAACAACTTTATTTATTAACATTCTTTTTGTACAATGCATAGAAGAGTAAATACATCTGAAAGAAGCAATGCCTAAACAGTGACATATCAGAAATGAAAAGTAATGAAATAAAAGTGTACAATGAACTAAAGCTCTGGGTCTTCAATGAAGTGGTCCAAGTCTTCACTAATGAGCTCGATCTCCGGAGTATCCAGATCACCTGACGACATTCAAAGAAGAAAGAAAGAGAATGTCGTCAGTGAGCAATCGCTCGGTAAGTCCCAAAGATAAGGAAGAAATAGAATAGACATAGGGAGAGAGTAGCTTTTAAAGTTGTATTATATTTTTATAATGTTTTATTTAGTGTTAACGCTGTTGTTTGTAGCTTGGTACAGAAGGATGCCAGTGTATACGAGAGGAGTCTCACTTACCCCGGAGACTAAGGTATCAGGAACTCAAGGGACCGTTCATGCCATGGTACAACAGCAATTGAATTCAGGTTAGGTGTCTTATGGTTACTGTCTCGTGCCACTTCGAACACCTTCCGTACCAATCTACCCCTTATACCCCAAGATGTCTTGTTGTATAGTTGTATTGTAATGCAAAATATATAGCTTGTATAATTGGGTGACTTACCGAAACCATGATATCAGTAAATGGATGTAACTGTATAATCATGGATGTAACTGGAGAATCATGAAAATGGAAGTATATCCATGGTTCGGTTCAGTAAATATAGATTGAATAGTTTGAACAAATTGAATACATGAATTCATGTTGAATAGTAATATTGTAGATTGTACTTGAATCGTATTCAAGTCAGATCATTAATGAGACTCATTCTGAGTCAGAACAATTAGAAAAGAAATTGAAGTCCTGATTGTTTTGATCTTATCGGTAACCGCTGCACATGTGCGGTATGATTTGTGTCTTTTTCAAAGACGATTACCGTATTGATAACACCGTTGTTAAGTTGTCTACCTTAAATAGGCAAGCACCCATATCTCCGGCTCCCTGAGGCTTAAGAGACTGGTCCCGCTTAAACCTATGTTTACTAGGGTTCTTAGGATAATTTATAAAACTTGATAGGGTTTTATGTAAAAATACTTTTATATACTTTTCAAAATACACCCCAAGTATTTAATTGTCGTCTTTAGAGATGTAATAATTGTAGATTTTATATTTGTGATATTTCTAGTGAAAATAACATACTTTCATAATATATGGCATTTATTTGTAATATTGTACTTGTATAGAATTCATGGTATTTTAATGTAAAGTGATTCTTGTGATTTGATAAAAATTTGGAATATTTATATTATTACAAAATAGATATTTTAATTATACATATATATATATATTTATATAAAATAAATTTTAATATATATTATATTTCTAGAAATCTCATTTTCTTAAGATTTTGTATTTTGTAAATCTTTAGAGACCGAATGCTCCTTGCGGAGGTCTGAATCTCGCACTACTAAGTCTGAGAATGTGCGATAATCCGCACCATCCTGAACGGGTTTCCCAAATGGGTTGTAGCGGCGCTTTGCAAAGATTTGTAAAATACTTAATCTTTTAGAAAACGGTTTTTGATAATAAGTGGTATTTATTTGAAAGATTTCGTTTTCCCATATTCTATGTTCCCAAATGTTTTGTGCTTAATTGCATATGAATGTTGTGAGGAGGTAGGTCATTACCTCATGATCTAATTAAAGGTATAGCAAGATTGTGATGGTTTAAATGTCAAAATGAAACTACATGGTATTTTAATGAAAAAGAGCGGTAAAAGTTACAAAATGAAATATATTGTCATGAAACTTGTTCAACATGTTTGTTAATATTTAATAGTCAACATGTAATGGTTTAACATGATTGTATTAAAGAAAAGTGAGAGTTTTAGGAAGAACCGAATCGGAAATCGGATTTGCTCCGATTCCGTCGGGTTTTAGAAATACGTATTTTAGAAAAGAGTAGAGAAAGGGGGAAGTGGGATTTACTGGCTTAGATGTTAGGAGAAAGGAAGAGGGAACTCAAGGAGGCGCCGGTGCGTCGTTCCGTCGCTGGGAGCTCATAAGGTTGTCGTCGGAAAATCGCCGAAGCTTCGCCCCTTTGCTAACTTAAATTACACACAATTTCACTAGAGTTTTCTTGAGAGTTTTGATCAGAATTTTAGAGTGAGGGGTGTGTGTCTAAGAGTTGTATTTATAGGGTAAGGCTAGGGTTAGGGTAGGTGAAAGGTTTAATTGAAAAAAATAATAAAATGTAATGAAATGTAATAAAAATAGGGTTTAATATGATTTAAAGGGGATCTGGAACCGATCTAAAGAAATAAAGTGTGCAGGAGTGATGGGGAGATGAAGAGGAAACTTTTTTTGTGTTCGGGACTCGGCCGTTCGGCCGAGTCCGGCCGACGGCAGCGGCCCGAGTCGGCCGGTCCGCCGGTCGATTCGGCCGAGTCCGGCCGAGTCAGGTGGCCGGAGCTCTCACCGTCGCTTCATTAGTCCCCTGGTATAGTTACTTTTCAGGGTGTAGTGGGGGGTTTTTGTGAGATATGCACGTGTAAACTCTTGGTATTCTAAAAATTCAAAATAAAACAATATTAAAAAAATAATGTGGGGTGTGGGATTTGAACTCTGGTGGCTTGGTTCAGCAGAGCAAGGTCTTACGAGTGAGCTACAAGCTCCTTCTTGTAATTAATTAGCAAAACAAATATTTAACTTGTGCTCAGGCAAAAATACCCCTTTCTTTAAATTTTGAAAAAATTCTACAGAAAGTTGTACAGGAAATTTAGGGTTGTTACATTCTACCCTCCTTATAAAAATTTTGTCCTCGAAATTTATAAAAGGTAAGTGTAATAGATTCAAGAAAAGTTTGGTGACTGAAGTACTGGTAGTGTATGAAAAATAATAAAGTGATACAAAAAATGTGAAAAAGACTTACTAGTGTTACCTTGGTCAACTGTCTCGGTTTCTACGGCTGTTAAGGTGTAAGCCTGTCGCCGTGGCATGTTCCTCCCAGCTGGAGGCACATTCCTCTGTCCTTGAGGCATGTTCTTCAGTGCCTGATGGAATTGGCGATTTGGCTGTGCAGGATATCTACGTGGAGGTGGTGCTGGGAGTGCAGGATGAGTTGCAGGAGCTTAGATAGCTGGCCGCTGCGGGTAGTTGGTGGGTGTGTGAGCTGAGTTGTATCTATATGGGCAGGTCTCAATTCTGTGATTGGACGCGCCACAAACTAGGCACAAGCCTTTTGCGCGCCTACAGTCCTTTATCAAATGTCCATCTCTCTTGTAATGGAAACAGAAATGTGGTCTTGGCTGGTTATTGGGTTCTTCAGTTCTCTTGGGTTCGAACGATGGCCTGGAAGAGGCTCCTCCTGTCATTTGAGTGGCATGTCGTTTCAAACCGGCAGATTGAGGTCTGCCCTTCCTCTTTACTATTGCCTCATATCTTCTGGCAGCCTTCAAAGCCAAATCATGGGTTGGGAAATCCCCTGTAGCTAATGCAGCTTGGATTTCTGGGTCCAACCCTTACTGAAATCTTCTAGCTCTGATCTCAGCAGTCGGTATGAGATGGGCCGCAAACCTGTTACGGTCTTGTGTTAGCTATGTAATATGTGATATATTGAAGAGTCGAATTATTGAGACATATCTTACCGACTGAGCATGGTAAACTCAGCGCCATACTCATCTACCGACTTGGTCCACATCGAACCTTGTTGCAGATGGATGAACTGTTGTTCCATGCCGAACCTGGCAGTCTCAGGGAAGTACTTCGCGTCAAACATATCGCAGAAAGTCTTCCATTCAATGGACCGTTCAAGACGGCTTTCTTCCGCCTTCCACCAGTTCCGTGCATTGTCCGTGAGCTGTAATTTTGCAACACGAACCCAAGCTATTTCTGGCACCTGTGCCGCTGCCAGTTCATCTTCTATACTTTGTGCCCATTCTTCAGCTTCCAGTGGGCTCCCTTTTCCTGAGAACTGTTTGGGATGTAAAGCTCTGAATTGCTTCACCCCAGGTGCTTCAGCCTCGGGACTGTTCAAGAGCTGCTGCCGTCCCTGTAGGAGGCTGCGGATTGCCTCAAGTAAAACCGTTTGCTCGTTGGGTGGAGCAGGAACGGCAGGTGTGAATGGTAGTGGTGGAGGTGTGTTGTTGACATTGGTGCTGGTGTTGTTTGGGGAATCCATAACCTTGAATGAAAAATTTAGGTTAGGACAAATTCAAAGTATATGATTCAAGGAATATGAAATTGTAAGATTCAAGGAATATGAATTATAAAGAATATTTTAGTTGCTGGTTCTTGTGTTATATTGTTTGGGTTATTCACGCAGAACAGAATTGCATGGCAGTGTTTCATACAACTCTGACCTGCATGGGCCACCAACAAAACCTGTCACGCCCCGCTTCCCGTTGTACGGCGAAAGGGACGGGACGAGGCCGCTACGTATTTACTCTGAAGTAAATACGCTAAGCGTATCTAAGCAATATAAAAGAAATGTACACAAGAGACAAATGCAATGAAACAACAACTTTATTTATTAACATTCTTTTTGTATAATGCATGGAAAAGTAAATACATCTGAAAGTAGTAATGCCTAAACAGTGGCATATCAAAAATGAAAAGTACTAAAATAAAAGTGTACAATGAACTAAAGCTCTGGGTCTTCAATGAAGTGGTCCAAGTATTCACTAGTGGGCTCGATCTCCGGAGTGTCCAGATCACCTGACGACATTCAAAGAAGAAAGAAAGAGAATGTCGTCACCGAACAATCGCTCGGTAAGTCCCAAAGATAAGGAAGAAATAGAATAGACAGAGGGAGAGAGTAGCTTTTAAAGTTGTATTATATTTTTATAATTTTGTATTTAGTGTTAACACTATTGTTTGTAACTTGGTACAGAAGGATGCCAGTGTATATGAGAGGAGTCTCATTTACCCTGGAGACTAAGGTATCAGGAACTTAAGGGACCGTTCATGACACGGTACAACAGCAATTGAATTCAGGTTAGGTGTCTTATGGTTACTGTCTCGTGCCACTTCTAACACCTTCCGTACCAATCTACCCCTTATACCCCAAGATGTCGTGTTGTATAGTTGTATTGTATTGTCTTGTATTGTAAACTGTATAGCTTGTATAATCGGATGGCTTACTGAAACCATGATATCAGTAAATGGATGTAACTGTAGAATCATGGATGTAACTAGAGAATCATGTAAATGGAAGTATATCCATGGTTCAGTTCAGTCAACATAGATTGAATAGTTTGAACATATTGAATACATGAATTCATGTTGAATTGTAATATTGTAGATTGTAGATTGTAAATTGTACTTGAATCATATTCAATTCAGATTATTAATGAGACTCATTCTGAGTCAGAACAATTAGAAAATAAATTGAAGTCCTGATTGTTTTGATGTTATCGGTAACCGCTGCACATGGGCGGCAGGATTTGTGTCCTTTTCAAAGATGATTACCGTGTTGATAACACCATTGTTAAATTGTCTACCTTAAATAGGCAAGCACCCATATCTCCGGCTCCCTGAGGCTCAAGAGACTAGTCCCGCTTAAACCTATGTTTACTAAGGTCCTCAGGGTAATTTATAGAACTTGAGGGGGTTTTATGTAAAAATACTTTTATATACTTTTCAAAATACACCCCAAGTATTTAATTATCGTCTTTAGAGTTGTAATAATTATAGATTTTATATTTGTGATATTTCTAGTGAAAATAACCCACTTTCATAATATATGGTATTTATTTGTAATATTGTACTTGTATAGAATTCATGGTATTTTAATGTAAAGTGATTCTTGTGATTTTAGAAAAATTTGGAATATTTATATTATTACAAAATAGATATTTTAATTATACACACACACACACACACACATATATATATATTTATATAAAATAAATTTTAATATATATATTATATTTCTAGAAATCTCATTTTCTTAAGATTTTGTATTTTGTAAATCTTTCGAGACCGAATGCTCCTTGCGGAGGTCTGAATCTCGCACTACTAAGCCCGAGGATGTGCGATAATCCGCACCATCCTGAACGGGTTCCCCAAATGGGTTGTAGCGGTGCTTTGCAAAGATTTGTAAAATACTTAATCTTTTAGAAAACGGTTTTTGATAATAAGTGGTATTTATTTGAAAGGTTTCGTTATCCCGTATTCTATATTCCCGAAAGTTTTATGCTATGTTGCATATGAGTGTTGTGAGGAGATAGGTCATTACTTCGTGATCTAATTAAAGGTATAGCAAGATTGTGATGGTTTAAATGTCGAAATGAAAATACATGGTATTTTAATGAAAAAGAGCGGTAAAAGTTACAAAATGAAATATATTATAATGAAACTTATTCAACATATTTGTTAATGTTTAATAGTCAACATGTAATGGTTTAACATGATCGTATTAAAGAAAAGTGAAAGTTTTAGGAAGAACCGAATCGGAAATCGGATTTGCTCCGATTCCGTCGGGTTTTAGAAATACATATTTTAGAAAAGAGTAGAGAAAGGGGGAAGTGGGACTTACTGGCTTAGATGTTAGGAGGAAGGAAGAGGGAACTGAAGGAGGCGCCGGTGCGTCGTTCCATCGCCGGGAGCTCCTAAGGTTGTCGTCGGAAAATCGCCGAAGCTTCGCCCCTTTGCTAACTTAAATTGTACACAATTTCACTAGAGTTTTCTTGAGAGTTTTGATCACAATTTTGGAGTGAGGGGGGTGTGTCTAGGGGTTGTATTTATAGGGTAAGGGTAGGGTTAGGGTAGGTGAAAGGTTTAATTGAAAAAATAATAAAATGTAATAAAAATAGGGTTTAATGTGATTTAAAGGGGCTTTAGAACCGATCTAAAGAAATAAAGTATGCAGGAGTGATGGGGAGATGAAGAGGCAACCTTTTTTGTGTTGGTGGCTTGGCGGTCCGGCCGAGTCCAGCCGGCGGCGGCGGCCCGAGTCGGCCGAGTCAGGTGGCCGGAGCTCTCGCCGTCGCTTTATTACTCCCCTGGTACAGTTACTTTTCAGGGTGTAGTGGGGTTTTTATGAGATATGCATGTGTAAACTCTTGATATTCTAAAAATTTAAAATAAAACAATATTAAAAAAATAATGTGGGGTGTGGGATTTGAACTCTGGTAGCTTGGTTCAGCAATGCAAGGTCTTACCAGTGAGCTACAAGCTCCTTCTTGTAATTAATTTGCAAAACAAATATTTAACTTGTGCTCAGGCAAAAGTACCCCTTTCTTTAAATTTTGAAAAAATTCTACAGAAAGTTGTACAGGAAATTTAGGGTTGTTACAATTGTGGTGACAATGGAGTTGTGGGTTTGGCCTAGGAACCTCGGTCTCATCAGTGATCCAGACATATTCTTAGGCAGTATCACCTGATCAGGGAGATGGTTGATCTCCGGACGATCGAGGTCAGGAGAGTTGATAGGAAGAATGACACGGCGGATCCACTCACAGAGGCCAAAACCCCATATACAGTTTGAGAGTTTTTAGGACGTTGGGTATGAGATACTATAACAACTGACCTTAGTGCAAGTGGGAAATTGTTAGTTGTATATATGCCCTAGAGGCAACTGTTGTACATGATTGTATATTACAATGGATGCTTGGACATATATAGGGAGGACTTTCTTGCTCGACATGATAGTATGCTATATGGTTACTCTTTATCTTAACATGTAGACTAGTATTGTGATACTGTCTTACTCTCACATGTTGATAAAGCCCTTAGGATGTATACTTGACTACCAGGACTATGATGGAGATCATACTAGTGGGGCTAGGGTAGTCCATAAGTTCATCCTTTAATTGTTCTTAGTCGAGGGTGTATCGAGACGGGGTATCGATATTCCAGAGTAAACTAGCGTATAGGCTTCTTGACCCATTTAATGGGCGATGGATGATCCCATATCCATTGGTGTTTGACATCAAAGATGGTATACGGATGCTCAGTGGAGACTGGGTACACTGAACAGGACTCGCCGATAACTCCTAGATGGTATTATACCTAACGTCAGATAGGAGTTCTCTGGTGACATTGGTATAGGTTAGTCTGTAGACTCGAGATCGTCATAGAGTCTTGTGTGATTCCCACTGTGCTTTGATTTCCACCTTACCATGTTCAAGAGAGTGTGCAAAACGGTGGTTTTTAGGTACTGTCCCGAGTCACATGGAGGCAATGAGCGATAGGAGGGGATTCGTCTCTCCCGGTATCAGGGGTTGATGTTGCGCCGTGCTCGATTGTCTATAGCAGGAAGTCCCTGGCCAGGGATGATACTGAGATTTACTGGTAAGTTTTATCAGTAGTTTCTCGACCCGTTATGAGCCTCACATCGGCATGAGTTATCAAGTTACTGGGGTCTGACGTTTACCACCCCTAGACTAGATATGCGATATATCAGACAAAGAGACCGGACTGTATGGTAGTGTTACTTATTGGATTCACAGGAGTATGGACAAACTTGCTTGTTTATCTTCTGATCGCTCAATATTCAGGTAGTCGTTATGTCCAGCTAGTACCGCTGCCGGTTTATGGGTGACTGATATAATCATCACCTACTGCCAGCGTATTGACAAGTATTTAAAGCTGTCGACTTGTGGGTGACTGATATGATCATCACCTACTGCCGGCGTATTGACGAGTCTTTAGTGTCCTACACAGAGGTTTCCTAGTTCATGCGAAACAAGGCAGGGCACGTATGTGATATATGCGGGACCGAGATTGATGCGTGTATGTGATACCGTATTCCAATCTCGTGATACAGATTATATGTGATATAACCAGATTGCTAAATCAAGTGTTGATTCAATAATATGTTATATGTATATGTGATATACATATAAATGATATTAGTCGGTTGTATGTGATACAACCGGGTTATTAAATCAAGTTTTGAATTGATAATTTAATGTGTAATTATATATTTGATATATTAATATACATTTACTAATATTAGCTCACTTAGGAAAATGTTTTTCTCATTATACATTTAATATATATGTGATATATGTTAATGTATTTATTTTTTGTCATGCTAGATGATACATTGGACTTGGGTGTATGAGACATACTTAAGATAATGTGGGGTTTTAATTATTAAGGGAAAATCAAAATTAGGTAGTAATTAGTCATGGCTTGAAGCTTGGAGAAGCTTGTAGAAACCATTGACTTAGTCCACTAATTTTGTTTTACTATAGATATTTATTAACCTAACCATTATCTTTAGCCATGGTTTAGTCTCTATATGAGTTATATATGATATTTTCTCACCCATGGTTCATAGAAGATCACTTGAGATCATTTTCTTCATCTCCTCCCTTGCTCTCTAGCTTTGAGTGAGAAGAAAAAGAAAGAGAGAAAAATAATTCTAAAGTGAGAAAAATTCCCACTTCACCAATCTATACCAAACTAGCCATTTAATATAGGTTGTTTCTTCACTAATTCCTCAATTAGTGAAGATGTGGCCTGAATTAGAGATTCTTCGATGTAGATCATCTTCGGCCTCGAAGATCCTTGAGCAAGCTCGTTCCTTTCACATAGTGGAGCCAATGGAGAGTCCAGGACACCACTATTTGGAGCAAAAGAGACTACTATACGGAGCTTTAGAAGTGAAGGACCGGTCTACAAAGGTTGTATTCCCATTTCACTTAGTGTAAAGTAGTTTACATGTTTTTATAACTCTAATCCTCTAGTTAGATCCTTGGTAATGGGTTGCTTAGCACTCTAGGTTTTTTTAAAATTGCATGCTGGATGCCTTAGAAAACATGGTGAGGGTGCTAAGGAACCCTTCAAGTGGGAGCAGCGGAAGCATAGTAGGCAAGTAGTTTATGTCTATTTATAGACTAAAGCAGGTATAGCGGAGATAGATCATCTATTTTTGATGTGACAGTCATAGGCTTTGACTTCATCATAATAGGAGATGGATCTGGTAAGAAGAGAGTAGGGTGTGATGTCTTGGTATTTGGATGACATGCACTTTATAGGAAGTGACATTTCTATACTACGATTGGTTATATTGTGGTTGTCACACAGTTGTTTCTCCACATAGGATATTGATATAATATGAGGCATTCTGGTTACTAAATCTATGGTTTTAGATCTAGATTTGGGAAGTTTCCCAATTTTGGTAATTTGATACTATTCTAAAGGTATTTTAGAATAGAGGACTCCTGGCATGGTGGTGTACCTGTAGGTGATGGAGTCACCCTCTCTGAAGGATGTCATACGGACTATAAGGGGAGAGGGATTTGCATGATTGGCGTATCAGTTGCTTAGGCAATTGAGTCAATCATGAAATGTCAAGTACCACACCAGATACCGTTTTTGCACAAGCTGCAATAAGTTTATATATTAATCCAATCTTCGAAAAACGTTGGGAAGTAGTTAAGAACATAAGTGGATGTTCTTAGGATATGGTAATGGTAGCCTCCTTCGGGAGACGGTTATCATTTCAGGTTTTCACGGTGACCTGGATGACAGAGCGACTGTCAGAGTTATAGTTTTCCCTCTTTTGAGGGACAGTATGTTGGACAGGTGGTCCAAGCGGATATTGAGGAAGGCATAGCGCAGGATACTGATTAAATTCAGTGGACGATACAATCTAAGAAGTTTGCTGGATTAGGAGTTCATTTTTGAACTGGGTCCCATCAGATATCCAGACATATTCTAAGACAGGTATTGCTTATTTCGGGAGATAGCTTTCTCCGCGAAGTTGAGATATATAGAGATACAGAAAGAAACATTGGAGCGGATCCACTCACTTAGGCTATTTCTCGAACACAATAGTTTCGCAAATGAGCTTTGCGAGACTGATTAGTAGAGAAGTTGGGTGTTCGGTATCACATGGGTTGTGAGTATGCGATACCGCAGTAATTAACCTTAAGTACAAGTAGGAGATTGTTGGCTATAGTGTCCTCAAGGCAATTACCATGGTCGCAGGCAGGTGATTATGACGATTGAGGGAGGACCTATACCGGTAGAACAGTCTTACTCGAGATAATAGTATGCTATATGGTTTGTCTTTATCATCATGTACATGCTTTAGGTGACATTACAGGTCACTATTACATGTTGATAGAGCCTATATGATTCTTGCTTGACTACCAGCATTATGATGGCGATCATATACGTGAGAGTTGGGTGGTCTATAAGCACATCCTTAAATGTCCCTAGTCGTGGGAATTTCGAGAGTGGGCATCGATACTCCAGAGTAGACTTGTGTATACTGATCGAGACCCCGACAAGGGGCGGTGGCCGATCTTACAAGCCATTGGTGTCAGTTTGTTCACCTAAGATGTATACATACGCTCATTGGGTTATGAGTACACCGAACGGACTCGCCGAGAACATGCTAGTTGGTATTATACCTATTGTCAGATAGCAGTTCCCAGGTGACATGTGTACGGGTTAGTCTGTCAACCTAAGATTGTCATTTGTCTCGTGTGAGTTCCCACTGTGTTTTGATTACTACCCTACCACGGCTCAAAGGAGTAGCGCAAATAGGTTTTAGTTGGGTACAGTCCCGAGCCATATGGAGGCAGTGAGCGGATCGTCGGGGATTCATCTCTTTCGGTATTGGGGGTTGATGTCACGCCGTGCACGGGTGGCTATCACCAGAAATCCTTGGCCAAGGTAGTCGAGAATTACTGATTTGGATCAGTAGTTTCTCAGTGGGTGATGGGCTTCATACCGACACTAAATGTCGCATTATTAGGGGTCCGACTTTATACACCCCCTAGACTCGATATGCGATATTCATAGATGAACAGACCGGACTGTACAGATATTGTCACTGTCAGGCTCAGTAAGGGTTTCAGGATGAGTTTGCTCGTCAGCCTCCCTTTCGCTCAATACCTGGGTAGCCGTTACGTACAGTTAGTGCCACTGACGTACTTGTGGTTAAACCCATTGCCAGCGTATTAACGAGTCTTTAGAGTCCCACACAGAGTGTTTTCTTGCTTCGGGCGAAACGATGTAGAGGCCATATGGTTTTATGGCAGGGTTCGATCACATACGTGTACTTGTGTACGGATGATGTTCGGATGGATAATACTAGTGGGCTTTGGTTTAAGCCGGATCCTAGTATTATATTATTGGATTATTTTCGTCTTATTGTATTCGTATTCTTCGGAATACGGATGTGGGTATGTATATACGGATGAGGGGTATTCTTGTAATTTCTTACAAGATTACTTTTAGAAGATTACACCTCTTTATGGTTTAAAACTTTTTGGATTAAAAGGTTATTGAGGTGGAGGATGAGGTGTTTATTGCATATTTTGTGGCATGGCTTAGTAGTGACCTATTGTTACTATTCTAGCATGCTTAATCTTTTGTTTGCTGTGAGATTTATATTGACTTAAGATATTTTTGTTGACTTAAGATATTTTGGAGACTTGAGATATTTATTTGGAATGGCTCCATTATTTATATAACTCTCACAACACAACAAAATACTTAGCCATTCCTTTTCTTGAGTTGCTCTCAAACTCTCATCCTCATGGCATCTTCTTCTACCTCCATCCTACAAGTCTTATGTATTGAGAAACCTAGGGTGTCTTGAGACAAATTAATTCTTCATCACTATTTACTTCTTCTAGTCTATCTAGTGTAGCGATCTAGGTACCCTAGTTACCTCGGATATGAGGTTAGAGCGCGTTTCATAGACTCTCTGGTGGATCATCTTCGATGGAGGGAGACCGGAGATCAAGCTTGATCAAGAAGGCCTCTAGGAGCTTGGGATGATGGTTTAAGACCGAAGGACAAGGAACATTCGGTATAACCATTCTAACTTCTCTTTGCATATTTCTAGTTTAGGGTTAATGGTAGATCCGGGCATCGGGTTCTGTTGGCGCCGGTTTTTATAAATTTTTGTTCCGCATCCGGCCACGGTTTGATGGCCAGGGAACCGGCGAAACCCAAAAATAGTATCAGATGTGGTGCTATCATCGAACATCATCATCAAGTCACGAGTGCGGATTAATCATCCGGTATATCTTATCGCGTACGGTAATCCATCGTACGGTGTCATCAAATCAGAATAAGGATCTATCGTCCTAATACATAACATCATCTCATATTCTCATACATACATACATACATACATACATACATACATATATATATATATATATATATATATATATATATCAATCTCATATCATATCTATATCAATCTCACATCATATCTTATTAATCTCATAACATATCTTAGCATATGTATTTATGTATTCATATCGCCTCACATCCTCATATTAAGCATATCCACTCATGTTATCTTATTTCATCATATTCTCATTTTAGCATATCAACATATCAATCCAAGTCATTTTGTATTTATCATATCATCTCATACTAAATCTTTTGATCATATCCGTAAGTTCATAGCATAGGTTTCTCCAAAATATATTTTATATATCGATTCTCCATTATTATGGTTGCGGGGGTACTGTACGCCATCCACCCGACTTCCCCCGTAGATATAGATCTACTCACTTGCAATATCCTTGCTTTAGCCGAAGTCGATGAACTTCTTGTTCTCTTTCGTCGTCTCAGAAGTCCACATGAAGGTACCTACACATCAATACACATCATAACGATATTAAAACCAAATCCGAAAACTGATACGGCACGCGAAGTGCTCATAGGTTAAAACCCATAGCCTATAAGAACAACCAAATAACCCTCTGCGTTAACGTCCAAACGTCCAACGACCGTGCCAAAACTCAAATACCAAAACCAAGTTTTCAGAAATCGAGAACCCGAAATCAGCAACATGGAAAATCACTCCCAGATTCTACCCTAGGTTAAATTAGGAGATTTTTCATATAGGGTAGGTCTAGATATCAGATACCGGAGCTATGGAACCAAGGACAAACCCTAACTCACAGTCCAGGCTGCAATTTGCGGCCATGATGATTAAATCCGCGGCTAAACAGTGGAGGTAGGGGCTCGGGTTTCTAAGGAAAATTCTTGGTAGCTTGCACGTCTCATTGTGTTGGGAACTTATTTTATAGAGCTCTCGGATGATAGCAGATCCTATAGAGTCATCAAAAATCGCCAAAAACCGATATCGGAAAAATTCTAAGTTTGTGTTTTGGGGTTCTAGTATCAAGTTTAACCAGAATATCATCACTAAAGGTTTGTAGCCACTAACTAAACCTCAATTGCATCTCTACTACTCAAATCACCCACTAAAATCATTCTAGAAATTTCCAAAGTTGCTAAACTTGCTTAATCGAACTCTAAACTTAACTAGGAGGTTAAGAAACTAAATAACAAGATGAAAAGTGAAGGTTATACCTCTTGGAGAAACTGAAGAAAATTCCAAGATGGTTGAAAGTGCTCAAAATCCAAACTTGAACTCACTAAAGGGTGTAGGATGAGGTGGTGCATAGTTTTTGTGAAGGTGTCATGAGATTTTGATAAGAATTTTTTGAGGTGTTTTCCATGGGGTAGTAAGGGTGGAGGATGAGGAGAAGGAAGATGATGAAGGAGATGAGGTGAAGAAAGAAGTGAAGTGAAGAAGAATGAATGAAGGAACCATGGTTGACTAAAGACCCCCCTCTCTCACTTTTCCATTCTCATTCTCTCTCTTGCCCATGCCTCTATGTCCCCCATGTCTCCTCTTCTCGTTTCTTTTTCTTTTTCTTTTTTCTCTTTTCTTTTTAAAAACTAAACACAACAAATACAAATGAAGCCAACATCCAACAAAATACAATATGGCATGGTGTATTAACCATGGTTATTAAAAAAGTGGATGTGGCTTAATCATGATTAGTAGTGCACTAATCAAGTTTAACATAAACTTGCATATAATTAATTGCATAATTATTTATAAAATGTCCAAATCCAATAAATACCTTATAATTAATAATACATATTAATCTCTAAATATTTTCCAAATATTGGTATTTAATTATACCATTTTACGAAAACCCCAAATTCGTACTTGAATAGTTTTTGTGAAATTTATTATTTTATTATTTAAATTCCAAAAATATTATTTTATATTTCTGAAATGTTACATAATGTTGAGACTTTCACAGTCCAGGTATATAGACACCATACTAAAGAGCTTTAGTATAGAACATTCTAAGCGTGGTAATTTACCCGCTTGTCACGGGATCACCCTTTCTAAAGAGATGTCCCCAAAGACTAATGAAGAGAGGGCTCGTATGAGTATTATATGCTACGCTTCGGCGGTAGGATCTATAATGTATGCGATGTTATGTACAGACCAGACGTAGCTTACACACTTAGTGTGGTAAGCAGGTATATGTCAAACCCAGGTGAGAAGCATTGGATAGCAGTAAAGAACATTATCAAGTACCTGAGAAGGGCTAAGGAAATGATCTTGGTGTACGGTAATGGTGACGTCCAGATCGAGGTTTTTTACCGACCCAGGCTTCCAAAGTGACAAGGATGACTCTAAATCTGTCTCGGGTTAAGTGTTTACCCTCAATGGAGGGGCGATGTGTTAGAAGAGTTTCAAACAGGACACCGTCGCAGACTCAACGATGGAAGCTAAGTATATAGCTGCTAATGATACTGCAAAAGATGCAGTCTGGGTGAGGAAGTTCAATTCTGAACTTCAGGTGGTTCCGTCCATTGTCAATCCAATACCATTATATTGTGATAACAATGGGGCTGTAGCTTTAGTAAAGGAACCAAGGTCCCATCAGAAATCCATACATATCTTGAGGCAGTATCACCTGATCAGGGAGATCGTGGATCGCAAGGAGATCGAGGTTTGAAGAGTGGACACAAAAGACAACACAGTGGATCCATTCACGAAGGCCTTATCTCAAGCATAGTTCGAGCGGCTGTTCGAGATGTTGGGGATGCGTTATGCAAATAACTGTCCCTAATGCAAGTGGGAGATTGTAGGACATATATGCCCTAGAGGCCATTATTTGTAATGGATACTATAGATATGTATACATGTACATGACAATCTTGCTTGAAATGATAGTATGCTATCTGGTTTGCCTTTATCTTAACATATTACTTGTTATTACGTACTAATTATACATGTTGATAAAGTCCGTATGATTATTGCTTGACTAACAGTGTTGTGATGGCAGTCATACTTGTGGGGGCTGGGTAGTCCATAAGCAAATTGTTAAACTGTCCCTAGTCGTAATAATATCGAGACATGGCATTCATATTCCAGAGTAGACTGTATACGTTTCTAGACCCTAAGGAGGGGCGATGGTTAGACCCACAACCATTGGTGTATTTCACTTAAGATTGTATTCAGGTTCTCACTGTGGGTGGGTACACTGGACGGACTCGCCGAGAACTGCTAGATGGTATTATACTTAGCGTCAGATGGCAGTTCTCATGTGTCATGAGTACAGGTAGTCTGCAGACCTGAGATTATCATTTGTCTCGTGTGAGTTCCACTGTGCTTTGATTATTACCCTACCACGGCTCAAAGGAGCCATGCAAACAGGTTTTTGTTGGGCACTGTCCTGAGCCACATGGAGGCAGTGAGTGATTGTTAGGGATTCGTCTCTCTCGGTATAAAGAGTCGATATCGCACTGTGTTTGGTTGGTCAACACCATAATCCCCTGGCCAGGGCAGTTGAGAATTATAGATAGTTAGATCAGTAGTTTCTCGGATGGTCTTGAGCCATACCAACATGACTTATCAGGTTAGTAGGGATTTGATGTTATCCACCCTTAGACCCGGTATGCGATACTCTCAGACGAACAGACTGGACTGTATGGATATTGTCACAGTTAGGCTCAGTGGGGGTTCAGATGAGTTTGCTCGTCAGCCTTCTTTTCGAAAGGTACCTGGGTAGCCTTTCGTGCAGCTGTGCCGCTGACGCGCTTGTGGTTAAACCCATTGCCAGCGTACTGTCGAGTTTTTAGAGTCCTACACAGAGGGTTTCCCTGGTTCAGGCGAAACGATGTAGAGGCCGTATGTTTATACGTGCAAGGTTCCGACTAATTATGTGTACTAGTTATACGAGATTTAATCGGACGGATTATAATACTGGTGGGCTTAGAATTAAGCCGGTTTGTTAAATCAGATATTGATTTAATGCTAGTATTATATTAGTAGTATTATTCTATCTCTTGGGTATTCGTATTTTGGTATGAATATGGGTATGTATATGCGGTAGAAAGTATTTTGTATTTATACAAAATACCTTCTAGAAGATGACACCTCATTATGTATATTCTATTTATTAAAAATAGAAAATAAGGTGGAGGGGTGAGGTGGCTTCAAGCATGGCATGAAGTATGGCTTTGGTATTTCTTTATGTAAGTGTATATGTGCTCCTTGCCGTGACAACTACGGCTATGCGGAATCAAAAACTTTAAATAACTTGAGCACAATACACTAAAATCCCAAGATACAAGTCCAAACACTAAACTAAACAAACCCTAACTAGAGTTTTAGCTACTAAGTTAGGATTACAACCTTTGTAGACGGTCCTTCGGGTCTTCTTATCCTCTTCTTAAGCTTCTCGTTGGTACGGATCAAGCTTGGTTGTCGGCCTCCTCGTGTCGAAGACGATCCACCCGAGAGTCTATGGTTCAAGCTCTAACCTCAAAAGTGAGGTAACTAAAGTACCTAGTTTGCTAATCTAGGTAGCTTAGATGATATAGAGAATGTTTATTGGATTAATTTATCTCATTAACCCTAGGTTTCTCAACTCATGAGAGTGTTAGGGTTTAAGGAAGAAGAAGAGAGCAAAGCATGAGAAAGAATGTCAAGTGAAGAATGAGATGAAGAATGGCTAAGTGTTGATACTATCAAGCATATCAAAATAATGTAACATGCTTCAATAGTTATTCAAATGATTGAGTCATCCAAAGTAGCCATTTAAACAAATGGATTTAAAACAAAATGAGGCGTCTTCTTCTAGAATCATTCTAGTGAAATTACTAGAATACCCCCCACCGTATATACATACCCGTATTCGTACAACGAATACCAATAGATAAAATATAATCCAATAATATAATACTACAACGCGGCTTAATCCTAAGCTCGCTATTATTATCCGTCCGTTCAAAAATACATGTAGCTAGTACACGTATATGATCGAAATGCTGCACGTAAAACCATACGACTTCTACATCGTTTCGCCTGAACCAGGGAAACCCTCTGTGTTGGACTCTAAAGACTCGATAGTACGCTGGCAGTGGGTTTAACCAAAAGCACGTCAGTGGCACTAGCTATACCTAACGACTACCCATATACCCGTCGAAAAGAAGATTGATGAACAAACTCAACCGAACTCTTACTGAGCCTGTCCATGACAATCTCCGTACAGTCCAGTATTTTCGTCTGGGATGCCGGGTCTGGGGGTGGAAAATGTCAGACCCCTAATAATCCAACAAGTCATGTCGACGTAGCTCAAGACCATCCGAGAATCTACTGATCTAATTATCAGTAATTCTTAATCCGCCCTGGCCAGGGACTTATGGTGTTTTCCAACCGAACACAGCGCGACATCGACTCCCTATACCGGGAGAGACGAATTCCCCAACAATCGCTCACTGCCTCCATGTGGCTCGGGACTGTACCCAACTAAAACCTGTTTGCATGACCCAGTAGAGCCGTGGTAGGGTAGTAATCAAAGCACAGTGGGAACTCATATGTGAGAAATGACCACCTCAGGTTGACAGACTATCTGTACTCAAGTCACCTGAGAACTGCTATCTAACGATAGGTATAATACCATCTAGCCAGTTATCGGCGAGTCCGTCCAGTGTACTCACCCCCAGTGAGCACCTGTATATAATCTTAGGTGCATCACACTAATGGCTACGGGAACAATAATCGCCCCTCGTTAGGGGTCTTGAAATGTATACACTAGTCTACTCTGAAGTATTGATGCCCAGTTTCGATACTCCTACGACTATGGACATTTAAGGATGTGCTTATCGACTACCCAGCTCCCACAAGTATTATTGCCATCATAACGCTGGTAGTCAAGCAAGGATCCTAAGGGCTTTATCAATATGTATAAGCTATTTGAAATAACAAATAAAACATATCACATCTTAAGATAAAGGCAGACCAAATAGCATACTACCATATTGAGCAAGATTGTCTTGTACATACATACCCCTAGCATCGTATACAATGAAGACCTCTAGGGCATACATATCCAACAATCTCCCACCTGCAGTAAGGCCTGTTATTGGCGTATTGAGTACCCAACGTCTACACTAGTGCCAGTTGCTAGCATACCACATACCCACCATCTCGAATAGTCTTTCGAACTGGACTTGAGGGATGTTCTTGGTGAACGGATCTTCCATGTTGTCTTTTGTATCTACTCTTCGTACCTCGATCTCCCGGTGATCCATAATCTCCCCGATCAGGTGATACCGCTTTAAGATATGTCTGGATTGCTGATGGGACCGCGGTTCCTTTGCCAAAGCAATGGCTCTATTGTTTTCACAATACAAAAGTATTGGATTAGCAATGGATGGAACCACCTGAAGTTCAGAAATGAACTTCCTCATCCAGACTGCCTCTTTTGTGGCATCGTTAGCAGCTATGTACTCAGCCTCCATCGTCGAGTCTGCTATGGTGTCCTGTTTGGAGCTCTTCCAACACACCGCCCTTCTGTGGAGAGTAAACACATAATCCGAGACGGATTTAGAGTCATCCTTGTCACTTTGGAAGCCAAAGTCGGTAAAAACCTCGATCTGGAGGTCCCCATTACCGTACACAAAGAACACCTCCTTATTCCTTCTCAGGTACTTAAGAATGTTCTTTACCGCTATCCAATACTTCTCATCTGGGTTGGACTGATACCTGCTTACGACGCTAAGTGCGTAAGCTATATCTGGTCTGGTACACAATATCGCATATATTATTGATCCCACCACCGAAGCATAGGGTATAATGCTTATGCGAGCCTTCTCCTCATCAGTCTTGGGAGATATCTTCTTGGAGAGGGTAATTCCGTGACAAGCGGGTAAATTACCGTGCTTGGAATCTTCCATACTAAACCTCTTCAGTACAGTGTCTATGTACCTCGACTGTGAAATTCCCAACATTCTTTTAGATCTGTTATGATAGATCTTAATCCCTAGAATGAACGAGGCACCACCCAGGTCTTTTATAGAGAATTTCTGTGACAAGAACAGCTTGGCCGATTATAACATAGGAATATCTTTTTCTATCAGAAGAATGTCATCTACGTATACAATGAGGAATACCATAGTTCTCCTTACAATCTTCTTATAAATATAAGATTCATCTGCATTTTTGATGAAGTCAAATTCCTTGACCATCTCATCAAAGTAGATGTTCCAACTCCGTGATGCCTGCTTTAATCCATAAATAGATTTAAGCAACTTGCACACCTTTCTGCTGTTCCCACTGTCCATGAAACCCTCTGGTTGATCCATGTAAACACACTCTTCTAAACTTCCATTTAGAAAAGCTGTTTTAACATCCATCCTCCAGATGTCATAGTCATGGAAGGCAGCGATGGCAAGTAGGATCCGAATGGATTTAAGCATAGTCACTGGTGAAAAAGTTTCGTCATAGTCCAATCATGGTCTTTGACAAAAACCTTTAGCAACAAGTCTAGCTTTGTAGGTTTCTACTTGTCCATCTACACCAATCTTCTTTTTAAAGATCCATTTGCATCCAACGGGTTTTACCCCAGGAGGAGCAACATCCAAAGTCCATATTTTGTTTGTGTACATGGATTCCATCTCAGATCGCATAACATCCAGCCACTTCACCGAGTCTCTACTCATGATAGCTTGCTGAAAACTTGTAGGCTCACTATCATCGATGATGCAATCTTCTCGATTCCCGTCTACGAGAAAACCATAGTATCTCTCGGGAAGATGAGACTGCCTACTAGATTTGCGGAGTGGCGTAGGTATGTCTGGTTCTATCGAAACTTCAGGTTCTACTAAGTCTTCTGTAATAGTTTGTGGTTCTGGAATTTCTTGCAGCTCTATTGCGCTCTCACTAATTTCTTTTTCAAGAAATTGAATTTCCATAAAGCGGGCATGATGAGAACAAAGACCTTTTGTTTCTCAGCGTAATAGAAATAATACCTCATAGAATTCTTATGGTATCCCACAAAGTTACACAATACTGAGCGTGACTCGAGCTTATCCGGATGAACTTTTTTGACAAAAGCATGAAAACCCCATATCTTAAGATACTTAAGACAGGGTTTCTTCCCACTCCATATAAAATATGGAGTGGTAGGCACAGACTTAGTTGGAATTTTATTCAATAAGTATGCAGCAGATTCTAGTGCATAACCCCAGAAGGATGGCGATAACTCAGCATTACTCATCATGGAACACATCATATCAAGTAAGGTGCTGTTCTCCTCCGAAACACAGAGACGCGACCGCGTAGGTTCGTCTTGCCTGAATTTGGGGGCAGATGCTAATTGGTGCTATCCATCCACCTCTCCGAAGATGCCAAGTTGATTTATGACATCATGTATCGAAGGTTTAAACGGATGCGGCCGATGTAGCAGACTTCTTCAGATTCCCCCTCGTTGAGGGGTTTTTGATTGTGGAGACGCTCTTCCCTGCAGGCGCAAGCCCCTGCAGTTAATTACGCTACCGCATCACGGTAACAACTTTCTTCTTCTCCATATGGTCACTTCGTGTCGTGGGTGTTTGTTTTGTGTTTGGTTGCCCGTGGATTGTATACGGAGACTAATTTATGTTGTCTCCCGTAGGGCGTGGACTAGTCTAAATCCGTATTTTCTTAGATTTGGGTTTGGGGGGTTGGGTTTAAGGATACGTTAGCCTCATTTGAGACTAAGATCAACTTAAACGTTAGTTAAGGATACGTTAGTCTAATGTTTAGACTAAGATCAACTTAACGAGATCGTTTATATCTAACAAAAGAGCAATTGGGCTCTATTGTTTAGTTTAGGGACATTGCGGTCGATTAGTTTAAAGACATTACGGTCCATAGTTAGTTTAAGGACATTACGGTCCAATGTTAGTTTAAAGACATCACTGTCGAGGTTAAGGACATCATAGTCCGTGGGTTTAAAGACCTCACAGTCAAGGTTAAGGATATCATAGTCCGTGAGTTTAAAGACCTCACAGTCAAGGTTAAGGACATCATAGTCCATAGGCTTAAGGACCCCACAGTCCAATGTTTAGTTTAAAGACATCACGGTCGAGGTTAAGGACATCATAGTCCATGAGTTTAAGGACCCCACAGTCTGTAGTTTAGAGACGTCATAGTCTGTGAAATGTGTGGTTGTCGGGACCCGTCACCTCTCTGAAGACGTTGAGGGATTACATCGACAAATATCAGAAGAGTAAAGAGATATACCCTTGAACCAAGCTTGATTGGGGATCTGTAGTCCAATTTGGAACTAAGATCAATTAATTAGATTGTGAGCTCATGGGCTCAGTTAAATCTGAATTGAGGACTTATGGCCAGTTTGGGCTAAGTCCAATTAGATTAGAAATATTGGCTCTTTATTGGACCATTAAACACTTGTCTGGGTTCAGCCTACATTATTTAGCAATGCTAAACCAGAGTTTGAGGGCTCTGATACATTTTTGTTTTTGACTGAGCATTAAACATTATAGCTCTGAGTTTTATTCAGTTTTGAGATTTAGTTAAAGGAGAGGTTTTTGCCTCTGGAAACTTAGCCAATTTGGCTAAAAATAGTGTTAAACACTAAAGGACAACAGTGTTAAATACTGAAAATAAAACTCTCAAATTAGTGTTAAACACTAGAGGACAAAGGTGTTAAACACTGGAAATAAAACTCTCAAATTAGTGTTAAACACTAGAGGAGGAAGGGGTCACATGGGGACACGTGAGGGCACCCAAAGGTGGGGCCAGATCTCCTTTGTTTTATTCTCAAATCTGCGAATAAGTGTTAAACACTTTTAATTTCCTGGCCATCACGTGTGGGCACGTGATGGGTACTCATGCCCTGATTTATTAAAATGTTTATTAGGGGTCACGTGGGGACACGTGAGAACGCCCAAAGCCAGTATTGCCTTTGCTTTTATTCTCTTTGTTTTTAGAGGTCACGTAGGAGCACGTGAGGCATTGCCTTAGGGCTAATTCCTTCTTATTTTGGAGAATCTTTTCAAGGGTCACGTGGGAACACGTGACCTTAGTTCTATTCTTTCTTTCTGATCACTGCGGATTGGGGTCACGTATCATCACGTGGCCAATGTTCTTTATGTGCATGGAGATCTTTCAAGTCTCTTTATTTTAAGAATTAAATTCTCTGTAGGGTTAAACCCTAATTATGGTTTTAGAGGAATTAAATTCCCATATATGTGAAAGAATTAAATTCTTATGTAGGGTGAAACCCTAATTTCATTTAGGAGGAATTAAATTCCTGTGAATTTTAGAGAATTAAATTCTCAAGTAGGATTAAACCCTGGTTTTGTCTGTCTTGAAAGAATTAAATTCCAATAAATTTAGGAGAATTAAATTCTCATATAGGGTTAAACCCTAGTTTTATCTTGAAGGAATTAAATTCCTGTAAATTTGAGAGAATTAAATTCTCATATAGGGCTAAACCCTAGTTTTATCTTGGAGGAATTAAATTCCTGTGAATTTGGGAGAATTAAATTCTCTAGACTCAATTTTCCCGCTAAGTTTTGGATCTGCATGGCAGAATCTCAACCCGATGAGAATTAAATTCTCAACCTATGGGGAGATTTGCTTCTGCAAATCTTCAACCAGAGGAAGAACTATGTTCTTTTGTAGAAGAGTTATACTCTTAGATTGAGAATTAAATTCTCTTTTTTTTGAAGTTTTGATCCTTTTCCCTTTTCTCACCTAGGGTTTCTTTTCTTGAGAATTAAATTCTCCTTTCTTTTCTCTCTGCTATTTGCCTTCAGAAAATTTCAAGATCTCCAAAATTCTCTATCCCAAAATTCTATCTCTTTCTTCTCATCTTGGCTCTTATTTATAGGAGAAGGAAAAGAATCAATTTGTTTAGTAAATCTCTCATTGAAAGATTTTGTTTGTTTTTCATAACTAATATGATCTTTTAGATCTCTTAGTGAATTTTATTCACCATTGGATTTTTAATCCAAAAGATATTCTGTTTGTTATTTTTGGTGAATTTTAGGGAAATCTTTCCTTGTCTAAAATCTTTCCATAAATTGGTGATTTTTAATCACCCTTGGATTTTTAATCCAATGGTCCCCCATAATCCTTTTTTGTTTGGAAAGATTTGGAGAAACACTCTCCCAGTTAGGGTCTTTGATTTCCCTTAATTAGAATTTAATTCTATCAATTTATAAGGCTTTCAAAGCCTATCACGTGTTGGCATGTGATTCCTCTTCATTCAGAATTTAATTCTGTATTTTAACCAGGCTAAAGACCATCACGTGTGAGCACGTGACTCCCCATTGGAGTCTTTCCTTAGCCATTTTTTTACACTTCTTCTTGCTTAGAATTTGATTCTGTAAAAGAGATCACGTGTCAACACGTGACCCTTTGTCATGTGTGAACGCTGTTCCCCTCCGAACGGCGGCCAAGACATGGACGTCTTGCCTATGATTCGGGGCAGATGCTATTTGGTTTTATCCGTCCACCTCTCCGAAGATGCCAAGTTGATTTATGGCACCGTGTATCGGAGGTTTAGACGGATGCGGTCGATGTAGCAGACTTCGTCAGATTCCCCCTCACCTGAGGGGTTTTTGATTATGGGAACGCTCTTCCCTGCAGGCGCAAGCCCCTGCAGTTAATTCCGCTACCGCGTCGCGGTAACAACTTTCTCCTTCTCCAGAATTTCACTTCGTGTCGTGGGTGTTTGTTTTGTTTGTGGTTGCCCGTGGATTGTATACGGAGACTAATTTATGTCGTCGCCCATAGGACGTGGATTAGTCCAAATCCGTATTTTCTTAGATTTGGGTTTGCGGTTTTGGTTTAAGGATGCGTTAGCTATATTTGAGGCTAAGATCAATTTAAACGTTTGTTAAGGATACGTTATTCTAATTTGGGACTAAGATCAACTTAACGGGATCGTTTAGATCCGACAAAAGAGCATTTGGGGGCTCGATTGTTCCAGTTTAAGGACATAGTGGTCCATTTAATGTATGGCCGTCGGGACCCGTCACCTCTCTGACGACGTTAAAGGATTACAACGACAGATGTCAGAGGAGTTCAGAGATGTACCCTTGAACCAAAGTTGGTTGAGAGATCTATAATCCAATTTGGGACTAAAGTCTATTTGAAGGTTTAAGGATACGTTAGCCATATTTGAGGCTAAGATCAACTTAAACGGGATCGTTTAGATCCGACAAAAGAGCATTTGGGGCTCTATTGTTCCAGTTTAGGGACATAGTGGTCCATTGCCAGTTTAGAGACATGGGGGTCCATGTTCCAGTTTAGGGACGTAGTGGTCCAATACCAGTTTAAGGACATAGTGGTCCAACATTCTTATTTTGGGGACGAAGATTGGTTTAAGGACGCATTAGTCCATGAGTTTAAGGACGCTTAAGTCCATGGGTTTAAGGACCCCACAGTCCATATGGATGTGTTTAAGGACGCATTAGTCTATTAGTTTAAGGATGCATAAGTCCGTGAGTTAAGGACCTCACAGTCCGTATCGTTGGTTTAAGAACTCTTAAGTCCATGAGTTTAAGGACCCCACAGTCCGTATCGATGTATAGTTGTCGGGACCCGTCACCTCTCTGACGTCGTTGAAGGATTACAACGATAGGTGTCAGAGGAGTTCGGAGATGTACCCTTGAACCAGATGTAAATTGATTTAAGAGAGCAGTCGTGCTCAGTCAATTTAATTTGAGGACTTACGGCCATGATTGGGCTAAGTCCAGTTGAGAATATTCAACGTTTTTTTATCTTTGGCCTATTAGGCCCATGCTAGGGCTTTGCCCCTATTTAATAATGCACTGCATTTTCTTTTGGCATGCCAGGCCTTTTTGATTTGAGCTCTGTCCCTTTTAAATGATGCGCAACATCTTTTTTTGTTTAGGCTCTGCCATTTTAAAATAATGCATGGCATTTATTTGGCCTGTTAGGCCTTTTCTAATTGGGCTTGGCCCTTCTGTAAATAATATAGTGCATTAATCAAACTGACAGCGGCCATGTGGCCTGTCAGGCGCTTTGCGCCAATTATTGAGCGCAAGCGCATGTGGAGGTGACACGTGTCACGCTCTGGTGAGCGCAAGCGCAGTGCGCTATTGCGCTGCTCACACGTGGCGCGTTCTGGTGAGTTGCGTCAATTTCAGAGAGTAGTGCTCTATTTTAAAAGCGCATAGCGCAAGTTATTCTGGTGCTGACACGTGGCGCTCTCTGGTGGCTTGCGCCAACCCAGGAGCGCAATCGTGCAGATTTGCAAGTGCAAGGCACTGTTTTAATATCTTGATCTAATTTTGGATTCAAGAAAAGAATCTTTAAGATTTCAGAACCAATGGTTCATAAAAAAGGCAATGCCTTTGTTATTATTATGTTTTTTTATTGAAGATTTTTGATCTTGTTCTTAGATCAATGATCTTTTCAGAAGAAATTATTCTTTTATTCAAAGGTTTTTACCTTTTTCTTTCTTTGAGCTCTTCTCAAAATTCTTTAGTGGAATTCTCTGTTTTTCTCTCTATGTTGATCTGTTGTGTTTTGAATTGGGGTCTAGGGGCCTTTATATAGTGCCCATTAATTTGTTAAATTTGTTAAAGAGATCATTCTCTGAGTGATTTGGGGATTTTTCCCCACCGTTGGATTTTTGATCCAAGGGCTTCTGTTTTACAAAAGAAAATTTTCTTATTTTAACAAGAACAGAAAGATCTTACTGGAATTTTAACTCTGTTTGGCGCAAACGCATCTGCGCTGATACGTGTCGCGTAGCGCAGAGCGCAGCGCAACTGCGCTAGCGTACCTGCGCTGACACGTGTCGCGCAGCGCAACTGCGCTAGCGCAACTGCACTGACACGTGTCGCGCAGCGCAGAGCGCAGCGCATCTGAAGCGTTGCTTCTTTTAATTTTGTTTTAAATAGAGCCTTGCTCTGATTGGGCGCGCTACCTTGGGCGCTGCGCTGACGTATCAGCTTTTGACACTGGCGCGTTGCGCGCAGCGTAAGGAAATTGAAGCGTTGCTTCAATTTTTGAATTTTTGAAATTCAAACAGAGCTTTTCTCTGATTGGGGGAAACAAATGCTCCCCTCCGTTGCGCTCACGTGGCGCACACGTGAGTGCAGCGGTGGTAAGATCCTAGCCATTGGATCAGCTGAAGAGTTGAAGGGGCGCAAGCGCCTATAAATAGGACCCTTGGTCCTCAGTAAATAATTACCATTTTCAAGAACTTTGATTTTCAGAGCCCTGCTCTTGTTTTTAAGAACTTTAGAGCCTTGCTCTCGTTTCTTTTCTTAGGTAAAATTTAACTTAAATCAAATTAAATTAAATTTAATTAACAGAGCCTTGCTCTCATAGATCTTTGATCTAAAGAAAAACCCCTTTGGGGTTTCATCAACAGAGCCTTGCTCTCAAGAATCCATAGATCTACAGAGATCTTGTTTCATGGGTTTTAACCCATGAACAGAGCTTTGCTCCTGGTTCAAACATAGATCTTTTTGATCTAAAAATGGAGAACTTTTTATAAGTTTTCATGGATTTTTTTAAGACCCCAAATTTCTTTTAATAGATTTTCTCATCATTATTACAGAGCTAGGCTCTTTTAAGGAATTTTATTCCCTTGAGACCAGAGTTTGACAAGTGTCACTCTGTGACAGAGTTTTGCTCTGAAAGAGGAGATTTTCTCCTTGTCTCTAGGGATTTTTCATTAATGAGAATATTCTCTTGGGGATTAATTGACAGTCTCGTCCAATGATGGGGCTGTCTTATTAACTGATGCACTGTCATCCAGATTTTGTGGGTCTCCCTTTGGTCCCCTACCCACTGCATTGCAGTGTGGTATAAATTTTAAAGTTCCAAGCGTCAGAAATTATAACATTGACGGTTGACTTTTGCCCTCTTTCTTTTTTGCAGGCAACATGTCTTTCGATACCTCATTCCCATTTGTTCGTTCGGAGGGAGGATTCCCCGGAGCACCCGTAGACCGGGAGGTCCTAGCTTTGATCAGGGACTACGATCCGGAATATAAGAACCTTCACCTTTGGGGGTCGTGGTACAATCAAATTATCATGGGTCGATAGAGCTTTTCATGCGCAGTACCGTCAGAGCCTATCATGGCGATCCATTATGCCAACCTACCCCTGGTGAAGTATGCTGTGGAGATGGTCGATTGGACTTCAAAGGGCCTTCTTCATCCTACTATAGATGCAATTCCGGTTCAGCCTCCTATGGTTTTGGATATCTTGGGACGCCGTATTTGTCAAGGCGAGGCGCGACCCTGGGGGCAATCATATAATATAGGTCTGATCCCCCGTCATCCGATCGGTTATCTGCCATGGGCTCGCTACATTTTGCCAGCGAAGAAGTCGCAGTTGATGAGGCTCGGGTTGTACACTGCTGTTTACGTTTCCCTTTTCCAATATCCCATGCTTCCCACCTGGTGGGTTAAGGCCTTTTTGGAGCAGTGGAACATCCCTACTCACTTTCCTCGCACTGGACCGGGAAGTGTCGATTTCTTTGGAGGAGTTCACAGAGGTCTCCGGCTTACCAATCATAGGGGAGCACTATGAGGAGCTGCTTCCTACAGACAAATATGTCTTCGGTGCTAAGTCGACAATAATGGGCCTCACTCCGGAGAATGCTGTTCAACATCAGTTTCCAAGTTTGATCAAAGTGTTGAACATCTACGAGGCCCTTTTTATCGAATGTGGGAGCCGCGGGGTCAGTTTCGAGGATTTCATCGCTCGATTCCTTCACCCAAACGTCCTCTCGGCAGAAGCTGCTAAGTTCGCCACGCTTGATGACCCTTTCGGTTTAGGTTTGGACAACCTGTCAGCGAAGGAGGTAGATCAAAAGGGTTTTTTCCTTCCTAACTCCCCGGTTGTCTCTTTTGCGGAGGTTGCAGCCCCTAGGATGGACGAGGAAGCATTCTTCTTAGGATTTCTTGGGCTATGGCTGAGTTGGTTTGCGCTCTCGATGCATTCTCGCCGTATGAGACCCTCTGTCTTTTACCCAGCTCACCGGATGACCATTGGGGTAAAAATGGCCGTCGGGATCGCCGGCGTGGCACACCTGTATCACGGCCTTAGTCAAGCGACGGATGCTAATGAACCTGGAGTACTGCACGTGATCTTCCCGATGCATTACTTCATATCATGGCTTGAGCTACATACACTGGGCGTCTTCGGTATGCACAAAAGGCCTTCGTTCTATGACAGGTGCAGCTTCCCTCGAATCATGCGATTGATCGGCGCCTCAATCGTGACTCCGTCGCCACGGAATGCCAGAGGTTTGCTCCTTCGTCCCCACACAGTTAGAGACGGGATGTCTTTCACTGACAAAGTGCTGACCATTGGAAAGGCGTCTACTACCACAGTGCGGCCATTGCAAGACATTTTCAAAGATGGGGCCTCAGTTCTGACAGCCCGGGAGACCCTTCATCTATATTCCATCAGACCGGGTTTCCTGGTGTTTAGGCAAAATGATGCGGCACTTTTCATGAGATACAACCCGCATCGTTTTGCCCAACAATTGAGCTACAATTAAGGGGTGCCGTTGGAGGCTTTCTTCCTGGAACCTGCTGCTACTGAAGAAGGGATGCAGAGCGCGCTGCATCACTTCATGCGTCTGAATATGGGCTCTCATTTTTTCATCAGCGAGCCGGCTTGCACCCCATGAATCCTTAATACATATACAACGTGGTACCAGCATTCGACGGGCGCCGTTATAAAGGAAGAAAAGCGATTGTTGGTTGACCGTAAGGGTGTGCATCCCGACAGCGACCGCAAAGCTCCCCTGCTGCCAAGGACCCCCGTAGTCCCTCCGCTGAAAGATGCTGAAGCCGAACCACTGCGTGTGCTGAGTCCTCCACGCAGATTACCTCGTGCTACCGCGGACGTGCCACCCGCGCCCCGTGCTCCAATGGAGCCGGTGAATGTGGTCTCGCCGGAGTCCGGCGTGGGCGAGGACATTGGGACCCGCCACCCTAAGGTGCCTGCAAAGCGCAAGTCGATATCGGGTGCACCCATAGCTCGCGCGCAAAAGAAGAAGAAGAAGTCCGTTCTTTCTCTAGATGCCGTCCTCGGCTTAGAGCCTCAGGCCCTTCTTACCGCAGGCATAAGCGAGTATGGCAGCAATGAAGGCTTCTCGGTAGATCCCGCAGACACCGATCTGGCGGCCGCCATTGCGGTTTCTGAGCGATCAGCGAGGCTCGAAGCGATGTTGAATAAACTCACTCAGTCAAGTAATCATTAGCTGCATTCTTCGTCATTTTATCGCATTTTTATCATTATCTTTGACTAATACTTTCCCCACTTTTTTTAACAGGTGTCACTACCGAAGAAGCCATCACTGCCTTTTTAAAAACCTTCCAGGAGGAGGAAAAGAAGTGCGCTTTAATGGGCGTTGGTACGTCTTGCCTCATTAGGTTTTTGTCCTCTTTTCTTATGGCTAACCTAACTTTCTTCCTTTGTCGCTTTGCAGGGGCTGCGCCAACTGACGCAGGGACTCTCCCCGGGCCAGTTACTGAAGTTCCGGCCTCATCAGGGCTACCTTGAGAGTCTCAACTCGAAGAGTCGGTGAGGGATGCCTTGAAGGACTTGGAGGCATCTCTGTACACAGACGATGACGCCTCGATGAAGGAAGCTTCGAAGAGGTCCGTCTTGATGGCTCAGGAAGAGAGAAAGCGGCTGAGGCGCGAAGCGAAGGCACGCAGAGCTGCTTTGGCCGTGGGAGTGGGCCCAAGCACCATTCCTCGTGCCGATACTCCTTCGGAAGAGCCCCCGGTCGCCTTGTCTACAGCTCACAGACAGGCGGCGTGCACAAATAGGGAGGCTAACGATAAGTCCACCTCAGGTAATGTATCTTTCAAGATTTTGTTATAAGAATTGTAAACCTGTCGGTTCTTATACATCTTTTCCTGCAGGGCCAAGCCCAACCGAAGGGGAGGCGGAAACAGTCGAACCTAAGGGGACAGAGGAAGAGGCACCGTTTGAATCCAAGCCGACGGTGGGCGATGTCCTCGGGGTTGCTGGACCTGAGTTGGGGGTTGAAGGAGCTGCACCAGAGAAGGTCGTTGATGCCGAGCCTGAGGTAGCGGCAAATGAGACGACTACTATAACCGAGCCTGGGGCAGCGACGGACGGAGCGCCTGAGACTGGTGACCCCATGGTAACGGCGGACGAGACAGCAGCGACTGCCAAGCCCGAGGGAGTAGCGGGTGAGACGAGCATGACTCCCGGGGATAAGCCAGCCGCTCTTTCTCAAGAGTCTGGTAATGCTCCAATCATTGCTCTCCTCGTCTACGGTCCTCCGCCGTCTCCTGGTCGTGCGAGCACGATGACAGCCCCCGTCTAGTCCGGTGATGAGGCCACCGGAGGTGGACTCGTATCGATGGAGGAGGGAGACGCCTCCGTTTCGGCTGGCGGCTCATCAGGTAAATTTCGGGTTACCGTCCCCCTTTTTATCTTGCAATCCTTTCTGACAAGTTTATCTTTTTTTTTAACGCAGGTGCGGCCAGTGCCGATGCTCCATTGCTCGAGGGAGCACCGTCAGCTACTGCTTTGGCGGTGACCACTCCTCAGCCTTCTCTCGTGCCATCACAGATGTTGGAAGGTATGGATTCGCAACCCATTAGTTTTATCTTTCGGCCGCATAATTTATGTACTAATGTCGTACTATTGCATCTTTGCAGGGGTACTTTTTGATCACCTCTACCAAGTGTTGCATCCGCACTTCTCCTTCCCATCTGAACTCGCTTCTTCCTCCAGTGGCGCTGGTGAGTATAGTTTCCAATTGATGTCTTTCTTTTTTCAGTAATGGAATTATTTCTGACTTTTCCTCGTCCTGATTGCAGTGCTAGAAATCGAAGGAGGGGATGAAAGATCGGCCGCGCCACCGGCCCTCCCGGCTTTGCCGCCCACTGCAGCTGGTATAGTAAACTATCCCATCGATGACTTTTTCACATTTCTTGAACCGTCATCTAATCGTATTTTGTTTTTCTCAGCTGTCGTTCCGATTCTGGCGTCCTTTGAGTCTCGCGTTATAATGCCGGCGGGTCCCTTCCTGAGACGTCCGTCTTCAAAGGGTGCCTAATGAGCTTGGGCATGCTGAGCAGATACGTCGAAGAGCTTGACGCGGACACTCCCCCATCTGCTGCGGATTTCGCTGCGGAGGTTAACCCGATGTTGGCGGCGCTTGTGAATTTTCATGATGGAGGCGTCGTCGAGCTTTGGGTTAATCACTGCAGCGAAATCGAGGTCCGCCTGCATCAATCGGAGTTTATGCGCCTTGCTCCTGAGACCTTAGCTGCAAGCAATCAACGAGCAACATGGATTGAGCAAAGCGCTTCTTACTTCCGCCACTTGGAACAAGAAGCGGCTTTAAGGCTGAGGGAATGCCAAGAGACCTCAAGCGAGACGGCTCGTCTACGCGCTGAGGTTGAGGTGAACGCTGCCCAGGTGAAGGATATCTTCGAGGGCCTTCTGGAGCGTATCTCTAATGGGCTAAACCTGAAGCGAAAGCTCGATGCCGCCGAGCGTGATGCCCAAGGTTGCGAAGCAGCTCAGCAGGCCATTGGGGAGCAGCTTGCATCCTTCTTGCAACAACGGGCTCAAGTGGAAGCGGAACTGGCGGTGGTGGCCGATCAGGAGAAGGCATAGAAGGAAGTGCGCGAACAACTGATAGGGCTATTTAAGACGCTTCCTTCCCAATAGCTGCCCTTGTATCAATATACTTGTAAAAATTTTCTTTTTCGAATAAGATGTATCCATTCTTTATTCTTTTATACAATTCACCTTGTTCTTGATTGAATTAATGAATAAAGATATACATTTTTTCTTTGCAATGTCTTGTATGCTCCTTTGCTTTCTCCTTCCTCTTATTATCAGCATGCTGTCTTAATAAACATGGTTGACAGATAATAGAGTAAGCATCTTGGTTTCTTTAAGAGATAGCGATGACTTAGGCCGCAGGTTCAGATCTGCTGCCCAAGACTTTTCAACTCTATGAGCCGTGAGGGTCTCATAGAGACTTTTCTCCCTACGGATCGAGAGGATCTCGTAGGTGGATTTTCTCCTTAGGAATCGTGAGGATTCCTAAGTGCGTTTTCTCTTATAAGTCGTAAGGATCTTATAAGAGAATTTTCCCTCTTACGAGTTGAGAGAACCCGAAAGCGGTTGTTTCCCTCTTTGTCGAAATTCGACTTTGGAGAGTGAGACCCGTGAATAGTATGCAAGAGACCATTTTAGACCGACTTGCAGGGTCCCAGTGCTTAGGAAACAAGTTTTTAATCCCTGCTGCCTAAGGCTTTATCTTGCAAGTTGAGACGAATCGGGAAGTCCTCGCGAAGACACTAATTTCCTCACGAGTCGAGACGAATCGAGCAGCTCTCGTCAAGGACACTGATTTCCCTGAGTTGAAGTATTTTGCCAAGGACGCTGGTTTCCTCGAGGTTGAAACGAATCGAAGTATTCCCGCAAAGACACTGGTTTCTCTACGGGTCGACATGGATCAGGAAGCTCTCATCAAGGACGCTAGTTTCCCTGAGTTGAGGAGGTTGCCAAGGACACTGGTTTTCCTGGGGTTGAAACGAATCGATGTATTCCTGCAAAGACGCTAGTTTATCTGCGGGTCGACGCGAATCAAGATATTCTCGTCAAGGACACTGGTTTCCCTGAGTCGAAGTATTTTACAGAGGACACTGGTTTCCTCGGGGTTGAAATGAATCGGAGTATTTCTGCGGAGACACTGGTTTCTCTGCGGGCCAATGCGAATCAGGAAGCTCTCATCAAGGACGCTAGTTTCCCTGAATTGAGGTATTTGCCAAGGACACTGGTTTCCCTGGGATTGAAACGAATCGATGTATTCCTGCAAAGACGCTAGTTTCTCTGCGGGTCGACGCGAATCAAGATGTTCTCGTCAAGGACACCGGTTTCCCTGAGTCGAAGTATTTTGCCGAAGACACTGGTTTCCTCGGGGTTGAAACGAATCGGAGTATTCCTACGGAGACACTGGTTTCTCTACGGGCCGACGCGAATCAGGAAGCTCTCATCAAGGACGCTAGTTTTCCTGAATTGAGGTATTTGCCAAGGACACTGGTTTCCATGGGGTTGAAACGAATCGGAGTATTCCTGCGGAGACACTGGTTTCTCTGCGGGCCGACGCGAATCAGGAAGCTCTCATCAAGGACGCTAGTTTCCCTGAATTGAGGTATTTGCCAAGGATACTGGTTTCCCTGGGGTTGAAACGAATCGGAGTATTCCTATGGAGACACTGGTTTCTCTGCGGGCCGACGCGAATCAGGAAGCTCTCATCAAGGACGCTAGTTTCCCTGAATTGAGGTATTTGCCAAGGACACTAATTTCCCTGGGGTTGAAACGAATCGATGTATTCCTGCAAAGACGCTAGTTTCTCTGCGGGTCGACGCGAATCAAGATGTTCTCATCAAGGACACTGGTTTCCCTGAGTCGAAGTATTTTGCCGAAGACACTGGTTTCCTCGGGGTTGAAACGAATCGGAGTATTCCTGCGGAGACACTGGTTTCTCTGCGGCCGACGCGAATCAGGAAGCTCTCATCAAGGACTCTAGTTTCCCTGAATTGAGGTATTTGCCAAGGACACTGGTTTCCCTGGAGTTGAAATGAATCGGAGTATTCCTGCGAAGACATTGGTTTCTCTGCGGGCCGACGTGAATCAGGAAGCTCTCATCAAGGATGCTAGTTTCTCTGAATTGAGGTATTTGCCAGGGACACTGGTTTCCCTGGGGTTGAAACAAATCGGAGTATTCCTGTGGAGACACTAGTTTCTCTGCGGGTCGACGCGAATCAAGATGTTCTCGTCAAGGACACTGGTTTCCCTGAATCGAGGATGCTGCCAAGGACACTGATTTCCCTGGGGTTGAAACGAATCGGAGTATTCCTGCGGAGACACTGGTTTATCTGCGGGACGACGCGAATCAGGAAGCTCTCATCAAGGATGCTAGTTTCCCTGAATTGAGGTATTTGCCAAGGACACTGGTTTCCCTGGGGCTGAAACGAATCGATGTATTCTTGCAAAGACGCTAGTTTCTCTGCGGGTCGATGCGAATCAAGGTGTTCTCATCAAGGACACTGGTTTCCCTGAATCGAGGATGCTGCCAAGGACACTGATTTCCCTGGGGTTTGAAATGATCTCTGGTGGTCTTTCAGGTTTTATATGAGTTACCGTCAAAACCGTGAAGCTAGAAATTTGATCTTCGCTTCGTTTGCTGGCACTGCGTCTGTTGTATCGAGACGAATGTCACGGTTGTCTCTAGATTGTTGGTGAACTGTCGAGATTCGGTTTCGTTTCTTGACGGAGCCTGTTGGGAAGGTATGGTTCCCTCTTTGTTTGTGCCCTTGGATTGTATATAAGGATCGATGTGATCTCACCTGTAAGGCAAAAGTTTCATCATCATTTTTTTATTGTTTTATCTCCGCGATGCTCTATCATTTCAGCTTTTTATATCGCGAAAATCGCGATTGCCCAATCATTTCGGCTATTTTTCGTGGTGCCAAATCATTTCGGCTGTTTATTTTATTTTTACTCGCTGCTTTTTATTGCGAGTTGCCTAATCATTTCGGCTATTTTGTATGTATGCATTTTTACTCGCTGCTTTTTATTGCAAGCTGCCCTATCATTTCGGCTATTTTGCATGCATGCGCGGCTTGCTGGCTTTTCTCCATAAGCCTGGAATTAGACACCGATTTCGGCATCAGCACCGCTACAACTGGGATATTGCCAGGAGCGAATCATCATTTTCCTCTGTCGATGTCGAACAAAGATGGCTTAGCGAACAAGGTTAGGGTCCTGTCGACTAAGGCTTTTGACTTCATGAGCCGTAAGGGTCTCACAAAGGTATTTCTCCCTACAAGTCGTGAGGATTTTGTAGGTGTGTTTTCTCCTTAGGAATCGTGAGGATTCCTAAGTGTATGTTCCTCTGTAAGTTGTAAGGATCCTACAAGAGGGTTTTCTCCTTGTAAGTCGAGAGGACCTACAAGGGTTGTTCCTCATGCGAACATATCCCCAGTCACGGATGAGACTTGGTTAGGGAAATGTTTATTCGTGCCCGTGGATTGTATACAAGGGTCAGTATTGAACCCCTTGTAGGGCAATATCGAAAGTTGTGGGGGTTGCTTAAGCACAGGTTCAGGTCTCTGTAACTTAAGACTTTCAAATCTTATGAGCCGTGAGGGTCCCATAAGAGAGTTCTCCTTACGAGTCGTAAGGATCTCGCAAGTGTATTTTCTCCTTAGGAGTCATGAAGATTCCTAAGTGTGTTTCTCCCTTGTGAGTCGTAAAGATCTCACGCGGGTGGTTTCTCCTTACAAGGTCGAGGGGACCCTGTAAGTGTCTTTTAACGAGGTTGCGCCCTTTCGGGTTTTCACAAACACTCGCCGGTAGCCCTACTGTTTTTACTCACGGAGCCCTTTCGGGTTTTCACCCGTGCCCATTTTGCTTATGGACATACCGTCTTTTTTTTGGCTTTGTGATGTTTCAATCCACCATAGTTTATCGACATCTCGGTCAACAGCTAGTTTCAGGACGTTTCGGTCCGTCATTAATTTAAGGATGTTTAGGTCCGTCATTAGTTTAAGAACGTTTCGATCCGTCATTAGTTTAAGGACGTTTCGGTCCGGTTAGGAGAAGGCCGGCTACTGCTTATAGAGTTTAGGCTTAGGACGATAGCGAGCGGACATAGTCATCGTCATCTATCATTGACCTAGGCTGTGACTCATTAAGCGTAGTACTTCTTTAGGAAATGACCGTTTATTGGCCTAAAAGGCCTTTCACCGTGCATATCCATAAGTAGATAGGCTCCACCCTGGTAGACCTTGTCTATGATGTACGGGCCCTCATAGTTTGGCTCGAAGTTTCCCCGCTTGGCGCGATTGGGGATCATGGGTCTTTTGACCACTAGCACGAGTTCGCCTTGGCGGAATGTCCTTGTCCTGGTTAATCTTTCATATGAGCGCGTTATCTTTGCTTTATAAGCCTCCAGACTTTGTTGCGCCATGAGCCGGGTTTCATCAAGGGCATCAAGTTCCTCAAGCCGAAGGTGAGCATTTTCCTCGTCCGCCAGCTCGTAGTGGACTGCTACTCGTAGAGAAGGTAACTCTATCTCGAGGGGGAGTACTGCTTCCGTACCGAATATCAACGCGTACGGCGTTGTGTTCGTGGCCATTTTGAACGTAGTTCGATACGCCCAGAGAGCTTCTTGCAGTCTCTCATGCCAGTCCTTCTTATTTCGGGACACCGTTTTCTTTACGATCTTCGTCAAGGTCTTGTTGAAAGCCTCCGCTAGACCGTTAGCTCGCGGGTTATAAACTGAGGAATATCTCCAGTCTATGTTGTGCTGTTGTGCGAAGAGACTGATTTTGTGGCTTCTGTAGGCTGGACCGTTATCGGAGATGATCCGTCGCGGGGTTCCAAACCGATAAATGACGTGCGTTTTGAAGAAATGGAGGATATTCTCCGTCTTCACTTCCTTCAACGGCACTGCTTCTGCCCATTTGGAGAAGTAATCAATTGTCGCCAGGATAAAACGATGTTCCCTGGATGACGCTGGTTCGATAGGGCCGACTATGTCAGTTCCCCACATTTCAAACGGCCAGCTAGCCACCGTTGGATGTAGTGGATTTGGATGCTGGTGGATAAAGTCCCCATGAATTTGGCATGAGTGGCATTGCTTCGCATATTCGAGACAGTCCTGAATCATCGTGGGCCAGTAGTAACCCATCCGTTTAATCTTCAACTTCATCTTCGGGCCTGCTTGGTGAGAACCGTAGAGTCCGTCTTGAACTTCCTGAACGACTCTTTTCGCTTCGTCAGGTCCCAGGCATCTCAACCACAGAGAGTCAAACGACCACTTGTATAGAGTATCGTCGACGAAGGCGAAAGACAAAGCTCGTTTCATAAGCTGATGTCTTGAGGACGCATCTTCGGGTGTTCGATGGGACTTAAAGTAGTCTATAAAGACTTCTCTCCAATCCTCCGCCTTTTCCTGGTCTTTTATCTGCAGTACCGTCTGCTTAGTTGCTCCCTTTTCTTCGGATGATTCCGGAGATATTTCTGCTGGAGCAAGCACCCGACGGCTTTGTACCACGATTCTTATGTCATCAAGGTTCTCGTCAGCCAGTTCTTTAGCGAGCTTGGCTAACGCGTCCGCTTTGCTGTTTTCCGCACGCGGTATGTTTTCTAAAGTGTAGGAAGGAATTTAGGTCAACAGTTGTTGCACCTTCTCGCCGTACTTCACCAACTCTGGTTTGCACGTTTGGTAGTCGCCATTTACTTGACTGACGACCAATTGGGAGTCTCCGTATATGAAAAGGTTTTCGATTCCCATGTCGATGGCGATTTCGAGGCCTGCTATCAAAGCTTCATACTCGGCTTCATTGTTTGTCCTCGGCTCTGTTAAGGAGAAAGCGAAGCGCATTATCCCTCCTTGTGGAGTTACGAAGATGAGGCCCACCCCCGATTTGATTATAGGGGTACTTTGTTTGCGCTTCTTCATGGAGGATGCTCCATCGAAATAAAGCTCTAATCGGATATCACCACCGTCGATAGCGTCAAACACATGTTCGTCTGGCAGTTCGCAATTCAGAGGAGAATCGACAGGTATCGGATGCTCAGTGAGGAAGTCGGCGATGGCCTGGCCTTTCACTGCTTTAAAAGGCTGATAGGTTATCGAAAACTCCATTAAGAGCAAGGCCCATTTAGCGAGTCTCCCTGTCAATATGGCATTCGACATCAGATATTTGAAAATGTCCACCTTCGAAATGAGACGGACTTCATGTGCCAACGCATAATGCCGGAGTTTCGTTATTGCGAAGATCAATGCCAGGCAGTGTTTTTCAATGGGGGAATAGTTGCTTTCTGCCCCCAGAAGAACTCGACTTAAATAGTAGAGTGCCCTTTCTTTCCTTTGATCGTTCTCTTGTGCCCATAATACGCCTAAGGAACCTTCAAGGGCGGTTGTATAAAGAATGAGGGGCTTTCCCTTGACCGGAGCAGCCAGCACTGGCGGGTTTTGCAAGTACTGCTTGATTTCGTCTAGTGCGCTTTAGCATTTTTGATCCCAGACGAATGGGGTTCCCTTCTTCATCAGGTGGCTATAAGGACGACACTTGCCTGAAAGATTGGCTATAAATCGCCGTATGTACGCGAGCTTCCCTTGGAGAGAACGCAATTGCTTGAGAGTCCTTGGCGGAGGCATTTTCATGATCGCCTTGATTTTTGACGGATCTATTTCGATACCTCGGTGTCGGACGATGAATCCTAGGAATTTGCCCGAGGAAACTCCGAATGCGCACTTGAGAGGGTTCATCTTCAAGTTGTATTGTCGAAGGCATTGAAATACGGTCTTCAGATGCTCCAAATGCTCCTCATATGATTTACTTTTAACCACGAGGTCGTCGATATAACAATCGACGATTTCATGTATAAGGTCATCGAAGATCTTCGTCATGACGCTCTGATAGGTGGCACCGGCGTTCTTTAAACCGAAGGGCATCACCTTGTAGCAGAATATTCCCAGAGGGGTCTGAAAAGCGGTGTGCTTCTAGTCTTCGGGATGCATCTTTATCTGATTATATCCTGATGAGCCGTCCATGAAGGAGAAGACTTCATGAGTGGACGTGTTATCTATCATCAGTTCGGTGACTGGCACTGGGAAATCGTCCTTTGGGCAGGCTTTATTGAGATCCCGGAAGTCCACGCATATGCGCCCTGTCCCATTTTTCTTCATCACCGGGATAATGTTGGCGATCCAGTCGGGATATTGAACTTCTTGGATGAAGCCAGAGTCAATTAACTTCTTGACCTCGGCATTGATACTCATCTCGAGCTCGAGCCGCATTCTTCTCGACGCCTGTTTTACTGGCTTGACGTCCGGGGATATCGCCAGTTTATGCACAGCAATTTCTGGATCTAGTCCTGGCATTTCAGAATAGTTCCATGCGAAGCAATCTCTATTCTGTACAAGCATGTCTTTTAACGCAGCCACCCTTTCTTCAGATAGCAGCTCACTGACAAATGTCGGGGAGGGTCGTTCGCCGTCCCCAACTCAATTTTCTTGAGGTTATCTGCAGTAGTATGTATTCCATCTTCCAGCTCTTTTGGCGCTGGTGGGAATTCTGAGATCACCTCGTCATTGCTGTTTTCGAAGCACCAGGGAAGATCATCTATGTTCTCGAACCCTTCTTTTGATATTGTTATCATGTGACAAGTACGAGCTCGCTTCCAAGACCGATGTGGATCTGGTTCTGCTTTCGTGGCTTTGGGTTCGTGCTTCTGTGGCGGCGTTACCCTCCAACTGTCAGATAGAGCAAACTTGCCGAGCTGATACTGATCTTCAACCCAGTTCTTGAAGGTGAAGCAATCTTCGAGAGGGTGCCCTATTGCTCGGTGATAGGAGCAATAGTTCGGGTGAGAGACCTCACCAGCTTGTTCGGGGTGTTTAGACTCCGGCAGTGTAAGCATCTAGTATTCTATAGCTCGGTCAAGTATCTTCTTCATCTTGTCCCGAGGAAAAGAGTATGCTCGACTCATCTTCTTTACAAGGGATAGATCCAGACCGTTCGATTCCCGACTGCGTGGCTTCTTAGTCCCGCTTTGTTGCCGTCGAGCGCCCTTTTCGCTTTTCGACTTGTTTTTGCTTCTGCGCCGAGCCTTTTTTACAACAGGTTGACAAGGAGCATCACTTTCATCTTTTGCGGCCTGTTGTAGGAGGCGTTGCATTTTGGCTTTCTCGTAGATGGCCATTTCACGGTTGTGGTCGTCTCGGAATTTTTGACCAGCTTCCCTTATAAGCCTGTTCATTTGTTCTTTGAATGACGGAATGGGCACCTTTGCATCAGGAACTTTTACGGGTTCAGGTTAGCATCCTCCCATTGAGCATCCCCTTCTTTACTGAAGTCATGCACGACATAGCAATCGCGGAGTAGCTCTCGTTTCTTGGACCGAATGTATCCGAGCCTGATTGTTTCCATTCTCCCATTAGGCAACTTGTGTTGAGTCCCGGGAACGTTCCAGACCCTGTCATAGAATTTGGCTTTTCGAGCGGTCTGTTTGAAGGGTATCCCCTGGCGTTTCAGCAGCCTCTTCAAGCCTTCTGTATAATATCTAGGCAGACGGATGGGCTGAAGCCTGTCAAGCGTAGGATCCACACCGTGCCAGATTTCTTTCTCCACTTTGGTTTCTTCAGAGCGGTAGAATAGAATTGCCTTTTCGCCTTTTCGCCTGGGAAGGACATAGAACGTCCGCAGCTCCTCTACAGTGTAGGCATCGAGCGCATCAATTCTTTATGATGTTTAAGTGGAACCATGGCGATTTGCAGGCTTTCCTCTTCGTCAGCGGATGTTTATATTGAAGGCCGAGCAGAGAATATAGCATGGACCTCATCTTCCGAGTCACTACCAAAGATCAACGTAGGAGCGGATGGTCCTGGCTTGTTGTATTGGGATGGGCCCGAATAAACTATCTCCTCTTCCTCCTCGGTATCACTCCCGAAGACAGGGATGGTGGCGTTAGCTTTGTCCTCCAGCTTGTGACACCTCTCCGTGTCTTCGAAATCCGGTAAGAAGTATTTTGTATCTTCATATTTGCGGAATTCGTTCACGGAGAACGGGTTCAGTTCTCCCATTACGGTATATTCGAGACCATCCTTAAAATATTTCATACACTGATGCTGTGTAGAAGGGATGATGTTGTACTCGTGTAACCATGGTCGGCCGAGCAGAGCATTGTAGCATGTCCTAGCGTCTATGACGTGGAATTTAATGTCCGTGACAAGTAGCCCGAAGCGTGACGTCAGTATCACAGACCCGAGAGTTCTTGATGATTGAGAGTCGAACCCGGAGATGGTGATCTTATCCCGCGCTAGGTGCTGGACGCTCATGCAGATTTCTTTCAACACCCGCACGTTGAGGAGATTAACGGAAGACCCATTGTCAACCAAGATTTTTCCTATCTTTATATCATGGCAATACCCTGAGACATAGAGGGGACGGTTGTGTTCGCACGTCCCGAGGAGAAGGTCTTCATCAACAAAAGTGACATCGGTCGTGTGCACTTCTTCCAACTCATCCTTCATCTTTTCTTCAGCAAGAAAAGCTTGGAATTGCTCGGGCTCTTACAGTGCTTTGATTAATGAATCTCTTGCCTCTTTTGATAGTAAAAGGGCGTCAAGAATGCTGAGCTGCGAGGGTAGCTTCCTCAGATGCGCTAGAACGTTGTAATCCACCTTATTTTTCTTCGGTGGGTCCTTGGCGGCTAGCTCTTCCATGACTTGGTCATCTAGGGCAATATCCTCAGAGACCCTTTCTTTCCCTTTATCTTTTTTATTTGAGGGTCCGAAATTCTTTTCAGGTAGCGTACGATTACGCAGCCGAATATTTTCGCAGGCTTTTGGCTCTTCTTCTTTTCCCGAGGTGGACTCTTTAAAGAGGGGGCTAAGAGCCATTTTCTCGTCAGAGTCGCTCCCGAACGTGAGAACTTGCGATCCCCCAGCATTAACCATGCGACAATCACCAGTAGTTCTGTTAAGCCCCTTGGTCGTACCTTTCCACTCCCGACGAGTTTTGCGCTTCTCCCGCTTGAAATGTTGTCGGTGAGCAACATATCCCTGCCACCATTTATTGAAAGCTTTGCATTCTTCGGTGGGGTGCAAAATCTTCCGATGATACAAGCAGTAGGAGGGGTGCATTTCCGCTTCACCAGTAATGTTTTTTTCAGAGGATGGTAGCTTCATACCTATTGATATGGCTTTAGCAAACCTTTTCCTCATCTTGAATTTGCTTTTATCCGCGGTGGACGTACTTTGCTCCAGCAGGAGTGTCTCAACTCTTTCGTCAAGTCGCTGTTGCTTGGCCCTTTCAAATATTGCCGTCTCACGTTCCCGATTAGTTTTACTTTTCAACAGAGCTTCGTTGAGAAATGCGTCAATTGTTTCTTCCGATGGCCCCAGAATTTCCGGTTTAGGATCTGCCCCCAGCTTCTCAGCGCAAGGAATTTCCTCATCGTCTGTAAACGAATGGGAAATCATATGACAGCTTGCCACGTATTCCTCGGATTCATCCGACGAACTCTCTCCCTCATCTTCCTCTTGAAAGACATGGTTGAGGAACTCCTGGAGTGTGATGGGAGTCCGTGCTTTCTGGCTGTACTCCTCCAGTGCGTCAATCTGCTTTTGTAAGTCCGTGCGCTTGTCGCCAGGCTTCACGGGCTTCTTGGATTTCTTCTTCTTCTTCTTTGAAGATTTCGACGGCTGGGTATGCATGCTTAGGCCATCACCACTGGTCCTTGGAGTTGGGCACGGCTTCAACATCCCTTCAATGATCTGGGGTTCTAGCGGGTTCTTCTACCTGACTGCCGGGCATGTTTGAAGATCGTTCAGCATCCTCTTTGTTTTGGCTGATAGCACAACCTTCCATGGAACTTCTTCAACGAGGGAGCATGTTGCCCCCGGCGTATTCACCTTTTTAGGGGTGTGAGGCTGCGGCGGGCTCACCTTTCATCTTTCGGACAACGCGAACTTGCCCTGTTGGTACTGGTCTTCAATCCAATTTTTGAAGACGTAGCAATCCTCAATCGAATGACCCAGTACTCGGTGATAGGGACAGAAATTGGGATCATTGACGTCGTTTGGCTGTGATGGATGCCTTGGATCCGGCAGATTTATGAGTCGGTTGCGCAATGCCAGCTCAAACAGTCTTCTCGTTTTGTCTTGAGGAAACGAGTAAGGACGTCCTAGCCTCTCCTCAAGAGGTACGCGTGGGCGCATGTTATTTTGACGGACAACCGGCTTCGAGTTACTCGGCTGTTGTTGAGCATTGGCGACAACAATGGCTTTTCCCTTCCCCTTCTCATTTCGAGAGTCCGTCTTTGGAGGGGACGGTCTATGGCCCATCTGATCCATTTGAGCTAGCTTGTCGATCAAGGCCTGGAAGGTGGTCGGCTTAAAGAACACATGAATTGCGAGATGGTCGCTTGCGGATCGAGGGTTCCCACAAACATGCCCACTGCCGGCGCTTCTTCTATGCGTTGCTTGCATTTTGACCATAAGTTTCGCCACCGTATCGTATATTGGACCCACGTCTCGCCTGGCTTCACCCTGGCATTAATCAATGCTGTTATCGGGATGCGTTCGCTGGCGCTTGCGAAACGCTGGGTAAACAACAGCTCCATCTCCGCGAATGTTTTGACAGAGTCGTTCGGTAGCTCAGAATACCACTCGAACGCTGTCTCTGACAAGCTGCCAACGAACTGGCGAAGTAGCAGTTTGTCGTCGCCTCCAGTGTTGCCACAAAGCGCTCTAAACTGGGCAACATGCTGGTGGGGATTGCCCGTCCCCTTATAGACATGGAATTTCGGAATTGTATAGCCCGGCGGGTACTTTATCTGATCGTACCAGCTCGGATATGGTCGTCCTGTTCTGACAACTTGCCCGGCTGCCTCATTCGTCTGATGAACCCGTATCTGCTGAGCTATATATTCGTCCAAGTCAGCTTTGGAGATTGTCTCCTCCTTGGCTGTTGACAGAGCCGGTGGAGGATTTGACGTTTCTCCCCTGTCATCTTCAAGGACGATCGGAGGATCTTGAGCAGGAGGATCTTGTTGGATCATCATACCCACCATGTCCTGGAACATGAGGGCCATTCACTTTATGTTGGCTGCTTGTTCCGCAGCCTCTTTATCCTTCTTTTCCAGTATCCTGCGAAGGAACTCGGCATTGGTTTCTTGCTCCTGTCTCTGATCCGAGGACGCTTCGGGGCTTTCTTTTGGCCTAGTGAGTGCGGCCATCGCGGTCATCATTTCCTGGAGCTTCTGCTGTTGCTCCTGAGCTTTAGTCACCGATCGCGTAAGCGGTCAATGACCTGTAGATGTACGGCTGTCCTCTTTCCCGGACGCCATGTAGACGGTATGGACCACAATGCCCCTGGACTTAGGGTGTTTGGGCTCACCGCCTTTGACATTTGCCACAGGCGTGGGGATTTTCTCCTGCCTTCTTCTCTTGTGGGCCATTAAAGTTGAGGGGGCCATTGCAGTGGGCACCCTGGCGATTGTCGTCCTTTGCTGTTTGATAGGACGGTTCTTTTCTTCCTGCACTTTCGCCCTTTTCTGCCGACGAGAGTGATCTTGATCAATTACGGAATCTTGAACCCTCCACCAGACCTTGTAAATTTTGGAGGACAGCCGTTGAGGGGGCTGCTCCGGCATTGTGTCTGTAACCCTCTCCGTAGGTGGAGGAGATCTTTTTAGTGTGGCAGTCGGAGAGTTCTTTTGTACCCTCCTTAACGGTTCAAAGCTGTTCCTAGTTGGAACAGCAGCATTAACTTCCACCACTAGAGCCGGTGGAGTTAGCCCTGAGGGGGAGTTGCCCCCGACCTTCCTTACTCGGCGCCAGTGGCGACATCGAGCGTGTCGAGCTGTTGGGGCTGGCTCGGTGATAGGGATGGTTTCGTCTTGCCCCCTGTCCGGATGAGACGCTGCTGGTGCCAGCCTCTTAAAGATTGAGGTTGTCTTTTGAGTGGCGATGTTCAATCTGTCAAAGACAGACCCTCGAGCAGGAGCAGGAGCCGGAATAGTCAGCCTTAAAAAGACCGACTCTTTAACAGGAGAAGCCGCCTTGACGACTTCAGGAGCAGAGGTGGCTGTCTTCCTTGGGACGGCCATTTCAGGGTTTATGGGCTTCTTGGCGGGCCCATCAGAGTTCTGGTTCAGCCTGGTAAAGACAGAGGCCGCCGATTTGATATCAGACGACCCGTTGAAAGGGGCCGTTGTAACAGTGAGCCGATTGAAGACCGACTTCTTGTGCGCTTCTGGTGCGGGCACTGGAATAGTGAAGCTTGCAGGCGGGAGCATGGTCCCGAAAAACAGACCGGTGGTGGCCTGGGTCACTTGTTCCACCGGCATGGCAAGGATGGAGGCTGCTTGAGGCCCATAGGCTACACCTCCAGGTGAGGCGGAGCGTCGGTTGCATTGACATTTGGAGCAGCTCGAGCAGTTGGAGGCCATTGATGCTTGATTTCTACGCCAGGAAAAAGACCAAATCTTAGTAACTTGAAACCCAAAGGCAACTATTAACAAACCGCGATTCGTTCGCGAAGACGACACACGAAGTGTGGAGTGGAAAGAGGAAAAGGTCTCACCGGGCGTGCCGGAATCTGTTTCCCTCCGAACGGCGGCCAAGACATGGATGTCTTGCCTGTGATTTGGGGCAGATGCTATTTGGTTTTATCCGTCCACCTGTCCGAAGATGCCAAGTTGATTTATGGCACCGTGTATCGGAGGTTTAGACGGATGCAGCCGATGTAGCAGACTTCGTCAGATTCCCCCTCACCTGAGGGGTTTTTGATTGTGGGGACGCTCTTCCCTCCAGGCGCAAGCCCCTGCAGTTAATTACGCTACCGCGTCACGGTAACAACTTTCTCCTTCTCCAGAATTTCACTTCGTGTCATGGGTGTTTGTTTTGTTTGTGGTTGCCCGTAGATTGTATACGGAGACTAATTTATGTCGTCGCCCGTAGGACGTGGATTAGTCCAAATCCGTATTTTCTTAGATTTGGGTTTGGGGTTTTGGTTTAAGGATGCGTTAGCTATATTTGAGGCTAAGATCAACTAAAACGTTTGTTAAGGATACGTTAGTCTAATTTGGGACTAAGATCAACTTAACGGGATCGTTTAGATCCGACAAAAGAGCATTTGGGGGCTCGATTGTTCCAGTTTAGGGACATAGTGGTCCATTTAATGTATGGCCTGTTAGTTATATGTATGCCCTAGAGGCCATTACTGTACATTGGATGTATATTGTAGTGGATGCTGGGACATATATAGGTAGGACTTTCTTGCTCGACATGATAGTACGCTATCTGGTTGCTCTTTATCTTAACACGTATACATTCTGTCTCTCTGATTACATGTTGATAAAGCCCTTAGGATGTGTACTCGACTTCCAGGATTATGATGAAGATCATACTAGCCTGGATAGTCCATGAGTACATCCTTCAATGTTCCTAGTCGTAGGAATATCGAGATGGGGCATCGATATTCCAGAGTAGACTAGCGTATATCTTCTCGACCCATGTGATGGGCGATGGATGATCCCATATCCATTGGTGTTTGGTGTTTGACATCAGAGATGGTATGCGGGTGCTCAGTGGAGACTGGGTACACTGAACGGACTCGCCGAGAACTCCCAGATGGTATTATACCTCACGTCAGATGGCAGTTCTCTGGTGACACTGGTACAGCTTAGTCTGTTGACCCGAGATCGTCATAGAGTCTTGTGTGTCTCCCACTGTGTTTTGATTTCCACCCTACCACGGCTCTACTGAGTCGTGCAAACAGGTGGTTTTTGGGTACAGTCCCGATTCACATGGAGGCAATGAGCGATAGGAGGGGATTCGTCTCTCCCGGTATTGGGGGTTGATGTTGCGCTATGCACGACTGGCGATAACAGGAAATCTCTGGCCAGGGTTGCAGTGATATACTGGTAAGAGTTATCAGTAGTTTCACGAATGTTATGGACCCTACGTCGGCATGACTTATCAAGCTATTGGGGTCTGACGTTTACCACCCCTAGGCGAGATATGCGACATATCAGACGAACAGACCAGACTGTACGGTAAGTGTTACTGGTTGGATTCACAGGAGTGTGAGCGGGCTTGCTCGTCGATCTTCTGATCGCTCAATACCCGGGTGGCCGTTACGTTTAGCAGACCGCTTGCGGCTTGTTGGTGTTTGATATGATCATCATCCGCTGCCGGCGTATTGACGAGTCTTTAGAGTCCTACACAGAGGTTTCCCGGCTCAAGCGAAACGATATAGGAGCGCATATGAGATATGTGCGGGACCGAGAATAATGCGTGTATATGATACCGTATTCTATTTCTCGCGATGAATGTATCGAATGGTTGTATGCGATATAACCTAGTTATCGAATCGAGGATTGATTCGATAAGCCGATACATTTGATACTAGTCGGTTATATGCGATATGACCGGATCGTTAAATCAAGTATTGATTTAATAATTTAATGCATAATTATATATTTGATACATTACTTTGCATTAACTAGTATTGGTTCACTTAAATTGGATTTTCTCACTTAATGTACACAAGTTGAATATGTGTTATACTTTTGTGCACAAGATTGTATCATGTTTGATGATACATGAATGTTAGGGTGTATGTTTAGATTAAACCATGGTTATGTGATGGTTAGGGTTTTGATTTTATTTACTTATTCATTTATTTATTTATTTATTCATTTTTGGAAAGATAATGAGAAATGGTGGCTTGATTTGTTTTCTAGTTGAAGCTTCATGAAGCTTTGAACAAGTCCACCATATTTGTCTCATGCTTAACCCTAACCATTCCAACTAACCATGGTCTATTCTCTACACCTAATCATGGTTGCCATATGATAAGTATTGTTATTATTTTCTATTTTTTGATAATAACTTATCATATTCTTTCTTCATCTTCTTCATCTTCAACAATGAAGATAGCTTGCCTCCATCAATGGCAACTAGCCAAAATGAGTGAGAAATCCAATTCTAAAGTGAACCCACTTCCTATTTCTTCATCCTCTACCTCTTGCCAAGTAGTATAGGGTGTTTTCTTCACAAGTTTCATGACTTGGTGAAGTGGGAGCTTGATCTTGTGTTGCCTCGACGTAGATCATCTTCGGCATCGAAGCCGACGACCTAGCCCGCCCATTTCTCCGATGAAGCCGACGCTAGAGCCCGGGATCCGATGATCGCAGCGAGGAGACTTCATCACGGAGCTATGGAGGTGGAGGACCGGATCTACAAAGGTTGTAGCCCCTTTCCTTTAGCGTTAAATTCATTTACTTGCATTGCATCGCCTCATTATCTAGTTAATGATCCGTATTAGGGTTTGTAGGCACGTGAAATTTTTTAATTGGGCATGTTTGATCACTTATGAGACTTCATTAGTGTGCCTAGGAACCCTACAGTGGTATCAGAGCCTAGCTAGAGCCTTAGGCGATGTGTAGACGACGTTTGAAATCCGAATGAACATCGAAACCCTAACTCAAATTGCTCTCTGGACAATTTTCAAAAACGGGGATTGTTTAGAATTAAAAATATGCAGAAAAATCAGCAGGCGTTTTTAGGAATTACCATGAAATTCGAGCGGCCAATTCTACTAAAACGCCGAGGAACCGCGGCACGAGCATGGCTCGTGCAGCGGTTCTGCGGCCATATGTTCACCTTGTGCATTACTTTTTGCAAAGTAATTCCTATAATGAAGTGCTGGTTTTCCTGGGAATTTTTAATCTGAACTCAAGAGTTGAGTTTTCTGGGTTGTATTGGGAGTTCGTATATTCGATCGGATTATCAAACTTTGTCTATGTGTCTTTCCGGGTAATTTTAGAATATGTTAAAAAGTTCGACCGAATATAAATACCCACTTTTTCCCCTGCCGGGAAATTTCCAATTGTTGGACTTTTCCATAGTTTAATGACGTTCTAAGTAGTGCAAGTAACACGATGGTCCCTCTAGAAGACAACAAACCTTAACTCGATTATGTGACCGTCTTGAACTGCCCTTTGAACTTTAGGGTTTGGGGCAGTACGGCGTGCCACATGTGAGGCGTTGGCTTGACCCTTCTACGGCTGGACCGTTGGTACTGAGGCATGAAGTGAATGTCTTTAAACTTATTTCATGTGTTGAGCTGTTTCGGGAAAACTTGGGTGTTCGATTGTTCGATCGGAAAGTTTAACATTTTCTATTTACTCGGAATGTGATACAACATTTGGAATTCACAAGTAGTTATGAGATAACTGAATGAATGTTATAAACATAGCAGTTTAGTCTCACTTGATCGGTTGCCACGGAATTTTGATGCGATTAAAAGTCCGTCGCAATCACGTAGTGTACGCGGATACTCGCCGGGTAAACTTAATAGACAGCCTTTCCCCATAGCCCCGACCAAGTGACTGTAGGAGAACCCCGTCGCCGAAAGCATCCGTTTGGGTGCTCGCAGCAGCGGTGTTCCGCCTTGGTGCACTTCGTCGTCGGCGTCGGGGGTGCGGCCGCCTGCTAAAGTTTGCGACGAGCATTCGATCAGGATGTCGGGAATCCTGTTGAATTGCCCGACTTGATATTGAAAAGAGTTTTCGATAATGAGACTAAAATGCGGGGTTTATAATTGTTAGGCATGTGATGTCTAAGGAATTCATTGGTCTAGGCATGTGATGTCTAAAGAGTTTGCGGATTCCTACTGTTGTAGTTTTTACACTTTCTTTTCTGTGACCGTAAGTGTAATATGTGATATCGCCAGTTTCGTTGCTATATGTCAACGACAATTGGGATGCGCATATTTACTTACGTGGATGACATGTGATGTTATGTGTTGCTGGATATGTTATATTGGATCGTCGTGTTCGAATAGCCGGGGGGTTTTTTTATTTGAGATGAGTGTTTTTCATTTTCATTCATGTAAAAACTTGTATGTAATATTCTTTTATTGGGGAACTTCCAGGTTGCGGAAGATGTCACATTTTGTATATTATTTACTTTTCTGCACTAGGATAGACCTAAGGAGGAGGGCACAAGTAACCGGTTTCTAGGGTCAAGTGGGAGACCGTCTCGAGGAGTCGAGTCTGGGTCTCCTAACCCTAGAATTGGTAGGGTTGTTTGTCGCTGTCGTAGGGGTCTAGGGGTGTGGGATTGGCTATTCATCACGACCGTGGAATCCGTGTTTTATACTGGCTTGTATTGAAAACACGGACGTCCTAGTATATCCAATATTTCATATGATATTTTCTGCTGCGATATCTGTGATGTGATCATGTGATATGTTCTGTGATAAATGCTGTATATAGTATATATGATATATTATATAGACGTTACTTATGTTTTACACCCGCGCTAGCCCTGCCCCGCTTTGCCGTTAGTTACCTAACCTAACGGTGCACGAGGGGACATCGAGGCGAATGCGGATGGCATAAGTGTACGTCGTACTTATCTGTGATGTTTAGGTACTTAAATGATGGGATATTCATTAATAAGATTAATGAAAGAAAATAAACCTAATTGATGTTGTGGAATCGAATTTCAAAATAAAAACAGGTAGCTACAGTTCTTGCTTTGCATCGCGGTGTTCCTTGAAGAATATCCTGCACCTTATTCGATGAGGAAAGGACCGAGATCCCTTCACCGGGAGTGACTCCTTTAGCAATAAAAGGCAGATGCTACAATCCTCGGTTTGTCATTTGATTTCTTCTATAGTTTCTGCTTTGCACAGTAATATATATGATATATCCCGCACCTCATTCGACGAGGAAAGGGCCGACGATCCCTTCACCGGGAGTGACCCCTTTAGCAAAACTAGAAAAGCTTCAAAAACATTCCATTTAAAAACCATTTGATTCCGCAACGAGATCAAGTTCAAAGCATTAAAGGTTTTCATAAAAACCATTCACAACCCTCCGTCATTTTAGGAAGTAGAGTTCTTAGTATTCGTGCTACGTTTGTCGACCATAGCCGAGGCGTAGTGTGCGGTAGCTAAGTGATGTCTTCCTATACAGCATATGATGCGATTAGTTAGGACAGTCATGTGGCTTTGTTGACCTTAGCCAAGGGTCATGTGGGTGTGTCTAATTAATCACGAAATGACGAGTAGAACTTGACTAGTACCTATGATTTGTTGACCTTAGCCAAGGTCATAGGTGCTACGGGTAAAAACCATTATCGGGAGTTTCAAGTGTTGAAATTTGCAATGAGATTGCATACCTTCTATCTGATAGTTGGATCCCGATACCCACTGCGAGTAATTGTTACTCCTGGGAGAGTTTTGCACTTTACAATTAGCCGATCAAGTAGGTGTCTAGAAAGGTGTCAACAGGGTTACGCCTCTGGGAAAACGAGGTTTACTGTAATTAGGTCCGTGCGAAAGCACCGGGAACCACCCTCAAAGTACCGACACTGGCCTGGCTGAAAGATTGGCGAACTTGTAGAGTGTAATTATTCCCGGCCAGTCTTTCCTTTTAAGGTTTGAAGGAAGATTTGATAAAAACAGTGGGAGCCATCCTGATTAGATAAAATATATAACCAATCTAATCTTGCAAGAGCGCACGCAGAGTGTTTTCTTCTCTCTCTCTCCAGGTAGCGACCATATCATGCCTTAATCAAGATAATAATTTGGATGTATTGACCGAACCCGCTTGTTATACTGAGCTGGGGAACGTTGGTCCCGTTCCAACTTATAATTGTTATAAGATAGAGCAGGAAATAGGGAAATACCAGAATTCCTATGCCGCCCAAACGAAGAAAGTGCATATGATGCATCTCCTTCGGGTGTGTTCATTACAAAGAACTGTTTCTCAGTATCCTCTGCATCCTGGGTATTTGATACTGCATCAGGATCCCAGATATGTAATCTGTTACATAGGGCTACAAAAGGGTAGAAAACTGAGAACGGGTGATAAGTTTCATGAGACAGAAAACGGGGCAAGTGTTGCAGCCAAGTCTGTTGGTCACTGTCACCCTGTATTACCAATACATTGATTCTGAACAAATGCTGTTAGATACCGAACCTGATATACAAAATCATATCTATCTCTTTATTGGTAAAGAAATGATAAAATTTTGTATTGATGGATAATGTTTTGAACATTTCCTATATCAAAAGTTGATCGATTTAGGCACGTTATCTAAAAGCATTGACGTTCTAAATCAAACTACAGTTCCTAGTATACAGAACACACACAAGAGGAAGAATTCAGAAATGAACGAATCCTTCTTGAGGTATTGTAGACTAGGTCATATCAATGCGACCCGACTGGCTGAAGTTACTTTTTAGATGCATATTTAAATCAGTTTGAATTTACATCTTATGAAACTTGCCAGTCATGTCACAAAGATTAGATGACCATAGCTCTGCTTATTAGAAACAGAGAAAGAGTTAGTGAACTCTTGGGACTGATACATGATGATGTATGTAAGGTCTCCTGTCTACAAATGCCACGACTGGTTCTTTATACTTTATTACATTCTCTGATATTCTCTCAAGATTCAGACATATGTTCCTGTTGAAACACAAGTCCGAACCTTTTGAGATATTCACAGAATATAAGCTAGAAGTAGGGAACCAATATGGGTATAAGTATTATGTCCTATGATAAGATCAGGGAGGAGAATACTTGTGCATGGAATTCCTGGACTATTCTAAAGGAGAATGAGATTCTCTCTCAGCATTACTCCTCCGTATACACCATAGCACGATGGTATATCAGGGCGGAGCAATCACACCCTATATGATATGGTACGCTCTATGATGAGTACTACTGAGTTTCCTATTTCCTTTTAGGGGGTTATGCACTTATGAAGTTGCATACCTATTGAATAGGGTTCGATTCAAATCAGTGCCTACCACTCCATATAAGATATGGTATGGGAAGAGCCTATCTCTTAAGTAAGTTAAGATTTGGGATTGTCCGGCCTGTGTCAAAAGAAAAATCCGGACAAAATCGAGGCAAGGTCAGTTCTGTAGAACTGGAAAGGTTCCAGCTATACAAAACTGCAGCTATGATTTGATAGAACCAAAGGATTCAATAGTTTCCGACGAATCTCGGCCTCTCCGCCGATTTGGTAGGGTTTCTCATCCACCTGAGAGATACTTCGGTTTCTCGATGACAGTGGGAGCGAGGATTGCATCATGAAATGATGACCCAACTAGATTCGAGCAGGCCATCGAGAGTAGGGACTCTGTAAGAATGGCTGGATGCTTAGCGATCTGAGATGGAATCCATGTACACCAACAAAGTATGGACTTTGGGTGCTATATCTGAAGGGTTAAATCCCCATCAGGAGCAAGTATATCTTAAGAAGATTACTTGGTGTAGATGGAAAAGTTAAGACTTTCAAAGCTAGACTTGTTGAAGTTTTTCGTCATCGACCAGGCATGAATAGTGATGAAACCTCTTCCAAGTGACTATGCTTAAGTCCATCCGGATCCTACTTAACATTGCTACATACCATGACTGCGATATCTGGTGGTTGGGTGCCATGACTGCTTTTCTAAATAGTGATCTAGAAGAGAACGTCTATAAGAACACAGCCAGAGGGCTTCGTAAACAGTGGGAGCAGCGGAAACATGTGCAAGTTACTTTACAAGATGAAGTAGGCATCGCGGAGTTGGAACATCTGTTTTGATGTGGTAGTCAAAGAGTTTGACTTCATCAAAATGGTAGATGAACCTTGTATATACAAAAAGGTAGTAGAGAGTAAGGTGGTCATTCTCGTATTGTACGTGGACAACATACTCTTGATAGGAAAAGAGTTTCCTATACTACGCTCGGTCAATCTCCTCTTATCACAAGGATTCTCCAATAGGATCAAAGTGATACCTCCTAAATCCTGAGTTTTCATCGATGAGATAGATGTAATTGGATGCTAGGATTCTCACTAGATGTAGTGAGATGGTATCAATCGATCCTGGGGAGAATCACTGGAAGTGTTCCAGGGTGATAAGGACGACTGAATGTCAGTCACAGGCATTGTCTTCACCCTCAGTGGAGGGACGGTATGTTGGAAAAGTTCCAAGCTAGATACCGTGGCAAACTAGACGATAAAGGCTGGTAACATCGCTATTAAAGATACTACTAAAGAGGCAGTTTGGGTGTATATTGGTTCATAAGATGAACTAGGTTCCTACCATTGTATGACAATGGAAGTGTGGCTTTGGCCAAGGAACCCCGATCCCATCAGTGACCCAGACATATTCTGAGGCAGTATCACCTGATCATGGAGATAGATGATCTCCAGGGTGATCGAGGTTAGGAGAATAGACTCAGAGGACAACACGGCGGATCCACTCACGAAGGCCTTTTCCCAAAGAGAGACTTTTAGGGGATGGTTGAGTATTAGATACTACAACTACTGCTACAGATGGCCCTAGTGCAAGTGGGAGATTGTTAGTTATATGTATGCCCTAGAGGCCATTACTGTACATTGGATGTATATTGTAGTGGATGCTGGGACATATATAGGTAGGACTTTCTTGCTCGACATGATAGTACGCTATCTGGTTGCTCTTTATCTCAACACGTATACTTTCTGTCTCTCTGATTACATGTTGATAAAGCCCTTAGGATGTATACTCGACTTCCAGGATTATGATGAAGATCATACTAGTGGGGCCTGGATAGTCCATGAGTACATCCTTCAATGTTCCTAATCGTGGGAATATCGAGATGGGGCATCGATATTCCAGAGTAGACTAGCGTATATCTTCTCGACCCATGTGATGGGCGATAGATGATCCCATATCCATTGGTGTTTGACATCAGAGATGGTATACGGGTGCTCAGTGGAGACTGGGTACACTGAACGGACTCGCCGAGAACTCCCAGATGGTATTATACCTCACGTCAGATGGCAGTTCTCTGGTGACACTGGTACAGCTTAGTCTGTTGACCCGAGATCGTCATTGAGTCTTGTGTGTCTCCCACTGTGTTTTGATTTCCACCCTACCACGGCTCTACTGAGTTGTGCAAACAGGTGGTTTTTGGGCACAGTCCCGATTCACATGGAGGCAATGAGCGATAGGAGGGGATTCGTCTCTCCCGGTATTGGGGGTTGATGTTGCGCTATGCACGACTGGCCATAACAGTAAATCCCTGGCCAGGGTTGCAGTGATATACTGGTAAGAGTTATCAGTAGTTTCACGAATGTTATGGACCCTACGTCGGCATGACTTATCAAGCTATTGGGGTCTGACGTTTACCACCCCTAGGCGAGATATGCGACATATCAGACGAACAGACCGGACTGTACGGTAAGTGTTACTGGTTGGATTCACAGGAGTGTGAGCGAGCTTGCTCGTCGATCTTCTGATCGCTCAATACCCGGATGGCCGTTACGTTTAGCAGACCGCTTGCGGCTTGTGGGTGTTTGATATGATCATCATCTGCTGCCGGCGTATTGACGAGTCTTTAGAGTCCTACACAGAGGTTTCCTGGCTCAAGCGAAACGAAATAGGAGCGCATATGAGATATGTGCGGGACCGAGAATAATGCGTGTATGTGATACCGTATTCTATTTCTCGCGATGAATGTATCGAATGGTTGTATGCGATATAACCTAGTTATCGAATCGAGGATTGATTCGATAAGCCGATACATTGGATACTAGTCGGTTATATGCGAAATGACCGGATCGTTAAATCAAGTATTGATTTAATGATTTAATGCATAATTATATATTTGATATATTACTTTGCATTAACTAGTATTGGTTCACTTAAATTGGATTTTCTCACTTAATGTACACAAGTTGTATATGTGATATACTTTTGTGCACAAGATTGTATCATGTTTGATGATACATGAATGTTAGGGTGTATGTTTAGATTAAACCATGGTTATGTGATGGTTAGGGTTTTGATTTTATTTACTTATTCATTCATTTATTTATTTATTCATTTTTGGAAAGATAATGAGAAATGGTGGCTTGATTTGTTTTCTAGTTGAAGCTTCATGAAGCTTTGAACAAGTCCACCATATTTGTTTCATGCTTAACCCTAACCATTCCAACTAACCATGGTCTATTCTCAACACCTAATCATGGTTACCATATGATAAGTATTGTTATTATTTTCTATTTTTTGATAATAACTTATCATATTCTTTCTTCATCTTCTTCATCTTCAACAATGAAGATAGCTTTCCTCCATCAATGGCAACTAGCCAAAATGAGTGAGAAATCCAATTCTAAAGTGAACCCACTTCCTATTTCTTCATCCTCTACCTCTTGCCAAATAGTATAGGGTGTTTTCTTCACAAGTTTCATGACTTGGTGAAGTGGGTGCTTGATCTTGTGTTGCCTCGACGTAGATCATCTTCGGCATCGAAGCCGACGACCTAGCCCGCCCATTTCTCCGATGAAGCCAACGCTAGAGCCCAGGATCCGATGATCGCAGCGAGGAGACTTCATCATGGAGCTATGGAGGTGGAGGACCGGATCTACAAAGGTTGTAACCCCTTTCCTTTAGCGTTAAATTCGTTTACTTGCATTGCATCGCCTCATTATCTAGTTAATGATCCGTATTAGGGTTTGTAGGCACATGAAATTTTTTAATTGGGCATGTTTGATCACTTGTGAGACTTCATTAGTGTGCTTAGGAACCCCACATGGCCGTCGGGACCCGTCACCTCTCTGACGACGTTGAAGGATTACAACGACAGATGTCAGAGGAGTTCAGAGATGTACCCTTGAACCAAAGTTGGTTGAGAGATCTATAATCCAATTTAGGACTAAAGTCTATTTGAAGGTTTAAGGATACGTTAGCCATATTTGAGGCTAAGATCAACTTGAAGGATTACAACTTAATCCGACAAAAGAGCATTTGGGGCTCTATTGTTCTAGTTTAGGGACATAGTGGTCCATTGCCAGTTTAGGGACAAGGGGGTCCATGTTCCAGTTTAGGGACGTAGTGGTCCAATACCAGTTTAAGGACATAGTGGTCCAACATTCCCATTTTGGGCACGAAGATCGGTTTAAGGACGCATTAGTCCATGAGTTTAAGGACGCTTAAGTCCATGGGTTTAAGGACCCCACAGTCTATATGGATGTGTTTAAGGACGCATTAGTCCATTAATTTAAGGACGCATAAGTCCGTGAGTTTAAGGACCTCACAGTTCGTATTGTTGGTTTAAGGACGCTTAAGTCCATGAGTTTAAGGACCCCACAGTCCGTATCGATGTGTGGTTGTCGGGACCCGTCACCTCTCTGACGTCGTTGAAGGATTACAACGATAGGTGTCAGAGGAGTTCGGAGATGTACCCTTGAACCGGATGTAAATTGATTTAAGAGAGCAGTCGTGCTCAGTCAATTTAATTTGAGGACTTACAGCCATGATTGGGCTAAGTCCAGTTGAGAATTTTCAACGTTTTTTTTTATCTTTGGCCTATTAGGCCTGTGCTAGGGCTTTGCCCCTATTTAATAATGCACTGCATTTTCTTTTGGCCTGCTAGGCCTTTTTGATTTGGGCTCTGTCCCTTTTAAATGATGCGCATCATCTGTTTTTGTTTAGGCTCTGCCCTTTTAAAATAATGCATGGCATTTATTTGGCCTGTTAGGCCTTTTTAATTGGGTTTGGCCCTTCTGTAAATAATGCAGTGCATTAATCAAACTGAAAGCGGCCATGTGGCCTGTCAGGCGCTTTGCGCCAATTATTGAGCGCAAGCGCATGTGGAGGTGACACGTGTCACGCTCTGGTGAGCGCAAGCGCAGTGCGCTGCGCCAGTGCGCTGCGCTGTTGCGCTGCTCACACGTGGCGCGTTCTGGTGAGTTGCGTCAATTTCAGAGAGCAGTGCTCTATTTTAAAAACACATAGCACAAGTTATTCTGGTGCTGACACCTGGCACTCTCTGGTGGCTTGCGCCAACCCAGGAGCGTAATCGTGTAGATTTGCAAGTGCAAGGCACTGTTTTAATATCTTGATCCAATTTTGGATTCAAGAAAAAAATCTTTAAGATTCCAGAACCAATGGTTCATAAAAAAGCCAATGCCTTTGTTATTATTATGTTTTTTATTAAAGATCTTTGATCTTGTTCTTAGATCAATGATCTTTTCAGAAGAAATTCTTCTTTATTCAAAGGTTTTTACCTTTTTCTTTCTTTGAGCTCTTCTCAAAATTCTTTAGAGGAATTCTCTGTTTTTCTCTCTGTGTTGATCTGTTGTGTTTTGAATTGGGGTCTAGGGGCCTTTATATAGTGCCCATTAATTTGTTAAATTTGTTAAAGAGATCATTTTCTGAGTGATTTGGGAAACTTTCCCCACCGTTGGATCTTTGATCCAAGAGCTTCTGTTTTACAGAAGACAATCTTCTTGTTTTAACAAGAACAGAAAGATCTTACTGGAATTTTAACTCTGTTTGGCGCAAACGCATCTGTGCTTGACACATGTCACGCAGCGCAACTGCGCTGACACGTGTCGCGCAGCGCAGAGCGCAGCGCAACTGCGCTGACACGTGTCGCGCAGCGCATTTGAAGCGTTGCTTCTTTTAATTTTGTTTTAAATAGAGCCTTTCTCTGATTGGGCGTGCTGCTTTGGGCGCTGCGCTGACGTATCAGCTTTTGATACGTGGCGCGTTGCGCGCAGCGCAAGGAATTTGAAGCGTTGCTTCAATTTTTGAATTTTTGAAATTCAAACAGAGCTTTGCTCTGATTGGGGGAAACAAACATGTGATACCTCATTGAGGTAATTCCTGATTTTTAATCAGGGAGCAAATGCCCCCACAGCGTTGCTCTCACGTGTCTGCATGTGAGTGCAACGCTGTCACCTTTGTGACCATTGGATCTGTCTAGGGAATGGGGGAGATGAAACGTTTCCCATCACATCCTATAAATGCAAGGGTCTCTTCAGAAGCGTCTCCACTCTTTCATCTTCTTCCTTGCTAACTTTTTCCCTTTGAGAATTTAATTCTCTCTTCCAGAGCTTAGTTCTCTGTTTTGAAAGTTTCCGGAGTTTAACTCTGTTCAAGAAAGACCCTTTTCTTCAGGTAATGGCTTTGAACGACCGAAGTACTTTCACAGAACTCTTTATTGGATTTTAAATCCACACCAAGGGTTTTCCCCTTTAACAAGAACCCATTTTTTCTTAAGTTCTTTAAAAAGAAAACCACTCATTCTTTAATCAATAGACCTTTTAGGGTTTTCTGATCTTCGGTGATCGACGACGATGCTTGTCTTGTCTCTGGAGTTTTAATTCCATTTCAAAGAACTTTGGCTCTGAAAAAACAAAAAATCCTGGGAATTTAATTCCATTTTTCAAAAAGGAATTTAATTCCTCTGAAGAACTTAGTTCTTCCCAGAGGATTTCTTGGGGTTTTCTTGCCCTAAGTTGTTTCTTTGCAACCGAGGAGAAGAGGTTTGCAGTAGGGTTTTTTCTGGGAATTTAATTCCCTAGCTTCTGTTTGATTTGTTACAGAGTCCAAGATGGATTTCTTTTTGGGGAACGTGTAGGGTCATTTGAAATTCACTGTTCATTTATTGAGAATCTTCTTTTTGTCTCATTGTAATTGCTTTGCCTCATCATTAGCAAGCCGCCATCTTGATTTTGTGGGACCCATGTGTTCTGTAATCAATGGTCCTATAAAATGAGTCCCCTGTCGCTTTCTTCCACTGTCTTTATATATATATATATATATATATATACATTTATAAACATATATATACACCGCTGGCTCTCGCCTTAACAGTTTCCCCTTTTTTTATTTCAGGCACAATGACTTCTGTTCCGTACTTCCCTTTCACTCGCTCGGAGGCTGCTTTTCCTCAGTCACCGTATGACGAGGAGGTGATGGCGATGATCAGGGTTCATGACCCGAATCACACCAACTTGCTTTTGTGGGGGACCTGGTACGGTCACATCATCCGTGGTGGCCGAAGTTTTCTTTGCGAGATACCGACAGAGCCTACCTATCCATTCCTGCCGATGGGTCCTCCAAGGACTGTCTTTGCTGTGGAGATGCCGAATTGGACCCCTATGGGGCGGATTGAGCCTTCAACGACTGGCATTTCGAACCATTCGGTGCCGGATATAGATATTTTGGAGCGCCGCATTTGCCAGGGCGAAGCCTAGCCATGGGGGCAGATTTATAAGATAGGACTTACCCCTCGACACCCCACGGGCTACCTTCTTCGGGCTCGTTACATCTTGTCCGCCCATCACGCACGACTGCAGAAGGTTGGGCTTTATCAAGCGATATATGCATCCCTCTTCCACTACCAACCTCCTCATGTCTGGTGGGTTAAGGCTTTCTTGAACCAATGGAATCTTCCCACCAACACTTTCCTTCTAGGGGATCGCGAAGTTTCGATTTCCTTGGAAGAATTTCACGAGATCTCGGGGTTGCCGATCAGGGGGACACTTTATGAAGAATTGCTGCCTCCCGACGAGTACGTCCTTGAAACCGAGCCTGCAATGCTTGACGGCCTGTCTACCGAGAACGCCGTCTGCCACAAGCGCCCGAGTTTGATCAAGACCCTGGGCATTTTTGACAAACTGTTCACAGAGTCAGAGGAGCAGGGCGTCACTTTGAAAAGTTTTATCGCTTGCTTCCTTCGCGAGGGTGTCCTATAGAAGACGGCTCCGAAGTTCGCGAACATTAATAACCCCTTTGGGTTTGGTTTAAACAGGCGGCCGACTAAGGAAGAGGACTTGCCGCATTATTACATTCCTATCAGGTCGGCGGTATCTTTCGAATCAATTGTAGCTCCTGGCATGGATGAGGAGACTTTCTTTGTGGGCTTCATCAGCTTTTGGCTTAGCTGGTTCGTCATTCCCATGCATCGCCGTTTCATGAGAGCCTCGGTTATCTACCCTGCTCATCGTATTGCTGAGGGAACACGGCTAGCTGTGGGCATGCTAGCGCTAGCGCATCTTTATCATGGGTTAGGCGCCGCGGCTAATACCTCAACTCCGAGTGTAGATGTGGTAAACTTTTCTCTTCATTACTTCACGTCCTGGATTGAGTTGCACGTGTTGGGGGCCTTTGCTGTGCACCAAAGACCCAAATTTTATGACGCCTACACTTTTCTGAGACTCGTGCGGCTGGTAGACGCTTCTGCTCCCGACTCGACTCAGTTCGGGGCTATTCGCGTGTTGATCTCTCCCTATGCTAACACGGGCGGAATGGTATTCATTGATCGGGCCCTATCTGCTCCCTCAGGACCAATTCAATAGCTCCATGACTTGTCGAAAGAGGGGGTACCTTCTCTGAAGCCCAGGGAGGCCATGTATCTGTACGCGATCAGACCAGGTTATCTGGTATTTTGTCAGAACAGTGCGACCCTCTTTATGCGGTACAACCCATACCGCTTTGCTCGGCAACTTGGATATGATCAGGACGTCCCCTTCGAGGCATTTACAGTGGCACCTAGCCCATCGCCTGAAGCTGTTCGTGACGCCGCTCATCACTTTATGCGGCTAAACACTGGTTCTTACTTCATGATCCCTGAAGCTGAACATATTCCCCGATGTATGGGGTCCTTCACGGGCTGGTGCCTTCATCGGGTCAGTCCAATTATTGCTGAGGAGAAGAGGGTGCTTCTGGGATACAGCGCTCCCATTCCGGTTCAAGCCACGGGAGTTCCGCCGCGACCGCATCCACCGGTTCGCTTTCCCCTGAGGGACACCAGTGTTCCGCTTATTCCGGAGGCGGCGGACGTGGACTTCACTCCCACAGCTGGTATGCCACTGGGTACTCGGGCTCAATCGAGGGCTAATAGGGTGCCGGTAGTAGTATCATCGCCCGCTGCGTCGACAATGGCCGTGTCGTCCTCGATAGCACCACCAAGCGAGGGCGTTGAAGGTGAAGTAGGTCAATGTCGTGCCAAAGTTCTATGGGGGAGGAAACGATCGTCTTCGGCGGTTGGTTCTGGATCCAAGCGACGGAGGAAGACGACTACCAATCTGCTCGACTCTTTAATAGAGTCTGAGCCTATTCTTCAGGATGAACTGTCGGCTATGCAAGAATCGGACATTGGCCTACTTTTCCCGAGTTCATCTACCGAGGAAGCCGCATAATTGGCTGAGGCTATAAGACGTTCGCAAGATGAATCGGAGAACGTAAGGATTCCGAAGAAGCCTTACCCTGCCGTCATCTTTTACGGAGACCCTCCATGGATCCGGCGACGATTCATCGGCCCTTTGGAAGAATGGGGCGAAAGGGCCCTTAAACAGGCTGTTTCGGCCGACGCCGAGGACGCGCTTTTACTGTGGACCGGTGGCCACGAGTCCACCCTCGGACCTCGGCGAGCACATCTCCTTAGGAAGGAGCGGCGGCTTGAACAAGCCATACTGGAAGCTCCCTTGCGCATTGGTATGTTCCTGTATTTCTTTGTAATATTTTATATTGTTTGCATACATACATACATACATACATATATATATATATATATATGTATCCTTATCTTTGTACAAACTTTGCAGGGACTTCGGCGGCGGCGGAGGCTCTAAGTCGTGCTTTGACCGCAGAGTCTGCTGATATCCCCAGTGAAGCACCAATCAGTATGGAGGGGGTTGATGCAACTATTGCTCTTGCGATAGAGTCTCCCTTGGTGGTTCCCACTCCCAAAGCACTTGCTCCCTTGGGGGAGGCATCTTTGCCGGTCGTCATACCGATGGATCTTTTTGGGGGCGGCTCGGAGACTAGGGGGCAGGTAGTCGAGGCTACCGTCCTTCCGCTGGAGTCTGCGGTGGCAGCTGCTGCTCCTTGCTCAGAGGCCGCTACACTAGTCCGCGTCCCTGATGATGTGCCTGAGGCCACGGAGGAGGCCGTTGAAGCTGCTATCCCTCCGGCTCAGAATAGGAGGAATGTCGAAGGTAGCTTTCTATATTTTAGATTAGTAATCTTTCCATTATCTGAACACTTTTGTCTTTTCAGAATTACGCGGATTGGCGGCCTCTATTGCTGATCTGTCTCCCAGGCAGTCTTTTCAGCGCCTGTTGGAAATGGCTGCTCCGCAAGCGATACCTCCTCAGCGCATCGTCCTCTCTTCCGGGCAAGGTTAATGTTGTTTACCCCTTTTTCACAGCATTGTTACTATTCCACAAAATGACATTGACGTCTTTTACAGTTCTGGAGGCCGCCGACGAGGTTGAGGTTCTTGAAGGGCCAGGGGAGCCTTCAGCTCCTTCTTGCATGACTGTGGGTAAGTAAAGTCCCAACATTGTACCAATTGTTCTTTTGCTTTCACATTCAGCTAACTGTTTTTAAATCTGAACAGCTCTGCCAGTTCTTAACGCATTGGAGTCACGCATCGCCATGCCACCCAGCCCCTATGCTCTGCGTGCCTCGGAACGTATGGCCAAACTAAGCCTCGCCTCCTTGTCATCCCTAATCGAGGAACTTCACGCTGGCAGTTTAATTATGGCCAAAGCATTTGCTGCTGAAGCTAACGGCTCTCTTTCCTTTCTTGCCACTTATCATAATGAAGCAGTGGTAAAAGTCTGGGTTGAGTTTTGTCGGTAGGTGGAGGCTTGCTTGCATGTGCTAGAATGTACATGCCTTTCTTCGGAGGTTGTGGCCGCGAAAGCGAGTTTACGGGGCCTAATTGAGCGGTGTGCGGCGAATATGGTATCGTGCGAGAAAAGGCTCGGCCCCAAGTTTTCAGAGAGGGAGCTGGCTTCTAAGGCGCTGAGGGAGCTTCAAGCCAACCTTATGGCCAAGGCCAATAAAGCGTATGAACTATGGAGAGTGCTTCAAGAGGCCATCAAGGAGGTGGTAGCCATTGACAAAGCCGCCGTGTTCACTCGTGAAATGGTTGAGGCTCATAAGACTACTGATAAAGAGCTTGAAGGTCGTCTTGCCTCGTACCAAGCCCAACAAGCTCAGGCGGAGGCCCGTCTTTTGGCGATACTGAATCATGTAGGCGAGGCCCAGCGAAAGAGGGATGAACTGGAAAATCTGCTAAATCGCCCGCCGACTTGAAGGATTGTATACATATTTTTTTTATTCTTCCTTTGTACATACTCTTGAATAAGAGTATATTTTTTTTGTTCTTTCACGAATTGTACTTTGTATTCATTTTGATTCATGAATAAAAGATATATTTTTCTTCACGATGGTGTGTCCCTTTGATTGAATGTATTCGGTGGATAGTCTATCTCGATTTCTTTGCAGGACAACGATGGCTTAGGATTCAGAGTTAAGATCTGCTTCTTAAGACTTTTCAACTTCATGAGCCGTGAGGGTCTCATAAAGAATTTTCTCCCTACAGGTTGAGAGGATCCCGTAGGTGTAACTTCTCTTTAAGAATCATGAGGATTCCTAAGTGTGTTTTCTCTTGAAAGTCGTAAGGATTTCACAAGAGAGTTTGCTCCATTATGAGTCGTGAGGACCCGCAAGTGATGGGTGAGGTTATCATCATCCGCATTTATGGAATCAGGAGTTGCTCTGGATGCTTCCTACAGGTTCACTGCCGTGTTCTGCGAGGACCAGGCTCCGCTCTGGACGTTTCCCACGGGGTCAGAATTGACATTATCCGCGCTTCACGTGACCAAGAATTTTGCTCTGGATTCTTCCCACGGGTTCACTGCCGTGTTCTGCGAGGACCAGGCTCCGCTCTGGATGCTTCACACGGGGTCATTGCCATGCTCTGCGAGGACCAGGATCCGCTCTGGACGTTTCCCACGGAGTTAGGATTGACATAAGCCGCGTTCCACGTAACCAGGAATTTTGCTCTGGATGCTTCCCACGGGTTCACTGCCGTGTTCTGTGAGGACTAGGCTCCGCTCTGGATGCTTCATACGGGGTCATTGCCGTGCTCTGCGAGGACCAGGATCCGCTCTGGACGTTTCCCATGGGGTCAGGATTGACACAAGCCGCGTTCCACATGACCAGGAATTTTGCTCTGGATGCTTTCCACGGGTTCACTGCCGTGTTCTGCGAGGACCAGGATCCGCTCTGGATGCTTCACATAGGGTCATTGCCATGCTTTGCGAGGACCAGGATCCGCTCTGGATGTTTCCTACGGGGTCAGGATTGACATAAGCCGCGTTCCACGTGACCAGGAATTTTGCTCTGGATGCTTCCCACAGGTTCACTGTTGTGTTCTGCAAGGACCAGGCTCCGCTCTGGATGCTTCACACGGGGTCATTGCCGTGCTTTTCGAGGACCAGAATCCACTCTGGAAGCTTCACACGGGGTCATTGCCGTGCTCTGCGAGGACCAGGATCCGCTATGGACGTTTCCCACGGGGTCAGGATTGATATTATCCACGTACCACGTAACCAGGAATTTTGCTCTGGATGCTTCCCACGGGTCACTACCGTGTTCTGGGAGGACCAGGCTCCGCTCTGGATGTTTCCCACAGGGTCAGGATTGACATTATCCGCGTTCCACGTAACCATGAATTTTGCTCTGGATGTTTCCCACGGGTTCACTACCGTGTTCTGTGAGGACCAGGCTCCGCTTTGGATATTTCCCATGGGGTCAGGATTGACATTATCCGCGTTCCATGTAACCAGGAATTTTTGACTTTATCCGCATTTCATGGAGTCGGGGTTTGACTCTCGGTCATCTGTGCACCGCCGAGTCACGGAACTGGGGGTTGCCGCTGTTCCGCTTTACTTGATGTTGTATCTGTTGTAATGAGACGAATGTTGAGATGGTCTCCAGGCTACCTGTGAACCGTTGAGATTTGGCTTCTTCTTCTGATGAAGCCTAGGGAGGAACGGTGTGATTTTCTCTTTGTTTGCGCCCTTGGATTGTATACAGGGATTGATGTGATATCACCTGTAGGGCATAAATTTCATTCATATTATTTTATTTTATTTTATTCCACGATGCTCTATCATTTCAGCTTTTATATCGCGAAGGTCGCGATTGCCCAATCATTTCGGCTATTTTTCGCTGTGTCCAATCATTTCGGCTATATTTTTTTATATTTTTACTCGCTGCTTTTTATTGCGAGCTGCCTAATCATTTCGGCTATTTTGCATGCATATATTTTTAGTTGCTGATTTTGTTTGCAAGTTGCCCCATCATTTCGGCTATTTCGTATGCATGTGTGGTTTGCTAGCTTTTTTTTCGCTGCAAGCTTGGAATTAGACACTGATTTCGGCATCAGCACTGCTACAACTGGGATATTGCCCAGTGCGAATCATCATTTGCCTCTGTCGATGATGAACAAAGGTGGCTTAGTAAACAGGGTTAGGATCCTGCTGACTAAGGCTTCTGACTTCACGAGCCGTAAGGGTCTCGTAAAGGTATTTCTCCCTACAAGTCGTGAGGATCTCGTAGGTGTAATTTCTCCTTGGGAATCGTGAGGACTCCAAAGTGTATAGTCTCTTATAAGTAGTAAGGATCTTATAAGAGTATTTTCTCCTTCTAAGTCGAGAGGATTTACAAGGACTGTTCACCGTATAGACATATCCTTAGTCACGGAAGGGACTTTGTTAGGGAAATGTTTATTCGCTCCCGTGGATTGTATACAAAGGTCAGCATTGAGCTACTTGTAGGGCAGTATTGGAGATTGTGGGGGCTGCTTAAGAACAGGTTCAGATCCCTGTAGCTTAAGACTTTTGAATCTTATGAGCCGTGAAGGTCCCATAAGAGGGTTCTCCTTACGAGTCGTGAGGATCTCGTAAGTGTGTTTTCTCATTAGGGATCGTGAGGATTCATAAGTGTGTTACTCCCTTGTGAGTCGTAAGGATCTCACGCAGGTGGTTTCTCCTTACAAAGTCGAGAGGACCTTGCAAGTGTCTTTTAACGAGACTGCGCCCTTTCGGGTTTTCACAAAACACGCCGGTAGCCCTGCTGTTTTTACTCACGGAGCCCTTTCGGGTTTTCATCCGTACCCATTTTGCTTATGGACATACCGTTTTTTTCTTTTTTTTCTCTCTCTCTCTTTTTTTATTCTAACGAGTTTGCGCCCTTTCGGGTTTTCACAAAACTCGCCGGTAGCCCTGCTGTTTTTACTCACAGAGCCCTTTCGGGTTTTCATCCGTGCCCATTTTGCTTATGGACATACCGTTTTCTTTTCTCTCTCTCTTTTTTTATTCTTCTTATATATATATGTATGTATATATATCAGCTTTGGGATGCTGAAATCCACCGTAGTTTACCGACATCTCGGTCAACGGTTAGTTTAAGGACGTTTCGGTCCGTCGTTAGTTTAAGGACGTTTCGGTCCGTCGTTAGTTTAAGGACGTTTCGGTCCGTTGTTAGTTTTAGGACATTTCGGTCCATAGTAAAGGAAGCCGGTTACTGCTTATAGAGTTTGGGCTTAAGAAGATAGCGAATGGACATAGTCGTCGTCATCTATTATTGACCTAGGCCGTGACTTGTCAAGCGTAGTACTTTTTCAGGAAGCGACCGTTTATTGGCCTGAGGGGCCTTTCGCCATGCATGTCCATGAGTAGATAGGCTCCACCCTGGTAGACCTTGTCTATAATATACAAGCCTTCATAGTTCGGCTCGAATTTCCCCCGTTTAGTACGATTGGGGATCATAGGTCTTTTGACCACTAGCACGAGTTTGCCTTGGAGGAACGTTCTCGGCCTAGTCAATCTCTCATATGAACACGTCATCTTTGCTTTATAAGCCTCCAGATTTTGTTGTGCTATGAGCCGAGTTTCATCAAGGGCATCGAGTTCCTCAAGCCGAAGATGATCATTCTCTTCGTCCGTTAGCTCGTAATGAACCGCCATCCGTAAAGAGGGTAGCTCTATCTCGAGGGGGAATACCGCTTCTGTACCGAATACCAATGCGTACGGCGTCGTATTCGTGGGCGTTTTGAACGTAATTCGATACGCCCAGAGAGCTTCATGCAGTCTCTCATGCCGGTCCTTTTTATTTCAAGACACCGTCTTTTTCACGATCTTTGTCAAGGTCTTGTTGAAAGCCTCAGCTAGACCGTTAGCTCGGGGATTATAGACTGAGGAGTATCTCCAGTCTATGTTGTGCTGTTGTGCGAAGCGGCTGATCTTATGGCTTCTGTAGGCTGGCTCGTTATCGGAGATAATCCGTCGCGGAGTGCCAAACCGATAAATGACGTGTGTCTTGAAGAAATGGAGGATATTTTCCGTCTTCACTCCCCTCAGTGGTACTGCTTCTGCCCATTTGGAGAAGTAATCAGTTGTCGCCAAAATGAATCGATGTCCTCTGGACGATGCTGGTTCAATGGGGCCGATTATGTCAGTTTCCCACATTTCAAACGGCCAGCTAGCCACTGTTGGATGTAGTGGATTTGGATACTGATGGATAAAGTCCCCATGGATCTGGCACGAGTGGCATTGCTTCGCATACTCGAGGTAGTCCTGGATCATCGTGGACTAATAGTAGCCCATCCTTTTGATCTTCAGGTTCATCTTCGGGCCGGCTTGGTGAGAACCGCAGAGTCCGTCGTGAGTTTCTTGGATGACTCTTTTTGCTTCTTCAGGTCCCAGGCATCTTAACCACATAGAATCAAATGACCTCTTGTACAGAGTATCATTGACGAAGGCGAAGGATAGAGCTCGTTTCATGAGCTAATGTTTTGAGGACGCATCTTCAGGCGTTCGACGGGATTTGAAGTAGTCTATAAAGACTTCTCTCCAATCCTCAACCTTTTCTTGGTCTTTTACTTGTAGGGCCATTTGCTCGGTCGCTCCTTTTTTCTCGGATGACTCCGGAGATATTTCTGTCGGTGCAAGAACCCGACGGCTTTGTACCACGATTCTTACGTCATCGAGGTTCTCGTCGGCCAATTCTTTAGTAAGCTTGGCTAATGTATCCGCTTTGCTATTTTCCGCACGCGGTATGCTTTCCAAGGTGTAGGAAGGAATTTGAATCAGCAGTTGCTGCACTCTCTCGCCGTACTTCACCAACTCTGGCTTGCATGTTTGATAGTCGCCGTTTACTTGACTAACGACCAATTGGGAGTCTCCGTATATGAGGAGGTTTTCAATTTCCAAATCGATAGCGATCTCGAGACCTGCTATCAAAGCTTTATATTCGGCTTCATTGTTTGTCCTCGGCTCTGTTAAGGAGAAGGCAAAGCGCATTATCCCTCCTTGTGGAGTCACGAAGATGAGGTCTACCTCTGATTTGATTATGGGGGTGCTTTGTTTGCGCTTTTTCATGGAAGATGCTCCATTGAAATAAAGTTCTCACCGGGTATCACTACCATCGATCGTGTCAAACGCATGTTCGTCTGGCAGTTCGCAATTCAAAGGAGAATCGGCTGGTATCGGATGCTCAACGAGGAAGTCGGCGATGGCCTGACCATTCACTGCTTTGAGAGGCCGATAAGTTATCGAGAACTCCATCAAGAGCAAGGCCCACTTAGCGAGTCGTCCTGTTAATATGGCTTTTGACATCAAATATTTGAGGGGATCCACCTTTGATATGAGATGGACCTCATATGCTAACGCATAGTGCCTGAGCTTCGTTATCGCGAAGGTCAATACCAGGCAGTGCTTTTCGATGGGAGAATAATTGCTTTCTGCTCACAGTAGAACTCGACTCAAATCGTAGAGGGCTCTCTCCTTCCCTTGGTCGTTCTCTTGTGCCCATAATGCGCCTAAGGAACCTTCAAGGGTGGTTGTATACAGAATGAGAGGTTTTCCTTTAACGGGAGCGGCCAGTACTGGCGGATTCTGTAGGTATTGCTTGATTTCCTCCAGTGAGTTTTGGCATTTGCGATCCCAGACGAACAGAGTTCCTTTTTTCATCAAGTGACTGTAGGGACGGCATTTGCCTGAGAGATTGGCTATAAATCGCCGGATATACGCGAGCTTCCCTTGGAGAGACCGCAATTGCTTGAGAGTCCTTGGTGGGGGCATTTCCATAATCGCCTTGATCTTTGACGGATCTATCTCAATGCCCCGGTGTTGGACGATGAATACCAGGAATTTTCCTGAGGAAACTCCGAACGCGCATTTGAGAGGGTTTATGTTCAAGTTGTATTACCGAAGGCGTTGAAACACGACTCTCATATGCTCTAAATGTTCCTCGTATGATTTGCTTTTCACCACGAGGTCGTCGATATATCATTCGACGATTTCATGTATGAGATCATCGAAGATCTTCGTCATGGCCCTCTGATAGGTAGCACCGGCGTTCTTTAGGCCGAAAGGCATCACCTTGTAGCAGAAGATACCCAAAGGGGTCCGGAAAGCGGTGTGCTTCTGGTCCTCAGGATGCATCTTTATCTGATTGTATCCTGACGATCCGTCCATGAAGGAGAAGACTTCGTGAGTGGATGTATTATCTATCATCAGCTCAGTGACTGGTACTAGAAAGTCGTCCTTTGGACAGGCTTTATTGAGATCCCGAAATTCTACGCATATGCGCACCGTCCCATTCTTCTTCATCACTGGAACAGTGTTGGCGATCCAGTCGGGGTACTGAACCTCTTGGATGAAGCCAGAGTCGATTAGCTTCTTGACCTCGGCGTTGACGCTCATCTCAAGCTCGAGCCGCATTCTTCTCGGTGCTTGTTTGATTGGCTTAGCATCCGGGAATATTGCCAATTTGTGGACAGCAATCTCTGGATCTAGTCCTGGCAACTCGGAATAGTTCCATGCGAAGTAATCTTTATGCTGCATGAGCACGTCCTTTAGTGTAGCTACCCTTTCTTCAGACAGCAACTCACTGACGAATGTCGGCCGCGGGTCGCTTGTTGTCCCCAAATCAATTATCTTGAGGTTATCTACAGTAGTATGTATTCCATCTTCCAACTCTTTTGGCGCCGGTGGAAACTCTGAGATTACCTCGTTATCATTGTTTTCGAAGCACCAGGGGAGGTCATCCATATTCTCGGGCTCTTCTTCTGATAGCGTTATCATATGACAAGTACGAGCTCGCTTCCAAGACCGATGTTGATCTAGTTCTACTCTCGTTATACGCGTGGCTTTCGGTTCGTGCTTCTGTGGTGGATTTATCCTCCAACTGCTGGATAGAGCGAATTTGCCGAGCTGATATTGGTCTTCGACCCAGTTCTTGAAGGTGAAGCAGTTTTCGAGAGGATGTCCTATTGCTTGGTGATAAGAGCAATAGTCTGGGTGAGAAACCTCGTTGGGTTACTCGGGGTGTTTGGACCCCGGAAGTGTAATCATTTGATGTTTTATGGCAAGATCAAGTATCTTCCGTGTTTTGTTCTGAGGAAAAGAGTATGCTCGACCCATCTTCTTTATAAGAGACGAATCCGGATTGCTCGATTCCCGATCGCGTGGCTTCTTGGTCTCGCTTTGTCGCTGTCGAACGCCTTTCCCGTTCTTCGATTTATTTTTGCCTCTGCGTCAGGCCTTTTATATTACGGGTTGATAAGGAAGAGCATTGTCATTCTCCGCGGCCTGCTGAAGGAGGCTCTGCATCCTGGCTTTCTCGTAAATGGCCATTTCACGGTTATGGTCATCCCGGACCTTTCGAACCGCTTCCTTTACTAGCTTGTCCATCCGTTCTTCAAACGACGGACTCGGCGTTTTGATGACAGGACATTGTTTTGGTTTAGGGTCAGCATTTTCCAACAGGGCATCTCCTTCTTCATCGAAGTCATGTATGACGTAGCTACCATGGACCCATTCCCGTTTCTTGGATTGGACATATCCAAGCCCGATCATTTCCATTCTTCCGTTGGGTAACTTGCGCTGAGTTCCAGGGACATCCCAAATCCAATTGTAGAATCGAGCTTGTCGAGTAGTCTATCTGAAGGGTACCCCTTAACGCTTCAATAGCCTTTTCAAGCCTTCCGTGTAATATCTAGGCAGACGGATGGGTTGGAGCCTGTCGAGCGTAGAATCAGCGCCGTGCCAGATTTCTTTATCCACTTTAGTTTCCCCAGATCGGTAGAATAGGATCGCCTCTTCACCCTTTCGTCTGGGAGGGACATAAAATGTCTGCAGTTCTTGCACGCTATAAGTTTTAAGTGCATCGAGATCTTTGTAATGTTCTTGTAGAACCATAGTAATTTGCAAACTTTGATTATCGCTAGCGAAGGCTTGTATTGATGGCTGAGCGGAAAATATAGCGTTAACCTCGTCTTCCGAGTCACTGCCGAAGATCAACATGGGGGCGGACGGTCCCGGGTTGTTGCGTTGAGGCGGCCCTGAATAAATTATCTCTTCTTCCTCCTCAGTATCACTCCCGAAGACCGGAATAGTGGTGATAGCTTTGTTCTTCGGTTTGTGACATCTCTCCGTATCCTCAAAGTCTGGTAAGAAGTATTTTGCATCTTCGTACTTTCGGACTTCGTTCACGGAGAACGGGTTCAACTCCCCCGTCATAGTGTACTCGAGACCATCCTTGAAATACTTCATACACTGATGTTGTGTAGAAGGGATGATGTTGTACTCGTGTAACCAAGGCCGGCCGAGCAAAGCATTGTAGCATGTTTTAGCGTCAATGACGTGAAATTTAATATCCATGAAAAGTAGCCCGAAGCGCAGCGTCAGTATCACAGACCTTAGAGTCCGTGATGACTGGGAGTCGAAACCGGAGATGGTGATATTATCACGAGCGAGGTGCTGAACGCTCATGCAGATTTCCTTCAACACTCGCACGTTGAAGAGATTGACGGAAGACCCATTGTCAATCAGGATTTTACCTACCTTGATATCATGACAGTATCTAGAGACATAAAGGGGACGGTTGTGATCGCACGTCCTGAGGAGGAGATCTTCGTCACCGAAGGTGATATCGGCCGTATGTACTTCTTCCAGCTCGTCCTTCATCTTTTTTTCGGCGAGGAAGGCTTGGAATTGCTCTGGCTCTTGTAGCGCCTTGATCAATGAATCTCTCGCCTCTTTGGATAGCATAAGGGTGTCGAGAATGCTGAGCTGCGAGGGTAGCTTCCTCAAGTGTGCCAGAACGTTGTAGTCCACCTTATTTTTCTTCGGCGGGTCCTTGGAGGTCAGCTCTTTGATGACTTGGTCATCTGGGGCGATATCCTCAGAGACGTTTTCTTTTCCCTTATCTTTTTTGTTCGTGGGCTCGAGATTCTTTTCGGGCAGTATACGATTGCGCAGCTGAATATTTTCACAGGTCTTTGGTTCTTCCTCTTTTCCCGATGTGGATTCTTTGAAGAGAGGGCCAAGAGTCATTTCTTCGTCAGAGTCGCTCCCGAAGGTGAGAACTTGTGATCTTCCGGCGTTAACCATGCGACAGTTGCCGGTAGTTCTTCTAAGCTCCTCGGTCGTACTTTTTCGCTCCCGACGAGTTTTGCGTTTCAGCCACTTAAAATGTTGCCGATGAGCAACATATCCCTGCCACCATCTTTTAAAAGCGTTGCACTCTTTAGTAGGGTGCGCAATCTTTCGATGATATAAGCAGTAGCTAGGATGCATTTCTGCTTCACCGAGAATGTTTCTTTCGGAAGGTGGTAGCTTCATCCCCATTGTTATGGCTTTAGCGAACCTTTTCCTCGTCCTGAACCTGCTTTTATTCGCGGCGGTCGTACATTGACTGGCGGGAATGTCTCAACCCTTTCATCCAGTCACCGGCGCTTGGCTTTTTCAAACATGGCCGTCTCACGCTCTCGAGCAGCTTTGCTTTCAAGAAGCGCCTCATTCAGGAACGCATCAATCATTTCGTCTGATGGCCCTAGAAGTTTTGGCTTAGGATCTGCCCCTAGTTTCTCTATGTAAGGAGCTTCTTCATCGTTTATCGACGAGTGAGAGATCACATGGCAACTTGCTACGTAACCCTCAGATTCATCCGACGAATCTTCTCCATCATCTCCGTCCTCAAGCACGTGGCTGAGAAATTCTTGAAGTGTGTCCGGAGTCCGCGCTTTCTGGTTATACTCTTCCAGCGCGTCAGTCTGTTTTTATAGGTTCATGCGCTTGTCACCAGGATTCATGGGCTTTTTGGTCTTCTTCTTCTTCTTCGAAGACTTCAACGGCTGGGTGTGAACGTTTTGGCTATCACCAACAGTCTTTGGAGTTGGGCATGGCTTCAGCATCCCCTCGATGATCTCAGGTTCCAACGGATTCTTCTACCTGATCACCGGGCATGTCTGGAGATCGTTCTACATTCTTTTGGTTTTGGATGAAAGGGCGACCTCCCATGGAGCTTCTTTAACAAAAGAGCACGATGCCCTTGGTGTGTCCGTCTTCTTAGGAGTGTGTGGTTGGGGTGGGCTTACTTTCCACTTTTCAGACAGCGCAAACTTGCCTTGTTGGTACTGATCCTCGATCCATCCCTTAAAGACGAAGCAATCTTCGATTGGATGGCTTACCGTTTGGTGGTAGGGGCAATAATTGGGACTATTAGCCTCGCCGGGTTGCAGTGGTCGCTTAGGATTTGGCAGATTGATGAGCCTGTTGCGCATCGCCAGTTCGAACAGTCTCTTCGTTTTGTCCCGAGGGAACGTATAAGGATGCTTCATTTTCTCATTATAATAGCGTCGTCTCTCTTCCAGTTGATCCGTTAGTTTCGGGGCATTGGGCTGTTGTTGGGTATTCGCAACAAAGGTCGCCTTCCCTTTACCCTTTTCGTTCCGCGGCTCCGGCTTCGGAGGAGACGATCTATGACCCATCTGGTCTATCTGGGATAGCTTGTCGATTAAAGCTTGGAACGTAGTTGGTTTGAAGAACATCATGAATTGTGAAATAGTTGCATGAGGGTCTAGGGTGCCCACGAATATGCCCACCGCTGGTGCTTCTTCGATGCGCTGTTCGCATTTCGACCACAGATTCCGCCATCGGATTGTGTATTGGACCCACGTCTCGCCTGGCTTCACCCTGGCATTGATCAGTGCCGTTATTGGGGTGTGTTCACTAGAACTCGCGAATCGCTGGGTGAACAACAACTCCATTTCTACGAAAGTCTTGACGGAGTCGTTTAGAAGTTCAGAGTACCACTCAAATGCCGTCTCCGACAAGCTGCCGATGAATTGGCAGAACAAAAGCTTATCATCACCCCCCGTGTTGCCGCAAAGAGCCCTAAACTGAGCGACATGTTGATGGGGATTGCCTGTCCCCTTGTACACATGGAATTTGAGGATTGTGTATCCCGGCGGGTACTTTATTTGGTCATACCAGCCTGGATACGGTCGCCCAGTTTTAACGATTTGGCCAGCCGCTTCATTTGCCTGGTGAGCTCGTACTTGCTGAGCAATATACTCATCCAGAGCGGCCTTGGAAATAGTTTCCTCTTTGGCTGCTGAAAGAGCCGGCGGAGGATTCGATGCCTCTCCTCTGTCGTCTTCAAAAATGATTGGAGGGCCTTCAGCTGGAGGATCCAGCTGTAACATCATCTCGACCATGTCTTGGAAGAGAAGCGCCATTCGTTTTATGTTGGCAGCTTGTTCTGCAGCTTCTCTGTCCTTCTTTTCGAGGACTCTGCGTAGGAAGTCAGCGTCGGTTTCTTGTTCGTGACGCTGCTCTGATGACACCTCTGGGCTTTCTTTTGGTCCGGTGAGTGCGGCAATTTGCGTCAGCATTTCCTGAAGCTTCTGTTTCTGCTCCTGGGCTTTTGTCACGGATCGGGTGAGTGGTCGGTGACCCGTTGAAGCGCAGCTTTCCTCTTTTCTGGAAGCCATGTAAACAGTGTGCACCATTATACCCCCAGACTTGGGGCGTTTGGGCTCAGCGTCTTTGCGATCTGCCGTAGTCATAGGGGCTTTCTATGGCCTCCTTCTCTTTTGAGCAGTTGACGTTGAGGGGGCCGTTGCAGCGGGCACCCAGGTGGTTGTCGTCCTTTGCGGCTTGCTAGGACGGTTCTCTTCCTGCTGGGCTTTCAGCTTCTTCTGTCGACGGGGATAGTCTTGATCAATCACCGATTCTTGGACCCGTCGCCAGACTTTGTAAACTTTGGAGGACAGCCGTTGAGGGGGCTGATCTGGCTTTATTTTTGTAATATTCTCTACCGGTGGAGGAGATCTTTTCAGTATGGCAGTAGGAGAGTTCCTGCGCACCTTGTTCAGCAGTTCAAAACTGTTCCCGGTTGGAACAGCAACATTGACTTCCACTGTTGGGGCTGGTGGAGTTAACCCAGAGGGGGAGTTGCCCCCAGTCTTCCTTACTCGGCGCCAGTGGCGACGTCGAGCGTGTCGAGCTGTTGGGATTGTTTCGGCTTGAGGGGTGACTTCGTCATGCCCCCTGTTTTGGTGAGGCACCGCTGGTACCAGCCTCTTGAAGACCGACGTTCGTTGAGCAGCAGTGTCTAATTTATCAAAGACAGACTTTTGAGCAGGAACAGGGACCGGAGTTGGAGCCGGAACAGTCAGTCTTGTAAAGACCGACCCTTTGGCAGGAGAAGCCGTCTTGACGACTTCGGAAGCAGGGTTGGTTACTCTCTTCGGAATAACCTTTTCTTGAATTGCAGGCTTCATCATAGACCCACAAGAACTTTGGCCCAATCTGGCGAAGACCGGGGCGCTGGAGCTGGACGACCCGTTGAGGGGGGCCGCAGTAGTTGTGTGCCGATCAAAGACCGACTTCTTGGGAGCTTCTTGTGATGGCACTGAGGCGCTGAAACTCATCGGTGGGAGCATGGTCCTGAAGAACAATCCAGTGGTGGCCTGAGTGACCTATTCCACTGGCATCGTGAACAGGGAGGCCGCTTGGGGCCCGTAAGCTATGCCTCCAGATGAGGCGGAACTTGAATTGCAGTTGCAGCTGGAACACTTCGTGCAAGTGGACGCTATTGATCCTTCGCTTTCTACACCGAGCTAAACGCCAAATCTTAGTATCTCGAACCCAAGGGCAACCATTAGCAAACCGCGATTCGTTCGCGAACACGACATACGAAGTGTGGAGTGGAAAGAGGAAAAGGTCCCACCGGCGTGCCAGAATCTGTTCTCCTCCGAAACACAGAGACGCGGCCGCATAGGTTCGTCTTGCCTGAATTTGGGGGCAGATGCTAATTGGTGCTATCCGTCCACCTCTCCGAAGATGCCAAGTTGATTTATGACACCATGTATCGAAGGTTTAAACGGATGCGGCCGATATAGCAGACTTCGTCAGATTCTCCCTCGTTGAGGGGTTTTTGATTGTGGGGACGCTCTTCCCTGCAGGCGCAAGCCCCTGCAGTTAATTACGTTACCGCATCGCGGTAACAACTTTCTCCTTCTCCATATGGTCACTTCGTGTCGTGGGTGTTTGTTTTGTGTTTGGTTGCCCGGGGATTGTATACGGAGACTAATTTATATTGTCGCCCGTAGGGCATGGACTAGTCCAAATCCGTATTTTCTTAGATTTAGGTTTGGGGGGTTGGGTTTAAGGATACGTTAGCCTTATTTGAGACTAAGATCAACTTAAATGTTTGTTAAGGATACGTTAGTCTAATTTTTAGACTAAGATCAACTTAACGGGATCGTTTAGATCCAACAAAAAAGCAATTGGGCTCTATTGTTTAGTTTAGGGACATTGCGGTCGATTAGTTTAAAGACATTATGGTCCATTATTAGTTTAAGGATATTACGGTCCAATGTTAGTTTAAAGACATCACGGTCGAGATTAAGGACATCATAGTCCGTGAGTTTAAAGACCTCATAGTCAAGGTGAAGGACATCATAGTCCGTGAGTTTAAAGACCTCACAGTCAAGGTTAAGGACATCATAGTCCATGGGCTTAAGGACCCCACAGTCCAATGTTTAGTTTAAAGACATCACGGCCGAGGTTAAGGACATCATAGTCCATGAGTTTAAGGACCCCACAGTCCGTAGTTTAGAGACGTCATAATCTGTGAAATGTGTGGTTGTCGGGACCCGTCACCTCTCTGAAGACGTTGAGGGATTACAATGATAAATATCAGAGGAGTAAAGAGATGTACCCTTGAACCAAGATTGATTTGGAATCTGTAGTCCAATTTGGAACTAAGATCAATTAATTATATTGTGAGCTCATGGGCTCAGTTAAATCTGAATTGAGGACTTATGGCCAATTTGGGCTAAGTCCAATTAGATTAGAAATATTGACTCTTTATTGGACCATTAAACACTTGTCTAGGTTCATCCCATATTATTTAGCAATGCTAAACCAGAGTTTGAGGGCTCTGATACATTTTTTTCTTTGACTGAGCATCAAACATTATAGCTCTGAGTTTTATTCAGTTTTGAGATTTAGTTAAAGGAGAGGTTTTTGCCCCTGAAAACTTAGCCAATTTAGCTAAAAATAGTGTTAAACACTAAAGGACAACAGTGTTAAACACTGGAAATAAAACTCTCAAATTAGTGTTAAACACTAGAGGACAAAAGTGTTAAACAATGGAAATAAAACTTTCAAATTAATGTTAAACACTAGAGGAGGAAAGGGTCACGTGGGGACACGTGAGGGCACCCAAAGGTGGGGCCAGATCTCCTTTGTTTTATTCTTAAATCTGCGAATAAGTGTTAAACAATTTTAATTTCCTGGCCATCAAGTGTGGGCACGTGATGAGTACTCATGCCCTGATTTATTAAAATGTTTATTAGGGGTCACGTGGGGACACGTGAGAGCGCCCAAAGCCAGCATTGCCTTTGCTTTTATTCTCTTTGTTTTTGGAGGTCACGTGGGGGCACGTGAGGCATTACCTCAGGGTTAATTCCTTCTTATTTTGGAGATCTTTTCAAGGGTCACGTGGGAACACGTGACCTTAGTTCTATTCTTTCTTTCTGATCACTGCGGATTGGGGTCACGTGTCATCACGTGACCAATGTTCTTTATGTGCATAGAGATCTTTCAAGTTTCTTTATTTTAAGAATTAAATTCTCTGTAGGGTTAAACCCTAATTATGGTTTTAGAGGAATTAAATTCCCATATATGTGAAAGAATTAAATTCTTATGTAGGGTGAAACCCTAATTTCATTTAGGAGGAATTAAATTTCTGTGAATTTTAGAGAATTAAATTCTCAAGTAGGGTTAAACCCTGGTTTTGTCTGTCTTGAAGGAATTAAATTCCTATAAATTTAGGAGAATTAAATTCTCATATAGGGTTAAACCCTAGTTTTATCTTGAAGGAATTAAATTCCTGTAAATTTGAGAGAATTAAATTCTCATATAGGGCTAAACCCTAGTTTTATCTTGGAGGATTTAAATTCCTGTGAATTTGGGAGAATTAAATTCTCTAGACTCAATTCTCCCTCTAAGTTTTGGATCCGCATGGCAGAATCTCAACCCGATGAGAATTAAATTCTCAACCTATGGGGAGATTTGCTTCTGCAGATCTGCAACCAGAGGAAGAACTAAGATCTTTTGTAGAAGAGTTAAACTCTTAAATTGAGAATTAAATTCTTTTTTTTTTGAAGTTTTGATCCTTTTCCCTTTTCTCACATATGGTTTCTTTTCTTGAGAATTAAATTCTCCTTTCTTTTCTCTCTGCTATTTGCCTTCAGAAAATTTCAAGATCTCCAAAATTCTCTATCCCAAAATTCTATCTCTTTCTTCTCCTCTTGGCTCCTATTTATAGGAGAAGGAAAAGAATCAATTTGTTTAGTTAATCTCTCATTGAAAGATTTTGTTTATTTTTCATAACTAATTTGATCTTTTAGATCTCTTAGTGAATTTTATTCACCATTGGATTTTTAATCCAAAAGATATTCTGTTTGTTATTTTTGGTGAATTTTAGGGAAATCTTTCCTTGTTTAAAATCTTTCAATAAATTGGTGATTTTTAATCACCCTTGGATTTTTAATCCAACGGTCCCCCATAATCCCTTTTTGTTTGGAAAGATTTGGAGAAATACTCTCCCAGTTAGGGTCTTTAATTTCTATTAATTAGAATTTAATTCTATCAATTTATAAGGCTTTCAAAGCCTATCACGTGTTGGCACGTGACTTCTTTTCATTCAGAATTTAATTCTGTATTTTAACTGGGCTAAAGACCATCACGTGTGAGCATGCGACCCTTGGTCACGTGTGAGCACGTGACGCCCCATTGGAGTCTTTCCTTAGCCATTTTTTTACACTTCTGCTTGCTTAGAATTTAATTCTGTAAAAGAGATCACGTGTCAACACGTGACCCTTTGTCACGTGTGAACACGTGATACCTCATTGAGATAATTCCTGATTTTTAATCAGGGAACAGGTGCGATTCCGTCTTTCTGATACACCGTTGTGTTGTGGTGTGTTTGGAGGAGTAAGCTGAGAGAGAGTTCCATTCTCTTTTAGATATTCCAGGAACTCGGCACTTAAACATTCACCACCCCGATCAGATCGGAGCATCTTGATACTTTTGCCAGTTTGCTTTTCCGCTTCATTCTTATACTCCTGGAATTTCTTAAAAGCCTCGGATTTATGCTTCATCAAGAATACATGTCCATACCTTGAGAAATCATCGGTAAAAGTAATGAAATAGGAACAATCACTTCTTTCATGAATAGACATTGGCCTACACACGTCGCTGTGTATGAGTCCCAGGAGCTCAGTGGCTCTTTCTCCGTGTCCAGTGAACGGAGTTTTGGTCATCTTTTCTCTGATACATGGTTGACAAGTTTCTTATGATTGATGTTCAAACGAATCTAAATATCCATTTTTATGTAATTTAGTTAATCGTGTTTCATTGATATGACCAAGTCTACAATACCATAAGAAATCTTGATTTGATTCTGGAGTCTTTCTTTTTAGTGTGTTTTGGACGTTGAAAACTTGAGGTTGATTGAGAACGTATATTCCGTTATTCAGTGTACTCGACCCAATCATTTCATGATTTAGGTGACTGTTTATGATATTTCTTTCAAGTGCAAAATTATATTCTTCATTAGATAACAAAGATACAGATATAATATTACAAATCATACTGGGTACACAAAAGCAGTTATTTAACAACAAAATATGTCCACTCGTCAATCCAAGGTGATATTCTCCTTCTGCAACAGCATCCACACTGGTTCCGTTGCCAACCTTGAGGGCCATATCATCTTTCCTCAAAACTCTACGGCTTCCCAGCGCCTGCAAAGAATTACATATGTGAGATCCCGATCCGGTATCCAATACCCAGAAAGTAGAGTTAATAGAGAAAAAGTTTTCAATCATGAACACACCTGAAGCCGAAGCCACAACTTGCTTCGTTTCCTGATTCTTGGCTTTTAAAGCCCGGCAATCCATCTTCCAATGTCCCTTCTTGTGATAGTAGAAGTACTCTTCCTTTGTGGCTGATCCCTCGATCTTTTCCTTTCCCTTTCCCTACACCTTTTGCACACCTCCTCTCGGTTTGGTGGGGGATTTCTTCTTCTTCCCCTTGGCCTTAGCCTTGGATTTAGCGGAAGAAAATTCTTCAACAAACAGAGCGGGTGTTTCCTTGGATTTCTTCAAGGTGCCCTCTACCACCCTCAACATGTTATGGAGCTCGGGAAGTGTAACTTTCAGCTTCTGCATATTGAAATTCAATACGAATTGGGCATATGTGGAGAGAAGGAACTGTAGAATTAAGTCGGTATACAACTCATTCTCCAACGTAGTTCCCAGGTTCACGAGCTCTTCGATGAGAGTAATCATCTTTAGGATGTGGTCCCCAACAGATGATCCGAAAGCCAACCTCGCTTGAAATAATTTCTTCGAGGTCTCGTATTTTGCGATGCGAGATTGCTCTCCATATAAATCTTTGGTATGGAGGAAGACGGAATCAAGGTCCATCTTCTCGTGCTGCCATTGATGTTCATTATCCATGGAGGCCAGCATGAGGTACTTGGCTTTCGCACAATCTAGATCCTAAGTTTTACGGACCTAAATGTCTGCGATCGAGGATGTCGGACCTGGAATAGGGGTCTTTAGCCATGAGGACGTATGCGACCTTATCATAAGTAAGGGCCATTTGGATGTTCCTTGGCCAGTCTTTATAGTTTGTCCCAGTCAGTTTTTTTTAATCTAGTATAAGCTTAAGTTGAAAGTCTACCATAGCACCACCATGAGGTTTTAGTAGCATCAAGCATGCCAAATTTTAAAAATTTTAGGAGCTAAGTTAGACTAATCAAGATCTTAACTAGAATATTAGGGTTTCCTATGATGATATCAATAAACTAAAGAGAAAGAAAGAGCATACAACCTTTGATGACCGTGTCCTTCTCTTCTAGATCTCCGGGTTATAGTCCACGAGACTCCACTAGGCTCCACTTCGAGTTTGAACGAGCCTCTTCCGATGATCTTCGTGCCGAAGATGATCCACCCGAAGTCCGCTAATTCAAGCTATCTCTTCACTAAACCCTTTAGTGATGGCAATACACTGCACTTGATTGCTAATCAAGTGTAGGATGGTAAAGTAGGGGTTGGTTTACTCACTAATTGGTTCAAAACTCCATAGTTCACATCACATGTGAGGGGTTGGAGTTTTGAGGCATGAAGAAGAGGAAGAAGAAGATGAGAGCAAGCTAGAGAGCAACTTAAGAAAAATAACACAAGTGAAAAATGAAGTGAGTATGGCTACCCCCTTGACCCTCACTCATTCAAGTATGGAGTAAATTGCGATATAAAATTGCAACCATACTTGAATAATCAGTCAAGAGTAATAAACAAATAATAAAGCCCATGCCTAACCATCCTTCCTCATTTCCCACCTCTTTTTTTCTACTTTCCAAAAATAGATATTCATGCCATGCTTCACACACACACACACACACACATACATATATGAAAATATTAAGTGAGCTAATAATATTAGTTAAGATATAATTATATCAAATATAATATATATCACATTATTAAATCAACACTTGATTTAATAATCTGGTTATATCATATATAACCGACTAATATCATTTATTCGTATATCACATTATCAAATCAACACTTGATTCGATAATCCGGTTATATTACATATAACCTGACCGACATCAGATAACTACCAGATTACAATACGATATCACATACTCGTATTTAATACGGCCCCCACACATATCATCATATGTGCCCTACTTCGTTTCACTTGAACCGGGAAACTTCTGTGTGGGACTCTAAACACTCGTCAATACGCCAGCAGTAGGTGATGATCACATCAGTCACCCACAAGCCGTCAGCAGTACTAGCTGGACGTAACGGCTACCCAGGTATTGAGCGATATGAAGATCAATAAGCAAGCTTGTCCATACTCTCCATGAAGCCTATCAATAACACTTACCGTACAGTCCGGTCTCTTCGTCCGATATGTTGCATATCATGTCTAGGGGTGGAATCGTCAGACCCCAGTAACGTGATAAGTCATGCCGATGTCTGGCCTATAACGGTTTGAGAAACTACTGATAACTCTTATCAGTAAATCTCAGCAGCAGCCCTGGCCAGGGACTTCCAGTTATAGCCAATCGAGCATAGCGCAACATCAACCCCCAATACCGAGAGAGGCGAAACCCCTCCTATCGCTCATTGCCTCCATGTGACTCGGGACTGTACCCAAAATCCACCTGTTTGCACGACTCCTTTGATCCATGGTAGGGAGGAAATCAAAGCACAGTGGGAGCCACACAAGACTCTATGACGATCTTAGGTCTACAGACTAACCTGTACCAGTATCACCAGAGGACTGCTATCTGACGATAGGTATACTACCAACTAAGAGTCATCGGTGAGTCCTGATCGGTGTACTCATTCTCTAATGAGCACCTGTGTACAATCTTTGATGTCAAACACCAGTGGCTATGGGACCAACCATCGCCCCCATACATGGTCAAGAAACGTACACACTAGTCTACTCTGGTAATATCGATGCCCTGTCTCGATATACCCTCGACTAGGAACAATTGCAAGATGTGCTTGTATACTACACAAGTCCCAGCAGTATGATCTCCATCATAGTCCTGGAAGTCAAGCAAACACCTAAGGGCTTTATCAACATGTAAGAGATAGACAATATAAGAATACCAATCTACATGTTAAAATAAAGAGTAACCAGATAGCATACTATCTTGTCGAGCAAGAAAGTCCTCTATATATATATGTCCAAGCATCCACTATATGATACAATAATGGCCTCTAGGACATACATATTCCTAACAATCTCCCACTTGCACTAAGGCCAATTGTTGTAGTATCTCATACCCAACATCCTAAAAATCTCTCGAATCGCATTTGGGCGGGCCTTTATGAGTGGATCCGCTGTGTTATCCTCTGTGTCAACTCTCCTGACCTCGATCTCCCGGAGATCAACTATGTCCCTGATCAGGTGATACCGCCTAAGAATATGTCTGGATCGCTGATGGGACCGGGGTTCCTAGGCCAAAGCCATAACTCCATTGTTATCACAAAACACGGGTATTAGATGCACAATGGTACGAACCTTACCAAGTTCATCTTATGAACTTCTTCATCCAGACAGCCTCTTTTGCAGCATCGTTGGTAGCGATGTGTTCAGCCTCCATCGTCGAGTCTGCTACGGTATATAACTTGGAACTTTTTCAACATACCGTCCCTCCACTGAGGGTAAAGACAAAACCCGAGACCAACTTACTGTCGTCCTTATCACTCTGGAAGCTCGAATCGGTAAAGGAATCCTCCTAGTTCACCGTTACCATACACCAAGAACATTTCTTTAGTCCTTCTCAAGTACTTAAGAATATTCTTCATAGCTGTCCAGTGCTTTTCCCCAGTATCTGATTGATACCTACTCACTACACCTAGTGAGTCAGCTACATCCGGTCTCATACATAACATCGCATACATGATTGACCCGACTGCAGAAGCATAGGGTATCCCTTGTATGCGAGCCCTCTCCAAATCAGTCTTGGGAGACATCTTTTTGGAGAGAGTGATTCCTGAACAAGCGGGTACATTACTACGCTTAGAATCTTTCATACTAAAACTCTTTTAGTATGGTGCCTATGTACCTAGATTGGGACAATACCAACATCCTCTTAGATCTATCTCTATAGATCTTATTCCCCAGGAAGTAGGAGGCATCACCAAGATCTTTCATGGAGAACTTATGTGATAAGAAGAGCTTGACCGAGTGTAGCATAGGAACACCGTTTCCTATCAAGAGTATGTCATCCACATACAATACGAGGAAGACAACCTTACTCTGTACAACCTTCTTGTATATACAAGGTTCATCTACATTTTTGATGAAATCAAACTCTTTAATCGCTTCATCAAAACAGATGTTCCAGCTCCGCGATACCTGTTTTAATCTGTAAATTGATTTAAGCAGCTTGCACATGCTTCCGCTGCTCCCACTGTCTACGAAGCCCTCTGGCTTTGTCATGAACACTCTCTCTTCTAAATCACCATTTAGAAAAGCGGTCTTGACGTCCAACTGCCAGATTTCGTAGTCATGGTATGCAGCAATGGAAAGTAGGATCCTGATGAACTTAAGCATAGCCACTGGAGAAAAGGTTTCATCATAGTCCACATCCGGTCGTTAATGAAAACCTTTTGCAACAAGTCTAGCTTTGAAAGTCTCAACTTTTCCATCTAAACCAATTATCTTTCTCAAAGATCCACTTGTTCCCGATGGGTTTTACCCCTTCAGGAGCAACATCCAAAGTCCATACTTCGTTGGTGTACATGGATTCCATCTCAGATCGCATAGCATCCACCCATTTCACAGAGTCACCACTCGTGATGGCCTGCTCGAAACTAGTTGGGTCATCATCTTCTATGATGCAATCCTCACTCCCACCTTCTATGAGAAAACCGTAGTATCTCTCAGATGGATGAGGAACCCTACTAGATCTGTGGAGTGGCTAGGGTTCGTTGGGTACTATTGGATCCTCCGGTTCCACCAAATCATCAGTTCTAGTTTGTTCAGCTGGAACTCTTCCAGTTCTACCTCATTGCCACTAATTTCTTTTATAAGAAATTCCTTTTCTAAAAAGGTGGCAATTCCGAGAAACAAACACCTTTTGTTCCTCGGTGTGGTAGAAGATATACCCTCGCGAATGTTTGGGATATCTTACAAACTTGCACAGAACTGACCTTGCCTCGAGCTTGTCCGGATTTTGCTTTTAACATAGGCCGGACAATCTATATCTTAACTTGTTTAAGAGATGGTCTATTCCCATTCCATATCTCATATGGTGTGGTAGGCAACGGATTTGGTCGAAACTCTATTCAATAGATATGCAGCTGTCTCAAGTGCATAACAACAAAAAGGAACAGGCAACTCAGCAGTACTAATCATAGAGCACACCATATCTAATAGGGTGCGATTCCTCCGCCCCGATATACCGTTGTGCTGTGGTGTATACGGAGGAGTAAGCTGAGAAAGAATCTCATTATATTTTAAATAGTTTCGGAACTCCGTGCTTAAGTATTCTCCTCCCCGAACAGATCGAAGGACTTTAATACTTTTACCCGTCTTGTTCTCTACTTCGTACTTATATTCCTTGAATTTCTCAAAAGCTTCAGGCTTGTGTTTCAACAAGAACACATGTCCGAACCTTGAGAGATCATCGGTGAATGTAATAAAGTACGAGAAACCATTCCTGCAATGTGTAGACATAGGCCACATACATCACCATGTATCAGTCCCAAGAGTTTAGTAGCTCTTTCTCCATATCTAGTAAACGGAGTTTTGGTCATCTTGCCTTTGAGATATGACTCGCAAGTTTCATAAGATGTAAATTCGAACGGATTCAAATATGCATCTTTATGCAACTTACCTAGCCTTGTCGTATAGATATGACCTAGTCTACAGTGCCACAAGTAGGCTTTGTTTATTTCTGAACTTTTACTCTTGTGTGTGTTCTGGATGCTTAGAACTGTGATTTGATTCAGAACGTATATACCGTTACACAACGTACCAAACCCAATCAACACTTGATTTAGGAAAATGTTCATAACATTTTTCTCTAATGCAAAGTTATATCTTTCTTTATCCAAATAAAGAGATGAATATGATATTGCACATTATCGAGGGTATGTAATAACAGTCGTTTTTAGAATCAATGTATTACTACTTAATACAAGGTGATATTTGCCAACTGCTTTGGCTGCAACAATTGCACCATTCTCTACTACTAGAGATATATCACCCTTTCCCAGTTCTCTACCTTTCTTTAGCCGATGTAACAAATTACATACGCGGGATCCTGATCCGGTATCTAATACCCAGGATGTAGAGTAAACTGAGAAACAGTTCTCGGTTACAAACACACTCGAAGATGATGCATCAACATGCTTTTTCTTCGATCGGGTTGCGTGGGAATCCTGATATTCCCCTATTCCTTGCTCAGACTTATGACAGTCATAAGATAGAGCGGAACCTAGCCCAGTATAATAAGTAGGTTTAGTCAATACATCCATATTATTATCTTGATTAAGGCATGTCATTGGTCACTACCAGGAGAGAGAGAGAAGGATAATCCCTTTTGCGTGCGCTCTTTACAAGATTAGATTGGTTATTATCTTATCTAATCAGAATGGCTCCCACTGTTTTTTATCAAATCTTCCTTCAAACCATAAAAAGTAAGATTAGCTGGAATTAATTACATTCTATAAGTTCGCTAATCAGTCAGTCAGGCCAATGTCGATACTCCGAGGGAGGTTCCCCGTGCTTTCGCATGGACCTAATTAAAATAAACCTCGTTTCCCTAGAGGCATAACCCAGTTGACACCTTTCTAGACACCTACTGGATTTGCTAATTGTAAAGTACAAAACTCTCTAAGGAGTAACTCTTACTCGCAATGGGTATCAAGATCCGACTATCATATAGAAGGTATGCAATCTTATTGGAAATTTTAACACTTGAAATTCCCAATATCTGTTTTTACCCCTAGCTTCCTATGACCTTGACGAAGGCCAACAAACCATAGGTCGCTAGTCAAGTTCAACCCGTTCATTTCTTGATTGAATTAAACCCACCCGCACGACCCTTGACGAAGGCCAATAAAGTCGCACGACTACCCTAATCCAATCGCATCATATGCTAGCAGATAAGCACTAATCAGCTACGACACACTATGCCTTGACGAAGGCCAACAAACGTAGCACGAATACTAAATATACTTATCCGAAATGACGGAGGGCTACACAGGTTTTTAAGAAAACCATGAGCGTAATGAACTTGATATCATTGTAGAATCTAATGATTTGGAGTGTTTTAAGCTCCATTTAAAAATCGAATAGTTTTGTAGCGTTTGCCAGTTTTGCTAAAGAGGTCACTCCCGGTGAAGGGATCTCGGCTCTTTCCTCGTCGAATGAGGTGCTGAATATTCTACAAGGAATACCACTATGCAAAATAAGAACTAGAGCAGCTATCAAAATTAAACGAGTAAGTTGTAGCATTTGCTAGTTTTGCTAAAGAGGTCACTCCCGGTGAAGGGATCTCGGCTCTTTCCTCATCGAATAGGGTGTTGGATATTCATCAAGGAATACCACTGTGCAAAGCAAAAACTAGAGCTACCTTTTAAAAAAACTTTTGATTCTACAATATCTTTAGGTTTCTTTTCTTTTCATTAATCTCATTAATGAAGTCCCATCATTTAATGTTTCCTAAACATCACAGAAAAATGAAACGAAAATAGAAAGTACGCTTATGCCATCGGCATCGCCACGAGACCCCGTCATGCACTGTTAGGTTACTTAACTACCGGCAGAGCAGGGGCCGGACTAGCATGGGTGCAAAACATAAGCAACGTTTATTATATATCATATATATAATATAGCATTCGTCTCGTGCAGTTATATGATCACATCACAGAACCAAGCAGCAGAAGCAACATATGAAAAATTGGATATACTAGGATGTCCTTGTTTTAAATTTAGCCAGTAATGTAAAACATGGATTCTACGGTCGTGATGAATAGACAAACCCACATCCTTAGACCTCTACGAGAGCGGCAAGTAACCCTACCAATTCTAGAGTTAGGAGACCCGGTCTTAACTCCTTGAGATGGTCTCCTACTGGACTCTAGAACCCGGCTACTTGTGCTCCCCGCCTTCGGTCTATCCTAATGCGGAAAAATAAATAATATACATCAGTGGTGACATCATCCTCAACCCGGAAGTGCCCCAATAAAAAAAATATTACATACAGATTTTACATGAATGAAAATAAAAACTCTCATCTCACATAAAACCCCCGCTATTCAATCACGACGATCTAATAAAATATATCACAGCAACACATAATATCACATATTATCAATATAAGTAAATATGCGTATCCCGAATTTCGTTGATATATAGCAACGAGATTGGGATACCCCACATATTACACTTACGGTCGCAGAAAAGAAATGAAAAGCTACAATAATTAGATTCCGCAATATCTTTAGACATCATAAACCTAAAATATCTCATATTCCGTATTTCATGCTTAACTTGTAAACCTTGCATTTCAGTCTCAAATTGAAAACGCTTTTCAATAAACTGTCGGATAATTCAACAAGATTCCCGACTTAGTGATCGCGTACTATACACGATTGCGATGGAGTTTTGATTCGAATCAAAACCCCGTGGCAATCGATCAAATGAGACTAAACGGCTAGATTTACAATATACTAACTAGTTTTCACAAAACTAATTATTCCGGATTCTAACAATTGTATCACATATCATCATAATCAATACGACGCTAAACATTTCGATCGATTTAACAAACACCCAGAAAATTCTGAGACTCAACAACTTGAGTATCATTAAAAACATCCAGAAAGTACCAAATTCCCAAGTGGAGCAGCACAAGAAAAATGCCACCTCAACACGACTAACCTGCGGCGGAACCGCGGCCAAACATGGGGTTTGGCCGAGGTTCCGCGGCCATTTGAAAGAGTTGGGTCTCCAAATTTTTTGTGGTTCCATTAAAAATCCTGCATGATTTTCTGCATATTTTTAATCACGAAAATTTCAACGTTTGAAAAATTAGACAAAAACTTCAAAAATCCGTGTTTTCGAAAACCGATTGAACACTTTAACATCGTAAAGACCTACCCAAATGTTCTAACTTGGCTCTGATATCATGAAAGTCTACCCTAGCACCACCATGAGGTTTTAGTAGCATCAAGCATGCCAAGTTTTAAAACTTTTAGGTGCTAAGTTAGACTAACTAAGATCTTAACTAGAATATTAGGGTTTCCTATGATGATATCAATAAACAAAAGAGATGGAAAGAGCATACAACCTTTGATGACCGTGTCCTTCTCTTCTAAAGCTTTGGATTGTAGTCCACGTGACTCCATAGGCACCACTTTGAGTTTGAACGAACCTCCTCTGATGATCTTCGTGCTGATGATGATCCGCCCAAAGTCCGCCAATTCAAGCTACCTCTTCACTAAACCCTTTAGTGAAAACAACACACTACACTTGATTGCTAATTAAGTTTAGGATGGTGAAGGAGGGGTGTTGGTTTACTCACTAATTGGTTCAAAACTCCATGGTTCACATCACATGTGAGGGTTGGACTTTTGAGGCATGAAGAAGAGGAAGAAGAAGATGAGAGCAAGCTAGAGAACAACTCAAGAAAAACAACACAAGTGAAGAATGAAATGAGTATGGCTACCCCCATGACCCTCACTCATTCAAGCATGGAGTAAATTGCAATATAAATTTGCAACCATACTTGAATAGTGAGTCAAGGGTAATAAACAAATAATAAAGCCCATGCCTCACCATTCCTCCTTATTTTCCACCTCTTTTTTTCTATTTTCCAAAAATAGAAATTCATGCCATGCTTCATATATATTTATATATATATCAAATATATATATATATATATATATATATATATATATATATATATATATATTAATACATATATGAAAATATTAAGTGAGCTAGTAATATTAGTTAAGATATAATTATATCAAATATAATATATATCACATTATTAAATCAACACTTGATTTAATAATCCGGTTATATCACATATAACCGACTAATATCATTTATCTATATATCAAATTATCAAATCAACACTTGATTCGATAATCCGGATATATCACATATAACCTGACCGACATCAGATAACTGCCATATTACAATACGGTATCACATACTCCTATTTAATAAGGCCCCCGCACATATCATCATATGTGCCCTACTTTATTTCGCTTGAACCAGAAAACTTCTGTGTGGTACTCTAAAGACTCGTCAATCCACCAGTAGTAGGTGATGATCACATCAGTCACCCACAAGCCGTCAGTAGTACTAGCTGGACGTAACAGCTACCCAGGTATTGAGCGATATGAAGATCAACAAGCAAGCTTGTCCATACTCTCCATGAAGCATATCAGTAACACTTACCGCACAGTCCGGTTTCTTCGTTTGATATGTCGCATATTATGTCTAGGGGTGGAATCGTCAGACCCCAGTAACGTGATAAGTCATGCCGATGTCTGACCTATAACGGTTCGAGAAACTACTGATAACTCTTATCAGTAAATCTCAGCAGCCCTGGCCAGGGACTTCCAGTTATAGTCAATCAAGCATAGCGCAACATCAACCCCCAATACCGGGAGAGACGAAACCCCTCATATTGCTCATTGCCTCTATGTGAATCGGGACTGTACCCAAAATCCACCTGTTTGCACGACTCCTTTGAGCCATGGTAGGGAGGAAATCAAAGCACAGTGAGAGCCACACAAGACTCTATGACGACCTCTAGTCTACAGACTAACCTGTACCAGGGTCACCAGAGGACTGCTATCTGATGATAGGTTTATGTTAGTTATATGTATGCCCTAGAGGCCATTACTGTACATACGATTTATATTGTAGTGGATGCTTGGACATATATAGGGAGGACTTTCTTGCTCGACATGATAGTACGCTATCCGGTTGTACTTTATCTTAACATGTAATCTGATTGTCGCTATGTTGCATGTTGATAAAGCCCTTAGGATATGTACTCGACTACTGGGACTATGATGAATCATACTAGTGGGGCCACGGTAGTCGGCGAGTACATCCTATAACCGTTCCTAGTCGAGGGTGTATCGAGACAGGGCATCGATACACCAGAGTAGACTAGCGTATATGCATCTTGACCCATATGATGGGCGATGGATGATCCCATATCCATCGGTGTTTGACATCAAGGATGGTGTACGGGTGCTCAGTAGAGACTGGGTACACTGGACGGACTCGCCGAGAACTCCCAGATGGTATTATACCTTACGTCAGATGGCAGTTCTCCGGTGACACTGGTACAGAGTAGTCTGTTGACCCGAGATCGTCATAAAGTCTTGTGTGTTTCCCACGGTGCTTTGATTTCCATCATACCACATCTAAGAGGGCGTGCAAAAAGGTGGCTTTTGGGTACAGTCCCGAATCACATGGAGGCAATGAGCGATAGGAGGGGATTCGTCTCTCCCGGTATAGGGAGTTGATGTTGTGCTGTGTTCGATTGGCTATAACTGGAAATCCCTGGCTAGGGTTGCTGAGATTTACTGGTAAGTGTTATCAGTAGTTTCTCGAACTGTTATAGACCTCATATCGACACGACTTATCAAGCTACCGAGTCTGACGTTTACCACCCTAAGCGAGATATGCGATATATCAGACGACGAGACCGGACTGTACGGAAGTGTTACTGATTGGATTCGCAGGAGAATGTACAGGCTTGCTTGTTCATCTTCTGATCGCTCAATACCTGGGTGGCTGTTACGTTTAGCTGACCGCTTGCAGCTTGTGGGTGTTTATATGATCATCACCTACTGCCGGCGTATTGAAGATTCTTTAGAGTCCTACACAGAGGTTTCTTGACTCAGGCAAAACGGAGTAGGGGCACATATGTGATATGTGCAGGACCGTGGATAATGCGATATGTGATACCGTATTCTATTCTCGCGATATTTGATATCAGCTGGGTCATCGGATCAAGTGTTGATTCGATGAATCGGTAATTGAGATATTAGTCGGTTATATGCGATATAGCCGGATTGTTGGATCAAGTGTTGATTCGATAATTTAATATATAATAATATATATGATATATTAAATTACATTAACTAATATTAACTCACTAAAAGATTCTTTTTCTCACTCGGGTAATACATTGATATATATGCGATATATGTTAATTGTATTATTTTATTTTGTTACAATAAATATTATATATGTGATATATAATATTGTAACATGATGTGGTTATTAATGCAACATGTTTAGTGGAGATTAAACGAGGTTAGGGTTTGATTTGGGTTAATCTCTTCTAGAAGTTTCTAGAAACTTTCATTTTTGTTTTGGAAAAGATATTTTGCAAGATATTTCTTTAACTTAACCCAAACCCTAACCCTAGTTAATTCTCTACAATGGTTACTTGAACCATGGTTGCATTTCTAGCCTTATCATAACTATCATTATTCATCACAAAGAGATAATTCATTATTCATTCTTCTTCTTCCTTGAGTTCCTTCATGGAAAAAGCTTTCTAGCTTTTTCTAAGTGATGATTATATATGAGAAAAAGATTATAAATGAGAGCAAAAATCCTACTTCATCATTCTCATCTATCCTTGCCCTTTAGATGAGAGTGTTCACTTCATTTAGTGAGTGAGAGCTTGTGTTAACGAAACTTCAAGGTAAATCATTTTTGTTATCGAAGATCGGAAGCAAGCTTGCACCTTTCTCTTCGTGGAGCCTCTCGAGAGTCCAGAACACGATGATCGCAGCGAAGGGATCTCAACACGGAGCTTAAGACGTGAAGGACCGGATCTACAAAGGTTGTAATCCCTCTCACTTAGTGTTAAAGTGTTTAACATACTTATTTTCGCCTAATCTCTAGTTTTAAAGATCCGGCTTTGGGTTGTTCGGCACGGCTAATTTTTAAATCGGGCATGGTTGATATCTCGTAGACCCTTGTGCGTGTGCCCAGCATCCCTACAGTGGTATCAGAACCAAGCTAGAGCTTTAGGCGAAGTCTAGGCGAAGTTTAAAGTCCGATCGAACCCGGAAACCCCGATATTTACCCCTCTCTGGAAATTTTTCAAAACTGTGATTTTTTGTGAATTAAAAATACTCAAAAAAATCTGCAGGGAAATATAGGAATTACTGTAAAATACGATCACCTAATTCCACTGTAGCGCCGCGGAACCGCGGCAATAACCTGCTTTTGGCGGCGGTTCCGCGGCCGTATGTGAAGATTAGGCACTCAATTTTATACAGTAATATCCGTAGGTGTCTCTGCATGTTTCTGGGAATTTTTAAATTCTACTCAAGAGTTGAGTTTTCTGGGTTGTATTGGGGACTCATTGATTCGATCGGATAATTTAACTTCGTTTAATTTTTCCGGATAATTTTAGAAACTGTTAAAAAGTTCGAACGGATATCAATAACTCACTTTTTCCCCTGTCGGAAAATTTTCAAAAGATGGATTTTTTCTCGAGTTTGAAACTTTCGAAAGTCATACAAGTAACGCGGTGGACCCTCTAGAAGACAACAAACCTTAACTCGATTATGTGATCGTCTTGAACTGCCTCTAAACCTTAGGGTTTGTGGCAGTACGGCGTGCCACATGTAAGGCGTTGGCTTGACCCTTCTACGGCTGGACCATTGGTACTGTGGCATGTGATGGATGTTTTTAAACTGATTTCAAGTGTTGAGATATATTGGAGAAATCTTGGGTGTTTGATTATTCGATCGGAAAGTTTAACTTTGTCTATTTATCTAGAATATGATACAATATTTGGAATCCACATGTAGTTTTGAGATAACTAATTTGAATGTTATAAATCTAGTAGTTCAGTCTCAGATGATCGGTTGCCACGGGATTTTGATGCGATCAAAAGTCCGTCGCAATCACGTAGCATACGCGGATACTCGGGGGGTAAACTTAATAGACGGCCACGCCCCATAGCCCCAACCAAGTGACTGTAGGAGAACCCCGTCGCCAAAAACATCCTTTTGGGTGCTCGCGGCAGCGGTGTTCCGCCTTAGTACACTTCGTCGACGGCATCGGGGGTGCGTCCGTCTGCTAAAGTTTGCGACGAGCATTCGATCAGGATGTCGGGAATCTTGTTGAATTGCCCGACTTGATATTGAAAAAAGTTTTCGATAATAAGACTAAAATGCGGGGTTTATAATTGTTAGGCATGCGATGTCTAAGGAAATCATTTGGTTAGGCATGCGATGTCTAAGGAGGTTGCGGATTCCAACTATTGCAGTTTTACACTTTCTTTTCTGTGACCGTAAGCGTAGTATGTGGTGTGTCACCGGCTTCGTTGCTATACATCAACGACAATCGGGATACACATACTTGCTTACGTTGATGATATGAGATATTATGTGTTGCTGTGATATGTTATATTGGATCGTCGCGTTTTGAATAGCCGGGGATTTTATGTGAGATGAGGGTTTTTATTTTCATTCATGTAAAATTCATTTGTATGTAATATTCATTTATTGGGGCATTTCCGGGCTGAGGATGATATCACCATTGTATATTATTTACTTTTCCGCATTAGGTAGACCCAAGGCGGGGAGCAAAAGTAACCGGGTTCTAGGGTCTAGTGGGAGACCATCTCGAGGAGTCGAGACCGGGTCTCCTAACCCTAGAATTGACAGTGTTACTTGCCGCTCTCGTAGGAGTCTAGGGATGTGGGTTTGGCTATTCATCGCGACCGTGGAATCCGTGTTTTATACAGTCTCGTATTAAAACACGGACGTCCTAGTATATCCAATATTTCATATATGTTTCTTCTGCTGCAATGTTCTGTGATGAGATCATATTACTGCCTGAGACGAATGTTTATATTATATATATGAGATATATGTTATATTGCAGATTTCGTTTCAAAAAGAAATGCTTGTGAAGCATAATAAAATGGGACTTCATTAATGAGATTAATGAAACTAAAAGAAACCTAAAGATGTTGTAGAAACTTGTTTAAAAACTGGTAGCTCTAGTTCTTGCTTTGCGTAGCGGTGTTCCTTATAGAACATCCAGCACCTTATTCGATAAGGAAAGAGCCGAGATCCCTTCACCGGGAGTGACCTCTTTAGTGAAACTAGCAGATGCTACAAACTCGGTTTGTCTTTTGATTGTTTCTATAGTTCTTGCTTTGCATAGTGGTATATATGATATACTCTGCACCTTATTCGATGAGGAAAGAGCCGACGATCCCTTCACCGAGAGTGGCCTCTTTAGCAAAATTAGAAAGGCCTAAAAAACATTGCATTTAAAATCACTCGATTCTACAATGATATCAAGTTCATTACGCTCATGGTTTTCTTAAAAACCTGCGTAGCCCTCCATCATTTCAGATAAGTACTACTTAGTATTTGTGCTGCGGTAGTTTGGCATGCGTCAAGGCGTAGTGTACGGTAGCTAAACTAGTGCTTATCTGGTAGCATACGATGCGATTGGATTAGGGTATTCGTACGGCGTTGTTTGGCATGCGTCAAGGGTCGTGTGGGTAGGTTTAATTCAATCAGGAAATGCACGGGTTGAACTTGACTAGCGGACTATGGGTTGTTTGGCATGCGTCAAGGTCATAGCACGTTAGGGGTAAAAGAATTATCGGGAATTTCAAGTGTTGAAATTTGCAATGAGATTGTATACCTTCTATGAGATAGTTGGATCCCGATACCCACTGCGAGTAAAAGTTACTCCTGGGAGAGTTTTACACATTACAATTAGCCGATCAAGTAGGTGTCTAGAAAGGTGTCAACGGGGTTACGCCCATGGGAAAACGAGGTTTACTTTAATTAGGTTCGTGCGAAAGCACGAGGAACCTCCCTCAAAGTACCGGCACTGGCCTGGCTGAAAGATTGGCGAACTTGTAGGGTGTAATTAATCCCGGCTAGTCTTTCCTTTTAGGGTTTGAAGGAAGATTTGACTAAAACAGTGGGAGACATCCTGATTAGATAAATTGATAACCAATCTAATCTTGTAAAAGCGCACGCTGAGTGTTTTCTTCTCTCTCTCTCTCCTGGTAGCGACCATGTCACGCCTTAATCAAGATAATTATATGGATGTATTGATCGAACCCGCTTATTATACTGAGCTGGGGAACGTTGGTCCCGCTCCAACTTATAATTGTTATAAGATAGAGCAGGAAATTGGGGAATACCAGATTTCCCGTGCCGCCCAAACGAAGAAAGTACATGCTGATGCATCATCTTCGGGCGTGTTCATTACATAGAACTGTTTCTCAGTATCCTTTACGTCCTGGGTATGAGATACCGGATCGGGATCCCGTATATGTAATCTGTTACATGGGCTACAGATAGGTAGAGAACTGAGAACGGGTGATAAGTTTCATGAGATAGAAACGGTGCAAGTGTTGCAGCCAAGTCTGTTGGTCACTATCACCCTGTATTACCAGAATACATTGATTCTGAACGAATGTTATTAGATACCGAACCTGATAAACAACATCATATCAACCTCTTTATTAGTAAAGAAGGATATAATTTTGTATTGTTGGATAATATTTTGAACATTTCCTATATCAAGAGTTGATCGGTTCAGGCACGTTATCTAAAAGCATCGACGTTCTAAATCAAACTACAGTTCTTAGTATATAGAACACACACACGAGGAATAGTTCAGAAATGAACGAATACTTCTTGAGGTATTGTAAACTAGGTCATGTCAATGCGACCCGACTAGCCAAGTTACATTTAGATGCATATTTAAATTAGTTTTAATTTACATCTTATGAAACTTGCCGGTCATGTCACAGAGATAAGATGACCACAGCTCCGTTTATTGGAAACAGAGAAAGAGTTAGTGAACTCTTGGGATTGATACATGCTGATGTATGAAGGTCCCCTGTCTACACATGCCAAGACCGGTTCTTTGTACTTCATTATATTCACTGATGATCTCTCAAGATTCAGACATATATTCCTGTTGAAACACAAGTCCGAAACTTTTGAGATAATCACTGAATATAAGTTAGAAGTAGAGAACCAAAAACGGGTATAAGTATTATGTCCTTTGATGAGATCAAGGAGGAGAATACTTGAGCACGGAGATCCTGGACTATTCTAAAAGAGAATGAGAATCTCTCTCATTATTACTCCTCCGTATACACCACATCACGTCGGTGTATCGGGGCGGAGCAATCGCACCCTATGTGATATGGTGTGCTCTATGATGAGTACTACTGAGTTTCCTATTTCCTTTTGGGTGTTATGCACTTGAGAAGCTGCATACCTATTGAATAGGGTTCCAATCAAATCGGTTGCCTACCACTTCATATGTGATATGGAAAGATAAGAGCCCATATCTTAAGTTTGTTAAGATTTGGGGTTGTCCGGCCTATGTCTAAAAGCAAAATTCGGACAAACTCGAGGCAAGGTCTGTTATGTAGAACTGGAAAGGTTCCAGCTATACAAACTGCAGCTGATAATTTGGAAGAACCAAAGGATTCAATAGTTACCAATGAACCTCAGCCTCTCCGCCGATCTAGTAGGGTTCCTCACCCACCTGAGAGATACTTCGGTTTCTCTATGACAGTGGGAGCGAGGATTGCATCATGAGATGATGACCCAACTAGTTTCGAGCTGGCCATCTGGAGTGGGACTCTGTAAGAATGGCTGGATGCTTAGTGATCTGAGATGGAATTCTTATACACCAACAAAGTATGGACTTTGGTTGCTTTATCTGAAGGGTTAAATCCCCATCAGGAGCAAGTATATCTTGAGAAGATTACTTGGTGTACATGGAAAAGTTGAGACTTTCAAAGCTATGCTTAAGTCCATCCAGATCCTACTTGCCACTGCTACATACCATGACTACGTATCTGGTGGTTGGGTGTCATGACTGCTTTTCTAAATGTTGATTTGGAAGAGAGCGTCTATAAGTACACAGCCAGAGGGCTTCGTAGACAGTGGGAGCAGCGGAAACGTGTGCAAGATGTTTTATGTGATAAAACAGGCATCACGGAGTTGGAACGTCTGTTTTGATGTGGTAGTCAAAGAGTTTGACTTCATCAAAATGGTAGATGAACCTTGTATATACAAAATGATAGTAGGGAGTATGGTGGTGATCCTCGTAGAGTACGTGGATGACATACTCTTGATAGGGAAGGAGTTTCCTATGCTACACTCGGTCAATCTCCGCTTATCATAAGGATTCTCCATATAGGATCAAAGTGATACCTCCTAAATCCTGGGTTTTGGATCTATGAGATAGATCTAATTGGATGTTAGGATTCTCACTAGTTGTAGTGAGATGGTATCAATCGATCCTGGGGAGAATCACTGGAAAGGTTCCAGGGTGATAAGGACGACTGAATGTCAGTCGCGGGCATTATCTTTACCCTCAGTGGAGGGACGGTATGTTGGAAGAGTTCCAAGCTAGATACCATGACTTACTAGACGATTAAAGGCAAGATACATCATTACCATGGATGCTACCAAAGAGGAAGTCTAGATATATAAGTTCATGAGATGAACTTCGTTCCTACCATTGTGTGACAATGAAGTTGTGGCATATGCCAAGGAACCCCCGTCTCATCTGAAATCCAGATATTCTTCTTAGGCAATATCACCTGATCATGGAGATAGTTGATCTCCAGGGAGATCGAGGTTAGGAGAGTATACACAGAGGACAACAGCGCGGATCCACTCACAAAGGAATTTTTCCCAGTAAAGACTTTTATGGGATAGTTGAGTATGAGATACTTCAACCATATCTAATTGTTTGGTATGCGATACTACAACAGATGGCCCTAGTGCAAGTGGGAGATTGTTAGTTATATGTATGCCCTAGAGGCCATTACTGTACATACGATGTATATTGTAGTGGATGCTTAGACATATATAGGGAGGACTTTCTTGCTCGACATGATAGTACGCTATCTGGTTGTACTTTATCTTAACATGTACTCTGATTGTCTCTATGTTACATGTTGATAAAGCCCTTAGGATATGTACTCGACTACTGGGACTATGATGAGATCATACTAGTGGGGTCACGGTAGTCGGCGAGTACATCCTATAACTGTTCCTAGTCGAGAGTGTATCGAGACAGGGCATTGATACACCAGAGTAGACTAGCGTATACGCATCTTGACCCATATGATGGGCGATGAATGATCCCATATCCATCGGTGTTTGACATCAAGGATGGTGTACGGGTGCTCAGTAGAGACTGGGTATACTGGACGGACTCGCCGAGAACTCCCAGATGGTATTATACCTCACGTCAGATGGCAGTTCTCCGGTGACACTGGTACAGCGTAGTCTGTTGACCCGAGATCATCATAGAGTCTTGTTTGATTCCCACTGTGCTTTGATTTCCATCATACCACGTCCAAGAGGGCGTGCAAAAAGGTGGCTTTTGGGTACAGTCCCGAATCACATGGAGGCAATGAGCGATAGGAGGGGATTCGTTTCTCCCGGTATAGGGAGTTGATGTTGCGCCGTGTTCGATTGGCTATAACTGGAAATCCCTGTCCAGGGTTGCTGAGATTTACTGGTAAGTGTTATCAGTAGTTTCTCGAACTGTTATAGATCTCATATCGACATGACTTATCAAGCTACTGGGGTCTGCCGTTTACCACCCGTAGGCGAGATATGCGACATATCGGACGACGAGACCGGACTGTACGGAAGTGTTACTGATTGGATTCGCAGGAGAATGTACAGGCTTTCTTGTTGATCTTCTGATCGCTCAATACCTGGGTGGCTGTTACGTTTAGCTGACCGCTTGTAGCTTGTGGGTGTTTGATATGATCATCACCTACTGCCGGCGTATTGACGATTCTTTAGAGTCCTACACAGAGGTTTCTTGACTCAGGAAAAACGGAATAGGGGCACATATGTGATATGTGTAGGACCGAGGATAATGCGATATGTGATACCGTGTTCTATTCTCGCGATATTTGATATCAGCCGGGTCATCGGATCAAGTGTTGATTCGATGAATCAGTAATTGAGATATTAGTCGGTTATATGCGATATAGCCGGATTGTTGGATCAAGTGTTGATTCGATAATTTAATGTATAATAATATATATGATATATTAAATTACATTAACTAATATTAGCTCACTAAAAGATTCGTTTTCTCACTCGGGTAATACATTGATATATATTCGATATATGTTAATTGTATTATTTTATTTTGTTACAATAAATATTATATATGTGATATATAATATTGTAACATGATGTGGTTATTAATGCAATATGTTTAGTGGAGATTAAACGAGGTTAAGGTTTGATTTGGGTTAATCTCTTCTAGAAGTTTCTAGAAGCTTTCATTTTTGTTTTGGAAAAGATATTTTGCAAGATATTTCTTTAACTCAACCCAAACCCTAACCCTAGTTAATTCTCTACAATGGTTACTTGAACCATGGTTGCATTTCTAACCTTATCATAACTATCATTATTCCCCACAAAGAGATAATTCATTATTCATTCTTCTTCTTCCTTGAGTTCTTTCATGGAAAAATCTTTCTATCTTTTTCTAAGTGATGATTATGTGTGAGAAAAAGATTATAAATGAGAGCAAAAATCCTACTTCATCATCCTCATCTATCCTTGCCCTTTAGATGAGAGTGTTCACTTCATTTAGTGAGTGAGAGCTTGTGTTAACGAAACTTCAAGGTAGATCATCTTTATTATCGAAGATCGGAAGCAAGCTTGCACCTTTCTCTTCGTGGAGCCTCTCGAGAGTCCGGAACACGATGATCGCAGCGAAGGGACCTCAACACGGAGCTTAAGAAGTGAAGGACCGGATCTACAAAGGTTGTAATCCCTCTCACTTAGTGTTAAAGTGTTTAACATGCTTGTTTTCGCCAAATCTCTAGTTTTAAAGATCCGGCTTTGGGTTGTTCGGCACGACTAATTTTTAAATCGGGCATGGTTGATGCCTCGTAGACCCATGTGCGTATGCCCAGCATCCCTACAGTTTACTACCAACTAGAAGTCCTCGGCAAGTCCTGTTCGGTGTACCCATTCTCTAATGAGCACATGTGTACAATCTTTGATTTCAAACACCAATGGCTATGGGACCACCATCGCCGCCATACAGGGTCAAGAAACATACACACTAGTCTACTCTGGTAATATCGATACCCTGTCTCAATATACCCTCGACTAGGAGCAATTGAAGGATGTGCTTGTAGACTACACAAGTCTCAGCGGTATGAACTCCATCATAGTCCTGGAGCTATCGAACTATGAATCAATCCATCGAATGAGAAATCGACTAATCTACCGACCAAGCAATCTAGAGAAAACTAGGGTTTTGTAATTTAGTTTTTCAGCGAGCAACTTTTGTAATGCAATAGTTATTCAATAAAAGGTAGTTCTTTCTTTTAATTTTGCCGCATTTACTTTCCGTATTTACCTTCCGCAATTATTTTTCGCATTTACTTTCTGCAATTACATTCTGCATTTACTTTCTGCATTTTTAATTTTAATTTTTAACTTATGGGTTCCGTTTTCTTCCACCTTTCTTTTACTTCGTTTATCCTAACGAGCGAGTAAATTCTCGCTTGCTAAGGTTTGTAGGATAGGGTAGAAAAATGGATGAACAACATCACTTAAATTCTTTTTAAGGTTTTAATTTTTATAAATTTTAGAAAAATGAATCTTAACCTCTTATCGGGCGTGTTATCAATTCATGATAGTCACGACCACGATTTGAGATTCATTAATAATCGTTTTGTTAAGAGCTTGAGATAAATAAGGATCAATGGAAGGACAAGGGTCAGTAGAGAGAAACCCTAATTCCCTCCAAGAACTGTAACAACCATAATTTTCCTATACAAATTTTTTTTCAAATATTTTTTTCAAAATCCATAAAGGGGTATTTTAGCCTGAGCACAAGATATAAGTGGTTATTTTGCTTTTTAATTACAAGTTAAAAGAATGTAACAACTCCAATTTTAGTGTACAAAATTTGCTTAAAAATTAATGTCTATTTGGAGTATTTACATTTGTTGTTATTATTTTAAGTAATTAATTAGCTCCATACTTACAAGAAGGAGCTTGTAGCTCATTGGTAATACTTTGCACTGCTGAACCAAGCCATTAGAGTTCAAATCCCATACCCCACATTATTTTTAAAATTGATTTTTTTAAAACCTTTAGAATACCAAGGGTTTACACATGCATATCTCACAAAAACCCCACTACACCCAAAAATATAACATTGCCAGAGGTTAGATGAACCGTCGGGGGGATCCCAGCCGCCTGACTCGGCCGAGAATCGGCCAAATCGGCCTCGACTCGGCCGACCCAGTCCTCCGACCGAGTCACGGCCGAGTCACCCCCGAATCGGCCGATTGCGGCGACGACCCCAACATGAAAATTGTGTCTTTTCACATTCCCTATGCACCTGTAAAATTTTAGCCTCAGACCATTTCCAGAGCTCTTTTAAAACCCTAATTACTCCACTTTTAATACATTTTTAATACATTTCATCACATTTTTCATTATAACCCTTCACCTACCCTAACCCTAGCCTAACCCTATAAATACCACCCCTACCCTCTACCCTCTCACCCCAAACTCTGAGCCAACTGTCTAAAATTCTCAAGAACTCTTGTGTGCAATCGAATTGAGCGAAAGGCGAAGCTCCGGCGAATTCTTCGGCGGAATTTCCGGCAACGACCGTAGGAACTCCCGGAGACGAAACGGCGCACCGACGACTCCTCCCGATCCACCTTCCTCTTATCTTTGATCGAAACCTGTAAGTCCCCAAATTCTACCTATCTTTTCTTTTCTAAAATACGGATTTACAAAACCCGACGGAATCGGAACAATCCGATTTCCGATTCGATTTTCTTATAAAACTTCACTTCTCGTTAATACAATTATGCTTAAACTCCCTCATGTTGACTATTAAACAGTAATCAACCAAATTGATCAAGTTTCATTTCATAAAATGATGGCTATTTCACTTTATCGTATTTTTCATTTAAATACCACATTGTTTCAATTTTACATTTAACTTCATTTAACTTGCTATACCTTTAAGTAGACCACGAGGTAATAACCTACCTCCTCACACACTCATATGCAACATAACACGATACCCTCGAGAACTTAGAATACGGGAAAACAAACATTTTCATTTAAATACCCTTTACTTAATAAAACCATTTCTAAATGATTTAGTATTGATACATCTTTACGAATAAATAACCTTTGAGCTAATAATAAAAATATCTAGACTCTGCCAATTAAGGACCGTCGCACTCATTAGGACAGAGGAAGGTTGTGGGCATTCAGTCGTTTATCTAAACCTGACCTTATGGTGCCTAGGCTAGACAAGTGAGAAAGGTAACTTTAAAAGGCCCGTCTCACGGTGATTCGTGAGCGGATCACTCCTTTCTTCACTTGTACTTACCTGGCCACAATTGGCGGTGAAGAGGCGATTTGAGGGATATCTCACAACTTGTCGCTTTGGACCAGTTAGGAGCAGTCTAGTTGACTTAGTCTCCCTAGAACATAGAATACGGGAAATTGACATCTTTACAAATAAATACCATTTACTTAATAAAACCGTTTTCTAAAGGATTTAGTATTTATACAATTTTTGCAAAGCGCCGCTACAACCCATTTTGGGGAACCCGTTCGGGATGGTGCGGATTATTGCACATTCTTGGGCTTAGTAGTGCGAGATTCAGACCTCCACAAGGAGCATTCGGTCTCGAAAGATTTAAAATACGACATCTTGAGAAAATGAGATTTTTTAGAATATAAAATATGTATTAAAATTATTTTTGTATAAATATGTGTATATTTATCATTAAAATACCTATTTTGTTATGATATAAATATTCCACCTTTTTCTAAAAATCATAAGAATCAACTTTACACTAAAATACCATGAATTCCATATAAAACCAATATTACCAATAAATACCATTTATTATGGAATTAGGATATTTTCATTAGAAATATCACAATATAAAATTCACATTCATTATAACTCTAAAGACGAATAATAAATACTTGGGGTGTATTTTGAAAAGTATATAAAAGTATTTCTACATAAAACCCCCTCAAATTCTATAAATTACAATAAGAACCCTAGTAAACATAGGTTTAAGCGGGACCAATCTCTTGAGCCTCGGGGAGCCGGAGAAGTGGGTGCTTACCTATCTAAGGTAGACAACTTAACAATGATGTTATCAAAAAGGTAATCGTCTTTGAAAAAGACACAAATCCTGCCGCCCATGTGCAGCGGTTACCGATAATATCAAAACAATCAGGACTTCAATTTACTTTGAGTTTCATTATAATCTGACTTGAATATGATTCAAATAAAATCTACAATCTACAATCTACAATCTATAATCTACAATTTACAATATTCTGGTTCAACATGAATCCCTATATTCAATCTATTCAATACATTCAATTTACATTGACTGAACCGAACCATGGATATAGATCCATTTATATGATTCTCCAGATATTCCATTTACATGATTATACAGTTACATCCGTTTACTGATATCATGGTTTTGGTCGGTCATTCAACTATACAATCTACCCAATACAATACAACAATACAATCAAAACACTACGGGGTTTAAGGGGTAGATTGGTGCGGAAGGTGTTAGAAGTGGCACGAGACGGCGACCATAAGACACCTAACCCATATTCCGTTGCTGTTGTACCGTGGCCCAACGGTTCCTTTAGTTTCTGATACCTTAGTCTCCTGGGCAAGTGAGACTCCTCTCGTATACACCGGCATCCTTCTGTACCAAGCTACAAACAACAGTGTTAACACAACATTATAACAATATAATACAACTATAAAAGTTACCTCTTTTTCTGTCTACTTCTCCATTATCTTTGGGATTTACCGAGCGATTTGTTCGCTGACGACATTCTATTTCTTTCTTCTTTGAATGTCGTCAGGTGATCTGGACACGTCAGAGATCAAGCCCACTGCTGAAGACTTGGACTAATTCAGTGAAGACCTGAGCTCTAGTTCATTGTACACTTTCCATTCAGTACTTTTCATTTCTGTTATGCTATTCTTTAGGCATTGCTTTTTATCAGTTGTATTTACTTTCCATATATTGTACAAAAGAATGTTAATAAATAAAGTTGTTGTTCAGTTCATATCTTGTCTCTTGTGATTTTATTTTTATATTGCTTAGATATGCTTAGCGTATTTACTTCACAGTAAATACGTAGCGGTCTCGTCCCGTCTCCTTCGCCGTATACTGGGAAGCGGGGCGTGACAAGAACCCTAATTCACATTCATCACTATTTCTCTAGTAATAAATAATTAAAAGATAAAATGAATTATTTTTAAAAATTCCATCCATTAACAACTAAATTCTATAAACCCTACAAGCCCTTCTATTATAAACTTTTCAAACATTCTTAATAATAAACGATAATAATTCCACCTTTCTTCTATTAACTCATCTAAAACAAGAAAAGCAGTTCACCGTTTCCTAATGGACGATCCGTACTCACTAGTGGCTAGATATTGTGACACCGTTATTGATTGTGGTATTTAGAACACATATAGACAACACCTTTTCGAACCAATCAAATGGCTACGCAGGTATTGAGCGAAAGGAAGGCCGATGAGAAAACTCATCCGTACTCCACCTGAGCTTGTCCGTGACAATCTCCATACAGTCCGGTCTGTTCGTCTAAGAGTATCGCCTATTGGGTCTAGGGGTGGATAAAGTCAGAACCCTAATAACGCGATAATTCGTGTCGGTGTGAAGGCCATCACCCACTGAGAAACTACCGATCCAAATCAGTAAATCTCGTCCACATTGGTTGAGGATTTCTGGTGATGGCCACCGGTGCACAGCGCGACATCTACTCTTAGTATCGGGAGAGATGAATCCCTGAAGATCCGCTCATTGCCTCCATGTGACACGGGATTGTACCCAACTAAAACCTGTTTGGACGATTTCTTTGAGCCATGGTAAGGTAGTAATCAAAGCACAGTGAGAACTCACATGAGACAAATGACGATCTCAGGTCGACAGACTAACCTGTACTCATGTCACCTGAGAACTGCTATCTGACAATAGGTATAATACCATCTAGCATGTTCCCGGCGAGTCCGTCCAGTGTACTCACCTCCAGTGAGCACCTGTATACTATCTCAGGTGACCAACTAACATCAATAGCTTGTGAGACTGGGCACAACCCCTCGTCGGGGTCTCGAAAAGTATACACTAGTCCGCTCTGGAGTATCGGTGCCCAGTCTCGATACTCCCTCGACAAGGGACATTTAAGGATATGATCTCCATCAAAATGCTGGTAGTCAAGCAAGAATCATATGGGCTCTATCAACATGTAATAGTGATATGTAATACCACATAATGCATGTACATGATAATCAAGTCAAACCAGATAGCATACTATCATCTCAAGTAAGATTGTTCTATCCGTATAGGTCTTCGTTCAATCATCATAATCGCCTGCCTGCGATTACAATAATTGCCTTGAGGGCACTATATCGAACAATCTCTCACTTGCTCTTAAGGCTAATTATTGTGGTGTCGTATACACTCAGCCCGTGTGCTACCGATCATCCAACTTCTCTACTAATCAGTTTCGCAAATCATGTTTGCGAGACATCCGCGCTCGAGTAATAGCCCCAGTGAGTGGATCCGCTCCAATGTTTCTATCTTTATCTCTCTATATCTCAACTTCGTAGAGAAAGACTATCTCCCGAAATAAGCGATACATGTATTAGAATTTGTCTGGATATCTGATAGGACCAAGTTTATATATGAACTCCAAATTCAACAAACTTCTTAAACCGTATCTTCCACTAAATTTAATCAGTATCCTGCGCCATACCTTCCCCGGTATCCGCTTGGGCCCCCTATCCAACATACTGCCCCACAGAAGAGGGTAAACTTTAACTCTGACAGCCACTCTGTCATCCAGGTCATCTTGAAAGCCTGAAATGATAACCGCCTCCTAAAGGAGGCTGCCATTACCATATACCAAGAACATCCTCTTATGTTCATAACTGTTTCCCAATTTTTCTCCAGGATTGGATTAATATATGCTTATTGCAACCAGTGTAAAAGCAATATCTGGTGTGGTACTTGACATCTCATGATTGACTCAATTTTCTAAGCAAGTGATATGTCAATCATGCAAATCTCTTCCTCATCAGTCTAGAAGACATCTCTTTAGAGAGGGTGACTCCATCACCTGTGGGTACACCATCACGACAGGAGTCATCCATTCTAAAACACTTCAGAATAGTGTCAAAGTACCCGAATTGGGACACTTCCCAAATATAGATTTAAAATCATAGATCTAGTCACCAGAATCCCTGATATTTTGTCCAGATCCTATTTGGAGAAACACCTTGTAACAACTGCGGTAAAATCGATCGTAGTATAGGAACATCACGTCTTATCAGGAGTACATCATCTGAATAGCATGACATCACTCCCTACTACCTTCTTATTAGGTCCATTTGTTTTTCTGATGAAGTCAAACTCTATGGCTGTCACATCAAAATAGATGATCTATCTCCGCTATATTTGCTTTAGTCTATAAATAGACATAAGCTATTTGCCCACCATGCTTCCGCTGCTCCCACTGACTACAACAACCCTCTGACAGAGTCATATACACGTGCACTTCTAAAGCTAATTTAGAACGACGTTACAGCCATCCACCTGCCAAATCTCATAGTCTAGGACAGCAGTAGTGGCAAACTTGGGTCATCAAAACCTCCCTATCACTGTCTTTGAGGAGACCGAAGTACCTTTCGGGCGGCTGAGCTTACCCACCAAATCTGCGGAGTGGATAATGGATTGTCGAATCCAATTGAATTCTTAGGTTCTACTAAATTTTCAGTAATCGTTTGTGGTTCTGGAATCACTTTCGGTTCTACCATACTCCCACTAATGTTTTCTGAAAAAAATTCATTTTACTAAAAAGGTGGCGAGTCAAGAACAATATAAATATTGATCCTGCAAAAGGTAAAATGTTAACCCCCGTCAAAGCCCGGGATAACCCACAAACTGCCATTACTGAAACGTGCATTGGGTTTATCCGGATTCTAGTTTTAAGTATAAGCCGGACTACTCCATATACCTTAACATCGTTAAGATATGAATCCATTCTATATCCAATATAGAAACAAAGACACTAATTTAATTTGAACCAGATTCAAAAAATCATTGTTTAGTTGATAAAACTGCACATTTAGTATGACATTTTTCCTACTATTTCTATATAATAAAAGGTGTTTATTATAATATATAACACATATTAGGGTTTATCTGTAAAAATACTATTTTCATGTGTTTATATATTATAATTAAACATTTGATAGGAAAAAGTAAGTATATAATATCCATGTAACATTTGGCCCATTTAAATATGCTTACGATATTATACCTTTGACCAATACTTAATGGTTAAGTTAATATCTCAATAAAACAAACTCTACTAATATTATTTGTTGAGTTGTTGAGCAGAATTTTCAAGGTTGAAATCAAGGAAATCAAAGTTGTTGGAACAAACCTGCCTAATTAAGAAAGTAAACTAAAGAAATCAAGTCTGGCAGTGAAGTAGAAAAGATTTTCAGTTTCCAGAGATTAAAAAGATCACCACGTGTCATAAAGATCAATCCCTAGAAGATAAAATCCTGTGATCCATCTATAAGGTCGCGGATCCGCGGCCAAACCCACCTATTGGCTGCTGATCCGCCGCGTATTGAAAGATTTGGGAGTTGGTATTTTGCTGTTTGGATCATAACTACTGGTTTCCAAATTAGGAGACTAGGGTTCTAGCTCTGGGACTATAAATAAGGATCGAGAGCCTTTTGGAAAAATCATCAAGCTGAAGAGATCACGAAGTCCACGACAGGCTCACGCATCCAGGCTGATCATCAACGGTTCATCTATCTCCTTAGAAGAGATCGAGAAGCAAACTAGCATTTTGTAACCATTTTCTAAGAAAACAAAGTGTAAATGAATTTTGTTGATTAATAAAGGTAGTTGTTTTCTTATTCTATCTCTGTAGTTTTAATATGATTTCTCTCTCCATCTCTTCTTCTCCCAACATGCGCGAGTAATTCTTCGCTTGTTAGGGTTCATGAGATTAAGGTAGGTTAATGGATGATAAAGATCCTTAAACTCTTTTTACGTCCTATAAAGTTTATAAACTTTACCAAAAAAATCATTAACATCTTAATCGGGCGCGCTACTAATTTATTGTTAGTTTCGACCGCGATTAGAGATTAGATTAATGATTGTTTTGATAAAGGCTAGACATGAACGGAGTTCCATGTCGAGATAGGGGTTAAGAGTGGGAACCCTTTTCCTTCCAGAAACCCTAATCTACATGCATCACTGTCATTCTAGTTTTAAATCTATTAAAGGATAAAAAGAGTAATTTTTAATTAATCATCCATAACTACTAAATCCCAATAAACCCCACAAGCCCCCTTCTACTATAAAACCTACATCCGTAGTTAATCTAGATCTATATTTTGCATCCGTGTTTAACGTAGATCTAGATCCTATAACCATTCTTCACCATTCTTTATTCTTCATCCTTTCTTTCTCAACACGCCTAAAGTAAGAATAAAATATTCAACGTTTCCCAGAGGACGACCCGTACTCATCTCGGTCTAGCTACACGCGGTACCGTTATTGATTGCGGTTAACTACTACACATAAAAGAAAGATCAATCAAATGGCGCCGTTGCCGGGGATACGTGCGTAATATTTTTTTCTTACTATTCGTGTTGAATTCTTATTCGATCATTATCATAAACAAAACAAAACTGCAAATTGTATATTTAACGATTATTGTATGAATTTTGTGAGGAGATCTGGCGTCACAGACTTGAGAAAACAGAAAGACAAAGACATTCATCGAGATCTAGAGGAGTACATGAGGCCACGTAGCAAACTTCATCAATTGATCCTTCCTTCTCGCGGCGGATCCGCGGCAAATAAGCCACATTCGCGGCGGAAGCGCGGCGGGATTGAGGATCTAGGGTTCCAAACTTCTTTGGTAAGATTCTCAACTCTTTCTCTCTCCTCTGAAATCCAATAAAATATCTTTTCTACAGGATTCTTTGCAAAATATCGTCGCTAAAAATTCTTTTTGCAAAGTTTTGTTATTGGTTTGTTATTTCATATTTTAATACGGATTTTTAAGGGGCAAAGACCAAATCCAGATTAGGTGGGGATTTTATCACCCTTCCTAAGCCCCACAAATCATAAACCGAGCATCCGCATCAACCCTATATTAATTTAAAAAATATCTAGACAAGACTCTAAGGACTGTCGCGCTCAATAAGGACAGAGGAAGGTCGTGGGTAATCTATCGCTTATCCGCATTACTTTTGTGGTGTCTAGGCAAGTGGTTACTTAATTAGGCCCACTACTTACGTGGATACCTCCAACTTACCTGGCACTTACCTGGCCACAAGAGTAATAAAGAGGCGGTAGAGGATTGATCCTGCGGCTTGTCCTTTGGAAGTCTAGGAGCGGTCTAGAGACTTGACCTAGGTAACCTTAGTTCTAGGGTTGTTTGTGCATTTTTGTATGATTTGTCTTAAGTCCCGCTTTTTCAAAACAGACCAATTTTAAATCACACGCATGCTGCCACTTGCGCTAAACCCCCTTAGTGCATGCTTGGCTGGACACGGGATTCTAGTGCCCGTCTTGTCCGCGTTCCTGCTATCGACTTCGAAGTCGGCGCTTCTTCATCTTCTTTTCCCCTACCACACACATCAACCGAGATGGACGGTGCTCCATCACACTTTAACACCACGCTGCCACCGCCCGTAACTGAGCAGAATCCTCCGCGAATCTCTCTCCAAGAGAGATGCTATCCTATCCGTGGTCTACTTCCCACTTGCTTATCTATTCCACCAGCTGACGGGGATAATTTTGAAATTAAACCCCACTACATCAATCTGTTACCCAAATTTCACGGGATTGAATCTGAAGACGCGTACATTTTCATCACTAAATTCGAAAACGTATGTGCATTGATGGGTACTTCACAACTGACTGTGGATGCTATGCGCTTGCGTCTTCTCCCATTCACTTTGTGCGACTTGGCAAAAAAATGGCTTTATAATACTGCCGCACACTCTATCACTAATTGGGATGAATTCGTAATTGCATTTCTTAAGAAGTTTTACCCAAATCATAAGACTGCCCATATTAGGAGCGAGATCAACCAGTTCACCCAGCTTCATAATGAACCATTTTGGAAGTGCTTTGAACGTTTCAAGGATCTGCTTGTCCAATGTCCTCATCATGGAATACGAAGATGGGATTTGTACCGAATTATATATGAGGGCATTAATCCAGCAACAAAGCAGATGCTTGAAACAATGTGTTAATGCAATTTCATGTATAAAGATGACGGTGAAGCTTGGAAATATCTGGAAGACCTCGCTGAAAACATTTTGCAGTGGGAAAGCGTAAGACCACATTCATCTAGGGGAGGTATTCATCAGCTCGATATTTCCATCGCAGTAAAAGCCGAAATGGCAGCGATGCAGAACAAACTCGACTCTATTGAGAACAAATTCTCATCAGTCTCCCTAAATCAAGTAACGCTTCCCAAGACCGTGTGTGGTTGCTGTTCAGAAACTTCACACTTGACGGAAGAATGTCCTATGAATGCATTGTTTCAAGGTCATGAGCGAACTAATGCTGCTTTTCAGCAGCGACCTAGAAATGATCCTTATTCTTTCACGTACAATCAAGGATGGAGGAATCATCCTAATTTTGCTTGGAACCAAAACTAACCCCAAAATCAAAATCAGTTCCAAAGCAATTATCAAAGACCTCCTCCACAGCAACCACAACCACAAAGTCGGCACCCCTTTCAGTCATAAAATTTTCAAAATCTGGCCAACACTTTTGCACCGTAATTGGCCGGTACTGATAACTCTTCACTCGCACAAACTTTGGATTTGTTTATGAAACATTCCATTCAAATGTCGGCTGATATGAAGTCTTCTACTGATACCATAAAGAAAGACTCCGCCTCCTACGGTGAGAGTATTAAATCAATAGAAAACCAAATTGCACAGTTGAACGCCGCAATGAGTGCGAGAGAGAAAGGGAAACTCCCATCTCAACCCCTACCGAATCCTGGACACTCACAAAATCATAATGTGAATTTCGTTACTACGTTGAGATCGGGAAAAGTGCTCAATAACCAAGTGGGTGAGCAATTTGATGATGTTAGTGATACCAATGATACCCCAGCTTCTACTTCTTCCCCTAATTCGTCTAGTCTCCCACCTTCATCCGAGCCTATTCTCCGTTTTCCCCAAGGCTCGACCACTTCGTCAAATCTATCTAAGACGATTCCCACTCCAATTTTGGGATCGAATTCGTCCCCACAATCTTCTCCACAAATGTTGGACCCAAAACTTATTGATCAAGCTCCATTTCCAAACAGATTAAGGGCCAACAGACCTAACCCACAAATGGAGAAGATTGTGGAAATTTTTAAGCAAGTTAACGTAAATATTCCTCTCCTAGATGCTATTCAACAAGTCCCATCTTATGCAAGAATCCTTAAAGACTTGTGCACTAGGAAGAGAAAAACTCAATTGCCTAAAAAAGTTTTCATGACGAGTAATGTTAGTACAGCTTTTACCCAGCAAATACCAACGAAACGTAAGGACCCTGGCTGTCCTACCATCTCTATTTCTATTAGGGGTAAAAATATTAATCGTGCTTTACTCGACCTTGGCGCTAGTGCTAACTTGCTTCCTTATTCAGTATACGAGCAGTTAGGGATTGGAGAGTTGAAATCTGCCCATTATACTCTCCAGATGGCAGACCGATCAATCACCAAACCTCAGGATGAACTAGAGGACGTGTTAATTAAAGTCGGGGAATTCATATTCCCTGTGTATTTTATTGTTTTAGACACACAGCCTGTGGCAAACCCATGCAATCAAACCCCGGTGATACTTGGTCGACCCTTCCTAGCAACTTCTAACGTTGTAATTAATTGTCGTAACGGTTCTATGAACTTATCCTTCGGGAAAATGACAATTGAGCTTAATATTTACAAGCTAGGAAGTCAACCATCGGAACCTTCTGCTCATTTTCTTGATGTTTGTTACATCCACGAGATAACTCCCGAAAGCTGCATGGATGAGGAACTTTACTTTGATGATCTCGACAACACTAGTGAGACATCTTTTGATCTTGCACAACTTCATAGTGAGGATATGTTCAATGAGTCCGTCCCTGAGTTTGAATCCGTTGACTCGTCGCAAAAGTCAGTAGCACTTTCCGAGTTAATATCCTATGCAAGTTTTGAACCTCTTGGGGAGTCCGAATATCATTCCCTTACCCCTCCTTCTATTGTCTCTCCGCCAATACTTGATCTCAAACCGCTACCTTCTCATCTTAAATATGTATATTTAGGTGAGAATGAGACTTTGCCAGTGATTATATCCGCTTATCTAACCTTAGAGCAAGAGAATGCACTTTTGGCAGTGTTGAGATCGAATCGGCAAGCATTTGGTTGGACAATGGCTGACATCAAAGGGATTAGTCCCTTAATTGTTGAACATTATATACATCTGATGGATGAAGTCAAACCAACCCGAGACCCACAAAGACGGTTAAATCCCGTTATGAAGGAGGCGGTAAAGAAAGAAATCGTCAAGTGCCTTGATAGTGGTATAATTTACACTATATCTGACAGCCAATTGGTAAGTCCAATTCATGCAGTCCCTAAAAAGTCTGGCATCACGGTCATAACTAATGAGGCTAATGAGTTAATCCAAACACGCACCCAAACTGGGTGGCGCGTATGTATTGATTACAGAAAACTAAATGCCGCGACGAGGAAAGATCACTTCCCTTTACTTTTCATTGACCAGATGTTAGAACGATTAGCTGGACACGAATACTATTGTTTCTTGGACGGATACTCTGGCTATAACCAAGTCCCCATCGTCGAAAAGGATCAAGATAAAACCACATTTACTTGTCCTTTCGGTACTTTTGCTTATAGACGTATGCCCTTTAGGTTATGCAACGCTCCCGCTACATTTCAGCGGTGTATGCTGGGGATATTTTCAGATATGGTGGAGAATTTTCTGGAATTTTTTATGGACGATTTCTCCATTTTTGGGGACTCCTTTAAGGACTGCCTTCGTAATCTTGACGCGGTTCTTACCCGCTGTAAGGATAAGAACTTAACTTTGAATTGGGAAAAATGCCATTTTATGGTCTAAGAAGGTATTGTCCTTGGACATATAATTTCACAAAAAGACATTGAGGTTGACAGAGCTAAAATAGATGTCATTCATAAGCTCCCTCATCCCAAATGCGTCAAAGATATACGATCCTTCCTTGGTCATGCCGGATTTTATAGGAGATTCATTAAGGACTTTAGCAAAATTGCTAGACCCTTAACTCTTCTATTGGCCAAGGATACTACATTTCACTTCGATTCGGATTGTGAGGCTGCTTTTGAATCGCTTAAAGGATCGCTCACCACAGCCCCCGTTATATCATCTCCGGATTGGAATCACCCGTTCGAGCTTATGCGTGATGCATCAGATTTTGCTATTGGTGTGGTCTTAGGATAACACATTGACAAGATGCCACATGTAATTTACTATGCAAGTAGAACCTTGAATGATGCACAAATAAATTACACAACCATCGAGAAAGAACTCTTGGCAGTTGTATTTGCATTAGAGAAATTCAGGCCCTACTTGATTGGCTCGCCAATAGTGGTTTATACTGATCACTCCGCCCTACGACACCTTTTATCGAAGAAGGATGCTAAGGCCAGGCTAATACGTTGGATCCTATTGTTACAAGAATTTGATCTTGTCATCCGAGACAAGAGTGGATATGAAAACGTTGTAGCCGACCATCTTTCACGCATCACTTCTTCACCAACTTTGACCGTGCTGATAAATGATTCATTTCCTGACTAACAGCTCTTGACTGTATCCTACGAACCTTGGTTCGTGGATATTGTGAATTATCTTGCGACGGGACTTATTCCTAGCGATTGGTCGAAACAAGACAAACTTCGATTTCTATCCCAAGTAAAATACTTTTACTGGGATGAACCTTATTTGTTTAAGTATTGTTCCGATCAAATCATTCGCAAGTGTGTCCCTAACGATGAATTCAAAAGTGTGTTATCATTTTGTCATGATCAGGCATGCGGCGGTCATTTTGGTCCTCGAAAAACGGCGGAGAAAGTTTTGCAATGTGGCTTTTATTGGCCAACATTATTTAAAGATGCATATGAACATTGCAAAACTTGTCCGCGATGTCAGCATTTGGGTCGGATTTCACGAAGAAACGAGATTCCGCTCCAACCTATATTGGTTGTGGAAATATTCGATGTTTGGGGTATTGATTTTATGGGCCCTTATCACAACTCTTTTGGGAATTTATATATCTTGTTAGCGGTTGATTATGTCTCGAAATGGGTGGAAGCAATACCGTGTCGCACTAATGACAACAAAGTTGTCATTAAGTTCCTTAAAGAAAATATCTTTTCGCGATTCGGACACCATCGCGCTATAATTAGCGACAACGGACAAATTTCTGTAATCGGTCTTTCGAGGCCTTGATGCGGAAATATTCGATCACTCACAAACTTTCTACGCCCTATCATTCCCAAACAAGCGGGCAAGCTGAGATCTCAAATAGACAGATCAAACAAATTTTGGAGAAGACGGTTTCTAAAAACCGTAAAGATTGGTCAACCAAATTGACGGATGCTCTTTGGGCATTTCGCACCGCTTATAAGACCAATCTTGGTATGTCTCCATACCGCCTCGTGTTTGGGAAGACATGCCACCTTCCTGTCGAGATCGAACATAAAGCAATGTGGGCTATTAAAGAGCTTAATTTCGATTTTGATCAAACGAGCAGCTATCGGAAGCTGCAATTGAATGAGCTAAGCGAACTCCGCGATGAAGCTTACGATAATGCGGTAATAGTAAAGAACCGGACTAAAGTGTTCCACGATAAAAACCTTTTTAGAAAAACTTTCACATCGGGGCAGCAAGTCCTTCTTTACGATTCCCGTCTCCATCTTCATCTGGGTAAGCTTAAATCTCGTTGGAAAGGACCTTTTGTGGTGCGGTATGTACACCCGCACGGGGCAGTAGAAGTTGAAAATTTGAAAAACGGTTCAATTTTTAAAGTAAATGGGTATAAATTAAAACCGTATTTCTCTGCTGACCCAGCAGAGGAGCTCCTGTTTTTACAGGAGCCGCTTTATCTGAACTGAATTTCCTCCGCCTCACCTCCATGTTTTAGTAACATTTGCTCATTTTAAGAATGGAGGTGAGTGAAAATGGACTTAACTGAATATCTGTGCGTGCCAAAGAACAAGTTTGAGGGTAGTTTTCATTTAACTATTATTTTACCCTTTTTGTCTCTCCCCAAGTATATAGGTCATGCTCTCAAAAGACAACATCAGTGAGGACACTGCTGAAAACAGGTTTGGGGGGAAGTTTGTATTCACTGAATTATCTTTGACACTGGGCATTCAAAATTTTTTTATAACAAAAGAATAGATAGTGAAAAATTACATCTAAAAGATTAGAAAAATTTAAGAAAACCAAGAAAATTAGAAGTTGTCTTAAACAAACTAGTAATAAGTAGTTATGAGCTGTTGTCCCAAGAGTTAGTAAGATAAAAGAAGTCACTAATCTGAGGATAAAAATAAGTCTGAAAAATAGTTCCTATTCTGGAAGCCAAACATTTGATTGTTGATACCCTACTATACGCACTTACACACGTCTTGAAGCTCGGGATAGTAGAAGATACCTTGAAATGCTCTTGTCTAAAAGCCAAAGTATGAAGGAAGTAAAAAAACGAATAAAAGATAAAATGGTGAAGAAAAATGAATACTGGTTTTCTTATCACCGAGACAGCAATAAAAAAATATAGCGAGGGTGCTTCATCACCTAGTGCCTTAGACCAACTAGTCTGGGAGTCACTGCTAAGCCTTAGGTGGTGCCAGACGAGGAAACTACTAATACACCTAATCTGCAAGTACATGAGTAATCGGTTGATTAGTACCTCAAGGAGTATTAACGGTCGCATGAAAAATGTTCGAGCAAATCCATCCAAATATTCATTAAATTAAAAAGTGCTGAGGTAGATGGACAAGAGTATGATATCTTGAATTGAATTCTCCGAGTGTAGGGATGTTCTATACACACACGTTAGGGTATATGATCGATGTTTGGATGAAAGGTAGGAATGAAGAATAAAGACGATGTTTTATTGAGAGATAATGTGATTTCTAATATCTTTTCATGACTATTAAGATAGGGCTCATGACAACTGAAAAGGTAGTGTAGTTGGAAACTCTAAATTTTCAAAGTATTTCTTTTGTAGTTCTTATCTTTATATGTAACTTTCACCATCTCTCTTTTATTATAGGATTTTGTGGGTGTAATCCGCTGAAAACCCTCAGGAGACAACACTCCTCCAATTAGGGACACCTAGAGGTTTAACGGCTTGTAGCACTTGCTCAGTGCAATCGTGTTGCCTACGAAAGTGTGCTTAGATTTCTCCTTTCTTTTTCTCCTTCTCTTGAATAAACTAGTTTGCTCGGGATGATCAAAAATAAGTTTGAGGGTATTTGTTCAGTTGATAAAACTGCACATTTAATATGACATTTTTCTTACTATTTCTATATAATAAAAGGTGTTTATTATAATATATAACACATATAAGGGTTTATCTGTAAAAATACTATTTTCATGTGTTTATATATTATAATTAAACATTTGGTAGGAAAAAGTAAGCATATAATATCCATGTAGCATTTGGCCCATTTAAATATGCTTACCATATTATACCTTTGACCAATACTTAATGGTTAAGTTAATATCTCAATAAACCAAACTCTACTAATATTATTTATTGAGTTGTTGTGCAGAATTTTCAGGGCTGAAATCAAGGAAATCAAAGTTGTTGGAACAAACCTGCATAATTAAGAAAGTAAACTAAAGAAATCAAGTCTGGCAGTGACGTAGAAAAGATTTTCAGTTTCCAGAGATTAAAAAGATCACCACGTGTCATAAAGATCAAGCCCCAGAAGATAAAATCCTGTGATCCATCTATAAGGCCACGGATCAGCGGCCTAACCCACCTATTGGCCGCTGATCCGCCGCGTATTAAAAGATTTAGGAGTTGGGATTTTGCTGTTTGGATCATAACTACTGGTTTCCAAATTAGGAGACTAGGGTTCTGGCTCTGGACTATAAATAAGGACCGAGAGCCTCTTGGAAAAATCATCAAGCTGAAGAGATCACGAAGTCCACGACAGGCTCACGCATCTAGGCTGATCATCAACGGTTCATCTACCTCCTTAGAAGAGATCGAGAAGCAAACTAGCATTTTGTAATCATTTTCTGAGGAAACAAAGTGTAAATGAATTTTGTTGATTTATAAAGGTAGTTGTTTTCTTATTCTATCTCTTTGTAGTTTTAATATGATTTCTCTCTCCATCTCTTCTTCTCCCAACATGCGCGAGTAATTCTTCGCTTGTTAGGGTTCATGAGATTAGGGTAGGTTAATGGATGATAAAGATCCTTAAACTCTTTTTACGTCAAACTTTACCAAAAGAATCATTAACATCCTAATCGGGCGCGCTACTAATTTATTGTTAGTCTCGACCGCGATTAGTGATTAGATTAATAATTGTTTTGGTAAAGGCTAGACATGAACGGAATTCCATGTCGAGATAGGGGTTAAGAGTGGGAACCCTTTTCCTTCCAGAAACCCTAATCTATATGCATCACTGTCATTCTAGTTTTAAATCTATTAAAGGATAAAAAGAGTAATCTTTAATTAATCATCCATAACTACTAAATCCCAATGAACCCTACAAGCCCCCTTCTACTATAAAACCTACATCCGTAGTTAATCTAGATCTATATTTTGCATCCGTATTTAACGTAGATCTAGATCTTACAACCATTCTTCACCATTCTTTATTCTTCCTCCTTTCTTTCTCAACACGCCAAAAGTAAGAATAAAATATTCAACGTTTCCCAGAGGACGACCCGTACTCATCTCGGTCTAGCTACACGCGACACCGTTATTGATTGCGGTTAACTACTACACATAAAAGAAAGATCAATCAATCATGCAGCTGTTTCCAGTGCATATCAACTAAATGGAAGAATGCCTTGCAGCATTACTCATCAAGGAGCGCACCCACGGATGAGTAACATGAGAAAGAAGCAAGTTCTCAAATATATTACTTACGACATAATATCTAGCATAAGTATCTACATTTTCGATCAACTCGAAAAATCCTGATACTTGCAACATATGGTTCTCTACTTTATTCTTATACCTATAACTACTCAAAATTTGGACATTGTATTTCAACGAAATGCGTGTCTAAAACCAGAGAAGTTATAAGTAAACGGAATATAGTATGAGTACTAATCCCCTTGTCCTAATGGATATCAGACAACATACAATATTTTGTATAAGTCCTCTAAGTTTAAAAACTCAAATTATATGCATCGTAAGTTGAAAACAGTGTTATGGTTAAGAAGAATTACACCTTTATTGAATGCACCTTACCTAATCATGAACTGATATATGCAAATGTTATAAACATAATTTCAAAAAGTTATATCTCACTTTACAAAATAAACGTACAGATATATCAATTTGAAATTGATGCATAACGACGGATATTCAAAACTAAATATTTGCCGTTAGGCAAAACCCAGGTGACTTCCTCAAATATCACCAATTACCAAGAATTCTGATATTGAGGATCTAATCATCCAATTCCCAATATTCTACTCCCACTAAGTATCTGTAATGTCATACAGATGTGAGAATCTAGTCTGGTAAATACATACCCTGGAGTCATAATCTAATTGGGAAAGCAGTTTTCAATTAACACCGTACAGTAAAACTGAAACATGAAAATGTTTCGAGGGGGTGGCCGGGTATTCTTAGTAATGTCTCTTCCAATGTCCAGATTAATGGCAGTAGTCGCAATTTTTGTTGCCCTCACTGCAATCCCTTTATATGTCTTTACTTCTTACCTTCTATACATCATACTTAGGCTAATTGGTTTTCTTACTTCCCTACCTTTCGGTACCAGTCTAAGATTTGGAAGAAGACTATCTAATAAGCGTAACTGGTGTACTCTCGCTATATAAGGAGCTCTCGCAATCTGAGAGAAGCTAAAGAGAAAAGACAACTGAATAATCCTATTCAATTTCTCCAGAGCCGGAATCCATCATCAAACTGAAACAAGTTTCTTCGAGTTCGTATGTAACTATATGATGACATACCCAAGCAATATGGATCTTCGTAGAGATACAAAGTGTTATGGAGAAATGCAAAGGGGAAGTAGGAGTGGCAATGATATATGCGGTTTTTTCTTGAATCATGACAATTCAAAAGTCAAAGTGTGCAAGAAAGCTCGATTAACTTAGTTCATGAGTTTTAGTTTAAGGTCAGGTCATGGTCGCTGCCAAAAAGAGAGAGAAAAGAAACATTCAGCGTGCACTTTAACCTACATTAGATTGGTTAATCATTTTATCTAATCAGGATGGCTCCCACTGTTTCCTCGAATTCTCCTTCAAATCCTAAAAAGAGAATTAGTCGGGATCATCTGAAAATCACCCGAGAAGTAACACCTACTCATTAGTTGGAATCGGGACCCTACTATCATCGCGTGATAACCTGATGGAAGCCACTCAAATCACCACACTCCAGAAGGTATGCACATGCCTGGCAAGTTTCCCTTATATTTGAAACCCCAGATATGGTTTTTGCCCCTATGACCCAAGTACCTTGACGAATGATCAACAAATCAAGAGTCCTAGTCAAGTTCAACCCGCCATTATCTTGATTGCATTAAACCTACCCGCACGACCCTTGACTAATGATTAACAAAGTCGTATAACTGTCCTAACCAATCTGCATATCCATGCAACAGAAAAGTATTACAGAGCTACCGCACACTACGCCTCAGCGAATAGCAATGACAAACGTAGCACGAATACTAAACAATAATAATCTGAAATGACGGAGGCCTACGGCTGATTTTTGGCGAAAAACCTTTAACGTAATGAACTTGATATTGTTGAAGGAACTCAAGCAGTTTTGAAAAGGAGTGGTTTAGGCTTCACAATTTTAAAACGAGTGGTTTTGTATAAAACCGATGGTTTTGAAGAAAATCGAGTAGTTTATAGTCACGTAAACTTTTTCCAAAAAGGTCACTACCTGTGAAGAGATCTAGACTCTTTCTTCATCGAATGAGGTGCGGGATTTTCCTAACTAAATATCTCGACGCAGCAAAATGAAACGTTTATAATTTTCAAAAATTTGTTCCAACAAAATCATATAGGTTTGTTTTCCTTGCATTAATCAGAATTAATGCAGTCCCATCAATTAAATATATCATTCCAGAAAGAAATGAAAATAGGCACGCACATATATGCCATCCGCATTTGCCATAGGGTCCCGGGTCTTCACTTTAAAGTTACTTAACTTACGGCAAGGCGGGGAAAGTACTAGCGCGAATGCAAAACATATATAGCATCTACTAAATATATATAATATATATATATGAACATTCGTTTCACGCATGATATCAAGTAACATTACAGCAGAAGCACAGAAGCAAACACAGTATGGAAATGCAGATAATCTAGAAAAAGTATATTTCAATGGAGCCAAATATGAAATATAATTTTCTAGTCGTGTGGATAGCTCGTAGTATCAGATCCTAGACCACTATGAGTGCAGCAAGCCACCCGCCAATCCCAGAAGCGAGAAATCCCAATCAACGAAGTGAGTGGGCCATCCAGCACTTCCAAAATCCGGTGACTTGGGCACCCCTCCGCGGGTCAAACCTATACCCCATACGAGTGCGGCGAATAGCTCGTCAGTTCTAGAGTAAAGCACTCCGGTCTCAACGCTATGAGATGGAGGCCCGTTTCTCTCCAGAATCGGGCTACTTGAGCACTCCTCCGTAGGGTAATCTTAGTGCATGTAATAAAAACCTGAATATATAATGGTGATTACGTCCGCAATCAGGACCCACCTTAAAGAATAATATACAAGCCGCAATGACGGCAGTCCACATGTCGGACGCTCGCCACGCAATATGAATATACATTGCATCACAGAGAACTACATCTAATACTACGTATGTCGGGCTATCCATCGCGATAAATCCAACATAACCATAATCAACAGAGCAACACAGAATATCAACGTGAATATCAAATTCGTAAACCCGTCTGATTGTACATATAGTAACCAGTCGAATTATACCGTGCTATGATATTCACGGTCGCAGAAACAAATGCACAGAAAAACACGAATTTAAAATTTCGATCGATTAAAACTTTCCGCATTGGCCCCAAGTACAAACCAGTACACAAACAAATCTGGACCAAAAACAAATATTCCAAAAATCATATTTCCATGTATTAGAGCCCCAGAAAAAATTTGGTGCACCGTAGCCAAAATTTGGCCGTGGATCAGTGGTCAAATGGTGCATTTCGCAGCTATGCAGCAGCCGAATTTTGGACTTAGGTGCCTAAATTTTTTTCCTAGTTTTAATTTTGTCTGCATATATTTTTAATGCAACCTGAATTTTTTTTTGAACAACTTTGAAATTCGAACAGCAAGAAAGAATTTTGGAAATGTAAATCGAAAAATTCCGTCGATCTAAACTCTAAATTTGTGCAAACAAGTCTAGACTTCAGTGTGGCTCTGATACCACTGTAGGGAAATTAGGCACACCAGCAAACTAATTTTAGAATATAGCAATATGGATTTCAAAATTTTCTAGTTTGCTAAACTTCCAAAACAATGAATCGAACTAAAGAGTTAGAACTTGTGAACAAAAACCTAGTAAGCTATGCTAATCTACTATATTAGCAATACTCACATTCTCAAGCTTTCTTCAAGAGCTCCAGATCGCATTTGCAAGCCGATCCTCTTTCACCTAAGACGATCCACCTGAGAGAACTGATCCAAGCTTCTGCTTTACCTAGTGAAACAACCGACGCTCCAAGCTCGCTAGGAATGGAGAATGGGGATGTAACAATATTCCACTATAATTTTCTCTCATTTTTAAAGCTCAAGTGAGCAACTAAAGAAGAAGAAGAAGGAGGTGAAGAAGTGGCCATGAGCAAGTGTTGAAGGTATGAAATAGTATTAATTCATAATAGAAAAGAATGACTTCCTCATATTTTAGCAACCATGTAAAACAAAATCTCACAACAATTTGTAATATCCTGATGAAGCCCATCCCTCTCTACATGTTTTCAACCATGCTTAACGCCACCTTACCCTCCACCTTATTTGCAAATGATTTTTTAAAAAGAAAATCATAAAATGAGGCGTCCATCTTCTAGAAAATATTCCATAGAAATACGGAATACAACCCGGTACATATACATGTATTTGTATAAAAATACGAATAACCAAGAGAAAATGAATAGTGAACAATAATATTAGAATACATATATTAAATATATATACATATATTAAATATATATATATATATATATATATATATATATATATATATATATATTAAATCAAAACTTGATTTAATAATCCGGCTTAATCCTAAACCGCTTGTATTATCAACTGTCCGATTAAAATCCGTATAACTTGTACACATATTTAATCGGACACCGGTATGTACTAACATACGTCATCCACATCATATCATCTGAACCGGGAAAACCCTCTGTGCGGGACTCTAAAAACTCATCAATATGCTGGAACTGGGTTTAACCACAAGTACGTCAGCGGCAGTGGCTGTATGTAACGGCTACCCAGGTATTGAGCAAAAGGAACGCTGATGAGCAAACACATCCGTACCCCTACTGAGCCTGTCTATAACAATCTCCAAATAGTCCGGTCTGTTTGTCTAAAAGTATCGCATATCGGGTCTAGATGGTGGATAAAGTCAGACCCCTAATAACACGATAATTCGTGTCGGTATGAAGCCCATCACCTACTGAGAAACTACCGATCCAAATCAGTAAATCTCGTCCAGCTTGGCCAAGGATTTCTGGTGATGACCACCAGTGCACAGCGCGACATCTACCCCTAATACCGGGAGAGACGAATTCCTAACGATCTGCTCACTGCCTCCATGTGGCTCGGGACTCTACCCAACTAAAACCTGTTTGCACGACTTCTTTGAGCCATGGTAGGGTAGTAATCAAAGCACAGTATGAACTCACATGAGACAAATAACGATCTCAGGTCGATAGACTAACCTGTACTCATGTCATCTGAGAACTGCTATCGATAATAGGTATAATACTATCTAGCATGTTCCCGGCGAGTCCGTCCAGTGTACTCACCTTCAGTGAGCACCTGTATACTATCTTAGATGACCAACTAACACCAATCGCTTGTGAAACTGGCCACCGTCCCTCGTCGGGGTCTCGAAAAGTATACACTTGTTTACTCCGGAGTATCGGTGCCAAGTCTCGATACTCTCTCGACTAGGGACATTTAATGATATGCTTATGGACCACCAGCTCCCACATATATTATCATCATCATAATGTTGGTAGTCAAGTAAGAATCCTATGGGCTCTATCAACATGTAATAGTGATATGTAATACCACATAATATATATACATGATGAGAAAGTCAAACCAGATAGCATACTATCATCTCGAATAAAACTGTTCTATCCATATAGGTCCCCTTTAATCATCATAATCGCATGCCTGCGATTACAATAATTGCCTTGAATGCACTATATCCAACACCTTGATAGGTAAATTATTATAAGATTCATATGTTATGTCTTTTATCTTTTTATTTTTATCTTGTAATTTCTTTTATTTCATAATTTTAATGAAATATTTATCTGGTTAGGGCACCCTGCAGTAGCCTCTCACATGGGCCAGTGCGGCTCGCTGGTTATTTTGCAGTTAGACTACTAGACCCCCCAGTGGCCCCATTTTCTCTTTTTGACCTTATCCATCGTTCTCAAGAAAAAAAAAGATTTATGTCATCCATTCCTATTTCATAAAGAATCTCTATAGCTTCATTCTAAACTCATGATATTTAAATCACATAGAAATTTTAGATATTTACTATAAATTCATATGCCTTGCATATGAACAAAAATCTAGCCTACATCAACTTATATGTAATATTGTGCATTTAAGTTATATGGAGCATTAATCAGTTTTCCACACGCTACAATCGGTATATCGAATTGAGAATACAAAACTTGTGTTTATTTATATTTTTAATTTTCTTTAGTAACACATTTATTTATTCAAATAAAATAAAGCATGAAATAGAGAGGGAAAGAAAAACCGTTTATGAATTGCCTGCGAAACTAATGATACAAGACTTTAGTCTAAAATAAAAAGGCTTAACTCAAAAAAACTACCAAATTTTTGTCTCAATTATAAGAAAACCCAAATTCTCACAAAATTACGAAAAACTACCATGCTTTGAAATTTTTGTGATAGTTTCTTGCAATTATTGCTGATGTGGCACTTTATTTATGGTGGTATTTCATAGTTTTCGAAAGTTTTATGGTAGTTTCATAGAGTTTTTGAAAGTTTTGTGTAAGTTTCTTTTGTATTTAAAAAGAATTTGGTAGTTTATGGTAATTATGCCAAATTACTTGATAGTTTTATGAAATTAAGCCAAATAGAAACCGATAAAGCGGATGCCATCATGTATGTAAGAAAATGATTTATGTAGCTGATCCAAAAAGTTTGTATACAACTTGTTAATTACTGTTGACATTTGTAATTCCATGTATTGCTAGTTTCATGTTATGAAAATCATCATCAAATAATATCATACATGACCTTTTTGACCGATTTTACAGTGTATAATAATCAACAAACAGAAGTTGCATATTAAATTAGCTAAAGAAAAAGAAGTTTCCTTTGATTTCTTAAAGTTTTTTATGATGAATTTACGGAATAAATGATTAGAATGAACAAGTATCGATCGACTGCAAGGTCCCCTTAGCAGTACATTATGTGATCATAAATTAATTTAGACTGCAAAACTAAATGTAATGAATGTGAGGAAGCAGGAATAGAAGAGGAAATGACAACAAACATTAATGCATAAACAACAATGTACCGTGATGAATATTTTCAGAGCTCAACAGCAAAATTTGTTTAGTAGCCCTTCAGCAAGAGATCATAATCCATTTTAATTAAGAGAATGGCAAATTCATGATCTTAATTTCCTATCAAAAATATAATAATTTGGAGCAATACAAATGGACAACCCAAGTTCTGAAACATTTATTGAATTGATGTTTATTTTTATGGCAATGCCAATGAGAAATGACTTGAAAATTGAGCATCCTGATTCCATGCACATATGTAATGCCGAATGCTGAATGCCGAAAATACCCTCAAAATTCCTTAAAATTACATGACCGACACCACTAGCAAATTAAGCTCAAGGGAGAAAACAGTGAAACACGCAATCACTCCTGAAATATAAGAGCATTCAGTCAAGTTCGTTATGAACTTTGATTTTCGATACATTCTGCAAAATGGTATAGGCATGGGTCCTGAAATTAGTTTGAGATCATACACTAACCTCTGTAGGATGACCAATTGCTTGTAAATTCAATAATCTTTTTTAGTTATATATGCATATATGACAAAAAAAGAGAAAAGCTCAAACTCAATCGATTGGAGCAGTGCATGTCCGTTGTGATCCTCTTTGCCACAGCTTTCGTATATGTCCGTTGTGACTCAATCGATTATAAGACATTGATCATCAAGCAACACAGATTTTAGTTGATATAAGTGTTGTGGATAACTTGGAGAAGATGCGATACACGGAACAATTGCTTACGACCAATACACGGAATCAAAACCACACAGATAAACAACGAATGACAATAAAACGATATTAAAGCAAGAACAAATAAGAAAATAGAATCACAATCAAACCAGAAAAAGACAAGATTTGTTAACGAGATTCACCCACCGTATGATTAGTCCCCGGCAGAGCGGAATCTACAAAGTATACTATAATCTCGAATCAAGTACCTCCAAGAGCAATCCTCGGAGATTTCTCTCAAATTTCTTTAGATCTAAATCGTCACCCTCTCAATACAATTGTCTCTTTTAATAGCAGTATATTAATCATATGAGAGGTCCCTATATATAGGCAAACCCTAATCCTATTTTAACCAGGAGATAAACTCAAATTACCAAATATAAGATTCGCACAGATTTTCCATCGACAGACGTCTGACCAAGAAACGGTCAGACGTCTGCCAACTCTCTATAAGGCTTTGTTTCCTTGGGCAAACATCTACACTTTTACCCTCAGACATCTGCTGCTGCTCTGGATCGGGCTTCAGTATCTCCAGAAGTATGTCACAGACATCTGACTACGCTCTATTCTTTTGGTTTCGACTTGACCAGGCGTTTGCATCCTCTCCATTAGACATCTGGCGTTACTCTGGATTTCTGGCATGGCTCTCGTGCATAGCCATACGTTTGAACTCCTCACATCAGACGTCTGTAGGAACTTTCTCCACAATTTTAATAATTTCCCACTTGGAGATACTTCTGCCATGATTCACAATGCTAATAGACTTCACACGACTCTGCTCTAATTTCTCCTCATCAGATTTTTATGGAGAGGTTCACCTACCTGCAACAGAGATCAAGTTTATCTCTGTCCACGACTTTGGTGAACATATCCGCAAGATTCTTTTCTCTCGTGATCTTCTGCAGTATCAACTCCCCATCTTTTAACGCTATATGTATATGTTCACCAAATGGTACCGCACCTTGATGTGCTTCGTCCGAGAGTGATATGCTGTATTTTTTGCCAAATGTATCACACTTTGGCTGTCGCTCCACAAGGTATTGAAATCTTGTTTCTTGCTCAATTCTTGAAGTAGCTCTTGTTACCATATCATCTCCTTCCTGGCTTCCATAATGGCCACATATTCGGCCTCCGTAGTTGACAATACCACCACCTTTTGCAACTGAGAGACCCAACTCACTGTTGTTCCCCAACTGTGAATACATACTCCGTTGTCCTTTTCTTACTATCTCGATCATCTAAGTAGTCCACATCTATGTATCCTTGCACCTTGAGAGTATCATCCCAGAAACATAAGCAATTGTTTAACACCGAAAATCAGAGACGACTTAGGTTAGAACGTTTTACATGAATTTGGGGGCAGATGCATAGGTTGATCCATTCACCTTTCCCAAAACGCTAAAGGATTACATCGCCGTATATCGGAGGTTTGAATAGATGCGACCGATGTAACTTGACTTTAGATTCCCTCTCAGGGTGATAGATTTATTGATTGTAGGGACATATTTTTTCTACAGGCGCAAGCCGCTGTAGTTAATTACATTATGGCAGACGACAACTTTCTACACTCAAGGTTGTTTCTTCGTGTGCTCATGTATTTGACTGTTGATATGGACATCAACTTTATATTTCTCGCGCCCGTGGATTGCATACGGTTGTATGATCTAGACCGTATGGCGCGAGAAATATTTTCCTTCGTTTTTGTTGGCTTTTGATAAAAGCTTTTCTTCTTATATCGGAGTTTTGTTTTGTGGAACATTGTTCCATAGGAATTGACCCACCATGAAGCGTTGCTTGCTGATGAGCGGGGGCTGACAAAGATTGCTTGTCTTTTGGAGTTTTGATCAAGGAAGATAGAAAGAGAACATAGGCGTCGTTATCTACCGGTGATCCAAATCACGACTCAAGAGAGACTTGCGTTGGCTTTGATTGTAAGGGAGCATTGCTCTGCTCGAGGAGGCCCACGTTAGTAGCTTGGTTTGCAAACGTGGATTGGAGATATGTAATTGAGCAGTAGACTAAGCATTGCTTGAGTTCCAGAGATGGTTCCATGTTGGTCTCTTGGTTTACCAACATAGGGTTTATGGTATGATGAGAGCGATCTTGAGGTTCATGTTAGTATCTTAGTTGGCCAACATGGATGAATTTGTTTGGTGAAGACCATTGATCGGAAGTCAGATCAACGTTGTTGAAAAGACAGATCTTTTGAATGATGGAGATCATTGATCGGCCATCAAACGGAGATGACCGTTGATAGGATGTCAAGTCAATGTTGTTGACAAGACGGAATGCTTGAAATGTGAATGACAGAAGAGTATTACTCCTAGTCATGAAACGAGAATCCAAGAGATGAATGGTTGAGCATTGCTCGGTGTGAATGTTTGAGCTTTTCTTACTTTGATAGGAACTGGCCTTGAAGAGGATGAGCGATTATTGGTCATAAGGACCCAGCCAGCTCTCTAAAGATGCTGAGGGATTAAAACGACATACATCGAAGGTATGGAGGGATGTACCCGAAACCATACCCCATTTATAAGAGGAGGGAACACAGTGAGTTCCAGGGATTCTATTGGTGTTTTAGTTATCCAACTCATGTTTCAGTCAATCTTTGCTTGATTACATCCACATTGGTGTGTTGGTTTGCCAATGAGGATGAACTGGGTTCAATTATCATATTGTGAGGTCCATAAGTTCCTTGAAAGCATAAGCTTTGATTAGGAACTTAAGTTCCAGTCAAGTCCTTTGACTTATCTCCACCGTTGGGGAGAAAAAGCTCTGCCTTGGGACACCTAGTCTCATTTGAGAACCATGTCTATCCATACGGCTTGAGTATTTTATTCTCAGTGGATCATTGAGATCATAGGGAAGCTTAAGCTTCAATTCTTAGCCATATTTGCTAAGTCTTAATTCATACGCTTGGCGCTCTGAAATAATGTGTGCTTAGCGCTTGGTGGGACATGAAGTTGGCACTTGCTCTTGGCGCCAGCGCGCATGCATTGCACATGGCGCAATTAGTTCTGCTTGGTGCTAGCACATGCAGCACACTTGATGATGTTTGGTGCTGGCACACATGCATTACTTGTAATGCGCTTAGTTCTGCTCGGCGCTGGCGCATGTACATTATACATGGTGTTCTTAGTTCTTCTTGGCACTGGCGCACTTGATGGTGTTGGCACTGGAGCTGGCGCGCGTGCATTGCATGTGGCGCAGCATAGGTCTCAGAGCTTAAGTTCTAACTTTTTGGTACATGTTGGACAGAAAGGTTAATCTTTCAAAAACTTAAGTTTTGTGTAGCCTAGGCTTCAAAGGGATGAGGAAGGAGGAAGGGGATAAGTTGGTCGTAGGGACCTACCACCTTTCTCAAGACACTGAGAGATTACAGCAACATAGATCGGATCGGAGGTGCGGAAGGATATACCTTAGGCCACGCCTATTTTATGATAGAAGAGAACACCTTGAGTTCTAAGGGCTCTGTTGGAGCTTAAGCTCCGAGTTGCCGAAAAAGCTTATTTGTGCTGGCGCACATGTGTTGCACTAGCACGCTTGACGCTGGCGCACGTGCGTGCTTGGCACTATTGACACTTGCACACTATGAGGGAAAAATTAACCTTTCAAGTGAAGTGTATGCTTCTGTCGATGTGTTGAATCTTAAGCTTCTGTGTATCTCCTTTCGTGATGTCTCCCCACTTATTTATTGGGGAGTGGTACAACATTGCTTTATCTTTTATCCAATGTAGGACTAAAATTACATCCTCTCATGTGGTAGAGCCTTGCTCAAACCATACGTGCATTGCACATTGCTCATAAGTTTTTATCCCGGAAGAGTTATATGGCCCATAATATACCAAATCGGAAATATTTTCAAGGCGCTTTAGATGTCATCAGAATTTATCTGATTTTCATTTGGGAATCTGACAAAATAAAGCTCGGAAAAGATTGTTTGGCGCTTTCTTGGACGTATTGAGGCCCTTTGACACTTTGGACTCTTTTGTGTGTTTTCACTTGTGCATTGCACTTGGTGCTTGGTATGGGTGTCCAAATTTTAGGCGGGAACAAATGCTCCCCACTACTTTGCCCACGTAGGTATATACATGGGTTAAGTAATGCAGGGTAGCGTGGAACACACAATTGCGTTTAGGTTGACAGATTGTACATAACTTTCGGAACCTTAATCTGGGAAGATAGAGAGAAGGCAACGGCGTTGTCATTTACCATTGACTCAAATCACAATTCTTAAGAAATGTAGTTCTGAACCTTGAGTCCCGTGAGTTACACCCTTATTCTTTTGCTTGTGTTTTAATGACCTAGCTTAGTTTATGCACTCGTTTTGGAGCGTTCAATTTATTCTCCTTTTAGGTATGAATAAACCCATCCTGACGTTAAGCATTGGAGGCCGTCAGGTTTGTAGTACTGGGTGTAGTCCGTCGCACCGTTGCGTTAGCTTATTTCTTTTCGATTCGTTTTGCTTTAAAACACTGTTTGAGTAGCCACACACTTGTTGTGTCTCCAAATCCTTCTGAGGCGGGACACAACATCCTAAGTAATCTTCGTATGTTGATATATATATATATATATATATATATATATATACATACATACATACATACATACATACATACATACATACATACGTGTATATATACATACATATATGTATATATATACATACGTGTGTGTGTGTGTATACATACGTATATATATATATATATATATATATATATATATATATATATATACATACATACGTATATATATACATACGTATATATATATTGCCATCAGAGATTCAGTATTATGTGTCACCATGGTTCTTTACCTTGGGTCAGACTCTTTGAGTCCTAGAGAAGTCATTTCTACACCCTTTTGAGCCGAGATAACATATATACATACATATGTATATATACGTATGTATATATATTGCCATCAGAGATTCAGTATTGTCACCATAGTACTTTACCTTAGGGTCAGACTCTTTGAGTCCTAGAGAACTGGTTTTTAGGCATGTATGTACTGCCATCGAAAGTTGGCGCTAGGAACGTACCGTCCCTCCATTTTCTCTTTGACTCTTTGAGACTTGCTGACGCCGTGCCTGTACTCTACTGGAGTAAAATGGACGTCCAGGTAGTTTTTAGGCTGTATGTATTGCCATCAAGACTTGGTGTTAGGTCACACCGTTGTATCTTGCTTTGGTTTTGACCCTTTGAGTCATATCGACATTCAATTCTACCTTTTCGAGGTATGAGCATGGACTCGTCTTGTCTTTAAGTTGTTGAACTTCTTGTTGAGGATGCTAGGACCATGCCATCACATCATTCCTTTGACTGGTTGAGTCTTGTCCATTGGACCGTTTCGCCATTTTAGATCTTATTTTGCTCTTTGAGCTGAAGGGAGAAATCGGATTCAAACTCTACTCGAGCATCACTAAACACACGTAGTGCCTCTTAGGCTCTGTGGATTACCTATCGACAAGATGTCTTTCATCGGTAAGACCTTTAATTTGCATTTCCATTTCATTCGGTGGAGTGTCATTGATATGAACCATCGGTTGAGGTCACACGGTATTCAATTAGAAATATCATTCTTTCTTGGCTTGTTGCGAGGCATTACTCTCAGCGATTTTGACCTGAGAAGAAAGGGAGAGGAACAAAATCATCACCTATCGTAGACCCAAGTCACAAGATCGAGAATTTTGCCTCGTGATTTAAGAAGTTTTGTCGTGCAATTTGGAGACCGGCTGTAGGGAAAAAGGGGTTTTCCATGTTGGTAGCTTGGTTTGCCAACATGGTTTTTCCCTTTAGAGAGCGATGGATTAGGAGATAGGTTTGGGTCTCCACACCTAAGACTTGTCAATTTTATAAGCAGTGAGAGTCTCATAAAAATATTTTTCTCTTTATGAATCGAGAGGATCTCATATGTGTATTTTCTCCTTAGAAGTCGTGAGGATTCCTATGTTTCTTTTTCCTCCTGTGAATCATAAGGAACTCACAAGAGCGTTTTATTCTTACAAGTCGAGAGGATCTATCACGCCCCACTTTCTAGAGTGCGCAAACTACGGCACGTGACAGAGCCAACCATGCTACCTGTGGATAGGAATCATCCATCCACAGTCACATTACGGCTGTCTACAGGATATCAAGAACAGTAAAATTATAAAACTATCTAGTACATGTCCATTAGCCACAGAATAAAAGAGTCAACGATAGTAATATCCAATAAACAACATTTGAAAATAAGTCCCAATACGGGCTCACATCAAGAAATAAAAGTTGCAGAAAAACTAAACTAAACATCACTAAACTCAGTCCTCACTACTCGGCTTGATGACTAAAGTACTCCTGTTCAGCCTGCAATAGAGATAGAGGAACTAGGCCATACAAAATCCAGACATCAGTGTGTCATAATATCAAACAATAGTAATAACCAGGATGTAACAAGATATATAGACATGAATATAAATCAGCAACATGAATATAAACAGTGAGGTGCGTGTGTGTATGTGATGTGTAACCTAAAATGGGCTTATAGGTTATCTATACTAAAGTCTTCGAAATCAATTAATGTAATTCTCATCGTAACCCATCAGTCTATGCCCCGTTCATTCCCCACGGGACCACGATAACAGGATTATTCCATAACACCCGGAAAAACGGCAAACATGTAATAATAGCCTTTTGAGTTACGCTTTGGATATATTCTTGATTTCCCTTTTACCCCCAAATTAGTGTTCAAGTCAGGTATTGCCAACATAAATCTAATGCCAACACAGGATCAAGCAGGTATAGGTTTTTGTCTATGCAGACAACAAGATACGTCCGTCAGGACAACACGTCAATATTTTTGGCATTAATAACTAGATCTATGTAATAAGTCAGTAGTGTGTCGTGAACCTGTCAGGTGATGTACATGCATCAACTAGATATCCAATGTAAAACTGTAACGATATTGAAACACGATTAATGCACGGATGCACATGTATCTACATGTGATAACCTACTGTAAGTCTATGACTAAATATGATGCACATTAGCAAGCACGTTGTACTAAAAGAATAATAACATGATATAATGAGGTTACGGCATACAACTAGATATGCAATTATCAGTACGGATGCGTGCGGGTATCGAAAAAAGGTAAAACTATAACATGAGATGCATAATTAAAAGACATGTGTTATTTTTATACATATGGATATAAATATAGTAGCATAGCATATAGCAAGATAAACTTGCCTGATTGGATCTCACGTCGGGGCACATATGTCACGTTCGACGTCGGGTAAACGTCGCGATGCGAACCGGGTGCATACCGGACTAGACTTGGCTACCCAAGGACGTGACCACGCTGGATGATGATGACGAATGGGTCAACCGGATCATCGGCGACGTACGCGACTCCGGTGACGTCAAGAACGGATAAAGCAAGAAAGCAAAGAAAGAAGAAAGAAGAAGAAGAAGAGGGGCTGTATTATTCTCTGGTGTTGGCTCTGGGATTCTGGGACAGAGAGGGGTGACGATAAAGAGGTCGTCGGCGGTGAGGTGGTGCGGGATATGGGTGTGGGCTGCAGGTGAGGTTCGGGTTTTGCAAGGGTTGGGGTTCTTGGGTTCTCGTCGGGGGTGAAGGAGAAGAGAGGAGGCAGTGGTGATGGTGGTGATGCCGAGGTAATGGGAACGGCGACGAGGTCGGCGATGGAGGAGATGGGTGCGGTGGGTTTCATGGGTGGGACGTTGTCGGGCTTGTGATGGTGGAGTTTGAAGAGGGAGGTGATGAAGAAGAAGATGGTGAGGAGATGGTGAGGGGATGAAGGCGAGGGTGGTGACGATGAGGGTGAGGCTAGGGTTAGGGCGTAGGTTTCTTGTGGCAGAGGAGGCGAGGAAAGAAAAAAAGAGGTGAGAGAGAGGTATTGTAAAAATATAGGTTTATAAAATAAGAATATATATATATATATATATATATATATATATATATAAATATAGGTAGAGAGGGAGAGAGTGACGGGGGAGAGAGGATTAGAATATAAATATTATTATACTTATAAAATATATAACTGTTATATTATAGGTTTAGAAAATATTATAATATATATATTATACGATTTATAGTTAATATCAAATATACTCAGAAAAATACCCGGATCAAGTCTAAAAATCTAGTTTTAAAATACAGATAATATACGTATCAATCAAACCCATAATGCGATGTCCGGTTAAAGAAAATACATACCCCCAAGAACGGATACACGTAAAAATATGTAGCGATCCAAACGATTCCGTTTCAATAAACGGGACATGAACACGATGTCAGAATGCAACCATAGAGTATGGGGTATGATACAGGCTATGCTAGATGTTAAAATATGTTATCATGTTATAATTTATATTATTTAAAATATATGCAGATACTAGATATAAGATACATGTAATAGAACATATATGTGTGCACGGATTCTCTGTACTAATAAGGATATAACGTAATCTAAAATCAAGACGGGTTTCAAGCATGCAGGTCGGGTCGGATATTATTCACAGATACCAAATGCACTATCCGCACCCAAAGTAAATAATCAAGAAATAGCCACAATATTAGAAAATACTCAAATAGAATACGGTATAAATAAACTAGGGTGTTACATTATACCCAACTACAAAAGAATTTCGTCCTCGAAATTCCCGAAACAAGAAAAGACAAGAAAACATGAATCTAGGAAAAAAGGTGTGGAAACTTCTGTCGGATCTCGTCTTCTCGTTCCTAAGTTGATTCTCCGTGCGAACAATTCCCCCATGAAACATGTACGAGAGGGATAACCTTGTTCTTGATGACATTTTCTCTTCGATCTACAATTTCCATTGGTCGTTCTTCATATATCAAGTCCTCCCTTACTGTCAGCTCCGAGTGATCTAGGACATGCGTCTCATCTCGAACATACTTGCGGAGTTGAGATACATGAAACACGTCATGAACACTCGCCAAGGATAGTGGTAAAGCCAATCGATAAGCTACTTCTCCCACGCGTTCGATAATACCGAAAGGCCCCACGAATCGAGAACTAAGCTTGCCTCGACTACCAAAATGAATCACTCCTCTGGTCGGTGATATCTTTAGGAATACAAGATCACCAACTACGAACTCCAGAGGTCTTTGTCCTGTATCAGCCCAACTTTTCTGTCGATCTTGCGCCGCCTTCATATGATTTCGGATCAAGTTGACTTTCTCCATTGTTTGCACAATAAGATCCTATCCCAACAATCTTCGTTCTCCAATATCATCCCAACAGACAGGCGAGCGACACTTACGACCATATAATGCTTCAAATGGAGCTATCTGTATAGTTGCCTGAAAACTGTTATTATATGAAAACTCCACCAAGTGCAAATGATCCTCCTATGAACCCTTGAAGTCCAACATGCATGCTCTAAACATATCTTCAAGAGTTTGGATCGTTCTTTCAGACTGGACATCTGTCTGCGGATGATAGGCGGTGCTAAATTTCAAACGAGTCCCCAAACTTTCCTGTAGACTCCTCCAAAAGTGTGATAGAAATCGGGTATCACGATCAGAAACGATGCTCACAGGTACTCCATGCAATCTCAAAATCTCCTGCATGTACCGTTCTAGTAACGCTTCCATCGACTGACCAACTCGAAATGGTATGAAATGAGCTGTCTTGGTCAATCAATCAACAATTACCTAAACTGCATTATTGCCCTTTGGACTTCGCGGTAATGCCGTCACGAAGTCCATAGTCATATGTTCCCACTTCCACTGAGGAATCGGAAGGGGTTGAAATAAACCAGCTACCCTTTGATGTTCATCCTTGACTTACTGACATACCAAGCACTTCGATACGTAGCGAACGATCTCCCTTTTCATGCCTTCTCACCAGAAATGTTGTCGTAGATCTCGGTACATCTTTTTGCCTCCCGAATGTACGGAATATGCAGAAATATGAGCTTCCTTCATAACTTCTTCACGAATATCTCCTTTCGGAACACATAAACGGCTCCCATATCGTAATGAACCATCTTCATGAATCAACAAGTTCGTTCGAAGTCCCGCTTCTTCCTGTTCTCGAAACTTCTGCAACCTTGGATCGTGCGACTACGCTGCTTTAATATTATCGATCAGGGATGACTGTGCTTGCAACTGCATCAACTGCCCCAAAAAATGCGGTAATACGATCTCCAACTCGAATATCTGAAACTCATCTATGATCTCCTCCTGTGCAGTCAACATCCGTATTACTGACAATCGACTTAGCGCATCCGGCAATACATTAATTTTTCCCGAATGGTACTTTAGACCAAGATCATAGTCGGCCATCAGCTCCAACCACCTACGCTGCCTCATATTGAGCTCTTTCTGTATGAACACATACTTTAGGGTTTTGTGATCGGTAAATATTTCCACCCTCTCGCCCAATAAGTAGTGTCTCCTAAGCGAAAATCACTGCTGCAAACTCCAAATCATGGGTTGGGTAGTTCTTCTCATGGGTCTTCAATTGTCTCGATGCGTAGGCTATAACCTTCTCATGCTGCATTAGAACACATCCCAAGCCTTTCCCAGATGCGTCACTGTGAATAACCAGCCCTCCGGAACCGTCTGGCACTGTCAAGATAGGAGCGGTGGTCAATTTTTACTTCAACGCTTCAAAAGCTGACGCACTTTTCTCTGTCCATACTAACGGTACCTCCTTTCATGTTAGCTTGGTCAATAGCTTAGCTATTCGAGTGAAGTTATCCACAAACCTTCTATAATATCCGACAAGCCCAAGAAAACTTCTGATCTCCGCTAAGTTCTTTGGAATTGGCCAATCATGAACTGCTGCAATCTTTTCAGGGTCAACGATAATTCCATCTCCGGATACGACATGACCCAAGAACTTCACTTCTTCGAGCCCAAACTCGCACTTGCTCATCTTAGCATACAACCTTTCTCGCCTCAACATTTACAGAGCGATCTTCAAGTGTTCTACATACTCTTCTTTGCTCCTCGAATAGACCAGAATGTCGTCAATAAACACTACTACGAACTGGTCCAGATACGGTGAAAAGATTCGGTTCATCAAGTCCATAAATATTTTCGGTGCTTTAGTAACTCCAAATGGCACCACTAAGTACTCATAATGCCCATATCGAGTTCGGAATGCCATCTTGCAAATGTCTTCTGATTTCACCCGAACTTGATGCTATCCGGATCGCAAATCCAACTTCGAGAATACCCTCGCGCCACTGAGTTGATCGAATAGTTCGTCGATGCGAGGGAATAGGTATTTTTTCTTAATAGTCACCCGATTTAATTCTCGATAATCGATGCACATCTTTCGTGTGCCACCCTTCTTCTTGACTAGAAGAACTGTCACGACCCGAAATAGCACGTGACTGGCACTTGAATCATGTGAAGTCTATATAACCCCACCTAATTCAAGTAAGCCAAAAGCCCAGAAATCTAAACCATTTAAAAGAAGAAAGTGAAGGAAAACTTGTTTAAAAGTTTACATATAAATCACTTTGAAAGTCGTAGTAAACATTTTTAAAATATCAAGTCGTTTCCAAAAATTTCGGCAGAGTCTCCTTTGTAAATACTGGCCCCAAACGGGTACAAACATGCACAATAAACACAATGAATAAATGCATCTCCAAGCGGGAGCTAGCTCTTCGCTAATTGGCGGACACAACCACGCAAGCAATAAATATACAACGCTGAAGGCGAGGATCAAAACTCAAAAGAAAACCAATATCCACCAGAAAACCATAATAATACAAGCGCGACTCTAAGGTCGAAAGAATAAACATACTGGTCTTCTAAGTCTATAAATATACAAGTCTGGTTGATGGAGTTTACTGGATACAGCTGAAATAAATAAAAGTACAATGGTGGTCACGATACGAGTGAACCCACCTATCAAAGCAACCACCCGGAAAGAAGCAGTGTGCCAGCAAAGCCGCCAAGGAAACCTGTACGGAAAAACCTGCAAAAAACTGTAGCATAACGGGGGTTAGTTGCCAACTCGTGAGTAGAAAACATCACCGAACAGAAATCGCATGTATGATTCTATCCTAGGTCATACCATAATATATCCTCAATATATATAACCTGAAGTATCTAAATAAAGGCAAGGGTAAACATCTATGCATAAGTGTAATACTAAGTGCTCGTGTCAGTGCCTCAGGTAACCACATATCATATATATGATGTATGAATGCATGAAAAGATAATATATCTAAATGAGAAAACTGTTTTCTTATCTCAGTGAGATTTCTGCATAAAAACCGAAGTATCATCAATGAAATCAACAGAGAATTAGTGTCAAGCATCGACACAAAATATATATATCACTATCTCAAAATCTCGGGCTCCGACAATCCGGACTGGCCCGTATTATCAAATCTCAATACCACAGGCTCCGGCAATCCGGACTGGCCTATATCATCAAATCTCAAGACTACGTTGGTATCCTCCAGATATCCGCCGCGTCAAAATCACCGGTTGATAGTGCTCCCCTGCCAGGCTCAATGCCATCATCTGCGACCATCTTGCCCTGGGGTACCGTACCGGGTCCACCATGCACCCGCAGACGGTTCCCTCTCCTCATCGAATCGGGTGTATGATACCGCTCAAGAGCCGAGAAAACTCATGGTGGACACCTCTCAAATCATATCATGAGAAAACCGTAATTTTCTATCTTTAAAATGATAATAAGTTTATAAAATCCTTACGGTTTCTCCAAATCCAGAAATCTCATGGAAATCCGAAATCTCAATCTCAAGAGTAAATAAACGATGAATTACCGGCAATAAGCTCCATAATATTTCATGACAAATGAATATATGAATGCATCGGATATCAAGCAAAGAATGCAATAATTAAACTAGCATATAAAAACAAGCACACTAGTACTATGTCGAAACTATCAGCTAGTTTAATTAAACTACCAATGAAATAGTGTTTTCTAATGTGTACGTGATATGAAAATTACCGATGATGATGTGTGTGAGCCGGCTAGTAAGTGTACGTAGAGCATACGCATCATCGGTAATGGTGCTGGTGTCCTGATAGCAGGGTTTTATAATAACTACGAAAACACATTTAAGCATGCAATGCGATGCGAATAGCAAGAATATATGGAAAATGAATTGTAAACGGAACAATAAAGAATGTACATTATATATATGAGTCATACAGATTTTGCATTTGAAATAACACGAATCGTGGTGTTTAGAAAATAGGGGCTACGGTGTTTTTATGAAAAGGTACGTCCTTTGAAATATCCGTAGTATCCCTTGTCCTGTCTTTAAAATACTCACGATTCGTTAGTTTTGGAAATAAGTATGACTCGAGCCCAGTCTAACATCTACTAAGTAAACTACAGGACGAAGCTAAGAGACTAATCAGAAGGGTAAGGAAAACCACCTAAGTCTGAGTCGATATATACATCTAGTAGTCGGTGATCCCGCCTCAATAGCGTCACAAACAATAAAATATATAATACGACATTCTCGAGTCAAGAGTGCGGATCAATCATCATAATTATATCTCGTACGGTAAATCCATCGTACGGCATCCCAAATCGGGGTACGGGTCGAATATCACATATAACACAATATCCATATGGTATCATCATCACATATCATGAACTGGGGGTACTGATATAAAGTCTAGTACATACCGATACCATCAACATATATCCGTGTGTGTATGAAAACATATCGCTCAACGATCCGCTATAATATCATGTCGTATCTCATAATACGACCTAAGTCACATCACCGATCTCGTGGCATCATGCCCAATCACATCGAATCCTCTCCAAATATCATATACTATCATCATCATCCGTGTATATGTATACATATACACACACACACACACACACACATACTCACATACATATATGTGTGTGTGTGTGTGTGTGTGTGTGTATATATACACACGCACAAGAAAATCAAATGTATGCGTGTGTGTGGGTGTGTGCCAACCTATACTCTTAGGGTTTCGCGACTAAGAAATTACACTAAGCACTATCTTACAATTACACTAAAATTTACTCATGAACGCCTAAAGCTTATCTTGATAATCATCCACGTATCACAATACATTTATTTATATATATAATATAACGTATTCGTATTTTACACTACGAAACCGCGGGGGTGCTATACACCATCCACCCGACTTCCCCCGTAGATATATATCTACTCACCTTGATTCTTGCTTACCGAAGTCGATGCAGCCTTGCTCTTGCTCGTCGTCCGAAGTCCACGCGGAAGTACCTACATTTCAATGAATATTGTATCGTAAATGTCACGACCCAAAGTTTGGATATGACCGGCACTTAGATTGTATGATATCTCAAGATATGCACACAGTCCAAGTAAGCCGAAACCAAGATCAAAATCCTTTTTGCGGAATTCTTTATATAGAAATTTTAGTTTTTTTGTAAAAATCACAGTTTATGAAGTTAAAATATTAAACAAGTATAAGGTGTTAGGTTTGATTGTATCCCTAGTTGGGATCAACAATATAAATAGTGGAAACAAGTATCCAAGAGTGCACGACATCAATAAAAATTTCAATTAAGTAAAAGAAATAACAATTTATAGAACTAAACCATCTCGTCCGTCAAATAATATACATATAACCATCTCTCACTCTAAGTCATATACAGGTCTGATAGAGATTTTCTAGATACAAAATACAATACCAAAAGAGAAGGTTACTACATATGTAACCCACCTATCAAAAGATGGGATAAACCTACAGAAAATGGGCTGCCCTGCTACTAACCGTCCACTCTACCCGTGCAAGGAACTGTGGCACAACGGGGTGAGTTTCCAACTCAGTGAATATAACTTAACATATAACGGTTAATAATGTAAATATGTCGATCATAACTAACTGAAATGAGAGCAAGTATGATGCATGATAGCATAAGGAAAACATAAATCAATACTATAAATCACATACCCCAAAACTGCAATCTCATCATGTATCCCAATAAATTTCATCTTTCCGTGTCCATCATCGACACAAAACTTCCATTTCTCTCAGACATCATTCCTCGAATGATCCTGAAATCAGATATCGGTCGGTATCCTCTAGATATCCGCCATATCTTACCACTATCTCCGGTATCGAGTAACCTCACTAGGCTCCCCCGCCTCAAATACGGCTATCCTGCCCTTCGGTCTCGACCGGGTCCACCATATATCCAACTGTATATCTCCCCCACTCAGTATGGATAACGTAAAATCCGCGACCGTATATCTCCCCCACTCGGCCCGGAATAAAACCAAATCATAAAACATCTCATGGTGGACATGACACATCAATCATGAAAATCACTGGATTTATGTAATATTATTCAAAACTCAATACCATAAATTCTCAATAATACATTTACCTCTTATATCAACATGAAATACTCAAATACTAAACATGATGTTAATGATGCAATCTACTGCTGTTATTGGTGTTTAAGATATGATATGAATCATTTTTAGCAAGAAATTTATTAAGTGTAAAAGTGACATGGTAATATCGATGAGGTGTGTGTAACATGTAAGATGTGCACGTGGCATAACTCGTCGATACTTGTGCAGTGTACTAGCAACTAAGCAAAATATATGTGAGTTATGAATGCATATTGTCAATTTAGCATAACAAATAAAACATTTATTTAAATAAACTACGGGCGTAACACGCCATCTTTACAAAATTCCCCGGTATATGTTTAGTCTACTCACCGGAAAACGTCGAATCTATTCAGGAATTGCCAATCCTTTCCCTTTCCTCGCTGCCTCCGAAAATCCCGTATTCGAATCTAACATCACAATTTAACTTATATAAGGAAACTGCTACTCCGACATGACGGAAATGAAAAACACCCGTTCCTTCTTACTAGTTATATTGTATACGACTATTCTAAGTTATCATACACTTAATCTTACTGTATTTTAACCCAAACCTGTATCGCGACAGAAAACAGTTCGCGATACGCTTTAACCGTGTCGTATTTTGTGTTTTAGATATCTTATCCGATATTAACTTCTAGATTCTATCTGCAGTGAAACTAACGTGTTTAAATAATACCAAAATGGCCAAAATTATACACTGAAACCCACCCAACCATCCAAAACCACCTAGCATCCTACAAAACCGGCAACGCCGGAATTTGCCTATTGGCCGCCGGCCCAAATCCGAGCCCTCCGGTTCATGATCCTATAGTTTGCTCTAGGTGTTACATACATCAATTAGGTCTTGTTTAGTTGAGTTAATTATCTTCCAAACAATAGCAGATTCAAACAGAGCCTAGTTTGGACCAAAATACGAAATTATAGAACCTGTTCATTTCAAATTAAACTAAGTACAGAACCTTAATTTCCTACTGTGATTAAGAATATTACCCATAATAATTTGTTGGAATAACACCCTCCAAGATACAAAAGCTCCTTGCCTAGCTTGATGGTGAGATCCTTGTCTAGTTCTTCTTCTTCACCTTTCTTGTCATTCTATGCTTGTTCTCTTTAGTTTTGTTTTTCTTTCAGAAATTTTCTGATTTTTAAATTTGGTAATTGATCTGAACATATCCTATATATGAAAAGAGGAAAGGGTGAGGTGGTAGAAGGAGGTGTCAAAGGTTAAAGAGTATTATTTCATGCAAGGAGGAGGTGGTTGGTGTGTGTGCGCATGCAAGGAAGAGGTGTCCTTGCCTTATCTTCTAATTTTGTTTTAATTTGCAATAAAATTCTGAACTAATAATTTTCTACCCCCTTTTTCATTTATACCCTTAACAATTTCCTATTTGCATAAAATCCTAAGCTTTACTTAGAAACCCTTCACAACCTATGCTATTACAAAACACACATTTTTTTTAAAATAAAGCTAAAATTATCACTAAAACCCTTATAACTTATTAATGTTGCATATAAAAATTTTAATTTAACTTATTTTACAAACATCTTATGAAATTATCTAATTTGGTTTTAATAACTTTTTAATTTAACACCTTATTATTTATTTAATTAATTTTATTTATTTCTAAGAATTTTAGAATGCTACAATATTCCCTCTTTAAGAAAATTCGGTCCCCGAATTTAAAACTTAACTAAACGTACCTTCAAAACGATGTGGAAATTTCTTTCGCATTGCATCCTCGCTCTCCCAAGTAATTTCCTCGCAGTCCTTTCCTTGCCAAAGAACCTTTACAGACGGAAGTATCCTCGAGCTTAATTTATTTGCCTGCCTATCTAGAATAGCGACTGGCTGCACTATGTAGGATAAATCCGGCTCAATCTGTAAGGTCTGATGCTGGATTGTGTGAGAAGGATCGTGAAGATACTTGCGAAGTATCGAAACGTGAAACACCGGATGCACATCGGGAAAACTCGGTGGAAGTGCTAAACGATAAGCTACAGCACTCACTCTCTCCAGAATCTCGTAAGGTCCAACATATCTAGGGCTGAGCTTCCCCCTTTTCCCGAAACGCATTACACCTTTCATCGGGGATATACGAAGGAACACATGTTCTCCCACCTAAAACTCGAGTCTACGACGTCGTCGATCTGCATACGATTTCTGTCTGCACTGGGCCGCCTTCATTCTATCCCGTATCAATTGTATCTTCTCTGTAGTCTCATGTACTATCTGCGGTCCTAAAATGCTACTCTCGCTCAGTTCCGTTCAACAAACAGGTGATCGACATCTCCTCCCATTAAAAGTTTCAAAGGGTGCCATTTGGATCGTCTCCTGAAAACTGTTGTTGTACGAGAATTCTATCAAAGGTAGGTGACGGTCCCAACTACCACCAAAATCAAGACTACAAGCGCGAAGCATATCCTCTAGTGTCTGAATCGTCCGCTCCGATTGACCATCTGTCTGTGGGTGAAAAGCCGTACTAAAGATCAATCGTGTGCCAAGAGCTTCTTGAAGTTTTTTCCATAGCCTGCTAGTAAACTGGGTACCCCGATCTGATACTATGCATGTCGGAACTCCATGTAAACGTACAATCTCATCGATAAAAATCTATGCATACTGTGCAAACCCATACGTCGTCTTCACCGGAAGAAAATGAGCTGCCTTTGTCAATCTATCTACAATCACCCAAATGGAATCGTACCCTCTGCTAGCCCTAGGTAGACCCACTACGAAATCCATTGAAATCTGATCCCATTTCCACTCTGGAATGGGCAAGGGCTGCAACTCTCTGGCTGGCCTCTGGTGTTCTGCCTTGACTTGCTGACAAGTCAAGCATCTCGACACAAACTCCGCAACATCCCTCTTCATTCCTTCCCACCAATAAACATCCTTCAGATCATGATACATCTTGGTGGAACCAGGATGAACGTTGTATGCCGATCTATGAGCCTCCTCTGAGATCTCAAATCTCAATCCGTCAAAATCTGGTACACAAAGACGAGTCCTAAAGCGTAATACTCCACGATCATCAATCACAAACTCCGATCCCCTGCCCTGCCTAACCTGATCCATAATATCTGATATATGAGCATCTGCGGGCTGTGTCTCTCGAATACGATCCAATAACTGAGGTCGGGTGTGAACATGTGCTAACTGTCCTCCTGCTGATGTGAACTCAAACTGTATACGGCTATCACATAAAATCTGCCAGTCTGTAGAAGACTGTCTCTGCAAGATGCGTAAATGAGATAAGCTACCTCCAGGTCTCCGACTCAAAGCATCTGCTATTACATTCGCCTTGCCTGGATGATACAAGATCTCACAGTCGTAATCTTTCACCAGTTCCATCCATCTACGCTGCCTTAGATTCAGATCCCTCTGCTGAAAAATATACTTTAAGCTTTTATGATCTGTGAAGATTTGACACGACTCTCCATACAAGTAATGTCTTCAAATCTTTAATGCGAATATCACAGCAGCCATCTCTAGATCATGAGTAGGGTAGTTCTGTTCGTGCCTCTTCAACTGTCGAGAAGCATAAGCTACAACTCTGCCGTGCTGCATCAATATACAGCCTAAACCCACTCTAGATGCATCACAATACACAACGAAACCACCTGACCCGGAAGGTAAAGATAAGACTGGCACAGTCGTCAAGCGCGTCTTCAACTGCTGGAAACTCTGCTCACATGCATCTGTCCACTGAAATGGAACCTCCTTCCTAGTCAATCCGGTCAACGGTGCAGCTATCCGAGAAAAGTCCTGCACAAAGCGTCGGTAATAACCTGCCAGACCTAAGAAACTGCGAATCTCTGTAACTGACACAGGTCTGGGCCAGTGCTGCACTGCTTCGATCTTCTTTGGGTCCACACGTATACCCTCTCTCGTGACCACGTGACCCAAGAATTCCACACTGTCTAGCCAAAAACCACACTAGGAGAATTTTGCAAACAGCTGATGCTCCTTCAATGTCTGCAACGTGATACGCAAATGATGCTCGTGCTCCTCTCGGCTTTGCGAATAAACGAGAATATCATCAATGAATACTATAATAAACTGATCAAGAAAGGGCCTGAAGATACGGTTCATCATATCCATAAAAGCTGCTGGAGCGTTGGTGAGTCCGAACGATATCACCAGAAATTCATAGTGCCCATATCTTGTGCGAAATGCAGTCTTCAGAATATCGTCCTTCCGAACCATCAACTGGTGATACCCCGATCGCAAATCAATCTTTGAGAAGTAACCAGCTCCCTGCAACTTATCGAATAAGTCATCTATACATGGTAGTGGATACCTGTTTCGCACAGTGACGCGATTCAGCTGTCGGTAGTCGATGCACAGTCTCATACTACCGTCCTTCTTCTTTACAAATAAAACAGGAGCTCCCCACGGTGATACGCTGGGATGAACGAGTCATCTGTCTAACAACTCTTGCAACTGGCATTTGAGCTCCTTCAACTCCGTCGTTGCCATACGATAGGATGGTATAGAAATAGGCCCCGCGCCTGGAATCAAGTCGATGCAAAATTCAATATCGCGTTCGGGCGGTAATCCTGGTAACTCAGCAGGAAACACCTTCGGAAATTCTCGTGCGATCGGAACCTGGTCCAATGGAATCTCAGCGACTCCTAGGTCCTGAACAAATGCCAAGAATCCATGACAGCCCTTCTTCAAGAGTCGTCCCGCACAAAGAGCAGAAATCATGTTGGCGGAGTTATATTACAATCCCCCTGCACAAAAAACATCGGTTCACCTGGAAAACAAAATCTAACCACTTTCCCACGACAATCTACATAGGCATGAAAAGCGGCCAACCAATCCATACCGAGAAGTATATCAAAGTCTAACATATCCAGGAGAATCAGATCAACTAGCGAATCTCTTTCACCAATACGTACAGAACATGATCTGAATACGTGTCGAGCTATAAAAGAATCTCCCACCGGAGTAATCACTACCAACGGTAAATCTAACAATGACGACTCTTTCCCCAAAGAAAGTGCAAAGCGTGAAGATACATAAGAATGTGTAGAACCGGGATCAAATGTGCATCTAGTGAACATACTGCAAGAATACCTGTCACAATTGCATTTGATGCCTGGGCATCCTGTGTAGTCAGCGCAAAAACCCGTGCCTGGCCCCTACCCGCATCCTGTCACCCTCTACCTCTATCTCCTCGACCTCTCTGAGAGCGTCCTGCAAAGCCTCGACCTCGAGGTGCAACTGTCTGATGTGTAGCGCCAACTGGGGGAGGAAGTAAAGCCATCGGCGTAGAAGGTGGAAGGGGTAAAGCAGCCTGTGGAACAACGGTCCCTCCGTGGGATCTACAATCCCACGCAAAGTGTCCGGAAAGTCCACAACTAAAACACGTAGATGGGGGCCTCTGATCATCGGGATAAGAACTGAACATCTGGCCCTGGGTCCAACCCCGTCCGAAACTGCGGCCTGGAGTGTACCTACCCCTACCTCTGCCAAACTGCCTAGTCATCGGCCCAAACGGTCTACTCCTTTTTGGCTCTGGAACAACCACTGCCTCGCTCAAACGCTCCTCCACTCGTATCGCTGCATCCATGGCCTGCGCATACGTATCAAAATGCTGGGAGCCAATAGCTAGATACAACTGCGTGTCCAGACTCCGTAGAAACCTCTTCATCCGAAGCTCTTCCATAGGAACTAAATATGGATCGTAGCGCGACAACTGGGTGAATCGTAAATCATAGTCTGCTACTGACATACTTGCTGATTTCCGCAACGCTTCAAAACTGCTAGCTCTAGCGTCCCTCACACTCTGTGGAAGAAATCTGGCGAGAAAGACCTCGGAAAACTCAGTCCACAACATCGGAGGAAGACCCATAGCTCGTCCTCTCTCCATCGACTCACACCACTCCTGTGCAAGTCCCTCTAAACGAAAACTAGTCAGCTCAACTGACCTCGCATCAGAACATCGCAATGATCTGCCAATCCTCGCCATCCTATCAAGAAAGGACTGAGGATCCTCCGCTACATCGGTCCCTGTTACCGGGGCTCGCAACCTCATGAACTCTGCAAGTGATACCTCCATCACTCTCGTATCTATAAGTGCTACCATCTGCGTAGGTTGTACCTCGGACTCTGCCACGGTCGGTGCCGGATCCTGTCTCAGTACTCGAGTGGCCTCAGATAACTGTCCTACCACTCGCTGCAATCCCAACATGCCCTCCTCTATCCTAGCCATGCGATCTGGAGGAGGAGGATAAACATGCCCGTGCACCGCCGGAACGTCCGGTGTACTAGTCGCCGTCACAGGCGGACTCGCCCTAGCTGCATCCCTGGCTGCGGCTCATCTAGCACGCATAACCATAGCAACTGGAACAAGAAACGAGAGTTGATAAGGTTTATGAATAAGAACAATCAATAACAGAGAGTCAAAAGGAGGACAAATCAAGACATACATCCTAAGGTTAATTAGGCTGAGTGTGATAACGTAAATATGTCGCGGAACATACATACGGTACTGCACTCATCCTAATTCACCTACTCCATCAAACCAAAAGTCATCCTAAATCACGGACTCACATCAACCTATCTTAATTCACTACTCGATTCCATAAGGTTAATCCTACGGCTCTGATACCAACTTTGTCACGACCCAAAGTTTGGATGTGACCGGCACTTAGATTGTATGATATCTCAAGATATGCACACAGTCCAAGTAAGCCGAAACCAAAATCAAAATCCTTTTTGCGGAATTCTTTATATAGAAATTTTATTTTTTTTGTAAAAAATCACAGTTTATGAAGTTAAAATATTAAACAAGTGTAAGGTGTTAAGTTTGATTGTATCCCTAGTTGGGATCAACAATATCAATAGTAGAAACAAGTATCCAAGAGTGTACGATATCAATAAAAATTTCAATTAAGTAAAAGAAATAACAATTTATAGAACTAAACCATCTCGTCCGTCAAATAATATATATATAACCATCTCTCACTCTAAGTCATATACAGGTCTGATGGAGATTTTCTAGATACAAAATACAATACCAAAAGAGAAGGTTACTACATATGTAACCCACCTATCAAAAGATGCAATAAAGCTGCAGAAAGTGGGCTGCCCTGCTACTAACCGTCCACTCTACCCCTGCAAGGAACTGTGGCACAACGGGATGAGTTGCCAACTCAGTGAATATAACTTAACATATAACGGTTAATAATGTAAATATGTCGATTATAACTAACTGAAATGAGAACAAGTATGATGCATGATAGCATATGGAAAACATAAATCAATACTATAAATCACATAACCCAAAACTGCAATATCATCATTTATCCTAATAAATTTCATCTTTCCGTGTCCATCATCGACACAAAACTTCCATTTCTCTCAGACATCATTCCTCGAATGATCCTGAAATCAGATATCGGTCGGTATCCTCTAGATATCCGCCATATCTTACCACTATCTCCGGTATCGAGTAACCTCGCTAGGCTCCCCCGCCTCAAATGCGGCTATCCTGCCCCTCGGTCTCGACTGGGTCCACCATGTATCCAACTGTATATCTTCCCCCACTCAGTATGGATAACGTAAAATCCGCGACCGTATATCTCCCCCACTCGGCCCGGAATAAAACCAAATCATAAAACATCTCATAGTGGACATGACACATCAATCATGAAAATCACTGGATTTATGTAATATTATTCAAAACTCAATACTATAAATCCTCAATAATACATTTACCTCTTATATCAACATGAAATACTCAAATACTAAACATGATGTTAATGATGCAATCTACTGCTGTTATTGGTGTTTAAGATATGATATGAATCATTTTTAGCAAGAAATTTACTAAGTGTAAAAGTGACATGGTAATATCGACGAGGTGTGTGTAACATGTAAGATGTGCACGTCGCATAACTCGTCGATACTTGTGCAGTGTACTAGCAACTAAGCAAAATATATGTGAGTTATGAATGCATATTGTCAATTTAGCATAACAAAATAAAACATTTATTTAAATAAACTACGGGCGTAACACGCCATCTTTACAAAATTCCCCGGTAGATGTTTAGTCTACTCACCGAAAAACGTCGAATCTATTCAGGAATTGCCAATCCTTTCCCTTTCCTCGCTGCCTCCGAAAATCCCGTATTCGAATCTAACATCACAATTTAACTTATATAAGGAAACTGCTACTCCGACATGACAGAAATGAAAAACACCCGTTCCCTCTTACTAGTTATATTGTATATGACTATTCCAAGTTATCATACACTTAATCTTACTGTATTTTAACCCAAACCTGTATCGCGACAGAAAACAGTTCGCGATACGCTTTAACCGTGTTGTATTTTGTGTTTTAGATATCTTATCCGATATTAACTTCTAGATTCTATCTGCAGTGAAACTAACGTGTTTAAATAATACCAAAATGGCCAAAATTATACACTGAAACCCACCCAACCATCCAAAACCACCTAGCATCCTACAAAACCAGCAACGCCGGAATTTGCCTATTGGCCGCCGGCCCAAATCCGAGCCCTCCGGTTCATGATCCTATGGTTTGCTCTAGGTGTTACATACATCAATTAGGTCTTGTTTAGTTGCGTTAATTATCTTCCAAACAATAGCAGATTCAAACAGAGCCTAGTTTGGACCAAAATACGAAATTATAGAACATGTTCATTTCAAATTAAACTAAGTACAGAACCTTAATTTCCTACTGTGATTAAGAATATTACCCATAATAATTTGTTGGAATAACACCCTCCAAGATGCACAAGCTCCTTGCCTAGCTTGATGGTGAGATCCTTGTCTAGTTCTTCTTCTTCACCTTTCTTGTCATTCTATGCTTGTTCTCTTTAGTTTTGTTTTTCTTTCAGAAATTTTCAGATTTTTAAATTTGGTAATTGATCTGAACATATCCTATATATGAGAAGAGGAAAGGGTGAGGTGGTAGAAGGAGGTGTCAAAGGTTAAAGAGTATTATTTCATGCAAGGAGGAGGTGGTTGGTGTGTGTGCGCATGCAAGGAAGAGGTGTCCTTGCCTTATCTTCTAATTTTGTTTTAATTTGCAATAAAATTCTGAACTAAATAATTTTCTACCCCCTTTTTCATTTATACCCTTAACAATTTCCTATTTGCATAAAATCATAAACTTTACTTAGAAACCCTTCACAACCTATGCTATTACAAAACACACATTTTTTTTAAAATGAGGCTAAAATTATCACTAAAACCCTTATAACTTATTAATGTTGCATATAAAAATTTTAATTTAACTTATTTTACAAACATCTTATGAAATTATCTAATTTAGTTTTAATAACTTTTAATTTAACACCTTATTATTTATTTAATTAATTTTATTTATTTCTAAAAATTTCAGAATGCTACAGTAAACGGGAATAAAATACGAGAAATCTGGTACAGCATACGAAGGGTACATAGGTTAAAACTTACGAACTACGCATGCAAGAAAGGTCAAACAAATACTCGATGTCGATATACAAACGTCAAACCATCGAGTTAAAACCCAAATACCAAAACTCAAGTTAAAAAGAAGTCACAAAACGAAGCAGCAACTTAAGAAAACACCTCCAGTTTTTACCCTAGGCGAAATTAGCCAATTTTGCGTATAGGGGAGGTCTAATTAACTGATATAGGGGCCACCGACCAAGCACGAACCATTTCCACCCTACCCAAGCCGCTATTTGCGGCCCAAGAGATTAAATTTGCGGCCTAAAAGTGGAATTGGGGTCTCGGGTCTTGGGTATAGCTTCTAGGTTGCCTGCACACCTCTCAGTCTTTGCTAAATATTTTTCAGGTGCCCCGAGTCATAGCAGATCTCTAATTAACATCACAATTCCCACAATCTTCCAATATTGGGGTTTCTAAGTTCAAGTCTTGGGTTTAAATCTCTTGTTTTAGTACAATATACTACCACTACAGGGGTTGTAGCCATGATTAACCCTCAATTACACCTTCACAAACCAATTCATGCCCTAAACCTCATCTTGGAAATTTCCTAGATCACCAATCTAACCAATTCTAAACTAACATAGGAACTAAAGAAACTCAATTACTAAACTAATGATGTAGATATTACCTCATTTGGTAACTCAAGAATTTTCTTGAGATGCTCAAAGTCTTCAAAATCCAAACTTTCTTGGTTGCCCATGCTTGTAGTAGTGAGCTTGAGCACATTTTTAGTGAAAGGGAATAGGTGTTTTGATGTGGAAATGCAGGTGTTATAAGGAGGTAGAGATGGTGGAGGGATAGGGCAGCCATGGATGAGGGAGAAGGAGAGAAGAATGAGGAAAATGAGTGAAGAGAGAAATGAGCCATGACCAAGGTTGACCCCTCACCCTCTCTCTCTCTCTCTTGCCCATACCTCTACCATGCCACATTCTTTATTCATATCCTTTTTCTTTTCTTTTTCTTTTCTATTCTTTATCCTATCCTTTTCATTTAAATCCAAAACAAGAAAACAAAACCAAGTGATAAAAGAAAATAAGCATGGTTTTCAAAAACAAAGGAAATGTAACAAGTTGTGCAACATGACACGGTGCATGTCATATGCAAAAATCAAGCTTAATGTACGATTAGTGATAATTAATCATGTTTAGAAATAAACTTGTATATAATTAATTATAAAAATTTATAATTTGCCTAAATCTCATAAATCCCTCCAAAAATCACCATTCAATTTAATTTTCCAATATTTCCCAATTTATCGGCATTTAATTATACCATAACGTTTAAACCAATTTCCACACATTAAAATATTCATAATATTTATTATTTAATTATTTAATTTCCTAAAAATAATATTTTATTTTTCTGAAATGTTACAAAAACTGGAGCTCCCCATGGTGAATCGGTACTATGAATCCAACCCTTCACTAGCAATTCGGCAACCTTTTTCTTTACCCCTTATAGCTCTACTAGCGCCATTAGATAATAAGTCTTTGAAATCAGCGCTGCTCCAAGAATAAGATCAATCGCGAACTCTACATCTCGTTTTGACGGTAAACTCGAGATGTCCTTGAACATATCTATAAAATCCCGAACTGCTATCGGTGCTTCATCTGCAACTTGTTTACGAACTTCACCTTTCAGTAAACGGTTTTCTTCATCATGAATTTGCAAGTTTGTTCTAAGACTTGTGGGTTATCAGCCCGCCACTCTTCCGCTGCGCTACTCTGATAAACTGAGGCGGATTCGTCGGAACTCCTCAAAACATCCTACATCTGAACGGTTTTGAAGCAGTCTGTACTACTACAATCAAAAGCTTCTTCTGTGTTTCTCCTTATTCTTCGAAACACAGATGGATAGGTCACTATGGGACAAGGGGAAAGATACAACGCGGTTGTTGGATTCAAGCTTGCAATAAAACATAAACCGGTAAGCAATGAAACCGAGAGAAACAAAGTAGTGCAACGAACATAAGTCAAGAAAATAGGATCAAAATAGGACTCCAGGTTACCTAAATAGAGTACCACATTGTAACCATGACGCGGTATATAGTTATGTTGGGGTAAAAATTTACACCCCGGTTTACCGAGTCAAAGTCAAGGTCAATCCCCAAGCTAGGTGGGCCCAAGCCCAGGTCAAGCGGGCTCATGCCCAAGTCGAGCCCGCGGCCAGCCTTCTCATGCAAACAACGAAATCATGTCATAAATAATTTTTATGTAATTTTTTATGCATGAATGTAAACAAAATCGGCATAGAGCCAATATTTTGTAAGCCCATGGCTTATGTGCAAAAATGAAATGGCATATAAGCCATGGGATAGCTAAAATGCCATTTTGCAAAGCCCAAGGGGCTATATGTAAATGTGTAAGCCTATAAAAGGGAACATGATGATGAATAATAGAACACTTTTTTCATTCCCTCAAAAACTAGGGTTTGTTCCTCCACTCTCTCTTTTTCAAGTTCTTCCTCTTCCTTTTTATTTTCCAAATAAATCAAGAGCTTAGCTCTCTTTTTTTTAAACTAAATAAAGTTTTACCATAAACCCATCTCCCAAAACTCCATCAAGAGAAGAAAAAGGGTCTCTTTTTTTATCATCCAAGATCTAGATCTTGGAGTTTCAAGAGAACCCATTTTGGGTTTCTTCTCAAAGGAGAAAGGAGAAAATCTTTTGGAGTTCAACTCCACAAATAAAATTCTTTTGGAGTTCAACTCCACCACCAGGAAAATTATTTTGGAGTTCAACTCTACTACAAAAATTCTTTTGGAGTTTGACTCCACAGTAAAAATCTTTTGGAGTTCAACTCCACAAATAAAGTTCCTTTGGAGTTTAACTCCACTGCAGAAATACTTTTGGAGTTTAACTCCACAAAAAAAATACCTTTTTTTTTGGGAGTTTAACTCCACATTATAATTTTTATGGCCATATAAAATTCCTTTGGAGTTGAACTCCACGTAAAAAAAAAAAAAATTGCGGTCACATGCAAAGCATGTGACCGGGTCACATGTTTAACATGTGACCAGTATGTGACCGGGTCACATGCTTAAACATGTGACCGGGTCACATGTTTAACATGTGACCCCCTCACATGAGGGGTCACATGTTAGCATGTGACCCCCATTTTTTAAAAAAATAAAATAAAATAAAATAAAAAATTCTCTTTTCTTCTTTCTTCCTCCTTTTTTTATTAAAAAAAATAATAAATAAATATTAAATAAATAAAAATAATATTTTTAAATTAAAAAAAAATATTTAAAAATTTATTAAAAAAAATAATAATTCTCCAAATATTTATTTCCTTATTTATTTTCGTTTTTATATATAGAAAATATATATATATATATATATATATATATATATATATATATATATATATATATATATATATATATATATATCTTTTTACAAGTGGAATAAAACAGAAAAAAAAATATACACACTGCATATTGAGTTTGCATGACCAGTTTAACCCGTCAATCGGAGGTTCCTTCGCTCCAAATGCGAGGGGTAATTAACGGCAGCTTAGTCCGCGGCCGCCGGAGATTCGGATCCCCACAATCAATAAACCCCGGCCTACCCTAGGCAGGGGGAATCTGTAATGCGCCTGACAAGCGCACGCGTATTCCCATCTCAATGGGGTGACGAAAAACACCCTACAGATTCTGGCATGCCCGGTGGGACCATCTCTCCTCCCATATTTCGGGTTAAATGTTCATGCGAACTCAATCAATATACATATCGATTGCCTATACTGAAATAATGTTTCTATTTGAGGGTTAACAATTTCCAATTGCCATATTCGATGCAAGTCGGTATTTGAACGATTTTTCTTGGCCCCGGCTGGGGGCAAGGCCATCAACACTGACAAAGTAATAAGTCATCTCGGGCAAACTCCAGCGGTACCCCCGACAACTACCCAATCAGGTATCTTCTCTGACCTCTACGTCGTTAAACTGGAAACAGCTGACCTCTAAGTCGTTAAACTGAAAACAGATGACCTCTAAGTAGTTAAACTGGAAGCAACAGACCTCTACGTCTTTAAACTGGAAACAGATGACCTCTAAGTCGTTAAATTGGAAACAGCAGACCTCTACGTCGTTAAACTGGAAACAGATGACCTCTAAGTCTTTAAACTGGAAATAGATGACCTCTAAGTCTTTAAACTGGAAACCGCTGATCTCTAAGTCGTTAAACTGGAAACAGATGACCACCAAGTCGTTAAACTGGAAACAGATGACCTCCAAGTCTTTAAACTGGAAACAGATGACCTCCAAGTCGTTAAACTGGAAACAGATGACCACCAAGTCGTTAAACTGGAAACAGATGACCTCTAAGTCGTTAAACTGGAAACATTAGACCTCTAATTCTTTAAACTGGAAATAGATGACCTCTACGTCTTTAAACTGGAAACAGTAGACCTCTAAGTCTCTAAACTGGAAACAGATAGACCTCTAAGTCTCTAAACTGGAAACAGATGGCCACCAAGTCGTTAAACTGGAAACAGATGACCTCTACGTCTTTAAACTGGAAACAGATGACCTCTAAGTCGTTAAACTGGAAACAGCAGACCTCCAAGTCCTTAAACTGGAAACAGCAGACCTCCAAGTCGTTAAACTGGAAACAGATGACCTCCAAGTCGTTAAACTGGAAACAGATGACCTCTACGTCTTTAAACTGGAGACAGATGACCTCTACGTCTTTAAACTGGAAATAGTAGACCCCTAAGTCTTTAAACTGGAAACAGAGGACCGCCACGTCGTTAAACTGGAAACAGTCGACCTCTAAGTCGTTAAACTGGGAATGTAAAAAAAAGTGTAAATAAAAAAAAAGTGTAAATAAAAGAAAAATAAAGAAAAGCCGAAATGATGGGGCAACTCGCAATAAAAATCAGCGAGTAAAAATGAAAATGAAAATAAAGCCGAAATGATGGGGCAACCGCAAATAAATAGCCGAAATGATAGGGCAATCGCGACCTTCGCGATAAGAAAAGCTGAAATGATGGAGAAATCGCGGTAAAACAAAACAAAAAAAACAAGGGCGGATGATGAGTTGCTCCTGGCATTACTCCAGTGCAGCAATGCAGACGCCAAACAAAAATCCAATTTCCCAAAATTCTTCCGGCCCTACGGTTAGTCCCCAAATTGACTACCGTATACAATCCACGGGCTCAAATAATTCTCAGCATACCCATGCCCTACCGCAACCACCAGTTACGCGGCTGGTCTCCGCCTTTAGAATTATGCTCCATTAAGAAGACCCACTCATGTGTCCTTACGATGCATGAGGAGAACAAACCTTCGTGGGATCCTTACGACTCACGAAGGAAAAAAACACACTTAAGAGTTCTCACTACTTTTAAGGAGAAAATACACTTGCGGGATCCTTACGACTCGTAGGGAGAAAATGCTTTTATGGGACCCTCACGGCCCATAAAATTGAAAAGTCTTAGGTGATAGGGATCCAAACCTATCTCCTAAGCCATCGCTCCCCAATCCCCAAGTGGCGAATGATGAGTCGCTCCTGGTACCATATTCCAGTGCAGCGATGCAGACGCCAACCAAATTCCAAATCCCAATCCCCAACTGGCGAATGATGAGCCGCTCCTGGTACCATATTCCAGTGCAGCGATGCAGACGCCAACCAAATTTCAAATCCCAATCCCCAAGTGGCGAATGATGAGTCGCTCCTGGTACCATATTCCAGTGCAGCGATGCAGACGCTAACCAAAGTCCAAATCCCATACCCAAATGGCGAATGATGAGTCGCTCCTGGTACCATATTCCAGTGCAGCGATGCAGACGCCAACCAAATTCCAACTCCCATACCCCAACGGCGAATGATGAGTCGAACCTGGTACCATATTCCAGTGCAGCGATGCAGACGCTAACAAAGTCCCGAAATCTTTTTGGCCCTACGGTCTGGATCATACATCCTGCAAAACCGTATACAATCCACGGGCGTAAAACGATCCCAATCTCTCCCAAGTCCTTCCGGGGCAAATGATGATTCGCTCCTGGTACCATATTCCAGTGTAGCGATGCTGATGCCAAACAAAAACCAATTCTCAAATCCTCTCGGGGCAAATGATGAGTTGCTCCTGGCATTATTCCAGTGCAGCAATGCAGATGCCAAAACAAAAATCCCCAAACCCTCTCATGACAAATGATGATTCGCTCTTGGTACCATATTCCAGTGTAGCGATGCTGATGTCAACCCAAATCAAAATCAACGAGTCAGCTTCCACTCTGACACCGCAGAAAGCGGAGCAAGTCAGAATCCAATCTCGACACCGCAAGAAGCGGAGAAAGTCAAGTCTACCCCTGACACTGCAAGAAGCAGAGCAAGTCAAATCAAGCGTCGACCGTCCATGTCGTAAAACGGGCAGTGCAGGCTCCCGCAAATTGGGAACCCAAATCGCTTCGGATCAGAGCGTCGACCGTCCATGTCGCAAAAAGGGCAGTGCAGGCTTCCTACAAAGCAGGAACCAGATCGCTCCGGGCCAGGGAAACGTCTACCACGGACACTCCGTCTCGGAGATGCATCAAAGTGTCGACCGTCCATGTCGTAAAACGGGCAGTGCAGGCTCCCGCAAATTGGGAACCCAAATCGCTTCGGATCAGAGCGTCGACCGTCCATGTCGCAAAAAGGGCAGTGCAGGCTTCCTACAAAGCAGGAACCAGATCGCTCCGGGCCAGGGAAACGTCTACCACGGACACTCCGTCTCGGAGACGCGTTAAGCGTCGACCGTCCATGTCGTAAAACGGGCAGTGCAGGCTCCCGCAAATTGGGAACCCAAATCGCTTCGAATCAGAGCGTCGACCGTCCATGTCGCAAAAAGGGCAGTGCAGGCTTCCTACAAAGCAGGAACCAGATCGCTCCGGGCCAGGGAAACGTCTACCACGGACACTCCGTCTCGGAGACGCGTTAAGCGTCGACCGTCCATGTCGTAAAACGGGCAGTGCAGGCTCCCGCAAATTGGGAACCCAAATCGCTTCGGATCAAAGCGTCGACCGTCCATGTCGTAAAAAGGGCAGTGCAGGCTTCCTACAAAGCAGGAACCAGATCGCTCCGGGCCAGGGAAACGTCTACCACGGACACTCCGTCTCGGAGACGCGTTAAGCGTCGACCGTCCATGTCGTAAAACGGGCAGTGCAGGCTCCCGCAAATTGGGAACCCAAATCGCTTCGTAACAGGGCGTCGACCGTCTATGTCGCAAAAAGGGCAGTGCAGGCTCCCGCAAATTGGGAACCCAAATCGCTTCATAACAGAGCGTCGACCGTCCATGTCGCGAAAAGGGTAGTGCAGGCTTCCTACAAAGCAAGAACCAGATCGCTCCGGGCCAGGGAAACGTCTACCACGGACACTCCGTCTCGGAGACGCGTTAAGCATCGACCGTCCATGTCGCAAAAAGGGCAGTGCAGGCTCCCGCAAATTGGGAACCCAAATCGCTTCGGATCAGAGCGTCGACCGTCTATGTCGCAAAAAGGGCAGTGCAGGCTCCCGCAAATTGGGAACCCAAATCGCTCCGGATCAGAGCGTCGACCGTCTATGTCGCAAAAAGGGCAGTGCAGGTTCCCGCAAATTGGGAACCCAAATCGCTTCGTAACAGAGCGCCGACCGTCCATGTCGCGAAAAGGGCAGTGCAGGCTTCCTACAAAGCAGGAGCCAGATCGCTCCGGGCCAGGGAAACGTCTACCACGGACACTCCGTCTCGGAGACGTGTTAAGCGTCGACCGTCCATGTCGTAAAACGGGCAGTGCAGGCTCCCCATAAATTGGGAACCCAAATCGCTCCGGATCAGAGCGTCGACCGTCCATGTCGCAAAAAGGGCAGTGCAGGCTTCCTACAAAGCAGGAACCAGATCGCTCCGGGCCAGGGAAACGTCTACCACGGGCACTCCGTCTCGGAGACGAGTTAAGCGTCGACCGTCCATGTCGTAAAAAGGGCAGTGCGTCCCAAAAAGTGGGAACCAAAGCAAGTCGCCTCCACGTGAAAGAAGATCCATCAATTGCATGCACACGGCCCACATGTGCGGTGTGTATTTATTGATGGGGGGCAATTTGTTGGGGTAAAAATTTACACCCTGGTTGACCGAGTCAAAGTCAAGGTCAATCCCCAAGCTAGGTGGGCCCAAGCCCAGGTCAAGCGGGCCCAAGCCCAGGTCGAGCCCGCGGCCAGCCTTCCCATGCAAACAACGAAATCATGTCATAAATAATTTTTATGTAATTTTTTATGCATGAATGTAAACAAAATGGGCATAAAGCCAATATTTTGTAAGCCCATGGCTTATGTGCAAAAATGAAATGGCACATGAGCCATGGGATGGCTAAAATGCCATTTTGCAAAGCCCAAGGGGCTATACGTAAATGTGTAAGCCTATAAAAGGCAACATGATGATGAATAATAGAACACTTTTTTCATTCCCTCAAAAACTAGGGTTTGTTCCTCCACTCTCTCTTTTTCAAGTTCTTCCTCTTCCTTTTTATTTTCTAAATAAATCAAGAGCTTAGCTCTCTTTTTTTTAAACTAAATAAAGTTTTACCATAAACCCATCTCCCAAAACTCCATCAAGAGAAGAAAAAGGGTCTCTTTTTTTTATCATCCAAGATCTAGATCTTGGAGTTTCAAGAGAACCCATTTTGGGTTTCTTCTCAAAGGAGAAAGGAGAAAATCTTTTGGAGTTCAACTCCACAAATAAAATTCTTTTGGAGTTCAACTCCACCACCAGGAAAATTATTTTGGAGTTCAACTCCACTACAAAAATTCTTTTGGAGTTTGACTCCACAGTAAAAATCTTTTGGAGTTCAACTCCACAAATAAAGTTCCTTTGGAGTTTAACTCCACTGCAGAAATACTTTTGGAGTTTAACTCCACAAAAAAAATACCTTTTTTTTGGGAGTTTAACTCCACATTATAATTTTTATGGCCATATAAAATTCCTTTGGAGTTGAACTCCAAAAAAAAAAAAAAAGTTTGCGGTCACATGCAAAGCATGTGACCGGGTCACATGTTTAACATGTGACCAGACCGGGTCACATGCTTAGCATGTGACCGGGTCACATGCATAGCATGTGACCGGGTCACATGCTTAAACATGTGACCGGGTCACATGCAAAGCATGTGACCGGGTCACATGTTTAACATGTGACCCCCTCACAAGAGGGGTCACATGTTAGCATGTGACCCCCATTTTTTTTTTAAAAAAATAAAATAAAATAAAAAATTCTCTTTTCTTCTTTCTTCCTCCTTTTTTTATTAAAAAAAATATTAAATAAATATTAAATAAATAAAAATAATATTTTTAAATTAAAAAAATATTTAAAAATTTATTTAAAAAAATAATAATTCTCCAAATATTTATTTACTTATTTATTTTCGTTTTTATATATAGAAAATATATATATATGTATATATCTCTTTTTACAAGTGGAATAAAACAGAAAAAAAATATACACACTGCATATTGAGTTCGCATGACCAGTTTAACCCGTCAATCGGAGGTTCCTTCGCTCCAAATGCGAGGGGTAATTAACGGCAGCTTAGTCCGCGGCCGCCGGAGATTCGGATCCCCACAATCAATAAAGCGCGGCCTACCCTAGGCAGGGGGAATCTGTAATGCGCCTGACAAGCGCACGCGTATTCCCATCTCAATAGGGTGACGAAAAACACCCTACAAGTTACAATCACATAACTCCATTCAAGTCGCCCAAACCCTATTATCCGAATCAAGGGAAAATAGGGGAGAAACAATAAGTAACCAAAAGGATTCCAAGTTGAGATGTGAAGTCATTTCCATATCGTCAAGATAAAGGGTCAAGAGAAAGATAAGATTCAAGAATAACGACAACAATGTGTAAGGACATGTTCCTAATTCCGAGTTTCTTGGTTAGTGTATTGGGTTCAATACTCAACGACAAAAGAACCAAAACCGACTAAACCTAAATCCTTTGGCTCTGATACCAAACAAACTCTGTCAAGCCCCGATTTCCAGATTGTGCAAACTACGGAATATGATAGAGCCAACCATGCTACCTGTGGATAGGAATCATCCCTCCACAGTCACATTATGGCTGTCTATAGGATATCAAGAATAATAAAATTATAAAACTATCTAGTACATGTCTATTAGCCATAGAACAAAAGAGTCAAGAAATGTTTAAGCGGAAACAATAGTAATATCCAATAAACAACATATGAAAATACGTCCTAATACGGGCTCACATCAAGAAATAAAAGCTGCGGAAAAACTAAACTAAATATCACTAAACTCAATCCTCACTGCTCGGCTTGATGGATAAAGTACTCTTGTTCAGTCTGCGATAGAGATAGAAGAACTGGGCCATACAAAACCCAGACGTCAATACGTCATAATATCAAACAATTATAATAACCAGGATGTAACAAGATATATAGACATGAATATAAATCAACAACAAGAATATAAACAGTGAGGTGCGTGTGTGTATGTGATATGTAACCTAAACTGGGCTTCTAGGTTATCTATACTAAAGTCTTCGAAATTAATTAATGTAATCCTCATCGTAACCCATCAGTCTATGCCCCGTTCATCCACACGGGACCACGGTAACAGGATTATTCTGTAACGCCCGGAAAAATGGCAAACAGGATATTCCGTAACGCCCGGAAAAACGGCAAACATGTAATAATAGCCTTTTGAGTTACGGTTTGGATACATTCTTGATTTCCCCTTTACCCCGAGGTTAGTGTTCAAGTCAGGTATTGGCAAGATAGATCTAATGCCAACACAGGATCAAGAAAGTACAGGTTTTCGTCTATGCAGACAACAGGATACGTCCGTCAGGACAACATGTCAATATTGTTGGCATTAGTAACTAGATCCGTATAACAAGTCAGTAGTGTGTCGTGAACCTGTCAGGTGATGTACACGGATCAACTAGATATCCAAGGTAAAACTGTAACGAATATTGAAACACGATCAATGCACGGATGCACATGTATCTACCTGTGATAACCTGTTGTAAGTCCATGACTAAGTATGATGCACATTAGCAAGCACGTTGTACTAAAATAACAGTAACATGATATAATGAGGTTCCAGCATACAACTAGATATGCAATTATCAGTACGGATACGTGCGGGTATCGAAAAACGGTAAAACTATAATATGGGATGCATAATTAAAAGACATGTATTATTTTTATTCATATGCATATAAATATAGTAGCATAGCATATAACAAGATAAACTTGCCTGATCGGATCTCACGTTGGAGCACACACGTCACGTTCGACGTCGGGTAAACGTCGCGATGCGAACCACGTGCGTACAGGACTAGACTTGGCTATCCAAGGACGTGACCATGCTGGATGATAACGATGACTGGTCAACCGGATCGTCGGCGACGTGCGCTACTCTGGCGACGTCAAGAACCGAGAAAGCAAGAAAGCAAAGAAAGAAGAAAGAAGAAGAAGGGCTGTATTGTTCTCTAGTGTTGGCTCTGGGATTATGGGACAGAGAGGGGTGACTACGACAAGGTCGTGGGTGATCGGCGGTGAGGTGGTGCGGGCGATGGGTATGGGCTGCAGGTGAGGTTTGGGTTTTGCAGGGGTTGGGGTTCTTAGGTTCTCATCGGGGGTGAAGGAGAAGAGAGGAGGTAATGGTGATGATGGTGATGCCGGAGTGATGGGAACGGCGACGAGGTCGGTGGTGGAGGAGATGGGTGTAGTGGGTTCCTTAGGTAGGGCGTCGTCGGGGTTATGATGGTGGCGTTTGAAGAGGGAGGTAATGAAGAAGATGAGGGTGAGGAGATGGGGAGGGGATGAAGGCGAGGGTGGTGACGGCGAGGGTGAGGTAGGGTTAGGGCGTAAGTTTCTCGCGGCAGAGGAGGCGGGAAAATAAAGAAAAGAGGTGAGAGAGAGTGGTATTGTAAAAATTTAGGTTTATAAAATAAGAATATATATATATATATATATATATATATATATATATATATATATATATAGAGAGAGAGAGAGAGAGAGAGGGAGGGGGGAGTGAGAGTGTAGAGAGAGACGGAGAGAGTAAGGATTAGAATATAAATATTATAATACATATAAAATATATAACTGTTATATTATAGGTTTAGGAATATATTATAATATATATATGATAGGATTTATAGCTAATATCAAATATACTCTGAAAAATATCCGGATCCTGTCTAAATATCTAGTTTTAAAATACGGATAATATACATATCAATCAAAACCATAATGTGATGCCCGGTTAAAGAAAATGCATACCCCCAAGAACGGATACACGTAAAAACACGCAGCGATCCAAACGAGTCCGTTCAATAAACGGGACATGAACACGATGTCAGGATGCAACAATAGGGCATGGGGTATGATACAGGCTATGCTAGATGTTAAAATATGTTATCAGGTTATAATTTGTATATTTTAAAATATATGTAGATACTAGATATAAGATACATGTAATCGAACATATATGTATGCATGGATCCTCTGTACCAGTAAGGATATAACGTAATCTAGAATCAAGATGGGTTTCAAGCATGTGGGTTGGGTCGGATACTATCCACAGATACCGAATGCACTATCCGCACTCAAAGTAAATAATCAAGAAATAGCCACAAGATTAGAAAATACTCAAATAGAATACGGTATAAATGAACTAGGGCGTTATAGGATCTCGAAAGTGTCATTCTCCTCATGTGTGTAAGGACACATAAGTGGGCCTTCTCCTCATTTGTAGTTTGGTTTGCTAATGGTGGATGTTTTGGATGCAATTTTGTTGCAGGTAGCCCATGGATTGTGTACGGTAGTCAATTTAGAGACCGTCCACAGGGAAACGGATGCTTAGGGAGTATTGCTCACTTTTGGTGGGATTTTGGGGATGCAACTTTGTTGCAAGTAGCCCATGGATTATATATGGTACTCAATTTGGAGACCGGCCGTAGGGCAATGGCTTAGGAGACAGGTTTATGTCCCTGTCACCTAAGGCTTTTCAATTTTATGAGCCGTGTGAATCTCATAAAAGTATTTCGCCCTATGAATCGAAAGGATCTCATAGGTGCATATTCTCCTTAGGAGTCGTGTGGACCCTTAAGTGCATTTTCCCCTTGTGAATCGTAAGAATCTCATAAGAGTGTTTTCTTCATACGAGTCAGGAGGATCTCGTAAGCACCGTTCTCCTCATGTATCGTAGGGAAACATAAGTGGGTCTTCCCCTCATTGGTTTCTTAGTTTGCCAACGGAGGATGTTAGGATGCAACTGTATTTCTAGTAAGAAGTCATCGACGTGATTATTTCATGAAGAAGAATTTTCGGTGACTTTGTCACGAGTAGGACTCTACGTGGATGAATTTATAAATGAATGTTGTTTGAAGCATTCAACTTATTGTTTCGGAAAGCATTTAGCTTAATCCGCTTTGGAGAGATGAGAGACGGAGTTCCCGAATTCTTGATCCGAGAAGGTAGGGAGTGGAACGTATCGTCACCTACAGTTGACTCGAATTAAGAAATTCAAAGATCTAATCTCTACTTAGAGGAGTGATTACCAATATTGTCGAAGTGGGTTTCTCCTTGTTCATCGTAAGGATCTCACAAGAGTGTTTGTGAATTTTAGCCATTTAGGCGAGAATGGGGATTTTCCTTCAGGGCGAAAATGATGACTTGCCTTTTAGGCGAAAATGGAGATTTTTCCCTTTGGGCGAAAATGAAGATTTTGCCTTTTAGTCGAAAATGAAGTTTGTGCCACTTGGGTGAAAACTGGTGATTTGACTTTTAAGCGAGAACGAAGGATTTGCCTTTAGGGAAAAAGTGAGGATTTTTCCTTTTAAGCGAAGATGAAGGTTGTGCCATTTAGGCGAAGATGGATTTATCTCTAATAAATAAATCTTAAAGGTAATAGGATTAGGACTATAGAATCATTTCTAACATATATGCTACTAAAAAAGCATAGGTATTTATCTATTAAACGACTGCAATCTTTGGTATTTATATGCAATTAAGCCGTTTTAAAATGCTCTTTTTGAATTTCAAACACTCTGATCTCTCTCTCTCAAAAACACATTCAGGCACAAAGATTTAGGTTATCAAGAGATATGCAGACCAAAAGAATTCAATGGTTTAGGGGTGCTTAATCTCAAGGAAATGAACACTGCTTTATTAGCTAAATGGAGGTGGAAATTTATCTCTGAACCTTCGCTTCCATGGTATGAAATTATATTAAACTCATATTACAGAAGAGGATCCTTTTGGGATTCTACGTTGCTGCATTCCTCATTCATTTCCTCTTTTTGGAAAGGCGTGGAACGACATCATTAATAGTTTGCAGCCATTTTCCAAAGGCCTTAAAGTTAGATGTAAAAAAGGTGATATTGTCAGGTTCTGGAAAGATGCATGGTTGGGAGATCTACCGTTTACAATCATTCGTTCATTGTTGTTCAGTTTGACAACAAATCAAGAAGCATTATTTTCTTCTGTGGGAGAATTCAAAAACAAAGAATGGTTTTGATGTCTAAGATTTAGATGCTTTCTTACCGAAGAACATCAAAATGAATTAATTAACTATCTTGTTTCAATTACTTCCTTCTTCTCACCTTTCAAGAGTAACAGATATCTGAAATTGGAATTGGAGCACGGACGGAAAATTTACTGTTAAATCTCTTTACAAGTTCTTATCGTTTGGTGGATGCAAATGTCCAATTGCCAAGGTGCTATGGAAACGCAATATTCCATCTAAATTTAAGATTCACATGTGGTTTGTAACAAAAGAGAGATTTCTTACTTTGGATGTGATGATAAAAAAGGAATTGATAAGGAACTTTATGTGTTCCTTGCAATAAGAAATCGGAGACCGTCGAACATATCTTCCTAAAATGTGCTTTCGTAAAGTCTATATAGGCTAATAAAACATATTTATGGAAAATTTTAAATAAAAACATGGTTCAATGTTTTCATTACAGACTAAGTGGAGAATAAAACCGGTAGACAAGAAGATTAAAGTTATTTGGGATATATTCGTTATGGCCTTTTGTTGGTGTATTTGGGTTGAAAGAAATGCTTGAGTTTTCAAAGAGAAAAAATCATCTTCTTTAGCCGTCCTTCATAAAATAAATATGCTTCTGGAGTTTTGTACAAGCAATTGAAAAGAAAACGGATATCTTCTATATCGATCGATAGAGTATTTTTTAATCTCTTAGGTTATCTAATGTTATTTAGCTTGATAGGTGAATTATTATAAGATTCATATGTTATGTCTTTTATCTTTTTATTTTTAGCTTGTAATTTCTTCCATTTCATAATTTTAATGAAATATTTATCCGGCTAGGGCACCCTGCAGTGGCCTCCAATAGGGGTCATTGCGGCCTGCTAGCTATTTTGCAGTTAGGCCTCTAGACCCCAGTAGCCCGTGTGACATGCCACTGCAGTTTTGGGTCTGCAGGACCCGTTTTCACTTTTTGACCCTATCCATTGTTCTTGTTCTCAAGAAAAAAAAGATTTAGGTCATCCATTCCTATTTCATAAAGAACCTCTATAGATTCATTCTAAACTCATAATATTTAAATCACATGGAAATTTTAAGATACTTGCTATGAATTCATATGCATTGCATAATCCGAATACTAGCCTACATTAACTTTTTTGTTATATTATGCATTTAAGTTATATGGAGCATTAATTGGTTTTCCACACGTTACAATCGGTATCATCGAGGTCGGATTAAGATATAGATTTGGTTGACATTCATTCTTGAACTAACGTTAGACTAGTTTATCTTGTAGAGACCTTTTAGGACACATTGGCATTCACTTCATACACTCATCACATGTTTATTTGACCAACACATGTTATGTCTTACTGCCAAGCTCATGTTATCTTGCCATGCTTATATAGTTAACATGCACATTACCATGCACACTACTATACTTGTTCTCGTGTTTATGATTTATATCCATGTTATATCACATATTACCTTGCACTTTACTCATATAATTCACAACTATTTTTGGGGGCTTACCGAGTGCAAACTCGCTGACGGACATTCCAGCATGTTTCTTTCTTTCTTGGAATGTTCGTCAAGTGGTTTAATATGTCAGAGGAGTGGAACCGAAGAGGATTATAACTGGATCGTATCAGATCTTTAGTTTCAATCCAGCTTTTATTTACTGCCTCTTGTTCAAGGCTTCTTTGTTATGTATTTTGTTTTAAGATCTTGTATCAGTTTGAAACTCTGTGAAATTTAGAATGTAAATATATTATCATTGGATTTTCTTTCACTTGTGTTTTCTTGTTATCTTTATATTGCTTGCAGTACGCTTCACGTATTTGTATTGAAAAATATCCTTCACGGAATTAATACGTCGTGGGCCTTGTCACGTTCCTCCTACCATATTTTAGGAAGTGGGGCGTGACACTCTTGTTTCAATTACTTTCTTCTCTTCACCTTTCAAGAGAAATAGATATCTGGAGTTGGAATTGAAGTGCGGACGAAAAATTTACTGTTAAATCTCTCTACAAGTTCTTATCGTTTGGTGAATGCAAATGTCCAATTGCTAAGATGCTATGGAAATGCAATGTTCCATCTAAATTTTAAGGTTCACATGTGGCTTATAATAAAAAAGAGACTTTTTAGTTTGGATGTCATGATTAAAAAGAAATTGATAAAGGAACTTTATGTGTTTTGTGCAACAAGAAATCAGAAACCGTCGAATATATCTTCCTAAAATGTGTTTTCGTAAAGTCTATATGGGCTAATAAAAGACATTTAGGGAAAATTTAAAAAAACTGCTTCAATGTTTTCATTATGGACTAAGTGGAGAATAAAACGGGTTGATTAGAAGATTAGAGATATTTGGGTATATTTATCATGGCGTTATGTTGTTGTATTTAGGTTGAAAGAAATGCTAGAGTTTTTAAAAAGAAAAAAACCATCTTCTTTAGCTGTTCTTCATAAAATCAATATGCTTCTGGAGTTTTGGACAAACACTTCGAAAAGAAAACGGATATCTTCTATTCAGATAGATAGAGTATTTTTGAATTTCCTAGATTATCTAATATTATTAACCTTGATAGGTAAATTATTATAAGATTCATATGTTATGTCTTTTATCTTCTTAGTTTTATCATGCAATTTCTTTCATTTCATAATTTTAATGAAATGTTTATCTGGTTAGGGCACCCTGCAGTGGCCTCTCATATGGGCCAGTATGGTCTGATGTCTATTTTGCAGTTAGACCTCTAGACCCCTGTGGCCCGTCTGAGAGGTCACTGCAGGCCCCATTTTCTCCTTTTGACCCTATCCATTGTTTTCAAGGAAAAAAAAGAGTTAGGTCATCCATTCTTTTTTCATAAAGAATCTCTATAGCTTCATTCTAAACTCATACTATTTAAATCACATAGAAATTTTAGGATATTTAATATAAATTCATATGCATTGCATGAACAAAAAACTAGGCTACCTTAACTTATATGTCATATTGTGCATTTATGTTATATGGAGCATTAATTGGTTTCCACACATCACAATCGGTATCATAGAGTTCGAATTGAGAATAAGAAAACTTTTGTTTATTTATATTTTTAATTTTCTTTAGTAATACATTTATTTATTTAAATAAAATAAAGCATGAAATAGAGAGGAAAAGAAAACCCCAATATGAATTGCCTGCAAAACTCATGATACAAGACTTTGGTCTAAAATGAAAAGGCTCAACTCAAAAGAACTACCGATTTTTTGCCTCGGTTAGGAGAAACTACAAAATTCTCACAAAATTACAAGAAACTACCATACTTTAAAATTTTTGTGGTAGTTTCTTGCAATTATTGTTGAGGTGGTATTTTATTTATGGTAGTTTTTCGTAGTTTTTGAAAGTTTTATGGTAGTTTCATATAGCTTTTGAAAGTTTTGTGTTAGTTTCTTATGTATTTAACAAGAATTTGGTAGTTACTGATAATTATGCGAAATTATTTGATAGTTTTATGAAACTAAGCCAAATAAAAATAGATACAATGGATGCCATCATGTCCCCTGTAGGAGAATCCCACCAGCAACAAACGATGCATAAGTGCAATGCATGTAGTTATCATAATTTTTAGGTTCATGAATCACTATACCCAAAAATGATTTAGAAATGTAAAGCATTTAAGAATTAAATAATTTGAAAATGTTTGGGTGATGTGAATTCTAATCATGCAATGTATTCGACACAATTTAGTGCAAAGCATTTACTAATAATTGGCTATATAAAGGTGGCGAATAAACAATGCAATAATACACATCAAAATTTTATTGCTTTATTATTTGGCTGGTTTTGCCTGCCAATGCAATGGATAAATCATTGCGACTCCCAATAGCAGCAGAAAACGAGAGATACAAACAATTAAGGCTTAGAGTCCAATCCTTTAATCTTGATGACACTCGGAAAAGGTAACATTTTCCCCCATTTCAATTTTTCATAGTATTCATGTTTTGAATTTTATGCTCTACTCATTGTAAGTATGGTTTTTAGTTGAATCGAACAGTTGACATTATAACCCCCACCCACCCACCCACCAAATAAGATGAGGTTCTTATACGAGGAAAACACAAAGCTCACATTTCAATAGATTCATTTGTTGCTTAATGGTGCATAGTAAATTGTGTGAAATCTAAATGTTGCAAGCATAGAATTTTTTGGGCCTGAAAATGGTTAAAAGCACAATTGGAAGAAAAATATAATTGCAGAAAAATATAGGGTTTCAATATTGGACCCCTGAAATTTAACCGACTCTAAATACAGCCCCTCAAACTTACTATTTCAAATTCAACCCCCAAAACTTATGACTAAACCAAATAAACTCTTATGGTTAATTTCCATTCATTAAACCATTACTAATAACCATTAGGGGATTAAAATGACATATTTACTCATTCCATCCAATGCTCTTCAATAATCAAATTGATGAATTGGGAAAATATAAATCTAAGCATTATAGTTAGTGAATCAAAGGGGGAAGATGGAAAATTATCTTGAGAAAAATCAATGAAAAAACCTTAAACAAGATAGTTAGTGAAATCAAAGAAGAAAATATTAGATGGTATAAATGAGGGGATATTAAGTGAAATAAAAATAAAAATAAATTAACTTAAATGTTGTTAAGGAACCATGAAAAAACTCATGATGTCAAATAATGATACATTCTGTATATAAAAAAATTATCATTTATTCATAGTTAAGGTTAGGGCTAGAAATTTTCAACAACTTATATAAACGTGTAGGGTTGAAAGAGTGTGTATCATCGCAAAGAAGGGGTTCATTTGAAAAGAAATGTTCGTTCGAAAGAAGTAGAAGAATTTTGCATGCCTTGGAGAGCTAAAAGGGTAGTTTCGTTGAGAGAATGGGAGGTAAATTGGGATGAAGTTTCGAATCCTAACTCAAGTTAGTTTTAAGACAAACATAAACTAAGGTTTAGATTACAGAAGGTCCTATTTAATCAATTAGAAAGTTTTACGGGTTGTAACAGAGAATTAGTATGTTTTAGGGGTTGTATCTAAAATTAGCTAAGTTTTAGGGGTTCAATATAGAAAAAAGCCAAAATAAATATGATTGTTTTAAGCTTTTGTTACAGGATTTCTATATCCAAAGCGCATCTTCTACTTAACTTAAGATATAAACAAATATCTGAAATGCAACATTAAGAATACTTTGCGCTTTCAATTTCTCCTTCAATTTATAATTTTGGATAAGGGAATCTAACTAATTCAAACTTTTCAGAGGATGAATTATGAAGATCTTCTGCTTGGAAATCTACGGGATCTTCATTCTGTGCTTGTCCTCACTTCCAACCATGTAGATCGAGACGGTATGCATCATTAACAAAAAAATTAAAATAAAATGTTTTATAGTAGTTTGAAGATCGATCATAAGATTTTGCACTAACATGTTTTACTTGATATTGCAGACATCCCGATAAAAGATGAAACCGGGATCAACCGTTCAACTGGATTCCACACGCGCAAACAAGACGTCGGGAGTGGCAAAATTGTCGCAACTGAGATAAATCCTAGACAGACATGAGTGGAAACAATCCAAAAGGACGTAATTCTCCGCATATAGTTGCATGGAAGAAAATGATTTATGTGGCTGATCCAAAAAGTTTGTAATGCAACTTGTTAATTACCGTTGATATTTGTAATTCCATGTATTGCGAGTTTCATGTTATGAAAATCATCATCAAATAATATCATACATTTACAATGTATAATAATCAACAAATAGAAGTTGCATATTAAATTAGCAAAAGAAACAGAAGTTTCATTTGATTTCCTAAAAGTTTTTTATGCATGATGAATTTACAGAATAAATGATTAGAATGAACAAGTGGATTGAATCGATCGACTGCAAGATCCCCTTAGCAGTACGTTATGTGATCATAAATTAATTTAGATTGCAAGACTAAATGAAATGAATGTGAGGAAGCAGGAATAGAAGAGGAAATGACAACAAACATTAATGCATAAACAACAATGTACCGTGATGAATATTTTCAGATCATAATGCAATTTAACTAAGAGAATGGCAAATTCATCATAATTTCCTATCAAAAATATAATAATTTGTAGCAATACAAAATGACTTAAAAAATGAGTCCTGAAATTTGGAGCAATTTAATTAAGAATGACTTCAAAATTGAGCATCCTGATTCCATGCACATATGTAATACAAAATGTCTAATGCCGAAAATACCCTAAAAATTCGTTAAAATTACATGACCGACACCACTAACAAATTTAGGTCAAGGGCGAAAACTGTGAACGCCTTCTTGAGCATGCAAACATTCAGTCTAGTTCGTTAAAAATGAGTCCTGAAATTAGTTAGTTTGAGATCATATACTAATCTCTCCTGGATGACCAAGTGCATGTAAATTCAATAATCTTTTTTAGTTATATATGCATATGCCGCAAAAATTATATATGACCAAAAAAAGGAAAAAAAGAAAAAAGAAAAGTTCAAACTCAATCGATTGGAGCAGTGCATGTCTGCTGTGATCCTCTTTGCCACATCTTTCGTATATGTCCGTTGTGACTCAATCGATTATAAGACATTGATCATCAAGAGAAATATGAGATTTATTTAACGAGGGAGCATCCATACATGCTAGTTAACTTTGTTGCATATGTATGCCCTAGAGACCATTTATAGTATTGGATGCTGAGAATATATATGTACAGGACAGTCTTGGTCGATATGATAGTATATTATTTGGTTTGTTTCTATTTTAACATGTGTATATATTTTACTTGTTATTACGTATCGTTAATACATATTGATAAAGCCACACTACTACAAATAAGGATTGTCCCTACGGATTTATCCGTAGGGGCAACCCACTGCCCCTACGGATATATGCGTAGGGGCGAAAAAATACCCCGTAGATGCAAAGGCCGTAGGTGCAAGTTGAAGCCCTGAACTTGCCCTTACGGGCTAATTCTTGCCCCTACGGATTTCTGTGTAGGTCCTGGTTCCCCTACGGAGTAATCCGTAGGGTAAAAAAAGTTATATTATTTACAGTTTTTTTTAATATATTGAATGTACCTACGGACATAACCGTAGGGCCATGCTCTAACCCCTACGGATATCTGCGTAGGTACCTATCCGTAGGGGCCAAATATCAGGATTCTTGATATTTGGCCCCTATGGATAACGCCGTAGGGGCTACGCTGTGGCCCCTACGGATATGTCCGTAGGGGCACTCCCAACCCCTGGTACTGAGATCAGGGGGGAATATCAGTTACTGCTGATATTGTGCCCCTACTGCTATACCCGTAGGGGCAATATGGGTACCTACGGATTAATCCATAGGTACACATTATCTGTATTTTTTTTTTAAAAATGGGCTCCTTGATTTTTTCCCGCCCTGTGCACAATAATATATACATCAATCAAATATAAAATTAATCATCACACAACATATATCGCAGTATTCATAATCACATCTCACGCATATAATATACAAAAGAAACCAAAAAACTGAATATGATATAAATATAAACCAAAATCAATATCGCCCAAAATGTTTCAAAATGTAGTACAATATATTTCATATAAATAAATACATGTTTCAAAAAATAAGAATAAAAAAGCTAGCCTAGCTCGGTCCAGCTCCACCTCTGATAAACGTTAGAATCTTGCGCCTACCCCGTCGCGTCTGGACCTGACGTGTGCAATAAGCGTGTAAGAACTGTGTATTATTCGAATTCTTATCATTATCGAGTTATTTCGAAACCCCATTTGGATATCTAGTTTGAAAAACCGTAGTTTATTTTAATTAGATATGTATATGTATGATTAATCAAACCCAAGTCTACAACCAAATAAGCTCAGGCTACGTACTGATATTGGATATGTTGATATCTATAATATGACATGATATTTTACTATTAAGTAGTATACATACCAGCATCTCCTTCAACTCCTGAACGGTGGCCTTCAAGCTCTCCAGTTCCTGCTGGATACGTCGCTCACTGGAGACAGAGGAAGTAACCGCCGGGGTGGAGTCCAACCTCATATGGGCCCTGCTAGAGCCCAGTCCTCGGCCTCTCTCCCAACCTCCGTGGTGCCGTCCGTGTGCGGCGTCCAGGACTGGGGTCAGCAGCCTCGAATGTTGCCTTCCCCCTAGCAACTGTCAGAACATTATATTTAGCACATACTGGTCTATAAAATTGACAAGAAATACCAAAATCAACAAATTCAAAGCCTTACCTATAGAGATAGAAGATGTGTTCCTATGGTATCTGCATGTATCAAAATTTGAATAATATTAATTAATTTCAGTACATACATATTAACAAGGTAAACTCGCATATAGCGCTGCTTACACATAAGACAGGGAGTGAACAAGCTCTTGTAGATCATCAGGCCCAAATCTAATCTCATCAAGCAGCCCATGATAATGAGTTGGACGACTAAACAAGGTCCACGACTTACAATCATTCCCGCATGCGAGCACATATAAAAATCATAGTTTCTAGGATGACAAATTTTATTGTCAACTACTGTCACCATCTACAGCTAGACAATAATAAAAATTACTAAGTAAGAGCAAAAGGAATGTGTGTATATTTATGATATAGCATTCTAAATCAATATACATGCCCTATATGATATATAAACATACCTGTAGGAACGGGAGTGGCCTCTGTCCCTGATATGGACACATCACCAACAACTAGACAATCAAACATTGACAATATAAGTAATTTTGACATAAACAGGCATGAATATCTATAATATTACATTCAAAATGGATATTAGAGAGCGCACCTGCAGTGAGAAGTGATAAAAGTATCACCCAACAAGGATATAATTTACAGAATCAGTTGAAACTCTTGAAAGTCATAGAAAAACCTGACCTACACAAATCTGATGTATGCTTTCCATTGGACACTAAGAAGTCTCTAAAGGGAAAAGCCAATGTGAAAGCCATCATTAGTTCATATCAGAAGATTGATGCTGAAACAGAGAACAATGAATTCCATTTTCTTCTTCTTCTGCCACATTACTATCTTCTCCTTCTTCTTCTGCCATATTACTGTCTTCTCCTTCTTATTATGTGCGCGTGCAAATTCAATGACTATATTGAGAATATGGATTAATAGCGGGTAGGAAAAGTATTTCTCAAATGGGTTTTGCATCTAAAAACCATAAACTACTAAGTAATAGCATATATAATTTTTTTAGTATAAAGGTTGTAATTTTAAGTTTTCCCTTATAGTGACATGATTTAACTGCCTTTATAAACTACAAGTGTGCATGAATTTACAGTAGCCAATAATCTGCAAACTGGGCATTTTTTGGTTTTCAAATACAAAGGCAATATGGTGTTTAGCTTCAAAGCACTTGCCAGAAAACAAAATTCTCTGCTTCTAAAAGATCTTTGAAGAAAAAGAAGAAGGCCCAGGATTCATATGTGGATATTCTTGAAGACTCTGGTAGGCTATAAATTTCATTGATTTTGTTGTTGCTGTTTGATTTTAATTTTTGATTTTATTTGGTTTAATTAAACTTAATTGCAGTTTCAGATGGATTAGACGAAGATAATGAGAATACGGCATCGAAGAAGAGGAAAAGGATGTATGGATGCTGCAAAAATACATGTCTCGGCAAATGGTAAGTAATTTATTGATCACGACATTTACCCATTTTGTATATAGGTCACTGTTTTTCTTTTGTTTTAAAAAAATTTGGGTGTGCTATTCTACTATTTACAACTAAAAAAAAAAGGTAGACATAAAGATCAAAGTGCAATTTTTGAAATGAGTGTGCTATTCTACTATCTACAATTTCTATCTTCTTCTCTCTATTTCTTTTATAATCAATCTCCATGACTATTACCATGACTCTCGACTAACAAAGGTGGATTTTCGTCCTCGGTAGCTTGATAATTGATGGAGGATATAAACTTTTGACGACACCTAACGAAAAGTGGACCCTCTTTTCTTCATTAATTCACTCCTTGTGTGTGTGTATGTTTGTTTTTTGAATTAAAGGTCATTGATTTTAGAAAGACCTGATGATATATATATATATATATATATATATATATATATATATATATATATATATATATATATATGTTGAATATATGTAGGGTGATATGCATGATCACAAGAGCTTGGTGGAGGCAATAAAAAAAGTTGATGTGGTGATCTCTATGCTGGGCTACAAATATCATGAGCAGTTGGTTGATTATAAGTGCATGCTGCGTGAATAAATATTGTGTTAATTCCAAACTAAATACAAATATAACAATTATATAGTATTCGATTTGATTTCAAACAAATACCAAATAAGAATTTATTGTACAGGTTCACGACTTACAACCATTCCAGCATGCGAGCACATATAAAAATCATAGTTTCTAGAATGACAAATTTTATTGTCAACTACTGTCACCACCTACAGCTAGACAATAATAAAAATTACTAAGTAAGAGCAAAAGGAATGTATGTATATTTATGATATAGCATTCTAAATCAATATACATGCACTATATGATATAAAAACATACCTGGAGGAGCGGGAGTGGCCTCTGTCCCTGATATGGACGCATCACCAACAACTAGACAATCAAACATTGACAATATAAGTAATTTTGACATAAACAGGTATGAATATCTATAATATTACATTCAAAATGGATATTAGAGAGTGCACCTGCAGTGAGAAGTGGTAAAAGTATTACCCAACTAGGGTGTAATTTACAGAATCAGTTGAAACTCTTGAAAGTCATAGAAGAACCTGACCTGCACAAATCTGATGTATACTTTCCATTGGACGCTAAGAAGTCTCTAAAAGGAAAAGCCAATGTAAAAACCATCATTAGTTCATATCAGAAGATTGATGCTGAAACAGAGAACAAGGAATGCCATTTTTTTCTTCTTCTGCCACATTATTGTCTTCTCCTTCTTCTTCTGCCACATTACTGTCTTCTCTTTCTTATTATGTGCGCGTGCAAATTCAATGAAAGCAGAAACTCCAGTGACAAACTTAGGTTGCATACGTTGTTGCCAATTCACATACATCCAGTCCTTAACCCTGACGTACTCATGGGCCATGTTAGACTGTATCATATAAATTGTAGGTTTTGATGACTATATTGAGAAATCTAAGAACGGGATGGTTACTGACAAAGGAGAAAATCCGTGTATATGCTTTGTGTGTGCGTTTATCGTTGAAAAGAATAAATTATCGATAATTAAAGTTAGATTTGAGGATACCCATGTATGAGTTGTATTCTATATATGTGTGTTTCGATTTATAATTTCGCTTAAGTGTAGGGTTGTTTTTACTTAAAGAAGTATCATCATCTACTATATATCAAAAAATATAGCAAACTAGGACTAGAACTCATTTAACATTATCAACTAGTGAGATTTCAATGTCGAAAACTCCCTAAAGAGGAAAATTACTAAAAGGAAAAGACTCTTTGAACAAAACGCATCCACTAGCAATAAAAGATATTGTATCATGCTTTAGTACCAACACACAAGCACCTACATCTTACTATGATCATAACAACATCATAATGATTTGTCAATTGCCTTGCTCATATTATGAAATTATGAACACCAAAACTCTATTCAAATCTCCATCTCAATAATTAAGCCGATAAAGGGAAAAATAATAACCAAAAAGAGGAGAGAGTCTTAATTTGCATGCCCAAAGTTTCATGATAGACAGAGACCAGGAGAAAAGGAGAGAGAGGAGAGAAAATATCACAAGCAATGAAAAAAGTTGGGAAGGTGTTGAACATCATCTTTGTAACTTGTAATATGTGGCCATTTATCATCGATATCTAAGTTTTTCTTTATCAATGTAGAATCATTGAGTTTAGAAGAAGATTCTAAGAAGTTTTACCACCGGCTATTCGTCTAACGTCCAGTCTTTGGTGTCACACAAAATTCTTGAATCAATATGATCCTGAGACTCGATCAAGATTCTCTGGACTAAAAAATTCCAAGGAATTGCTATTTGAATTATGTTAATTTGGAACACGTTTGTATGATTGAAGCTAAGAAACAAATATATTTCCATATTATATCATGCATTGTTTTATCAAAAATAATATTATCGCATACCTAGCTATGTGCTGAAGTAGGCTATATATCTCTACAGAGAGAGAAATTTATAACCAACATGCCACGAATATTGAGATTATATATATATATATATCTATATATATATATATATATATATATATATATAAGTAGACATTTGAATCTAGACAAATAGAAAACAAAACTTTATTGCTCCCTTGTCTCTTATCAAAATCATTAGAAATGTTCATTTTTAGGGGGCTCAAAGTTTCCTTCACAAGCTTTAAAAGAAACCTAGAAAAATTCTCACCCCCTGCCGCAACCCCCTGCCTCAACCCTAACCCTAACCCTAACCCCAACCCCAACCGCAACCCCCTGCCGAACCCCAACCCCAACCGCAACCCCAGCTATGAAACATATTAGAAAAAGGATAGAAGTTCAAGATGTTAATAACACGATGATAATCAAAGCAGTTGCGTACAGATGCTAAAACCAAATATGTGACACGATATTCTTGTAAAGATAGACATGTATTAAAAGAGGAGACGCCCAAATTAAATCCATAACTAAATCCCTATTTTGCCCTTCCTTTTCTTCAAATCAGAAATGTGTCTTTTTTTTTTGCAATTATATATAGCTAAAATAAAGAAGGTCCTACAATTCTAAGCATTTCCAATTACAACGGCCCATCCTCAAAATCCAGAATCTTATGAGCATCTTATGCAATTAGCAAACATATTCAACCGAAAACACCCACAAAATTTCCACCAGACTACAAATCCTTTGCATACTCAAACCCCAACCAGATCAAATTAAGGGACTACTCAGACCCACAGTTTAAATCAATCAAAAATATCCAAAATCAGACACGGGGTCTTTGGATACCTACCAAATGCCATGTCCGATGACTCCAAAAACAAAACCCCAACATGCCCAACGGCTAAAAGTTCCACAAAACAGTCTCCGTTTCCAAGAAAATTTGAGAATGACAAATAAAATTATTAATTAAACTGGGCTTTACCCACATTATTAGTCCAGTTTCCAACACCTTCTCAAACTAGACAAATTTTACTCTTATGATTATCATCAACATTTCAATTAACGAGCTTAATGCTAGTTAGAATGGAAATTAACTTAGACCCTGAAATCCAAAACCCCAACCCCAACCCTAACCTTAACCCTAACCCCAACCCCAACCCCAACAGCAACCGCCTGCCGAACCCTAACCCCAACCACAGCCCCAGCCCCAGCCCCAACCCTAACGCTAACGCTAACCGCAGCCCGAGCCCCAACCCCAACCACAGCCCTAGCCGCAGCCCGAGCCCGAGCCCCAACCCTAACCACAGCTCTAGCCGCAGCCCTAGCCCTAGCCCCAGCACGCAGCCGCAGCCCCAGCCCGCAGCCCCAGCCCCACCCCCAATAAAAAATTTGAGTAATTGAAGAATTCCTTACCTATGCAGAGGCGACGATGAGAACTCCGATGAGCCGGCGCTGGCGACGACGAGCAGGTGGTGGCTACGACGAAAGCAGGCGATGGCTACGACGAATCGGCGGCGCTGGCGATGACGAGAACGACGATCGATCGGCGGGAACGAGGGTTTGGGAATTTTTTGTTCGCGCGAGAATTGGGAATAATGAGCGTAGGGACCGATCTGAGCTTTTAACTTAAATCCCTATTTAGATGCCTCTACGGATAGGTCCGTAGGTTCTTGGTTTGCGGCTCCGTAGGGACAAACAACAATTTAAGATTTAATAATTTTTATATAAATATGTAAGGACCGTAGGGGCAACCGTCTAGCCCTACGGATTAATCCGTAGGGCCAAAATAAATCTGCCCCTACGGATTTCACTATCCGTAGGGGCAACCCCCTCTTGTAGTAGTGCCAATAGGATCCTTATTTGACTACCAGCGTTATGATGGCGATCATACTCGTGGGGGTTGGGTAGCCTATAAGCACATGCTTCAATGTCACTAGTCCCAGGAGTATCGAATCTGCACATCGATATTCCAGAGTAGACTAGTGTATACGTTTTTTATTCCCGAAAGGGGAGATTGCCGGTCCCACAGTCATTAGTATACGACACCAAAGATTGTATATAGGTGCTCATTAGGTTATGAGTTATACTGGACAGACTCGTCGAGAACCGCTAGATAGTATTATACATATCGTCAAATTGCAGTTCCCTGGTGACATGAGTACAGGATAGTCTGTTGACCTGACATCATCATTTTTCTCGGGTGTGTTCCCACTATACTTAGATTACTTCCCAACCACGGCTTTAAAGAGTCATGCAAACAACTTTTAATTGGGTACAGTCCCGAAACACCTAGAGGCGGTGAGTGATAGAAAGGATTCGTCTCTCTCGGTATAGAGAGTTAATGTCATACTGTGTACGGTTGGCCATCATCATAAAATCTAGGCCTAGACAGATGAGATTTACTGATTGGATCAGTAGTTTCTCGATTGGTCATGAACTTGACATCGGCACAGCTTATCAGGTTATTAGGAGTCTGACGGTTTCCACCCCCTAGACCTAGTATGCAACACTCTCAAACGAAGAGATCGGACTGTACGGTAAATGTCACTTATAAGCTCAGTAAAGCTTCGGATGAGTTTGCTTGTCGATCTTCTTTTCGACAAATATCTGGGTAGTCGTTACGTACAGCTATTGCCACTAACGTGCTTGTCGGTTATGGATGTGATCCAGTAACTCAATACCAGCGTATTGCCGAGTTTTTAGAGTCCCACACAGAGGGTTTCCGGTTTAGACGAAACGATATAGTTGTCGTACGGTGTTACGACCAGAAGTTCGATTAAATTCATGTATTAGATACACATAATTTAATCGAACGTTTGATAATACTAACCGTTCTTTTAGAAATACGGATATTAAATCAAGTATTGATTTAATATATTAATACATATATTGGATATATGTATTTACTAGTATTATGTCACAATTTCTATTTATCTCACATTTTGCATTTTAGTGGAAATGAAAATGTAATTTATATGTTTACATATAATTATATTTTATATTTCTTTTTCCTTTTCCTTTTGGATGCTTGTCTTGACATGATGGAGATATTTTTGGATTGACACTTGGAGGAGAGATAGAAGAGAGGGTATATGAGAGTATACTCTCATATTATTTTTTTTAAGCTTTTCATTATTTTCTCTCTTCTCCAAGCTCCCTAGGTTTTTCTCTCCGCACCAACAAGAGTAAAGAAAAGGTATTTGTTGTGAGAAAAAGAAAGAGTGACAACAACTACATCATTTGATACTCATAGATTAGCAAACTAGGAGATCAAGAAACTTTAAGAGGAGAAGCTAGAACCTAAGCTTGAAGCTCTCAAGGTGGAACTATCTTTGGCCAAGTGGATCTTCATCAAACTTGTTCCTTCAACCTTTTAAGAGCCTACAAGAGTTCAACTACAACATTTGGAGCATTTGAAGAAGTTCCAAAGGTTGTAACATCTCTACTCTTAGCTTGTAGTGCTTTGTATGCTTCAAAGTTCAAGTCTTTGGTAGTTTATCTTGGTGTTAGAAGTTCAAGCTCTCCAGAATTTTTGAAAATGAGATTCCTTTTCGTTTAGAAAACTTAGGTAGGGTGCAAGAACTCCATCATATGGTATCATAGTCGGTCTAAAGATTTGAACTTGGTTTAGACGATGTTTAAGTTTTGGAGCATCAAGTTTTTCCGATTTCCAAGTACCCATGTTTAAGCCTTTGTCCATGTTTTTAAAATCGACCTGAATTTTTTTTAAAGAATCAAAATGAACTTGGTACCTTACAAAAATGATGTAGTTGAAACCAGGAGCCATGAAGTTGTAGTCTCGCCGACCAAACAAGGCCTCTGGCCACCTGGGGCAGCCAGACTACAAGCTCATGGCCCCTGGTTTCTCCAGGGCCTTAGGGAAGGAGAACTTGGAATTTTAGGGCCATTCTTTTTTGCCCAGGTCTCTATTTATGACCTCTTGAATTGTTTTAAGTATACGGAAACCTTATTGGTCGAAATTTTAACATCGTGTTTGTTCCGCATATGTGTTTGTGATGTTTGTAAGTATCTAAATGTGTTGGTAAACGTTTTCTCATTGCTATATGTTCAATAAGAAGGGGTTGCGCATTTAATACTTGCACTATGATTATGTTTGGATATCCGTGTTTATGATTTAGTTGGATTGTCGTGATGGATAGCCTCGCGTGTGGTATTAGATGTACTGTGATGTTGTATATTATGTATTCTTTTTATTCGGGACGAGTGACTGAATTATGGTCGTCGCCATCACTTCATGTATATTCTTTTATTGGGACCCGTCCAGAATGTGGTCGATGTCTCCTTTATATATTTGTTTTACATTACTTATACTAGGTTTACCTCGCGGAGAAACGCTTGAGCTACCGGGTTCTAGAATGCCCAAGGCGGCCATCTTATAGAGTTGAGACCCGAGCTGCCAAGTTCTAGAATTAGCGGGTAGTTTATCATGCTTGTAGAGGTATAGGATAGACCCGCAGAAGGGTACTCAAGTTAACGGGTTCTTGAAGTGTTGGGTAGCCCACTCACGTCATTGAGTTTTGGTTTCCTCGCTTTTAGGGTTGGCGGGTGGCTTGCCGCACACGTAGGGGTGTTAGACCGATGTTGTGCGGGCTATCCACGCTACCGGGGAACATTACGTTTCATGTATGGCTCAATTGAAACGTAGGGTTCTTGGTTTATCCTCTATTCCATATTGTATACTGCATGCCTATGATGTGTATATCATTCCTGAGATGACTATATATATATAAATAAATGAAGTTATATGTTTTGCATCCGCACTAGCCCCACCTCTGCCTTGCCGTAATTCAAGTAATCTTACGGTGAAGACCCGAGATCCCGTGGCGAATGCAGATGGAATATACGTGCATTGTATTTTCGTTGTTTCTGGTGTGATAGGTTTTAAATGATGGGACCGCATTAATTGGATTAATGCAAAGAAATAAACCTAAAAAATGATATTGCAACCAAATTTTAAAACACTCGGTTTTCTTCAAAACTATATATTTTAAAACGGAGCCTAAACCGCTCCTTTTTTGAAAACTGCTCGGCTCCTTCAACAAGATTAAGTTCATTACGTTAAATGTTTTTGCCAAAAATCAGCCGTAGCCTTCCTTCATTTCCTACAAATAGTACTTAGTATTCATGTTGCGTTTGTTGACGTCGTCAAGGCACAGTGTACGGTAGCTAAGTGGTGCTTGTTTGTAGCATTATATGCGATTGGTTTGCACAGTAATACGACCTTGTTGACCTCATCAAGGGTTATGCCAATGGGTGTAAAGTAATCAAGATAATGACGGGTTGAACTTGACTAGCGACTTATGATTTTTTGACCCCGTCAAAGGTCATAAGCCTTTAGGGGTAAAAACTATATCGGAAATTTCAAATATAAGGGAAACTTGCAAGATGAATGCATACCTTCTGGAATGTGGTGACTTGAGTGGCTTCCATTAAGGTTATCACGCGATAATAGTTGGGTCTCGATTCCCATTGTGAGTTGATATACTCCCAGGAGATTTTCACTTCTCAACTAGCTAACTCATTAGGTATCTAGAAAGGTGTTGATGGGGTTATGCCTCTGCGAAAACTAGGTTATTTAATTAGGTCCATGCTAAAGCACGGGAAGCCTCCCTCGGAGTACCAACACTGGCATGGCTGAATGGTTAGCGAACTTGTAAGGTGTACATAATCCCGACTAGTTTTCCTTTTAGGGTTTGAATGAGAATTTGAGAAAATGGTAGGAGCCATCCTGATTAGAAAAATTAATAAATCAATTTAATCATGCAAGAGCTCATGCTAAAGTGTTTCTTTTCACTTTCTCTAAGTAGCAACCGTGTCGCGCCTTAATTAAGATAATAAAATGTATGACTTGACCGAACCGACTTATTATACTGGGCTGGGGAACGTTGTTCAGGCTCTAATTTGTGACAACTGTTATGATTATGGGCAAGAGAAGGAAGAATGCAAAGATTCTGATAAGACCCTAATGAAGAAGAAGCATTCTAATGCATCTCCTTCGAATGTGTTTATTATTGAGAACTATTTTTCGATCAATCCTACCTTCTATATATTGGATACCAGATCGGAATCTTATATTTGTAATTTATTACAAGGACTGAGAAAAAGTAGGCCGGTTGAACCCGATGATATGTTCCTCAGAGTAGCGAATGGAGCACAAGTTGATACTGCTGCCGTCAGCGAATATCACCTAGTGTTGCCAAGTGGCAATACTCTTATTTTTGAACAATTGTTACTATGTACCCTCTATACTTTGCAATATCATATTCGTTTCTTTATTGGTTAAAGATAGATATAACTTTGTATTAGATAGAAATGTCATGGACATTTAGCTTAATCAGGTGTTGATTGAGATAGGTATATTATGTAATGATATATATGTTCTAAATCAAAATACAGTATTCAACGTACAAAACACGTGCACGAGGAAGATTTTAGAAATGAACGAAGCCTTTTTTTGGCATTGTAGATTTGGTCATATCAATGAGAAAAAGACTAGTTAAGTTATATAATGATGGATATTTGGATATGTTCGAATTTACATCCTATGAAACTTTCCAGTCATGTCTCAAAGGAAAAATGACCAAAACTCCATTTACAAGATACGGAGAAAGAGCTACAGAGTTCTTGGGACTCATACACAGTGATGTATGTGGTCCAATGTCTACACATGCGAGGGGTGGGTTTTCGTACTTCATTACATTCACTGATAATCTCTCTAGGTTCGGATATGTATTTTTGTTAAAACACAAATCTGAAGATTTTGAGAAATCCAAAGAATATAAAAGCGAAGTAGAGAACCAGATAGGAAAAAGTATTAAAATCCTGCGATCGGATCGAGGAGGAGAATATTTGAGTATGGAATTCCTTGACTATCTAAAAGAGAATGGGATTCTTTCTTAGCTTACTCCTCCGTATACACCACAGCACAATAATGTATCAGAACGGAGGAATCGTACCATTTTGGATATGGTTCGCTCTATGATGAGTAGTTTTGAGTTACCTCTTTCATTCTAGAGATATGCTCTTCAGACAGCGGCATACCTACTGAATTATGTTCCGTCCAAATCAGTGCCTAAGACACCATCCAAAACATGGAATAATAGGAGACAATATCATAAAAGGTTTAAGATATGGGGTTGTCCGGCTTATATTAAACAGCATAATCCAGACAAGGGACGATCGATTTTATGTAAGTTTGTAGGATATCCAAACAATGGCTATGGATATCTGTTTTACCACACCGAGTGTCACGCCCCGCTTCCAAAAATACGAAATACGAGGGGTTGACAAGGCCAGCCATGCTCCTACGATCAAGGAAATAACCTGCCGTAGTCACACTTTGGCTTCTAGATTTACATGGTAATCAGTAAATAATGCGCAGGTAAAGAGAAATGCAGTAACAGAAACAAAACAATATAAAGAACTGACCTGATGGGAAACAAAAGAGTATAACTCTGGATAGCTAATCAAGATGTCCGTGATGAACGTCAAGTCCTGGTCCAGGCTAGATCCACTCCTCACTCTGAGCATGCATACTCAGGTCGTCAGAGCGACACGATAGCAATATAATATATAGATACAAGTGACAACTCGAACAGTGATAATAGATATATATGACAGTAAATCAAGACGGTATAGGTATGAACATGCAGTAACCAAAGAAGTGTCTAATAGATCAGGTGAACAGTAAAGCAGTAAAATAATATGCCAGGTATGTCAACACAGTAAGTAATGTATATCAATGCCATTATCCCTATCAGTCTCTAAGTCTCACTGTACAGGTCACTAAACCTATGTCAGTCCACGTATGAGAGTCAACCACTCGCGAGTGTCCTCCACCCAAAGGTAGGACCTAAGGGCAAGGGACCACGGGTCCAACATGTAACTCACGGTAATAATCATATATCCTGTAAATCTCCATATATCTCCATATATATAAGCCGGCATGGGACTCCCGAGATTCTGTTGAACTCACACTCAAACTACCCCACACCCCGTGGTCTACATCAAACGCTAACCATAACCTCGAATACCAGTCGGTCTGTGACAAGTTTGCATGAGAACTAGAGACAGGATCTCCATCAAGCACGTCCCGACTAATACTCAAGATAAATGGCAGTGTCTGGTGCCTTATCTACGACATCCGTGCAAGAGCTTCCATAAGTGTCACATATCATTTATAGTCGCACGTACACGCGTCCCACAGACGTCGACAATGCAATAGAATAATAAGGTTCACTGATTGTGTACAAGTACGTGTCATTTTCACTTATCCACTCATGCACGAACACTAACGTACTTGCCACAATCATCACTAATACCTAACACTGAGTAATGCACATGATCACTAGGTTATTAATGCAGTGACATAAGTATGATATGATGAGTAAACAGTATGTAAAGCATGATTAGGATGTCATAAATCAGTAATCTACCACTTGCATAATTTATCATAAATCATATGTGTATAGTTTAGCGAAATGATGAATGGGGATTAAATAGTATGTTTGAATATCCATCCAGCGAGTTTGGTTTCACGTCAATCGGGTTTCAGGATCACTAGTTATGGCCATTTCATTTTAAGCGTTCATGGCTGGAAATCCGGTTTCAAAATCGGAAGTTCGTTTCGCAACGCTTTTTAATTCCAGTTGGGATCGGATTTTAGTGATGCTACAGTTGAAAGAAATCTATGGTTTTCAGTAAGGTTTTCAACATAATAGACGGATTCTCGATCGCGTCTGTACGTCAGGAGATATACACTGTTCAATACTAGTAAGTCAATTCTGATTCTGTTGGGACTGTTATACGTCCCCATCTTTTAAATTACAGATTAAATAGCAAACGATGACGAAACAGAATGAAACCACTTGTGTTATCTAGATAACAGTTTCAAATTTAATAAACAGCAGAGTTCCACAACATACGAGTTAAGCAAACAAGGTGGTACCCATTACGGGACAGTAAGCAACAACTAGAGTCACTCTGGACTGCAGTCCAGAGTCGCACTCCGATCTAAATATTGTCACAATTTAAGTACAGAAACCATGATAAACTTGCATAGGGTTATATTTCGTCGAGTCGGCTTCGATTTAAGCCCTCGGACGCATCAATCCAGTATGTACATAAATTTATGGTGATTTTAACGGTTTTCAGGTACAAGTAATTTCCAGTTTTACAGGTATACTTGGGGGTAATCGTTTTAGTCGTTAATAGTCGTATTATCCAGTGAAATTTATACACCGCATTCATAACTATATGGGCCAGCATAAACAAACCAATTCCGTCAATTTGGACCAATATTTTCATTGAGGTCACACATCGAACAGGTATATCACATGGGTTATCATAAATTGTAAATTAGCAATCTATACGATTTGAATTTGTAATGTAATTAGATTAGCATGTAGCAAGTATAAATACTTTCCTGGAGACGTTCTGGCGATACACGGCAGCGGCACGAACGCAAACAAGACAAGGGTTGGCTTCGGTAGAGCTTGATCTTGTGCTTGATGGCTTGGTGAGTGCAACGGACGTGCGCTGGCGTTGCGACGGCTGCTGCGTCGACGACGGCGATGGGCACAATGATGGTGGAGATGGCTTGGACGGCGATGACGGCGGCTGGAATAGCGGAGTTTCCGACGATTGCAGGTGTTCGATGAATTGCCAGGCTATTTGGCTTGAAGCTTGGGGGCTTGTAGCGATGGTGGTTGTGCGGTGGTTTGTAGGGGCTCGTCGGCGGTGACTTAGCGACGGTGATGTGCAGTAGGGGTTGCCAGAGGGGCGAGAGAGAGAGAGAGAGAAGTGTAGAGAGAGAAAAGGAGTTGTAGAGAGAGAGAGAGAGGGGCAGAGAGAGAGAGAAAGAGAGATTGAGAGAGAGAGAGAGACAGAGAGAGAAAGAGAGATCAAGAGAGAGACAGAGATTGCAGAGAGAGGGAGAGACAGAGAGAGAAAGAGAACAGGATGATGGCGACAATGATGATGATGCGGTCGACGATGGTGCGGGGGTGTCGAAGGTTGGTGAAGGCGAGGTCGGAGCTGCGGGGGAAGGCTCGGTGACGGAGGGCGTGCAGGGGCTCGAGCTCGAATATGGTTGGGTTTGCAGGCGGGGGAAAGTGGTGATTGGGCGCTGGAGGTGGAGTGAGGTGGTCGAAGAAGGAGGTCGAGGTGGTGGACAGCGGTGCAGCGGCTGGGGCTGTAGTGGTGGAGGGAGATCGGGTTTAGAAAAGAGGGCAGCGGGAGGTTGGATGCAAGTGGAGCTCGGGGCAGGCGATGGGAGGAGACGAGGTGCGGAGACGTCGGCGACGACGAATTGACGGCGACGAGGGTGTCCAGGCAAGGCTGGGCTGTTGCTACGGGTTCGTTGTGGTGGGTATCGTTGTCGAGGATGGCTGCAGGGGAGAAGACGAGAGAGGTGAGAGAGGTGAGAGAGGTGCGAACGGTTGGGGAACGGGTCATAGAGGAAACGCGCGCGTCATGGGGTAACGTGCGCGAGCATGGGCGTGGGCGAAGGAGGTGGGTCGAGCGAGCGGGAAATGAGTAGCCGTTGGGGGAAGGAGATGAAGAGCGGGCCGGGTTGGGTTGGGTGAGAGTTGTGGGCTGCTGGGCTGGGCTGGGGTTTGAAGGAAGGGAAACTAAGTTTATAAAGAAATGGGCTGCTGGGGGAATTGGGCCGTGATGGATTTGAAATAATTTAAATAAAAGGGATGGGCTGGGTTTAAATTTTAATGAATAAAAGAAATGGGTTGAAGGGAGAATAGGGTTTTTGGGTTTAAATAAAATAAATATGAAAAAGAGATGGGCCGGAATAGAGGTTTATATAAATGGAAAAAGAAAATAAGGAATTGGGATTAGGGTTTGAGAAAGGAGAGGGGGAAGAATAAAATGGATTGGGAGTTTTAAAATATTTAACATAGTTTATAGATATAAATAAATAATTTGTAATTTACCCTTTTTATAAAAGTATGGATATTGGAGTATATAAAGGAACCGGGTATTACATCATACCACCCTTACAAAAATTTCGTCCTCGAAATTTAAAATAAACGATAAGTTATAAAATCATAAGCGAAAACTACTATATCGCAAACGAACACATAATGATTTACTTGAAATAGGCGGATGAAGAAATTTGGAGGTTTGTATATGTAAGAACAACATACCAAAAGAATAGGTCTAAATAAGTATAAGGCAGGAACAACTATAAGGGCAATCTACATGTATACGAGAATATAGATAACAATAACGAACAATAATATTCGAGATGTGTTCGATAAAATCGAAACCCAAATAGGTGCACATATAAGTATATCAAAAGTAGCAAAGCAGAAATAATAAGTATAAGGCATAATTATAATGAAACAGTGAAGGACTTGTCGGTGGTTTAAAACATTTTTAGAATAACGTATCAATCAAACCATTTTAACATAGCTTAGAAAACCACATGGTGAAAATAAGAAGCATAGCACCAAAATAATATGCGTAATACATATGGTCGTGCCACCGAAATATGAGGAAAGTAGTAGTGTACTTAAAATACATAAAACGGAGTAGTCAATAACACGCACTCTTCGATAAATACAAAATAATGAAAACTAAATTTTCGAATAACAATGTCCCTAAATATATTTAGGGTAATAGGAAAAAGCACAAAAATGTATAGGGCAAGCTAGGGTAAGGATTACAAGAAAGTGTGGCTCATTCAAAAGGTCGGAGTGTGGCGGCTTTAGTCTGAAGGTCAAAGAGATTGGGGTCGGGTCAGCATAGGGAGTAAGGGTGAGCAGAAAGAGGCTACAAGGGGAAAAAGAATGTATGGGGAAGATGACGATCGATACATCAATCGAATCAAAAATTTCGAATGGTTAGCGAACTCGGAGATTTTACTATGAACTTCTCCTCCCAGAAGGATCTCAAACGAGGCACAGACGAAGGATGAAGGGTGGACCACTAAAAAGATCGGGTGCGGTACTTGTTAATCTCAATGAGGGTTATGACAATACAAGGAGTAGGGGTGGACAGTCAGAGGTCTCAGGAGAAAGACGGTAAAGGGAAAAATCAAAGCATCAAGTGAACCAGTAAACAAAAGATTTACGAACTCAGAAGGTTTATTTCATTCAAGAAAATTCGAAACAAAGCACTCTCGAAAAGTAAAAGATGGCCCTAAACTATACACAGAATTATTTGACCAAAGAAGACAACATCTAAAAAAATCCCGTCAGTCGCGGTTGTGGAGGTTCAGCAGGTTGCGGTAGGCTCGCGCGCTCAGGTAGGGCTTCCATTTCCATAGCGCCTCGCAGGGACCGCCAAGGGAAGTTCTTCCACCGCAAGGTCTTGTTCTTCTGGTCCTTCTTCCTCGGCTGGAGCTTCTTCATCGAGGTCTACTTCCATGTGATTCTCTTCTTCTGGATTCTCTTCCATGGGATTTTCCTCCACTGGATTTTTTTCTATCGGGTATTCCTCGGGATCTTCCTCTATCGGGTTCTCTTCAGGGTCTTCTTCCTCTTTGTTGAAATCACCTATCATGTCAACCTCTAGGGCGGCGGCTCCTTCGTCCTCGGAATCGCTGATTCCGAAGATGACCTGGGGACCGTTGATCTCATCGTCAGAACTCATCAGCGTGCGGTCTAAAGAAACGCATGACTGTGCATCCTCATCTAGATGCGGCGCTGCTCCAGGATGGGCCATGGCCTGAAAAGAAAGAGTCATGATCAGACAGTGGAACACATCAAGAAAATAGCTAAGGGTACGGAGTATAGGAAAATATGCGGTGGGCAGGAACTGAAAAATCAGAATTAAAAATTGCTGTGGTAATGAATAGTACAAATAAGGGGGAAAGCAAGGGAATGATACATATGTTACGATTCAAAGTTTTATTGCATTCAACTAAAAGTTCGACGGATACAAGATTTCAAACGAAAGGAAATTTTTTACAAAAGGGGTAACAACATTATTATTGAAAGCAGAAAACATAATAACTCTTCTTCGATTACTCGGCTGCTGCATTCTCATCACGCGAGTTGAATCCTGCGCTGAGTCCGCCTTATCCTCGAAGTTTGAACTACGCAATAATCATCACTTGGCAGAAGTGGAGAGTGTGGTCGAGCCTCCTCCTTGTAGCTCCTTCCTTTTTGGGCAACCGTTGATAAGATGTTCGCTGGATCCGCAAATCAGACATTTCCCTTGGACGCGGCGACAATCCCTCTGAAGATGTCCTGGCCTCTTACAGTACCCACAACATTGGGTCTTCTGCTGCGTCTGTAGCGGGGAAACAAATAGGCGCTTCATCTTCTTCTCTTTTCCTCGTCTAACAGAGATCCCTTTACGATTTGTCCCGCTGGTGCCTGATTCACCTGCCTTCTCAGTCCTTCAACTAACAAGTCGTTCGTTCGCTCCTGGGCTTCTTTCAGACCTTGCAGTACACTCAGAATCTCAACGGTCTGATTCTGGGGAGTGGAGATAGAGAAAGAGTCGTTGGACGACATGATCCTGAAACAATAATTTTGAGGACGATATAAGGTACAAGCTATAAGAATCAAAATATAATACGGATTGGGCAAGGATTCAAGAATATCAGATGTGATGAAATTCATTACAAGTGGAAATCAACTGTATGACTCTAAGTCACTTAAACGGAGTATGGTAGTGTAACCGTGATGTAGTTCACCATTTACAACCACGTCACTTAGCCAAGTCGCCTGAAACCTTAGCGGATGGATAGCCGAACACACAATGTGAATATGGATCAAGAATAACAAGTTTACAACCTAGACCGAGGAATGTCTTAGATTGTCAAGCTAAACACGGAAAACTGAAATCCCATTCGAAGCAAAACCTGGCTCTGATACCAACTAAACCATGTCACGCCCTGCTTCCTAAAATACGGAATACGAGGGGTTGACATGGCCAGCCATGCTCCTACGGTCAAGGAAATAACCTGCCGTTGTCACACTTCGGCTTTTAGCTTTATGTGGTAATCAGTAAATAATGCGCAGGTAAAGAGAAATGCAGTAACAGAAACAAAACAATATAAAGAACTGACCTGATGGGAAACAAAAGAGTATAACTCTGGATAGCTAATCAAGATGTCCATGATGAACGTCAAGTCCTGGTCCAGGCTAGATCCACTTCTCACTCTGAGCATGCATACTCAGGTCGTCAGAGCAACACGATAGTAATATAATATATAGATACAAGTGACAACTCGAACAGTGATAATAGATATATATGACAGTAAATCAAGACGGTATAGGTATGAACATGCAGAAACCAAAGAAGTGTCTAATAGATCAGGTGAACAGTAAAGCAGTAAAATAATATGCCAGGTATGTCCACACAGTAAGTAATGTATATCAATGCCATTATCCCTATCAGTCTCTAAGTCTCACTGTACAGGTCACTAAGCCTATCGTCAGTCCAAGTGTGAGAGTCAACCACTCGCGAGTGTCCTCCACCCAAGGGTAGTACCTAAGGACAAGGGACCATGGGCCCAACATGTAACTCACGATAATAATCATGTACCCTGTAAATCTCCATATATCTCCATATATATAAGCCGGCATGGGACTCCTGAGATTCTGTTGAACTTACACTCAAACTACCCCACACCCCATGGTCTACATCAAACGCTAACCATAACCTCGAATACCAGTCGGTCTGTGACAAGTCTGCACGAGAACTGGAGACAGGATCTCCATCAAGCACGTCCCGAGTAATACTCAAGATAAATGGCAGTGTCTGGTGCCTTATCTGCGAAATCCATGCAAGAGCTTCCATAAGTGTCCCATACCACTTATAGTCACACGTACACGCGTCCCACAGACGTCGACAATGCAATATAATAATAAGGTTCACTGATTGTGTACAAGTACGTGTCATTTTCACTTATCCACTCATGCACGAACACTAACGTACTTACCACAATCATCACTAATACCTAACACTAGGTAATGCACATGATCACTAGGTTATCAATGCAGTGATATAAGTATGATATGATGAGTAAACAGTATGTAAAGCATGATTAGGATGTCATAAATCAGTAATCTACCACTTGTATAATTTATCATAAATCATATGTGTATAGTTTAGCGAAACGATGAACGGGGATTAAATAGTATGTTTGAATATCCATCCAGCGAGTTTGGTTTCATGTCAATAGGGTTTCAGGATCACTAGTTATGGCCATTTCATTTTAAGCATTCACGGCTGGAAATCCGGTTTCAGAATCGGAAGTCCGTTTCGCAACGCATTTTAATCACAGTTGGATCACATTTTAGCGATGCTACAGTTGAAAGAAATCTATGGTTTTCAGTAAGGTTTTCAACGCAATAGACGGATTCTCGATCGCGTCTGTACGTCAGGAGATATACACTGTTCAATACTACTAAGTCAATTCTGATTCTGTTGGGACTGTTATACGTCCCCATCTTTTAAATTACAGATTAAATAGCAAACGATGATGAAACAGAATGAAACTACTTGTGTTATCTAGATAATAGTTTCACCTTTAATAAACAGCGGAGTTCTGCAACATACGAGTTAAGGAAACAAGGTGGTACCCATTACGGGACAGTAAGCAACAACTAGAGTCACTCTGGACTGCAGTCCAGAGTCGCACTCCGATCTAAATATTGTCACAATTTAAGTACAGAAACCATGAGAAACTTGTATAGGGTTATAGTTCGTCGAGTCGGGTTCGATTTAAGCCCTCGGACTCATCAATCCAATATGTACATAATTTATGGTGATTTTAACGGTTTTCAGGTACAAGAAATTTCCAGTTTTACAGGTATACTTGGGGGTAATCGTTTTAGTCGTTAATAGTCGTATTATCCAGTGAAATTTATATACCGCATTCATCACTACATGGGCCAGCATAGATAAACCAATTCCGTCAATTTGGACTAATATTTTCATTGAGGTCACACATCGAACATGTATATCACATGGGTTATCATAAATTGTAAATTAGCAATCTATACGATTTGAGTTTGTAATGTAATTAGATTAGCATGTAGCAAGTATAAATACTTGCCTGGAGATGTTCTGGCGATACACGGCAGCGACAGCGGCACGAATGCAAACACGACAAGGGTTGGCTTCGGTAGAGCTTGATCTTGTGCTTGATGGCTTGGTGAGTGCAACGGACGTGCGCTGGCGTTGCGACGGCTGCTGCGTCGACGACGGCGATGGGCACAATGATGGTGGAGATGGCTTGGACGGCGATGACGGCGGCTGGAATAGTGGAGTTTCCGACGATTGCAGGTGTTCGATGAATTGCCGGGATATTTGGCTTGAAGCTTGGGGGCTTGTAGCGATGGTGGTTATGCGGTGGTTTGTAGGGGCTCGTCGGCGGTGACTTAGCGACGGTGATGTGCAGTGGGGGTTTCCAGAGGGGTGAGAGAGAGAGAGAAGTGTAGAGAGAGAAAGGGAGTTGTAGAGAGAGAGAGGCAGAGAGAGAGAAAGGGAGATCGAGAGAGAGAGAGATTGCAGAGAGAGGGAGAGACAGAGAGAGAAAGAGAACAGGATGATGGCGACAATGATGATGATGATGCGGTCGACGATGGTGCGGGGGTGTCGAAGGTTGGTGAAGGCGAGGTCGGAGCTGCGGGGGAAGGCTCGGTGACGGTGGGCGTGCAGGGGCTCGAGCTCGAATATGGTTGGGTTTGCAGGCAGGGGAAAATGGCGATTGGGCACTGGAGGTGGAGTGAGGTGGTTGAAGAAGGAGGGCGAGGTGGTGGACAGCGGTGCAGCGGCTGGGGCTGTAGTGGTGGAGGGAGATCGGGTTTTGAAAAGATGGAAGCGGGAGGTTGGATGCAAGTGGAGCTCGGGCAGGCGATGGGAGGAGACGAGGTGCGGAGACATCAGCGACGACGAATCGACGGCGACGAGGGTGTGCAGGCAAGGCTGGGCTGTTGTTACGGGTTCGTTGTGGTGGGACTCATTGTCGAGGATGGCTGCAGGGGAGAAGACGAGAGAGGTGAGGAGGTGAGAGAGGTGCGAACGGTTGGGGAACGGGTCGTAGAGGAAACGCGCGCGTCGTGGGGTAACGTGCGCGGGCATGGGCATGGGCGAAGGAGGTGGGTCGAGCGAGCGGGAAGGGAGTAGCCGTTGGGGGAAGGAGATGAAGAGCGGGCCTGGTCGGGTTGGGTGAGAGGTGTGGGCTGCTGGGCTGGGCTGGGGTTTGAAGGAAGGGAAAATAAGTTTATAAAGAAATGGGCTGCTGGGGGAATTGGGCCAGGATGGGTTTGAATTAATTTAAATAAAAGGGATGGGATGGGTTTAAATTTTAATGAATAAAAGAAATGGGTTGAAGGGAGAATAGGGTTTTTGGGTTTAAATAAAATAAATATGAAAAAGAGATGGGCTGGAATAGAGGTTTATATAAATGGAAAAAGAAAATGAGGAATTAGGATTAGGGTTTGAGAAAGGAGAGGGGGAAGAATAAAATAGATTGGGAGTTTTAAAATATTTAACACAGTTTATATATATAAATAAATAATTTGTAATTTACCCTTTTTTATAAATGTATGGATATTGGAGTATATAAAGGAACCGGGTATTACACCGAGGAACATAAGGTGCTTGTTGCTCGTCACGCCGTCTATTTAGAAAAGGAATTTCTTGTAAAAGAAATTAGTGGAAGTACGGTAGAACTGAAAGAAATTCCTGAACCACAAGCTACAATTGAAGACTTGGTGGAACCACATGATTCGATAGTCCCGAACGAAACTCAGCCACTCCGCAGATCTGGTAAGCATTCTTATCCGTCTGAAAGATACTACGGTTTTCTCATAAATGGGGATCGAAAGGATTGTATCATCGAAAATGATGAGCCTACTAGTTTCCAGCAAGCCATTTCCAGTAGGGACTCTATGAAATGGTTAGATGCTATGCGATCCGAAATAGAGTCTATGTACACCAACAAAGTCTGGACTTTGGACGTTGCACCTCTAGGGGTAAAACTCGTTGGCTGCAAGTGGATCTTCAAAAAAAAAAAGATTGGTGTGGATGGACAAGTGGAGACCTATAAGGCCAGACTTGTTGCAAAAAATTTTTGTCAAAGACCAAGTGTGGACTATGACGAAACCTTTTCTCCAGTGGCTATGCTGAAATCCATACGGATCCTACTTGCCATTGCTGCCTTCCATGACTATGAAATCTGACGGATGGACGTAAAAACCGCTTTTCTAAATGCAGATTTAGAAGAGTGCGTTTATATGGACCAGCAAGAGGGCTTCGATAGTAAGAGCAGCAGGAAGGTGTGCAAGTTGTTTAAATCTATTTATAGATTGAAACAGGCATTGCGAAGTTGGAACAACTGTTTTGATGAGACCGTCAAAGAATTTGACTTCATCAAAAAAGTAGATGAGCCATATATTTATAAGAAGTTTGTAGGGAGAACTGTCGTATTCCTAGTATTGTACGTAGATGACATTCTCGTAATAAGAAATGATGTTCCTATGCAGCAATCGGTCATTTTGTTCTTATTACAAAAGTTCTTCATAAAAGACCTGGGTAATGCCTCTTACATTCTGGGGATTAAGATTTATAGGGATAGATCCAAGAAAATGTTGGGATTTTCACAGTCAGGTATATAGACACCATACTAAAGAGGTTTAGTATGGAATATTCCAAACGCGGTAATTTACCCGCTTGTCACGGAATCGCCCTTTCTAAAGAGATGTCTCTCAAGACTGATGAAGGGAAGGCTCACATGAGCATTATATCTTATGCTTCAGCAGTAGGGTCTATAATATATACGATATTATATACCAGACCAGATGTAGCTTACGCACTTAGTATGGTAAGAAGGTATCAATAAAACCCAAGGGAGAAGCACTGGATAGCTTTGAAAAATATTCTTAATTATCTGAGAAGGACTAAAGAGGTATTTCTAATATACGGTAATGGAGGCCTTTACCGATTCAGACTTCCAGAGTGATAAGGATGACAGCAATTCTATCTCGGGTTATGCGTTTACCCTCAACGAAGGTGTGGTCTATTGGAAGAGTTCCAAATAGGATACCATAGCAGACTCGACGACGGAGGCTGAATACATTGCTGCCAACGATACCGCAAAAGAGTCTGTCTGGGTGAGAGTTCATTTTTGAACTTGAGTTGGTTTCGTCTTGTTCGCCGTTGAAAACAGAGACGGATCCGGGACGGATTGTCTTGCCTGAATTTAGGAGCTTGGTTTTATCCGTCCACCTCTTCGAAGATGCTAAGTTGATTTATGACACCATATATCGGAGGTTTAGACGGATGCGGCCGTTGTAGCAGAATTCGTCAGATTCCCCCTCATGTACGAGGGTTTTTTGATTGTAGGGACGCTCTTTCCTGCAGGCGCAAGCCCCTGTAGTTAATTACGCTACCGCATCGCGGTAACCACTTTCTCTTCTCCAGATGGTCATTTCGTGTCGTGTGTGTTTGCTTTATTTTTTTGTTGCCCGTGGATTGTATACGGAGACTAATTTATTTTGTCACCCGTAGGGCGTGGATTAGTCCAAATCCGTATTTTCTTAGATTTGGGTTTGGGTTAATTTAAGGACCGTTGGTCTTGTTTTAGACTAAGGTCAACTCAAACTTTTGTTGAGGATATATTAGTCTAATTTTAGACTAAGATTTATTCAACAGGATTTTGGGATCATTTAGATCCAACGAAAGAGTGTTTAGACTCTATCGTTTTAGTTTAAGGACATTGCGGTCCATAAGTTTAAGGACATCATAGTCCATGGAGTTTAAAGATGTCATAGTCTGTGGGGTTTAGTTTAGGGACGTTGCGATCCATATGTTTAAGGACATCATAGTCCATAGAGTTTAGTTTAGGGACGTTGCAGTCCATTGTTAGTTTTAGGACGTTGCTGTCCATTGGGTTTAAGGACATCATAGTCCATGGAATGTCTGGTTGTTGGGACCCGCCACCTCTCTGAAGACGTTGAATAATTACAACGAAACATATCAGAGGAATGAATAGATATACCCTTAAGCCAATGTTGGTTGGGAGATCTGTAGTCAGATTTGAGACTAAGGCCAATTAGAAAAATTGTGAGCACATGGGCTCGATTGGTCTGAGTTAGGGACTTGTGGCCAACTTGGGCTCAGCCCACTCAGTTTTGATTAAAATGTTGAACACTTGTTTGGGCTCGGTCCCTTTTTGTTCAATAATGCTGAGCATTAATTTGGGTTCCGACACCCCTTTTTCTTTTTGTTTTTTATTGAGTGTTGAACACTCTTTATGGCGCAGAGCGCTTTATGTACAGAGCATTTATGTACAGAGTGCTTTATATACAGAGCGCTTGGCGATGAGCGCTAGATTTGGAGCGCTAAGGCGCTTCTTCTGAAATAGCGCCTACGTAGGGAGCACGTGGGGCGCTTGGCGCTGAGCGCCAGATTTAGAGCGCTAAAGCGCTTCTTTTAGAATAACGCCCACGTGAGGAGCACGTGGAGCGCTTGGCGCCGAGCGCCAGGCTTGGAGTGCTAGAGCGCTAAAGCGCTTCTTATAAAATAGCGCCCACGTGAGGAGCATATGGAGCGCTTAGCGCTAAGCGCTAGGCTTGGAGCGCTAAAGCGCTTCTTATAAAATAGCGCCCATGTGAGGAGCACGTGGCGCGCTTGACGCTGAGCGCCAGACTTGGAGCGCTAAAGCGCTTCTTATAAAATAACGCTCACGTGAGAAGCACGTGGCGCGCTTGGCGCTGAGCGCCAGACTTGGAGCGCTAAAGCGCTTCTTTGGCAGCTCTCGTTTATAAGAGACTTTGTCTCATAGGTCTAAGATTTAAGTTCTTCTTTTATGAGGAGATACTATGATCTCTTTGTTTTTGTGAAAAAACCTTGTCTTATAGATCTGTGATCTAGAAAAAGAACTGAATTCTTATGATGTGAGAGTTAAACTCTCAAAAATTGAGGAGATGTTATGATCTTACTTATTATTATTTACCTCGAAGAAAATTTCTTCTTCTTAGAGCTTGCTCTTTTCTTTTTCTTTTCTAAGCACTTGAAGTTTATGGGGGGTTCTTCTGTACAAGACTTGAATTCTTGGGTCTTTTATATAGGGGAGGCTGATTTGTTGAATCAGTTAATGAAATCTTTTCTCTGATTGATTTGGGGATGTTTTCTACCGTTGGATCTTCGATCCTAGGGCTTCTGTTTTACAAAGGACATCTTTCTTATTATTAACAAGATTGGGAAAATATTTTCCCATACAGAGATTATTCTGTATCTTGGTGATTTTTAATCACTATTGGATCATTGATCCGACGGCGCTCTGATTTACAGAGCACACTCTTTCTTGTTTGGAAAGATTTGAGAAGTATTTCCTTAACAGAATTTAATTCTGTAATTTGATGATTTATCATCCTCGTTAGATCTTTAATCCAAAGGTGAAGAACATTTAGTTCTAGCGCTGGCACTCTCGTGCTTTGCACATGGGGCGCTGCCCCAGAGTCTTTGACTCTTAGCGCTGGCGCACTTGGCGCAAGCGCTTTTCGTGCTTTGCACGTGAGGCGTTACCTCAGAGTCTTTGACTTTTAGCGCTGGCGCACTTGGCGCTAGTACTCTCGTGCTTTGCACGTGAAGCGCTGTCTCAGTTCAAATTTTAAATTTTGAACAGAGTTTTGCTCTGATTGGGGGAAACAAATGCCCCCCACCGCTGCGCTCACGTGGCTCACACGTGAGTGTAGCGGTGGCAGCCTTTCCACCGTTGGATTGTTTTGGAAGTCGGATCAACTTTAAATGCCTATAAATAGGGCCTTTGTCCCTTGAGATGACTGCTTGTTCATCTTCTTTTTTTCTTGTTCTTGAGAATTTTATTCTCTCTTCAAAGCTAAGCTCTCTGTCTTAAGAACTCTCTTAGAGTCAGAACCCTGTCGAAAATTTTAGGTAAAAATCAAATATTTGAAGGAATTATTTCATAATCTAAGGTTTGACCCATTAACAGAGCCTTGCTCTTCTCAGATCATAGATCTAAAGAGATTTTTAGGGTTTCTCAACAGAGCTTTACTCTTCTTAGATCATAGATCTAAAGAGATCTTACTCAGGGTTTCTCAACTCATTAATGAAGAACTCTTAGAGTTCATTTTAAAGATTTCGGAATTTTTAACTCAGTAAAAGCTTTGCTTTATTTTTTTTAGGGTTTTGATAGATGATTCCATCGTCTTCACAGAGCATAGCTCTAAAAATTTTTAGGGAATTTTATTCCTCTCATGATTAGAGTTGACAGATGTCATTCTGTTGCAGAGCGCTGCTCTCAAGGGAGTTTTACTCCTTGGCCCGAGGGGCCTCTCGTTAAATGAGAATCCTTTTAGGATTTCCTATTTAATGAGTGTCTGTCTCATTAATGATGAGCTGTCACCTTGATTTTATGGGTCCCCTCTGGTCCCTTTCCACTGCATTGCAGTGCGGTACAAATTTTAAGTACCAAGTTTTTAGAATTTAGACTGTAGCATTGATAGCTAATTCTTGTTCTTTTTCGCGCAGGTACTATGTCTTTCGACATTTCTTTCCCATTCGTTCGTCCGGAGAGCGCATTCCCTGACGCGCCCGTGGATAGGGAAGTCTTCGCACGGATCAAAGATCACGACCCGGAGCAGAAGTCTCTTCATTTATAGGGGTCGTGGTACAATCAAATCATCCGGGGCCGAAGCAGCTTCTCTTGTGCGGTGCCTTCGGAGCCCATTTCAGCGATCCACTACGCCGACCTACCCCCAGTGAACTATACCGTGGAGGAGGTTAACTGGACATCGGAGGGTAATCTCCAGCCTTCTGTGGCCGCAATACCCATACAGCCTCCAATGGCTTTGGATACCTTAGGGCGACGTATATGTCAAGGCGAGTCGCACCCTTGGGGACAGCCATACATGATAGGCTTGACTCCCCGCCATTCAGCCTGATATCTGCAGTGGGCCCGGTACATCTTGTCGGCCAAGAAATCGCCGCCGGTGAAGCTCGGGTTGTACCCCGTGATTTACGCTTCCCTCTTCCAGTATTTCACGCCCCCTGTATGGTGGGTCAAAGCCTTTTTGGAACAATGGAACGTCCTAACTCATACCTTTCTCCTATCAGATCGGGAAGTTTCAATCTCTTTGGAAGAGTTCGCGGAGATCTCCGGCTTGCCTGTCAGAGGGGGACATTATAAGGAGATATTAGCCCCTGATGAGTACATTTTCGCTACTCGATCAGTAGTGATGGGTCTGACCCCAGAGAATGCCATTCAGCACCGATTCCCAAGCTTGATCAAAGTGTTAAACATTTATGAAAGTCTGTTCCTCGAATCTGGAAGCTACGGGGTCAGCATTACAGATTTCATCGTCCGTTTTCTTCGCTCGGAAGTCCTGTCGAAACAAGGTGCGAAGTTCGCCAAACTTGACGATCCCTTTGGCTTTGGTTCGAACAACTAGCCGGCAGCGGAGGCGGATCAGAGGAATTTCTTTCTCCCGAACACCCCGGCCGTCTCTTTCACAGAGCTCGCAGCTTCCGACGTCGACGAAGAGATGTTTTTTGGGGGTTCCTTAGATTATGGTTAAGCTGGTTTGCGCTCCCCATGCAGCCTCGCTACATGAGGCCGTTTATTTTCTACCCGGCTCACCGAATGGTTGAAGGGACGAAGGTTGCCGTAGGGATTGCGGGGCTGGCTCATTTGTATCATGGCCTTAACTTGGCGGCAGATACCACTCAACCGGGGGTGCAGTCCGTAAATTTCCCGCTGCACTATTTCACTTCGTGGCTCTAGCTGCATGTGCTCGGTGCTTTCGGAGTCCACAAGTGGCCCCGTTTCTACGAAAGTTATAACTTTCCTCGGGTTATGCGGCTAGTTGACGCTTCCGCTCTGGAACCGACTTAGCGGGAGGCTCGGGGTCTGGTTCTTTGCCCACGTATAGTTGGAGATAGCATGACCTTTATCGATAAGGTTTTAACTATCGGCAAGGAGTCCATTAAGAAGGTGCAGCCGCTGGGGGACACCTTCAAAGACAGGGTCTCTACCTTGAAAACTTGGGAGATTCTTCACTTATATTCAATCAGGCCGGACTTTTTAGTGTTTAGGCAGAACGATGCGGCGCTGTTCATGCGATATAACCCGCACCGTATTTCCCAACAATCAAGCTACAATTAGGGTGTTCCGCTTGAAGCCTTTTTAGCTGAGTCTGCGGCTACAGAGGAAGGTATCCGTAGTGCGCTGCATCATTTCATGCGGCTAAACACCGGGGCTAACTTCTTTATCAGCGAGTCGAGCTGCGTGCCGAAAGTCCTGAACGTATACATGGAGTGGTACCAGCACGCGATGGGTGCTGTTATCAGGGAAGAAAAGCGATTATTGCTTGATCACAAGGGTGTTGTCCCAGCTGGTAATCCAGCTGTTCCCTTGAAGCGACGGACCATCGTTCATCCTCCCTTGAGAGAAATTGTTGCGGTTGTGGTACCGCACGCTATGCCTGAGATGCCCCTACCCTGTATGCCTATGGAAGCGGTAGCTGCAGCGTCTCCTGAGTCTGGCGTGGGTACGGAGATCGGGACTCGTCGCCCAAAGTTGCCCGCTAAGCGCAAGCTCCTGTTGCCGGCTGCCGGCGGCCGCTCACAGAAGAAGAAGAAGTCGCTATTTTCTGTCGACGTCGTACTCGGCCAGGAGCCTCATGCCCCCTATAGCGAGGGTCTGTGTGAGTATGGCACTAATGAGGGCTTGTTTAACACGCTAGTGGATGATACTGATCTTCAAGCTCCCTTGTGGCGTCCGAGCGACTGGCTCGCGATGAAGCAGCACTGATCACTATCGCACAGTCAGGTAGACTTCAGTCGTCTCTTTCCACGGCTATTTTTTTGTTATGCTTTTACTGACGCTTTCTTATTCAACAGGTGTCTCTACCGAAGAGGCTCTCGCGGCTTCCCTCAAAATATTTGAAGAGGATGACAAGCTCCGTGCTTCTTTAAGCCTTGGTATAATTCGGCTCATTATGCCTTCATTCCCTTTTTCTTTATTTGTAGTCTAACCCCTTCCTTTATTTTGTTGCAGAGACTACCTTAACGCGGGTTATCTCAAGTGCGGTGTTGATCCCGAGCGATGATGCGGCGACGCTTCCAGAGCCGGCTATTGTGGCCCCAGCTCCCCCGCCAGTACTGCAAGAGGCTTCACTTAAACAGCCGATGACGGACGTCATAGCGGCTCCAGAGGCAGAGCTTGGTTCGGACGATGACGTCTCTTTGACGGAGGTCTTGAGGAGACCGCTTCTCACCGCTCAGACCGAAAAGAAGCATAGGAAGCGTGCGGCAAGGGAACGTGATGCTAGCTTAGCTATGGGTGCAGGTTCAAGCACTACTCCATCCATTGCTATTTCTACAGTGGATGCTCCAGCTGCTCTGCCTACCGCTTATAGACAGGTTGTGCGCGCGGCTCAGGAAGAAACCGAAAAGCCGCCCTAAGGCAACGTAACGCTGAGTATTTTATTAGAATTTGATCTTCAAATTCTTATATACCATATCCTGCAGGGCCAAGTCCTGGCGATGAGGTGCAGGCGAGATGACGGCGACCACGGAGCCCAAAGCGGCTACTCTCTCTCGGGAGTCTGGGACTGCCCAAACCTCCGCTCTTTCTCCTTGTGGTTTCCTGCTATCGACGGGCATCATGAGTGTCATGACGGCTCTTGTCGAATCAGGGAACGAAGCCACAGGCGCTGAAACTATTCCATTGAAGGAGAGCGAAGAAACCGCTGCGCCTGGTGATGCTTTCATCGCGGTTTTGGCTGATGACCCATCAGGTAGGTCTTGGGTCACTGCTTCCTTTTTATTTTGCAATCTCTTTCAGTTCGTTCTGACGGTATTTTATTTGTAGGTGTAGCGAACGCTGAGATTGTGTCATCTGACACGCCTCCGGTCGCCGCCATGACGGTTATTGTCCCCTCGCCTTCTCCTATATCCTCTGGAATGCTGGAAGGTAAGGGTTTGCAACTTATCGGTTTCATCGTGGGTATCATCCTTCTTGTACTGACAGTATATTGGCACAACTTTGCAGGAGTCCTTTTTGACCATCTATATTAGGTGTTAAACCCACATTTCTCCTTCCAGTCAGAAATCGTCCAGCCTGCTGGTGTCGGTGAGTATAGTTTTTAACAAACATCGTTTTCTTTCTTCTACGGGAAGCCATGTCGTTACTAATTCTTTTTTGCATTGATTGCAGCATTACAGATTGAAGGAGCGGACGAGAGAATAGTCGCGCCACCGATACTCCTAACTTTTCCACCTGTCGCATCCGGTATAGTAGACTCCATCGCTCGTGTGATTTCTTTATTTTGTGAGTCAGATTTTAACCGCAACTCATTTTGCAGCAATCGCACCGGCTCCAGCTCCCTTCGAGTCTTGCATCCTAATACCGGCAGGGCCCTTTTCTAGACGTCCATCTTTCAAGGGCGCTGTGACCAGTTTGTGTATGTTGAGTGAATCCATCGAGGAGCTTGACGCGGAGGCACCTGCATTCGCTGCAGATTTTGCTGCTGAGGTTAATCCGATGTTGACGACGCTTGTGCACTTCCATAGCGAGGGCGTCGTTGAATCTTGGGTTAATTATTGCAGACAGATCGAGGCTTGCTTGCACGAAGTTGAGCTCAAGCGTCTTGCTCCCGAAGTTTTGGCTTTGAACTCCCAGCGGACTGCATGGGTTGAGCAAAGTGCTTCTTTCCTTCTCCATTTTGAAAAAGAGGTGACCCTAAAGCGAAAGGAACGCGAGGAGGCTTCAAGCGAACCTGCCCGGCTGCATGCCGAGGTTAAAGCGAATGCTGTGAAACTGAAAGCCATCTTTGATAATCTGCAGCGATGCATTTTGGACGGGCTGGCACTGAGGCAGAAGCTCGACTTCATTGAGCGGGTTACACAGAGTCGCAAAACTGTCCAGCGGGAAATCGATGAGAAGGTTTCATCCTATTTGCAGCAACGGACTCGAGTCGAAGCGGAGCTGGCCGCAGCGGCCGACCATGAAAAGGAGTTGAGAGGAGTGCGCGAGCGGCTTTCCAACTTGTTGAAAATGCCTCATTTCCAATAGTCGTCTTTGTAACTTATGAATAACATGTATTCATTTCATTTTTTTATATGATGTATCTTTTATTCAATTGAATTCATGAATAAATGACACATTTTTTTATCTTGTACAATCGCCTTCTTTTCTTTGTTGTGTTGTTGTCATGTTACTCTAGTAAGTGTAGCCTGTAGATAACAACTCATCTTGAACTCTTCATAGGGTAGCGATGGCTTAGGAAACAGGTTCGGGTCTGCTGCCTAAGACTTTTCAACTTTATGAGCCGTGAGGGTCTCATAAAGATTTTTCTCCCTGCGAGTCGAGAGGATCTCGTAGGTGTAATTTCTCCATAGGAATCGTGAGGATTCCTAAGTGTGCTTTCTCTTCAGAGTCGTAAGGATCTCACAAGAGAATTTTCTCCCTTACAAGTCGAGAAGACTCGTAAGTGGTTGATGAGTTGGCCTTTTTCCAAGTCGAAGCACTGTTCCGACAAGGAGGTCATTGGTTGACGTATTTCCGAGACGAGGTCATTGGTTGACGTATTTCCGAGACGGGGTCATTGGATGACGTATTTCCGCGATGGGGTCATTTGATGACGTATTTCCACAATGGGGTCATTTGCTGACGCATTTCCGCGACGGGGTCATTGGATGACGCATTTCCACGATGGGGGCATTGGATGACGTATTTCTGCGACGGGGTCATTTGTTGGCGTATTTCCGTGACGGGGTCATTTGCTGACGTATTTCTGCGACGGGTCATTTGTTGGCGTATTTCCGTGACGGGGTCATTTGCTGACGTATTTCCGCGACGGGGTCATTGGCTGACGTATTTCTAAGACGGGGTCATTGGATGAAGTATTTCCATGATGGGGTCATTTGTTGACTTGTTCCGCTTTCTGCGGTGTTGTGGCTGACTCTAGGTTGTCTGTGAACCGTATAGTCTTGGAACTGGGGGCTTTGTCGTCGCTCCGATTGGTGGTGCCGCATCTGTATCCTGCTGGAATGAGGAGGAACGCCGTTGTTGGTCTTCTGGGATACAGATGTTGCCATTGAGATCTGATTCTCTCTTTGACAGAGTCTGTCGGGGAATGTGGTTCCCTCTTCGTTTAAGCCCATGGATTGTATACAGGGGTCGGTATGGACTTGCCTATAGGGACAGTTTCATTTTATTTTTTTTATTTCTTTCCGCGATACTCTATCATTTCAGATTTTTATATCGCGAAAGTCGTGATTGCCCAATCATTTCGGCTGTTTTTTCGCAGTGCCTAATCATTTCGGCTATTTTTCTTTTTACTCGCTGCTTTTTATTGCGAGTTACCTTATCATTTCGGCTATTTTTGTATGCATATCTTTTACTTGCCGATTTTGTTGCAAGTTGCCCTATCATTTCGGCTATCTCATATGCATTTATAGCTCGCTGACTTTTCGCCGTGAGTATGGAACTTGGAATCTGATGCCAATCTTAGCATCAACATCGCTGCGACTGGAATGTTGCCAGGAGCGACTCATTACTTGCCGTGAAAGGACTTGTAATTTGATACCGATTTAGGCATCAGCATCGCTACTACTGGAACATTGCCAGGAGAGAATCATCATTTTCCTCTGTCGATGTCAAACAAAGGTGGCTTAGCAAACAGGGTTAGGATCCTGTCGACTACGGCTTTTGACTTCATAAGCCGTAAGGGTCTCATCAAGATGTTTCTCCTTACGAGTCGTGAGGATCTCATAGGAGTATGTTCTCCTTAGAAATCATGAGGACTCCTAAGTGGCGTTCTCTCTTATAAGTCGTAAGGATCTTACAAGGGCATTTTCTTCTTATAAGTCGAGAGGACTTACAAGTGTTGTTCACCAAATAGGGGGATTTCACGCCATTGGCGGAACTTGGTGAGGGAGACGTTTATTTGTGCCCGTGGATTGTATACAAGGGTCAATATTGAACCATTTGTAGGGCAGTCTGGGAGATGTGATGGCTTAAGAACAGGTTCAGATCACTGTAGCTTAAGGCTTTTGAATTTTACGAGCCGTGAGGGTCTCATAAGAAGGTTCTCCTTACGAGTTGTGAGGATCTCATAAGTGTAATTTCTCCTCAGGAATCGTGAGGATCCCTAAGTGTGTCGCTCTTTTATGAGTCGCAAGGATCTCACACAGGCAGTTTTCTCCTTACAAGGTCGAGAGGACCTTGCAAGTGTGCATGAATTTTTTTTTTACGAGTCTGCGCCCTTTCGGGTTTTCACAAACTCGCCGGTAGCCCTGTTGTTTTTACTCACGGAGCCCTTTTGGGTTTTCATCCGTGCCCATCTTGCTTATGGACGTACCCCTTTTTTAATTTTATATTTTATATTTTTTTGCGTCAGCTCTCGGATGCTGCGGTTTGTAGTAGTTTAAAGACGTTTCGGTCCGTCGTTAGTTTAGGGACGTTTCGGTCTGTCGTTAGTTTAGGGACGTTTCGGTCCACTGTTAGTTTAGGGACGTTTCAGTCCATTGCTGCCAACAGTTTCGCTGGATAATACTTATAGAGTTTAGGTTTGGGAAGATAGCGAGAGGTTATAGGCGTTGTCATCTATCGTTGACCTGGGCCGTGACTCGTCAGGCATAGTATTTTTTTAGAAACCAGCCATTTATTGGCCTGAATGGTCTTTCGCCATTCATATCCATGAGTAGATAGGCCCTACCTCGGTAGACCTTGTCTATGATGTACGGGCCTTCATAGTTCGGCTCGAATTTCGCCCGTTTGGCACGATTGGGGATCATAAGCCTCTTGACTACTAGCACGATTTCGCCTTGGCGAAATGTTCTCGTCCTAGTCAATCTTTCGTACGAGCACGTCATCCTTGCTTTGTAAGCTTCTAGGTTATTTTGCACCATGAGACGAGTTTCATCGAGGGCGTGAGCTCCTCGAGCCGAAGATGAGCATTCCCTTCATTTGCTAGCTCATAATGAACTGCCACTCATAGAGAGGGTAGCTCTATCTCCAAGGGGGTACTGCTTCCATGCCGAATACCAATGCATATGGCGTTGTATTCGTAGCCGTTTTAAACGTAGTCCGGCACGCCCAGAGAGCTTCATGCAGTCTCTCGTGCCAGTCCTTTTTATTTTTGGACACTGTCTTCTTTATGATCTTCGTCAAGGTTTTGTTGAAAGCCTCGGATAGACCGTTAGCTTGAGGATTATAGACTGAAGAGTATCTCCAGTCTATATTATGCTGCTGTGTGAAGCGGCTAATCTTGTGACTTCTGTAGGCCGGCCCGTTATCAGAGATAATCTGTCGCGAAGTGCCGAACCGATAGATGACGTGTGTCTTGAAAAAATGGATAATATTCTTCGCCTTCACTTCTCTTAGCGGTACTGCTTCTGCCCACTTGGAGAAGTAATCAGTTGTCGCCAATATGAACCGATGTCCTCTGGATGACACTGGTTTAATGGGCCCAATTATGTCGGTTCCCCACATCTCGAACAGCCAGCTAGCCACTGTTGGGTGTAGCGGATTTGGATGCTGGTGGATGAAGTCTCCATGAATCTGGCATGAATGGCATTGCTTCGCGTATTCAAGGCAGTCCAGAATCATCGTAGGCCAATAGTAACCCATCCTTTTGATCTTTAGCTTCATCTTTGGCCCGGCTTGATGAGAACCGCAGAGTCCGTTGTGAGTTTTTTGGACGACTCTCCTTGCTTCTTCTGGTCCCAGGCATCTTAGCCACAGAGAGTCGAACGAACTCTTATACAGAGTATCGTTGACGAAGGCGAAAGACAGAGCTCGTTTCATTAGCTGATGTCTTGAGGATGCATCATCAGGTGTTTGACGGGATTTGAAGTAGTCTATAAAGACTTATCTCCAATCCTTGGACTTTTCCTGGTCCTCTATTTGTAGGGCTGTTTGCTCGGTCGCTTCCTTTTCTTCAAACGACTCCGGAGATATTTCCGTCGGTGCAAGAACCCAACGGTTTTATACAACGATCCTTACGTCAGCGAGGTTTTCTTCAGCCAGTTCTTTAGCGAGTTTGGCTAACGCATCCGTCTTGCTATTTTCCGCACGCGGTATGCTTTCTAGGGCGTAGGAAGGGATTTGAGTCAGCAATTGTTGCACTCTCTCGCCGTACTTTACCAACTCTGGTTTACATGTCTGATAGTCGCCGTTTACTTGACTAACGACCAGCTGGGAATCTCCGTATATGAGGAGGTTTTCGATTCTCATGTCGACAGCGATCTCAAGACCTGCTATCAAACCTTCATATTCTGCTTCATTGTTTGTCCTCGGCTCTATCAAGGAAAAGGCAAAGCGCATTATCCCTCCTCGTGGAGTCACGAAAATGAGGCCTACCCCAGATTTGATTATGGGGGAACTGTGCTTTCACTTCTTTATGGAAGACTCCCCATCAAAGTAGAGTTCCCATCGGGTATCACTCTCCCTTTTTTCCCCGTCGATCGTGTCAAACGCATGCTCGTATGGCAATTCACAATTTAGGGGTGAATCGGCAGGCATCGAATGTTCAGCGAGAAAGTCGGTGATGGCCTGGCCTTTTATTGCCTTGAGGGGTCGATATGTTATCGAGAATTCCATCAAGAGGAGGGCCTATTTGGCAAGTCTTCCTGTTAGTATGGTTTTTGACATCAAATATTTGAGAGGATCCACTTTTGATATGAGATGGACCTCATGCGCCAAAGTATAATGTCGAAGCTTCGTTATCGCGAAGATTAACGCCAGGAAGTGCTTTTTGATAGGGGAGTAGTTGTTTTCTGCCCCCAGTAGAACTCGACTCAAGTAGTAGAGGGCTTTCTCCTTCCCTTAGGCGTTCTCCTATGCCCATAGCGCACCTAACGAACCTTCGAGGGCTGTTGTCTACAGAATGAGGGGCTTTCCCTTGACTGGAGCGGTCAGTACCGGCGGATTCTATAGGTATTGCTTGATTTTGTCCAATTCGCTTTGGCATTTGCGATCATAGACGAACGGGGTCCCCTTCTTCATTAAATGACTGTAGGGGCGACATTTGCCGGAGAGGCTAGCTATGGACCATCAGATATATGCGAGTTTTTCTTGGAGAGACTGCAGTTACTTGAGAGTTCTTAGCGAAGGCATTTCCATGATCGCCTTGATCTTCGATGGGTCTATCTCGATACCCCGGTGTCGTACGATGAATCCTAAGAATTTGCCCGAGGAAACTCCGAACGCGCATTTCAGAGGGTTCATCTTCAAGTTGTATTTCCGAATACGTTGGAACACTATCTTCAGATGCTCCCAATGTTCCCCGTGCGATTTGCTTTTCACCACGAGGTCATCAATATAGCATTCAACGATTTCGTGTATGAGGTCATCGAAAATCTTTTTCATGGCCCTCTGGTAGGTAGCGCCATCGTTCTTCAGACCGAAAGGCATTACTTTGTAGAAGAATATGCCCAGAGGAGTTCGGAAAGCGGTATGCTTCTGGTCTTCGGGATGCATCTTTATTTGATTGTACCCTGATGATCCGTCCATGAAGGAGAAGACTTCGTGAGTGGACGTATTGTCTATCATCAGCTCGGTAACCGGTACGGGAAAATCATCCTTCAGGCAAGCTTTGTTGAGATCCCGAAAGTCCACGCAGATGCGCACCGTCCCATTTTTCTTCATCACTGGGATGATGTTGGCAATCCAGTCAGGATATTGAACTTCTTGGATGAGGCCGGAGTCAATTAGCTTCTTGACTTCGGCGTTGATGCTCATTTCAAGTTCGAACCGCATTCTTCTTGGCGCTTGTTTGATTGGCTTGACGTCCGGAGATATTGCCAATTTATGCACCGCTATTTCTGAATCTAACCCCGGCATCTCGGAATAGTTCCATGCGAAGCAGTCTTTATACTGCATGAGCACATCTTTTAGCATAGCCACCTGTTCTTTAGATAGCAGCTCGCTGATGAACGTCAGTCGTGGGTCATTTACCGTCCCTAAGTCAATTTTTCTCAAGTTTTCCGCCGTGGTGTATATCCCATCCTCCAACTCTTTTGGCGCAGGTGGAAATTCTGAGATCAACTCATCTTCATCGCTATTTTCGAAGCACCAGGAGAGGTCATCCACATTATCGCGCTCTCCTTCTTCCGACATCGTTACCACGTGACAGGTGCGAGATCGCTTCCAAGACCGATGTTGATCTGGTTCTACTCTTGCTGTATACGTGGCTTTCGGTACATGATTCTGTGGTGGGGTTACCCTCCAACTGCTGGATAGAGCGAACCTGCCTTACTGATACTGTTCTTCTACCCGGTTTTTGAATGTGAAGCAGTCCTCGAGAGGATATCCTATCGCTCGGTGATAGGAGCAATAATCCGGGTGATGAACTGTTCATATCATAATTTTACATTATTATATTCCCCATTCTTATTCATTTTACAAATAAATAGTGCTTTTGATCCATGTCTGCTACATAGTTGTAGGTTACAGGTTCTCGGAACAAAACAGTGAAAATGATGAAAAGACGCTACAAAAGTGAGACTACAACCAACAAACAGAAGAATCTTTATCATGCCGCCTACAGTTTGAGAAACAAACGAATATCAGCAAACAATTCGATTGGACAAAGGCAGCACAAGTTCAAGATTTCAACACGAAGCAAACGGTAAAAGTCCACAACATTATGCACTGTGGAAATCTGGAAGAAACTAGAAGACATTCTGAAGAACCAAGTGAAGAAAAGTCAAGGAAAAAGCAACATGAAATATACCTGAGAAACAGAGCCAAAGACTCCACCATATGGCTGTGGATCCGCGGCCAAATAGGGCATATGGCCATGGTTCCACGGCCGTACTGTGCACGTGTCGGTGCAAATTGTCGGTGGGTGGCGGTGCGTTAACCAGGCTTCTTAGGGTAGTTTTGTAAATGTAGATAGGGATCAGATATAAACCCTAGGGTTTCTATAATCAATAAATAAGAACCCTACAGCTCTTTTTGGAGCATGCCTCTTTTTATTTATCTATTTTAGAATTTCAATTCCTGTAATATTTGAAGAGTGCATCAAATAAAAAGTAAGTTTTTTCTTTACCTTGCCTTTGTTTAATTTCTTTTCTGCCCTAGTTAATTAGATAGAAATTTTATTTATCTGCCGTAGTTTAGTTAATTAGGTTATTGAATTAAAATCATAAAAATGAAATCTTTTATCAATTCCCTAATGAGTGAGTAGTACCTCACTTGTTAGGGTTAGGAATGAGAAAGGTTTGAGAGATGAAAATCTCTCACCCCTTTCTTGCCCGTTATACATTTTAAATAGGACTCTATGCATACATACACACACCGCTCACTACGGCACCCTATCCCAAAAGGTAGCGGTGATACCATAGTTAAAGACCGGTTGTGTATGTTTTCTATGGAGGTTAGGGTAAGAGTTAAGAAAGGACGGACAAGGACCTAGAGGAAGAAACCTAATTTCTTCCCGATCGTGCTAATCCCCTTTGTTAATTATTACCTTAACACCTAAATAGTTCTTAATTAGGGCATAGAAAGCGGTGAGACATATTGACTTTCTAAACTTAACCTAAATCTAACCCTAGCAAGGTTTTAATCCTAATCAAACTTTAGTTTTTATTGATAATCAAACCTACCACAATTGGAATTAACTCGTTAGAACAACTAGAAAATACACAAAATCCCTGTGGACCGACCCGTACTCAACCGGCTAGTTACCAAACGACACCGTTCTTGATTGCGGTAATATTCTTTGATTTATCTTTTAAAAGCCCAAACACGCATTAAATCCACATCAAGTCAAATGGCGCCGTTGCTGGGGATGGCGTAGTTATTTTCTTTTTGTAATTTCGGGTTAATATAAAAAAAATCATAAAAACTAAAATATTTAAAAATATAAAAAATTTATCATCTTGTTATTTTTTGAAGGGTTTTCGTTTGAATTGTGCAGGATCGACGAACAGATTCAGATCTGGAAAAATCCAGTGAGCAAAACAGCAAACAGCAGATCTGAATAAACAGAGGAGGACCGCAACAGACAACAGAAGAAGTTTGGAGGCCCGAGTCAACCATTCAACCGTGGAACCGCCGCGCTTGGAAGCTTTTGACCGTGGAACCGCTGCGGGGTGGTGACGTCATCATTTGAAAAAGTCTCTGTAAGCATCTTTTATTCTTTTGAACCTCCTGATCTCCTCTGAAAAATTTTCCTACAGGGTTCTTTGCGCAAAAACTTCTCTCCCTTCTCCAATAACTTGATCTTGTGCAGAATTATTTGCGCCGCAATAAAAAAAATTTGGCAAGTGTTTTTGTATGTTTTACTGCTTTGCATTTTTAAAACTGACTTTAAGGGGCTATAACACCAATCCAGATTGGGTGGGGATTTCATTACCCTTCTTAGGACCCTAAAAATCACAAAAAAGCATTTTGCATTAGCCATCGAGTTAATTAAAAAAGATTAGACTCAGCCTATAAGGACTGTCGCGCTCAATAAGACAAAGGAATAGTTGTAGGCATCGGTCGTTTATCTAAACCAGACTTTGTGGTGCCTAGGCTAGACAAGTAGGGAAAGGTAATTTTAAAAGGCTCGTCTCACGGTGATTCGTGAGCGGATCCCTTCTTTCTTTAATTGTGCTCACCTGGCCACAATTGGCAGTGAAGAGGCGATTTGAGGATCTCACAACTTGCCCTTTGGAACAGTTAGGAGCAGTCTAGTTGACCTAGGAGACCCTAGATCTAGGCTTGATTGTGCATATTGTGATTGCTTGAGCGTGTCTAAGCTTCTTATTAAAAAATCTTTTTGCAAAAAGCTCCTTATAAAAAAAAACACAAAACAGAAAATTTTTACAAAAACTTGCCACTTGTCGCTAAGAAATCCACTGCACCCCACTTGCACCCACTTTCCTCTCATTGACGTTTTCTTACCCCCACCTTCTGTTTTCACTTTTTGACTACACTACACCTCTTTAGTGTATGTCCGGTTGGACTAGGGACACTAGCGCCCGTTTAGTCCGTGTCTCGTTAGTGCCGACTGACGACGCTTTCGACTCCGAAGTCGAAATTCCACCCACTTCTTTACCTTCATCTTCATATTCATCATCTTCTAAAGAGATGTCGGGATTCAATCCTAACATCCCCTTACCTGCGGGACTGATTCCACCCCCACTGAGTGCGAATAACCCACCACACCCTCCTGTCGAAGCGCCCCAACGAATCGCGCTCCAGGATCTTTTTTTATCCTATCTGCACCGCACTTCCCACTTGTCTTTCACTTTCATCAGCTAATGGGGATAACTTTGAAATTAAACTCCATTTCATCAACATGTTGCCCAAATTTCATGGGCTGGAATCCGAAGATGCCTACATCTTCATTAACAAATTCCAGAATGTTTGCGCAATGATGAAGACCACACAACTTTCGGATGATGCTATAAGGCTACATGTCATTCCATTCACCTTATGTGACCTAGCTGAAAAATGGTTATATAGCACAGCATCACACTCGATAAAAAATTGGGAAAAGTTTATTAAGGCTTTTCTAAAAAAGTTTTACCCACACAATAAGACCGCGAGAATTCGCAACGAAATTATTCAATTTTCCCAGCTTCCTCCCGAACCTTTTTGAAAGTGTTTTGAAAGATTTAAGGACCTACTTGTTCAGTGCCCTCACCACGGTATCGAGAATTGGCAACTTTGCCAAACTTTATACGAAGGACTGAACCCAGCAACTAAGCAGTTGTTGGAAACCATTTGTTAATGTCACTTTCTTACAAAATCAAGCGAGGAAGCTTGGCAATTTCTCGACGATCTTGCTGAACAAACACTTCAGTGGGAAAGCACTAAGACTACCTCATCTACTTCATCAGGTCAGTCTAGGGCAGGCATACATCAACTTGATATGTCGATTGCAATGAAGGCCGAAATGGTCGCACTTACGAAAAAGTTAGAAGCAATTGAGAGCAAATTCTCATCTCCTTCTCCTGCCCCTGCTTTACCCCCACGCACTGTGTATGCTTGTTGTTCGGATCCATCCCATCTAACTGAAGAGTGTCCTTACAACCCACCTGTTCAAGGACAAGATCAAGTCAATGCCGCCTTTCAGTAAAGACAAAGAAATGATCCATACTCTTCGACTTATAATCCTGGTTGGAGGAGCCAGCCAAATTTTGCTTGGAATCAAAATCAACAATTCCAAGGCAATAACAACTTTCAAAGGCCTCCTCCTCCACAACAACAAGCACCTCAACAAACTCAACATCAGCAACATTTCCAACCCCAACCTTACCCAAACCAAATGAACAATTTTGTACCTAACAATTCTTATCCTCGAAACAATTTTGTTCAGCCGAATAACGATAAGGTTTCCTTGCTAGAACGAACTTTGAATGCATTTTTAAAACAATCTACACAATCCGCAGCAAGGTTGGAAACTTCCATTCAGTCTTTGGTGCAAAACAGTGCTTCACATGATCAAAGCATCAAATCAATTGAGGCCCAAATTGCACAACTAAATGCTGCGTTAAGCGAGCGAGAAAAGGAAAAGCTTCCATCTCAACCATTGCCAAATCCCGGTCACACACACAATGCACATGTTGCTTATGAACAACAAAATCATAATGTAAATGCTATGATCACGTTGAGATCTGGAAGAATGTTGTAGAATAATGTGGGTATTAGTGATGACACCCCTGCCGGTGCTTCTTCTTCATCTTCTTCTTCTTCATCTTCATCTTCATCTTCTTCAGAGCCTATTTTTCATTCTTCACAAGGCTCTACTTCTTCTAATTCGAACGGACCCACATCTCGCTTCACGAACACACCAACACTGGGATCCGTTCCAACTCCGCAATCTACTCCACAAACATTGGACTCAACAAATTTTCAAAATGTTCCATTTCCAAACAGGTTGAGATCCAATAAACCAACTCCTCAAATGGAGAAGATTGTGGAGTTGTTCAAACAGGTTAGCATTAACATACCTCTCTTGGATGCAATCCAACAAGTCCCTTCTTACGCTAAAATCATAAAGGACTTATGCACCAAGAAAAGAAAGTCACAAGTACCAAAGAAAGTTTTCGTGGCTAGTGCTGTAAGTGATGCTCTTATCCAACCTTTACCACAAAAACATAAGGACCCCGGCTGTCCTACAATTTCAATAACAATTGGGAATAAGAACATCAATCGAGCACTTTTAGATCTTGATGCTAGTGTTAATTTGCTACCATATTCAGTATATGAACAATTAGGCGTTGAAAAGCTTAAACCCACACATTATACTCTCCAAATGGCCGACCGATCCATCACCCATCCTAAGGGTGAGTTAGAGTATGTGTTGATCAAAGTAGGGGACTTCATTTTCCCCGTTGATTTCATTGTTATGGACACACAGCCTGTAGCTAACCCCCGGAGTCAAATTCCGGTGATACTTGGTCGACCATTCCTTGCGACTTCTAATACGGTGATCAATTGTCGAAATGGTTCGATGAACCTATCTTTTGGAAATATGACAATTGAACTCAACATTTTTAAGTTGGGGAATCAGCCCTCTGAGCCTAATGCTAGTGTACTTGATATTTGCTCGATCCACGAGATCACACAGGAGGACTGTGAGCTCGAAAAATTTCTGTTCGATCACAGCAATTTTGACGCCACTAGTGCGTTCCTCCTAGAATCTGACACAGCTTTAACACCGGATAACGATTACGAGTGTTTCACTTTTTTGGACGATTTTGAAGACTCACCACCCGAGTTTGAGTCCTTTGATTTTTCGGATGAGTTAGCTGAACCATCCGACTCGGTTGCTTACACTCGCTTTGAACCATTGTTGGAATCCTTCGAGTTCGAAACGGTTTCACCAATTTTACCTTCAATTGTTTCACCTCCGAAACTCGAACTCAAGTTTTTGCCGTCTTACCTTAAATACGCTTACCTAGGTGAGAATGAAACCCTTCCTGTTATCATATCGGCATCTCTAGCCCTCGAGCAAGAGAAAGCCCTTTTAATGGTCTTACAAAATAGCCGGCAAGCATTTGGCTGGACTATGGTGGACATCAAGGGGATTAGTCCCCTCATAGTTGAACATCATATACATATGATGGATGATGTGAAGCCAGTAAGGGATCCACAGAAGATTGTCAACCCCATAATGGTCATAACCATTATCTCTGATAGCCAGTGGGTTAGCCCCATTCATGTTTTCCCAAAGAAATCGGGCATAACGGTCATAACCAATGAGGCGAATGAGTTAATACCTACTCGCACCCAAACTGGGTGGCGAGTTTGCATCGATTATAGAAAACTCAATACCGCGACAAAGAAAGACCACTTTCCGTTACCTTTTATTGACCAAATGCTAGAACGATTGGCTGGGCACGAATTTTACTGCTTTTTGGATGGCTACTCCGGCTATAATCAAGTTCCCATCGCCGAAAAGGATCAAGACAAGACCACATTTACTTGTTCTTTCGGTACATTCGCTTACCGTTGCATGCCCTTTGGGTTATGCAATACACCCGCTACTTTCCAGCGGTGTATGATGGGGATCTTTTCTGACATGGTGGAGAAATTTTTAGAGATTTTTATGGATGATTTCTCCATTTTCGGCGACTCCTTCGATGAGTGTTTGCTACACTTAGACGCAGTTCTTACCCGCTGTAGAGATAAGAACCTCACTTTAAATTGGGAGAAATGCCACTTTATGGTAAGAGAGGGTATTGTCTTGGGACATGTCATCTCGCAAAACGGCATTGAGGTTGATAAAGCTAAGATTGAAGTCATTTCCAATCTTCCTCCTCCTAAGTGCGTCAAAGACATCCGAGCCTTCCTTGGCCATACTGGTTTTTATAGATGGTTCATCAAGGATTTTAGCAAGATAGCTAAACCCTTGACTCTTTTATTGGCCAAGGACACCACTTTTGATTTTGAATCAACCTGCATGAAAGCGTTCGAGTCATTGAAACACTCACTTATTTCTGTGCCCATTATTTCATCTCCCGACTGGATGCATCCTTTTGAAATTATGTGTGATGCATTTAATTTCGCCATTGGTGCTGTCCTTGGACAGCACATAAACAAGATGCCGCACGTAATTTATTACGCTAGCCGAATATTAAATGAGGCCCAATTGAATTACACAACAACAGAAAAAGAATTCTTAGCCGTTGTGTTTGCACTAGAAAAATTCAGGCCCTATTTAATCGGCTCTCCAGTCATTGTTTACACGGACCACTCAGCTCTTCGCCATCTTTTCGCGAAGAAGGATGCTAAATCTCGGTTAATACGTTGGATTCTCTTGCTACAAGAGTTTGATCTTGTCATAAGAGACAAGAGAGGATGTGAAAACGTAGTCGCCGACCACCTTTCACGACTTCCTTCTTCGCCTACACTTGAAATTCCTATTAAAGATGTTTTTCCCGATGAGCAGCTCTTAACCGTGTCATGCGAATCTTGGTTCGCTGATATAGTAAACTATTTGGCCACCGGACAGATACCTAACAATTGGTCGAATCAGGACAAACTCCGATTCCTGTCCTAAGTAAAACATTTTTACTGGGATGAACCGTATCTCTTTAAATATTGTTCCGACCAAATCATTCGTCGGTGTGTCCCCGAAAACGAGTTTAAGGGTGTGCTGTCTTTTTGTCACGATCAAGCGTGTGGCGGGCATTTTGGCCCCAAGAAGACAGCAGAAAAAAATTTAATGAGAAGAGCTGTTAGGGGCATTGACGAGTTGAGGGGGATAGTAAGGGACCATGATCGGCGTTTGACTGAAGTAGAGCAGCGGATCCGAACCCTGCTAGCTGGGGAGGAGCGTTTCCGTTCACGCTCAAGGGGGCGGCGTGGGACCGAGCAGTGAGGGCATTGCTTTTGGTAAGTTTGGGGGAGGTGGTGGTTGTAAAAAGTTATCTTTTGCATTGCATATATTTTTTTAAATTTTTGTATATATATTTTTCTTTTTCTTTTGCATGTTTAAATTCTGCATTGCATCTTTATAAAAAAATCATAAAAATTAAAAACATGAAGATAAAAAAATAGAAAAATATAAAAATCAAATAAAAACTGAAAATTTTGAAAAATTATAAAAATTGAAAAATTCAATTTTGGCCATAATTGACTTAAGTTTAACAAGACGGTTAACTAGTTAGGAAAAACTAGATCCTAAACTTAGTAAATTAAAAACCCTAAAAATAACATTTCTTAAAGTTTAACCGTAGAAAATATATGTCTTTGTGGTTTACTTAGAAATAGGCAAATTTTGAGTTCACTTTTTGGGCTAAGTCAAAATAAGGGAAGAGTATTGATATTTTTATTAAAGTGTATGTCTGAAAAATAATCCCTAAGCTTAAGTCTAAATTCTGAAAATATATACCCTACAACTTGCACAAACACGAACCTTGAAACTTGGAATAGTAGAGGAGACCTTGAAATGCTCTTGTCTAAAATCTTTAGTATGAAGGAAAATAAAATAAAAATACAAGTGTGAATAAAGAGATAAAAAAATGAACACTGATTTTGTAATTACTTAAGGCTGCATAAATAGAAAAAATATTTAGCGAGGGTGCTTTATCACCTAGTGCTTTAGACCAACTGGTTTGCGAGTCATTGCTAAAACCTTAGGAATTACAAGACGAGGAATTACCCCTTAATGTGCAAACACATTTTGTAATCGGTCATTAGTACCTCAAGAAGTATTAACGGTCGCATGAAGAATGTGTGAGCGATTCCATCTAACAATTCACTAATTAAAAATACTTTGGATGATGGACAAGAGTATAAAAGCTTGAATTGAATTTCCAAGTGTAGGGATGATACATACACACACGTAGGGGTATATGATTGGGGTTTAGATGAGAGATAGGAATGAAAAATAGGACTTATATTTTTAGTAGAGATGATAAAAATTCCTAAGTTGAGATGGAACCTTAGAAGGAAAACTCAAAAGATACTAAAAGCTAAATAAATCTACAAAACATATACAATCTTAAGTTAAATGATAAGGAAGCGTGAAAAATACGGGTTGATAATTTCTGAGTTGAAGATAATAGAATTTCTTGCTAGAAAACCGAATTGAAAAATAAAAGTCAATAGGCCAAATTGATAGGATTTTGTGGGTAGTATCCGCTGAAAACCCTTAGAAGACAACACTCCTCCTACTAGGGACACCTAGAGATTTAACAGCTTGTTGCACGAGCTCAGTGCAATCGCGTTTCCCAGCGAAAGTGGGGTTAGGTTTTTTCGAGAATAAACTAGTTTTGCTCGAGGACGAGCAAAAGATAAGTTTGGGGGTATTTGCTCATATCATAATTTTGCATTATTATATTCCCCATTCTTATTCATTTTACAAATAAATAAGTGCTTTTGATTCATGTCTGCTACATAGTTGCAGGTTACAGGTTCTCGGAACAAAACAGTGAAAATGATGAAAAGACGCTACAAAAGTGAGACTACGACCAATAAACAGAAGAATCTTTATCATGCCGCCTATAGTTTGAGGAACAAATGAATATCAGCAAACAGTTCGATTGCACAAAGGCAGCACAAGATTCAAGACTTCAACACGAAGCAAACGGTAAAAGTCCACAATATTATGCACTGTGGAAATCTGGAAGAAACTAGAAGACATTCTGAAGAACCAAGTGAAGAAAAGTCAAGGAAAAAGCAACATGAAATATACATGAGAAACAGAGCCAAAGACTCCACCATATGGCCGTGGATCCGCGGCCAAATAGGGCATATGGCCGCGGTTCCGCGGCCGTACTGTGCATATGTCGGTGCAAATTGTCGGTGGGTGGCGGTGCGTTGATCAGGCTTCTCAGGGTAGTTTTGTAAATGTAGATAGGGATCAGATGTAAACCCTAGGGTTTCTATAATCAATAAATAGGAACTCTACAGCTCTTTTTGGAGCATGCCTCTTTTTATTTAACTATTTTAGAATTTCAATTCCTGTAATGTTTGAAGAGTGCATCAAATAAAAAGTAAGTTTTTTCTTTACCTTGCCTTAGTTTAATTTCTTTTCTGCCCTAGTTAATTAGATAGAAATTTTATTTATCTGTCATAGTTTAGTTAATTAGGTTATTGAATTAAAATCATAAAAATAAAATCTTTTATCATTTCCCTAATGAGTGAGTAGTTCCTCACTTGTCAGGGTTAGGAATGGGAAATGTTTGAGAGATGAAAATCTCTCACTCCTTTCTTGCCCGTTATACATTTTAAATAGGACTCTATGCATACATACACACACCGCTCACTACGCCACTCTATCCCAAGAGGTAGCGGTGATACCATAGTTAAAGACCGGTTGTGTATGTTTTCCATGGAAGTTAGGGTAAGAGTTAAGAAAGGACGGACAAGGACCTAGAGGAAGAAACATAATTTCTTCTCGATCGTGCTAATCCCCTTTGTTAATTATTACCTTAACACCTAAATAGTTCTTAATTAGGACATAGAAAGCGGTGAGACATATTGACTTTCCAAACTTAAGCTAAACCTAATCCTAACAAGGTTTTAATCCTAATCAAACTTTAGTTTTTATTGATAATCAAACCTACCACAATTGGAATTAACTCGTTAGAACAACTAGAAAATACACAAAATCCCTGTGGACTGACCCGTACTCAACTGGTTAGCTACCAAGCGACACCGTTCTTAATTGCGGTAATATTCTTTGATTTATCTTTTAAAAGCCCAAGCACGCATTAAATCCACATCAAATCATGAACCTCGTTTGCTTGATCAGGATGCCGAGACTCCGGGAGTATCATCATTTGATGATTCATAACGAAATCGAAAATTTTCCTTGTCTTTTCTCGAGGGAAAGAATATGCTTGACCCATCTTTTTCGTTAGAGACGGATTCCGGCTGACTTTTTCTTGATCGCGTGGCCTTTTGGATCCGTTTTGCTGCCGTCGAACGTTTTTTTCGTTCTTTGACTTGTTTTTGCCTCTGCGTCGGGCCTTTTGTATGACTGGCTGGTGACGAAGGGCATCGTCATTCTCCTTAGCCTGCTGAAGGAGGCGCTGCGTCCTAACTTTTTCGTAAATGGCCATTTCACGGTTTTGGTCATCCCGGACGTTTTGACCCGCTTCCCTTATTAGCTTGTCCATCTGTTCTTCAAACAACGGACTTGGCATTTTTACGGCAGGATCTCGTTTTGGTTCAATTACAGTGTCTTCTAACAGAGCATCTCCTTCCTCATCGAGGTCATGTATAATGTAGCAGCCATGGAATCGCTCCCGTTTCTTGGATTGAACATATCCAAGCCCGATCGTTTCCATTCTTCCGTTAGGCAATTTTCGTTGAGTTCCGGGGACGTTCCAGATCCTGTTGTAGAACTGAGCTTGTCGAGCAGTCTGTTTGAAGGGTACGTCTTGGCGCTTCAACAACCTTTTTAATCCTTCTGTGACTTTGCCTGAAGCGGGAGTTGGAGCAGCCAGTCTTGCAAAGACTGATCCTTTAGCTGGAGAAGCCGCTTTGACGATTTCCTATACTGAACCGGAATGGCTATCCTCTTTGGGATAACTCGTTCAGGTATTGCAGGCTTCTTCGTAGGCCCAATTAAGCTCAGGCTCAGCCTGTCGAAAACTGATGCAGTAGACTTGGGATTGGACGACCCATTGAGAGGGGCCGTGGTAGTGGTAAGCCGATCAAAGACCGACTTCTTTGGAGCTTCCTGTGGTGGCATTGGGGAGTTGAAGCTCATTAGCAGAAGCATGGTCCCAAAGAACAGTCCAGTGGTGGCCTGAGTCACCTGTTCCACTGGCACGGCGAAGATGGAGGCCGCTTGGGGTTCATAGGTCACTCCTTTGGTGAGGACGGAGTGGGAGTTGTTATTACAGCTGGTGTAGTCTGAAGCCATTTTCTTTGCACGGGAGTAAGACACCAAATCTTAGTACATAGAATCCCGGGAAACCATATTAAACCGTGATTTGTTCACTAACACGACACACGAAGTGTGGAGTGGAAAGAGGAAAAGGTCCCACCGGGCGTGCCAGAATCTGTTCGCCGCCGAAAAAGGAGACGGATCCGGGATGGATCGTCTTTCCTGAATTTGGGGGCTGATGCTATTCGGTTTTATCGGTCCACCTCTCCGAAGATACCAAGTTGATTTATGACACCATGTATCAGAGGTTTAGACGGATGCGGACGTTGTAGCAGACTTCGTCAGATTCCCCCTCGTGTACGAGGGTTTTTTTTATTGTGGGGACGCTCTTCCCTGCAGGCGCAAGCCCCTGTAGTTAATTACGCTACCGCATCACGGTAACCACTTTCTCCTTCTCCAGATGGTCACTTCGTGTCGTGTGTTTTTTTTTATTTTTTGGTTGCCCGTGGATTGTATACGGAGACTAATTTATGTTGTCGCTCGTAGGGCGTGGATTAGTCCAAATCTGTATTTTCTTAGATTTGGGTTTGGGTTGGTTTAAGGACCGTTAGTCTTGTTTTAGACTAATGTCAACTCAAACGTTTGTTGAGAATACGTTAGTCTAATTTTAGACTAAGATCTACTCAACAGGATTTTGGGATCATTTAGATCCAACGAAAGAGTGTTTAGACTCTATCGTTTTAGTTTAAGGACATTGTGGTCCATAAGTGTAAGGAAATCATAGTCCATGGAGTTTAAAGACATCATAGTCTGTGGGGTTTAGTTTAGGGATGTTGCGGTCCATAAGTTTAAGGACATCATAGTCCATAAAGTTTAGTTTAGGGACGTTACAGTCCATTGTTAGTTTTAGGACGTTGCGGTCCATTGGGTTTAAGGACATCATAGTTCATAGAATGTCTAGTTGTCGGGACCCGCCACCTCTCTGAAGACATTAAAGAATTACAACGACACATATCAGAGGAATGAAGAGATGTACCCTTGAGCCAATGTTGGTTGGGAGATATGTAGTCAGGTTTGGGACTAAGACCAATTAGGGAAATTGTGAGCACATGGGCTTGGTTGGTCTGAGTTAGGGACTTGTGGCCAACTTAGGCTCAACCAACTCAGTTTTGATTAAAGTGTTGAACACTTGTTTGGTCTCGGTCCCTTTTTGTTTAATAATGCTGAGCATTAATTTGGGTTCTGACACCCCCTTTTCTTTTTTTTATTATGTGTTGAACACTCTTTATGGCGCAGAGCGCTTTATGTACAGAGCCTTTATGTACAGAGCGCTTTATGTACAGAGCGATTGGCGATGAGCGCCAGATTTTGAGCGCTAAGGCGCTTCTTCTGAAATAGCGCCTACTTGGGGAGCACGTGGAGTGCTTGGCGCTGAGCGCCAGATTTGGAGCGCTAAAGCACTTCTTTTAGAATAACGCCCACGTGAGCAACACATGGAGCGCTTGGCGCTGAGCGCCAGGCTTGGAGTGCTAGAGCGCTAAAACGCTTCTTATAAAATAGTGCCCACGTGAGGAGCACGTGGAGCGCTTGGCGCTGAGCACCAGGCTTGGAGCGCTAAAGCGCTTCTTATAAAATAGCGTCCACGTGAGGAGCACGTGACGCGCTTGGCGTTGAGCGTCAAACTTGGAGCACTAAAGCTCTTCTTATAAAATAGCGCTCACGTGTGGAGCACGTGGCGCGCTTGGAGCTGAGCGCCAGACTTGAAGCGCTAAAGCACTTCTTTGGCAGCTCTGATTAACGTTGTGCTCTGAGAATTAAATTCTCGTTTATAAGAGACTTTGTCTCATAGGTCTATGAATTATGTTCTTCTTTTATGAGGAGATACTATGATCTCTTTGTTTTTGTGAAAGAACATTGTCTTATGGATCTGTGATCTAGAAAAAGAACTGAGTTCTTATGATGTGAGAGTTAAACTCTAAAAAATCGAGGAGATGTTATGATCTCACTTATTATTATTTACCTTGAAGAAAATTTCTTCTTCTTAGAGCTTGCTCTTCTCTTTTTCTTTTCTGAGCACTTAAAGTTTATGGGGGGTTCTTCTGTACAAGACTTGAAGTTTTAGGTCTTTTATATAGGGTAGGCTGATTTGTTGAATCAGTTAAGAAAATCTTTTCTCTGATTGATTTGGGGATGTTTCCCACCGTTGGATCTTCGATCCTAGGGTTTCTATTTTACAGAAAACATCTTTCTTATTATTAACAAGATTGGGAAAATATTTTCCCATATAGAGCTTATTCTGTATCTTGGTGATTTTTAATCACCATTGGATCTTTGATCCGACGGCGCTCTGATTTATAGAGAACACTCTTTCTTGTTTGGAAAGATTTGAGAAGTATTTTCTTAACAGAATTTAATTCTGTAATTTGATGATTTATCATCCTCGTTGGATTTTTGATCCAAAGGTGGAGAATATTTAGTTCAAGCGCTGGCGCTCTCGTGCTTTGCACGTGGGGCGCTGCCTCAAAGTTTTTGACTCGTAGCGCCGGCGCACTTGGCGCTGGCGCTCTTCGTGCTTTGCACGTGAGGCGCTGCCTCAGAGTCTTTGACTCTTGGTGCTGGCGCACTTGGCGCGAGCGCTCTCGTGCTTTGCACGTAAGGCGCTGCCTCAGTTCAAATTTCAAATTTTGAACAGAGTTTTGCTCTGATTGGGGGAAACACGTCTATTGTTGATCCAATACCTCTGTATTGGTATAACAATGGAGCTATAGAGTTAGTGAAGGAACCATGGTCCCATCAACGATCTAGACACATCTTGAGGCGGTATGACCTGATCAGGAAGATCATTGATCGCCGGAAGATCGAGATTCAGAGAGTAGACACAAAGGACAACACGGCGGATCCACTCACTAAAGCCCTTTCTCAAACACAGTTCGAGCGGCCATTCGAGATGTTAGGTATGTTATACGCCAATAACTGGCCTTAGTGCAAGTGGGAGATTGTTGGATATGTATGCCCTAGAGGCCATTTATTGTATCGGATGCAGGGGATACATATGTACAAAAGAGTCTTGTTTAATATGATAGTATGCTATTTGGTTTGTCTTTATCTTAAAATATGTATATATTTTGCTTATTATTACGTATCACTAATCCATATTGATAAAACCCATAGAATCCGTGCTTGACTACCAGTGTTATGATGGAGATCATAGGAGTTGGGTCGTCTATAAGCATATTCTTAAATGTCCCTAGTCGCAGGAGTATCGAGACTGGGTATCGACATTCCAGAGTAGACTAGTGTATACGGTTCTTATTCTCGAAAGGGGAGAGGGCTGGTTCCACAGCCATTGGTGTACGACACCAAAGATTGTATACATGTGCTCATTAGGTTATAAGTTACACTAGACAGACTCGCCGAAAACAACTAAATGGTATTATACCTATCGTCTAATAGCAGTTCTCTGGTGACATGAGTACATGGCAGTCTGTTGACCTGCCATCATCATTTGTCTCGAGTGTGTTCCCACTATGCTGAGATTACTTCCTTACCATGGTGTTAAAGAGTCGTGCAAACATGTTTTATTTGGGTGCAGTCTCGAAGCATCTGAAGGCATTAAGTGATAGAAGGGATTCCTCTCTCCCGGTATAAGGAGTTGATGTCGCGCTGTGTACGGTTGGCCATCACCATAAGACCTAGGCCTAGGCATATGAGATTTATTGATTGGATCAGTAGTTTCTCAATTGGTCATGAGCTTGACATCAGCACGACTTATCTTGTTATTAGAGATTTGACGATTTCCAACCCCCAGACTTGGTATGCGACACTCTCAGATGAAGAGACCGAACTGTACGATGAATGTCAGTTATAGGCTCAGTAAGGATAAAGATGAGCTTGCTTGTCGATCTTTTTTTCGACAGATACTTGAGTAGCCGTTACGTACAGCTAGTGCCACTAACGTGCTTATGGGTTATGGATGTGATCCAATAATTCACTGCCAACATATTGTCGAGTCTTTAGAGTCCTACACAGAGAGTTTTCTGGCCCAGGTGAAACGATATAGTTGTCGTACGGTGTTGCGACCAGGAGTTCGATTAAATTCGTGTATTGGATGCACATAATTTAATCGGACGTTTGATAATACTGGCCGTTCTTTTAGAAAGACGGATATTAAATCAAGTATTGATTTAATATATTAATACATATATTGAATATATGTATTTACTAGTATTATGTCACAATTTCTATTTATCTCACATTTTGCATTTTAGTGCAAATGAAAATGTAATTTATATGTTTACCTATAATTATATTTCCTATTTCTTTTTCCTTTTCTTTTTGGATGCTTGTTTTGACATGATGGAGGTATTTTTGTATGGACATGTGGAGGAGATATTTTTGGATTGACGCTTGGAGGAGAGAGAGAAGAGAGGGTATATTAGAGTATATTCTCATATTATTTTTTTAAGCTTTTCATTTTTTTCTCTCATCTCCATGCTTTTAAGGTTCTCTCTCCTCATCAAAAAGAGAAAAGAAAAGGTATTTGTTGTGAGAAAAAGAAAGAGTGACAACAACTACATAACTTGATGCTCATAGCTTACCAAACTAGGATATCAAGATGCTTCCTGAGGAGAAGCTAGAACCTAAGCTTGGTGCTCTCAAGGTGGATCTATTTTTGGCTAAGAGGATCTTCATCAAACTTGTTCCTTCAACCTTTTAGTTCCAAAGCCTACAAGGGTTCAACCACAACATTTGGAGCATTTGAAGAAGTTCCAAAGCCTACAAGGGTTCAACCACAACATTTGGAGCATTTGAAGAAGTTCCAAAGCCTACAAGGGTTCAACCACAACATTTGGAGCATTTGAAGAAGTTCCAAAGCCTACAAGGGTTCAACCACAACATTTGGAGCATTTGAAGAAGTTCCAAAGGTCGTAACAACACTACTCTTAAGTTGTAGTGCTTTGTATGCTTCAGAGATCTAGTCTTTGGTAGTTTATCTTGATGTTGGAAGTTCTAGCTCTCTAGAATTTTTGAAAATGAGATTCCATTTTGTTTTAAAAACCTGGGATGCATGAATTCCATCAAAATTAAATATAATGTCAACTGTAAATTATGGTGTCTAAATTTACAGACTACATTAGCAAGAAGTTATAAAAGATTGGAATAAAATTAATGCTTTTAAGAGGTACGACACAAAATTGAAAAAAAAAAATAACATCAAAGAAGTAGGAAAATAATAATAAACAACATGTTTCAAAAAGCGGAGCCGTAAGGTGAAATGTTCGACCTTCGGCTAGACGAGGCGTTAGGTTTCAAGACGTTAGGCGTAAGCTTCACGATTTTCGTATTTTATTAAATATAAATATAAATAAATAGAGAAAAATTAGAATATAAGATAATATTATGGTCTTATTTCACTCATATACCAAAACAAAGATATTCTTAACATAATAAATTATGAATGTTAGTTAATATTTAATAATAGGTTTTTTTTCTGTTAACCGCCTCATACTTCAATATTTTTCTATGTTACTCTTTATAATTAGTATTTATCTGTAGCCCCCCTTATACTTATAAATTACTCCTGCAGCCTCCCTACTTCACTTTTAAAAATTATTTCTCCTCCTTTCCGGCAGCCATCGTTCCCGCCGCCGCCGCCTTTTGCTTCTTCAACCCACAACCGCCGGCAGCCACATTCTTCTTCCTCTTCTTCTTCAACTCACAACCGCCGCCGTCGCCATCCTTCTTCCTCCAAGAATGACGGCGGTGGTTGTGGGTTAACAAAGAAGAGGAAGAAAAAGGTGGTGGTGGCGTTTACGAGGAGGAGGAAGAAGTAGGTGTTGATGGGTTGAAGAAGAAGAGGAGGAAGATGGTGATGGTGGTGATGTTGACGGTGACGGTGTTGAAGAGGAAGAGGTTGAAGGCGGCGGCGGTGGAGATGGCGGAAGAGGAAGAGAAAGAAGGCGGCGGTGGTGGAGACGGCAGTAGTGGAGACGGCGGAGATGGCGGAGGAGGAGAAATAATTTTTAAAAGTGAAGTAGAGAGGCTGCAGGAGTAACTTATAAGTAGAGGGGGCCTACAGGTAAATACTAACTATAGGGAGGGACAACGAAAAATATTGAAGTACGAGGAGGGCTAACAGATTAAAAAGACCCTTAATAATAATATTGTTTTATAGTATAGTTTTAATTTTTAAATTATCAATGACTATTGAATTTTTGTTTACTTGTGTAGGGACAAAGAATAAGAAAGATTGAAATGTTATGTCCTACCTTATTAACCTAAAACTCAAACCCAATAACCCAGCCCTTGGTAACTCTCTTATTACAGTACCACAAAGAAAACGAAACCTAGCGCTTTCTCGCGTGGGTTCCCTGCGCCACTAACAATGGAACAACGATACTTTCTTCTCTCACAGCATTCGATCCTCGTCTTCCTGCCTCGATCTCGCTGCGAACTTGCGCAACACCTTCGATCCTTGCCTTCTAGCCTCGATCTCGCTGCCAACTTGCGCAGCACCTTCGATCCTCGCCTCCTAATCTTGATCTCGCTGCCAACTTGCAATCTAGAAGATAAAATCCACGATCCAAATTAGAATTTAAAATTTTTCTGCTTTTTTTTCCAAACAAAAGAAACGTACGCCTAAAGACGCTTCATGACTGAAATGTACGCTTCGTCCGTCTCAATAGAGCCTCGCGCATGAAGCGTACGCTTCAAGGAAAGGTCTCGCCTCTTTTCTGCGCTCCAAAGCAAAATCCTAGCCATTCGTCTTGAGACACGTCTCAGAAACGCCTTCAAAAACACTGATAAACAGAACCAAAGGTTTCCTAATCAAAATATCAATAAGAGTAGGACACCGCCTACACTATCACGCCATCTACATTATCATCAGCACACAAATTATCCATAACTACATCTGCTTTCTGTAAAGTTTTCATTAAAAGTAGAAAAGTTTTCATTAAAAGTAGAAAAGTCGACTATGTGTGTTAATGTAAGAAATAAATGTAAATAAAGGTAATCTGAAGGAAATAACCCACACACAAAAAATAAAAATTCATCTGATTTCGTAGATGTTATTGCAAAAGAATAAACGCAAATTAGGGTCAAAATGAAATATTTTCTCCTATGGAATCCGCACATGATCCAGATCGAACGCTTGAAGATTCGAAAATTAGGAATTGCACAACACACAAAAGCTCATCAAGACTTCATGAACCCAAAATTGTCTACAAATGTACGGAGGGGAAAGAGCGTATATCAAAAAAATACTGTTCAAATAATCCTGACTTGCAACACGCTTTATCCATGTCATAGAACCCTCAACGCTCTCCTAAAACCAACTGTAAGATTTCATCCCTATCAAATGGTAACAACAAATTTCTCCCTACCAAATGGTGACGACCAATTCAGGATTTAAATGGTGACAACAAATCTAAGTCTTAAATTCTCAAATACATTAGTATACATAAAATTTTAAAAGATACCCCACACTTGTGATTCCAGATTATCAAATAAAATGCCATATCACATTTCAAATAAACTGCAACTAATCGTCTAAATGCAACCGATAACTTGTTAAAAATTAAAAATCCAATCTAATCTAATAACTGAGTGAGAATACAAAGCATAAATTAAAATTCAGATAAGTTATGAAACAACCATGATTAGAAACTAGTATTTTTTATTTGAAAAAATGAGTTTAATTATGTAAATTGTTAAAATATCTATGAGTTATATAATGATTATTTTCGAATTTTTAGATTAGAACAAATGCACAATCATACATATACCATAAAAAAAAGTATATACTAATCATGCAACCCTTGATATGAAACCATATCTAATAGTAGTAAATAGATTGAAAAAAAACAAGTTATTTGTAAGAAGACAATGGATAATATATTGTATATATTATATGAAAGAAGAATGTGACATTTAGACTTTGTTGGGCTTTTGAATGCAACATACGACCAAGAAAACATACCATCCATCGGGTGTGATTTGAATTTAAATTTCATTTTGTACTCTTAGATATGCATATGGACAATTAGATATGTTTGCAAATAGATTCATTTTATAAGATCTTAAAAGTATTTATCCTCTTCTTGTCTGTATTATTAATTGAAATTAAATCTGATTTTGATTGATTTGGTATGGATATAAGTATTAATATTATAACAAGATTTAGATTTAAAAAGAATTGTTAAAAGTAAAAGATTTTTACAAAATCTTAATAACTAATAAAAGATTAGATATAGAAGACACGAGAGATCAGTTTATCATTTAGTTAGGATTTTTTTATAGTTAATGCATAAATTGTTATGAAATTAGTTATAACATTGCAGAATTAACGAAAAATTGACAGGAGTCGCAGAAATTTTAGCGAGTGGGGGTCGACCACCTCTACACACCCCCTTGCCTCCATCCCCCCACCACATACACACATAATGGAGGAAAGGCCCTAAACGGCATTTTGCGTTAGGTGGCATAAAAAATACACCTTTCACCATTTTATCCAATGATCGGCACCGGCCATCTTGATCTTCAACATCTAATATGTTAATACACCAAATTTTATGCGATTCTGTCACGACCCGAAATGGCACGTGACTGGCACTTGAATCATATGAAGTTTATAGGACCCCATCTAATTCAAGCCAAAATCCCAGAAATCAAAACCATTTAAAAGAAGAAGTGAAGGAAAACTTAGTTTTAAAGCAAGTGGTCTTAACAAAATAAGTCGCAGTAATCATTTTAAAAGCCTCAAGTATTTCCAAAAATTGTGGCAGAGTTTCCTTTGTAAATACTGGCCCCAAACGGGTACAAACATGCATATACATATATAATGAATAAAGGTATCCTCAAGCGGGAGCTAGCTCTTCGCCAATTAACAGAAACAACCACGAAGCCATATAATATACAACGCCGAAGGGCGAGGAGCAAAACTCAGAATGAAATCCAATATCACAAAGGAAACCAGAAAACCATAATAATACAAGCACGCGACTATAAGGTCGAAAGAATAAACAACTGGTTTTCTAAGTCTGTCCAAATAATACAAGTCTGATTGATGGAGTTTACAAGATACAACTGAAAATAAATAAAAGTGAAACGGTGGTCACGATGCAAGTGAACCCACCTACCAAAGTAATCAACCGGAAGGAAGCAGTGTGCCAGCAAGCCACAACGAAACTTGTATGGCAAAACCTGCAAGAAACTGTGACACAACGGGGATGAGTTGTCAACTCGTGAGTAGAAAATATCACCGAGCAGAAATCGCATGTATGACTCTCTCCTAGGTCATATAATAATATTCTCAATATATATACCTGAAACATCAAATATTGGCAAGGTAATCATCTAAACATAAGTGAAACACCAAGTGCTTATGTCAGTGCCTCAGGTAGCAACATATTGTATATATGATGTATGAATGCATGAAAACAGAACACATTTTGAATGAGAAAACCGTTTTCTCATCTCAGTGAGATTTGTGTAAAAACTGAAGTATCATCAATGAAATCACCAGAGAATCCGTGTCAAGCATCGACACAAAACATATATCTCAATATCTTAAAATCTCAATATCTCGGGTTTCGGCAATCCGGACTAGCCCATAACATCAAATCTCAATATCTCGGGCTCTGCATGAACAGGATCGGCCCATGGGCTCCGCATGATCAGGATCGGCCCATATCACACATAATACTCAATCTCAGGCTCCGCATGGACAGGGTCGGCCCATATCACACATAATACTCAAATCATGAGAAAACCGCAAATTTCTATTTTTAGAAATGATAAAGAGTTTATAAATCTTTGCGGTTTCTCCAAATCCAGAAATGTCATGGAAAATCGAAATCCTAAAATCGAGAATCAATAAACAGTGAATTACCGGCATAAAACCCCATAATATTGCATGAAAATGAATATATGAATGCACCGGGTATCAAGCAAGGAATGCAATAACTAAACTAGCATATGAAAGCAATCGTACTAGTACTATGTTATAACTACTAGCTATCAATTTATATCCATGAAGTAATATTTTCTAATGTGTACGTGACATGAAAATTACCGATGATGATGTGTGTGAGCCGGCAAGCAAGTGTACGTGGAACATTCGCATCATCGGTAATGGTGTTGGTGTCCTGACAACAGGGTTCATAATAACTAACGAAAACACATTTAAGTAAGCAATGCGATGCGAACAGCAAGAATATACGGAAAATGCATAATAAACGCAACATTGAAGAATATACGTTTCTATATACGAGTCATACAGTTTTTGGTGTTTGAAATCGCACGAATCGTGGTTTTAGAAAAATCTACGGGGTCCTTGAGAAAAGATACATCCTTTGAAAAATCCGCAGTGTCCCTCGGCCTGTCTTTAAAATACTCATGATTCGTTAGTTTTGAAAATAAGTATGACTCAAGCCCAGTCTAACATCTACCTGATAAAATACAGGACTAAACGAAAGGGTAAGGAAATCCATCTAAGTCTGAGTCGATATATGTAGTAGTCGGCGATCCCGCCTCAATAGCGTCACGAACGGTAAAATATATAATACGATATCCTCGAATCAAGAGTGCGTATCAATCATCATATTTATATCTCGTACGGTAAAATCGATTGTACGGCATCCCAAATCGGGGTACGGGTTAAATATCACATATGCCTCATTATTAATACGGTATCATTATCATAAATCATGAACTAAAGGTACTGATCTAAAGTCTAGTACATTCCAATTCCATCAACATATATTCGCGTGTGTATGAAAACACATCTCCCATCGATCCACTAAAATATCATGTCGTATATCATAACACGATCCAAATCACATAACTGATCTCACGGTATCATGCCCGATCATATCAACTCTCCTCCGAGTATCATATACTATCCTCATCATCCGTGTATACGTATATATATATATATATATATATATATATATATATATATTAACACATCGACACACACACACATATATACATACATATAACCATATACACCAAAAATATATCACATGTGTGCATGTGTTTGTGTGTATTAACCTATACTCTAGGGTTTCGCGAGTAAGAAATTAAACTAAGAACGTTTTCTTCCAACTACATTAAAACTAACCCATGCTCTCCTTAAGCCATTCATGCTAATTATCCACGTATCACAAAACACTTATATATATATATATATATATATATATATATATATATATAATATGTTTACGTACTACACTACGAAATTTAACTGCGGGGGTGCTATACGCTATCCACCCGACTTCCCCCGTAGATATACATCTACTCACCTTGATTCTTGCTTGCCGAAGTCGATTTCGCTCTTCTCTTCCTCATCGTCCGAAGTCCACGTGAGGGTACCTACATATCATATATATCGTATCGTAAACAGAATCGCATACGAAAACCAAAACGGCAAATGAATCACACATACGTTAAAACCTATGGTCTACTCATGCAAAAGAACTAAATAACTCTCGACATCGACGTACAAACGCCAATTGATCAAGATAAAACTCAAATTCCAAAGTTTCAAGTCACTAAAAGTCACAAAACATTAAGCAGCAACTTAGAAAAGTGGTTCCAGATTTTGGTTCAGGTAAAATCAAGCTAAACTAGTAGTACTGGGGTGTAGTATATAGGGTATGTGAGCTACAGAACTAATTCCAACACCATTACCCAAAATTTGGCCGGCGACATACCCTCAAATTCTGGCCTGCTCGGCCAGGCTTGCATGGATTGGGTTCGTATTGGCACGGTGGTCTTCTAGTGCTCCATCCAGGTTAATAGTGTTGCTCGTTTTTCTTGTAAAAGTTCCAGGTCATTCCAGATTTCCTGCAACCACAATTTCTACACAAAATCGACATTTTAAATATCTAACTAGATTTTCAGTCTAGGCTCTGTTTAATCTAGGTTTTTAACACTATGGGGGGGTTAGGGTCACCACTATAGCTCAATTACACTATCGCAATTCATGAAATCCTCAAAACCCTATCTTAGAATTTTCAAACATCACTAAACCCCGCCAAAACACTTCTAAACTAAAATAGATGCTAATGGAAATGAATTACTACACTAATGATGAACAATTACCTCATTTGGCAACTCAAGAATTTTCTTGAGTTGCCCCAATTGCTCAAAATCCAAACTTTCTTGGTCTACCATGCTTGTAGTGAGCTTGTGCATGTATTTTGTGAAGGCAATTAGGTGTTTTAAGGTGGTTTTGGTGGTGTTGTGGGGAGGTAGAGGATGTGGGGGAAAGAGAGCGGCCATGGTGAGAGGAAGAAGAGGGAAATGATGAAGGAACTCAAGTGAAGAAATAATGAGCCATGGTCCAATTGACCCCTCACCCTTTCATCCAAGCCCATACCTCCTTGTCTCCCTATTCTTTATTCATTTTCTTTTCTTTTTCTTTTCTTTTAATCTTATATTAAAACAAAAGCCATTCTACAAAAAGAAGAAAGAAATCATGGTAGAAAAATGTAACAAGTGTGTAACATGACATGGTGCATGTCACATACAAAATCATACTTAATGCATGATTAGTACTAATTAATCAAGCTTAGGTATAAACTTGTATATATTTAATTGTATAAAATTCATAAAGCGCCTAAATCATATAATATTCTTTCAAAATCAACATTCAAATGAAATTTTTCAATATTTTTCCAATCTATCGGTATATGATCATACCATATCCTTAAAACCAATCTCCATACATTAAAATATTCATAATATTCATTATTTTAATTATTTAATTTCCTAAAAATAATATTTTATTTTTTTCTGAAATGTTACAGTTTTCCACCCTTAAATGAATTCGGTCCCCGAATTTAAATTTAATTCCCCCAAATACTAAAACATTTCAGCAAAACAATCAAGCCGTCTGGGCTCCGAAATCATCAATACTTAAAACACATCTTAGCGCAATGCATGCGCATGAAAAACGAGTATATAACTCAAAATCAAAACCTCGTCAAGTATCACGCAATCATCGGAGTCAAGGTGAAAATACCAATATCGAAGTCCAATACGAAAACTAACATGATATACATCCAAAACTATAACATGCACATAGTACACATCGTTGTAAACTTTTTAAAACATCTGAAAAGAAATACATGCCAACCCTTTTCAAGTCGCCGTGCGATGCGCGTATCACGCCACAAGTAGCGGACGTTTATTGTAAGAAAATAACTCTATATACATATATATACTTTGTTTAACATACACGTCCCGCCGTTTTGAAAATAATTAGAAGGGTTTCCCTTGTAACATGTTTCGTGTTATTTTGGACACATAGGAAAATACTGGGACTATAGCTCCTTTTTGGAAATCCCTTCGGTAACTATCGATGCATGCAAAAACATATTCAGGTACAGTCTTCGGACTAGTCCTGCTCAGTTACTATAACAAATAATAAATATCATAAAATATACTGCTCCAAAAGAAACCAATCCCAAAATGTGTATAAGGATGCCACGTGCGTCTGGTGCGCACAGAAATCGAAATCAATGAATGTGCCACACATGTGCACAGAAACAAAATCTAAATGCAATGGGTGTGCACGAAAACACCTGTCGAGGGCAATGAGTGTGCCTGACAACAATATCAGGTGCATCTGATATGCATGAAGAATCCCGATTTAGTGCATCTGGTGTGCACCAAAATCGCATCAAGCGCGCCAAGTATGCGCAAGAACCCAAATCAAGTGCACAAGGTGCACGAAAATAAATATCGAATATCACAATCAAAATCGACGGTATACAACAAAGCTCAATCCAAATCAGGTATACCGTGGTATATAATCTCACAACCACGTGCATCAATATGCACCAAATCGAATCAAAGTACTAAAAGTGCGTGAAAACTATGCCGAAGCACAAGTCAATTCACCTACATACCATAGGCATGAAATCAAATTCAAACATCTCGAACGACATTAAATCGAAATCAAGTGCAACTGTGGTGCACAAAATCTAAATCATGCAAATAAATCGCCCAAAATACCGAAATCCAAAATAACAGACACGCGATATTCGAATCACCAAATCGCAAATCATAAACACCGTCGTCGATATGTCTCTCCTTCAAAGTCGAGAAGGTGTCGGTGCCTCCAAGCTAGCAGAGCAAGGTATCTACTTGCCTCATGTTCATGGTCTGGCGCCATGTGCCCTTAGGCTCTCGTCTCTCACTGTGGATTGCTAGTTACATAACTTCTCGGCACAACGGCCCAATATGGAAATGATGACGGGAACAGTTCCACTCTGGCACATCCTCTAAACATCTGTGGTCAACTATCATGGTCACTCATAACTATCTCGTCGATGATACCGATCTCTGGCCTACTGGGTGTGCGTAATACAACCGATCCTGGGTCTAAATCTTCGCGTGTAGTATTCCAGAAAGATTCTGTTGGGGTCTCTCCCAAATCTCATTTTTGCCGAACAGCCCGAAAGTTATCACCTTTTACTAAATCCATTTCTTGTTCCGGATCAACTGCATACTCATCATGACTTCTTCTAAAAAGTATGCCCATATTTAATGCCTCTGCATGCGTATTACATCTCTGATGTCAACGGAGTGGAACGTCATCTCGTCAAAATCTCCTATGAACCTTTTACTCCACTTTTCTCTAATATCGACTGATTCGGACTCGTCTCTTCGTAGTTGTATGGACTGCGCTACAAACGACTATACTCGTATCTGAAGTCTCCTTTCTGAAACTACAAACTCGACAGCTCAATATCTTGTGGTAGATACCTGGCCAACTATGCCCTCGGAAACTCTTCAAATTTATAGAAGGAATACTCTTCCTTCGTCCGTTTCCTATCGACTCTCAACGTGCCTGTGTAAAGTCTTCTCTAGCTGAAATTAATCAATCTGATGACCTCGCATCGGGGTATACAACGAACCGCATGTCTTAGTCATTCACCCAAGGGTGACTAGCGATCTTCCATCAAATCCCTAAGTATAAATTCGTGCTGCAATAGCTTCAAACATCTGGGCGACATCTCGTCAGTCGCAGCAACAACTGGCTCATTCGTCCGCATGCTAAACAATGCCTCAATTCTCAAGAATAGGCGATACATTGACGGTCATTACATTCTGGATGGCCTCTAGCGGTAGCCCGATCATCTGGTGTAGATATCAAACGATCGCGTCCACGAGAAAACATAGTAAAACGACATATCGAAACGCTCATGTCACCAAAAAACACAATAAAATGACACATCTATACAACCGTATATCACCGGAATTACGGCCTAGTCAGTCCTCGTCCAAGACGAGCTCATGCTGACCGCAACTCTAGCTGCATCTCTCTTTGCTCGTGCAACCATGGTAACAAAAACCACAAACTGATATCGATGAGGATAGATCATATGAACGAATAGAATACGGTGCAAAAAAATGTACGTCCTAAGGCTTCTTAAGCGGAGTAGCGTATTGTAAGTATGCCGCGGAACATACACACGGTACGTCACTCTACTTAAGTCACCTACTCTATCAACCAAGCTCAACCTATACGACGAAAGTTTGGGTCTAATACCCTCTCGACCAAGTCTAAGTTCTGTAAGGTCAAGCCTAGCTTCCGAATATATATATACGACCTAGACTTCACAAAGTTAAACTTAGACTCGAACCAAGGTTAAACCTAGCGCTCCGATACCAACTTTGTCACAACTCGAAATGGTACGTGACTGGTACTTGAATCATATGAAGTCTATAGAACCCCATCTAATTCAAGTAAGCCAAAATCCCAGAAATCTAAACCATTTAAAAGAAGAAGTGAAGGAAAACTTAGTTTTAAAGCAAGCGGTCTTAACAAAATAAGTCGTAGTAATCAATTTAAAAGCCTCAAGTATTTCCAAAAATTTCGGCAGAGTTTCCTTTGTAAATACTGGCCCCAAACGGGTACAAACATGCATATACTTATATAATGAATAAAGGCATCCCCAAGCGGGAGCTAGCTCTTCGCCAATAAGCGGAAACAACCACGCAAGCCATATAATATACAAGGCCGAAGGGCGAGGAGCAAAACTCAGAATGAAATCCAACATCACCAAGGAAACCAGAAAACCATAATAATAAAAGCGTGCGACTCTAAGGTCAAAAAAATAAACAACTAGTTTTCTAAGTCTGTCCAAATAATACAAGTATGATTGATTAAGTTTACTAGATACAACTGAAAATAAATAAAAGTGAAACGGTGGTCACGATGCAAGTGAACCCACTTACTAAAGAAATCATCCGGAAAGAAGCAGTGTACCAACAAGCTGCAACGAAACCTGTACGGCAAAACCCACAAGAAACTGTGGCACAACGGGGGTGAGTTGCCAACTCGTAAGTAGAAAACATTACCGAGCAGAAATCGCATGTATGACTCTCTCCTAGGTCATACAATAATATCCTCAATATATATACCTGAAACATTTAATAATGGCAAGGTAATCATCTAAACATAAGTGAAATACCAAGTGCTCGTGTCAGTGTCTCAGATAGCAACATATCATATATATGATGTATGAATGCATGAAAACAGAACACATCTTGAATGAGAAAACTGTTTTCTTATCTCAGTGAGATTTGTGTAAAAACTGAAGTATCATCAATGAAATCACCAGAGAATCCGTGTCAAGCATCGACACAAAACATATATCTCAATATCTCGGGCTCCGGCAATCCGGACTGGCCCATAACATCAAATCTCAATATCTCGGGCTCCGCATGAACAGGATCGGCCCATATCACACATAATACTCAATCTCGGGCTCCGCATGAACAGGATCGACCCATATCACACATAATACTCAATCTCGGGCTCCGCATGAGCAGGATCGGCCCATATCACACATAATACTAAATCTCAGGCTCCGCATGAACAGGATCGGCCCATATCACGCATAATACTCAAATCATGAGAAAACCGCAAATTTCTATTTTTAGAAATGATAAAGAGTTTATAAATCCTTGCGGTTTCTCTAAATCTTGAAATTTCATGAAAAATCGAAATCCCAAAATTAAGAATCAATAAACAGTGAATTACTGGCATAAAGCCCCATAATATTGCATGAAAATGAATATATGAATGCACCGGGTATCAAGAAAGGAATGCAATAACTAAACTAGCATATGAAAGCAATCGTACTAGTACTATGTTACAACTACTAGCTATCAATTTATATCCATGAAGTAATATTTTCTAATGTGTACGTGACATGAAAATTACCGATGGTGATGTGTGTCAGCCGGCAAGCAAGTGTAAGTGGAACATACGCATCATCGGTAATGGTGCTGGTGTCCTGACAACAGGGTTTCATAATAACTAACGAAAAAACATTTAAGCAAGCAATGCGATGCGAACAACACGAATATACGGAAAATGCATAATAAATGCAACATTGAAGAATATGCGTTTCTATATACGAGTCATACAGTTTTTGGTGTTTGAAATCGCACGAATCGTGGTTTTAGAAAAATCTACGAGGTCCTTGAGAAAAGATATATCCTTTGAAAAATCCGTAGTGTCTCTCGGCCTGTTTTTAAAATACTCATGATTCGTTAGTTTTGAAAATAAGTATGATTCAAGCCCAATCTAACATCTACCTGATAAACTACAGGACTAAACGAAAGGGTAAGGAAATCCATCTAAGTCTGAGTCGATATATCTAGTATTCGGCGATCCCGCCTCAATAGCGTCACGTACGGTAAAATATATAATACGACATCCTCGAATCAAGAGTGCGGATCAATCATCATATTTATACCTCGTATGGTAAAGTCCATCGTACGACATCCCAAATCGGGGTACGGGTCAAATATCACATATGCCTCATTATTCATATGGTATCATTATCATAAATCATGTACTAAGAGTACTGATCTAAAGTCTAGTACATTCCAATACCATCAATATATATTCGCGTGTGTTTGAAAACACATCGCCCATCGATCCACTAAAATATCATGTCGTATATCATAACACGACCCAAATCACATAACCGATCTCACGGCATCATATCCGATCATATCGACTCTCCTCTGAGTATCATATACTATCCTCGTTATCTGTGTATACGTATGTGTGTATTAACACATCCATACACACACTCATATATATATATATATATATATATACACCAAAAACATATCACCTGTGTGCATGTGTGTGTGTGTATCAACCTAAACTCTAGGCTTTCGCGAGTAAGAACTTAAACTAAGAACGTTTTCTTCCAACTACACTAAAACTAACCCATGCTCTCTTTAAGCCGTTCATGATAATTATCCACGTATCACAAAACACTTAAATATATATATAATATGTTCACGTACTACACTACGAAACTGCAGGGGTGCTATACGCCATCCACCCGACTTCTCCCGTAAATATACATCTACTCATCTTGATCCTTCCTTGCCGAAGTCGATGTCGCTCTTCTCTTCCTCGTCGTCCGAAGTCCACGTGAGGGTACCTACATATCGCATATATCGTATCGTAAACAGAATCGCATACGAAAACCAAAACGGCACACGAATCACACATAGGTTAAAACCTATGCTCTACTCATGCAAAATAACCAAATAACCCTCGATATCGACGTACAAACGCCAATTGATTGAGATAAAACCCAAATTCCAAAGTTTCAAGTCACTAAAAGTCACAAAACATTAAGCAGCAACTCAAAAAACTGGTTCCAGATTTTGGTTCAGGTAAAATCAAGCTAAACTAGCAGTACTGGGGTGTAGTATATAGGGTATGTAAGCTACAGAACTAATTCCAACACCATTACCCAAAATTTGGCCGGCGACACTCCCTCAAATTCCGTCCTGCTCGTCCAGGCTTGCATGGATTGGGTTCATATTGGCAGGGTGGTCTTCTAGTGCTCCATCGAGGTTAATAGTGTTGCTAGTTTTTCTTGTAAACGTTCCAGGTCATTCCAAATTTCCTGCAACCACAATTTCTACACAAAACCGACATTTCAAATATCTAACCAGATTATCAGTTTAGGCTCTGTTTAATCTTGGTTTTTAACACTATTGGGGGGGTGTGTTTTAGGGTCACCACTATAGCTCAATTACACCATCTCAATTCATGAAATCCTCGAAACCCCATCTTGGAATTTTCTAACATCACTAAACCCCACCAAAACACTTCTAAACTAAAATAGATGCTAAAGAAAATGAATTACTATACTAATAATGAAACAATTACCTTATTTGGCAACTCAAGAATTTTCTTGAGTTACCCCAAGTACTCAAAATCCAAACTTTCTTGGTCTACCATACTTGTAGTGAGCTTGTGCATGTATTTTGTGAAGGCAATTAGGTGTTTTAAGGTGATTTTGGTGGTGTTGTGAGGAGGTAGAGGAGGTGGGAGAAAGAGGGCAGCCATGGTGAGAGGAAGAAGAGGGAAATGATGAAGGAACTCAAGTGAAGAAACAATGAGCCTTGGTCCAATTGACCCCTCATCCTTTCTCTCTCTCTCTCTCATCCAAGCCCATACTTCCTTGTCTCTCCGTTCTTTATTCATTTTCTTTTCTTTTTCTTTTCATTTAATCTTATATTAAAACAAAAGCCATTCTAAAAAAAGAAGAAAGAAGTCATGCTAGAAAAATGTAACAAGTTTGTAACATGACATGGTGCATGTCACATGCAAAATCATACTTAATGCACGATTAGTATTAATTAATCAAGTTTAGGCATAAACTTATATATATTTAATTGTATAAAATTCATAAAGCGTCTAAATCATATAATATTCTTTCAAAATCAACATTCAAATAAAAAATTTCAATGTTTTTCCAATCTATCGGTATATGATCATACCATATCCTTAAAACCAATCTCCATACATTAAAATATTCATAATATTCATTATTTTAATTATTTAATTTCCCAAAAAGAATAATTTATTTTTTTTGAAATGTTACAGATTCTAACACCTTTTTACCGTTGATGTAGCAATGTAAAAAGTTCTATTGTCAGCAAACCGTTAATTTTGCACCTGCTAAATCAACGGTGAAAATGTATTGAATCACGTGAAATTTGTTGTATTGACATTTTATACTCTAAAGATCAAGATGGCCGGTACCGATCGTCGAATAAAATAGTGAAGAGTGTAATTTTTTACAACAACTAACGCAAAAAGCCTAATAAATGTCTTCCGAGCATTTTGGGCTTAGTCGGGTGGAGCCACACATAGGGGGACACCCGATAGGTGGCGCCTGACTCCTCTTTCTTTCTTCTTTTTTTTTTTATGTCAACAATTAGATTTTTTTTGTTGAATAATTTTTTTACAGAAAAAGTAGGAGTGTTTTCTTCACTTTTTATTATGGGAAAAATAATTTTGACGGTAAGACGGGAAACTACCTATACCTTTCTTAATTAAGTTAATTTTTAATTATATTTAGTTGGTAATAATTTTATAAGAATTATTATGAAAATATGAATATACGACCGGGGTCAAATATTTGAAGGCCGCTATTATTAAGACATGGTGTTTCCCTTTTTTTCGAGCACAACGCCAATCATTGTTAATTGAAAATGAAGGAGCCAAACTTAAATTTCATAAAAAAAAGTAAGGGGTAGAGTCTAAATTTTCCAGCCTATCACTAGAAAGAAGGGGCCAAATGGAGATTTAATTAAAGTGGAAGGGGCCGAAACTAATTTTCGATGAAAATAAGGATCTAAGCCGCATTAAGGGAAATCCAAGGGGCAATTGAGGAGGGAAAAATAGTTTGAATATCAATATTTAGAGATTTCTCGTCTATCAAGTGGATTAAAATAGAACGGGCTTTCGATACGTAAAAAATGTGATTGTTTGATGGTTGTCTCAGAGGTTTATAAATCTCGTATTTATTCATAAACAAGGATTTTAAACCATTTAGATCATGATGACCATTACGGATCGGTGTAAATCGTGACGGGTCATGTATATGAGAAGTTGGCCTCAAATTAAAAAAAAAGTTTGCAGACTGGCCTGAAAAAATGAGCTTACTTCAAAGTAAATTTCAAGTTGATTCTCATGACAATTATGATTTGAGATGATCGATTTCCTTAAATCTAAAGAAGGATTTCCTATTTACAGGTGTTTGAATCGTCATAGATAACGTTATTTTCTTTTATAAGAAAACGGAGTATAAAGTGGCACCATAGGAAATTTCTATATTGACGGATGGCATGGCATATCACCAACCCTTGATTCATCTGCATGATTATCTTACAACTACCGGTATTAATTGCATTTGAATTAAAAAATATGAAGAGAGAGGAACCAATAAATAGTGTATTGTCATGTGTCCGTTACCATAGGAAACCCCAACATTGGCACGGTATACTCCGCATCCTCCCTTTTATTTGATGCAATCTCCAAACCCTCTCAACTTGGAAGAAAAAGTTTAAGAGCCATGCCCAAATGATAAAGGACCCTATATTCATGATGGGTCCGGTCGCAGGTACAACGTTGGATAAATTAATTTATCCAACAAATCTGAACCGTTTATTTTAACCGTTACTGTAAGTAGCGGTTAAAATAAACAATTCAGATTTAACCGCTACTTAAAAGATGGTTAAAATATTTAACCACTACTTAAAGTATTACAATAGCAGTTAAAATAAACGGTTCAGATTTAACCGCTACTTAAAAGATAGGTTAAAATATTTAACCAACACTTAAAGTAGCGGTTCATATTATATAAAAGAGAAAATCGGTCCAACGGTTTCTTCTATTTAAGGTTTTTGAGATCGAATTGGGCATGAATACTGCATATGTCCCTCCTTTTTACAGTAATGATAAATAATATTCACATCAGGAGTTCTTGATTTAGATATGCTTCTCCACTTATGTTTGCTTTTGTCCTTATTAGAACGTTTTCTTTGATTAGAATGCCTTTTTTGATTGGAACCTTTCGCCATCAATCCATCTGCCTGACCTCGTTGCTTACCTTGTTCTGAAGTTTACAAAAGTGAAGCACCGATCTGACATCTTCAAAAAATATAGTGTCCTTACCGACAATAAAAGAATTTATGAAATTCTCGAAAGGCGGTCGTAAGGAGCATAATAGAATTATGGCCGAATTTTCATGCTCTACTTTAATATCTATGTTCTTCAAATCCAAGAGAATCGTATTCAATAGATCAAGATGTTCTTTTAGAGGCATACCTTCTTTCGTATGGAGAAAAAATAATCGTTGCTTTAGATACAATTTATTCATGAGGGATTTCGTCATGTACAAATTCTCCAATTTCAGATAGAGACCCGACGTGGTCTTCCTGTTTGCAACTTCACATGAGACTTTATCTTCTAATATAGTTGAATCGTCGCATGTGCCTTCTCCTCCATCTTTTTATAGTCTTCATCAGTCATCGACATCGGCCTCGTTCCCCACAAATCATGTTGCTTCGACAGAGCGCGCATCTTAATGCGCCAGAGACTGAAACTATTCCTTCCAGAGAACTTGTCGATCTTAATATTGTATGATGCCATTTTTATACTCGATCAGTAGAATCAACGCAAGCTCTGATTCCAGTTTGGTACGGATGATCGAGATAAACGCGGAAATAAAGATCAAACAAATCACAGAAAACAGAAAAGATCAACTCAATGAGACACAGAGATTTTACGTGGAAACCTTAACGGGAAAAACTACGGGCAGCAACAGAGAATGTTTCAATATTTGTGGAGAATTACAAAATTTCTCCTCTCTCAATTTTCTCTCTCTCTAACCCTAACAATTGGCTTCATATTTATAGCTTATAATTAATCCTTAGAGATAAGTATAAGTTTTAAATTTGGATCTAATCAAATATACAATTTAAATCAAATATCCAATTTAAATTTTATCTCCGATTTAAATCTTCTCTAAATAACTAATTTGGATTTATCTCTAATAAATAAACCTTAAAGCAAATAGGATTAGAATTATAGAATCAATTCTAACATATGTGCTACTCAAAAGCCATAAATATTTATCTTTCAAACGACTAGAATTTTTTGTATTTATATGCAATTTAGCCCATTTTAAATTCTCTTTTTGAATTTCAAATACTCTGATCTCAATCTCAAAATCACATTCAGGCACCAAGATTTAGGTCATCAAGAGATATGCAGACCAAAAGAACTCGGCGGTTTGAGAGTGCTTAATCTCAAGGAAATGAACACTATTCTATTAGCTAAGATGTGGAAATTTATCTCTGAACATTCGCTTTTATAGTGTGAAATTATATTAAACTCATATTACAGAAGAAGATTCTTTCGGGATTCTGAGTTGATGCATTCCTCATTCATTTCCTCTTTCTGGAAAGGCATCATTACAAACTTGTACTCATTTTCCAAAGGTCTTAAGGTTATATGTAAAAAGGGTGATATTTTTAGGTTCTGGAAAGATGCGTAGTTGGAAGATCTACCGCTTACAATCATTTGTCCATTGTTGTTTAGTTTGACAACGAATCAAGAAGTATTAGTTTTTTCCGTGAGAGAATTTAGAAACGGAGAATGGTTTTGATATCTAAAATTTAGATACTATCTTAATGAAGAACATCAAAATTAATTAATTAACTCTCTTGTTTCAATTACTCCCTTCTCCTCACCTTTCAAGAGAAACATATATCTGGAGTTAGAATTGGAGTGCGGATAGAAAATTTACCGTTAAATCTCTCTATGAGTTATGGACGCAAATGTCCCAATTGCTAAGGTGCTATGCAAATGCAATGTTCCATCTAAATTTAAGATTCACATATGGCTGTGATAAAAGAGAAACTTCTTACTTTGGATGTGATGATAAAAAAGGAATTGATAAAGGAACCTTTTGTGTTCTATACAATAAGAAACCGGAGACCGTCGAACATATGTTCCTAAAATGTTCTTTCGTAAAGTCTATATAGGCTAATAACAGAAATTTATGGAAAATTAAAAAAAAAACTGGTTCAATGTTTTCATTATGGACTAAGTGGAGAATAAAACGGGTTGACAAGAAGATTAGAGATATTTGGGATATATTCGTCATGGCGTTTTGTTGGTGTATTTGGGTTGAAAGAAATGCTAGAGTTTTCAAAGAGAAAAAATCATCTTCTTTAGCCGTCCTTCATAAAATCAATATGCTTCTAAAGTTTTGGACAAGCACTTCGAAAGAAAACGGATATCTTTTATATAGATCGGTAGAGTATTTTTGAATTTCCTAGGTTATCTAATGTTATTTATCTTGATAGGTAAATTATTATAAGATTCATATGTTGTCTTTTATCTTTTTATTTTTATCTTGTAATTTCTTTCATTTCATAATTTTAATGAAATGTTCTTCTGGCTAGGACACCATGCAGTGGCCTCTCATATGGGACAGTGCAGTTAGCTGGCTATTTTGCAGTTAGGTCTCTAGGCCCCAGTGGCCCGTGTGAGAGACCACTGCAGTTTTGGGGCTGCAGGGTCACTGCAGGCCCCGTTTTCTCTTTTTGACCATATCCATTGTTTTCAAGAGAAAAAAATGATTTAGGTCATCCATTCCTATTTCTTAAATAATCTCTATATAGCTTTGTTCTAAACTCATAATATTTAAATCACATAGAAATTTTACTATATTTTCTATAAATTCATATGCTTTGCATGAGCAAAAAACTAGCCTACATCAACTTCTATGTCATATTGTGCATTTATGTTATATGGAGCATTGTGCATTTATGTTATATGGAGCATTAATCGGTTTTCCACACTTCACAATCGGTATCATCGAGGTCGAATTGAGAATAACAAACTTGTGTTTATTTATATTTATATTTTTCTTTAGTAATACATTTATTTATTCAAATAAAATAAAGCATGAAATAGAGAGGGAAAGAAAAACCGTTTATGAATTGCTTGCAAAACTCATGATAAAAGACTTTAGTCAAAAATAAAAAGGCTTAACTCAAAAAAACTATCGATTTTTTACCTCAATTACGAGAAACTACCAAATTCTCACAAAATTACGAGAAACTAACATGCTTTGAAACTTTTGGGATAGTTTCTTGCAATTATTCCTGATGTGGCACTTTATTTATGGTAGTTTTTCGTAGTTTCTGAAAGCTTTATGGTAGTTTCAAATAGTTTTTGAAAGTTTTTTGTTAGTTTCTTATGTATTTAAAAAGAATTTGGTTGTTTCTGATAATTATGCCAAATTACTTGACAGTTTTATGAAATTAAGCCAGATAGAAACAGATACAATGGATGCCATCATGTCCCCTATAGCAGAATCCCACCAGCTACGAACATGCATAAGTGGGATGCATATAGTTATCATAATTTGTAGGTTCATGAATCACTATACCCAAAATGATTTAGAAATATAAAGCATTTAAGAATTTTATAATTTGAAAATATTTGGGTGATGTGAATTCTAATCATGCAATGTATTCGACACAATTTAGTGCAAAGCATTTACTAATAATTGGCTATATAAAGGGGACGAGCAAGCAATGCAATAATACACGTCAAAAATTTATTGCTCTATTATTTGGCTGGTTTTGCCTGCCAATGCCATGGATAAACCATTGCGACTCCCAATAGCAGCAGAAAACGAAAGATATAAACAATTAAGGCTTAGAGTCCAATCCTTATTTCATCACGTTACTTACAAAAGGTATAACCATTTTCCCCCATTTCAATTTTTCATAGTATTCATACTTTGAATCTTTTGCTCTGCCTTTTGTAAGTATGGTTTTTAGTTGAATCGAAGAAACCCAAAATAAATATGATTTTTTTAAGCTTTTGTTACATGATTTCTATATCCAAAGCACATCTTCTACTTAGCTTAAGAAATAAACAAACATCTAAAATGCATCATTAAGAATACCTTGCTCTTTCAATTTCTCCTTCAATTTTTAATTTTGGATTGGGGTATCTAACTAATTCATATTTTTCAGGGGATGAATTATGAGGATCTTCTGCTTAGAGATCTACAGGATCTTCATTGCAGATCGAGACGGTATTCATCATTGACAAAAAAATTAAAAGTAGTTTGAAAAACGATCATTAGATTTTGCACTAACATGTTTTACTTGATATTGATTGCAGACATCCCAATAAAAGATGAAACCAGGATGAACCGTTCAACTGGTTTCCACGCGCACAAAGAAGACGTTGGGAGTTGCAAAATTGTCGCAACTAAGCTAAATCCTTGCAAAATTGTCGCAACTAAGCTAAATCCTAGACAGACACGAGTGAAGACAATCCAAAAGGACGTAATTCTCCGCATAGTTGAATGGAAGAAAATGATTTATGTTGCCGATCCAAAAAGTTTGTAATACAACTTGTTAATTACTGTTGATATTTGTAATTCCATGTATTGCTAGTTTCATGTTATGAAAATCATCATCAAATAATATCATACATGATTTTTTGATCAATTTTACAGTGTATAATAATCAACGAACAGAAGTTGCATATTAAATTAGCCAAAGAAACAGAAGTTTCATTTGGTTTCTTAAATTTTTTTATGATGAATTTACGGAACAAATGATCAACTGCAAGATCCCCTTAGAAGTGCGTTATGTGATCATAAATTAATTTTGACTGCAAAACTAAATGAAATGAATGTGAGGAAGCAGGAATAGAAGAGGAAATGACAACAAACATTAATGCATAAAAAACAGCAAAATTTGTTTAGTACCCCTTCAGCAAGAGATCATAATCCAATTTAATTAAGAGAATGGCAAATTCATGATCTTAATTTCCTATCAAAAATATAATAATTTGGAGCAATAAAATTGAGCATCCTCATTCCATGCACATATGTAATACAAAATGTTGAATGCCCGAAAATAACGTCAAAATTCCTTAAAATTACATGACTGACACTACTAACAAATTTAGGTCAAGGGCGAAAACTGTGAACGCCTTCTTGAGCACGCAATCCTGAAATATGAGATCATTCAGTCAAGTTCGTTAAGAACTTTGATTTTCGATACTTTTGGCAAAATGGTATAGTAAAAAATGAGTCCTGAAATTAGTTTGAGATCATATACTAATCTCTGCAGGATGACCAATTGCCTGTAAATTCAATAATCTTTTCCAGTTATATATGCATATGCCGAAAGAAAATATATATTAACAAAGAAATGAAAAGAAGAAAAAAAGAAAAGTTCAAACTCAATCTATTGAAGCACTGCATTTCCGTTGTGATCCTCTTTGCCACATCTTTCGTATATGTCCGTTGTGACTCAATCGATTATAAGACATGGATCATCAAGCAACACAGATTTTAGTTGATATAAGTGTTGTGGATAACTTGGAGAAGATGCAATACACGGAACAATTGCTTACGATCAATCCACACAATCAAAGCCACCCGGATAAACAACGAAAGACAATAAAACGAAAGCAAGAACAAATAAGAAAATAGAATAACGATCAAACCAGAAAAGACGAAACATTTGTTAACGAGATTCACCTACCGTAAGGCTAGTCCTCGGCATAGCGGAATGTGCAAACTCTACTATAATATCGAATCAAGTACACCCACAAGCAAGCTTAGGAGTTTCTCTCAAATCTCTTTAGATCTAAGCCGTCACTCTCTCAATACAATTGTCTCTGTTAATGGCAGTATATTAATCATATGAGAGGTCCCTATATATAGGCAAACCCTAATCCTATTTTAAACATGAGATAAAGTTAAATTACCAAACATAAGATTCGCACAGATTTCCCGTCGACAGACGTCTAACCAAGAAATGGTCAGACATCTACCAACTCTCTGTAAGGCTTTGTTTTCTTGGGTAGACGTCTACACCTTTACCATCAGACGTCTGCCGCTGCTCTGGACGGGTTTTAGCATCTCCAGAAGTCTGTCACAGACATCTGGCTATACTCTGTTCTTTTGGTTTCGACTTGATCAAGCGTCTGCATCCTTTCCATCAGATGTCTGTCATTGCTCTGAATTTCTGACATGGCTCTCGTGCATGTCCAGACGTTTGTAGTCCTCACATCAGACGTCTGTAGGATTTTTCTCCACAATTTTAACAATATCCCACTTGGAGATACTTCCGCCTTAATTCCCAAAGCTAATAGACTTCACACGACTCTGCTCTGCTCACTCCTCATCAGATTTCCATAGAGAGGTTCACCAACCTGCAACAGAGATCAAGCATATCTTTGTCTACGACTTTGGTGAACATATCCGCAGGATTCTTTTCTCCTGCAAACTTCTGCAGTGTCAACTCCCCATCTTCTAACGCTATATGTATGAAATGGTGCCGCACCTTGATGTGCTTCGTCCGAGGGTGATATGCCGTATTCTTTGCCAAATGTATCGCACTTTAGCTATTGCTCAACAAGGTATTGAAGCCTTGTTTCTTCCCCAATTCTTCAACTAGCCCTTGCAACTATACCATCTCCTTGATGGCTTCCGTAATGGCCACATATTCGGCCTCTATAGTTGACAATACCACCACCTTTTATAACTAAGAGACCTAACCCACCGATGTTCCCCAACTATGAATACGTACCCGGTTGTTCTTTTCTCACTATCTCAATCATCCGAGCAGTCCGCGTCTACGTATCCTTGCACCTTGAGAGTATCGCCCCAGAAACATAGGCAATTGTTTAATGCCGAAAACCGAAGACGACTTGGATTAGAACGCCTTTCCTGAATTTGGGGGCAGATGCATAGGTTGATCCATTTACCTCTCCGAAAACGCTAAGGGATTATAGCGCTATATATCGGAGGTTTGAATAGATGCGACCGATGTAACTTGACTTCATATTCTCTCTTAAGGTGAGTGGTTTATTGATTATGGGGACATATTTTTCCTACAGGCGCAATCCCCTGTAGTTAATTATGTTGTCGCAGACGACAACAACTTTCTACACTCCAAATTGTTTCTGTGTGTTCATGTGTTTGATTGTTGATACAAGCTTTATATTTTTCGCGCTCGTGGATTGGATACGATTGTATGATCCAGACTGTATGGCACGAGAAATCATTGCCTTCGTTTTTGTTGGCTTTTGATAAAAGCATTGCTTCATATATCGGAGTTTTGTTTTGTGGAATATTGTTCCATGGGAATTGACCCACCACGAAGTGTTGCTTGCTGATGAGCGTGGGTTGACAAAGTATTGCTTGTATATTGGAGTTTTGATCTAGAAAGATAGCAAAGGGACGTAGGTGTCGTTATCTACCGTTGATCGAAATCATGATTCATAAAAGACTTGCATAGGCTTTGATTGTAAGGGAGCGTTGATTCGCTTGAGAAGACCCACGTTAGTAGCTTGGTTTGCTAACGTAGATTGAAGATATGTGCTTGAGCAGTAGACTAAGTATTGTTAAGTTCCAGAGATGGTTTCATGTTGGCCTATTGGTTTACCAACATAGGGTTTATGGTATGATAAGAGTATTGCTCTTGAGGTTCATGTTAGTATCTTGGTTAGCCAACATGGATGAATTTGTTTGGTGAAGACCATTGATCGGAAGTCAGATCAACATTGTTGAAAAGACAGATCTTTTGGATGATGGAGATCATTGATCGTCCATCAAACGGAGATGACCGTTGATCGGATGTCAAGTCAATGTTGTTGACAAGACGGATTGCTTGAAATGTGAACGACAGAAGAGTATTACTCCTAGTCATGAAACGAGAATCCAAGAGATGAATGGTTGAGCATTGCTCAGTGTGGATGTTTGAGCTTTTTAATTTGATTGGAACTGGCCTTAATGAGGATGAGCGATTGTTGGTTATAAGGACCCAGCTATCTCTCTGAAAACGCTGAGGGATTACAGCGACATACATCGGAGGTATGGAGGAATGTACCCTAAACCATACCCCATTTATAAGAGGAGGGAACACAGTAATTTCCAGGGATTCTGTTGGTGTCTTAGTTATCCAACTCATGTTTTAGTCAAGCATTGCTTGATTACATCCACATTGGTGTCTTGGTTTGCCAATGAGGGTGAACTGAGGTTCAATTCTCACATTGTGAGGTCCATAAGTTCTTTGAAAGCATAAGCTTTGATTGGGAACTTAAGTTCCAGTCAAGTCCTTTGACTTATCTCCACCATTTGGGAACATAGGCTCTGCCTAGGGACACTTAGTTTCATTTGAGAACTTGATCTACCCAGGCGGCTTGAGAATTTTATTCTCAGTAGATCATTGGGGTCATAGGGAAGCTTAAGCTTCAATTCGTACCCACATTTGCTAAGCCTTAATTCGTACACTTGGTGCTCTGAAATGATGTGCGCTTGGAGCTTGGTGGGACATGAAGTTGGCGTTTGCTCTTGGCGCTAGCGTATGTGCATTGCACATGACGCAATTGGTTCTGCTTGGCGCTAGTGCATGCAGCACACTTGACAATGTTTGGTGCTAGCGCACGTGCATTGCACATGGTGCACTTAGTTTTGCTTGGCGCTGGCGCACTTGATGATGTTGGTGTTGGCGCTGACATACGTGCATTGTACGTGATGCGCTTAGCTCTGCTTGGCGCTGGCGCACTTGATGATGTTGGTGTTGGCGCTGGCGCACGTGTATTGTACGTGGTGCACTTAGTTCTGCTTGGCGCTGGCGCACTTGATGATGTTGGCGCTGGAGCTGGCACATGTGCATTGCACGTGGTGCAGCACATGCCTCATAGCTTAAGTTCTAACCTTTTGGTCCATATTGCACATATAGGTTAATCTTTCAAAAACTTAAGTTTTATGTAGCCTAAGCTTCAAAGGGATGAGGAATGAGGAAGGGGATAAGTTGGTCGTAGGGACCCACCACATCTCTGAAGACACTGAGAGATTACAGTGACGTAGATCGGAGGTGTGGAAGGATGTACCCTAGGCCGCGCCCCTTTTATGATGGGAGAGAACACCTTGAGTACTAAAGCCTCTGTTGGAGCTTAAGCTTTGAGTTGCCGAAAAGGCTTATTTGCGTTGGCGTACGTGCGTTTCACATGGCACGCTTGATGCTGGTACACGTGCGTTGCATGTGCATGCTTGGCACTATTTGCGCTTGCGCACTATGGGGGGAAAGATTAACCTTTCAAGTGAAGCGTGTAGTTCTGTCGATGTGTTGAAACTTAAGCTTCTGTATATCTCCTTTGGTGATGTCTCCCTACTTATTTATTGGGGAGTGGTAGAACGCTGCTCTCTCTCTTTTATCCGATGTTGGACTAAAATTACATTCTCTCACGTGGTAGAGCGTTGCTTAAACAATACGTGCACGTTGTTCATAACTTTTGATCCTGAAAGAGTTATGAAGCCCATAATATATCAAATCGAAAATCTTTTCGAGACGTTTAGATGTCTTCAAATTTTATCTGATTTTCATTTGGGAGTCTGACAAAATACAGCTCGGAAAAGATTGTTTAGCACTTTCTTGGTCGTATTAATGCCCCTTGACGCTTTGGACTCTTTTGTGTGTTCACTCGTGCATTGCACTTGGTGCTTGGTATGGGCGCCCAAATTTTAGGCGGGAACAAATGCTCTCCACTATTTTGCCCACGTAGGTATATACGTGGGTTAAATAGTGTAGACTAGTGTAAAGCACACAATTGCTTTCGGGTCGACGAATTGTACATAACTTTTAAAACTTTAATTTGGGAAGACTCCAAATTTTTTCTGTAGCTCTAGTTTTGCCTGCACATAATTTTAAGATACCCAAAAAAAAATTTTGGAACAAATTTGAAATTCGACAGTAAGCACATGAACATAGATTCATGATTCGGAAAAATTGGTCTATCAAGATTTTAACCTTGTGCAAACTAGTTAGTAGGGTTAATGGGTTGGCTCTGATACCATGTAGGGTTACGACAGCGCCTCGGCCATTAATCCGTGGCCAAACGCGGAACAAAAACTTTAAAAAACCGGCGCTAAAAGAACCCTAATTGACGGATCATACCATTAACCCTATACTAGTTCTATAAAAAGAGTTTGGAGAGGTTATACTGATCGATCCGTGTCCTTCGGTCTTCAACCTATGCCCCAAGCTCCTCGCAGCTGCCTCGATGAAGTTCATTCTCTGGTCTCCCTCGTCGAAGACGATCTACGTTGAGGATTAGTAATACGGGCTCCCGCTTCAAAACCGAAGGCACTCGGGTATCTAGTTTGCTTACCTAGATAGCCAAGATGAAGTAGAGAGAGTGTGTGAATACTTTGTTTCAAAACATCCAAGAATTCTCAACTCATGAGAGGGTTTAGGTGGAGCTTGAAGAAGATGCCATAGGTGAGAAAGTGTGAAGCATTAGAAAAAGGCAAGTGAAGAAATGTTCCTACAATTTTCTTTGGTTGTTTTTGGCTTGTATTTTGTGTGTGTTATTTTGAGCACTTAAAGAAAATCCCTTTCCAAAAAATGAGCAGACACACACCACCAAAATATCTCACACAAAATATTCTAATCAAAACAAAAATATTCATATCACAATGAATCACACCATGACTCAACATATGAGTCACTACAATGAGTTATGCATGATTCAATGCTAACAATGATTCACACTTCCACATAAATAAACATTTAAACTAAAATGTTTATTAAAAAAAAGAGAATGGCGTCTACTAAAGTAATCTTGTAACGAATTACAAGAATACCCCTCATCTGTATATACATACATGCATCCGTATTCCGACTGAATACAAATACAACGAGACGAAAATAATCCAACAATATAATACTAGGATCCGGCTTAAACCAAAGCCCACTAGTATTATCCGTACGATCATGATCCATGCATAAGTGCACGAATATGATCGAACCCTTCCATAAAACCATACAGCCTCTACAACGTTTCGCCCGAACCAGGGAAACCCTCTGTGTGGGACTCTAAAAACTCGTCAATACGCTGGTAGTGGGTTAACCACAAGCATGTCAGTGGCACTAGCAGTATGTAACGGCTACCCTGGTATTGAACGAAAGGGAGGCCGACGAGCAAACTCATCCTGAAACCCCTACTGAGCCTGACGGTGACAATATCCGTACAGTCCGGTCCGTTCGTCTATGAGTATCGCATATCAAGTCTAGGGGGTAGATAAAGTCAGACCCCTAATAACGCGACATTTAGTGTCGGCATAAAACCTGTCACCAACTGAGAAACTACCGATCCTAGATCGGTAATTCTCATCTACCCCGGCTGAGGATTTCTGGTGATGGCCATCCGTGCACACCGCTACATTAACCCCCAATACCGGGAGAGACGAATCTCTTTACGATCCGCTCACTGCCTCCATATGGCTCGGGACTGTACCCAACCAAAACCTGTTTGCACGACTCCTTTGAGCCGTGGTAGGGTAGTAATCAAAGTATAGTGGGAACTCACACGAGACAAATGGCAATCTCAAGTTGATAGACTAACCTGTACACATGCCACCAGGGAACTGCTATCTGACAATAGGTATAGTACCAACTAGCATGTTCCCGGTGAGTCTATCCGGTGTACTCATAACCCAATGAGCACCTGTATACATCTTAGGTGAACCAACTGACACCAATGGCTTATGAGACCGGCCACCGCCCCTCGTCGGGGTCTCGATCCGTATACACTAGTCTACTCTTGGAGTATCGATGCCCAGTCCGACACTCCTACGACTAGGGACACTCTAAGGATATGCTTATAGACCACCCAACTTTCACGTATATGATTGCCATCATACTGTTGATAGTCAAGCATGAATCTTATGGGCTCTATCAACATGTAATAGTGATCTGTAATGTCACCTGAAGCATGTACACGATGATAAAGACAAACCAGATAGCACGAGTAAGACTGTTCTACCGGTATAGGTCATCTCTCAATCATTGCAATCACGTGCCTGTGATCCAATAATTGACTTGAGGGCACTATAGCCAACACCTACCCCCGGGGGCTATCACGAAGTGGCCCCCTAGGGTAGGCAGACCCGAGAGCACCCAGTTAGGGTGCTCTCGGGTCACCCACCCCCAAGGCCACCTTGTGGTAGTCTTAAGGTGTTGGTCTGGCCTCTGGTACCCCTCGGGGTGACCCCGGGGTGCACACGCTCCACCCCGCGGCTTTTCGGTTCAAACTGTGAGCCCGCGGGGTGTGCAAACAACTCAAAACATCAATTTTTGAAACTGTTTTTATCGGCAGTTTTTGCGCGACAAAAACGACGGATTTCTAACGTCGCTACAAGTACCATAATGTTCTAGCTTGGCTCTGATACCATGAAAGTCGACAAGTACCATAATGTTCTAGCTTGGCTCTGATACCATGAAAGTCGACCTTAGCACCACCATGAGGTTCTAGAGGCATCAAGCATGCCAAATTTTAAATTTTATTAGGTGCTAAGTTAGACTAATAAGATCTTTACTAGATTGTTAGGGTTTGCCTTTGTGATGTGATGAACTAAAGAGAAGAAAGGAGCATACAACCTTTGTAGTTCGAGTCCTTCTCTTCAATAGCTCCGGGTTGAAGTCCACGCGACTCTACTAGGCTCCTCTTCGAGTTGAACGAACCTCCTTCGTGATCTTCGCACCAAAGACGATCCACCCGAAGTCCACAAGCTCAAGCTAACCCTTCACTAATCTCATTAGTGAAGGCAACACTCCACATCAAATTACTAATCTAATGTGTGATGGTGAAGTAGGGGTTTAATTTGCTCACTAGGGTTTTCACAAGTTCAATGATTCACATCACATGTGAGGGTTTGAACTTGGAAGTGAGGTGAAGAAAATTGTAGAGAGCAAGAGGAAGAAAGAGCTCAAGAAATGGCTAAGGCATCAAGAATGAAAATGATGAGAGTAAACTCAAAATGACTCTCTCTTTCCTCACTTATTCAAGCATGGAATAAAATTGCAATTCTAAATTGCAACCATGCTTGAATAGTGAGTCAAGACTAATATAAAAGTAATAAAACCCATGCCTTTCCCATTCCACAAATTTCTCCACAATTTACACCTCATTTTTCCATTTTCTAAAAATAGAAAAACATGCCATGCTTCATATAATATATATATATATATATATATATATATATATATATAATATACATTAATATATATATATACATATATAAATAAAGCAATTAGTGAGCTAATGATATTAGTTAAGATATAATTATATCACATATAATATATATCACATTATTAAATCAACACTTGATCTAATAATCCGGTTATATCATATATAACCGACTAATATCATTAATTTGAATATCATATAATCAAACCAACACTTGATTTGATAATTCGGTTATATCACTTATAACCTGACCGACATCAGATAACTGCCAGATTGTAATACGGTATCACATACTCATATTTAATCAGGCTCACGCACATATCAACATATGTGCCCTACTTCATTTCGCTCGAACCAGAAAACTTCTGTGTGGGACTCTGAAGACTCGTCAATATGCCAGCAGTAGGTGATGATTACATCAATCACCTACAAGCCGTCAGCGGTACTAGCTGGACATAACGGCTATCCGGGTATTGAGCGATATGAAGATCAACAAGCAAGCTCATCCATACTCTCCATGAAGCCTATCAGCAACACTACCGTACAGTCCGGTCTCTTCGTCTGATATGTCGCATATCATGTCTAGGGGTGGTAAACGTCAAGCCCTAGTAACGTGATAAGTCATGCCGATGTCTGGCCTATAACGGTTTGAGAAACTACTGATAACTCTTATTAGTAAATCTCAGCAGCAGCCCTGGTCAGGGACTTCTAGTTATAGCCAATCGAGCATAGCGCAACACCAACCCCAATACCGGGAGAGACGAAACCCCTCCTATCGCTCATTGCCTCCATGTGATTCGGGACTGTACCCAAAATCCACCTGTTTGAACGAATCCTTTGAGCCGTGGTAGAGAGGAAATCAAAGCACAGTGGGAGCCACACATGACTCTATGATGATCTCGGGTCTACAGACTAACCTGTACCAGTGTCACCAGAGGACTGCTATCTGACGATAGGTATACTACCACATAGGAGTCCCCGGAGAGTCCTGTTCGGTGTACCCATTCTCCAATGAGCACCTGTGTACAATCTTTGATGTCGCACGCCAATGGTTATGGGATCAACCATCGCCCTCTAAAGGACAAGAAACGTACACACTAGTCTACTCTAGAATATCGATGCCCTAGTCTCGATATTCCCTCGACTAGGAACTGATTAAAGGATGTACTTTTGGACCACTCAGGCCCCACTAGTATGATCTCATCATTATCCTGGTAGTCAAGTACATATCCTAAGGGCTTTATCAACATGTGAGAGTAAGACAGTAAAGAAAACCAGTCAACTGTTAAGATAAAGAGTAACCAGATAGCATACTATCATGTCGAGCAAGAAAGTCCTCTATATATATATCCAAGCATCCACTATAATATACATCACATGTACAATAATGGCCTTTAGGGCATACATATTCCTAACAATCTCCTACTTGCACTAAGGCCATGTGTTGTAGTATCTCATACCCAACATCCCAAAAAGGCTCTCAAACTGTATCTGGAGAAGGGCCTTCGTGAGTGGATCCGCTACGTTGTCCTTTGTGTCAACTCTCTTGACCTCGATCTCCCGGCGATCTACTATCTCCCTGATCAGGTGATACCGCCTCAGAATATGTCTAGATCTCTGATGGGACCTAGGTTCCTTGGCCAAAACCACCGCTCTATTGTTATCATAATACACAGGTATTGGATGCTCATTGGATGGAACTACACCAAGCTCAACAATGAACTTCTTCATTCAGACAGCTTCTTTAGCAGCATCGTTGGCAGCGATGTATTCAGCCTCCATCGTCGAGTCTGCTACGGTGTCTTGCTTGGAACTCTTCCAACACACCGCCCCTCTATTGAGGGTAAAGAAAAAACCCTAGACCGACTTACAGTCGTTCTTATCACGCTGGAAGCTCGAATCAGTAAAGGAATCCACCTGGAGTTCACCGTTACCATACATCAAGAACATTTCTTTAGTCCTTCTCAAGTACTTAAGAATGTTCTTCACAGTTGTCCAGTGGTTTTCTCCAAGATCTGATTGATACCTGCTCACTATACCCAGTGAGTAAGCTACATCCGGTCTGGTACATAACATCGCATACATGATAGAGCCCACTGCCGAAGCATAGGGTATCCCTTGCATGCGAGCCCTCTCCAAATCAGTCTTGGGAGACATCTCTTTGGAGAGAGTGATTCCTGAACAAGCGGGTACATTACCTCGCTTGGAATCTTCCATACTAAACCTCTTTAGTATGGTGTCTATGTACCTAGATTGGGACAATACCAACATCCGTTTAGATCTATCTCTATAGATCTTTATCCCCCAGAATGTAGGAGGCATCACCAAGATTTTTCATGGAGAACTTGAGTGATAAGAAGAGCTTGACCGAGTGTAGCATAAGGAAGACCACCTTACTCTCTACAGCCTTCTTATATATACAAGGTTTATCTATGTTTTTGATGAAGTCAAACTCTTTGATAGCTTCATCAAAACAGATGTTCCAACTCCACGACGCCTTCTTTAATCCGTAGATGGATTTAAGCAGGTTGCACACCTTTCCGCTGCTCCCACTGTCTACGAAGCCCTCTGTCTGTGTCATGTACACGCTCTCTTCTAAATCACCATTTAGAAAAGCGGTCTTGACGTCCATCTGCCAGATTTCATAGTCATGGTATGCAGCAATGGAAAGTAGGATCTCGATGGACTTAAGCATAGCGACAGGAGAAAAGGTTTCATTATAGTCGACGCCAGTTCGTTGACGAAAACCTTTTGCTATAAGTCTAGCTTTGAAAGTCTCAACATTTCCATCTACATCAATCTTCTTTTTGAAGATCCACTTGCTCCCAATGGGTTTTACCCCTTCAGGAGAAACTTCCAAAGTCCGTACTTGGTTGGTGTACATGGATTCCATCTCGGATCGCATAGCATCCAGCAATTTCACAGAGTCCCCACTCGTGATGGCCTGCTCGAAACTAGTCGGGTCATCATCATCCATGATGCAATCCTCACTCCCACCGTCTATGAGAAAACTGTAGTATCTCTCAGGTGGATGAAGAACCCTATTAGATCTGCGGAGTGGCTGGGGTTCGTTGGGCACTATTGGATCCTCTGGTTCCACCAAATCGTCAGTTGCAGTCTGTGCTACTGGAACTTCTTCCAGTTCTACCTCATTGCCACTAATTTCTTTAACAAGAAATCCCTTTTCTAAAAAGGTGGCATGTCGAGAAACAAACACCTTTTGTTCCTCGGAGTGGTAGAAGATATACCCTCGCGAATGTTTGGGATATCCTATAAATTTGCATAGAACTGACCTTGCCTCGAGCTTGTTCGGATTTTGTGTTTTCACATAGGCCGGACAACCCCATATCTGAATAAAATTAAGATATGGCCTCTTCCCATTCCATATCTCATATGGAGTGGTAGGCACTGATTTGGTCGGAACCCTATTCAATAGGTATGCAACTGTCTCAAGCGCATAACCCCAAAAAGAGATAGGCAACTCAGCAGTACTCATCATAGAGCACACCATATCTAATAGGGTGCGATTCCTCCGCTCCGATACACCGTTGTGCTGTGATGTATACGGAGGAGTAAGTTGAAAGAGAATCCCATTCTCTTTTAGATAGTCTCGGAATTCCCTGCTCAAGTATTCTCCTCCCTGATCAGATCGTAGGATTTTAATACTTTTGCCCGTTTGGTTTTCAACTTCGCACTTATATTGCTTGAATTTCTCAAATGCTTCAGACTTGTGTTTCAACAAGAACACATGTCCGAACCTTGAGAGATCATCGGTGAATGAACTAAAGTACGAATAACCATTCCTGGCATGTGTAGATATAGGACCGCATACATCACTATGTATTAGTCCCAAGAGTTCAGTAGCTCTTTCTCTGTGTCCAGTAAACGGAGTTTTGGTCATCTTGCTTTTGAGACATGACTGGCAAGTTTCATATGATGAAAATTCGAACGAATTCAAATATCCATTTTTATGCAACTTAGCCAGTCTTATCGCATTGATATGACCTAGTCTACAGTGCCTCAAAAATGCTTCGTTCATTTCTGAACTTTTCCTCTTGTTTGTGTTTGTATGTTAAGAACTGTACTTTGATTAAAAACGTATATACCGTTACATAACGTACCAGATCCAATCAACACTTGATTCTGAAAAATGTTCATAAAATTATCCTCTAATGTGAGATTATATCCTTCTTTTGTTAGCAAAGAAACCGATATAATGTTGCACATCATCTTTGGTACGTAGTAACAGTCGTTTCGAATCAATGTATTACCAGTTGGTAATACAAGGTGATAATCGCCAACTGCCTTAGCTGCAACAATTGCACCAGAAGTTAAAAGCAGTATGAGAAAACCGTAGTATCTTTCGAAACTTCTGGTCCCACCATGCTTTCAGTAATATCTTGTGGTTCTGGAATTTCTTCAGTTCTATTGTGCTCCCACTTATTTCTTTTTCAAGAAATTGAGATTCCAAAAAGTGGGCATGCTAAGAAACAAAGACCTTTTGTTCCTCCGTGTAATAGAAAAGATACCCTCTGGAGTTCTTTGGGTATCCCACAAACTTACACAGTACCGAGCGTGGCTCGATCTTGTCTGCATACTGCTTTAACAGAACCTGGACATCCCCATATCTTAAGGTACTTAAGATTGGGTGTCTTCTCACTCCACATTTGATATAGTGTGGTAGGCACTGAATTAGTAGGAACCTCGTTCAAAAAATATGCAGCTGATTCTAGTTCATAACCCCAGAAGGATCGCGGTAACTCAGCGTTACTCATCATGGAACATACCATATTCAATAAGGTTCGGTTCCGTCTTTCTGATACACCGTTGTGTTGAGGTGTGTATGGAGGAGTAAGCCGAGAGAGAATTCCATTCTCTTTTAAGTAATCCAGGAAATCGGCACTTAAGTATTCACCAACTCGATCAGATCTAAGTGTCTTGATACTTTTGCCGGTTTGTTTTTCCACTTCATTCTTATATTCCTGGAATTTCTCAAAGGCCTCGGATTTATATTGCATCAAGAATACAAGTCCATACCTTGAGAAATCATCTGTAAAAGTAATGAAGTAGGAATAACCACTTCTTACATGTGTAGACATTGGACCACACATGTCGTTGTGTATGAGTCCCAAGAGCTCGCTCGCTCTTACTCCGTGTCCAGTGAACGGAGTCTTTGTCATCTTTCCTTTGAGACATGATTGACAAGTTGTATAAGACTGATATCCGAACGGATCCAAATATCCCTCTTTATGTAACTTCGTCAACCTTGTTTCATTAATGTGACATAGTCTACAATACCATAAGAAAGACTGATTTAACTCCGGAGACTTTCTTTTAAGTGTGTTCTGTACGTTGAAAACCTGAGCTTGATTTAATATGTATATACCGTTATCTAGTGTACCTGACCCAATCAAATTTTGATTAAGGTGTATGTGGACCACATCGCTTACAAATGTAAAATCATAACCTTCTTTAGAAAGTAAAGATACAGATATGATATTACAAGCCAGACTTGGTACACACAAACAGTTACACAAAATCAAAATCTGCCCACTTGTCAATCCTAGATGATATTGCCCTACGGATACAGTATCCACGCTCATTCCGTTAGCAACCCTGAGAGTCATATCACCTTCCTTGATAACTCTACGGTTTCTCAGAGCCTGTAATAAATTACAGATATGAGATCCTGATCCGGTATCTGGTACCCAAAAAGTAGAGTTAATTAACAGACAATTCAATCATAAACACACTTGAAGCCGAAACCACAACGTTCTTTAAATCCTGGATTCTGGCTTTCCAAGCCCTGCAGTCTTTCTGTCAATGCCCTTTCCCATGATAATAGAAACATTCCTCCTTCCCTACTGTCAGCCCCGAAACTTTTGCCCTGTCATTTCCTTCTACCTTACCGACACCGCCTTTCGGCTTGGTGGAGGCCTTCTTCTTCTTTCCCTTGGCTTTTGCTTTGGATCTAAAAGAGAAAGATTCCCCAATAAGCAGAGCGGGTGTCTTCCTGGATTTCTACAGGGTGCTCTCAGCACTCCTCAACATATTGAGGAGATCTGGAAGTGTAACTTCCTTCCCTTGAATGTTGAAATTCAAGATATACTAGGCGTAGGTAGAGGGGATGGACCGTAGAATCAAGTCAGTATATAAATCATTCTCCAATGTGGTCCCAAGGTCCGTGAGCTCTTTAATATAGCTAATCATCGTAAGGACATAGTCCTCTACAGATAACCCGACAGCCAACCTCGCCTGAAGCAATTTCTTCGAGGTCTCATATTTTGCGATACGAGATTGCTCTCCATATAAATCCTTGTTATGGAAGAAGATGGAAGCTAAGTCTATCTTCTCGTGTCACCTCTGGTGTTCATAATCCATTGAGGCCAACACGAGGCACTTGGCTCTCGTACTGTCTTTTTTCGATGTCTTACGGATATCAACATCCGCGACAGTGGAATCTGGACCTGGCACGGCGGAGGCTTTGGTAATAAGGAGGCGTTCCCCTCCGAAAGACGCGGCGAAGACGCGACGAATGTCTTTGCCCGAAATTCGGGGCAAATACTAATTGGTGCTATCCGTCCACCTCTCCGAGGATGCCAAGTTGATTTATGGCACCATGTATCGAAGGTTTAAACGGATGCGGCCGATATAGCAGACTTCGTCAGATTCCCCCTCGCTTGAGGGGTTTTTGATTGTGGGGACGCTCTTCCCTGCAGGCGCAAGCCCCTGCAGTTAATTACGCTACCGCATCGCGGTAAAAACTTTCTCCTTCTCCAGATGGTGACTTCGTGTCGTGGGTGTTTGTTTTGTGTTCAGTTGCTCGTGGATTGTATACGGAGACTAATTTTCGTCGTCGCCCGTAGGACGCGGATTAGTCCAAATCCGTATCTTTCTTAGATTTGGGTTTAGGGGGGTGTTTAAGGATACGTTAGTCTTATTTGAGGCTAAGATCGACTTAAACATTCGTTAAGGACACGTTAGTTTAATTTTAGACTAAGATCGACTTAACGGGATCGTTTAGATCCGACAAGAAAGCAATTAGGGGCTCTATTGTTTAGTTTAGTGACGTTGCGGTCGATAAGTAGTTTAAGGACATTGCGGTCCAATGTTAGTTTTAAGACATCGCGGTCAAGGTTAAGGAACTCATTGTCCTTGAGCTTAAGGACCTCACAGTCTGATGTTAGTTTTAAGACATCACGGTCGAGATTAAGGACGTCATAGTCCATAAGTTTAAGGACCCCACAGTCCGGTATTAGTTTTAAGACATCACGGTCGAGGTTAAAGACATCATAGTCCATGGGTTTAAGGACCCCACAGTCCAATGTAAGGTGTGGTTGTCGGGACCCGTTACCTCTCTGACGACGTTGAGGGATTACAACGACAGATATCCGAGGAGTAAAGAGATGTACCCTCGAACCGGGTGTAAATTGATCGGAAGAGCGGTTGTGCTCAGTTCAATTTATATTGAGGACTTATGGCTAGAATTGGGTTAAGTCCAGTTAAAAATGTGTAACATTTTATTGATGTTATGCCTATTAGGCTTTTACTAGGGCTCTGCCCTTTTATTAATGCATAGCATTGGGCTCTGTAATTAAATGCATAGCATTTAAATTTGGTATGTTAGACCTTTGCTTGGGCTCTGCCCTTTTTTAATAATGCATAGCATTTATAGTGGTCTGATAGTGCGCCACGTGGCTTGTCAGGCGCTTTGCACCAATTAAAAAGTGCAAGGCGCTGGCGCATGTGAAAGTGACACGTGTCACGCTCTGCGCTAAGCGAAAGTCTGTTAGCGCAATGCGCTGCGCTAGTGCACTGCGCCAGTGCGCTGCGCCAGTGAGCGACACGTGGCGCGCTCTGGTGCAGTGCGCCATTCCAAGAGCGCAGTGCTCTGTTTTAGAAGCGCAAAGCGCAGATTGTTCTGTGGTTGACACGTGGCACGTCCTGGCGCAGTGCGCCAATCCAATAAGCGCAAAGGCGCATTTTAAAAGTGCAAGGCACTGTCCAATAGCGCAGAGCGCATCTTGATCCAATTCAGATCAAAGAAACAAGTTTTTCTTGTTCAGAAGAGGTTCTACCTCAAGATTCAAGAACCAATGGTTCTTATTCTCATCAAAAGGCTGTGCCTTTGTATAGATCAAAAGATCTAAGAATGAAGTAAATTACTTCTTCAAATTTTTTGTGATTAGATCTTTCTGGTCTTTTTCTTTTTATTGAAGATCTTGATCTCGTCCTTAGATCTTTGATCTTTTTAGAAGAGATTCTTCTTTTTGTGAGGCGTTTTCATCTCTGTTCTTCAAGAATCAAATTCTTTACCTTTAAAGATGAAGAAGATGATTTTCTTTCTTCAAAGGCTTGCCTTTTCTTCTCTTTGAGTTTTCTCAAAGTTTTTAGAGGGTTCTCTCTCTTCTGTATTTCTATGTATCTCTGTGAGACTTAGAGTCTAGGGGCCTTTATATAGGGCCAATTGGTTTGTTAAATTAGTTACAGAGATTTTTCTCTGATTGATCTGGGGATATTTCCCCACCGTTGGATCTTTGATCCTAAGGCCTCTGTTTTACATAAGACAATCTTCTTATTTTAATAAGATTGGAAAGATCTTTCTAGAATTTTAATTCTGATTAATTAATAATTTATTAATTAAATTCAGTGCTGGCGCAATTGGCGCTAGCGCGTCTGCGCTTGACACGTGTCGCACAGCGCAGAGCGCAGCGCAACTAGCGCACCACTGTTTGACACGTGGCGCGCAACGCAGAGCGCAAGAGATCTGAAGCGTTGCTTCATTTATTTTAAAATTTGAATTTTGAAACAGAACCTTGCTCTGATTGGGGGTGCGCTGTCTCGGGCGCAGCGCTCCTTGCGCTGGCGTGTCTGCTTTTGACACGTGGCGCGCAGCGCAAGGAATCTGAAGCGTTGTTTCAATATTTGAATTTTTGAAATTCAAACAGAGCTTTGCTCTGATTGGGGGAAACAGAAGCGTCGCTTCATTTCCAGCCTTGGAAGTTGAACAGAGTTTTGCTCTGATTGGGGAAACAAATGCCCCCTACCGTTGCGCTTACGTGACCCTAAACGTGAGTGCGGCGGTCGTAGCATCTCAGTCGTCGGATCAACTTTTGGGGAGTTGAAACGGCTCTCAATACCTATAAATAGGACCTTTGGTCCCTTAGATGATTTTCATCCTCTCTCTTGAGAATTTTTCTCTTATTCAGAGCATTGCTCTCTAGTTTTAAGAATTTTTCAAGAGTAAAACTCTTCCAAAACTTAGGTATAGTTTAAAACTTTTAATAAACCAGGGTTCTACCCGTTAACAGAGCTTTGCTCTTTATAGATCTTTGATCTAAAGAAAATCCATTTAGGGTTTCATTTAGCAGAGGTTTGCTCCATAGGTCTAAAGAGATCCAAAGAGAACTAAGGAGAACCCTATTAGGGTTCTATTAATAGATCTCTGCTCTCTTAAAAGGATTTTTATTGCGATTTCTTAATTCATTAATGGAGTTTTGCTCCTTTCAAATTATATAGAAGAACTCTTGAGAGTTTTTCATGAATCTTGAAGATTAAAGATGGAATTTTAATTTTTGATGAATTATATCATCTTTTCAGAGCAAAGCTCTCAATGTTCTCAGGGGATTTCTTTAAATTCCCTTCATACTGATTTTGACAGGTGTCACTCCTGTCTGTAGAGCATTGCTCTCGAGAAGTTTAATTTCCTGTGCTTGTTTTGAATCAGAAATTGCTTAATCAGTCTGTCTTTTAATTTTGTTGACTTTCTTTTACAGGAGTAATGGACGCTCACATGTACGATCTCGACGAGATTATCTCTTACGGAGACATCCGCCGACTCGGCCATTCTCAAAATCGAGAATTCACAAACGCCGAGTGTGCCGAAATTATGAGTCGCTTTGACGCATACAATGGTCAACTGCTTCCTCGGCGTTCCTCTCTCTTGAAGCTTATCTTGGGAGCAATCTGGGAAGCGCTTCCCTTGTTCTGTACTGGTGTGCCACTTGGGGCATTGGATGCCGCTGAAGATAAGGTGCACTCGGTGTATCTGATGAACCTAATCTCCAAGAGACGGCGAGACAATCTTATCGATCTCTTGCACCAAGCTTTTCAACAGTCTGCCGTACTTGCTGCCTATCGGAGGGTGGAGGACATCAGTGGGGATCTCGACGCTCGTGCTCGCGAAAGAAAGCACACTAGGATGGTTCGCCAGGCTTGGAAAGTTCTGGACAAGGTCTCTTTTGAGTTCCTCAATCCATGTCCTGGATTTGAGGTTTTGCCATTGTAATTATTTTAGTAGCATCTTTGTTTATTGCTTTCATAATTGTAAGAACCCTTTTTTTTGAAGTATGAATGGAAAATTTCTCATTTCAGCTTGTCTTATTTCACGTACTAAATCTTTTGCACATGCATGAATGGGTATGTCTCGAACGCTTAATCAAATGCAAATCAGATATTCTTTCTGTCGCTTTTTTCTCTTTGCTGTGTTGTTGCCATGTGACTTTAGCAAGTGCGGTCTGTAGATAGCGTATAGTTGTCAGTCTTAGGCTCTTTGTAAGGTAGTGATGGCTTAGAAAACAGGGTTAGGATCTGTCATCTAAGACTTTTCAACTTTATGAGCCGTGAGGGTCTCATAAAGAATTTTCTCCCTACCGGTCGAGAGGATCCCGTAGGTATAATTTCTCCCTAAGAATCGTGAGGATTCCTAAGTGTGTTTTCTTTTGAGAGTCGTAAGGATCTCACAAAAGAATTTACTCCCTTACGAGTCATGAAGACCCGCAAGTGACGGGTGAAATTGCCCTTATCCGCATTTTACGGAATTAAGGGTTGCTCTGGATGCTTCCCACGGTTTCACTGCCATGTTTGGCGAGGACCAGGCTCCGCTCTGGGCGTTTTTCAGGATATCGTAGTTTATAGACATCGCGGTCGAGGTTAAGGACATCATAGTCCGTGGATTTAAAGACTCCACAGTCCGTTGTTAGTTTTAAAACATCACGATCGAGGTTAAGGATATCATAGTCCATGAGTTTAAGGACCTCACAGTCCAATGTTAGTTTTAAGACATCACGGTCAAGGTTAAGGACATCATAGTCCATGAGTTTAAGGACCTCACAGTCCAACGTTAGTTTTAAGACATCACGGTCGAGGTTAAGGACATCATAGTCCGTGAGTTTAAGGACCTCACAGTCCGCGAAATGTGTGGTTATTGGGACCCATCACCTCTTTGAAGACGTTGAGGAATTACAACGACAAATATCAAAGGAGTGAAGAGATGTACCCTTGAACCAAAGTAAAATCAGTTTAAAATCATTTTGGTTGATTGTTAGTTTTAAGACATCACGGTCGAGATTAAGGACATCATAGTCCGTGAGTTTAAGGACCTCACAGTCCGATGTTTGCTCTGGATGCTTCCCACGGGTTCACTGCCGTGTTTGGCGAGGACCAGGCTCCGCTCTGGACGTTTTCCACGGGGTCAGAAGTGACGTTATCCGCGTTCCACGTAACCAGGAATTTTGCTCTAGATGCTTCCCACGGGTTCACTGCCGTGTTCGGCGAGGACTAGGCTCCGCTCTGGATGCTTCACACGGGTTCACTGTCGTGCTCTGCGAGGACCAGGATCCGCTCTGGATGTTTTCCACGGGGTCAGAAGTGATGTTATCCGTGTTCCACGTAAGCAGGAATTTTGCTCTAGATGCTTCCCACGGGTTCACTGCCGTGTTCGGCGAGGACTAGGCTCCGCTCTGGATGCTTCACACGGGTTCACTGCCGTGCTCTGCGAGGACCAGGATCCGCTCTGGACATTTTCCACGGGGTCAGAAGTGACGTTATCCGTGTTCCACGTAACCAGAAATTTTGCTCTAGATGCTTCCCACGGGTTCACTACCGTGTTCGGCGAGGACTAGGCTCCGCTCTGGATGCTTCACACGGGTTCACTGCCGTGCTCTGTGAGGACCAGGATCCGCTCTGGACGTTTTCCACGGGGTCAGAAGTGACGCTATCCGTGTTCCACGTAATCAGGAATTTTGCTCTAGATGCTTCCTACGGGTTCACTGCCGTGTTCGGGGAGGACTAGGCTCCGCTCTGGATGCTTCACACGGGTTCACCGCCTTGCTCTGCGAGGCCCAGGATCCGCTCTGGACGTTTTCCACGGGGTCAGAAGTGACGTTATCTGTGTTCCACATAACCAGGAAATTTGCTCTAGATGCTTCCCACGGGTTCACTGCCATGTTCGGCAAGGACTAGGCTCCGCTCTGGATGCTTCACACGGGTTCACTGCAGTGTTCTACGAGGACCAGGATCCGCTCTGGACGTTTTCCACGGGGTCAGAAGTGACGTTATTCGTGTTCCACGTAACCAGGAATTTTGCTCTAGATGCTTCACACGGGTTCACTGCCGTGTTCGGCGAGGACTAGGCTCCGCTCTGGATGCTTCACACGGGTTCACTGTCGTGCTCTGCGAGGACCAGGATCCGCTCTGGACGTTTTCCACGGGGTCAGAAGTGACGTTATCCGTGTTCCACGTAACTAGGAATTTTGCTCTAGATGCTTCCTACGGGTTCACTGCCATGTTCGGCGAGGACTAGGCTCCGCTCTGGATGCTTCACACGGGTTCACTGCCGTGCTCTGCGAGGACCAGGATCCGCTCTGGACGTTTTCCACGGGGTCAGAAGTGACGTTATTCGTGTTCCACGTAACCAAAAATTTTGCTCTAGATGCTTCCCACGGGTTCACTGCCGTGTTCGGCGAGGACTAGGCTCCGCTCTGGATGCTTCACTCGGGTTCACTGCCGTGCTCTGCGAGGCCCAGGATCCGCTCTGGACGTTTTCCACGGGGTTAGAAGTGACGTTATCCGTGTTCTATGTAACCAGGAAATTTGCTATAGATGCTTCCCACGGGTTCACTGCCGTGTTCGGCGATGACTAGGCTCTGCTCTGGATGCTTCATACGGGTTCACTGCCGTGCTCTGCGAGGACCAGGATCTGCTCTAGACTTTTTCCACGGGGTCAGAAGTGACGTTATCTGTGTTCCACATAACCAGGAATTTGTTGATTACATCCGCATTTCACAGGGTTAGGATTTGACTCTCGGTCGTCTGTACACCGCCGAGTCATGGAACTGGGAGTTTCCGCTGTTCCGCTTTGCTTAATGTTGTGTCTGCTGAGACGAATGTTGAGATGATCTCCAGGCCATCTTTGACCCATCAAGATTTGGCTTCCTCTTCTGATGAAACTTAGGGGAGGAGGAGTGTGATTCCTTCTTTGTTTGCGTCCCTGGATTGTATACAGGAATTGATGTAATATCACCTGTAGGGCATAAATTTCATTCATTCACTTTTTTTTCTTTCCGCGATACTCTATCATTTTAGCTTTTATATTGCGAAGGTCGCGATTACCCCATCATTTCGGCTATTTTTCGCGGTGCCCAATCATTTCGGCCATTTGTTTTATTTTTACTCGCTGTTTTTTATTGCGAGTTGCCCAATCATTTCGGTTATTTTGCATGCATAAATTTTTTACTTGCTGCTTCTGTTGCAAGTTGCCCCATCATTTCGGCTATTTTGCATGCATGTGTGGCCTGCTAGCTTTTTACCGCAAGCTTAGGATTAGACACCGATTTCAGCATCAGCACCGCTACAACTGGGATATTGCCAGGAGCGAATCATCATTTGCCTCTGTCGACGTCGAACAAAGGTGGATTAGTAAACAGGGTTAGGATTCTGTCAACTAAGGCTTTTGACTTCATGAGCTGTAAGGGTCTCACAAAGGTGTTTCTCCTTACAAGTCGTGAGGATCTTGTAGGTGTGTTTTCTCCTTAGGAATCGTGAGGACTCCTAAGTGTATGGCTTCTTGTAAGTCGTAAGGATCTTACAAGAGAGTTTTCTCCTTATAAATCGAGAGGACATACAAGGGTTGTTCACCACTTGGACATATCCCTAGTCACGGGTGGGACTTGGTTAGGGAAATGTTTATTCGCTCCCGTGGATTGTATACAAGGGTCAATATTGAGCCGCTTGTAGGGCAATATTGAAGGTTGTGGGGGTTGCTTAAGAACAGGTTCATGTCTCTGTAACTTAAGACTTTCAAATCTTACGAGCCGTGAGGGTCTCATAAGAGGATTCTCCTTACGAGTCATGAGGATCTCGCAAGTGTAATTTCTCTTTAGGAATCATGGGGATCCGTAAGTGTGTTGCTCCCTTATGAGTCGTAAGGATCTCACGCGGGTGGTTTCTTCTTACAAGGTCGAGAGGACCGTGCAAGTGTCCTTTAACGAGGTTGCGCCCTTTCGGGTTTTCACAAACACTCGCCGGTAGTCCTGCTGTTTTTACTCCCGGAGCCCTTTCGGGTTTTCATCCGTGCCCACTTTGCTTATGGACATACCGTTTTTTTTATTCTCTTCTCTTCTTTTTTTATATAACGAGGTTGCGTCCTTTCGGGTTTTCACAAACACTCGCCGGTAGCCCTGCTGTTTTTACTCACGGAGCCCTTTCGGATTTTCATCCGTGCCCATTTTGCTTATGGACATACCGTTTTCTCTTTTTTCTTTTTTTTATCAGCTGTGGGAGGCTGCAATCCACCGTAGTTTATCGACATCTCAGTCAACAGCTAGTTTTAGGACATAGTGGTCCGTTGTTAGTTTAAGGACGTTCCGGTCCGCTGTTAAGTAAGCCGGTTACTACTTATAGAGTTTAGGCTCAGGAAGATAGCGAGCGGATATAGTCGTCGTCATTTATCATTGACCTAGGCCGTGACTCGTTAAGCGTAGTACTTCTTCAGGAAGCGACCGTTTATTGGCCTGAAAGGTCTTTCACCATGCATGTCCATGAGTAGATAGGCTCCACCCTCGTAGACCTTGTCTATGATGTACGGGCCTTCATAGTTCGGCTCGAATTTTCCCCGCTTGGCGCAATTGGGGATCATAGGTCTTTTGACTACCAGCACGAGTTCACCTTGGTGGAATGTCCTCGGCCTAGTCAGTCTTTCATAGGAGCGCGTCATCTTGGCTTTATAAGCTTCCAGATTTTGTTGCGCTATGAGCAGGGTTTCATCAAAGGGCATCGAGCTCCTCGAGCCGAAGGTTAGCATTCTCTTCGTCCGTTAGCTCATAATGGATTGCCACTCATAGAGAGGGTAACTCTATCTCGAGAGAGAGTACCGCTACTGTACCGAATACCAACACGTACGTCGTTGTGTTCGTGGCTGTCTTGAACGTAGTTCGATATGCCCAGAGAGCTTCTTGCAGTCTCTCATGCCAGTCTTTCTTATTTCGGGACACCGTCTTCTTCACGATCTTTGTCATGGTCTTGTTAAAAGCTTCAGCTAGACCGTTGGCTCGGGGATTATAAACTGAGGAGTATCCCCAGTCTATATTGTGCTGTTGTGCGAAGCGGCTGATCTTGTGGCTTCTGTAGGCTGGCCCGTTATCCGAGATGATCCGTCGAGGAGTTCCAAACTGATAAATAACGTACGTCTTGAAGAAATGGAGGATATTCTCTGTCTTCACTTCTCTCAGCGGTACTGCTTCTGTCCGTTTGGAGAAGTAATCAGCTGTCGCCAAAATGAATCGATGTCCTCTGGAGGCTGCAGGTTCGATGGGGCCGATTATATCAGTTCCCCACATTTCAAATGGCCAACTAGCCACCGTTGGATGTAGTGGATTTGGATGCTGGTGGATGAAGTCCCCATGGATCTGGCATGAGTGGCATTGCTTCGCATACTCGAGGCAGTCTTGGGTCATCGTGGGCCAGTAGTATCCCATCCGTTTAATCTTCAACTTCATCTTTAGGCCTGCTTGGTGAGAACCGCAGAGTCCGTCATGAACTTCTTGGGCGACTCTTTTTGCCTCTTCAGGTCCTAGGCATCTCAACCACAGCGAATCAAGTAACCTCTTGTACAGAGTATCATTGACGAAGGCGAAAGATAGGGCTCGCTTCATGAGCTGATGTTTTGAGGACGCATCTTCAGGCGTTCGACGGGATTTGAAGTAGTCTATAAAGACTTCTCTCCAATCCTCAGCCTTTTCTTGGTCATTTATTTGCAGGGCCGTCTGCTCAGTCGCTTCCGTTTCCTCGGATGGTTCCGGAGATATTTCTGCCGGAGCAAGAACCCGAAGGCTTTGTATCACGATTCTTACGTCATCGAGGTTCTCGTCGGCTAGTTCTTTAGCAAGCTTGGCTAATGGATCCGCTTTGCTATTTTCCGCACGCGGTATGCTTTCCAAAGTGTAGGAAGGAATTTGGGTCAACAGTTGCTGCACCTTTTCGCCGTATTTCACCAGCTCTGGTTTGCACGTTTGATAATCGCCGTTTACTTGGCTGACGACCAGTTGGGAGTCTTCATATATGAGGAGGTTTTCAATCCCCATGTCGATGGCGATCTCGAGACCCGCTATCAAAGATTCATACTCGGCTTCATTGTTCGTCCTCGGCTCTGTTAAGGAGAAAGCAAAGCGCATTATCCCTCCTTGTGGAGTCACAAAGATGAGGTCTACCCTTGATTTGATTATTGACGTGTTTTGTTTGCACTTCTTCACGGAGGATGCTCCATCGAAATAAAGTTCCCACCGGTTACCATCGCCGTCGATCGCATCAAACGCGTGTTCGTCTGGCAGTTCGCAATTCAAGGGAGAATCGGCCGGTATCGGGTGTTTAGCGAGGAAATCGGCGATGGCCTGGCCTTTCACTGCCTTAAGAGGCTGATAGGTTATTGAGAACTCCATCAAGAGCAGTGCCCATTTAGCGAGTCGCCCCGTCAATATGGCCTTTGACATCAAATATTTGAGAGGGTCCACCTTCGATATGAGACGGACTTCATGCGCGAGTGCATAGTGCCGGAGTTTCGTTATTGTGAAGATCAACGCTAGGCAGTGTTTTTCGATGGGAGAGTAATTGCTTTCTGCCCCTAAGAGAACTCGACTCAAGTAATAGAGAGCTCTTTCTTTCCCTTGGTCGTTTTCTTGTGCCCACAGCGCACCTAAAGAACCTTCTAGGGCGGTTGTATAAAGAATGAGAGGCTTTCCTTTGACTGGAGCAGCCAGCACCGGCGAGTTCTGCAGATACTGCTTGATTTCGTCCAGCGCGCCTTGGCATTTGTGATCCCAGACGAACGGGGTCCCTTTCTTCATCAAGTGACTATAAGGACGGCACTTGCCGGAGAGATTGGTTATAAATCGCCGGATGTACGCGAGCTTCCCTTGGAGAGACCGCAATTGTTTGAGAGTCCTTGGCGGAGGCATTTCTATGATCGCCTTAATCTTTGACGGATCTATTTCGATGCCTCGGTGTCGGATAATGAATCCTAGGAATTTGCCCAAGGAAACTCCGAACGCGCATTTGAGAGGGTTCATCTTCAAGTTGTATTGCCGAAGGCGTTGAAATACGATCTTCAGATGCTCGAGATGTTCCTCGTATGATTTGCTTTTAACCACGAGGTCGTCGATATAGCATTCGACGATTTCATGTATGAGGTCATCGAAGATCTTCGTCATGGCCCTCTGATAGGTGGCACTGGCGTTCTTTAAACCGAAAGGCATCACCTTGTAACAGAATATACCCAGCGGGGTCCGGAAACCAGTGTGCTTCTGGTCTTCAGGATGCATCTTTATCTGATTATATCCCGATGAGCCGTCCATGAGGAAGAAGACTTCGTGAGTGGACGTGTTGTCTATCATCAGCTCAGTGACCGGTACTGGGAAATCATCCTTCGGGCAGACTTTATTGAGATCCCGAAAGTCCATACATATGCGCACTGTCCCATTTTTCTTCATCACCGGGATAATGTTGGCAATCCAATCAGGGTACTGAACCTCTTGGATGAAGCCGGAGTCGATCAGCTTCTTAACCTCGGTGTTGATGCTCATCTCAAGCTCGAGTCGCATTCTTCTCGGTGCTTGTTTGATTGGCTTGACGTCTGAGGATATTGCTAATTTGTGGACGGCAATCTCTGGATCTAATCCTGGCATTTCGGAATAGTTCCATGCGAAGCAATCTCTATGCTGCATAAGCACGTCTTTTAGCGCAGCCACCCTTTCTTCAGATAACAACTCACTGACGAATGTTGGTCGCGGGTCACTTGTCGTCCCCAAATCAATTTTCTTAAGGTTATCTGCAGTTGTGTGTATTCCATTTTCTAGCTCCTTTGGCGCCGGTGGAAACTCTGAGATCACCTCGTCATTATTGTTTTCGAAGCATCCGGGGAGGTCATCCATATTCTCGGGCTCTTGTTTTGATAGCGTTATCATATGACAAGTACGAGCTCGCTTCCAAGACCGATGCGAATCTGGGTTTATCCTCGTGGATTTGGGTCCATGCTTCTGCGGTGGTGTTACCCTCCAACTGTTGGATAGAGCGAACTTGCTGAGCTGATACTGATCTTCGACCCAGTTCTTGAAGGTGTAGCATTCTTCGAGAGGATGTCCTATTGCCCTATGATAGGAGCAATAGTTCGAGTGAGAGACTTCGCCTGTTTGCTCGGGGTGCTTGGACTCCGGGAGGATAATCATTTGATGTCTTATGGAAAGATCAAGTATCTTCTTTGTCTTGTCTTGAGGGAAAGAATATGCTCGACTCATCTTCTTCATAAGGGACAAATGCGGAACGCTCGATTCTTGATCGCTTGACTTCTTGGTCTCGCTTTGCCGCTGTCGAACGCCTTTTCCGCTCTTTGAATTGTTTCTACCTCTGCGTCGAGCCTTTTGTACAACAGGTTGACAGGGAGGGGCGTTTTCATTTTTCGCAGCCTGTTGGAGAAGGCGCTGTGTCCTGGCTTTCTCGTAGATGGCCATTTCACGATTATGGTCATCTCGAACCTTCTGACCAGCTTCCCTTATAAGCTTGTCCATTTGCTCTTCGAACGACGGACTGGGCATTTTCACGTCGGGGGCCTTTTCTGATTCAGGGTTAGCATTATCCCATTGAGCATCTCCTTCTTCATTAAAATCATGTACGACATAGCAATCTGTAAGTCCACGATAGCGCCCCGGCCGTCTAACAGACGCCAATATGCGGAACAAAACTTTTACAACTGGCGCTATCGCGTACTATAACCCGGATCTGCCATTAAAGCTAAACCAACATATTGTAAAGAGGGTAGAATTGTTATACCGAACGATCCGAGTCCTTCGGTCTTTAACCATCATCCCACGCTTTGTTGCGGCGGCTTCGATCTTCTGAAACTCCAGTCTCGTCGTCCAGGTGGTACCACGTCGACGGATATTTAAACGGGCTCCCGCCTCTGAACCGAGGCAACTCGGTCATCAAGTTTGCCAAAAGAGACGACCAAGATGTTGTAGAGAATGAGTAGAACACTTTGTGTCGTTACGTCCAAGGCTATGGACGAACGGTTAATGAAGTTGCCAATTGGAATTGTGATGGAATGAACTAAGAAATTTCCATGCACCAAACTATCATAATCTTTTCAAGAAAATAACCATGTCACCTCACAATGAAGGGGCCGGCCATATATAGAGAGGAAGGGGGTGAGTGTAGGAACAAGGGAGGGTGACCATTAGGTTTTAACTTATCATAACATAACATCAAAGCATGACTCACAAAAGACACCAAGTATGAACACAATAAATGCACAATTAAAGCACCATTAATGAACAAATGAGTCACAAGCCTAATCACTACTTCTAGAACCTTCTAGAAGCATGACTCACCCTCATGACTCACCTAGGAAGAAAAGATAAATCCTCATTTAACCGAATGTTAAATACGGCCGATAGAAAACTAGAAACTGGCAACTTCCAAAAGCGATCCCGAAACGAATTTCAGGATAACCCCGTAACAGTATCAACATACCCACATTTGTATTACGACCGAATACAAATGCAACTGAGACAAAGATATTATATCTACACGGTATAATACTGGGATCCGGCTTAAACCAAAGCCTACCAGTATTATCTGCCCGAAAAATGACACGTGCGAAAATGCACGTGCATTTTCCGAACCCTGCCATAATAACATACGGCATCTACAACGATTCGCCCGAACTTGGGAAAGTGTCTGTGGGGGACTCTAATGACTAATCAATACAATGGCACTGGGTGTAACCACTAGCACGTCAGAGGTACAAGCTGTACGTAACGGTTTGCCTATGTATTGATTGGAAGGGAAGCTGACGAGCGAACTCATCTATAAACCCTACTGAGCCTGACAGTGACAATATCCGTACAGTCCGGACTATTCGTCTATGAGTATCGCATATTAGGCCTAGGGGGCCGGTAAACGTCAGACCTACAATAGCTGCATAAGTCGTGTCAGAGAGCAGCTCATAACACCCTGAGATACTACTGGAATATCTTCCAGTAAATCTCGATTACCCTGACCAGGGATTTCGTGTAATGGCTCTCCTAAACACAGCGCGATCTCACCCCCAATACCGGAAGAGACGAATCCCCGAAGATCTGCTCACTGCCTCCATGTGGCTCGGGACTGTACCCAAAATATACTTGTTTGCACGACTCCTTTGACCCGTGGTAGGGTATAAATCAAAGCACAGTAGGAACTCACACGAGATAAATGACGATCTCAGGTCGATGAACTAACCTGTACACATGTCACCAGGGAACTGCTATCTGACACTAGGTATAATACCAACCAGCAAGTTGCCGGCGAGTCCTGTCCGGTGTACTCATGACCCAATGAGCACCTGTATACATCTTAGGTGAACAAGCTAACACCAATGGCTTGTGAGACCGGCCACCTCCCCTCGTCGGGGTGTCGAATGTATACACTAGTTTACTACGGAGTATCGATGCCCTGTCTCGAAACTCCCACGACTAGGGACACATTAAGGATGTGCTTATAGATCCCAGCTCCCACATATATGATCGCCATCATACTACTGGTAGTCAAGCAAAAATCCTATGGGCTCTATCAACATCTATATGATGATAAAGACAGACCAGATAGCATACTATCATCTCGAGTAAGACTGTTATATCGGTATAGGTCCTCCGCAATCATTGCAATCACGTGTCTGCGATCCAATAATTGACTTTGATGGCACTATATCCAACAATCTCCCACTTGCACTTAAGGCTAATTATTGTGATGTGGCATACTCACAGCCCGTGTGATACCGAATATCCAACTCCTCTACTAATCAGTTTCATAAAGCTCGTTTGCAAAACTATTGTGTTCGAGAAATAGCCTCAGTGAGTGGATCCGTCCTGATGTTTCTTTCTATGTCTCTCTTAATCTCAAGTTCACGGAGAAAACCATCTCCCGAATTGAGTAATACCTGTCTTAGAATTTGTCTGGATATCTGATGGGACCTAGTTCATAAATGAACTCCAAATCCAAACTTCTTAGACTGTATCGTCAACTGAACCTAATCAGTATCCTGCACCATGCCTCCCACAGTATCCTCTTGGACCACCTATCCATAATACTGTCCCTCATCAGAGGGAAAACTATAATTTTGACAATCACTCTGTCATGCATGTCACCTGTGAAGCCTGGAATGATAACCGTCTCCCGAAGGAGGCTGCCGTCATCAAATCCGTAGAACATGTACTTATGTTCTAAAACTGCTTCTTTATGTTTCTTCAGGATTGGATTAATATAAACTTATCGCATCTAGTGCAAAAACGACATCTGGTGTGGTACTTGACATCTCACGATTGACTCAATTGTCTAAGTAAGTGATCTGCCAATCATGCACGTCCCTCTCCCTTTTAGTCTGTAAGACACCTTTAGAGAGGGTGATTCCATCACCGGCAGGTACATCATCATGCCAGGAGTCAACTATTCTAAAATACTATTAGAATACTGTCAAAGTACCCACATTGGGAAACTACCCAAATCTAGATCTAAAACCATAGATCTAGTAACCAGAATGTTAAATATTATATCCATATCCTTTGTGGAGAAACAACTGTGTGACGACCACAGTACAACCGATCGTAGTATAGGAATTTTACTTCCTACACTGTGTATGTCATCCAAATACCAAGACATCACACCCTACTACCTTCTTAACAGATCCATCCCCTATTCTGATGAAGTCAAACCCATGACTGTCATATCAAAAGTACATGATCTATCTTCGCTATAGTTGCTTAAGTCTATAAAAGACATAAGCTACTTGCCCACTATGCTTCCGCTGCTCCCACTGACTATGACAACCCTCTGGCAGAATAATATATACGTACACTTCTAAAACTAGTTTAGAACGATGCTATACATATCCTCCTGCCGGGTCTCATAGTCTGGAACAACAGTAGTGTCAAGTTTGGGTAAACAAGAACCTCCTCGTCACCGTACTTGAGGCCACCGGAGTACCTCTCGGGTGTCTGAGGTTATCCACCATATCTGCGGAGTGGCTAATGGAATGTCAAATCTGATTGAATATATAGGTCCTATTAAATTTTCCGTAATCGTTTGCGGTTCTGGAATCACTTCCAGTTCTACCATACTCCCACTATTGTTTTCTGAAAAAATCCATTTTACTAAAACTGTGATGGGTCAAGAACAATATCACTATTGATCTTCCAGATGGTAGAAAATCAACCCTCGTCAAAGCCAGGGTCAACCCACAAACTGCCATTACAGAAACGTGCTTTGAGTTATCCAGTGTCTGGTTTTAAGCATAAGCTGGACAACTCCCCTTACCTTAACATCGTTAAGATATGAACCATTCTATATCCAATATAGAAACTTTGGCACTTATTTGATTGGAACCAGATTCAAATCATGCAGCTGTCTCCAGTGCATATCAACTTAATGGAGAGAGGCTAATCAACATTACTCAACTTAGGAATCCATCCAATTATGAGTAACCTGAAAGAGAAACAAGTTTCTCAAAACCATTACTATCAACTGAATACCAATCACAAGAATATACATCTTCGATTTGTTTGAAGAATCCCGATTCTTGCGACACATGGTTCTCTACTTTATTCCTATACCCACAACTTCTTAATACTTAGACATTGTATTTCTACGAAACACTTGTCTAAAAACGTAGAGAAGTCACAAGTAAATAGAATATAGTACGAGGACCAACCCTTTTGTCCTGATGGACACTGGACAACATACAATACTCTGTATAAGTCCACTGAGTTGAATAACTCATAACCTGTGTTTCGTAGGTTGAAAACTGTACCCAGGCGATTTCCTCAAATATCACCAATTACAACGAATTCCGATATAATGAGGATGATCACTTAATTCCCAATAACTTACTCCCACTCATCATCTGCAAAAACCATACAGATGTGAGAATCATACCTGGTAAATACATACCCTGGAGTAAGTATCCAATCAGGAAATCAGTTTTTTTATTAACAATGCACAGTGAATATGAAACATTAAAATGTTTCGTAGGGGTATCCTGGTATTCATAGTAATGCCTTTTCCATAATCCAATTCATGACTTTAACCGTATATTTATTTTCCATCTCCCTAAATCCCTTTATTTGTCTTTATTCATTACCTTCTGTACACCATCATTAGACTAAGTAGTTTTCTTCCTTCCCTACCGTTTGGCACCAGCCTATGGTTTGGAAGAAGACTATCCAGTAAGCATAATAGGTGTACCCTCCTAAACCAAGGAGTACTCGCAACTTGAGAGAAGGTGATGATAAAAGACAATTGAATAATACCTTATTCTATTTCTCCCGAACTGGGAAAAAAGCAAATGTGAAATAGGAGTGGCGATGAAGTACGCGGTTTGGTCGTGAATGATAACAGTCGCAATTTACTTTGCCCTTTTTCTAATCTCTTTATTTTGTCTTTAGTTATTACCTTCTGTACACCCTACTTAGGCTAATTGGTTTTCTTCATTCCTTACCTTTCGGCACCTGCCTATGGTTTGGAATAAGACTATCCAATAAGCGTAATAGGTGCACTCTCCTAAACCAAGGAGCCCTCGCAACCTGAGAGAAGGTGATAATAAAAGACAACTGAATAAACCAATTCTATTTCTCCTGAACCTGGATCCATCCTCGAAGAAGTCCCTTCGAGTTCGTATATAACCATATGATAGATCTATCCAATGGAAGTGGACGTCCGTAGTAATACGGGGTGTTCTGAGAAATACAAAGGGTAAAAGAAGGAGCTGCAATGACTTATGCAACTTTAGACAATCCAAAGGCCAGTATTTTAAGAAGGTTCGGTCAACTTGGTCACTCAGTCATAGTCTAGGGTTGGTCAAAGGTCGCTGCCAAAGAGAGAGAGAAAAGAAACACTCTGCATGCACTCTAACCTAGATCAGAATGGTTATCACTTTATTTAATCTGGAAACCTCCCACTGTTATCTCAAATTCTCTTCCAAACCTGAAAGAAGAATTAGTCGGGATCACCCGAAGAGTAAACCAACTCATCAGTGAGAATCGGGATCCAACTATCATCGCATGATAACTTGATGGAAGCCACTCAAGTTAACACACTCCAGAAGGTATGCGCAAGTCTGACAAGTTTCCTGTATGTTTGAAACTCCCGATATAGTTTTTATCCCATGCACTTATGACCTTGACGTAGACCACAAATCATAAGCCACATGTCAAGTTCTACCCGTCGTTGTCCTGATTAATTTAGGTCATCGTACATGCCCTTGACGTAGGCCAACAAGGCTGTACGTCTGTCCTAAACTAATGCATCTATCTGTGCAACAAATGAATACCCAGCAGCTACCAAACACTATGCCTTGACGTAGGCCAACAAACATAGCTTGAATACTACTGACCATCCGTAAGAAATGACGGAGGATTACGACTGGTTTTTGGCGAAAAACCTTTAACGTAATGAACTTGATCTCGTTGAAGGAACCTGATAGAATTTTATAAAAAATATAGTAGCGAAAACCTTTTGCTAAAGAAGTCACTCCCGGTGACGGGATCTCGGCTCTTTCTTCGTGGAATGAGGTGTAGGATATTCCAACTGAATACCGCGATACAAAGCAACTTGTAATCGATTATATAGAAGTTATTACCCTGATGCAAACTTCTGCCCAAGGGGTCACTCCCGGTGAAGGGATCTCGGCCCTTGCCTCATCGAATGAGGTGCAGGATATTCTAACTGAATACCACTATGCAAAACAATAGGAAACGTCTTTGTAATAACTCCTTTTTAAAATTTGTTCCAACAACATCAAATATAGATTTGTTTTATCTTGCATCGATAAGAATTAATGCAGTCCTATCAATCAATCACACCAGAAAAGAACGAAAATAAAATGTACATATGCCATCCGCATTCGTCACTAGGTCCCGTCATCACCCGTTAGGTTACTTAACTAACGACAGAGCGGGGGCTGGACTAGCGCGGGTGTAAAATATATACAACATCTAATAGTATATATACTAATATACAATAATCGCTCCAGGCGTAATAATATGCAACATTACAGAAAAGTAATAAGCATCACAGAACAATACAGATAATTTGGGATCCCCGGGTTTCACAGAGCCGCTACTGCAACCCGACGTTCCCCTGGTCGTGTGGATAGCCTGTGCAATGTAACCTAGACCCCTACGGGTGTGGCAAGTTACCTGCCAAAACTTGAAGCGAGATAGTCCCCACAACATAGTGAATGGAACACCCGGCACTTCACGGAATACGGTAAATTGAGCACCCCTCCTTGGGTCAAACTGTACCCCCTACGAGTGCGGCGAATAGTCTGTCAATTCTAGAGTAAGATCCATTTGCCTGTCAAAGCCATGAGATGCGGACCCGTTGCCCTCCAGAACCCGGCTATCCGTGCACTCCTTCGCGGGATAAACCCAGTACAGAAATAAAAATATATACAACGGGTACATCGGCCTCATCCCGGTCGTTCCCCAAAAGAATAATATACAAACAGGCAGTGACGGCAGTCCACAAGTCGGACGCTCGCCCCGCAATATCAAATATACAAATAAATCTAAACTGCACTATCATTGCACCCTGCTATCCACCACGAAAAATCCGCAACATCACAGCACAACACAGAACATCAACGCGAATATTACGTTTGCAAACCCGTCTAAAAGAACTATAGCAATTAGACGCGGTTTACCGATCAAATGACATTCCCGGTCGGAGATATAATGTAAATACTGTAAACTAACAAGTTTAAAATTTCGATCGACAAAATTTCCCGAAGTGGGCCCCACAAACATCTGCTGTACAGTAACCAAATATGGGCCCAAAAGAAACATTCCAGAAACCACAATTTCCCAAGTAAAGCCTACTGGAGAATTTTGATGCACTGTTCCCACAATACTTCCGCGATTCCGCGGTCAAACCCTAGGTTTGACCGCGGATCCGCTGCGGTCACGTGGGATCACGTGCTCAAAATTTCCCCGTTTGCTTAAAAAACCCTGCTTGTTTTTCTGTGATATGCAAAATAATTTTTAGAACAGTTTAAAAATCAACAGAAACTTCGAACTGGAATTTTGCGGTTTTCGAAAATCCATTCGATCGATATTTTAAACGCGTTAGCGCAAGTTAGTATAGCTTAATGGTGAGGCTCTGATACCACTGTAAGTCCACGGAAGCGCCCCGGCTGTCTAACAGATACCAATATGTGGAACAAAACTTTTACAACTGGCGCTATCGCGTACTATAACCCGGATCTGCCATTAAAGCTAAACTAACATATTGTAAAGAGGGTAGAATTGTTATACCGAACGATCCGAGTCCTTCGGTCTTTAACCATCATCCCACGCTTTGTTGCGGCGGCTTCGATCTTCTGAAACTCCAGTCTCGTCGTCCAGGTGGCACCACGTCGACGGATCTTTAAACGGGCTCCCGCCTCTGAACCGAGGCAACTCGGTCGTCAAGTTTGCCAAAAGAGAAGACCAAGATGTTGTAGAGAATGAGTAGAACACTTTGTCTCATTACGTCCAAGGCTATTGACGAACGGTTAATGAAGTTGCCAATTGGAATTGTGATGTAATGAACTAAGAAATTTCCATACACCAAACTATCATAATCTTTTCAAGAAAATAACCATGTCACCTCACAATGAAGGGGCCGGCCATATATAGAGAGGAAGGGGGTGAGTGTAGGAACAAGGGAGGGTGACCATTAGCTTTGAACTTATCATAACATAATATCAAAGCATGACTCACAAAAGATACCAAGTATGAACACAATAAATGCACAATTAAAGCACCATCAGTGAACAAATGAGTCACAAGCCTAATCACCACTTCTAGAACCTTCTAGAAGCATGACTCACCCTCATGGCTCACCCAAGAAGAAAAGATAAATTCGCATTTAACCGAATGTTAAATACGGCCGATAGAAAACTAGAAACTGGCAACTTCCAAAAACGATCCCGAAACGAATTTCAGGATAACCCCGTAATAGTATAAACATACCCGCATTTGTATTATAACCGAATACAAATGCAACTGAGACAAAGATATTATATCTATACGGTATAATACTGGGATCCAGCTTAAACCAAAGCCTACCAGTATTATCTGCCCGAAAAATGACACGTGTGAAAACGCACGTGCATTTTCCGAACCCTGCCATAATATCATACGGCATCTACAACGATTCGCCCCGAACTTGGGAAAGTGTCTGTGGGGGACTCTAATGATTCATCAATACAATGGCACTGGGTGTAACCACTAGCACGTCAGAGGTACAAGCTGTACGTAACGGTTTGCCTATGTATTGATTGGAAGGGAAGCTGACGAGCGAACTCATCTATAAACCCAACTGAGCCTGACAGTGACAATATCCGTACAGTCGGGACTATTCATCTATGAGTATCGCATATTAGGCTTAGGGGGCCGGTAAACGTCAGACCCCTAATAGCTGCATAAGTCGTGTCAGAGAGCAGCCCATAACACCCTGAGGTACTACTGGAATACCTTCCAGTAAATCTCGATTACCCTGGCCAGGGATTTCGTGTAATGGCTCTCCTAAACACAGCGCGATCTCACCCCAATACCGGAAGAGACGAATCCCCGAAGATCTGCTCACTGCCTCCATGTGGCTCAGGACTGTACCTAAAATATACCTGTTTACATGACTCCTTTCACTCGTGGTAGGGTATAAATCAAAGCACAGTTGGAACTCACACGAGACAAATGACGACCTCAGGTCGATGAACTAACCTGTACACATGTCACCAGGGAACTGCTATCTGACGCTAGGTATAATACCAAACAGCAAGTTCCCGGCGAGTCCTGTCCGGTGTACTCATGACCTAATGAGTACCTGTATACATCTTAGGTGAACCAACTAACACCAATGGCATGTGAGACCGGCCACCGCCCCTCGTCGGGGTCTCGAATGTATACACTAGTCTACTCCGGAGTATCGATGCCCTGTCTTGAAACTCCCACGACTAGGGACACTTTAAGGATGTGCTTATAGACCCCAGCTCCCATATATATGATCGTCATCATACTGCTGGTAGTCAAGCAAAAATCCTATGGGCTCTATCGACATCTATATGATGATAAAGACAGACCAGATAGCATACTATCATCTCGAGTAAGACTGTTATATCGGTATAGGTCATCCGCAATCATTGCAATCACGTGCCTACGATCCAATAATTGACTTTGAGGGCACTATATCCAACACAATCGCGGAGTAGCTCCCGTTTCTTGGACCGAACATATCCAAGCCCGATCGCTTCCATTCTCCCATTGGGCAACTTGCGCTGAGTTCCGGGAACGTTCCAGACCCTGTCATAGAACTTAGCTTTTCGAGCGGTCTATTTGAAGGGTATCTCTTGGCGCTTCAACAGCCTTTTCAAGCCTTTTGTATAATATCTAGGCAGACGGATGGGCTGGAGGCTGTCAAGTGTAGAATCCGCGCCGTGCCAGATTTCTTACTCCACTTTGGTTTCCCCGGAGCGGTAGAATAGGATCGCTTTTTCGCTTCTCGCTTGGGAGGGACATAGAACGTCTGCAGCTCTTCTACACTGTAGGTATCTGTTGGATATAGTGCCCTCAAAGTCAATTATTGGATCGCAGGTACGTGATTGCAATGATTGAGGCAGGACCTATACCGATATGACAGTCTTGTTCGAGATGATAGTATACTATCTGGTTTGTCTTTATCGTCGTATACATGCTTTAGTTCACTATTGCATGTTGATAGAGCCCATAGGATTCTTGCTTGACTGCCAGCAGTATGATGGCGATCATATACGTGGGAGCTGGGGTCTATAAGCACATCCTTAAAGTGTCCCTAGCGGTGGGAGTTTCGAGACAGAGCATCGATACTCCAGAGTAGACTAGTGTATACAGTCAAGACCCCGACGAGGGGTGGTGGCCGGTCTCACAAGCCATTGGTGTCAGTTGGTTCAGCTAAGATCTATACAGGTGCTCATTGGGTTATGAGTACACCGGATAGGACTCGTCGGGAACCTGCTAGTTGGTATTATACCTAGCGTCAGATAGCAGTTCCCTGGTGACATGTGTACAGGTTAGTTCATCGACCTGAGGTCGTCATTTCTCTCGTGTGAGTTCCCACTGTGCTTTGATTTCTACCCTACCACGGCTCAAAGGAGTCGTGCAAACAGGTCTTTTTTAGGTACAGTCCCGAGCCACATGGAGGCAAGTGAGCGGATCAGCAGGGGATTCGTCTCTCCCGGTATTTGGGGTGAGATGGCGCTGTGTCTAGGAGGGCCATTACACAAAGCTTTCGGCCGAGGCAGGAGATTTACTGGTAGGTACTCCAGTAGTATCTCAGGGTGTTCTGGGCTACTCTCTGACACGACTTATACCGCTAATGGGGGTCTGACGTTACCAGCCCCCTAGGCAGATATGCGATACCCATAGACGAACGGACCGAACTGTATGTATATTGTCACTGTTAGGCTCAGTAGGGTTTCTGGATGAGTTTGCTCGTCAGCTTCCCTTCCAATCAATACACAGGCAATCGTTACGTACAGCTCGTACCTTTGACGTGCTAGTGGTTATACCCAGTGCCAGTGTGTTGATGAGTCATTAGAGTCCCCCACAGACAGTTTCCAAAGTTCAGGCGAAACGTTGTAGAGGCCGTATGGTTTTATGGCAAGGTTCGGAAAATGCAAGCGCGTTTACGAACGTGTCATATTTCGGGCTGATAATACTGGTAGGCTTTGGTTTAAGCCGGATCTGAGTATTATACTGTGTGGATATAATATCTTTGTCTTAGTTGTATTTGTATTCGATCGTAATACAAATGCGGGTATGTTTATACTATTACGGGGTTATCCTGAAATTCGTTTCGGGATCGCTTTTGGAAGTTGCCAGTTTCCAGTTTTCTATCGGCCGTCTTTAACATTCGGTTAAAAACGGATTTATATTTTCTCGAGGTGAGTCATGAGTGTGTGGAAGCTTCTAGATGGTGACTAGGATGATGAGGTGGCTAGTGACTCATTAGTGCATTAATTGTTCAATTAATGTTTTGATGACTAGGTTTATGATTCATGGTTTGCAATTAATGTTTGTGCAAGGTGTCTTGTGACTCATTAGTTCATTAATGTTATGGTCACCCTCCTAGCTCCTACACTCACTTCCCCCCTCATTTTAAGTGGCCGGCCCCCTCTTGTTAGAAGAGATGGTTGTTCATTTGGAAAAAAGATTAGGGTTTTGCTTCATGAAAATTAAGATTGCTCATTTCTCATTTTCACCCGATCCAAAAGGCAACTTCATTAACCGTTCATCTATAGCTTTGGATGTAACGAGACAAAGTGTTCTACTCATTCTCTACATCAATCTTGGTCATCTCTTTTAGCAAACTTGATGATCGAGTTGCCTCGGTTCAGAGGCGGCAGCCCGTTTAAAGATCCGTCGACGTGGGGCCAGCTGGACCAGAAGACTGGAGATCCAGGAGATCGGAGCAGCCTCAACAAAGCGTGGGATGATGGTTGAAGACCGAAGGACTCGGATCGTTCGGTATAACATTTCTACCCACTTTGTAGTTTGTCAGTTTAGTTTTAATGGCAGATCCGGGTTATAGTATGCGATAGCGCCAGTTGTAAAAGTTTTTGTTCCGCATTTGGCGTCTGTTAGATGGCCGGGGCGCTACCGTGGACTTACAGTGGTATCAGAGCCTCGCCATTAAGCTTTACTAACTTGTGCTAACGCGTTTAAAATATCGATCAAACGGAATTTCGAAAACTACAATTTTCTGTACAAAAGTTTCTGTCGATTTTAAATCTGACCTAAAAATTATTTTGAGCATCACAGAAAATTGTTCAGGTAATTCTAAGAAAACTGGTGAAATTTGGTCACATGATCCCACATAATGGCCGCGGATCCGCGGCCCAAACCAGGGTTTGACCGCTGATCCGCCGCTCTTTTGTGGGAACAGTGAGCCAAATTTCTACAGTATGTTCTACATGGCAAATTGTGGCTTTTGGAATATTTCTTTTGGGCCCATATTTTGTTACTATACAGCAGATGTACGTGGGGCCCACTTCGGGAAGTTTTGTCGATCGAAATTTTAAATTTGTTAGTATGCAGTACTTATATTATATCTCCGACCGGGAATGTCATTCGAGCGGTAAATCGCGTCTAATTGCTATAGTCCTTTTAGACGGATTTGCGAACGTGACATTCGCGTTGATGTTCTGTGCTGTGCTGTGATATTGCGGATTTGTCGTGGTGGATAGCAGTGTGCAATGGTAGTGCAATTTGGATTTATTTGTACATTTGATATTGCGGGGCGAGCGTCCAACATGTAGACTGCCGTCACTGCCTGTTTGTATAATATTCTTTTGGGGCATGACCGGGCTGAGGTCGATGTACCCGTTGCACATATTTTTCATTTCTGTACTAGGTTTACCCCGTGACGGAGTGCACGGATAGCCGGGTTCTGAAGGGCAATGGGTCCGTATCTCATGGCTTTGAGAGGCAGAGGGACCTCACTCTTGAATTGGTAGACTATTCGCTGCACTCGTAGGGGGTACAGGTTGACCCAAGGTGGGGTGCTCAAGTTACCGGATTCTGTGAAGTGCCGGGTGGTCCATTCACTTTGATGTAGGGGGCTGCCTCGATTCAGGTTTTGGCGGGTAACTTGCCGCACCCGTAGGGGTCTAGGTTTCATTGCACAGATTATCCACACGGCCAGGGGAACGTCGGGTTTCAGTAGCGGCTCTGTGAAACCCGGGGATCCCAGATTATATGTTTTGTTCTGTGATGCTTATTACTTTTCTGTGATGTTGCATATTATCACGCCTGGAGCGATTACTGTATATTGGTATATATACTATTAGATGTTGTATATGTTTTACACCCGCTCTAGTCCAGTCCCCGCTCTGTCGTTAGTTAAGTAACCTAACGGGTGATGACGGGACCCAGTGGCGAATGCGGATGGCATATACGTACATTATATTTTCGTTCTTTTCTGGTGTGATTAAATGATGGGACTGCGTTGATTCTTATCAATGCAAGGATAAAACAAACCTATATTTGATGTTGTTGGAACAATTTTAAAAAGTGTTATTACAAAGACGTTTCCTTTTGTTTTGCATAGTGGTATTCGGTTATGAATATCCTGCACCTCATTCGACGAGGCAAGGGCCTGTTGAAGATAGTGCCCTCAGAGTCAATTATTGGATCACAGGCACGTGATTGCAATGATTAAGAGAGGACCTATACCGTTAGAACAGTCTTACTCAAGATGATAGTATGCTATCTGGTTTATCTTTATCATCGTGTACTGTTTCAGGTGACCTTACAGATCACTATTGCACGTTGATAGAGCCCTTAGGATTCTTGCTTGACGGCCAGCAGTATGCTGGTGATCATATACGTGGGAGCTGGGGTCTATAAGCACATCCTTAAAAGGTTCCTAGTTGAGGGAGTTTCGAGACAGGGCATCGATACTCCAGAGTAGACTAGTGTATACAGTCGAGACCCCGACGAGGGGCGGTGGCCGGTCTCATAAGCCATTGGTGTCAGTTGGTTCACCTAAGATGTATACAGGTGCTCATTGGGTTATGAGTGCACCGGACAGGACTTGCCGGGAACATGCTAGTTGGGATTATTTCAGACGTCAGATAGCAGTTCCCTGGTGACATGTGTACAGGTTAGTTCATCGACCTGAGATTGTCATTCGTCTCGTGTGAGTTCCCACTGTGCTTTGATTACTACCCTACCACGGCTCAAAGGAGTCGTGCAAACAGGTTTTAGTTGGGTACAGTCCCGAGCCACATGGAGGCAGTGAGCGGATCGGCAGGGGTTCGTCTCTCCCGGTATTGGGGGTGAGGTCACGGCAGGAGATTTACTGGTAGGTATTCCAGTAGTATCTCAGGGTGTTCTGGGCTACACTCCGACACGACTTGTACCGCTTTTGGGGGTCTGACTTTTACCAACCCCCTAGGCCCGCCATGCGATGCTCATAGACAAACGGACCGGACTGTACGGATATTGTCACTGACAGGCTCAGTAGGGTGTCAGGATGAGTTCGCTTATCGACGTCCCTTTTGGTCAATAGCTGGTAGCCCGTTACGTATGGCTAATGCCTCTAACGAGCTAGTGGTTAAATCCACAGCCAAAGTATTGACGAGTCTTTAGAGTCCCCCACAGACAGTTACTCAAGTTTCGGGCGAAACGCTGTAGAGGCCGTATGGAGATATGGCAGGGTTCGATTAGATACGTGCGATATTGCACGGATCATGATCGGACGGATAATGCTAGCGGGCTTTGGTTTAAGCCGGATCCTGGTATTATACAGTGTAGATTTTGTCTCTTTGCATTTGTATTCAGTGGGAATACAAATACGGGTATGCATATACAGTCGCGGGGTTTTCCTGTAATTTATTACTGGATCAGTTTTTTAAAGTTGCCAGTTTGCATTCGATTCCGGCCAGTTTTCCTTTGTTCCTTCACGGTCGGATTTTTCCGATTGAGGGGCTAATTTGCAAGTTTGCAAATTAGCTAAGTGGAGGGGTTTATTTGCATATGAGGGATTATGATTGGTAAAGCATCTTTGCTTTTTCATTCATGATGGTTTTAATTTATGAGATTAGATTTGATTAGGAATAGATGTGACATTATTATCATCACATTGGTTGTGGTCACCATTTTTTCTTCTACTACACTTACCTCCCTTCATGTTGATTTCTTGGACTCTCCCATTCTTGAGGGGCCGGCCACTTGAGGGGTGAGATGAGAAAGGTTCCTTTGTATGAGTGGAAATTCATCATCTCATTGCTTGCTAGAAAAATGAGAGCACCATTTTCCTCCAAAGTTTTTTTTTCTCTTTTCCACCATCAATGGCAACTTCATAAACCCCAAGAGACAATACATTCTACACTTCATCTACTGCATCCTTGGGCACGTCGGCTGGCCAACTTGGTGCCCGAGTTGCCTCGGTCCAGAGGTGGGATCCCGTAAAAGAACTCGGCGACGTGGTGCCCTTTCCGACGAGGAGGTGAAGACCGGAGATTCCGCGAGGAGATCGGAGTGGAGGCCGAAGACCGAAGGACAAGGATCGCTCGGTATTGCATTCTACCCTTTCTCTTGTTTGCTAGGTATAGGTTAATGGTTCGATCTGGGTTTTTAGGATGCGGTAGTGCCGGTTTCCAAGTCAAGAAAAATTTTTGTTTCCGTATTTTGGCCGAGGAAAGACGGCCAGGGCGCTACCGTAGTCCTACATGGTATCAGAGCCACGCCATTAAGCTAGTCTAGCTTGCTCTAACGTGTTTACAAGTTTGATCGAACGGATTTTCCGAAAACCCGATTTCTAAAGTGCAGTTTCTGTCGAATTTTTCCAGTGCTCTAAAAATTATTTGGTACATTGTAAAAATATGAGCAGGGTTTTATGAGAACACTGTAAAAATTTGGCACCCTGATCCTACAGTTGAGCCGTGGAACCGTGGCCATAACCCCATTTTGGCCGCGGTTCCGCCGCCGAAATATACCTTCTCTGCACCAAATTTGTACAGTGGGTTTCTGACTTGAAATTAGGGTTTTTGGTATATACTGTTTGGGCCCAGATTTTCTTTGAGTGCTACAGTAGTGCTTGGAGCCCACTTCGGTAAACTTGGTCGATCGAAAATTTTAAACATGTTAGTTCACAGTATTTACATTATATCTGCGACCGTGAATGTCATTTGATCGGTAAATCCTGTCTAACTGCTATAGCCCTTTTAGGCGGATTTGCGAACGTGACATTCACGTTGATGTTCTGTGTTTTTGCTGTGATGTTGCGGATCTGTCGTGGTGGATAGCCTGGATGCAATGGTAGTACAGTTTGGTTGTTTATGTACATTTGATATTGCGGGGCGAGCGTCCGACATGTGGACTGCCGTCACTGCCTGTTTGTATATTATTCTTTTGGGGCACGACAGGGCTGAGGTCGATGTACCCGTTGTATATTTTACTTTCTGTACTAGGATTACCCCGCGGAGGGGTGTACGGATAGCCGGGTTCTAAAGGGCAACAGGACCGCATCTCATGGCTTTGAGACGGAGGGGGCTTCACTCTAGAATTAGCGGGCTATTCGCCGCACTCGTAGGGGGTACAGGTTGACCTAAGGAGGGGTGCACAAGTTATCGGATTCCTTGAAGTGCTGGGTGGTCCATTCATGTTGTTGAAGGGGGCTGCCTCGCTTCAGGTTTTGGCGGGTAACTTGCCGCGCCCGTAGGGGTCTAGGATTTCATTGCACCGGCTATCCACACGACTAGGGGAATGTCGGGTTTCAGTAGCGGCTCTATGAAACCCGGGGATCCCAGATATCTGTATTGTTCTGTGATGCTTATTACATTTCTGTGATGTTGCATTTTATCACGCCTTGAGCGAATATTATATATTGATATATATATACTAGTAGATGTTGTATATGTTTTGCATCTGCGCTAGTCCAGTCCCCGCTCTGTCGTTAGTTAAGTAACCTAACAGGTGATGACGGGACCCAGTGGCGAATGTGGATGGCATATACGTACATCATTATTTTCGTTCTTTATTGGTATGATCAATTGATGGGACTGCGTTGATTCGGATCAATGCAAGCTAAACAAACCTATTCTGATGTTGTTGGAACAATTTTTCAAAAAGCTGTTATTGCAAGGACGTTCTCTTTTGTTTTGCACAGTAGTATTCGGTTATGAATATCCAGCACCTCAGTCGACGAGGCAAGGGCCGAGATCCCTTCACCGGGAGTGACTCCTTGGACAGAAGTTTTCGTCAGGGTAATAACTTCACTATAGCCGATTTCCTTTTGCTTTGCATCGTGGTATTCAGTTGGAATATCCTGCACCTCATTTTATGGGGAAAGAGCCGAGATCCCTTCACCGGGAGTGACCTCTTTAGCAAAGGTTTTCGCCACTATATTTTTTATAAAAAGCTATCTGGTTCCTTCAACGATACCAAGTTCATTACGTTAAAGGTTTTTCGCCAAAAACCAACCGTAGCCCTCCGTCATTTCAGATTAGTATTGCTTAGTATTCATGCTACGTATGTCGTGCTCAGCCGAGGCGTAGTGTGCGGTAGCTTTATAATGCCTTTCTGTTTTATGGATATGTGATTGGTTAGGACAGTCGTACGGTCATTTTGGCTCAGTCAAGGACTCGTGCGGGTGGGTCTAATGCAATCAAGATAATGACGGGTTGAACTTGGCTAAGATCCTTTGATATGTTGGCTCAGTCAAGGTCACTTGGGTCCTAGGGGTAAAAACACACATCGGGAGTTTCTAAAGAAACTGAAACTTGCCAGATATGCGCATACCTTCTGGAGTGTGATAACGTAAGTGGATTCCGTCACGTTATCATGCGATGATAGTTGGATCCCGATTCCCACTGATGAGTTGGTTTACTCCTCGGGTGATCCCGACTAATTCTTCTTTCGGGTTTGGAGAAGAATTTGAGGTTACAGTGGGAGGTTTCCTGATTAGATAAATTGGTAACCCTTCTGATCTGGTTAGAGTGCACGCTGAGTGTTTCTTTTCTCTCTCTCTTTGGCAGCGACCATGGCCCAACCCTTGACTATGACTCAGTGACCAAAATTAACCGAACCTTCTTATAAGACTGGCTTTTGGATTGTCAGAGTTGCAAACCTCATTGCCACTCCTACTTTTACCCTTTTCTTCAGGACACCCCATATTACTACGAACGTCCACTTCCATTGGACAAAACCATCGTATGGTTATATACGAACTCGAAAGAATTTATTCGAGGATGGTTTCCGGTTCTGGAGAAAAAGAATAGGACTATTCAGTTGTCTTTTCCTTTTACCTTCTCTCAGGTTGCGAGTACTCCTTGGTTTAGGAGATAGTACACCTATTACGCAAATTAGATAGTCTTCTTCCAAACTTTAGGCTGGTGCCGAACGGTGGTGAATGAAGAAAACCAATTAGCATAACGATGGTGTGCAGAAAGTATTAAGTAAAGACAAAGAAAGGGATTAGAAGGAGGGCAAAGTAAATTGCGACTGCTATTCACGACCAAACCAAGTATTTCATTACCACTCCCACTTCACCTTTGTATTTCTCCAGGACACTCCGTATCACTACGAAGATCCACAGTTTATTGGATACTCCATCGTATGGTTATATACGAACTCGAAAGGAACTTGTTCTAGTTCGGGGATGGATTCTGGTTCAGAAGAAATAGGAATAACGTTTATTCAGTTGTCTTTTATCTTCACCTTTTCTCGCATTGCGAGTGCTCCTAGGATTAGGACAGTACACCCATTATGCTTATTGGATAGTCTTCTTCCAAACCATAGGCTGGTGCCGAACGGTAGGGAAAGAAGAAAACCATTTGGCCTAAAGGGGTGTGCAGAAGGTAATGACTAAAGACATATGAAGGGATGCGGAGAGATGGCAAAGAAATATACGGTTACAGTTGTGAATCTGGATAATGGAAGAGGCATTACTAGGAATACCAGGATACCCTATCGAAACGTTTCAATGTTTCAGTTTCACTGTGTACTGTTAAAAGAAAACTGATTTCCCAATTAGACACTTGCTCCTGGGTATGTATTTATCAGGTATGATTCTCACATCTGTATGGTTTTACAGATGATGAGTGGGAGTAAGTTATTGGGAATTAGGTGATCTTCCTCATTATATCGGAATTCGTTGTAATTGGTGATATTTGAGGAAATCACCTGGGTTGTTTGCCGGACGGCAAATATTTGGTTTTGAATATCCGTCGTTGTGTACCAATTTCAAATTGATATATCTGTACCTCTATTTTTATAGAGTGAGATCTACCTTTTTGAAATTATGTCTATGACATTTACCTATATCAGTGGATGGTTAGGTAAGGAGCATTAAACAGCGGTGTAATTCTTCATAACCATAGTACAGTTTTCAACCTACGACATACAGGGAATGAGTTATTAGACTCAGGGGACTTATACAGAGTATTGTAAATTGTCCAATGTCCATTAGGACAGAGGGGATGGTCCTCATACTATATTCGGTTTATTTATGACTTCTTTAGTTTTTAGACAGGTGTTTCGTAGAAAAACAGGGTCCAAGTTTTGAGAAGTTATAGGTATAAGAGTAAAGTAGAGAACCAGGTATTGCAAGTATCGGGATTTTTCAAGGTAATCGAAGATGTAGATACTTGTGTATGGCATTCAGTTGATAGTAATGATTAAGAGAACTTGCTTCTCTTTCAGGTTACTCATAATTGGAAGCATTCCTAAGTTGAGTAACGCTGATCGGCCTCCTTCAATTTGGTTGACATACACTGGAGACAGCTGTATGATTTGAATCTGGTTCAATTAAATCAGTGCCTCTGTTTCTATATTGGATATAGAACAGCTCATATCTTAACGATGTTAAGGTACAGGGAGTTGTCCGGCTTATGCTTAAAACCAGACTCTGGATAGCTCAAGGCACGTTTTTGTAATGGCTGTTTGTGGGTTGACCCAGGCTATGACGAGGGTTGACTTTCTACCATCTGGAAGATCAATAGTGGTATTGTTCTTGACTCGCCACGGGTTTTAATAAAAATGGAATTTTTCAGAAAACAGTAATGGGAGTATGGTAGAACTGGAAGTGATTCCAGAACCGCAAACGATTACTGAAAATTTGATAAGAACCTAAAGATTCAATCTGATTTGACATTCCATTAGCCACTCCGCAGATATGGTGGGTAACCTCAGGCACCCGAGAGGTACTCCGGTAGCCTCAAGGACAATGACAGGGAGGTTCTTGTTTACCCAGGCTTGCCATTGCTGTTGTTCCAGGCTGTGAGACCCAGCAGGAGGATGAGTATAGCGTCGTTCTGAACTAGCTTTAGAAGTGTACGTCTATATGACTCTGCCATAGAGTTATCGTAGTCAGTGGGAGCAGCGGAAGAATAGTGGACAAGTGGCTTATGTCTATTTATAGACTAATGCATATATAGCGGAGATAGATCATCTATTTCTGGTGTGACAGTCATAGGTTTGACTTCATCAGAATAGAGGATGGATCTGTTAAGAAGGTAGTAGGGTATGATGTCCTGGTATTTGGATGACATACACAGAGTAGGAAGTGAAATTCCTATACTACGGTCGGTTATACTTTGGTTGTCACACAGTGGTTTCTCCACATAGGATATTAATCCAGTCCTGGAGAAATGATCGGAAGCAGTTTTAGAACATAAGTGGATGTTCTAGGGATATGATAACGAAATCCTCCTTCGGGAGACAGTTATCACTCCAGGCTTCCAAGGTGACCTGGATGACAGAGTGTCTGTCAGAGTTATAGTTCTCCCTTTGACGAGGGGCAGTATTTTGGACAGGTGGTCCAAGCGGATACTGAGGGAGGCATGGCGCAGGATACTGATCAGGTTCAGTTGACGATACAGTCTAAGAAGTTTGGATTTGGAGTTCATTTATGAACTAGGTCCCATCAGATATCCAGACACATTCTATGACATGTATTGCTCATTTCGGGAGATGGCTTTCTCCGCGAACTTGAGATAAAGAGAGAAATAGAAAGACACATTAGAGCGGATCCACTCACTGAGGCTATTCCTCGAACGCATTAGTTTCGCAAGCGGGTTTTCGTAAGACTGATTAGTAGAGGAGTTGGTTGTTCGATATCACACGGGCTGTGAGTATGCGACATCGCAATAATTAGCCTTGAGTGCAAGTGGGAGATTGTTGGAGATAGTGCTCTCAGAGTCAATTATTGGATCACAGGCACGTGATTGCAATGATTGAGAGAGGACCTATATCGTTAGAACAGTCTTACTCAAGATGATAGTATGATATCTGGTTTATCTTTATCATCGTGTACTGTTTCAGGTGACCTTACAGATCACTATTGCACGTTGATAGAGCCCTTAGGATTCTTGCTTGACGGCCAGCAGTATGATGGCGATCATATGATTGGGAGCTGGGGTCTATAAGCACATCCTTAAAAGGTCCCTAGTTGAGCGAGTTTCGAGACAGGGCATCGATACTCCAGAGTAGACTAGTGTATATAGTCGAGACCCCGACGAGGGGCGGTGGCCGGTCTCACAAGCCACTGGTGTCAGTTGGTTCACCTAAGATGTATACAGGTGCTCATTGGGTTATGAGTACACCGGATAGGAATCGCCGGGAACATGCTAGTTGGGATTATACCAGACGTCAGATAGCAGTTCCCTGGTGACATGTGTACAGGTTAGTTCATCGACCTGAGATCGTCATTTGTCTCGTGTGAGTTCCCACTGTGCTTTGATTACTGCCCTACCACGGCTCAAAGGAGTCGTGCAAACAGGTTTTAGTTGGGTACAGTCCCGAGCCACATGGAGACAGTGAGCGGATCGGCAGGGGTTCGTCTCTCCCGGTATTGGGGGTGAGGTCGCGCTGTGTCTAGGAGAGCCATTACACAAAGCCCTCGGCCGAGGCAGGAGATTTACTGGTAGGTATTCCAGTAGTATCTCAGGGTGTTCTGGGCTACACTTCGACACGACTTGTACCTCTTTTGGGGGTCTGACTTTTACCAACCCCCTAGGCCCGCCATGCGATGCTCATAAACGAACGGACCGGACTATACGGATATTGTCACTGACAGGCTCAGTAGGGTGTCAGGATGAGTTCGCTCATCGACGTCCCTTTTGGTCAATAGCTGGTAGCCCGTTACGTATGGCTAATACCTCTAACGGGCTAATGGTTAAATCCACAGCCAAATTATTGACGAGTTTTTAGAGTCCCCCACAGACAGTTACTCAAGTTTCGGGCGAAACGCTGTAGAGGCCGTATGGAGATATGGCAGGGTTCGATCAGATACGTGCGATATTGCACGGATCATGATCGGACGTATAATGATAGAGGGCTTTGGTTTAAGCCGGATCCTGGTATTATACAGTGTAGATTTTGTCTCTTTGCATTTGTATTCAGTGGGAATACAAATACGGGTATGTATATACAGTCGCGGGGTTTTCCTGTAATTTATTACGGGATCAGTTTTCTGAAGTTGCCAGTTTGCATTCGATTCCGGCCAGTTTTCCTTTGTTCCTTCACGGCCGGATTTTTCCGATTGAGGGGCTAATTTGCAAGTTTGCAAATTAGCTAAGTGGAGGGGTTTATTTGCATATGAGGGATTATGATGGGTAATGCATCTTTTCTTTTTCATTCATGATGGTTTTAATTTATGAGATTAGATTTGATTAGGAATAGATGTGACATTATTATCATCACATTGGTTGTGGTCACCATTTTTTCTTCTACTACACTTACCTCCCTTCATGTTGATTTCTTAGACTCTCCCATTCTTGAGGGGCCGGCCACTTGAGGGGTAAGATGAGAAAGGTTCATTTGTATGAGTGGAAATTCATCATCTCATTGCTTGCTAGAAAAATGAGAGCACCATTTTCCTCCAAAGTTTTTTTTCTCTTCTCCACCATCAATGGCAACTTCATAAACCCCAAGAGACAATACATTCTACACTTCATCTACTGCATCCTTGGGCACGTCGGCTTGCCAACTTCGTGCCCGAGTTGCCTCGGTCCAGAGGTGGGAGCCCTAAAAGAACCTGGCGATGTGGTGCCCTTTTCGACGAGGAGGTGAAGACCGGAGATTCCGCGAGGAGATCGAAGTGGAGGCTGAAGACCAAAGGACACGGATCGCTCGGTATAGCATTCTACCCTTTCTCTTGTTTGCTAAGTATAGGTTAATGGTTCGATCCGGGTTTTTAGGATGCGGTAGTGCCGGTTTCCAAGTCAAGAAAAATTTTCATTTCCGCATTTTGGCCGAGGAAAGACGGCCGGGGCGCTAACGTAGTCCTACATGGCCGAGATCCCTTCACCGGGAGTGACCCCTTGGGCAGAATTTTGCGTCAAGGTAATAACTTCAGTATAGTCGATCACAAGTTGATTTGCATCGCGGTATTCAGTTGGAATATCCTGCACCTCATTCCACGAGGAAAGAGCCGAGATCCCTTCACTGGGAGTGACCTCTTTAGCAAAGGTTTTCGCCACTATATTTTTATAAAAAGCTATCAGGTTCCTTCAACGAGATCAAGTTCATTACGTTAAAGGTTTTTCGCCAAAAACCAGCCGTAACCCTCCGTCATTTCTTATGGATGGTCAGTAGTATTCAAGCTATGTTTGTTGGCCTACGTCAAGGCATAGTATTTGGTAGCTGCTGGGGTATTCATTTGTTGCATAGATATATGCATTAGTTTAGGACAGACGTACAGCCTTGTTGGCCTACGTCAAGGGCATGTACGATAGACCTAAATTAATCAGGACAACGACGGGTAGAACTTGACATGTGGCTTTTGATTTGTTGGCCTACGTCAAGGTCATAAGAGCATGGGATAAAAAATTTACATCGGGAGTTTTAAACATACAGGAAACTTGCCATACTTGCGCATACCTTCTGGAGTGTGATAACGTGAGTGGATACCGTCACGTTATCATGCGATGATAGTTGGATCCCGATTCTCACTGATGAGTTGGTTTACTCTTCGGGTGATCCCGACTAATTCTTTTTTCAGGTTTGGAGGAGAATTTGAGATTACAGTGGGAGGTTTCCTGATTAGATAAAATGATAACCATTCTGATCTAGGTTAGAGTGCACGCAGAGTGTTTCTTTTCTCTCTCTCTCTCTTTGGCAGCGACCTTTGACCGACCCTAGACTATAACTCAGCGACCAAGTTGACCGAACCTTCTTAAAATACTGGCCTTTGGATTGTGTTAGTTGCATAAATCATTGCCGCTCCTTCTTTTACCCTTTGCGTTTCTTAGAACACCCCGTATTACTACGGACATCCACTTCCATTGGATAGATCCATCGTATGGTTATATACGAACTCGAAGGGACTTCTTCGAGGATGGATCCAGGTTCATGAGAAATAGAATTGGTTTATTCAGTTGTCTTTTATCATCACCTTCTCTCAAGTTGTGAGTACTCCTTGGTTTAGGAGGGTACACCTATTACGCTTATTGGATAGTCTTATTCCAAACCATAGGCAGGTGCCGAAAGGTAGGGAATGAAGAAAACCAATTAGCCTAAGTAGCGTGTACAGAAGGTAATAACTAAAGACAAAATAAAGGGATTAGAAAGAGGGCAAAGTAAATTCCGACTGTTATCATTCATGACCAAACCGCGTACTTCATCGCCACTCCTATTTCACCTTTAATAGAATAAGGTATTATTTAGTTGTCTTTTATTATCACCTTCTCTCAAGTTGCGAGTTCTCCTTGGTTTAGGAGGGTACACCTATTATGCTTACTGGATAGTCTTCTTCCAAACCATAGGCTGGGGCCGAACGGTAGGGAAGGAAGAAAACCACTTAGCCTAACGATGGTGTACAGAAGGTAACGAATAAAGACAAATAAAATGATTTAGGGAGAAGGCAAAGGAATATACGGTTAAATTCATGAATTGGATTATGGAAGAGGCATTAATACGAATACCAGGATACCCCTACGAAACATTTTCATGTTTCAGTGCATTGTTAAAGGAAAACTATTTTCCCGATTAGATACTTACTCCAGGGTATGAATTTGCCAGGTTTCATTCTCACATCTGTATAGTTTTACAGATAATGAGTGGGAGTAAGTTATTGTGAATAAGGTGATCATCCTCATTATATCGGAATTCGTTGAAATTGGTGATATTTGAGGAAATCGCTTGGGTACAGTTTTCAACCTACGACGCACATGTTTTGAATTATTCAACTCAGCGGACTTATACAGAGTATTATATATTGTCCAGTGTCCATCAGGACAAAGGAGTAGGTCCTCGTACTATGTTCTGTTTACTTATGACTTCTCTAGTTTTTAGACAAGTGTTTCGTATAAATACAAGGTCTAAGTTTTGAGAAGTTGTGGGTATAAGAATAAAGTAGAGAACCAGGTGTCATAAGTATCGGGATTCTTCAAAGAGATCGAAAATGTAGATTCTTGTGATTGGTATTCAGATGAAAGTAATTGTTTTGAGAAACTTGTTTCTCTTTCAGGTTACTCATAATTGGATGGATTCCTAAATTGAGTAATGCTAATTAGCCTCTCTCCATTAAAGTTGATATGCACTGGAGACAGATGCATGATTAGAATCTGGTTCCAATTAAATAAGTGCCAATGTTTCTATATTGGATATAGAATGCTTCATATCTTAACGATGTTAAGGTAAGGGGAGTTGTCCAGCTTATGCTTAAAACCAGACACTGGATAACTCAAGGCACGTTTCTGTAATGGCAGTTTGTGGGTTGACCCTGGTTTTGATGAGGGTTGATTTTCTACCATCTGGAAGATCAATAGTGATATTGTTCTTGACTCACCACATTTTAGTAAAATGGATTTTTTCAGAAAACAGAAGTGGGAGTATGATAGAACTGGAAGTGATTCCAAAACCGCAAACGATTACGGAAAAATTAATAGGACCTTTATATTCAATCAGGTTTGACGTTCCAATAGCCACTCCGCAGACATGGTGGGTAACCTCAGACATCCGAGAGGTACTCCGGTAGCCTCAAGGACGGTGACAGGGAGGTTCTTGTTTACCCAGACTTGACACTACTGTTTTTCCAGACTATGAGACCCGGCAAGAGGATAAGTATAACGTCGTTCTAAACTAGCTTTAGAAGTGTACGTAGATATTATTCTGCCAGAGGGTTGTCGTAGTCAGTGGGAGCAGCAGAAGCATAGTGGGCAAGCAGCTTATGTCTATTTATAGACTAGAGCACATATAGCGGAAATACATCATCTATTTTTGTTATGACAGTCATGGCTTTGACTTCATCAGAATAGGGGATGGATCTGTTAAGAAGGTAGTAGGGTGTAATGTCATGGTATTTGGATGACATACACAGAGTAGGAAGTAAAATTCCTATACTACGATCGGTTGTACTTTGGTCGTCACACAGTTGGTTCTCCACAAAGGATATGGATATAATATCTGACATTCTGGTTACTAGATCTATGGTATTAGATCTAGATTTGGGTAGTTTCCTAATGTGAATACTTTGACAGTATTCTAATAGTATTTTATAATAGATGACTCCTGGCATGGTGGTGTACCTGCAGGTGATGGAGTCACCCTCTCTAAAGGTGTCTTACAGTCTAAAGGGGAGAGGGATATGCATGATTGGCAGATCACTTGCTTAGGCAATTGAGTCAATCGTGAGATGACAAGTACCACACCAGATGTTTTTGCACTAGATGCGATAAGTTTATATTAATCCAATCCTGGAGAAACATAAGGAAGCAGTTTTAGAACATAAGTGCATGTTCTATGGATTTAATGACGGCAGCCTCCTTCGGGAGACGGTTATCATTTCAGGCTTCAAAGGTGACATGGATGACAGAGTGATTGTCAGAGTTATAGTTTTCCTTCTGACGAGGGACAGTATTATGGACAGGTGGTCCAAGAGGATACTGTGGGAGGCATGGTGCTGGATACTGATTAGGTTCAGTTATCAATACAGTCTAAGAAGTTTGGATTTGAAGTTCATTTATGAACTAGGTCCTATCAGATATCCAGACATATTCTAAGACACCCATTACTCGATTCGGGAGATGGCTTTCTCCGCGAACTTGAGATTAAGAGAGACACAGAAAGAAACATCAGGGCGAATCCACTCACTAAGGCTATTTCTCGAACATAATAGTTTTACAAACGGGATTTGTGAAACTGATTAGTAGAGGAGTTGGATGTTCGGTATCACACGGGCTGTGAGTATGCGACATCGCAATAATTAGCCTTAAGTGCAAGTGGGAGATTGTTGGATATACTGCCCTCAAAGTCAATTATTGGATCGCAGGTACATGATTGCAATGATTGAGGCAGGACCTATACCGATATGACAGTCTTGCTCGAGATGATAGTATGCTATATGCTTTGTCTTTATAATCGTATACATGCTTTAGTTCACTATTGCATGTTGATAGAGCCCATAGGATTCTTGCTTGACTGCCAGCAGTATGATGGCGATCATATACGTGGGAGCTGGGGTTTGTAAGCACATCCTTAAAGTGTCTCTAGTCGTGGGAGTTTCGAGACAGGGCATCGATACTCCAGAGTAGACTAGTGTATACAGTCGAGACCTCGACGAGGGGCGGTGTCCGGTCTCACAAGCCATTGGTGTCAGTTGGTTCACCTAAGATGTATACAGATACTCATTGGGTTATGAGTACACCGGACAGGACTCGCCGGGAACCTGCTAGTTGGTATTATACCTAGCATCAGATAGCAGTTCCCTGGTGACATGTGTACAGGTTAGTTCATCGACCTGAGGTCGTCATTTGTCTCGTGTGAGTTCCTACTGTGCTTTGATTTCTACCCTACCACGGCTTAAAGGAGTCGTGCAAACAGGTCTTTTTTGGGTACAGTCCCGAGCCACATGGAGGCAAGTGAGCGGATCAGCAGGGGATTCGTCTCTCCCGGTATTTGGGGTGAGATCGTGCTGTGTCTAGGAGAGCCATTACACAAAGCCTCGGCCGAGGCAGGAGATTTACTGGTAGGTACTCCAGTAGTATCTCAGGGTGTTCTGGGCTACTCTCTGACACGACTTATACCGCTAATGGGGGTCTGACATTACCAACCCCCTAGGCAGATATGCGATACTCATAGACGAATAGACCAGACTGTATGTATATTGTCACTGTTAGGATCAGTAGGGTTTCTGGATGAGTTCGCTCGTCGGCTTCCCTTCCAATCAATACATAGGCAATCGTTACGTATAGCTCGTATCTCTTACGTGCTAGTGGTTATACCCAGTGCCAGTGTGTTGATGAGTCATTAGAGTCCCCCACAGACAGTTTCCAAAGTGTAAGTGCACGGCGGCGCCCCGGCCGTCAAACCGACGCCGGAATGCGGAAGCGGTGATAAACTTTAATTTTGCGGACTTAGCAAACCGGCACAACCGCGCACTAAACCCGGATCGGGCCATTAAACTAAATCTAGCTAACTACAAAGAGAAGGGGAAGAGATATACCGACGATCCAAGTCCTCCGGTCTTCTCGTCATGGTCCCGATCTCCTGCGGAAAATCATGCCTCCTCCTCGTCGCCGGAAGTGCACCACATCGCCTACTTTGTTTACGGGCTCCCACCTCAATGCCGAGGCAACTCGGGCACGATGCCGGCTACTCGACGTGCCCAAGAAATACTGTAGAACATAATCTAGAGCTTAAGTCTCATATGGGGTTATGGTTGCCATGGATGTGGAGGAATTTGTGCAAGGAATTTTTCATGGATGCTTGCTGGAAAGGAGATGGAGCATGCAATGTGTTGCTCGGCCAAAAAAACCCAAAATGAATGCTCTCTCCCTCTCTGGAAATCAGCCCCTGTGCTCAATGCAAACATATATATTAATTAAGCCCACATCTCAATCACCTTTATTTCTCCAGCACACTCATTTTGCCCATGCCCTCTTAATAAATTAATCCTATATTAAAACCACCAGCACAAGGGGGGGGGGGGCCACGAATTCATGAATGGAAATTATCCATACAAAAAACAAATCAAACCTCTCTCTTTCTCCAACAGTGGCCGGCCCCCAATCCCAATTTTCAACACAAAATCACATCAAAAACTTTAAACCCATACCTTCTTATTAAATGCAAGAAAGTGATTAGAATGGAATCTAATCAAGACAAAGGCTACAATATGAAAGGAAGCCCTCCACTAAAAGTTATTTGCGAACATGCAAATAACCCCTCCAACGGATAGTCCGGCCGCGAAGGAATAAAAGAAAAAACGGCCGGCACGGAATGCAAACTGGCAACCTCAGAAAACTGGTCCCATAATAAATTATAGGAAAACCCCGATACTGTGCATACACACCCGCATTTGTATTCCGACCGAAATACAAATGCAAAGAGACAAAACTACATTATCAAATACTAAGATCCGGCTTAAGCCAAAGCCGGCTAGTAAAAAACCGTCCGATCATGATCCGTGCAATACCGCACGTATCTGATCGAACCCTGCCATATCACCATACGGCCTTTACAGCGTTTCGCCCGAAAGCTGAGGAACTGAAAGTGTGGTAGACTCTAAAGACTCGTCAATACTATGGCTGTGGATTTAACCACTAGCACGTCAGAGGTATAAGCCAATACGTAACGGGCCACCAGCTATTGACCAAAAGGGTCGTCGATGAGCGAACTCATCCTGACACCCTACTGAGCCTGTCAGTGACAATATCCGTACAGTCCGGTCCGTTCGTCTATGAGCATCGCATGTCGGGCCTAGGGGGTGGGTAAAAGTCAGACCCCCAAAAGCGGTACAAGTCGTGTCGGAGTGTAGCCCAGAACACCCTGAGATACTACTGGAATACCTACCAGTAAATCTCCTGCCTTGGCCAAGGACTTCGTGTAATGGCTCTCCTAGACACAGCGCGACCTCACCCCCAATACCGGGAGAGACGAACCCCCGAAGATCCTCTCACTGCCTCCATGTGGCTCGGGACTGTACCCAACTAAAACCTGTTTGCACGACTCCTTTGAGCCGTGGTAGGGTAGTAATCAAAGTACAGTGGGAACTCACACGAGACAAATGACGATCCCCAGGTCGATGAACTAACCTGTACACATGTCACCTGGGAACTGCTATCTGACGTCAGGTATAAGACCAACTAGCATGTTCCCGGCGAGTCCTGTCCGGTGTACTCATAACCCAATGAGCACCTGTATACATCTTAGGTGATCCAACGGACACCAGTGGCTTGTGAGACCGGCCACCGCCCCTCGTCGGGGTCTCGACTGTATACACTAGTCTACTCTGGAGAATCGATGCCCTGTCTCGAAACTCCCACGACTAGGGACCATTTAAGGATGTGCTTGTAGACCCCAGCTCTCACGTATATGATCGCCCTCATACTGCTGGTGGTCAAGCAAGAATCCTAGGGGCTCTATCAACGTGCAATAGTGACCTGTCAGGTCACCTAAAGCAGTACACGATGATAAAGATAAACCAAATAGCATACTATCATCTCGAGTAAGACTGTCGTACCGGGTAGGTCCTCCCTCAATCATTGCAATCACGTGCCTGTGATCCAATAATTGACTCTGAGGGCACTATCTCCAACAATCTCCCACTTGCACTCAAGGCTAATTATTGCGATGTCGCATACTCACAGCCCGTGTGATACCGAACACCCAACTCCTCTACTAGTCAGTCTCACAAAGCTCGTTTGCGAGACTATTGCGTTCGAGGAATAGCCTCAGCGAGTGGATCCGCTCTGATGTTTCTTTCTATGTCTCTCTAAATCTCAAGTTCGCGGAGAATGCCATCTCCCGAAATGAGCAATACCTGTCTTAGAATGTCTGGATGTTTGATGGGACCGAGCTCATAAATGAACTCCAAACCCAAACTTCTTAGACTGTATCGTCAACTGAACTTAATCAGTATCCTACGCCATGCCTCCCTCAGTATTGCCTTGGACCACCTGTCCAAAATACTGCCCCTCGTCAGAAGGAAAAACTATAACTCTGACAACCTCCTTGTCGTCCATGTCACCTTGGAAGCATGGAATGATAACTGTCTCCCAAATGAGGCTGTCGTTATCATATCCCTAGAACATCCACTTATGTTCTAAAACTGCTTCCGACTGTTTCTCCAGGATTGGATCAATGTCAACTTATTGCATCTAGTGCAAGAACAACATCTGGTGTGGTACTTGACATCTCATGATTGACTCAATTGCCTAAGCAAGTGATCTGCCAATCATGCATATCCCTCTCTACTTTAGTCTATAAGACACCTTTAGAGTGGGTGACTCCATCACCTGCAGGTACACTACCGTGCCAGGAGTCGTCCATTCTAAATACTCTTAGAATGCTGTCAAAGTACCCTGATTGGGAAACCACCCAAATCTAGATCTAAAACCATAGATCTAGTAACCAGTATGTCTGATATAATGTCCAAGTCCCTTATGGAGAAACCACTGTGTGACGACCAAAGTATAACTGATCGTAGTATAGGAATATCACTTCCTACTACCTTCTCAACAGATCCATCCCCTATTCTGATGAAGTCAAACCTATGACTGTCACATCAGAAACAGATGATCTAACTCTGCTATATCTGCTTTAGTCTATAAATAGACATAAGCCTGATGTCCACCAATGCTTCCGCTGCTCCCACTGGCTACGACAACCCTCTGGCAGAGTCATATAGATGTGCACTTCTAAAGCTAGTTTAGAACGACGCTATACTCATCCTCCTGCCGGGTCTCGCAGTCTGGAACAACAACAATGGCAAGTGTGGGTAAACAAGAACTTCCCTGTCACCGTCCTTGAGGCTACCGGAGTACCTCTCGGGTGCCTGAAGTTACCCACCGTATCTGCGGAGTGGCCAATGGAATGTCAAATCAGATTGAATCTTTAGGTTCCTTATCAAATCTTCAGTAATCGTTTGCGGTTCTGGAATCGCTTCCAGTTCTACCATACTCCCACTACTGTTTTCTGAAAAATAACCATTTCTTTTAAAATGTGGCGAGTAAAGAACAATATCACTATTGATCTTTCTTATGGTAGAAAATCAACCCTCGTCATAGCCTGGGTCAACCCACAAGCAGCCATTACAGAAACGTGCCTTGAGTTATCCAGAGTCTGGTTTTAATCATTAGCCGGACAACTCCCCGTACCTTAACAATGTTAAGATATGAACTGTACTATATCCAATATAGAACCAGAGGCACTGATTTAATTGAACCAGATTCAAATCATGCAGCTATCTCCAGTGCATGTCAACTAAATGGAAGGAGGCCGATCAGCGTTACTCAACTTAGGAATGCTTCCAATTATGAGTAACCTGAAAGAGAAGCAATTTCTCTTTATCATTACTATCAACTGAATACCATACATAAGCATCTACATCTTCGATCACTTTGAAGAATCCCGATACTTGCTACACCTGGTTCTCTACTCTATTCAAATACCTATAACTCCTCAAAACTTAGACCCTGTGTTTCTACGAAACACATGTTTAAGAACTAGAGAAGTTAAAAGTAAACAGAATATAGTATGAGGACCAACCCCACTGTCCTAATGGACACTAGACAACATACAATACTCTGTATAAGTCCGCTGAGTCTAACAACTCTTTCACTGTGTGTCGTAGGTTGAAAACTGTACTTATGGTTAAGAAGAATTACACCGCTGTTTAATGCTCCTTACCTAACCATCCACTGATATAGGTAAATGTCATCGAAATAATATCAAAAGGTATATCTCACTCTATGAAAATAGACATACAGATATAACAATTTGAAATTGGTGCACAACAGCGGATATTCAAAACCAAATATTTGCCGACCGGCAAACAGCCCAGATGATCTCCTCAAATATCACCGATTACAACGAATCCTGATATAATGAGGATGGTCACCCAATTCCCAATAACTGACTCCCACTCATCATCTGTAAAGCCATACAGATGTGAGAATCATACCTGGTAAATACATACCCTGGAGTAAGTATATAATCGGGAAATCAGTTTTCTTTTAACAGTACACAGTGAACTGAAACATTGAAATGTTTCGATGGGGTATCCTGGTATTCCTGGTAATGCCTCTTCCATTATCCAGATTCACAACTGTAACCGTGTGTTTCTTTGCCACCTCTCCAAATCCCTTTATATGTCTTTAGTCGTAACCTTCTGTACACCCCTTTAGCCCAAATGGTTTTCTTCCTTCCCTACCGTTCGGCACCAGCCTATGGTTTGGAAGAAGACTATCCAATGAGCATAATGGGTGTACTGTCCCAATCCTAGGAACACTCGCAATGCGAGAGAAGGTGAGGATAAAGGACAACCGAATAAACCTTATTCTTATTTCTCCTGAACCAGAATCCATCCCCGAACTGGAACAAGTTCCTTTCGAGTTCGTATATAACCATACGATGGAATATCCAAATAACCGTGGATCTTCGTAGTGATACGGAGTGTCCTGGAGAAATACAAAGGTGATGTGGGAGTGGTAATGAAATACTTGGTTTGGTCGTGAATATCAGTCGCAATTTACTTTGCCCTCTTACTAATCCCTTGCTTTGCCTTAACTTAATATTTTCTGCACATCATCGTTATGCTAATTGGTTTTCTTCATTCCCTACCGTTCGGCACCAGCCTAAGGTTTGGAAGAAGACTATCCAATTTGCATAATAGGTGTACTATCTCCTAAACCAAGGAGTACTCGCAACCTGAGAGAAGGTAGAAGGAAAAGACAACTGACTAGTCCTATCCGTTTTCTCCAGAACCGGAAACCATCCTCGAATTCCTTCGAGTTCGTATCTAACCATACGATGGTTTTGTCCAATAGAAGTGGACGTTCGTAGTAATACGGGGTGTCCTGGAGAAAAGGGTAAAAGTAGGAGTGGCAATGAGGTCTGCAACTCTGACAATCCAAAAGCCTGTGTTAAGAAGGTTCGGTTAACTTGGTCACTGAGTCGTAGTCTTAGGGTCGGGTCAATGGTCGCTGCCAAAGAGAGAGAGAAAAGAAACACTCAGCGTGCACTCTAACCAAGATCAGAATGGTTACCAATTTATCTAATCTGGAAACCTCCTACTGTACCTCAAACTCTCCTCCAAACCTGAAAGAAGAATTAGTCGGGGTCACCCGAGGAGTAAACCAACTCATCAGTGGGAATCGGGATCCAACTATCATCGCATGATAACGTGACGGAATCCGCTCACGGTACCACACTCCAGAAGGTATGCGTATATCTGGCAAGTTTCAGTTCTTTTGAAACTCCCGATGTGCTTTCTGCCCCATGCTCTTATGACCTTGACTTTGGCCAACAAATCATAAGTCACATGTCAAGTTCTGCCCGTCATTCTCCAGGTTAATTTGAGCCCACCCGTACAAGCCCTTGACTTTGGCCAACAAGGCTATACGACTGCCCCAAACCAACGCATCTATCTATGCTGCATATGAATAACCAACAGCTACCAAACACTGTGCCTTGACTTTGGCCAACAAATACAGCTTGAATACTATTGACTACCCATATGAAACGACGGAGGGCTACGAATGGTTTCTGGCGAAAACCTTTAACGTAATGAACTTGATATCGTCGAAGGAACGGATAGCTTTTTAGAAAATATAGTGACGAAAACCTTTACTAAAGAGGTCACTCCCGGTGAAGGGATCTCGGCTCTTTCCTCGTAGAATGAGGTGCAGGATATTCCAACTGAATACCACGATGCAAAGCAAAAGTAATCGGCTATAGTGAAGTTAATGCCCCGACGCAAACTTCTGTCCAAGGGGTCACTCCCGGTGAAGAGATCTCGGCCCTTGCCTCGTCAACTGAGGAGCAGGATATTCCAAATGAATACCACGATGCAAAACAAAAGTGAACGTCCTTGCAATAACAGCTTTTTGAAAAGTGTTCCAACAACATCAGATTAGGTTTGTTTAACTTGCATTGATCCGAATCAACACAGTCCCATCAATTAATCACACCACAAAGAACGAAAATATACTGACGTACGTATATGCCATCCGCATTCGCCACTGGGTCCCGTCATCACTCGTTAGGTTAGCTTACTAACGACAGAGCGGGGACTGGACTAGCGCGGATGAAAAACATATACAACATCTACTAATATATATACCAATATATTATATTTCGCTCAAGGCGTGAATAAAATGCAACATCACAGAAATGTACAGCATCACAGAACAATACAGATATCTGGGATCCCCGGGTTTCACAGAGCCACTATTGAAACCCGACGTTCCCCTGGTCGTGTGGATAGCCTGTGCAATGAAATCCTAGACCCCTACGGGCGCGGCAAGTCACCCGCCAAAATCTGAAGCGAGGCAGCCCCCTTCAGCGTCGTGAATGGACCACCTAGCACTTCACGGAATCCGGTAACTTGGGCACCCCTCCTGGGTCAACCTGTACCCCCTACGAGTGCGGCGAATAGCCCGCCAATTCTAGAGTGAAGCCCCCTCCGTCTCAATGCCATGAGATGCGGGCTTGTTGCCCTCCAGAACCCGGCTATCCGTGCACCCCTCCGCGGGGTAATCCTAGTACAGAAAGTAAAATATACATACAACGGGTATATCGACCGCAACCAAGTCGTGCCCCAAAAGAATAATACAATCAGGCAGTGACGGCAGTCCACATGTCGGACGCTCGCCCCGCAATATCAAATGTACATAATACAACCACAACTGTACTAGCATTGCATCCAGGCTATCCCCCACGACCGATCCGCAACATCACAGCAAAATACATAGAACATCAACGTGAAAATCACGTTCGCAAATCCGTCTAACCGGGCTATAGCAGTTAGACCGGATTTACCGATCGAGTGACATTCACGGTCGCAGATATAATGTAAATACTGTGAAAAATGTGTTTAAAATATCCGATCGATCAAATTTTAACAAGTGGGCCCCAAGCAATACTGTAGCACTTCAAGAAATACTGGGCCCAAAATTAATATTCCAAAAACCCCAATTTAACCCCAGAAGCCCACTGGAGAACTTTGGCCCATTGATCTCTCTGAACTGCCGCGGAACCGCGGCCCAGGGTAGGGTTTGGCCGCGGTTCCGCGCTCCACATAAGAGATCACTTTGCCGAACTTTTCCAGTGGCCTTATATCTTCTTGTACTGTACTTTTATACAACCTGAAAAATTTTTGGGGATTGAAAATTTTCAAAAGAAACTGATGCTGAAGGAAATGCGGGTTTTGGGATTTTTGATCGATCCAAATTGCAAACACATTAAACCAAGCTAGACTAAGTTAATGGCGAGGCTCTGATACCACTGTAAGTGCACGGCGGCGCCCCGGCCGTCAAACCGACGCCGGAATGCGGAAGCGGTGATAAACTTTAATTTTGCGGACTTAGCAAACCGGCACAACCGCGCACTAAACCCGGATCGGGCCATTAAACTAAATCTAGCTAACTACAAAGAGAAGGGGAAGAGATATACCGACGATCCAAGTCCTCCGGTCTTCTCGTCATGGTCCCGATCTCCTGCGGAAAATCCTGCCTCCTCCTCGTCGCCGGAAGTGCACCACATCGCCTACTTTGTTTACGGGCTCCCACCTCAATGCCGAGGCAACTCGGGCACGAAGCCGGCTACTCGACGTGCCCAAGAAATACTGTAGAACATAATCTAGAGCTTAAGTCTCATATGGGGTTATGGTTGCCATGGATGTGGAGGAATTTGTGCAAGGAATTTTTCATGGATGCTTGCTGGAAAGGAGATGGAGCATGCAATGTGTTGCTTGGCCAAAAAAACCCAAAATGAATGCTCTCTCCCTCTCTGGAAATCAGCCCCTGTGCTCAATGCAAACATATATATTAATTAAGCCCACATCTCAATCACCTTTATTTCTCCAGCACACTCATTTTGCCCATGCCCTCTTAATAAATTAATCCTATATTAAAACCACCAGCACAAGGGGGGGGGCCCACGAATTCATGAATGGAAATTATCCATACAAAAAACAAATCAAACCTCTCTCTTTCTCCAACAGTGGCCGGCCCCCAATCCCAATTTTCAACACAAAATCACATCAAAAACTTTAAACCCATACCTTCTTATTAAATGCAAGAAAGTGATTAGAATGGAATCTAATCAAGACAAAGGCTACAATATGAAAGGAAGCCCTCCACTAAAAGTTATTTGCGAACATGCAAATAACCCCTCCAACGGATAGTCCGGCCGCGAAGGAATAAAAGAAAAAACGGCCGGCACGGAATGCAAACTGGCAACCTCAGAAAACTGGTCCCATAATAAATTATAGAAAAACCCCGATACTGTGCATACACACCCGCATTTGTATTCCGACCGAAATACAAATGCAAAGAGACAAAACTACACTATCAAATACTAAGATCCGGCTTAAGCCAAAGCCGGCTAGTAAAAAACCGTCCGATCACGATCCGTGCAATACCGCACGTATCTGATCGAACCCTGCCATATCACCATACGGCCTCTACAGCGTTTCGCCCGAAAGCTGAGTAACTGAAAGTGTGGTAGACTCTAAAGACTCGTCAATACTATGGCCGTGGATTTAACCACTAGCACGTCAGAGGTATAAGCCAATACGTAACGGGCCACCAGCTATTGACCAAAAGGGACGTCGATGAGCGAACTCATCCTGACACCCTACTGAGCCTGTCAGTGACAATATCCGTACAGTCCGGTCCGTTCGTCTATGAGCATCGCATGTCGGGCCTAGGGGGTGGGTAAAAGTCAGACCCCCAAAAGCGGTACAAGTCGTGTCGGAGTGTAGCCCAGAACACCCTGAGATACTACTGGAATACCTACCAGTAAATCTCCTGCCTTGGCCAAGGACTTCGTGTAATGGCTCTCCTAGACACAGCGCGACCTCACCCCCAATACCGGGAGAGACGAACCCCCGAAGATCCTCTCACTGCCTCCATGTGGCTCGGGACTGTACCCAACTAAAACCTGTTTGCACGACTCCTTTGAGCCGTGGTAGGGTAGTAATCAAAGTACAGTGGGAACTCACACGAGACAAATGACGATCCCCAGGTCGATGAACTAACCTGTACACATGTCACCTGGGAACTGCTATCTGACGTCAGGTATAAGACCAACTAGCATGTTCCCGGCGAGTCCTGTCCGGTGTACTCATAACCCAATGAGCACCTGTATACATCTTAGGTGATCCAACGGACACCAGTGGCTTGTGAGACCGGCCACCGCCCCTCGTCGGGGTCTCGACTGTATACACTAGTCTATTCTGGAGAATCGATGCCCTGTCTCGAAACTCCCACGACTAGGGACCATTTAAGGATGTGCTTGTAGACCCCAGCTCTCACGTATATGATCGCCCTCATACTGCTGGTGGTCAAGCAAGAATCCTAGGGGCTCTATCAACGTGCAATAGTGACCTGTCAGGTCACCTAAAGCAGTACACGATGATAAAGATAAACCAAATAGCGTACTATCATCTCGAGTAAGACTGTCGTACCGGGATTGGTCCTCCCTCAATCATTGCAATCACGTGCCTGTGATCCAATAATTGACTCTGAGGGCACTATCTCCCACACAAAGTTCGGGGGAAACGTTGTAGAGGCCGTATGGTTTTATGGCAAGGTTCGGAAAATGCACGTGCGTTTACGCACGTGTCATATTTCGGGCAGATAATACTGGTAGGCTTTTGTTTAAGCCGGATCCGAGTATTATACTGTGTGGATATAATATAATTGTCTCAGTTGCATTTGTATTCCGTCGTAATACAAATGCGGGTATGTTTATACTATTACGGGGTTATCCTGAAATTCGTTTCGGGGTCGGTTTTGGAAGTTGCCAGTTTCCAGTTTTCTATCGGCCGTCTTTAACATTCGGTTAAAGACGGATTTATCTTTTTTTGAGGTGAGTCATGAGTGTGTGGAAGGTTCTAGATGGTGACTAGGATGATGAGGTGGCTAGTGACTCATTAGTGCATTAATTGTTCAATTAATGTTTTGATGACTAGGTTTATGATTCATGGTTTGCAATTAATGTTTGTGCAAGGTGTCTTGTGACTCATTAGTTCATTAATATTATGGTCACCCTCTTAGCTCCTACACTCACTTCCCCACTCATTTTAAGTGGTCGGCCCCCTCTTGTTAGAAGAGATGGTTGTTCATTTGGAAAAAATATTAGGGTTTTGCTTCATGAAAATTAAGATTGCTCATTTCTCATTTTCACCCGATCCAAAAGGTAACTTCATTAACCGTTCATCCATAACTTTCGATGTAACGAGACAAAGTGTTCTACTCATTCTCTACATCAATCTTGGTCATCTCTTTTAGCAACTTGATGATCGAGTTGACTCGGTTCAGAGGCGGGAGCCCGTTTAAAGATCCGTCGACGTGGTGCCACCTGGACGAGAAGACTGGAGATTCAGGAGATCGGAGCAGCCGCAACAAAGCGTGGGATGATGGTTGAAGACTGAAAGACTCGGATCATTCGGTATAAAATTTCTACCCACTTTGTAGTTTGTTAGTTTAGCTTTAATGGCAGATCCGGGTTATAGTATGCGATAGTGCCAGTTTTAAAAGTTTTTGTTCGGCATTTGGCGTCTGTTAGACGGCCGGGGTGCTACGTGGACTTACAGTATCAAGCGCGTCTAGTTCTTTATGATGTTTGGGCGGAACCATGGCAATTTGCAAACTTTGCTCTTCATCAGCGAATGTTTGTATTGAAGGCCGAGCGGAGAATATAGCATGGATCTCATCTTCCGAATCGCTGCCAAAGATCAACATAGGAGCGGACGGTTCTGGCTTGTTGTGCTGGGGTGGGCCTGAATAAACCATCTCTTCCTCTTCCTCAGTATCACTCCTGAAGACAGGAATGGTGGTGATAGCTTTGTTCTCCGGTTTGTGACATCTCTCCGTGTCCTCGAAATCTGGCAAAAAGTATTTTGCATCTTCGTACTTATGGACTTCGTTCACGGAGAATGGGTTCAGCTCTCCCTTTGCGGTATACTCGAGACTATCCTTAAAGTATTTCATACACTGATGTTGTGTAGAAGGGATGATGTTGTACTCATGTAACCAAGGCCGGCCGAGCAAAGTGTTATAGCATGTCTTGGCGTCAATGACATGAAATTTAATATCCGTGACAAGTAACCATAATCGTAATGTCAATATCACAGACCCGAGAGTCCATGATGATTGGGAGTCAAAACCGGAGATGGTGATTTTATCACGAGCGAGATGCTGGACGCTCATGCAGATTTCCTTCAACACTCGCACGTTGAGGAGATTGACGGAAGACCCATTGTCGACCAGGATTTTGCCTATCTTTATATCGTGGCAGTATCCTGAGACATAGAGGGGACGGTTGTGCTCGCACGTCCCAAGGAGGAGATCTTCGTCGCCGAAGGTGATATCGGCTGTGTGTACTTCCTCCAGTTCGTCCTTCATATTTTCTTCGGCGAGAAAAGCTTGGAATTGCTCTGGCTCTTGTAGCGCCTTGATCAATGACTCTCTCACTTCTTTGGATAGTAAAAGGGCGTCGAGAATACTGAGGTGCGAGGTAACTTCCTCAAGTGTGCCAGAACGTTATAGTCCACCTTACTCTTCTTTGGCGGGTCTTTAGCGGTCAGCTATTTCATGACTTGGTCATCCAGGGCGATATCCTCAGAGACCTTTTCTTTTCCCTTATCTTTTCTACTATTGGGTCCGAGATTCTTTTCTGGAAGCGTGCGATTGCGCAGCTGAATGTTTTCACAGGCCTTTGGTTCTTCCTCTTTCCCCAAGGTGGGTTCTTTAAAGAGAGGGCCAAGAGCAATTTCTTCGTCAGAGTCGCTTCCGAAAGTGAGAATTTGCGATCCACCAGTGTTGACCATGCGACAGTCACCGGTATTTCTTTTATGTTCCTCGGTCGCACTTGTTTGCTCCCGACGAGCTTTGCGTTTCATCCGCTTAAAATGTTGCCGGTGAGCAACGTACCCTTGCCACCACTTTCTAAAAGCGTCGCATTCTTTGGTGGGGTGCAAAATCTTTCGATGATATGAGCAGTAGCTAGGATGCATCTCTGCTTCACCGGGAGTGTTTCCTTCAGAGGGTGGTAGCTTCATTCCCATTGATATGGCTTTAGCAAACCTTTTCCTCGTCTTGAACTTGTTTTTATCCGTGACGGATGTTCTTTGATTCGGCGGGAGTGTCTCGACTCTTTCATCTAGTCGCCGGCGTTTGGCTCTTTCAAATATGGCCGTCTCGCGCTCCCGATCAGCTTTACTTTTCAGGAGAGCTTCGTTGAGGAACGTGTCGATCATTTCATCTGACGGCTCCAGAAGTTTTGGTTTAAGATTTACCCCCAGCTTCTCAGTGCAAAGAGTTTCTTCGTCGTCTATCGACGAGTAAGAGATCACATGACAACTTGCCACGTACTCCACAGATCTATCCGACGAGTCTTCTCCATCATCTTCGTCCTCAAGGACGTGGCTGAGGAACTCTTGGAGTGTGATGGGAGTCTGCGCCTTCTGATTATACTCCTCCAGCTCGTCGACCTGTTTCTGTAGGTCCGTGCGCTTGTCACCAGGCTTCACGGGCTTTTTGGATCTCTTCTTATTCTTCTTGGAAGATTTTGACGGCTGAGCATGAGTGTTTTGGCCATCACCACCAATCTTTGGAACTGGGCGCGGCTTCAGCATTCCTTCGATGATCTGGGGTTCTAGCGGGTTCTTCCACCTGATCGCCGGGCATGTCTGAAGATCATTCTGCATCCTTTTGGTTTTGGCTGAAAGCATGACCTCCCATGGAGCTTCTTCAACAACAGAACATGTTTCCCCCGGTGTGTCCGTCTTCTTAGGAGTGTGCGGTTGTGGTGGGTTTACTTTCCACTTCTCAGACAGCGCAAACTTGCCTTGTAGGTTCTGATCTTAAATCCATCCCTTAAAGGCAAAACAATCCTGGATCAGATGGCTTACCGTTTGGTGGTAAGGGCAATAATTGGGATTATTCACTTCGCTGGGTTGCGGTGGTCGCCTTGGATTTAGCAAGTTGATAAGCCTGTTGAGCACCGCCAGCTCGAACAACCTCTTCGTTTTGTCCCATGGGAATGAGTAAGGACGTTTCATTTTCTCATTGTAATAGCGCCGTCTCTCCTCCAGTTGATCTGCTAGCTTTGGGGCACTGGGCTGCTATTGGGTGTTTGCAACGAAGGTCGCTTTCCCTTTACCTTTATCGTTCCGCGGTTCCGGCTTCGTGGGAGACGGTTTGTGACCCATTTGATCCATCTGGGCTAGCTTATCAATTAAATCCTGGAACGTGGTCGGTTTGAAGAATATCATGAACTGTGAAATAGTTGCATAAGGGTCTAGGGTGCCCACGAACATGCTCACTGCTGGTGCTTCCTCGATGCGCTGTTTGCACTTCGACCACAGGTTCCGCCATCGGATTGCGTATTGAACCCAAGTTTCGCCTGGCTTCACCCTCGCATTAATCAACGCCGTTATTGGGGTGCGTTCGCTGACGCTTGCGAATCGCTGAATGAATAGAAACTCCATCTCTGCGAAAGTTTTGACAGAGTCGTTTGGAAGCTCGGAGTACCACTCAAACACCGTCTCCGATAAGCTGCCGACGAATTGGCGAAGTAAGAGCTTATCATCGCCGCCGGTGTTGCCACAAAGAGCCCTGAACTGGGCGACATGTTGATGGGGATTGCCTATCCCCTTGTAGACATGGAATTTCGGGATCGTGTAGCCCGGCGGGTACTTTATCTGATCATACCAGCCTGGATATGATCGCCCTGTTTTGACAACTTAGCCGGCTGCCTCATTTGCCTGGTGAAATCTTATTTGCTGAGCAATATAGTCATCCAGGGAAGCTTTAGAGATTGTTTCCTCTTTGGCCGCTGAAAGAGCCGGAGGTGGATTTGACGTTTCTCCTCTGTCGTCTTCGAGGATAATCGGAGGATCTTAAGCTGGGGGATCCGGCTGGATCATCATGCCCACGAACAAAAGAGCCATCTGCTTTATATTGGCCGCTTGTTCCGCAGCCTCCTTGTCCTTCTTTTCAAGCATTCTACGAAGGAACTCAGCATCAGTCTCGTGTTCGCGACGTTGTTCTGATGATGCCTCCGGGCTTTCTTTTGGCCCGGTGAGTGCAGCCATCGCAGTTAGCATCTCTTGAAGCTTCTGCTGTTGCTATTCCTAGGCTCTTGTGATGGATCGAGTGAGTGGTCGGTGGCCCGTAGAAGCGTGATTATCCTCCTTCCCAGATGCCATGTAAATGGTATGGACCGTTATGCCCCCAGACTTAGGGCGTTTGGGTTTAGTGCCTTTGACATTTGTCGCAGGCATGGGGATCTTCTCTGGCCTTATTTTCTTATGAGCGGTCGAAGTTGAGGGGGCCGTCACGGTGGGCACCTAGATAGCTTTTCGTGGCTCGGCAGGATGGCTTTGTTCCTGTCGGACCTTCAGCTTCTTGTGCTGGCGGGAGAAATCTGGATCGATCACCGAGTCCCGGACCTGCCGCCAGACTTTGTAGACCTTGGAGGACAGCCGCTGTGGGGACTGTTCTGGCTTTGCTTCCTCGACCTTCTCCAGTGGAGGAGGAGACCTTTTCAGTACGGCGGTAGGAGAATTCCTACGCACCTTATTCAACAGCTCAAAGTTGTTCCCGATTGGGACAGCAGCATTAATTTCCGTCGTAAGGGCTGGTGGAGTTAGCCCAGAAGGGGAGTTGCCTCTTGACTTCCTCACTCGGCGCCAGTGGCGACGTCGAGCGTGCCGTGCTGATGGAATTGGCTCGGTGAAGGGGATGGCCTTGTCTTGCCCCCTGTTCAGGTGAAGGGCTGTTGCCGGTGTCAGCCTATTAAAGACTGATGTCTTTTGAGTAGCAGGAGCAGGAGTGAGAGTTGGGACGGTTAGCCTTGTAAAGACCGACCCCTTGGCAGGAGAAGCCGATTTGATGACTTCGGGAGCAAGGTTGGTTACTCTCTTCGGAATAACCTTCTCTGGGACTGCAAGCTTCATCGTGGGCTCGCAGGAATTTTGGCCCAATCTGGAGAAACCGAGGCACTGGTGTTGGACAACCCGTTGAGAGGGGCCGCAGTAACTGTAAGTCGATCGAAGACCGACTTCTTAGGAGCTTCTGGTACGGGCACGGGAGCAGTAAAGCTCATTGGCGGCAGCATAGTCCCGAAAAACAATCCAGTAGTTGCCTGGGTGATCTGTTCTACCGGCATCAAGAACAGTGATGCCGCTTGAGGTCCATAGGCTACACCTCCAGGTGAGGCGGAGCGTAGGCTGTAGCTGCAGTTGGAGCACTTTGAGCAGGTGAATGCCATTGCTGTTTTGCTTTCTGCGCCAAGCAAGAGACCAAATCTTAGTAACTTGAAACCTAAGGGCAAGCATTAACAAACCGCGATTCGTTCGTGAATACGACACACGAAGTGTGGAGTGGAAAGAGGAAAAGGTCCCACTGGGCGTGCCGGAATCTGTTCCCCTTCGAAAGACGCGGCGAAGACGCGGTGAACGTCTTTGCCCGAAATTCAGGGCAGATGCTAATTGGTGCTATCCGTCCACCTCTCCGAGGATGCCAAGTTGATTTATGGCACCATGTATCGAAGGTTTAAATGGATGCGGCCGATGTAGCAGACTTCGTCAGATTCCCCCTCGCTTGAGGGGTTTTTGATTGTGGGGATGCTCTTCCCTGTAGGCGCAAGCCCCTGCAGTTAATTACGCTACCGCATCGCGGTAACAACTTTCTCCTTCTCCAGATGGTGACTTCATGTCGTGGGTGTTTGTTTTGTGTTCGGTTGCCCGTGGATTGTATACGGAGACTAATTTTTGTCGTCGCCCGTAGGACGTGGATTAGTCCAAATCCGTATCTTTCTTAGATTTGGGTTTGGGGGTGTGTGTTTAAGGATACGTTAGCCTTATTTGAGGCTAAGATCGACTTAAACGTTCGTTAAGGACACGTTAGTCTAATTTTAGACTAAGATCGACTTAACGGGATCGTTTAGATCCGACAAGAGAGCAATTGGGGGCTCTATTGTTTTGTTTAGTGACGTTGTGGTCGATAAGTAGTTTAAGGACATTGCGGTCCAATGTTAGTTTTAAGACATCGCGATCAAGGTTAAGGACCTCATAGTCCGTGAGCTTAAGGACCCCACAGTCTGATGTTTGTTTTAAGACATCACGGTCGAGGTTAAGGACGTCATAGTCCATGAGTTTAAGGACCCTACAGTCTAGTATTAGTTTTAAGACATCACGATCGAGGTTAAGGATATCATAGTCCATGGGTTTAAGGACCCCACAGTCCAGTGTAAGGTGTGGTTGTCGGGACCCGTTACCTCTCTGACGACGTTGAGGGATTACAGCGACAGATATCAGAGGAGTAAAGAGATGTACCCTCGAACCGGGTGTAAATTGATCGAAAGAGCGGTTGTGCTCAGTTCAATTTATATTGAGGACTTATGGCCAGAATTGGGCTAAGTCCAGTTAAAAATGTGTAACATTTTATTGATGTTATGCCTATTAGGCTTTTACTAGGGCTCTGCCCTTTTATTAATGCACAGCATTGGGCTCTGTAATTAAATGCATAGCATTTATATTTGGCATGTTAGACCTTTGCTTGGGCTCTGCCCTTATTTAATAATGCATAGCATTTATAGTGGTCTGATAGTGCGCCATGTGGCTTGTCAGGCGTTTTGCGCCAATTAAAGAGCGCAAGGCGCTGGCGCATGTGAAAGTGATACGTGTCACGCTCTGCGCTAAGCGTAAGTCTGTTAGCGCAATGCGCTGCGCTAGTGCGCTGCGCCAGTACGCTGCGCCAGTGAGCGACACGTGGAGCGCTCTGGTGCAGTGCGCCATTCCAAGAGCGCAGTGCGCTGTTTTAGAAGCACAAAGCGCAGATTGTTCTGTGGTTGACACGTGGCAATCCAATAAGCGTAAAGGGGCATTTTAAAAGTGCAAGGCACTGTCCAATAGCGTAGAGCGCATCTTGATCCAATTCAGATCAAAGAAACAAGTTTTTCTTGTTCAAAAGAGGATCTACCTCAAGATTCAAGAACCAATGGTTCTTATTCTCATCAAAAGGTTGTGCCTTTGTATAGATCAAAAGATCTAAGAATGAAGTAAATTACTTCTTCAAATTTTTTTTGATTAGATCTTTCGGGTCTTTTTCTTTTTATTAAAGATCTTGATCTCGTCCTTAGATCTTTGATCTTTTTAGAAGAGATTCTTCTTTTTGTGAGGTGTTTTCATCTCTGTTCTTCAAGAATCAAATTCTTTACCTTTAAAGATGAAGAAAATGATCTTCTTTCTTCAATGGCTTGCATTTTCTTCTCTTTTGATTTTTTCTCAAAGTTTTTAGAGGGTTCTCTCTCTTCTGTATTTCTATGTATCTCTGTGAGACTTGGAGTCTAGGGGCCTTTATATAGGGCCAATTGGTTTGTTAAGTTAGTTACAGAGATGTTTCTCTGATTGATCTAGGGATATTTCCTCACCGTTGGATCTTTGATTCTAAGGCCTCTGTTTTACAGAAGACAATCTTCTTATTTTAATAAAATTGGAAAGATCTTTCTAGAATTTTAATTCTGATTAATTAATAATTTATTATTTAAATTTCAGTGCTGGCGCAATTGGCGCTAGCGCACCTGCACTTGACACGTGTCGCACAGCGCAACTGCGCTAGCGCGCCTGCGCTTGACATGTGGCCCGCAGCGCAGAGCGCAGCGCAACTGTGCTAGCGCACCACTGTTTGACATGTGGCGCGCAGCGCAGAGCGTAAGAGATCTGAAGCGTTGCTTCATTTATTTTAAAATTTGAATTTTGAAACGGAGCCTTGTTCTGATTGGGGGTGCGCTGCCTTGAGCACAGCGCTCCTTGCGCTGGCGTGTCTGCTTTTGACACGTGGCGCGCAGCGCGTAGCGCAAGGAATCTGAAGCGTTGCTTCAATTTTTGAATTTTTGAAATTCAAACAGAGCTTTGCTCTGATTGGGGGAAACAGAAGCGTCGCTTCATTTTCAGCCTTGGAAGTTGAACAGAGCTTTGCTCTGATTGGGGAAACAGGAGGTAGCCCATCTTGTTATAGGTAATGGCCATCTGGACATTCCTTTGCCAATCATTATATTTTGGCCTAGTCAATTTATTATTATCTAGCAGTAACCTAAGTCCGGTCTGTAAGTCCACGTTGCCCATCCCGGTGCTTGCGGGGAGGCGGAAACGGTATAAAAAACGGATTTTTAACACACTAGGCAACATGGACTAGCAAAAGGAGGATCTTTGCTAAACAAAAACTAACTACAAAGCTAAAAAGTTTAGCTACTCGGAAATGAGGTTATACCTAGGGCTTCTATTCCTTCTCTCCTTACTCCTTGGAGTGAATGAAAGTGATCTCCGTGTCGCCTTCTCTTGTCGAAGAAGGATTCACCCGAGAGCCTCAACCTTTGGCTACAACTTCAAACTAGAAGTAACTAAGATGCTTGGAGTGCTAATCCTAGAACCTTAGAAAGAGTAGAGAGTATTTTAGAAGGATTTATCTCAAGCTCAAGAGATTCTCAACTCATGAGAGGGGAGAGCTAGAGAGAGAGGAAGAGGAGGAGAGAGAACCAAAATGATAGAATGAGAATAAAATGAACCATTCTTCTCTCATATATGTGAATTATGGAAATTAGATAATTAGCTAAGATAATTGTCATGGTTAATCAAGAATTGACCATTATCATTTCACATTTAATGCCATTTGCAAGGATCAAAGAGCATCTTTCATATGGAATAATGATGGTCAACATGTCAACCTAGGTCAATAAGTCAAGTATAGTCAAATGGTCAACAACCCTAACCGTGCACAATTATAATTAACTAATATCAATTAATCATAATTCACACATAAGTATTAGGGTTAAGAAAATGACAATGGTCATCAACCCTAATCAAAGTCCTCTGCCTCTGTCTCAGTCAACTGTGCATACACACCCGTATCCGTGTTCCTAGGAACACGAATACAATGAGATAAAACCAATCCCAAATCATATACTAGGATCCGGCTTAAACCAAAGCCCGCTAGTATAAGCTTTCCGGACAGCAAACGTGCACAAGTGCGTGGATGTGAACGAACCCTGTCGCAAAACCATGCGACCTCTACTCATTTTGCCTGAAGGCGAATAACCCTCTGTATGGGACACTAAAGACTTGACACTACGCTGGCGGTGGGTTTAACCACAAACCGCAAGCGGCACTAGCTGTACATAACGGTCCCCAGGTAGATGCCGATAAGAAGACTGACGAGGTGAACCCATCTGAACTCCTACTGAGCCTGAATGTGACAGTCTCCATACAGTCCAGTTTGTTCGTCTGATACATCGCATGGCGGGCCTAGGGGGCGGTTAACGTCAGTCCCCTAATAGCGGTACAAGTCGTGTCGGAGTGTAGCCCAGAACACCCTAAGATAACACTGGAAACCTACCAGTATATCTCGCTTGCCCTGGCCGGGGACTACTTGTGTAATGGCTCTCCTAGACACAGCGCGATGTCAACCCCCAATACCGGGAGAGACGAATCCTGTCTAACCGTTACTGCCTCCAAGTGCTTCGGGACTGCACCCAAAAACTACCTGTTTGCACGACTCCTTTGAGCCGTGGTAGGGTAGTAATCAAAGTACAGTGGGAACACACTCGAGGCGAAGTGACAGTGTCAAGTCAGCGGACTAAGCTGTACTCATGTCACCTGGGAACTGATAACCGACGATAGGTATAATACCAACCAACAGTTCCCGACGAGTCCTGTCCAGTGTACTCGTAACCCAACGAGCACCCGCATACTATCTCAAGTACGACGTACTGACGGCTGTGGGACAGGCCGTCTCCCGAGCTGGGATGAGAAGCGCATACGCTAGTCTACTCCGGAGTATCGATGCCCTGTCTCGATAGTCCTACGACTAGGGACCTGTATAGGGATGTGCTTATGGATTACCCAGCCCCCACGAGTATGACTGCCATCACAACGCTGGTAATCAGGCAAAGATCCTAAGGGCTCTACTAATATGTATATAAGCGATATGCTAAAAGAAATACATGCACATATTGAAGTAGAGACAAACCAAGTAGCATACTACCATTTTGAGCAAGATTGTCTATACAACTGTGAATATCCCAAGCTTCCATTAAGTAATATACAAGCTAGTATGATACAGTAATGGCCTCTAGGGCATATACACTAACAATCTCTCACTTGCACTAAGGCCATGTACTGGCGTATCGAAGACCTATCATCTCGATCAGCCGCTCGAACTGAGTCTGGGGTAGGGCTTTCGTGAGTGGATCTGCAGTGTTATTCTCCGTATTTACTCTCTTCACCTCGATCTCCCGGCGATCTACGATCTCCCTGATCAGGTGGTACCGCCTCAAAATGTGCCTGGACTTCCGATGGGACCTGGGTTCCTTCGCTAAAGCTATAGCGCCGTTGTTGTCGCAATACAGCGGTATTGGATCAACAATGGTAGGAACCACCTGAAGCTCCGTAAGGAACTTCTTCATCCAGACAGCTTCCTTTGTGGCATCGCAAGCAGCTATGTACTCCGCTTCCATAGTTGAGTCTGCAACGGTCTCCTGCTTGGAACTCTTCCAGCAAACCGCCCCTCCATTGAGGGTAAAGACATAACCCGACATAGACTTGGAGTCATCCTTGTCACTCTGGAAGCTGGAGTCAGCAAAGGCCTCGAGCTGGAGGTCTTTTCCGCCATACACCAAGAACATCTCCTTAGTCCTTCTCAGGTACTTGAGAATGTTCTTTACCGCTATCCAGTGTTTCTCCCCTGGGTTTGACTAATACCGGCTTACAACGCTCAATGCGTATGCTACATCTGGTCTGGTACATAACATCGCATACATTATAGAGCCTACCGCAGAAGCGTAGGGTATAATAGACATGCGATCCCTTTCCAAATCAGTCTTGGGAGACATCTCTTTGGAGAGGGTGATCCCGTGACAAGCCGGTAAATTACCGCGCTTAGAATCTTCCATACTGAATCTTTTCAGTATGGTGTCGATGTACCTTGACTGTGAATGTCCCAACATCCTCTTAGATCTATCACGATAAATCTGGATCCCCAAAATGTAGTTGGCATCGCCCAGGTCCTTCATGGAGAACCTCTGCGACAAGAATCCTTTGACTGACTGTAGCATAGGAATATCATTTCCTATTAGGAGAATGTCATCCACGTACAAGACGAGGAATACGACAGTTCTCCCTACAATCTTACTGTAAATGCATGGTTCATCTGAGTTTTTGATAAAGTCGAATTCTTTGACAGTATCATCAAAGCAGATGTTCCAACTCCGCGATGCCTGCTTAAGTCCATAGATGGACTTTAGCAACTTGCACACTTTACCGCTGCTCCCACTCTGAATGAATCCTTCTGGCTGATCCATATAGACGCACTCTTCCAAATTTCCATTTAGGAAAGCCGTCTTTACGTCCATCTGCCAGATTTCATAATCGTGGAAGGCAGCAATGGCAAGAAGGATCCGAATGGATTTCAGCATAGCCACTGGAGAAAAGGGCTCGTCATAGTCCAAACCAGGTCTTTGACGAAAACCCTTTGCAACAAGTCTAGCTTTATAGGTCTCAACCTACCCATCTACACCAATCTTCTTTCTGAAGATCCATTTGCAGCCTACGGGTTTTACCCCTTCTGGAGCAAAGTCCAAAGTCCAAACTTTGTTGGTGTACATGGACTCCATCTCGGCCCGCATTGCATCCAGCCATTTTACTGAGTCGCCGCTCTGAATGGCTTGCTGGAAGCTAGTAGGCTCACCATAATCCATAGTGCAATCCTCTCTATCCCCGTCTATGAGAAAACCGTAGTATCTCTCGGGTGGATGAGACTGCCTACTACTCCTGCGGAGTGGCATAGGAATGCCCTGTTCTTTCGAACCCTCTGGTTCTACTAAGCTTTCAGTAATAGCTCGTGGTTCTGGAATTTCTTCCAGTTCTATTGCGCTCCCACTTATCTGATTTTCCAAAAACTCAGTTTCCAAGAAGCGGGCATGACGAGAAACAAAAACCTTTTGTTCCTCTGTGCAATAGAAAAGATACCCCTTGGAGTTCTTTGGGTATCCCACAAACTTACACTGTACTGAACGTGCCTCGAGCTTGTCCGCATGCTGCTTTTTTACAAAAACTGGACATCCCCATGTCTTGAAGTGTTTAAGACTGGGTTTCTTCCCACTCCATATCTGATATGGTGTGGTAGGCACTGACTTAGCAGGAACTTGTTTCAAAAGATATGCAGCTGTTTCTAGTGCATAACTCCAGAAGGATTGCGGCAACTCAGCCTTACTCATCATGGATTGAACCATATCCAATAGGATTCGATTCCGCCTTTCCGATACACCGTTGTGTTGTGGTGTGTATGGAGGAGTAAGCTGAGAGAGAATTCCATTCTCTTTTAGGAAGTCAAGAAACTCGGCACTTAAGTATTCACCACCTTGATCAGATCTCAGTGTCTTGATACTTTGGCCTGTTTGTTTTTCAACTTCATTCTTGTACTCCCGAAATTTCTCAAAGGCCTTGGATTTGTGCTTCATCAAGAAGACATGCCCATACCTAGAGAAATCATCTGTGAAAGTAATGAAGTATGAATAACCACTTCGCGCATGTGTAGACATTGGACCACACACGTCACTGTGTATGAGTCCCAAGAGCTCGCTCGCTCTTTCTCCGTGTCCAGTGAACGGAGTCTTTGTCATCTTTCCCATGAGACAAGATTCACAAGTGGCATAAGACTGGTACTCGAACGGATCCAAGTATCCTTCTTTATGTAACTTTGTCAACTGTGTCTCATTGATGTGACCCAGTCTACAATGCCATAAGAAAACCTGATTTAATTCCAGAGACTTTCTTTTAAGTGTGTTCTGGACACTGAAGACCTGAGCTTGATTCAAAACGTATATACCGTTTTTCAATGTACCTGACCCAATCAGAACTTGATTTAGGTGGATGTTTACTACATCGCTTACAAAAGTAAAATCATATCCTTCCTTAGAAAGTAAGGATACAGATATGATGTTACAAGTCGCACCTGATACATAAAAACAGTTACGCAGAATCAATATCTGCCCAGTTGTCAGTCCTAGATGATATTCCCCTACGGATTCAGCATACATGCTCATTCCGTTAGCAACCCTGAGAGTCATATCACCTTTCTTGATAACCCTACGGTTTCTCAGAGCCTGAAATGAATTACAGATATGAGATCCTGATCCGGTATCCAATACCCAGGAAGTAGGGTTAACTGACATACAGTTCTCTATTACAAACACACCCAAAGCCGAAGCTACAACATGCTTCGAATTCTGGCCACTGGCTTTGCAAGCCCTGTAATCCTTCTGCCCATGTTCATTCCCGTAACAATAAGAACATCCCTCTTTTACTACATCCATTCCCGAAACTTCTGCCTTTCCCTTTCTTTCTACTTCCCTGGTTTCCTTCAGGGTAGTAGGTAGAGATTGTTGAACTAAGTCAGCATCTGACCCGTTCTTCAACGTGGTCTTCAGGTTCGAGAGCTCAAAAGAGCTGGTCTCTGTAAGGACGTTGCCCCTTACAGATGACCCGATAGCCAACCTCGCTGGAAGCAATTCGTTCGAGGTCTCATATCTTGCGATACGAGATTGCTCTCCATATAAATTTTTGTTATGGAGGAAGATAGAAGCTGTGTCCATCTTCTCGTGCTGCCTCTGGTATGTACCATCAACTGAGGCTAACACGAGGCACTTGGCTTTCGCACAGTCTTCTTCCGATGTCCTACAGATATCAATATTCGTGACAGGGGAAACTGGACCTGAGACGACAGGGGTTGGATCAGTCAAGAGGTGTCCCAGCTTGTCATGGGCAATGGACATCTGGACAGACCTTTGCCAGTCATAACAGTCAGATTCAGTCATTTTATTATCTAGATGTAAACTAGGTGCGGTCATTGGGTCGCTGCAATTAAGAGAGAGAGAAGAAAACACTCAGCATGATATTCTTGCAAGTTTAGATTGGTTTTTAATTTATCTAAACAGGATGGCTCCCACTGTCTCTCGAATCCCTCCTCAAACCATAAACGAAGAATTAGTCAGGATCAATCTCACCGTACAATACTTCCTTAACCGTTCAGCCAAGCCAGTGTCGGTACTTCGAGGGAGGTTTCCAACGCTTTCGCGAAGTTCCTTAATTAAGTAACCTCTTTTCCCTATGGGCGTAGCCCCGCTAACACCTTTCTAGACACCTACTTGGTTTATAACATTGATCATTAAGTGAAAAAGTTCCCGAGGAGTAGCATATACTCACAGTAGGATCGGGATCAAAATATAACCGCGTGACAAAACTGAAGGAATCCTACCAGAATCATCACACTTCAAATGGTATGCAGCGCTAGCAAGTTTCAGTACTTTTGAAACCCCCGATGTGGATTTTTGCCCCATGCTCTTATGACCTTGACTAAGGCCAACAAATCATAAGTCACATGTCAAGCTCTACCCGTCATTGTCCAGGTTGATTTGAACCCACCCGTATATACCCTTAACTATGGCCAACAAAGTAATACGACTGTCCCAAACCAACGCATTCTATCTATGTAACATATGAATACCCACCAGCTACCAAACACTGTGCCTTGACTAAGGCCAACAAATACTGCTTGAATACTGTTGAATATTCATATGAAACGACGAAGCTACGGATGGTTTTGGAGAAACCGTGAACGTAGTGAACTTGATATAATCGATGGAACAAGATATCTTTTAAAAGGAGTGGTTCAAGCTCCACGTTTAAAAAGCTGGTTTTTGAAAAGAACCGAGTGGTTTTGAAAGTGTTCCAACGACTTTTACTTGGTTTATTTTCTTGCATTAATTCCAATGCGTCCCATCATTTAATCCTACCATTGCAGAAAACAACCAAAATATGGCGTACCCTTATGCCATCCGCATTTGCCACGGGGCCTCGTCATCACCCGTTAGGTTACTTAACTAACGACAGAGCGGGGGCTGGACGAGTACGGATGCAAAACATAAGCAACACCTAAATAGATATCATATATAGATATATAGCAATGATAGCCATTATAGATCACAGATGAACACTTTGGATATACTAGGAATCCGCGATTCGTTCGAGCCTGCAACGAAAAGCAAATTACATGGTCGCGATGAATAGCCAAACCCCACCCTAGACCCCTACGAGTGCGGCAAACTACCCGCCAAGTACCCGAAGCGAAGCAACCTCCCTCAACGCGTGAGTAGGCCACTCGGCACTTCGAGATACCCGGTAGTTTGTGCACCCCACCTTGGGTCTATCCTAGGAGCAAAAACAGTAAAAAGAAATTATACAATGACGGCTACAACCCCGACCCGGTTGTGCGGCCATACAAATAATATTACATCAAATTACATGTTACATGAATGAAAGAAAAAGAAACTCTCATCTCACATCCACCCCGGCTATTCATCCGTGACAATCCACCGAGTTCATATACACAAACCAACAAGTATTACAGATCACAGATATGTATAATCCCCACTAATCGACGTATAGCGATTAGCAGATGTTCAATACATATAATACATCACAGATATAACCCATTAGTCAAAGTATAGGGAAGTTCGATCAAAAATACGGATTTATAACCACCCCAAATACAAATTTCTTTTCTGGAAAATCTGGACAGAAATAAAATATTTTAAAAATCCCAAAACCTTAACAGAAGAACACTGCACCAAACTCGGTCCACGACCGAGCCAACTCGTCCGCGGATCCACGGCAAGAAGCATGTTCTTGCCGCGGAACCGCGGCGCTTTGAACGGTTCACTGGATCGTTTTTGGTGTGTTTCTTAACAAAACCCTGAGCCGATTTTTGAAGTATGATTTATTATTTTTTGAGCAGAAAAAAAACAACAGAAACTTAGGGTTTTGAAAACTAGTTTTGCGATTTTTACCGATCGAACTTCTATACACTTTACTAACTAGCTAGTTTATGTTTAGTTAGGCTCTGATACCACTGTAAGTCCACGTTGCCCACCCCGATACTTGCGGGGAGGCGGAAACGGTATAAAAACGGATTTTTAACACACTAGGCAACATGGACTAGAAAAATGAGGATCTTTGCTAAACAAAAACTAACTACAAAGCTAAAAAGTTTAGCTACTCGGAAAGGAGGTTATACCTAGGGCTTCTAATCCTTCTCTCCTTGCTCCTTGGAGTGAATGAAAGTGATCTCCTTGTCGCCTTCTCTTGTCGAAGAAGGATCCACCCGAGAGCCTCAACTTTTGGCTTCAACTTCAAACTAGAAGTAACTAAGATGCTTGGAGTGCTAATCCTAGAACCTTAGAAAGAGTAGAGAGTATTTTAGAAGGATTTATCTCAAGCTCAAGAGATTCTCAACTCATGAGAGGGGAGAGCTAGAGAGAGAGGAAGAGGAGGAGAGAGAACCAAAATGATAGAATGAGAATAAAATGAACCATTCTTCTCTCATATATGTGAATTATGGAAATTAGATAATTAGCTAAGATAATTGTCATGGTTAATCAAGAATTGACCATTATCATTTCACATTTAATGCCATTTGCAAGGATCAAAGAGCATCTTTCATATGGAATGATGATGGTCAACATGTCAACCTAGGCCAACAAGTCAAGTATAGTCAAATGGTCAACAACCCTAACCATGCACAATTATAATTAACTAATATCAATTAATCATAATTCACACATAAGCATTAGGGTTAAGAAAATGACAATGGTCATCAACCCTAATCAAAGTCTCCTGCCTCTGTCTCAGTCAACTGTGTATACACACCCGTATCCGTGTTCCTAGGAACACGAATACAATGAGATAAAACCAATCCCAAATCATATACTAGGATCCGGCTTAAACCAAAGCCCGCTAGTATAAGCTGTCCGGACAGCAAACGTGCACAAGTGCGCGGATGTGAATGAACCCTGTCGCAAAACCATCCGACCTCTACTCATTTTGCCTAAAGGAGAATAACCCTCTGTGTGGGACTCTAAAGACTCGACACTACGCTGGCAGTGGGTTTAACCATAGACCGCAAGCGGCACTAGCTGTACGTAACGGTCCCCAGGTAGATGCCGATAAGAAGACTGACGAGGTGAACCCATCTGAACTCCTACTGAGCCTGAATGTGACAGTCTCCGTACAGTCCAGTCTGTTCGTCTGATACATCGCATGGCGGACCTAGGGGGCGGTAAACGTCAGTCCCCTAATAGCGGTACAAGTCATGTCGGAGTGTAGCCCAGAACACCCTGAGATAACACTGGAAACCTACCAGTATATCTCGCTTGCCCTGGCCAGGGACTACTTGTGTAATGGCTCTCCTGGATACAGCGCGATGTCAACCCCCAATACCGGGAGAGACGAATCCTGTCTAACCGTCACTGCCTCCAAGTGCTTCGGGACTGCACCCAAAAACTACCTGTTTGCACGACTCCTTTGAGCCGTGGTAGGGTAGTAATCAAAGTGCAGTGAGAACACACTCGAGGCGAAGTGACAGTGTCAAGTCAGCGGACTAAGCTGTACTCATGTCACCTGGGAACTGATAACCGACGATAGGTATAATACCAACCAACAGTTCCCGACTAGTCCTGTTCAGTATACTCGTAACCCAACGAGCACCCGCATACTATCTCAAGTACAACCTACTGACGGCTGTGGGACAGGCCGTCTCCCGAGCTGGGATGAGAAGCGCATACGCTAGTCTACTCCGGAGTATCGATGCCCTGTCTCGATAGTTCTACGACTAGGGACCTGTATAGGGATGTGCTTATGGATTACCCAGCCCCCACGAGTATGACTGCCATCACAACGCTGGTAATCAAGCAAAGATCCTAAGGGCTCTACTAATATGTATATAAGCGATATGCTAAAAGAAACACATGCACATATTGAAGTAGAGACAAACCAAGTAGCATACTACCATTTTGAGCAAGATTGTCTATACAACTGTGAATATCCCAAGCTTCCATTAAGTAATATACAAGCTAGTATGATACAGTAATGGCCTCTAGGGCATATACACTAACACGGTCATACTGGTCACTGCAATTAGGAGAGAGGGAAGAAACACTTAGCATGATGCTCTTGCAAGTTTAGATTAATTATTAGTTTATCTAAACAGGATGGCTCCCACTGTTCCTTGAATCCTCATTCAAACCATAAAAAAAGAATTTGTCAGGATTAATCACACTTTACAATTCGTGCTTAACCTTTCGTTCAGGCTAGTGTTGGTACTTTGAGGGAGGTTTTCCAATGCTTTCGCGAAGTTCCTTAATTACATAACCTCTTTTCCCTAGAGGCATATCCCCGCTAACACCGTTCTAGACACCTACTTGGTTTATAGTATTGATTGTTTAGTGGAAAAAATCTTCCGAAGAGTAGCGGATACTCACAGTAGGATCGGGATCCAAATATCATCGTGTGACAACCTTGAAGGTATCCTACCAAGATCACCATACTCCAAATGGTATGCAACACTAGCAAGTTTCAATTTCCTTAGAAACTCCCGATATGGAGTTTTTCCCCAAGCTCTTATGACCTTGACGAAGGCCAAAATATCATAAGTCGCAAGTCAAGTTCTACCCGTCATTATCCAGGTTAATTTGAACCCACCCGTACATAATCTTGACGAAGGCCAAAATAGTAGTACGACTGTCCCAAATCAATGCATCTATCTATGCTACAGATGAATACCCAGCAGCTACCAATCACTATGCCTTGGCGAAGGTAAAAATACATAGCTTGAATATTACTAAATACCCATCTGAAATGACGGAGGGCTACGAATGGTTTTGGCGAAATCGTGAACGTAATGAACTTGATATAGTCGAAGGAACCATGATGACTTTTAAAAGGAGTGGTTTAAGCTCTGCATTTTAAAAGTTGTTTTTCGAAGAAAACCGAGTGGTTTTGAAACGGTTCCAACTATTTAAGCATTGGTTTGTTTTCCTTGCATTAATCAATGTTAATGCGGGTCCCATCATTTAACCCTATCATTGCAGAAAAGAAACGAAAATACAACACACGTTTATGCCATCTGCATTCGCCACGGGGCCCTGTCATGCACTATTAGGTTACTTAACTAACGGCAGAGCGGGGGCAAGACTAGCGCGGGTGCAAAACATAAGCAACGTCTATTATATATCATATATATATATCCATTTGTCTCACACAATAATAGACATTCCAGATCACAGATGAATATATTGGATATACTAGGAATTCCGCGATTCGTTTAAGCCTAGAATGAAAGACGGATTCCACGGTCATGATGAATAGCCAAACCCCACCCTAGACCCCTATGGATGCGGAAAACTACCCGCCAAATTCCCGAAGTGAAGCAACTTCCCTCAATAAAATGAGTAGGCCACTCGGCACTTCAAGAACCCGTTATTTTGTTGTAACAACTCCAATTTTAGTGTACAAAAATTTATTTAAAAGTTAATGTATATTTGGGGTATTTGCATTTCCTGTGAGTACTATAAGTAATTGTTTTGCTTTTTAATAGCAAGAAAGAGCTTGTAGCTCAATGGTAAGACCTTGCACTGCTGAACCAAAGCACCAGAGTTCAAATCTTATCTCCCACATTATTTTTAATATTATTTTCTTTTAGATTTTTAGAAGTCCAAGGGTCTACACGTGCATAACTCGTAAAAACCACACTTCACATATAAAACAAACTGTCCCAGGGAGTAGACCAATCGACGACGGACCCACGGCGACGATCCCCTGCCCGACTCGGCCTGAATCGGCCGGCGAATCGGCCGACTCGGCCCACCGCCGTCAGCCGGACTCGGCCGGATCGCTGTTTGTCCAACATGAAAGTTGTGTCTCTTGGTCTTCTTAACACCCCTGTATAGTTTAAATTTCCTGAACATTTTCAGAGCCTTTAAAATCCAATTAAAACCCCATTAAACCATATTTTTAATACAATTTTTATTACATTTTCAATACAACCTTTCACCTACCCTAACCCTAGCTTTACCCTATAAACACCACCCCTAGACACACCCCTCTCACTCAAAATTCTGTCCAAACTCTCAAGATTTCCATCTACTGATATCATGGTTTCGGCAAGTCTTCCATATATACAAGCCAATACAATCTACAATATAACACAAACAATACATTCAAGACATCGCGGGGTTTAAGGGGTAGATTGGTACGGAAGGTGTTAGAAGTGGCACGAGACTGAAAGATTTAAGACACCTAACATGTATTCCGTTGCTGTTGTACCTTGGCATAACGGCTCCTTGTACATTCCGTTCACCTTAGTCTCTGGTCTACTGAGACTCCTCTCGTATACACTGGTATCCTTCTGTACCAAGCTACAAATAACAGCGTTAACACTAAATACAACTTTCAAAGTTACACTCCCTCTCTGTCCATTCTATTTCTCCCCTATCTTTGGGACTTACCGAGTGATTGTTCGCTGACGACATTCCTTCTCTTTCTTCTTTGGAATATTTTCAGGTGATCTGGACACTCAGGAGATCGAGCCTACCGGCGAGGACTTAGATCAGCTTGCCTATGACCCAGAGCTCTAGATTCATTGTACACATTTTATTTCAGAACTTTTCATTTCTGTTATGCCACTGTTTAGGCATTGCTTTCATTCAGATGTATTTACTTTTCCATGCATTGTACAAAAGAATGTTAATAAATAAAGTTGCTGTTCAGTTATACCTACTGTCTTTTTATCTCTTGTGCTTTATATTTATATTGCTTAGATACGCTTAGCGTATTTACTTCACAGTAAATACGTAGCGGCCAGTCACGTCCTCTGCCCGTATATTGGGAAGCGGGGCGTGACATTTGTGCACCCCACCTTGGGTCTATCCTAGGTGCAAGAAACAGTAAATAAAATAATACAACGGTGGCTACAACCTCAACTCGGATGTGCCCCGTAAAACTAATATTACATCAATTTACAAATTTACATGAATGAAAGAAAAGAAAACACTCTTCTCACATCCCCCCGGCAATTCATCCACGACGATCCAATACTCCATATACACAAACCATCACATTACAGATATGTGCAACCCCCACTAATCGACGTATAGCAATTAGCGGACGTTTCTAAATACATAGTCAATCACAGAAAACCCGATTATCCAAGTAACTTAGAATTTCGATCGATAAATAAATCCGTGTCTACCCCATGAACAAACCAGTACACAAACAATCTTGGGCAGAAACCAAATATGCAAGAAGCCATATTTCCATGAAAAAGACCCACATAAGAAATTTGGACTGACTCGGCCTCGACTCGGCCGCAGAATGACAGCTAAACACTGAGTTTGGCCGCAGTTCCGCGGTGGTCTAGGCAGAGCAGTTTCTCAAATTTCTTCCGTGCTCTTGAAAAACCCTGCTTTTATTTTTAAGGCCACTGAAATGATTTTTTGAACACTTTAAAATTTCGACAGCAAGCATGGTCCAAAATATGATTTCGTGCAATTTTTCGTCGATCGAATTTCTAACTACTTGCTAACTAGCTAGTTAAGGTTTAGTAGGCTCTGATACCACTGTAATTCGATGTCGCGTACTCCACGGGTTTGCGGGGAGGTGGAATTTTCAAAAAAAAAACGATTTTAACGAAGCTTTTCAACACCTACTAAACTCCAGGATCTTAAACGGAACCTTAACTAGCTAAACTAACTAAGAGGTTCTAACTACTGTGAAAGATGTTATACCTCCAAGAACCAAGTCCTTCGGATCTTCTTCTCCTCCTCCTCTTCTTTAGCTCCTAGAAGAATGGATCGAGCTTGCAACGCCGGCCTCCTCGTGTCGAAGATGATCACCCAAGAGTATGTACTTCAAGCTCCAACCTCTAAACCGAGGTAGCTAAGATACCTAGTTTGCTAAGCTAAATAGCCTAGATGATGTAGAGTATCTAATGGAGTGTTTTATCTCACACCCTAGGGTTCACAACTTATGTGAGGGTTAGGGTCATGAGGAAGAAAGAGTGGAAACTATGGAGAGAGAAAGCAAAGTAGCAAATGAACTAAGGTAATGGCAAGTGAAGAATGGCTCATCTCACTTAACTCATTGAAGCATGGATTATTTTCAAATTGAAAATAGCAACCATGCTTCAATAGTGATCACAAACCAATAAACAAATACTAATAGCCATGCTTCACCCATGCCAATAATATCTCTCCAATTCCACCTCACTAATCTATTTGTCAAAAATAGATAAAGCAATAATGAGGTGTCCCCTTCTAGAAGCATACCTTATAAAATTACAAGAATGCCCTCACCGTATATACATACCCGTATTCGTATTTATAAAAATATGAATTCAATGAGACGATAACAATCCAATAATATAATACTAGGATCCGGCTTAAACCAAAGTTCACTAGTATTATCCGCCGAACAACATCTGTGTAGCCAGTACATGAATGTGATCGGAGCCCTGCCGTAAAACCATACGGCCTCTACATCGTTTCGCCTGAAGCAGGGAAACCCTCTGTGTGGGACTCTAAAAACTCGACAGTACGCCGGCAGTAGGTTTAACCACAAGTCCGTCATCGGTACTAGCTGCAAGTAACGGCTACCCAGGTATCTGTCGATAAGAAGGCCGGTGAGCAAACTCATCCGAACTCCTACTGGGCTTATCTGTGACAATCTCCGTACAGTCTGATCTGTTCGTTTAAGACACTCGCATATCGGGCCTAGGGGGATGGTAACCGTCAGACCCCTAATAGCGTAATAAGTCATGCCGGGGTAGAGCCCAATACACCCTAAGAAAATACTGGAGTACCTACCAGTAGATCTCGCTTGCCATGGCCAGAGAATTTGTACAATGGCTTTCCGAGCGATATCAACCCCCAATACCGGGAGAGACGAATCCTATCTAACCGCTACTGCCTCCAAGTACTTCGGGACTACACCCAACTACTACCTGTTTGCACGACTCTTTTGAGCCGTGGTAGAGTAGTAATCTAAGTGCAGTAGGAACACACTCGAGACGAATAGCGATGTCAAGTCAATGGACTAACCTGTACTCATGCTACCCGGGAACTGCTACCTGACGATAGGTATAATACCAACCAGCAGTTCCCAACGAGTCCGTCCAGTGTAACTCATAACTTAATGAGCACCTGTATACTATCTTCGGTAAGACATACCGATGGCTGTTGGACAGACCATCTCCCCTGCTGGGATGAGAAGCGTATACACTAGTCTACTCTAGAGTATCGATGCCCCGTCTCGATAATCCTACGACTAGGGACCGCTAAAAGGATGTGCTTATAGACTACCTAGCCACCACTAGTGTGACTGCCATCACAATGCTGATAGTCAAGCAAAGATCCTAAGGGCTCTACCAATATGTATAAGCGATATGCTAAAAGAAACATATGCAAATATTGAGGTAGAATCAAACCAAGTAACATACTACCATTTTGAGCAAGTCTGTTGTTATAACTGTGAATATCCCAAACTTCCAATATGTAATACAAACCAGTATGATATAATAATGGCCTCTAGGGTATATAACACTAACAGTACACCCGTCCAGTGCCGCTTACCAGTTCAAGAGACAAGACGAAAAATAGTGGTCATTCATGTCTTGGTAAAGCACAGAGCATAAGAGGGGCAGCACAAAGATCAAGAGGTGCGCGGAACTCGAGGGAGATCAAAGTCAAAAAGATTAAAAGTGTAGCCATTTTGGACTGTTGAAAATCTGAAGATATTTTGGAACCATTTTGCAATTTTGGACCTTTCAAACATAAAGCAAAAGAAACAAAAGGAAGCCCAAGAAAAATGACATGCCAAAGACTCTAAATGACCATGGAACCACGGCCAATAGGCCTTTTGGGAGGCGATTCCGCGGCTGTGTCTTGTCGTCTCCTGACAAATTTTCATGGGTAGTTTGGTAATTATGTAAGGGCTCAGAATATGACCCTAGGGTGTCAGTCCTCTGCCTATAAATACTCCAGTTTTGAGCTAAACCAAGGATGTTTTTTCTTTACTAGGATTTAGTATAGTGTAGTTTGTATCTTCTTCTTCTTCATCTATTCTCCATGAAAATTGTAGTGAGAGCCTTTTTAGTGGAAGATTAATGAAGATGAGCGTGTTTTTATTATCTTGTGTCTTTCATTTCTTGTATTATAATTTTAATTCTTAGTATGACTTTTATTTGTTGTTGTTAAAGTAGTTGTTGGATTTCTTTTCTTGTTTTGTTTTTCTTTTCATCTTATACGTATTTTTCAAGCCATGATATTCAATGGAGTTCCTTGCTTAAGTGATGGCCCAAGTAGTTAGCGTGCTACCATTTGTTAAAACCGTATTTTCCTTTCTTTCTTTTCTTCCTTCTTGTTTTATTTTTCTTTTAAATGTGTGAATAAATTCCACACTTGTTAGGGCTAAGGAAGGTTAGCATGAAGGACGGAAAAATCCCTTATGCTTCTCTTTGCCAAACACTTTAAAATGAACCTAGACCAAACAAACACAACCCCCTCCCTTAGGCGCGCTATAAGTGACATATAGCCGTGACCTAAGTCGAAAAGTCTTTTAGGCACACTACAACGTGACATGTAGTTGTGACTTAATTGGATATATGGTTGCGTATGTTTGGCCTAGGGTTGGAAATAAGCGCATGTAGCGGATGAACAAGGGGCACTAGGAATAGATTTAGCGTTGGAAAACTTGCTTAAACTCGCAAATCTCATTCCTATGTCCTCCTAATCCCCGCTATTTCTGATTATCCCAACATAATTTTAAGAATGGCAAGAGACAAGCACAAGATTAATCTTAACTCTACTAACCAACCCTAACCCTAGAAAGTTTACTTGGACATAAAATACGAACACTTATGATAGAATTGAACATACGCATATACATTCTTCAATTGACTCGTCTAAAACAAGAACGAACATTTGAACCATCTCCTAGTGGACGACCCGTGCTCAACGGCTAGCTGCAAAGCGACACCATCTTAATTTTTGTAAGCAGGTATAAAAACGCAGATCAATCAATACACTAGTGTACTCTGGAGTATCGATACCCAGTCTCGATACTCCCATGGCTAGGGACATTTAAGGATGTGCTTATCGACTACCCAGCTCCCACAAGTATGATTGCCATCATAACGTTGGTAGTCAAGAAAGGATCCTGAGGGCTTTATCAACATGTATAAGCGATATGAAATAACAAGTAAAACATATCACATGTTAAGATAAATGCAAACCAAATAGCATACTATCATATTAAGCAAGATTATCTTGTACATATATATCTTTAGCATCCTATAATGAAGGTCTCTAGGGCATACATATCCAACAGTGTCCACATGCTTTGCACGTGAGACGCTGCCATATTATATGGCCTATAGCGTATCACGTGCTTTTCACATGAGACGTTGCAATATTATATGGCCTATAGCGTTCACATGCTTTACACGCGGGCACCGCTCACGTGTTTTGCGCATGAAGCACTGCTATGTTTTTCAAGAGGGGACATGGGGCACCGATATAGTTAGCCTAATCGATCCTCCATCATCTAAAGGCCACCGGTTCATATTGGCCGCAACCGACTATTTCTCCAGATGGGCTAAAGCTGTCCCGCTAAAAGAAGTCAAAACAGAAGATATTCAGACATTCTTCCGGAAAAACGTGTTATACTGTTTCGGTAGACCAACAAGAATCATTTCTGAAAATGAGCCTTCTTTCAAGAGCTTCAAAGTTTCAAGATGAGCTACTCAACACAAAATAGATTGGAGGTATTCCTCCATCTATAATCTAAGGGCCAATGGGCTCGCCTTAATTTTCAATAAAACTCTATGCTAGCTCCCGAGGAAAAATATTCAGCCAACAAAAGAGACTGAAATCTCAAACTCTATGAGGCACTGTGGGCATATTGTACCACGCACTACACTCCAACCCAATCTACCTCATACTTGCTGCTCTTTGGGGTGGTGGCAATTCTCCCCTTGAAATCGAAATTCCAAGTTTGAGAATGGTCGTCCAGCACAGTCTGACAGAAGAGGAAAACGTTCTCCTTCGGCTCGAAGAGCTCGATGCCCTCGAAGAAAAGAGACTCATAGTGCAACAAAATCTGGAGCTGTACCGAGCCCAAATGTCATGGGCCTATGATAAGATGATCCGTCTCCGTACTTTCAAGAAAGGCGAACTGGTGTTGGTCTTCAAAAGACCGATCATCCCCAATCGATATATCAAAGGAAAATTTGAACCAAATTGGGAAGGGCCGTACGTCATCGAGAAAGTGTTTAATGGTGGATCCTACCAACTAATAAGTACCGAGGGAGAATGGCCCATATCACCCATCAATGGCCGATATCTCAAGAAATATTACGCATGAATGCTCCAAGTCGCATACGAATTGAGCACACCAGTCCTATGGACGGTCTCCAAATTGACTACCGTATACAATCCATGGGCACAAATAATCTTCATCCTAACCAAGTTCCACTATACTGCCCTACGGGTCCGACGCTTCGCACGCGTTGTATACAATCCATGGGAATAAACAAATTAAATCACTCCCAAGTCCCACTGCGATCAATAGCCCTGCGGCTGCATCTTCCGAAGAGAAAACACACTCATGTGTCCTCACGATACATGAGGAGAATAGTGTCTACGAGATCCTATCGACTTGTAAGAAAAACAGACCCTCGTGGGATCCTTACAACTCACAAGGGGAAAGCATGCTTGGGAGTCCTCAAGACTCCTAAGGAGAAAATACACCTATGAGACCCTCTCGACTCGTAGGGAGAAAATATCTTTATGGGACCCTTACGGCTCATAAAATTAAAAAGCCTTAGTTGATAGGGATCTAAACCTGTCTCCTAAGTCATCACTCCCAAACGGGCAACGGTAAATAATGAGTCGCTCCTGGCATTCGTGCTCCAGTGTTAACAGTACTGATACCGCCCCAAAACCCAAATTCCAAGTCTTCCCATGGCAAATGATGAGTCGCTCCTGGTACTATTCCAATGCAGCGATGTTGATGCCGAACAAAAATCAGGATTCTAAATCCCCCCGGGGCAAATGATGAATCGCTTTTTCCACTATTTCAGTGTAGCGATGCCAATGCCAAACAAAAGTCCAAATTTCATGTAACCCTCAAATCCCAATATACTTATATTTATATTTATATTTTGTAATTTAGGAAAAGTAAAATTTATTTTACATATTTAAAACAAAAAATGTATTATGTAAAAGAATTAGAGGGGTTATGTGTAATTACTTAAATTTGAGGGGGTATATTGTAAAACAACCTATTCTAGGTTTTTCTACTAAATTCTTTTCTTTTCTTTTCTTTTCTTTACGTCATTTCCAAGTAACTACATAATTAAATCTTTCCTTCATCTTCAAGTTTCTAACTAATATATATATATATATATATATATATATATATATATATATATATATATATATATATCATTCTCCAAAGTTCTCTACACCTTTCTTTTCTCTTCTTTTGATTTCTCATTTCTTCTCTTCCTCTATACACTTATTTCTCTCTAAATCTTTCTCATAATTCTTTTCTTTCATACTTCTCTTCCTCGTAATTTTCTCATCCAAGTTTAATCAAATTTTGAAGAAGAGAAGTGAAGAAAATTTGTAGATTAAGAAAAGTGTTTTTCATTAATTTATTTTAATACTTTTTAGTTTATAATTTAACAATCGATTTACTTGTTGTATTGAATTCTTGTTATGATTTAGTTGCTTGATTTCTTGAATGTCTGATATAGTGTTAACTTGAATAAATTTAGGTAATTGTTGGTTTATTTAACTTTTCATCTAATTCTAATATCATATTTGATATGAGTAAATTAGGGTAACCCTAAATTACACACACAAAAATATACACAAACACTAATTCTACACACAAAAATCCAATTTCCCTCACACCCATACACACATATACACCAAATACCAATCCTACATAAAATCTAAAGCCCTTACTCCCAATATTTCTTAAGTAAAGCAACATACTTAAACCTAGCGGCCTCCTACAATTGTAGATGATTCATTTTACTCTCAAATTAGTGTAAAGACCCTAATCTTTGATAAGTTCTAAACTTGGTTTATACGAAAACTAGGTTTTAAATAGAATTATGTTTGGTTCAAATCTAGAATTTACCGCACATGTCGCCTTGAAAAATTAATATTAAATTAAATATACATTGGAATGTAACGTTCCAGCGCTCGTATCGAAACCAATTAAATAACCTATAAACCTATGTAGGTTTTTACTGAATGTTATCATGTTATGAATACAAAAACTAGAGAAAGATACGGCTCTGGACTGCAGTCCAGAGCAATACTTCCAGTTGAAGCCTAATTTGAAATATCCATATCTCACTATAGCAATTTTATATTCTGCAGGAACCCATATCTTTACGTATATAATCGAATTAGATAACTGATGGTGCTAGTTTTATTTAATTTAAATATCATTTGATATTTTAAAAGTATTTTTAGTTGTCAACATGTATGGCTATTTTTTCAATGAAAAATTATACGTAATGAACTTAAACAGAACATAACTCTCTCTATATAATGGTTATTATTGATCCATCTTTTGCGTTGAAAACTTAACTGATAAAACTAGATTTTATTGACTATAGCGACGCCTAATTCAAAACATAACTAATGGCAAAGTACGTTCTAAATTAGACTCCCAGTTCTGAAACTGGAACTTCAATAGTAAACTTTTGTTTAAGATGATCACATCTCCCTAACCACCAATCCGATTGAGTTGAAATCAATTTTATTGTTTAGATAAATAATTTTAATTTTTATGAATTTTATATTGTTTTGCCTGATTTTGCACGTATAAATTACTATGAATTTTACAAACTTAATTACACCAGCTACCTATATTTTATGCGTAGCATATTTGATTGCATTCGTATCATATCATGTGACTGCTATACACCCAGAGACTAGTGATTTGAGTTGACCTGATCCCTGTACATGATATTTGTACCTGACTTGCCACCGGCCTGATTTGATATGATTTATATATTGTTGGATATATGTATGCCCTAAAGGCCATTATATGTATAGTTGATGCTTGGACATGTATATTTGTATATAGATGACTTTCTTGCCCAACATGATAGTATGCTATCTGGTTTACTTTATCTTGACATGTTCATTTGATCATGCATCTTACTCATTTGGTACATGTTGATAAAGCCCATAAGATATTTGCTTGACTACTGCGAATATGATGCAGATCATACTAGTGGGACACGTCTAGTTTATAAGCATATCCTTTAACCGTTCTTAGTCGTGGGTGTATCGAGACGGGGCATCGATATTCCAGAGTAGACCAGCGTATACCGTTCTTGTCCCATATGATGGGTGATGGATGATCCCATATCCATCTGGTGTGCTGACACCAAAAATTGTATACGGGTGCTCAGTGGAGACTGGGTACACTGAACGGACTTGTCTTGAACTCCAATATGGTATTATATCTATCGTTGGATAGCAGTTCTCAGGTGACATTGGTACATGTTAGTTTGTAGACCCAAGATCGTCATAGAGTCTTGTGTGTCCTCCCACTGTACTTTGATCTCCACCCTACTACGACTCTACTGAGTCGTGCAAACATGTGGATTTTGGGTAAAGTCCCGAGGCACATGGAGGTAATGAGCAATAGGAGGGGTTTCTTCTCTCCCGGTATTGGGGGTTGATGTTGTGCTATACTCGATTGGCTATAACAAGAAGTCCCTGGCGAGGGCTGCTGAGATTTACTGATAAGTGTTATCAGTAGTTTCTCGATCTGTTATGAGCCATACACCGGCATGACTTATTGTGTTATTGGGGTCGACGATTCCATCCCTAGACTCGATATGCAGCATATCTGACGAAGAGACCAGACTGTACGGTAAGTGTTGCCAGTTGGCTCGACCGGAGTTTTGACAGCTTCGCTGGTTTTCTTCTGATCGTTCAATACCCGGGTGGCCGTTACGTTTAGCTGACCACTTGCGGCTTGTAGGTGTTTGATATGATCATCACCTACTGCCGGCGTATTGCCGAGTCTTAGAGTCCCACAAAGGAGTTTCCTAGCTCAGGCGAAATGATGTGGTGTGCCTATGAGATATGTGCGGGGACCCGATTAAATACATGTATGTGATACTGTATATTAATCGAGCGTTTTTCTCTTAGTCGGGTCGTATGTGATATGACTGGTTTGTTAAATCAAGTGTTGATTTAACATTTGACTTTTAGCTTATTTCTTTATTAAACCCTTTTCTTTTTTGTATGCATGCATGTATGCATATGTTTATGTTGATGCACATGATGATGTGCATGCACACATACATGCATACATTGTATCATGGTTGATGATACACATGTGGTGGCAATGCAAGACTCACATGGAAGTATTTATCTATATAATTATTTTTGAGTTAATGCAAATAGAATTAATTCATGTTTGAGATTTATTCTTCATTCTTCACTTAATCTTGCATTAACCATGAGTTAATTTTCCATGGCTCTAATTACTCCAAAATAAATATCTAGATATTTATTAACCCATGGTTTGAAGTGAGAAGGATTATATATATATATATATATATATATATATATATATATATATTTCATTCTCATTTTCAATATTCATCACAACAAAAGAGCTCTTGAGTTGCCATCTTCTTCTTCCTCATTCTCTTGGTCTCTTGAGATTTCCATAGAGTGAGCTAGTAAAAAAGTAAGGGTTTTGAATAGAGAAAAAAAACCACATCATCATTCTACACTTCTTTAGCCCATTTGTGTAGGGTGTTTGCTACACTTCTTTCAAAGATCAAGTAAAGCAAGGAGCTTTGGGCAAAGGGACTTCAGGTGGATCATCGTGGACTAGGAAGGCCTCCATCGATCCGTTTCAAATTCTCAAAGTGCCAAGGAGTCACCAAGAAGTCTACAAAGGTTGTAATCTCTTCACTTAGTGTTAAATTGCTTCTTTCATGTGATGCTTATTGATTGTTACCCTAAAATTCTAGTTGAGATCCTAGGTTAGTTTACTTAGCACCTCATAAAATTTAATTATTGCATGCGTGATGCTTCCAAACCCTAGATGAGGTGGTGAGGAAACCCAACAGTGGTATCAGAGCCAAGCTAGAGCTTTAGAGTAATCTAAACGACGTTAAAAAAAACTCGAACGAACGAAACTCGACACCCGAATAATGCTCACTGGAAATTTTTCAAAAAGTTGAATTTTTTCATATTAAAAATACTCAGAAAATCGTGCAGGGTATTGTATGGGCCCACAAGAAGAACGAAAGCCTAACTCGACTTAACGACCACGGAACCGCGGCCGAAAGGCTCTTTTTGCGGAGGTTCCTCGGCGCCATTGGTGAGGCTTGGATTGTGCCTTCTTGTGCTGGCCCGTTTGTGCTAACAGCAGTCTCTGGTATATTTTAAAACTGCGTAAGTGTTGAGCTTTCTGAGAATTCTTTGGGTGATTGATTGTTCGATCGAACGTTTTAACTGCGCCTAGTATATGAGAATGTCCTACAATAATTAGAATCTACAAATTTGTTTGTTGCGTGTAAATCTAACATTTCGGTCTCGGGTGTAATCAGAAATCTTGTTGAATTATCCGACTTATTTTGAAAAGATGTTTTCATGGGTGAGACCTAAATGTGAGCTTTACATTGTTGGGCATGAAATCTTTGATATGTGATATCCCGAGTTTGTGTTGTTTAAGGGCGGTTATGATTCCAGTTGTTGTAGTTTTTCATTTTTCTTTTCTGCGACCGTAAGTGTAATATGTGGTGTATTGCCGGTTTCGTTGCTATACATCAACGACAATCGGGGTACGCATACTTATTTACGTTGATGATATGTGATATTATGTGTTGCTGAGATATGATGCGCAAGATTGTCGTGATGGAATAGCCGGGGGTTTTATGTGAGATGAGAGTTTTATTTTCATTCATGTAAAATTTAATTGTATGTAATATTTTTTTATTTAGGGCACTTCCGGGTTGAGGATGATGTCGCCATTATTTTATATTATTTACTTTTCCGCATTAGGATAGACCCAAGGAGGGGAGCACAAGTGATCGGGTTCTAGGGTTCAGTGGGAGGCCATCTCGAGGAGTCAAGACCGGGTCTCCTAAATTCTAGAATTGGTAGGGTCACATGCCGCTCTCGTTGGGGTCTAGGGGTGTGGGATTGGCTATTCATCGCGATCGTGAAATCCGTATTTTCTGTTGTTGGCTAAATACAAAATACGGACATCCTAGATATCCTTTATTTTCATATGTGCTTCTGCTGTTGATATTCTGTGATGTGATTACTTAATATCTGAGACGAATGAATTATTATTATATATATGATATATAACAAACGTTGCTTATGTTTTACACCCGCGCTTGTCCCGCCCCGCTATGCCGTTAGTTAAGTAACCTAACGGTGCATAACGGGACACTGTGGCAAATGCGGATGGCATAAGTGTACGTTCTATTTTCGTTTCTTTTCTGTGATGGGTTAGGAACTTAAATGATGGGACTACATTAATAAGATTAATGTAAAGAAAAAGAAACCTACAGATGTTGTAGAATCATATTTGAAATACACTCGGCCTTTTTATTAAAAATGCAAGTTTCAAAAGATGCGGAGCTTAAGCCACTCATTTTCTAAGCTGTTTTCATTCTACAACGAGATCAAGTTCAAAGCATTAAAGGTTTTTATAAAAACCATCCGCAACCCTCCGTTATTTTAGGAAGCAGAGTACTTAGTATTTGTGCTACGTATGTTGATTATAGTCAAGGCGTAGTGTACGGTAGCTAAGTGATGTCTTCCTACAAAGCATATGATGCGATCAGTTAGGACATTCATGTGATTATGTTGATCATAGTCAAGGGTCATATGGGTGGGTCTAGTTAATCTCGAAATGACAGGTAGAACTTGACTAGTGCTTATGATATGTTGACCATAGCCAAGGTCATAAGTAGCTAGGGGTAAAAACAATATCGGGAGTTTCAAGAGTTGAAATTTGCAATGAGATTGCATACCTTCTATATGATGGATGGATCCTGATCCCACTGTGAGTAAGTGTTACTCCCAGGAAAGTTTTGCACTTTACAATTAGCTAATCCAGTAGGTGTCTAGAAAGGTGTCAACGGGGTTTGACCTCTGGGAAAATGAGGTTTATTTTAATTAGGTCCGTGCGAAAGCACGGGGAACCTCCCTCAAAGTACCGACACTGGCCTGGCTGACCGATTAGCGAAACTGTAGAATGTAATTAATCCTGGCTAGTTTTCTTTTTAAGGTTTTGAAAGAAAATTTGATAAAAGCAGTAGGAGACATCGATTAGATAAGATAATAACCAATCTAAATCTTTGCAAGAGCATTTCGCTAAGTGTATTCTTTTCTCTCTCCTAATGGCAGATACCTGATGACGGGACTTCAGCTTCTTTTAGAGAAAAACAAACCGACAGGACCGAATTATAAAGAATGGTTGAGGAACTTGAACATTGCACTCACTTAGGATAAAGTATCATATGTCCTCACTACCAAAGCCCCACCCGTCCCAGGTTCTGAATCATCTGTTTCGGATAGAGAGATCCGAAAAACATGGGATATTGATTGTAACACGGCCAAGTGCATCGCGCTTACTTCTATGGACAATATAAATTAGAAGCAACACGAGAGATGGATATTCAATCCATCTTTCTTCATACAAAGGAGTTGTACGAAGAGCAATCTCGGACTTTACGATACGAGGCATCTCGAAAGTTGTTTCAGATGCGGATGGCCCCTGGAACATCAGTAGGAGAACATGTTCTGAAGATAATTGGTCTTATAGAAAAACTTGAGGAACTGGGATGGACCATGGATAATGAGAAATATACAGATATTGTTCTACAGTCTCTCCCCTCCGCCTTTGCTCCGTTCATTGTGAATTTCAATATGAACAATTTGGAAAAATCATTGCCTGAACTTCTCAATATGTTGAGAAGTGCAGAGAGCACGCTTAAAATAATGAAAACTCCCGCTCTGCTTGCTGGGCCATTTTCCTCTTCCGTCCCAAAAGCCAAGGCCAAGGGAAAGAAGAAGAAGAAACCCATCAAACCGAAAGGCGGAGTTCAAAAGGCGAAGGGGAAAGACAAATCCGGGGCCGCGGGAAGTGGAAAAGGAGAATGTTTTTACTGCCACAAGTCGGGACATTGGAAACGCAACTGTGCTCTGTATCTTGCTGATCTCAAGAAGAAGAAGCATATTGATGCTTCCGCTTCAGGTGTGTTTGTAACTGAAAACTGTTTTTCTATAAACACTACATCTTGGGTATTAGATATCAGTTCTTGTTCTCACATCTGCAATTGTATGCAGGGATTGAAAAACAGTAGAGTTTTGAAGACCAGTGACCATACTCTGCGGGTTGGAAATGGTTCCAATGTACATGTTGTATCCGTAGGAGAGTATCATCTGGGGTTGCCTTCGGGTTGTATTTTGGTTTTGAACCCTTGTTATTATGTACCAAGTATGCTATGTAATATAATATCCGTTTCTTTGTTGGACAATGAAAGATATCATTTTGTGTTGCAGAATAATGTTATGAACATTAACTTGAATCAATAGTCGATCGGGTATGGTACACTAAATAACGGTATTTACGTCCTGAACCAACATACAGTTTTCAATATACAACATACTAATAAAAGAAAATTTTCAGATATAAATGAAGCTTTTCTTTGGCATTGTATACTTGGTTATATTAATGAAACAAGACTAAACAAGCTATATAAAGATGGATATTTAAATCCTTTTGAATATAAATCTTATGCGACTTGTCAGTCCTATATCAAGGGTAAAATGACCAAAACTCCGTTTACTGGACACGGAGAAAGAGCTGTGGAACTCTTAAGCCTCATACATAGTGATGTATGCGGACCGATGTCTATACATGCAAGAGGCGGTTTTTCATATTTCATTACTTTTACTGATGATTTCTCAAGATTTGGACACGTGTTTTTGTTAAAGCATAAATCCGAAGCTTTTGAGAAATTCAAGAAGTATAAACTTGAAGTAGAAAAACAAACAGGCTTGAGCCTCAAGAAACTTCGATTGGATCGAGGTGGAGAGTATTTGAGTACAGAGTTTTCAGAATTCTTAAAAGAGAATGGGATTCTCTCTCAGCTCACTCCCCCTTACACACCACAGCACAACGGTGTGTCGGAGCGGAGGAATCGTACCCTATTAGATATGGTACGGTCCATGATGAGTGATGCTGAGTTACCGCTTTCCTTCTGGGGACATGCTTTGGAGACAACAATGTATCTGTTAAACAGGGTTCCAACCAAGACCGTGTCTACCACTCCATGTGAGATATGGTATGGAAAGAGACCATCTCTTAAAAGAGTTAGGATATGGGGTTGTCCGACTTTTGTCAAAAAGCAGAATCCAGACAAACTCGAGACACGATCGGTCATGTGTAAATTTGTGGGATATCCAAAACATTCATATGGATATCTATTCTACCATAAGGAGGAACAAAAGGTGTTCGTTTCTCAACATGCCACATTTTTAGAAAATGAAATTTTTACAAAATGTACTGATGGCAATGCGGTAGAACTAGAAGAGGTTCTAGAGACACAAATTACTCAGGACGAATTGGTTGAAACTGATGTTGCAGTAGACATTCAAGAACCTCAGCCGCTCCGGAGATCTAGTAGAACTTCTCGCCCACCAGAGAGATACTATGGGTTTCTCATTGATGGTGATAGAGAAGATTGCATCATGGATGATGATGATCCTACTAGTTTTCAGCAAGCTATCACGGGTGGTGACTCAGTGAAGTGGCTAGATGCCATGAGATCCGAAATGGAGTCTATGTACACCAACAAAGTATGGACTTTGGCCGTTGCACCTCCTGGGATAAAACCCGTAGGGTGCAAATGGATGTTTAAGAGAAAGATTGGTGTAGATGGACAGGTAGAGACCTATAAAGCAAATCTTATAGCGAAAGGTTTTCTTCAAAGACCAGGGTTGGACTATGATGGAAATTTCTCTCCAGTAGCAATTCTTAAATCCATTCGGATCCTACTTACTATTGCTGCTCACTACGACAATGAAATCTGGAAGATGGACGTTAAAACTGCATTTCTAAATGGTGATTTAGAAGAATGCGTTTATATGGATCATCCAGAGGGCTTCATTGACAGTGGGAGCAGCGGGAAGGCATATAAGTTGCTTAAATCCATTTATGGATTAAAGTAGGCCTCACGGAGCTGGAACATCTGCTTTAATGATACAATCAAAAAGTTTGATTTTGTCAAAAATATAGATGAACCATGCATTTATAAGAAGGTTGCAGGGAATACTGTCGCATTCCTCGTATTGTACGTGGATGACATTCTTCTAATAGGAAACGATATTCCTATTCTACAATCGGTCAAACTATTCTCATCGCAAAGGTTCTCCATGAAGGACCTGGGTGATGCCTCTTGCATTTTGGGCATTAGGATCTATAGAGATAGATCTAAGAGGTTATTGGGATTGTCCCAATCAAAGTACATTGACACCATCCTAAAAAGGTTTAGTATGGAAGATTCTAAGCGTGGTGCCTTACCCGCTTGTCATGGAATCACTCTCTCCAAGTACTTCTGTCCGAAGAATGATGAAGAGAGAGCTCGCATGAGCATTATACCCTACGCTTCAGCCGTAGGATCTATAATGTATGTGAGTTGTGTACTCTCCCTGATGTAGCTTATGCACTAGCTGTTGTAAGCAGGTATCAATCGAACCCAGGGGAGAAACATTGGATAGCAGTGAAGAACATTCTTAAGTACTTGCGAAGGACTAAAGAATTGTTCTTGGTGTATAGTAATGGGGATCTCCAAATGGAGACCTTTACTGATTCCAGCTTCCAAAGTGATAAGAATGACAACAAATCTATTTGAGGGTTTGTGTTTACCCTCAATGGAGGGGCGCTTAGTTGGAAGAGTTCCAAACAGGATACCGTTGGAGACTCCACGATGGAAACTGAGTATATTGCTGCAAATGATACTGCCAAGGAAGCCATCTGGATGAGGAAGTTTGTCGCGGAACTAGGAGTAGTTCCAACCATTGTTGATCCAATACTATTGTATTATGATAATAATGGAGCTATGGAGTTAGCCAAACAACCTAGGTCCCATCAGAAGTCCAGACACATCCTGAGGCGATATCATTTGATCCGGGAGATAGTAGATCGCCATGAGATCGAGATTTGGAGAGTAGATACAAAGAATAACACCGCGAATCTACTCACCAAGGCCTTTCCACAGCCGCAGCATGAGCGACCTTTTAAGATGTTGGGTATGAGATACGCCAATAATTGGCCTTAGTGCAAGTGGGAGATTGTTGGATATATGTATGCCTTAGAGGCCATTATATGTATAGTGGATGCTTGGACATGTATATATGTATATAGATGACTATCTTGCTCGACATGATAGTATGCTATTTGGTTTACTTTATCTTGACATGTTCATTTGATCATGCATCTTACTCATTTGGTACATGTTGATAAAGCCCATAGGATATTTGCTTGATTACTGCGACTATGATGCAGATCATACTAGCGGGACACATCTAGTTTATAAGCATATCTTTTAACTGTTCCTAGTCGTGGGTGTATCGAGACGGGGCATCGATATTCCAGAGTAGACTAGCGTATACCGTTCTTGTCCCATATGATGGGCGATGGATGATCCCATATCCATCTGGTGTGCTGACACTAAAGATTGTATACGGGTACTCAGTGGAGACTGGGTACACTGAATGGACTCGCCGAGAACTCCTATATGGTATTATATCTATCGTTGGATAGCAATTCTCAGGTGACACTGGTACATGTTAGTTTTTAAACCCAAGATCGTCATAGAGTCTTGTGTGTCCTCCCAGTGTACTTTGATCTCCAGCCTACCACGGTTCTACTGAGTCGTGCAAACAGGTGGATTTTGGGTACAGTCCTGATGCACATGGAGGCAATGAGCGATAGGAGGGGTTTCGTCTCTCCCGGTATTGGAGGTTGATGTTATGCTATGTTCGATTGGCTATAACAGGAAGTCCCTGGCCAGGGTTGCTGAGATTTACTGATAAGTGTTATCAGTAGTTTCTCGATCTGTTATGAGCCATACGCCGGCATGACTTATTGTGTTATTGGGGTCGACAATTCCATCTCTAGACTCGATATGCAGCATATCTGACGAAGAGATCAGACTGTACGGTAAGTGTTGCCTGTTGGCTCAACGGGAGTTTTGACAGCTTCGCTGGTTTTCTTCTGATCGTTCAATACCCGGGTGGCCGTTACATTTAGCTGACCGCTTGCGGCTTGTAGGTGTTTGATATGATCATCACCTACTGCCAGCGTATTGACGAGTCTTAGAGTCCCACAAAGGAGTTTTCTAGCTCAGGCGAAATGATGTGGTGTGCATATGAGATATGCACGGGGGCCCGATTAAATACATGTATGTGATATTGTATATTAATCGGGCGTTTTTCTATTAGTCGAGTCGTATGTGATATGACCGGTTTGTTAAATCAAGTGTTGATTTAACATTTGACTTTTAGCTTATTTCTTTATTAAACCCTTTTTCTTTTTTGTATGCATGCATGTATGCATATGTTTATGTTGATGCACATGATGATGTGCATGCACACATACATGCATACATTGTATCATGGTTGATGATACACATGTGGTGGAAATACAAGACTCACATGGAAGTATTTATCTATATAATTATTTTTGAGTTAATGCAAATAGAATTAATTCATGGTTGAGATTTATTCTTCATTCTTCACTTAACCTTGCATTAACCATGAGTTAATTTTATTTGGCTCTAATTACTCCAAAATAAATATTTAGATATTTATTAACCCATGGTTTGAAGGGAGAAGGATTTAATATATATATATATATATATATATATATATATATATATATATATATATATATATTCATTCTCATTTTCATTATTCATCACAACAAAAGAGCTTTTGAGTTGCCATCTTCTTCTTCCTCATTCTCTTGCTCTCTTGAGATTTCCATAGAGTGAGCTAGTAAAAAAGAAAGGGTTTTGAATAGAGAAAAGTAACCACATCATCATTCTACACTTCTTTAGCCCATTTGTGTAGGGTGTTTGCTACACTTCTTTCAAAGATCAAGTAAAGCAAGGAGCTTTGGGCAAAGAGACTTCGGGTGGATCATCGTGGACTAGGAAGGCCTCAATCGATCCGTTTCAAACTCTCAAAGTGCCAAGGAGTCACCAAGGGAAGTCTACAAAGGTTGTAATCTCTTCACTTAGTGTTAAATTGCTTCTTTCATGTGATGCTTATTGATTGTTACCCTAAAATTCTAGTTGAGGTCCTAGGTTAGTTTACTTAGCACCTCCAAAAATTTAATTATGGCATGCGTGATGCTTCCAAACCCTAGATGAGGTGGAGAGGAAACCCAACATATATTTACCTGTTACATGATTTACTGCAGTTACCTAAACAATGATACAGTTCCTGGAAATTAATATTCAAAGATTTTCCATGACATGTTATTATATTTATTGTTTTACGACGTGAAAAGTTTACATAGCATATCTATTACATTAATCAGTTTCATGACATAATACAGCTATCTGAAACAACAATATATGACATGACACAGTTACCTTTGTTTATTTGATATAATCGTTTATATATTAACATGTTCCATGACATAACAAGTTTACATGAATATTGATACAATCCTGATACATTTCCCGCTATTGACATTGATATAAAATCCCATTTTAACTTATCTAACTCCATCAATAAAACTGATACAGCCGAGGATGTGGAAAGGACTTGATAGACTCGGTTAATAGTTTTGGAAAGCTTTATTTATGGTACCACATGTTAGGTCCCAACCATGGGGTTCCGGATAGTATCTAAACTACCATCATTTCCAGTTATTATTACTGCTCGTTAGGGCCAGCCATGGTGGTCCGGACAGCTTGCTACCATCCTGTTACTGTTTTACTACTCCATAGAATTGTTTTTAAAAGTTTTTCTGAGCTGTAATACCTATTCCTATTCCAGTTGCGCCTAGCGGTGCGTCCTGGGTTCAGCTCTAGGGGTCAGGGGCCGTGGTCCCGGATATGCACATGACGCTTTCTATTGTTATTCGCTGGCTAGCATGGGTTTTCACAAACATAAGAATAAACTATCTAAAACTTGACGTGAGCAACTACGTATACTCGGGTGCCGGTATGGGATGGTACTGGAGTATATACGAGGCAGCTCATGTTCACAAACTAAATAAAATAATAACAACATAAATATCAAACTAAATAATGAACTATTTAAGCTTAACAGGAGCGGCTAATTATATTCAATTGCTGGTATGGGACAGTACTGGGGTATATGCGAGCCTGTTCATGTTCACGTTATATTAAATACTAAAAATCCATATTATTAATTAAAATTCATGCAACACTCATACGATCACTGGATACATACTTGGTAAATGTGATTTCATGTTACTTGTTAATGACTTGGTGCCAGTTTATTACTGTACATTGATACATGTTACTGGCATGATCCTTCTGTTAACTTAACTAGTGGTTTATTGGCGAATGGAAAATAAGGATACTTGTACACTTGGATAATACCATTATATGCCTATTGTTATCATGTTTTATGGATACTGAGTATTGATTCCTAGATATTGAATACAGGTTACTGAATACTGATTCCTGGATACTAAATACTGGTTACTGAATACTGATTTCCTGGATACTGAATACTTGATACTGATTTCCTGGATACTGATTATACCTGACATGGGCATGCCAGCTAATCATGGGATACCCTAAAATATGAGTACCTTATTGTCCATTTCTACAATACTCCCTTAGCCATATCCCAATTCCTGACATCCATATACATTTTTATTATACACTATGTTTCTGTATACACACACATATACACGATTTCCTTCATTTTACCACTTGTTAGGTCATTTTCTGATGACCCTGGGCTTGTATGTCCAGATATCGGAGATCAAACAACTGACGTTCGGAAGTACAGATTATGTTTTTCATCAGAATTAATCAAAGATAGATTACCGGGTATCCATTTGTTCCATTTGAATTTTGGTATCTTTTATCTTTCATGTTTATCAATTCCATTTTATTGTTTCTTAGCATGTGATTTTTTATGTTCGGATCTATACAGCTATTCACCTGTGTTAGTTGTATTTTTTTTAGATTAGTATTTGAGCTTCCCGTTACGTACTCTACCCCGTAATTGACGTGGGTCCACCATTACTTGTATTCCAGGATGGGGGTGTAACATTTCAAGTCCCACTCGACAGTGCTTCCAAGCTCAAAGGTTCCGCCAGACAAAACGGGAATCAAACAAATCAAATCAACGTCCCACCCGGCAGTGCTTCCGAGCTTAGAATGTCCTGCGGAATGGACAAGAAACTCCAAAACAAATCAGATCAACCGACTCAAAACCAATGTCCTCCTCGGCAGATTCAAGCTCGACTTCAGAAATAAATCAAATCCTGACACCACAAGAAGCGGAGCAAGTCAAATTAAATCCTAACACCATAAGAAGCGGAGCAAGTCAAATCAAATTCCGACATCACAGGAAGCAAAGCAAGTCAACTTCAACCCATACATCGCAAGGAGCGGAGGAAGTCAACTTCAAATCCCGACACCGCATGGAAGCATCGGCCTTCCAAGTCGCAAAAATGGCAGTATCGACTGTTCAAAAAGGGAACCAAATCAAGTCAACCTCTATATAAAACAAGATCCATCAATTTCATGCACATAACCCATACACGTGGTGTGCATATATTGATGGGGGCACTGTTGGGGTCAAAAATTACACCCCTTTTGTCCAAAAATTCAAAGTCAAAGTCAAAATCAAAATGTCAAGGTCAACACCTAAGCAAGTTGGCCCAAGCCTTAATCAAGCAGGCCTGAGCCCAAGCTACCATGCCCAAGCCTAAGCAAAACGGGCCCGAGCCCAAGCATGGAGGCTGACCCTATGTCAAAAGGAATTAGGCAATAAATAAATTTAATGTAATTTTTAAGAAATAAATGTAAATTAAATAGGCAAGAAGGCAATTTTGTAAAGCCCAAGGTTTATGTACAAAAAGAAATTAGCACACAAAGCATGGGGAGGCACAAGTGCCATTTTGTAAAGCCTAAGGGCCAAAATGAAAAGTGTGTAACCTATAAAAGGCAAACATTATGAAGAAAATGGTCATAATTTTGATTCCTTAATCAACTTAGGGTTCTAAGCCTTCTCTCTGTCTCCTCAAGCTTCTTCCTCTTCTTCATTTTCAATTAAATCTAGAGGTTAACCTATCTTTTTTAAAAACTAAATAGATTTTAGCCATAAAACCATTGAGAGAAGAGTGAATCCTCCATCAAATCCCAAAAGAGTGATTTTTACATCTCTCCTTCTTCTTTCCCATGATCTAGAGAGGAAAGAGAAAGAAGAAGGAGAACCCATCTCCCAAACCCCCATTTTTAACAAGATCCAAGGCTTAGAGAAAGGAAAAAGGACCCATTTTATCGTTCAAGATCGAAACACAAAGGTTTGAAGACTCGAGAGACCTTTTGGGACTATAAGTAGGAGCAAGTTGGGGATCTTCCCTAATGGAAACCCATGGGAGTTTAAACTCCTTAATCTGAAGCTTAAGCTTCCCTTAGGAACTCAAGTCCAATTTTTCCAAAACTTAAGCTTTCTGCCAATCCACGGTCGGCGCATGTGCTAACCACTCCAGCGCCTATACAAGACACGGGCGCATTCGTCAATAGCGCTAGCGCCCGTGCAAGTCATGGGTACATGCACCAAACCTTTGCTTACGCCATCGTAAGTACCGACGCATGTGTCAATAGCGCCAGCGCCCGTGCAATGCACAGGCGCATGTTCCAATCGCGACAGTGCCTGTGCAATGCACAGGCGCATGCACCAAACCTTTGCTTGTGCCATCACATGTACTCCCTACTCTTTCCCCTTTTTGGGAGATCCTCAACACACTCATAACACTTCTCCCCATAAACTTTGCGAGACCCCCGATGTGTCCAAATCACCCTCAAAACATAACACATGCATATTGCACATTGAGTTCGCATGACCCATTTGACACATTAATCAGAGGTTCCCTCGCTCCCAAAAGCGAGGGGTAATTAACGGCAGTTTTTTCCGCGGTTGCCGGAGATTTGGATCTCCACAATCAATAAACCCCTGTCCATCCTAGGCATGGGGGATCTATATATGATGACAAGCAAAGCGCATTCTTATCTCCATAGGATGACGAAAAACACTCTACGCCCATATAGGTAGATACGTGGGTTTAGTAATGTAGAGTAGTGTAAAGCACACAATTGATTTTGGGTCGGCAGATTGTACATAATTTTCAAAACCTTAATCTGGGAAGATAGCGAGAGGGCATGACACCGTCAACGATCATTGACTCAAATCGCGATTATTAAGAAATGTAGTTCTGAACCTTGAGACCCGTGAGTTGCACCCTTCTCCTTTTACTTATGTTGTAATGACCTGGCTTAGTTTATGTACTCATTTCGAAGCGTTCGGTTTATTCTTAAACTCATCCTGACGTTAAGTATAGGAGGCTGTCAGGCTTGTGGTACTGGGTATAGTCCGTCGCACCGTTGCGTTAGCTTATTTCTTTTCGATTCACGTTCTTTCAAAACACCGTTCGAGTAGCCACGCACTTATTATGTATCCAAACCCTTTTGAGGCGGGAAACAATGTCCTAAGTAATCTTCTTAGGCCGGTATATATATATATATATATATATATATATATATATTGCCATCAGAGATTCAGTGTTAGGCGTCACGATGGAACTTAACCTTGGGGTCAGACTCTTTAAGTCCCAGAGAAGTTATGTCTATACCATTCTTAGGCGAGATGACATCTTTTGGTTTTTAAGCGTGTATGTACTGCCATCGAGACCTGGCGGTAGTAATATACAGTCACTCCGCTTTCGCTTTGACTCTTTAAGCTTTGCTAACACCGTACATGTACTCTGCTTGAGTAAAATGGATGTCCGGATAGTTTTTATGTTGTATGTATTGCCATCAAGACTTGGTGTAGGTCACACCGTTGTACTTTGCTTTGGTTTTGACTCTTTGATTCTTGTCGACATTCAATTCTACCCTTCCGAGGTATAAGCGAGGACTTGGGTTGTATTTAAGCTGTTGAGCTTCTTGCTAGGATGCTAGGACCATACCATCACATCTTTCTTTTGACTCATTGAGTCTTGTCTATTGGACTGTTTCGCCATTTTAGATCTTATTTGGCACTTTGAACTAATAAGAGAAATCGGATTCGAACTCTGCTGGAGCATCACTGAACACCAGTAGTGCCTCTTAGGCTCTGTAAATTACCTATCGACAAGATTTCACTCATCGGTAGGACCTTTTATTTGTATTTCCATTGCATTCGGTAGAGTATCGTTGATACTAACCATCGTTTGAGGTCGCACGATATTCAATTAGAAATACCCTACTTTCTTGGCTTGTTGCGGGGCATTACTCTCAGCAATTTTGACCTGAGAAGATAGGGAGAGGAACAAAATCGTCACCTATCATTGACACAAGTTGCAAGACCGAGAATTTTTCCTCGTGATTCAAGGAGCTTTGCCGTGCAATTTAGAGACCGGCCGTAGGGCAAAAGTGGTTTTCCATATTGGTAGCTTGGTTTTCCAACATGGTTTTACCGATTGGAGAGTGATGGCTTAGGAGATAGGTTTGGGTCCCCGCCATCTAAGACTTATCAAATTTATGAGCAGTGAGGGTCTCATACAAATATTTTTCTCTTTATGATTCGAGAGGATCTCATAAGTGTATTTTCTCCTTAGGAGTCGTGATGACCCCTAGGAGTCTTTTTCCCCTTGTGAGTCATCAGGATATCACAAGAGTGTTTTCTTCTTACGAGTCTAGTGGATCTTGTAAGTGTCGTTCTCCTCATGTGTTTTAAGGACACATGAGTGCGTCTTCTCTTCATTGGTTGCTTGGTTTTCCAACGGATGGCATTTTGGATACAACTTTGTTGCAGGTAACCTATGGATTGTGTACGGTAGTCAATTTGGAAACCAGCCGCAGGGCAACAGATACTTAGGGAGCACTGCTTACTTTTGGTGGGACCTTTGGGATGCAACTTTGTTGCAAGTAGTCCATGGATTGTATACGGTAGTCAATTTGGAGACCGACCGCAGGGCAATGGCTTAGGAGACAGGTTTAGGTCCCTGTCACCTAAGACTTTTCAATTTTATGAGCTCTGAGGGTCTCATAAAAATATTTTCTCGCTACGAGTCGAGAGGATCTCATAGATGTATTTTCTTCTTAGGAGTCGTAAGGACCCCTAAGTGTCTTTTCCCCTTGTGAGTAGTAAGGATCTTATAAAAGTGTTTTCTTCTTACGAATTAAGAGGATCTCGTAAGCGTTGTTGTAACACCCGAGTTCATTTATACCAATTTCAGTTCCCGTATTTTCTTTATACGTGATATTTCTTGATTTAGCGTATCTTGGGTACGAATGGTATTTTACACTTTATATTGCATTCGACCCGACCCGCTTGCTTGAACCTATTTGACTCTTATTTATAAATTACCTTGACTTGTTGCATGGACTAGTGCATCTCATGAGTTAGTATATATTGGTATTTTATCTAGTATCGCATCTTTTGCATATAACAATTTAAATCACGTAAAATAATTTAAAATTGCATTTCATAACCTGCATAATACCCCTAACCCCGTGGTAGCGTCCACGCATCTTGTTCTCGTCCCGTTCAATGAAACGGACGTGTTTGGATGGTTACGCGCACGTACATGCATCCGTTCTTGGGAGTATATATTTTCTTTAACTGAGCATTCATTTTGAAATTTGGAAGTCGCATATATTTTTCATATTTTAAATCTGAATTTTTGGACCCGACCTGGGCATGTTTTGGAGTAAGTTTGTATTTTTCCAAATCTTAAAACGGACTAATATTATAATATTATATTCTAATATCTTTTCAAACCTTTAATAATCTTTATTAAAACTAAAGTATTCTCTCTCTCTCTCTCTCTCTCCGTTTCTCTTCTCTCTCTGTCTCTCTCTCTCTCTCTCCGTTTCTCTCTCTCTCTCAAATTATATTTATATTTTACGTGATTTTCTAAATCTTGGATAACACTATTTTTTTTCTTTAAAGTAACTGTGCGACGTATCTCTCTCCCTCCTCTGTTATTTCTTCCTCTTCCTCGCGAAAACCCTAACCAACCCTAGCTTTTCAAAACCCGTTCGCCGGCGCCCCTCATCGCCATTGGTCTCGCCGCCATCACCAGATCACCCCACTACAACCCAGTAAGCCAGTTTAGTCTCATTCCTCTTCTTTTCTTTCCCTTCTTCTCTTCTTGTTTCTTTGTGCATTTTCTGTTCTCTTTTATTCACTGTTGTTTTTAGATCGCCAGAATCCGGTCAGGCCGTCGATGATCTCGACGACCCAGCGAGGACATCTGACCCGTGTGATCCCACTGTTCATTGTTTGGACTCATTCCGTGTACCGTGCGCGCATCACGACTTTTCCCGCCGACGCGTGACGTTCCGTTTACCGCTTCGTAATCCGTCGAGGCAAGTGAAACTTGCTACATGCTATTCATACTATTCATATATTAATTTATCTATTTTCTTATTAAATCTATAAATAGAATCTAAATCCATGAGTTCCAAGTTAGCAGCACGATGTCCCGTTTACATATTTCAGATCTAGAACTTGAAACCAAACTGTTGCATTTAGTTTACTAAACCTAATAACCACATTTATATGTTAGATCTCATAATCCCAATTGTTTGCATAGCCATAATACCCTTTTGTAGTTTATACCCTATCGGACGACCGGTTGTATACATCTAGTCTAATTCATATTCAAATGCATCTCTAGATTGTTTTAGTACATATTAATATGATTTTATCACCCACATTTATTATACTTGCATGTCTTGCTACCATGTTTACATATTATTGCTTGATGTTATGACACGCTGACGTTTGGGTTTTGCATGGCCCAGTTTCTCTACCTTTGTTGCAGACTGATCAGGAGTATTGCCGCTGTTAGATCGAGCGGTAGGGATCCTGTCGGTATCCAGTCTTACTTTCCAGGTGTTTATTTGATCTTTTGCTTCCGCATACTATAGTATTTCTTGACTCTTTTACTCTGGCTTATGGACATGTACTAGATAGTTAGTTTACTTTCCTGTTCTTGATATCTCTACAGCCGTAATGTGACTGTGGAAGGATTTTTCCTAACCACAGGTAGCATGGTTGGCTATGTCACGTGCCTATTTTAGCGTACTCTGGGAAGCGGGGCGTGACATGGTTCTTTTGGTATCAGAGACATGGGATATAGGTTAATCGGGTTTGATTCTTTTGTAGTTGGGTATTGAACCCAATACACGAATCAGAATACTCGTGATTAGGAACATGTCCCGCCACCTTGTTATCGTGATTCTTGAATCACATCTTTCTTTCGATCCTTGTCTTGACGATATGCAAACGACTTTGCATCTCGGCTTGAAACCTTTTGGGTTCACTATTGTTTCTCCCTGTTCCTTAATTCTGATACTATGATCAGGGCGACTTGAGTGGAGTTATGTAATTGTACCCATGAACTGCAGCATGGTTACAATGCGGTACTCTATATGAGTAACTTGGAGTCCTGGTCTTGATTCACTTCCTTATTTCATGATCGTTATATTACCTTGTTTTTCTCGGTTTCATTGCTTACCAGCTATTGTTTTATCGCCAGCTTGAATCATGTTTCCCTTGCTTAATCCTCTTCGGTATCTTGACTTCGGATGAAGTCATCTTGGTATCCTACTTGTTCATATCTTTCCCGCATTGGAATCATTCATTTCCGGTGCATTCCTTGTTTGTTGTTGTCTTGGGAATGGATTTTCTTGGCACCTTCCACACTCACATTGATTGTAAAGCAAAGCAAGCGAATTTCCAAATTCCCGGACATCCGGAGGTTGTTTTGCTGGAGGAAGTAGTTCTGTCGGGCCAGTCAAGTTTAGGGCTAGGCCGACAAATCAGGTTCTTTCCTTGATGGAAGATGATAAGGAAGAAGCACCGGCTATAGTTCGAGAATTCATGGATGTGTTTGAAGACATATCAGGTTTACCACCGAGGCGAGACGTGGAGTTCGCGATTGATCTTGTTCCTGGTGCAGTGCCAGTTTCTAAAGCGTATTATCCAATGGCACCAGTGGAGTTAGAAGAAGTTAAGAAGCAGGTTACCGAATTACTTGAGAAGGGTTAGATTCGAAGCAATAACTCGTCTTGGGGAGATCCAGTTCTTCTAGTCAAGAAGAAAGATGGCACAAGAAGGATGTGCATCGACTATCGAGAATTAAACCGGGTGACTATTAAGAACAAGTACCCGATCCCTCGCATTGGCGAATTATTTGAGCAGCTTAGTGGCGCGAGGGTATTCTCGAAGCTAGATTTGCGATCTGGATATCATCAGGTCCGAGTGAAAGCAGAGGATATTTGCAAGACGGCGTTCCGAACTCGGTATGGACATTACGAGTATTTAGTGATGCCATTCGGAGTAACGAATGCACCGGCGATATTTATGGACTTGATGAACCGAATCTTTTCACCATTCTTGGACCAGTTTATAGTGGTGTTCGTTGATGATATTCTGGTCTACTCAAAGGAGTATTGAAGAGTATGCAGAACACTTGAAGATCGCACTGCAGACATAGAGGCAAGAAAATTGTATGCAAAGATGAGCAAGTGCGAGTTTTGGCTTGAAGAAGTGAAGTTTTGGGGCACATTGTGGATGGAGATGGAATCGCCGTTGATCCTGAAAGAGTACATCAGTTCGAGATTGGCCGATTCCGGAGAATGTTGCGGAGATAGGAAGCTTTCTTGGACTTGCTGGATACTACAGAAGATTCGTGGAGAATTTTTCTCGTTTGGCTGAGCCTTGACCAAGCTTACGCGCAAGGAGGTACCTTTTGTATGGACAAAGAAGTGTGCGCCAGCTTTTGATACGTTGAAGCAAAGATTGATAACCGCTCTTATTTTGACCGTACCTGACGGTTTCGGAGAATTGGTGATTCACAGCGACGCGCCGGAGAAAGAATTGGGATGTGTTTTGGTGCAGCATGGGAAGGTTATAGCCTACGCGTCGAGACAGTTGAAGACCCTTGAGGAGTATTACCCAAATCATGACTTGGAGTTAGCAGCTGTGATTTTCGCTTCGAAGATTTGGAGACACTACTTATTGGCCAAAACGGTCGAAGTATTCACTGATCACAAAAGCCTAAAGTACGTGTTCACTCAGAAGGAGCTAATTAAGAGACAACGTAGATGGTTGGGGCTGATGGCTGACTACGATCTTGATCTTGAGTACCATCCGGGGAAGTTAATGTTGTGCCGGATGCGTTTAATCGGTTGCCAGCAATTCAGATGTTGACTGCACAAAGGGAACTTACTTAAGGCTTTCGGAGATTCGAGTTGGAGATCGTGCTACCGCATTCTTCGGGATAAATGATGCGGCTGCAAGTATAGTTGTCGTTGATCGAGAATTTTGATGCAGCACAGTCACAGGACCCAAGATTGCAAAAGTTTCGAGAACAGGTTGAAACTAGACTTCGAACGGACTTGTTGATGAAGATTGTTCATTGCGATATGGTAGCCATTTGTGTGTGCCAAAAAGAGATATTTATGAGGGTGTTATGAAGGAGGCACACAGTTCTGCGTATTCCGTACATCCAGGAGGCATGAAGATGTACCGAGATCTACGACAACAATTCTGGTGGAAAGGCATGAAACGGGAGATTGCTCGGTTTGTGGCAAAGTGCTTGGTGTGTCAGCAAGTTAAGGCTGAACATCAAAGGGTTGCTGGTTTATTGCAACCACTTTCGATTCCTCAGTGGAAGTGGGAACATATAACCATGGATTTCGTGACTGCTCTACCGCGGAGTCCAAAAGGCAACAATATAGTTTGTATAATTGTTGACGGATTGACCAAGGCAGCTCATTTCATCTCTTTTCGAGATGATCGATCAACAGAATTTCTGGCAGAACGGTGCATACAGGAGATAGTAAGATTGCACAGAGTACCGGTGAGCATCGTGACCGACCGTGACAACCGCTTATATCACACTTTCGGAGGAACTTACAGGAAAGTTTGGGAACTAGTTTGAAGTTTAGTACAACTTATCATCCTCAGACAGATGGCCAGTCGGAGAAAACAATCCAAACCCTTGAGGACATGTTGAGAGCTTGCGTGTTAGACTTCAAGGATTCATGGGAAGATCATCTACATTTAGTGGAGTTTTCTTACAGCAACAGTTTCCAGGCAACTATTCAGATGGCTCCATAGAGGCTTTATATGGTCGCAAGTGTCGTTCACCGTTTGTTGGGACGATGTTGATGAACGAAGATTATTGGAACCAGATTTGGTTGTGCAGACAGTTGAGAAGGTTAATACTATTTGGAATCATATGAAAGCAGCACAAGACCGACAGAAGGAGTTGAGCAGATACGTCGAGAAGACCTCTAGAGTTCACCATGGGTGTTTTGGTATTCTTAAAGATATCACTGACTAGAGGGGGTGATTCGTTTCGGAAGTCGAGGAAAGCTTAGTCCTCGATTCGTTTGACCTTTTGAGATTTTGAGCGTGTTGGAGAAGTGGCATATCGTTTGGTGTTACTATAATTTTGGAGAATGTTTATGATGTGTGTTACGTACCTCAACTCCGTAAGTATGATCGAGATGAAATACATGCGTTGGATCATTTGAAACTGACTGTACGAGAAGATTTGACGTTTGAGGAGCGACCGATGTCGAATTATGGATCGAAGAGAAAGGTTCTTAAGAACAAAGTTATCCCTCTTATACTTGTTTCTTGGAGTAATCGCTCGCATGGAGGACCAACTTTAGAACGAGATGATGAAATCTGGCAGAAGTTTCCACATCTATTCTTGAAATATCTTGTTTGTTTATCATATCTTGTTCTTGGAATTTCGAGGATGAAATTCTATTGTAGTTGGGTATAATGTAACACCTGAGTTCATTTATACCAATTCCAGTTCCCGTATTTTCTTTATTCGTGATATTTCTTGATTTAGCGTATCTTGGGTACGAATGGTATTTTACACTTTATATTGCATTCGACCAGACCCGCTTGCTTGAACTTGTTTGACTCTTATTTATAAATTATCTTGACTTGTTGCATGGACTAGTGCATCTCATGAGTTAGTATATATTGGTATTTTATCTAGTATCGTATCTTTTGCATATAACAATTTAAATCACGTAAAATAATTTAAAATTGCATTTCATAGCCTGCATGATACCCCTAACCCCGTGGTAGCGTCCACGCATCTTGTTCTCGTCCAGTTCAATGAAACAGACGTGTTTGGATGGTTACGCGCACGTACGTGCATCCGTTCTTAGGGGTATACATTTTCTTTAACTGAGCATTCATTTTGAAATTTGGAAGTCGCATATATTTTTCATATTTTAAATCTGAATTTTGGATCCGACCCGGGCATGTTCTGGAGTAAATTTGTATTTTGCCAAATCTCAAAACGGACTAATATTATAATATTATATTCTAATATCTTTTCAAACATTTAATAATCTTTATTAAAACTAAAATATTCTCTCTCTCCATTTCTCTCTCTCTGTCTCTCTCCTCTCTCTCTCTCTCTGTCTCTCTCCTCTCTCTATCTCTCTCCGTTTCTCACACACTCTCTCTCTGTCTCTCTCCTCTCTCTATCTCCGTTTCTCTCTCTCTCTCAAATTATATTTATATTTTACGTGATTTTCTAAATCTTGGATACCACAATTTTTTTTCTTTAAAGTAATTGTGCCACGTATCTCCCTCCCTCCTCTGTTATTTCTTCCTTTTCATCGCGAAAACCCTAACCAACCTTAGCTTTTCAAAACCCGTTCGCCGGCGCCTCTCATCGCCGTTGGTCTCGCCGCCATCACCAGATCACCCCACTACAACCCAGTAAGACAGTTTAGTCTCATTCCTCTTCTTTTCTTTCCCTTCTTCTCTTCTTGTTTCTTTGTGCATTTTCTGTTCTCTTTTATTCACTGTTGTTTTTAGATCGCCGGAATCCGGTCAGGCCGTCGATGATCTCGACGACCCAGCGAGGACATCTGACCCGTGTGATCCCACTGTTCGTTGTTTGGACTCATTCCGTGTACCGTGCGCGCGTCACGACTTTTCCCGCCAACGCATGACGTTCCGTTTACCGCTTCGAGATCCGTCGAGGCAAGTGAAACTTGCTACATACTATTCATACTATTTCTATATTAACTTATCTATTTTCTTATTAAATATATAAATAGAATCTAAATCCATGAGTTCCAAGTTAGCAGCACGATGTCCCGTTTACATATTTCAGATCTAGAACTTGAAACCTAACTGTTGCATTTAGTTTACTAAACCTAATAGCCACATTTATATGTTAGATCTCATAATCCCAATTGTTTGCATAGCCATAATACCCTTTTGTAGTTTATACCCTATCAGACGACCGGTTGCATACATCTAGTCTAATTCATATTCAAATGCATCTCTAGATTGTTTTAGTACATATTAATATGATTTTATCACCCACATTTATTATACTTGCATGTCTTGCTACCCTGTTTACATATTATTGCTTGATGTTATGACGCGCTGACGTCTGGGTTTTGCATGGCCCAGTTTCTCTACCTTTGTTGCAGACTGATTAGGAGTATTGCCGCTGTTAGATCGAGCGGTAGGGATCCTGTCGGTATCCAGTCTTACTTTCCAGGTGTTTATTTGATCTTTTGCTTCCGCATACTATAGTATTTCTTGACTCTTTTACTCTGGCTTATGGACATGTACTAGATAGTTAGTTTACTTTTCTGTTCTTGATATCTCTACAGTCATAATGTGACTGTGGAAGGATTTTTCCTAACCACAGGTAGCATGGTTGGCTATGTCACGTGCCTATTTTAGCGTACTCTGGGAAGCAGGGTGTGACAGTTGTTCTCCTCATGTATCGTGGGGACACATGAGTAGGTCTTCTCCTCATTGGTTTCTTGGTTTGCCAACGGAGAATATTGGGATGAAACTTTGTTGCGGGTACGAAGTGTTCGATGTGATTTTGTCATGAAGAAGAATTTTGGGTGACTTTGTCGCGAGTAGGACTCTATATGGATGAATTTATAAAAGAATATTATTGGAAGCAATCAACTTATTATTTCTAAAAGCATCTAGCTTAATACGCTTTGGAGAGATGCGAAACAGAGTTCCCGAATTCTTGATTCGAGAAGGTACGGAGTAGAACAGTATCGTCACCTACCATTGACTTGAATCAAGAAATTCAGAGATCTAATCTCTACTTGGAGGAATGATTTCCGACATTGTCCAAGAAGGTTTCCCCTTGTGAGTCATAAGTGTAACATTTCAGAAATATAAAATATTATTTTTTTGAAATTTAATATTAAAATAATATATTTCGCGAAAACTATTCGATTTGCGAATAGGGTTTTTCTTAAAATGGTATAAGTATATACCAATATTTGGAAAATAATCGGAGATTAAAATTATTTATTTATTATAATGATATTTATCGGATTTTGGCATTTTTAAAATTAAGGATATGCAAATTTAATTTAAATTTGATTAGTGCAATACTAATCACGTTTAAGCCAAATCCGTATTTTTTCATTTTTCCATGGCTAGTGCACCATGTCATGTGCATGTTATTCATTATGTTTGTGACATGTGAGTTTGTGACATGTGAGTTTGTGAGAATAAGAAAAGAAAAGCAAAAAGAAATGAGAGTTTATGAGATATTTTGAGATAAAAACAAAAGAGATATTTTAGAGAGAGAGTGAGCATAAGTGAGAGAGTGAGCATAAGAGAGTGAGGGGGAGACTTGGCTGCTTCATTCTTTCTCCCATTTTTTTCTTCATGTCCTTCTTCATGCATCCTACATTCTCTCTACCTCCATGCATCATCTTCAATCCTTTTTCAAAACCCCATGCCACATTCACAATAAAGATGCACAAGCCTATCCTAAACCCATTAGAACTTTCAAGTTTGGATTTTGAAGACTTTGAGCAACTCAAGAATTTTCCTAAGTTGCCAAATGAGCTAATCCCTACAATTTTAGTTAAGTATTTGTGTTTAGTATATCCTAGTCTAGTTAGAAATTGATTTAGTTAGGTTTTGTGATCTTGGGAATTTCCAAGTTGATGTTAAGTGGTAAATTGAGGTGTAGTGAGTGTTTGCAAGACTAGAGTGATGTTTTTACTGGCCAAGATCGGATACTAGATACCAAAACACGAACTTAGAATTTTCCCGATATCGTATTCTGTGAGAATTATGATGGGATACTGAGATCTGCTATTACCCCGAGACCCTAAAAATTAATTAGCGATTACAGAGAGACGTGCAGGCAACCAGGAACCTACCCTAGAAACCCGAGCCCTTTCCTTCTATTCTGGCCGCAGATTTATTGCCTAGGGTCGCAAATTGCGGCCACTTTGTGGTGAAAAGTGTTGATTTTTGGTCAGTGACTCCCTTATCTGATATATAGAGCAACCCTATATGCATAATTAGCTAATTTGACCCGAGGAAAAATCTGGAGATGTTTCCTTAAGTTTCTGATTCGGATTGCGACTTTTAATGACTTAGGATTTGGTATTGGATATTGTGTTTAGTCGTTAGACGTTTGTACGTCAACGACGAGAGTTATTTGGTTGATCTTTCATGCGTAAGCTATATGTTCTAACCTATAAGCACTTCGTGTGCCGTATCGGTTTTCCGGACTTGATTTTAATAGTATTGCGATTATGTATTGATTATAGGTGCCTTCGCGTGGACTTCCGAGACGACGAAGCGCATCGACTTCGGCTAAGCGAGGAGTTTAGCAGGTGAGTAGATTTATATTTATGGGGGAAGTCGGGTGGATGGCGTATACCACCCCCGCAACCATTGATATGGAAAGATTGTTATATTAATTATTGTTTTAATAAAGGACATGATTATAGGATTTAGAAGAGATGATATGATAAAAGTTGACACTAATGGATATATTTGCTTGAGAATATGATATAGGTATATAAGATAACATGATGTGGGATATTGATATGATAGATATAGATGACTCGGATTGATATATGAGAATATGAAATGAGAAAGTGAATCATGATAAGTATGAATTGAAAGAGAAAAAGTATGAGTCGATAATGGTATGATATGAGATCGAGATCGATACGACTTGAGATTAATAAAATATGACGTATATACAAGATATCATTATATGAGATTGATACAAATGTAATTTGAGATATATGTGTATATATATTTATTTATGCTGATAAAGAGTGATATGACGTACGAGATTTTAGATCCGTATCCTTATTGATGAATAGGACGATAGAATCGCTATTCTGTTTGATGTCACCGTACGATAGATTACCGTACGCGATAAGATGTACCGGATGATTGATCCGCGCTAGGGATTTGAGGATGATGATCGAGGATTATTGTCATATCGCGGGATCACCGATATAGGATATTACCCTTCGTGATGTACATATCATGTTTCCAGTAATTAATGTTATATGATATCAACTGCTAGTACACCTGCACAATTACCGTTGATGCGCATGTTACATGTACACAGATTGTCGGCTCACACACATTCATCATCAGTAATTGCCACGCCACTTACACAGTAGAACTTCCATATCATGAGATTGATCTTAAACGTAAAAGTACATTCATTGTTCAGCACTATCACTTGACATGCTTGCATGATATACTTGATATGCTCATATTACTGCTCTATGTTGCATACATCGTACTTTATGGTTATATGCTTGAGATGTTGTTTTCATGAGATCTCTGAATTTGAGAATCGCAGTTATATTTCAAAGGGAATTATGTATTGCATTAAAAACGCGGTTTCTCTTGATATGATATTTAGAGGCGTCCACCATGAGTTTTCTCGGTTCTGAGCTATGATTATACCCGATTCGAGGAGCGGTAGACACCGTCTGCGGGTACATGGTGGACCCGGTGAGGTACCCCGGGACATGAAGACTCGTATTGTTAGGCGGTGAGCCTGGCAAGAGAACACTTCCTACAGGTGATAGTTTTAGGCTCGGCGGTTATCTGGAGGATACCAACCGGAGTCGTAAGATGATATGGGCCGATCCGGACTGACGGAGCCCGATATAGTTTGGCGCGGCGGATATCTGAAGGATACCGACCGTAGTCGTGATATGGGCTGATCCGGACAGACGGAGCTCGAGATATGAGGATTTACGTGTCGATGATGGATACGGGTTTCATGATGTTTCGAGTGTTGGTGTTGGACACTCTGGTTCCATGATTTTGATGTGTCGTTGATGGACACACGTGGTTGATATCCTCACACACACACACACACACACACACACACACACACACACACATACAGGAATATGTTTTCATGATGTTCGAGTGTCGGTGTGGGACACTCAGGTTCCATGATATTGTTTGTGTCGTTGATGGATACATAGATGGTATCCATATGCATATAGGCATATGATGTCGGATGTTTATTTATATATGTCATTGCATTGATCGATTGTTGACATATATGCATAAGCGGTCACCCTAGATATCATAGTATTACCTTCAGGATATAGTAACCTAGGAAATCGTTGTTTTATTCGATTTCTACTTGCTGATGTTTTTTTACTCACGAGTTGGCAACTCACCCCCGTTGTGCCACAGTTCTTGCATGTTTGACCGCTTAGGATCAGTTGCGGTATCGCTGGCACACAGCTTCTTCGAGGGTGTTTTGCTTTGGTAGATGGGACACATATTTGATCGTGCCCACTCTTGTACTGTTATATTCCGTTGTATCTAGATAAACTCCATCAAATCAAATCAGAACTAGACATTGTATATTGGTAGACGTAGTCAGACTTGGGTTTTATGCGAGACCTAGAGCAATGTGTTTATGATCGCTTTCTTGAGTTTTGATCTCTTGCTTCTTTATTTGTTCTTTCTGGGTTGATTCTTCACCGTTGGGCGTCGTATATATGTTAATTCATGGTTATGATTCCACCAGTTGGCGAAGAGCTAGCTCCTGCTTGGGGATGCCTTTATTGTATGTATGTGGTTTTTGGATCAAAATATACAAGGGATGTGCTGCCCAAAATTTTAAAGACGAAACATGTTTTCAACTAGTATAACCTACTTGCATTTTCATGTCTCATTAGTTATGCATTTAAAGAAAAACATGGTTCATTATACCTTTATTTCAAATTGCACCCCCACTATTTTCCGCAAAACGGTTTAGATTTTCTGGGCTTCGGTTTACTTGATTTACGTTACGCCTTTAGACGTTGCGTAATTTAAGTGTCGGTCACGTGCTAAATTACGGGTCGTGACAAAGTTGGTATCAGAGCGTTAGGTTTAACCTTGGTTTGAGTCTGGGTTTGACTATGCGGAGTCTAGGGCGTATATATTTCGGAACCTAGGCTTGACTTTACGGAACTTAGACTTGACCGGGGGGGTATTAGACCCGAACTTTCCTGTCATAGGTTGGCCTTGATTGATGGAGTAGGTAGCTTAAGTAGAGTGACGTACCGTACGTATATTCCGCGGCATACTTACGATACGATACTCCACTTAAGTAACCTTAGGATGTACTTATCTTGAAATCTGTGATACTATTCGTTCCTATGATCATATATCCATTTGGGATCTGTTGATTTCTTTCGTTCATTTGATCTATCTTCATCGATACCTGCTTGAGGTTTCTGTCACCATGGTTTGAGCGCAGATTGAGCTGCTGCTAGCGATGCGGTCAGAGCGAGCTCATCACGGACGAGGGCTGACCATGATGTTTTCTGGTGACATAGGAACATGTAGGTATAGTGTTGTGTTGTGATCTCTCGTTTGAGGCAAGTGTTTGGTTTTGCACTGGATGATCGGGCCATTGATAGAGGCTGCCGGATTGAGAGGACTGTTGATGTACAGCCTACCCCTGAGGTCATGATGTTATCTACCGTGCAGACAGATGACCCAGCTGTTGCTGAGATTGATGGGATGTCGTTTCCAGAGCTTATGAGCTAAAACCGCTGGAGCTTTCAGGCAGAAATATGACAGGAGGTAGCTAGTCTATCTCAAGTTGAGCGACTGATATGATTCGCCAGATTTGATGTGCCAATATAGGCTCAGTTGAGTTGAAGAATTCTAGTTGAATGATATTACTTGGATCTAGAGTAGATCGATCATGAAAGAACGTTGTTCGTCGAATGCTCCGATATGAGATCGGTAAGTTGACCAGTTTCGGATAGAAGGACCTCACCTAGATGTGTTGTGAGTTGATCGAGAACAAACGAATAAAGTGTATTCCTTCGATAATTTGGATGAGTTCCCGAGGACGTGTTCGACTAGATATCTTCTACAAAGTGATGAAGATACCGAGTTCGTAATTTCGAATCCGTGTGAGAGATTCTAGATTAACCGTAGCCGAGAACGAATTGCAAGATGCAGACAACAAGAGATGACGTCGAAGTGGACGATAATAAAGACGAGTGGAACAAGAGATTCGTGTGAGATGTTAGCGAGCGGTTGTTACGCTCCGTTGATGCCAGAGGATTGATATGTGTGCAGAGATGTTAGATACAGTCAAATTCTATAGGAAAGCCATGTTGAGGACACAGCTATCTGGTTATGAGAAAAGAGTTAAGTAAGAGTGTCAGCCTTCGTATAGTTCGGTATAGATGAGATCGGAAGAGACCTTGAGTAGATTCTTTCCAGGGCACCGCATCGATAAAGAATTGCACCCAGGATCAGTTATATCGCGCATATTCAGAGGGCCAGATGCTGCTGTCAGTAACGTGCCATTTGTGAGTGGTCATGTTGATTGGCCAAATAGTGATCAGAGAAGTTCTAGGGCGGGACTTTTCTGTTAGTACACCTGACCGGGTCGACAACCAGAAGGATCGTGAGATTAGTAATCCACAGAGAAAACAGGGAACCCAGAGACCGAAGACGTCATATCGTGAGCAGGAGGCAAGTAGATGATCTTGCACTGCCAGGTTTTGGCGCACCGACATATTTTTCGACATTGTAGGAGGTGTACCTCAATTTCATTTATATTGATTGCGTTTTGTGATCCGAGTATCACATTTTTATCACTTGGACTTGAGTTTCGATGATTAGGTTTCGTGATTTATGTTTTCGTGCACCATGGCTGCACCTACTGGAGATCTATATTTTGTGCACAGTTATTGCACTTGATTTATATTTTATACACCGCTACATTGGTTTATGATTTGTGCATATCTATTGCACTTGGTATCGATTTGTGCCTTCGTTACACGTATTTATGGTTTCGTGGATTCGATACTGTCTATTTCGATTTCGTGCATGTCATACGCACTTGACTTGATTTTTGCACTCGGTATAGTTTATATGTGCTTGCAATGCATTGGGATGGATTTTGTGCACACAATTGCACACGTTTATGATTCTATACACCTTGGTATACTCGGTGTTGTTTTTGTGAGCATTTGAGATATTGATCAGTTTTCGTGCATTGGTTGCACCAGATTTGTATTTCGTGCATTGGTTGCACCAGATTTGTATTTCATGCATTTGTTGCACCGGATTTGTGTTTTCGTGCGCGTTTGCACTTGATGTTCGTTATCGTGCACGCTACTGCACTAGAAGTTTTATACGGACCTGAAGCACTTGTTTTGGATTTTCGCGCATATTGGGCGCATGGTATAAGATTTTGTGCACACTGGATGCACTCGATAGAGATTTTTATTTCGTGCATGATTGGATGCACTTGATTGGGATTTTTATTTCGTGCATGATTGGATGAACTTGATTGGGATTTTTATTCGTGCATGTTGGATGCACTTGATTGGGATTTTCATTCGTGCATGTTAGTTGCACTGGGTTGAGATTTTCATGCACTACAGATGCACTTGATATTGTTGTCGTGCACATCCGTTGCACTGGACTGATACTTTCGTGCACACCTGTTGCACTTAGTTTTGCTTTTGTGCATATTCATGGCACTTGTATTTGAGTTAATTTCCGTGTGCACCAGACGCATATGATGTTGGATACGCGTTTGGAGCCTGATTTTATTTATGAGTATCGCGTTTTGGTGATGGATACTATATTGAATAGTAGCCGAGCAGGACTGGTCTGAGAACAGTACCTGAGTACTTTTGCAAGCATGAAAAGTTACCGAAAGGTTATCAAAAAAGGAGCTATAGTCTCGCTATTTTCTACGTGTCCGTGAGTGACACGAAATTTTACAAGGAAAACCTTCTGGGATGTTTCAAAAAGGCGGGACGTATAATTTAAGCAAAACATATATAAGTATATATTTACTACTTTACAAATGATCGTCCGCCACTTGTGCTGTGAGCTACGCATTGCACGGCGATTTGGGAAAGATTTGGCATGAGTTATTCAGGTTTTAAAATGGTTTTACAAAAATGCGTGCTATATACGTATTATGATTTGACTATAGTGCATTTGGATTCCAGTAGTGGAATTCGATATTCGTATTTCCTTTATGACTCCGGTGATTGTGTGACACTTGACGGAGTTTGATTTTGAGTTTCATACTTATTTTCAGGCGCACATGATGCGCTGCGGTATTTCTATATCTTTCGAGATTTCGGAGCCCCGTTGATTTGAGCTGATTATTGAAATATTTTAGTATTTGGAGATTTAAATTTAAATTCGGGGACCAAATTTATTTAATGGGGGAAGATTGTAACATTTCAGAAATATAAAATATTATTTTTTGGAAACTTAATATTAAAATAATATATTTCGCGAAAACTATTCGATTTGCGAATAGGGGTTTTTTGTAAAATGGTATAAGTATATACCAATATTTGGAAAATAATCGGAAATTAAAATTATTTATTTATTATAATGATATTTATCGGATTTTGGTATTTTTATAATTAAGGATATGCAAGTTTAAATTAAATTTGATTAGTGCACTACTAATCACGATTAAACCAAATCCGTATTTTTACATTTTTCCATGGCTAGTTGACTATGTCATGTGCATGTTATTCATTGTGTTTGTGACTTGTAAGTTTGTGAGAATAAGAAAAGAAAAGCAAAAAGAAATGAGAGTGTATGAGATATTTTGAGATAAAAACAAAAGAGATATTTTAGAGAGAGAGTGAGCATAAGTGAGAGAGTGAGCATAAGAGAGAGAGGGAGAGACTTGGCTGCTTCATTCTTTCCCCTATTGTTTTCTTCATGTCCTTCTTCATGCATTCTTCATTCTCTCTACCTCCATGCATCATCTCTAATCCTTTTTCAAAACCCTATGCCACCTTCACAATAAAGATGCACAAGCCTATTCTAAAACCTTTAGACCTTTCAAGTTTGGATTTTAAAGACTTTGGGCAACTCAAGAATTTTCCTAAGTTGCCAAATGAGATAATCTCTACACTTTTAGTTATGTATTTGTGTTTAGTATATCCTAGTCTAGTTAGAAATTGATTTAGTTAGGTTTTGTGACCTTGGAAATTTCCAAGTTGATATTAAGTGGTAAATTGAGGTGTAGTGATTATTTGCAAGACTTGAGTGATATTTTTACTGGTCAAGACCGGATACTAGAAACCAAAATACGAACTTAGAATTTACCCGATATCGTATTTTGTGAGAATTGTGATGGGATACTGAGATCTGCTATTACCCCGAGATCCTAAAAATTAATTAGCGATTACAGAGAGACGTGCAGGCAACCAGGAACATACCCTAGAAACCCGAGCCCATTTCCTTCTATTCTGGTCGCAGATTTATTGCCTAGGGCCGCAAATTGCGGCCACTTTGTGGTGAAAAGTGTTGAATTTTGGTCAGTGACTCCTTTATCTGATATCTAGAGCAACCCTATATGCAAAATTAGCTAATTTGACCCGAGGCAAAATCTGGAGATGTTTTCTTAAGTTTCTGATTTTGGATTGCGACTTTTAATGACTTGGGATTTGGTATTGGATATTGTGTTTCGTCGTTAGACGTTTGTACGTCAACGACGAGAGTTATTTGGTTAATCTTTCATGCGTAAGCTATAGGTTCTAACCTATGAGTACTTCGTGTGCCTATCGATTTTCCGGACTTGATTTTAATAGTATTGCGATTGTGTATTTATTATAGGTACCTTCGCGTGGACTTCCGAGACGACGAAGCACATCGACTTCGGCTAAGCGATGAGTTTAGCTGGTAAGTAGATTTATATCTACGGGGGAAGTCGGGTGGATGGCGTATAGCATCTCCGCAACCATTGATATGGAAAGATTGTTATATTAATTATTGTTTTAATAAAGGACATGATTATAGGATTTAGAAGAGATGATATGATAAAAGTTGACACTAATGGATATATTTGCTTGAGAATATGATATAGATATATATGATAACATGATGTGGAATATTGAGATGATAGATATAGATGACTCGGATTGATATATGAGAATATGAAATGAGAAAGTGAATCATGATAAGCATGAATTGAAAGAGAACAAGTTTGAGTCGATAATGGTATGATATGAGATCGAGATCGATACGACTTAAGATTAATAAGATATGACGTATATGCAAGATATCATTACATGAGATTGATACAAATGTAATTTGAGATGCATGTGTATATATATTTGTTTATGTGGATAAAGAGTGATATGCCTTACGAGATTTTAGATCCGTATCCTTATTGATGAATAGGACGATAGAATCCCTATTCTGTTTGATGTCACCGTACGATAGATTACCGTACGCGATGAGATGTACCGGATGATTGATCCGCGCTAGTGATTTGAGGATGACGATCGAGGATTATTGTCATATCGGATGTTATGAGGCGGGATCGCCGATGTTGGATATTACCCTTCGTGATATACATATCATGTTTCCAGTAATTAATGTTATATAATATCAAATGCTAGTACACCTGCACAATTACCGTTGATGCGCATGTTACACGTACACAGATTGTCGGCTCACACACATTCATCATCAGTAATTGCCATGCCACTTACACAGTAGAACTGCCATATCATGAGATTGATCTTAAACGTAAAAGTACATTCATTGTTCAGTACGAGCACTTGACATGCTTACATGATAAACTCAATATGCTCATATTACTACTCTATGTTGCATACATCATACTTTATGGTTATATGCTTGAGCTGCTGTTTTCATGAGATCTCTGAATTTGAGAACCACGGTTATATTTCAAAGGGAATTATGTATTTCTTTAAAAACGCGGTTTCTCTTGATATGATATTTAGAAGCGCCCACCATGAGTTTTCTCGGTTCTGAGCTATGATTATACCCGATTCGAGGAGCGGTAGGCACTGTCTGCGGCGACATGGTGGACCTGGTGAGGTACCCCGGGACAAGAAGACTCGTATTGTTAGGCGGTGGGCCTGGCAGGGGAACACTACCTACCGGTAATAGTTTTGGGCTCGGCGGTTATCTGGAGGATACCGACCGGAGTCGTGAGATGATATGGGCCGATTCGGACTGACGGAGCCCGAGATAGTTTGGCGTGGCGGATATCTGAAGGATACCGTCCGTAGTCATGATATGGGCTGATCTGGACAGACGGAGCCCGAGATATGAGGATTTACGTGTCGATGCTGGATACGGGTTTCATGATGTTTCGAGTGTCGGTGTTGGACACTCAGGTTCTATGATTTTGATGTGTCATTGATGGACACATGTGGTTGATATCCTCATATATATATGCAGGCATATGTTTTCATGATGTTCGTGTGTCGGTGTGGGACACTCAGGTTCCATGATATTATTTGTGTCGTTGATGGACACGTGGATGATATCCACATGCATATAGGCATATGATGTCGGATGTTTATTTATATATGTCATTGCATTGATCGATTGTTGACATATATGCATATGTGGTCACCCTAGATATCTTAGTATTACCTTCAGGATATAGTAACCTAGGAAATCGTTTTTTTATTCGATTTCTACTTGCTGATGTTTTTACTCACGAGTTGGCAACTCACCCCCGTTGTGCCACAGTTCTTGCAGGTTTGACCGCTTGGGATCAGTTGCGGTATCGATGGCACACAGCTTCTTCAAGGGTATTTTGCTTTGGTAGATAGGACACATATTTGATCGTGCCCACTCTTGTACTGTTATATTCCATTGTATCTAGATAAACTCCATCAAATCAAATAAGAACTAGACATTGTATATTTGTAGATATAATCAGACTTGGGTATTGTGCGAGACTTAGAGCGATGCGTTTATGATCGCTTTCTTGAGTTTTGATGTCTTGCTTCTTCATTTGTTCTTTCTGGGTTGATTCTTCGCCGTTGGGCGTCATATATATGTTAATGCGTGGTTATGATTCCTCCAGTTGGAGAAGAGCTAGCTCCCGCTTGAGGATGCTTTTATTGTATTTATGTGGTTTTTGGATCAAAATATACAACAGAGGTGCTGCCCAAATTTTTAAAGACGAAACATGTCTTCAACTAGTATAACCATTTGCATTTTCATGTCTCATTAGTTATGCATTTAAAGAAAACATGATTCATTATACCTTTATTTCAAACTGCACCCCCACTATTTTCCGCAAAAAGGTTTAGTTTTTCTGGGTTTCGGCTTACTTGATTTACGTTACGTTTTTAGACATTGCGTAATTTAAGTGTAGGTCAAGTGCTAAATTACGGGTCATGACAATAAGGATCTCACAAGAGTGTTTGTGAATTTTAGTCTTTTAAGCGAGAATGGGGATTTGCCTTTAGGGCAAAAATAACGACTCGACTTTTAGGAGAAAACGGAGATTTTTCCTTTGGGCGAAAATGAAGATTTTTCTTTTTAGACGAAGATGAAGTTTGTGCCATTTGGGTGAAAAACTAATGATTTACCTTTTAGGCAAGAACGGAGTATTTGGCCTTTAGGCAAAAGTGAGTGTAACGACTCTGAAACCCCTGTACAGTATTATTTATTTAAATGTATAGAAAGCGGTATTTCAGCCTGTATAGGAGTTATAAGTTATTTTTCTTCAATAAAAACAAGAAGTAACTTGTTGCTCACTGGTAAATCCTTTACACTGCTGCGACATAAGCTGTGTGTTCGAATCTTATCAGACCCAATTATTTTTTAGATTTTTATTTTTTATTTTTCGGAAGCCCAAAGTTGCACGTAATAATTCACGGAAAAACGAAAAGTTTCAGAAAAATCAAATATGCGCAAAAAGGAGTAAAAAGTGATTAAAGCCGGTGACACGAATCTTGAAGCAATTGCCCAAGGACCGCCCATTCTTGAGATTTGGCCAGTGCCGACGGTCCTGATGAGTCCAAACGACTCCGTTCTTTGCACACGCGTCCCTTCAACTCCCCTCAACTCTCCTGCATTGTTTGATTTCCTTGCAATTAAACAGTAACCATTCAGTTCACCATTTAACACCATTTTAATTCTTTTAATCCAAAATTTTAATTCCCAAATCCTATATTCTTCACTATAAATAGCACCCCATCTCCTAGCTCTCCCCCTGTAACACCCGAGCCCAATACTACTTTTCTGTTATTGGTTGAGCATTAAATATTACTCATTTTATTTATCTTGCTTGTTTGGGTCATACTGTAAAAATTTCATCTGGCTAAGTCATTTCTGCACATAAAAAATTTTAGCACCTAAAATAAAATTAAAAATATCTATCTTGGCCTACTCGTCACCCCTAACCGCGTGGTAGCGTCCGTGCGTCGATTTCTCATCCCGTTCGGTGAAACGGGCGAGTTTGGACGGCTACGCGCGCGTGCAAGTGTCCGACTTGGGGGCATGCTTTTTAATCATAAAACATTTCATTTTAAAATTTGGAACCCGTTTAAAATCCTATTATTTGAATTTCGAATTTTTGGACCCAACACGCGCGCGATTTGGAAATTTTTCATTTAGCGCCAAAATTCCAAATTATTAAAATAATCAAAACTATAATATATACGTAATCTTACTGTTAAATTAACTTTTAAAAAATCTTTTATATATATTTTTTTAACCCACGAATCCTTTCCTCAGCCAATCAGCATGGAAATTTTACCGTGGGCCCCTCCTTTAACTTCTCTGTCTCTCTCTCTCTACCTCTCACATCTCTTTCTCTCTCTCAATTCGTTCTCTATCTCTCTCTCTCTAGCTTTCTCTCTCCCCCTCATATTTATATTTTCCCTCCTCTTCATATTTTTCAACCACGAACCAGAACTCCTTCGTGAGAATCCATCGCACCCTCAGCCCTAGCCACCTCCTCCGTCGCCACGGAGCCCCAACGCCGGCGCTAGCACCGCCGAGATCCTTGCCTCCTCAACCTCGCCACATCCTTCCTCCTCTCCCCACGTCCCCGTACACCCTACGCCATAGCCGCGGCCACCTGCACCCATCCCTGCTCACCCGTCGCCGCCGCAACCTCGTCGCCGGCACCACCGTCACCCTCGCCTCCGCCTCCTCTTTCCAACCTCGACGTCCCCTCCTTCTCCCCGTGTGCTCGGCGCCGCAACAGAAACCTCCGGCCAACCCGTGCCTTCTCAGTTTGGCCGGAAAACCCCGTCGGCGACCCTCGTCGTCGTCACCTGCGCCACCGCCGACCACCTCCTCTTCACCTGCGCACCAGACCCGACCACTTCCTCTCCCTCTCCACCTTCTTTCCTCCTCCAGCACCTACAGCCCTAGCCTACCGCCTGCAGCATCCTCGCCGGCGCCCCATTGCCGTCGACCCCGTCGCTGTCGCAACCTCTGCATTCCCAGTAAGCCTTCCTTCATCTTCCTCCTTCCTTTTTCCCCTTCTAGTTTATCCTCGACTGTACATAGAGTTTCTAAACTTGTTGTGGCTGTTTTGCATCTCGCCGGAATCCGACCGTATCGACGACTTGATCCGACATTCCAGCAAGGTACCCCGATCCGCGTGGTCCCATTGTTCGTTGTTTGGGTTCAATCCGTGAACCGTGCGTCCGTCGCGTGTTTCCCCGCCGACGTTACGTCCGTTTTTCCCGGTTCGCGAACCGTCGAGGCAAGTATCACTTGCTACATGCTATACTATATAGTTATATATGTTTTGACTCGTTAAACCTGCAAACCTTAACTCAGTATAGTTATTTTCTCATTTGGTTGCAATATGACATATATCATTTTACACTTAACCTAAAATTACAGTTTGCCACTTTAACCCTAATAACGAAGTTTACCCGTTAATCACATTTTACCGTTTAAAGGATGATAGCCTTTACACATGTAGCTCTATTACATTCTGATATTGATATAACGGTATTGCACCATCATGTGATCTATTGCACCGCAAAGGGGCTCAAAACCTGTTAATATGATAAAATGGCTGTACTATATTAATGCACTATTGTGATTAAATGAACTGCTTATTGTTGTTTAATTTATTGCTTATTTCCTGCTGTTAATCCCCTATTCGAATATATACCTGTTGTGGGCACACCCACGATATTGTTACATCTTGACCTGACTTTGCTACACATGATATATATACCGATGCACCTGACATGGTACCTTTTACTATCGACTTGACCTGATGTACCATGACCTGACCTGTTACCTGATCTCATGCCTAATGCCAACAAACCTGACATGGAGTCCTCATGGACCAAGCTTGTTGTCTATCCAGACAAACCTACTGTTACCTGAACTTGTGTTGGCATTAGTTCTTGACTACTGAATACCTGACCTGACACATATAACTTGGGGGTATGGGGAAATCAAAAGGGTAATCTAAAGTATAACTTAAAAGGGTATTACTTGATCCGTGGTCCCGGGGGGTAACGGGAAAGAGCCATTCGTGACTCTTACATTTTCCTGATCCGTGGTTCCGGGGGGGCAACGGGACAGAACCACTATTGGTTCCCATCTTCCTGATCCATGGTCCCGGGGGGTAACGGGACATATCCTTTGAGTTACATGGAGGATTACTCGAATTGATTTCAAAGACTTTAGAATAAAAAACCCGATAAAACAGTTTAGTTACCCGCTGCACACTACCCTGCACTGCTTATTTCATACTATTGCTTCATTCATGTTTATTTCTGCATTGCCTATTACACTGTTCGCATTATATTATTGGTTGACATGACGCGCTGACGTCTGGATTTTGCATGGCCCAGATTCTTTACCACTGTCGCTATCCGAGCAGGAGTACTTCAGCCAGCAGGCTGAGTTGTGAGTTCTGTAGTGGTCAGTTTTATTTCGTGCATTTTTATTTCCAGATGTGAGCCCGGATTATAGGACATACTTTTCTATTATTGTATTGGATCATCTGCTTCTGCATTTATTTATCATTGACTCTTGTTATTCTGGATTGTGGACATGTGTTAGATAGTTTTATCTTGTTCTTGATATCTATACAGCCGTAATGTGACTGTGGATGGATACTTCCTACCCACAGGTAGCATGGTTGGCTATGTCACGTGCCCAATCTTGCGTACTCTGGGAAGCGGGGCGTGACATGGTTCTTTTGGTATCAGAGCCATGGGTTAGTTGGGTTGATTCTTCTGTAGTTGGGTATTGTACCCAATACACGAATCAGAATACCCGTGCTTAGGAAACATGTCCTACCACCTTGACCGTTTTACCATTCTTGAATCACATTCTTCCTGATTATATCGACGTGCAAACTTACTTTGCACGTCAACTCAAAAACCTGATCTCTTGTTATCTCTAGGACTTAGGCGACTTGGGTGGAGTTAAGTAATTGTGGCTATGATACCGCGGCATAGTTACAATGCGGTACTCTATTTAAGTATCTTGGAGTTCTAGCCATGATTTATATATTGAGTCTATCATCATGCTAATGTTGGGTGTTTTGATTTCAGGAATATGGCAGATAAGAATTTCAAGACGTATCAGAGGCGCGTGGATGAAGCCGCCATGTTAGGAGTAATACGTGGAATGCTGGAAAATCAGAAGAGGCATACTGAGCTGATCCAGCAACAAGCAGATTCTTTTCAGGGGGTTTGCAGGCCATTCGGCAGTCTGTAAACAACGCTGGAGCTAAACCAGTTGACCGGGTAGGGACCGTGGCAGATTTCAGACGTTTGGGTCCGACTACATTCACTGGTTTGGAGGAGCCGTTGCCAGCCGAGCAGTGGCTAGTCGACACGGAGAATTTACTGATTGCGGCACAGATTCCAGAGGACAAACGAGTTGATGTGATGTGCATTCAGCTAGTGGATTACGCCCGAGAGTGGTGGCTTGTGGAGGCGACCCGCTTGCCCAAGCCGATAAGTTGGGCGGAGTTTTCTAAGAGTTTCCTAGAGAAATTCTTCCCGCGGATTGCACGGGAAGGAATGGAAGAGAAATTTATTGGGCTGAGGCAAAATGGAGCACCCGTAGACGTGCATGCAGCGGAGTGGACGAGACTCAGCCGTTTCGCTGGACCTTTAGTCGCCAACGAGGCAGACAGGGCACGGAGGTTCATGCGCAGTTTGGATGTGGACATCCAGAGGCAGATTGTCTCCCTGGGTCTGACCACTTTCTCACAGGTTCTTACGGCAGCCCGGGAGCAACAGAGTCTATCGGGGATGAAAGGGGACCTGCAGCAGACAGCAGTTGCGGCCAGGAAGCCCGCATTTGTACCTAACCGAGATCATGGGCGCAGAGGTATTCCAGTGGATCGACGTGGTGTAGCACCCATGAAAAATCCTGTGGTCGTTGATCGAAGAAAGAGCGTGATTTGTGACTACTGCCGTTTACCTGGGCATATGCAGAAGGATTGTCGAAGGAAGCTGGGACTTTGTTTGGTTTGTGGAGCGGCTGATCACGCAATTGGTGCCTGTCCGTCGAAGCTTCGCACGAGAGATGATATACAAAAGCCTCCGCAGAGACCGTTCCAAGGGCAGAAACAGCTGACTCAAGGACCTAATCAGGCTCGAGCTTTCACCTTGACAGCTGAGGAAGCTAAGGCATCAGGAGAAGTAGTTTCAGGTACTTTACTCGTTCATGGTTTTCCCGCATTGGCATTATTTGATTCTGGTGCATCCCACTGTTTTATGTCATCCAAATTTATAACTACACACTCGATTACCTGCACGACCCTGTCTAGTTTTTGGGACATACACACTGGGAATGGGAAAATCATAGCTAGTAGGGAATGTAGAGATTGTACAGTTATTGTGTGCGGACGGGAACTCTTTGCCGATTTCTTGGTAATTGATACGGGCAGCTATGAAGTTGTCTTGGGAATGGATTTTCTTGGCACTTTCCACGCCCACATTGACTGTAGGGCAAGGAAAGTAATTTTCCAGATTCTCGGACATCCTGAGTTTACCTTCACTGGGGGAAGCAGTTCTGTCGGGCCAGTCGAGTTTCGGGCTAGACCGACAAATAATGTTCTGGCAGCTATAGAGATTGATAGTAGTGAAGAGCCGGAGGTTGTTCGCGATTTTATGGATGTGTTTGAAGATATATCGGGTTTACCGCCGAAGCGAGACGTGGAGTTCGCAATTGATCTTATTCCTGGTGCAGCGCCAGTATCTAAAGCGTATTATCCAATGGCACCAGTAGAATTGGAAGAAGTTAAGAAACAGGTTGCTGAATTGCTTGAGAAGGGTTGGATTCGAAGCAGCAACTCGCCTTGGGGAGCTCCAGTCCTTCTAGTAAAGAAGAAGGATGGCACGAGAAGGATGTGCATCGACTATCTAGAATTAAACCGGGTGACTATTAAGAACAAGTGCCCGATCCCTCGCATTGGAGAACTTTTTGAGCAGCTTAGTGGCGCGAGGGTATTCTCGAAACTGGATTTGCGATCCGGATATCATCAGGTCCGAGTGAAAGCAGAAGATATTTGCAAGACGGCATTTTGAACTCGGTATGGACACTACGAGTATATAGTGATGCCCTTCGGAGTAACGAATGCGCCGGCGGTATTTATGGACTTGATGAACCGAATCTTTTCACCATTCTTGGACCAGTTTATTGTGGTATTCATTGACGATATTCTGGTTTACTCGAAGAGTTCGGAGCAGCATGCTGAGCATTTGAGGATCGCACTGCAGACTTTAAGACAGGAGAAATTGTATGCAAAGATGAGTAAGTGCAAATTTTGGATGGAAGAAGTGAAGTTTCTAGGGCATGTTGTGTCGGGCGATGGAATCGCCGTCGATCCCGAAAAGATTGCAGCAGTTCGAGATTGGCCTATTCCAAGGAATGTAGCTGAGATAAGAAGTTTCCTTGGATTAGCCGGATACTACAGGAGGTTTGTGGAGAACTTCGCTCGTTTGGCAGAACCATTGACCAAGCTTACGCGCAAGGAGGTACCTTTTGTATGGACGGATAAATGTGCATTGGCTTTCGAGACGTTGAAGCAGAAGTTGATAACCGCCCCTATCCTGACCGTACCAGACAATTCCGGAGGACTGGTGATTCATAGCGACGCATCTGGGAAAGGATTGGGATGTGTTTTGATGCAGCATGGGAAGGTCGTAGCTTACGCATCAAGACAACTAAAGACCCATGAGAAGAATTATCCGACTCATGACTTGGAGCTTGCGGCTGTGATCTAAACTTTGAAGATTTGGAGACACTACCTTTTGGGTGAGAGAGTCGAAGTTTTTACAGATCACAAGAGTTTGAAGTATGTGTTCACTCAGAAGGAGTTGAACATGATGCAACGTAGATGGTTGGAGCTGATGGCCGACTACGACCTTGATCTTAAGTACCATCCGGGAAAAGTTAACGTTGTGCCGGATGCGCTTAGTCGGTTACCAGCGATTTAGGTATTAACTACGCAGAGGGAGATCATTGCGGATTTTCGAAGATTTGACTTGGAGGTTGTGCTACCACATTCTACGGGACAGTTGATGCAGTTGCAAGTACAGTCGTCCTTAGTTGAGAAGATTAAAGCGGCACAATCGCAGGATCCTAGACTGCCAAAGTTTCGAGAGCAGGTTGAAGCCAGACTACGAACAGATTTACTGGTCCACGAAGATGGTTCGTTGAGGTATGGTAGCCATGTGTGTGTGCCAAAGGGAGATGTGCGTGAAGAGCTTATGAAGGAGGCATATAGTTCAGCTTACTCTGTACATCCAGGAGGCACGAAGATGTACCGTGATATTTGACAGCATTTCTGGTGGGAAGGCATGAAACGGGAGATTGCTCGCTTCGTGGCTAAGTGCTTGGTATGTCAGCAAGTCAAGGCTGAACACCAAAGGGTTGCTGGTTTGTTGCAACCACTTCCGATTCCTCAGTGGAAGTGGGAACATATAACCATGGATTTCGTGACGGCTTTACCGCGGAGTCCAAAGGGCAACAATGCAGTATGGGTGATTGTCGATCGGTTGACCAAGGCAGCTCACTTTATTCCTTTCCGGGTTGGTCAATCAACAGAGACTTTGGCAGAACGGTACATGCAGGAGATTGTAAGATTACATGGCGTACCGGTAAGCATCGTGTCCGATCGGGACACTCGGTTCTTATCACACTTCTGGAGGAGTTTACAGGAAAGTTTGGGGACTCGATTGAAGTTTAGCACAGCTTATCATCCTCAAACTGATGGTCAGTCGGAGAGAACGATCCAAACTCTTGAAGATATGTTGAGAGCATGCATGTTGGACTTCAAGGGTTCTTGGGAGGATCACCTACACTTGGTGGAGTTTTCCTACAACAATAGTTTCCAAGCGACTATTCAGATGGCTCCATTTGAAGCTTTGTATGGTCGTAAGTGCCGTTCACCTGTTTGTTGGGATGATGTTGGTGAACGAAAATTATTGGGACCAGATTTGGTAGTATAGACCGTTGAGAAGGTTAACGCCATCAGAAAGCATATGAAGGCAGCTCAAGACAGATAGAAAAGTTGGGCTGACACGTCAAGAAGACCTCTAGAGTTCGCCGTGGGTGTTTGGTATTCTTGAAAATATCGCCGACTAGAAGGGTGATACGTTTTGGGAGTCGTGGGAAGCTTAGTCCTCGATTCGTTGGACCCTTTGAGATATTGGAGCGTGTTGGAGAGGTGGCGTACCGTTTAGCGTTACCGCGGTCCTTGGCAGGCGTGCACGATGTGTTTCATGTATCTCAACTACGAAGGTATGTTCGAGATGAAACACACGTCTTGGACCATTCGGAGTTAACAGTAAGGGAGGACCTAACTTTTGAGGAGCGACCGGTTGAAATCATGGATCGAAGGGAAAAGGTTCTTAAGAACAAGGTTATCCCCGATATGCTAGTTTCTTGGGATAATCGATCGCATGGAGAATCCACGTGGGAGCGAGAGGACGAGATCCGACAGAAGTTTCCTCACCTTTTCCTGTAGTTTTCTATCTTGTATTCGTGGAATTTCGAGGACGAAATCCTTTTGTAGTTGGGTATAATGTAACACCCGAGCCCAATACTACTTTTCTGTTATTGGTTGAGCATTAAATATTACTCATTTTATTTATCTTGCTTGTTTGGGTCGTACTGTAAAAATTTCATCTGGCTAAGTCATTTCTGCACATAACAAATTTTAGCATCTAAAATAAAATTAAAAATATCTATCTTGGCCTACTCGTCACCCCTAATCGCGTGGTAGCGTCCGTGCGTCGAGTTCTCATCCCGTTAGGTGAAACGGACGAGTTTGGACGGCTACGCGCGCGTGCAAGTGTCCGACTTGGGGGCATGCTTTTTAATCATAAAACATTTCATTTTAAAATTTGGAACCCGCTTAAAATCCTATTATTTGAATTTCGAATTTTTGGACCCAACCCGGACGCGATTTGGAAATGTTTCATTTAGCGCCAAAATTCCAAATTATTAAAATAATCAAAACTATAATATATACGTAATCTTACTATTAAATTAACTTTTAAAAAATCTTTTATATATATATTTTTAACCCACGAATCCTTTCCTCAGCCAATCAGCATGGAAATTTTACCGTGGGCCCCTCCTTTAACTTCTCTGTCTCTACCTCTCACATCTCTTTCTCTCTCTCAAATCGTTCTCTATCTCTCTCTCTCTCTAGCTTTCTCTCTCCCCCTCATATTTATATTTTCCCTTCTCTTCATATTTTTCAACCACAAACCAGAACTCCTTCGCGAGAACCCATCGCGCCCTCAGCCTTAGCCACCTCCTCCGTCGCCACCGGAGCCCCAACGCCGGCGCTAGCACCGCCGGGATCCTTGCCTCCTCAACCTCGCCACATCCTTCCTCCTCTCCCCACGTCCCCGTACACCCTACGCCATAGCCGCGGCCACCTGCACCCATCCCTGCTCACCCGTTGCCGCCGCAACCTCGTCGCCGGCACCACCGTCACCCTCGCCTCCGCCTCCTCTTTCCAACCTCGACGTCCCCTCCTTCTCCCCGTGTGCTCGGCGCCGCAACAGAAACCTCCGGCCAACCCGTGCCTTCTCAGTTTGGCCGGAAAACCCCGTCGGCGACCCTCGTCGTCGTCACCTGCGCCACCGCCGACCACCTCCTCTTCACCTGCGCACCAGACCCGACCACTTCCTCTCCCTCTCCACCTTCTTTCCTCCTCCAGCACCCACAGCCCTAGCCTACCGCCTGCAGCATCCTCGCCGGCGCCCCATCGCCGTCGACCCCGTCGCTGTCGCAACCTCTGCATTCCCAGTAAGCCTTCCTTCATCTTCCTCCTTCCTTTTTCCCCTTCTAGTTTATCCTCGACTGTACATAGAGTTTCTAAACTTGTTGTGGCTGTTTTGCATCTCGCCGGAATCCGGCCGTACCGACGACTTGATCCGACATTCCAGCAAGGTACCCCGATCCGCGTGGTCTCATTGTTCGTTGTTTGGGTTCAATCCGTGAACCGTGCGTCCGTCGCGTGTTTCCCCGCCGACGTTACGTCCGTTTTTCCCGGTTCGCGAACCGTCGAGGCAAGTATCACTTGCTACATGCTATACTATACAGTTATATATGTTTTGACTCATTAAACCTGCAAACCTTAACCCGGTATAGTTATTTTCTCATTTGGTTGCAATATGACATATATCATTTTACAGTTAACCTAAAATTACAGTTTGCCACTTTAACCCTAATAACGAAGTTTACTCGTTAATCACATTTTACCGTTTAAAGGATGATAGCCTTTACACATGTAGCTCTATTACATTCTGATATTGATATAACGGTATTGCACCATCATGTGATCTATTGCACCGCAAAGGGGCTCAAAACCTGTTAATATAATAAAACGGCTGTACTATATTAATGCACTATTGTGATTAAATGAACTGCTTATTGTTGTTTAATTTATTGCTTATTTCCTGCTGTTAATCCCCTATTCGAATATATACCTGTTGTGGGCACACCCACGATATTGTTACATTTTGACCTGACTTTGCTACACATGATATATATACCAATGCACCTGACATGGTACCTTTTACTATTGACTTGAACTGATCTACCATGACCTGACCTGTTACCTGATCTCATGCCTAATGCCAACAAACCTGACATGGAGTCCTCATGGACCAAGCTTGTTGTCTATCCAGACAAACCTACTGTTACCTGAACTTGTGTTGGCATTAGTTCTTGACTACTGAATACCTGACCTGACACATATAACTTGGGGGTATGGGGAAATCAAAAGGGTAATCTAAAGTGTAACTTAAAAGGGTATTACTTGATCCGTGGTCCCGGAGGGTAACGGGACAGAGCCATTCGTGACTCTTACATTTTCCTGATCCGTGGTCCCGGGGGGGCAACGGGACAGAACCACTATTGGTTCCCATCTTCCTGATCCGTGGTCCCGGGGGGTAACGGGACATATCCTTTGAGTTACATGGAGGATTACTCGAATTAATTTCAAAGACTTCAGAATAGAAAACCCGATAAAACAGTTTAGTTACCCACTGCACACTACCCTGCACTGCTTGTTTCATACTATTGCTTCATTCATGTTTATTTCTGCATTGCCTATTACACTGTTCGCATTATATTATTGGTTAACATGACGCGCTGACGTCTGGGTTTTGCATGGTCCAGATTCTTTACCACTGTCGCTATCCGAGCGGGAGTACTTCAGCCAGCAGGCTGAGTTGTGAGTTCTGTAGTGGTCAGTTTTATTTCCTGCATTTTTATTTCCAGATGTGAGCCCGCATTATGGGACATACTTTTCTATTATTGTATTGGATCATTTGCTTCCGCATTTATTTATCATTGACTCTTGTTATTCTGGATTGTGGACATGTGTTAGATAGTTTTATCTTGTTCTTGATATCTCTACAGCCGTAATGTGACTGTGGATGGATACTTCCTACCCACAGGTAGCATGGTTGGCTATGTCACGTACCCAATCTTGCGTACTCTGGGAAGCGGGGCGTGACACCCCCGTTCTGAAAATTCTATCAAAAATTCTCTCAAACTCTCCAAGGACCAAGTAGAGTTAAGCACCCAAGTGAAGTAGCAAGCCAAGCACGACGACCGAAGCCTTTCCGATAACACCACGACACTCGAAGGCTTTCCCTCATCCTTGTTAACGCTTTAAACTAGTAAGTCCCTCTTCTCTTTCCATCCTTTCATCTTAAATCATCTTCTAAAAAACACATCGACAAAGTGGAGTTAGCTCCGATATAATGTTCTTTTTAACATTTGCAGTCCCCTTTTCAAGCAAAATAGGTCAAACTAACTTTTTCACACTACTCGTAAGCTTGTTTGCAATCATTTAGATTTTGGTTTAATAAAGTTTTCATGAGAAATAATCAACTAACGAACTTTTTCATTAAAATACAATGAAGTTTAATATAACCGTCTTTTCAATAACTAATGTACAAACCTTTAGATCATTCACGGGATAACAACCTACCCCCCCCCCACACTATTTTTTTATAGCACGGTATTCTAAGTATTTGGGTAATTCAAAGAAGAAGTTTTTCATTAAAATATTATATATTTCAATACGGGTTTCTTTTAAATCGATATTTTAAATTCTTGGCAATTACGCCTCTACAACTCTCGTCAAAGGACCGCTAATGGATGGTACGGATTATCGCACATCCTTGGAACAGTAGAGCGAGATGCAGAACTCCTCACGGAGTATTCGGTCTTGAAAAGAAATAAAAATACGGTTTTTAAGAAATACGACTTTTCTAAATAAAAACTAAACTTTGGAAATTATATAAAGCTATGAATACGTATTTTCAACAAAGTCATATTATGAAACTATATTTTTAAAAATGAAAGATTAAAATTTTAATAAAATACAATCAAGTTTCCAAAATAGCTAGTTTTCATAAAAATATCATAAACTTTTAAAAGCTAGGTTTTTATCACTAAAATATCATAACAATCAAAATACATGTTCATGAAAACCTTAAATATTATAAATCAGCCTCGAGATTTAAATTTTAAACTATATTAAAGTATTTTTCATTAAACTCTCTCGAGATATGCAAACAATATTTTAAGGAATATAGACTAATATAGGCTTAAGCGGTATCATTTCTCTTGAGCCTCAGGGAGCCGGAGAAAGTGAGTGCTTGCCTATTCAGGCTAGACAACTTAACGGAATTATCAAATGGCAATTGTCTTGAAAAAGACACAAATCCTGCCGTCTATGTGCAGCAGTTGCCGATTACTCTTGAACCTAAGAATTTCAAGAGCTAAATCCATTCATAAGTTCTTGACTTCAATCTGAATCCAAACTCAAACTAGAATCCTAAAATCAAACACGAACTTAAATATTTGATCATGAACCTGAACACTCGAATTCAAATATCAAACTCAATCTCGTATACTTGACTCGACTTGACCGAACCATGGTTATAAGTTGACATGAACTTGACATGAATACCTGAACACATGATTACATCTTGAAAATGAGCCTGTACATTTTATATCCATGGATTTGGCCAAGACCTGTAATCTTAATTTATACAATACAATACGCGGGGATAAAGGGGTAGATTGGTACGGAACATATATCATGGTACGAGATATCACTTTAAAAGACACCTACATAAATTCACATGTCGTTGTCCCGTGGGTTATAACGGGGCCTTGTACTATATGTTACCATAGTCCACGGCGTAAGATGGACTCCTCTCGTATACAAGAATACCTTCTTTATCAAACTACAAATAATCACGTTAGAAAAACTATCTTATACCAGTAAATAAACATGCTTAGATACTCTCTATATATAACCTTGCCTGTTCATATTCACTTGATTTCTATTCACTTTCATTCATCATTACTTAATTCTTTTGGGGACTTACCGAGCGATAATTCGCTGACGACATTCCTCTCTGTTTGTTTTCTTGGGAGGACCAGACTCTGAAGGTATAGAGCAGAGCCAGGAAGATTTGGACCAGTTCACTTCTCAACCTGATTGTTAGCTCCTTCTTGTATTTACTTCCAGTATGTCATTGTTTAAGCATTTGCTTTATCATTGTATCTTGTTATTACAAACAATTGTATATAAATTTGAATGTAAATAAAGTTGATGTTTCATTTTATTACTCTTGTTATTCTTGCACATTGTTATATTACTTAATTATACTTAACGTATTTTATTAGTAAATACGTTGCGGGCTTGCCACGTCACTGTTTCCGTCCACTGGGAAGCGGGGCGTGACAGTGAGGATTTTGCCTTTTAGGCGAAGATGAAGTTTGTGCCATTTAGGCGAAGATGGATTTATTTCTAATAAACAAATCTTAAAACAAATAGGATTAAGATTATAGAATCAATTCTAACACGTGCTACTCAAAAAATATAGGTATTTATTTATCAAACGATTGCAATCTTGGGTATTTATATGCAATTTAGCCGTTTTTAACCTCTTTTTGAATTTCAAACACGTCGTTTTTAACTTCTCTTTTTGAATTTCAAACACTCTGATCTCTCTCTCAAAAACACATTCAGACACCAAGATTTAGGTTATCAAGAGATATGCAGACCAAAAGAATTCGATGGTTCAGGAGTGCTTAATCTCAAGGAAATGAACACTGCTCTATTAACTAAATGGATGTGGAAGTTTATCTCTGAACCTTCACTTCCATGATATGAAATTATATCAAACTCATATTACAGAAGAAGATCCTTTTGGTATTCCAAGTTTCCGCGTTCCTCATTCATTTACTCTTTCTGGAAAGGCACCATTAAAAGCTTGCGGGCATTTTCTAAAAGTCTTAAAGTTATATGTAAAAAGGGTGATATTGTTAGGTTTTGAAAAGATGTGTGGTTGGGAGATCTACCGATCACAATCATTTGTCCATTGTTGTTCGGTTTGACAACGAATCAAGAAGCATTAGTTTTTTCTGTAAGAGAATTTAGAAACAAAGAATGGTTTTGAAGTCTAAGATTTAGATACTATCTTACTGAAGAATATCAAAATGAATTAATCAACTCTCTTATTTCAATTACTTCCTTCTACTCACCTTTCAAGAGAAACTGATATCTGGAGTTGAAATTGGACCGCAGACGGAAAATTTTCTGTTAAATCTCTTTACAAGTTCTCATCGTTTGGTGAATGCAAATGTCCAATTGCTAAGGTGCTATAGAAATGTAATATTCCATCTAAATTTAAGATTCACATGTGGCTTGTAATAAAAGAGAGACTTCCTTTGGATGTGATAATAAAAAAGGAATTGATAAAGGAACTTTATGTGTTCCGTGCAACAAGAAACCGGAGATCGTCGAATATATCTTCCTAAAATGTGCTTTCGTAAAGTCTATATTGGCTCATACAAGACATTTATGGAAAATTTAAAAAAAAAACATTGTTGAATGTTTTCATTACGGACTAAGTAGAGAATAAAATGGTTTGACAAGAAGATTAGAGATATTTGGGATATATTTGTTATGGCGTTTTGTTGGTGTATTTGGGTTGAAAGAAATGCTTGAGTTTTCAAAGAGAAAAAATCATATTCTTTAGCTGTCCTTCATAAAATCAATATGCTTCTGGAGTTTTGTACAATCACTTCGAAAAGAAAATGGATATCTTTTTTATAGATCGGTAGAGTATTTTTTAATCTCCTAGGTTATCTAATATTATTTACCTTGATATGTGAATTATTATAAGATTCATATGTTACGTATTGTATCTTTTTATTTTTATCTTGTAATTTCTTTCAATTCATAATTTTAATGAAACGTTTATCTGGCTAGGGCACCCTGCAGTGGCCTTTCACATAGACTAGTGTGGCCCGCTGGATATTTTGCAGTTAGGTCTCTAGACCCCCACGGTTCGTGTGAGAGGCCTCTGCAGTTTTTGACCTGCAAAGTCACTGCAGGTCCCGTTTTCTCTTTTTGACCCTATCCATTGTTCTCAAGAAAAAAGGATTTAGATCATCCATTTCTATTTCATTAAGAAACTCTATAGCTTCATTCTAAACTCATAATATTTAAATCACAAATAAATTTTACTGTAAATTCATATGCACTGCATGAGCAAAAAACTAGCCCACATTGACTTTTCTATAATATTGTGCATTTAATTTATATGGAGCATTAATCTGTTTTCCACACGTTACAATAGGTATCATCGAGGTCGAAGTGAGAATAAAAAAAAAACTTCAGTTTATTTATATTTTTAATTTTCTTGATATTCTATGTCCTCACTTCCAACCATGTAGATGGAGCCCGTATCCATCATTAACAAAAAAAGTTAAAATAAAATGTTTTATAGTAGTTTGAAAAGTGATCATTAGATTTTGCACTAACATGTTTTACTTGATATTGTAGACATCCCGATAAAAAATGAAATCGGGATCAACCGTTCAACTGGTTTCCACGCGCGCAAAGAGGAGGAGTGGCAAAGTTGTCGCAACTGAGCTAAATCTTAGACAGACACGAGTGGTGAAAATCCAAAAGGACGTAATTCTCCGCATAGTTGAATGGAAGAAAATGATTTATGTAGCCAATCCAAAACGTTTGTAATACAACTTGTTAATTACTGTTGATATTTGTTATTCCACGTATTGCCAGTTTCATGTTATGAAAATCATCATCAAATAATATCATACATGATCTTTTTCATCAATTTTACAATGTATAATAATGAACAAACAGAAGCTGCATATTAAATTAGCAAAAGAAACAGAAGTTTCATTTGATTTCTTAGAGTTTTTTATGCATGATGAATTTACGGAATAAATGATTAGAATGAACTAAATGAAATGAAATGAATTAATTTAGAAGTACGTTATGTGATGATCATAAATTAATTTAGACTGCGAAACTAAATGGAATGAATGTGAGGAAGCAGGAATAGAAGAGGAAATGACAACAAACATTAATGCATAAACAACAATGTACCGTGTGAAGAATGTTTTCGGAGCTCAACAGCAAAATTTGTTTAGTAGCCCTTCAGCAAGAGATCATAATCCAATTTAATTAAGAGAATGGCAAATTCATTATCTTAATTTCCTATCAAAAATATAATAATTTGGAGCAATACAAATGGACACCGCCCAAGTTCTGAAACATTGAATTGATGATTATATTTATGGCCATGCCAATGAGAAATGACTTCAAAATTGAGCATCCTGATTCCATGCACATATGTAATACAAAATGTCGAATGCCGAAAATACCCTAAAAATTCCTTAAAATTACATGACTGACACTACTAACAAATTTAGGTCAAGGGCATAAAACTGTGAACGCCTTCTTGCGCACGCAATCACTCCAGAAATATAAGATCGTTCAGTCAAGTTCGTCAAGAATTTTGATTTTCGATACTTTTGGCAAAATGGTATAGTCAAAAATGAGTCCTGAAATTAGTTTGAGATCATATCCTAATCTCTGCGGGATGACCAATTGCTTGTAAATTCAATAATCTTTTTTAGTTATATATGCATATATGCGGAAAGAAAACAAATATGACAAAAAAAGGGAAAAGAAGAAAAAAGAAAAGCTCAAACTCAATCGATTGGAGCAGTGCATGTCTGTTGTGATCCTCTTTGCCACATCTTTCGTATATGTCCGTTGTGACTCAAATCAATTATAAGACATTGATCATCAAACAACACAGATTTTAGTTGATATAAGTGTTGTGGATAACTTGGAGAAGATGCGATACACGGAACAATTGCTTACGACCAATACACGGAATCAAAACCACGCAGATAAACAACGAATGATAATAAAACGATATTAAAGCGAGAACAAATAAGAAAATAGAATCACAATCAAATCAGAAAAAGACAAAAGATTTGTTAACGAGATTCACTCACCATATGGCTAGACCCTGGCAGAGCGGAATTTACAAAGTATACTATAATCTCGAATCAAGTACCTCCAAGAGCAACCCTAAGAGATTTCTCTCAAATTTCTTTAGATCTAAATCGTCACCCTCTCAATACAATTGTCTCTTTTAATAGCAGTACATTAATCATATGAGAGGTCCCTATATATAAACAAACCCTAATCCTATTTTAACCAGGAGATAAACTCAAATTACCAAACATAAGATTCGCACAGATTTTCCGTCGACAGACGTCTGACCAAGAAATGGTCAGACGTTTGCCAACTCTCTATAAGGCTTTGTTTCCTTAGGCAAACATCTACACTTTTACCCTCAGACATCTGCTGCTGCTCTGGATCGGGCTTCAGTATCCCCAGAAGTATGTCACAGACATCTGACTATGCTATGTTCTTTTGGTTTCGACTTGACCAAGCGTTTGCATCCTCTCCATCAAACGTCTGGCGTTCCTCTGGATTTCTGGTATGGGTCTCATGCATATCCATACGTTTGTACTCCTCACATCAGACGTCTGTAGGAAGTTTCTCCACAATTTTAATAATCTCCCACTTGGAGATACTTTTGCCATGATTCACAATGCTAATAGACTTCATACGACTCTGCTCTAATTTCTCCTCATCAGATTTTTATGGAGAGCTTCACGTACCTGCATCAGAGATCATGTTTATCTCGGTCCACGACTTTGGTGAACATATCCGCAGGATTCTTTTCTCTCGCGATCTTCTGCAGTATCAACACCCCATCTTTTAACGCTATATGTATATGTTCACCAAATGGTACCGCACCTTGATGTGCTTCGTCCGAGAGTGATATGCTGCATTTTTTGCCAAATGTATCATACTTTGGCTGTCGCTCCACAAGGTATTGAAATCTTGTTTATTGTTCAATTCTTCAAGTAGCTCTTGTTACCATATCATCTTCTTCCTGGCTTCCATAATGGCCACATATTCGGCTTCCGTAGTTGACAATACCACAATCTTTTGCAACTTAGAGACCCAGCTCACTGTTGTTCCCAAACTATGAATACGTACTCCATTGTCCTTTTCTCACTATTTCGATCATCTAAGTAGTCCACATCTATGTATCCTTGCACCTTGAGAGTATCACCCCGGAAACATAAGCATTTGTTTAACACCGAAAATTGGATACGACTTGGGTTAGAACGTATTACCTGAATTTGGGGGCAAATGTATGGGTTGATCCATTCACCTCTCCGAAAACGCTAAAGGATTACATCGCCGTATATCAGAGGTTTAAATAGATGCGACCGATGTAACTTGACTTTAGATTCCCTCTCAGGGTGATAGATTTATTGATTGTGGGGACATATTTTTTCTACAGGCGCAAGCCGCTGTAGTTAATTATATTGTGGCAGACGACAACTTTCTACACTCAAGGTTGTTTCTTTGTGTGCTCATGTATTTGACTGTTGATATGGACATCAACTTTATATTTTTTGCGCCCGTAGATTGAATACGGTTGTATGTTCCAGACCGTATGGCGCGAGAAGTCTTTGCCTTCATTTTTGTTTGCTTTTGATAAAAGCATTTCTTCTTATATCGGAGTTTTGTTTTGTGGAACATTGTTCCATGGGAATTGACCCACCACGAAGCGTTGCTTGCTGATGAGCGGGGGCTGACAAAGATTACTTGTCTTTTGAAGTTTTGATCAGGGAAGATAGAAATAGACAAAGGCGCCGTTTTCTACCGGTAATCTAAATCACGACTCATGAGAGACTTGCATAGGCTTTGATTGTAAGAGAGCGTTGCTCTGCTCGAGGAAGCCTACGTTAGTAGCTTGGTTTGCAAACATGGATTGGAAATATGTAATTGAGCAGTAGACTAAGCATTTCTTAAGTTCCAGAGATGGTTCCATGTTGGTCTCTTGGTTTACCAACATAGGGTTTATGGTATGATGAAAGCATTGATCTTGAAGTTCATGTTAGTATCTTAGTTGGCCAACATGGATGAATTTTTTTGGTGAAGACCATTGATCGGAAGTCAGATCAACGTTGTTGAAAAGACAGATCTTTTGAATGATGGAGATCATTGATCGGCCATCAAACGGATATGACCGTTGATCGGATGTCAAGTCAATGTTGTTGACAAGACGGAATGCTTGAAATGTGAATGACAGAAGGGTATTACTCCTAGTCATGAAATGAGAATCCAAGAGATGAATGGTTGAGCATTGCTCGGTGTGAATGTTTGAGCTTTTCTTACTTTGATAGGAACTGGCCTTGAAGAGGATGAGCGATTATTGGTCATGAGGACCCAGCCAGCTCTCTTAAGACGCCGAGGGATTGAAACGACATACATCGAAGGTATGGAGGGATGTACCCGAAACCATACCCCATTTATAAGAGGAAGGAACACAGTGAGTTCCAAGGATTCTATTGGTGTTTTATTTATCCAACTCATGTTTTAGTCAAGTTTTACTTGATTACATCCACATTGGTGTGTTGGTTTGCCAATGAGGATGAACTGGGTTCAATTCTCATATTGTGAGGTCCATAAATTCCTTGAAAGCATAAGCTTTGATTGGGAACTTAAGTTCCAGTCAAGTCCTTTGACTTATCTCCACCGTTGGGGAAAAAGGCTCTGCCTTAGGACACTTAGTCTCATTTGAGAACCAGGTCTATCAAGACGGCTTGAGTATTTTATTCTCAGTGGATCATTAGGATCATAGGGAAGCTTAAGCTTCAATTCTTAGCCATATTTGCTAAGTCTTAATTCGTACGCTTGGCGCTCTGAAATAATGTTTGCTTAGCGCTTGGTGGGACATGAAGTTGGCACTTGCTCTTAGCGTCAGCGCACATGCATTGCACATGGCGCAATTAGTTCTGCTTGGCGCTGGCACATGCAGCACAATTGATGATGTTTGGTGCTGGCACACATGCATTGCATGTAGTGCGCTTAGTTCTGCTCGGCACTGGCGTATGTACATTGTACATAGTGTGCTTAGTTCTTCTTGGCACTGGCGCACTTGATGGTGTCGGCACTGGAGCTGGCGCACATGTATTGCATGTGGCGCAGCATAGGTCTCAGAGCTTAAGTTCTAACTTTTTGGTACATGTTGGACAGAAAGGTTAATCTTTCAAAAACTTAAGTTTTGTGTAGCCTAGGCATCAAAGGGATGAGGAAGGAGGAAGGGGATAAGTTGTTCGTAGGGACCCACCACCTCTCTCAAGATACTGAAAGATTACAGCGACATAGATCGAAGGTGTGGAAGGATGTACCTTAGGCCACGCCTTTTTTTTTGATAGGAGAGAACACCTTGAGTTCTTAGGGATCTGTTGGAGCTTAAGCTCCGAGTTGCCGAAAAAGATTATTTGCGCCGGCGCACATGCGTTGCATGTAGCACGCTTGACGCTGGCGCACGTGTGTGCTTGGCACTATTGACACTTGCGCACTATGAAGAAAAAATTAACCTTTCAAGTGAAGTGTATGCTTCTGTCGATGTGTTGAAGCTTAAGCTTCTGTGTATCTCCTTTCGTGATGTCTCCCCACTTATTTATTAGGGAATGGTACAACATTGCTCTCTCTTTTATCCAATGTGGGACTAAAATTGCATCCTCTCATGTGGTAGAGTCTTGCTCAAACCATATGTGCATTGCACATTGCTCATAACATTTGATCCCGGAAAAGTTATATGGCCCATAAAATATCAAATCGGAAATCTTTTCAAGGTGCTTTAGATGTTATCAGAATTTATCTGATTTTCATTTAGGAGTCTGAAAAAATACATCTCGGAAAAGATTGTTTAGCGCTTTCTTGGACGTATTGAGGCCCTTTGACGCTTTGGACTCTTTTGTGTGTTTTCACTTGTGCATTGCACTTGGTGCTTGGTATGAGCATCCAAATTTTAGGCGGGAACAAATGCTCCCCACTATTTTGCCTACGTAGGTATATACATAGGTTAATTAGTGTAGGGTAGCATAGAAAGCACAATTGCGTTTGGGTCGACAGATTGTACATAACTTTCGGAACCTTAATCTGGGAAGATAGAGAGAGGGCAACGGCGCTGTCATTTACCATTGACTCAAATCACGATTCTTAAAAAATGTAGTTCTGAACCTTGAGACCCGTGAGTTACACCCTTCTCCTTTTGCTTGTGTTTTAATGACCTGGCTTAGTTTATGTGCTCGTTTTGGAGTGTTCAATTTATTCTCCTTTTAGGTATGAATAAACCCATCCTGACGTTAAGCATAGGATGCCGTCAGGTTTGTGGTACTGGGTGTAGTCCGTCGCATCGTTGCATTAGCTTATTTCTTTTCGATTCGTTTTGCTTTAAAACATTGTTCGAGTAGCCACACATTTGTTGTCTCCAAATCCTTCTGAGGAGGGACACAACATCCTAAGTAATCTTCGTTTGCCGATATATATATATATATATATATATATATATATATATATATATATTTATTGCCATCAGAGATTCAGTATTAGGTGTCACCATGGTACTTTACCTTGGGGTCAGACTCTTTGAGTCCTAGATAAGTCATTTCTACACCCTTCTGAGCCGAGATGACATCTACTGGTTTTTAGGCATGTATGTACCGCCATCGAAAGTTGGCGCTAGGAACGTACCGTCACTCCATTTTCGCTTTGACTCTTTGTGACTTGCTGACGCCGTGCCTGTACTCTACTAGTGTAAAATGGACGTCCAGGTAGTTTTTAGGCTGTATGTATTGCCATCAAGACTTGGTGTTAGTTCACATCGTTGTAGTTTTCTTTGGTTTTGACTCTTTGAGTCTTGTCGACGTTCAATTCTACCTTTTCGAAGTATGAGCATGGACTCGTCTTGTCTTTAAGCTGTTGAACTTTTTGTTGGGGTTGCTAGGACCATGCCATCACATCATTCCTTTGACTCATTGAGTCTTGTCCATTGGACCGTTTAGCCATTTTAGATCTTATTTTGTTCTTTGAGCTGAAGGGAGAAATCAGATTCAAACTCTGCTCGAGTATCATTAAACACACGTAGTGCCTCTTAGGCTTTGTGGATTACCTATCGACGAGATGTCTTTCGTCGGTAGGACCTTTAATTTGCATTTCCATTTCATTCGGTGGAGTATCATTGATACGAACCATCGGTTGAGGTCACACGGTATTCAATTAGAAATATCATTCTTTCTTGGCTTGTTGCGGGGCATTACTCTCAGCAATTTTGACCTGAGAAGATAGGGAGAGGAACAAAATCATCACCTATCGTTGACCCAAGTCGCAAGATCAAGAATTTTGCCTCTCGATTTAAGAAGTTTTGTCGTGCAATTTGAAGACCGGCCGTAGGGCAAAAGGGGTTTTCCATGTTGGTAGCTTGGTTTGCCAACATGGTTTTTCCCATTAGAGAGCGATGGATTAAGAGATATGTTTGGGTCTCCGCCACCTAAGACTTGTTAATTTTATGAGCAGTGAGAGTCTCATAAAAATAATTTTCTCTTTATGAATCGAGAGGATATCATATGTGTATTTTCTCCTTAGAAGTTGTGAGGATCCCTAAGTTTATTTTTCTCCCTGTGAATCGTAAGGAACTCACAAGAGCGTTTTCTTCTTACAAGTCGAGAGGATCTGTCACGCCCACTTCTCAGAGTGCGCAAACTACGGCACGTGACAGAGCCAACCATGCTACCTGTGGATAGGGATCATCCCTCCACAGTCACATTACGGCTGTCTATAGGATATCAAGAACAGTAAAATTATAAAACTATCTAGTACATGTCCATTAGCCATAGAATAAAAGAGTCAAGAAATGTATAAGCGGAAACGATAGTAATATCCAATAAACAACATCTGAAAATACGTCCCAATACAGGGTCACATCAAGAAATAAAAGCTGCGGAAAAACTAAACTAAACATCATTAAACTCAATCCTCACTGTTGGCTAAAGTACTCTTGTTCAGCCTGCAATAGAGATAGAGGAACTGAGCCATACAAAACCCAGATATCAGTGCGTCATAATATCAAACAATAGTAATAACCAGGATGTAACATGATATATAAACATGAATATAAATTAGCAACATGAATATAAACAGTGAGGTGCGTGTGTGTATGTGATATGTAACCTAAAATGGGCTTATATGTTATCTATACTAAAGCCTTCGAAATCAATTAATGTAATTCTCATCGTAACCCATCAGTCTATACCCCGTTCATTCCCTATGGAACCACGATAACAGGATTATTCCGTAACGCCCGGAAAAACGGCAAACATGTAATAATAGCCTTTTGAGTTACGCTTTGGATATATTCTTGATTTCCCCTTTACCCCCAGATTAGTGTTCAAGTCAGGTATTGCCAAGATAGATCTAATACCAACACAGTATCAAGCAGGTACGGATTTTCGTCTATGCAGAAAACAGGATACGTCCGTCAGGACAACACGTTAATATTGTTTGCATTACTAACTAGATCCATGTAATAAGTCAGTAGTGTGTCGTGAACCTGTCAGGTGATGTACATGCATCAACTAGATATCCAATGTAAAACTGTAATGAATATTGAAATACGATTAATGCACGGATGAACATGTATCTACCTATGATAACCTGTTGTAAGTCTATGACTAAGTATGATGCACATTAGCAAGCATGTTGTACTAAAAGAACAGTAACATGATATAATGAGGCTCCGGCATACAACTAGATATGCAATTATCAGTACGGATGCGTGCGGGTATCGAAAAACGGTAAAACTATAACATGAGATGCATAATTAAAAGACATATATTATTTTTATTCATGGATATAAATATAGTAGCATAGCATATACCAAGATAAACTTGCCTGATTGGATCTTATGTCGGGGCACGTATGTCACGTTCGACGTCGGGTAAACGTCGCGATGCGAACTACATGCATACAGGACTAGACTTGGCTACCCAAGGACGTGACCACGCTGGATAATGACGACGACTGGGTCGCCCGGATCGTCGGCGACGTGCGCGACTTCCGTGACGTCAAGAACCGAGAAAGCGAGAAAGCAAGAAAGCAAAGAAAGAAGAAAGAAGAAGAAGAAGAAGAAGAAGAAGAAGAAGGGCTGTATTGTTCTCTGGTGTTGGCTCTGGGATTCTGGGACAGAGAGGGGTGACGATGACGGGGTCGTCGGTGATCGGCGGTGAGGTGGTGAGGGAGATGGGTGTGGGCTGCAGGTGAGGTTCGGGTTTTGCAGGGGTTGGGGTTCTTGGGTTCTCGTCGGGGGGTGAAGGAGAAGAGAGGAGGCAGTGGTGATGGTAGTGATGCTGGGGTAATGGGAACGGCGACGAGGTCGGCGGTGGAGGAGATGGGTGCAGTGGGTTTCATGGGTGGGGCGTCGTTGGGTTGTGATGGTGGAATTTGAAGAGGGAGTTGATGAAGAAGATGAGGGTGAGGAGATGGTGAGGGGATGAAGGAGAGGGTGGTGACGGCGAGGGTGAGGCTAGGGTTAGGGCATGGGTGTTTCTCGCGGTAGAGGAGGCAGGGAATGAAAGAAAAGAGGTGAGAGAGAGGTATTGTAAAAATTTAGGTTTATAAAATAAGAATATATAAATATATATATATATATATATATATATATATATATAGAGAGAGAGAGAGAGAGAGAGAGAGTGAAAGTGTAGAGAGAGAGACAGAGAGATGTGAGGATTAGAATATAAATATTATTATACTTATAAAATATATAACTGTTATATTATAGGTTTAGGAAATATTATAATATATATATTATACGATTTATAGCTAATATCAAATATACTCCGAAAAATACCCGGATCATGTCTAAAAATCTAGTTTTAAAATATGGATAATATACGTATCAATCAAAACCATAATGCGATGTCCGGTTAAAGAAAATACATACCCCACGAACGGATACACGTAAAAACATGTAGCGATCCAAACGAGTCTGTTTCAATAAACAGGACATGAACACGATGTCAGAATGCAACCATAGGGTATGGGGTATGATACAGGCCATGCTAGATGTTAAAATATGTTATCAGGTTATAATTTATATTATTTAAAATATATGCAGATACTAGATATAAGATACATGTAATAGAACATATATGTGTGCATGGATCCTCTGTACTAGTAAGGATATAACGTAATCTAGAATCAAGACGGGTTTCAAGCATGCGGGTCGGGTCGGATATTATCCACAGATACCAAAGGCACTATCCGCACCCAAAGTAAATAATCAAGAAATAGCCACAATATTAGAAAACACTCAAATAGAATACGGTATAAATGAACTAGGGTGTTACATTATACCCAACTACAAAAGAATTTCGTCCTCGAAATTCCCGGAACAAGAAAAGACAAGAAAATATGAATCTAGGAAAAAAGGTGTGGAAACTTCTTTCGGATCTCGTCTTCTCGTTCCTAAGTTGATTCTCCGTGCGAACGATTCCCCCATGAAACATGTACGAGAGGGATAACCTTGTTCTTGAGGACCTTTTCTCTTCGATCTACAATCACCATTGGTCGTTCTTCATATGTCAAGTCCTCCCTTACTGTCAACTCCGAGTGATCTAGGACGTGCGTCTTATCTCGAACATACTCACGGAGTTGAGATACATGAAATACGTCATGAACACTCGCCAAGGATGGTGGTAAAGCCAATTGATAAGCTACTTCTCCCATGCGTTCGATAATACCGAAAAGCCCCACGAATCGAGAACTAAGCTTGCCTCGAATACCAAAACGGATCACTCCTCTGGTCGGTAATATCTTCAAGAATACAAGATCACCAACTGCGAACTCCAGATGTCTTTATCCAATATCGGCCAAACTTTTCTGTCGATCTTGCGCCGTCTTCATATGATTTCGGATCACGTTGAGTTTCTCCATTGTTTGCACAATAAGATCCTATCCTAACAATCTTCGTTCTCCAATATCGTCCCAACAGACAGGCGAGCGACACTTACGACCATATAATTCTTCGAATGGAGCTATCTGTATAGTCACCTGAAAACTGTAATTATATGAAAACTCCACCAAGTGCAAATGATCCTCCCATGTACCCTTGAAGTCTAACTTGAATGCTCTCAACATATCTTCAAGAGTTTGGATCGTTCTTTTAGACTGGCCATCTGTCTGCAGATGATAGGCGGTGCTTAACTTCAAACGAGTCCCCAAATTTTCCTGTAGACTTCTCCAAAAGTGCGATAGAAATCGGGTATCATGATCAGAAACGATGCTCACAGATACTCCATGCAATCTCACAATCTCCTGCATATACCGTTCTACTAACGCTTCCGTCGACTGACTAACTCAAAATGGTATGAAATGAGCTGCCTTGGTCAATCGATCAACAATCATCCAAACTGCATTATTGCCCTTTGGACTCCACGGTAATGCCGTCACGAAGTCTATGGTCATATGTTCCCACTTCCACTGAGGAATCGGAAGTGGTTGCAATAAACCAGCTACCCTTTGATGTTCAGCCTTGACTTGCTGACATACCAAGCACTTCGATACGTAGCGAGCGATCTCCTTTTTCATGCCTTCCCACCAGAAATGTTGTTGTAGATCTCGGTACATCTTTTTGCCTCCCGGATGTACGGAATATCCGGAACTATGAGCTTCCTTCATAACTTCTTCACGAATCGGCACACATAAACGGCTCCCATATCGTAACGAATCATCTTCATGAATCAACAAGTCCGTTCTAAGTCCCGCTTCTTCCTGTTCTCGAAAGTTCTGCAACCTTGGATCGTGCGACTGCGCTGCTTTAATATTATCGATCAGGGATGACTGTACTTGCAACTGCATCAACTGCCCCGAAGAATGAGGTAATACGATCTCCAACTCAAATCTCTGAAACTTATCTATGATCTCCTTCTGTGCAGACATCCGTATTACTGGCAATCGACTTAGCGCATCCGAAACTACATTAATTTTCCCCGGATGGTACTTTAGATTAAGATCATAGTCAGCCATCAGCTCCAACCACCTATGATGCCTCATATTGAGCTCTTTCTGCGTAAATAAATACTTTAGGCTTTTGTGATCGGTAAATATTTCCACCCTTTCGCCCAATAAGTAGTGTCTCCAAAGCGAAAATCACCGCTACAAACTCCAAATCATGAGTTGGGTAGTTCTTCTCATGAGTCTTCAATTATCTTGATGCGTAGACTATAACCTTCTCATGCTGCATTAGAACACATCCCAAGCCTTTCCCAGATGCGTCACCGTGAATAACCAGCCCTCCAGAACCGTCTGGCACTGTCAAGATAGGAGCTGTGGTCAATTTTTGCTTCAACGCTTCAAAAGCTAACGCACCTTTCTCTGTCCATACTAACGGTACCTCCTTTCGTATTAGCTTGGTCAATAGTTCAGCTATTCGAGTGAAGTTCTCCACAAACTTTCTATAATATCCGGCAAGCCCAAGAAAACTTCTGATCTCCGCTACGTTCTTTGGAATTGGCCAATCATGAACTACTGCAATCTTTTCAGGGTCAACGTGTAAGGCTACGCCAGCGCCCCGGTGTTCATAACATAATATTGCATTTTATATCGCCCATTCCTATGCATTTAAGAATGAAAACAGGTGCTTTTGACCCATGTCTGCTACATGTTACAGGTTACAGGTTCTTTGAGAAAAAACAGTGAAAAACACAAAAGACGACACAAAAGAAGGATTTTTGACCAACAAATAGGAGGATCTTAGTCAAGCCTAAACGAAGAACAGTTCATAGTCAACAAGGCAACGCAAGGTCCAAATTGTCAAGGCAAACGGTTAAAAGATCGCTACAAGTTTTCACTGAGAGATCTGGAGAAGACGCAGAAGCCCAATTGATAAAATAACCCAAGAACCAGAAGCCCAAAAAGATCCAAAGAATAACATAAAAATTTCAGAACCTAAGCTCACTAAAGGGCCGCGGAACCGCGGCCCAAGCGCGCCATTGCCGCGGTCCGCGGCCATATGAAGCCCATATGCGGAGAAATTTTACCAAAATGTTGTTGCGGCTTTGGAAAGATTTTCTAGGGGTATATTTGTAATTTTAGACATGCGGAGCAATTGTAAACCTAGGGTTTCTATGTCCTATAAATAGAACCCAAACCCTTGTATTTTTCACATGCCTCTATTCATGAATAAAATTCTGTTTTCTTGAAGTTAGAGGCATTAATCGTAAGTAGGTTATTTTTCTTGCCCTAGTTATAGTTTTTCATATCTGCCCTAGGTAAATTATTTTCTTGCCTTAGTTTAATTTAGTTTAGAATTTTATTAACTTGCAATAGATATTTCTTCTCTTTAATAAAATCATGTCTTTCTTCATCCCCTCAATGAGCGAGTAGTTTCCTAGCTTGTTAGGATTAGGAATAGGGAAGGATTTGAGAGATGAAGATCTCTCATCTCGTTTCTTTTGCCAATCTTTTATGAACATTAGAACTCCATGCATACCTTCTTATTCCGCTCCCTACGGCATTCTACCCTCGAGGTAACGGTAATTCCGTAGTCTAAAGGCCCGGATTTTAAGGTTTTCCATGGAGGTTAGGGTAAAGATTAAGAAAGGAAGGACAAGGATCTAGAGGGAGAATCAATCTTCCCAATCATCCTAATCCCCTTTGTTAAGATTTACCATAACACTAATATGATATATTTAATTAAAGGCAATGGAAAGAGATGTAGATCTTTGTTTACCAAATTTTCCCTAAACCTAATCCTAGCAAGTTTCTAATCTTAGTATCATACAACTTCAAGTTTTAGGTTTAATTATAAGACCCAACATCATTTGGAATTAACTCGTAAGAACTTAAAGGAGATTTACAACATCCATGTGGACTGACCCGTATTCACCGGCTAGCTGCAAAGCGACGCCGTTCTTGATTGCGGTAAATATTTTTGATCGACAAAACCTCTCTAAATCAAATGGCGCCGTTGCCGTGGATGGCGTAAAATTTTCTTTTTGTAATTTCAGGTAAATATAAAATATAAAAAAAAACCATAAAAATCTGAAAAAATCAAAAAATCAAAAAATATTCTATCATCTTTTATTGTTTGAAGGGTTTTTTTTGTGAATCTTTGCAAGTTTGACGGATCTGAAACAACACAGAAGGCAAAACAGAAAAAGATATATCAAAACAGGAGGAGCTTGAGAGTACAGAGCAGCGGAGAAAATTTGGACACCTGAAGCTTCCATTGCGCCGCGACCTCGCCGCATTACCCCTGTCAAAACCGCGATTCCGCGGTCGTCTGTGGAGTTCTCTGCGCAATTTTTGCACTGTTTGTTTCCTCATTCTTCCCTCTGCAAATCCCCATATATCTTTTGCCAAATTTTCTGCAGGATTCTTAGCGCTAAAAATCTTCTTCCCCCTTCCAATAATTGATTTTCTGCAGGATTCTTTGCGCCGCGCTAAAAAATAATTGATTGCAAGTGATTTACTGCTTTGCATATTTTAATCTGACTTTAAGGGGCTATTGACCAATTCAGATTGGGTGGGGATTTCTACACCCTTCCCAGGACCCCAGAAATCGCTTAAAGCATTTGCATTGACCACTCTTAATTAAAAAATATTAGACTCAGCCCTAAGGACGTCGCGCTCAATAGGATAGAGGACTAGTATAGGCATCGGCCGTTTATCCTAACCTGACTTTGCGGTGCCTAGGCAAGTGTGTCAAGGCTAGTGGTTTTTAATTAGGCCCACAGCGTGGTTCCTTCCCACTTACCTGGCACTTACCTGGCCGCAATTGGCGGTGAAGAGACGGTTTGAGGTCCTATCTCTAGCCCTTTGGAACAGTTATGAGCTGTCTAGCTGACCTAGGTGACCCTAGATCTAGGCCTGATTGTGCATGTGTGGTTAATTGCATTTGTGTCACAAGTCTCTTTTCAAAAATCTTTTTGCAAAAGCTCACTTAAAAAGAAAAAAGGAAAAAATCTTTTCAAAACTTGCAACTTGTCGCTAAAAGAATCTTTGCACTCACTTACACCACTTCTTCTCATTGACGTTCTCTTTCCTCCACATTCTGTCTTTCATCTTTCGACTACACTAACCCTTTTAGTGTATGTCCGGTTGGACTAGGGACCCTAGCGCCCGATTAGTCCGTGTCTCGTTGGTACCGACCGACGAACCTTTCGACTCCGAAGTCAAAATCTTGTCCACTTCTTCACTTTCACCATCACATTCTTCTTCCGAAGGTATGTCGGGATACAATCCTATCAAAACCTTACCGACGGGAATGATTCCACCTCCGTTAGGTGCGAATAACCTGAATCACCCGCCTGTTGAAGCGCCCGCACGAGTCGTGCTTCAGGATCTCTTCTACCCTGTCCGCACTTCTTTACTTACTTGTCTTTCACCACCACCGGCAAATGGGGACAATTTTGAGATCAAACCCCATTTCATCAATATGCTGCCTAAGTTTCATAGGTTGGAATCTGAAGATGCATATATCTTTGTCAATAAATTCCAAAACGTTTGCGCTATGATGAAAACGACCCAATTAAGTGATGACGCTAAAAGGCTAAGGGTCATTCCTTTCACCTTATGTGACCTAGCCGAGAAGTGGATATACAGCACCGCATCACATTCAATTAGAAATTGGGACGAGTTTGTGAAAGCTTTTCTTAAAAAGTTCTATCCCCACCACAAAACTGCTAGAATCCGTAATGAGATTATACAATTTTCACAGCTTTCTTCCGAACCATTTTGGAAATGTTTTGAAAGATTCAAAGACCTACTCGTTCAATGCCCTCACCATGGGATCGAAAGTTGGCAACTTTGCCAAACATTATACGAGGGATTGAACCCGGCATCGAAGCAGTTGCTCGAAACCATTTGTCAAGGTCACTTTCTATCCAAGTCTAGTGAGGATGCGTGACAGTTTCTCGAGGATCTTAGTGAACAAACAATTCAGTGGGAGAGCACCAAGACCATATCATCATCTTCTTCTATTGGTCAACCTAGGGCAAGCATACATCAAGTAGAGATGTCGATTGCTATGAAGGCCGAGATGGCCGCTCTTACGAAAACGCTAGAAGTGCTTGAGACCAAAATCTCAGCACCTTCTCCTGCCCCTGTTGTGCCTCCACGAACTGTTGTGCTTGTTGTTCGGATCCATCACATCTCACAGAAGAATGTCCTTACACTGCATCTACTCAAGGACAGGATCAAGTCAATGTTGCCTTTCAGCAACGACAAAGAAACGATCTATATTCTTCAACATACAATCCGGGATGGAAGAGCCACCCAAATTTCGCTTGGAACCAAAATCAACAATTCCAAGGAAATAACAATTTTCAAAGGCCTCCTCCTCTACAACAACAAGCACCTCCACAAACTCAATTTCAACAACCTTTCCAACAGCAACCTTACCCTAATCAAGTGAACAATTTTGTGCCTAACACTTCTTACCCACCAAACAATTTTGTTCAACTTAATAATAACAAGGTTAGCTCGCTCGAAAGAAGTCTAGAGGCTTTCCTAAAGCAATCTACACAATCTACAGCAAGATTAGAGACTTCTATTCAATCTTTGGTGCAAAACAGTGCCTCACACGATCAAAGTATCAAATCTATTGAGGCACAAATTGCACAATTGAAAGAGCGAGAGAAAGGAAAGCTTCCGTCTCAACCACTTTCAAACCCCGGTCACGCACATGTTGCATATGAATAGCAGAATCATAACGTAAATGCTGTGACCACGTTGAGATCCAGAAAAGTGTTGCAAAACAATGTGGGTATTAACCATGACACCCCTGCCGGTGGTCCTTCTTCATCTTCTTCACCTTCTTCTTCTTCTTCTTCTACTTCTTCTTCTTCGTTGTTAGAGCCTATTCTCCACCCTTCACACGGCTCTACTTCTTCTAGCTCAAACGGACCCTCTTCTCACAACACAAACACATCTACACGGGGTTCCGTTCCAACTCAACAATCTGATCCGCAAAAATTGGACTCAACGACTTTTCAAAATGTTCCTTTTCCAAATCGGTTGAGATCCAATAAACCAACTCCACAGATGGAGAAGATTGTAGAGTTGTTCAAACAGGTTAGCATAAATATCCCTCTTTTGGATGCAATCCAACAAGTTCCTTCATATGCAAAAATCTTAAAGGACTTATGCACCAAAAAGAGGAAGTCACAAGTACCAAAGAAAGTTTTCGTGGCTAGTGCTGTTAGTGATGCTCTTGTCAATTCTTTACCCCCAAAGCACAAGGACCCCGGTTGTCCTACTATTTCGATCACAATTAGGGACAAGAACATCAATAGAGCACTATTAGATCTTGGTGCTAGTGTCAATTTGCTACCTTATTCGGTGTACGAACAATTAGGCGTTGGAGAGCTTAAGCCCACTCATTGCACTCTCTAGATGGCCGACCGATCAATCACCCATTCTAGGGGAGAGTTGGAGGATGTGTTAATTCGAGTAGGGGATTTCATTTTCCCCGTTGACTTTATTGTTATGGATACACAACTTGTCGCTAACCCCCGGAGTCAAATTCCGGTGATACTTGGTCGACCATTCCTCGCGACTTCTAACACGGTAATCAACTGTCGTAACGGTTCAATGAATTTTTCTTTTGGCAATATGACAGTTGAGCTCAACATTTTTAAGTTAAGAAGTCAGCCTTGCGAGCCTAATTCTAGCGTACTTGATGTTTGCTCGATCAATGAGATCGCGGAGGAGGACTGTGAGTTCGAAAATTTTATGTTTGATCACAGCAATGTTGACGCCACTAGCGCGTTCCTCCCAGAATCCGACACAGCTTTCACGACGGACAAAGATTATGAGTGTTTCACCTTTGTTGACGATCTTGAAGACTCTCCACCTGAGTTTGAGTCTGTTGCTTTTTCAGATGAATTAGTTGAACCATCCGACTCGGTAGCGTACACTCGATTTGAACCTTTGATGGAATCCTTCGAGTTTGAAACAGTTACTCCATTGTTACCATCTATTGTTTCACCACCTAAACTCGAACTAAAGCTTTTGCGGTCGCACTTAAAATATACTTATCTAGGTGAGAATGAGACCTTACCCGTTATCATATCGGCCTCTCTAGCTATTGAGCAAGAGAAGGCCCTTTTAATGGTCTTACACAATAATCGGCAAGCTTTCGACTGGTCTATGGCGGACATCAAGGGGATTAGTCCCCTCATAGTCGAATATCATATACACTTGATGGATGATGCCAAGCCGGTAAGGGATCCACAAAGACGCCTCAACCCCATTATGAAAGAGGCAGTCAAGAAGGAGATTGTTAAGTGTCTTGATAGCGGTATCATTTACCGTATCTTGGATAGCCAATGGGTTAGCCCCATTCATGTCATGCCAAAGAAATCGGGCATGACGGTCATTACCAATGAGGCAAATGAGTTAATTCCTACTCGCACCCAAACAGGGTGGCGGGTTTGCATCGACTACCGAAAACTCAATGCCGCGACAAGGAAGGACCACTTTCCTTTGCCTTTCATTGACCAAATGCTAGAACGATTGGCGAGGCACGAGTTCTACTTCTTTTTAGATGGCTATTCCGGTTATAACCAAGTCCCCATAGCCAAAGAGGATCAATACAAGACCACATTTACTTGTCCCTTTGGTACTTTTGCTTATCGTCGCATGCCCTTTGGGTTATGCAATGCACCCGCTACATTTCAGCGGTGTATGATGGGGATCTTTTCGGACATGGTGGAGAAGTTTTTGGAAATCTTTATGGATGATTTCTCCATTTTTGGTGACTCCTTCGACGAGTGTTTACGGCATCTTGACGCAGTTCTTACCCGCTGTAGGGAGAAGAACCTAACTTTGAATTGGGAAAAATGCCACTTTATGGTATGAGAAGGCATTGTCTTAGGACATGTCATCTCGCAAAACGGCATAGAGGTTGATAGAGCAAAAATTTAAGTCATTTCTAATCTTCCTCCTCCTAAATGCGTCAATGATATCCGAGCTTTCCTTGGCCATGCCGGTTTTTATAGACGGTTCATCAAGGATTTTAGCAAGATTGCTAGACCCTTGACTCTCTTATTGGCCAAGGACACTACATTTGTTTTCGACTCAACTTGCATGGAAGCGTTTGAGTCTTTAAAACACTCTCTCATTTCTTCTCCCATTCTTTCATCTCCAGACTGGACTCACCCTTTCGAAATTATGTGCGACGCATCAGATTTTGCCATTGGTGCTGTTTTTGGACAGCACATTAACAAGATGCCGCACGTAATTTACTACGCTAGCCGAACACTAAATGAGGCCCAACTAAACTACACAACAACAGAAAAAGAGTTTTTAGCAGTTGTGTTTGCACTTGAAAAATTTCGGCCTTATTTAATCGGCTCTCCAGTTATAGTGTACACGGATCATTCAGCTCTTCGCCACCTTTTTGCGAAGAAGGATGCTAAATCGAGGCTAATACGTTGGATCCTCTTGCTGCAAGAATTTGACCTTGTTATAAGGGACAAAAAAGGATGTGAAAACGTAGTGGCCAATCACCTTTCACGACTTCCTTCTTCGCCTACACTTGAACTTCCTATCACTGATGTTTTTCCCGATGAGCAACTCTTGACCGTTTCTTGCGAACCATGGTTCGCCGATATTGTAAACTACTTAGCCACCGGCTTGATATCTAGAGATTGGTCGAAACAAGATAAACTTCGATTCTTGTCCCAAGTAAAGCATTTTTACTGGGATGAACCTTATCTTTTTAAATACTGTTCCGACCAAATCATTCGTCGGTGTATACCTGAAAATGAAGTTAAGAGTGTGCTGTCTTTTTGCCACGATCAAGCATGTGGCGGGCACTTTGGCACAAAGAAGACAGCCGAGAAAGTTTTGCAGTGTGGTTTCTATTGGCCACGACTCTTCAAGGATGCATACGAATACTGCAAAACTTGCTCCCGGTGCCAACACTTGGGCCGGATATCGCGGAGAAACGAAATGCCGCTCCAACCAATTTTAGTTGTAGATATTTTTGATGTTTGGGGTATAGACTTCATGGGACCATTTCCTAACTCTTTTGGAAATGTGTATATTCTTTTGGCTGTTGACTATGTTTCAAAGTGGGTCGAGGCTGTGCCTAGTCGAACGAATGGCAACAAGGTTGTCGTTCGATTTCTTAAAGAACACATCTTTTCTCGATTTGGGCACCCTCACGCAATAATAAGTGATAATGGTTCTCACTTTTGCAATAGGACTTTTGAGTCCTTAATGCGCAAATACTCCATCACCCATAAGCTGTCAACGCCATACCATCCCCAAACATGTGGGCAAGCCGAGGTCTCGAATCGGCAAATCAAGCAAATCTTGGAGAAAACGGTTTCAAAAAACCGTAAAGATTGGTCACTAAAATTGATCGATGCACTATGGGCTTTCCGTACTGCATACAAGACCGATCTTGGCATGTCTCCATACCGGCTTGTTTACGGGAAGGCTTGCCACCTCCCAGTAGAGATTGAGCACAAGGCATTTTGGGCTATCAAAGAGCTGAATTTATCTTTAGGAGATGCGGGCAGCAACCGAAAGCTGCAGTTAAACGAACTAGAAGAGCTGCGGGATGAGGTATATGAAAATGCCGTAATTGCTAAAAACCGAGCTAAGGTGTTCCACGATAAACACCTTTTGCGAAAGACATTTAAAACTGGTCAATAGGTTTTACTCTATGATACTCGGTTACATTATCACCCCGGCAAGCTTCGTTCTAGATGGAAGGGACCTTTTGTAGTCCGCACCATTTATCCGCACGGTGCGGTTGATCTTGAAAATCCAGAAGACGGTACTTTATTCAAAGTGAATGGGCATCGATTGAAACCGTTTTTCACAGCGGACCCATCGGAGGAGCTCCTGTTTTTGCAGGAGCCGATCTACACTGATTAATTTTCCTCCACTTTCACCCCTGAATTTCCAATCATTTTTTCCAAAACATTATTTCAAATAAGTTTGGGGGTGTGTATAATATGTAAATATAAGTGCCGACATTATTGACCCACTTGGTGCAGCATGACAGTGAGGACACTGTCCAGTTTAAGTTTGGGGGTATGCTCGGTAAGTTTACTTTCTTTGCATTCATATTTAATTTCTGCATTGCATCTTTATATAAAAATCATAAAAATTTGAAAAATTTTAAAAAAAAAATTAGAAAATGAAAAACCCATAAAAATTGAAAAATTTCAAAAAATTATAAAAATTAATGTATTCAATTTTGGTTAATTGACTTGAGTTTGATAAATAGGTCAACTGGCTAGGAAAAACTAGATCTTAGACTTAGTAAATTAAAAACCCTAAAAATAACCTTCCTTAAAGTCTAACGGTAAAAAGTATATGTCTTTATAGTTTATTTAGAAAAAGGCGAATTTTGGGTTCATTTCTTGGGCTAAGTCGAAACAAAAGAAAAGTATTGATGTTCTTATTAGAGTATAAGTTTGAAAAATAATTTCTAGCTTGAGTCTAGATTTTGAAAACGTATACCCTACAAAATGCACAATCACGCACCTCGAAACTTGGAATAGTAGAAGAGACCTTGAAATGCTCTTGTCTAAAGTCCTTAGTACAATGTAAATAAAAGAAAAAAAAAGTGAATAAAGAAAAAAATGGACACTGGTTTTTGTGATTACTTAAGACTGTAAAAATAGAAAAATATTTAGCGAGGGTGCTTCATCACCTAGTGCCTTAGACCAACTGGTTTGGGAGTCACTGCTAAAAGCCTTGGGTGTTGCAAAACTAGGAAGTACGCTTTAAAGTGCTAACACATCTTGTAATCGGTTGTTGGTACCTCAAGAAGTATTAACGGTCGCATGAAGGATGTGTAAGCGAAATTCAAGTAAAAATTCACCAATTAATAAATGCTTTGGACAATGGACAAGAGTATGATTGCTTGATTTGAATTTCCAAGTGTAGGGGTGATATTTACACACACGTAGGGGTATGTGATTGGGATTTAGATAAGAGAGAGGAATGAAGAATAGAACTTATATCTTTAGTAAAGTTGATAGAAATTCCTAAGTGGAGATGGAACTCGAGAAGGAAAACTTAAGAAATGCCGAAAGCTAAGTAAGTCTATAGAACATATATAATCTTAAGTTAAATGATGAGGAAGTGTGAAGAATGTGGGTGGATAATTTACGAGTCGACGATAATAGAATTCCTTGTTAGAAAACCTAATTGGAGAACAAAAGTCGAAAAGCCAAATTGATAGGATTTTGTGGGTAGTATCCGCTGAAAACCCTCAGGAGACAACACTCCTCCTACTAGGGACACCTAGAGGTTTAACGGCTTGTTGCACGTGCTCAGTGCAATCGCGTTTCCCTGCGAAAGTGCGGCTAGGTTAGATTTTTATCGAGAATAAAAAATAAGTTTGCTCGAGGACGAGCGAAAGATAAGTTTGGGGGTATTTGTTCATAACATAATATTGCATTTTATATCCCCCATTCCTATGCATTTAAGAATGAAAATAGGTGCTTTTGACCTATGTCTGCTACATGTTACAGGTTACAGGTTCTTAGAGCGAAAAACAGTGAAAAACACAAAAGACGACACAAAAGAAGGATTTTTGACCAACAAATAGGAGGATCTTAGTCAAGCCTAAACGAAGAACAGTTCACAGTCAACAAGGCAACGCAAGGTCCAAGTTGTCAAGAAAACGGTTAAAAGATCGCTACAAGTTTTCACTGAGATCTGGAGAAGACGCAGAAGCCTAATTGATAAAATAACCCAAGAACCAGAAGCCCAAAAAGAACCAGAGAATAACATAAAAATTTCAGAACCTAAGCTCACTAAAGGGCCGCGGAACCGCGGCCCAAGCGCGCCATTGCCGCGGTTCCGCGGCCATATGAAGCCCGTATGCGGAGAAATTTTACCAAAATGTTGTTGCGGCTTTGGAAAGATTTTCTAGGGGTATATTTGTAATTTTAGACATGCCGAGCAATTGTAAACCTAGGGTTTCTATGTCCTATAAATAGAACCCAAACCCTTTTATTTTTCTCATGCCTCTATTCAAGAATAAAATTCTGTTTTCTTGAAGTTAGAGCGCATCAATCGTAAGTAGGTTATTTTTCTTGCCCTAGTTATAGTTTTTCATATCTGCCCTAGGTAAATTATTTTCTTGCCTTAGTTTAATTTAGTTTAGAATTTTATTAACTTGCAATAGATGTTTCTTCTCTTTAATAAAATCATGTCTTTCTTCATCCTCTCAATGAGCGAGTAGTTTCCTCGTTTGTTAGGGTTAGGAATAGGGAAGGATTTGAGAGACAAAGATCTCTCATCTCGTTTCTTTTGCCAATCTTTTATGAACATTATAAATCCATGCATACCTTCTTATTCCGCTCCCTACGGCACTCTACCCTCGAGGTAACGGTGATTCCGTAGTCTAAAGGCCCAGATTTTAAGGTTTTCCATGGAGGTTAGGGTAAAGATTAAGAAAGGAAGGACAAGGATCTATAGGGAGAATCAATCTTCCCAATCATCCTAATCCCCTTTGTTAAGATTTACCATAACACTAATATGATATATTTAATTAAAGGCAATGGAAAGAGATGTAGATCTTTGTTTACCAAATTTTCCCTAAACCTAATCGTAGCAAGTTTCTAATCCTAGTATCATACAACTTCAATTTTTAAGTTTAATTATAAGACCCAACATCATTTGGAATTAACTCGTAAGAACTTAAAGGAGATTTACAACATCCCTGTGGACCGACCCGTATTCACCGGCTAACTGCAAAGCGACGCCGTTCTTGATTGCGGTAAATATTTTTGATCGACAAAACCTCTCTAAATCAAATGGTGCCGTTGCCGTGGATGGCGTAAAATTTTCTTTTTGTAATTTCAGGTAAATATAAAATATTAAAAAAAACCATAAAAATCTGAAAAAATCAAAAAATCAAAAAATATTCTATCATCTTTTATTGTTTGAAGGGTTTTTTTTGTGAATCTTTGCAGGTTTGACGAATCTGAAACAACACAGAAGGCAAAACAGAAAAAGATATATCAAAACAGGAGGAGCTTGAGAGTACAGAGCAGCGGAGAAAATTTGGACACCTGAAGCTTCCATTGCGCCGCGACCTCGCCACATTACCCCTGTCAAAACCGCGATTCCGCGGTCGTCTGTGGAGTTCTCTGCGCAATTTTTGCACTGTTTGTTTCCTCATTCTTCCCTCTGCAAATCCCCATATATTTTTTGCCAAATTTTCTGCAGGATTCTTTGCGCTAAAAATCTTCTTCCCCCTTCCAATAATTGATTTTCTGCAGGATTCTTTGCGCCGCGCTAAAAAATAATTGATTGCAAGTGATTTACTGCTTTGCATATTTTAATCTGACTTTAAGGGGCTATTGACCAATTCAGATTGGGTGGAGATTTCATCACCCTTCCTAGGACCCCAGAAATCGCTTAAAGCATTTGCATTGACCACTCTTAATTAAAAAATATTAGACTCAGCCCTAAGGACGTCGCGCTCAATAGGACAGAGGACTAGTATAGGCATCGGCCGTTTATCCTAACCTGACTTTGCGGTGCCTAGGCAAGTGTGTCAAGGCTAGTGGTTTTTAATTAGGCCCACAGCGTGGTTCCTTCCCACTTACCTGGCACTTACCTGGCCGCAATTGGCGGTGAAGAGGCAGTTTGAGGTCCTATCTCTAGCCCTTTGGAACAGTTAGGAGCTGTCTAGCTGACCTAGGTGACCCTAGATCTAGGCCTGATTGTGCATGTGTGGTTAATTGCATTTGTGTCACAAGTCTCTTTTCAAAAATCTTTTTGCAAAAGCTCACTTAAAAAGAAAAAAGGAAAAAATCTTTTCAAAACTTGCAACTTGTCGCTAAAAGAATCTTTGCACTCACTTACACCACTTCTTCTCATTGACGTTCTCTTTCCTCCACATTCTGTCTTTCATCTTTCGACTACACTAACCCTTTTAGTGTATGTCCGGTTGGACTAGGGACCCTAGCGCCCGATTAGTCCGTGTCTCGTTGGTACCGACCGACGAACCTTTCGACTCCGAAGTCAAAATCTTGTCCACTTCTTCACTTTCACCATCACATTCTTCTTCCGAAGGTATGTCGGGATACAATCCTATCAAAACCTTACCGACGGGAATGATTCCACCTCCGTTAGGTGCGAATAACCTGAATCACCCGCCTGTTGAAGCGCCCGCACGAGTCATGCTTCAGGATCTCTTCTACCCTGTCCGCACTTCTTTACCTACTTGTCTTTCACCACCACCGGCAAATGGGGACAATTTTGAGATCAAACCCCATTTCATCAATATGCTGCCTAAGTTTCATGGGTTGGAATCTGAAGATGCATATATCTTTATCAATAAATTCCAAAACGTTTGCGCTATGATGAAAACGACCCAATTAAGTGATGACGCTAAAAGGCTAAGGGTCATTCCTTTCACCTTATGTGACCTAGCCGAGAAGTGGATATACAGCACCGCATCACATTCAATTAGAATCCAATCCTTTAATCTTGGCGATTGGGAGTCGCAATGATTTATCCATTGCACTTTATTCCAAACAATTAAGGCTTAGAGTCCAATCCTTTAATCTTGGCGATGCTTGGAAAAGGTAACGTTTTCCCCCATTTCAATTTTTCATAGTATTCATCTTTTGAATTTTATGCTCTACTTATTGTAAGTATGGTTTTTAGTTGAATCGAAAAGTTGACATCATAGCAACCCGCTCCCCCCCCCAACCCCACCCCACCAAATAAGATGAGGTTCTTATACGAGCAAAACACAAATCTCACATTTCAATAGATTCATTTGTTGCTTAATGGTGCATAGTAAATTGTATGAAATCTAAATGTTGCAAGCATAGAATTTTTTGGGCCTGAAAATGGTTAAAAGCACAACTGGAAGAAAAATATAATTGCAGAAAAATATAGGGTTTCAATCTTGGACCCCTGAAATTTACCTGACTCTAAATACAACCCCTAAAACTTACTATTTCAAATTCAACCCCAAAACTTATGACTAAACCAAATAAACTCTTATGGTTAATTTCCATTCGTTAAACCATTACTAATAACCATTAGGGGATTAAAATGACATATTTACTCATTCCATCCAATGCTCTTCAATAATCAAATTGATGAATTGGGAAAATATTAATCTAAGCATTATTGTTAGTGAATTAAAGGGGGAAGATGGAAAATTATCTTGAGAGAAATCAATGAAAAAACCTTAGAAAAGATAGTGAAATCAAAGAAACTAATATTAGATTGTATAAATGAGGGTATATTAAGTGAAATATAAATAAAAGTAAATTAACTTAAAACGAACCATGAAAAAACTAATGATATCAAATAATGACACATTTTGTATATATAAAAATATCATTTACCCATAGTTAAGGTTAGGATTAGAGATTTTTGACAACTTATATAAACGTGTAGCTTTGAAAGAGTGTGCATCGTCGTGAGGAAGAGGTTCATTTGAAAAGAAATGTTGGTTCCAAAGAAGTAGGAGAATTTTGCATGCCTTGGAGAGCTAAAAAGGCAGTTTAGTTGAGAGAATGAGAGGTAAATTAGGATGAATTTTTTGAATCCTAACCTAAGTTAGTCCTAACACAAACAGAAACAAGGTTAAGATTACAGAAGGTCCTGTTTAAACAATTAGAAAGTTGTTGTATGTAGAAATAGTATGTTTTAAGGGTTGTATCTAAAATTAGCTAAGTTTTAGAGGTTGAATATAGAAAAAAAAAACAAAATAAATATGATTGTTTTATGCTTTTGTTACAGGATTTCTAAATCCAAAGCACATTTTGTACTTAGCTTAAGAAATAAACAAACATCTAAAATGCAACATTAAGAATACCTTGCTCTTTCAATTTCTCCTTCAATTTATAAGGGGATCTAACTAATTCAAACTTTTCAGGGGATGAATTATGAAGATCTTCTGCTTGGAGATCAACAGGATCTTCATTGCAGTGCATGTCCTCACTTCCAACCATGTAGATCGAGACGGTATGCATCATTAACAAAAAAAATATAATATAAAATGTTTTATGGTAGTTTGAAAAGCGATCATTAGATTTTGCACTAACATGTTTTACTTGATATTGCAGACATCCCGATAAAAGATGAAACCTGGATCAACCGTTCAACTGGTTTCCACGCGCGTAAAGAAGAGGAGTGGCAAAGTTGTTGCAACTGAGATAAATCCTTGACAGACACGAGTGGAGACAATCCAAAAGGACGTAATTCTCCGTATAGTTGAATGGAAGAAAATGATTTATGTAGCCGATCGTTTGTAATATAACTTGTTAATTACTGTTGATATTTGTAATTCCACGTATTGCAAGTTTCATGTTATGAAAATCATCATCAAATAATATCATACATGATCCTTTTGATCAATTGCTTACGACCAATCCACGCAATCAAAACCACACAGATAAACAACAAAAGACAATAAAACGAAATTAAAGCGAGAACAAATAAGAAAATAGAATCACAATCAAACCAGAAAAGATGAGAGATTTGTTAATGAGGTTCACTCACCGTATGACTAGTTCTCGGCTGAGCGGAATCTGTAAATTCTATTATAATCTCGAATCAAGTACACCCATGAGCAACCCTAGGAGATTTCTCACAAATCTCTCTAGATCTAAACCGTCATCCTCTCAATACAATTGTGTCTCTTAATAGTTGTACGTTAATTATATTAGAGGTCCCTATATATAGGCAAACCCTAATCATACTTTAGACAGGAGTTAAACTCAAATTACCAAATATAAGATTCCCACAGATTTCCCATCGACAGACGTCTGACCAAGAAATAGTCAGGCGTCTGCTAACATTCTATAACGCTTCGTCTCTTTGGGCAAACTTCTTCTTCATCATCTTTACTATCAGACGCATGCCGCTGCTTTGGATTGAGCTTCAGGATCTCCAAAATTCTGTCACAGACGTCTGGCTACGCTATGTTCTTTTGGCTTCGACCTAACCAGACGTCTGCATCCTCTCCATCAGACGTTTGGCGTTGCTCTGAATTTCTGGCATGACTCTCGTGCATATCCAGACGTCTGTACTCCTCATATAAGATGTCTGCAGAAAGTTTCTCCACAAGTTTAACAAACACCGACTTGGAGATACTTCCGCCTTGATTCCCAACGCTAATAGACTTCACACGACTCCGCTCTACTCTCTCCTTATCAAATTTTCATGAAGAGCTTCACCAACCTGCAACAGAGATCCAGCTTATCTATATCTACGACTTTGGTGAACATATCCGCATGATTCTTTTCTCTTGCGATCTTTTACAGTGTTAACTCCCCATTTTCTAACGCTATACGTATGAAATGGTACCGCACCTTGATGTGCTTCGTACGAGAGTGATATGCAACATTATTTGCCAAATGTATCGCACTTTGGCTGTATCTCCATAAGGTATTGAAGTCTTGTTTCTTCCCCAATTCTTCAAGTAGCACTTGCAACCATATCATCTCCTTTCTGGCTTCCATAATAGCCACATATTTGGCCTCCTTAGTTGACAATACCATCACCTTTTGCAACTGAGAGATCCAACTCACCGATGATCCCCAACTGTGAATACATACCCCGTTGTTCTTTTCTCACTATCTCGATCACCTGAGTAGTCCGCATCTATGTATTCTTGCACCTTGCGAGTAATGCCCAGAAACATAAGAAATTGTTTAACGCCGAAAACCAGAGACGACTTGGATTATAACATCTTATCTGAATTTGGGGGCAGATGCATAGGTTGATCCATTCACCTCTCCGAAAATGCTAAGGGGTTATAGCACCGTATATCCAAGGTTTGAATAGATGGACGGATGTAATTTGACTTCAAATTTCCTCTCAGTGTGGTTTATTGACTGTGGGGACATATTTTTCCTATTGGCGTAAGCCTCTGTAGTTAATTACGTTGTCGCGGACAACATCAACTTTCTATACTCCAGGTTGTTTCTTCGTGTGTTCAAGTATTTGACTGTTGATATGGCCAACAACTTTATATTCTTCATGTCCGTGGATTGGATACAGTTGTATGATCCAGACCGTAGAGCATGAGAAAGCATTGCCTTCATTTTTGTTGGCTTTTGAGAGAAGCATTGCTTCATATATCGGAGTTTTTTTTAGGAACATTGTTCCACAGGAATTGACCCACCGTGAAGCGTTGCTTACTGATGAGCGGGGGTTGACAAAGCATTTCTTGTCTTTTGGAGTTTTGATATGAGAAGATAGAAAGAGGACACATGCTTCGTTATCTACCGCTGATCCAATTCATGACTCATGAGAGACTTGCATAAGCTTTGATTGTAAGGGAGCATTGCTCCGCTTGAGGAGGCCCACGTTAGTAGCTTGGTTTGCTAACGTGGATTGGAGATATGTGCTTGCGCAGTAGACTAAGCATTGCTTAAATTCCATAGATGATTCCATGTTTGTCTCTTGGTTTACCAACATGGGATTTATGGTATGATGAGAGCATTGCACTTGAGGTTCATGTAAGTATTTTGGTTGGCCGACATGGATGAATTTGTTTGGTGAAGACCATTGATCGGAAGTCAGATCAACGTTATTGAGAAGAAAGATCTTTTAGATGATGGAGATCATTGATCGGCCATCAAAAGAAGATGATCGTTGATCGGATATCAAGTCAACATTATTGAAAAGACGGATTTCTTGAAATGTGAATGTCAAAAGAGTATTACTCCTAGCCATGAAAAGAGAATCCAAGAGATGAATGGTTGAGCATTGCTCAGTATGAATGTTTGAGCTTTGCTCACTTTGATTGGAACTGGCTTTGAACAGGATAGGGGATCGTTGGTCATAAGGACCTAGCCACCTCTCCGAATACGCCGAGGGATTACAACGACATACATTGCAGGTGTGGAGGGATGTACCATAGACCATACCCTATTTATAAGAGGAGGGAACACAGTGAGTTTCAGGGATTCTGTTGGTGTCTTAGTTATCCAACTCATGTTTTAGTTAAGAATTGCTTGATTACGTCCATATTGGTGTCTTGGTTTGCCAATGAGGGTGAACCAAGGTTCCATTCTCATATTGTGTGGTGCATAAGTTCCTTGAAAGCATAAGCTTTGATTGGAAACTTAAGTTCCAGTCAAGTCCTTTGACTTATCTCTACCATTGAGGAATATAAGCTCTGGCTATGGCCATTTAGTCTCATTTGAGAACTAGGTCTATGCAGGTGGCTTGAGAATTTTATTTTCAGTAGATCATTGGGATCATAGGGAAGCTTAAGCTTTAATTCTTAGCCACATTTGCTAAGTCTTAATTCGTGCGCTTGGCTCTCTAAAATGATGTGTGCTTGGCACTTGGTGGAACATGAAGTTGGCTCTCGCTCTTGGTGCTGGCGCACGTGCATCGCACATGGTGCAATTAGTTCTGCTTGGCCCTGGCGCATGCAGCACACTTGATGGTGTTAGGTGCTGGCGCGCGTGCATTGCACATGGTACGCTTAGTTCTTCTTGGAGCTGGCGCACTTGATGATGTAGGTGTTGGCGTACGTGCATTGCATGTGGTGAGCTTAGTTCTGCTTGGCGCTAGCGCACTTGATAATGTTGACGCGGGCGCACTTGATGATGTTGACGCAGGCTTTGGCACATGTGCATTACACGTAGCGCAGCACAGGCCTGAGAGCTTAAGTTCTACTTTTTTGGTTTATGTTGGACAGAAAGGTTAATCTTTCAAAAACTTAAGTTTTATGAAGCCTAGGCTTCAAAGGGATGAGGAACGAGATGAGTTGTGAAAGTTCCTAGTGCCCTTACCACTACAACTGCGGCAATGCAGAATCGAAAAACAAAATTTTTACGGGAAACACTAGAAACTAATACCTAGCGATCATTCCAAATACTAAACTAGAAAACAAGCATGCTAGGTTTAAAGAATACAACCTTTGATGCGTGTCCACCAAATCGTAAAAGACCCCTCCAAGATCCTCGTAGGCCGTTACAAACAAGCTTGAGGGGCGATCACCTTTGCCAAAGATGATCCAGCCGAGAGAACCGATCCAAGTTCCAGCTTCACCTAGTGAAGCAATCGACGCTCCAAGCTTGCTAAAAATGGAGAGTGGGGATGTAGGAATTTTCCACTATCATTTTCACTTTCAAGCTAAAACTCAAGAGAGCTATAAAGAAGAAGGAAGAAAAGGATGAGAGCAAACTGTAATACCCAGCCCCTTTTTATACAAATATCTGTATTTTTGTTATTCTTGAACTTTATTTAATTTTATTTCTTCTAAACCCAAAAAAATCCAAATCCTATTAGATCTTAATTTTTTTCTCTCTCTCTCTCTGATCTCTCTCACTCTCTGTCCTTCTCTCTCTGATCTCTCTCACTCCCTCTCTCTCTGTGTTCTCTCTCTCTCTCTCTCTCTCGATCCCCCTTTCCCTCTCTCTCTGGCTCTCTCTTTCTCTCCCTCTCCTGTTCTCTCTCACTCTCACTCTAGCTCTCTCTGTCTCTCTTTCTCACACACTCTCTCTATATCACTCTCTCTGCCCTCTCTCAATCTCTCTATCTCTTTACAACTCCATCTCTTTCTCTCTCACACTCCTATCAACCGGGCAACACCACAAACACCAGTGCCAAAACCGAGCCTGTGCCACCAAGTTCAAGCCGAGGCCAAATCTTGTCGTTGTTGCCGCGCGTGTGTCGTTGCCGCTGCCGTGTACCCCAAAACGTCTCCAGGCAAGTTCTCTACTTGCTACATACTAAATTATGTTTGTTACAAACTAAAATCGTATAGATTCCGTAGTTACTTTTCCCGATAAATTATATGATGTACCTGTTCGATACATGATCCCAATGAAAATACTCACCTAATTTGACAGAACTAGATTGTTTATAATGGCCCGTGTAGTGATGAACACCTTGTACAAATTTCGCTGGAATATACGACTATTAACGACTAAAACGACTACTCCCAAGTATACCTGTAAAACTGGAAATTTCTTGTACCTGAAAACCGTTAAAAATCACCATAAATTATATACATACTGAAATGATGCGTTCGAGGGCTTAAATCGAATCCGACTCGACGAAATATAACCTTATGCAAGGTTCTCATGGTTTCTGTACTTAAATTGTGACAATATTTAGATCAGAGTGCGACTCTGGACTGCAGTCCAGAGCGACTCTAGTTGTTGTTTACTGTCCCGTAATGGGTACCACCCTGTTTCCTTAACTCGTAGGCTACAGAACGCCGCAGTTTATAAAAGTTGATTCTGTTAGATAGATAACACAAGTGGTTTCACCCTGTTTCGTCATCATTTTCTATTTAACCTGTAATTTAAAAGATCGGGACGTATAACAGTCCCAACAGAATCAGAATTGACATAGTAGTATTGAACAGCGTATAACTCATAACGTACAGACGCGATTGAGAATCCGTCTATTGCGTTGATAACCTTACTGAAAATCCTAGATTTCATTCAACTGCAGTGTCTCTAAATTCTGATCCCAACTGGGATTAAAATGTGTTGCGAAACGGACTTCCGATTCTGAAACCGGATTTCCAGCCGTGAACGCTTAAAATGAAATGGCCATAACTAGTGATCCTGAAACCCGATTGTCATGAAACCAAATTCGCTGGATAGATGATCAAACATACTATTTATTCCCCTTTCATTATTTCGCTAAACTGTACCAGTATGATTTGTGATAAATTGTGCAAGTGGTAGATTACTGATTCATGACATCCTAATCATGCTTTACATACTGTTTACGCATCATATCATACATATGTCACTGCATGGATAACCTAATGATCATTTGCATTACCCAGTGTTAGGTATTAGTGATGATTGTGGCAAGTACGTTAGTGTTCGTGCATAAGTGAATAAGTGAAAGTGACATGTACTTGTACACAATCAGTGAACCTTATTATTCTATTGCATTGTCGACGTCTGTGGGACGCGTGTACGTGTGACTATAAGTGGTATGGGAAACTTATGGAAACTCTTGCATGGGTGTCACAGATAAGGCACCAGACATTGCTATTTATCTTAGATATTAGTCGGGACGTGCTTAATGGAAGTCCTACCTCCAGTTCTCGCGCAGACTTGTCACAGACCGATTAGTATTTGAGGTTATGGTTAGCGTTTGATGTAGACTACGGGGTGTGGGGTAGTTTTAGTGTGAGTTCAACAGAATCTCGGGAGTCCCATGCCGGCTTATATATATGGAGATATATGGAGATTTACAGGGTACATGATTATTACCGTGAGTTACATGTTAGGCCCGTGGTCTCTTGCCCTTGGATCCTACCCTTGGATGGAGGACACTCGCGAGTGGTTGACTCTCACACTTGGACTGACGATAGGCTTAGTGACCTGTACAGTGAGACTTAGAGACTGATAGGGATGATAGCATCGATATACATACTTACTGTGTTGACATACTTGGCATATTATTTTACTGCTTTTACTGTTCTACTGCATTGATTACTGCATGTTCATACCTATACCGTCATTGATTTACTGTTATATATATTTATTATCACTGTTAGAGTTGTCACTTGGATTTATATATTATATTGCTATTGTGTCGCTCTGACGACCTGAGTATGCAAGCTCAGTGCGAGGAGAGGATTTAGCCTGGACCAGGACCAGACGTACATCACGGACATCTTGATTAGCTGTCCAGAGTTATTCCTTTTTGTTTCCCATCAGGTCAGTTCTTTATATTGTTTTGTTTCAGTTACTGCACTTCTCATTACCTGTGCATTATTTACTGTTTACCACGTAAAGCGAGAAGCCGAAGTGTGACTACGGCAGGACATTTCCTTGACCGTAGGAGCATGGCTGGCCTTGTCAACCCCTCGTATTCCGTATTTTGGGAAGCGGGGCGTGACATGGTTTAGTTGGTATCAGAGACCAGGTTTTGCTTCGATTGGGATTGCAGTTTTCCGTGTATAGCTTGGCAATCTAAGACATTCCTTGGTTTAGGTTGTAAACTTGTCATTCTTGATCCATATTCACATCGAGCATTCTGTTATCCATCCGCTAGGGTTTCGGGTGACTTGGCAAAGTTACGTGGTTGTAATTGTGAACTATATCATAGTTACACTACCGTACTCTGTTTAAGTGACTTAGAATCATACAGTTGATTTTCCACTTGTAATGAAATTCATCACATCTGATATTCTTGAATCTTTGTCCAATCCGTATTACCTTTTGATTCTTATAGCTTGTGCCTTATATCATCCTCAAAATTATTGTTTCAGGATCATGTCGTCCAACGACTCTTTCTCTATCTCCACTCCCCAGAATCAGACCATTGAGATTCTGAGTGTACTGCAAGGTCTGAAGGAAGCCCAGGAGCGAACGAACGACTTGTTAGTTGAAGGACTGAGAAGGCAGGTGAATCAGGCCCCAGCGGGAGTCTCAAATTGTAAAGGGATCCCTGTTAGGCGAGGAAAAGAGAAGAAGATGAAGCGCCAATTTGTTTCCCCGCGACAGAAGGAGCAAAAGACCCTATGTTGTGGGTACTGTAAGAAGCCAGGACATCTTCAGAGGGATTGTCGTCGTGCACAAGGGAAATGTCTGATTTGCGGATCCAGCAAACATCTCATCAACGGTTGCCCAAAAAGAAAAGAGCTACAAAGAGGAGACTCATCCACACTCTCCACTTCTGCCAAGTGATGATTATGGCGTAGTTCGAACTTCGAGGATAAGGCAGACCCATCGCAAGATTCAACTCGTGTGACGAGAACGCAGTGGCCTAGTAATCGAAGAAGAGTTATTATGTTTTCTGCTTTCAATAATAATGCTGTTACCCCTTTTGTAAAATTTCTTTTCATTTGGAATCTTGTATCCGTCAAACTTTTAGTTGAATGCAATAAAAACTTTGAATCGTAACATATGTATCATTCTCTTGTTTTTTTCCCTTTATTTATACTATTCATTACCACAGCAATTTAATTCTGATTTTTTTTTCAGTTCCTGCCTACCGCATATTTCCCTATACTCCGTACCCTTAGCTATTTTCTTGATGTGTTGCATTGTTTGATCATGACTCTTACTTTTCAGGCCATGGCCCACCCTGGAGCAGCACCGCATCTAGATGAGGATGCACAGTCATGCGTTTCCTTAGACGCACACTGATGAGTTCTGATGATGAGATCAACGATCCCCAGGTCATTTTCGGAAACAGCGATTCAGAGGACGAAGGAGTAGCCGCTCCCGAGTTTTACATGATAGGCGATTCCGACGAAGAGGAAGGAGACCCTGAAGAGAACCCGATAGAGGAAAATCCCGAGGAAGACCCGATAGAAGAAAATCCAGTGGAGGAAAATCTCATGGAAGAGAATCCAGAAGAAGAGAATCACATGGAATCAGACCTCGATGAAGAAGCTCCAGCCGAGGAAGAAGGACCAGAAGGACAAGACCCTGCTGTGGAAGAACTCCCATTGGCGGTCCCCGCGAGGCGCTATGGAAATGGATGCCCCTACCTGAGCGCGCGAGCCTACCGCAACCTGCTGAATCTCCACAACCGCGACTGACGGGATTTCTTTTAGATGTTGTCTTCTCTGGCCAAATAAATCTGGGTATAGTTTAGGGCTACACTTCGTTTTTGAGAATGCTTTGTTTAAAATCTTCTGGAATGAAATAAATTGCTGAGTTCGCTAATCTTTCGATCTTCTTAGTTCACTTGATGCTTGATTATTTCTTCTATACAATTATTTTCCTACTGAGATCTGCTCACCCCTACTCCTTACATTGTTTTAACACTCACTGAGATTAACAAGTACCGCACTCAATCTTTTTAGAGGTCCACCCTTCATCCTTCGTCTGTGCCTCGTTTGGATTCCTTCTAGGAGGTGAAGTTCATAGTGAAATCTCCGGGTTCGCTAACCCTTTGAAATTTTGATTCGCTTGATGTATCGACCGTTATCCTCCCCATACATTAGTCCCTGTAGTCCCTTTTCTGCTCACCCTTACTTCCTGTGCTGACCTGACCCCAATCTCTTTGACCTTCAGCCTAAAGCCGCCACACTCCGACCCTTGAATGAGCCACACTCCATTGTAACCCCTACCCTAGTTAGTCCTATACATATTTGTGTTTTATCTTTTACCCTAACTATATTTAGGGACAGTGTTATCCGAAATTTGGTTTTCATTATTTTGTATTTATCGAAGAGTACGTTTTATTGACTAACTCCGCTTTACGCATTTCAAGTACTTCATTACTAGCCTTCCCATTATTTTCGGTAGCGCAACCTTACATCGCGCATATTTTCGCTACATGTTTCTTATTCTCATTATGTGGGTTTTCTAAGTTATTTTAAAACTATTTGATCGATACATTATCCTAAAATGTTTTAACCTACCGACAAATCATTCACTACTTTATTGTCGTTGTTTTATTTTCCGGGTATTGTGCCTATCATTACTATTATTAATGGTTGTGCCTTATGCTCATTATTTTAGCTGCGCTACCTTTGATATGCGAGGTGTGCATATGTTTAGGATCTCGATTTTATTTAGCACGCCTTGAATGTTATTATTCGTTATTACTATTCTATTTTTGTACTTATGGGTTCCCCTCATAATTGATTTCTACTTTATACTTATTTAGAACTATTCTTTTAGTTGTATCATTTGCATATTTATATAAACCTTCAAATTTCTTCATCCGCCTAGTTCAAGTAAATCATTATGGGTTAGTTTACGATATAATAGCTTTCGCTTATGTTTATATAACTTATCATTTATTTTAAATTTCGAGCACGAAATTTTTGTAGGGGTGGTATGATGTAATACCCAGCCCCTTTTTATACCAATATCTGTATTTTTGTTATTCTTGAATTTTATTTAATTTTATTTCTTCTAAACCCAAAAAAACCCAAATCCTATTAGATCTTAATTTTTTTCCAATTAATCCCTCAGCCAATTTTTTCCCGGCCCGTTCATTCAGCCCACACACAAATAAAATTTAAAATGAAATTCTTTTAAACCCAGCCCACTCCTTTTTCCTTATCAAATCTCCACCGGCCCGGCCCTCACTTCCTTTTTCCTCACAATTCTTTTATTTTTAACCTTGGCCCAACCCAGCGGCCCATTCTCCTCACCAACCGACCCGCTCTCCCTCGAACCCGACCCGCACCCTACACCTCCTTCTTCCCCAACGGCTACCCCCACTTTTCCCGCTCCCTGCTTCCCGCGATCCGCCTCCTCCGCCCATGCTCGCGCCCACGTCTCAGCGTCGTTACCCCACGACGCGCCCCCTCGCGATTCCCTCATCTTCCCTATATCTCTCCCCTCACGTTCTCTCTCTCTTTCTCCCATTCTTCTCTTCCCCTTTCTTCATCTCGAACCCATACCCGTGTTCACGATCACTACGTCGCCGTCGCTATCATCACCGGCATCACAGTCGCCACCTCACCTCCTCTTCGGTCTCTCCACCTTACCGCCTCACCGAGCCTCTGCACATTCAGCCGCCACCAAGATTCCCCGCGACCCAGAACCTCCGTCGCACCACCTCCTTGCTCTCGACGCAGCCATCATCGTCGTCATCCCCACCAACCTCGCCTGCACCCTCGCTGTCCTGCGTCACCAGAACCCCGATCCTCCTCCTCTGAGCTTCGAGCTTTTCCAGACGACCCAACGTAGAGCCACCTCCGGTCACCCCTCTCCTTCCCAACTACCACCATCGTCAACCGCAGCTTATCATCACCATCATCATCATCGTCGTCGCCATCACTTCTCTGTCTCTCCCTCTCTTTCTCACTGTCTCTCTAACTCTCTCTGTCCCTCTCTCTGATCTCTCTCACTCTTTGTCCCTCTCTCTCTGATCTCTCTCACTCCCTCTCTCTCTGTATTCTCTCTCTCTCTCTCTCTTGATCCCCCTTTCTCTCTCGCTGGCTCTCTCATTCTTTCCCTCTCCTGTTCTCTCTCACTCTCACTCTAGCTCTCTCTGTCTCTCTTTCTTACTCTCTCTCTATATATCACTCTCTCTGCCCCCTCTCAATCTCTCTATCTCTTTACAACTTCATCTCTTTCTCTCTCACACTCCTATCAACCGGCCATCACCACAAACACCAGTGTCAAAACCGAGCCTGTGCCACCAAGTTCAAGCCGAGGCCAAATCTTGTCGTTGTTGCCGCGCGTGTGTCGTTGCCGCTGCCGTATGCCCTAAAACGTCTCCAGGCAAGTTCTCTACTTGCTAAATTATGTTTGTTACAAACTAAAATCGTATAGATTCCGTAGTTACTTTTCCCGATAAATTATATGACGTACCTGTTCGATACATGATCCCAATGAAAATACTCACTTAATTTGATGGAACTGGATTGTTTATAATGGCCCGTGTAGTGATGAACACCATGTACAAATTTCGCTGGAAAATACGACTATTAACGACTAAAACGACTACTCCCAAGTATACCTATAAAACTGGAAATTTCTTGTACCTGAAAACCGTTAAAAATCACCATAAATTATATACATACTGGAATGATGCATTCGAGGGCTTAAATCGAAGCCGACTCGACGAACTATAACCCTATGTAAGGTTCTCATGGTTTCTGTGCTTAAATTGTGACAATATTTAGACCGGAGTGCGACTCTGGACTGCAGTCCAGAGCGACTCTAGTTGTTGTTTACTGTCCCGTAATGGGTACCACCCTGTTTTCTTAACTCGTAGGCTGCGGAACTCCGCAGTTTATAAAAGGTGATTCTGTTAGCTAGATAACACAAGTGGTTTCATCATGTTTCCTCTTCATTTGCTATTTAACCTGTAATTTAAAAGATCGGGATGTATAACAGTCCCAACAGAATCAGAATTGACATACTAGTATTGAACAGCGTATAACTCATAATGTACAGACGCGATTGAGAATCCGTCTATTGCGTTGATAACCTTACTAAAAATTCTATATTTCATTCAACTGTAGCGTCGCTAAATTCTGATCCCAACTGGGATTAAAATGTGTTGCGAAACGGACTTCCGATTCTGAAACCGGATTTCCAGTCGTGAACGCTTAAAATGAAATGGCCATAACTAGTGATCCTGAAACCCGATTGTCATGAAACCAAATTCGCTGGATAGATGATAAAACATACTATTTATTCCCCTTTCATTATTTCGCTAAACTGTACCAGTATGATTTATGATAAATTGTGCAAGTGGCAGATTATTGATTCATGACATCCTAATCATGCTTTACATACTGTTTACGCATCATATCATACATATGTCACTGCATTGATAACCTAATGATCATGTGCATTACCCAGTGTTAGGTATTAGTGATGATTGTGGCAAGTACGTTAGTGTTCGTGCATAAGTGAATAAGTGAAAGTGACACGTACTTGTACACAATCAGTGAACCTTATTATTCTATTGCATTGTCGATGTCTGTGGGACGCGTGTATGTGTGACTATAAGTGGTATGGGACACTTATGGAAACTCTTGCATGGGTGTCACAGATAAGGCACCAGACACTGCCATTTATCTTAGATATTAGTCAGGACGTGCTTGATGGAGGTCCTACCTCCAGTTCTCGCGCAGACTTGTCACAGACCGATTAGTATTTAAGGTTATGGTTAGCGTTTGATGTAGACTACGGGGTGTGGGGTAGTTTGAGTGTGAGTTCAACAGAATCTCAGCAGTCCCATGCCGGCTTATATATATGGAGATATATGGAGATTTACAGGGTACATGATTATTACCGTGAGTTACATGTTGGGCCCGTGGTCCCTTGCCCTTGGGTCCTACCCTTGGGTGGAGGACACTCGCGAGTGGTTGACTCTCACACTTTGACTGACGATAGGCTTAGTGACCTGTACAGTGAGACTAAGAGACTGATAGGGATGATAGCATCGATATACATACTTACTGTGTTGACATACTTGGCATATTATTTTACTGCTTTTACTGTTCCACTGCATTGATTACTGCATGTTCATACCTATACCGTCATTGATTTACTTTATTATCACTGTTAGAGTTGTCACTTGGATTTATATATTATATTTCTATTGTGTCGCTCTGACGACCTGAGTATGCATGCTCAGTGTGAGGAGAGGATTTAGCCTGGACCAGGACCAGACGTACATCACGGACATCTTGATTAGCTATCCAGTGTTATTCCCTTTTGTTTCCCATCAGGTCAGTTCTTTATATTGTTTTGTTTCAGTTACTGCACTTCTCATTACCTGCGCATTATTTACTGTTTACCACGTAAAGCTAGAAACTGATGTGTGACTACGGCAGGACATTTCCTTGACCGTAGGAGCATGGCTGGCCTTGTCAACCCCTCGTATTCCGTATTTTGGGAAGTGGGGCGTGACACACACCATACACAAAAATGAGTTGAACTGTGGGTGTGTGGGTGTGTGAAGGAATGGCTTCATCTTTATATTTTAACCATAGAAAAAATATCATAACAATTTTAGAAATAAACAAATAAGCCCATCCCTCTCTACTATGCTCACAACCATACCCAAAGCCACCTCACCCTCCACCTCATTTCTAATTTATTTTCTAAAAAGAAAATTCAAATAATGAGGTGTCCTCCTTCTAGAAGTATTTCGTATGAATACGAAATATAACCCGGTATACGTATCGAAATACATATACGCGTATCCGTATAAAAATACGAATAGCCAAGAGAAAAAGTGAATAGTGAACATAAACTAGAATATATATATATATATATATATATATATATATAAATTATTAAATCAAAACTTGATTTAATAATTCGGCTTAATCTTAAGCTGGCTAGTATTATCAACCGTTTGATTAAAATCCGTATAGCCTGTATACGTATTTAATTGGACCACTGTAAATATCAACATACGTCATCTATATCATATCGCTTGAAGCGGGAAAACCCTATGTGTGGGACTCTAAAGACTCGATAATATGCAGGCAGTGAGTTACTGGATAAATCCATAACCACAAGCACGTCAGTGGCACCGGCTGTATGTAACGGCTATCCAGGTATCTGCCGAAAAGAAGATCGATAATTAAGTCCGTCCATACCCGACTGAGCCTGAATGTAACAATCTTCGTACAGTCCGGTCTCTTCATCTAAGAGTATCGCATATTAGGTCTAGGAGGTGGATAATGTCAGACTCCTAATAACCCGATAAGTCATGTTGGAGTGAAGCTCATCACCAACCGAGAAACTACTGAACTCCTATCAGTAAATCCCATCCACCAAGGCCACGGATTTAGGATGATGGCCATCCGAACACAACGCGGCATTAACTCCTAATATCAGGAGAGAAGAATCCCTGACAATCACTCACTGCCTCCATATGGCTCGGGACTGTACCCAACTAAAACCTGTTTTCACGACTCCTTTGAGTCGTGGTAAGGTAGTAATCTAAGTACAGTGGGAACTCACACGAGACAAATGACGATCTCAGGTCAAAGGACTAACTTGTAATCATGCCACTAGAAAACTGCTATCTGACGATATGTATAATACCATCTCGAAGTTCTTGGCGAGTCCGTCCAGTGTACTTACCTCCAGTGAGCACCTATATACTATCTTAGGTGACACAACACCAATGGCTTGTGCGACCGGCCACCACCTTTCGTCGGGGTCTCGAAACGTATACACTAGTTTACTCTGGAATATCGATGTCCACTCTCGATATTCTTTTGACTAGGGACATTTAAGGATGTGCTTATAGACCACCCAGCTCTCACATATATGATCACCATCATAATGCTGTAGTCAAGCAAGAATATTATGGTCTTCATCATTATGTATTAGAGACGCGTAATAACAAGTAAAACGTATACACATCAATGATAAAGACAAAACAGATAACATACTTTCATTTCGAATAAGACTGTTCTACCTATATAGATCCTCCATTAATTATCATAATCGCCTACCCGCAGTTACAATAATTGCCTTGAGGGCACCATATCCAACAATCTCCCACTTGAACTTAAGGCTAATTATTACGTTATCGCATACCCACATCTCGTGTGCTACCGAATACCCAATTTTTCAACTAATCAGTTTTGCAAACCGTGTCTGTAAAACATCCGTGTTCGAGAAATAGCCTTAGTGAATGGATCAGCTACAATGTTCCAACTTTCCCTCTCTATATCTCAACTTCGCGGAGATCAACAGTCTCCCGAACTGAGCGATACCTCGCCTCAAGAATTTGTATGGATACTTGATGGGGCCAAGTTCATAAATAAACAACTTTATCCAACAAACTTCTTGGGCTATATCCTCCGTTGAGTCATAACCAACATCCTGCATTATATCTACCTCAGTATTCCTATTAGAACCCTATCCAATATATTGCTCCTCAGAAGAGGATAAACTCAAAACTCTGACACCATCTCTGTAATCCGGTCATCTTGGAAGCCTGAACAGATAACCGTCTCCTAGAGGAAGCTATCATTACCATATACCAAGAACATCCTCTTATGTTCTTAACTTATTCCTTTTATTTTTCCAGGATTGGATTAATATCTGCTTACTACGGCAAGTGTAGTTGCAACATCTGGTTTGGTACAAGACATTGTATGATTGACTCAATTGCCTAAGCAAATGATATGTCATTCATGCCAGTCCAGCTCCTCTTCAGTATGAAAGACATCTTATTAGAGAGGGTGACTTCATTACCTGCTGGTAGACTACCACGCCAGAAGTCATCCATTCTAAACTACTTTAGAATGGTGTCTAAGTACCCTAATTAGGAAACTTCCCAAATATAGATTTATCGATATAGATCTAGTCACCAGAATCCATGATATCTTAGCAAGTGCAAAAGCAACTTCTGGTTTGGTACAAGATATCGCATGATTGACTCAATTGCCTAAACAAGTGATATGTCATTCATGCAAATCTCTCTCCTCATTAGTCTAAAAAATATTTTTTTAGAGAGGGTGACTCCATCACCTGCGGGTACACTACCACGCCAAGAGTCGTCCAGTCTAAAACACTTTTAGAATGGTGTCTAAGTACCCGGATTGGGACACTTTCCAAATCTAGATCTAAAACCATAGATTTAGTCACTAGAATTTGTGATATCTTATCCAGATCCTATGTGGAGAAATATCTGTGACAACCAAAGTTTGATCGATTATAGTATTGGAACATCACTTCCTATCGGGTGTATATCATCCAAATTCCAGGACATAACTCCCTACATCCTTCTTATTGGGTTCATCTGTTTTTTTGATGAAGTCAATCATCTTGACTGTCACATTAAAACAAATGATCCATCTCCGCTATGCTTGCTTCAGTCTATAAATAGACATAAGAAACTTGCACACATTCTGTTTCTCCTACTAACTATGATAACCTTCTGGTAGAGTTATATACACGTGCACTTCCAAATTCCAATTTAAAAAGAAGTTATAGTCATCCTCTTTCCAGATATCATAGTCTTGAATAGCAACAGTGACAAGTCATATCCGTATGGACTTTAGTATAGACATTGAAATAAAAGTTTCATCACAATCCATGTCGGGTATTTGATGAAAATGTTTACCACAATTCTAGCCTTATTAGGTTATTACCTTTCCATCTGCATAGATCTCAAAAGATTTACTTGCTCTTAATGGGTTTTACCTCTTCAGGAGCACCCAATAAATTCCATAATTTGCTGAAGTGCATGGAGTCCAACTTGGATATAAAGCATCCATCCATCATCCGGAAGTCACCATTTCACATAGCCTGGTGATAACTAGTAGGGCCATCATCATAGTGATGCTGACCTCCCTGTCAAAGTCTACGAGAAAACCGAAGTATCTCTCGAGTGGTTAAGGTCACCTACTAAATCAGCGAACTGGCTAAGGATTGTCGAGTACAATTGAATCTCCAGGTTCTACCAAATTTTCAGTAACCATTTCTGGTTCTGTAATCACTTCTAGTTCTACCATACTCCCACTAGTTTCTTTTGCAAAAAGTTTCTTATATAAAAAGGTGGCGAGTCAAGAACAAACCAATTTTTGACCTTGAAAATGGTAGAAGCAAAAACCCTAGTAAATACTTGGGATAATCCACAAACTGCCATTACCGAAGCGTTCTTTGAGTTTGTCCAGATTCTGCTTTTAAATAGAAACCAGATAACACCATATCTTAACAACCTCAAGATATACAAACAATCTATGTCCATATAGAATCAAAGGCACTAATTTAGATGGAACCGGATTTAAATGTCACGCAGCTGTTTCCAGTGCATATCTCTTAAATGAAAAAAGTCCATACATCATTACTCACCAAGGAGCACACCCACGGATGAGTAACCTGTGAGAGAATCAAGTTCTTAATATTACAACGACGGAATACCTAACATAAGTATCTATATCTTCGATTACTTCAAAGAATCCTGATACTTCCAACGTATGGTTCTTTACTTTATTCTTAAACCTATAAACTTCTCAAAAATCTTTGGGCCTTGCATTTCAATGAATGCGTGTCTAAAACTAGAAAAATCATAGATAAAGCTGACTGAAGTAAAAGTACCAACCCCTTGTCCTTAAGGGCATCGGACAACATGCATTACCATGTATAAGTTCTAAGAGTATACTAACTCAAATTCTGTGTGTTGTAAGTTGAAAACTATATTCTGGTTAAGAATGTCTATACCGTTATTTAATGCACCTTACCTTATCCTCAACCGATAAAGGTAAATGTTTAGAACACAATTTTCAAAATTTATATCTCACTTTATAAAATAAAGATACAGATATATCAATTTAAAAATTGATGCATAACAACGGTTATTCAAAACCAAATATTTGGCGTTAGGCAAAACCAGGCGATTTAATCTAATATCACAAATCACTACGAATTCCGATATTGACGATCAAATCGCTCATTTCCCAATAATCTACTCCTACTTAGTATATGTAACGTCATACAGATGTGAGATCCAAATCTCGTATATACATGCCTTGGAGTAAGAATTTATTGGGAAAACAGTTTTCAATAACAACCACACAAAAAAACTGAAACATGAAAATGTTTCAAAGGGTTGGCCAAATATTCCTTGTAATGCCTTTTCCACTGTCCAGATTTACGAAAGTAATCGCAATTTCTTTTGCCCTCACTCCATCCCTTTATATGTCTTTACATCTTACTTTATGTATACCAACACTTAGGCTAATTGGTTTTCTTTCTTCTTTTCCTTTTGGCACTAGCCAAAGGTTTGGAAGAAGACTACCCAATAAATGTAATAGGTGTACTCTCCTAATACAAGAAGCTCTCACAACCTGAGAGAAGGTAAAGGGAAGAGACAATCGAATAATCCTATTCAATTCCTCCAGAGCTAGTGGTCATCCCCGACTGAAATAATTTCTTCGAGTTCGTATGTAACTATACGATGGCCTTTCCAAACAATATGGATTATCATAGTGATACAGAGTGTTCTGGAGAGAAGCAAAGGGAAATATGTGACTTTTTCGGGAATCATGACAATCTAAAGCCAAAGTGTGTATGAAGATTCGGTTAGCTTGGTTAATGAGTTTTAGTTTAAGGTAAATCATGGTCGCATAACCAGAAAGAGAGAAAAGAAACACTCAGCGATCACTCTATCAAGATTAGATTGGTTAATCACTTTATCTAATCAGGATGGCTCCTACTGTTTCCTTGAATTCTCCTTCAAACCCTAAAAGAAGAACTAGTCGGGATCATGTACACTTTACAAGTTTCCTAACCGTTCAGCCAGGTCAACGTTAGTACTCCGAGAGAGGTCCCCCGTGCTTTCGCACGGACCCAATTAAATTATCCCATTTCGCAGAGACGTAAGCTCGTTAACACTTTCTAGACACCTAAAAGGTTAGCTAGATGTGGAGTAAAAATCTCCTGAAGAGTAATGCCTACTCATCAGTGGGAATCGGGACCTAACTATCATTGTGTGATAATCTTGACAAAAGCCGACCAAAATTACCACACTTCAAAAGGTATGCGCAAACTTGGCAAGTTTCCTTTATATTTAAAACCCTCAATATGGTTTTTGCCTCTAGGACCCCAGTGACCTTGAGAAAGTCAAAAAATCAAAGGGTCCTATTCAAGTTCAACCCTTCATTATCTTGATTGCAATAAACCCAACCGCACGAGCCCTTGACAGATTCAACAAGTTCATACGACTGTCCTAACTAATCGCATCTCTTGCTACAAACAAGCACTATTTAGCTATCGCTCACTACGCCTTGATGGAGTCAACAAACGCAATACGAATACTAAGCAATACTCGTTGGAAATGACGGAGGTCAACTACTGGTTTTTAATGAAAAACCTTTAACATAATGAACTTGATATCGTTGAAGGAACTCGAGTGGATTTGAAACGGAGTGGTTTAAGCTCCGCTTTTAAAACTAGTAATATAAACTTTTGCTTAAAAGCGAACACCCCGTGAAAGGATCAAGGCTCTTTCCTCATAGAATGAAGTGCAGGATATTCTTAACTGAATACCTCTATGCAAAGCAAAAAAATATGACTATAGTTTTGAAAAAACCCGAATAGTTTTAAACATTGGTTCCGACAACATCATATAAGGTTTTTTTCCTTACATTAAACATATAACGCAGTCCCATCATAATAAGTTTCTAAGCCACACCAGAAACAACCAAAATAGCTTGCTTTTATATGTCATCCGCATTCGCCACGGGGTCCCGAGTCTTCACTGTAAGGTTACTTAACTTACGACAGGACAAGGACAGGGCTAGCGCCGATGCAAAAAATATATAAGCATCTATATATATATATATATATATATATATATCAACATCTCAGACATGTAATAACATCACAGGCATTCAACAAACAATATAGAATAGCGGATAAATTAGGAGCCCCGCGTTTCATTTGAGTCGCAAATAAAACGCAAAGTTTCCCGGTCATGTGGATAGCCCATACAACATCGATCCTAGACTCCTACGAATGCGGCAAGCCACCTTCCAATTCTAGAAACGGGATAAGCTGCCCTTAATAACATGAGTCGGCCTCCTAGCGGTTTCCTAGAATCCGGTAACTTGGGCACTCCTCTGCGGGTCGATCCTATAATCCCTACAAGTGCGGCGAGCAACCCGCCAATTCTACTGCGAGGCGGCCCTGTCTCAAACACCATGAGACAACCACCTACCGCACTCTAGAACTCGGCTACTCGAGCACTTCTCCTGGGTTAATCTTAGTAAAGAAATAAAATATATATAAGGGTGACAATGACTGCATCCTGGTCGAGCCCCAATAAAAGAATATACATAATACGAAAACGGCGGCCACAAGTTGGAGCTCGTCACAAACAAATGAATACAACATATATAAAAAACAAAACTATATAAGCAAACATATGAGAGGTTATCCAACACGACAATCCGGCTAAACCACAACAAGAAATATATATCACAAAACAAGCAACACAAGTAAGTGTGAACCCCATTTAATCGAACATATAGTAATTAGACGACGTTCAACAACACATACAAACTACGGATCATAAAAGATACTAAAATTTCGACCAAAAACAGCTCCGTAACGCCCTTATGTAAAAACTACACAAACTGAAATCTAGGGCAAAACGAACAATACCACAAATCAAGTTTCCAACATTCCAAGCAACTAACAAAATCCATGGACTTTTTGACAATTTTGGGCCGACGGAAATGGGATTTGGGCGGCCAAAAATGGGCCAAAATTCCTCGAATTTTTTGCAAAGTTTTATTTTCAAAAGAAATGTCCTCGGCAGTTGTTTAAAAATTTTTTTAAGAAGAGTTTTAAAAAGGACGGTAGCTTAGAATTGGAAACAAGTTATGGGAAAAAATTCGGTCTCGAAACTAAAACATCGTCTAAAATAGTTCCAGTGTTTGGTTAGGCTTTGATACCATTGAAAGGGTCAGTCTGCGCAGCCAAAACTGGCCGTGGCGCCTATAGGTTCCTCAGCAGCTACTTTTTACGTAGTCCCCTCGCGACGTACAACCCACCGGACCATATAACCGCACGGGGCACTTTGGGGGTAAGAGCCTGTGCTTCGCTACTACTGTCACACAGTGAGAACCCCCATGGGTCGGCATCACTATTTAGTAGCTTTGATACCATTGAAAGTTCCTAGTGCCCTTACCACTACAACTGCGGCCAATACAAAATCAATTTTTTTTTACAGGGAGCACTAGAAACTAATCCCTAGAGATCATTCCAAACACTAAACTAAAAAACAAGTATGTAAGTTTTAGGGATTACAACCTTTGATGCGTGTCCACCAAATTGTGTAAGACCCCTCTAAGCTTCTCGTAGGCTGTTGGGAATAAGCTTGAAAGGCGACTGCCCTTGCCGTGATCAACCCGAGAGAACCGATCCAAACTCCAGCTTCACCTAATGAAGAAACCTGTACTTCAAGCTTGCTAAAAATGGAGAGTAGGGATATAGGAATTTTCCAATAGCATTTTCACTCTCAAACTAAAACTCAAGTGAGCTATAAAGAAGAAGGAAGAAAAGGATGAGACCAAGCCATACTCAAAAGTGAGCTAAAGGGGGTGTGTGTGTGTGTGTGTGAGAGAGAGAGAGAGAGGGAATGACTTCATCTTTATTTTTTAACAATAGAAAAAATATCATAACAATTTTAGAATAAACAAAGAAGCTCATCCCTCTCTACCATGCTCACAATCATACCCAAAGCCACCTCACCCTCCACCCTATTTCTAGTTTATTTTCTAAAAAGAAAATTCAAATAATGAGGTGTCCTCCTTCGAAAAGTATTCCGTATAAATACGGAATACAACCCGATATACGTATCGAAATACATATACGTGTATCCGTTAAAAAATACAAATAGCCAAGAGAGAGAAAATGAATAATAAACATAATACTAGAATATATATATATATATATATATATATATATATATATATTAAATCAAAGCTTGATTTAATAATTCGGCTTAATCCAAAGCCAACTAGTATTATCAACCGTCCAATTAAAGTCAGTGTAGCCTGTAAACGTATTTAATCGGAATCCTGTATGTATGAACATACGTCATCTACATTATATCGCCTGAACCGGGAAAACCTTCTGTGTGGGACTCTAAAAACTCGACAATAGGTTGGCAGTGAGTTATTGGATAAATCCATAACCACAAGCACGTCAACGGCACTAGCTGTACGTAACGGCTACCCAGGTATCTTCCGAAAGGGAGGTTGACAATCAAGTCTGTCCGTACCTTATTGAGCCTGAATATGACAATCTCCATACAGTCTAGTTTTTTCGTCTAAGATTATTGCATATCGAGTCTAGGAGGTGGATAATGTCAGACCCCTAATAACCCGATAAGTCGTATCGGAGTGAAGCACATCACCAACCGAGAAACTACTAAACTCCTGTCAATAAATCCCATCCACCGTGGCTACGGATTTAGGGTGATGGCCATCCGAACACAGCGCGACATCGACTCTTAATACCAGGAGAAACGAATCCCTGACAATCGCTCACTACCACCATGTGGCTCGGGACTGTACCCAAGTAAAACCTGTTTGCACGACTCCTTTGAGCCGTAGTAAGGTAGGAATCTAAGTACAGTGGGAACTCACACGAGAAAAATGACGATCTCAGGTCGAAGGACTAACCTGTACTCATGCCACTAGAGACTTCTATCTGACGATAGGTATAATACCATCTAAAAGTTCTTGGCGAGTCCCTCTAGGGTACTCACCTCCAGTGAGCATATGTATACTATCTTAAGTGACATAACACCAATGGTTTATAAGACCGGCCACTGCCCCTTGTCAGGATCTCGAAACGTATACATTAGTCTACTATGGAATATCGATGCACAGTCTCGATATTCTCTTGACTAGGGACAATTAAGGATGTGCTTATAGACTACTCTGCTCTCACATATAAGATCGCCATCATAATGCTGGCAGTGAAGCATGAATCTTATGGGCTTCATCATTATGTATTAGCGACATGTAATAACATGTAAAACGTATACATGTCAATGATAAAGAAAACCATATAGCATACTATCATTTCGAGTAAAACTATTCTGCCAGTATAGGTCCTCCTCAATTATCATAATCGCCTACCAACAATTACAATAATTTTCTTGAGGGCACTATATCCAACAAGTTGGTCGTAGGGACTCACCATCTATTCGAAGACACTAAGGGATTACAACGACGTTGCTCGGAGGTGTGGAAGGATATACCCTAGGACACGCCCCTTTTATAATGGAAGAGAACACCTTAAGTTCTAAGTGCTCTATTGGAGCTTAAACTCCGAGTTGCCAAAAAGGCTAATTTACGCTGGCGCACATGCATTGCACGTGTTGGGCTTGGCGCTAGCGTGTTAGTGATATATGCCCTAGAGGCCATTATTGTATCATACTGGTTTGTATATTACATAATGGAAGCTTAGGATATACACGGATATAGTAACAGTCTTGCTCAAAATGGTAGTATGCTACCTGGTTTGTTTCTACCTCAATATATGCATGTGTTTCTTTTAGCATATCGCTAATACATATTGGTAGAGCCCTTAGGATCTTTTCTTGATTACCAGCGTTGTAATGATAGTCACACTAGTGGGGGCTGAGTAGTCTATAAGCACATCCTATACAGGTCTTTAGTTGTAGGATTATCGAGACGGGGCATCGATACTCCAGAGTAGACTAGTGTATACGCTTCTCACCCCAGCAGGGGAGATGGTCTGTCCCACAGCCATTAGTACGTCGTACTGGAGATAGTATGCAGGTGCTCATTGGGTTATGAGTACACTGGAGAGGACTCGTCGGGAACTGTTGGTGGATACCTATCGCCGGGTAGTAGTTCCCAGGTGACATGAGTACAGCTTAATCCGTCGACTTGACACTGCTGCTTCACCTCAAGTGTGTTCCCACTGTTCTTAGATTACTACCCTACCACGGATCAAAGGAGTCGTGCAAACAGGTAGTAGTTGAGTGCAGTGCCGAAGCACTTGGAGGCAGTTGCGGTTAGATAGGATTCGTCTCTCCCGGTATTGGGGTTGATATTGCGCTGTGTTCGGAAGGCCGTTACACAAAGTCCTTGGCTAAGGAAAGCGAGATTTACTGGTAGGTACTCCAGTAGTTTCTCAGAGTGTTTTGGGCTACACCCCGACACGACTTATTGCATGCTATTAGGGGTCTGATGATTACCGCCCCCTTAGGCCCGATATGCGATACTCTTAGACGAATAGACCGGACTGTATGAAGATTGTCACAGATAGGCTCAATAGGAGATCGGATGAGTTAGCTCATCGACCTTCTTATCGAAAGATACCTGGGTAGCCATTACGTGTAGCTAGTACCGCTTGCGGCTTGTGGTTAAACCCACTGCCAGCATACTATCGAGTCTATAGAGTCCCACACAAAGGGTTTCCCTGCACCGGGCAAAAGATGTAGAGGTCGTATGGTTTTACGACAGGGCTTCGATCACTTACATATACTTGTGCACGTATGATGATCGGGCGGATAATACTAGTGGGCTTTGGTTTAAGCCGGATCCTAGTATTATATTGATGTATTGTTTCATCTCTTTGTATTCGTGTTCTTCGGAATACGGATGTGGGTGTGTATATACAGATGAGGGGCATTCTCATAATTCCTCGGGAAAGCTTCTAGAACATGACACCTCATTAGGGTTTCTTTTCTTTTTGGATTAAATCTTTAGTGAGGTGGAGGAAATGAGGTGGAGATATTTTCTTATATGAAGTATGACTCATCATATGGACAAAAGAGATATTTTAGAACCATGCTTGATATTTGTGAGATATTTATCTCATCAATTATCTACATGGTTCATTATTCATCACAAATGAAAAGTCAAGCTTCATCCAAGCTCTCTTCTTCACTCTCATTTTTTCAAGTCATCTTCTTCTTCCTCTTAACCCTAAAATCTCTCATGTGTTGAGAATCCTAGCGTTCCAAGAGACAAATCAATCCATCTTCTCACCCTACACCACCTAGGACATCTAGTTTAGCGAACTAGATGCCGTAGCTATCTCGGATTTGAGGTAGGATCTCGGACTATAGACTCTCGGGTGGATCGTTTTTGACTCAAGGAGGCTGTCGAGGTTGCCCGACCCGTTTCGATCCTCGGAGCTTATGATGGGGTGGAGGACAGCGATACAGACTCGAAGGACATGAATTTGTGAGGTATAACACTTCTTTCCGAGTAGTTAACCTCATAGTAGTTGGCTAGTTAGGGTTTAGTATCGATCCTGGAGTTCGAGTCCGTGGTGCGAAACTCGTGAAAATCGTTTTTTGATAATTCCGCCTCCCCGCGGTCACGCGGGCTGCGCAACATGGACTTACAGTGGTATCAGAGCCTGCTAAACCTTTACTAGCTTGTTAGCAAGTTATTAGAACTTCGATAGTCGGAAAATCGCGAAAACTATACACTTGACCCTATGCTTTCTGTCGGTTTTGAAAACTGTAATAAAAATTATTTCAGGGGTATTAAAATTGCAAGCAGGGAATTCTAAGAACACAGCAGAAAACTGAGTCCATAACTCGTTAGGACCACCGCGGAACCGCGGCAAATCGGTCAATTTGCCGCCGTTCCGCGGCCGAGTCGGCATGTTTTTCCTCTGTGTTTCTTAGTTTGGGTGTATTATTCTTTGGTATATTTGGTTTCTACCCAATATGATTTGTCTGCTGGTTTGCACTTGGGGTAGACACGAAAAATAGTTTTTGATCGAAATTCTAAGTTATTTGCTAATCGGATTTTATCTATGTTGTGATATATGTGCTGAACGTCCGCTAATCACTATACGTCGATTAGTGGGGGTTGTACATATCTGTGATCTGTGATGTTGGTTTGTGTATATGAACTTATTGGATCGTCGTAGATGAATAGCCGGGGATGTGAGATGAGGGTTTTCATTCTTTCATTCGATATAAATTGTAAAGTGCTGTAATATTATTTTGCGGGGCACATCCGGGTTGAAGTTGTAGCCACCATTGTATTGTTTCTTTTACTGTTTTCTGTTCTTAGGATAAACCCAAGGTAGGGTACACAAACTACCAGATTCTTTGAAGTGCCAAGTGGCCTACTCACTTTGCTAAGGGAGGTTGCTTTACTTCGGCAATTTGGCGGGTAGTTTGTTGCATCCGTAGGGGTCTGAGGTTGGGTTTGGCTATTCATCATGACCGTGGAATCCGACTTTCGTTACAGGCTTAAACAAAACGCGAAATTCCTATTATATCCAATATGTTCATCTGTGATCTGGAATGCCTAGTATTGTGTGAGACGAATGTATATATCTATATATGATATCTAGTAGGCGTTGCTTATGTTTTGCATCCGTGCTAGCCCTGTCCCCGCTCTGTCGTTAGTTAAGTAACCTAACGGGCGATGACGGGGCCCATGGTGAATGCGGATGGTATAGGCGTACGTCATATTTTCGTTTCTTCTCTGTAATGATAGGTATAATTGATGGGACTGCATTAGATTAATGCAAAGCAAACAAACCAAAGCTGAATCGTCGGAACAATTTTAAAACCACTCGGTTTTTTCAAAATACAGACTTTTAAAATGCGGAGCTTAAACCACTCCTTTTAAAAGCTATCAGGTTCTTTCGATTATATCAAGTTCACTACGTTCACGGTTTTGCCAAAACCATTCGTAGCCCTCCGTCATTTCAGTTGGGTATTCAGTAGTATTCAAGCTATGTATTTTAACCTTCGCCAAGGCATAGTGATTGGTAGCTGCTGAATATTCATCTGTAGCATAGATAGATGTGTTGGTTTGGGACAGTCGTACTACTATTTTGGCCTTCATCAAGGGTATATACGGGTGAGTTCAAATTAACCTGGACAATGATGGGCAGAACTTAACATGTGACTTATGATATGTTGGCCTTCGTCAAGGTCATAAGAGCATGGGGCAAAAATCCACATCGGGAGTTTCTAAAGAAACTGAAACTTGCAAGTGTTGCATACCATTTGGAGTGTGATAATGTTGGTAGGATTCCTTCAGGATTATCACACATTGATATTTGGATCCTGATCCTACTATGAGTATCCACTACTCCTCGGGAGATTTTTTCACTTAACGATCAATGCTATAAACCAAGTAGGTGTCTAGAACAGTGTTAGCGGGGCTACGCCTCTAGGGAAAAGAGGTTATTTAATTAAGGAACTTCGCGAAAGCGTCATAAAACCTCCCTCAAAGTACCGACACTAGCCTGGCTGAATGGTTAAGCAAGAATTGTACGGTGAGATTAATCCTGACTGTTTCTTCTTTTATGGTTTGAGGAAGGATTCGAGAAATAGCGGGAGCCATCCTGTTTAGATAAATTAAAAACCAATCTAAACTTTCAAGAGCATCATGCTGAGTGTTTTCTTCTCTCTCTCCTAATTGCAGTGACCAGGTGACCAAGACTAGGTTACATCTAGATAATAAAATGACTGAGTTATACTATAATGACTGGAAAAAGTTTGTCCAGATGTCCATTACCTGTGACAAGCTGGACCACCTCTTTACTACTCATGCCTCCGCCGTCCCAAGTCCAGTTTCCACCGTCGCGGATGTTGATATCCATTAGACATCAAAAAAAGACAGTGTGAATGCTAAGTACCTCGTGTTGGCCTCAGTAGATCGTGTAAACCAAAGGCAGCACGAGAAAATAGACTTAGTTTCCATCTTCCTCCATAACAAAGATTTATATGGAGAGCAATCTCATATCACAAGATATGAGACCTCGAAGGAATTACTTCAAGCGAGATTGGCTGTCGGGTCATCTGTAGGGGAAAACTTCCTTACGATGACTAGCTATATTGATGAGCTCACGGACCTGGAGACCATGTTGGAGAATGAGTCATATGCTGACTTGATTCTACAGTCCCTACCTTCTACTTATGCCCAGGGGAAGAAAGTTATACTTCCAGTTGAGGGCACCCTGAAAGAAACTAGGGATACACCCGCTCTGCTTATTGAGGAATCATCCTCTTTTAGATCCAAGGCGAAAGCCAAAGGAGAGAAGAAGAAGGCCCCACCAAGCCGATAGGCAGTATCATTAAGGTAGAAGGAAAGGGCAGGGAAAAAGTGTTGGAGCAAATAGTAGGGAAGGAGGGCTGTTCCTATTGTCATGAGAAAGAGTATTGGCAGAAGGAATGCAAGGCTTGGAAAGCCAGAATCCAAGATCCAAAGCATGTTGTGGCTTCGGCTTCGGGTGTGTTTGTGAGTGAAAATTGTCTCCAATTAACTTTACTTCCTGGGTATTTGATACCGGATCAGGATCTCATATCTGTAATTTATTACAGGCTTTGAGAAACCGTAGAGTTACCAGGGCAGGTGATATAACTCTCAGGGTTGCTAACGGAATGAGCATGGACGCTGAATCCGTAGGAGAATATCACCTAGTATTGACAAGTGGACAGATATTGATTTTACGTAACTGTTTGTGTGTAACTAATCTAGCTTATAATATCATATCTGTATCTTTACTTTTTGAAGAAGGATATGATTTTACATACGTAAGCGATATGGTCCACATCCACCTTAATCATTATTTGATTGGGTCAGATATACTAGATAACGGTATATACGTATTAAATCAAGCTCAAGTTTTCAAAGTCCAGAACACACTCAAAAGAAAGTCTCTAGAATTAAATAAGGCTTTTTTATGGCATTGTAGACAGGGCCACATCAATGAAACACGGTTGACGATGTTACATAGAGAGGGATATTTGGATCCGTTCAAATATCAGTTTTATGCAACTTGTCAATCTTGTCTCAAAGGAAAGATGACAAAGACTCCGTTCACTGGACACAGAGTAAGAGCGAGCGAGCTCTTGGGACTCATACACAGCGATGTGTGTGGTCCAATGTCTACACATGCACAAAATGGTTATTCTTATTTCATTACTTTTACGGATAATTTCTTTATGTATGGACATGTCTTCTTGATGAAGTATAAATCCGAGGCCTTTGAGAAATTCCGGGAATATAAGAATGAAGTGGAAAAACAAACAGGCAAAAGTATCAAGACACTAAGATCTGATCGAGGTGGTGAATACTTAAGTGCCGAGTTCCTGGATTACCTAAAAGAGAATGGTATTCTCTCTCAGCTTACTCCTCCATACACACCACAACACAATGGTGTATCGGAAAGGCGAAATCGAACCCTATTGGATATGGTTCATTCCATGATGAGTAACGCTTAGTTGCCGCAATCCTTCTGAGCTTATGCACTAGGATCAGCTACATATCTTTTGAACAAGGTTCTTACCAAGACTGTGCCTACCACACTATATCAGATGTGGAGTTGGAAGAAACCCTATCTTCAGTATCTAAAGAAATGGGGATGTCCAGCTTTTGTTATAAAGCAGTATGTGGACAAGTTCAAGGCACGCTCAGTACTGTGTAGGTTTGTGGGATACCCAAATAACTCCAATGGGTATCTTTTCTATTACGTGGAGGAACAAAAGTTCTTTGTTTTTCAGCATGCCCACTTTTTGAAAAATCGTTTTTTTGAAAAAGAGACTAGTGGGAGCGCAATAGAACTGGAAGAAATTCCTGAACCACAAACTATTACTGAAAGTATGGTAGAACCAGAGGTTTCAAAAAAACCGGACATCCCTGCGCCACTCCATGGGAGTAGTAAGCAGTCTCATCCGCCCGAGAGATACTACGATTTTCTCATAAACGGGGATCGAGAGGATTGCATCATTGACAATGATGAGCCAACTAGCTTCCAGTAAGCCATTCAGAGGGAGACTCGGTAAAATGGCTAGATACAATGCGGACCGAAATGGAGTCCATTTACACCAACAAAGTATGGACTTTGGACTTTGCTCCAGAAAGGGCAAAACCCGAAGGCTGCAAATGGATCTTCTGAAAGAAGATTGGTGTGGATGGACAGGTTGAAACCTATAAGGCTAGACTTGTTGCAAAGGGTTTTCGTCAATGACCTGGTTTGGACTATGATGAAACCCAAATCCATTCGGATCCTTCTTGCCATTGATGCCTTCCATGATTATGAGATTTGGCAGATGGACGTAAAGACCGCTTTTCTAAATGGATATTTGGAAGAGTGCGTCTACATGGATCAGCCAGAGGGTTTCAATAAGAGTGGGAGCAGCGGGAAAGTGTGCAAGTTGCTTAAGTCCATTATGGACTAAAGCAGGTATCGCGGAGTTGGAACATCTGTTTTGATGAGACAGTCAAAGAATTCGACTTTATAAAAAATCCAGATGAACCATGCATCTATAGTAAGATTGTAGCAAGAACTGTAGTATTCCTCGTCTAGTACGTGGATAACATTGTAGCAAGAACCCGGCTCTTTCATAGAATTCTCTTGATAGGGAATGACATTCCTATGCTCCAATCAGTCAAAGGATTCTTGTCACAGAGGTTCTCCATGAAAGAGCCGGGTGATGCCAACTACATTCTGGGGAACCAGATCTATCGTGATAGATCAAAACGGATAGTGAGACTTTCACAGTCAAGGTACATTGACACCATACTGAAATAATTTAGTATGGAAGATTCTAAGCGCGGTAGTTTACCGGCTTGTCACGGAATCACCCTCTCCAAAGAGATGTCTCTTAAGACTGATTTGGAAAGGGCTCGCATGTCGATTATACCCTATGCTTCTGCGGTAGGCTCTATAATGTATGCGATGTTGTGTACCAGATTAGATGTTGCTTATGCACTTAGCGTGGTAAGCCGATATCATTCAAACCCAGGGGAGAATCACTGGATAGTAGTAAAGAACATCTCAAGTACCTGAGAAGGACTAAGGAGATGTTCTTGGTGTATGGCGAAAAAGACCTCCAGATCGAGGCCCTTGCTGACTCCTACTTCCAGAATGATAAGGATGACTCCAAGTACATGTCGGGTTATGTCTTTACCCTCAGTGGAGGGGAGCAGGACACCGTTTCTAACTCGACGATGGAAGCGGAGTATATCGCTTCTTGTGACACCGCAAAAGAGACAGTCTGGATATGGAAGTTCCTAACAGAACTTCAGGAGGTTCCTTCCATTGTTGATCCAATACTTTAGTATTATGACAACAACGGCGCTATAGCTTTAGGGAAGGAACTCAGGTCCCATTATAAGTCCAGAAATATCTTGAGGCGGTACCACCTGATCAGGGAGATCGAGGTGAGGAGAGTAGATTAGGAGAACAACACAGCAGATCCATTCACAGAGGCCATCACTCAGACACAGTTCTAGAGGCTAATCGAGATGATAGGTTTGCGATATGCCAATACATGGCCTTAGTGCAAGTGGGAGATTGTTAGTGATATATGCCCTAGAGGCCATTATTATATCATACTGGTTTGTATATTACTTAATGGAAGCTTGGGATATACACGGATATAGTAACAGTCTTGCTCGAAATGGTAGTATGCTACCTGGTTTGTTTCTACTTCAATATGTGCATGTGTTTCTTTTAGCATATCGCTTATACATATTGGTAGAGCCCTTAGGATCTTTGCTCGATTACCAGCGTTGTAATAGCAGTCACACTAGTGGGGGCTGGATAGTCTATAAGCACATCCTATACAGGTCCCTAGTCATAGGATTATAGATACAGGGCATCGATACTCCAGAGTAGACTAGTGTATACGCTTCTCATCCCAGCAGGGGAGATGGTCTGTCCCATAGCCATTAGTACGTCGTACTGGAGATAGTATGCAGGTGCTCATTAGGTTATAAGTACACTGGACATGACTCGTCGGGAACTATTGGTGGGTATTATACCTATCGTCGGGTAGCAGTTCCCAGGTGACATGAGTACAGCTTAGTCCGTCTGCTTGACACTGCTGTTTCGCCTCAAGTGTGTTCCCACTGTTCTTAGATTACTACCCTACCATGGATCAAAGGAGTCGTGCAAACATGTAGTACTTAGGTGCAGTCCCGAAGCACTTGGAGGCAGTGGTAGTTAGATAGAATTCGTCTCTCCCGGTATTGGGGGTTGATATCATACTGTGTTCGGAAGGCCATTACACAAAGTCCTTGGCCAAGGCAAGCGAGATTTACTGGTAGGTACTCCAGTAGTTTCTCAGGGTGTTTTGGGCTACACTCCGACATGACTTATTGCGCTATTAGGGGTCTGACGATTACCGACCCCTAGGCCCGATATGCGATACTCTTAGACAAACAGACCGGACTATACGGAGATTGTCACAGATAGGCTCAGTAGGAGTTCGGATAAGTTAGCTCATCGTCCTTCTTATCGACAGATACCTTGGTAGCTATTACGCGCAGCTAGTACCGTTTGCGGCTTGTGGTTAAACCCATTGCCAGCGTACTGTCGAGTCTTTAGAGTCCCACACAGAGGGTTTCCCTGCACCGGGAAAAATATGTAGAGGTCGTATGGTTTTACGACAGGGCTTCTATCTTTTACGTGTACTTATGCACGTATGATGATCAGGCGGATAATACTAGTGGGCTTTGGTTTAAGCCGGATCCTGGTATTATATTGATGGATTGTTTCGTCTCTTTGTATTCGTGTTCTTTGGAATACGGATGCGGGTATGTATATACGGATGAGAGGCATTCTCGTAATTCCTCAGGAAAGCTTCTAGAACATGACACCTCATTAGGGTTTCTTTTCTTTTTGGATTAAATCTTTAATGAGGTGGAGGAAATGAGGTGGGGATATTTTCTTGTATGAGACATGACTCATCATATGGACAAAAGAGATATTTGTGAACCATGCTTGATATTTGTGAGATATTTATCTCATCAATTATCTACATGGTTCATTATTCATCATAAATGAAAAGTCAAGCTTCATCCAAGCTCTCTTCTTCACTCTCATTTCTTCAAGTCATCTTCTTCTTCCTCTTAATGTCACGATCCGCAAGGTACGGAACGCGACCGGCACTTAAGTTACGAAACGTCTCAAGACGTCCGTAAAATAAGTAAGCCGAAGCCCAGAATACAAAACCCAATTAAGAATTAGAGTGAAGGAGAAACCATTTTTAAAGTACTTTGTTCCATTAAATCATATCAAGTCTCTTATTATTAAAACAACCTCCTTTTCCTAAATTTCCGGCAAAATCTTCTTTGTAAAAATAGTCCCCCAACGGGTACATTAGGAAAACAAGTGAATAACATAAATATGGCATCCCCAAGCGGGAGCTAGCTCTTCGCCTCAAGGTGGTCACAAATCCCACGTGTTCCCCTCCGAAAGGCGGCCGAGACGTTAGGGCGTCTGTGCCTGAAATTCGGGGCAGATGCTATTTGGTTTTATCCGTCTATCTCTCCGAAGATGCCAAGTTGATTTATGGCACCGTGTATCGAAGGTTTAGACGGATGCGGCCGATGTAGCAGACTTTGTCAGATTCCCCCTCGCTAGAGGGGTTTTTGATTGTGGGGACGCTCTTCCCTGCAGGCGCAAGCCCCTGCAGTTAATTACGCTACCGCATCGCGGTAGCCACTTTCTCCTTCTCCAGAATTTCACTTCGTGTCGTGTGTGTTTGTTTTTTTTGTGGTTACCCGTGGATTGTATACGGAGACTGAGTAATGCCGTCGCCCGTAGGACGTGGATTAGTCCAAATCCGTATTTACTTAGATTTGGGTTTGGTGTTTTTAGTTTAAGGATGCATTAGTCGCGTTGCGGCTAAGATCAACCTAAACGTTCGTCAAGGATATGTTAGTCCTGTTTGAGACTAAGATCAACTTAACGGGGTGATCCATTTAATATATGGCCGTCGGGACTCGTCGCCTCTCTGACGTCGTTGAAGGATTACAACGGCGGATGTCAGAGGAGTTCAGAGATGTACCCTTGAACCAAGGTTGATTTGGAATTTTATCGTTCATTTGAGTGTTTAAGGATACGTTAGCCGCGTTTGGGGCAATGATCAACTTAAACAGGACCGTTTAGATCCGGCAAAAGAGCATTTGGAGGCTCTATTGTTCCAGTTTAGGGACGTAGTGGTTCATAGCTAGTTTAGGGACACTGCGGTCCATGCTCCAATTTAGGGACGTGGTGGTCCTTCATTCCAATTTAGGGACGTGGTGGTCCATCATTAGTTTAGGGACGTTTCGGTCCGATATTAGTTTAGGGACGTTACGGTCCGATATTAGTTTAAGGACGTTTCGGTCCGATATTAGTTTAAGGACGTTTCGGTCCACGAGTTTAAGGACCCCGCAGTCCATATACGTGTGGTCGTTGGGACCCGTCACCTCTCTGACGTCGTTGAAGGATTACAACGACAGGTGTCAGAGGAGTTCAGAGATGTACCCTCGAACCGGTAGTAAATTGATTTAAGAGAGCAATCTTGCTCAGTCAATTTAATTTAAGGACTTACGGCCAAAATTGGGCTAAGTCCAGTTGAAAATGTTCAACATTTTATTTGCTTTTGCATTGCATTTCTTTTTTATTTTTATTTAGGCTTTGCCCAGAAAGGTTGCAGAGCATCAATTTGTTTTGGGCTCTGTTCTTTTAGGAATGATGCAAGGCATCAATTTTATTTGGGCTCTGCCCTTGTATAAAGGATGCAAAGTATCAATTTATTTGAGCTCTGCCCATTTATTGCCTTGCAATTTATTTTGGCCTGTTAGGTCATTTTGACTTGGGCCTGGCCCTTTTAACAGAGAAAATGCATTGCATTTTTAGGCGCTTTGTGCCAATCAAAGAGCGCAAGCGCTTATGATGATGACACGTGTCAAGCAGCGCAGTGCGCTGCGCTAGTGCGCCGCGCTTGCACTGCTGACACGTGGCGCGCTCTGGTGAGTTGCGCCAATTTCAGAGAGCAAAGCTCTATTTCAAAAGCGCGTAGCGCAACTGGTTCAGATGCTGACACGTGGCGCTCTCTGGTGGCTTGCGCCGACCCAAGAGCGCAACAGTGCAGATTTATAAGCGCAAAGCACTATTAATTTGAGAATCTTTTAGATTTAGGAACCGATGGTTCATAAAAGAAGTGCAAAGCACTATTTGATTTAGATCTAAGAAAAAACAAGTTTTTTTCTTGTTTTTCTTATCTCAGATAACCAAAGGTTCATAAAAGTGCAAAGCACTATTTTTTATTTATTTTTATTTTTTCCTGTTTTAAAGAACCAGTGGTTCATAAGAAGTGCAAAGCGCTATTTATTATGTGAAGATCATTGATCTTGTTTTTAGATCAATAATCTATTAGAGGAAATTTCTTCTCTCTTATAAAGGTTTTTACCTTTTTCTTGAAATTTTTCTCAGAGTTCTCTCTGTTTGAAGCTCTTGATTTTTTTTTCAAGAAAATGTTGTTTTCTTTGAATTGAGCTCTAGGGTCCTTTTTATAGTGCCTATAAATTAGTTAAAGTTTGTTATAGAGATCATTCTCTGAGTGATTTGGGGAATTTTCCCCACCGTTGGATCTTTAATCCGAAGGCCTCTGTTTTACAGAAGAAATGTTTCTTGTTTTAATAAGAACAGAAAAGATTTCTCAGAATTTTAATTCTGCTTGGCGCAAATGCTCCAGAGCGTGACACGTGCCGCGCAGCTGAATTTTTCTTTTGGTGCGCTGCTGCGCTGACACGTGTCGCGCAGCGCACAGCGCAGCGCAGTTGCGCAGAGCAACTGATTTTTTTTTGTGCCCTGCTGCGCTGACACGTGTCGCGCAGCGCACAGCGCAGCTGCGCAGACACGTGTTGCGCAGCGCACAGCGCAGCGCAGGTGCGCTGCGCAACTGTTTTTTTTTGCGCTGCTGCCCTGACACGTATCGCACAGCGCACAGCGCAGCTGCGCTGACACGTGTCGCGCAGCGCACAGCGCAGCACAGTTGCGCTGCGCAACTGATTTTTTTTGTGCGCTGCTGCGCTGACACGTGTCGCGCAGCGCATAACGCACAGCGCAGCGCAGGTGCGCTGCGCAACTGATTTTTTTTTGTGCGCTGCTGCGCTGACACGTCTCGCGCAACGCACAGCGCAGCGCAGTTGCGCTTGCGCAACTGATCCCCTGCGCTTTTTTTTTAGAGCTTTGCTCTGATGGAGTACGCTATCTTGGGCGCTGCGCTCCTTACGCTAACGTGTCTGATTTTGACACGTGGCGCTCTGCGTGCAGCGCAGGGGATCTGAAGCGTTACTTCATTTATTTTAACTTTAAGTTTCAAGATAGAGCTTTGCTCTGATTGGAGAAAAACAGAAGTATTGCTTCTTTTTCCACCTTCGAATTTGAACAGAGCTTTGCTCTGATTGGAGTAAACACCACGCAATATAAAATACAATGTGCATAAATAAGCATGAAGCACAAGTAAAATAACATGTCGACTCGAGTGAGCTCGACTCCCAAATAACATAAGTCCATAAGTCTCATAATCTCGTCCCTAGGTCAATATACAGTAATCCGAATAAACTGGTACAGCTGAAATAGTAGTAGTAGATGGAGTACTCTAGATACAATGTCATATATAAGGTGGTACAAAATGATAACAACCCATCTAGGAGCAAAAGCCTCGAGTCCAGGCAAAAAAGACAGAATGAGCAAAAGTGTCCGCCGCTATAGTGCTGACGGAACGGACCTCCAGAAAAGCTGTGGCACAACGGGGGTGAGTTGCCAGCTCGTAAGTAATAAATAACATCTACAATGGCTATCGCATGCATGCACACACGTATCCTAGCATCTCTAGCAGGCATGGCTATATGTACTAGCAGGTATGTATGCAGCATCAGTGTACTAGCAGGCATGAATGTACTAACATGTATGTATGCTATATGAGTCAACTCAAGATCTCAACATGTAAGTACAAGAACTATTCTTTCTTTGTTTTTGTAACTCTTTTCAAAATATCAGCATAATATCCATGAAATCAACAAAATCCGTATCCAGCAACGACACCTCAAACTGTCTCAATCTCATATATCCATGTCAAGTATCTCTGGTCTCAGCCATCCGGCTGATCTATCCCAAATATCCATATCTCAATCTAGCGGCCACGGTCGGTATCTTCTGGATATCAGCCGTGCCAAATTAAGTCACCGGTAGGTAGTCCGTCTCCTTCCAGGCTCAACGCCATCTCCTGCGATCTTCTTGCCCCGGGATACCTTACCGGGCCTACCATGTACCCGAGACGGTTCATCCACCTCCTCGAAACGGGTCTCAAAAACCACAGCAAACTCATGGCGGACGACACTTTACATCACTAGAAAACCGCAACTTTTAAAAAGGTTATAAGTTTGAAATCTTGCGGCTTTCCCCCGAAATCCCGAAATATCATAAATCTCATGAAATCATCATGGGTGCATATGTCGATGATAATGAATGCATATGGAATCAATGTTCAAGTTGCAATGTATGATTTATAACTGTTGGAGATAGTGCCCTCAAAGTCAATTATTGGATCACAGGCACGTGATTGCAATGATTGAGGGAGGACCTATCCCGGTAGGACAGTCTTACTCGAGATGATAGTATGCTATCTGGTTTATCTTTATCATCGTGTACTGCTTTAGGTGACCTGACATGTCGCTATTACACGTTGATAGAGCCCCTAGGATTCTTGCTTCACTGCCAGCAGTATGATGGCGATCATATACGTGGGAGCTGGTAGTCTATAAGCACATCCTTAAAAGGTCCCTAGTCGTAGGAGTTTCGAGACAGGGCATCGATACTCCATTAGTAGACTAGTGTATACAGTCGAGACCCCGACGAGGGGCGGTGGCCGGTCTCACAAGCCACTGGTGTCAGTTGGTTCACCTAAGATGTATACAGGTGCTCATTGGGTTATGAGTACACCGGACAGGACTCGCCGGGAACCTGCTAGTTGGGCTTATACCTGACGTCAGATAGCAGTTCCCAGGTGACATGTGTACAGGTTAGTTCATCGACCTGAGGATCGTCATTTGTCTCGTGTGAGTTCCCACTGTGCTTTGATTACTACCCTACCACGGCTCAAAGGAGTCGTGCAAACAGGTTTTACTTGGGTACAGTCCCGAGCCACATGGAGGCAGTGAGCGGATCTTCGGGGGTTCGTCTCTCCCGGTATTGGGGGTGAGGTCGCGCTGTGTCTAGGAGAGCCATTACGCAAAGCCCTCGGCCGAGGCAGTAGATTTGCTGGTAGGTATTCCAGTAGTATCTCAGGGCGTTCTGGGCTACACTCCGACACGACTTGTACCGCTTTTGGGGGTCTGACTTTTACCAACCCTCTAGGCCCGACATGCGATGCTCATAGACGAACGGACCGGACTGTACGGATATTGTCACTGACAGGCTCAGTAGGGTGTCGGGATGAGTTCGCTCATCGACGTCCCTTTTGGTCAATAGCTGGTGGCCCGTCACGTATTGGCTTATACCTCTGACGTGCTAGTGGTTAAATCCACAGCCATAGTATTGATGAGTCTTTAGAGTCCACCACACTTTCAGTTACTCAGCTTTCGGGCGAAACGCTGTAGAGGCCGTATGGAGATATGGCAGGGTCCGATCAGATACGTGCGGTATTGCACGGATCAGGATCGGACGGTTTGTACTAATGGCCGTATAGTTATATGGCAGGGTTTGATCTGATACGTGCGGTATTGCACGGATCAGGATCGAACGGATTTTACTAGCCGGCTTTGGCTTAAGCCGGTTCTAGTTTAGTACAGTGTAGATTTTGTCTCATTGCATTTGTATCCGGTCGGAATACAGATGCGGGTGTGTATGCACAGTGTCGGGGTTTTCCTGTGATTTATTACGGGACCAGTTTTCTGGAGTTGCCAGTTTGCATTCCGTCCCGGCCGGTTTTCCTTTGTTCTTTCCCGGCCGGACTTTTCCGATGGAGGGGGTTATTTGCAAGTTCGCAAATAACACTTTGTGGAGGGTTTTATTGCATATATATTGATTATGATAGCTTTCATTTCTTTTGGCTCCATGATGCATTTATTGTGATTTGAAAAAGGGTATGGTTGTTTTTGTTGAAGCATGCTTGTATGTTTCTTTGTCTAGGATGTGGTCACCTCTTCTCTTCATCCTACGATCACCTCCCTTCTTGCTACAAGTTGATCCCTCCACCATTTCCTTTAGTGATTGGCCGGCCACATTTGGAGATGAGGGAAAAATGAGAGATGTGTTTCTTTTGTTGTATGGAAATTATTCTCATTTCTCATTTTGTATCAAAGTTCACAACCTCTCTTCATATCATCTTATTTCCTCCATCATGGCAACACTACCCCAAAGAGACAAAGCACTACACTTCCTACAGCATATCTTGAGCATGTCGAGTTGCCGGCTTCATGCTCGAGTTGCCTCGGTATTGAGGCGGGAGCCCGTAAAAGACGAAGGCGATGTGGTGCCCTTTCCGGCGAGGAGGCGACGATGTGGAGCCAAGACTTTCCGCGGGAGATCGGGATGATGAAGAGAAGACCGGAGGACTCGGATCACTCGGTATACTTTTCTTCCCATCTCTTGATTGCTAGCATTAGGTTAATGGTAAACGATCCGGGTAATTGTCCGCGGTAGCGCCGGTTTCCGAGCAAGGAAAAAAATTTTGATTCCGCAATTTGGCCTCGAGTAACGAGGCCGGGGCGCTGCCGTGGCGCAATAATAACTAGGCATGAACAACTGATATAATGATGAATATGGACGAGAGTAGCAATTCTATGATTCCATTTTAAAGATTTATGGCAATAGCACAGGTCTAAGCAATTAACATGTTTCAGATTAATAGTTATCTAGTGTCGTGACATGGTAATTACCAGGGTGTGTGTATACACACGAATAGTGCTCGTACTGCATATAAAAAGCTGGTAATGATGCATGTGTCCTACAGAATGAGTTTGCGCATATAGGTACAACATATCGATCCTAACTGCAGCAATTATCATGCAAGTATTATCATTTCCAATGTTACAAGTAAATGTTAAAGTTTACTATTTTCAAGTTTACTAAATCTATCGGGCGACTTGCGCCATCCAAACGATTGTTCCCCTGTAGATGTTAAATCTACTCACCCGTGATCCCGTGTTAGGTGTGTTCGACCACCTGCTTCCCTTTCTCTGCTGCGCTCGAAGTCTCCGCCGGCGAATCTAGAATTTACAAAAGTCACCATATAAGGAAAAATCCTGTAAAACACGATATATCGATAAAAAGGATACGCGTGCGTGAAACTAAACGCGCGTGCACACGACACGTCGCGACGCGCGAAAACCCACCAGAACCTATTCTGACACGCTGTGTCGCGCAGCACGCCACAAAACCACGCGTATCACGCGTATGTCGCACAAGTTTAAAACATCGAAAACACGTTTATAGCTCCAGATTTTGCCTCTGGGCCTAACTTAAAAAGTTACAGATACCAACAGACTAATCTACCTAGCAGGACCCTACACCCAAAAACCCAACACCCTACCCCCTACTCTGGCCGCAAATTATGGCCAGATTGAATAAACCGGCGGCCAAGAGTGGGAGGTGGGTCCCAGTGCTCTGTGTGTGTCTCTGCTAAGGTCACTGTGCTACAGTCTTCACAATTTTATTTTGAAAGGCTCGGGTCAACAGCAGATCTAACAGAGCCTAAAAAGTCTCTAAAACTGCTAAATTAAGCCAAGTCGGATAAATCGGGTATTTGTGTGAAATCTGGAACCAAACTGGGTTAATCTAGTCTCAACAGCATCTAATAAGGCTACTCTAACCATCATAACCAATACTTTGCCAAAACTCCCCTAATTTACCCAAAACTACCACTAAAACATATAATAAACACTAATTTAAGCTAGATACCCATAACTTTAGCAATTAAGAGCCGGGTTAAGGGGTTATACCTCTAGAGACCCTAGATGAAGGAGAAGAGAAGAAGTAGGAGAGTGTGTGCTGTTGCTACAGCTCCTGGTGCTGCAAAACTTGGCTGGAAATGAGCTGAACTGTGTCTTGCTGTAACTTGCAGAAGCTGCTGCTGCTGATTCAGTTTTGGGTGTGGTGTTGTATGAGTTTGGGTTGCTGTTGCAGCAGCAGGTGAAGAAGATGTTGAAGTATTTGTGGTGTGGGGTTGTGTATAAGGTGATGGTGTGTATGTGTTGTTTATGGAGTTGGGGGGGCTGTTGTGCAGCTGCCGATGCTGATGAAAAAGGCTGAAGCTGAGGCTGATGGTGCTGCTGATGATGATGAGAAAGGATGATGTTTGCCTATGATGTGTGTGTGTGTGAGGGAGAAAGGTGAGAGTGAGGTGATTGTTTGGGGGCTAAGCAAAAAGTTTTGAAAAGAATGGAGTGTGACACAATCCTAGAGCCACCATTCTCTCTTCTCTCATTAAATGCTTGCATGACACCCATCAAATCTCTTCTTCTCATCACAAGTCAACCCTAAACCTTAATTATCTCAATTATCTCAACCAAGGGCCTAACCCACCATGGTTGGCTAAACATGGTTAACCCACCATGCATACCCAAACTTGGTAACCCTAGGCCTAGCCCAAATTAACATGCACAAGTGTGTGCGGTCGGAATAAAATTCTACTAGAATAACCATAAAACCAGATAAATTATTAGAAACCCGTTTTGGTAAACTTTTTACCAAAAACCCCACATTAACACATAATTACCACTAACCCTAAACTCAGGTGTTACAGTCTTCCCCCCTTAAGAAAATTCGTCCTCGAATTTTAAAATATGCAACTATGCGTACCTTCAAAAAGATGAGGGAATTTCTTTCGCATCTCTCCCTCGGCCTCCCAAGTGATCTCCTCACCATTCGGGTTGCGCCAAAGAATCTTCACAGACGGCAGGACCTTTGATCGAAGTTTCTTCACCTGCCGATCTAATATCTTAACTGGCTGCACGGTGAACGAAAGGTCGGGCTCAAGCTGAACGGTCTGATTCTGAATCGTGTGGGAAGGGTCATGAAGATATCTGCGTAGCATCGACACATGGAAGACGGGGTGAACATCTGAAAAGCTGGGTGGAAGAGCCAAACGATATGCAACAGCGCTGACACGCTCGAGGATCTTGAAGGGACCCACGAATCTAGGGCTAAGCTTTCCCTTTCGCCCAAATCGCATCACGCCCTTCATCGGAGAGACCCTCAGAAAAACATGATCGCCAACCGCGAACTCTAATCTGCGACGGCGCCTGTCTGCATACGATTTCTGCCTTCTCTGATCTTCTCTCATCCGGTCTCGAATCAACTGCACTTTCTCGGTCGTCTCCTGCACGATCTGTGGCCCAAAAATACTGCTCTCGCTCAGCTCAGTCCAATAGATAGGCGATATACATCTCCTCCCATACAAGGCCTCGAAAGGTGCCATCTGAATAGTATCCTGGAAGCTGTTGTTGTAGGAGAACTCCACTAAAGGCAAATGACGATCCCAGCTACCGCCAAAGTCCAAAACGCACGCTCTGAGCATGTCCTCGAGAGTCTGAATAGTCCGCTCTGACTGCCCGTCGGTCTGCGGATGAAATGCTGTGCTGAAGCTCAAACGGGTGCCTAATGCCTCCTGAAGTCTCTGCCATAGTCGGCTGGTAAAATGGGTGTCTCGGTCTGATACGATATAAGTCGGTACGCCATGCAACCGCACGATCTCGTCGATGTAGATCTGGGCATACTGAGCAAAACTGAAAGTGGTCTTCACTGGCAGGAACTGAGCCGCTTTCGTCAATCGATCCACGATCACCCAAATGGAGTCGTACCCTCGACTGGTCCTGGGTAGACCCACAACGAAGTCCATCGAAATTTGCTACCATTTCCACTCCGGAATGGGCAAAGGCTGCAACTCTCCTGCTGGCCTCTGGTGCTCGGCCTTGACTTGCTGACAAGTCAGGCATCTTGACACGAAGTCTGCGACATCCCTCTTCATCCTGTCCCACCAATAGACATCTCTCAAGTCGCGGTACATCTTGGTGGAACCTGGATGAACGCTGTACGTAGATATATGCGCCTCCTCAAGAATCTCACGTCGTAGTCCCTCCGAATCTGGTACGCACAATCGAGTCCCAAATTGTAGTACTCCCTGATCGTCGATCATGAACTCGGAATCTCTGCCCTGCCTAATCTACTCCATGATCTCTGAAAGACGGTCATCACTGGGCTATGCCTCTTGAATGCGGTCAAGTAACTGCGGACGTGCACGAACATGCGCAAGCTGTCCCCCTGTCGGAGTGAACTCGAACTCAACTCGGCTGTCGTATAAAATCTGCCAATCTGCTGATGACTGCCTCTGTACTGTGCTCAGACGCGATAGACTACTCCCGGGCCTCCTGCTCAAAGCATCCGCCACTACATTAGCCTTGCCCGGGTGATACAAAACCTCGCAATCGTAGTCCTTCGCCAGCTCCATCCAATGACGCTGTCTCAGATTCAGGTCTCGCTGCTGAAATATATACTTTAAGCTCTTGTGGTCAGTGAATATTTGGAACAACTCGCCGTATAGGTAATGTCGCCATATCTTAAGTGCAAAGACCACTGCACCCATCTCCAAATCATGAGTGGGGTAGTTCTGTTAATGTTTCTTCAATTGCCGCGAAGCATACGCGATCACCCTGTCATGCTGCATCAATACGCATCCTAGCCTCACCCGTGAAGCGTTACAATAAACCACGAATCCGCCTGATCCTGAAGGCAATGATAATACCGGCGCCGTTGTCAAACAAGTCCGTAGTTGCTGAAAACTGTGCTCGCACTCCTCCGTCCAAACGAAAGGAACTCCCTTCCGGGTCAAACCGGTCAAAGGTGCAGCAATACGGAAGAAATCCTGAACGAATCGCCTGTAGTAGCCCGCCAGGCCTAGAAAACTACGGATCTCTGTAACCGATGTCGGTCTGGACCACTGCTGAATGGCCTCAATCTTATTCCGGTCCACACATATGCCATCTCTCGTAATCACGTGACCCAAGAAACCAACGTTGTCTAACCAGAATGCACACTTCGAAAACTTTGCGAAAAGCTGGTGCTCCTTCAGAGTCTGTAAGGTAATGCGCAAGGGACGCTCGTGCTCCTCTCGGCTCCGGGAATACACCAAGATATCGTCAATGAACACTCTGATGAACAAGTCGAGATATAGCATGAAGGTACGGTTCATCAAATCCATAAATGCTGCGGGGGCGTTAGTAAGTCCGAACGACATCACCAGAAACTCATAGTGGCCATAGCGTGTACGGAAAGCTGTCTTCGGTATATCCTTCTGTCGGACTCGCAGCTGATGGTATCCTGATCGTAAGTCGATCTTCGAAAAATAACCCGCACCCTGAAGCTGATCGAACAAATCATCAATACGCGGCAACGGATATCTGTTCCGCTCGGTAACCTTGTTCAGCTGGCGGTAGTCGATACACAAGTGCAAACTTCCATCCTTCTTCTTGACAAACAGGACCGGAGCACCCCATGGAGAAACACTGGGTCGAATAAGTCCCTTATTTAACAAATCTTGCAGCTGAACCTTCAATTCTCTAAGCTCTGCCGGGGCCATCCGATAAGGCGGTATAGAAATAGGCCCCGAGCCGGGAATCAAATCAACACAGAACTCGACTTTGCGCTCAGGCAGCAATCCTGGCAGCTCATCAGGGAAAATATCGGGGAACTCGCATACAATCGGAACCTGGTCCAATGGAATATCTGTAGCTCTAGTATCGCAAACATAGGCTAGAAATCCCCGAAATCTCTTTCTCAACAGCTGATCAGCGCGAAGAGAAGAAATCAATATGTGAGGGGCGGCACCACGGTCCCCTTGCACAACAAAAGCCGACTCGCCGGGAAAACAAAATCTAACTGTCTTCTTGCGGCAGTCGACAGACGTATAGCACGTGGCTAACCAATCCATGCCTAAAAGAACGTCGAAGTCCAACATCTCAAGAAGGATCAAGTCGACAGGAAGCTCTCGCTCGCCAATACGGACGGTACAGGATCGGAACACGTGCCTAGCAACAAATGACTCTCCCACAGGAGTGGTCACAACAAGCGGCTGATCAAGCAAACCGGACTCTCTACCCAAATTCGGCACGAAGTGTGTGGAAACGTATGAGTGCGTGGATCCGGGATCGAACAACACGTGTGCATTAACGGAACATATAGATAGGGTACCTGTCACGACGACATTGGATGCCTGTGCATCCTGGGGTGTCAACGCAAAAACTCGGGCCTGACCTCCACCAATAGCGGGCTGACCTCGGCCTCGGCCTCTACCTCCTCGTCCTCTCTGGATCGGTCCGCCGCGTCCATGTCCTCTGGGTGCACCTAACTGGCATGGAGCATCGCCTGTGGCAGGAAGTAGAGCTCTCTAAGGAGGGGGCGGTGATGGTGGTAGGGTCACATGCAGAACTATTGCCACTCCCTGTCGTCTCGCTGGACAATCTCTAACACGATGGTGCAGACTCCCGCACCCAAAGCATCCTGGCGACGCCTGCTGTCCCTGTGGATACGAACCATACAGCTGACCTCGTCCAAACCCTCTGCCGGCCCTATCTCTCGGAAAGAATCTGGCATGCTGCCTCTGATCTGGCATGCCGGTACGAATCCTCTTCGGTGCGGGAACGGCCGAATTTGCTGAAATACGTGCCTCCATCCGCAACGCTGTATCCATAGCCACTGAATAAGTATCGAAGTGCTGGGCGCCAATGGCAAGAAATAGCTGGGCATCCAATCCCTGTATAAACCTCTTCACCCTCTTCGCTTCGGTATCCACAAGATACAGAGCATATCGGGACAACTGTGTAAACTGGACGTCATACTCAGACACCGTCATCCCTGGTGTCTTGATCAAGGCCTCAAAACTACGAGCTCTGGTGTCACGAATGCTTTCCGGAAGGAAACGAGCTAGAAAGACTGCTGTAAACTCGGCCCAGGTCATGGGCGGTAGACCTGCAGCTCGACCTCTCAGAACTGACTCCCACCATATCTGTGCGAGACCCTCTAGTCGGAAACTCGCAAGCTCTACCCATCGATCATCGGAACATCTCAGTGAACGGCAGATCCTGGCCAAGCTGTCAAGGAATGTCTACGGGTTCTCTGCTGCATCGGTGCCCGTGAAGACTGGAGGTATCAGCCTCATGAACTCCTGTAGTGAAACCGGGATGGCCACGGTAGTAGTAGTAGGAGCAGGTATCATAGTAGTCTGGGATGTAGTGGGTACGTCCTCCGGCCTTGGTGCACGACTGGCCGCAACTAAGGATCCTATCATCTGACGTAGCTCCTGCATACTCCCCATCATCTGTCGCAGCTCCTCCATACCAGTCTCAAGCCTATCCATACGGCCTGGGGAAGGCGGATCAGTCTGTCCCTGTGGCATAGACATACCACCCTGCTCAGTCCTAGTCTCGGACAAGCCAGCTCGAATCTCGTCTCGGGCGGCAGCCCTCTGCGCTCTGGTAGCCCTCTGCGGCATAGTGACTGGTACAGGAAACAGGACAATAAGAACGGTGCAATAGAATCGTAGGATACACGGAATTGAAGAAGGAATTACAAGCAAGTATATCCTAAAGTCACTTAGGCGGAATACCGTATCGCAAGTATGCCGCGGACATACGTACGCTACACTACCCTGCTTAAGTCATCTACTCTATCTACTAAGAGTCATCCTACACTCGGAAAGATGAAACCTATCGCTCTTATACCAACTTTGTCATGACCCGCAAGGTACGGAACACGATCGGCACTTAAGTTACGAAACGTCTCAAGGCGTCCGTAAAATAAATAAGCCGAAGCCCAGAATACAAAACCCAATTAAGAATTAGAGTGAAGGAGAAACCATTTTTAAAGCACTTTGTTCCATTAAATCATATCAAGTCTCTTATTATTAAAACAACCTATTTTCCCCAAATTTCCGGCAAAATCTTCTTTGTAAAAATAGTCCCCCAACGGGTACAACAGGAAAACAAGTAAATAACAGAAATATGGAATCCCCAAGCAGAAGCTAGCTCTTCGCCTCAAGGCGGTCACAAATCCCACGCAATATAAAATACAATGTGCATAAATAAGCATGAAGCACAAGTAAAATAACATGTCGACTCGAGTGAGCTCGACCCCCAAATAACATAAGTCCACAAGTCTCACAACCTCGTCTCTAGGTCAATATACAGTAATCCAAATAAACTGGTATAGCTATAATAGTAGTAGTAGATGGAGTACTCTAGATACAATGAACATATATAAGGTGGTACAAAATGATAACAACCCACCTATGAGCAAAAGCCTCGAGTCCAGGCAAAAAGGGCAAAATGAGCAAAAGTGTCCGCCGCTACAGTGCTGACGGAACGGACCTGCAGAAAAGCTGTGGCACAACGGGGGTGAGTTGCCAGCTCGTGAGTAGTAAATAACATCTACAACGGCTATCGCATGCATGCACACAAGTATCCTAGCATCTCTAGCAGACATGGCTATATGTACTAGCAGGTATGTATGCAGCATCAGTGTACTAGCAGGCATGAATGTACTAACATGTATGTATGCTATATGAGTCAACTCAAGATATCAATATGTAAGTACAAGAACTATTCTTTCTTTGTTTTTGTAACTCTTTTCAAAATATCAGCATAATATCCATGAAATCAACAAAATCCGTGTCCAGCAACTACACCTCAAACTGTCTCAATCTCATATATCCATGTCAAGTATCTCTGGTCTCAGCCATCCGGCTGATCCATCCCAAATATCCATATCTCAATCTAGCGGCCACGGTCAGTATCCTCTGGATATCCGCCGTGCCAAATGAAGTCACCGGTAGGTAGTCCGTCCCCTGCCAGGCTCAACGCCATCTCCTGCGATCTTCTTGCCCCGGGGTACCTTATCGGGCCCACCATATACCCGAGACGGTTCATTTACCTCCTCGAAACGGGTCTCAAAAACCACAGCAAACTCATGGCGGACGACACTTTACATCACTAGAAAACCGCAACTTTTAAAAAGGTTATAAGTTTGAAATCTTGCGGCTTTCCCCCGAAATCCCGAAATATCATAAATCTCATGAAATCATCATGGGTGCATATGTCGATGATAATGAATGCATATGGTATCAATGTTCAAGTTGCAATGTATGATTTATAACTAGGCATGAACAAGTAATATAATGATGAATATATACGAGAGTAGCAATTCTATGATTCCATTTTAAAGATTTATGGCAATAGCACAGGTCTAAGCAATTAACATGTTTCAGATTAATAGTTATCTAGTGTCGTGACATGGCAATTACCAGGGTGTGTGTATACACATGAATAGTGCTCGTGCTGCATATAAAAACCTGGTAATGGTGCATGTGTCCTACAGAATGAGTTTGCGCATATGGGTACAACATATAGATCCTAACTGCAGCAATTATCATGCAAGAATTATCATTTCCAATGTCACAAGTAAATGTTAAAGTTTAGTATTTTCAAGTTTACTAAATCCATCGGGCGACTTGCGCCATCCAAACAATTGTTCCCCCGTAGATGTTAAATCTACTCACCCGTGATCCCGTGCTAGGTGTGTCCGACCACCTGCTTCCCTTTCTCTGCTGCGCTCGAAGTCTCCGCCGGTGAACTTAGAATTTACAAAAGTCACCATATAAGGAAAAATCCTGCAAAACACGATATATCGATACAAAGGATACGTGTGCGTGAAACTAAACGCGCGTGCACACGACACGTCTGATATGTCGCATATCTCGCCTAGGGGTGGTAAACGTCAGACCCCAATAGCTCGATAAGTAGTGTCGATATGAGGTCTATAACAATTCGAGAAACTACTGGTAACACTTACCAGTAAATCTCAGCAACCCTGGCCAGGGATTTCCTGTTATAGCCAATCGAACACAGCGCAACATGAACCCCCTATACCGGGAGAGACGAATCCCCTTCTATCGCTCATTGCCTCCATGTGACTCGGGACTGTACCCAAAAACCACCGTTTTGCACGCCCTCTTGGACGTGGTAAGATGGAAATCAAAACACAGTGGGAACCACACAAGACTCTATGACGATCTCGGGTCAACAGACTACTCTGTACCAGCGTCACCAGAGAACTTCCATATGACGTAAGGTATAATACCATCTGAGAGTTCTCGGCGAGTCCGTCCAGTGTACCCAGTCTTCACTGAGCACCCGTATATCATCTCTGATGTCAAACACCAATGGATATGGGATCATCCATCGCCCATCTGTATGGGTCGAGAAGGTATACACTAGTCTACTCTGGTATATCGATGCCCTGTCTCGATATACCCACGACTAGGGACCTTGAAGGATGTACTTATGGACTACCATGTCCCCACTAGTATGATCCGCATCATAGTCCAGGTAGTCAAGTACACATCCTAAGGGCTTTACCAACATGTAACAGAGAGACAATCAGTATACACGTCAAGGTAAAGATCAACCAGATAGCATACTATCATGTCGAGCAAGAAAGTCCTCCCTATATATGTCCCAGCATCCACTACAATATACATCCAATGTACAGTAATGGCCTCTAGGGCATACATATAACTAACAATCTCTCACTTGCACTAGGGCCATCTGTAGCAGTGGTTGTAGTATCTCATACTCAACCATCCCATAAAAGTCTCTCTCTGGGAATAGGCCTTCATGAGTGGATCCGCCGTGTTATCCTCTGAGTCTGCTCTCCTAACCTCGATCACCCTGGAGATCAACCATCTCCATGATCAGGTGATACTGCCTTAGAATATGTCTGGATCACTGATGGAACGGACGTTCCTTGGCATAAGCCACAACTCCATTGTCACACAATGGGAGGAACTAAATTCATCTCATGAACTATTATACACCCAGACTTCCTCTTTGGTAGCATCTTGAGTAGCGATGTATCCTGCCTTTATCATCTAGTTTGCCACGGTATCTAGCTTGGAACTCTTCCAACATACCGTCCCTTTACTGAGGGTAAAGACAATGCCTGCGACTGACATTCAGTCGTCTTTATCACCCTGGAACCCTTCCAGTGATTCTCCCCAGGATCGATTGATACCATCTTACTACTACTAGTGAGATTCCTAGCATCCAATTACATCTATCTCATAGATGATAACTCAGGATTTAGGAGGTATCATTTTGATCCTTTATGGAGAATCATTGTGATAAGCGGAGATTGACCGAGCGTAGCATAGGAAACTTCTTTCTTATCAAGAGTATGTCATCCACGTACTCTACGAGGATCGCTACCATACTCCCTACTACCTTTTTGTTTATACAAGGTTCATCTACCATTTTGATGATGTCAAACTCTTTGACAACTCATCAAAACAGACGTTCCAACTCCGCGATGCCTGCTTTATCTTATAAAGCATCTTGTACACGTTTCCGTTGCTCCCACTGTCTACGAAGCCCTCTGGCTGTGTACTTATAGACGTTCTCTTCTAAAACATTATTTAGAAAAGCAGTCATGACACCCAACCACCAGATATCGTAGTCATGGTATGTAGCCGTGGCAAGTAGGATCCGGATGGACTTAAGCATAGGCACTGGAAAAGGATTCATCATTATCCACCCCTGTTCGATGACGAAAACCTTTAACAAGTCTAGCTTTGAAAGTCACCACTTTTCCATCTACACCAAGTAATCTTCTCAAGATATACTTGCTCCTGATGGGGATTTAACCCTTCAGATATAGCAACCAAAGTCCATACTTTGTTGGTGTATAGGGATTCCATCTCAGATCGCTAAGCATCCAGCCATTCTTACAGAGTCCCACTCCTGATGGCCAGCTCGAAACTAGTTAGGTCATCATCTCATGATGCAATTCTCGCTCCCACTGTCATAGAGAAACCGAAGTATCTCTCAGGTGGGTGAGGAACCCTACTAGACCGGCGGAGTGGCTGAGGTTCGTTGGTTTCTATTGAATCCTTCGGTTCTACCAAATCATCTGCTGTAGTTTGCATAGCTGGAACCTTTCCAGTTGTGCATAACAGATCTTGCCTCGAGTTTGTCCGGATTTTGCTTTTAGACATAGGCCGGACAACCCCAAATCTTAACTAGCTTAAGACATGGGCTCTTCCCTTTCCATATCACATATGAAGTGGTAGGTAACTGATTTGATTCGAACCTATTCAATAGGTATGCAGCTTCTCAAGTGCATAACCCCCCCTAAAAGGAAACAGGTAACTCAGTAGTACTCATCATAGAGCACACCATATCAAATAGGGTGTATCTGCTCCGTCCCGATATACTATCGTGCAATGGTGTATACGGAGGAGTAATGCTGAGAGAGAATCTCATTCTCCTTTCGAATAGTCCAGGATTTCCATGCTCAAGTATTCTCCTCCTTGATCACATCAAAGGACATAATACTTTTACCCGTATTTTGGTTCTCTACTTCTAACTTATATTCTATGAATATCTCAAAAGGTTCGGACTTGTGTTTCAACAGGAACATAGGTCTGAATCTCGAAAGATCATCAGAGAATGTAATGAAGTACAAAGAACCAGTCTTGGCATGTGTAGACAGGGGACCTACATACATCAACATGTATCATCCCAAGAGTTCACTAACTCTTTCTCTGTTTCCAATAAACAGAGCTGGTGTCATTATATCTTTGTGACATGACTCGCAAGTTTCATAAGATGTAAATTCAAACTAATTTAAATATGCATCTAAATGTAACTTCAGCCAGTCGGGTCGCATTGATATGACCTAGTCTACAATGCCTCAAGAAGGATCCGTTCATTTCTGAACTCTTCCTCTTGTGTGTTCCGTATACTAAGAACTGTAGTTTGATTTAGAACATTAATGCTTTTAGATAACGTGTCTGAACCGATCAACTTTTGATATAAGAAATGTTCAAAACATTATCCAACAATACAGAATTTTATCATTTCTTTACTAATAAAGAGACTGATATGATTTTGTATATCAGGTTCGGTATCTAATAACATTCGTTCAGAATCAATGTATTGGTAATACAGGGTGACAGTGACCAACAGACTTGGCTGCAACACTTGCCCCGTTTTCTGCCTCATGAAACTTATCACCCGGTCTTAGTTCTCTACCTTTCTGTAGCCCTATGTAACAGATTACATATCTGGGATCCTGATCTGGTATCACATACCCAGGACGTAAAGGATACTGAGAAACAGTTCTCTGTAAAATGAACACACCCGAAGATGATGCATCATATGCACTTTCTTCGTTTGGGCGGCACGGGAATTCTGGTAATCCCCTATTTCCTGCTCTGTCTTATAACAATTATAAGTTGGAGCGGGACCAACGTTCCCCAGCTCAGTATAACAAGCGGGTTCGGTCAATATTCCGTATTATTATCTTGATTAAGGCGTGATATGGTCGCTACCAGGAGAGAGAGAGAAGAAAACACTCAGCGTGCGCTCTTGCAAGAATAGATTGGTTATTATTTTATCTAATCAGGATGGCTCCCACTGCTTTTTATCAAATCTTCCTTCAAACCCTAAAAGGAAAGACTAGCCGGGATTAATTACACACTACAAGTCCGCCAATCTTTCAGCCAGGCCAGTGTCGGTACTTTGAGGGAGGTGCCCCGTGCTTTCGCACGGACCTAATTAATGTAAACCTCATTTTCCCAGAGGCGTAACCTCGTTAACACCTTTCTAGACACCTACTTGATCGGCTAATTGTAATGTATAAAACTCTCCCAGGAGTAACAATTACTCGCAGCAGGTATCGGGATCCAACTATCTCATGGAAGGTATGCAATCTCATTGCAAATTTCAACTCTTGAAATTCCCGATAATATTTTGCCCCTAACGTGCTATGACCTTGACGAAAGCCAACAAACCATAGCCCGCTAGTCAAGTTCAACCCGTACATTTCTTTATTGAATTAAACCCACCCGCACGACCCTTGACGAAAGCCAACAAAGCCGCACGACTACCCTAATCCAATCGCATCGTATGCAGGCAGATAAGCAGCATATAGCTACCGCACACTGCACCTTGACGAAAGCCAACAAATGCAGCACGAATACTATATACAACTTATCTGAAATGACGGAGGGCTACGACAGGTTTTTCTGAAAACCTATTGCGTAATGAACTTGATATCGTTGTAGAATCAAATGATTTTAAAATGGAGTGTTTTTTAGGCTTTTCTAGTTTTGCTAAAGGAGTCACTCCTGGTGAAGGGATCGTCGGTCCTTTCCTCGTCGAATGAGATGTGGGATATATCATATATATCACTGTGCAAAGCAAAAACACTTAAAAGCAATCAAAAGACAAACCGAGTGTGTAGCATCTGCCAGTTATTGCTAAAGGAGTCACTCCCGGTGAAGGGATCTCGGTCCTTTCCTCATCGAATAAGTTGCAGGATATATCACATATACCTTTGTGCAAAGCAAGAACTGTAGCTACCTGTTTTATTTTGAAATTCGATTCTACAACATCTTAGGTTTCTTTTTCTTTCATTAATCATATTAATGAAGTCCCATCATTTAGGTACCTAAACATCACAGATAAATACGACGTACACTTATGCCATCTGCATTCGCCTCGATGTCCCCTCGTGCATCGTTAGGTTAGGTAACTAACGGCAGAGCGGGGCAGGGCTAGCGCGGGTGTAAAACATAAGTAATGCCTATATAATATATCATATATACTATATACAGTATCCATCACAGAACATATCACATGATCACATTAAAGATATCGCAGCAGAAGAAACATATGAAATATTGGATATACTAGGACGTCTGTGTTTTCAATACGAGCCAGTATAAAACACGGATTCCACGGTCGTGATGAATAGCCAAACCCAAACCCCTAGACCCCTACGAGAGCGGCAAGCAACCCTACCAATTCTAGAGTTAGGAGACCCGGACTCGACTCCTCGAGTTGGTCTCCCACTGGACTCCAGAACCCGGTTACTTGTGCCTTCCCCTTTGGGTCTATCCTAGTGCGGAAAAGTAAATAATATACAAAAGGTGACAACATCCGCAATCTGGAAGTGCCCCAATAAAAGAATATTACATACAAGTTTTTACATGAATGAAAATGAAAAACACTCATCTCACATAAATACCCCCGGCTATTCAAACACGACGATCCAATATAACATATCCAGCAACACATAACATCACATGTCATCAACGTAAGTAAATATGCGCATCCCAATCGTCGTTGACATATAGCAACGAAACCGGCGATACCACATATTACACTTACGGTCACAGAAAAGAAAGTGTAAAACTACAACAGTTGGAATCCGCAACCTCCATAGACATCGTATGCCTAATCAAATGAATTCCTTAGACATCGCATGCCTAACAATTATAAACCCCGCATTTTAGTCTCAAAATCGAAAACTCTTTTCAATACCAAGTCGGGTAATTCAACAAGATTCCCGACATCCTGATCGAATGCTCGTCGCAAACTTCAGTAGACGGCCGCACCCCCGATACCGTCGACGAAGTGCACCAAGGCGGAACACCGCTACCGCGAGCACCCGGACGGATGCTTTCGGCGACGGGGTTCTCCTACAGTCACTTGGTCAGGGCTATTGAGTGAGGCTGTCTATTAAGTTTACCCTGCGAGTATCCGCGTACGCTACGTGATTGTAACGGACTTTTGATCGCATCAAAATTCCGTAGCAACCGATCAAGTGAGACTAAACTGCTAGATTTACAACATTCATTCAGTTATCTCATAACTTTTGTGAATTCCAATTATTGTATCCCATTTCAGATAATTAGAAAATGTTAAACTTTCCGATCGAACAATCGAACACCCAAGTTTTCCCGATATAGCTCAACACATGAAACAAGTTCAAAGACATTCACTTCGTGCCTCAGTACCAATGGTCCAGCCGTAGAAGGGTCAAGCCAACGCCTCACATGTGGCACGCCGTACTGCCCCAAACCCTAAGGTTCAAAGGGCAGTTCAAGACGGTCACATAATCGAGTTAAGGTTTGTTGTCTTCTGGAGGGACCATCGTGTTACTTGCACTACTTAGAACGTCGCTAAACTACGGAAAAATCCAACACTTGGAAATTTTCCGGCAGGAAAAAGATTGGGTATTTATATCCGGTCGAACTTTTTAACATATTCAAAAATTATCCGGAAGCCACATAGACAAAATCAGATAATCCGATCGAACATACGAATCCCTAAAACAACCCAGAAAATTCAACTCTTGAATAAATATTAAAAATTTCCAGAAAATCCAACACCAGAAAAGAGGAATTGCTGTGCAAAAATAGGAAGCTGACGTCATCATACGGCCGCGGAACCGCCGCAGAAGCTAGGCTTCTGCCGCGGTTCCGCCGCACTTTGGTGGATTCATGGGTACAGGCTTCACAGTAATTCTTACAATTCCCTGCTGATTTTTCTGCATATTTTTAATATCGAAAAACTCCAGATTTTGGAAAAAGTCCAGAGAGCATGTTTGTGTTAGGGTTTCGGGTTCGTTCGGGTTTCAAACTTCGTCTACGCATCGCCTAAGGCTCTAGTTAGGCTCTGATACCACTGTAGGGTTCCTAGGCACTCTCAAGAGGTCTCACAAGGCATCAACCATGCCAATTTCAAAAATTACGGTGCCGAGAAACCCGACTACGGATCGTTGGCTAGAAGTTTAGGCGAAAAAGAAACTAGTTAACTACTTTAACTAAGAGTACGGAAATACAACCTTTGTAGATCCGGTCCTCCACCTCCACGGCTCCGTGATGAAGTCTCCTCGCTGTACAAATCGGATCTTGGGCTCTAGCGTCGTCTTCATCGGAGAAAAAGCGGGCTAGGTCGTCGACTACGATACCGAAGATGATCTACGTCGAGGCATCACTAGATCAAGCTTCAACTTCACCAAGTCAAGAAACTTGTGAAGAAAACACACTCTACTACTTGGCAAGAGATAGAGGATGAAGAAATAGGAAGTGGGTTCACTTTAGAATTGGATTTCTCATTCTTTTCCATCAATCATCATTGATGGAATCTAGTTTTTCTTCTTGAAGAAGAAGAAGAAGATGAAGAACATAATGAATATTATGATAAGTGTTAATTGAATAGAAAAGAATAATAAATCTTATCATAATATAACCATGGTCAAGTGTAGAGAATGAATCATGGTTAAGTGGAATGGTTAGGGTTAAGCATGAGACAAAATGGTCACTTAGTCAAAGCTTCATGAAGCTTCACAATACAAACAAAGAAAGCCACCATTTTTCTCTTTATGCAAATTATTTTTCCAAAAAGAAATGGATAAATAAATAAGTGAATAAAACAAAACCCTAACCATTATCATGTAACCATGGTTTGATCTTTACACTAAAACCCCAGCAAACATGTATCATCAAACATGAAACAATCAAGTGCACAAAAGTATATCACATATACAATGTGTACATCCGAGTGAGAATATCCATTTAAAGTGAACCAATACTAGTTAATGCAAAGTAATATATCAAATATATAATTATGCATTAAATCATTAAATCAACACTTGATTCAATGATCCGGTCATATCGCATATAACCGACTAGTATCCAATGTATCGGCTTATCGAATCAACCCTCGATTCGATAACTAGGTTATATCGCATATAACCATTCGATACATTCATCGCGAGAATAGAATACGGTATCACATACACGCATTATTCTCGGTCCCGCACATATCTCATATGCGCTCCTATTTCGTTTCGCTTGAGCCAGGAAACCTCTGTGTAGAACTCTAAAGACTCGTCAATACGCCGGCAGCAGGTGATGATCATATCAAACACCCACAAGCCGCAAGCGGTCTCCTAAACGTAACAGCCACCCGGGTATTGAGCGATCAGAAGATCGACGAGCAAGCCCGCTCACACTCCAGTGAATCCAACCAGTAACACTACCGTACAGTCCGGTCTGATCGTCTGATATGTCGCATATCTCGCCTAGGGGTGGTAAACGTCAGACCCCAATAGCTCGATAAGTCGTGTCGATATGAGGTCTATAACAGTTCGAGAAACTACTGGTAACACTTACCAGTAAATCTCAGCAACCCTGGCCAGGGATTTTCGGTTATAGCCAATCGAACACAGCGCAACATCAACTCCCTATACCGGGAGAGACGAATCCCCTCCTATCGCTCATTGCATCCATGTGACTCGGGACTGTACCCAAAAACCACCGTTTTGCACGCCCTCTTGGACGTGGTAAGATGGAAATCAAAGCACAATGGGAACCACACAAGACTCTATGACGATCTCGGGTCAACAGACTACTCTGTACCAGCGTCACCAGAGAACTGCCATCTGACGTAAGGTATAATACCATCTGGGAGTTCTCGGCGAGTCCGTCCAGTGTACCCAGTCTTCACTGAGCACCCGTATATCATCTCTGATGTCAAACACCAATGGATATGGGATCATCCATCGCCCATCTGTATGGGTCGAGAAGGTATACGCTAGTCTACTCTGGTATATCGATGCCCTGTCTCGATATACCCACGACTAAGGACCTTAAAGGATATACTTATGGACTACCATGTCCCCACTAGTATGATCCGCATCATAGTCCAGGTAGTCAAGTACACATCCTAAGGGCTTTACCAACATGTAACAGAGAGACAATCAGTATACACGTTAAGGTAAAGATCAACCAGATAGCATACTATCATGTCGAGCAAGAAAGTCCTCCATATATATGTCCCAGCATCCACTACAATATACATCCAATGTACAGTAATGGCCTCTAGGGCATACATATAACTAACACATTTAATGTTTCCCTAAACATTACAGAAAAATGAAACGAAAATAGAACGTACGCTTATGTCATCCGCATTCGCCACGGGGCCCCGTCATGCACTGTTAGGTTACTTAACTAACGGCAAAGCGAGGGCTGGACTAGCGCGGCATAAGCAACGTTTATTATATATCATATATATAATATAATATTCGTCTCACACAGTTATATGATCACATCACAGAACTAAGGAGCAGAAGGTAACATATGAAATATTGGATATACTAGGAGGTCCGTGTTTTAAATTCAGCCAGTAATGTAAAACACGAATTCAACGGTCATGATGAATAGCCAATCCTACATCCCTAGACCCCTATGAGAGCGGCAAGTAACCCTGCCAGTTCTAGAGTTAGGAGACCCGGTCTCAACTCCTTGAGATGGTCTCCCACTGGACTCTAGAACCCAGTTATTTGTGCTCCCTGCCTTGGGTCTATCCTAATATGGAAAAGTAAATAATATACATCAATGGTGACATCATCCTCAATCCGGATGTGCCCCAATAAAATAATATTACATACAAATTTTACGTGAATGAAAATATGAAAAACTCTCATTTCACATAAAACCCTCGGCTATTCAATCACGGCGATCCAATAAAACATATCAACGACACATAATATCATATATCATCAACGTAAGTAAACACGCGTATCCCAGATTCCGTTGACATATAGCAACGAGATTTGGGATATCCCACATATTACACTTACGGTCACAGAAAAGAAATGTAAAACTGCAAAAATTAGAATCCGCATATCCTTAGACATCATAAACCCAGAATATCTCATATTCCGAATTTCATGCCTAACCCTATAAACCCCGCATTTAGTCTCATATCAAAAACTCTTTTCAATAATTTAGTCGGGTAATTCAACAAGATTCCTGACTACCTGATCGAATACGCATCGGAAACTATAGTGGATGGCCGCACCCCCGATGCCGTCGACTAAGTGCACTTAGGCGGAACACCGCAGCCGCAAGCACCCAAGTGGACGCTTTTGGCAACAGGGCTCTCCTTAAGTCACTTGGTCAGGGCTATAGGGTGTGGCTACTTAGTACAGTTATTCGGCGAGTATCCGCATACTATACACGATCCGAATCGAAACTTCGTGGCAATCGATCTACCGAGACTAAAACACAAGATTTATAATCACTAACTAGTTTTCACAAAACTAATTAAATGTGGATCCTAACTACTGCATCCATATGAAACTTAAACCCAAAACGATGTAATAATTACGACTACGAAACGCTCTGTATTAGCCCCTTATCAAAATTAACATCACATGCAATTTTAGGACTAATCAAACATAACCTGAAACCCCAAAACCAAGCCAACAGAGCACCCAACAAACACGAGACCAAGAGGAGCATGGGGGGCCGGTGATGCCGGTTTTTTGTGAATTCTCGCCGGTTCAAAACCGGTGGTTTGTTCTCGTTTTTGTTCTGTGTTCTAGTTACATCACATGTAACATTCTGCAGTTGTTTAAATAATTTTTAGAGGACTTTTGAAAATCAACAGAATGTAGGGTTTCAAGGCGACGCTTTCGGAGTTTTTCGGTTTCGTGATTCTAATTATATCATCTAATCTTCTAGCTTTGGCTCTGATACCATGAAAGTCTACCCTAGCACCACCATAAGGTTCTAGTAGTATCAAGCATGCCAAATTTATATTTTTTCGGGGTGCTAAGTTAGACTAACCAAGATCTTAACTAGTTGATTAGGGTTTAAGCTAGATATAAACTAAACTATAAGAAGGGAAGATGCCTACAACCTTTATAGACCATGTCCTTCTCTTCTAAAACTCCGGGTTGTAGTCCACGTGACTCTACTAGACTCCACTTGAAGGTTGAATGAACTTCTTCCGTTGACCTTCGTGCTGAAGATGATCCACCTGAAGTCCGCCAATCCAAGCTACCACTTCACTAAACCTTTTAGTGAAGGAAACACGCCACATCAAAGTGCTAATCTAATGTGGGATGGTGAAGTAGGGGATAATGGAAGCTCACTAGGGTTCTCACAAGCTCAATGATTCACATCACATGTAAGGGATTTGAGCTTGGAGATGAGGCGAGGAAAGTGTAGAGAGCATGAGAGCAACTCAAGAAAATGGCTAAGGCATGAAGAGCTCAACACTTGAGCAAGTGTAGAATGGCAACTCATAAGCTCACACATTATTGAAGCATGGAATAAAAGGAATACAAATAATATTAGTTAATACATTACATTTTCTATTTTCATAAAATAGAAAAGCATGCCATGCTTCTTATAATATATATATATATATATATATATATGTATATGTATATATATATATATAGACACACACACACACATATATACATATATCAAATATATATATATATATATATATATATATATATATATTAAGAAACATAATTAGTGAGCTAATAATATTAGTTAACATATAATTATATCAAATATAAATATATATCAAATTATTAAATTAACTTTTGATTTAAAAATCCGGTTATATCACATATGACCGGCTAATATAATTTATCTGTGTATCACATTATCAAATCAACACTTGATTCGATAATCTGGTTATATCACATATAACCTAACTTGATAACAAATAACTGCCCGATTACAATACGGTATCACATAATCGTATTTAATGAGGCCCACGCACATATCACCATATGTGCCCTACTTCGTTTCGCTTGAACCAGGAAACTTCTGTGTAGGACTCTAAAGACTCGTCAATACGCCAGCAGTAGCTGATGATCACATTAGTCATCAACAAGCCATCAGCGGTACTAGCTGGATGTAATGGCTACCTGGGTATTGAGCGATTAGAAGATTAACAAGCAAGCTTGTCCATACTCTCCTGAAGCCTATAAGTAACACTACCGTACAGTCTGGTCATGTCGCATATCATGTCTAGGGGTGGAATCATCAGACCCCAGTAACGTGATAAGTCATGACGATGTCTGGCTCATAACAGTTCGAGAAACTACTGATAACACTTACCAGTAAATCTCAACAGCAGCCCTGGCCAGAGACTTCCTGTTATAGCCAATCGAGCATATCGCAACATCAACTCCCAATACCGGGAGAGATGAAACCCCTCCTATTGCTCATTATCTCCATGTGACTCGGGACTGTACCCAAAATCCACCTGTTTGTACGACTCTTTTGAGCCGTGGTAGGGAGGAAATCAAAGCACAATGGGAGCCACACAAGACTCTATAACGATCTCGGGTCTACAGACTAACCTGTACCAGTGTCACCAGAGGACTACTATCTGACGATAGGTATACTACCAACTAGGAGTCCTCAGCGAGTCCTGTTCGGTGTACCCATTCTCTAATGAGCACATGTGTGCAATCTCTGATGTCATACACCAATGGTTATGGGATCAACCATCGCCCTCTAAGGGACAAGAAACGTACACACTAGTCTACTCTGGAATATCGATGCCCTGTCTCGATATACTCTCTACTATGAACAATTGAAGGATGTGCTTTTAGACCACCCTGGTCCCAGTAGTATGATCCGCATCATAGTCCTGGTAGTCAAGCTAACATCCTAAGGGCTTTATCAACATGTGAGAGAAAGACGGTATGAGAATACTAGTCTACATTTTAAGATAAAGAGTAACCAGATAGCATACTATCATGTCGAGCAAGAATGTCCTCTATATATATGTCCAAGCATCCACTTTATCATACAGTAATGGCCTCTAGGGCGTACATATTCCTAACAGGGATCAAGTGGGTATGTGCTGTGTTCACACTTTAATCACCACTTTTCTAAATACTCCACTTGTATTAGCCACTTGCATGACACCATGATGGTTTTTGCACACTTGGTGCCTCATGATAGTTCATGCCCACTTGATGCATCATGATGGTGCATGTTTCCCCAATCAGAGCGAAGCTCTGTTCAAATTCCAAGATTTGAAATGAAGCGACGCTCTGTTCAAATTCCAAGATTTCAAAATTCAAAAATTGAAGCAACGCTTCAGATCCTGTGCGCTGCGCGCCACGTGTCAAAAGAAGACACGCCAACGGCAGGAGCGCTGCGCCCTGGGCAGCGCACCCTATTTCCCCCAATCAGAGCAAAACTCTGTTTGAATTTCAAATTCAAAAAGTGAAGCAACGCTTCGGATTTCTTGCGCTGCGCAAGGGGTGCTGCGCCCAAGGCAGCGCACCCCAATCAGAGCAAGACTCTGTTTTAAAATTCAAATTTTAAATAAAGGAAGCAACGCTTCAGATAACTTGCACTCTGCGCGCCACGTGTCAAACAGTGGTGCGCTAGCGCAGTTGCGCTGCACGACACGTGTCAGCTCAGGTGCGCTAGCGCAGTTGCGCTGCGCTCTACACTGCACGACACGTGTCAAGCGCAGGTGCGCTTGCGCCAACTGCGCCAGCACTAAAATTTAAATAATAAATTATTTAATTAATCAGAATTAAAATTCTAGAAAGATCTTTCCAATCTTATTAAAATAAGAAGATTGCCTTCTGTAAAACAGAGACCTTAGGATCAAAGATCCAACGGTGGGGAAATATCCCAGATTAATCAGAGAAAGATCTCTGTAACTAACTCAACAAACCAATTGGCCCTATATAAAGGCCCCTAGACTCCAAGTCTCACATATATACAGAAATAAAAAAAAAGGGAGAACTCTGAAAAATTTGAAAGGCAAGCCTTTGAAGAAAGAAGATCATCTTCTTCAAGGTAAAGAATTAAATTCTTGAAAGAACAGAGATGAAAACACCTTATAAAAAGAAGAATTTCTTCTAAAAAGATCAAAGATCTAAGAATAAGATCAAGATCTTCAATATAAAAAAGAAAAAGATCATAAAGATCCAATCATAAAAGATTAAAGAAGTAATTTACTTCATTTTTAGATCTTTTGATCTATATAAAGGCACAGCCTTTTGATGAACCATTGGTTCTTGAATCTTGAGGTAGAACCTCTTTAGAACAAGAAAAAACTGTTTCTTTGATCTGAATTGGATCAAGATGCGCTCTGCGCTATAGTACAGTGCCTTGCACTCTTGATTTGCACTGTTGCGCTCCTTGGATTGGCGCAAGTCACCAGAGCGCGCCACGTGTCAACCACAGAACAATCTCGCCTTGCGCTCCTAAAAACAGAGCAATGCGCTCTTGGATTGGCGCACTGCACCAGAGCGCGTCACGTATCAGCAGCGCACTAGCACGGCGCACTGGTGCGGCGCACTGCGCTAACAGACATGCGCTCAGCAGAGCGCGACACGTGTCTCCTCCACATCCACTGGCACCTTGCGCCCCTTAATTGGCGCAAAGCGCCTGACAGGCCACGTGGCGCACTGTCAGACCATTAAATGCTGTGCATTATTAAAAAGGGGCAAAGCCCAATTAAAAGGCCTAACAGGCCAAATATAATTGTTGTGCATTTAATTAAAAAGCCCAATGTTGTGCATTGTTTAAAAAGGGCAGAGCCCAAGCAAAGGCCTAACAGGCTAAGGATAAATAAAATGTTATACATTTTCAAATGGACTTAGCCCAATTCTTGCCATAAGTTCTCAATTTAAATTGAACTGAGCACAACTGCTCTCCCAATCGATTTACACCCGGTTCGAAGGTACATCTCTTTACTCCTCTGGCATCCGTCGTTGTAATCCCTCAACGTCGTCAGAGAGGTGACAGGTCCCAACATCCACACACTGCTATGGACTGTGGGGTCCTTAAACTCATGGACTATGATGTCCTTAACCTCGACCGTGACGTCTTAAAACTAATACCGGACTATGATGTTCTTAACCTTGATCGTAATGTCTTAAAACTAACGTCGGACTGTGAGGTCCTTAAGCTCGCGGACTATAATGTCCTTAACCATGACCGTGATGTCTTAAAACTAACATCGGACTGTGGAGTCCTTAAATCCACGGACTATGAAGTCCTTAACCTCGACCGCAATGTCTTAAAACTAACAACGGACCGTAATGTCCTTAAACTAATTATCGACCGCAATGTCATTAAACTAAACAATAGAGCCCAATTGCTCTTTTGTTGGATCTAAACGATCTCGTTAAGTTGATCTTAGTCTAGAATTAGACTAACGTGTCCTTAACAAATGTTTAAGTTGATCTTAGCCTCAAATAAGGCTAACGTATCCTTAAACACAACCCCCCCAAACCCAAATCTAAGAAAGATACAGCTTTGGACTAATCCACGTCCTACGGGCGACAACATAAATTAGTCTCCGTATACAATCCACGGGCAACCAAACACAAAACAAACACACACGACACGAAGTGACCAAATGGAGAAGGAGAAAGTTGTTACCCGCGACGCGGTAGCATAATTAACTGCAGGGGCTTGCGCCTGCAGGGAAAAGCGTCCCCACAATCAAAAACCCCTCGAGCGAGGGGGAATCTGATAAGTCTGCTATATCTGACGCATCCGTTTAAACCTTCGATACACGATGCCATAAATCAACTTGGCATCTTCGGAGAGGTGGACGGATAGCACCAATTAGCATCTGCCCCGAATCTCAGGCAAGACGTCCTTGTCGCGCCGTCTTTCGGAGGGGAACAGATTCTGGCACGCCCGGTGGGACCTGTTCCTCTTTCCACTCCACACTTCGTGTGTCGTATTCGCGAATGAATCGCGGTTTGTTAATGGCTGCCCTCGGGTTTCAAGTTACTAAGATTAGGTCTCTTGCTTGGCGCAGAAAGCAAACAGCAATGGCATTCACCTGCTCGAACTGCTCCAACTGCAACTGCAACCGACACTCCGCCTCACCTGGAGGTGTAGCCTATGGACTTCAAGCGGCATCACTGTTCGCGATGCCAGTAGAACAGGTCACTTAGGCTACTACTGGACTGTTTTTCGGGACCATGCTCCTGCCAATGAGCTTCACTGCCCCAGTGCCCGTACCAGAAGTTCCTAAGAAGTCGATCTTCGATCGACTTACAGCCACTGCGGCCCCTCTCAACGGGTCGCCCAACACCAATGCCTCGGTCTTCTCCAGACTAGGCCAAAACTCCTGCGGGCCCACGATGAAGCTTGCGGTCCCAAAGAAGGTTGTTCAAAAGAGAGTAGCCAAACCTGCTCCTGAAGTCGTCAAGACGGCTTCTCCTACCAAGGGGTCGGTCTTCACAAGCCTGACCATCCCAACTCCCACTCCCGCTCCTGCTGCTCAAAAGACATCAGTCTTTAATAGGCTGACACCAGCTACAGCCCCTCACCTGAACAGGGGGCAAGACAAGGCCGTCCCCGTCACCGAGCCAATTCCTACAGCACTATATGCTCGACGTCGCCACTGGCGCCGAGTGAGGAAGTCAGGAGGCAACTCCCTTTCTGGGCTAACTCCTCCAGCCCCGACGGTGGAAATTAATGCTGCTGTTCCAACCGGGAACAGCTTTGAACTGCTAAATAAAGTGCGTAGGAATTCTCCTACCGCTGTACTGAAGAGGTCTCCTCCTTCACTGGAGAAGGTTACGGAAGCAAAGCCAGAACGGCCTCAATCCCCTCAACGGCTGTCCTCCAAGATCTATAAAGTCTGGCGGCAGGCCCGAGACTCAGTGATCGATCCAAATTTCTCCCGCCAGCACAAGAAACTGAAGGTCCAACAGGAAGTAAGCCATCCTGCTAAGCCACGAAAAGTTATCTGGGTGCCCACCTCGACGGCCCCCTCAACTTCGACCACTCAGAAAAGGAGGCCAGAGAAAGCCCATGTAAACGTGGCAGACCACAAAAACACCAAGCCCAAATGCCCTAAGTCTGGGGGCATGGTGGTCCATACCGTTTACATGGCATCTGGGAAGGAAGATAGCCGCGCTTCAACGGGCCACCGACCACTCACCCGATCCATCATAAGGGCCCAAGAACAACAACGGCAGAAGCTCCAGGAGATGCTGACTGCAATGGCCGCGCTCATCGGACCAAAAGAAAGCCCGGAGGCGTCATCGGAGCAGCGTCGCGAACACGAAACCGATACTGAATTCCTTCATAGAATGCTTGAAAAGAAGGACAAGGAGGCTGCAGAACAAGTGGCCAATATAAAGCAGATGGCTCTTCTGTTTCAAGACATGGTTGGGATGATAATACAGACGGATCCTCCAGCCGAAGATCCTCCGATTATCCTTGAAGATGATAGAGGAAAACATCTAACCCACCTCCGGCTCTTTCAACAGCCAAAGAGGAAATGATTTCCAAAGCTGCCCTGGATGATTACATTGCTCAACAAATATGAGTTCACCAGGTAAATGAAGCGGCCGGCCAAGTTGTCAAAACGGGACGACCATATCCGAGCTGGTATTATCAGATCAAGTACCCGCCGGGCTATACGATCCCGAAGTTCCATGTCTACAAGGGGAAGGGCAATCCCCATCAACATGTCGCCAGTTCAGGGCTCTTTGTGATAACACCGGCGGCGATGATAAGCTCTTACTTTGCCAATTCGTCGGCAGTTTATCGGAGACAGCGTTTGAGTGGTAATCCGAGCTTCCAAATGACTCCGTCAAAACTTTTGCAGAGATGGAGTTGCTATTCACTCAGCGATTCGCGAGCGCCGGTGAATGCACCCCGATAACGGCGTTGATTAATGCAAGGGTGAAGCCGGGCGAATCTTGGGTCTAATATGCAATCCGATGGCGGAACCTGTGGTCGAAGTGCGAACATCGCATCGAAGAAGCACCAGCAGTGGGCATGTTCGTGGGAACTTTAGACCCTAATGCAACTATTTCGCAGTTCATGATGTTTTTTAAACCGACTACGTTCCAGGCTTTGATCGATAAGCTAGCCTAGTTGGATCAAATGGGTCACAGACCGTCTCCCCCGAAGCTGGAACCACGGAACGAAAAGGGTAAGGGGAAGGCGACTTTCGTTGCGAACACCCAACAACAGCCCAGCGCCCCAAAGCTAACTGGAGGAGAGACGACGCTATTACAATGAGAAAATGAAGCGTCCTTACTCATTCCCACGGGATAAGACGAAAAGGCTGTTCGAGCTGGCTATACGCAACAGGCTTATCAGTTTGCCGAATCCCAGGCGACCGCCGCAACCCAACGAAATGAATAACCCCAATTACTGCCCTTACTACCAAACGGTAAGTCATCCAATCGAGGATTGCTTCTTATTTAAGGGATGGATCGAAGATCAATACCTACAAGGCAAGTTTGCGTTGTCCGAGAAGTGGAAAGTAAACCCACCGCGACCGCACACTCTTAAAAAGACGGACACACCGGGGGCGACGTGTGCTTTTGTTGAAGAAGCTCCATGGGAGGTCGTGCTGTCAGCAAAAACCAAAAGGATGCTGAATGATCTTCATACATGCCCAGCGATCAGGTGGAAGAACCTGTTGGAACCTCAGATCATTGAAGGGATGCTGAAGCCGTGCCCCACTCCAAAGATTAGTGGTGATAGCCCAAGCACTCACACCTAGCCATCAAAATCTTCAAAGAAGAAGAAGAAGAAATCTAAAAAGCCCGTGAAGCCTGGAAACAAGCGCACGGACCAACAAAAACAGATCGACGTGCTGGAAGAGTACAATCAAAAGGCACAGACTCCCATCACGCTCCAAAAGTTCCTCAGCCACGTCCTTAAAGACGAAGATGGTGGAGAAAGCTCGTTGGACGAATCTGAAGATTACGTAGCAAGTTATCATGTGATCTCTCACTCGTTTATAGACGATGCAAATACTCCTCGTGCTGAGAAGCTGGGGGCAGACCCTGAACCAGAACTTCTGGGGCCGTCAGATGAAATGATTGATGCATTCTTCAACGAAGCTCTCTCGAAAAGTAAAGATGATCGGAAACGCGAGACGGCCATATTTGAAAGAGCCAAGCGCCGGTGACTAGACGAAAAAGTCGAGACACTCCTGCCAAATCAAAGACATACGTTGCGGATAAGAGCAAGTTTAAGATGAGGAAAAGGTTTGCTAAAGCCATATCAATGGGAATGAAGCTACCACCCTCTAAAGGAAACACTCTTGGTGAAACAGAAACACATCCTAGCTACTGCTTGTATCATCAAAAGATTTCGCACCCCACCGAGGAGTGCAATGCTTTTAAAAGATGGTGGCAGGGGTATGTTGCTCACCGCCACTTTAAGCGGATGAAACGCAAAACTCGTCGGGAGCAAAGAAGTGCGACTGAGGAGCATAAAAGAAATACTGGCAACTGTCGCACGATCAACGCTGGGGGATCGCAAATTCTCACATTCGGGAGTGACTCTGACGAAGAAATGGCTCTTGACCCCTTCTTTAAAGAATCCGCATTGGGAGAGGAGGAAGAACCGAAGGCCTGTGAAAACATCCAGCTGCCCAGTCGCACGCTTCCAGAAAAGAATCTCGGATCTACGAGTAAAAAAGATAAAGGAAAAGAAAATATCTCCGAGGATATCACCCTGGACGACCAAGTTATGAAAGAGCTGACCGCCAAGGACCCACCAAATAAGAGTAAAGTGGACTATAACGTTCTGGCACACTTGAGAAAGTTACCCTCGCAGCTCAGCATTCTCGACACCCTTTTACTATCCAAGGAAGCGAGAGATTCATTGATCAAGGTGCTACAAGAACCAGAGCAATTCCAAGCTTTTCTCGCCGAAGAAAAGATGAAGGACGAGCTGGAGGAAGTACACACAGCCGATATCACCTTCGGTGACGAAGACCTACTCCTTGGGACATGCGAGCACAACCGTCCCCTCTATGTCTCAGGGTACTGCCACGATATAAAAATAGGCAAAATCCTGGTCGACAATGGGTCTTCCGTCAATCTCCTTAACGTGCGAGTGTTGAAGGAAATCTGCATGAGCGTCCAACATCTTGCTCGCGATAAGATCACCATCTCTGGTTTTGACTCCCAATCATCGCGGATTCTCGGGTCTGTGATATTGACGTTGCGATTCGGATTACTTGTCACAGATGTTAAGTTCCACGTCATTGAAGCCAAAACATGCTATAACGCTTTGCTCGGCCGGCCTTGGTCACGAGTACAACATCATCCCTTCTACACAACATCAGTGTATGAAATACTTCAAGGATGGTCTCGAGTATACCGTGACAGGAGAGCTGAATCCATTCTCCATAAATGAAGTCCGCAAGTATGAAGATGCAAAATAATTCTTGCCAGATTTCAAGGACACGGAGAGATGTCACAAACCGGAGAACAAAGCTATCGCCACCATTCCAGTCTTCGGGAGTGATACTGAGGAAGAAGAAGAGATGGTTTATTCAGGCCCACCCCAGTACAACAAGCCAGGACTGTCCGCTCCTATGTTGATCTTTGGCAGCGACTCTGAAGATGAGGTCCATGCTATATTCTCCGCCTGGCCTCCAATACGAACATTCGCTGATGAAGAGCAAAATTTGCAAGTTGCCATGGTTCCGCCCAAACATCATAAAGAACTGGACGCGCTTGTTACCTACAGTGTGGAAGAGCTGCAGACGTTCTATGTCCCTCCCAGGCGAGAAGGCGAAAAAGCGATCCTATTCTACCACTCCGGGAAAACTAAAGTGGAGAAAGAAATTTGGCACGGCGCAGATCCCACACTTGACAGGCTTCAACCCATCCGTCTGCCTAGATATTATACAGAAGGCTTGAAAAGGTTGTTAAAGCGCTAAGGGATACCCTTCAAACAGACCGCTCGAAAAGCTAAGTTCTACGACAGGGTTTGGAACGTTCCCGGAACTCAGCGCAAGTTACCCAACGGGAGAATAGAAGCGATCGGGCTTGGATATGTTCGGTCCAAGAAACGGGAGCTACTCCGCGACTGCTATGTCGTACATGACTTTTATGAAGAAGGAGATGCTCAATGGGAGAATGCTAACCCTGAACCAGAAAAAGCCCCAACCGTGAAAATGCCCAGTCCGTCGTTCGAAGAACAAATGGACAAGCTTATCAGGGAAGCAGGTCAAAAAGTTCGAGATGACCACAACCGCGAAATGGCCATCTATGAGAAAGCCAGGACGCAACGCCTTCTCCAACAGGCTGCGAAAGATGAAAATGCCGCTCCCTGACAACCTGTTGTAAAAAAGGCCCGACGCAGAGGCAGAAACAAGTCAAAAAGCGGAAAAGGTATTCAGCAACGACAAAGCGGGACCAAGAAATCACGCGAGCGGGAATCGAGCGGTCCAGATTTGTCCCTGATGAAGAAGATGAGTCGAGCATACTCTTTTCCTCAAGACAAGACCAAGAAGATACATGACCTCGCTATAAGACATCAAATGATTACCTACCGGAGTCTAAACACCCTAAGCAAGTAGGCGAAGTCTCTCACCCAGACTATTTCTCTTATCACCGAGCAATAGGACATCCTCTCGAAGATTGTTTCACCTTCAAGAACTGGGTCGAAGATCAGTATCAACTCGGCAAGTTCGCTCTATCCGACAGATGGAGGATAACTCCGCCGCAGAAGCATGAACCTAAATCCGCGAGACTGGAATCAGATCAACATCGGCTCGGGAAGCGAGCTCGTACTTGTCATATGATAACATCATCAAAAGAAGAACCTGAGAATACCTGGTGCTTCAAAAACAATGATGACGAGGCGATCTTAGAGTTTCCACCGGCGCTAAAAGAGCTGGAAGATGGAATACACACTACTGCAGATAACCTTAAGAAGATTGATTTGGGAACGACAAGTGACCCACGACCTACATTCGTCAGTGAGCTGCGACCTGAAGAAAAGGTGGCTGCGTTAAAAGACGTGCTTATGCAGCATAGAGACTACTTCGTATGGAACTATTCCGAGATGCCAGGGCTAGATCCAGAGATTGCCTTCCACAAACTGGCGATATTCCCGGACATCAAACTAATCAAACAAGCACCGAGAAGAATGCGGCTCGAGCTTGAGATGAGCATCAATGCCGAGGTCAAGAAGCTGATTGACTCTGGCTTCATCCAAGAAGTTAAGTATCCTGACTGGATCGCCAACATCCTCCCGGTGATGAAGAAAAATGGGACAGTGCGCATCTGCGTAGACTTTCGGGATCTCAATAAAGCCTGCCCGAATGACGACTTCTTAGTACCGGTCACTGAGCTAATAATGGATAACACGTCCACTCACGAAGTTTTCTCCTTCATGGATGGCTCATCAGGATATAATCAGATAAAGATGCATCCAGAAGACCAGAAGCACGCCGCTTTCCGGACCCCTTTGGGTATATTCTGCTATAAGGTGATGCCCTTCGGTCTAAAGAACACCGGTGCCACCTATCAGAGGGCCATAACGAAGATCTTCGATGACCTTATACATGAAATCGTCGAATGCTATATCGACGACCTCGTGGTGAAAAGTAAATCATACGAGGAACATCTCGAGCATCTGAAGATCGTGTTTCAACGTCTTCGGCAATACAACTTGAAGATGAACCCTCTCAAATGCGCGTTCGGGGTGTCCTCAGGAAAATTCCTAAGATTCATCGTCCGACACCGAGGTATCAAGATAGATCCGTCAAAAATCAAGGCGATTATGGAGATGCCCCCGCTAAGGACTCTCAAGCAATTGCGGTCTCTCCAAGGGAAGCTCGCGTATATCCGGCGATTTATAGCCAACCCTTACAGTCACCTGATGAAGAAGGGAACCTCGTTCGTCTGGGATCACAAATGCCAAGGCGCGCTAGACGAAATCAAGTAGTATCTGCAGAACCCGCCAGTGCTAGCTGCTCCAGTCAAGGGGAACCCTCTCATTTTTTATACAACCTCCCTTGAAGTTCTTTAGGCACGCTGTGGGCACAAGAGAACGACCATGGGAAAGAAAGAGCTCTCTACTATTTTAGTCGAGTCCTCCTGGGGGCAGAAAGCAACTACTCCCCCATCGAAAAACACTGCCTGGCGTTGACCTTCGCGATAACGAAACTCCGGCACTATGCATTGGCGTATGAAGTCCGTCTCATATCGAAGGTAGACCCTCTCAAATATTTGATATCAAAAGCTATATTGACAGGGCGGCTCGCTAAATGGGCCTTGCTCTTGATGGAGTTCTCAATAACTTACCAGCCTCTTAAGGCAGTGAAAGGCCAGGCCATCGCCGACTTCCTCGCTGAACATCCGATACCGGCCGATTCCCCTTTGAATTGCGAACCGCCAGACGAACATACGTTTGATACGAACGACGATGGTGGCATCCGGTGGGAACTTTATTTTGATGGAGCATCTTCCATGAAGAAGTGCAAATAGAACACGCCTATAATCAAATCAGGGGTAGGCCTTATCTTCGTGACCCCACAAGGAGGGATAATGCGCTTTGCCTTCTTCTTGACAGTGCCAAGGACGAACAATGAAGCCGAATACGAAGTTTTGATAGCAGGTCTCGAGATCACCATCGACATGGGGATTGAAAACCTCCTCATATACGGAGACTCCCAACTGGTTGTTAGTCAAGTAAACAACGACTACTAGACGAGCAGGCCAGAGCTGGTGAAGTATGGAGAGAGGGTATAGCAATTGTTGACCCAGATTCCTTCCTACACTCTGGAAAGCATACCGCGTGCGGAAAATAGTAAAGCGGATGCATTAGCCAAGTTCGCTAAAGAGCTAGCCGACGAGAACCTCGATGACGTAAGAATCGTGGTACAAAGCCGTCGAGTTCTTGCTCCGACAAAAATATCTCCGGAATCATCCGAGGAAAAGGAAGCGATTGAGCAGACGGCCCTACGAATAAATGACCAAGAAAAGGTTGAAGATTGGAGAGAAGTCTTTATAGACTACTTCAAATCACGTCGAACGAATGAAGATGCGTCCTCAAGACATCAGCTTATGAAACGAGCTCTGTCTTTTGCCTTCGTCAATGATACTCTGTACAGGAGGTCGTTTGATTCTCTGTGGTTGAGATACTTGGGACCTAAAGAAGCAGAAAGAGTCGTTCAGGAAGTTCACGACGGACTATGCGGTTCTCACCAAGCAGGCCCGAAGATGAAATTGAAGATTAAACGAATGGGTTATTATTTGCCCACGATGATTCAGGACTGCCTCGAGTATGCGAAGCAATGCCACTCGTGCCAGATTCATAGGGACTTTATCCACCAAAATCCAAATCCACTACATCCAACAGTGTCTAGCTAGCCATTTGAAATGTGGGGAACTGACATAATTGGCCCCATCGAACCAACGTCGTCTAGAGGACATCGATTCATTTTGGCGACGACTGACTACTTCTCCAAATGGGCAGAAGCAGTACCGCTGAGGGAAGTGAAGACGGAGAATATCCTCCATTTCTTCAAGACGCACGTCATTTATCGGTTTGGGACTCCGCGACGGATCATATCCGATAACGGGCCAGCCTACAGAAGCCATAAAATCAGCCGCTTCGCACAACAGCACAACATAGACTGGAGATACTCCTCAGTTTATAATCCCTGAGCTAACAGTCTAGCTGAGGCTTTCAACAAGACCTTAACGAAGATCGTAAAGAAGACGGTGTCTCGAACAAGAAAAACTGGCACGAGAGACTGCAGGAAGCTCTCTGAGCGTATCGAACCACATTCAAGACGGCCACGAACACAACGCCGTACGCGTTGGTATTCGGTAAAGAAGCAGTACTCCTCCTCGAGATAGAGTTACCCTCTCTACGAGTGGCAGTTCATTACGAGCTGATAGACGAAGAAAACGCTCACCTTCGGCTTGAAGAGCTTGATGCCCTTGATGAAACCCGGCTCCTGGCTCAGCAAAATCTGGAAGCTTATAAAGCGAAGATGACGCGCTCATATGAAAGATTGACCAGGGCGAGGACATTCCGCCAAGGCGAACTCGTGCTAGTGGTCAAAAGACCTATGATCCCCAATCGCGCCAAGCGGGGAAAATTCGAGCCAAACTATGAAGGCCCGTATATCATAGACAAGGTCTACCAGGGTGGGGCCTATCTACTTATGGACATGCATGGTGAAAGACCTTTCAGGCCAATAAACGGTCGCTTCCTGAAAAAGTACTACGCTTAACGAGTTACGGTCTAGGTCAATGATAGATGACGATGACTATATCCGCTCGCTATCTTCCTAAGCCCAAACTCTATAAGTAGTAACTGGCTTACTTTACAATGGACCAAAACGTCCTTAAACTAACGACGGACCGAAACGCCTTTAAACTAACGACGGACCGAAACGTCCTTAAACTAACGACGGACCGAAACGTCCTTAAACTAACGATGGACCATTATGTCCTAAAACTAGCTGTTGACCGAGATGTCGATAAACTACAGTGGATTGCAGTATCCCAAAGCTGATACTAAAATAAAAAAGAAAAAAAGAAGAAAAAAAAGAAAGAATAAAAAAAACGGTATGTCCATAAGCAAAATGGGCACGGATGAAAACCCGAAAGGGCTCCGTGAGTAAAAACAGCAAGGCTGCCGCGAGTGTTTATGAAAACCCGAAAGGGCGCAACCTCGTTAAAAAGAAAAAAAAAAGAAAGAAGAGAAGACGGCATGTCCATAAGCAAAATGGGCACGGATGAAAACCCTAAAGGGCTCCGTGAGTAAAAACAGCAGGGCTGCCGGCGAGTGTTTGTGAAAACCCGAAAGGGCGCAACCTCGTTTAAAGACACTTACAGGGTCCTCTCGACCTTGTAAGGAGAAACCACCCGCGTGAGATCCTTACGACTCACAAGGGAGCAATACACTTAGGAATCCTCACGATTCCTAAGGAGAAATTACACTTGCAAGATCCTCACGACTTGTAAGGAGAATTCTCTTATGAGACCCTCACGGCTCATAAGATTTGAAAGTCTTAAGTTACAGAGACCTAAACCTGTTCTTAAGCAACCCCCATAACTTCCGATATTGCCCTACAAGCGGCTCAATACCGACCCTTGTATACAATCCACGGGCGCGAATAAACATTTCCCTAACCAAGTCCCACCCGTGATTAGGGACATGTTCGCACAGTGAACAACCCTTATGAGTCCTCTCGACTTAAAAGGAGAAAACCCTCTTGTAAGATCCTTACGACTTACAAGGAGCCATACACTTAGGAATCCTCACGATTCCTAAGGAGAAAACACACCTACGAGATCCTCATGACTTGTAGAGAGAAATACCTTTGTAAGACCCTTACGGCTCATAAAGTCAAACGCCTTAGTAAACAGGACCCTAACCCTGTTTGCTAAGCCACCTTTGTTCGACATCGACATAGGCAAATGATGATTCGCTCCTGGCAATATCCCAGTTGTAGCGGTGCTGATGCCAAAATCGGTTTCTAATCCGAAGCTTGCGGCGAAAAGCCAGTAAGCCACACATGCATACGAAATAGCCGAAATGATGGGGCAACTTGCGACAAAATCAGCAAGTAAAAATGTTTACATGCAAAATAGCCGAAATGATTGGGCAACTCGCAATAAAAAGCAGCGAGTAAAAATAAAACAAATAGCCAAAATGATTGGGCACCGCGAAAAATAGCCGAAATGATGGGGAAATCGCGACCTTCGCGATATAAAAAGCTGAAATGATAGAGCATTGCGGAAAGAAATAAAATAAAAATGAAAATGAAATTTATGCCCTACAGGTGATATCACAGCAGTCTCTACATACAATCCAGGGGCGCAAAAAAGAAGGAATCACACTCCTCCTCCCCAGGTTTCATCAGACGAGGAAGCCAAATCTCGATGGGTCATAGATGGCCTAGAGATCATCTCAACATTTGTATCAGCAGACGCAACATCAAGCAAAATGGAATAGCGGCAACCCCCAGTTCCATGACTCGGCGGTGTACGAATGACCGAGAGTCAAATTCCGACTCCGTGAAATGCGGATAAAGTCAACCCTTCCTGGTCACGTGGAACGCGGATAACGTCACTCTTTGACCCTATGAAAAACGTACAGAGCGGATCCTGTTCCTCGCAGAGCACAGCAGTGAACCCGTGTGAAGCATCCAGAGCGGAGCCTGGTCCTCGCCGAACACGGCAGTGAACCCGTGGGAAGCATCCAGAGAAAAATTCCTGGTCACGTGGAACGCAGATAACGTCACTCTTTGACGCCGTGGGAAACGTCCAGAGCGGAGCCTGGTCCTCGCCGAACATGGCAGTGAACCCGTGGGAAGCATCCAGAGCAAAATTCCTGGTTACGTGGAACGCGGATAACGTCACTCTGTGACCCTGTGGAAAACGTCCAGAGCAGATCCTGGTCCTCGCCGAACACGGCAGTGAACCCGTGTGAAGTATCCAGAGCGGAGCCTGGTCCTCGCCGAATACGGCAGTGAACCCATGGGAAACATCCAGAGCAAAATTCCTGGTTACGTGGAACGCGGATAACGTCACTCTTTGACCCCGTGGAAAACATCCAGAGCGGATCCTGGTCCTCGCAGAGCACGGCAGTGAACCCGTGTGAAGCATCCAGAGCGGAGCCTGGTCCTTGCCGAACACGGCAGTGAACCCGTGGGAAGCATCCAGAGCAAAATTCCTGGTCACGTGGAACGCGGATAACGTTACTCTTTGACCCCGTGGAAAACGTCCAGAGCGGATCCTGGTCCTCGCAGAGCACGGCAGTGAACCCGTGTGAAGCATCCAGAGCGGAGCCTGGTCCTCTCCGAACATGGCAGTGAACTCGTGGGAAGCATCCAGAGCAAAATTCCTAGTCACGTGGAACGCGGATAACGTCACTCTTTGACCCCGTGGAAAACGTCCAGAGCAGAGCCTGATCCTCACAGAGCACGGCAGTGAACCCGTATGAAGCATCCAGAGCAAACATCGGACTGTGGAGTCCTTAAAATCCACGGACTATGATGTCCTTAACCTCGACCATAATGTCTTAAAACTAACGATCAACCATAATGATTCTAGACTGATTTTACCTTGGTTCAAGAGTACATCTCTTCACTCATTTGATATTTGTCGTTGTAATTGCTCAATATCTTCAGAGAGGTGACGGGTCCCAGTAACCACACATTTCGTGGACTGTAGAGTCCTTAAATCCGCGGACTATGATGTCCTTAACCTCGACCGTGATGTCTTAAAACTAATATTGGACCGTGAGGTCCTTAAACTCATGGACTATGACGTCCTTAACCTCGACCGTGATGTTTTAAAACTAACAACGGACTGTGGAGTCCTTAAATCCATGAACTATAATGTTCTTAACCTCGACCGCGACGTCTTTAAACTACGGTACCCCGGAAAGCATCCAGAGAAACCCTTAACTCCGTAAAATGCGGATAAAGGCAGTTTCACCCATCGCTTGCGGGTCCCCACGACTCGTAAGGAAGTAAATTCTCCTGTGGGATCCTTACAACTCTCAAGAGAAAACACACTCAGGAATCCTCACGATTCCTAGGGAGAAAACGCACGTACGGGATCCTTTCGACCCGTAGGGAGAAAATACTTTATGAGACCCTCGCGGCTCATAAAGTTGAAAATTCTTAGACCGCACTTACTAAAATCGCAGGGCAAACAACACAGAAAGAAAGAAGAAAGCGGAGAAATGACACAAGATATTATGAAGAATGTATATCTTTTATTCATGAATCCAATTGAGTACAAGTTACATCGCGTTAAAGAATAAAAGAAACAAATACATTTTATTTACAATTACAAATGATACAAAATGTTCATGAAGTAGGAAGCGTCTTCAATAAATCTGCAAGTTGCTCTCGCACTTCCTTTAGCGCCTTCTCCTGATCGGCTGCCGCAGCCAACTCTGCTCCACCTGGGCCTGCTGCTGCAAGTAGGATGAAAGTTGTTCTTTGGCGGCTCGCTGAGCTGCTTCACGACCTTGGGCATCTCGCTCAATGGTATCGAGCTTCTGCTTCAATGTTAACCCGTAGGAGATACTTTGCAGGAGGCCCTCGAAAATAACTTTCACCCGAGCAGCGTTCGCGTCGACCTCAGCACGCAGTCGAGCAGATTCGCTTGAGGTCTCTTTGCATTCCCTCCGCCTTAAAGCCGCTTCTTGTTCAAGATGGCGGAAGTAAGAAGCGCTATGCTCGATCTATACCGCCCGCTGAGTACTCATGGCCAAAACCTCAGGGGCAGGACGCATAAGCTCCAGCTGATGCAGACGGGCCTCGATTTCCCTGCAGTGATTAACCCAAGACTCGACGAATCCTTCATTATGAAAATTTACAAGCGTCGCCAGCATCGGATTAACCTCAGCAGCGAAATCTGCGGCAGATGCAGGAGCTTCTGCATCAACCTCCTCGACGCATCCGCTCAGCATACTCAAACTCATCACAGCACCCTTTGAGGATGGACGTCTGGAGAATGGGCCTGCCGGCATCATAATGTGGGACTCAAAAGGAGCTGAAACCAGAGCGATAGCTGCAAAACAAATCATAATCAGATGGCAGACCTAAAAATACAAGAGATTCGTGAACAATGGAATTTACTATACCAGCTGCAGCAGGCGGCAAAGCGGGGAGGACCGGTGGCGCAACCGATCTTTTATCTCCTCCTTCAATCTAGCACTACAATCAGGACAAGGAAAAATCAGAAACAACTTCATTATTGGAAAAAGAAAGGGCATTAATTGAAAACTATACTCACCAGCGGCACTGGAGGAAGCAAGCTCCGACGGGAAGGAGAAGTGTGGGTGCAGCACCTGGTACAGGTGATCAAAAAGCACTCCTGCAAGGACGCAATAATACAACATCAGTACACAAATTATTCATCCTAGATAAGACTGGTGGGTTACAAGTCCATACCTTCCAGCATTCGCGACAGTGCAAGAGAAGGTAGAGAAGTGGCCACCGTCAGGGCGGTAACTGACGGTGCTGTCTCGAGTAGCTCGATATCGGCACCAGCTAAACCTGCATTAGAAGCAAAATAAACTTTATTGGAAAAGACTGCGGAATAAAAAAAAGAGAAGGGCGGTGACCCAAAATTTACCTGGTGAGCCGCCGGTCGGAGCCGTGACGAAGGCGTCACTTGATGCAACGGTGGCATCTCCCTCCTCCATTGGCATGGGTTCACCTCCCATTGCCTCATCGCCAGACTCTACAGGAGCCGTCATTATACTCTCGAGGCCGGGAGATGGTGACGGACCATAGGCAGGGAAAGCAATGTTCAGAACGGTGCCCGACTCTTGAGAAAGAGCGTCCGTCTCGTCCTCAGCAATCATGCCTGTCTCACCCGCTACCCCCTCGGGCTCAGCGGTCGCGGCCGTCTCGTCCACCGCTGCCATAGGTTCATTGGTCGCAGCCGCTCCATTCGCTGCTGCCTCAGGCTCGATTGCAGCAGCCGTCTCATCTGCCGCTACCTCGCGCTCAGCAGTGGTGGCCGTCTTGGGCATAGTAGGCGTGACTGTCTCGTCAGCCACTAGCTCGGGCCCGGCAACTATGGCTGCACCGCCTACCGTCTCCACCATCCCCTCAGGCTTGATGGTTGCCGCCGCTCCTTCAGTAGGACTCGGCCCTACAGGACAAGATGTATAAGAACCGATAGTTTTACAACTTTTACAACAAAGCCTCGAAAAGCACATTACTTGAGGTGGGTTGACCGTTGGCTTCCCGAGCTGCACGCGCCGCCCGTCTATGAGCAGTAGACAAGGTGACCGGGGGATCCTTGGAAGGAGTAGCAGCGGGACTAACGGCGCTTGGGCCCGCTCCCACGGCCAAAGCAGCGCTACGCTCCTTCGCTGCGCGCCTCAAGCGCTTCCTCTCCTCCCAGGCCATCACGACGGACCTCTTAGAAGCCTCCTTCAGCAAGGCGTCGTCGTCCGCGTTCAGAGTTGCCTCCAGAGCCTTCAAGGCATCCATCATCGGCTTTTTGAGTTGGGTCTCTTGCGGAAATTCCGAAGAGGTCGGAACATCGGTAGCTGGCCCGGAGAGAATTCCCGTATCAGTTTACGAGATAGGTCTTGTGGTCCCTGCGATAAGACAAAGAGGGGGTCAGATTACTCATAAGAAATGGAAGGAGAGGCATAGTAAACCGAAATGTACCAAGACCTAAGGATGCTCTGAGTCGTTCCTCCTACTGGAAAGTTTAGAGGGAAGCAGCGATAGCTTCTTCGGTAGAAATGCCTGTTAAAAGAAAGAAGAGCGTTAGTCAAAAAAAAACAATGATAGAGGTACGATGCAGTGACGGAAAAATACAACTAGTGATTACCCGATTACGCAAGTTTAGCCAACCACGCATCACGCCTCACCAATCGCTCTGAAGCTGCGATGGCGGCCGCCATATCAGTGTCGTCTAGCGGCATAAATAATCCCTCATTGGTCCCGTACTCACCCAAGCCCTCGCTATAAGGAGCATGAGGTTCCTGACCGAACACAACGTCAGCAGAGAGGATCGACTTCTTCTTCCTCTTCTGCATGCGAGCCCCGGGTGCACCCAAAATCAATTTATGTTTCGTGGGCACCTTAGGATGCGGGTCCCGATGTCCGAGCCTACGCCAGATTCAGGAGAAACAACATTCACCGTCTCCACCGGAGCACGGGGCGCTGGGGGTACGCCCACGGTATCACGGGGCAATCCGCGCGGGGGGATTAGCACACGCGGAGGCTCATCTCCAGCATCTCTTCTCAGCGGAGGAACAACATGGGTCCTTGGCCTTAGGGGGCTTTGCGATCGCTGGCGGGGGGCACACCCTTGCGGTCAATCAGCAGCCGCTTCTCTTCCTAAATAACAGCACCCATTGCATGCTGATACCAAGCCCCGTACACGTTGAGGGTCCTTGGAACGCAACTTGGCTCGCTGATGAAGAAATGGGAGCCCGTGTTTAACCGCATAAAGTGGTGCAGTGCATTCCGTATCCCCTCCCTGGTAGCCGCAGGCTCTTCCAAAAACGCCTCCAGTGGGACCCCTTGGTTATAACTTAACTGCTGGGCGAACCGATGGGGGTTGTACCTCATGAAGAGCGCCATATCGTTTTGCCTGAACACCAGGAAACCCGGCCGGATGGAGTATAAGTGAAGAATCTCCCGGGCTTTCAATACGGAGGCCCCGTCCTTTAAACCATCACGCAGCGCCAACACCGCCTTGGAGGTCTCCGGACCAATGGTCATGACCTTGTCCGTAAAAGAGATTCCCGCTCCGACCGTGCGCGGATGAAGAAGTAACCCCCTAGCCTCCCGCGGGGGCGGATTCACAACGGAAGCGCCAATTAACCGCATGAATCTCGGGAGTCTGCACTTCTCGTAGAATGAGGGCCTCTTGTGAATACCAAAAACCCCGAGCATATGCATTTCCATCCATGAAGTAAAGTAGTGCATCGGGAGATTGGCGGGTTGCACCCCGGGTTCATTGGCGTCCGTCGCCACGCTGAGTCCATGGTACAGATGGGCCAACCCGGCGATTCCAATCGATAACTGTATACCAGCCACCATCCGATGCGCTGGGTAGAAGACATACGGCCTCATGTAACGCGGGTGCATGGGGAGCGCGAACCAGCACAGCCATACCCCCAGAAACCCGAGAAAGAAAGTCTCCTCGTCTATGCCCGGGGCGGCGATTTCCGATAAGGGCATGATCGCAGCGTTGGGAAGGTAGAAACCCTTTTGGTCGTCCTCCAGTGCTAGTCGACGATCTAAGCCAAAGCCGAAAGGGTTGTCGAGCTTGGCAAACTTTTAGCTCCGCTGTGATAGAATCTCCGGTCGAAGAAAGTGGGCGATGAAATCTCCAAAACTAACTCCCCGGCCCCCCGATTCCAAGTAGAGACTTTCATACATATTCAGCACCTTTACCAGGCTCGGAAACAGGTGCTGAATAGCATTCTCCGGCGTTAGGCCCATTACCAGCGACTTGGTGGCGAAGATATATTCGTCAGGAGGAAGTAACTCTTCATAATGCTCCCCCCTCACTGGCAAACCCGAAATCTCGGCAAACTCTTCCAGAGGGATGCAGACTTCCCTGTCCGACAGAAGAAAGGTATGGGTGGGGATGTTCCATTGTTCCACGAAGGCCTTAACCCACCACGTCGGAGGAGCAGGGTACTCGAACAATGAGGCGTAGACTGCGGGGTACAGACCAATCTTCATCAAATGTGTCTTCTTCGCTGACAAGATGTATCTAGCCCACTGCAAATACCCGGCCGATTGTCGAGGGGTCAATCCAATGTTATAGGGTTGTCCCCAAGGGCACGACTCACCCTGGCATATGCGCCGCCCTAAAATATCCACGGCTGCCGGCGGCTGCACGGGGATGGCAGCAATCGAAGGCTGAAGTAGATCCTCCGAATTCCAATTTATGACCTCCACGGCATAGTTCACCGGGGGTGCGTCTGCATATGGGATCGACGAGATCGGCTCTAACGGCGTCGCGCAAGAGAAGCTTCGGCGACCCTTGATAATCTCGCTGTACCACCTACCCCACAGGTGAAGGTTCTTATACTCACGGTCGTAATCCTTAATAAGAGTAAGAACCTCCCGGTCCACCGGCGCCTCAGGGAATCCTCCCTCTGAGCGGAAGAATGGGAACGAAAGATCAGCAAACATGTTGCCTGCAAGGAAAAGAGAAATTCAGTTATCAGCATTATAAGTTAATTTTTAAAAAAAAATCCAACGCTTGGTACTTTCAAATTTATACCACACTGCAATGCAGTGGAAAGGGGACCAAAGGGGGACCCACAAAATCCAGATGACAATGCATCAGTTAATAAGACAGCCTCATCATTGGATGAGACTGTCAATTAATAAGGAGATCCTCAAAAGAATATTCTCATTAAATGAGAAATCCCTTGAGACAAGGAGAAAATCTCCCTTTTTAGAGCAAAGCTCTGTCACAGAGTAACACTTGTCAAACTCTGGTCACAAGGGAATAAAATTCCTTAAAGAGGCTAGATATGTAATAATGATGGAAAAATCCATCAAAGGAAAAATTAATTTCTAAAAATTAAAGTTTGGGATATTAAAATCCATGAAAAAGTCTAAAGAGTTCATCATTAGAAGATTAAAAGACCTATATTCTGTCAATGAGCAAAGCTCTGTTCATGGGTTAAGAGTCCCTGAAATAAATTCTTGAGACCAAAGCTCCGTTTGTGAAACCCCAAAGGGGATTTCTTTAGATCAAAAAGATCTATAAGAGCAAGGCTTTATTAATTAAAGTTGATTTAATTAGGTTTAAATTTTTACCTAAATTTTTTCTAGAGTTTTAACTCTTAAGGTTCTTGAAAACAAGAGCAAGGCTCTAAAAATAAAATTCTTGAAGATGATAATCATCTGCTGAGGACCAAGGGTCCTATTTATAGGCGCTCAAGCACCTCTTCAACTCCTGAGTTGATCCAACGGTCTGGATCTTGCCACCGCTGCACTCACGTGTGCACCACGTGAGCGCAACGGTGGGGGGGGCATTTGTTTCCCCCAATCAGAGCAAAGCTCTGTTTGAATTTCAAATTCAAAAGGTGAAGCAACGCTTCAGATCTCTTACGCTACGCGCAGAGCGCCACGTGTCAACAGCAAACACGCCAGCGCAAGGGGCGCTGCGTCCAAGGCAGCGCATCCCAATCAGAGCAAGGCTCTCTTTTAAAATTCAAATTTTAAATAAAGGAAGCAACGCTTCAGATAACTTGCGCTCTGCGCGCCACGTGTCAAACAGTGGTGCGCTAGCGCAGTTGCGCTGCGCGACACGTGTCAGCACAGGTGCGCTGGCGCAGTTGCGCTGAGCTCTGCGCTGCGCGATACCTGTCAAGCGCAGGTGCACTTGCGCCAACTGCGCCAGCACTAAAATTTAAATAATAAATTATTTAATTAATCAGAATTAAAATTCTAGAAAGATCTTTCCAATCTTATTAAAATAAGAAGATTGTTTTCTGTAAAACAGAGGCCTTAGGATCAAAGATCCAACGGTGGGGAAATATCCCCAGATCAATCAGAGAAAGATCTCTGTAACTAACTCAGCAAACTAATTGGCCCTATATAAAGGCCCCTAGACTCCAAGTCTCACATATATACAGAGATTAAAAAAAGGGAGAATTCTGAAAAATTTTAAAGGCAAGCCTTTGAAGAAAGAAGATCATCTTCTTCAAGGTAAAGAATTAAATTCTTGAAAAAACAAAGATGAAACACCTCATAAAAAGAAGAATTTCTTCTAAAAAGATCAAAGATTTAAGAACAAGATCAAGATCTTCAATATAAAAAAGAAAAAGATCATAAAGATCCAATCATAAAAGATTAAAGAAGTAATTTACTTCATTTCTAGATCTTTTGATCTATATAAAGGCACAGCCTTTTGATGAACCATTAGTTCTTGAATCATGAGGTAGAACCACATTAGAACAAGAAAAAACTTGTTTCTTTGATCTGAATTAGATCAAGGTGCACTCTGCGCTACTGTACAGTGCCTTGCACTCTTGATTTGCACTGTTGCGCTCCTTGGATTGGCGCAAGTCACCAGAGCGCGCCACGTGTCAACCACAGAACAATATGCGCCTTGCGCTCCTAAAAACAGAGCACTGCGTTCTTGGATTGGCGCACTGCACCAGAGCGCGCCACGTGTCAGCAGCGCACTGCGCTAACAGACATGCGCTCAGCAGAGCGCGACACGTGTCTCCTCCACATGCGCTGGGGCCTTGCGCCCCTTAATTGGCGCAAAGCTCCTGACAGGCCACGTGGCGCACTGTCAGACCATTAAATGTTGTGCATTATTAAAAAGGGGCAGAGCCCAATTAAAAGGCCTAACAGGCTAAATATAAATGCTGTGCATTTAATTAAAAAGCCCAATGCTGTGCATTGTTTAAAAAGGGCAGAGCCCAAGCAAAGGCCTAACAGGCCAAGGATAAATAAAATGTTATACATTTTCAAATGGACTTAGCCCAATTTTGGCCATAAGTTCTCAATTTAAATTGAACTGAGCACAACTGCTCTCCCAATCGATTTACACCCGGTTCGAGGGTACATCTCTTTACTCCTCTGGCATCCATCGTTGTAATCCCTCAACGTCGTCAGAGAGGTGATGGGTCTCGACAACCACACACCGCTATGCACTGTGGGGTCCTTAAACTCATGGACTATGATGTCCTTAACCTCGACCGTAACGTCTTAAAACTAATACCGGACTGTGATGTCCTTAACCTTGACCGTAATGTCTTAAAACTAACGTTGGACTGTGAGGTCCTTAAGCTCACGGACTATGATGTCCTTAACCTTGACCGTGATGTCTTAAAACTAACATCGGACTGTGGAGTCCTTAAATCCACGGACTATGATGTCCTTAACCTCGACCGCAATGTCTTAAAACTAACAACGGACCGCAATATCCTTAAACTAATTATCGACCGCAATGTCATTAAACTAAACAATAGAGTCCAATTACTCTTTTGTTGGATCTAAACGATCCCGTTAAGTTGATTTTAGTTTAGAATTAGACTAACGTGTCCTTAACAAACGTTTAAGTTGATCTTAGCCTCAAATAAGGCTAACGTATCCTTAAACACAACCCCCCCCAAACCCAAATCTAAGAAAGATACGGATTTGGACTAATCCATGTCCTACGGGCGACAACATAAATTAGTCTCCGTATACAATCCACGGGCAACCAAACACAAAACAAACAGACACGACACGAAGTGACCATATGGAGAAGGAGAAAGTTGTGACCGCGACGCGGTAGCGTAATTAACTGCGGGGGCTTGCGCCTACAGGGAAGAGCGTCCCCACAATCAAAAACCCCTCGAGCGAGGGGGAATCTGACGAAGTCTGCTACATCGGACGCATCCGTTTAAACCTTCGATACACGATGCCATAAATCAACTTGGTATCTTCGGAGAGGTAGACGGATAGCACCAATTAGCATCTGCCCCGAATCTCAGGCAAAACGTCCATGTCGCGCCGTCTTTCGGAAGGGAACACACCCCAGTCAGAGCAAAGCTCTGTTTCAAAATTCAAAATTTAAAAGTTGAAGCAACGCTTCAGATCCAGCGGTCTGCGCTGCGCGCACGTGTCAAACATAGGTGCGCTAGCGCAGTTGCGCTGAGCTCTGCGCTGCGTGCCACGTGTCTAACACAGGTGCGCTAGCGCAGTTGCGCTGCGCGCTACGTGTCAAACACGGGTGCGCTAGCGTAATTGCGCTGCGCTCTGCGCTGCGCGTCACGTGTCGAACGTAGGCGCGCTAGCGCAAAGTGCGCTAGCGCAAAGTGCGACAGCGCTAGAATTAAAAAATTCCCTACCGTTAGATCAAAAGATCTAATAATAATAAATTATTAATTAATCAGAATTAAAATTCTGTTATGGAAAGATCTTTCCAATCTTATTAAAACAAGAAGATTATCTTCTGCAAAGAAGAAGCCCTAGGATCAAAGATCCAACGGTAGGAAATATTCCCAAATCAATCAGAGAAAGATCTCTTAAAACTGATTTAACAAATCATTTGGCCCTATATAAAGGACCCTAGACTTCAAGTTTAAAAGAGATAGAGAATACAGAAGAAGAGAAAGAAAAACCCTCTGCAAAAAAAAAAGCAAGCTCTTAAGAAAAGAAGATTTTTCTTCATCTTCAAAGTAAAGAACTATGTTCTTGAAAACAGAGATGAAATCATCTCATTAAAAAAGAAGAACCCTCTTCTAAAAAGATCATAAATCTACAAAAGTCCAAGGTCTTTGATGATAAGAAAAAAGATCAAAAGATGTAATTATAAAAAAATAATAAAAGAAGTATTTTACTTCATTCACAGATCTTTGATCTATAAAGGCAGAGCCTTTTATAAAAACAAGAACTTTTGTTCTTGGATCTTGAGGCAAAGCCTCCTTAGAAAAACATAAATTTATTCTTTGATCTTAAAATTGATCAGATGCGCTTTGCGCTATTAAACAGTGCCTTGCACTCATGAACTGCGCCTTTGCGCTCCTTGGATCGACGCTCAACGCCAAAACATGCCACGTGTCAGCCATAGACACCACTTGCGCTTTGCGCTTTTAAAACAGAGCGCTGTGATCATAAACTGGCGCTCAGCGCCAAGCGCGCCACGTGTCACTCACTGGTGCGCCAACAGACTAGCGCAAGGCGCTCATAAATGAAAAGCGCAAGTGCGCTAATGAACCGACGCTTAGCGCGACACGTGTCACCTCCTTGTGCGCTAGCGCAATGCGCTCTTTAATTAGGAGCAAAGCGCCTGGTGTGCCATGTGGCGCACTGTCAGAACATGCTCTGTTCTGATAAAGACAAAATGACAGAGCCCAATGCCTAGCATTATTAAAAGGGCTGAACCCAAATAAATGCTTAATAACCAGAACAAAAAAATAAAATGTTAAAACAGTTTAATTGGACTTAGCCCAATTCTGGCCATAAGTCCTCAACTTATGTTGAACTGAGCATATCTTCTCTGTCAACCAACTCACCTGGTTCAAGGGTACATCTCTTCACTCCTTTGATATTTGTCGTTGTAATTCCTCAACGTCTTCAAAGAGGTGACGGGTCCCGACAACTATACATTCCATAGACTATGACGTCTTCAAACCGGACTGTGGGGTCCTTAAACTCATGGACTATGATGTCCTTAACCTTGACCGTGATGTCTTAAAACTAACAACGACGGACGGTGGGGTCCTTAAACTCATGGACTATGATGTCCTTCATCTCGACCGTGATGTCTTAAAACTAATATCGGACTGTGGGGTCCTTAAACTCTCGGACTATGATGTCCTTAAGCTCGACCGCGATGTCTTAAAACTAACAATGGACCGTAATGTCCTTAAACTAATTATCGACCGCAATGTTATTAAACTAAAGCCCAATTGCTCTCTTGTTGGATCTAAACGACCCCGTTAAGTTGATCTTAGTCTAAAATTAGACTAACGTATCCTTAACAAACGTTTAAGTTGATCTTAGTCCCAAATGAGGCTAACGTATCCTTAAACACAACCCCCAAACCCAAATCTAAGAAGATATGGATTTGGACTAATCCACGCCCTACGGGCGACAACATAAATTAGTCTCCGTATACAATCCACGAGCAACCAAACACAAAACAAACACCCACGACACGAAGTGACCATCTGGAGAAGGAGAAAGTTGTTACCGCGATGCGGTAGCATAATTAACTGCAGGGGCTTGCGCCTGCAGGGAAGAACGTCCCCACAATCAAAATCCTCTCAAACGAGGGGGAATCTGACGAAATCTGCTACATCGGCCGCATCCTTTTAAACCTTCGATATATGGTGCCATAAATTAACTTGGCATCTTCGGAGAGGTGGACGGATAGCACCAATTAGCATCTGCCCCCAGATTCAGGCAAGACGTTCGTCTTCCCGGTTTCCGGCGGTAAACAGATTCTGGCACGCCCGGTGGGACCTTTTCCTCTTTCCACTCCACACTTCGTGTGTCGTGTTCGCGAACTAATCGCAGTTTGCTAATGGTTGCCCTTGGGTTTCGAGGTACTAAGATTTGGCGTTTCGCTTGGTGCAGAAAGCAAAGATCAATGGCGTTCACCTGCTCGAAATGTTCCACATGCAACTGCAACCCACGTCCTGCCTCAACTGGGGGCATATCTTACGGGCCTTAAGCAGCCTCCCTGTTCACAATGCCTGTGGAACAGGTCACTCAACCCACCACGGGATTGTTTTTCGGAACCATGCTTCCGCCGATGAGCTTCAACACCCCTGTGCCCGCACCAGAAGCTCCCAAGAAGTCGGTCTTTGATCGGCTTACAACTACTGCGGCCCCTCTCAACGGGTCGTCCAGTTCCAGCTCCTCGGTCTTCGCCAGACTGGGCTAAAATTCCTGTGGGCCCACAATGAAGCCTGCAATCCTAAAGAAGGTTGTTCCGAAGAGGATAGCCATCCCTGCTCCTGAACTTGTCAAGGCGGCTTCTCCTACCAAAGGGTCGGTCTTTACAAGACTGACTGTTCCGGCTCCCGCTACGGCTCCTGTCCCCTCTCAGAAGTCTGTTTTGACCGGTTGGATACGGCTTCTCAACGAACATCAGTCTTTAAGAGGCTGATGCCAGCAACAGCCCCTCACCTGAACAGGAGGCAAGACGAAGTCGCACCTCAAGCTGAAACTGTCCTAACAGCTCGACGCGCTCGACGTTACCACCGGCGCCGAGTAAGGAAGACTGGGGGAAACTCCCCCACTGGGCTAACTCCACCAGCTCCAACAGTGGAAGTTAATGCTACTGTTCCAACCGGGAACGGTTTTGAGCTGCTGAACAAGGTACGCGGGAACTCGCCTACTGCCGTACTGAAAAGATCCCCGCCACTGGTGGAGACTGTCATAGAAATAAAGTGGGAGTAGTCCCCTCAACGGTTGTCTTCCAAAGTTTACAAAATCTGGTGACAAGTCCGAGAGTCGATGGTGGATCAAGACTATCCCCGCCGACAGAAGAAGCTGAAGGTCCGACGGGAAGAAAACTGTCCCGTTAAGCCGCAAAAGGTGGCGGCTACTTGGGTGCCCACTACAACGCCCCCCTCAACTTCGACCGCTCATAAGAGGAGAAGGCCGGAGAAAATCCCCATGCCTGCGACAAATGTCAAAGGCACTGAGCCCAAACGCCCTAAGTCTGGGGGCATAATGGTCCATACTGTTTATATGGCTTTCAGAAAAGAGGAAAGCTGCACTTCGATGGGCCACCGACCGCTCACCCGATCAATAACAAGGGCTCAGGAACAGCAACAGCAGAAGCTTCAGGAGATGCTGACTGCAATGGCCGCACTCACCGGACCAAAAGAAAGCCTGGAGGTATCATCGGAGCAGCGTTATGAACAAGAAACCGATGCTGACTTCCTTCGAAGAGTCCTCGAAAAGAAGGACAAAGAAGCCGCAGAGCAAGCGGCTAATATAAAGCGAATGGCACTTCTCTTCCAAGACATGGTCGGGATGATGATACAGCCGGATCCCCCAGCCGAAGATCCTCCAGTAATAATTGAAGATGACAAAGGAGAAACATTGAATCCTCTGTCGGCTCTGTCAGCAGCCAAGGAGGAAACCGTTTCCCAAGCCGCACTGGATGACTATATAGCTTGGCAAATACGATCTCATCAGGCAAATGAAGCGGCCGGCCAAGTCTTCAAAACTGGGCGACCATATCCAAGCTGGTATGACCAGATAAAATACCCACCGGGATACACAATCCCCAAATTCCATGTGTACAAGGGGACGGGCAATCCCTACCAGCACGTCGCCCAGTTCAGAGCTCTGTGCGGCAACACCGGGGGCGATGATAAGCTTTTGCTCCGCCAATTCATCGGCAGCTTTTCGGAAACGGCGTTTGAGTGGTACTCCGAACTTCCAAACGACTCCGTCAAAACTTTCGCAGAAATGGAGTTGTTGTTCACCCAGCGATTCGCCAGTGCCAGTGAACGCACCCCAATAACGGCATTGATCAATGCAAGGGTGAAGCCGGGCGAAACGTGGGTTCAATACGCAATCCAGTGGCGGAATCTGTGGTCGAAATGCGAACAGCGCATCGAGGAAGCACCAGCAATGGGCATGTTCGTGGGCACCTTAGACCCTGATGCAACTATTTCACAGTTCATGATGTTCTTCAAACCGACCACATTCCAGGCTTTAATCGACAAGCTAGCCCAGATGGATCAGATGGGTCATAGACCGTCTCCTCCGAAATCAGAACCGCGGAACGAAAAGGGTAAAGGGAAGGCGACCTTCGTTGCGAACACCCAACAGCAGCCCAGTGCTCCAAGACTAACGGATCAATTGGAGAAGAGACGGCGCTATTACAATGAGAAAATGAAGCGCCCTTACTCATTCCCGCGGGATAAAACGAAGAGGCTGTTCGAGCTGGCGATGTGCAACAGGCTTATCAATTTGCTGAATCCAAGGCGACCACCGCAACCCAGCGAAGTGAATAATCCTAATTATTGCCCTTACCACCAAACGGTAAGCCATCCGATCGAAGATTACTTCGTCTTTAAGGGATGGATCGAGGATCAGTACCTACAAGGCAAGTTTGCGCTGTCTGAAAAGTGGAAAGTGACCCCACCACAACCGCACACTCCTAAGAAGATGGACACACCGGGGGCAACGTGCTCTTTTGTTGAAGAAGCTCCATGGGAGGTCGTTCTTTTGGCCAAAACCAAAAGGATGCTGAATGATCTCCAGACATGCCCAGCAATCAGGTGGAAGAATCCGCTGGAATCCCAGATCATCGAAGGGATGCTGAAGCCGCGCCCAACTCCAAATATTGGTGGTGATAGCCAAAGTGTTCACACCCAGCCGTCAAAATCTTCGAAAAAGAAGAAGAAATCCAAGAAGCCCGTGAAGCCTGGCGACAAGCGCACGGACTTACAAAAGCAGATTGACGCGCTGGAAGAGTATAACCAGAAGGCACGGACTCCAATCACGCTCTAGGAGTTCCTCAGCCACCTTCTTGAAGACGGAGATGATGGAGAAGAATCGTCGGACGAATCTGAGGATTATGTAGCAAGTTGCCATGCGATCTCTCATTCATCGCTAGACAATGAAGATGCTCCTTGCACAAAGAAACTGGGGGCAGAGCCTGAACCGGAACTTCTGGGGCCATCAGATGAAATGATCGACGCATTCCTAAACGAAGCTCTCCTGAAAAGTAAAGCTGATCGGGAGCGTGAGATGGCCATATTTGAAAAGGTCAAACGCCAGCGATTGGACGAAAGAGTCGAGACATTCCCGCCGAATCAAAAGACATCTGTAGCAGATAAAAACAAGTTCAAGACGAGGAAAAGGTTTGCTAAAGCCATATCAATGGGAATGAAGCTACCACCCTCCGAAGGAAACACTCCCGGTGAAACAGAAACACATCCTAGCTACTGCTTATATCATCGAAAGATTTCGCACCCTACCGAAGAGTGCAACGCTTTTAAAAGATGGTGGCAGGGATATGTTGCTCACCAGCAACATTTTAAGCGGATGAAACGCAAGACTCGTCGGGAGCAGGGAAATACGACCAAGGAGCATAAAAGAATTACTGGCAACTGCCGCACGGTCAACGCCGGGGGATCGCAGGTTCTCACCTTCGGGAGCGACTCTGACGAGGAAATGGCTCTTGGCCCTCTTTTTAAAGAATCCACCTTGGGGGAAAAGGAAGAACCGAAGGCCTGTGAAAACATTCAGCTGCGCAATCGCACGCTTCCATAAAAGAATCTCGGACCCACGAGTAGAAAAGATAAGGGAAAAGAAAAGGTCTCTGAGGATATCGCCCTGGATGACCAAGTCATGAAAGAGCTGACCGCCAAGGACCCGCCAAAGAAGAGTAAGGTGGACTATAACGTTCTGGCGCACTTGAGGAAGTTGCCCTCACAACTCAGCATTCTCGACGCCCTTTTACTATCTAAAGAAGCGAGAGATTCATTAATCAAGGCGCTACAAGAGCCAGAGCAATTCCAAGCCTTCCTTGCCGAAGAAAAGATAAAGGACGAGCTGGAGGAAGTGCACACAGCCGATATCACCTTCGGCGATGAAGACCTCCTCCTTGGGACGTGCGAGCACAACCGTCCGCTCTATGTCTCAGGATACTGCCATGATATAAAGATAGGCAAAATCCTGGTCAACAATGGGTCTTCCGTCAATCTCCTTAACGTGCGAGTGTTGAAGGAAATCTGCATGAGCGTCCAGCACCTCGCTCGTGATAAAATCACCATCTCTGGTTTTGACTCCCAGTCATCACGGACTCTCGGGTCTGTGATACTAACGCTGCACTTCGGGTTGCTTCTCACAGACATTAAATTTCACGTCATTGACGCCAAGACATGCTATAACGCTTTGCTGGGCTGGCCTTGGCTACACGAGTACAACATCATCCCTTCTACACAACATCAGTGTATGAAATACTTTAAGGATGGTCTCGAGTATACCGTAACAGGAGAGTTGAACCCATTCTCTGTGAACGAAGTCCAGAAATACGAAGATGCAAAATACTTCTTGACAGATTTCAAGGACACAGAGAGATGTCACAAACCGGAGAACAAAGCTATCACCACCATTCCGGTCTTCGGGAGTGATACTGAGGAAGAGGAAGAGATAGTTTATTCAGGTCCACCCCAGTACAACAAGCCGGGACCGTCCGCTCCTATGTTAATCTTTGGCAGCGACTCAGAAGACGAGGTTAATACTATATTCTCCTCTCGGCCACCAATACAAGCATTCACTGGTGATAATCAGAGTTTGCAAATTACCATGATTTCGCGGGAGCACTACAAAGATCTCGACGCACTTGAAGCTTATAGCGTGCAAGAGCTACAAACATTTTACGTCCCTCCCAGGCGAAAAGGTGAACAGGCAATCCTATTCTATCGATCCACGGAAACAAGAGTGGAGAAAGAAGTCTGGCATGGCGCCGATTCTACACTCGACAGGCTCCAGCCCATCCGTCTACCTAGATGTTACACAGAAGGCTTGAAAAGGCTATTGAAGCGCCAAGGGATACCCTTCAAACAGACCGCTCGAAAAGCTAAGTTCTATGACAGGATCTGGAACGTTCCCGGAACTCAGCGCAAGTTGCCCAATGGGAGAATGGAAACGATCGGGCTTGGATATGTTCGGTCTAAGAAACGGGAGCTGCTCCGCGACTGCTACGTCGTACATGACTTTGATGAAGAAGGGGATGCTCAATGGGAGAATGCTAACCCTGAACCAGAAAGAGCCCCCGACGTGAAAATGCCCAGTCCGTCATTCGAAGAACAAATGGACAAGCTTATAAGGGAAGCAGGTCAGAAGGTTCGAGACGACCATAATCGCAAAATGGCCATCTACGAGAAAGCCAGGACGCAACGCCTTCTTCAACAGGCTGGGAAAGATGAAAATGCTCTTCCCTGTCAACCCGTTGTGCAAAAGGCCCGACGCAGAGGTAGAAACAAACCAAAGAACGGGAAAGGCGTCCGACAGCGGCAAAGCGGGACCAAGAAGCCACGCGATCAGGAGCCAAGCAATCCAGATTCATCTCTTATAAAGAAGATGAGTCGAGCATACTCTTTTCCTCAGATCAAAACACGGAAGATACTTGATCTCGCCATAAGACATCAAAGGATTACACTTCCGGAGTCCAAGCACCCCGAGCAAGCCAAAAAGATCTCTCACCAGACTATTGCTCCTATCATAGGGCAATAGGGCATCCTATTGAAGACTGCTTCACCTTCAAGAACTGGGTTGAAGACCAATATCAGCTCGGCAAGTTCACTCTATCCAGCAGCTGGAGGGTAACCCCGCCGCAGAAGCATGAACCCAAATCCACGAGGGTAGAACCAGATCCACATCAGTCTCGGAAGCGAGCTCGTACCTGTCACGTGATAATGTTGTCAGAAGAAGAAACCGAGAATATAGATGACCTCCCCTGGTGCTTCGAAAACAATGATGACGAGGTGATCTCAGAATTTCCACCGGCGCCGAAAGAGCTGGAAGATGGAATACACACTACTGCCGATAACCTCAAGAAGATTGATTTGGGGACGGAAAATGATCCGCGACCGACATTCGTTAGTGAACTGCTATCTGAAGAAAGGGTGGCTGCGCTAAAAGACGCACTTATGCAGCATAGAGATTGCTTCGCATGGAACTATTCCGAAATGCCAGGATTAGATCCAGAGATTGTTGTCGACAAGTTGGCCATATCCCCGGACGTCAGGCCAATCAAACAAGCACCGAGAAGAATGCGGCTCGAGCTTGAGATGAGCATCAACGCCGAGGTCAAGAAGCTGATCGACTCTGGCTTCATCCAAGAGGTTCAGTATCCTGACTGGATCGCCAACATCGTCCCGGTGATGAAGAAAAATGGGAAAGTGCGCATATGTGTGGACTTTCGGGATCTCAATAAAGCTTGCCCGAAAGATGACTTCCCAGTACCGGTCACCGAGCTGATGATAGACAATATGTCCACTCACGAACTCTTCTCCTTCATGGACGGATCGTCAGGATACAATCAGATAAAGATGCATCCCGAGGACCAGAAGCACACCGCTTTTGGGACCCCTTTGGGTATATTCTACTACAAGGTGATGCCTTTCGGTCTAAAGAACGCCGGTACCACCTATCAGAGGGCCATGACGAAGATCTTCGATGACCTTATACATGAAATCGTCGAATGCTATATCGACGACATCGTGGTTAAGAGCAAATCATATGAGGAGCATTTAGAGCATCTGAAGACCGTATTTCAACACCTTCGGCAATACAACTTGAAGATGAACCCTCTCAGATGCGCATTCGGGGTCTCCTCGGGCAAATTCATGGGATTCATCGTCCGACACCGAGGCATTGAGATAGACCCGTCGAAGATCAAGGCGATTATGGAAATGCCTCCGCCGAGGACTCTCAAGCAGCCGTGGTCTCTCCAAAGAAAACTCGCATATATCCGGCGATTTATAGCCAATCTCTCAGGCAAGTGCTGTCCTTACAGTCACCTGATGAAAAAGGGGACCCCGTTCGTCTGGGATCATAAATGCCAAAGCGCGCTGGATGAAATCAAGCAATACTTGCAGAATCCGCCAGTACTGGCCACTCCGGTAAAGAGAAAGCCTCTCATTCTTTATACAACCGCCCTTGAAGCTTCCTTAGGCACATTATGGGCACAAGAGAATGACCAAAGGAGGGAGGGAGCCCTCTACTATTTGAGTCGAGTTCTACTGGGGGCAGAAAGCAATTATTCTCCCATCGAAAAACACTGCCTAGCGTTGATCTTCGCGATAACGAAACTCAGGCACTATACATTGGCGCATGAAGTCCGTCTTATATCGAAGGTGGATCCTCTCAAATATTTGATGTCAAAGGCCATATTGACGGGGTGACTCGCTAAATGGGCCCTGTTCTTGATGGAGTTCTCAATAACCTATCAGCCTCTTAAGGCAGTGAAAGGCCAGGCCATCGCCGACTTCCTCGCTGAGCATCCGATACCGGCCGATTACCCTTTGAATTGCGAGCTGCCAGACGAACATGCGTTTGATGCGATCGACGGTGGTGATACCCGATGGGAACTTTATTTTGATGGAGCGTCTTCCATGAAGAAGCGCAAACAAAGCACCCCTATAATCAAATCAGGGGTAGGCCTCATCTTCGTGACTCCACAAGGAGGGATAATGCGCTTCGCTTTCTCCTTAACAGAGCCGAGGACAAACAATGAAGCCGAGTATGAAGCCTTGATAGCAGGCCTCGAGATCGCCATCGACATGGGAATCGAAAACCTGCTTATATACGGAGACTCCCAACTGGTCGTCAGTCAAGTAAATGGCGACTACCAAACGTGCAAACCAGAGTTGGTGAAGTACGGCGAGAAAGTACAGCAGCTGCTGACCCAAATTCCTTCCTACACCTTGGAAAGCATACCGCGTGCGGAAAATAGCAAATCAGATGCATTAGCCAAGCTTGCTAAAGAGTTAGCCAACGAGAACCTCGATGACGTAAGAATCGTGGTATAAAGCCGTCGGGTTCTCGCACCGGCAGAAATATCTCCGGAGTCGTCCGAGGAAAAGGGAGCTACCGAACAAATGGCTCTACAAGTGAAAGACCAAGAAAAGGTCGAAGATTGGAGAGAGGTCTTTATAGACTACTTCAAATCCCGTCGAACGCCTGAAGATGCATCCTTAAAACATCAGCTCATGAAGTGAACCCTATCTTTTGCCTTCGTCAATGATACTCTGTACAAGAGGTCATTTGATTCTTTATGGTTAAGATGCCTGGGACCTGAAGAAGCAAAAAGGGTCATTCAAGAAACTCACGATGGACTCTGCGGTTCTCACCAAGCCGGGCCGAAGATGAAGCTGAAGATCAAACGGATGGGTTATTATTGGCCCACGATGATCCAAGACTGCCTTGAGTATGCAAAGCAATGCCACTCGTACCAGATCCATGAGGACTTTATCCACCAGCATCCGAATCCATTACATCCGACAGTGGCTAGCTGGCCGTTCGAAATGCGGAGAACTGACATAATCGGCCCCATCGAACCAGCATCGTCCAGAGGACATCGGTTCATTTTGGCGACGACTGATTACTTCTCCAAATGGGCAGAAGCAGTACCGCTGAGGGAAGTGAAGACGGAGAATATCCTCCATTTTTTCAAGACACGCGGCATTTATCGGTTTGGAACTCCGAGACGGATTATATCCGATAACGGACCGGCCTACAGAAGCCACAAAATTAGCCGCTTTGCACAACAGCATAACATCGACTGGAGGTACTCCTCAGTCTATAATCCCCGAGCTAACGGTCTAGCCGAGACTTTTAACAAGACCCTGACAAAGATCGTAAAAAAGACGGTGTCCCGAAATAAGAAGGACTGTCACGAGAGACTGCAAGAGGCTCTCTGGGCGTATCGAACTACGCTCACGATGGCCACGAACACAACGCCGTACGCGTTGGTATTCGGTACAGAAGCGGTACTCCCCCTCGAGATAGAGTTACCCTCTCTACGAGTAGTAGTTCATTATGAGCTGACGGACGAAGAGAATGGTCACCTTCGGCTTGAGGAGCTCGATGCCCTTGATGAAACCCGGCTCATAGCGTAACAAAATCTGGAGGTTTATAAAGCAAAGATGACGCGCTCCTACGAAAGATTGACTAGGCCGAGGACGTTCCGCCAAGGCGAACTCGTGCTAGTAGTCAAAAGACCTATGATCCCCAATCGTGCCAAGCGAGGGAAATTCGAGCCGAACTATGAAGGCCCGTACATCATAGACAAGGTCTACCAGGGTGGGGCTATCTGCTCATGGACATGCATAGTGAAAGACCTTTCAGGCAAATAAACGGTCGCTTCCTGAAGAAGTACTACGCTTGATGAGTCACGGCCTAGGTCAATGATAGATGACGACGACTATGTCCACTCGCTATCTTCTTAAGCCCAAACTCTATAAGTAGTAGCCGTCTTTCTTTTTTCGGACCGAGACATCCTTAAACTAACAACGGACCGAGACGTCCTTAAACTAACAACGGACCGAAACGTCCTTAAACTAACAACGGACCACTTTGTCCTAAAACTAGCTGTTGACCAAGATGTCGATAAACTACAGTGAATCGTAGCATCCCAAAGCTGATACAAAAAAAAAGGTATGTCCATAAGCAGAATGGGCACGGATGAAAACCCGAAAGGGATCCGTGAGTAAAAACAGCAGGGCTACCGGCGAGTTTTGTGAAAACCCGAAAGGGCGCAGCCTCGTTAAAATAAAAAAAAAAGGAGAAAAGAATAAGAAAACGGTATGTCCATAAGCAAAATGGGCACGAATGAAAACCCGAAAGGCTCCGTGAGTAAAAACAGCAGGGCTACCGGCGAGTGTTTGTGAAAACCCAAAAGGGCGCAATCTCATTAAAAGACACTTGCAAGGTCCTCTCGACTTTGTAAGGAGAATCCACCTGAGTGAGATCCTTACGACTCGCAAGGGAGCAACACACTTGGGAATCCTCACGGTTCCTAAGGAGAAATTACACTTGCGAAATCCTCACGACTCGTAAGGAGAACCTTCTTATGAGACCCTCACGGCTCATAAGATTTGAAAGTCTTAAGCTACATGGATCTGAGCCTGTTCTTAAGCAGCCCACCATAACCTCCGATACGGCCCTACAAGCGGCTCAATGCTGACCCTTGTATACAATCCACGAGTGCGAATAAACATTTCCCTAACAAAGTCCCACCCGTGACTAGGGATATGTTCGCACGATGAACAACTCTTGTAAGTCCTCTCAACTTATAAGGAGAAAACACTCTTGTAAGATCCTTACGACTTATAAAAGAACATACGCTTAGGAGTCCTCACGACTCCTAAGGAGAAAACGCACCCACGAGATCCTCACGACTCGTAGGGAGAAATACCTTTATGAGACTCTTATGGCTCATGAAGTCAAAATCCTTAGTCGACAGAATCCTAACCCTGTCTATTAAGCCACCTTTGTTCGATACCGACGGAGGCAAATGATGATTCGCTCCTGGCAATATCCCAGTTGTAGCGGTGCTGATGCCGAAATCGGTGTCTAATCCCAAGCTTGCGGCAAAAAGCTAGCGAGCCACACATGCATACGAAATAGCCGAAATAATTGGGCAACTCGCAATAAAAAGCAGCGAGTAAAAATAAAACAAATAGCCGAAATGATTGGGCACCGCGAAAAATAGCCGAAATGATGGAGCAATCGCGACCTTCGCGATATAAAAGCTGAAATGACAGAGCATCGCGGAAAGAAATAAAAAAAATGAATGAATGAAATTATGCCCTACAGGTGATATCACATCAATCCCTGTATGCAATCCAGGGGCGCAAAAAAAGAAGGAATCTCACTCCCCCTCCTCAAGTTTCATCAGAAGAAGAAGCCAAATCTCGACGGTTCACAGATAGCCTGGAGATCATCTCAACGTTCGTCTCATTACAACAGACACAACAGCAAGCAAAGCGGAACAGTGGCAACCCCCAGTTCCATGACTCGACGGTATACAGATTACCGAGAGTCAAACCCTGACTCTATGAAATGCGGATAAAGTCAAAAATTCCTGGCTACGTGGAACGCGGATTATGTCACTCCTGACCCCGTGGAAAACGTCCAGAGCGGATCCTGGTCCTCGCAGAATACGGCAGTGAACCCGTATGAAGCATCCAGAGCAGAGACTGGTCCTCGCTGAACACGGCAGTGAACCCGTGGGAAGCATCCAGAGCAAAATTCCTGGCTACGTGGAACGCGGATTATGTTACTCCTGACCCCGTGGAAAACGACCAGAGCGGATCCTGGTCCTCCCAAAGCATGGCAGTGAACCCGTGTGAAGCATCCAGAGCGGAGCCTGGTCCTCGCCGAACACGGCAGTGAACCCGTAGGAAGCATTCAGAGCAAAATTCCTGGCTACGTGGAACGCGGATTATGTCACTCTTGACCCCGTGGAAAACATCTAGAGCGGATCCTGGTCCTCGCAGAGCACGGCAGTGAACCCGCGTGAAGCATCCAGAGCGGAGCCTGGTCCTCGCCGAACACGGTAGTGAACCCGTGGGAAGCATCCAGAGCAAAATTCCTGGCTACGTGGAACGCGGATTATGTCACTCCTGACCCCGTGGAAAACGTCCAGAGCGGACATGGTCCTCGCAAAGCACGGCAGTGAACCCGTGTGAAGCATCCAGAGCGGAGCCTAGTCCTCGCCGAACACGGCAGTGAACCCATGGGAAGCATCTAGAGAAAAATTCCTGGCTATGTGAAATGCGGATTATGTCACTCCTGACCCCGTGGAAAACGTCCAGAGCGGATCCTGGTCCTCGCAGAGCACGGCAGTGAACCCGTGTGAAGCATCCAGAGCGGAGCCTGGTCCTCGCCAAACATGGCAGTGAACCCGTGTGAAGCATCCAGAGCAAAATTCCTGGCTACGTGGAACGCGGATTATGTCACTCCTGACCCCGTGGAAAACGTCCAGAGCGGATCCTGGTCCTCACAGAGCACGGCAATGACCATATGTGAAGCATCCAGAGCGGAGCCTGGTCCTCGCCGAACATGGCAGTGAACCCGTAGGAAGCATCCAGAGCAAAAATTGGAATGTGAGGTCCTTAAACTCACGGACTATGATGTCCTTAATCTCGACCGTGATGTCTTAAAACTCACATTGGACTGTGAGGTCCTTAAACTCATGGACTATGATGTCCTTAACCTCGACCGCAATACCTTTAAACTAACATTGGACTGTGAAGTGCTTAAACTCATGGACTATGATGTCCTTAACCTCGACCGTAATGTCTTAAAACTAACAACGGACTGTGGAGTCCTTAAATCCATGGACTATGATGTCCTTAACCTCGACCGTAATGTCTTAAAACTAATAATGGACGGTGGAGTCCTTAAATCCACGGACTATGATGTCCTTAATCTCGACCGCGATGTCTTTAAACTACGGTATCCTGGAAAACGTCCAGAGCGGAGCATGGTCCTCGCCAAACACTGCAGTGAACCCGTGGGAAGCATCCAGAGCAACCCCTGATTCCGTGAAATGCGGATAAGGACAACTTTACCCATCACTTGAGGGTCCTCACGACTTGAAAGGGAGTAAATTCTCTTGTGAGATCCTTACGACTTTCAAGAGAAAACGCTCTTAAGAATCCTCACGATTTTTAAGGAGAAATTACATCTACGGGATCCTCTCGACCGGTAGGGTGAAAATTCTTTATGAGACCTTCACGGCTCATAAAGTTGAAAAGTCTTAGGTGACAGATCCTAACCCTGTTTTCTGAACCATCACCACTCTACAAAGAATCCAAGATTGATAGCTATATACTATCTATAGACCGCACTTGCTAAAATCACATGGCAACAACACAGCAAAGAGAAGAAAGCAATAAGGAGAACATCTGACCTGCATTTAATTAAGCGTTCGAGGCATACCCATTCATGCATGTGCAAAAAAATTTAGAACATGAAATAAAACACGCTAAAATGAGAAACTTGCCATTCATACAGCGGAAAAGTTCTTACAATTATGAAAGCAGTAAACAAAGACATCATCAAAATAATTACAATGGCAAAATCTCAAATCCATGGCATGGATTGAGGAACTCAAAAGTGACTTTGTCCAGAATTTTCCAGGCCTGGCGAACCATCCTAGTATGCTTTCGTTCGCGATTACAAGCGTCGGGATCCCCACGGATGTCCTCCACCCTCCGATAGGCAGCAAGTATGGCCGACTGTTGAAAAGCCTGGTGCAGGAGATCGACAAGATTGTCTCGCCTTCTCTTTGAGATTAGGCTCATCAGATACATCGAGTGCACCTTATCCTCGGCGGCATCCAATGCCCTAAGCGGCACGCCGGTACAGAATAGAGGAAGCGCTTCCCAGATCGCTCCCACAATAAGCTTCAGGAGAGGGGAGCGTCGAGGAAGCAGTCGACCATTGTGTGCGTCAAAGCGACTCATAATTTCGGCACACTCGGCGTTTATGAATTCTCGATTCTGAGAACGGCCGAGTGAGCGGATGTCTCCGTAAGAGATAATCTCGTTGAGATCATACATGTGAGCGTCCATTACTCCTGAAAAAGAAAATCAACAAAATTAGCAGACAGACTGATTAAGCAAATTCTTATTAAAAACAGGCACATGGAGTTAAACTCCTCGAGAGCAATGCTCCGCAGACAGGAGTGACACCTGTCAAAATCAATTATTGAGAGCCTTGCTCTGAGAAGATGATATAATTCATCAAAAATAAAATTCCATTTTTTTAATCTTCAAGATCCATGAAAAACTCTTAAGAGTTCTTCTATATGATTTGAAAGGAGCAAAGCTCCATTAATGAATTAAGAAATCATAAGTAAAATCCTTTTAGAGAACAGAGCTCTATTAATGGAACCCTAATAGGGTTCTCTTTAGATCTCTTTAGACCTATGGAGCAAAGCTCTGCTGGTGAAACCCTAAATGGGTTTTCTGAAGATCAAAAATCTATTAAGAGCAAGGCTCTGTTAATAGGTAAAATCCTAACTCATTAAGATTTATTAAAATTTTACCTAAGTTTGGAAAGAGTTTCTTTTCTACTTGTGAGAAATTCTCAAACAGAAGAGCTGTGCTCTGAACAAAATTCTCAAAGAGAATGATAATCATCAAGAGGACCAAAGGTCCCATTTATAGGCGTTAAGACGTCTCTTCAACATCTGAGTTGATCCAAGAGCTTAGATGTTGCCACCGCTGAGCTCACGTGTGGGCCACGCAAGCACAACGGTGGGGGGGGCATTTGTTTCCCCAATCAGAGCGAAGCTCTGTTCAAATTCCAAGATTTGAAATGAAGCGACGGTCTGTTCAAATTCCAAGATTTCAAAATTCAAAATTGAAGCAACGGTTCAGATCCTGTGCGTTGCGCGCCACGTGTCAAAAGCAGACACGCCAATGGCAAGAGCGCTGTGCCCTAGGCAGCGCACCCCAATCAGAGCAAAGCTCTGTTTCAAAATTCAAAATTTAAAAGTTGAAGCAACGCTTCAGATCCAGCGGTCTGCGCTGCGCGCTACGTGTCAAACACAGGTGCGCTAGCGCAGTTGCACTGCGCTCTGCGCTGCGTGCCACGTGTCTAACACGGGTGCGCTAGCGCAGTTGCGCTGCGCGCCACGTGTCGAACGTAGGCGCGTTAGCGCAAAGTGCGCCAGCACTGGAATTAAAAAATTCCCCACCGTTAGATGAAAAGATCTAATAATAATAAATTATTAATTAATCAGAATTAAAATTCTGTTATGGAAAGATCTTTCCAATTTTATTAAAACAAGAAGATTATCTTCTGCAAAGCAGAAGCCCTAGAATCAAAGATCCAACGGAGGGAAATATTCCCAAATCAATCAGAGAAAGATCTCTTAAAACTGATTTAACAAATCATTTGGCCCTATATAAAGGACCCTAGACTTCAACTCTAAAAGAGATAGAGAATACAGAAGAAGAGAGAAAAAAACCCTCTGCAAAAAAAAAGCAAGCTCTTAAGAAAAGAAGATTTTTCTTCATCTTCAAGGTAAAGAACTATGTTCTTGAAAATAGAGATGAAATCATTTCATTAAAAAAGAAGAACCCTCTTCTAAAAAGATCATAGATCTACAAAAGACCAAGGTCTTTGATGATAAGAAAAAGGATCAAAAGATCTAATTATAAAAAAATAATAAAAGAAGTATTTTACTTCATTCACACATCTTTGATCTATAAAAGAAGAGCCTTTTATAAAAACAAGAACTTTTGTTCTTGGATCTTGAGGCAAAGCCTCCTTATAAAAACATAAATTTGTTGTTTGATCTTAAAATTGATCAAATACGCTTTGCGCTATTAAACAATGCCTTGCACTCATGAACTGCGCCTTTGCGCTCCTTGGATCGACGCTCAGCGCCAAAACATGCCACATGTCAGCCATAGACACCACTTGCGCTTTGCGCTTTTAAAACAGAACGCTGCGCTCATAGACTGGCGCTCAGTGCCAAGCGCGCCACGTGTCACTCACTGGTGCGCCAACAGACTAGCGCAAGGAGCTCATAAATGGAAAGCGCAAGTGCGCTAATGAACCAACGCTTAGCGCGACAAGTGTCACCTCCGTGTGCGCTAGCGCAATGCGCTCTTTAATTAGGCTAGGAACACGACAGTTCGTCCTACAATCTTTTTATAAATACAAAGCTCATCCTATTTCTTGATGAAGTCAAATTCCTTGACTGTTTTATCAAAACAGATGTTCCAACTCCGCGATACCTGCTTTAATCCATAAATAGATTTAAGCAACTTGCACACCTTCCCGTTGCTTCCACTGTCTACGAAACCTTCCAGCTGATCCATATAAACGCACTCTTCTAAACTTCTGTTCAGAAAAGCCGTTTTTACATCCATCTGCCAGATCTCATAGTCATGGAAGGCAGCAATGGCAAGTAGGATCCGAATCAATTTGAGCATAGCCACTGGAGAAAAGGTTTCATTATAGTCCAGTCCTGGTCTTTGATGAAAACCTTTTGCGGTCAAGAAAAATATCTATTTATTTGTAATATATTCGAAAGTTTTTTTTTTAACGATGTAGGGTCTAAAGAAAAACATCTCTAAAATATTTATTACAAGTGGTTTTACTATTCATTGAATTCTTTATATATGATCTTTTCTTAAATGATTGTTCACAAGCCATTCTTTTTTGAAAAAAAAATATCAAGCCTTACAACTTTAAATATTATCCTCAACCATCTAATATACTTAAAATTTTAATTAACTACTCGTTAATTCATGATTTTGTTAGTGTAATTTTTCTTCCAACCTTTCAAGGTGTCCAGGATCTGCCACCAGATGAACCATTACGGATTTTAGTGCAAGGGAAAATGAGAGACGCGAGAAATTAAGGTTTAGAATCCAATCCGATAATTCTATGCTAAACATAGAAAAGGTAATCGTTGTTTCCCAGCATTTGAAAGGTAATATCTATATATTTTAGTTGAATCTAGAAGCTGACCCTTATGTAAATTTGACAATATCGTATTGTTTTTTTCTTCTTCTCATCTTTTACTCTTTTATATATTAGATGAGTTTCTCATTAAAAAAAATGGTACAAACGTACGACTTAGCATACAAAGCTCACATTTCAATATCTTTATTTGTAACCTAAGGTCCCCACTAAATTGTGAAAATTTCTAAAAGTTCCAAGCTTGCATAGAATTTTTGGGGCTTAAAATGGCACTAAAAGCACAATTGGAAAAAAGGAAAATTGTTTTCCGGTCTAGTTTGAAGGGATGATTTAGTTTTAAATCCATGAAGTTCAAAAATTATGAAAATACCCAAAAATATACTTTGACCTTATTTTAAACTCAAATCCGGATTTGTATACATATTATTGTATGTAGTGCCCATGATACCTTTTTTAATATGTTTTAAGATATTAGAACATGGGATTTTTTTTAATTTTCAAAGATATTAAAACATGAGATTATTTATTATTTAACCATAGTTTTTCATTGGTTCTTTATTATTCTTTCTTTATCATTACTTGCCCTAATTTTTCTTCTAAACACATCTTCTTTGTTATCATTTGTCCTAGTTTTCAACGTTTTTTTTATTGTTGATTGCTCTAATTGCAGCTGTGATGGAAGTGAAGATGCCGGAAATAAGAAAGAAGATTGGGATTGAGAGCGAAGATAGGGGAATCGAGGGAATTGGGTTGGAAATTAGGGATTTGAAAGGGGTGATGCAGAAATTGAAAATGAAGATGACAGAATAAGAGGAATTAGACTGGAGATGAGAGATTTGAAAACGGAGACACGGATTGGAAAACAAGAAATGAAGGATTGGAAGAGAAACGCCTAGAAAGATAGAGCGAATTATTGTAGGCATAAGAAAAAATCATATGAATAATTTTTTGAGAGAATAACTATATGTGTATTTGAGTAAAAAAGAATAAGCGTATACCTGGAATTTATGAACGATATCTTAAGTATAATACATGCGATCTATTGTGGGCTTGCAACGTCTATATTTTATAAATATTGAGGTTTTTCACAATTTTGAAAATAAGTAGGTTTAAAAATAACCCATCTCTTCAAACAGGTCCGTCCTCATAATCAGATTTATTTTTAAACCCGAGAAGTTTCAAAATTATGGAAAACCCCAAAATTATGATTTGGCATCATTTTAAACTCAAATCTTGACTTGTATAGATGTATGCATTATCTATAATACCCACTTTGATATTTTCCAAAATATTAGAATGTGAGATTTTTAAGATTTCCCATAATATACTGTGGCTTCTTTATTATTTCATTCTTTATTATTTCCGCTGGCATATTTGTGGAGATTGTTGTTGTTCATATTTTTATTTTATCTTTTTTAACTTATAGAACTAATGCATACATCAATAATGAGAAATTCTCTGTTTTTGCCTTGCAACATATGCACAATCTCACCAATCAACATCCTCACAATTACATCCAAAATAAATCCTCTTAATTACTGATTCATCTAACAATCATAACAAAAAATAAAATAAAATCATATTACAGGGGCAAAGAAAAAGGTGAGAATTTACTTATGAATATCAAATGTCGCCATTAAAATACATGAACCATTCAAAGGGAAAACAAACCAATATCATTTCTCAACCAGATCTATACAAAAAGAACTGCTTGATGCATTCAAAAATATATAAAACATATTGCATGTAAGGCATATAGATGTAAAGGTTAAATGTATAGTAATGAAACAAGTACAATTAAAAACAAAACGATATCTCCAACTTTTTCAATAAACTATTCGATCGCTGCAGAAGTTATTTCAATCATGAGCCTGAAGAGATTAAGGATAGCGAATCCGACTACAGATCCGAGGTTGAGATTAGGGTTACTGAAAATTGAGAACATAGAGAATGAAAATTAATTAGAATTAGGGGTCGAACATTAATGCACATTTAATTTTCCTATCGGAAGCTGGAATGAGAGATCTTTTTGTGATTTGAGGAGGAAGGAGTAGTAGGAGAGGAAAAGAACGAGTAGGAGATTTTTTTCATTTATTATGTGCACGTTTTAGAAAATACTTTGTCATATATGAATAAGGGTAAAACTGGGATTTTGAAAAAATATCTTAATTATTATATTTATAAGTTATTTTTGGTGTCGATCTGTCGTATTTTCAAAGTACGGATCATTTTTGACGATTTAAGAAATACATGGGTTTAAAAACAAGTCACTCCTTCAAGTTGGACTCAGAAACAATTTTCCCAATAAACAAATATCTAGAATACAACATTAGCCATACCTTGCGGTTGCTCATACAATTTCTCCTTCAATTAATAGATTTTGGAGAAGGGAATGAAAATAATAATGCCATATTTACTATAAGTTCATGTGCATTGCACGAGAGTAAAAAAGTATCCTACACTAACTTACCGCTCATAATTTGCCTGCAAAACCATGATACAAGACTCTTGTCTAAAATAAAAGGAGCAAAATTAGCTACGCAATTTTTCTACACAACAGACTCAAATACTCGGTGTAGGGCTCACGCGAGACCTGCTAGTTTTGTACGCGAGTGTTGTATAGAAAATAGTTGTGTAGAAACTCTATTTCCATATAAAAATAGATACAATGGATGCCTGTCATGTCCCTATAGCATAATCCCACCAGCTACTGTCCATGCATGAGTAATATGCATGTACTCATCATAATTTTTATGTTCATGGATCATTATACCCAAAAATGATTTAGAAATGTAAAGCATTTAAGGACTTTACAATTTGATAATGTTAGGTGATGTGAATTCTAATTGTGCAATGTATTTGACAATTTAGTGCAAAGCATTTGATTCTTATGATAGGCTATATAAAGGGGACGAATAAGCAATGCAACAGTACACATCAAAATTTTATTACTTTATTATTTGGCTTGTTTCGGATAGACCATTGGGACTCCTCATCGTAGCAGAAAATGAGAGATGCAAGAAATTAAGGCTTAGAGTCCAATCCTAAGGTCCATTTGGAGGTAAAAGAGGTAACATTTATCCCCATTTCAGTTTTTCATGATATTGATAATTCGATTCTTTTGCTTTACCCTTTTTAATTATGGGTTTTAGTTAAATCCAGAAGCTAGCAGATCCTATGTAAATTTGACAAGATCATTGTTTTTCATTTTCATTATATATAAATTAAGAAAAAACTTAAAGAGTATAAGATGAGGTTCTCATAAGAGGAAATGCTGCAAACATTTTTGTTTAGCATACAAATTTCACAAAGATCCATATTAAAATGTAAAAAAATTCTAAATGTTGCAAGCAAAGAATTTTAGGAGGGGGATCAAAATGGTTAAGAGCGCAATTGGGGAAAAAATGTAATTACAAAAAAAATATAATATGATTGTGTAAGTTTTTGTTTCATGATTTCCATATCCAAAGCACATCTTAAATTTGATTTATGATAAACATCTAGAAATGTAACCTAATGAAATACATCATTTTCTACTTAGCTTAAGCTATAAACAAACATCTAAAATGCAACATTAAGGATACCTTGCTCTTACAATTTCTCCTTCAATTTATATTTGGAAAAAGAAAACTAAGTAAGTCAAAATCCAAACATTTCAGGGGGTGAATTTTGAAGATCTTCTGCTGGATCTTCATTGCAGTTCCCGGTCCCGCTTCCAACCATGTCATTCGAGACGGTATGCATCATTAACAAAAAAATTTGCAAAGCGATAATTAGATTTCGCACTGACCAACATGTTCTACTTGATATTGCAGACATCCCATAAAAGATCAAATCAGGATTAACCGTTCAACTGGTTTCCACGGACGCAAAAAGTCGTCGGGAGTGGCAAAATTATAGCGGTTGAGCTAAATCCAAGACATACACTAGCGGAGACAATCCAAAAGGATGTAATTTTTCACGTAGCTAAATGGAAGAAAATGATTTATGTAGCCAGTCCAAAAAGTTTGTAATTCAACTTGTGAATAACTGTTGTTAATTGTAATTCCACCTATTGGTAGTTTCATGCTATGAAAATCATCAATAAATAATATCATACATGATCTTTTTGATAAATTTTAAGATGTATAACAATCAACAAACAGAAATTACATATTAAAGTTAACAAAGAATCACAAGACTTATAACCTTTTGCAGCCAAAAGAAGCAGAAGTTTCATCTGATTTCTTAAAGTTTTTTATGATGAATTTACGAAATAAATGATTAGATCGATCGACTGCAAGATCCCCTTAGCACATTATGTGATCCTAAACTAACTTTTTGGAAGCAGATCAAAGAAGATCATTGTAAATTGAGAGCAGGGTGACCCATCACTGGCCTTTTCTTTCTTTCTTTCTTTCTTTAATTGATTAATTGAATAATTAATTACATTAAATCAAATTAAATTTCAATTGGGAGAGAGATTGGCCTTTAATCTGTTTCCTGTGCGCTTAGATTCTCATGTTTTGAGCTGGATCAATGTAAGCTCTAGTCCTTTTCTAAAATATTTTTATAGCATTAACGTCATATAAAAGTGGAGAGTTTATTTTGGATATTGGTCAGAATGTCAACTTTCCTCGACTTCTTTTGATGACCGATATCGTTCAATATATGAACATCAATTTCATTATAGGAACAATATATAGGGGAAAATAAAAATTAGATATTTTTTCTACTAAATTCATAATACATGACTCTGGACTAAAATCAAAATAAATTCATTGGATGTCATCATTCCACAATATGGGAAACCCTCCGGCAACACTTTCCATGAACCATGTAAAAGCACATTGCAAGTGTTTATCACAATTTTTGGTTCATGAATCACAATGTCGAAAAAGGACATAGAAATGTAAAGCATTTAATGATTGAATAAATAAAGAATATTATAGAGCTGGCATTTCAATACTAGCACAATGGGAAAAATCTACTTTAGAATTGCTTGCATGGTGCAAGCTTCTCTAGAGCCTTTGGATGGGGGTCCCCCTTGCATATGGGGGAATCTCATCCAAAGACTATGCAAAGGCTTGCACCATGCACCCATCCTTGGATGGGCTCTTCTTGCATAGTAGATTTTTTCAGTACAATATATTTGTGAACATTGCAATGCATTTATACACATGCACCCACACTGGGGTAAACCCACACACAATGCGTGAGATTTTTAGACAATTTTATTAATTTTCACCAAATATCGATTTTAGCATTTTTTAAATAAATATCATAGAAACTAAATACCAAAAACTTTCTTTGATGCAAAAGCAAACAAAATCTGATAGGTTCTTATATTTTTATTTTATTTATATATTTTTGTAGCTTTCAATACATATGATGATAAAAGATGTGGTATTTATTTGCAAAAATTTTAAAACCCATACATTTTGTGATATTTATTAATGATATGCTATATTTATGGTATATATTTTCTACACCATGGGGAAAAGTGAAAGTTCATGGTATTTATTTGCTATAATTAAATTTCATGTTTAATAAACAATATCCATGGTATTTATTTGAAAAACATTAAAAGTTCATTGTATTTTATTTGAAATACCTTGAAAGTTCATGGTTAATAAATAATGATCCATGGATTGTCATAATTGCCCTTAAGATTTGACACAACCACAATTTTACCAACATAGCCTAAATCTCTACAATACTTGATGTGAAATGCAAAATGGGCATTCAAAAATTTTGTGCATAGCTAAATTTACATGTTTGGCAACACCACCAAACCATATTCTCCAAAATACCAACATAGTCCAATTTTGAAGCAAGAGAGAATAGTCAAATTCAAGGAACAAAATAAGAAATCTCAAAATCTCACACCTTTCTTCCACTTTCTTAAAGTACACGGGTAAAACTCCACGCAATGCATAGGATTTGCAGATCATCCATAGGGTTAGTTGGTATTTATCTGCAATAAAAAAAGTCGACAATCTAAAAAATGTTGAAATTTCATTTATTTATAATAACAATGTCCGTGCTATTTATTTGAAAACTTCGAAAGACATGGTATTTATTTGTAGCGAACAAATTCCATCAGAAATCCAGATATAATTCTTAGGCAGTATCACCTGATCATGGAGATGGTTGATCTCCAGGAAGATCGAGGTTAGGAGAGTAGACACAGAGGACAACAGCGCGGATCCACTCACAAAGGCCTTTTCCACAATAGAGACTTTTATGGGATGGTTGAGTATGAGATACTTCAACCACAGCTAATTGTTGGGTATGTGATACCACAACAGATGGCCCTAGTGCAAGTGGGAGATTATTAGTTATATGTATGCCCCATAGGCCATTACTGTACATACGATGTATATTGTAGTGGATGTTGGGACGTATATAGGGAGGACTTTCTTGCTCGACGTGATAGTATGCTATCTGGTTGTACTTTATCTTAACATGTACTCTGATTGTCTCTAATACATGTTGATAAAGCCCTTAGGATATGTACTCGACTACTGGGACTATGATGAGATCATACTAGTGGGCCAACGGTAGTCGACAAGTACATCCTATAACTGTTCCTAGTCGAGGGTGTATCGAGACAGGGCATCGATGCACCAGAGTAGACTAGCGTATACGCATCTTGACCCATATGATGGGTGATGGATGATCCCATATCCATCGGTGTTTAACATCAAGGATGGTGTACGGGTGCTCAGTGGAGACTGGGGACACTGGACGGACTCGCTGAGAACTCCCAGATGGTATTATACCTCACGTCAGATGGCAGTTCTCCGGTGACATTGGTACAGAGTAGTCTGTTGACCCGAGATCGTCATAGAGTCTTGTGTGATTCCCACTGTGCTTTGATTTCCACCTTACCACGTCCAAGAGGGCGTGCAAAACGGTGGTATTTGGGTACAGTCCCGAATCACATGGAGGCAATGAGCGATAGGAGGGGATTCGTCTCTCCCGGTATAGGGAGTTGATGTTGTGCTGTGTTCGATTGGCTATAACCGGAAATCCCTGGCCAGGTTTGCTGAGATTTACTGGTAAGTGTTACCAATAGTTTCTCGAACTGTTATAGATCTCATATCGACACGACTTATCGAGCTACTGGGGTCTGACGTTTACCACCCCTAGGCGAGATATGCGACATATCAGACGACGAGACCGGACTGTACGGGAGTGTTACTGATTGGATTCACAGGAGTGCTAGCAGGCTTGCTTGTTGATCTTCTGATCGCTCAATACCCGGGTGGCCGTTATGTTTAGCACACCGCTTGCGGCTTGTGGGTGTTTGATATGATCATCACCTACTGCCGGCGTATTGACAAGTCTTTAGAGTCCTACACAGGGGTTTCCTGGCTCAAGCGAAATGGGGTAGGAGCACATATGTGATATGTGCGGGACCGAAATTGATACGATATGAGATACCGTATTCAATTCTCGCGATTCGTGACATTGATCGGTTGTATGCGATATAGCCGGGTTATCGGATCAAGTGTTGATTCGATAAGTTGTTACTTTTAATACTAGTCGGTTATGGCCGGATTATTAAATCAAGAGTTGATTTAATAATTTAATGCATAATTATATATTTGATATATTACATTACATTAACTAGTATTAGCTTACTTATGATTTATTTTCTCACTTGAATGTGCACATTGTTTATATGTGATATATGCAAGTGTACATGTTTGTATCATGCTTGATGATACACACAAGTTGGATGTATGAGGCTCATACCAAGATTAGGATAAAGATTAGAGTTATTGTTTTATCTTAAGATTTAACAAAAGGGTTTAACTTGGTCAAAGTAAACAAGCTTGAAGAAGCTTGGAGAAGGTTTGACAAAGTCCACTCTTTTGTCATTTCTTTTGATATTCTTTAACCTAAGCTTTAACCTAATGCTTTGGTTAATTCTCTACATGAGTTAAGCATGAGGGCTTAACTCAACCATGGTGCAATAATTCATTTGGATAAGTTTTCATTTTGGATGGATTATTCTTTATGCTTTCTTCTTCTTCTTCATCAAGCTCCATCCAAAAGCTTATTAGCTCCAATGGTGCCATGAGAAAAAGAGTGAGAAAATCAATTCTAAAGTGAGCCCACTTCCTACTTCTTCATCCTCTACCACTTGCCATGTAGTAGAGTGTGTTCTCTTCACAAAGTTTATAACCTAGTGAAGGAATAGCTTGAGTTAGTGTCTCCCCGACGTAGATCATCTTCGGCCTCGAAGTCAACGAAGCAAGCACGTTCATTCTTCTTGTGGATCTTCTCCAGAGTCCGAAGTTCACGATCGCAGCGGAGGGGACATCTACACGGAGCTATTGAAGTGAAGGACCGGATCTACAAAGGTTGTATTCCCTTTCCTTTAGAGTAAAGTTGTTTACTTGCTATATGTTTCGCCTAATATTTAGTTAACGATCTTGCTTAGGGTTGTTCGGCACCTAAAAATTTTAATCCGGCATGGTCGATGCCTTGTAGAGTCTTGTTAGTGTGCCTAATAACGCTACAGTGGTGTCAGATCCTAGCTAGAGTATTAGGCGATGTGTTAACGAAATTAAAACTCCGAACGAACCCGAATACGACATTTCAAACCCCTCTCTGTACATTTTCTAAAAACTGTGATTTTTCAGTATTAAAAATGCCTAAAAAATTCAGCAGGGTTTTATAAGAATTACGGTGCAAAAATGGTGACGTAATGTGTACGGATGACCGCGGAACCGCGGCCATACCCTAGCTTGGGCCACGGATCCGCGGCCGTACACTGAGTCTTGGTCACTAATTTTGCACAGTAATTCTTGTATCTGTTGTTACTATTTTATGGGTATTTTTAATTTGACTCAAGTATTGAGTGTTCTGGGATTTATTTTTTAATCACAGATTCGATCGGAATATTTAATTTCGTTATGTTTTCCGGATAATATAGAAAGTATTAAAAAGTTCGAATGGATATCAATAACTTACTTTTTCCCAACCCGGAAAATTTCCAAGTGTTGGATTTTTCCGTAGTTTTAAGAACGTCTAATTCATGCAAGTTACGTAATGGACCCTCTAGAAGACAACAAACCTTAACTCGATTATGTGACCGTCTTGAACTGCCTTTTGAACCTTAGGATTTGGGGCAGTATGGCGTACCACATGTGATGCGTTGGCTTGACCTTTCTACGGCTGGACCGTTGGTACTGTGGCATGTGATGGATGTTTTTAAACTCCTCTCAAATGTTGAGAACCAATTGGAAAAACTTGGGTGTTTTGATTATTCGATCGGAAAGTTTAACACTGTCTATTTATCTGGAATATGATACAATATTTGGAATCCACAAGTAGTTATGAGATAACTGATTTGAATGTTATAAACATAGCAGTTTAGTCTCATTTTATCGGTTGCCACGGAATTTTGATGTGATCAAAAGTCCGTCGCAATCACGTAGTGTACGCGGATACTCGCCGGGTAAACTTAATAGACAGCCATGCCCCATAGCCCCGACCAAGTAACTGTAGGAGAACCCCGTCGCCAAAAGCATCCGTTTGGGTGCTCGCGGCAGCGGTGTTCCGCCTTAGTGCACTTTGTCGACGGCATCTAGGGGTGCGGTCGTCTACTAAAGTTTGCGACGAGCATTCGATCACTTATCGGGAATCTTATTGAATTGCCCGACTTGATATTGAAAAGTGTTTTCGATATGGAGACTAAAATGCGGGGTTTATAACAGTTAGGCATGCGATGTCTGAGGAGGTTGCAGATTCTAACTGTTGTAGTTTTACATTTTCTTTTCTGCGACCGTAAGTGTAATATGTGATATCGCCGGTTTCGTTGCTATATGTCAACGACAATTGGGATGTACATGTTTACTTACGTTGATGACGTGTGATGTTATGTGTTGCTGGATATGTTATATTGGATCGTCGCGTTCTGAATAGCCGGGGATTTTATGTAAGATGAGAGTTTTTATTTTCATTCATGTAAATTAATTGTATGTAATATTCTTTTATTGGGGCATTTCCGGATTGAGGTTGATGTCACCATTTGTATATTATTTACTTTTCCGTACTAGGATAGACCCAAGGAGGAGAGCATAAGTAACCGGGTTCTAGAGTCCAGTGGGAGACCAACTCGAGGAGTCGAGTCCAGGTCTCCTAACTCTAGAATTGGTAGGGTTGCTTGCCGCTCTCGTAGGGGTCTAGGGGTGTGGGTTTGGCTATTCGCCGCGATCGTGGAATCCGTGTTTTATACAGGGTCATATTGAAAACACGGACATCCTAGTATATCCAATATTTCATATATGTTTCTTCTGCTGCGATATCTGTGATGTGATCATTTGATATGTTGTGATAGATATTATATATAGTATATATGATATATTATATAGACGTTACTTATGTTTTACACCCGCGCTAGCCCTGCCCCGCTCTGCCGTTAGTTACCTAACCTAACGGTGCACGAGGGGACATCGAGGCGAATGCGGATGGCATAAGTGTACGTCGTATTTATCTGTGATGTTTAGGTGACTTAAATGATGGGACTTCATTAATATGATTAATGAAAGAAAAAGAAACCTAAAAGATGTTGTGGAATCGAATTTTCAAAAACAGGTAGCTACAGTTCTTGCTTTGCATCGCGGTGTTCCTTATAGAACATCCTGCACCTTATTCGATGAGGAAAGGGCCAGGATCCCTTCACCGGGCGTGACCCCTTTAGCAATGACTGGCAGATGCTACAACCCTCGGTTTGTCTTTTGATTGCTTCTATAGTTCTTACTTTGCACAGTGATATATATGATATATCCTGCACCTCATTCGACGAGGAAAGGGCCGACGATCCCTTTACCGAGAGTGACCCCTTTAGCAAAACTAGAAAAAGCCTAAAAAACACACCATTTTAAAATCATTTGATTCTACAACGATATCAAGTTCATTACGCAATAGGTTTTCAGAAAAACCTGTCGTAACCCTCCGTCATTTCAGATAAGTCCTACTTAGTATTCGTGCTACGTTTGTTGACCTCCGTCAAGGCATAGTGTGCGGTAGCTAACTAGTATTTATCTGCTTATGCATATGATGCAGATTGGATTAGGGTAGTCGTACGGCCTTGTTGACCTCCGTCAAGGGTCGTGCGGGTGGGTTTAACTCAATCAGGAAATGACGGGTAGAACTTGACTAGCAGCCTATGGTTTGTTGACCTCCGTCAAGATCATAGGATGCTAGGGGTAAAATATTATTGGGAATTTCAAGTGTTGAAATTTGCAATGAGATTGCATACCTTCTATGAGATAGTTGGATCCCGATACCCGCTGCGAGTAAGAGTTACTCCTGGGAGAGTTTTACACATTACAATTAGCCGATCAAGTAGGTGTCTAGAAAGGTGTTAACGAGGTTACGCCTCTGGGAAAACGAGGTTTACTTTAATTAGGTTCGTGCGAAAGCACGAGGGACCTCCCTCAAAGTACCGACACTGGCCTGGCTGAAAGATTGGCAAACTTGTAGCGTGTAATTAATCCCGGCTAGTCTTTCCTTTTAGGGTTTGAAGGAAGATTTGATTAAAACAGTGGGAGATATCCTGATTAGATATATTAGATAACCAATCTAATCTTGCAAGAGCATACGCTGAGTGTTTTCTTCTCTCTCTCTCTCCAGATAGCGACCATATCACGCCTTAATCAAGATAATAATACGGATATATTGACCGAACCCGCTTGTTATACTGAGCTGGGGAACATTGGTCCCGCTCCAACTTATAATTGTTATAAGACAGAGCAGGAAATTGGGGATTATCAGAATTCCCGTGCCGCCCAAACGAAGAAAGTGCATACTGATGCATCATCTTCGGGTATGTTCATTACAGAGAACTGTTTCTCAGTATCCTTTACGTCCTGGGTATATGATACCAGATCAGGATCCCGCATATGTAACCTGTTGCATGGGCTACAGATAGGTAAAGAACTGAGGACGAGTGATAAGTTTCATGAGACAGAAAACAGTGCAAGTGTTGCAACCAAGTCTGTTGGTCACTGTCACCCTATATTACCAGAATACATTGATTCTGAATGAATGTTATTAGATACCGAACCTGATATACAACATCATATCAGTCTCTTTATTAGTAAAGAAATGATATAATTTTGTATTGTTAGATAATGTTTTAAATATTTCCTATATCAAGAGTTGATCGGTTCAGGCACGTTATCTAAAAGCATTGACGTTCTAAATCAAACTACAGTTCTTAGTATACAGAACACACACAAGAGGAAGAGTTCAGAAATGAACGAATCCTTCTTGAGGTATTGTAGACTAGCTCATATCAATGCGACCCGACTAGCTGAAGTTACATTTAGATGCATATTTAAATCAGTTTAAATTTACATCTTATGAAACTTGCCAGTCATGTCACAAAGATATAATGACCACAGCTCTGTTTATTAGAAATAGAGAAAGAGTTAGTGAACTTTTGGGATTGATACATGCTGATGTATGAAAGGTCCCCTGTTTACACATGTCAAGACCGGTTCTTTGTACTTCATTACATTCTCTGATGATCTCTCAAGATTCAGACATATGTTCCTGTTGAAACATAAGTCCGAAGCTTTTGAGATATTCACAGAATATGAGTTAGAAGTAGAGAACCAAAATACGGGTTTAAGTATTATGTCCTTTGATAAGATCAAGGAGGAGAATACTTGAGCACGGAATTCCTGGACTATTCTAAAGGAGAATGAGATTCTCTCTCAGCATTACTCCTCCGTATACACAACAGCACGTCGGTGTATCGGGGCGGAGCAATAGCACCCAATGTGATATGGTGTGCTCTATGATGAGTACTACTGAGTTTCCTATTTCCTTTTGGGAGTTATGCACTTGAGAAGCTGCATACCTATTGAATAGGGTTCAAATCAAATAAGTTGCCTACCACTTCATATGTGATATGGAATGGGAAGAGCCCATATCTTAAGTATGTTAAGATTTGGGGTTGTCCGGCCTATGTCTAAAAAGCAAAATCCGGACAAGCTAGAGGAATAGTAAGATCTGTAGAAGTTTGTTGGATATTCCAAGCATTAGCAAGGAAATATCTTCTACCAAACCGAAGAACAAAAATGTTTTATTTCTCAACATGCCACCTTTATGAAAGGAAATTTCTTGTGAAGAAATTAGTGGTCATGAGGTAGAACTGGAAAGAGTTCCAGCTATACAAACTATAGCAGATGATTTGGTAGAACTAAAGGATTCAGTAGATTCTAACGAACCTCAGCCTCTCCGCCGATCTAGTAGGGTTCCTCACCCACCCGAGAGATACTTCGGTTTCTCTATGACAGTGGGAGTGAGGATTGCATCATGAGATGATGACCCAACTAGTTTCGAGCTGGCCATTAGGAGTGGGACTCTGTAAGAATGGCTGGATGCTTAGCGATCTGAGATGGAATCCTTATACACCAACAAAGTATGGACTTTGGTTGCTTTATCTGAAGGGTTAAATCCCCATCAGGAGCAAGTATATCTTGAGAAGATTACTTGGTGTACATGGAAAAGTTGAGACTTTCAAAGCTATGCTTAAGTCCATCCAAATCCTACTTACCACGGCTACATACCATGACTACGATATCTGGTGGTTGGGTGTCATGACAGCTTTTCTAAATGATGTTTTGGAAGAGAGCGTCTATAAGTACACAGCCAGAGGGCTTCGTAGACAGTGGCAGCAGCGAAAATGTGTGCAAGATGTTTTATGTGATAAAACAGGCATCGCGGAGTTGGAACATCTGTTTTGATGTGGTAGTCAAAGTGTTTGACTTCATCAAAATGGTAGATGAACCTTGTATATACAAAAAAGGTAGTAGAGAGTATGGTGGTGATCCTCGTAGAGTACGTGGATGACATATTCTTGATAGGGAAGGAGTTTCCTATGCTACGCTCGGTCAATCTCCGCTTATCACAAGGATTCTCCATAAAGGATCAAAGTGATACCTCCTAAAATCCTAAGTTTTGATCTATGAGATAGATCTAATTGGATGTTAGGATTCTCACTAGTTGTAGTAAGATGGTATCAATCGATCCTGGGGAGAATCACTGGAAAGGTTCCAGAGTGATAAGGACGACTGAATGTCAGTCGCAGGCATTGTCTTTACCCTCAGTAGAGGGACGGTATATTGGAAGAGTTCCAAGTTAGAAACCGTGACATACTAGATGATTAAAGGCAAGATGCATCGTTACCAAGAATGCTACCAAAGAGGCATTCTGGATATATATATAAGTTCATGAGATGAACTTCGTTCCTGCCATTGTATGACAATGGAGTTGTGGCTTTAGCCAAGGAACTACCGTCCCATCAGAAATCCAGATATAATTCTTAGGCAGTATCACCTGATCATGGAGATGGTTGATCTCCAGGCAGATCGAGCTTAGGAGAGTAGACACAGAGGACAACAGCACGGATCCACTTACAAAGGCCTTTTCCCCAGTAGAGACTTTTATGGGATGATTGAGTATGAGATACTTCAACCACAGCTAATTGTTGGGTATGTGATACCACAACAGATGGCTCTAGTGCAAGTGGGAGATTGTTAGTTATATGTATGCCCTAGAGGCCATTACTGTATATACGATGTATATTGTAGTGGATGCTGGGACGTATATAAGGAGGACTTTCTAGCTCGACATGATAGTATGCTATCTGGTTGTACTTTATCTTAACATGTACTCTGATTGTCTCTTATACATGTTGATAAAGCCCTTAGGATATGTACTCGACTACTGGGACTATGATGAGATCATACTAGTGGGGCCACGGTAGTCGACAAGTACATCCTATAACTGTTCCTAGTCGAGGGTGTATTGAGACAGGGCATCGATGCACCAGAGTAGACTAGCATATACGCATCTTGACCCATATGATGGGCGATGGATGATCCCATATCCATCGGTGTTTGATATCAAGGATGGTGTACGGGTGCTCAGTGGAGACTGGGTACACTGGACGGACTCGCCGAGAACTCCCAGATGGTATTATACCTCATGTTAGATGGCAGTTCTCCGGTGACACTGGTACAGAGTAGTCTGTTGACCCGAGATCGTCATAGAGTCTTGTGTGATTCCTACTGTGCTTTGATTTCTACCTTACCACGTCCAAGAGGGCGTGCAAAACGGTGGTTTTTGGGTACAGTCCCGAATCACATGGAGGCAATGAGCGATAGGAGGGGATTCGTCTCTCCCGGTATAGGGAGTTGATGTTGTGCTGTGTTCAATTGGCTATAACCGGAAATCCCTGGCCAGGGTTGCTGAGATTTACTGGTAAGTGTTACCAGTAGTTTCTCGAACTGTTATAGACCTCATATCGACACGACTTATCGAGCTACTGGGGTCTGACGTTTATCACCCCTAGGCGAGATATGCGACATATCATACGATGAGACCGGACTGTACGGGAGTGTTACTGATTGGATTCACAGGAGTACTAGCAGGCTTGCTTGTTGATCTTCTGATCGCTCAATACCCGGGTGGCCATTACGTTTAGCACACTGCTTGCGGCTTGTGGGTGTTTGATATGATCATCACCTACTGCCGGCGTATTGACGAGTTTTTAGAGTCCTACACAGGGGTTTTCTGTCTCAAGCGAAACGAGGTAGGAGCACATATGTGATATGTGCGGGACCGAGATTGATACGATATGAGATACCGTATTCAATTCTCGCGATTCGTGACATTAATCGGTTGTATGCGATATAGCCGGGTTATCGGATCAAGTATTGATTCGATAAGTTGTTACTTTTAATATTAGTCGGTTATGGCCGGATTATTAAATCAAGAGTTGATTTAATAATTTAATGTATAATTATATATTTGATATATTACATTGCATTAACTAGTATTAGCTTACTTATGATTTATTTTCTCACTTGAATGTGCACATTGTTTATATGTGATATATGCAAGTGTACATGTTTGTATCTTGCTTGATGATACACACAAGTTGGATGTATGAGACTCATACCAAGATTAGGATAAAGATTAGGGTTATTGTTTTATCTTAAGATTTAAAAAAATGGTTTAACTTGGTCAAAGTAATCAAGCTTGAAGAAGCTTGGAGAAGTTTTGACAAAGTCCACTCTTTTGTCATTTCTTTTAATATTCTTTAACCTAACCTTTAACCTAATGCTTTGGTTAATTCTCTACATGAGTTAAGCATGAGGGCTTAACTCAACCATGGTGCAATAATTCATTTGGATAAGTTTTTATTTTGGATGGATTATTCTTTATGCTTTCTTCTTCTTCTTCATCAAGCTCCATCCAAAAGCTTATTAGCTCCAATGGTGCCATGAGAAAAAGAGTGAGAAAATCAATTCTAAAGTGAGCCCACTTCCTACTTCTTCATCCTCTACCACTTGCCATGTAGTAGAGTGTGTTCTCTTCACAAAGTTTATGACCTAGTGAAGGAATAGCTTGAGTTAGTGTCTCCCCGACGTAGATCATCTTCGGCTTCGAAGTCAACGAAGCAAGCACGTTCGTTCTTCTTGTGGATCTTCTCCAGAGTCCGAAGTTCACGATCGCAGCGGAGGGGACATCTACACGGAGCTATTGAAGTGAAGGACCAGATCTAAAAAGGTTGTATTCCCTTTCCTTTAGAGTAAAGTTGTTTACTTGCTATATGTTTCGCCTAATATTTAGTTAACGATCTTGCTTAGGGTTGTTCGGCACCTAAAAATTTTAATCCGGCATGGTCGATGCCTTGTAGAGCCTTGTTAGTGTGCTTAGTAACCTACAAGCGTATCTAAGTAATATAAAAGTAATCACAAGAGATAAGAGATATAAAAATAATAGCAATTTTATTTATTAATATTCTTTTGTACAATGCATGAAAAGGAAATACAACTGAAGTAGAAAAGATGCCTAAACAATGGCATAACAAGAAATTAAAGGTACTGAATGGAAATGTACAATGTCTATAGCTCGGGGTCTTCGAGGAACTAATCCAAGTCTTCACTGGTGGGCTCGATCTCTGCTGTGTCCAGATCACCTGACGACAATAAAAAAAGAAAGAAATAGAATGTTGTCAGCGAACAGGTCGCTCGGTAAGTCCCAAAGTTAAAGGAGAAATAGAAAAGACAGAATAAGAATGTATCTTTTAAAGTTGTATAATATTGTAGAATATTGTGTTAACGCTGTTGTTTGTAGCTTGGTACAGAAGGATGCCAGTGTATACGAGAGGGGTCTCTATATGCTAGAGACCAGGGCAAACTGAGAGTACAAGGAACCGTTATGCCACGGTACAACAGCAATAGGATTCAAGTTAGGTGTCTTAATCTTACTGTCTCGTGCTACTTTTAACACCTTTCATACTAATCTACCCCTTAAACCCCGTAGTGTTTTGATTGTATTGTTATATTGTATTATATAAGTTGTATATAGTTGGATGACTGACCGAAACCATGATATCAGTAACGGATGTAATGGATGTAAACTGGAATCATGTAAATGGAAAGTATATCCATGATTTGGTTCAGTCAAGTTGAATAGATTGATAACTGGATTCATGGATTCGTGTGTTCATGTTGAATTGTAATATTGTAAATTTATATGGTACTTGAATCATATTCAAGTCGGATTATGATCAGACTCAAACCCGGGTCAGACAGTAGAAATGTATATCGAAGTCCTATATTTACTAGGGTCCTTAGGGTAATTTATAAAAGTTGAGGGGGTTTTATGTAAAAATACTTTTGTATAGTTTTCGAGATACACCCCAAATATTTATTATTCGTCTTTATGTATATACAACAATTTAAAAATCAAGATAAATATGTATACATGTTCGAAGAGCATGAAATGAGTCAAGTATATTATTCGAGTAACTACCATAAAAAATGCTGTAAAAAAATATTATGTACGTCTACTTAATTAAGTCGAACGAATGAGAAATATAAACAGAAATATGACTCTAAGTGTTTTTCATGCATGAGTTTCAGTTTCACCTAAATACGACTACAGGTTTGAGAGATATATCTATTTTCGTATCGTCGCGCAAAACAGATCAGAATCTATTCGGCACCGTCACATATTTTTAAAATGCAGTTTGAGTTAATTTTTATCGGGTTTAAAGTTACGAAGATCATTAGAAAATTGTAGGTATTTCAATGTACTTATCCAAAACACTAAGATTTACATGATTTTGATTTCTGAAGCTCAAGTTTTATCATTTTAATATCAACGTTTAAAACAGAAATTCAGATTTCTGGACAGCAACTATATATTGTATTGCAAAGCCTATATCAGGTTATTCCATGCATTTCTACGTAATTTAGTATACAGAAAATTATAGTTCTATCAATTTTCCATCTACACATCTAAATTTTGTCACGAACGGGTATCGGGAGTTTGAGTTATGTCTAATTTAAAAACAGTGTGCGAATCAGGACAGATTCTGTCCAGATTCATCGCTTACTATTGTAACGCAGTTTTCTTTATCTTACGTTGGTTTTCAGTAAAAACTTAAAACTAATAAAATATATATTATTTGATGTAGATATCTAAAACATCTTAGTTTGCTCAATTTGGATAATTTTATACCAAGTTATGTGTCCTAGAAGTTGACCAATAACTGCAGTTTTCTATTTTACGAACAGTGCATAAAAACGATATAGTTCTTAAACCGTTAAGTGATTCGATCTAAAATTTTTACAGCATGTACAAAATAATATACTCTATAATATGTAAATTTCCTGAAATTTTCAGAAGTAAAAATTAATTTCTACAAATTATTTTAAAGCTAAAAGTATTGATGTGTATACTAAAATCGGCAAAAAGATTAACTAGTATTTTATGCAGGCTTCTATTTTTCTTTTAATAAACAAACCGATTTCATGAGACATTATAGATATATTGTGGCATGAAATTTGTGTTCTCACAACTTATAATAAACATTCATAGTCATGAATAAAGAATTAAAAAACACTTTAATTTGAACAAGATGCAATAAGGTATTATTAACCATATAAAACAATATATATCGAGACTTATATATATGTATATGTTTATATTTATCTTCTCTTACGGATTACGATATGAAAAGAATAAGGGGTTCACGAGATATGACAAAAGAAAAATAAGAGATGGGGGGAAAGGAGAGAGAAGGGACTTACATGCACAAGCCGGTATTGTCACCGGGCTTGTCTATCCGCAGATAGCCTCGCGTTACTAGCGAGACCTTCTTAAAGACTTCTTCATGTTCTTCTTCTTGGACTCTAGGTGAAGAGGAAGAAGTGGGGGATAGAAAAATGTGAGGAAGGAAAAGATAGAAGGGGACAATAAAGATGGTGTAATGGTGAATTATGTATAATAATATATGCATTCAACATGAGAATTAGAAAAGAAATGAAAGGTCACCATTCATTTTGGAAATGAAAGGTCTTATTTGTAGGTTATGAGAAGAATAAAAATGATAAAAAAAATAATTGCAAGAATAGGAATTTGAACATGTGACTTATGGAATAACAATTCAAGAACTTAACCAAGGTGCTACAAGGTTGTTCATGCACATATTTAATTAGAATTAAATATATGTTGTTGCTTAAAAAGAAAGTGGGCTTTTCAGATGGGCTGTAGAGAATAAGAATAATGGATTTGGGTTAAATATTTATGAAAGGAAAAATAAGAATGAGAAATTAAAAACTTAAATATAAGAAAAAGAAATTGTACCTAGAAAAATATACATAAAAGATTGAGGAATAAAATAATAATAAATTTAGGAGAAAACGGAAAATACCAAGTACAAATAAATACGGTATATTATTGAAGAGGGATAATACAAATATATAAAGATTTTGGGGTCGTTACATTCTACCTTCCTTAAAAATAATTTCGTCCTCGAAATTACTCAAGAAGGATGATATAACAGAGTAAGAAAACAGGATTAGGATGATATCGTCTTCGACCTCCGTCGATTGATACTCTAACCAATTGAGCTAATAAGTCTATAAGATACAAATAGAAAAGGTGAATAAGAATTAATGATTCTAAAGTGGAGAAATGAGCTTCAAGGAAACCGAAGGTGGAGTTCAAGATGGATTCAAGGAATATGTAATATAAAAAATGTTTTCAGTTGCTGTTTCTTGTATTTATATTGCTTAGGACTTCATGCAGAACTGACCTGCATGAGCCACCAACAAAACCTGTCATGTCCCGCTTTCCGGTATACGGCGAAGGAGACGCGACTGGTCCGCCACGTATTTGCTGTGAAGTAAATACGTTAAGCGTATCTAAGCAATATAAAAATAATCATAAGATACAAGAGATATAAAAATAACATCAACTTTATTTATTAATATTCTTTTTTACAATGCATGAAAAGGAAATACAACTGAAGTAAAAATGATGCCTAAACAATGGCATAACAGGAAATTAAAGGTACTGAATGGAAATGTACAATGTCTAGAGTTCGGGGTCTTCGAGGAACTGATCCAAGTCTTCACTGGTGGGCTCGATCTCTGCTGTGTCCAGATCACCTGACGACATTCAAAGAAGAAAGAAATAGAATGTCGTCAGCGAACAGGTCGCTCGGTAAGTCCCAAAGTTAAGGGAGAAATAGAAAAGACGGAATAAGAATGTATCTTTTAAAGTTGTATAATATTGTAGAATATTGTGTTAACGCTGTTGTTTGTAGCTTGGTACAGAAGGATGCCAGTGTATACGAGAGGGGTCTCTATATGCTAGAGACCAGGGCAAACTGAGAGTACAAGGAACCGTTATGCCACAGTACAACAGAAACAGGATTCATGTTAGGTGTCTTAATCTTACTATCTCGTGCCACTTTTAACACCTTTCGTACCAATCTACCCTTTAAACCTCGTAGTGTTTTGATTGTATTGTTATATTGTATTGTATAAGCTGTATAGTTGGATGACTGACCGAAACCATGATATCAGTAACGGATGTAATGGATGTAAACTGGAATCATATAAATGGAAAGTATATACATGGTTTGGTTCAGTCAAGTTGAATAAATTGATAACTGGATTCATGGATTCGTGTGTTCATGTTGAATTGTAATATTGTAGATTTATATGGTACTTGAATTATATTCAAGTCGGATTACGATCAGACTCAAACCCAAGTCAGACATAAGAAATGTAAATCGAAATCCTATATTTACTAGGGTCCTTAGGGTAATTTATAAAATTTGAGGGGGTTTTATGTAAAAATACTTTTGTATAGTTTTCGAGATACACCCCAAGTATTTATTATTCGTCTTTATGTACATACAACAATTTAATAATCAAGATAAATATGTATACATGTTCGAAGAGCATGAAATGAGTCAAGTATATTATTCGAGTAACTACCATAAAAAATGCTGTAAAGAAATATTATGTACGTCTATTTAATCAAGTCGAACGAATGAGGAATATAAACAGAAATATGGATCTAAGTGTTTTTCATGCATAAGTTCCATTTTCACCTAAATACGACTACCGGTTTGAGAGATATATCTGTTTTCGTATCGTCGCGCAAAACAGATCAGAATCTATTCGGCACCGTCACATATTTTTAAAACGCAGTTTGAGTTAATTTTTATCGGGTTTCAGGTTACAAAGATTATTAGAAATTGTAGGTATTTCAATGTACTTATCCAAAACAGCAAGATTTACATGATTTGGATTTCTTAAACTCTAGTTATAATAATTTTAATATCAGGGTTTAAAATTGAAATTCAGATTTCTGGACAGCAACTATATATTGTATTGCAAAGCCTATATCAGGTTATTTCATGCATTTCTAAGTAATCTAGTATACAGAAAATTATAGTTCTATCAATTTTCCATCTACACATCTAAATTTTGTCACGAACGGACATCGGGAGTTTGAGTTATGTCTAATTTAAAAACAGTGTGCGAATCAGGACAGATTCTGTCCTGATTCGTCGCTTACGATTGTAACGCAGTTTTATTTATCTTACGTTGGTTTTCAGTAAAAAATTAAAACTAATAAAATATATATTATTTGATGTAGATATTTAAAACACCTGAGTTTGCTCAATTTGGATATCTTTATACCAAGTTATGTGTCCTAGAAGTTGACCAATAACTGCAGTTTTCTATTTTATGAACAGTGAATAAAAACGATATAATTCCTAAACCGTTAAGTGATTCGATCTAAAATTTTTAAAGCAAGTACAAAATAATATTCTCTATCATATGTAAATTTCCTGAAATTTTCAGAAGTAAAAATTAATTTCTAAAAATTATTTTAAAGCTAAACGTATTGATGTGTATACTAAAATCGGAAAAAAGATTAACTAGTATTTTATGCAGGCTTCTATTTTTCTTTTAATAAACAAACCGATTTCATGAGATATTATAGATATATTGTGGCATGAAATTTGTGTTCTCTCAACTTATAATAAACATTCATAGTCATGAACAAAGAATTAAAAAACACTTTAATTTGAACAAGATGCAATAAGGTATTATTAACCATATAAAACAATATATATCTAGACTTATATATATGTATATGTTTATATTTATCTTCTCTTATGGATTACGATATGAAAAGAATAGGGGGTTCACGAGATATGACAAAAGAAAAATAAGAGATGGGGGGAAAGGAGAGAGAAGGGACTTACATGCACAAGCCGGTATTGTCACCGGGCTTGTATATCTGCCGATAGCCTCGCGTTACTAGCGAGACCTTTTTGAAGACTTCTTCATGTTCTTCTTCTTGGACTCTAGGTGAAGAAGGAGGAGTGGGGGATAGAAAAATGTGAGGAAGGAAAAGATAGAAGAGGAAAATAAAGATGGTGTAATGGTGAATTATGTATAATAATATATGAATTCAACGTGAGAATTAAAAGAGAAATGAAAGGTCACCATTCATTTTGGAAATGAAAGGTCACCATTCATAGGTTATGAGAAGAATAAAACTGATAAAAAAATAATTGCAAGAATAAGAATTTGAACATGCGACTTATGGAATAACAATGCAAGAACTTAACCAATGTGCTACAAGATTGTTCATGCACATATTTAATTAGAATTAAATATATGTTGTTGCTTAAAAAGAAAGTGGGATTTTCAGATGGGCTGTAGAGAATAAGAATAATGGATTTGGGTTAAATATTTATAAAAGGAAAAAATAAGAATGAGAAGTTAAAAACTTAAATATAAGAAAAAGAAATTGTACCTAGAAAAATATACATAATAGATTGAGAAATAAAATAATAATAAATTTAGGAGAAAACGGAAAATACCTAGTACAAATAAATACGGTATATTAATGAAGTGTGATAATACAAATATATAAAGATTTTGGGGTCGTTACATTCTACCCTCCTTAAAAATAATTTCGTCCTCGAAATTACTCAAGAAGGTTGATGTAACAGAGTAAGGAAACAGGATTAGGATGATGTCGTCTTCGACCTCCGTCGATTGATACTCTAACCAATTGAGCTAATAAGTCTACAAGATACAAATAGAAAAGGTGAATAAGAATTAATGATTCAAAAGTGGAGAAATGGGCTTCAAGGAAATCGAAGGTGGAGTTCAAGATGGATTCAAGAAATATGGAATGTAAAAAATGTTTTCAGTTGCTGTTTCTTGTGTTTATATTGCTTAGGACTTCATGCAAAACTGACATGCATGGGCCACCAACAAAACCTGTCACCCCCCGCATTCCGGTATACGGCGAAGGGGACACGACTGGTCAGCTACGTATTTACTGTGAAGTAAATACGCTAAGCGTATCTAAGCAATATAAAAGTAATCATAAGAGACAAGAGATATAAAAATAACAGCAACTTTATTTATTAACATTCTTTTGTACAATGCATGAAAAGGAAATACAACTGAAGTAAAAACGATGCCTAAACAATAGCATAACAGGAAATTAAAGGTACTGAATGGAAATGTACAATGTCTAGAGCTCGGGGTCTTCGAGGAACTGATCCAAGTCTTCACTGGTGGGCTCGATCTCTACTGTGTCCAGATCACCTGACGACATTCAAAGAAGAAAAAAATAGAATGTCGTCAGCGAACAGGTCGTTCGGTAAGTCCCAAAGTTAAGGGAGAAATAGAAAAGACAGAATAAGAATGTATCTTTTAAAGTTGTATAATATTGTAGAATATTGTGTTAACGCTGTTGTTTGTAGCTTGGTACAGAAGGATGCCAGTGTATATGAGAGGGGTCTCTGTATGCTACAGCCCAGAGCAAACTGAGAATACAAGGAACCGTTATGCCACGGTATAACAGCAACAAGATTCATGTTAGGTGTCTTAATCTTACTGTCTCGTGCCACTTTTAACACCTTCCGTACCAATCTACCCCTTAAACCCCGTAGTGTTTTGATTGTATTGTTATATTGTATTGTATAAGTTGTATAGTTGGATGACTGACCGAAACCATGATATCAGTAACAGATGTAATGGATGTAAACTGGAATCATGTAAATGGAAAGTATATCCATGGTTTGCTTCAGTCAAGTTGAATAGATTGATAACTGGATTCATGAATTCGTGTGTTCATGTTGAATTGTAATATTATAAATTTATATGGTACTTGAATCATATTCAAGTCGGATTATGATCAGACTCAAACCCGAGTCAGACAGTAGAAATGTAAATCGAAGTCCTATATTTACTAGGGTCCTTAGGGTAATTTATAAAACTTAAGGGGGTTTTATGTAAAAATACTTTTGTATAGTTTTCGAGATACACCCCAAGTATTTATTATTCGTCTTTATGTACATACAACAATTTAAAAATCAAGATAAATATGTATACATGTTCGAAGAGCATGAAATGAGTCAAGTATATTATTCGAGTAACTACCATAAAAAATGCTGTAAAGAAATATTATGTACGTCGACTTAATCAAATCGAACGAATGAGGAATATAAACAGAAATATGGCTCTAAGTGTTTTTCATGCATGAGTTCCAGTTTCTCCTAAATACGTGTTAGTTATATGTATGCCTTAGAGGCCATTACTATACATAGGATGTATATTGTAGTGGATGCTTGGACATATATAGGGAGGACTTTCTTGCTCGACATTATAGTATGCTATCTGGTTGCTCTTTACCTTAACGTGTACACTGATTGTCTCTCTGTTACATGTTGGTAAAGCCCTTAGGATGTGTACTTGACTACCTGGACTATGATGCGGATCATACTAGTGGGGACATGGTAGTCCATAAGTACATCCTTCAAGGTCCCTAGTCGTGGGTGTATCGAGACGGGGCATCGATATACCAGAGTAGACTAGCGTATACCTTCTCGACCCATACAGATGGGCGATGGATGATCCCATATCTATTGGTGTTTGACATCAGAGATGATATACGGGTGCTCAGTGGAGACTGGGTATACTGGACGGACTCGCCAAGAACTCCCAGATAGTATTATACCTTACGTCAGATGGCAGTTCTCTGGTGACACTGGTACAGAGTAGTCTGTTGACCCGAGATCGTCATAGAGTCTTGTGTGATTCCCACTGTGCTTTGATTTCCACCTTACCACATCCAAGAGGGCGTGCAAAACGGTGTTTTTTGGATACAGTCCCGAATCACATGGAGGCAATGAGCGATAGGAGGGGATTCGTCTCTCCGGTATAGGGAGTTGATGTTGCGCTGTGTTCGATTGGCTATAACCGGAAATTCCTGGCCAGGGTTGCTGAGATTTACTGGTAAGTGTTACCAGTAGTTTCTCGAACTGTTATAGACCTCATATCGACACGACTTATCGAGCTATTGGGGTCTGACGTTTACCACCCCTAGGCAAGATATGCGACATATCAGACGACGAGACCGGACTGTACGGTAAGTATTACTGGTTGGATTCACAGGAGTGTGAGCGGCCTTGCTCGTCGATCTTCTGATCGCTCAATACCCGGGTGGCCGTTACGTTTGGCAGACCGCTTGCGGCTTGTGGGTGTTTGATATGATCATCACCTGCTGTCGGCATATTGACGAGTCTTTAGAGTCCTACACAGAGATTTCCTGGCTCAAGCGAAACGAAATAAGAGCGCATATGAGATATGTGCGGGACCGAGAATAATGCGTGTATGTGATACCGTATTCTATTCTCGCGATTTGTATCATTGGACGGTTATATATGATATAGCCGGGATACCGAATCAAGTGTTGATTCGATACGTTGATACACTTGATATTAGTCGGTTATATGCGATATGACCGGATAGTTAAATCAAGTGCTGATTTAATGATTTAATGTATAATTATATATTTGATATATTACTTTACATTAACTAATATTGGTTCACTGAAGATGTTTTTCTCACTTGTTTGTGCACATTGTATATGTGATATATTTTTTGTGCACAAGATTGTATCATGTTTGATGATACATGCAAACTTGGGTGTGTATGATTAAACCATGATTGAGTTAATGGTTAGGGTTTGATTTACTTATTTATTTATTTCTTTTCATTTATATTTGGACAAGAAATGAAATGGTTGCTACTTTTGTTTTTTGTTGAAGCTTCATGAAGCTTTGAAAGCTTGACCATTTTGTTTCTTTCCTTAACCCTAACCATTCACCTAACCCTAGTTTATTCTCTACACTTAACCATGCTTGCAATATGATAAGGGTCACTTGATTTTATTTTTTAAGATAATTCATTTTTCATTTTCTTTTATCTTCTTCTTCAAGTGAAGAGAAGAAAAGCTTTCTACAAAAATGTCAAGTGATGATTCCAAGTGAGAAATCAAAATCCAAAGTGAACCCACTTTCTATTTCTTCATCCTCTACCACTTTCCATGTAGTATAGGGTGTTTTCTTCACAAGTTTCTTGACTTGGTGAAGGTGGAGTTTGAGTTTGAGTTGCCTCGACGTAGATCATCTTCGGTATCGAAGTCGACGACCTAGACCGATCATTTCTTCGACGAAACCATTACTAGAGTCCGGGATCTGATGATCGCAGCGGAGGGACGTCAACGCGGAGCTATGGAGGTGGAGGACCGGATCTACAAAGTTTGTATTTCCGTTCACTTAGCACTAAAGTAGTTTAGTAGCATTTCGTTTTCGCCTAAACTCTAGTTAACGATCGCATTAGGGTTTCTCGGCACCGGAAAAATATGAATTTGGCATGGTTGATGCCTTGTGAGACCTCATTAGTGTGCCTAGGAACCCTACAATACGACTACCGGTATGAGAGAGATATCTTTTTTCGTATCGTTGCGCAAAACAAATCAGAATCTATTCGGCACCGTCACATATTTTTAAAATGCAGTTTGAGTTAATTTTTATCGGGTTTCAGGTTATGAAAATTATTAGAAAATTGTAGGTCTTTTAATGTATTTATCCAAAACACCAAGATTTACATGATTTGGATTTCTGAAGCTCTAATTAGAATCATTTTAATATCAGAGTTTAAAACAGAAATTCAGATTTCTGGACAGCAACTATATATTGTATTGCCAAGCCTATATCAGGTTATTTAATGCATTTCTAAGTAATCTAGTATACATAAAATTATAGTTCTATCAATTTTCCATCTACACATCTAAATTTTGTCACGAACGGACATCGGGAGTTTGAGTTATGTCTAATTTAAAAACAGTGTGCGAATCAGGACAGATTCTGTCAAGATTCGTCGCTTACTATTGTAACGCAGTTTTCTTTATCTTACGTTGGTTTTCAGTAAAAACTTAAAACTAATAAAATATATATTATTTGATGTAGATATCTAAAACACCTGAGTTTGATCAATTTGGATATCGTTATACCAAGTTATGTGTCGTAGAAGTTGACCAATAACTGCAGTTTTCTATTTTACAAACAGTGAATAAAAACGATATAATTCCTAAACCGTTAAATAATTCGATCTAAAATTTTTACAGCATGTACAAAATAATATACTCTATCATATGTAAATTTTCTGAAATTTTCAGAAGTAAAAATTAATTTCTAAAAATTATTTTAAAGCTAAAGGTATTGATGTGTATACTAAAATCGGCAAAAAGATTAACTAGTATTTTATGCAGGCTTCTATTTTTCTTTTAATAAACAAACCTGTTTCCTGATTTAAAATCAGGAAGCTTCTGTGAAAAGCTTCAGAAGAGGGTCACGTGCTTACACGTGACTAGCGGTCACGTGTTCGCACGTGACACCTGAACGCATCATTCAAGCAAGTTCAGTCTCCTGACTAAGTCGAAGAAAAGGGGGCTTCAGGAAGGGTAACGTGCTCCCACGTGATCAAGGTCACGTGTCGACACGTGACATTTAAATTCAAGCAGCAAAGGCGCACATTGGTTCCCTGATCAAGTCAAGGAAAAGAGCTTCAGAAGAGGTCACGTGCTCCCACGTGACCAGGGTCACGTGTCGACACGTGACGTTCAAGGCAGCAAACTCGCTCTCCAGTTGAACCAAAGAAAGAGAGTTCAAACAAGGGTCACGTGCTCACACGTGACCAGGGGTCACGTGGTAGCACGTGATGTTTAAGCAGCAATCAGAAGACGCAGCGCAGAAGGCTCATTCCAAAGGGGGTCACGTGCTCACACGTGACCATGGGTCACGTGGTCACACGTGACCGACTTTCAAAGCCCATTTTTGACGACAGAATTAAATTCTGAAGGAAATTCGAATCTTTCCAAAGGAAAGTAATTATTTGGGACCAATCAAATTAAAGATTCAGAGATGATTAAATATCATCTATCTATGGAAAATCTCGGGTTTGGAAAGATTTCCCCTTTAAATCTAACCAAAATAGCAAGGGAGAATCTCTGGATTTAAAATCCAATGGTGAATAAAATTCACCTAATCATCCAACGGCCCAAAATGAATGATGAATGCAAATCAAATATCAATGAAGATTCGTCAAAAAACTGATTGATTCGGCTGCTTCTCCTATAAATAGGAGCCAAAAGACACAGAGAAATATATACATGCGCAGAGAAGAAAAGAGAAAAGGAGAAGAGCTTTGATACTTGAAAAAGACTCAGATCTTCTACAAAAAACCCTAGGTAAGAAAGGGAAAGCTTTTTGGAAAGAAAAAGAATTTAATTCTCAACAGAGTTTAACTCTGAGGCATAAAACGAGAGAGCATACCTCCTCCCTCTTTGATAGAGGATCTGCAAAGTGCACATCTCCCCTTAAGGTTGAGAATTTAATTCTCAATGGGTCGAGATCCTGCCATGCAGATCCAAAACATAGAGAAGGAATGCAAGTATGAGAATTTAACTCTCATAGAACTATAGGAATTTAATTCCTCCTAAGTAAAGTTAGGGTTCGACCCTGTATTATGGGAATTTAATTCCTTCAAAACAAAAAGAAACAGGGTTGAACCCTAATCAAGAACATAGTTTTGTCGAAACAGTGGGAATTTAATTCCTTTAATCATAATCCTCAGAAAAGGGGAGTTTAATTCCTTAAAAGTTTTTAGGGTTTAACCCTATTCGGTTCTTCGCATAAACGAGGAATTTAATTCCCACAGAAAACTCAGATTCAAACTCTGTTCCAGAATATAAGCCTTCAAAAGGAAATAGGAATTTAATTCCTCTGAAATTAAAAGTTCGAGGAATTTAATTCCTGAAAGAGGAGCAACAGATCCTCCCAAAAAAAAAACAGCATTGAGGCAGGGTCACGTGTCACCACGTGACCCCCCCAAAAGCCCTACAGAAAGCCCCTTTGAGGCAGCACCCCACGTGACACACGTGACTTTCAGCAGGAGCCTTAACACATAGGCATTTGAATGCCCGTCACGTGCTAACACGTGACGCTATCAAAGACACTGTAATTTCGGCAGAATCATTGAAGGGAAGGCACTCTCACGTGGGGCCACGTGACTGTTCTTGCTGTAGTGTTTGAACTCTCGAATCCAGTATTGAAATGCTATTGGGCCTTAGTGTTCAACACTAATTAAAGAATTTTGTTCGTAGTGTTCAATATTAATTGTGTTAATATTCGGCACTAATTTAAGATCCCCATTGCCAGTGTTCAACACTAAGCTGTTTTAGTGCTTATGATCATTTCAAGGCCTTGTTGCTGGTGTTTAACACCAATTATTCTTCTAGTGTTGAACACTAACTTGTCAAACTCATTCCCAGTGTTCAACACTGATTGCTTTGAAGTGTTTAACACTAGTCTATAGCCCAATTGGCTAAAGGGATGGAGGCAAAGCTTCTCCCTCGATGGATTCACAAGGAATCAATATTCCAGACATGATGGGACTTAGCCCAAGCTGGCCATAAGTCCTCAATTCGTGACTAATTGGGCCAATGGGCTCATAACACGATTAATCAGTCCTGACCTCAAATTGGGCCAGGGGCTGCTCAAGCCACTCCGGTTCTAGGGTACATCTCTTCACTCCTTTGATACTTGGCATTGTAATCCCTCAATGTCTTCAAAGAGGTGACGGGTCCCGACGACCACCCATGATATGGACTATGGGGTCCTTAAACTCATACAAATTCCTGGTCACGTGGAATACGAATAATGTCACTCTTTGACCCCGTGGGAAACGTCCAGAGCGGATCCTGGTCCTCGCAGAGCACGGCAGTGAACCCGTGTGAAGCATCCAGAGCGGAGCCTGGTCCTCGCTAAGCACGGCAGTGAACCCGTGTGAAGCATCCAGAGCACATACCGGACTGTGGGGTCCTTAAACCCATGGACTACAACGTCCTTAACCTTGACCGAGATGTCTTAAAACTAACAACGGACCGCAATGTCCTTAAACTACCCACGGACCGCAATGTCCTTAAACTACCCACGGACCGCAATGTCCTTAAACTACCCACGGACCGCAATGTCCTTAAACTACCCACGGACCGCGATGTCCCTAAAACTAGAACAATAGAGCCCTTTCTTATGCTCTTTTGTTGGACCTAAACAGCCCCGTCTAAGTTGATCTTAGCCTTGGAGATGGTTAACGCGTCCTTAGACCCTCAAACATACTGGACTACGAATCCCCCAAATTAACTCCGGCTCAAGGGTACATCCCTGAACTCCTCTGGCATCTGTCGTTGTAATCCTTCAACGTCGTCAGAGAGGTAATGGGTCCCGACAGCCATACAGACGATGGACCACTATGTCCCTAAACTGGAACATTAGAGTCCAAACACTCTTTTGTCGGATCTAAACGATCCCGTTAAGTTGATCTTAGTCACAGAGTTAGACTAACGTATCCTTAACAAACGTTTGAGTTGATCTTAGCCTCGAGTAGGGCTGACGTATCCTCAAACCAAACCCCCCCCCAAACCCAAATTTAAGATAATGCGGATTTGGGCTAGTCCACGCCCTACGGGCGACGACATAACTCAGTCTCCGTAAACAATCCACGGGCAATAAAACAAACATCCACGACACGAAGTGACCATCTGGAGAAGGAGAAAGTTGTTACCGCAATGCGGTAGCGTAATTAACTGCAGGGGCTTGCGCCTGCAGGGAAGAGCGTCCCCACAATCAAAAAACCCCTCAAACGAGGGGGAATCTGACGAAGTCTGCTACATCGGTCGCATCCGTTTAAACCTTCGATATATGGTGCCATAAATCAACTTGGCATCTTCGGAGAGGTGGACGGATAGCACCAATTAGCATCTGCCCCGAACATAACGCCTCAGACGTCCCGACGTCCCGGCCGCCGTTCGGAGGGGAACAGATTCTGGCACGCCCGGTGGGACCTTTTCCTCTTTCCACTCCACACTTCGTGTGTCGTGATTCGCGAACCAAACGCGGTTCGCTAATAGTTGCCCTCGGGTTTCAAGGTACTGAGAATTGGCATCTCGCTTATTGCAGAAAGCAAAGGATCGATGGCTTCCACCCCTGCGAAATCCTCCAGCTGCTCAGATGGCAATTTCAACCGACGCTCTGCCTCGCCAGGAGGTATAGCCTATGGACCCCAAGCTGCTTCGCTATTCACAATGCCAGTGGAACAGGTCACTCGCGCCACCACAGGATTGTTCTTTGGGACTATGATCCCGCCGACAAACTTTACCGCTCCAGTGCTGACGAAGAAAACTCTCGGGAAGTCGGTGTTTGATCGCCTTACCCCTGCCGCGGCTCCTCTCAACGAGTCGCCCAACGTCGATGCCTCGGTCTTCTCTGGATTGGGCCAGGAATCCTGCGAGCTCATCACGGGGCCTACAATCTCAGAGAAGGCTGCTTTTAAGAAAGTGGCCATTCCCGTTCCCGAAATCGCCAAGGCGACCTCTCCAGCCAAAAAGTCAGTCTTTACAAGATTGACGGCTCCGGCCTTTGCTCCCGCTTCCCAGAGGACATCGGTCTTCGATAGGCTAACGCCAACAACAACCCCCCATCCACACAGGGGGCAAGAAGGAACCATTCTTACTGCTGACCCAACGCCGCCCGCTCGACGCGCTCGACGTCGCCATTGGCGCCGAGTAAGGAAGGCTGGGGGCAACTCCCCCTCCAGGTTGACTCCATCGGCCCCGGTGGCAGAGGTCAATGCTGCTGTTTCAACTCGGAACAGCTTTGAAATGCTAAATAAGGTGCGAAGGAATTCCCCCACGGCAGTACTAAAGAGGTCTCCTCCCTCATTGAAAAAGGTTGAGGAAACAAAACCCGAACAGCCCCGATCTCCTCAACGGCTGTCTTCCAAAATCTATAAGGCTTGGCGGCAGGCCCGAGACTCGATCATCGATCCAAACTTCTCCCGCCAGCACAAGAAGCTGAAAATCCAACCTGAAGCTAGTCACCAAGCTAAGCCCCAAAAAGCCGGTGATCAACTGACTCACAAAAGGAGGAGGCCAAAGAGGACCTCACAGCAAGTAGCGACGACTGAAAGCACTAAACCCAGACGCCCTGAGTCTGGGGGCATGGTGGTGCACACTGTTTACATGGCCTTTGGGAAAGAGGAAAGCCGCACTTCCACGGGCCACCGACCCCTAACCCGATCCGTGACGAAAGCCCAGGAGCAGCAACAAAAGCTTCAAGAAATGATGAATGCTATGGCCGCGCTCACCGGACCAAAAGAAAACCCAGAAACGTCCTCAGACGCACGCCGGGAGGAAGAAACAGACGCTGAATTCCTTCGCCGGACACTGGAGAGAAGGGACAAAGAGGCTGCTGAGCAAGCATCCAACATACAACGGATGGGCCTTCTCTTTCAAGACGTGATAGGAATGATGATCCAGCAGGACTCACCCGCCGAGGATCCCCCGATCGTTCTTGAAGACGACCGAGGAGAAACGTCAAATCCACCACCAGCCCTTTCAACGGCCAAGGAGGAGGCAATCTCTAAGGCTGACTTAGCTGACTACATAGCCCAGCAAATCCGAGTTCATCATGCGACTGAGGCAGCTGGTCAAGTCGTGAAAACGGGACGGCCGTATCCAAGCTGGTACGACCAAATCAAATACCCGCAAGGCTATACGATACCAAAATTCCACGTGTATAAGGGGACCGGCAATCCCCATCAACATGTCGCCCAGTTCCGGGCCCTCTGCGGTAACACCGGCGGTGACGATAAATTGTTGCTTCGCCAGTTCGTGGGCAGCTTATCAGAAACAACGTTCGAATGGTATTCAGAACTCCCGAACGATTCCATTAAAACGTTCGCTGAAATGGAGTTGTTGTTCACTCAGCGATTTGCAAGTGCCAGCGAACGCACTCCAATAACCGCACTTATTAACGCCAGGGTAAAGCCGGGCGAAACCTGGGTCCAGTACGCTATACGCTGGCGGAACTTGTGGTCGAGATGTGAGCAACGCATCGAGGAAGCACCTGCGGTGGGCATGTTCGTGGGAACCCTAGACCCCCACGCAACTATCTCCCAGTTCATGATGTTCTTTAAGCCAACCACATTCCAGGCTTTAATCGACAAGTTGGCTCAGATGGACCAGATGGGTCATAGACCATCTCCCCCGAAATCGGAACCGCGGAATGACAAGGGTAAAGGAAGGGCAACCTTCGTCGCGAACGCCCAACAGCAACCTAACGTCCCGAAATCGGCGGATCAACTGGAGGAAAGACGCCGGTACTATAATGAGAAAATGAAGCGTCCCTACTCGTTCCCGCGAGACAAGACGAAGCGGTTATTCGAGCTGGCGATACGCAACAGGCTTATAAACCTACCAAATCCAAGGCGACCGCCGCAACCCACCGAGGTGAATGACTCCAACTACTGCCCTTACCATCAAACGGTAGGCCATCCGATCGAAGATTGCTTCGTCTTCAAAGGATGGATTGAAGACCAATACCTCCAGGGGAAGTTTGTACTGTCCGAAAAGTGGAAGGTGAACCCACCACAGCCGCATGCTCCTAGGAAAGCGGATACACCGGGGGCAACATGTTCTTTTATTGAAGAAGCTCCATGGGAGGTCGTGCTATCAACTAAAACCAAAAGAATGCTGAAAGACCTTCATGCGTGCCCTGCGATCGAATGGAAGGACCCTCTTGAACCTCAAATTATCAAAGGAATGTTGAAGCCCCGCCCAATTATAAAGACTAACGATAAGAGCCCAAATACTCACGTCCAACCGTCAAAATCTTCGAAGAAAAAGAAGAAGAAATCCAAGAAGTCCGTGAAGCTTGGAAACGAGCACACGAACTTACAGAAGCAAATCGACGCGCTGGAAGAATACAATCAAAAGGCGCGAACTCCTGTCACACTGCAAGAGTTCCTCAACCATATCTTTCAAGAGGAAGATGAGGGAGAGAGCTCGTCGGATGAATCCGAAGGATATGTGGCGAGTTGTAACGTAATCTCCCACTCGTTTACCGATGATGGGAAAACTCCCGGCACTAAGAAGATGGAGGCAGAGCCTGTACCAGAGCGTCCATGGCCAACGGACGAAATGATCGACGCTTTTCTAGACGAGATTCGTCTAAAATGTAAAGCGGACCAGGAGCGTGAAATGACCACGCCGGAAAGAGCCAAATGCGGGCGACTGAACGGAAGAGTTGAACTACCTCCGCCAGAGCGAAAAGTATCCGAGGTAGACAAGAGGATATTCAAGACAAGAAAAAGGTTTGCCAAAGCCATGTCAATGGGGATGAAGCTACCGCCCTCGGAAGGAAACACACACGATGGGGTAGAGACGCACCCTGACTATTGCACATATCATCGGAAAATCTCACATCCCACGGAGGAGTGCGACGCCTTTAAGATATGGTGGCAAGGATATGTTGTTCGTCAGCAACATTTTAAGCGCATGAAACGCAAGATCCGTCGGGAGCGAAGAAGCACTGTCGATGGGCACAACATAACGACTGGCAACTGTTGCATGGTTAACGCCAGGGAGTCACAAGTTCTCACCTTTGGGAGCGACTCTGATGAAGAAATGGCTCTGGGCCCTCTCTTTAAAGAATCTTTCTCGGGGAAGGAGGAGGAATCGGAGATCTGCGAGAACATCCAGCTGCGCAATCGCACGCTCCCAGAAAAGAATCTCGGGCCCGTCGGCCGAAAAGATAAGGGAAAGGAAAAGGTCATTGAAGATATCACTCTAGATGACCAGGTCACAAAAGAGCTAACTACCAAAAACCCTCCCAAAAAGGGTAAGGTAGACTATAACATCCTCGCGCACCTAAGGAAGCTACCTTCTCAGCTTAGCATTCTTGATGCCCTCCTATTATCGAAAGAAGCGCGAGACTCACTAATTAAGGCGTTACAAGAACCCGAGCAATTCCAAGCCTTCCTCGCCACTGAAAGGATGAAGGATGAACTGGAGGAAGTGCATACGGCCGATGTCACTTTCGGTGATGAAGACCTCCTTCTCGGGACGTGCGACCACAACCGCCCCCTATATGTCTCTGGATACTGCCATGACATCAAGATAGGCAAGATTCTGGTGGATAATGGATCCTCCGTTAACCTCCTTAATGTTCGGGTGTTGAAGGAAATCTGCATGAGTGTGCAACACCTCGCTCGTGACAAAATTACTATCTCCGGTTTCGACTCTCAATCGTCACGGACTCTCGGATCTGTAATACTGACGTTACGCTTCGGACTTCTCGTCACAGACATCAAATTCCATGTCATTGACGCCAAGACCTGCTACAACGCCTTGCTCGGTCGTCCTTGGCTACACGAGTACAACATCATCCCTTCTACGCAACATCAGTGTATGAAGTACTTCAAGGATGGTTTCGAGTACACCGTAACAGGCGAGTTGAACCCGTTTTCTGTAAACGAAGTTCGCAAATACGAAGACGCGAAATACTTTTTGCCAGATTTCGAAGATACAGAAAGGTGTCGCGACCCAGAGGACAAAGCCGCCGCCACCATTCCCGTTTTTGGGAGCGATACTGAAGAGGAGGAGGAAATAGTGTATACAGGGCCATCCCAACGCAACAACCTGGGGGCGCCCACCCCCATACCGGTCTTCGGGAGTGATTCGGAGGACGAGGTTAACGCCGTATTCTCCAGTCGGCTGTCAGTACAGGCACCCCTTTGCGAGGACCATAGTCTGCAAATCACCATGGTACCGCAAGAACACTATAAGGATCTCGACGCGCTTCAAGCTCACAGCGTGCAAGACCTGCAAACATTTTACGTCCCTCCCAGGCGAAGGGGTGAGAAGGTGATCCTATTCTACCAATCCTCAGAGTCGAAGGTGGAGAAAGAGATCTGGCACGGCGCGGATGTTATACTTGACAGGCTCCAACCCATCCGTCTGCCTAGATACTATACAAATGGATTGAAGAAGTTATTGAAGCGCCAAGGAGTACCTTTAAGACAGACGGTGCGGCAGGCTCGGTTCTATAACAGGATTTGGGATGTCCCTGGGACTCAGCGCAAATTGCCCAATGGGAAAATGGAAACACTTGGGCTTGGGTACGCGAGAACCGGAAAACGAGGGCGAACCCACAGCAGCTACGCTATATTTACCTTTGATGAAGAAGAGGACGCCCTGTCAGGAGAGGCCGACCCCTCATCAAAACTAGACCCCGCGATCGAAGCGCCAAGTCCATCGTTTGAAGAGCGAATGGGCAAGCCTATCAGGAAGGTGGGTCAGAAAGCTCGGGAAGACCACAACCGCGAAATGGCCATCTACGAGAAGGCCAGGACGCAACGTCTATCTCAACGTGCTACAAAAGACAAACACGCTTATCCTCGTCAATCCGTTGTACGAAAGGCCCGACGCAGAGACGGAAATAAATCAAGAAGCGGCTCGGGCTTGTCCCTCATCAAGAAGATGAGTCGAGCGTACTCCTTCCCCCGAGATAAGACGGAGAGGCTGCTCAACCTCGCTATAAAACATCAAATGATCACGCTTCCAGAGTCTAGACATCCTGAGCAAGCTAGCAAGGTCTCTCATCCGAGTTATTGCTCTTATCACCGAGCCATAGGACATCCTACCGAAGACTGCTTCACCTTTAAGAACTGGGTCGAGGACCAGTACCGACGGGGCAGATTCGCTTTATCCGACGGTTGGAAAGTGACGCCACCGCAAAAGCACGAGCCCAAAACCACAAGAGCAGAACCGGATCCGCCTCAGTCTTGGGAGCGAGTTCGCACCTGTTATATGATTACGATATTAAAAGAAGAGCCCGAGAACGAAGATGACCTTCCCCGGTGCTTCGAGAACAGCGATGATGAGTTGATCTCAGAATTCCCGCCCGCTCCGAAAGAACTGGAAGACGGTATACATACTACCGCAGATAACCTCAAGAAGATCGAGCTGGGATCGGCAGACGACCCGCGGCCGACATTTGTCAGCGAGCTGTTATCTGAGGAAAAGGTGGCCGCGTTAAAGAACGTGCTCCTACGGCATAAAGACTGCTTCGCGTGGAACTACTCCGAGATGCCAGGATTGGATCCGGAGATTGCGGTGCATAGATTAGCAATATCCCCGGATATCAAGCCAGTCAAGCAGGCGCCAAGGAGGATGCGACTTGAGCTGGAGATGAGCATCAACGCCGAAGTCAAGAAGTTGATCGATTCCGGATTTATCCAAGAAGTCCAATACCCCGACTGGATCGCCAATATCGTCCCGGTAATGAAGAAGAATGGAACGGTGCGCATATGCGTGGATTTCAGGGATCTCAATAAAGCATGCCCAAAGGACGATTTCCCGGTGCCGGTAACCGAGCTAATGATAGATAACACATCCACTCACGAGGTCTTCTCCTTTATGGATGGTTCATCAGGATACAATCAGATAAAGATGCATCCCGAAGACCAGAAGCACACCGCTTTCCGGACTCCTTTGGGCATATTCTGCTACAAGGTTATGCCCTTTGGTCTAAAGAACGCTGGCGCCACCTATCAAAGGGCCATGACAAAAATCTTCGACGATCTCATACACGACATCGTCGAATGCTATATCGATGACCTCGTAGTAAAGAGCATGTCATACGAAGAGCATTTAAAGCATCTCGAAACCGTATTTCAACGCCTTCGGCAATATAATTTAAAAATGAATCCCCTCAAATGCGCGTTTGGAGTCTCCTCGGGCAAATTTCTGGGATTCATCGTTCGACACAGAGGTATTGAAATAGATCCGTCAAAGATTAAAGCGATCATGGAAATGCCTCCGCCAAAAACCCTCAAGCAGTTGCGGTCTCTCCAAGGGAAGCTCGCATACATCCGGCGGTTTATCGCTAATCTTTCGGGCAAATGCCGTCCTTACAGCCACCTGATGAAAAAGGGAACCCCGTTCGTTTGGAATCACAAATGTCAAGGTGCACTAGACGAGATCAAACAATACTTGCAAAATCCGCCGGTGTTGGCTGCCCCAGTGAAAGGAAAGCCTCTCATTCTTTACACGGCCGCCCTTGAAGGTTCTTTGGGCGCATTATGGGCACAGGAGAATGATCAAGGGAAAGAAAGAGCACTTTACTACTTAAGTCGAGTGCTGCTGGGGGCAGAAAGCAATTACTCGCCCATCGAGAAACATTGCTTGGCATTAATCTTTGCAATAACGAAGCTCAGGCACTATGCGTTGGCACATGAAGTCCGCCTCATTTCGAAGGTGGACCCCCTTAAATACCTGATGTCAAAGGCTATATTGACGGGAAGACTCGCTAAATGGGCCTTGCTCTTGATGGGGTTCTCGATAACATATCAACCCCTCAAGGCAGTGAAGGGCCAGGCCATTGCCGACTTCCTCGCCGAGCACCCGATACCGGCCAACTCTCCTCTGAACTGTGATTTGCCGGATGAGTATGCATTTGATGCAATTGGCGGTGGAAACACACGATGGGAACTCTATTTTGATGGAGCGTCCTCCATAAAGAAACAGAAACAGGGTAGCCCGATCATCAAATCGGGGATAGGCCTTATCTTTGCAACTCCACAAGGAGGAATAATGCGCTTCGCCTTCTCCTTAACGGAGTCAAGGACAAACAATGAAGCCGAATACGAAGCTCTGATAGCAGGCCTTGAAATCGCCATCAACATGGGAATTGAAGACCTCCTCATATACGGAGATTCTCAGCTGGTCATTAGCCAAGTAAATGGTGACTACCAAACGTGCAAACCAGAATTGGTGAAGTACGGCGAAAAGGTGCAACAACTGTTGGCCCAGATCCCCTTCTATATTCTAGAGAACATACCGCGCGCAGAGAACAGCAAAGCAGACGCATTGGCCAAACTCGCTAAAGAACTGGCCGACGAGAACCTCGATGACGTCAGAATCATAGTACAAAGCCGTCGAGTGCTCGCCCCGGCAGAAATACCTCCGGAATTATATAAAGAAAAGGGAGCGATTGAGCAAGCGACCCTACAAATAAAAGACCGTGAGAAGGCTGAGGACTGGAGGGAAGTCTTCATAGACTACTTTAAATCCCACCGAATGCCCGAAGAAGCGTCCTCAAGACATCAGCTTATGAAACGAGCTCTATCCTTCGCTTTCGTCAACGATACCCTGTACAAGAGATCGTTTGATTTTCTATGGCTGAGATGCTTGGGACCTGACGAAGCAGAAAAAGTCGTTCAAGAAGTTCACGACGGGCTTTGCGGTTCTCATCAAGCGGGCCCAGAGATGAAGTTAAAAATTAAACGAATGGGTTACTACTGGCCCACGATGATCCAGGACTGCCTCGAGTATGCGAAGCAATGCCACTCATGCCAGATCCATGGAGACTTCATCCACCAACATCCGAATCCACTACACCCAACGGTGGCCAGCTGGCCATTCGAAATGTGGGGGACTGACATAGTCGGCCCCATTGAGCCAGCATCATCCCGGGGACACCGCTTTATCCTGGCGACAACTGATTACTTCTCTAAATGGGCAGAAGCAGTACCACTGAAGGAAGTGAAGACGGAGAATATCCTCCATTTCTTCAAGACGCAAGTCATCTATCGGTTCGGAACTCCACGACGGATTATCTCCGATAATGGGCCGGCCTACCGAAGCCATAAGATTAGCCGCTTCGCACAGCAGCACAATATAGACTGGAGATATTCTTCAGTTTACAACCCACGAGCTAACGGTCTAGCCGAGGCTTTCAATAAGACCTTGACGAAGATCATAAAAAAGACCGTCTCCAAGAATAAGAGGGACTGGCACGAAAGGCTGCAAGAAGCCCTTTGGGCTTATCGAACTACATTCAAGACGGCCACGAACACAACACCGTACGCGTTGGTATTTGGGACGGAAGCAGTTCTCCCCCTTGAGATAGAGTTACCCTCTCTACGAGTAGCAGTCCACCACGAGCTGACGAACGAAGAAAATGCTCACCTTCGGCTTGAGGAGCTTGACGCCCTCGATGAAACCCGGCTCATAGCGCAACAACATCTAGAAGCCTACAAAGCAAAGATGACGCGCTCGTACGAAAGATTGACCAGGCCGAGGACATTCCGCCCAGGCGAACTCGTACTAGTGGTCAAAAGACCTATGATCCCCAATCGCGCCAAGCGGGGAAAATTTGAGCCAAACTATGAAGGCCCGTACATCATAGACAAGGTCTACCAGGGTGGAGCCTACCTACTCATGGACATGCACGGTGAAAGGCCTTTCAGGCCAGTAAACGGCCGCTTCTTGAAGAAATACCATGCTTAATAAGCTGCAGCCTAGGTCAATGATGGATGACGACGACTATGTCCGCTCGCTATCTTCCTAAGCTCAGACTTTACAAGCGGCAGCCGGCCTTCCTATATCGACGGACCGAAACGTTCTTAAACTATCGTCGGACCGAAACGTCCTTAAACTATCGTCGGACCGAAACGTCCTTAAACTAACAGCGGACCGAAACGTCCTTAAACTATCGACGGACCGAAACGTCCCTAAACTACTACCGCAACGTCCTTAGGTTGACGAGATGGATAAATAAAAAAAAAATAAAAATAAAAAAAAATAAATAAAAAAAAAAACGGTATGTCCATAAGCAAAGGGGGCACGGATGAAAACCCGAAAGGGCTCCGTGAGTAAAAACAGCAGGGCTGCCGGCAAGTGTTCGTGAAAACCCGAAAGGGCGCGACCTTGTGAAAAGGAAAAGTAAAAAAAGAATAAAAAAAAACGGTATGTCTATAAGCAAAATGGGCACGGATGAAAACCCGAAAAGGGCTCCGTGAGTAAAAACAGCAGGACTACCGGCGAGTATTTGTGAAAACCCGAAAGGGCGCAATCTCGTTAAAGGACACTTACAGAGTCCTCTCGACCTTGTAAGGAGAAACCACCTGCGTGAGATCCTTACGACTCACAAAGGAGTAACACACTTAGGGATCCTCACGATCCCTAAGGAGAAAATACACTTACGAGATCCTCACGACTCGTAAGGAGAATTCTCTTATGGGACCCTCACGGCTCATGAGATTTGAAAGTCTTAAGTTACAGAAACCTAAACCTGTTCTTAAGCAAATCCTCCACAACCTCCAATACATGCCCTACAAGAGGCTCAATACTGACCCTTGTATACAATCCACGGGCGCGAATAAGCATTTCCCCAGCAAAGTCCAACCCTTGTAGGTCCTCTCGACCCATAAGGAGAAAACCCTCTTGTAGGATCCTTACGACTTGCAGAGGAACATACACTTAGGAATCCTCACGATCCCTAAGGAGAAAATACACCGGCAAGATCCTCACGACTTGTAGGGAGAAATACCTTTGTGAGACCCTTACGGCTCATGAAGTCAAAAGCCTTAGTCGACAGGACCTTAACCCTGTTTGCTAAGCCACCTTTGTTCAACATCGATAGAGGCAAATGATGATTCGCTCCTGGCAACATCCCAGTTGCAGCGATGCTGATGCCGAAATCGGTGTCCAAAATCCGAGCTTGCGGCGAAAAAGCTAGCAAGCCACACATGCCTACGAAATAGCCGAAATGATGGGGCAACTTGCAATAAAAAGCAGCAAGTAAAAATGTATGCATGAAAAATAGCCGAAATGATGGGGCAACTCGCAATAAAAAAAAGCAGCGAGTAAAAATAAAACAAATAGCCGAAATGATTGGGCACCGCGAAAAATAGCCGAAATGATTGGGCAATCGCGACCTTCGCGATATAAAAAGCTGAAATGATAGAGCATCGCGGAAAGAATAAAAGAAATGATGGAAAAATGAAACCTTTTTGCCCTACAGGCGATACTACAACAATCCCTGTACACAATCCAGGGGCGCAAACAAAGAAGGAGTCGTACTCCTTCCCCCAGGTTTCACCAAAGAAGAAGAAGCCAAATCTCGACGGGCAAAAGGAGACCTGGAGATCGTCCCAACACTCGTCTCGTAACGACGGACACAACTTCAAGCTAAACGAAACAGCGGCAACTCCCAGTTCCATGGCTCGGCGGTGTACATATCGCCAACAGTCAAACCTCCATTCCGTGAAATGCGGATACAATTGATAAACTTCCTGGTTACGTGGAACGCGGATAACGTCACTCTTTGACCCCGTGGAAAACGTCCAGAGCGGATCCTGGTCCTCGCAGAGCATGGCAGTGAACCCGTGCGAAGCATCCAGAGCGGAGCCTAGTCCTCGCCTAACGCGGCAGTGAACCCGTGTGAAGCATCTAGTGCAAACTTCCTGGTTACGTGGAACGCGGATAACGTCACTCTTTGACCCCGTGGAAAACGTCCAGAGCGGATCCTGGTCCTCGCAGAGCATGGCAGTGAACCCGTGCGAAGCATCCAGAGCGGAGCCTAGTCCTCGCCTAACGCGGCAGTGAACCCGTGTGAAGCATCTAGTGCAAACTTCCTGGTTACGTGGAACGCGGATAACGTCACTCTTTGACCCCGTGGAAAACGTCCAGAGCGGATCCTGGTCCTCGCAGAGCATGGCAGTGAACCCGTGCGAAGCATCCAGAGCGGAGCCTAGTCCTCGCCTAACGCGGCAGTGAACCCGTGTGAAGCATCTACTGCAAACTTCCTGGTTACGTGGAACGCGGATAACGTCACTCTTTGACCCCGTGGAAAACGTCCAGAGCGGATCCTGGTCCTCGCAGAGCATGGCAGTGAACCCGTGCGAAGCATCCAGAGCGGAGCCTAGTCCTCGCCTAACGCGGCAGTGAACCGTGTGAAGCATCTAGTGCAAACTTCCTGGTCACGTGGAACGCGGATAACGTCACTCTTTGACCCCGTGGAAAACGCCCAGAGCGGATCCTGGTCCTCGCAGAGCATGGCAGTGAACCCGTGCGAAGCATCCAGAGCGGAGCCTAGTCCTCGCCTAACGCGGCAGTGAACCCGTGTGAAGCATCTAGTGCAAACTTCCTGGTTACGTGGAACGCGGATAACGTCACTCTTTGACCCCGTGGAAAACGTCCAGAGCGGATCCTGGTCCTCGCAGAGCATGGCAGTGAACCCGTGCGAAGCATCCAGAGCGGAGCCTAGTCCTCGCCTAACGCGGCAGTGAACCCGTGTGAAGCATCTAGTGCAAACTTCCTGGTCACGTGGAACGCGGATAACGTCACTCTTTGACCCCGTGGAAAACGCCCAGAGCGGATCCTGGTCCTCGCAGAGCATGGCAGTGAACCCGTGCGAAGCATCCAGAGCGGAGCCTAGTCCTCGCCTAACGCGGCAGTGAACCCGTGTGAAGCATCTAGTGCAAACTTCCTGGTCACGTGGAACGCGGATAACGTCATTCTTTGACCCCGTGGAAAACGTCCAGAGCGGAGCCTGGTCCTCGCCAAGCACGGCAGTGAACCCGTGTGAAGCATCCAGAGCAAACACCGGACTGTGGATTCCTTAAAATCCACGGACTATGACGTCCTTAACCTCGACCGTGATGTCTTAAAACTAACGATCAATCCCCCCGATTCCCTACGGATTTCGCCTTGGTTTAAGGGTACATCTCTTCACTCCTTTGATACCTGGCGTTGTAATTCCTCAACGTTTTCAAAGAGGTGACGGGTCCCTGCAACCAAACACCGGACTGTGGAGTCCTTAAATCCACGGACTATGAGGTCCTTAACCTTGACCGCGATGTCTTAAAACTAACAGCGGACTGTGGAGTCCTTAAATCCACGGACTATGAGGTGCTTAACCTTGACCGCGACGTCTTTAAACTACGATACCTTGAGAGATCCCTAACCCCGTGAAACACAAAAAAAAAAGGTGATCACACCCGGCACTTGCAGGCCCTCGTCACCTGTAAGGAAGAAAAACTCTCTTGTGAGATCCTCGCGACTCTCAAGGGAAAACCCGCTTAAGGATCCTCACGATCTTTAAGAAGAACTCACACCTATGGGACCTTCTCGACCTGTAGAGAGAAAAACTCTTCACGAGACCCTTGTGGCTCGCAGCAGCAGCAAAAAAAAATAAAAAATAAAAAATAAAAAAAAAAAATGTGCGCGCGACATGACAACAGCATTGATAATTGAAGAAAATTTTCATAAAAGGAACACAAAATTTATTCATGCAAGCGGAAACATACATACGAGTACTGAGCCTACATGGAAGTTCAACATAAAGCATGCAAAAAGGAAGGACTAATTTAAAAAGGTTCTACACTAACGGAAAAGGTCACCAAACACAGGATCAACGGCACAGGGGTTAACGAAGCAAAGGACAAAATTCTCCATCTCTCTCTCCGCCTTCTCTAGCACATCGAAACGACGATTCTCGCGAGAAGTCGCTCCCCATCGGTTGGTGCCATGTTCGTCCGCGAATGCAAACATAATAGCTCGCCGGGCCCTGATCTCACTCAGCAGATGAATTAAGCAGTCCTTCAGAGCTTGGGTAATCAAGCATGCTTCATGGAAACCCTCGAGCTTTTCTTCCGCCGCATCAAGCATCGCCAGGGTCATCTCTGCCGGGTGAGGAGGAATATCGGCAAGCACGGCCATGAGGATCATCCGGAGCCAGAGGGAACCCATCGGGAGGGGAGACCCTCTACGAATCGAGAGCTCGTGCATGGCCGAGTCACATTCGTTGTCGGTAAGGAGGGGGTCCACCAACCGAGCAGCAAAGCGGGGGATCATCTCCTCAAGAGGAACTTCCCATGGCTGTCGACGAGCATGAGGGCGATTACAAGCCATGGCACTCGTTTCTCCCTCAAGAAAAAATATATATATGATATGAATCTCTCTGTGAAAAGAAAAGAAGGCTATTGCCTCATATATAATGAAGCGCATTAAGTGCTGTGCGCGGAAAATCCTGCATGGTGAAATTATTTCCAAGACCTAAAAAAAGGAAAGGCACCGAAAATCAAGGAGATGGGACTATTTCCAAGGCCTTTTTTTTTCTGCACCTAGCATTGCACACTGAAAATATGGCATGAGGAAAATCTTGTGAACAGCCACATCAAAGGATCCCACGTGTAGAACACGTGAGACCCAAACCTGAATTGCATTGAAAAGGGAAATATGGAGTGGCACCTTGCATGTTAAAAAGCACAAACAGCAATAGTAGCAAAATAATAAAATCTCAAAAAAAAAAGGGGGCGGGCAAACATACAAGGACACAACAAAATTTATTATCCAGACTTCAAGAAGGCGATACAGAATAAAAAGAAAAACTGTTACAATGGGAACACTTCAGATGCGGGGCATGGGTTGAGAAACTCAAAATTAACTTTATGCAAAACCTTCCAAACGTTGCGAACCTCCCGAGTATGCTTTCGCTCACGGTCGCAAGCATCGGGATCCCCGCGGATGTCCTCTATCCTCCGATAGGCGCCCAGTATGGCTGATTGTTGAAAGAGCTGATGAAGGAGATCAATGAGATCATCCCGCCTCCTCTTTGAAATCAGGCCCATAAGGTACACCGAATGCACCTTATCCTCGGCAGCGTCTAAGTCCCCGAGTGGTATGCCGGCGCAAAAGAGAGGAAGGGCCTCCCGGATCGCCAGCACGATCAGCCTCAGAAGAGAAGAGCGACGGGGAAGTAGTCGATGGTTGTACTCATCAAAGCGGCTCATGATCTCGGCGCACTGAGCATCGGTGAACTCCTGGTTCTGACTGCGGCCCAGCGCACGAATGTTCCCATAGGAAATGATCTCGTCAAGACGATACAGATGGGCGTCCATGATACCTAAAATAAAAGTCACTAGCATCATTACAAAATCCCCAGCGCATCAATTGCAGAAGAACAGCCTCGGGCCAAGGGACCCCAAGGAGCCTCTGTGTGAAGAGATTGAGTTCTTCATAGGAATTAAATTCCTTATTAAAAAAAAAAGAGGGGAATTAAATTCCCAGAAATAATTTTGGTGGAATTAAAGTCCATGGAGTTGAAACGTTGTCATCATCTCTTCAAAGATCATCTAAACCCTAAGAGATCTACAGTTGAAAGATTAAACAGTTTCATGTTCTTATGGAAAATATGAAGAAAGAAGGGTAAAAACCCTTGTTTTGGATTTAAAATCCAGGAAAATGTGAAGGTCCATCGTTGTCCAAGAACATTACCTGAGGAAAAAGGATTCCTTTTGAGCAGAGTTAAACTCTGAAAATATTTTAAAACAGAGAACTGAGCTCTGGAAGAAGAGAATTAAATTCTCAGAAAAAATTCTCAGAAGAAGAAGATGGGCAAAGTGAAGGCTCCTATGAAGAGACAGCGGTATTTATAGAAGACAATGAAAACGCTTCGTCTCCCTAGATCCCTAGAGGAATCCAACGGTCACAAGAGGTGACAGCGTTGCACTCACGTGCAGACACGTGAGAACAACGCTGTGGGGGCATTTGTTTCCTGATTTAAAATCAGGAAGCTTCTGTGAAAAGCTTCAGAAGAGGGTCACGTGCTTACACGTGACTAGCGGTCACGTGTTCGCACGTGACACCTGAACGCATCATTCAAGCAAGTTCAGTCTCCTGACTAAGTCGAAGAAAAGGGGGCTTCAGGAAGGGTCACGTGCTCCCACGTGATCAAGGTCACGTGTCGACACGTGACATTTAAATTCAAGCAGCAAAGGCGCACATTGGTTCCCTGATCAAGTCAAGGAAAAGAGCTTCAGAAGAGGTCACGTGCTCCCACGTGACCAGGGTCACGTGTCGACACGTGACGTTCAAGGCAGCAAACTCGCTCTCCAGTTGAACCAAAGAAAGAGAGTTCAAACAAGGGTCACGTGCTCACACGTGACCAGGGGTCACGTGGTAGCACGTGATGTTTAAGCAGCAATCAGAAGACGCAGCGCAGAAGGCTCATTCCAAAGGGGGTCACGTGCTCACACGTGACCATGGGTCACGTGGTCACACGTGACCGACTTTCAAAGCCCATTTTTGACGACAGAATTAAATTCTGAAGGAAATTCGAATCTTTCCAAAGGAAAGTAATTATTTGGGACCAATCAAATTAAAGATTCAGAGATGATTAAATATCATCTATCTATGGAAAATCTCGGGTTTGGAAAGATTTCCCCTTTAAATCTAACCAAAATAGCAAGGGAGAATCTCTGGATTTAAAATCCAATGGTGAATAAAATTCACCTAATCATCCAACGGCCCAAAATGAATGATGAATGCAAATCAAATATCAATGAAGATTCGTCAAAAAACTGATTGATTCGGCTGCTTCTCCTATAAATAGGAGCCAAAAGACACAGAGAAATATATACATGCGCAGAGAAGAAAAGAGAAAAGGAGAAGAGCTTTGATACTTGAAAAAGACTCAGATCTTCTACAAAAAACCCTAGGTAAGAAAGGGAAAGCTTTTTGGAAAGAAAAAGAATTTAATTCTCAACAGAGTTTAACTCTGAGGCATAAAACGAGAGAGCATACCTCCTCCCTCTTTGATAGAGGATCTGCAAAGTGCACATCTCCCCTTAAGGTTGAGAATTTAATTCTCAATGGGTCGAGATCCTGCCACGCAGATCCAAAACATAGAGAAGGAATGCAAGTATGAGAATTTAACTCTCATAGAACTATATGAATTTAATTCCTCCTAAGTAAAGTTAGGGTTCGACCCTGTATTATGGGAATTTAATTCCTTCAAAACAAAAAGAAACAGGGTTGAACCCTAATCAAGAACATAGTTTTGTCGAAACAGTGGGAATTTAATTCCTTTAATCATAATCCTCAGAAAAGGGGAGTTTAATTCCTTAAAAGTTTTTAGGGTTTAACCCTATTCGGTTCTTCGCATAAACGAGGAATTTAATTCCCACAGAAAACTCAGATTCAAACTCTGTTCCAGAATATAAGCCTTCAAAAGGAAATAGGAATTTAATTCCTCTGAAATTAAAAGTTCGAGGAATTTAATTCCTGAAAGAGGAGCAACAGATCCTCCCAAAAAAAAAACAGCATTGAGGCAGGGTCACGTGTCACCACGTGACCCCCCCAAAAGCCCTACAGAAAGCCCCTTTGAGGCAGCACCCCACGTGACACACGTGACTTTCAGCAGGAGCCTTAACACATAGGCATTTGAATGCCCGTCACGTGCTAACACGTGACGCTATCAAAGACACTGTAATTTCGGCAGAATCATTGAAGGGAAGGCACTCTCACGTGGGGCCACGTGACCGTTCTTGCTGTAGTGTTTGAACTCTCGAATCCAGTATTGAAATGCTATTGGGCCTTAGTGTTCAACACTAATTAAAGAATTTTGTTCGTAGTGTTCAATATTAATTGTGTTAATATTCGGCACTAATTTAAGATCCCCATTGCCAGTGTTCAACACTAAGCTGTTTTAGTGCTTATGATCATTTCAAGGCCTTGTTGCTGGTGTTTAACACCAATTATTCTTCTAGTGTTGAACACTAACTTGTCAAACTCATTCCCAGTGTTCAACACTGATTGCTTTGAAGTGTTTAACACTAGTCTATAGCCCAATTGGCTAAAGGGATGGAGGCAAAGCTTCTCCCTCGATGGATTCACAAGGAATCAATATTCCAGACATGATGGGACTTAGCCCAAGCTGGCCATAAGTCCTCAATTCGTGACTAATTGGGCCAATGGGCTCATAACACGATTAATCAGTCCTGACCTCAAATTGGGCCAGGGGCTGCTCAAGCCACTCCGGTTCTAGGGTACATCTCTTCACTCCTTTGATACTTGGCATTGTAATCCCTCAATGTCTTCAAAGAGGTGACGGGTCCCGACGACCACCCATGATATGGACTATGGGGTCCTTAAACTCATACAAATTCCTGGTCACGTGGAATACGGATAATGTCACTCTTTGACCCCGTGGGAAACGTCCAGAGCGGATCCTGGTCCTCGCAGAGCACGGCAGTGAACCCGTGTGAAGCATCCAGAGCGGAGCCTCGTCTTCGCTAAGCACGGCAGTGAACCCGTGTGAAGCATCCAGAGCACATACCGGACTGTGGGGTCCTTAAACCCATGGACTACGACGTCCTTAACCTTGACCGAGATGTCTTAAAACTAACAACGGACCGCAATGTCCTTAAACTACCCACGGACCGCAATGTCCTTAAACTACCCACGGACCGCAATGTCCTTAAACTACCCACGGACCGCAATGTCCTTAAACTACCCACGGACCGTGATGTCCCTAAAACTAGAACAATAGAGCCCTTTCTTATGCTCTTTTGTTGGACCTAAACAGCCCCGTCTAAGTTGATCTTAGCCTTGGAGATGGTTAACGCGTCCTTAGACCCTCAAACATACTGGACTACGAATCCCCCAAATTAACTCCGGCTCAAGGGTACATCCCTGAACTCCTCTGGCATCTGTCGTTGTAATCCTTCAACGTCGTCAGAGAGGTAATAGGTCCCGACAGCCATACAGACGATGGACCACTATGTCCCTAAACTGGAACATTAGAGTCCAAACACTCTTTTGTCGGATCTAAACGATCCCGTTAAGTTGATCTTAGTCACAGAGTTAGACTAACGTATCCTTAACAAACGTTTGAGTTGATCTTAGCCTCGAGTAGGGCTGACGTATCCTCAAACCAAACCCCCCCCCCCAAACCCAAATTTAAGATAATGCGGATTTGGGCTAGTCCACGCCCTACGGGCGACGACATAACTCAGTCTCCGTAAACAATCCACGGGCAATAAAACAAACATCCACGACACGAAGTGACCATCTGGAGAAGGAGAAAGTTGTTACCGCAATGCGGTAGCGTAATTAACTGCAGGGGCTTGCGCCTGCAGGGAAGAGCGTCCCCACAATCAAAAAACCCCTCAAACGAGGGGGAATCTGACGAAGTCTGCTACATCGGTCGCATCCGTTTAAACCTTCGATATATGGTGCCATAAATCAACTTGGCATCTTCGGAGAGGTGGACGGATAGCACCAATTAGCATCTGCCCCGAACATAACGCCTCAGACGTCCCGACGTCCCGGCCGCCGTTCGGAGGGGAACAAAACCGATTTCATGAGACATTATAGATATATTGTGGCATGAAATTTGTGTTCTCACAACTTATAATAAACATTCATTGTCATGAACAAAGAATTAAAAAACACTTTAATTTGAACAAGATGCAATAAGGTATTATTAACCATATAAAACAATATATATCTAGACTTATATATATGTATATGTTTATATTTATCTTCTCTTACGGATTACGATATGAAAAGAATAGGGGGTTCACGAGATATGACAAAAGAAAAATAAGAGATGGGAGGAAAGGAGATAGAAGGGACTTACATGCACAAGCCGATATTGTCACCGGGCTTGTCTATCCGCCGATAGCCTAACGTTACTAGCGAGACCTTCTTGAAGACTTCTTCATGTTCTTCTTCTTGGACTCTAGGTGAAGAGGGAGAAGTGGGGAATAGAAAAATGTGAGGAAGGAAAAGATAGAAGAGGACAATAAAGATGGTGTAATGGTGAATTATGTATCATAATATATTTATTCAACATGAGAATTAAAAGAGAAATGAAAGGTCAACATTCATTTTGGAAATGAAAGGTCTCATTTGTAGGTTATGAGAAGAATAAAAATGATAAAAAAAAATAATTGTAAGAATAGGTATTTGAACATGTGACTTATGAAATAACAATGCAAGAACTTAACCAATGTGCTACAAGATTATTCATCACATATTTAATTAGAATTAAATAGATGTTGTTGCTTAAAAAGAAAGTGGACTTTTCAGATGGGCTGTAGAGAATTAGAATAATGGATTTGGGTTAAATATTTATGAAAGAAAAAATAAGAATGAGAAGTTAAAAACTTAAATATAAGAAAAAGAAATTGTACCTAGAAAAATATACATAATAGATTGAGGAATAAAATAATAATAAATTTAGGAGAAAACGGAAAAAACCAAGTACAAATAAATACGGTATATTATTGAAGAGCGATAATACAAATATATAAAGATTTTGGGGTCGTTACATTCGGTGTGAAACCCATCACCCACTGTGAAACTACCGATCCAAATCAGTAAATCTCACCACCTTGGCCAAGAATTTCTGGTGATGGCCACCAGTGCACAGCGCGACATCTACCCTCAATACCGGGAGAGACAAATCCCTGACGATTCGCTCACTGCCTCCATGTGGTTCGGGACTGTACCCAACTAAAAGCTGTTTGCACGATTCTTTTAAGCCGTGAGGATAATAATCAAAGCACAGTAGGAACTCACATGAGACAAATGGTGGTGTCAGGTCGACAGACTAACCTGTACTCATGTCATCTGAGAACTGCTATCTGACAATAGATATAATGCCATCTAGCATGTTTTCGGCGAGTCCGTCCAGTGTACTCACCTTCAGTGAGCACCTGCATACTATCTTAGGTGACCAACTGACACTAATAGCTTGTAAGACCGGCTACCGCCCCTTGTCGGGGTCTCGAAAAGTATACTGATTGGTAAGCGCTTTCGCGCGTCGTATTTTTAAAGTTCTAAAGTTAGTTGCAATCAGGACAGGTTCGCTTGGTAACTAGCCGCGATGAGTACGGGTCGTCCGCAGGGAGACGGTGCGTTCTACGTTCTTGTTATCATGAGTTAATGTGCGTGGCGGAATGGTTCGTTTCTAACCTAAGTGTATATATGCACAATATAAGTTTGTTAGGAATAACTAGGTTAGTATAAGTTATGGATTTTCATACTCAATCCTTTGTGCCGAACTTGACTATTGAAGCTAGAGCAATCGGCAACAACGTGGATTAGGGTGCTTAAGCACGGTATTAGTGAAATCCAGCTTATTGACCCTTGTCCATCCGTTCTTGTCTCTTGGCTTTCGCTTCTGGCCAAACCGAACGCAACCGGTCACGGTTAAGGATCACCGATAGCTTGGTAGGGTAATGTGCTTAACGGAGCGCTTGTGTAAGGTTTGGACGAAGTTCAATTGGAAAATATTTGGAAAAGGAAATGAGAAATGAAAACATTAACTTACACAACCAATTTATTTCCTAACAACACCATATTCACAAACCAAAAAAACATCAAAAAGAAATAGCAAAGGAAATGATACAAAGAAAAGAATGAAACAACATTACAAGTAAGTAAATGGCAAGATAATAAAAGAGCAGGTAAGTAAATGGCAAAAATGAAAATACAAGTAAGTAAAAGAGATAGAAATACTAAGAACCAAAAGCGATATTACAAACCATGGGTTCAATAACCTAAACTTAAATTTGCAAGCTCAATGAAGAGCTTGCAAGATCAAGAGAAGGCTAAGAACTCAAGGCAAAATGAAGGCAAAATGAAAACTTTATTGATTCCAAGTAATGATACAACTCTTAAGTTCAATAACCAAAACTTAAACTTGGAAGCTCAATGAAGAGGTTGCAAAATCAAGAGAAGGAAAAGAACTCAAGGGAAACTAGCTATGTATAAGAACAAAAAGAAAACAAAAAGAGTATGAAGTCTTGGAAAAAAAAGTATACAAAGTATGACCCTTCTCTCTTGCTCACCGATTTGCCTTTTATAGGCACAAAAGAAGATTAAACAAGTAATAAAAATGATTTGATGTGACAGCAAGGGAAGGCCAGACAAAAATTTGGGACATTTGGACATGGTGGGGCCGGCGAGATCGGGCATTTGAGAGATGTCACCGGTTTTTTGTTAGACATTGGGGCTCGTGGTTGTTGTGTGATATTGTGTGCTCTCCACAATTCCACTAGTATTGCTTGATTTCCTTGTAGAAGCCTAAGTTGTACTCAGTAGTTTGGAGGGAAACTTGATACTTTATATCACATCACATCTTTTTGCATTTATAACACATTACTTCTTACTTGTGGCCCTTGCATCATGGTATCCCCACCATGGTCCATGACAAAGAGTTGTGTGCACACTTGCATTGTGTTGGATCAAAATAGTGATCACACATTTATTTGCTAAAGAACTCTTTGGGTATCGATCGATTTGCAGTTCCGGTTGTAGTGTCGGCTCACAAACGTTATATCCGTGATTTTGAGTGATATTTCCAGTATTGTGTCACGGATACCTGTAATCTGTATTTACTGAGCAGACACTGGTTAATAGTACCGATCTATAAAAAAATAGATAATGAATGAATGGTATTAAAATATAGTTTCTGTGATAAACATATACACTAGTTTACTACGGAGTATCGGTGCCCAGTCTCGATATTCTCTCGATTAGGGATATTTAAGGATATGCTTATGGACTACCCAGCTCTCACGTATATTATCGCCATCATAATACTGGTAGTCAAGCAAGAATCTTATGGGATCTATTAACATGTAATAGTGAACTGTAATATCACATAATGCATGTACATGATGATAAAGTCAAACCAGATAGTATACTATCATCTCGAGTAAGACTGTTCTACCCGTATATCTCCTCCTTCAATCATCATAATCGCCTACATGCGATTACAATAATTGCCTTGAAGGCATTATATCCAACACCTTGATAGGTAAATTATTCTAAGATTCATATGTTATGTCTTTTATCTTTTTATTTTTATCTTTGTAATTTCTTTTATTTCCTTATTATAATGAAATGTTTATTTGGCTAGGACACCGTGCAGTAGGCTCTCATATGGACCGGTGCAGCCCGCTGGTTATTTTGCAATTAGACCTCTATACTCCAGTGGCCCCGTTTTCTCTTCTTGACCCTATCCATCGTTCTCAAGAAAAAAAAAAGATTTAGGTCATCCATTCCTATTTCATAAAGAATCTGTACAGCTTCATTCTTAACTCATAATTAATATTTAAATCCCATAGAAATTCTACTATAAATTCATATGCATCGCATTAGCCAAAAACTAGCCTACATTAACTTATATGACATATTGTGCATTTAAGTTATATGGAGCATTAATCGGTTTCCATAGTCACAATCAGTATCATAGAGGTCGAATTGAGAATAAGAAAACGTGTGTTTATTTATATTTTTAATTTTCTTTAGTAATACATTTATTTATTCAAATAAACTAAAGAATGAAATAGAGAGGGAAAGAAATCACGTTAATGAATTGCTTGCAAAACTCAAGATACAAGACTTTAGTCTAAAATAAAAAGGCTGAACTCATAAAACTACCGAATTTTTGCCTCAATTACGAGAAACAATCAAATTCTCACAAAATTACGAGAAACTACCATGCTTTGAAATTTTTGTGGTAGTTTCTTGCAATTATTGCTGATGTGGCATTTTATTTATGGTAGTTTTTCGTAGTTTTTGAAAGTTTTATAGCAGTTTCATATAGGTTTTGAAAGTTTTGTGTTAGGTTTTTTATCTATTTAACAAGAATTTGGTAGTTGCTGGTAATTATGCCAAATTACTTGATAGTTTTATGAAATTAAGCCAAATAAAAATAGATACAATGGATATTCATATTTTGAATCTTTTGCTCTACTTTTTGTAAGTATGAAGTTGAATTGAAAAGTTGACATCATTCCTCCAGGCCCCCTTAATAAGATGAGGTTCTTATACAAGGAAAACACTAGAGATGTTTTTGTTTAGCACACAAATCTCACATTTCAATGGATTTATTTGTTGCTTAAAGGTGCATAGTAAATTGTGTGAAATCTAAATGTTGCAAGCATAGAATTTTTTGGGCCTCAAAATGGTTAAAAGCATTATAAATCTAATTGATGAATTGGGATTAAAATGACATATTTACTAATCAAATTGATGAATTGGGATAATATAAATCTAAGCTTATTATAGTTAGTGAATCAAAGGGGGAAGATGTAAAATTATCTTGAGAGAAATCAATGAAAAAACCTTAGACAAGATAGTGAAATCAAAGAAGCAAATATTAGATTGTATAAATGAGGGGATATTAAGTGAAATAAAAATAAAAGTAAATTAACTTAAAACGGACCAAGAAAAAACTCATGATATCAAATAATGACACATTATGGATATAAAAAAATATCATTTTTCCATAGTTAAGGTTGCTAGAGATTTTCGACAACTTATATAAACGTGTATGGTTGAAAAAACGTGTATCATCGTGAGGAAGTGGTTCATTTGAAAAGAAATGTTGGTTTGAAAGAAGTACAAGAATTTTGCATGCCTTGGAAAGCTAAAAGGGTAGTTTAGTAGAGAAAATAAGAGACAAATTAGGATGAAGCTTTGAATCCTAACCCAAGTTACTCCTAACACAAACATATACTCACATTAAGATTACAGAAGGTCCTATTTAATCAATTAGTAAGTTGTAAGGGTGGTATGTAGAAATAGTTTGTTTTAGGGGTTGTATCTAAAAGTAACTAAGTTTTAGAGGTTCAATATAGAAAAAATCCAAAATAAGTATGATTGTTTTAAGCTTTTGTTACATGATTTCTAAATCCAAAGCACATCTTCTACTTTGCTTAAGAAATAAACTAACATCTAAAATGCAACATTAACAATACCTTGCTCTTTCAACTTCTCCTTCAATTTATAAGGGAATCTAACTAATTCACAGGAGATGAATTATGAAGATCTTCTGCTTGGAGATCAACAGGATCTTCATTGCAGTGTATGTCCTCACTTCCAACCATGTAGATCGAGACGGTATGCATCATTAACAAAAAAATTTAAAATAAAATGTTTTATAGTAGTTTGAAAAGTGATTATTAGATTTTGCACTAACATGTTTTATTTGATATTGCAGACATCCCGATAAAAGATGAAACTGGGATCAACCGTTCAACTGGTTTCCACGCACGCAAAGAAAAGGAGTGGCAAAGTTGTCGCAACTGAGCTAAATCCTAGAGAGACACGAGTGGAGACAATCCAAAAGGACGTAATTCTCCCTATAGTTGAATGGAAGAAAATGATTTATGCAGCCGATCCAAAACGTTTGTAATACAACTTGTTAATTACTGTTGATATTTGTAATTCCACGTATTGCAAGTTTCATGTTATGAAAATCATCATCAAATAAAATCATACATGATCTTTTTGATCAATTTTACAATGTATAATAATCAACAAATAGAAGTTGCATATTAAATTAGCAAAAGAAACAGAAGTTTCATTTGATTTCTTAGAGTTTTTTATGCATGATGAATTTACGGAATAGATGATTAGAATGAAGTAAATGGAATGAAATGAATTAATTTAGATGTATCGTTATGTGATCATAAATTAATTTAGAGTGCAAAACTAAATGAAATGAATGTGAGGAAGCAGGAATAGAAGAGGAAATGACAACAAACATTAATGCATAAACAACAGCAAAATTTGTTTAGTAGCCCTTCAGCAAGAGATCGTAATCCAATTTAATTAAGAGAATAGCAAATTCATGATCTTAATTTCCTATCAAAAATATAATAATTTGGAGCAATACAAATGGACAACCCAAGTCCTGAAACATTGAATTGATCTTTACATTTACTGCAACGAATGGCTCTACGTCTAAACCGTAAGGTCATATATACATAAATTTGTTTAGTAGGGACAACGAATGCCCCTACGGTCTAAACCGTAAGGGTATATATACATTAAAAAAATTATAAAAATTTAACATATGCAGTTGTCCCTATAAAGCCATAAGAGAAGGCCCTACAGTTGCCACCATAGAGACAAAATTGGGCATTTAAAAATTAAAAACCAAAATTTTCCCCTCCCTGTTCCCACAGTATCCTAACATTCCTCAAATTTATTTCCCCTAAAATTTCCCCGTCCTCGTCGCTTCCTTCTTCCTCGTCGTTTCCTCCGATCTCCAGTGCCATCATCGTCTCTACCTCTCATAGTATCCTAATGGCGTCATTTGATTGTTAGAGTTTTTGCGTTCTTAGTTAATTACCGCAATCAAGACGGTTTCGCTTTGTAACTAGCCGGTTGAGTACGGGTCGTCCGCAGGGAGATCGGAATCTTTTTCTATGTGCTTTAACGAGTTAAGTCCAAATGTCCAGGTTTGTTTGAGATTAACTATGTGCTAAAATATATATAAAGAGAGCTTGTTAGGGTTTGGATTTGGTTAGTTTGAGATAGGAGTCGCTCACTTTTTTCGTTGCCACTCTCAATATCGGTGTTACGGTAATCGGCAACAACGGTGATTAGCACGACTAGAAATGAACTTGCGAGTATAAACTAGGCTTTCCAACGCTTAGTTTCTTCCTTTTGGTCCTTGTCCATCCGTTCTTGGCTCTTAGCCTTAACATCCGGTTAATTCAACCACAACCGGTCTCGCTAAGAAATCACCGCTATCATGTAGGATAAGGTGCCGTTGGGAGCGGATTGTGGTTCAATTAACGGGAGTCCGAATTAAGATGTTGGGTAAGAAAAGAGTGAGAAAAATTTTCTTCTCTCAAACTTTCCTTATCCTACCCTAACAAGTGGGAAACTACTCACCCATTATAAAAGAAAAGGAAAATACAACAAAAGGAGGAAGATAGAAAGAAAGGGGTTAGAAGATTACAACTAGCTATTTGAGACCACACTTTGGCAAGGATCAAGCTTAAACATCATTGTTGTAAGGATAAAGAAAAATAGAAGAAGAAAGAAAAAAAATAACAACTAGATTAGCAAATGAAAATTACAAGCAAATATAATTAACAAACTAACAAGACAAGCATGATAAAGAAAAGAACTCTTTTATTCATCACTTCACTTATAAAAGCTCACTACAAGATTTTAATGGAGAAAGATGAAAAGAGTAAGAAGAACTACAAAAATCTATCCTAAATTCTAACACAAAAATAAGCACCCTTTACTTGGATTTGTTCTAGGCTATTTATAGGCAGGAAACTGAAATCCTAGGAATACAATCTGGCCCAAGATGAAATGTCCAAACTACCCTCAAAATCTGAGTTGACACCAAGTCAACTCGGCCGCGGATCCGCCGCATATATGGCATATCGGCGGCGGTTCCGCGGCCATTTGGTGGAGTTGACTTGTCATTTTTTTCTGGGTTTCTTCATGTTGTTGTTCTTTTCAGTTTGGTATACTTGGTTTCTCAAAAACTCTTCATTTTTCTTTCAGATTTTCAGCAGATCAAAAGGTGATTTGATGTGGACTTTTTGCCATGATTTTCTTGAGCTCCGTGTAGAAGTCTTGGATCTTGTGTTGACCTTGTGCTTTGTGCATGAAAATGACCATTGATTTGCCATTTATCCTTTAAACTAGTGTGCGGCAACATACGGATAGCGAGCGGAGATCCGTATTTTATCTGTGGTTGGCAGTAGTCCAGAATTTGTCGCGCTTTTCCATGAATTTCACTGTTAGAGCTGAGAACCTGTAACCTGCAATTATTTAGCAAACACGGATCAAGAGTACCTACCTATAAGCAATGTGATCAAAAATGGGTGGTATAAAAATGCAAAAATTTTATATGAACAAATACCCCCAAACTTATCATTTGCTCGTCCCGAGTAAAGCCAATTTATTCACAAAAATTCCTAACCTCACTTTCGCAGAGAACGCGATTGCACTTAGCATGTGCAACAAGCCGTTAAACCTCTAGGTGTCCCTAATAGGAGGAGTGTTGTCTCTTGAGTGTTTTCAGCGGATTACACCTACAAAATCCCGTCAAGCTAGTTTTGCGGAATAATTATGATTCTAATCCCAAGGTTTTGTTTTAAAGCAAGCAATTCTATTATCCTGAATTTAGAACTATCGAACATTTAGTTTTCACACCTCGCTTCTTATTTAACTTAAAATTCTATATGTCTTTACGTGCAGTGCAGATAGTGTCGTTAACTTTCAAAAAGATCGATTAAAGTCGACATGTCACAAAATAAAGCCCAGATAAAGATTTAAAAAGGATCACACAAGTTTTGTAAAAAGTTAAGTACATCTTAAGTTTTGTTTTCCAGTTAGGTTTCAAATTCAGAATTTCTATCTTTCTTAACAGGAAACTAGGTCTTATTTTTCACTCCACCTTTTTCTTGTTTTCGTTTCATACACACCTCTGTGAACGTGCAATAGTCTTTATCATAGAATAAAACCTTCATACATCCGCTAGAAATATTTTTATAAAACCTGCCTTTTGTCAAGATTATTCTCACACAAAGAACTGTTATGAATTTTAACTCGGAGAGAACACTTGTTTGACTTTGTTTTAATCTGGACTTTCTAGGCTTCTTTAGCGAGCTTTGGGCCAATGCACCAAAACCAGTTGGTTTTAGGGCATTAGGTGTAAAGATATCCCGGCGGACTTAATTGCTCAAGTTACCTAGGCCCTAAAACAAAAAACCAATTTTGGCGTGAAAATCATAACGATTTAATATGAACGGAGATATAACCGGTTGTTCAAATATTTTTGGATAAAAGACGTGTTTAGTGGTTTAGGTGTGTAATCACTTCAATCAAGTTTCAGATGGGCTATTCTTCAGAATTAGTTCTTATTAAAACATCAATAATATCCTTTCATATCCGCCTTTCTTTATAAACTCTTCTTGATATTACTTATTTCAGAACAAATCTATTTGATCCTCAGAAAATAGTTTATCAATTTGAAAGTGTTTAGACATAAAAGACCTGTCATCTAATTTTCGAAACTCATGACATGTGTAGTGTAATGTAAAGATGTATATTAGCTATAGTTAACATCAAACGAGAGTTATCTTTCAGGTTTTCAAAATATAAAAATAGGATATAGTTGTTCCTATCTTATTAGACAAAACCGTCGAAATATTGAATCTAAGTTCTCCCACTAGCTAACTTGACAACAAAGTTTTTATGTTTTTAGAAAATTTTCAGATTTTTATGGGTTTTAATAAGTATGCAGATGCAAAATATACACATGAATGCGAAGGTTAAGAATGCGTACCGAGCGTACCCCCAAACTTAAACTAGACAGTGCCCTCACTGTCATTGCATTAAAAATTATTGAAGGGTCAAAATTGTCGGTTAGATATACACATTTTTTTTTTGTGAAATGAGCATCACCAGACAAGATTGCTCGTCGAAAATGGATATGAACCGGACAAAAATATCCACATATATATACATACCCCCAAACTTGTTTGAAACAGTGTCCGCTGTTTGGCTGGATAACCGAAGTTTGGTGGTAGGCAAAGGAAGATTATGCAGGGTAAACCGGCTCCGGTAATGCCAGGAGCTCCTCTGTTGGTTCAGCGCTAAGGTATGGTTTTAGTCTGTATCCGTTTACTTTGAAAAATGAACCGTCCTTTCGATTTTCCAAATCCACAGCGCCTTGCGGGTATACATTCCGCACAAAAAATGGCCCTTTCCAGCGAGATCTGAGCTTTCCTGGATGGAAATGTAGCCGGGTGTCGTAAAGCAGTACCTGTTGACCAGGTGCGAAAGTTTTGCGCAAAACGTGTTTATCGTGAAACACCTTCGTTCAGTTCTTAATGACAACCGCGTTTTTGTAAGGTGATAGAGTATCGTGAAACACCTTGCGCAAAGCTCGTTCAACTCGTTTAACAACAGCTTCCGATGGTTGCCCGCATCTTCGAGAGATAGATTCAGCTCCTTTATCGCCTAAAATGTGCGATACTCTATTTCCACTGGAAGGTGGCAAGCCTTTCCGTAAACAAGCCGATAGGGAGACATACCAAGATCGGTCTTATAAGCAGTTCGAAATTCCCAAAGGGTATCAGTGAGTGTTAAAGACGAATCCTTACGGTTCTTGGAAATCGTTTTCTCCAATATCTGCTTGATTTGTCGATTTGAAAGCTTAGCTTGCCCACATGTTTGGGGGTGGTAGGGCGTTGATAGCTTATGATTAATGGAATACTTCCACATCAAGGCCTCGAAAGTCCTATTACAGAAATGAATTCCATTGTCACTAATGATCGTGCGGGGGTGCCCAAACCGGGAAAAGATGTTTTACTTAAGAAATCTAATGACAACCTTGTTGTTGTTAGTCCGGCTGGGAACAGCCTCGATCCACTTAGAGACATAATCAACAGCGAGAAGAATGTACAAGTTCCTAAAAGAGCTGGGAAACGGCCCCATAAAATCAATCCCCCAAACATCGAAAATCTCCACAACCAAGATTGGTTGGAGCGGCATCTCGTTTCTCCTGGATATCCGGCCCAAGTGTTGGCACCGAGAGCAGGTCTTGCAGTAATCATGAGCGTCTTTGAAGAGTTGTGGCCAGTAGAAACCACACTGCAAGATCTTCTCGGCTGTCTTTCTGGGGCCAAAATGTCTGCCACACGCTTGATCGTGGCAAAACGACATCACACTCTTGAATTCATTATCAGGGACACACCAACGAAGAATCTGGTAACAATACTTGAACAGATAAGGCTCGTCCCAGTAAAAGTGTTTTACTTGGGATAAGAATCGAAGTCTGTCCTAACTTGACCATTCATTCGGTAGTAGTCCTGTGGCCAAATAGTTCACAATATCTGTGAACCAGGGTTCACATGATACTGTCAAGAGCTGTTCATCCGGAAAAACGTCGTTGATCAGAATTTGAAGCGACGGCGAAGAAGGAAGTCGTGAGAGATGGTCGGCGACTACGTTTTCACATCCTCTTTTGTCCTTGATGACAAGGTCAAACTCTTGAAGTAAGAGGATCCAACGTATCAGCCGAGATTTTGCATCCTTCTTTGCAAAAAGATGGCGAAGAGCTGAATGGTCTGTATAGACGATGACTGGAGAGCCGATCAAGTAAGGCCTGAACTTTTCTAAAGCAAACACAACAGCCAAGAATTCCTTCTCGATTGTTGTGTAGTTTAGTTGGGCATCGTTCAGGGTTCGGCTAGCATAATAGATTATGTGCGGCATCTTATCGATGTGCTGTCCAAGGACAGCACCGATGGCAAAGTCGGATGCATCGCACATAATCTCAAATGGATACGTCCAGTCAGGAGGAGAGAGAATGGGAGCAGAAGTGAGTGAGCTTTTTAATGAATCGAACGTAGTCATACAGCTCGAGTTGAAGTCGAATGTCATATCCTTGGCCAGCAAAAGAGTCAAGGACCTAGCAATCTTGCTAAAGTCCTTGATGAACCGTCTATAGAAACCGGCATGGCCAAGAAAGGCTCGGATGTCTCCGACGCATCTGGGAGGAGGGAGATTGGAAATGACTTCAATCTTTACTTTATCTACCTCAATGCCATTTTGCGAGATGATATATCCTAAGACAATACCTTCACGCACCATGAAGTGGCACTTCTCCCAATTTAAAGTGAGGTTCTTGTCCTTACACCGGGTAAGGACAGCGTCGAGATGCAGCAAACACTCATCAAAGGAATCGCCGAAAATGGAGAAATCATCCATGAAGATCTCCAAGAATTATTCCACCATGTCTGAGAAGATTCCCATCATACACCGCTGGAAGGTAGTGGGCGCATTGCATAACCCAAAGGGCATGCGACGATATGCAAACGTGCTGAAAGGATAGGTGAATGTGGTCATGTCCTGGTCTTTTTCGATGATGGGAATCTGATTATAGCCGGAGTAGCCATCCAGAAAGCAGTAGTACTCGTGTCCAGCCAATCGTTCAAGCATTTGGTCAATGAAAGGTAGCGGAAAGTGGTCTTTCCGCGTTGCGGCGTTGAGCTTTCTATAATCAATGCATACTCGCCACCCAGTCTGGGTGCGAGTAGGGATTAACTCGTTCGCCTCATTAGTTATGACCGTTATGCCCGACTTCTTGGGGACAACGTGAATGGGGCTAACCCACTGGCTATCAAAGATAGGGTAAATAATACCACTATCCAGACACTTTACGATCTCCTTTTTTACAGCCTCCTTCATGACTGGGTTGAGTCGCCTTTGTGGATCCCTGACTGGTTTGGCATCATTCATCAGATGAATGTGATGTTTAATGATCAGGAGACTAATCCCCTTGATGTCCGCCATTGACCAGCCAAAAGCTTGCCTATTGCTGTGCAAGACCGTAAGAAGGGCTTTCTCTTGCTCTGGAGCTAGAGAAGCCAAGATGATAACAGGAAGGGTCTCGTTCTCACCCAAGTAAGCGTACTTAAGGTGAGACGGCAACGACTTAAGTTCGAGCGTTGGAGGTGAAACGATTGAAGGCAAGATTGGTGAAAAGGTCTCGAACTCAAAGGATTCCAGCAAAGATTCCAAACGAGTGTAAGCGATCGAGTTGGATGGTTCAGCTAACTCATTCGGAAATTCAAAGGATTCAAACGCGGGAGGTGACTGGCTAAGATCGTTCGAGAAAGTGAAACACTTGTAGTCATTGTCGGGCGCAGAAGCAACAGCAGGTTCGAAGAGGAACGCACTAGTGGCGTCAAGATTGTGCTGTGATCGAACAAAAACTCCTCGAATTCACAGTCCTCTGGGGTGATCTCCTGGATCGAACAAACGTCTAGTATATGAGTATTAGGTTCAGAGGGCTGATTCCCCAACCTAAAAATGTTGAGTTCAATTGTTATGTTTCCAAAAGATAGGTTCATCGAACCATTTCGACAATTGATCACAGCATTTGAGGTTGCAAGAAATGGGCGACCGAGTATCACCAGAATTTGATTCCGGGGGTTAGCTACAGGATATGTGTCTAAAACAATGAAGTCAACGGGGAATCTTAAGTCCCCAATCTTGATTAACACATCCTCTAGCTCACCCCTAGAATGGGTGATCGATCGGTCTGCCATTTGGAGAGTACAGTGTGTGGGTTTCAGCTGTCCTACACCTAGTTGCTCATATACTGAGTACGGAAGCAGGTTAACACTGGCACCAAGATCCAAAAGTGCGCGGTTGATGTTCTTATCCCCAATGGTTATTGAAATCGTAGGACAGCCAGGGTCCTTCCATTTTAAGGTAAAGATTGGGTAAGAGTATCACTCACGGCATTGGCTAAGAAAACCTTCTTGGGTAACTGAGATTTCCTCTTCTTAGTGCATAAGTCCTTCAAGATTTTAGCACAGGAAGGGACTTGTTGGACTGCATCTGAGAGGGGAATGTTGATGTTAACTTGCTTAAACAACTCCAGAATCTTCTCCATTTGTGGATTTTGTTTATTGGACCTCAACCGGTTTAGAAATGGAACGTTTTTGAAATTGGTTGAGTCCAATACTTGTGGAGGAGATTGTGGAGTTGGAACGGATCCCAGAGCTGGTATTTTCGTGGAGTGAGATATGGGTTCGTTCTGAGCAGTGGAAGAAGAAGAGCCTTTTGAAGAATGGAGAATAGGCTCAGAAGACGAAGAAGAAGAAGAAGAAGCGGCCGGGGTGTCATCATCTGTGCCGACGTTGTTGTGCAGCATCCTTCCAGATCTCAACATAGTTACGGCACTTACATTATAATTCTGTTGTTCAAGAGCAACATGTACATTATGTGAGGGACCAGGTGTTCCCTCATAAAATTTCGGGAAAGAAACCCTAATGGGGCATCACGTGCTCACACGTGACCAAGGGTCACGTGCTGACACGTGATGGTTTACTAGGAACTCTGTTATAATAGAATTGAATTCTAATCAACAGGAGTCACGTGCCCACACGTGATGGGCCTTTAAACCCACTGAAAGGGATTAAAAAATATAATAAAAACTAAGAAAAACCCTAATGGGGCATCACGTGCTCACACGTGACCAAGGGTCACGTGCTGACACGTGATGATTCCTTAGTTCTTTAAAACAGCAGAATTAAATTCTGGTTAAAATGTTAATCAAGGGGGGTCACGTGTCAACACGTGATGGGTTCCTAAGCTCTTTAATTAATAGAATTAAATTCTATTTAAATGATCAAACAATGGGATCACATGCCAACACGTGATAGGCTTTTAAAGCCTTCTGAACTAATAGAATTAAATTCTAATTAAGAAGGAATCGAGAACCCTAATTGGAAAATATTTCTCTAAATCTTTCCAAACAAAAAAAAAAGATTATGCTCTGTAAAGTGGAGCACAGTTGGATTAAAAATCCAGTGGTGATTAAAAATCACCAATTTATAGAAAGATTCTATACAAGGAAAGATTTCACTGAAATTCACCAAGAATAACAAACAGAATATCTTTTGGATTAAAAATCCAATGGTGAATACAATTCACTGAGTGATCTAAAAGATCATGTTGGTTACAAAATCAATTAAAATCTTTCAATGAAAGATTGACTAAATAAACTGATTCTTTTCTTTCTCCTATAAATAGGAGCCAAGAAGAGAAAAGAAGGATCCTTGGAATTTATTTTTGAGATATACAACAATAGAGAGAAAAAGAGAGGAGAATTTAATTCTCAAGAGAGAAAAAGAAGATCTCTTCAGAAAAAGAAACCCTAGGTGAGAAAGGGAAAGAGATCTAAGCTCCATAAAACAAAAAAGAGAATTTAATTCTCAAATTAAGAGTTTAACTCTTCTGAAAAGAACCTAGTTCTTCCTTTGGTTGAAGATCTGCAGAAGCAGATCTCCCCACAAGTTGAGAATTTAATTCTTATCGGGGAGATTATGCCATGCAGATTCAAAACTTAGAGAGAGAATTGAGTTTAGGGAATTTAATTCTCCCAAATTCATAGGAATTTAATTACTCCAAATGAAACTAGGGTTTAACCCTACACAAGAATTTAATTCTTTCAAATTCATAGGAATTTAATTTCTCCAAATGAAACTAGGGTTTAACCCTACACAAGAATTTAATTCTTTCAAATTCACAGGAATTTAATTCCTCCAAATGAAACTAGGGTTTAACCCTACATAAGAATTTAATTCTTTCAAATACATGGGAATTTAATTTCTCTAAACAGAACTAGGGTTTAACCCTATAAAAGAATTTAATTCTTAAAACAAGATACTTAAAACTCTCCATGCACGTAAAGATCAAGTATTCAACATGATCACGTGATAACACGTGACCTTTCATCCCAACGAACAAAAAGGAATGAATAAAGCATGCTCGCATGCCCCCACGTGACCTTTAAATGACTCCTTAAAATAAGAAGGAATTAGCCCAGAGGCAATGCCTCACATGCTCCCACGTGACCCTCAAAATAAAAGGAACAAAGCCAAAGGAAGTAATGATTTAGGGCGCCCTCACGTGTCCTCACGTGACCCCTAATAAACACTCTAATAATCAATGCATGGATACCCATCACGTGCCCACACTTGATGGCCGTTAAGATAAAGTGTTTAACACTTATTTGAATATTCTGGCAACAAAATAAAGGAAGTCTGGCCCTATCTCCAGATGCCTCACGTGACCCTACGTGACCAATTCAATTTTAGTGTTTAACACTACTTTAAGCACTTTGTCCTTAGTGTTTTCAGCACATCATGTGAGAGCACGTGATCACCAAATATCCTCTAGTGTTTAACACTAGTTTAAAAACCAAGCTTAGCCCAAATTGGCTAAGTTTTCCAGAGGCAAATCTCCCCTTCAAATGAACCATAAAATCCAGAGCTATAATGAATAGTTAGTGCTCAGCTAAAGACTAAATGTTGTCAGAGCCCCCAGACCCCTGTTTAGCATTGCTAAATAACGGGGAGGTTGAACCCAGACAAATGTTCAACAGTCCAATAAAAGGCCAACATTTCAAACTTAATTAGACTTAGCCCAAGTTGGCCATAAGTCCTCAATTCAGATATAACTGAGCCAATGTGCTCATAATCTAATTAATTGATCTTAGTTCCAAATTGGACTACAGATTTCCCAATCAAATTTGGTTCAAGGGTACATCTCTGTTAGGTTTACCTAGCACCCTATGAAAGGTTTGGAAGCATCACATGTCACAAAGATTAAGATTTTAGAGTGCTAAGTGAACACACAAAGAATCAATCCTAGAAAATTAGGGTTTCAGAACTTTAATCAACATCACATGTAACAAAGACTAGGGTTTTGAGAGTACAACCTTTGTAGCTCCCTACGCTAGACTCCTTGGCCACTTGAGCGTTGGAGAAGGGTTCGCTTGAGGTTTTCTAGTGTCCACGACGATCCACCCGAAGCTCCTTTGTCCAAGTTTGCAACTTCACTTTATCAAGAGAAGAGAATGAAGCTAACACTCTAAACAAGTGGGCAAGACTTGTGTAGAATGATGTTGTGGTGGCTATTCTCACTTCAAAAACCTAACTTGATGAGTGTTTTGCTCACTAGAGAAATCTAGAGAGCAAAAGAAGAAGGAGGAAGAAGATGATGGCCTTTTTGAACAAGAGTAAAAGATAATTCCTTTATGAAAAATGGAAAATATATGTATATATATTTTTCACTTCTCATCTCAAACCATGGTTATATTATATGGATATTTATTTTACTTGAGTTAAAACAAAAGAGGAAGATTAACTCATGGTTAATAAGTAGGTGAGCATGGTTAGTTGAAGAAGAGTGTAGAATCAAGACCATGAATTATCCTTTTCTTTTTCTTTTTGTTTTAACACAAATAGAAATAATAATCCATATAAATAACCAAGATGTGAGTCTTATATTGCCACCATTTTCTATGTATATACAACTATGAAGGATGATGTATGTATGTATGTGTGCATGCACATCCATATGTGCATGAATCAAGAAAGAATGCATACATGCATGCATACATCCAAAAATACAAGAAAGGATTTCTAGTGAGAAACTAATAGTTAAATGATAAATCAACACTTGATTTATCAATCCAGCCATATCACATACGACCCTACCAAAAGCAAGCCGCCCGATCAATATACAGTATCTCATACGCACATTTTAACCGGGTCCATGCGCATATCGCATACGCACACCACAACGTTTCGCCTGGACTAGGTAACTCCTTCGTGGGACTCTAAGATTTGTCAATACGCCGGCAGTGAATGATGATCATATCAAGCACCCCCAAGCCACAAGCGATCAGCTAAACGTAACGGCCACCCGGGTATTGAGCGATCAGAGGAAAACAAGCGAACCTGCTATAACTCCCGTCGAGCCAACTGGCAACACTACCGTACAGTCCGGTCACTTCGTCAGATATGCTGCATATCGAGCCTAGGGATGGTCACGTCGACCCCAATAACTCAATTAGTCATGCCGGTGAATGGTCTATAACAGATCGAGAAACTACTGATAATACTTATCAGTAAATATCAGTAGCCCTGGCCAAGGACTTACTGATATAACCAGTAGAGCACAACACAACATCAACTCCCAATACCGGGAGAGACGAAATCCTTCCTATCGCTCATCGCCTTCGTGTGTCTCGGGACTGTACCCAACGGCCACCTGTTTGCACGACTCAGTAGAGCCGTGGTAGGGTGGTAATCAAAGTACAGTGGGAGAGCACACAAGACTCTATGACGATCTCGGGTCTACAGACTAACCTGCACCAGTGTCACCTGAGAACTGCTATCCAACGATAGATATAATTCCATATAGGAGTTCTCGGTGAGTTCCTCCAGTATACCCAGTCACCACTGAGCACCCGTATATGCTCTGGATGTCAAACATCGATGAATGTGGGAACATTCATCGCCCATCGTATGGGTCTAGTATCATATAAGCTAGTCTACTCTGGTATATCAATGCCCCATCTCGATATACCTACGACTAGGAACATTCCAGGATATGCTTATAAATTACAGATGTCCCACCAGTATGATCTTCATCATAATCACAGTAGTCAAGCCGATATCCTCAGGGCTTTATCAGCATGTATGAATGAATAAAAGCATGATCAAATCTATATGTCAGATAAACAAGAACCAGATAGCATACTATCATGTCGAGCAAGAATGTACACTGAATATATATATACATGTACAGATACATCCACTATCATATAATGGCCTCTAGGGCATACATATATCCAACAATCTCCCACTTGCACCAAGGCCAGTTATTGGCGTATCTCATACCCAACATCTCAAAAAGTCGCTCATGCTGCGGATGAGAGAGGGCCTTGGTGAATGGATCCACGGCGTTATTCTTTGTGTCTACTCTCCTAATCTCAATCTCGCGGCGATCTACAATCTCCCGGATCAAATGAAAACGCCTCAGGATGTGTCTGGACCGCTGATGGGACCTGGGTTCCTTGGCTAACGCCATAGCCCCATTATTATCACAATACAATGGTATTGGATCAATAATGGTTGGAACTACTCCTAGCTCTGAGACGAACTTCTTCATCCAGACGGCTTCCTTGGCGGCATCATTCGCATCAATGTACTCAGCTTCCATCGTAGAGTCTGCAACGGTATCCTGTTTGGAACTCTTCCAACTTACCGCCCCTCCATTGAGGGTAAATACAAACCCAGAGATAGATTTGCTGTCGTCCTTATCGCTCTGGAAGCTCGAATCGGTAAAGGCCTCCATTTGGAGATCTCCATTACCATACACCAAGAACAATTCTTTAGTCCTTTGTAAGTACTTAAGAATGTTCTTCACAGCTGTCCAGTGATTCTCCCCTGGGTTGGATTGATACCTGCTTACAACACTAAGTGCATAAGCTACATCTGGGCGTGTACACAACATCGCATACATTATATATCCTACTGCTGAAGCATAGGGTATAACGCTCATGCGAGATTTCTCTTCATCGGTCTTTAGGCAAGAGTCCTTGGAGAGAGTGACCCCATGGCAAGCGGGTAAGGCACCCCGCTTGGAGTCTTCCATACTAAATCTTTTTAGGATGGTGTTGATGTACCTGGTTTGGGACAATCCCAATAACCTTTTGGATCTATCCCTATAGATCCTTATGCCCAGAATGTATGTGGCATCACCTAGGTCCTTCATGGAGAACCTTAGTGATAAGAAAGATTTGACCGACTGTAGCATAGGAATATCATTTCCTATCAGAAGAATGTCGTCCACGTACAATACGAGGAATGTGACAGCTCTCCCTACAGCCTTCTTATAAACACAAGGTTCATCTGGATTTTTGATGAAATCAAACTCTTTGATGACATCATCGAAACAGATGTTCCAACTCCGTGATGCCTGCTTCAACCCATATATGGATTTAAGCAATTTACATGCTTTCCCGCTGCTCCCACTGTCAATGAAGCCCTCCGGCTGATCCATATAAACGCATTCTTCTAAATCCCCATTTAGAAATGCCGTTTTAATGTCCATCTGCCAGATTTCATAGTCGTAGTGAACAGCAATAGGAAGTACGATCCGAATGGATTTAAGCATGGCTACGGGCGAAAAAGTCTCGTCATAGTCCAAACCTGGTCTTTGACGAAAACCCTTCGCCACAAGTCTTGCCTTATAGGTCTCTACCTTCCCATCTACACCAATCTTTCTTTTAAAGATCCATTTGCACCCTACAAGTTTTACCCCAGGGGGTACAACGTCCAAAGTCCATACTTTGTTGGTGTACATAGACTCCATTTCGGATCTCATGGCATCCGGCCACTTCACAGAGTCTCCACTCGTGATAGCTTGCTGAAAACTGGTAGGATCATCATCCTCCATGATGCAGTCTTCTCTGTCACCATCAATGAGGAAACCGTAGTACCTCTCCGGTAGGCGAGAAGTCCTACCAGACTTACGGAGTGGTCGAGGTTCCTCAGTATCTATTGCAACAGCCGGTTCAACAAAATCGTCATTTATAGTTTGTGTCTCTAGAACCTCTTCTAGATCTACTACTTTGCCATCATCTTTATCTGTGAAAAACTCTTTTTCTAAGAATGTGGCATACTGAGAAACAAACACCTTTTGTTCCTCCTTGTGGTAGAATAGATATCCATAAGAGTTCCTTGGATATCCCACAAAGTTACACATGACTGACCGTGTCTCGAGTTTGTCCGGATTCTGCTTTTTAACATAGGCCGGGCAACCCCAAATCTTAATTCTCTTAAGAGATGGTCTCTTCCCATGCCATATCTCATATGGCGTGGTAGATACGGCTTTGGTTGGAACCCTGTTCAGTAGAAACGCTGCAGTCTCCAATGCATGCCCCCAAAATGAGACGGGTAACTCAGCATCACTCATCATGGAACGGACCATATCTAATAGGGTCCGATTCCGTCGTTTAGACACATCGTTGTGCTGTGGTGTGTATGGAGGAGTGAGCCGAGAGAGAATCCCATTCTCTTTTAGGAAGTTCGCAAATTCTGTACTGAGGTACTCACCACCTCGATCTGATCGAAGCATCTTGATACTCAAGCCGGTTTATTTTTCTACTTCTTATTTATATTCAATGAATTTCTCGAAAGCTTCGAACTTGTGTTTAAATAAAAATACATGACCGAATCTTGAGAATTCGTCAGTGAACGTAATGAAGTATGAAAAACCGCCTCTAGCCTGTGTAGACATTGGCCCGCATACATCACTATGTATGAGGCCCAGGAGCTCAGTAGCTCTTTCTCCGTGCCCGGTAAACGGAGTTTTGGTCATTTTACCCTTGATACAAGACTGGCAAGTCGCATAAGATTTATATTCAAAAGGGTTTAAATATCCATCTTTGTGTAACTTGTTTAGTCTTGTTTCGTTAATATGACCAAGTCTACAGTGCCAAAGAAAAGCTTCATTTGTTTCTGAAAGTTTTCTTTTATTAGTGTGTTGTATACTGAAAACTGTGTGTTGATTTAGGACGTATATCCCGTTATTAAGCCTACCATACCCAACCAACATTTGATTCAGGTGAATATTCATAACATTGTTCTGCAATACAAAATTATATCCTTCATTGTCTAACAAAGAAATTGATATTATATTACAAAGCATACTTGGTACAAAATAACATGGGTTCAAAACCAATATACATCCAGATGGCAACCCCAAGTGATACTCTCCCACTGCGACTATATGTACATTGGAACCATTTCCAACGCGGAGAGTATGGTCACCTGTCTTCAAAACCTTGCTATTTCTCAGCCCCTGCATAGAATTGCAAATGTGAGAACCTGAACCGGTATCCAATACCCAGGAAGCACAGTTTATTGAAAAACAGTTTTCTGTCACAAACGCACCTGAAGCAGAAGCATCCCCATGCTTCTTCTTGAGATTTAAGTACTCCGTGCAGTTGCGCTTCCAATGTCCTGTCTTGTGGCAATGAAAACATTCCCCTTTCCCCGAGTCTCCAGCTTTGGACTTTTCCTTTCCCTTCACCTTTTTAACTCCACCCTTACGATTGGTGGGCTTCTTCTTTTTCTTTCCCTTGGCCTTAGCTTTTGGGCGAGAAGAGGAAGACTGTCCAACAGTCATAACGGGAGTTTTTACTGATTTCATAGTGCTCTCTGCACTCCTTAACATATTAAGGAGTTCAGGTAGTTCCTTCTCCATGTTATGCATGTTGAAGTTCACTATAAATTGAGCAAAGGTGGAGGGGAGGGACTGCAGAATAATATCCGTATATTGTTCATTGTCTATCGTCCATCCAAGGTCCTCAAGCTCTTCTATAAGAGCTATTATCTTCAGAACATGGTCTCCTATTGGTGTGCCAGGGGCCATTCGCATCTGAAACAATTTCTTTGATGCTTCGTATCGTAATACACGGGATTGCTCTCCTTACAACTCCTTTGCACGGAGCAATATGGTTTGAATGTCCATATTCTCGTGCTGCTTTTGATGTGTATTGTCCATTGATGCAAGCGCGAGGCATTTGGCCGTGGCACATTCAGTGTCCCATGTCTTGAGGACTTCAATATCCGCAACTGAGGATTTTGGACCTGGGGTGGGCGGGGCTGAAGCCGTGAGGACATATGATACTTTATCATAAGTTAAGGCTATTTTCAAATTCCTCAGCCAGTCTTTATAATTGGTCCCATTCAGTTTATTTTTATCTAGTAGAAGCTTGAGTCCAGTCATGGGTATCTGCCATTAAGAGAGAGAAAAGAATACACTCAGCGAAAGCTCTTACATAGATCAGATTGGTTATTATCTTGTCTAATCGATGTTTTCCACTGCTTTAATCGAGTTTTTCTTTCAAACCTTAAAAAGAAAACTAGCTAGGATTAATTACAGTCTACAACTTCGCTAACCGTTCAGCCAGGCCAGTGTCCGTACTTGAGGGAGGTTCCCCGTGCTTTTGCACGGACCTAATTAAAGTAAACCTCGTTTTCCCAGAGGCGTAGCCCCGTTAACACCTTTTTAGACACCTAATGAGTTAGCTAATTGCAAACTGTAAAACTCTCCTAGGAGCAACTATTGTCCACAGTGGGCTCGGGATCCAACCATCATATGGAAGGTATGCAATCTCATTGCAAATTTCAACTATTGAAATTCCCGATGTGGTTTTTACCCCTAGTACTTATGACCTTAAATAAGGTCAACAAATCATAAGTACCAGTCAAGTTCTACCCGTCATTTCTTGATTAATTAGACCCACCCATATGACCCTTAACTATGGTCAACAAAGTCGTATGAATGTCCTAATTAATCTGCATCATATGCAGTGTAGGAAGACATCACTTAGCTACCGTACACTACGCCTTAACTAAAGTCAACAAACGTAGCACGAATACTAAGTACTCTACTTCCTAAAATGACGGAGGGTTGCGGATGATTTTTAAGAAAATCTTTAACGCTTTGAACTTGATATCGTTGTAGAATCAAATGGTTTTCAAAAGGAGTGGCTTAAGCTCCGCAGTTTTGAAATGTAGATTTTTCATAAAGAGCCGAGTGGTTTTCAAATCCGATTCTACAACATCTTTTTAGGTTTATTTTCTTTACATTAATCATATTAATGTAATCCCATCATTTAAGTCCTTAAGCCAATCACAGAAAAGAAACGAAAATAACACGTACGCTTATGCCATCCGCATTCGCCACAATGTTCCGTTATGCACTGTTAGGTTACTTAACTAACGGCATACCGGGACGGGACTAGCGCGGGTGTAAAACATAAGCAACGTCTACTATATATATCTCATATATAATATATCATTCGTCTCAGATATCTCAGAACACAGGCAGCAGAAACATATATATATATAATTTAGGATATACTAGGACGTCCGTATTTAGTATTTAGCCAATAATAGAAAATACGGATTCCACAGTCGCGATGAATAGCCAAACCCACACCCCTAGACCCCTACGAGAGCGGCAAGCGACCCTACCAATCCTAGAGTTTAGGAGACCCGGTCTCGACTCCTCGAAATGGCCTCCTACTGAACCCTAGAATCCGGTCACTTGTGCTCCCCTCCTTGGGTCTATTCTAATGCGGAAAAGTAAATAATATACAACACTGGTGGCATCAACCTCAACCCGGAAGTGCCCTGAATAAAAGAATATTACATTACATTTGAATTTTACATGAATGAAAAATAAAACTCCCATCTCACATAAAACCCCTGGCTATTCAATCGCGACAATCCTGCATATCATATCTCAGCAACACATAATATCATATATCATCAACGTAAGTAAGTATGCGTACCCCAATTGTCGTTGTGTATAGCAACGAAACCGGCGATATCGACATACTACACTTATGGTCACAGAAAAGAAAGTGTAAAACTGCAATATCTGGAATCCACATTCTCTTTAGACATCGTAAATGCGAAATATCACATACTTCGTATTTCATGTCTAGTAATATGAATTCCACACATTGCATCACATTTCAGATAAATATACAGTATTAAAGTTTTCGAATGAATGATCAAATACCCAAAATTCTCTAAAGCTCAACACTTGAGCGGAGTTCAAAAACCCGGAGTATGACACAGTAGTAGCGGTCCAGCCGTAGAAGGGTCAAGCCAACGCCTCACATGTCGCACGCCGTACTGCCCTAAACCCTATGGTTCAAAGGGCAGTTCAAGACAGTCACATAATCGAGTTAAGGTTTGTTGTCTTCTAGAGGGTCCACCACAAGACTTGTACGTATTTCTGGAAGATTTAAACCCCGTAAGAAGTGAGCAAATGATACTCGTTCGAACAATTCAATACTTTCTAATTTACCCGGAAAAGACACGAAATCAAAATTCCGATCGAATCATTGAACTCAAAACCATCCCCAGAACATTCATCACTGAAACCAGATTAAAAATACCCAAAAACATCTATAAGCAGGTAAGCAGAACAGTGTATAAAAACGAGGCCTTAAAGGCTCTGTACGGCCGCGGAGCCACGGCCCAAGCAAGCTTTGGCCGCGGTTCCGCGGTGGGATAGGCTCATTAGGGCTTCATTTTTTACAGTGTTTCTTAGAATTTCCTGCTGATTTTTTTACATATTTTTAATTCTGAAAATGACCAGGTTTTGAAAAATGTCCAGAGAGGGTTCAAAGAATCCGTATTTTGGTTCGAACGGAGTTTTTACTTCGCTAAAGTGTCGCCTAATGTTCTAGGTCGGCTCTGATACCAATGTTAGGTTTACCTAGCACCCTATGAAAGGTTTAGAAGCATCACATGTCACAAAGATTAAGTTTTTAGAGTGCTAAGTGAACACACAAAGAATCAATCCTAGAAAATTAGGGTTTCAGAACTTTAATCAACATCACATGTAACAAAGACTAGGGTTTTGAGAGTACAACCTTTGTAGCTCCCTACGCTAGACTCCTTGGCCACTTGAGGGTTGGAGAAGGGTTCGCTTGAGGTCTTCTAGTGTCCACGACGATCCATCCGAAGCTTCTTTGTCCAAGCTTGCAACTTCACTTTATCAAGAGAAGAGAATGAAGCTAACACTCTAAACAAGTGGGCAAGACTTGTGTAGAATTATGTTGTGGTGGCTATTCTCACTTCAAAAACCTAACTTGATGAGTGTTTTGCTCACTAGAGAAATCTAGAGAGCAAAAGAAGAAGGAAGAAGAAGATGATGGCCTTTTTGAACAAGAGTAAAAGATAATCCCCTTATGAAAAATGGAAAATATATGTATATATATTTTTCACTTCTCATCTCAAACCATGGTTATATTATATGGATATTTATTTCACTTGAGTTAAAACAAAAGAGGAAGATTAACTCATGGTTAATAAGTAGGTGAGCATGGTTAGTTGAAGAAGAGTGTAGAATCAAGATCATGAATTATCCTTTTCTTTTTCTTTTTGTTTTAACACAAATAGAAATAATAATCCATATAAATAACCAAGGTGTGAGTCTTATATTGCCACCATTTTCTATGTATATATAACCATGAAGGATGATATATGTATGTATGTGTGCATGCACATCCATAAGTGCATGAATCAAGAAAGAATGCATACATGCATGCATACATCCAAAAATAAAAGAAAGGATTTCTAGTGAGAAACTAATGGTTAAATGATAAATCAACACTTGATTTATCAATCTGGCCATATCACATACGACCCTACCAAAAGCAAGCCGCCCGATCAATATACGGTATCTCATACGCACATTTTAACCGGGTCCATGCGCATATCGTATACGTGCACCACAACGTTTCGCCTGGACTAGGTAACTCCTTTGTGGGGCTCTATGACTTGTCAATACACCGGCAGTGGGTGATGATCATATCAAGCACCCCCAAGCCGCAAGCGGTCAGCTAAACGTAACGGCCACCCGGGTATTGAGCGATCAGAAGAAAACAAGCGAACCTGCTACAACTCCCGTCGAGCCAACTGGCAACACTACCGTACAGTCCGGTCTCTTCGTCAGATATGCTGCATATCGAGCCTAGGGATGGTCACGTCGACCCCAATAACTCAATAAATCATGCCGGTGAATGGTCTATAACAGATCGATAAACTATTGATAACACTTATCAGTAAATCTCAGTAGCCCTGGCCAGGGACTTACTGATATAACCAGTCGAGCACATCACAGCATCAACTCCCAATACCGGAAGAGACGAAACCTCTCCTATCGCTCATCGCCTTCGTGTGTCTCGGGATTGTACCCAACGGCCACCTGTTTGCACGACTCAGTAGAGCCGTGGTAGGGTGGTAATCAAAGTACAGTGGGAGAGCACACAAGAATCTATGACGATCTCGGGTCTACAGACTAACTTGCACCAGTGTCACCTGAGAACTGCTATCCGACGATAGATATAATTCCATATAAGAGTTCTCGGTGAGTCCGTTCAGTGTACCCAGTCACCACTGAGCACCCGTATATGATCTCGATGTCAAATATCGATGAATGTGGGAACATTCATCGCCCATCGTATGGGTCTAGTATCATATACGCTAGTCTACTCTGGTATATCAATGCACCGTCTCGATATACCTACGACTAGGGACATTCCAGGATATGCTTATAAACTACAGATGTCCTACCAGTATGATCTCCATCATAATCACAGTAGTCAAGCCGATATCCTCAGGGCTTTATCAGCATGTATGAATGAATAAAAGCATGATCAAATCTATATGTCAGATAAAGAAGAACCAGATAGCATACTATCATGTCGAGAAAGAATGTACACCGAATATATATATACATGTACAGATACATCCACTATCATATAATGGCCTCTAGGGCATACATATATCCAACAATCTCTTCACTCCTTTGATATTTGTCGTTATAATCCTTCAACGTCTTCAGAGAGGTGACGGGTCCAGATAACAAATCATTCCATGGACGGTGGGGTCCTTAAACTCATGGACTATGATGTCCTTAACCTCGGACTGTGGGGTCCTTTTAAACCCATGGACTATGATATCCTTAACCTCAGACTGTGGGGTCCTTAAGTCCATGGACTATAATGTCCTTAACCTCGGACCGAGATGTCCTTAAAGTAACATTGGACCGTGATGTCCTTAAACTAATTATGGACCGCAATGTCCCTAAACTAAACAACAGAGCCCAATGCTCTTTTATTGGATCTAAATGATCCTGTTAAGTAGATATTAGTCTAAAATTAGACTAACGTATCCTTAACAAACATTTAAGTTGATCTTAATCCCAAACGAGATTAACGATCCTTAAATCAATCCAACTACAGATCCCCCAACCAATATTGGTTCAAGGGTACATCTCTTCACTCCTCTGATATTTGTCGTTGTAATCCTTCAACGTCTACAGAGAGGTGACGGGTCCCGACAACCAGACATTTCACGGATTGTGTGGTCCTTAAACTCATGGACCGAGATGTCCTTAAACTAACCTTGGACCGTAATGTCCTTAAACTAATATTGGACAGCAATGTCCCTAAACTAAACAATAGAGCCCAAATGCTCTTTTGTTGGATCTAAATGATCCCGTTAAGTTGATCTTAGTCTAAAATTATACTAACGTATCCTTAACAAACGTTTCAGTTGATCTTAGTCTCAAATGAGACTAACGTATCCTTAAACCCAACCCCCAAACCCAAATCTCAGAAAATACGGATTTGGACTAATCCACGCCCTACGGGCGATAACATAAATTAGTCTCCGTATACAATCCACGGGCAACCAAAAACAAAACAAACACACACGACACGAAGTGACCATCTGGAGAAGGAGAAAGTGGTTACCGCGATGCGGTAGCGTAATTAACTGCAGGGGCTTATGCCTGCAGGGAAGAGCGTCCCCACAATAAAAAAAACCCTCAACGAGAGGGAATCTGATGAAGTCTGCTACATCGGCCGCATCCGTTTAAACCTTCGATACACGGTGTCATAAATCAACTTGGCATCTTCGGAGAGGTGGACGGATAGCACCTATTAGCATCTTCCCCCAAATTCCGGCAAGACGGACCTGCGCGGTCGCGTTTCCGTGTTTCGGCGGGGAACAGATTCTGGCACGCCCGGTGGTATCTTTTCCTCTTTCCACTCCACACTTCCTGTGTCGTGTTCGCGAACGAATCGCGGTTTAATATGGTTGCCCTTGGGTTCGAGGTACTAAGATTTGGTTTTGGTCTCGTGCAGAAAAAAGAGATGGCCTCTAACTGCTCAAGCTGCAACTGCAACTCACGTTCCACCTCTTCTGGAGGTGTAACCTATGGGCCCCAAGCGGCCTCCCTGTTCAAATTGCAAGTGGAGCAAGTAACTTAGGCCACCACTGGGCTGTTCTTTGGGACCATGATCCCACCGATGAGCTTCAGTACCCCGCTGCTATCACAAGAAGCCCTAAAGAAGTCGGTCTTTGATCGGCTTACTACTGCCGTGGCCCCTCTCAACGGGTCGCCCAACTCTGCTGCCTCAGTTTTCAACAGACTAGGCCAGAACGCCAACAAATCCTCGATACCTGAAGCAGCCATCCCAAAGCAGATAGCCATCCCGGCTCAAGCGGACGAAATTATTAGAGAAGCTTCTTCTGCCAAGAAGCACAAGGCTGGCCGTTCCGGCTCCCGCTCCAGGCGAAGTCATCAAAACTGCTTCCCCCGCCCGAAGGTCTGTCTTTGACAGATTGGACATCGCTTCTCAATGGGCATCGGTCTTTAAGAGGTTGACGCCGATGACAACTCTTCGCCAACACAGAGGGCATGAGGAAGTCACCCCTACAGCTAAGACAATCCCAATGGCTCGATACGCTCGATGTCACTATTGGCACCGAGTAAGGAAGGCTGGGGGCAGCTCCCCGTCTGGACTAACTCCACCAGCTCCCATGGTGAAAATCAATGCTGCTGTTCCAACTAGGAACAACTTTGAACCGGTTAGGAGGGTTCGCAAGAACTCTCCGACTACCGTGCTGAAAAGATCTCCTCCACCAATGGAGATTGCTACAGAAAAGAAGCCGGAGCAGCCCCCTCAGCGGCTGTCCTCTAAAATTTACAAAGTTTGGCGACAGGTTCAGGAATCGGTGATTGACCAAGACTATTCTCGTTGACCAAAGAAGCTTAAAGCTCAGCAAGAAAAGAGCCATCCCGTGGTACCCCAGAAGATGTCATCCGTCTGGGTCCCGCTGCAACGCCTCCCTCAACGTCAACCGCTCACAAAAGAAGGAGGCCGGAGAAATCCCCTTTGACCGCGGCGAACCGTAAGGACGCTGAACCTAAACGCCCCAAGTCTGGGGGCATCGTAACACATACTGTGTTAGTGATATGTATGCCCTAGAGGTCATTACTGTACATACGATGTATATTATGGTGGATGCTTGGACATATATAGGGAGGACTTTCTTTCTCGACATGATAGTATGCTATCTGGTTGCACTTTATCTTAACATGTACTCTGATTGTCTCTATATTACATATTGATAAAGCCCTTAGGATGAGTACTTGACTACCAAGACTATGATGCAGATCATACTAGTGGGGACAAAGTAGTCGCTAAGTATATCCTTCAAATGTTCCTAGTCGTAGGTGTATCGAGATAGGGCATCGATATTCCAGAGTAGACTAGCGTATGCTTCTCGACCCATACAGATGGGCGATGGATGATCCCATATCCATTGGTGTTTGATATCAGAGATAGTATACGGGTGCTCGGTGGAGACCGGGTACACTGGACGGACTCGCCGAGAACTCGCAGATGGTATTATACCTCACGTCAGATGGCAGTTCTCTGGTGACACTGGTACAGGTTAGTCTGTAGACCCGAGATCGTCATAAAGTCTTGTGTGATTCCTACTGTGCTTTGATTTCCATTATACCACGTCCAAGAGGGCGTGCAAAACGGTGGCTTTTGGGTATAGTCCCGAATCACATGGAGGCAATGAGCGATAGGAGGGGTTTCGTCTCTCCCGGTATAGGGAGTTGATGTTGCACTGTGTTCGATTGGCTATAACTGGAAATGCCTGGCCAGGGTTGCTGAGATTTACCGGTAAGTGTTATTAGTAGTTTCTCGAACGGTTATGGACCTCATATCGACAGGACTTATCGGTTACTAGGGTCTGACGTTTACCACCCCTAGACTGGAAATGCGACATATCAGATGAAGAGACCGGACTGTACAGGAGTGTTACTGATTGGATTCGCAGGAGAATGTACAGGCTTGCTTGTTGATCTTCTGATTGCTCAATACCTGGGTGGCTGTTACGTTTAGCTGACCGCTTGCAGCTTGTGGGTGTTTGATATGATCATCACCTACTGCCGGCGTATTGACGATTCTTTAGAGTCCTACACAGAGCTTTCCTGGCTCAGGCAAAACGGAGTAGGAGCACATATGTGATATGAGTGGGACCGAGAATAATACGTGTATGTGATACCGTATTAGATTCTCGCGATATGTGTTATCGGCCGGGTATATGTGATATAGCCGGGTCATCGGATCAAGTGTTGATTCGATGAACTGATACAGATTATATTAGTCGGTTATTTGTGAAATAGACGGATTATCGAATCAAGTGTTGATTCGATAATTTAATATATAATTATATATTTGATATATTATATTACATTAACTAATATAAGCTCACTTAAAAATTCTTTTTCTCACATGGATAATACATTGATGTATATGCGATATATGTTAATTGTATTATTTTATTTTGTTATATTATATATTATATATGTGATATATAATATTGTAACATGTTAGGCTTACAAATGCAACATGTTTTGTGGAGTTTAAACAAGTTAGGGTTTTGATTTTTAGATTTTGGGTTAGCTTTTTCATGAAGCTTCATGAAGTTTTCTTTTATTTTTAGCTAAGATATTTTGTGAAGATATTTCTTAACCCAACCCAAACCCTTTACCCTAGTTTACTCTCTACAAGGGTTAAGCCTTCATTCTTAATCTATGGTTGATTTGTAACTATAACAATTAATTCATTATTCATCACAAATAGATTTCTTCTTCTTCTTCCTTTTGAAAAGCTTTCTAACTTTTGGGTTTGTGATGGATTTTTGTGAGATAAAGAAAACAAAAGAGAGCTAAAATCCTACTTCGTCATCCTCATCTATTCTAGCCATTTAGATTAGGGTGTTTGCTTTGCTAATACTTGATTAGTGAAGCAATAGCTTGGGTTTGAAATTCTTCAAGGTAGATCTTCTTAGTTGTTGAAGATTGGAAGCAAGATTGCATTTTTCTCTTCATGGAGCCTCTCTAGAGTCCGGGTACTTGATGATCGCAGTGAAGGGATCTCAACACGGAGCTTATGAAGTGAAGGAACGGAATACAAAGGTTGTAATCCCTAACTCTTAGATGTAAAGTTGTTTACATACATGTTTAACCCTAAGTCTCTAGTTAAGATCTTGGTTAGGGTTTGTTTAGCACCCCAAAAATTTTAAAGTAGCATGACTAATGCTTGCCAAAACCTTCACAAGATGCTATAATAACACTACAGTGGTATCAGAGTCAAGCTAGAGCATTAGGCATTGTCTAGACGAAGTTAAAAGTCCGATTGAACCCCGAAACATCATTTTTGACCCTCTCTCTGGAAATTTTCTAAAAAGTTGATTTTTTCCATATTAAAAATACTCAGAAAATTATGCAGGGAATTCTAAGGATTACTGTGAAGTACGAAAGCCATAACTCGATCAAGTGACCGCGGAACCGCGGCCAAACCATACGTTTGGCGGCGGTTCCGCGGCCAACTTTGGGAGTTAGAGGCTAATACTTCAGGGTATTATTCTTGGGTACATTTTCATACTTCTGAGAATTTTTAATTCTACTTGATTCGATCAGAAAGTTTAACTTCGTTTAAGTTTTTCCGGGTAATTTAGAACGTGTTAAAAAGTTCGAACGAATATCAATGACTCACTTTTTCCCCTGTTGGAAAACTTTCAAGTGTTGGATTTTTCCTGAGTTTAAAACTTTCAGAAAATCATGCAAGCGAATATGTGGACCCTCTAGAAGAACGTAACCTTAACTCGATTATGTGACCGTAAAAACCGCCACTGAACCATATGGTTTATGGTAGTTTAGCGTTGCCACATGTGAGGTGTTGGTTTAACCCTTCTACGGCTGGTTCATAGCGGCTGTGACATGTTCAGGGACTTTTTGAACTCCGCTCAAGTGTTGAGCTATTTGGGAAATCTTGGGTGTTTGTTTATTCGATCGGAAAGTTTAACATTGTCTATTTATCTGGAATGTGATACAATATGTGGAATTCATATAGTTAGGCATGAAATGCGAAGTATGTGATATTTTGGATTTAAGATGTCTAAAGTGATTGTGGATTCCAAATGTTGTAGTTTTTCACTTTCTTTTCTGCGACCGTAAGTGTAATATGTGGCGTATCGCCGGTTTCGTTGCTATACATCAACGACAACTGGGATACGCATATTTACTTACGTTGATGATATGTGATGTTATGTGTTGCTGTGATATGTTATATTGGATCGTCGTGTTTTGAATAGCCGGGGGTTTTATGTGAGATGAGAGTTTTTCTTTTCCATTCATGTAAAATTAAATTGTATGTAATATTCTTTTATTGGGGCACTTCCGGGTTGAGGATGATGTCACCACTGTATATTATTTACTTTTCCGCATTAGGATAGACCCACGGCGGGGAGCACAAGTAACCGGGTTCTAGGGTCCAGTTGGAGACCATCTCGAGGAGTCGAGACCGGGTCTCCTAACTCTAGAACTGGCAGGGTTACTTGCCGCTCTCGTAGGGGTCTAGGGATGTGGGTTTGGCTATTCATCACGACCGTGGAATCCGTGTTTTATACAGGCTCGCAATAAAATACGGACAACCTAGTATATCTAATATTTCATATATGTTCTTCTGCTGCAATGTTCTGTGATGAGATCACATTACTGCCTGAGACGAATGTTTATATTATATATATGAGATATATGTTATATTGCTGATTTCGTTTCAAATGTGATGCTTATGAAGTATAATAAAATGGGAATTCATTAATGAGATTAATGGAACAAAAGAAACCTAAAGATATTGTAGAAACTTGTTTTAAAAAAACTGGTAGCTCTAGTTTTTGCTTTGCATAGCGGTATTCCTTGTAGAACATCCAGCACTTTATTCGATAAGGAAAGAGCCGAGATCCCTTCACCGGGAGTGACCTTGTTCCCCCAATCAGAGCAAAGCTCTGTTTGAATTTCAAAATTCAAAATTCGAAGCAACGCTTCAGATTCTTTGCGCTGCGCGCAACGCGCCACGTGTCAAATGCTGATATATCAGCGCAGCGCCCAAGGCAGCGCCACCAATCAGAGCAAAGCTCTATTTAAAACAAAAGTTAAAAGGAAGCAACGCTTCAGATAATCTGCGCTCTGCGCTGCGTGCCACGTGGCAACGCAGTTGCGCAAGCGCAGTTGCGCTGCGCGCCACGTGGCAGCGCAGTTACGCTGCGCTGTGCGCTGCGCGACACGTGTCAGCGCAGTTGCGCTAGCGCAGTTGCGCCGCGCGACACGTGTCAGTGCAGTTGCGCAAGCGCAGTTGTGCAGAGCAGCACGCTGCGTGACACGTGCCACGCGCTGGGGCATTTGCGCCAAACAGAATTAAAATTTTAAAGAAATCTTTCTGTTCTTGTGAAAATAAGAATATTGTCTTCTGTAAAACAGAAGCCCTAGGATCAAAGATCCAACGGTGGGGAAAATTCTCTAAATCACTCAGAGAAAGATCTCTTTAACAAATTTATGGTCACTATATAAATGCCCCTAGACCCCAAATCAAAGGCATCAACAATTGTGAGAAATCAAGAACTTCAAACAGAGAGAACTCTAAAGAAATTTCAAGAAAAAAGAGAGGTAAAAACCTTTAAGATAGAAGAATTTCTTCTAATAGATTATTGATCTAAGAACAAGATCAATGATCTTCAATAAAAAACAAAATAAAAGTAGTGCTTTGCACTCATAAACCATTGGTTCTCTGAGATCAAGAAAAAACAAGAAATACTTGTTTTCTTTGATCTAAATTAGATCAAGAAATCAAATAGTGCTTTGCACTTTTTTGTGAACCATTGGTTCTGGAATCTTAAAGATTCTCAAGATTATTGAAATAGTGCCTTACACTTGCAAAAAATTGCACTGATGCGCTCCTGGGTTGGTGCAAGCCACCAGAGCGCGCTACGTGTCAGTATCTGAACCACTTGCGCTATGCGCTTTTGACAGAGCCTTGCTCTCTGAAGTTAGTGCAACTCACCAGAGCGCGCCACGTGTCAGCAGCGCAGCGCACTGGTGCAGCACACTACGCTAACTGCGCTTGCGCTCACCAGAGCGTGACACGTGTCATCACCATAAGCGCTTGCGCTCAGTGATTAGCGCAAAGCGCCTGACAAATGCAATGCATTTCTTTTACTAAAGGGCCAGGCCCAAATCAGAAAGGCCTAGCAGGCCAAATTAAATTGCAATACAATAAAATGGGCAGAGCCCAAACAAAATTGATGCTCTGCATCATTTATAAATGGGCAGAGCCCAAACAAAATAATAAATAATGCAATGCATTATTTTAAAAGGGGTAGAGCCCAAATAAAGGTCCAACAGCGACCAAGATTAATGCTATGCATTATTAAAAAGGGGCCAAGCCCTAGCACAGGCCTAATAGGCCAAAAACAAATAAAAGTGTTGAACATTTTTCAACTGGACTTAGCCCAATCATGGCCGTAAGTCCTCAAATTAAATTGACTGAGCACAGCTGCTCTCCTAAATCAATTTACATCCGGTTTGAGGGTACATCTCAGAACTCCTATGACCCCTATCGTTATAATCCTTCAACGACGTCAGAGAGGTGACGGGTCCCGACAATTACACATCAATACGGACTGTGGGGTCCTTAAACTCATGGACTTATGCGTCCTTAAACCAAGATACGGACTGTGGGGTCCTTAAACCCACGGACTTATGCGTCCTTAAACTAACGGACTAGTGCGTCCTTAAACACACCCATATGGACCGCAATGTCCTTAAACCCATGGACCGCAATATCCTTAAACTACCAATGGACCGCAATATCCCTAAACTACCTATGGATCACTACGTCCCTAAACTGGAACAAGAGAGCCCCCAAATGCTCTTTTGTCGGATCTAAACGATCCTGTTTAAGTTGATCTTAGCCGCAAACCTGGCTAACGTATTCTTAAACATTCAAATAGACTATAAAACTCCAAATCAACTTTGGTTTAAGGGTACATCTTCGAACTTCCCTGACACCTGTCGTTGTAATCCCTCAATGACGTCAGAGAGGTGACGAGTCCCAATGGCCACATATTAAATGGATCACCACGTTAAGTTGATCTTAGTCTCAAACAGGACTAACGTATCCTTAACGAATGTTTAAGTTGATCTTAGCCTCAACATGGTTAACGTATCCTTAAACTAAAACACCAAACCAAAATCTAAGTAAATTCGGATTTGGACTAATCACGTCCTACGGGCGACGGCATCACTTAGTCTCCGTATACAATCCACGGGCAATCACAAATAAAACAAACACACACGATACGAAGCGAAATTCTGGAGAAGTAGAAAGTTGTTACCGCGATGCGGTAGCATAATTAACTGCAGGGGCTTGTGCCTGCAGGGAAGAGCGTCCCCACAATCAAAAACCCCTCTAGCGAGGGGGAATCTGACGAAGTCCGCTACATCGGCCGCATCCGTCTAAACCTCCGATACACGGTGCCATAAATCAACTTGGCATCTTCGGAGAGGTGGACGGATAAAACCATATAGCATCTGCCCCGAATCTCAGGCAAGACGTCCTCACGTCTCGGCCGCCGTTCGAAGGGGAACAGATTCTGGCACGCCCGGTGGGACTTTTTCCTCTTTCCATTCCACACTTCGTGTGTCGTCTTCACGAACGAATCGTGGTTTGTTAATGGTTGCCTCCGGATTTTAAGTTACTAAGATTTGGTCTTTTGCCTGGTGCAGAAATCAAGCATCGATGACCTCTACCTGTTCGAAGTGCTCCAACTACAGCTGCAGCTCACGTCCGGCCTCAACTGGGGGCATAACCTATGGGCCCCAAGCGGCCTCTTTGTTCACCATGCCCGTGGAGCAGATTACTCAAGCCACCACGAGATTGTTTTTCGGAACTATGCTTCCGCCAACAAGCTTCAGCACCCCCGTGCCCATACAAGAAGCCCCTAAAAAGTCGGTCTTCGATCGACTTTCAGTTACTGCGGCCCCTCTCAACGGGTCGCCCAACACCAGTGCCTCGGTCTTCTCCAGATTGGGCCAAAACTCCTGCGGGCCCATAACGAAGCTTTCAGTCCTAGAGACGGCTATTCCATAAAGAGTAGCCAAACCTGCTTCTGAAGTCGTCAAGGCGGCTTCTCCTGCTAAGAGATCGGTCTTTACAAGATTGACTGTCCCAACTCCCACTCCTGCTCTTGCTGCTCAAAAGACATCAGTCTTCAATAGGTTAACGCCGGCAACAGCCCCACACCTGAACAGAGGGCAAGAAGACGCTGTTTCTATCTCTGAACCAATACCGATGACTCATCGCGCCCGACGACGCCACTGGCGCTGGGTAAGGAAGACCGGGGGCAACTCCCCTTCTGGGATGACTCCGCCAGCTCCAACGGTGGAAGTTAACGCTGCTGTTCCAACCGGGAACAGCTTCGAGCTACTGAATAGAGTACGCAGAAACTCGCCAACTGCGGTGCTCAAAAGATCTCTTCCACCAGTAGAGACTACCATAGAAGCAGGAAAGCCGGAGCAGCCTCCTTAATCGCTGTCCTCCAGGATTTACCAGACATGGCGACGAGTCCGAGAATCTGTGATTGATCCTGATTTCTCTCGCCGACACAAGAAGTCGAAAAGTCGGCAAGAAGAAAATTCCCCGATCAAACAGCGGAAGGTAACGACCACTTGGGTGCCCTGTCTCGATACACCCACGACTAGGGACCTTGAAGGATGTACTTATGGACTACCATGTCCCCACTAGTATGATCCGCATCATAGTCCAGGTAGTCAAGTACACATCCTAAGGGCTTTACCAACATGTAACAGAGAGACAATCAGTGTACACGTTAAGGTAAAGAGCAACCAGATAGCATGCTATCATGTCGAGCAAAAAAGTCCTCCCTATATATGTCCAAGCATCCACTACAATATACATCCTATGTATAGTAATGGCCTCTAGGGCATACATATAACTAACAATTTCCCAATTGTACTAGGGCCATCTGATAGCAGTGGTTGTAGTATCTCATACTCAACCATCCCATAAAAGTCTCTCCTTGGGAAAAGGCCTTTGTGAGTGGATCCGCCGTGTTGTCCTCTTGGTGTACTCTCCTAACCTCGATCTCTTTGGAGATCAACCATCTCCATGATCAGGTGATACCGCCTTAGAATATGTCTGGGTTACTGATGGGACCAGGGTTCCTGGGCCAAAGCCACACTTCCATTGTCACACAATGGTAGGAACCTAGTTCATCTTATGAACTATTATACACCCAAACTGCCTCTTTGGTAGTATCATTAATAGCGATGTTACCAGCCTTTATCGTCTAGTTTTCCACGGTATCTAGCTTGGAACTCTTCCAACATACTGTCCCTCTACTGAGGGTAAAGACAATGCCTGTGACTGACATTCAGTCATCCTTATCACCCTGGAACCTTTCTAGTGATTCTCCCCAGGATCAATTGATACCATCCCACTACAGCTAGTGAGAATCCTAACATCCATTTAGATCTATCTCATAGATCAAAACTCAGGATTTAGGAGGTATCGTTTTGATCCTGTATGGAGAATCCTTATGATAAGCGGAGATTAACCGAGTGTAGCATAGGAAACTACTTTCCTATCAAGAGTATGTCATCCACGATCACTACCATACTCTCTACTACCTTTTTGTATATACAAGGTTCATCTACCATTTTGATGAAGTCAAACTCTTTGACTATCACATCAAAACAGACGTTCCAACTCCGCGATACCTGCTTTATCACATAAAACATCTTGCACATGTTTCCGCTGCTCCCACTGTCTACGAAGCTCTCTGGCTGTGTACTTATAGACGCTCTCTTCTAAAACATCATTTAGAAAAGCTGTCATGACACCCAACCACCAGATATCGTAGTTATGGTATGTAGCCGTGGCAAGTAGGATCTGGATGGACTTAAGCATAGGTCCCAGAAAAAGGTTTCATCATTAGCCACAATTGGTCTATGACGCAAACCTTTAACAGGTCTAGTTTTGAAAGTCTCAACTTTTCCATGTACACCAAGTAATCTTCTCAAGATATACTTGCTCCTGATGGGGATTTAACCCTTCAGATAAAGCAACCAAATTCCATACTTTGTTGGTATATAAAGATTCTATCCCAGATCGCTAAGCATCCAGCCATTCTTACAGAGTCCCACTCTTGATGGCCAGCTCGAAACTAGTTGGGTCATCATCTCATGATGCAATCCTCGCTCCCATTGTCACAGAGAAACCGAAGTATCTCTCAGGTGGGTGAGGAACCCTACTAGATCAGCGGAGAGGCTGATGTTCGTTGGAATCTACTAAATCCTTTGGTTTTACCAAATCATCTGCTGTAGTTTGTATAGCTAGAACCTTTCCAGTTCTACATAACAGACCTTGCCTCGAGCTTGTCCGGATTTTGCTTTTAGACATAGCACGACAACCCCAAATCTTAACCAACTTAAGATATGGGCTCTTCCCTTTCCATATCACATATGAAGTGGTAGGCATCTGATTTGATTGAAACCCTATTCAATAGGCATGCAGCTTCTCAAGTGCATAAGTCCCAAAAGGAAATAGGAAACTCAGTAGTAGTCATCATAGAGCACACCATATCACATAGGGTGCTATTGTTCCGCCCCGATACACCGACGTGCTGTGGTGTATACGGAGGAGTAATGCTGAGAGAGAATCTCATTCTTCTTTAGAATAGTCCAGGATTTCCGTGCTCAAGTATTCTCCTCCTTGATCTCATTAAAGGACATAATACTTATACCCGTATTTTGGTTCTCTACTTCTAAAATATATATTCTGTGAATATCTCAAAAGGTTCGGACTTGTGTTTCAACAGAAACATATGGCTGAATCTTGAGAGATCATCAGAGAATGTAATGAAGCACAAAGAACCGGTCTTGGCATGTGTAGAAAAGGGACCTTCATACATCAACATGTATCATCCCAAGAGTTCACTAACTCTTTCTCTGTTTCCAGTAAACGGAGCTATGGTCATCTTATCTTTGTGACATGACTGGCAAGTTTCACAAGATGTAAATTAAAACTGATTTAAATATGCATCTATATGTAACTTCAGCTAGTCGGGTCGTATTGATATGACCTAGTCTACAATACCTCAAGAAGAAGAATTCATTTCTGAACTCTTCCTCTTGTGTGTGTTCTGTATACTAAGAACTGTAGTTCGATTTAGAACATCAATGCTTTTAGATATCGTGCCTGAACCGATCAACTTTTGATATAGGAAATGTTCAAAACATTATCCAACAATACAAAATTGTATCATTTCTTTACTAATAAAGAGACTGATATGATTTTGTACATCAGGTTCGGTATCTAATAACATTTGTTCAGAATCAATGTATTTTGGTAATACAGAGTGACAGTGACCAATAGACTTGGCTGCAACACTTGCACCGTTTTCTGTCTCATGAAACTTATCACCCGTTCTCAGTTCTTTACCTATCTGTAGCCCATGTAACAGATTACATATGCGGGATCCTGATCTGGTATCACATACTCAGGACGTAAAGGATACTGAGAAACAGTTCTATGTAACGAACACACCCGAAGATGATGCATCAACATGCACTTTCTTCGTTTGGGCGGCACGGGAAATCTGGTATTCCCCAAATTCCTGCTCTGTCTTATAACATTTATAAGTTGGAGCGGGACCAACGTTCCCTAGCGCAGTATAACAAGCGGGTTCGGTCAATATATCCATATTATTATCTTGATTAAGACGTGATATGGTCGCTGCCTGGAGAGAGAGAGAAGAAAACACTAAGCGTGCACTCTTGCAAGAATAGATTGGTTATTATTTTATCTAATCAGGATGGCTCCTACTGTTTTTATCAAATCTTCCTTCAAACCCTAAAAGGAAAGACTAGCCGGGATTAATTACACTCTACAAGTTCGCCAATCTTTCAGCCAAGCCAGTGTCGGTACTTTGAGGTTGGTCCCCCGTGCTTTCGCACGAACCTAATTAATGTAAACCTCATTTTCCCAGAGGTGTAACCTCGTTAACACCTTTCTAGACACCAACTTGATCGGCTAATTGTAATGTGTAAAACTCTCCCAGGAGTAACTCTTACTCGCAGCGGGTATCGGGATCCAACTATCTCATAGAAGGTATGCAATTTCATTGCAAATTTCAACACTTGAAATTCCCGATAATATTTTGCCCCTAGCGTCCTATGACCTTGACGCAGGCCAACAAATCATAGTCCGCTAGTCAAGTTCAACCCGTCATTTCTTGATTGAATTAAACCCACCCGCACGACCCTTGACGCAGGCCAACAAAGTCGCACGACTACCCTAATCCAATCTGCATCATATGCATAAACAGATAAATACTAGTTAGCTACCGCACACTACGTCTTGACGCAGGCCAACAAACGTAGCACGAATACTAAGTAGGACTTATCTGAAATGACGGAGGGCTACGACAGGTTTTTCTGAAAACCTATTGCATAATGAACTTGATATCGTTGTAGAATCAAATGATTTTTAAATAGAGTGTTTTTGAGGCTTTTCTAGTTTTGCTAAAGGGGTCACTCCCGGTGAAGGGATCGTCAGCCCTTTCCTCATCGAATAAGGTGCAGGATATATCATATATACCGTTGTGCAAAACAAAAACTATAGAAGCAATCAAAGGACAAACTGAGGGTTGTAGCATCTGCCAGTTATTTCTAAAGGGGTCACTCCCGGTGAAGGGATCTCGGCCCTTTCCTCATCGAATAAGGTGTATGATGTTTTATAAGGAACACCGCGATGCAAAGCAAAAACTGTAGCTACCTGTTTTTGAAAATTTGATTCCACAACATCTGTTAGGTTTCTTTTCTTTCATTAATCACATTAATGAAGTCCCATCATTTAAGTCCACCTAAACATCACAGATAAATATAACGTACGCTTATGCCATCTGCATTCGCCTCGATATCCCGTCTGCATCGTTAGGTTAGGTAACTAACGCCAGAGCGAGGCAGGGCTAGCGCGGGTGTAAAACATAAGCAACGTCTATATAATATATCATATATACTATATACTATATCTATCTGAACAAATCACATGATCACATCACAGATATCGCAGCAGAAGAAACATATGAAATATTGGATATACTAGGACATCCGTGTTTTATTTTGAGCCTGTATAAAACACGGATTCCACGGTCGCGATGAATAGCCAAACCCACACCCCTAGACCCCTACGAGAGCGGCAAGCAACCCTACCAATTCTAGAGTTAGGAGACCCGGACTCGACTCCTCGAGTTGGTCTCCCACTGGACTCCAAAACCCGGTTACTTGTGCTCTCCTCCTTGGGTCTATCCTAGTGCGGAAAAGTAAATAATATACAAAGGTGACATCTTCCGCAACCTGGAAGTGCCCCAACAAAAGAATATTACATACAAGTTTTTTACATGAATGAAAATGAAAAACACTCATCTCACATAACCCCCCCGGCCATTCAAACACGACGATCCAATATAACATATCCAGCAATACATAACATCACATGTCATCAACGTAAGTAAATATGCCCATCCCAATTGTCGTTGACATATAGCAATGAAACCGGCGATATCACATATTACACTTACGGTCGCAGAAAAGAAAATGTAAAACTACAACAGTTGGAATCCGCAAACTCTTTAGACATCGCATGCCTAACCAAATGAATTCCTTACACATCGCATGCCTAACAATTATAAACCCCGCATTTTAGTCTCATTATCGAAAACTCTTTTCAATATCTAGTCGGGCAATGATTGGAAGAATTAAAGTTAACCGCAATCAAGACGGTGTCGCTATGCAGCTAGCCGGTTGAGCACGGGTCGATCCACAGGGAGATGGTTGTATGTCCTTTCTTGTTTTAGACGAGTCAATAAAGAATGAGTATATGTTTGTTCAATCTAACCTATGTGTATTATTTGCAAGTGCAAAGTTGTTAAGAAAAGATACGATAATGTAAGCTAAAGAAATCCGTACTCAAAACCTTTGAGCCGAGTCTTGACCAATTGAAGCTAGAGCAATCGGCAACAACGTGGATTAGGGGATGTAAGCACGGTATTCGTGGAATCCGGCTTATTTACCCTTGTCCTTCCATTCTTGTCTCTTGCTTTCGCCTCCGGCCAAACCGAACGCAACCGGTCGCGGTTAGGAATCACCGTTACCTTGTTAGGGTAGGGTGCCTAACGGAGCGCTTGCGTATCGTTTGGGCGGAGTTCAATGGAAAATAACGGGAAAAGGAAATGATCAAAGAAAATCTTAACTTACAATACCGTATTTATTCTTAACAACAACAATAATTACAACCATTCACAAAAAGAACCAAGAAGAGCAAAAGAAAAGAACAAAGAAAAGAAAAGATTACAAGTAAATAAGTGCATGAATTTAAATTGCAAATAAGTAAAGAAAGAAAATAAAAAGCAAGTAATAAATAAGCAATAAAAAGAACTAGAAACTAGAACTCAAGACGAGCATGGGATCAATAGCCAACCCTTAAACTTGCAAGCTCAATCAAGAGGTTGCAAGATCAAGAGAAGGGTAGAGAACGCATGTGAAATGAAGCACTAATTCCATAAGAAAATACGACCCTTGAGATCAATAACTAACCCTTAACCTTTCAAGCTCAATGAAGAGGTTGAAAGATCAAGAGGAAGCAAAAATCTCAAGGGGAAGTTAAACTAACAAGAAAGATACAAAAACCCTCATCTTCATTGATCATCCACTCAATGCTCTCACTACATTTTCATGGAGGAAAGATAAAGAAGAAGAAGAAGAACTACACTACAACCTACAAAAGAGGAACTTAGAATGAACTTAGAATTGGGCCCTTGGCTTAGCTCAGTTCTGGAGTATTTATAGGAGGGGAATGGGAAACCTAGGGCAACAATCTGCCCCTAAATAAAAGTACCAAACTACCCCTGAAAGTTGACCCAGCAAGGAGCCTACTTGGCCGCGGATCCGCGGCCTAGACCCCATGTTGGCCGTGGATCCGTGGCCATGTAGAGGAATTAGGGGGTCGGGTTTTGTCATGCTCCCTGGTTTACTTTTTCCTCGTGTTTGAAAACTTCATACTGCACAAAATCTTCCAGAATATCTTCAGATTTCTTTGTCCAAGATTGCACTCTTTTCTTTACTTTTGACTTTATCTCTCTCGAGCTCCGCGCACCCATTGATTCTTGTGCAGCCCCCCTCGTGCTCTGTGCTTGTCCCAGACACGAATGACCACTGTCATATGTCTTGTCTCTGGAACTGGTACTCGGCATTGGACGGATATGGATGACCGGAACCCGGCTTTTATCTGCTGTCAACAGATGTTCTGTATTTGGTGTAACTGTGGAGATTCTGTCTTGATTTGCAATATTTGGACTGAAAACCTGTAATCTGTAAATATGTAACAAACACGGATTAAAAGCACCTACCTATAAACACACGAGCGTAAGAATGGGAGGTATAAAATGCAATATTCTGGTATGAACAAATACCCCCAAACTTAACTTTTGCTCGTCCCGAGCAAAACCAATTATTCACAAAAATAAAATCCTAACCGCACTTTCGCAGGGAACGCGATTGCACTGAGTACGTGCAACAAGCCGTTAAACCTCTAGGTGTCCCTAGTAGGAGGAGTGTTGTCTCCTGAGGGTTTTCAGCGGATTAAACTCACAAAATCCCGTCAAGCTAGTGTCATAAGTTAACATAGATTCTACTCCTATAGTTCAGTATTTATGTTAGAAATTCTATCATCCTAAGTTAGAAATATCCAACCCTGATGCTTCACGCCTCTAATCTATTTAACCTTGGTTCTCCTGAGTTTTCCTTCTAAAGTGCGGCCTCAAATTAGGGATTTTTATCAACTATACAGAAAGCATAAGTCTTATTCTTTATTTCTATCTTTTATCCAAACATCAATTGTATACCCCTACGTGTGTGTATATCTTTGCACCCCTACACTCAAGAATTCAAATCAAGCTATAATACCCTTGCCCTAATACCTAATACTACTTCTTTTCATTAAGGATGGACGGATTTGCTCACACACCTTTCATGCGACTATTAATGCTTCTTGAGGCACTAACGACCGATTACTGAATGTGTGAACTTTAAAGCGTAAATAGCAGTTTCCAGGTCTTGACTTTATTCTATTTTTTTTCTTTTTTTCTTTTTCTTTTTCTTTTTCTTTTTCAAGACCGGATATATTTTTCGATAATGCTCTCTTGGTGTTTAGCTTTAAATACCGTTTTTTCTTTCATATTAGGCTTTCAGGCAAGAGTATTTCTAGGTATCCTCTACTATCCCAAGTTTCAAGGTACGTGTAAGTGCAGTTGTAGAGTATATACTTTCTAAATTTGAAGAAAAGAAACTATTTTTCGGACTTATTCTTCAGTAAAGCTTCAATACTTTCCCCTCATCTTGACTTAACTCAAGAACTGAACTCAAAAATTGTAAGGACGTATACTTACCAAAGTTAGACAGAATGAGGGTTATTTTTAGGATTTTCAATTCCAAGGCCTAGAATTTAGTTATTTCTAACATATCAACTAAACTTTCAGAATAAAAATCTAAGCTACCTTATTAGCTAACTTGACGACAAAGTTTTTATATTTTGGAAATTTTTTCGATTTTTGTGGGTTTTACTAAGGTATGCAAATGCAAAATAAACAAATGAATGCGAAGGAAGAAAGCTTACCGAGCACACTCCCAAACTTAAACTTGACAGTGCCCTCACTGTCAGGCTATACCAAGAGGGTCAAAATTGCCGGCGCTCCCTAAAAACAAATTATATACAAAATAAAAAGGAAAACAAAAAATATATACAAAAAAGTAGCCCCCCCAAACTTAAGTGAAATAGTGTTTCCACTGTTAAGCGTTGAAGTTCAGGATTAGGGGGGAAAGAACAGTATCAATCTATACAAGGCCTTATACAGGCCAAAAGTTAACACCAACCATTCAAAGATTTTATCATGGTGAAGCAGTGGTTTGGGAAAGAAGGTGAAGAGGTAAGAAATGGAGAATACGCGAGACCGTATGGAGATAGAAGCGGGATACGGTCTCGGTATATCAGAAGAAGAATGGCGGAAGGGAAAAAGAAGTGGAGTACGAACTTGAGGGTGCAAATGGAGTGAATAGATTAGCACAATTTGTGATGAGCGATGTGTAAACAGCGATTGTGCTAATCTATTAACCCGGCGAGAGATTGGGTCAAATCCTTCAAGATTCGTAAGAAACCATGGGTACGCCGAACTTGGTAAACCAAACACAGGAAATGAAAATGATACGGTTTCTTGCATGGTCGGAACGATGGAAAGGGTAGGGGAGTTAAGGTTTCGGGAGGATGTACACAGTCAATGAAAGGAATAGGATGAATTAGAAAATCCGACTCATCAATTAAAACTGTTTCATCCTCGGTACTATCCTCAATATTCTCCTCAACATTTATCTCATCCATGCATTTATCATCAAAATCAAGATGCATATGAAGTTCGGGAAAAACAGTTAATGACTCGGGATGATGATTTGAAGAGACAAACTCAGCCAAATCTACGGGTTCATCATCCAAAATATTCCCGGCATCAATATCCTTAATCCAGTGAAAATCAAAATTCTCTGACACCTCAACAAAAGCATGGATATCAATCGATTCAGGTTCTAAAGTGGAGGTGTAGAGGTCAAAAGGTTTAAGATCGGTTTCAATTGGAAGAGTCCCTTCACAATCGGGCAAATCAAATACTACGAAGTCGCACAACTCATTCATCATTCTATCTTCAATTGATAAATCATGTGGGATACTCGATAGACTTTCAAAACAGGAGTTATGGGACTCAATTTGGGACGGGTAGGTTTGATTTGGAAGGGGGTACATCTCACTCTCTCCACTCAAATTCACAGCCTGTCCTGCAGCCTCATCATACATTGAAAAATTTGGAGCTAGTTGAAAACTAGCTACCGGGTCACTAGGTTGTATGAGGGCGGCCATGGACACATTCAAATCCATCATCTGTTGGTATGACGCTTCCCTAAAGTCTTCCAATGACTTTTCCAGACTAGACATAGGTTGGGAAGGGGTTTCAGTAAAAGATTCAAAGTTGTTTGGATACTGAAAACTCCCAAATGGCGGTTCTGAAGCAATGTCTAGGGAAGGTGCAAAAGTAGGGTAGGATTGGTAGGAATTGAATGGCTGGACAGGAGTGGGATCAACATTAGGATAAGAAGGTGAATGGAATTGTTGATCCCAAGAATTTGAAGCAGTGAAAGGAGTGAAAGATCGGCTACGAGATTGTTCAATACGTTCAGCTAGAGACATAGGTCTTGTGGCTACAACTGGACTTTCAAAAGGGGTATCAACGCAAAAAGGGGTGAATGTTTGAAATGGTTGATATGAAGTAGATTGTGGGGTCCAGTTGTTCATCCTAGATGCGTCTATCCGATCTTTCAAAGAAATTTTGGGCATGGAGGGGTCGTTTGAAGTTCGACCAAAACAAGAACCGTATAAAGTAATGTCTGGTTGTGGGTACCAAAGTTCGGCAAGAGTTTTGCGAGGTGGGGTACCCATGATATGAAGAGAGAGAATGAAAGAAAGGTAGAGAAAAGGAGAGGAAAAAGAATGTGATTTTTTTATAGTTTTTTTAGTTTTTTTTAGTTAGTTGATAACAAAAGAATGAAATATACACAAAAAGAATATGGACAAAAATAATCACGACACAAAAATACCACACACCTAATCGTTCTAGGGTTCTCCTAGGTCAACTAGACCTGCTCCAGAACTTAATTGGCGAAGTAAAACTGTGTCGAGAAACGGGCTCAAGATACACTAATCACGAGGCCAGGTAAGTGCAGAGATAAGGGGAGGTTTTCCAACGCTTTCGCTAAATTCCTTAATTAAATAACCCTTTCTCTTTTGGCGGTTTTATCGTTAACACTTTCCTAGACACCCCGTAAACAATATACCGTTAAGCGAGATTCTAAACACAGTTGACTTCTCCTAGTGAGCGCGAAGTCCTTAAGGCTTAAAGTCTAATTTCTTTTAAAATTTTTGCTGGTAAACGTTATGCTCAAGTTCGTGATTTGTGGGCCACGGAAAAGGTGATGAAATCCTTTACCGTATATTGTGGGGTTCGCTTGCCCTTAAGTCCGTATTAATGTATGCAATGTGCAATTCAATAAAAATTCTATAAAGAATCAAAAAATCGTTTTTTTAGTTTAAGCGCGGCACTGCAACAAATACGGGTTAGTCAATTTTTAGCGTTTGTTAGCGAACTTGCAAAGAATCCTGCAAAGAATAGTATATTGGATGCGTCGGATTTGAGAAGAAGGTGTTAGTAAAGCACGTACCGTTAAGTTTTTGGGTTAGGAAACCCCCGTTGAATCAAATCCAGTAAGCTTGAAAAGTTCGCTTGCGCGGGTCAAACTACCCGGATCTTTGGCACTGTACTTTGCAATCACCTTAGCCTTGAATGTACACTTTGCTCCCCACAATCGCAGTTTGCAAATCTGCAAAAATCTGCACTCTTGCCCACAAAAATGATCAAAAACAATAAAAAGATATATTTTTTTAAAATATATACAAAAAGAATATTAACCCGAATAACAAGAAAGAAAATACGCTACCGTCTCCCCGGCAACGGCGCCATTTGATTGGAAGAATTAAAGTTAACCGCAATCAAGACGGTGTCGCTATGCAGCTAGCCGGTTGAGCACGGGTCGATCCACAGGGAGATGGTTGTATGTCCTTTCTTGTTTTAGACGAGTCAATAAAGAATGAGTATATGTTTGTTCAGTCTAACCTATGTGTATTATTTGCAAGTGCAAAGTTGTTAAGAAAAGATACGATAATGTAAGCTAAAGAAATCCGTACTCAAAACCTTTGAGACAAGTCTTGACCAATTGAAGCTAGAGCAATCGGCAACAACGTGGATTAGGGGATGTAAGCGCGGTATTCGTGGAATCCGGCTTATTTACCCCTGTCCTTCCGTTCTTGTCTCTTACTTTCGCCTCTGGCCAAACCGAACGCAACCGGTCGCGGTTAGGAATCACCGTTACCTTGTTAGGGTAGGGTGCCTAACGGAGCGCTTGCGTTTCGTTTGGGCGGAGTTCAATGGAAAATAACGGGAAAAGGAAATGAGCAAAGAAAATCTTAACTTACAATACCGTATTTATTCTTAACAACAACAATAATTACAACCATTCACAAAGAGAACCAAGAAGAGCAAAAGAAAAGAACAAAGAAAAGAAAAGATTACAAGTAAATAAGTGCATGAATTTAAATTGCAAATAAGTAAAGCAAGAAAATAAAAAGCAAGTAATAAATAAGCAATAAAAAGAACTAGAAACTAGAACTCAAGACGAGCATGGGATCAATAGCCAACCCTTAAACTTGCAAGCTCAATCAAGAGGTTGCAAGATCAAGAGAAGGGTAGAGAACGCATGTGAAATGAAGCACTAATTCCATAAGAAAATACGACCCTTGAGATCAATAACTAACCCTTAACCTTTCAAGCTCAATGAAGAGGTTGAAAGATCAAGAGGAAGCAAAAATCTCAAGGGGAAGTTAAACTAACAAGAAAGATACAAAAACCCTCATCTTCATTGATCATCCACTCAATGCTCTAACTACATTTTCATGGAGGAAAGATAAAGAAGAAGAAGAAGAACTACACTAAAACCTACAAAAGAGGAACAAAGAATGAACTTAGAATTGGGCCCTTGGCATAGCTCAGTTCTGGAGTATTTATAGGAGGGGAATGGGAAACCTAGGGCAACAATCTGCCCCTAAATAAAAGTACCAAACTACCCCTGAATGTTGACCCAGCAAGGAGCCTACTTGGCCGCGGATCCACGGCCTAGACCCCATGTTGGCCGCGGATCCGCGGCCATGTGGAGGAATTAGGGGGTCGGGTTTTGTCATGCTCCCTGGTTTACTTTTTTCTCGTGTTTGAAAACTTCATACTGCACAAAATCTTCCAGAATATCTTCAGATTTCTTTGTCCAAGATTGCACTCTTTTCTTTACTTTTGCCTTTATCTCTCTCGAGCTCCGCGCACCCATTGATTCTTGTGCAGCCCCCCCTCGTGCTCTGTGCTTGTCCCAGACACGAATGACCACTGTCATATGTCTTGTCTCTGGAACTGGTACTCGGCACTGGACGGATATGGATGACCGGAACCCGGCTTTTATCTGCTGTCAACAGATGTTCTGTATTTGGTGTAACTGTGGAGATTCTGTCTTGATTTGCAATATTTGGACTGAAAACCTGTAATCTGTAAATATGTAACAAACACGGATTAAAAGCACCTACCTATAAACACACGAGCGTAAGAATGGGAGGTAAATAATGTAATATTCTGGTATGAACAGGCAATTCAACAGGATTCCCGACATTCTGATCGAATGCTCGTCGCAAACTTTAGTAGATGGCCGCACCCCCGATGCCGTCGACGAAGTGCACCAAGGAAGAACACCGCTGCCGCGAGCACCCGAACGGATACTTTCGGCGACGGGGTTCTCCTACAGTCACTTGGTCGGGGCTATGGGGCGTGGCTATCTATTAAGTTTACCGGCGAGTATTCGCGTACGCTACGTGATTGCGATGGACTTTTGATCGCATCAAAACTCCATGGAAACCAATCAAGTGAGATTAAAGTGCTATGTTTACAACATTCATATTAGTTATCTCATAACTACTTGTGAATTCCAAATATTGTATCACATTCCAGACAAATAGAAAATGTTAAACTTTTCGATCGAACAATCAAACACCCAAGTTTTCCCGAAACAGCTCAACACATGAAATAAGTTTAAAAACATTCACTTCATGCCTCAGTACCAACGGTCCAGCCGTAGAAGAGTCAAGCCAACGCCTCACATGTGGCATGCCGTACTGCCCCAAACCCTAAGGTTCAAAGGGCAGTTCAAGACGGTCACATAATCGAGTTTAGGTTTGTTGTCTTCTAGAGGGTCCATCGCGTTACTTGCACTACTTCGAACGTTCTTAAACTACGGAAAGATCCAACACTTGGAAATTTCCCGACAGGGGAAAAAGTGGGTATTTATATCCGGTCAAACTTTTCAACATTTTCTAAAATTATCCTGAAAAACCTACAAACGAAGTTAAACTTCCCAATCGAAACACCGAGTCCCCAATACAACCCAGAAAACTTAACTCTTGAGTAAATGTTAAAAATTCCCAGAAAACACAGCACTAACAGAAACAAATTACTGTGCAAACCAAGTGCACTAATCAACACAATGGCCGCGGAACCACCGCACGAACCGGGGTGGGGCCGCGGTTCCACGGCGCATCTGTCGAGTTAAGTGCACGTGCTGCACAGTAACTCCTACAATTCCCTGCTAAATTTTTTGGATATTTTTAATCTGGAAAAATCCATAATTTCAGAAAATGTACAGAAAAGGGTATCGATTAGGGTTTTGGGGTTCGATCGGGTTTCTAACATCGTCTACACATCGCCTAAAGCTCTAGCTTGGCTCTGATACCACTGTAGGGTTACTAGGCACACTCAAGAGGTTCCACAACTGATCAACCATGCCAAAATCAAATTTTACATGTGCCGAGAAACCCTAATGCTAGATCGTTAACTAGAGGTTAGGCGAAAAACGTGCAAGTAAACAACTTTATTGCTAAGTGAAAGGGACTACAACCTTTGTAGATCTGCTCCACCACTTCTTTAACTCCGTGTTGACGTCCCTCCGCTGCGATCATCGGAATCCCGGACTCTAGCGATGGTTTCGTCGGAGAAATAATCGGGCTAGGTCGTTGACTTCGATGCCGAAGATGATCTACGTCGAGGCGACTCTAACTCAAGCTCCATCTTCACTTGGTCATGAACCTTATGAAGAAAACAGCCTATACAACATGGCAAGTGGTAGAGGATGAAGAAATAGGAAGTGGGTTCACTTTGGATTTGGATTTCTCACTTGATTTCATCACTTGAAATTTTTCTAGAAAACTTTTCTTTTCTTCATGAAGAAGATGAAGAAGAAAGAAAAGAATCATGAATTCTTGAAAATAATAAATCAAGTGATGCTTATCATAATGCAACTATGGGTGTAGTAACTTGTGTAGAGAATAAACTAAGGTTTAGGTAAATGGTTAGGTTAAGGGATAAAACAAAATGGTAAGACTTTTTCAAAGATGCTTAAAAAGCTTCGTGAAGCTTCAAGCATAAAACAAGAAAAACCACCATTTTGTTTAATCAAAATAAATAAAGAAAATAAAACCCTGAACCATTTTCCTAAACATGGTTTAAAGCATACACACACCCAAGTTTGCATGTATCATCAAACATGATACAAACTAGTGCACAAAAAATATATCATATATACAATGTGCACTTCAAATGAGAAAATCAATCTTAAGTGAACCAATATTAGTTAATGTAAAGTAATATATCAAATATATAATTATACATTAAATCATTAAATCAACACTTGATTTAATGATCCGGTCATACTGCATATAACCGACTAATATCACGTGTATCAATATATCGAATCAACACTTGATTCGGTAACCCGGCTATATCACATATAACCGTCCAATGATACAAATAGCGAGAATATAATACAGTATCACATACTGGTATTATACTCGGTCCTACACATATTTCATATGCGCTCCTATTTCGTTTCGCTTGAGCCAGGAAACCTCTGTGTAGGACTCTAAAGACTCGTCAATACGCCGACAGCAGGTGATGATCATATCAAACACCCACAAGCCGCAAGCGGTCTGCTAAACGTAACGGCCACCCGGGTATTGAGCGATCAGAAGATCAACGAGCAAGCCCGCTCACACTCCTGTGAATCCAACCAGTAACACTTACCATACAGTCCCGTCTGATCGTCTAATATGTCACATATCTTGCCTAGGGGTGGTAAACGTCAGACCCCTGTAGCTCGATAAGTCATGTCGATATGTGGTCTATAATAGTTCGAGATACTACTGGTAACACTTACCAGTAAATCTCAGCAACCCTGGCCAGGAATTTCCGGTTATAGCCAATCGAACACAGCGCAACATCAACTCCCTATACCGGGAGAGACGAATCCTCTCCTATCGCTCATTGCCTCCATGTGATTCGGGACTGTATCCAAAAACCACCGTTTTGCACGCCCTCTTGGACGTGGTAAGGTGGAAATCAAAGCACAGTGGGAATCACACAAGACTCTATGACGATCTCGGGTCTACAGACTAACCTGTACCAGTGTCACTAGAGAACTGCCATCTGACGTAAGGTATAATACCATCTGGGAGTTCTCGGCGAGTCCGTCCAGTGTACCCTGTCTCCACTGAGCACCCGTATATTATCTCTGATGTCAAACACCAATGGATATAGGATCATCCATCGCCCATCTGTATGGGTCGAGAAGGTATACGCTAGTCTACTCTGGTATATCGATGCCCTGTCTCGATACACCCACGACTAGGGACCTTGAAGGATGTACTTATAGACTACCATGTCCCTACTAGTATGATCCGCATCATTGTCCAGGTAGTTAAGTACACATCCTAAGGGCTTTACCAATATGTAACAGAGAGACAATCAGTGTACACGTTAAGGTAAAGAGCAACCAGATAGCATACTATCATGTCGAGCAAGAAAGTCCTCCCTATATATGTCCAAGCATCCACTACAATATACATCTTATGTATAGTAATGGCCTCTAGGGCATACATATAACTAACAAAGACAACATGTTGATAAAGAGAAAGAGCATACAAGACATTGCAGAAAAGAAATGTGTATCTTTATTTATTAATTCAATCAAGTAGAAGGTGAAGCGTACAAAAGAATAAAGAATGGATACATCTTATTCGAAAAAAGAAAATTTTTCTGTACAATTATGTAGATACAAGGGGAATTACTGGGAAGGAAGCGTCTTGCATAACTCTAGCAATTGTTCGCGCACCTCCTTCCACATTCTCTCCTGATCGGCCACCACCGCCAGATCTGCCTCCACTTGAGCCTGTTGCTGCAAGACAGATGCAAGCTGCTCCCTAACGTCCTGATGAGCAACCTCATGGCCTGGAGTGTTACGCTCGGCGACATCAAGCTTTCGCTTCAAGTTTAGCCCATGAGAGATGCGTTCCAGGAGGCCCTCAAAGATAGCCTTCACCTCGGCAGCGTTCGCCTCAACTTCGGCACGTAGGCGAGCAGTTTCACTTGAGGACTCCTGACACTCCTTCAGCCTTAAAGCTGCTTCTTGTTCCAAATGGTGGACGTAAGAAGCGCTTTGCTCGATCCACGCTGCTCTTTCAGTGCTCACGGCCAAAACCTGAGGGGTAGGGCGCACCGACCCCAGCTGATGCAAGCGAGCCTTGATCTCTCTGCATTGGTTAACCCAAGACGCAACGATGCCCTCGTCATGGAAATTTACGAGTATCACCAGCATCGGGTTAACCGCCATAGAGAAGTCCGCAGCAGATGTAGGAGTCTCGACGTCGAGTTTCTCGATGTAGTCGCTCAACATGTGCAGACTATTTGCGGCGCCTTTGGAAGACGGACGTCTCAGGAAAGGACCCGCCGGCATTATGACATGAGGCTCGAAGGGCGCCGAGACTGGAACGACAACTGAAAAAACAAGATATAATCAGATAACAGTTCGAGAAATAAAAAAAGGGAGTTATTAATGTGATAGTTGCTGTACCAGCTGAGGCAGGTGGCAAGGCCGGAAGGGCCGGTGGCGCGGCCAATCTTTCATCCCCTCCTTCAATTTATAGCACTGCAGTCGGGACGAGGAAAAGTTAGAAATAATTCCATCACTGAAAAAGAAAGATATCAATTAAAAACCATACTCACCAGTGCCACCAGAGGAGCAAGCGAATTCAGATGGGAAGGAGAAGTGTGGGAGCAACACTTGATAGAGATGATCAAAAAGCACTCCTGAAAAGACACAGCAGTACGATTTCAGTACATGAACTATATGTCTGAAAAATAAGACTAATAAGTTGCAGACTCATACCTTCCAACATCTTCGATGGTACAAGAGAGGGCTGTGAGATAACCACCGCCAAAGCAGTAGTTGACGGCACTCCCTCAAGCAATGGAGCATCGGCACTTCCTGCACCTGCGTTAAAAGACAAGGGTAAACCTGTCAGGAAAGATTGCAAGATAAAAAAGGGGGGAACCAGTAATCCGAAATTCACCTGATGAGCCTCCAGCCGAGACAGAGGTGTCTCCCTCCTCCAGCGACATGAGTCCACCACCCGTGGCCTCATCCCCAGACTCCACAGGGGCCGTCGTCGTACTCGCGCGGCCAGGAGACGGCGGAAGACCATAGACGGGGAGGGCAATGATCGGAGCATTGCTGGACTCTTGAGAAAGAGCGGCTAGCTCTTCCCCAAGAGTCGTGCCCATCTCATCCGCTACTTTTTCGGGCTCGGCGGTCGCCGTCGTCTCATCCGCCGCCACCATTAGGTCGCCGGTCTTAAGCACCTCGTCCGTCGCCATCCCAGGCTCAGTAGTAATGATCATCTCATTTGCCGTCACCTCAAGCTCGGCATCAACGACTTCTTCGGGTGCGGTTCCCCCAGCCCCCAACTCAGGCTCGCTAACCCTGGCGACGTTGCCCACCATCGGCTCGGGTTCGGCCGGTGCCTCCTCCTCTGTTTCCTTGGGTTCGACGGTCTCCGCTTCCCCCTCGGTCGGACTTGGACCTGCAGGATAGAATATATAAGAACCGACGGCTTTATAATTCTTACAACAAGATTTGAAAGAAATATTACCTGAGGTGGACTTGTCGTTAGCCTCCCTATTGGCGTGAATCGCCTGTCTATGAGCTGTAGACAAGGCGACTGGGGGCTCTCCTGACGGAGTATCGGCACGAGGGATGGTGCTTAGGCCTGCTCCAATGGCCAAGGCAGCCCTGCGTGCCTTTGCTTCGCGCCTCGACCGCTTCCTTTCCTCCCGAGCTGTCGCGATGGACCTCTTCGACGCTTCCTTCATCAAGGCGTCATCATCCTCGTTCAGAGATGCCTCCAGAGCCTTTAAGGCATCTCTCATCGGCTCTTCAAGACGGACCTCCCGCGGTAGCCCTGAGGAGGCAGGAACATCGGCAGCTGGCGGAATATCCGCGTCACTTGGCGGGAACGGCATTGAGGTTCCTGCGATAAAAAGGGAGAGGTTAGATCGACCATAACACAAGGAAAATGAAAACTTGATGAATTGAAGCTTACTAAGGCCCAAAGACGCTCTAAGGCGTTCCTCCTCTTGGAAGGTCTTGAGGGAAGCGGCAATGGCTTCTTCAGTGGTGATGCCTATTGGAAGAAAAGAAGGAAAATGTTAGTCAAAAGCAATAATAAAGATATGATGCAATAGAAAATGTGACTAGTGATTACCTGATGCCGCAAGCTTAGCCAGCCATGCGTCACGCCTCGCTAACTGCTCCGAAGCTTCGAGGGCAGCCTCTAAATCCGTGTCATCCGGCATGACTAATCCCTCGTTAGTCCCATATTCACTCAGGCCCTCGGCATAGGGAGCGTGGGGTTCTTGACCGAACACAACATCAGCGGCGAAGAGCGACTTCTTTTTCTTCTTTTGCCCACCAATCCTAGGTGCCCCCGGGATCGACTTACGCTTGGCAGGCACCTTGGGGCGGCGGGTCCCAATGTCCGCACCTACGCTAGACTCCGGCGAGGCTACAACCACTGCCTCCACTGGAGCACAGGGCGCTGGTGGTGCATCCGCGATATCAGGAAGCGGCGATCCGTGTGGAGGACTCTGTGCACGCGGTGGTCTGGCTCTAGCATCTTTTAGAGGGGGAACTACCGGGGTCCTTGGCACCAAAGGAGCGTTGCGGTCGCTACCTGGAGGCGCACCCTTACGGTCGACCGGCAATCGCCTTTCCTCCTTTATAACGGCTCCCGTCGCATGATTGTACCATTCTTTATATACGTTGAGGAGTCGTGGGGCGCAAGCCGGCTCACTGATAAAAAAGTGAGAACCCGTATTCAGACGCATGAAATGATGCAGCGCGTTCTCCATCCCTTCTTCCGTGGCAGCAGGTTCCAGTAGAAAAGCTTCCAATGGTACCCCCTGATCGTAGCTCAGTTGTTGGGCAAAACGTTGTGGGTTGTATCTCATGAAAATCGCCGCACCGTTTTGCCTAAATACCAGGAAGCCCGGTCTGATGGAATATAGATGGAGGGTCTCCCGGGCCGTCAAAACTGTGGCTCCATCTTTGAAAGTGTCTTGCAATGGCCGCGCTGCAGTAGTGGATGCCTTTCCAATAGTCAACATTTTGTCAATGAAAGACATCCCGTCTCCAACGGTGTGGGGGCGAAGGAGCAAACCCCTGGCATTCCTCGACGATGGAGTCACAATTGATGCGCCAATCAGCTGTATGATGCGAGGGAAGCTGCTCCTGTCACAGAACGAGGGCCTTTTGTGCATGCCGAAGACACCAGATGTGTGTAGCTCGAGCCACGATATGAAGTAGTGCATCGGGAAGATCACGTGCTAAAGCTCATTAGCATCCGCCGCTCGACTGAGGCCATGGTACAAATGTGCCAAACTGGCTATCCCAACGGCTACCTTTACCCCGATAGTCATCCGGTGAGACGGGTAAAAGACAGAGGGCCGCATATGGCGAGAGTGCATCGGGAGCGCAAACCAACTCAGCCATAGCCCAAGAAATACTAAAAAGAAGGCCTCCTCGTCCATCTCAGGGGCTGCAACTTCCGCAAAAGACATGATCGGGGAGTTAGGAAGGAAAAAACCCTTTTGGTCTATTTCCTTCGCCGGTAGGTTATCTAAACCTAAACCGAAAAGGGTCCTCGAGGGTGGCAAACTTGGCAGCTTCTATCGAGAGGACACTTGGGTGAAGGAACCGGGCGGTGAAATCCTTGAAACTGACTCCGCGACTCCCACGTTCGATGAAAAGGGCCTCGTAGATGTTCAACACCTTGATCAAACTTGGGAATTGGTGTTGAACAGCATTCTCCGGTGTAAGGCCCCTTACCGCCGGCTTGGCACCGAAAACATATTCGTCTGTCGGGAGCAACTCCTCATAGTGCTTCCCTATAACCGGTAAACCGGAGACTTCTGTGAACTCCTCCAGAGAAATCGACACTTCCCGATCCATTGCGAGGAAAGTGTGAATGGGAATGTTCCACTGCTTCAAGAAAGCCTTGAACCACCAAGTGGGAAGCGTAGGATACTGGAAGAGGGAGACGTAGACCGCGGTGTACAACCCTAACCTTATCAACTGCGACTTCTTCGTCGACAGGATATACCGAGCCCACAGCAGATAGCCGATCGGGTGGCGGGGGATAAAATCTATGTTATATGATTGCCCCTAAGGGCGCGTCTCGCCTTGACAGATTCGGCGTCCCAGGATATCCAAAACCATGGGACGCTGGACCGGGATTGCATCTATGGCCGGATGAAGAAAGCCCTTCGATGTCCAATCAACCATCTCCACGGCGTACTGCACCGGGGGTGGGCTGGCGTAATGAATTGCCGTGATGGGTTCTGACGGTACTGCGCATGTGAAGCTGCGTCGACCCATAATAATTTGATTATACCACGACCTCCAAAGGTGGAGACTCTTATATTCCAGGTCGTGGTCCTTGATCATGGCTAAGACTTCGCGGTCCTAGGGCGCTTCAGGGAACCCTTCCTCTGAGCGAGCGAACGGGAATGAAGTATCGAGAGACATGATCGCTGCAAGTGAAAAGAAATTAGCCGTCAGTGTGGTAATTCCAACGCTTGGCATTTGAAAAAATTCATTAATTTATTAATTAAATTAAAGATTAAGTAAATTAAAATTAATTAATTACACCACACATCAGTGCAGTGGGTAGGGGACCGAAAGGGGACCCACAAAATCTGGATGACAATACGTTAATAAGACAACCCCATCATTAGATGAGATTGTCAGTTGGTCCCCGAGAGAATATTCCCATTAATAAAAAAATATCCCTAGAGATAAGGGGAAAATCTCCTCTTTCAGAGCAAAGCTCTGTCACAGAGTGACACTTGTCAAACTCTGGTCTTAGGGGAATAAGATTCCTTAAAAGAGCCTAGCTCTGTGATGATGATGAGAAAATCTATTTAAACTCCTAAAGAAATTAAAATTTTTGAAGACTCTTAGGAGTTCTTCACTTTTAGATCAAAAAGATCTATTTTTGATCCATGAGCAAAGCTCTGCTCATGGGTTAAAACCCATGAACAAGATCTCTTTAGATCTATGGATTAGTGAGAGCAAAGCTCTATTGATGAAACCCCAAAGGGAATTTCTTTAGATCAAAAGATCTATGAGAGCAAAGCTCTGTTGGTTAAAATTGATTTAAATTAATTTTAAATTAATTATTACCTAAAGTTTTCTAACTTTGGGAGATGAGAGCAAAGCTCTAGAGTCTGAAAGCAAGAGCAAAGCTCTGAAGTTCTTAAGCAAGAGTAAAGCTCTGTAAATTAAAATCTAGAAAATGGTGAAGATTTTTCTAAGGGCCAGGGGTCCTATTTATAAGGCGCTTGCGCCCTTTCAGCTCACCCATTGATCCAACGGTCAGGATCTTGCCACCGCTGCACTCACGTGCGCGCCATGTGAGGGCAACGGTGGGAGGGCATTTGTTTCCCACAATCAGAGCAAAGCTATGTTTGAATTTCAAAATTCAAAATTCGAAGCAACGCTTCAGATTCTTTGCGCTGCGCGCAACGCGCCACGTGTCAAAAGCTGATACATCAGCGCAGCGCCCAAGGCAGCGCCACCAATCAGAGCAAAGCTCTATTTAAAACGAAAGTTAAAAGGAAGCAACGCTTCAGATAATCTGTGCTCTGCGCTGCGCGCCACGTGTCAGCGCAGATACGCTAGCGCAGTTGCGCTGCGCTGTGCTCTACGTGACACGTGTCAGCACAGTTGCGCTGCGCTGTGTGCTGCGTGACACGTGTCACGCGCTGAGACATTTGCGCCAAACAGAATTAAAATTTTAAAGAAATCTTTCTGTTTTTGTTAAAACAAGAAGATTGCCTTCTGTAAAACAGAAGACCTTGGATCAAAGATCCAACGGTGGGGAAAATTCCCCAAATCTCTCAGAGAAAGATCTCTTTAACAAATTTAACAAATTTATGGCCACTATATAAAGGCCCCTAGACCCCAAATCAAAGGCATCAACAATTATGAGAAATCAAGAACTTCAAACAGAGAGAACTCTGAAGAAATTTCAAGAAAAAAAAAAGGTAAAAATCTTTAAGATAGAAGAATTTCTTCTAATAGATCATTGATCTAAGAACAAGATCAATGATCTTCAATAAAAAGCAAAATAAAAGTAGTGCTTTGCACTCATGAACCATTGGTTCTCTGAGATCAAGAAAAAATAAGAAATACTTGTTTTCTTTGATTTAAATTAGATCAAGAAATCAATTAGTGCTTTGCACTTTTTTGTGAACCATTGGTTCTGAAATCTTAAAGATTCTCAAGATTATTGAAATAGTGCCTTGCACTTGCAAAAAATTGCACTGCTGCGCTCCTGGGTTGGCGCAAGCCACCAGTGTAGGGTTCCTAGGCACCCTAATGAGGTCTCACAAGGCATCGCACATGCCAATTTCAAAAAATCTAGGTACCGAGAAACCCTAATGTACGGATCGTCGGCTAGAATTCTAGGTGAAAATGCAACTAGTTAACACTTAACTAAGGGAATACGGAAATACAACCTTTGTAGATCTGGTACACCACCTCCATAGCTCCGCAACGAAGTCCTCTCGCTGTCCAAATGAGTTCCCGGGCTCTAGCTTCGGCTTCGTCGGAGAATGGGCAAGCTAGGTCGTCGATGTCCATGCCGAAGATGATCTACGTCGAGGCATCGCTAAATCAAGCTCCGACTTCACCAAGTCAAGAAACTTATGAAGAAAACACACTCTACTACTTGGAAAGAGGTAAAGGATGAAGAAATAGGAAGTGGGTTCTATTTAGAATTGGATTTCTCACTCTTTATCATCAATCGCCATTGATGAATGCAAGCTTCTTTCTTGAAGAAGAAGAAGAAGATGATGATAATTGTTATGATAAGTTATTTAAAAATGAAAAGAAAATGAAGACTTATCATAATCTAAACCATGGTCAAGTGTAGAGATTAAACTAGGGTTAGTGGGAATGGTTAGGGTTAAGGATGAGATAAGAATGGTTGACTTGATCAAAGCTTCAAGAAGCTTCAACATGAAAAAAAATTAGCCACCATTCTTTTCTCTTTTCTTTTATTCATTTATCAAAAAATAAATGGATAATTAAATAAGATAAATGAATAACAAATAATAAACCCTAACCATTTCATTAACCAAGGTTTAATACTTTACACTTAACCAAAAAGCATGTATCATCAAACATGATACAAGCAAGTGCACAAAATCATATCACATATATAATGCGCACATCCGAGTGAGAAAATCCATCTAAAGTGAACCAATATTAGTTAATGCAAAGTAATATATCAAATATATAATTATACATTAAATCATTTAATCAACACTTGATTTAACGATCCGGTCATATTGCATATAACCGGCTAATATCCAATGTATCGATTTATCGAATCAATCCTTGATTCGATAACTAGGTTATATCGCATACAACCATTCGACACATTCATTGCGAGAATAGAATACGGTATCATATACACGTATTATTCTCGGTCCCGCACATATCTCATATACGCTCCTATTTCGTTTCGCTTGAGCCAGGAAACCTCTGTGTAGGACTCTAAAGACTCGTCAATACGCCGGCAGCAGGTGATGATCATATCAATCACCCACAAGCCGCAAGCGGTCTGCTAAACGTAACGGCCATCCGGGTATTGAGCGATCTGAAGATCGACGAGCAAGCCCGCTCACACTCCAGTGAATCCAACCAGTAACACTACCGTACAGTCCGGTCTGATCGTCTGATCTGTCGCATATCTCGCCTAGGGGTGGTAAACGTCAGACCCCAATAGCTCGATAAGTCGTGTCGATATGAGGTCTATAACAATTCGAGAAACTACTGGTAACACTTACCAGTAAATCTCAGCAACCCTGGCCAGGGATTTCCTGTTATAGCCAATCGAACACAGCGCAACATCAACCCCCTATACCGGGAGAGACGAATCCCCTCCTATCGCTCATTGCCTCCATGTGACTCGGGACTGTACCCAAAAACCACCGTTTTGCACGCCCTCTTGGACGTGGTAAGATGGAAATCAAAGCACAGTGGGAACCACACAAGACTCTATGACGATCCCGGGTCAACAGACTACTCTGTACCAGTGTCACCAGAGAACTGCCATCTGACGTGAGGTATAATACCATCTGGGAGTTCTCGGCGAATCCGTCCAGTGTACCCAGTCTCTACTGAACACCCGTATATCATCTCCGATGTCAAACACCAATGGATATGGGATCATCCATCGCCCATCTATATGGGTCGAGAAGGTATACGCTAGTCTACTCTGGTATATCGATGCCCCGTCTCGATACACCCACGACTAGGGACTTTGAAGGATGTACTTATGGACTACCATGTCCCCACTAGCATGATCCGCATCATAGTCCAGGTAGTCAAGTACAGATCCTAAGGGCTTTACCAACATGTAACAGGGAGACAATCAGTGTACACGTTATGGTAAAGAGCAACCAGATAGCATACTATCATGTCGAGCAAGAAAGTCCTCCCTATATATGTCCCAGCATCCACTACAATATACATCCTATGTATAGTAATGGCCTCTAGGGCATACATATAACTAACAATCTCCCACTTGCACTAGGGCCATCTGTAGCAGTGGTTGTAGTATCTCATACTCAACCATCCCATAAAAGTCTCTCTCTGGGAATAGGCCTTCGTGAGTGGATCCGCCGTGCTGTCCTCTGAGTCTACTCTCCTAACCTCGATCCCTTAGAGATCAACCATCTCCATGATCAGGTGATACTGCCTTAGAATATGTCTGGATCACTGATGGGACCTGCGTTCCTTGGCATAAGCCACAACTCCATTGTCACACAATGGGAGGAACATAGTTCATCTCATGAACCAATATACACCCAAACAGCCTCTATGGTAGCATCTTTAGTACCGATGTATCCTGCCTTTATCGTCTAGTATGCCACGGTATCTAGCTTGGAACTCTTCCAACATACCGTCCCTTTACTGAGGGTAAAGACAATGCCTGCGACTGACATTCAGTTGTCTTCACCCCTCTGGAACACTTCCAGTGATTCTCCCCAGGGTCGATTGACACCATCTCACTACTACTAGTGAGATTCCTAACATCCAATTAGATCTATCTCATAGATCCAAAATCCAGGATTTAGTAGGTATCACTTTGATCCTATATGGAAAATCTTTGTGATAAGCGGAGATTGATCGAGCGTAGCATAGGAAACTTCTTCCCTATCAAGAGTATGTCATCCATGTACTCTACGAGGATCGCCACCATACTCCCTACTACCTTTTTGTTTATACAAGGTTCATCTACCATTTTGATGATGTCAAACTCTTTGACTAACACATCAAAACAGACGTTCCAACTCCGCGATGCTTGCTTTATCAGATAAAACATCTTGCACACGTTTCCGCTGCTCCCACTGTTTACGAAGCCCTCTGGCTGTGTACTTACAGACGCACTCTTCTAAATCATCATTTAGAAAAGCAGTCATGGCACCCAACCGCCAGATATCGTAGTCATGGTATGTAGCCGTGCCAAGTAGGATCCGAATGGACTTAAGCATAGCTACTTGAAAAGGTTTCATCATTATCCACGCCTGGTCAATAACGAAAACCTTTAACAAGTCTAGCTTTGAAAGTCTCAACTTTTCCATGTACACCAAGTAATCTTCTCAAGATATACTTGCTCCTGATGGGAATTTAACCCTTCAGATATAGCAACCAAAGTCCATACTTTGTTGGTGTATAAGGATTCCATCTCAGATCGCTAAGCATCCAGCCATTCTTACAGAGTCACACTCCTGATGGCTAGCTCGAAACTAGTTGGGTCATCATCTCATGATGCAATCCTCGCTCCTACTGTCATAGAGAAACCGAAGTATCTCTCTGGTGGGTGAGGAACCCTACTAGATCGGCGGAGAGGCTGAGGTTCGTTGGAATCTACTGAATCCTTTGGTTCTTTCAAATCATCAGCTGTTGTTTGTATAGCTGGAACACTTCCAGTTCCACATAACAGACCTTGCCTCGAGCTTATCCGGATTTTGCTTTTAGACATAGGCCGGACAACCCCAAATCTTAACTAGCTTAAGACATGGGCTCTTCCCTTTCCATATCTCATATGAAGTGGTAGGCAATTGATTTGATTGGAACCCTATTCAATAGGTATGCAACTTCATAAGTGCATAACTCCCAAAAAGGAAATAGGTAACTCAGTAGTACTCATCATAGAGCACACCTTATCATATAGGGTGTTATTGCTCCGCCCCGATATACCATCGTGCTATGGTGTATACAGAGGAGTAATGCTGAGAGAGAATCTTCTTCTCCTTTAGAATAGTCCAGAAATTCCGTGCTCAAGTATTCTCCTCCCTGATCACATCAAAGGACATAATACTTTTACCCGTATTTTGGTTCTCTACTTCTAACTTATATTCTGTGAATATCTCAAAAGGTTCGGACTTGTGTTTCAGCAGGAACATAGGTCTGAATCTTGAGAGATTATCAGAGAATGTAACGAAGTACAAAGAACCAGTCTTGGCATGTGTAGACAGGGGACCTTACATACATCAACATGTATCAATCCTAAGAGTTCACTAACTCTTTCTCTGTTTCCAATAAACAGAGCTGGTGTCATTATATCTTTGTGACATGACTGGCAAGTTTCACAAGATGTAAATTCAAACTGATTTAAATATGCATCTATATGTAACTTCAGCTAGTCGGGTCGCATTGATATGACCTAGTCTATAATACCTTAAGAAGGATTCGTTCATCTCTGAACTCTTCCTCTTGTGTGTGTTCTGTATACGAAGAACTGTAGTTTGATTTAGAACATTGATGCTTTTAGATAACGTGCCTGAACCGATCAACTTTTGATAAAGGAAATGTTCAAAACATTATCCAACAATACAAAATTTTATCATTTCTTTACTAATAAAGAGACTGATATGATTTTGTAAATCAGGTTCGGTATCTAATAACATTCGTTCAGAATCAATGTATTGTAATATAGGGTGACAGTGACCGACAGACTTGGCTGCAACTCTTGCCCCGTTTTCTGCCTCATGAAACTTATCACCCGATCTCAGTTCTCTACCTATCTGTAGCCCTATGTAACAGATTACATATCTGGGATCCTGATCTGGTATCACATACCCAGGACGTAAAGGATACTGAGAAACAGTTCTCTGTAATGAACACACCCGAAGATGATGCATCAGCATGCACTCTCTTCGTTTGGGCGGCACGGGAATTCTGGTAATCCCCAATTTCCTGCTCTGTCTTATAACAATTATAAGTTGGAGCGGGACCAACGTTCCTCAGCTCAGTATAACAAGCGGGTTCGGTCAATATTCCGTATTATTATCTTGATTAAGGCGTGATATGGTCGCTACCAGGAGAGAGAGAGAAGAAAACACTCAGCGTGCGCTCTTGCAAGAATAGATTGGTTATTATTTTATCTAATCAGGATGGCTCCCACTACTTTTTATCAAATCTTCCTTCAAACCCTAAAAGGAAAGACTAGCCGGGATTAATTACACACTACAAGTTCGCCAATCTTTCAGCCAGGCCAGTGTCGGTACTTTGAGGGAGGTCCCCCATGCTTTCGCACGAACCTAATTAATGTAAACGTCGTTTTCCCAGAGGCGTAACCCCGTTGACACCTTTCTAGACACTTACTTGATCGGCTAATTGTAATGTATAAAACTCTCCCAGGAGTAACTCTTACTCGCAGCGGGTATCGGGATCCAACTATCTCATAGAAGGTATGCAATCTCATTGCAAATTTCAACACTTGAAATTCCCGATAATATTTTGCCCCTAGCGTCCTATGACCTTGATAGAGGTCAACAAACCATAGGCTGCTAGTCAAGTTCAACCCGTCATTTCCTGATTGAAGTAAACCCACCCGCACGACCCTTGACAGAGGTCAACAAGGTCGCACGACTACCCTAAATCAATCACATCATATGCTTATACAGATAAGCACTAATCAGCTACCGCACACTACGCCTTGACAGAGGTCAACAAACGTAGCACGAATACTAACCAGTACATATCTGAAATGACGGAGTGCTACGACAGGTTTTTCTGAAAACCTATTGCGTAATGAACTTGATATCGTTATAGAATCGAATGAATTTTGAAATAGAGTGTTTTTGAGGCTTTTCTAGTTTTGCTAAAGGAGTCACTCCCGGTGAAGGGATCGTCGGTCCTTTCCTCGTCGAATGAGGTGAGGGATATATCATATATATCACTGTGCAAAGCAAAAACACTTAAAAGCAATCAAAAAACAAACCGAGTGTGTAGCATCTGCCAGTTATTGCTAAAGGAGTCACTCCCGGTGAAGGGATCTCGGTCCTTTCCTTATCGAATAAGGTGCAGGATATATCACATATACCGCTGTGCAAATCAAGAACTGTAGCTACCTGTTTTATTTTGAAATTCAATTCTACAACATCTTAGGTTTCTTTTCTTTCATTAATCACATTAATGAAGTCCCATCATTTAAGTACCTAATCATCACAGATAAATACGACGTATACTTATGCCATCCGCATTCGCCTCGATGTCCCCTCGTGCACCGTTAGGTTAGGTAACTAACGGCAGAGCGGGGCAGGGCTAGCGCGGGTGTAAAACATAAGTAACGCCTATATAATATATTATATATACTATATACTGTATCTATCACAGAACATCACATGATCACATCACAGATATCGCAGCAGAAGAAACATATGAAATATTGGATATACTAGGACGTCCGTGTTTTCAATACGAGCCAGTATAAAACACGGATTCCACGGTCGTGATGAATAGCCAAACCCACACCCCTAGACCCCTACGAGAGCGGCAAGCAACCCTACCAATTCCAGAGTTAGGAGACCCGGACTCGACTCCTCGAGTTGGTCTCCCACTGGACTCCAGAACCCGGTTACTTGTGCTCCCCTCCTTGGGTCTATCCTAGTGCGGAAAAGTAAATAATATACAAAGGGTGACAGCTTCCGCAACCTGGAAGCGCCCCAATAAAAGAATATTACATACAAGTTTTTACATGAATGAAAATGAAAAACACTCATCTCACATGAAAACCCCCGGCTATTCGAACACGACGATCCAATATAACATATCCAGCAACACATAACATCACATGTCATCAACGTAAGTAAATATGCGCATCCCAATTGTCGTTGACATATAGAAATGAAACCGGCGATATCACATATTACACTTACGGTCACAGAAAAGAAAGTGTAAAACTACAACAGTTGGAATCCGCAACCATCTCAGACATCGCATGCCTGACCAAATGAATTACTTAGACATCACATGCCTAACAATTATAAACCCCGCATTTCAGTCTCATTATCGAAAACACTTTTCAATATCGAGTCGGGCAATTCAACAAGATTCCCGACAGTCTGATCGAATGCTCGTCGCAAACTTCAGTAGACGGCCGCACCCCTGATACCGTCGACGAAGTGCACCAAGGCGGAACACCGCTACCGCGAGCACCCGAACGGATGCTTTCGGCGACGGGGTTCTCCTACAGTCACTTGGTCGGGGCTATGGAGTGAGGCTGTCTATTAAGTTTACCCGGCGAGTATCCGCGTACGCTACGTGATTGCGACGGACTTTTGATCACATCAAAATTCCGTGGCAACCGATCAAGTGATACTAAACTGTTATGTTTATAACATTCATTCAGTTATCTCATAACTTATTGTGAATTCCAATTATTGTATCCCATTCCAGATAATTAGAAAATGTTAAACTTTCCGATTGATCATTCGAACACCCAAGTTTTCCCGATACAGATCAACACATGAAACAAGTTTAACAACATTCCGTTCGTGCCTCAGTACCAACGGTCCAGCCGTAGAAGGGTCAAGCCAACGCCTCACATGTGGCACGCCGTACTGCCCCAAACCCGAAGGTTCAAAGGGCAGTTCAAGACGGTCACATAATCGAGTTAAGGTTTGTTGTCTTCTAGAGGGTCCATCGAGTTACTTGCACTACTTAGAACATCGTTAAACTACGGAAAAATCCAACACTTGGAAATTTCCCGACAGGGGAAAAATTGGGTATTTATATCCGGTCGAACTTTTTAACATATTCTATAATTTATCCGGAAAGCCACACAGACAAAATTCGATAATCCGATCGAACATTCGAATCCCTAAAACAACCCAGAAAATTCAAATCTTGAATAATTTTTAAAAATACCCAGAGAACTCAGCACAGATAAATAGGAGTTACTGTGAAAATAGGTATTGCTGACGTCATCAAATGGCGGCGGAACCGCCGCACGAGCCATGCTCGTGCCGCGGTTCCGCGGCTGTTTAAACTCCAAACAGTGTCGTATTTGCACAGTAATTCTTACAATTTCCTGCTGATATTTCTACATATTTTTAATACTGAAAAATCCCTGTTTTTAGAAAAAGTACAGAGAGCACATTTGAGTTGGGGTTTCGGGTTCGTTCGGGTTTCAAACTTCGTCTGGACTTCGCCTAAGGCTCTAACTAGGCTCTGATACCACTGTAGGGTTCCTAGGCACCCTAATGAGGTCTCACAAGGCATCGAACATGCCAATTTCAAAAAATCTAGGTACCGAGAAACCCTAATGTACGGATCGTCGGCTAGAATTCTAGGCGAAAATGCAAATAGTTAACACTTAACTAAGGGAATACGGAAATACAACCTTTGTAGATCCGGTGCACCACCTCCATAGCTTCGCAACGAAGTCCTCTCGCTGTCCAAATGAGTTCCCGGGCTCTAGCGTCGGCTTCGTCGGAGAATGGGCAAGCTAGATCGTCGATGTCCATGCCGAAGATGATCTACGTCGAGGCATCGCTAAATCAAGCTCCTACTTCACCAAGTCAAGAAACTTGTGAAGAAAACACACTCTACTACTTGGCAAGAGGTAGAGGATGAAGAAATAGGAAGTGGGTTCTATTTAGAATTGGATTTCTCACTCTTTATCATCAATCACCATTGATGAATGCAAGCTTCTTTCTTGAAGAAGAAGAAGAAGAAGATGATAATTGTTATGATAAGTTATTTAAAAATGAAAAGAAAATGAAAACTTATCATAATCTAAACCATGGTCAAGTGTAGAGATTAAACTAGGGTTAGTGGGAATGGTTAGGGTTAAGGATGAGATAAGAATGGTTGACTTGATCAAAGCTTCAAGAAGCTTCAACATGAAACAAAATTAGCCACCATTCTTTTCTCTTTTCTTTTATTCATTTATCAAAAAATAAATGGATAATTAAATAAGATAAATGAATAAAAAATAATAAATCCTAACCATTTCATTAACCAAGGTTTAATACTTTACACTTAACCAAAAAGCATGTATCATCAAACATGATACAAGCAAGTGCACAAAATCATATCACATATATAATGCGCACATCCGAGTGAGAAAATCCATCTAAAGTGAACCAATATTAGTTAATGCAAAGTAATATATCAAATATATAATTATACATTAAATCATTAAATCAACACTTGATTTAACGATCCGGTCATATCGCATATAACCGGCTAATATCCAATGTATCGATTTATCGAATCAATCCTTGATTCGATAACTAGGTTATATCGCATACAACCATTCGACACATTCATCGCGAGAATAGAATACGGTATCACATACACGTATTATTCTCGGTCCCGCACATATCTCATATGCGCTCCTATTTCGTTTCGCTTGAGCCAGGAAACCTCTGTATAGGACTCTAAAGACTCGTCAATACGCCGGCAGCAGGTGATGATCATATCAATCACCCACAAGCCGCAAGCGGTCTGCTAAACGTAACGGCCACCCGGGTATTGAGCGATCTGAAGATCAACGAGCAAGCCCGCTCACACTCCAGTGAATCCAACCAGTAACACTACCGTACAGTCCGGTCTGATCTTCTGATCTGTCGCATATCTCGCCTAGGGGTGGTAAACGTCAGACCCCAATAGCTCGATAAGTCGTGTCGATATGAGGTCTATAACAATTCGAGAAAATACTGGTAACACTTACCAGTAAATCTCAGCAACCCTGGCCAGGGATTTCCTGTTATAGCCAATCGAACACAGCGCAACATCAACCCCCTATACCGGGAGAGACGAATCCCCTCCTATCGCTCATTGCCTCCATGTGACTCGGGACTGTACCCAAAAACCACCGTTTTGCACGCCCTCTTGGACGTGGTAAGATGGAAATCAAAGCACAGTGGGAACCACACAAGACTCTATGACGATCTCGGGTCAACAGACTACTCTGTACCAGTGTCACCAAAGAACTGCCATCTGACGTGAGGTATAATACCATCTGGGAGTTCTCGGCGAGTCCGTCCAGTGTACCCAGTCTCTACTGAACACCCGTATATCATCTCCGATGTCAAACACCAATGGATATGGGATCATCCATCGCCCATCTATATCGTCGAGAAGGTATACGCTAGTCTACTCTGGTATATCGATGCCCCGTCTCGATACACCCACGACTAGGGACTTTGAAGGATGTACTTATGGACTACCATGTCCCCACTAGTATGATCCGCATCATAGTCCAGGTAGTCAAGTACAGATCCTAAGGGCTTTACTAACATGTAACAGGGAGACAATCAGTGTACACGTTAAGGTAAAGAGCAACCAGATAGCATACTATCATGTCGAGCAAGAAAGTCCTCCCTATATATGTCCCAGCATCCACTACAATATACATCCTATGTATAGTAATGGCCTCTAGGGCATACATATAACTAACAACCAGAGCGCGCCACGTGTCAGTATCTGAACCACTTGCGCTATGCGCTTTTGATAGAGCCTTTCTCTCTAAAGTTAGTGCAACTAACCAGAGTGCGCCATGTGTCAGCAGCGCAGCGCACTGGTGCAGCGCACTACGCTAACTGCGCTTGCGCTCACCAGAGCGTGACACGTGTCATCACCATAAGCGCTTGCGCTCAGTGATTAGCGCAAAGCGCCTGACAAATGCAATGCATTTCTTTTACTAAAGGGCCAGGCCCAAATCAGAAAGGCCTAGCAGGCCAAATTAAATTGCAATGCAATAAAAAGGGCAGAGCCCAAACAAAATTGATGCTCTGCATCATTTATAAATGGAAAGAGCCCAAACAAAATAATAAATAATGCAATGTATTATTTTAAAAGGGGCAGAGCCCAAATAAAGGTCCAACAGAGACCAAGATTAATGCTATGCATTATTAAAAAGGGGCCAAGCCCTAGCATAGGCCTAATAGGCCAAAAACAAATAAAAGTGTTAACATTTTTCAACTGGACTTAGCCCGATCATGGCCGTAAGTCCTCAAATTAAATTGACTGAGCACAGCTGCTCTCCTAAATCAATTTACATCCGGTTCGAGGGTACATCTCCGAACTCCTCTGACCCCTATCGTTGTAATCCTTCAACGACGTCAGAGAGGTGACGGGTCCTGACAACCACACATCAATACCGACTGTGGGGTCCTTAAACTCATGGACTTATGCGTCCTTAAACTAAGATACGGACTGTGGGGTCCTTAAACCCGTGGACTTATGCGTCCTTAAACTAACGGACTAATGCGTCCTTAAACACACCCATATGGACTGTGGGGTCCTTAAACCCATGGACCGCAATGTCCTTAAACTACCAATGGACCGCAATGTCCCTAAACTACCTACGGACCTCTACGTCCCTAAACTGGAACAATAGAGCCCCCAAATGCTCTTTTGTCGGAACTAAACGATCCTGTTTAAGTTGATCTTAGCCGCAAACCTAGCTAACGTATCCTTAAACATTCAAATAGACTATAAAACTCCAAATCAACTTTGGTTCAAGGGTACATCTCCGAACTCCCCTGACACCTGTCGTTGTAATCCCTCAATGACGTCAGAGAGGTGACGATTCCTGATGGCCACATATTAAATGGATCACCACGTTAAGTTGATCTTAGTCTTAAACAGGACTAATGTATCCTTAACGAATGTTTAAGTTGATCTTAGCCTCAATACGGCTAACGTATCCTTAAACTAAAACACCAAACTCAAATCTAAGTAAATATGGATTTGGACTAATCCACGTCCTACGGGCGACGGCATCACTTAGTCTCCGTATACAATCCACGGGCAATCACAAACAAAACAAACACACAAGACACGAAGCGAAATTCTGGAGAAGGAGAAAGTTGTTACCGCGATGCGGTAGCGTAATTAACTGCAGGGGCTTGCGCCTGCTGGAAAGAGCGTCCCCACAATCAAAAACCCCTCTAGCGAGGGGGAATCTGACGAAGTCTGCTACATCGGCCGCATCCGTCTAAACCTCCGATACACGATGCCATAAATCAACTTGGCATCTTCGGAGAGGTGGACGGATAAAATCATATAGCATCTGTCCCGAATCTCAGGCAAGACGTCCTCACGTCTCGGCCGCCGTTCGGAGGGGAACAGACCTCTTTAGCAATAACTGGAAGATGCTACAACCCTCGGTTTTGTCTTTTGATTGCTTTTCTAGTTTTTGCTTTACATAGTGGTATTTGTGAAATATCCTGTACCTTATTCGATAAGGAAAGAGCCGAGATCCCTTCACCGAGAGTGACCTCTTTAGCAAAACTAGCAAAGGCCTAAAAAACACTCCATTTAAATCATTTGATTCTACGACGATATCAAGTTCATTACGCAAAGGGTTTTCTTAAAAACCTGACGTAGCCCTCCGTCATTTCAGATAAGTACTTCATAGTATTCGTGTTGCGTTTGTTGACCTTGTCAAGACGTAGTGTGCGGTAGCTATTTATGCTTATCTGCAAAAAGCATATGACGCGATTGAGTTAGGATAGTCGTGTGACTTTGTTGACCTTATCAAGGGTTATGCGGGTGGGTTTAATTCAATCGGGAAATGACGGGTTGAACTTGACCGCGGTCTATGGTTTGTTGACCTTGCCAAGGTCATAGATCGCTCGGGGCAAAATATTATTGGGAATTTCAAGAGTTGAAATTTGCAATGAGATTGCATACCTTCTATGAGATAGTTGGATCCTGATACCCGCTGCGAGTAAGAGTTACTCCTGCGAGAGTTTTACACATTACAATTAGCCGATCAAGTAGGTGTCTAGAAAGGTGTCAACGGGGTTATGCCTCTGGGAAAACGAGGTTTATTTTAATTAGGTCCGTGCGAAAGCACGGGGAACCTCCCTCAAAGTACCGGCACTGGCCTGGCTGAAAGATTGGCGAACTTGTAGGGTGTAATTAATCTCGGCTAGTCTTTCCTTTTAGGATTTGAAGGAAGATTTGACTAAAACAGTGGGAGCCATCCTGATTAATTATATTAATAACCAATCTAATCTTACAAGAGCATACGCTGAGTGTTTTCTTCTCTCTCTTTCCAGGCAGCGACCATATCACGCCTTAATCAAGATAATAATACGGATATATTGACCGAACCCGCTTGTTATACTGCGCTAAGGAACGTTGGTCCCGCTCCAACTTATAATTGTTATAAGACCGAGCAGGAAAGAGGGGATTACCAGAATTCCCGTGCCGCCCAAAAGAAGAAAGTGCATGCTGATGCATCTTCTTCGGGTGTGTTTATTACCGAGAACTGTTTCTCAGTATCCTTTACGTCCTGGGTATGAGATACCGGATCAGGATCCCGTAAATGTAATCTGTTACATGGGCTATAGAAAGGTAGAGAACTGAGAACGGGTAATAAGTTTCAAGAGATGTAAATGGCGCAATTGTTGCAAGCCAAGTCTGTTGGCAGTTATCACCCTGTATTAAAAAAATACATTGATTCTGAACGAATGTTATTAGATACCGAACCTGATATACAACATCATATCAGTATCTTTATTTAATAAAGAAGGATATAATTTTGTATTGTTGGATAATGTTTTGAACATTTCCTATATCAAGAGTTGGTCAGTTCAGGCACGTTATCTAAAAGCATAAACGTTCTAAATCAAACCACAGTTCTTAACGTACAGAACACACATAAGAGGAAGAGTTCAGAATTGAACGAATCCTTCTTGAGGCATTGTAGACTAGGTCATATCGATGTGACCCGACTAGCTAAAGTTACATAAAGATGCATATTTAAATCAGTTTGAATTTACATCTTGTGAAACTTGCCAGTCATATCACAAAGATAAGATGACCATAGCTCCATTTATTGGAAACAAAGAAAGAGTTACTGAACTCTTGGGATTGATACATGCTGATGTATGAAATTCCCCTGTCTATATATGTCAGGACCGGTTTTTTGTACTTTATTACATTTACTGATGAGCTCTCAAGATTCAGACATATGTTCCAGTTGAAACACAAGTCCGAAGCTTTTGAGATTTTCACAGAATATAAGTTAGAAGTAGAGAACCAAAAACGAGTATAAGTATTATGTTCTTTGATGAGATGAAGGAGGAGAATACTTGAGCATGGAATTCCTAAACTATTCTAAAGGAGAATGAGATTCTCTCTCAGCATTACTCCTCCGTATACACCACAGCACGTCGGTGTATCGGGGCGGAGCAATCGCACCCTATGTGATATGGTGTGCTCTATGATGAGTACTACTGAGTTGCCTATTTTCTTTTGGGGTTATGCACTTGAGATATTGCATACCTATTGAATAGGGTTCCAACCAAACCAGATGCCTACCACTCCATATGTGATATGGTATGGAAAGAGCCCATCTCTTAAGGAAGTTAAGATTTTGGGTTGTCCGGCCTATGTCAAAAGCAAAATCCGGACAAGCTCGAGGCAAGGTCAGGTCTGTGGAAGTTTGTTGGATATCCCAAGCATTCGCAACGAAATATCTTCTACCAAACTGAGGAACAAAAGATGTTTTCTCAGCATGCCACCTTTGGGAAAGGGAATTTCTTGTGAAGAAATTAGTGGTCATAAGGTAGAACTGGAAGTAGTTACAGCTAAAACAAACTGCAGCTGATGATTTGGTAGAACCGGAATATTCAATAGTTTCCAACGAATCTCAGCCTCTCCGCCGATCTGGTACGGTTCCTCATCCACCTGAGAGATACTTCGGTTTCTCTATGACAGTGGGAGCGAGGATTGCATCATGGGATGATGACCCAACTAGTTTCGAGCAGGCCATCAGGAGTGGGGACTCTGTGAGAATGGCTGGATGCTTAGCGATCTGAGATAGAATTCTTATACACCAACAAAGTATGGACTTTGGTTGCTATATCTGAAGGGTTATATCTCCATCAGGAGCAAGTATATCTTGAGAAGATTACTTGGTGTACATGGAAAAGTTAAGACTTTCAAAGCTATGCTTAAGTCCATCCAGATCCTACTTGCCACTGCTACATACCATGACTACGATATCTGGTGGTTGGGTATCATGACTGCTTTTCTAAATATTGATTTGGAAGAGAGCGTCTATAAGTACACGGCTAGAGGGCTTCATAGACAGTGGGAGCAGTGAAAACGTGTGCAAGATGTTTTATGGGATAAATCAGGCATCGCGGAGTTGGAACGTCTGTTTTGATGTAGTAATCAAAGAGTTTGACTTCATCAAAATGGTAGATGAACCGAGTATATATAAAATGGTAGTAGGGAGTATGGTGGTGATCCTCATATAGTACGTGGATGCCATACTCTTGATAGGGAAGGAGTTTCCTATGCTACACTCGGTCAATCTTCTCTTATCACAAGGATTTTCCATATAGGATCAAGGTGATACCTCCTAAATCCTGGGTTATAGATCTATGAGATAGATCTAATTGGATGTTAGGTTTCTTACTAGTTGTAGAGAGATGGTATCAATCGATCCCGGGGAGAATCACTGGAAAGGTTCCAGGGTGATAAGAACGACTGAATGTCAGTCACATGCATTATCTTTACCCTCAGTAGAGGGACGGTATGTTGGAAGAGTTCCAAGCTAGATACCGTGACATACTAGACAATTAAAGGCTAGATACATCGTAACCAAGGATGCTACCAAAGAGACAGTCTGGACATATATAAGTTTATGAGATGAACTTCGTTCCTACTATTGTGTGACAATGGAGTTGTGGCTTAGGCCTAGGAACCCCTATCCATCTGTGATCCAGACATATTCTAAGGCAGTATCACCTGATCATGGAGATGGTTGATCTCCAGGGAGATCGATGTTAGGAGAGTAGAAAAAGAGGACAATATCGTGGATCCACTCACAAAGGCCTATTTCCCAGTAGAGACTTTTATGGGATGGTTGAGTATGAGATACTTCAACCACAGCTGATTGTTGGGTATGTGATACCACAACAGAAGGCCCTAGTGCAAGTGGGAGATTGTTAGTGATATGTATGCCCTAGAGGCCATTACTGTACATACGATGTATATTGTGGTGGATGCTTGAACATATATAGGGAGGACTTTCTTGCTCGACATGATAGTATACTATCTGGTTGCACTTTATCTTAACATGTACTCTGATTGTCTCTATGTTACATGTTGATAAAGCAATTATGATGAGTACTTGACTACCAGGACTATGATGCAGATCATACTAGTGGGGACAGAGTAGTCGCTAAGTATATCCTTCAAATGTTCCTAGTTGTAGGTGTAGCGAGACAGGGCATCGATATACCAGAGTAGACTAGCGTATGCTTCTCGACCCATACAGATGGGCGATGGATGATCCTATATCCATTGGTGTTTGACATCAGAGATAGTATACGGGTGCTCAGTGGAGATCGGGTACACTGGACGGGCTCGCCGAGAACTCTCAGATGGTATTATACCTCACGTCAGATGGCAGTTCTCTTTTGACACTGGTACATGTTAGTCTGTAGACCCGAGATTGTCATAGAGTCTTGTGTGATTCCCACTGTGCTTTGATTTCCATCATACCACGTCCAAGAGGGTGTGCAAAACGGTGGCTTTTGGGTACAGTCCCGAATCACATGGAGACAATGAGCGATAGGAGGGGTTTCATCTATCCTGGTATAGGGAGTTGATGTTGCGCTGTGTTCGATTGGCTATAACTGGAAATGCCTGGCCAGGGTTGCTGAGATTTACTGGTAGTGTTATCAGTAGTTTCTCGAACTGTTATGGACCTCATATCGACACGACTTATCGGTTACTAAGGTCTGACGTTTACCACCCCTAGACTGGATATGTGACATATCAAACGAAGAGACCGGACTGTACGGGAGTGTTACTGATTGGATTCGCGGGAGAATGTACAGGCTTGCTTGTTGATCTTCTGATTGCTCAATACCTGGGTGGCTGTTACATTTAGCTGACCGCTTCCAGCTTGTGGGTGTTTGATATAATCATCACCTACTGCCGGCGTATTGACTATTCTTTAGAGTCTTACACAGAGGTTTTCTGGCTCAGGCAAAACGGAGTAAGAGCGCATATGTGATATATGCGGGACCGAGAATAATACGTGTATGTGATACCGTATTAGATTCTCGCGATATGTGATATCGGCCGGGTATATGTGATATAGCCGGGTCATCGGATCAAGTGTTGATTCGATGAACTGATACAGATTATATTAGTCGGTTATTTGTGAAATAGCCGGATTGTCGGATCAAGTGTTGATTCGATAATTTAATATATAATTATATATTTGATATATTATATTACATTAACTAATATAAGCTCACTTAAAGATTCTTTTTCTCACATGGATAATACATTGATGTATATGCGATATATGTTAATTGTATAATTTTATTTTGTTACATTATATATTATATATGTGATATATAATATTGTAACATGTTAGGGTTACAAATACAACATATTTTGTGGAGTTTAAACAAGTTAAGGTTTTGATTTGGGTTAGCTTATTCATGAAGTTTCATGAAGTTTTCTTTTTTTTTTTAGCTAAGATATTTTGTGTAGATATTTCTTAACCTAACCCAAACCCTTTACCCTAGTTTACTCTCTACAAGAGTTAAGCCTTCATTCTTAACCTATGATTGATTTATAACCATAACAATTAATTCATTATTCATCACAAATAGATTTCTTCTTCTTCTTCCTCTTGAAAAGCTTTCTAGCTTTTGGGTTTGTGATGGATTTTTGTGAGATAAAGAAAACAAAAGAGAGCTAAAATCCTACTTCATCATCCTCATCTATTCTAGCCATTTAGATTATGGTGTTTTCTTTTCTAATACTTGATTAGTGAAGCAATAGCTTGGGTTTGAGATTCTTCAAGGTAGACCATTTTAGTTGTTGAAGATTGGAAGCAAGCTTGCATCTTTCTCTTCATGGAGCCTCTCTAGAGTCCGGGTACTTGATGATCGCAGCGAAGGGACCTCAACACGGAGATTATGAAGTGAAAGAACGGACTACAAAGGTTGTAATTCCTAACTCTTAGATGTAAAGTTGTTTACATGCATGTTTAACCCTCAGTCTCTAGTTAAGATCTTGGTTAGGGTTTGTTTAGCACCCCAAAAATTTTAAAGTAGCATGATTGATGCTTGCCAAAACCTTCACAAGGTGCTATACTAACCCTACATACCATTTATATGGCTTCCGGAAAAGAGAAAAGCCGTGCTTCCACGGGTCATCGACCGCTTACTCGATCGATAACAAAGGCTCAGGAGCAGCAGCGGCAGAAACTTCAGGAGATGCTAACTGCAATGGCCGCACTCACTGGGCCGAAAGACAATCCGGAGACCTCAGAACAACGTCAGGAACAAGAAACTGATGCTGATTTCCTCCGAAGAATGCTCGACAGGAAAGAAAAAGAGGCCACGGAACTGGCGGCCCACATTAAACGAATGGCTCTTTTGTTCCAAGACATGGCCGGGATGATGTTACAGCCGGAACCTCCAGCTGAAGACCCCTTTTATCATTGAAGACGACAGAGGGGAGACATCGAACCCTCCACCGGCTCTTTCAGCAGTCAAGGAGGAGACCATCTCCAAGGCCGCTCTGGATGATTACATTGCTCAGCAAATACGAGCTCACCAGGCGAATGAAGCGGCCGGGCAGATCGTTAACACTGGAAGACCCTATCCAGGCTGGTATGACCAAATAAGGTACCCACCGGGATATACGATCCCTAAATTCATGTATATAAAGGGACGGGCAATCCACATCAGCACGTCGCTCAGTTCAGGGCCTTGTGCGGAAACACTGGAGGCGACGACAAACTGTTGCTTCGCCAATTCGTTGGTAGCTTGTCGGAAACGACGTTTGAGTGATATTCGGAGCTTCCCAACGACTCCGTCAAAACTTTTGCAGAGATAGAGCTACTATTCACCCAGCGTTTCGTGAGTGCTAGTGAAGGCACCCCAATAACAGCATTGATCAATGCCAGGGTGAAACCTGGAGAAACATGGGTTCAATACGCAATACGATGGCGGAATTTATGGTCGAAATGCGTGCAGCGCATCGAAGAAGCGCCTGCAGTAGGTATGTTTGTGGGCACTCTTGACCCCCAGGCGACTATTTCCTAATTCATGACGTTCTTCAAGCCGACCACGTTCCAGGCCTTGATTGACAAACTGGCCCAAATGGACCAGATGGGTCATAGGCCGTCTCCTTCAAAGCCGGAGCCACGGAATGAAAAGGGTAAAGGGAAAGCGACCTTTGTCACAGATTCTCAACAGCAGCCCAATGGACTAAAACTAACTGATCACCTAGACGAGAGACGGCAATTCTATAATGAGAAAATAAAGCGCCCTTATTTGTTTCCCCGGGACAGAACGAGGAGATTATTTGAGCTGGCAATGCATAACAGGATCGTTAATTTGCCAAATCCAAAATGCCCATTGCAACCCGGTGAGGTTAATAATCCCAATTATTGCCCCTATCACCAAGCGATAGGCCATCCGATTGAAGATTGCTTCTTCTTTAAAGGCTGGATTGAAGATCAATATCAACAGGGCAAATTCGCCATGTCTGAGAAGTGGAAAGTAAGTCCTCCTCAACCGCATGCTCTTAAAAGGGGGGACACACCAGGGGCATCGTGCTCTTTTGTCGAAGAAGTTTCATGGGAGGTCGCTCTTTCAGCCAAAACAAAAAGAATGCTGAAGGATCTCCAGACATGCCCGGCAATCAGATGGAAAAATCCATTAGAACTCGAGATCATCGAGGAAATGCTAAAACCGCGCCCAACTTCAAAAATTGGTGGTGATAGTCAAAGCACCGACACCCAGCCGTCAAAATCTTCGAAGAAGAAGAAGACCAAAAAGCCCATGAAGTATGGTGACAAGCGCACGGACCTGCAAAAACAGCTTGACGCGCTGGAAGAGTATAACCAGAAGGCGCGAACTCCAGTCACACTCCAAGAATTTCTCAACCACGTCCTTGAGGATGAAGATGACGACAATGGAGAAAACTCGTTGGATGAATCTGAGGATTATGTGGCAAACTGCCATGTGATCTCTCACTTATCGATAGACGAGGAAGAATCTCCTGATGCAGAGAAGCTGGGGGCAGGTCCCGAAATGGAGCTCCTAGGACCATCAGACGAAATGATTGATGCATTCCTAAACGAAGCTCTTTTGAAAAGCAGAGCTGATCGAGAGTGCGAGATGGCCATTTTTGAAAAGGCCAAACGCCGACGACTGGATGAAAGAGGCGAAACACTCCCAGCAGATCAAAGTACATCCGCCGCAAATAAAAGCAGGTTCAAGACGAGGAAGAGGTTCGCCAAAACCATATTGATGGGAATGAAGCTGCCACCCTCCAAAGGAAACATTCCTAATGAAGCGGATATACATCCTAGCTACTGCTTATTTCATCGAAAGATTGCGCACCCCACCGAAGAGTGCAACGCTTTTAAAAGCTGGTGGCAGGGATATGTTGCTCACCGACAACAATTCAAGTGGACGAAACGCAAAACTCGTCGGGAATAAAGAAATACGACCGAGGAGCGCAAAAGAACTGCCGCCAACTGTCACATGGTTGACTACGGGGGATCGCAAGTTCTCACCTTCGGGAGCGACCCTGACGAAGAAATGACTCTTGGCCATCTCTTTAAAGAATCCATATCGGGAAAAGAGGAAGAACCGAAGAGCTGTGAAAATATTCAGCCGCGCAATCATACGCTGCCCGAAAAGAATCTCGGGCCCGCGAACAGTGGGTCGAATAGAAAAGATAAGGGGAAAGAAAAAGTCCCTGAGGATATCACCCTAGATGACCAAGTCGTTAAAGAGCTGACAGCCAAGGACCCGCCAAATAAAAATAAGGTGGATCACAACGTTCTGGCACACTTGAGGAAGCTACCTTCGCAGCTAAGCATTCTCGATGCCCTCTTGTTATCAAAAGAAGCAAGAAATTTTTTTATCAAGGCACTGCAAGAGCCTGAGCAATTCCAAGCTTTCCTCGCCAAAGAAAAGATGAAGGACGAGCTGGAAGAAGTGCACACAGCCGATATCACCTTTGGCGATGAAGATCTCCTCCTCGGGACGTGCGAGCATAACCGTCCCCTCTTTGTCTCCGGATACTGTCATGATATCAAGATAGGCAAAATTCTGGTTGACAATGGGTCCTCCGTTAACCTTCTCAATATAAGAGTGTTGAAGGAAATCTGCATGAGCGTTCAACATCTCGCTCGGGATAAGATCACTATCTCCGGGTTTGACTCCCAGTCATTATGGACGCTCGGGTCTGTAATATTAACGTTACGCTTTGGGTTACTCACCACGGACATCAAGTTTCACGTAATTGACGCAAAGACATGTTACAATGCTTTGCTCGGCAGACCTTGGTTACACGAGTACAACATTATCCCTTCTACACAACATCAGTGTATGAAGTACTTCAAAGATGGTCTCGAGTACACTGTGACGTAGGAGTTGAACCCATTCTTCGTGAATGAAGTCCGAAAGTACGAAGATGCAAAATACTTCTTACCAGATTTTGAGGACACGGAAAGATGTCAAAAACCGAAGAACAAAGCTATCACCACTATTCCGGTCTTTGGGAGTGATACCGAGGAGGAAGAAGAAATAGTTTATTCAGGGCCGCCCCAATGCAATAAGCCGGGACCGTCCATCTCTATGTTGATCTTCGGCAGCGACTCGGAAGATGAGGTCAACGCTGTATTTTCCGCTCGGCCATTAATGCAAGCCCTTGCTAGCGATGATCAGAGTTTGCAAATTGCCATGGTTCCGCAAGAGCATTACAAAGAGCTCGACGCACTTGATATCTATAATGTGCAGGAACTGCGGACGTTCTACGTCCCTCCCAGGCGAAGAGATGAAAAGGTAATCCTCTTTTATCGATCCACGGAAACCAAATCGGAGAAAGAAATTTGGTATGGTGCCGATTCTACACATGACAGGTTCCAACCCATCCGTCTGCCTAGATATTACACAGAGGGATTGAAAAGGCTGTTGAGGCGCCAAGGTGTACCCTTCAAACAGACTGCTCGACAAGCTCGGTTCTACAACAGGATCTGGGACGGCCGCGGAACTTAGCGAAAGTTGACCAATGGGAGAATGGAAACGATCGGGCTTGGATATGTTCAATCCAAGAAACGGGAGCGGGTCCATGGTAGCTACGTCATCCATGACTTCGATGAAGAAGGAGACATTCTGTTAAAAGACACTAACCCTGAACCAAAACAAGGTCCTGCTATCGAAATGCCGAGTCCGTCGTTTGAAGAACGGATGGACAAGCTAATAAGGGAAGCGGGGCAAAATGTCCGGGATGAACATAACCGCGAAATGGCCATATATAAGAAAGACAGGATGCAGCGCCTCCTTCAGCAGGCCATGGAGAATGACACTGGTCTTCATCACTAGCCCGTCATCCAAAAGACTCGGCACAGAGGTAAAAATAAACCAAAGAGCGGAAAAAACGTTCGACAGCAGCATAGAGGGTTTAAGAAGCTACGCAATCAAGAATCGAGCAGCTGGGATCCGTCTCTTATAAAGAAGATGGGTTGAGAATATTCTTTTCCCCAGGACAAGACAAAGAAGATATTCGATCTTGTCATAAAACATCAGATGATGACCTTCCCGGAGTCCAAGCACCCCGAGCAAGCAGGCGAGGTCTCTCACCCAGATTATTGCTCTTATCACCGAGCGATAGGACATCCTCTCGAAGACTGCTTCACATTCAAAGACTGGGTGGAAGACTAGTATCTGCAAGGTAGATTCACTTTATCCAGCAGTTGGAGGGTAGCCCCACCGTAGAAGCATGAACCGAAAGCCACGAAAGCAGAGCTGGATCAACGTCGGGCTTAGAAGCGATCTCATACCTGTCATGTGATAACGCTGTCGGAAGAAAAACCTGAGGATATGGATGACCTTTCTTGGTGCTTCGAAAATAATGAAGATGAGTTAATCTCAGAATTTCCACCAGCGCCAAAAGAGCTGGAAGATGGAATACATACTACTGCAGATGACCTCAGAAAAATCGACTTGGGAACGACAAACGACCTATGGCCGACGTTCGTCAGTAAACTGTTGTCTGAGGAAAAGGAGGCTATGCTTAAAGACGTGCTCATGCAGTATAAAGATTGTTTCGCATGGAACTATTCAGAGATGCCGGGACTCGATCCAGAGATTGCTGTCCAAAAATTGGCGATTTCTCCAGACGTCAATCCGCTCAAACAAGCACCGAGAAGAATGCGGCTTGAGCTTGAGATGAGCATCAACGCCGAGGTCAAGAAGCTAATCAACTACGACTTCATCCAAGAGGTTCAATATCCTGATTGGATCGCCAACATTGTCCCAGTAATAATGAAAAATGGGACGGTGCGCATATGCGTAGACTTTCGGGATCTCAACAGAGCTTTCCCGAAGGGCGATTTTCTTGTACCGGTTACCGAGCTAATGATAGACAACACCTCCACTCATGAGGTCTTCTCCGTCATGGACGGCTCATCAGGATACAATCAGATAAATATGCATCCCGAGGACTAGAAGCATATTTCTTTCCGGACCCCTTTGGGCATATTCTGCTACAAGGTGATGCCCTTCGGTCTAAAAAACGCCGGTGCCACCTATCAGAGGGCCATGACGAAGATTTTTGATGACCTCATACATGAAATCGTCGAATGCTATATCGACGACCTCGTAGTTAAAAGCAAATCATACGAGGAACATTTAGAGCATTTGAAGATTGTGTTTCAGCGCCTTCGGAAATACAACTTGAAGATGAACCCTCTTAAGTGCACGTTCGGAGTTTCCTCAGGCAAGTTCTTAGGATTCGTCGTCCGACACCGAGGCATCGAGATAGACCCGTCGAAGATCAAGGCGATCATGGAAATGCCTCCGCTAAGAACTTTCAAGTAACTGCGGTCGCTCCAAGGGAAGCTCGCGTATATCCCGCGATTTATAGCTAATCTCTCAGGCAAGTGCCGTCCTTACAGCCACTTAATGAAGAAAGGAACCCCGTTCGTCTGGGATCGCAAATGCCAAAACGCACTGGACGAAATCAAGCAATACCTGCAGAATCCGCCAGTATTGGCCGCTCCCGTTAAAGGAAAACCTTTCGTCCTGTATATAACCTCCCTCGAAGGTTCTCTAGGCGCATTATGGGCACAAGAGAACGACCAAGAGAAAGAGAGAGCCCTTGACTATTTGAGTCGAGTTCTCCTGGGGGCAGAAAACAATTACTCCCCCATTGAAAAACACTGCCTGACGTTGATCTTCTTGATAACGAAGCTTAGACACTACGCATCGACACACGAGGTCCATCTCATATCAAAGGTGGATCCCCTCAAATATTTGATGTCAAAGGCTATATTAACAGGGCGGCTTGTTAAATGGGCCCTGCTCTTGATGGAGTTCCCGATAACTTATCAACCCCTCAAGGCAGTGAAAGGCCAGGCCATCGCCGACTTCCTCACTGAGCATCTGATACCTGCCAATTCTCTTTTGAACTGTGAATTGCCAGACGAACACGCGTTTGACATGATCAACGGGGAGAGAAGAAAGAATGATAACCAGTGGGAACTCTATTTCGATGGAGCATCTTCCATGAAGAAGCGCAAACAAAGCACCCCTATAATCAAATCCGGGGTAGGCCTCATTTTCGTAACTCCACAAGGAGGGATAATGCGCTTTGCCTTCTCCTTAACAGAGCCGAGGATGAATAATGAAGCCGAATACGAAGCTTTGATAGCAGGTTTTGAGATCTCCGTCGACATGGGAATTGAGAAACTCCTCATATACGGAGACTCCCAACTGATCGTTAGTCAAGTAAACGGCGACTATCAAATGTGCAAGCCAGAGCTGGTAAAGTACGGCGAGAGAGTGCAACAACTGCTGACTCAAATTCCTTCCTACACACTGGAAAGCATACCGCGTGCGGAAAATAGCAAGGCGGATGCATTAGCCAAGCTCGCTAAAGAACTGGCTGACGAGAACCTCAATAACATGAAGATCGCTGTGCAAAGCCTGTAAGTCAATGTACAACACCCCACGAGTTGCGGGGAGGCAGAAATATGAAAAACGATCTTGTTCTTCAAGTAAACATCGACTAACCGAAGAATCTTTGCTAAACTATAACTAACACAAGCATAGGAGTTCTTAACTACTATGAAAAGAGATTATACCTAGTGAACCTAGTCCTTCTTCTTTTCGTTATCTACCTCCTCCGCGGCCTCCTCTACGTAATAGACGACCCACCCGAGAGCTTCTATTCCAAGCTTCACCTCTAAACTTGAGGTAACTAGGTTTCTTTAGTTGCTAATCAAAGGTACCTAGGTGATATAGAGTGAGGTTATGGATTAATTAGTCTATATAATCCTTGATCTCAACACATGAGAGGGGAGGATTAGGGTTTGAAGAGAGAGAGCTTGAGGAGAGAGAAGGTGAGAAAGAGAATGAGAATGAGATAATGATCTCTCATGAATATATGAAGCATAATGATTTATCAGCATAATGATTTATCAAAATAAATAAATAAAATGATTAATCATCATGCTTCATTTATTCATATGAGTGATTCATCTACATGAGTCATTAACCATTTAATGATGCATTAATGACATGGATGAATCACACAAATGAGTCACTAATATCATTTAATGCTTATGCCACCTAAACCCCCAAGTCACCATCCTTCTAGAAGCTTCTCGTGAAATTACGAGAACGCTCCTCCTATCCGTGAAAACACGGAAAAACTTTAGACTGTATAAATCCAATAACCCGATACTAGAATCTGGCTTAAACCAAAGCCGGCTAGTAAAAACTGTCCGAATGTCGTACGTGCGTAAACACACGTATGCGTCCGAACCCTTGTCGTAAAACCATACGACCTCTATATCGTTTCGCCTGGAGCAGGGAAACTCTCTGTGTGGGACTCTAAAGACTCGACTACTATGCTGGCAGTGGGTTTAACCACAGACCGCAAGCGGCACTAGCTGTACGTAATGGTCCCCAGGTAGATGTCGATAAGAAGGCCGATGAGGAAAACCCTCCGAACTCCTACTGAGCCTGATGTGACAATCTCCATACAGTCCGGTCTGTTCGTCTAGGACTATCGCATATCGGGCCTAGGGGGCGGCAAGCGCCAGTCCCCTAATAGCGGTATAAGTCATGTCGGAGTGAAGCCCGTTACACCTTGAGAAACTACTGGAACCTACCAGTAAATCTCGCTTGCCCTGGCCAGGGACTTTGCGTAATGGCTCTCTGACACAGCGCGATATCAACTCCCAATACCGGGAGAGATGAATCATGTCTAATCGCCACTGCCTCCAAGTGCTCGGGACTGCACCCAACTACTACCTGTTTGCACGACTCTTTTGAGCCATGGTAGGGTAGCAATCTAAAAACAGTGGGACACACTCGAGGCGAAGTAGCAGTGTCAAGTCTGCGGACTATGCTGTACTCATGTCACCTGGGAACTGTTAACTAACGAAGGGTATAATACCAACCAACAGTTCCCGCGAGTCCTGTCCGGTGTACCCGTAACCCAACGAGCACCTGTATACTATCTCCAGTACGACGTACTGACGGCTGTGGGACAGACCATCTCCCTAACTGGGATGAGAAGCGTACATACTAGTCTACTCCGGAGTATCGATGCCCTGTCTCGATAATCCTACGACTAGGGACCTGAAAAAGGATGTGCTTGTAGACTACCCAGCCCCCACTAGTGTGACTGCCATCACAACGCTGGTAGTCAAGCAAGATCCTAAGAGCTCTATCAATACGTATACTCACATATTAAGATAGATAAAACCAAGTAGCATACTACCATGTTTAGCAAGACAGTTATATAACTGTGAATATCCCAAGCTTCCATTAAGTAATATACAAGCTAGTATGATACAATAATGGCCCCTAGGGCATATACACTAACAATCTCCCACTTGCACTAGGGCCATATACTGGCATATCGAAGACCGATGATCTCGAGTAGCCACTCGAACTGAATCTGAGGTAGGGCCTTTGTGAATGGATCAGCAATGTTCTCTTCAGTAGCAACTCTCCGGACCTCGATCTCCCGGCGATCTATGATCTCCCTGATCAGGTGATACCGCCTTAAGATGTGTCTGGACTTCTGATGGGACCTTGGTTCCTTCGCTAAAGTTATAGCTCCGTTGTTGTCGCAATACAGAGGTATTGGATCATCTATGGTAGGAACCACTTGAAGTTCTGTTAGGAACTTCTTCATCCAGACCGCTTCTTTTGCGGCATCGCAAGAAGCAATATACTCCGCTTCCATAGTCGAGTCAGCAACGGTGTCCTGCTTGGAACTCTTCTAGCACACCGCCCCTCCATTGAGGGTAAATACATAACCAGACATGGACTTGGAATCATCCTTATCACTCTGGAAGCCGGAATCAGCAAAGGCCTCCATCTTGAGGTCTTTTCCGCCGTAAACCAAGAACATCTCCTTAGTCCTTCTAAGGTACTTGAGAATGTTCTTTACTGCTATCCAGTGCTTCTCCCCTGAGTCTGACTGATACCGACTTACCACGCTGAGTGCGTAAGCTACATCTGGTCTGGTGCACAACATCGCATACATTATAGAGCCTACCGCAGAAGCGTAGGGTATAATGGACATGCGTTCCCTTTCCAAATCAGTCTTGGGAGACATCTCTTTGGATAGGGTGATTCCGTGACAAGCCGGTAGATTACCGTGCTTAGAATCTTCCATACTGAATCTTTTCAGTATAGTGTTGATATACCTGGACTGCGAAAGTCCTAACATCCTCTTGGATCTATCACGATAGATCCGGATCCCCAGAATGTAAGAGGCATCACCCAGGTCTTTCATGGAGAACCTGTGTGACAAGAATCCTTTGACAGATTGTAGCATAGGAATGTCATTTCCTATCAATAGAATGTCATCCACGTACAATACGAGGAATACGACAGTTCATGCTACAACTTTACTATATATACATGGTTCATCTGGATTTTTGATAAAGTCATATTCTTTGACCGTTTCATCAAAACAGATGTTCCAACTCCGCGATGCCTGCTTTAGTCCATAAATGGACTTAAGCAACTTGCATACTTTCCCGCTGCTCCCATTCTGATTGAAACCCTCTGGCTGATCTATATAGACGCACTCTTCTAAATTACCATTCAGAAAAGCCGTCTTTACGTCCATCTGCCAGATTTTATAATCATGGAAGGCAGCAATAGCAAGAAGGACCCGAATGGATTTGAGCATAGCCACTGGAGAACAAGTTTCGTCATAGTCCAAACCAGCTCTTTGACGAAAACCCTTTGCAACAAGTCTAGCCTTATAGGTTTCCACCTGTCCATCTACACCAATCTTTTTCTTGAAGATCCATTTGCATCCTATGGGATTTACCCCATCTGGAGCAAAGTCCAAAGTCCATACTTTGTTGGTGTACATGGACTCCATCTCGGTCCGCATTGCATCTAGCCATCGTACTGAGTCGCCGCTCTGGATGGCCTGCTGGAAGCTAGTAGGTTCATCATCATCAATGATGCAATCCTCTCCATCCCCATCTATGAGAAAACCGTAGTATCTCTCAGGCGGATGAGACGGCCTACTACTCCTGCGGAGGGGTGCGGGAATGTCCTGTTCTTCTTGAACTACTGGTTCTACCAACTTTCAGTAGTAGTTTGTGGTTATGGAATTTCTTCCAGTTCTATTTCGCTCCCACTTATTTCCTTTTCTAGAAACTGATGTTCTAGAAAATAGGCATTACGAGAAACAAAAACCTTTTGTTCCTCTACGTAATAGAAATAATATCCCTTGGAGTTCTTTGGATATCCCACAAACTTACACTGTACTGATCGTGCCTCGAGCTTGTCTGCATGCTGCTTTTTAACAAAAGCTGGACATCCCCATATCTTCAGATGCTGAAGATGGGGTTTCTTCCCACTCCATATCTGATATGGCGTGGTAGGCACAGTCTTGGTAGGAGCCCTGTTCAGAAGATATGCCGCTGATTCTAGCGCATAACCCCAGAAAGATCGCGGTAACTCAGCATTACTCATCATGGAACGTACCATATCTAATAGGGTTCGATTCCGTCTCTCCGATACACCGTTATGCTGTGGAGTGTATGGAGGAGTAAGCTGAGAGAGAATTCCTTTCTCTTTTAGGTAACCTTGGAACTCGGCACTAAAGTATTCACCACCTCGATCAGATCTTAGTGTCTTGATACATTTGCCGGTTTGGTTTTCTACTTCATTCTTATACTCTTGGAATTTCTCAAAAGCCTCGGATTTATGTTTCATCAGATAAATGAATCCGTACCTAGAGTAATCATCCGTAAAAGTAATGAAATAGGAAAAACCACCTCTTGCATGTGTAGATATTGGACCACATACATCGCTGTGTATGAGTCCTAAGAGCTTGCTCGCTCTTACTCCATGTCCAGTGAATGGAGTCTTTGTCATCTCCTTTGAGACATGATTGACAAGTGTCATAAGATTAATATTCGAACGGATCCAAATATCCTTCTCTATGTAACTTAGTTAACCTTGTCTCATTGATGTGACCCAGTCTACAATGCCATAAGAAAGCCTTATTTAAATCTGGAGACTTTCTTTTTTGTGTGTTCTGGACATTGAAAATCTGGAGTTGGTTTAAGATATATATACCGTTATCCAGTGTACCGGACCCAATCAAACTATGATTAAGGTGGATGTTAACAACATCGCTTATAAACGTGAAATCATAACCTTTATTTGATAACAAGGAAACTGATATGATATTACACGTTAAACTAGGTACACAAAAACATTTATGTAAAACCAAAATATGTCCATTCGTCAATCCCAGGTGATAATCCCCTACGGACACAGCTCCCACGCTAGCTCCGTTAGCAACCATCAGGGTCATATCACCATCCTTCAGCAATCTACGGTTTCTCAGTGCCTGCAATGAATTGCATATATGAGATCCTGATCCGGTATCCAATACCCAGGAAGTAGAGTTGATTAACAGACAATTCTCAATTACAAACACACCTGAAGTCGAAGCCACAGCTTGCTTCGGTTCCTGGTTCTTGGCGTTCCACGCCTTGCAATCTTTCTTCCAGTGCTCTTTCCTATGACAATGGAAGCACTCATCCTGGGCCACTACTGGTACCGCAAACTTTTTCTTTCCCTTCGCTCCTACCTTACTAACACCTCCTCTAGGTTTGGTGGCGGCCTTCTTCTTCTTTCCTTTGGCCCTAGCCTTGGACCTGGAAGATGAAGCACCGCTAACAAACATAGCGGGTGTTTCCCTTGCTTTCTGCAAGGTGCCCTCTGCACTCCTCAACATGTTAAGGAGTTCTGGAAGTTCAACTTCTTTTCTTTGAATGTTGAAATTCAGAATAAACTGGGCGTAGGTGGAAGGAAGGGACTGGAGAATTAAGTCTGTATAGAGCTCATTATCCAAAGTCGTCCCAAGGTCTGCGAGCTCTTCTATATAGCCAATCATCTTTAGGACATGTTCTCCTACTGATGATCCGACGACCAACCTCGCTCGAAACAAGTTTTTTGAGGTCTCGTATCTTGCTATACGAGATTGCTTTCCATAAAGTTCCTTTATATAGAGAAATATGGCATCTAGATCCATATCCTCGTGCCTCCTCTGATGTTCATTGTTCATCGAGGCAAGCACGATGCACTTGGCCTTCGCGCAATCTAAATCCCAGGTTTTGCGGATTTCCTTATCCGCATTACAGGATTTGGGACCTGGGACTGCAGGTGCCTTAGCGGTGAGGACATACCCCAACTTGTCATATGTCAAAACCATTTTGACATTCCGCAGCTAATCTTTATAGTTTGGCCCTGTCAGTATATTTTTCTCTAAAAGCAACTTAAGTCCAGTCATTTTCAGGGTCGCTGGAAGTAGGAGAGAGAGAGAGAAGAAACACTTTAGCATGATGCTCTTGCAAGTTTAGAGTGGTTTTTAATTTATCTAAACTGGATGGCTCCCACTGCTTCTCGAATCCCTCCTCAAACCTAAAAGGAAGAACTAGCCAGGACTATTCTCACCGTACAATTCTTGCTTAACTGTTCAGCCAGGCCAGTGTCGATACTTCGAGGGAGGTTTTCCAATGCTTTCGCGAAGTTCCTTAATTAAATAACCTCTTTTCTCTGGGGGTGTAGCCCCGTTGACACCTTTCTCGACACCTACTTGGTTTATAGCATTGATCGTTAAGTGACGAATCTCCTGATGAGTAGCATATACTCACAGTAGGATCGGGATCCAAATATCATCGTATGATAATGCTGAAGGAATCCTACCAGCATTCATCAAACTCCAAATGGTATGCATCTCTTTGCGAATTTCAGTTTCTTTAGAAATTCCCGATATATATTTTTGCCCCTTGCTCTTATGACCTTGGCTTTGGTCAAAATGTCACAAGTCACATGTCAAGTTCTACCCGTCATTATCTTGTCAATTTGAACCCATCCGTACATACCCCTAACTTTGGTCAAATGATAATACGACTATCCCAAACTATCTCATCTATCTATGCAACAAATGAATACCTAGCAGCTACCAAACACTATTCCTTGACTTTGGCCAAAATACATAGCTTGAATACTACTGAATACCAAAATGAAATGACGGAGGGCTACGAATGGTTTTAGCGAAACCGTGAACGTAGTGAACTTGATATGATCGAAGGAACCTGATAGCTTTTAAAAGGAGTGGTTAAAGCTCCGCAATTAAAAATATCTTCTGTTTGAAAAATAACCGAGTGGTTTCTTTTAAACCGTTCCAACGATTCAACTTTGGTTTATTTTCTTTGCATTAATAATAATGCGTCCCATCATTAACCTATCATCGCAGAAAACAACGAAAATACAACGTCCTCTTATGCCATCCGCATTCGCCACTGGGTCCCGTTATCACCCGTTAGGTTACTTAACTAACGGCAGAGCGGGGGCTGGGCTAGCGCGGGTGTAAAACATAAGTGACGTCTAAATAGCTATCATATATAGCTATTGTACATTCGTCAGACGCAATAATAGGCATTCCAGATCACAGATGAACATTATTGGATATGCAAGCAATCCGCGTTTCTTTTGAGCCTGCAACGAAAGACGGATTACACAGTTGTGATGAATAGCCATTACTCCATCTTAGACCCCTACGGGTACGGCAAACTACCTGCCAAGTACCCGAAGTGAAGCGGTCTCCCTCAACAACGTGAGTAGGCCACTAAACACTTTAAAATACTCGGTAGTTTGTGCACCCCACCTTGGGTCTATCCTAGGAGCAAAAACAGTAAAATGAAATAATACAACGGTGGCTACAACCGCAACCTGGATGCGCCCAGCAAAATAATATTACAACATATTACAATTACATCGAATGAATGAATATAACAACCCATCTCAAACCCCGGCTAATCATCACAACAATCCAATACAGTTCATAACCACAAACAGTAAAATCCATTACAGAAATGTGCAACCCTCTGCCAACCGACATACTAGCAGTTAGGAGAGGTTTACGAACACATTAAACATTTCACAGATATAATCAAATTAGCAAATATCGTATAATTTTGATCGAGCAAACATATCAGATTCTACTCCAAAACTTCTCTGTGCACCTGAGACTTGAGCAGAAAATAAACATTCCAGAAAAGACAAAAACATCACAGAAGAGCCACTGGAAAAACTTGGGCTGAATCGGCTCCAACTCGGCCGTGGATCTGCGGCGGATAGGTTGGATCGGCCGCGGTTCCGCGGCTGTTTGGCCGATTCATGAACCCAATTTTTTTCAGTGTTCTTATATTTCTCTGTAGGTTATTCTGCAGGTCCCTGAAAAAATTTTAGACCTCATTTTAAAATCGACAGAAACTATGTGATATCGATGTTTTTTCCGGTTCGTTTCGCGTTCGAAATTGTAACGACTTTGCTAATGAGTTAATTATTATTTAGCGAGGCTCTGATACCACTGTAAGTCGATGTACCTGGGGCTTCAGGCATTGTTTCTTCCTTCTACTCATCTGAATCACTTTCGGATGTGACTTGGGCCTCATCATCATAGATGGAGGAGTGAGAGACCATGCGGCGGCTTTCCATACGGACTCTTGTTTCTTTTTCTGAGTCATCATTCTCATCCTCTATGCTATTTTCGAGGATGCGTTTAATAAACTTCTCAAGAGTAATGGGAGAACGCGCTTTCTGATTGTATTCTTCTAGTGCGTCGATGTACTTTTGGATATTTTTATGGCTGTTGACATGCTCGGCTGGCTGTACAGGCTTCTTTGCCTTCTTCTTTACCTTCTTGGAAGACTGGTTAACTTTGGGGATTGTCCCTTTACTAATAGCCTTCGGAGTGGGATGTGTCTTCAACATCCCTTCTATGATCTCCGATTCAAGCGGGCTCTTCTACCTAATCGCAAGACATGCTTGGAGATCTTTTAACATTCTCTTTGTTTTGGGAGACAACTTTACCTCCCATGGAGTATCTTTGACGAACGAGCAGGATTCCCCATGTGCGTTGGTTCCTTTAGAGATATGCTTCTAAATAGGGTTCACCTTCCATTTATCGGAGAGCATGAACTTATAGTGTTTATACTAGTCCACAACCCAGTTTTTGAAAACGTAACAATTTTCAATCAGATGACTTACCACCCGATGATATGGGCAATAAGTTGGACTGTTGATGTCGTTGTCTTGGGCCGGTCCCCGTGACTCGGTTAAAGTCAGAAAGCCACTCTTCATTACAAGGTCAAATAACTTACTCATTATATCATGAGGGAAGGAGTATTTTCGTCCCATCCTTTCTTCAAGAGTGGGTCCCGTGCAATTGTTATTTTGACAACTAGCCGCCTTAGATACGTTCGGTTGTTGTTACTTGTTAGTGACAAACGTTGTCTTTCCCTTGCCTTTGATGTTTCATGAATCTCCATTGGAAAAAGGAGGACCTTGGTTCATCGCGTCCCACTGGTCCAACTTATCGATAAGTTCTTGAAAAGTTGTTGGGCTGAGAAGAGCCAGATATGGGCATACTTGTGCCTTCTTATCGAGAGTGCTCACAAACATACTTATGGCCAGAGCTTCAGCAATTCTTTGTTCGTATTTGGACCAAATATTTCTTCATCTCATCGCATACTGGGCACATGTCTCATTTGATCTGGGCCTCTCGTTGATCAAGGCGGTCATGGTAGTGCACTCGCTCGTACTAGCAAATCTGTGGTAGAAGAGGAGTTCCATCTCGTCAGAGGTTTTGATTCGTTAGGGATTTCCAAGTACCATTCGATCGCCATGTCCGCTAGACTGCTAACGAACTGTCGAAGGAGCATTATGTCATTACTCTCAGTATTGCTACACTTGAACCGGAACAGGGTGATGTGCTGCTTCGGGTTCCCAGGTCCGTTATATAGGGAACGTCAGGATGATATATCCTGGCGAGTACTGTATTTGATCATAACACATCGGGTAAGGTCGACCTGCCTTCGTCAACTTGCCGGTAACTTCACTGGCTAGGTGAGCTTTGAACTATTGAGTGATGTATTCGTCCAGCTGTGATTTAGAGATGACTTCCTCCTTTGCCATTGATGAGACTCGGAGGTCTCTCCTTTATCTTCAATTACGACCACCGGTTGTTCGTCTGCTGGTGGTTCATGGTGAGTCATCATCTTGATCATAATTTGGAATAGGTTTGCTGTCTTATCTATTCTAGCTGCCATTTCCATAGCCTTTTCTTCTTTCTTTTGGAGAATATGCTTCAGATAGTTAGTATCAGACTCCTGCTCCATTCTTTCTTTAGAAGAGCCATCAAGATTTTTACCGGGTATAGGACTCATAATTTCTGCTGCTGCCAGAGCCATCAACTTCTGCAGCTTCTGGGGATCTTTCGTTACAGACCGTGTGATTGGTCTGTAAGAGATAAAAGTTTTGTTTTCGTCTTTTGAGTTCACTATATAAACGGTGTGAACTACCAAGCCTCAAGATTTGGGGCGTTTGGAGTGTTGACCTTCGGTGTTTGCCTTGGGTCTGAGTCTTTTTCGACCTCTCTCTTTTGTGAGAGACCGGTTTCGGAGGAACCATCATAGCAGGAGCCTTCTTGGGTTGATAGGAAGAGAGTTTGTCATGAATCTTCAGCCTCTTCGGTCGGGAAGATTAATCCTTGTTGATTACTGACCCCCATATCTCTTTATAGACCTTGTGGATGGTCGAGGAAAGTCTTTTGTGTGAACAAGTCGGCTTTAGCTCTCTTGGCATCTTGGTAGGAGATGGTGGGGGAGATTTCTTCAGCATCACCGTAGGAGAGTTGTATTTAACGCTCTTTAGCGGTTCGAAATTGTCCCTAGTAGGAACAGCAGCCTCGATCACCGGAACTGGTGGAGTAAACCCTTTATGGGGAGTTGCCACCAGCCTGTCTTGCTCGACACTATTTACCGCCGAAAATAGAGATAAACCGGGATTGAACGTTTTTCCTGAGTTTGGGGGCAGATGCTATTTGGAACATATCCGTCCACCTCTCTGAAGATGCCAAGTTGATTTATGGCACCATATATTGGAGATTTGGACATATGCGACCGATGTAGTATGACTTTATCAGATTCCCCCTCTTTGAGGAGTTTTTGATTGTAGGGACGCTCTTCCCTGCAGGCGTAAACCCCTACAGTTAATTATGCATTCAGATTACGATAATAACTTTCACCTATTCTAATAGGTCACTATATATTGTGTTATATATATTGTTTATTATGGTTGCCCATGGATTGTATACGGAGACTAGTTTATGTCGTCGCCCATAGGACGCGGATTAGTCCAAATCCGTATATATTAGATTTAGGTTTGAACATAGGTTATATGTTCCATCAATTCAGGGGTTTAAGGATCGTTAATCTTGTTTTAGATTAAGACTGTCTTAAATATATGAGCGTATGGGCTAAGGATACGTTAGTCTTACATAAGACTATGATCAACTTAGAAGTACAGTTAAAGATCATTAATCTTCTTTTAAATTAAGATCAACTTAATAGGTGTGGGCATATAGGCTCGGTTACAATGAGTAATATGAGCTTAAGGAGTTTAAACTTCAGAGTCTCAACCAATTTTGGGCTCAGTCTTAGGCTTTTATATTACCCAGCAGTGCTAAACACGTAGTCATTTAGACTACGGATATAATATCTAGATCATGCTCTAGCGCTCACGTGGATATCACGTGGGGCGCTAAGGCTATGGTGTTACCATATTAGTGCTAAGAACTTAGTCGTTTAGACCATGGATATAATATCTGAAGCATGTATTGGCGCTCATGTAGATATTACGTGGGGCTAAGGTTCTAGCTCTCACGTGAGTATCACGTGAGAACTCAGGCTTGGGCGTTACCCTATCAGTGCTAAACATTTTTTATACAGTGCTCATATGGATATCATATGGGGCTAAGGCTCTAGCGCTCACGTAAGTGTGATGTAAGACGCTCAGGTTCGGGCGTTGCCTTATCAGTGCTAAGCACTTTTTATACAGTGCTCACGTAGATATCACGTGGGGGCTAAGGCTTTAGCGCTCACATGAGTATCACGTGAGGCGCTAAAGCTTAGGCATTGCCCTATTAGTGCTGCTCACGTGGATATCACGTGAGGGCGTCCTCTTGTTTAGCTTTTTTCCTGATGCTTACGTGCTTTTCACGTGAGATTTTTAGTCTTGGATGACCTCTCCTGGAGCGCTCACGTGGATATCACATGAGTCTTTATTTTCTGGGTTGTCACATACCTTTCATGTGAGACTTTGCCATATTCATATAGAGACCAACTGCAAGAACTAAGTTCTTCGTTTTTTTATATAGGAACAAAGTTCCTTGAAGAGTTAAACCTTGTTTATATGGGGGGGGGTGAAAAAACAGCATAGTTTTCCCCTAGATCTTGAGTTTGAAGAACAAGAACTTCCCGATGAGAATTTAATTCTCAACTTATGGAAGATTTATCTTGCGAATCTCAAATTCAGGGAAAGAACTAAGTTCATTTTTAGAAAGTTAAACTCTTATATATATATATATATATATATGATAGGTAAACAAGATGTTTTGATCTCTTTACTTTTTTTACCTAGAGTTTTGGAAAGAGGAAGATGGTCTTTCTTCAAAAAACTGAATTAATTTCTCGGTTGTAGATTTTTTCACATTATTGGGTTGATTCTGTATATGAGACTTGAAGTTTCGGGTTCTTTACATAGGGGAGGAAAAAATATCAACTAGTTTGAGAAAAACTCTCATTGAGAGGTATCAATTGATCTAATTGATCTCAAAGATCACTCGGGGAATTTTATCCACCATTGGATCTAAGATCCGGAGACCTTTTTTTAATAGAAAATATTTTCTGTTTGTTTTAGTAAGAGTAAGAAAATATTTTCCTGACAACGGATTTGATTTCATCTTCTGATTTTGTCGGTGATATTATAATCACCATTGGATTTTGAATCCAAAGGCTCTCTGTTTAACAGAGAAAATCTTTCTAGTATTAGAAAGATCAGAGGGAAATATTTCGCAAATAGAATTTAATTCTATCTGAAGCTGGTGCTTCAAACAAATGCGCTCACGTGTTTTTCTCGTGAGCGCTCACGTGTTTGATATGTGAGCCATGTATGAGTTTTTAGTTTTTCTGGATTCAGCGCTGATATACTTTGCATATGAACGCTCCGTGTTCAACATGTGGGAGCCCTTATGGGTTTTGTTTATCTGTATCCAGCGCTCACATCCTTTGCATGTCAGCGCTCACGTATTCAACACGTGGGAGCCTGATCATTGGATTTAATCCTCCATGAAGCCGGTGGTCACATGCTTTGCATGTGAGCGCCCATGTGCTTCACACATGGGAGGGTTTCGTTTCCTCTTCTTATAATTTTCAACATTTTCTTTTGGTCAAAGTTTGGGAATCGTTCGAACTGACACCATGTGCAACATTTTCTGTGCCGAGACTTGAATGCTTCTCTTTATAATTTGAAGAAATGTTCATCTTCTCCTTCACTTTCATAGAGAAAGAACCATTTTCACAAAGAAAGAATCATAGCTTGCGATCTTCTGCATACTTCTCGACAGCCATGGGAGGTGCCTATCGGGGAGATTATTCCTCATTTCTCTGCACGTTTAGCGAATCCCACTCTTACAGATGCTTAGTATGACACAATGATGCATAAACTCATGATTCGTAGGGGATCTCCTTTTCCTATTGGCTCTATCTGGCTTAGCACGATTTTCCTCGCCGTTCTCGACGACATTCCTCCTCACCCGGTGGAGATGACTTTAGCGATGCTCGACACAGCAGAGGACAAAGTTGACTACTTTCAGGAGGCCGGTCTGATAATGAAATCTTTAAAGGACCGCTCCGTCCACTTGCTGAGTCAGATACAGGCTCGATGGGCCGTCATGTCTGCTTTTGCTGACGAGCATGGCGCTGATCGATGTGGAGCGAATTTTCACGAGAATCATTGTTTCGATATGGTAGAGAAGGCTGGAGGAAGTTAGAGAATTTTGTATACTGTTTTGTTAACCCATATAGTCTCGATCCCATGTTTGGTGATCTTTTCCCTATAGATTGAAATAAATATTTAAATGCATGTTTACTATTATTTGATGAATTTTTCACATTAAACAAATCCCCCCACTACTTTGCCCACGTAGGTATAGACATGGGTTAAGTAGTGTAAAGTACACGACTGCTCTCACGACTTTCAAAATTTGAGAAGGTAGTGAGCGGACATAAGCGTTGCAATTCCATGTCTCGAAACTCGTGATCTGCACCTTTCACCATTTTACGGCGTCTTCATCCACCAATTCTTCATGGGTGGCCCATGGATAGTATACGGTAGTCAGTATTGACAGTCCACAGGGCAATGATGGCTTAGAAAACGGGTTTATGTCCCCGTCGCTTAAGGTTTTCAACTTTATGAGCCGTGAAGGTCTAATAAAGATGTTTTTGCAAATCGAGAGGATCTCGCTGGTGTAGCTCAACGTGAAATATAGATAACCCCTTTCGATACAGGAGTCCATTAGTTCATGGTACTGGGTTAAGTCCATCGTATCGTCACATTGGCTGATATTTTCCTGATATGCAGTTTCTTAGGTTGTGGATCGGGTAGCCACGTGTATGTCATGTCTTTGATCCCTTCTGAAACTGGACACGACGTCTTCAAGTAGTCTTCTTAGATTGGAATATTCATATTACCATTAGAAGATCCAGCGTTAGGTATTGTCGTGGCACTTTACATGAGGTCGGGCTCTGTTTAGAGCCCCGATGAGTCATGATCGCACCATTCTGAGGTGGGATAACATCCCATGGTCTTTAAGCTTTGTATGTATTGTCGTCAAGACCCAAAATTAGGAATATGCCGTTACTTCATTTCGACCCTTGGGTCTTTCGCGACACCGCAATTGCACTATACCGGAGTTAGCCGGGCGTCTATGTAGTCTCTATGCTATGCCATCAAGACTTAATTATCTGTTCGACGGAGCATGGGGAACACCTCTCTCCTCTTCATTTGTGAATTTTCTACAGGAGTCGGAATGCGAATCACCTGCAAGGCAGAAAGATTTTATTTTATCATTTTTTTCTCTGCGATGCTCTATCCTTTCAGTTTTTCATATCACGAAAGTCACGATTGCCCAATAATTTCGGCTATTTATTTATGACACCCAATCATTTCGGCTACATTTTTTAATTTTTACTCGCTGCTTTTTATTGCGAGTTGCCCCATCATTTCGGTTATTTCATGTGCATATATTTTTTACTCGCTAATTTTTATTGTGAGTTGCCCTATCATTTCGGTTATTTTATATGCATATATTTTTTTATGACTCGTTGATTTTTTATTGCAGGTCGGGAACTTGGAATCTAATACCAACTTCAACATCAATATCGCTACAACTGGAATATTACAAGGGGCGAATCATCATATGCCTTTGGAAGACTTGGGGTTTGATATCTGTTTTGGCATCAGCATTGCTGTAACTGGAATATTTCCAGGAGCGACTTATCATTTTCCTTTGTTGATTTGAACAAAGGTGGCTTAGGAGACATGTTTAGATCCCTGCCAACTAAGTATTTTTGACTTTATAAGCCGTAAGGGTCTCACAAAGGTATTTCTCCATATAAGTCGTAAAGATCTCACAAAGATAATTCTCCCTATAAGTCATAAGGATCTCATAGGTTTATTTTCTCCTTAGAAGTCGTTGGGACTCCTAAGTGTATCTTACTCTTATAAGTCATAAGGATCTTACAGCAGTACTTTCTCCTTGCCAGTCGAGGGAACTCAAAAGTCTCATTCATCTTGTCGAGCTATATTTCTTTGATTTTGGTGGGACTTGGTTTGGAATACATTTATTTACGCCTGTGGATTGTATATAAGAGTCAATATTGGACCACTTGTAGGGCATAAATTTGTATGGTTATGATGGCTTAAGAACATTTTTAGATCCCTGTAAGTTAAAGCTTTTGAATTCCATAAGCTGTGAAGGTCTTACACAGGATAGATTCTCCTTACAAGTTATGAGGACCTCGCAAGTGTATTTTCTCTTTAGTAATCATATGGATTCCTAAGTGTATTGCTCCTTTATAAGTCGTAAAGAACTCACACAGGTGTTTTCTCCTTACAAAGTTGAGAGAACTTTGTAAGTGCGTCTTTCGTTTCTTTCAACGAGTTTTCGCCCTTCCGGGTTTTCGCAAGCTCGCCGGTAGCCCTGCTATTTTTACTCACGACATCCTTTTGGGTTTTCATCCATGCTCATTTTGCTTGTGGACGTACCGTTTTTTTTGCCTTGTCATGAATGATCACTTGAGGAGACAGGCGTCTGTAAGTTAACGCATTATCATAAATAAGTTATGACTTTTCGAAGGACTACATCATTGGTAGAGCTTTCCGGCCGGTAGGGATTTCAGGCGTAGTTTTGCCGATGGGGCTTGGGAAAGATATAAATTGTTTATGCCTATAGATTGTATACAGTGCTCAATATGGAGATCCATCGTAAGGAAACATATTAGTTTAAGGACATTACGGTCCAACATTCCCATGTTCAGGACGAAATGGTAGTTTAAAGACATTCAGTCTGATACCATTTTAAGGATGTAGTGGTCCATTATTATCATGCACGAGTGGAATATTAGTTTAGGGACATTCCGGTCCGACATTCGGTCAGATACTAGTTTAAGGATGTAGTGGTCCAACATTAGTTTAGGGACGTTTCGGTCTATGGGAATATAGTATGGGGTCATATTGTTTATGCCCATGGATTGTATACGGTGATCAGTATAGAGATCCACTGCAGGGTACGGTGCCAGTTTAGGGACATAGCGGTCCAACATTCCTATAATAGGGCGCATACAACTTTCAGAGTTTTGACTCAAGAAGATAGAGAGCGGACACAAGCGTCTTCATCTATCATTGACCTAAGTCGCAACTCTTCAAGCGTAGTGCTTTTTGAGGAATCGGCCGTTTATTGGTCAAAATGGTTTTTCTCCATACATATCCATGAGCAGGTAAGCTCTACCTTGGTAGACCTTATCTATGATGTACGGGCATTCATAATTTGGCTCGAACTTCTCTCGTTTTGCATGATTGGGAATCATTGGTCTTTTGACAACCAGCATGAGTTCTCCATGGCGGAACGTTGTCGGCCTGGTTAGTTTTTCATATGATCGCGTCATCCTTGCCTTATAAACTTCCAGATTTTGTTGTGCCATAAGGCGGTTTTCATCGAGAGCATCTAGCTCCTCGAGTCTAAGATGAGCATTTTATTCATCCATTAGCTCGTACTGATCTTCCACCCTTAATGAGGGAGTTCTCTCTCAAGTGGGAGTACTGCTTCAGTGCTAAACACCAATGCATATGATGTTGTATTTGTAGCCTTCTTAAACGTTGTTCGGTATTCCTAAAGAGCTTCATGCAGTTTCTCGTGCCAGTCCTTCTTGTTCCTGGCCACCGTCTTCTTTATAATCTTGGTCAGGGTCTTGTTGAATGCTTCATTTAGACCATTGGCTCGAGAATTATAGATCGGGGAGTATCTCCATTCTATCTTGTGTTGCTCTGCGAAGCGGCTTATTTTATGGCTTCTATAGGCTGGTCCATTATTCGAGATTATCCATCGTGGAGTTCTGAACCGGTAGATGACATGAGTTTTGAAGAAGTAGAGGATATTCTCCATCTTCACCTCCCTTAGCTGCACTGCTTTTTCCCACTTAGAGAAGTAATTGGTTGTTGCTAATATAAAACGATGTCCTCTAGATGACGTTAGTTCGATAGGGCCGATTATATCTGTTCCCCACATTTCGAACATCCAATTAGCTACTGTCGAATGCAGCGGATTTGGATGCTGATTTATGAAGTCTCCATGTATTTAGCTCGAGTGACACAGCTTCGCATATTCAAGGCAACCTTGAATCATCATGGGCCAGTAATAGCCCATCCTTTTTATCTTCAGCTTCATCTTTGGACCTGCTTGATGGGAGCCGCAAAGTCCGCTGTGTACTTCTTGAACTACTTTCTTTGCTTCCTTCGGACCTAAGCATCTTAACCATATGAAGTCGAAGTATATCTTATAAAGAGTATCCTTAATGAAGGCGAATGACAGAGCTAGTTTCATGAGCTGATGTCTAGATGACGCATCTGCAGGTGTGCGTTAGGACTTGAAGTAGTCAATAAAGGTTTTCCTCCTGTCCTCTACCTCTGTTTTGTTCTTTATTTGGAGAAATTCTTCTTAGGTTGCTCCTTTTCCTTCGGGTAGCTCCATCAGAATTTCCGAAGGTATATCTGCTGGCGCCAGAATCCTGCGGCTTTGAATAACGATCCTTACGTCATCGAGGTCTTCATTGGCTAATTCTTTAGCGAACCTGGCTAACACATCCGCCTTGCTGTTTTCCCTGCGCGGCACGTTTTCCATGGTATATGAAGGGATTTGGGTTAGCAGCTACTGCACTCTTTCGACATACATTATTAATTCTGGCTTGCATGTCTTGTAGTCACCATTTACTTGACTAACAATCAGCTGAGAATCTCCGTATATTAAGAGATCCTTGATTTCCATATCTATAGGGATATCAAGACCGGCTATCAAAACTTCATATTCTGCTTCATTATTAGTTCTAGGTTCTGTCAAGGAGAGGGCGTAACGCAATATTCCTCCTTGCAGGGTCACGTTTTTTATTATGGGAATGTTCTTCTTTCGTCACTTCATAGAAGACACTTCATCAAAGTAGAGCTCCCATTGAGACTCATTTTCTTCTTTCTTCTCTTCAGATGTGTCGAGCGCGTGTTCATTAGTTAACTCGCAGTTTAAGAGAAAATCGACTGGTATCAGATGTTTTGCAAGAAAGTTATCGATGGCTTGTCCTTTCATCGCTTTGAGGGGTCGATATGTTATCGAAAATTCCATCAGCAATAGGGCCCATTTGGCAAACCTTCCCATTAGTATGGCCTTTGACATCAGATACTTAAGAGAATCCACCTTTGATATGAGATGGATCTTATGTGCCAAGGCTTAATGTCTGAGCTTCGTTATTGCGAAGATTAGGGTCAAGCAGTGCTTTTCGATGTGGGGTGTTCATCACGAGAAACTGTATTTTAATACCGCTCATTCATTATCATTTTTATGTTATATCGGTATTATTAATCCGTGTCTGCTCAATAAGTACAGATTACATGTATTTGTGACAAAACACTGGAAGCACACTCAATTGCATGGATACGGCATTTGTGAGTTGACAATACAACCGGAACAGAAGATCAATCAATATATAAGAATATTTTACAAAACAATTCAAGTGTACACATTTTTTATCAAACAATGGTCAAACATGATACAAGTGTGAACACAACCATTTTGATGCATAAACCAAGTGGGTAGCTGCAATGATATGGTGTGAACATATTGAGCAAGTGGGCAAGTGGATGAGCAAGTGGACTAGATGTAATGAGCACTTGATAAAGGTGTGATGTGATATTTAAAGTTGCATTTTCCTTCAAATCTACAGATTACAACTCAAGTTTATATAAAAGAATCAAACAATGCCAAAGAGATCATGGAGAGGGCATAAGATCACCACAAAAAGACGGGCCCCACCACTTGAAGAAAAACCGCCAGAAATCTCTATTTCCCCGCCACTGCCGGTTTATAGTCTCTAATACGCCTCATTTTTCTTCTGGTCATTTCTCATTATCACATCACCTATTTTTTATTGTTTATTTATTCTGTTGAGGTGCATATAAATACCACACCAGAGGAGAGACAAATGGTCCATGTTTTTGTTTTTAGACCAAGTTTTTCATTTCTAGATGTTAACTTGTAATTTCCATTTGTAATCTTGAGTTCTTGCTCTCTATCTTGACCTAGTAATTGTTAGATATGCATGCCCTAGAGGAAATTATTGTTATTTTTAGACATGTATATATCTATAGGATAATCTTTCTCAATATGATAGTATGCTATTTGGTTTGGTTTTATCATTCATATGTGTGGTTATACTTGTTATTACTGTCGCTAATACATGTTGATAAAGCCCCTAGGATCTTTACTTGACTGCCATGTTTGTGATGCAGATCATACTAGTGGGGCCTAGGTAGTCTATAAGTTAATCCTTAAATGTTCCTAGTCGAGAGGATATCGAGACAGGGCATTGATGTCCTAGAGTAGACTAGGGTATACGTTTCTTGACCCTGTATTGGGGCGATGGATGATCCCATATCCATTGGTGTTTAACATCAAAGATTGTATACATGTGCTCATTAGAGACTGAGTACACTGAACGGACTCGTCGAGAACTCCTAGATGGTATCATACCTATCGTCAAATAGCAGTTCTCTGGTAACACTTGTACAGGTTAGTTTGTAGACCTGAGATCATCATAGTGTCTTGTGTGGTTCTCATTGTGCTTTGATTTCCACCCTACCATGACTTTACTGAGTCATGCAAACAGGTGGTTTTTGGGTACATTCCCGAATCACATAGAAAGCAGTGAGCAATAGGAGGGGTTTCGTCTCTCCCGGTATTGGGAGTTGATATTGTGCTATGCGCGATTGGCTATAACCGCAAGTCCCTGAGCATGGCTGATGAGATTTACTGATAAGTGTTATCAGTAGTTTCTCGATTAGTTATAGGCCACACATCGGCATAACTTATCGAGTTATTAGGGTTTGACGATTCCACTCCCAGACTCGATATACGACATATCAGAAGAAGAGATCGGAATGTACGGTAAGTGTTGCTTATAGGCTCTATGGGAGTTAGGACAAGTTTGCTTGTTGATTTTCTATTCGTTCAATACCTGGGTAACCATTATGTCCAGCTAGCACCGCTGAAGGCTTATGGGTATCTGATGTGATCAATACTTACTGCTAGCTTATTGACGAGTCTTTACAGTCCCACATAGAGCTTTCTTAGCTCAAGCGAAACGAAGTCGGGCATGTATGGAGATATGTGCGGGAGCTTTATTAAATACAAGTATATGATACCGTATTCTAATCTAGCGTTTTTGATATTAGTCGAGTTATATATGATATAACCGGATTATTAAATCAAGTGTTGATTTAATAATTTGATGTGTGTGTGTGTGTGTGTGTGTACATATAATGCTCATTTTAATTCTTTTCTTCTCATTATATATTTGATATATACAAATTGTATCATGGTTGATGATACATAGAGCATGGCTATATGAGAATCACATTGGAGGAAAAGATAAAAAAATAATTTATTTATATGAATAAAATAAAAGAAAGAAATGAGTCATGACTCCTAAAATGTTCTCTAAGGTGCTAAGAACTATGACTCATTGTTTTCCTTTGTTTTATTCATCCATATTTATCATTTTCTTAATCTCATCTTATCCTCAAAGTTCATTCTCATCACCAAGTTCATCTTCTTCATTTTCCTCTGTAGTTTTTTCTAGGTTGAAAAAGGGAGAAGAAAAGAAAGAATTTTAATGAGAAAAATCCCTACTTCATCAACCTACACTACTCTAGCAAATTAGTATAGGTTGTTCTCTTCACTAATTCATAGATTAGTGAAGTGTGAGCTTGAGTGTGAGAAGTTTCGAGGTCGATCATCTTTGACGATGAAGTCTTCAAACAAGCTCCTTCCATACTTCAAGTGGAGTCGAAGAAGAGTTCTAGGACTACTACTCGGATCAATTGAAATAAGGGACTAGACTATAAAGGTTGTAGTTTCCATTCACTTAGTTTTAATCTCTAATTTGCTATGCTAAGAAACCCTAATCTCTTGTTCGATCTTGTTCAGGACACTTAGCCTTTTAGAATTTTAAAATTGCTTACATACTTTTGTTAAAACCCTAGTAGAGGTGCTAAGACAAACTTACATGGTATCATTGCCAAACTAGAGTACTAGGAGATGTTTAGATGATGTTAAAGAGTTCGATCTATATTATCAAATCCGAACTTTGGAAGTTTCTGTCCATTTTTAAAAACTTCAACTTTTTCCATATTAAAAACACTCAGAAATCGTGCAGGCTTTTTTATGAAGACACAAGAAATACGAGAACCTATGTCCACAAAGTGGCCGCGGAACCGCCGCCTAACCTATGCTCCAGCCGCAGTTCCACTGCGCACTTGTGGAGTTAGGACTTTAGTTTTCATGTATTGCTTCCTTTACTTATTTTAGATTTTCTGGATATTTTTTATGGGGCTCAAGTGGTTGAGATCTTTAAAAAATTGTTGTTGTATTAGAAAATCGATCAAAATGTTAACGTTATCTAAATGGTTTTAGTTATGTAATACAATTGTTAGAATCCACATCAATTAGTTTTGTGAAAACTAATTATCGATTTGTAAATCTCACGTTTTAGTCTCAGTGATGGATTACTACGGAGTTTGGATTTGGATCGAAACTTCGTTGTAATCGCATATCGTACTCGAATACTCTCTGGAAGACATTAGTAGAGAGCTATGCCCCTTTATCCTGACCAAGTGACTATAGAAGAATCCCATGGCCAAGAGCATCCACTCGGGTGCTCGCAGCCATGGTGTTCCGCCGAAGTCCACTTCGTTGACGGCCTCGGGGGTGCGGCCATCCAGCAAAGTTCCCGACGAGCCTTCAATCTTTTAACCGGGAATGCTGTTGGATTGCCTGGCTTTAACTTTGAAAATTGTTTTCAATTCGAGGCTTAAATGTAAGGTATATAGCATTAAGCATGAAATTCATAATATGTGATAATCGGGGTTTATGATGTATATAGATATGGATTTTAATTATTGTAGTTTTCATTTTTTTCTGTGGTCGTAAGTGTAATATGTACCAGTATCCCCAATCTCATTGCTGTACGAAAACGAAATTAGGGATACACATATTTACTTACATTGATGACATGTAATGTTATTATGTTGCTATATCGATATGTTATATTGGATCGTCCTGATTGAATAGCCGGGGTTTTATGTGAGATGAGAGTTTTTCATTTTCATTCATGTAAATTATTGTATGTAATATTCTTTTATTAGGACACTTCCGGGTTGAGGTTGTTGTCTCCATTCGATGCATATTATTTACTTTTCTGCATTAGGATAGACCTAAGACGGAGAGCACAAGTAACCAGGTTCTAGAATCCAGTAGGAGGCCATCTCGAAGAGTCAAGACCGGTCACCTAACTCTAAAATTGGAAGGGTTGCTTGCCACTCTTGTAGGGGTCTAGGGGTGTGAGCTTAGCTATTCATCACGACCGTGGAATCCGTGTTTTTCGTTAATAGCTAAATATAAAATACGGACCTCCTAGTATATCCTATATTTCATATACATGCTTCTGCTGTGTTGTGATGTGATGTGATCATATAACTGCGTGAGACGAATGCTACTTATATATATATATATATATATATATATATATATATATATATATGTATGTATATATATATGATATACTAGTAGACACTATATATGTTTTGTATCCGCGCTAGTCCTGATCCCACCCTGCTGTAAGTTATGTAACCTTACGGTGAAGACCCGGCTCCCTGTGGCGAATGCGGATGGCATAAATGTGTGTTTTATTTTCATTTCTTCTGTGATGATTAGGCGCTTAAATGTTGGGACGACATTAATAAGATTAATGTTAAAAACAGAAACCTAAAAATGTTATAGAACCAAATTTGAAAGATACTAGGCTTTTTCGTGAAAAAGCAATTATTTCAAATGCGAAGCTTAAACCACTCCTTTATAAATCACTCGGTTCTACAACGATATCAAGTTCGATACGTTAAAGGTTTTCATCAAAACCATTCGTAGCCCTCCGCTATTTTAGGAAGTAGAGTACTTAGTTTTCGTACTACATTTGTTGACTATAGTTAAGGCGTAGTGTACGGTAGCTAAGTAATGACTCCTATAAAGCATATGATGCGATCGATTAGGACATTCGTACGACTTTGTTGACTATAGTTAAGGGTCATACGAATGGGTCTAAATCAATCATGAAATGACGGGTAGAACTTGACTAGCGATTATGATTTGTTGACCATAGTTAAGGTCATAGGTCGCTAGTGGTAAAAACTATATCGGGAATTTCAAGTGTTGAAATTTGCAATGAGATTGCATACCTTCAATTTGATTGTTGGATCCCGATCCCACTGTGAGCAATAGTTACCCCGGGAGAATTTTACACTTTACAATTAGCTAATCCAGTAGGTGTCTAGAAAGTTGTTAACAGGGTTATGCCTCTGTGGAAACGGGGTTTATTTTATTTAGGTCCATGCGAAAGCACGGGGAACCTCCCTCGGAGTACCAACGCTGGCCTAGCTGACCGGTTAGCGAACTTGTAGAGTGTAACTAATCCTGGCTAATTTTCTTTTTAGGGTTTGAAGGAAAATTTGATAAAAACAGTGGGAGATATCGATTAGATAAGATAATAACCAATCTAATCATGCAAGAGCTTAAGCCGAGTATTTTCTTTTCTCTCTCCTAATGGCAGATACCAATAACGGGACTTAAGCTTCTATTAGAGAAAAACAAACTGACGGAACCAAATTATAAAGACTGGCTGAGGAACGTGAATACTGCCCTTGCCTATGATAAGGCTGCATACGTCCTCGCTACCAAAGCCCCTTCCGTCCCAGGCCCTGATTCCTCTGTTGCGGATAAGAAGATCAGCAAAATATGAGATATCGACTGCACTCCAACAAAGTGCCTCGCATTAGCTTCGATAGATAATGAACATCAAAATAAACATGAGAAGATGGATGTGCAATCCATATTTCTCCATACAAAGGAGTTGTATGGGGAGAAATTTCGTGCTCTTCGTTACGAGGCCTCACGAAAATTATTTCAAATAAGGATGACTGCCGGTACATCTGTAAGAGATCATGTCCTAAAGATGACAGGCCTTATTGAAGAGCTCGAAAACCTGGGATGGACCTTGGAGAATGAACAATATATTGATATCGTTCTACAGTCTCTCCCTCCCGCTTGTGCTCAATTTGTAGTGAATTTCAACATGCATAACTTGAAGAAATCACTTTCTGAACTTCTCAATATGTTGAGGAATGCAGAAAGCAGGCTCAAGATGGTGAAAACTCCCACTTTACTTGTTAGGCAATCTTCCTCCATCCCAAAAGCTAAAGCTAAGGGAAAGAAGAAGAAACCCACCAAACCGAGAGGTGGAGTTAAAAAGATGAAGGGGAAAGACAAATCTGGGGCAGCGGGATCTGGGAAGGGTAAATGCTTCTATTGTCACAAGATGGGGTATTGGAAAAGGAATTGCACTGAGTACCTCGTCGATCTCAAGAAGAAGAAGAAGCATGTTGATGCTTCCGCTTTAGTTGTGTTTGTCACCAAAAACTGTTTTTCAATAAACTCTCCATCCTGGGTATTAGATATCGATTAAGGTTCTCACATCTGTAATTGTGTGCAGGGGTTGCAAAATAGTAAGGTTTTGAAGAAAAGCGATCATACTCTCTGTGTTGGGAATGGTTCAAATGTTGATGTTGCATCAGTGGGAAAGTATCACCTAGGGTTGCCTTCAGGGTGTATGTTGATTTTGAATCCCTGTTATTTTATACTGACTATGTTATGTAATATTATATCTATATCTTTGTTAGACAATGAAAGAAATCATTTTGTATTGCAAAGTAATGTTATGAACATTAACCTAAATAAACAGTTGATTGGGTATGGTACACTAAATAACGGAATTTACGTCCTGAATCAACACACAGTTTTCAACATCCAGCACACAAACAAAAGAAAATTTTCAAAAATAAATGAAGCGTTCTAATTGCATTGTAGACTTAGTCATATTAACGAAACAAGACTAACCAAGTTACATAAAGATAGATATTTGAATCCGTTTGAATATAAATATTATGCGACTTATCAATCTTACATCAAGGGTAAAATGACCAAAACTTTGTTTACTGAACACGGAGAGAGAGCTACTGAACTCTTAGGCCTCATACATAGTGATGCATGTAGACCAATGTCTACGCATGCAAGAAGCGGTTATTCATACTTTATAACCTTTACTGATGATTTCTCGAGATTGGGACACGTGTTTTTGCTGAAACATAAGTCTGAAGATTTCAAAAAATTCAAGGAATATAAATTGAAGTAGGAAAACAAACTGGGTTGAGCATCAAGAAACTTCGATCAGATCGAGAAGGAGAGTGCTTAAGTACAGAGTTCCATAATTTCCTAAAAGAGAATGGGATTCTCTCTCAGCTCACTCCTCCGTACACACCACAGCATACGGTGTGTCAGAGCGGAGGAATTGTACCCTATTAGATATAGTATGCTCCATAATGAGTGATGCTGAGTTACCACTTTCCTTTTGGGGTATGCATTAGAAACTGCAGTATATCTATTAAACAGGGTTTTGACCAAATCCGTGTTTACCACTCCATATGACATATGGTGTGGGAAGAGACCATCTCTTAAACGAGTTAGGATATATAGTTGTCCTGCTTTTGTTAAAAAGCAGAATCCAGACAAACTCGAGACACGATCGGTTTTGTGCAAGTTTATGGAATATCCTAAACATTCATATGGATATCTATTCTACCACAAGGAGGAACAAAGAGTTTTTGTTTCTCAATATGCCACATTTTTTGAAAATGAGTTTTTTTTTATAAATGATACTATTGGCAATACGGTAGAACTGGAAGAAATTCCAGAGCCATAAACAATTACTGACGATTTGGTTGAACCTAAAGCTTTGATAGAACCCAACGAGCCTAAGTCATTTCGTAGATCTAGTAGGCCTTCTCACCCACTAGAGAAATACTACGGTTTTCTCATTGATGGTGATACAGAAGATTGTATCATGGAAGATGATGACCCTACTAGTTTTCAGTAGGCTAACACGAGTAGTGACTCGGTGAATTGGCTGGATGCTATGCGATCCGAAATGGAATCCATACATACCAACAAAGTATGGACTTTGGAAGTTGCACCTTCTAGAGTAAAACCCATAGGGAGCAAATGGATCTTTATGAAAAAAGATTGGTGTGGATGGACAGGTGGAGACCTATAAAGCTAAACTCGCCCAAATGTAGCTTACACTCTGAGTGTAGTAAGCAGGTATCAATCCAATTCATGGGAGAAATACTGGACAGCTGTGAAGAACATTCTTAAGTACTTGCGAAGGACTAAAGAAATGTTCTTGGTGTATGGTAACGGGGATCTCCAAATGGAGGCCTTTACCGATTCAAGTTTCCAGAGTGACAAGGATGACAGCAAATCTATCTCAGGTTTTGTATTTACCCTCAATGGAGAAGCGGTCTGTTGGAAAAGTTCCAAAAAGGACATCGTTGTATACTCAACGATAGAAGCTGAGTACATTTCTGCAAATGATGCTGCCAAGGAAGTAGTCTGGATACGGAAGATCATCTCAGAGCTTGGAGTGGTTCCAACTATTATTGATTCAATACCTTTGTATTGTGATAATAATAGGGCTATAGTATTAGCCAAAGAACCCAGGTCCCATCAACGTTCCATACATATCCTGAGGTGATATCACCTGATCTGAGGGATAGTTGATCACCGCGAGATCGAAGTTCGGAGAGTAAACACGAAGAACAACACTACGGATCCACTCACCAAGGCCCTTCCATTGGCGCAATTTGAGCGACTTTTTAAGATGTTGGGTATGATATGCGCAAATAATTGGCCGTAGTGCAAGTAGGGGATTGTTAGATATGTATACCCTATAGGCAATTATTGTAATTGTTAGACATGTATATATCTACAAGATAATATTTCTCAATATGATAGAATGCTATTTGGTTTGGTTTTATCATTCATGTGTATGGTTGTACTTGTTATTGCTTGACTGCTAGGTTTGTGATTCAGATCATACTAGTGGGGCCTAATTAGTTTATAAGCATATTCTTAAATGTTCCTAGTTGAGAGTATATCGAGAAAAGACATCGATGTCTCATAGTAGACTAGTGTATACGTTTCTTGACCCTATATTGGAGTGATGGATGATCCCATATCTATTGGTGTTTGACATCAAATATTGTATACAAATGCTAATTAGAGACTGAGTACACTGAACGGACTCGCCGAGAACTCCTGGATTGTATCCTACCTATCGTCAAATAGCAGTTCTTTAGTGACACTTGTACAGTTAGTCTGTAGACCCGAGATCGTCATAGTGTCTTATGTGGTTCACACTGTACTTTGATTTCCACCCTACCACAGCTCTATTGAGTCATGCAAATAGGTGGTTTTTAGGTACAGCCCCGAGTCACATAAAGGCTGTGATCGATACGAGGGGTTTCGTTTCTTCCGGTATTGGGAGTTGATGTTGTACTATACGCGATTGGCTATAACCGCATGTCCCTGGGCACGGCTGATGAGATATACTGATAAGTGTTATCAGTAGTTTCTCGATTGGTTATAGGCCACACATTGGCATAACTTATCGAGTTATTGGAGTCTGACGATTCCACCCCCAGACTCAATATATGACATATCAGACGAAGAAACCGGACTGTACGGTAAGTATTGCTTATAGGATCTATAAGAGTTTGGACAAGTTTGCTTATTGATTTTCTATTCGTTCAATACCTGGATAGCCGTTACGTCCAGGTAGCACCGCTGACAACTTGTGCGTATCTGATATGATCATTACCTGCTGCTAGCGTATTGACGAGTCTTTAAAGTCCCACATTGAGCTTTCCTAGCTCAAGCAAAAAGAATAAGGCACGTATGGAGATATGTGCGGGTGCTTGATTAAATACGAGTATATGATACCATATTTTAATCTAGTGCTTTTTATAATAGCCGGGTTATATATGATATAACCGGATTATTGAATCAAGAATTTATTTAATATATATATAATGCTCATTTTAATTCTTTTCTTCTCATTATATATTTGATATATACAAATTGTATCATGGTTGATGATATATAGAACATGGCTATAAGAGAATCGCATCGGAGGAAAAGAGATAAAAGAAAATGATTTACTTATATGAATAAAACAAAAGGAAGAAATGAGTCATGGCTTCTAAAATATTCTCCAAGGTGCTAAGAACCATGACTCATTGTTTTCCTTTTTTTCATTTATCCATATTTATCATTTTCTTAACCTCATCTTATCCGAAAGGTTCATTCTCATCTCCAATTCATCTTCTTCATTTTCCTCTCTGGTTTTTTCGAGGTTGAAAACGAGAAAAGAAAAGAAAGAATTTTGATGAGAAAAATCCTTACTTCATCAACCAACACTAGTCTAGCAAATTAGTGCAGGTTCTCTTCACTAATTCATAAATTAGTGAAGTGTGTGCTTGAGTGTAAGAGGCTACGAGATGGATCATCTTTGACGATGAAGACTTCGAACAAGCTCGTTCCATCCTTCAAGTTGAGCCGAAAAAGAGTTTTAGGACTACTACTAGGAGCAATTGAAGTGAAGGACTAGACTACAAAGGTTGTTGTTTCTATTCACTTAGTTTTAATCTCTAATTTTCTATGCTAAGAAACCTTAATCTCTAGTTCGATTCTTATATAGGAGACTTAACCTTCTAAAATTTTAAAATTGCTTACTTGCTTTTGTTAAAACCCTAGTAGAGGTGCTAAGACAAACTTACAGTAATTTCTTCAATGAACTTACAAGCTTAAGCTTTAGGTTCTTGAATTCAATTAGTTTGTATCTGAATTCACAATCAATAAAAAGTCCTTTTTGCTTATTTCATGTCATTTTTGGCTACAACTTGTGATTTAGCGAAATCCTTTGCTTTTCTTTGATCTTGCATCCTCTTAAGAAGCTTATAAGTTTAAAGTTTGATATTTGATTTCATAGTGATATTTGAACTAAAAGGACACTTGAACACTTCATTTCGGACATACCGGTTCTTAGTATTCCTTAACTTTTGCTTTACTTATCTTGCATTTTTATTATGTGCTCTTCTCTTTTTGTGTTTTCTTTGGTTCTTGTGAATATGTGTGAGTAGTTATTTAACTTGTTAAGGGTAGAATAGGGTTAGTTTGAATAGGAGATGTGTTTGCTAATTTCCTTTAAAAACCTTTAACTCGTAATTGAAACTCCGACCAAACAATTCACAGTCCGCTCTGTTAGGCACCCTATCCTACCACAATAGCGGTGATTCCTAATTGTGACCGGTTGCAATTGGGTTGCCGGAGGCGAAGGTTAAAAGAAAAGAACGGAAGGACAAGGGACAAGAAATACGGATTTAGAGCACAATCGCAAATACCGTACTTCAAGCTCCCTAATCCATGTTATTACCGATTACCTTAGCATCAATATAAAGTTAGGTTTTTAAGGAAACGTCAAACATTATCCTACTTCAAGCAAACCTAAAACTACCCCTAACAAGTTATTTCTTTTGAACATATCGTATTTTACGACACTTAGAATAAAAACAACTCCAAGTTATGGACTTAACTCGTTAAAACAAGCTTTAAAACCTACCATCCCCCTGCGGACGACTCGTACTCATCTCGGTTCGCTACATGCTACACCGTTTTGATTGCAGTTATTTTAAACATAAAAACGGCACGTAAAACCTTTACCAATCAAATTGATTTTAGACCAAGTTTTTCATTTCTAGATGTTAACTAGAAATTTCCATTTGTAATCTTGAGTTGTTGCCCTCTATCTTGACCTTATAACTTCTTCAATGAACTTACAAGCTTAAAATTTAGGTTCTTGAATTCAATTAATTTGTATCTTCATTCACAATCAATAAAAAGTCATTTTTGCTTATTTCATGTCATTTTTGGCTACAACTTGTGATTTAGCGAAATCCTTTGCTTTTCTTTGATCTTGCATCCTCTTAAGAAGCTTATAAGTTTAAAGTTTGATATTTGATTTCATAGTGATATTTGAACTAAAAGGACACTTGAACACTTCATTTCGGACATACCGGTTCTTAGTATTCCTTAACTTTTGCTTTACTTATCTTGCATTTTTATTATGTGCTCTTCTCTTTTTGTGTTTTCTTCGGTTCTTGTGAATATGTGTGAGTAATTATTTAACTTGTTAAGGGTTGAATAGGTTTAGTTTGAATAGGAGATGTGTTTGCTAATTTCCTTTAAAAACCTTTAACTCGTAATTGAAACTCGAACCAAATGATTCACAATCCGCTCCATTAGGCATCCTATCCTACTATGATAGCGGTGATTCCTAATCAAGGCCGGTTGCGATTGGTTTGCCAGAGGCGAAGGTTAAAAGACAAGAATGGAAGGACAAGGGACAAGAAATACGGATTTAGCGTGCAATCGCAAATACCGTACTTCAAGCTCCCTAATCCACGTTGTTGCCAATTACCTTAGCATCAATATCAAGTTAGGTTTATAAGGAAACAACAAATATTATCCTAACTCAAGCTAACCTAAAACTATCCCTAATAAGTCTTTTCTTTTGAACATATCGTATTTTACGACACTAAGAATAAAAAAAACTCCAAATTACCGACTTAACTCATTAAAACAAGCTTAAAAACCTACTATCTCCCCGCGGACGACCTGTACTCATCTCGGCTTGCTACACGCAACACTGTTTTGATTGCGGTTATTTTAAACTTAAAAATGACACGTAAAACCTTTACCAATCATGGGGTAGTTGATTTCTGCCCCCAGGAGAACTCGACTTAGTTAGTAAAGAGCCATCTCTTTCTCTTGATCATTCTCTTGTGCCCACAGCACGCCTAGTGAACCTTCAAGGGCCTTTGTATATAAGATAAGGGGCTTTTGCTTAACTGGAGTAGCCAATGCCGATGGATTTTGCAGGTATTGTTTAATTTCCTCCAATGCTTTTTGACATTTCTGATCCCAGACGAACGGGGCCCCCTTCTTCATCAGATGGCTATAGGGACGACATTTTACGGGGAGGTTGGCTATGAACCGACGGACATATGCGAGCTTTTCTTGGAGAGATCGTAGTTGTTTGATGACTCTTGCTGAGGGCATCTCCATAACTGTCTTCATCTTTAAAGGATCAATTTCGATATCTCGATGGCGGATGATGAAGCCTAGGAATTTGCCTGAGGAGACTCCAAACATGCACTTTAGAGGGTTCATACTCAGATTATACTTCCGAAGACGCTCGAACATGATTTTTAGATGCTCCTAGTGTTTCTCATGAGATTTGCTTTTGACCATAAGGCCGTCAATATAGTATTCGATGATCTTATGTATGAGGTCGTCGAATATCTTCGTCATGGCCCTTTGGTATGTGGTTCTGGCATTCTTCAAACCGAAGGGCATCACCTTGTAGCAAAATATGCCAAATGGTGTCTAGAAGGCGGTATGCTTCTGATCTTCAGGATCCATCTTTATCTGGTTGTATCCTGAAGATCCAACCATAAAGAAGATGACTTCATAGGTGGATGTATTATCGATCATTAGCTTGGTAACGAGCACTGCAAAGTCATCTTTCGGGCAAGCCTTGTTGAGGTCCCGAAAGTACACGCAGATCCGAACCTTCCCATTTTTCTTCATCACCGGAAAGATATTATCGATCCAGTCAAGATATTGAATTTCTTGGATAAAACCAGAATCGATTAATTTCTTGACTTCAGCATTGATACTCATCTCAAGTTCAAGCCACATTCTTCTTGGTGCCTGCTTGACCAGTTTCATCTCTGGTGATATGGCCAGCTTGTGTACTACTACTTCTGGATCTATACCCAGTATTTCGGAGTAGTTCCAAGCTAGGTAATTTTTGTACTGCATAAGCACATCTTTTAATGTGGCTACTTGTTTTTTGAATAGCAGTTCACTGACAAACGTCATTCTCGGATCATTCTCCGTTCCCAAGTCGATTTTCGTTAGGTTGTCTGCCATGGTATGTATCTCATCATCTAGCTCTTTTGGTGCCGATGGAAATTCTGAGATCTCCTCGTCATCATCTTCATTTGTAAAGCATCTGAAGAGGTCAATCATATTCTTGTCCCCTCCCTCTTTTGAGAGTGTTATCTAATGACAGGTACGAGTCCGCTTCCTTTTTCATGGTCAAGCTAGTCCCATCCGGATGGTATATGTCTTCTTTGTCTCGTGCTTTTATGGCAGGCTTATCCTCCAGCTATCAGATAACATGAACCTGCCTTATTGATATTGGTCTTCCACCCAGTTCTTGAACGTGAAACAGTTTTCATGGGGATGAACTATTACTCAGTGATAGGAGCAATAATCCGAATGATGTACTTCATTTATCTGCTTGGGGTGTCGAGGCTCCGGAAGCGTCATCATTTGATGTTTCCTAATAAGAATGAATATCTTCCCTGTCTTGTCTCGACGGAATGAATATTTCCCACCCATCTTCTTTATAAGGGACGGGCTCCAACTAGACTTTCCTCGATTGAATGGTGTCTTAGACTTGCTTTGCTGTCTTTGAACGTCACTCACGATCCTCGCTTTCTTTTTGCATATGCTTCGGGATTCTTCTTCTTTACGGGAGTACGTAGCGGGCTGTGGATAGAGAGTATCATGATCTACTTCTTCGACTGATTACTTATTGAAGCGCTGCTTCCTGGCCTTTTCATATATGGTCATTTCGCGACTGTGGTTGTCTCGGCTCACTTGACCAGCATTTATTATCCTGTCGATTTTCTCTTCAAGTGACGGACTTGGATTTCTTCGAGCAGGACCTTACTCCAATTCAGCATCATGGCTACTTGGGGAAGCGTCTTCTTCTCAACTCGAGCTGTTTATGGTGTGGAAGTTGTAGATTTTCTCCCATCTCTTGGACCAAACATATCCCAGCCCAGTTGTTTCCATCTTCCTGTTAGACTTCTTTTATTGGGTCCCTGGATATCCCAAATCCTTCTATAGAATTGGGCCTGCCGAACAGTTTGTTCGAGAGGCACGTCTCGGCGCTTTAATAGCTTCTTTAATCCTTCCGCATAATATCTTGGCAAACGGATGGGCTAGAACTTGTCAAGAGTCGAATCAGTATCGTGCCAGACTTCTTTTTCCATCTTGGTCTCCATAGATTTATAGAAGAGAATCGCCTTTTCACCTCTGCACCTTGGAGGCACGCAGAAAGTTTCCAGCTCTTGTATGCTATAAGTATTTAGTACGTCAAGTTCCCTGTATTGTCGAGACGGAGCCATCATAATATGTAGTTTCTGGTCCATTTCAGCAAGAGTCTGCATCAATGGACGAATGGAGAACACCGTATTAGTCTTGTTTTCGGAGTCATTGCCAAAGACTAAGATAGGGACCGACGGTTCGGATTTATTGTTCTCTCTCTGAGACTATCCTGAGTAGACTGTTTGTTCATCTTCTTCAGTATCATTTCCGAAGATCGGGATGGTGGCCACGGATTTTTTCTTATTTTTCGGGTTGTGGCACCTTTTAGTATCTTCGAAATTCGGCTGAAAGTATTTTGCATCTTCATACTTTCGCACTCCATTCACCGAGAAAGGATTGAGTTCTCCCGTGACAGTGTACTCCAAGCCATCTTTGAAATACTTCATACAATGATGTTGTGTAGAAGTGATGACGTTGTACTCGTGTAGCCAAGGCCTGCCGAGTAAAGCATTATAATAGGTCTTGGTGTCAATGATATGGAATTTGATGTTAGTAACGAACAACCCGAAGTGGAGCGTCAATATTACGGACTTAAGTGTCCATGACGACTGCGAGTCGAACCCCGGGATGGTAATTTTGTCATGGGAAAGATGCTGAACATTCATACATATCTCTTTCTCTACTCTTATGTTAAGGAGGTTGACAAAGGATCCATTATCGACAAGGATTTTCCCAATCTTGATATCATGGCAGCCGGTAACACACAGCTGTCGATTATGATTTCAAGCACCAAGGTGTAGATTTTCCTCGCTGAATATAATATCATCCGTGTGGACCTCTGCCGGTTTATTCTTCATCTTCTCTTCTGCAAGAAAGGCTTGAAACTGATCAGGTTCTTATAAGGCCTTGATCAAGGAGTCTCGTGCATCTTTGGATAAGAGTAGAGCATCCAATATGCTCAATTGTGAGGGTATCTTCCTCAAATGTGCAAGGACATTATAGTCCACCTTGGTTTTCTTAGGCAGGTTCTTTGTGGCGAGCTCTTTGGCCACCTCTTCATCAAGAGCGATTTCCTCACAAATTTTCCCCTTCCCTTCATCCTTTTTATTCAAACTCTTATTTGCAGGTCCGAGGTTCTTTTCATGCAGAGTGTGGTTGCGCAACTGGATGTTCTCGCAATACTTTTCCTCCTCTTCTTTCTCCAAGGCAGAGCTTTCAAAGAGAAGGTTGAAGGGCATTTCATCCTCAGAATCACTCCCGAACATGAGGACCCGAAAATTTCCCCCATTTGAATCGGTACCAACCATATGACAGCTTCCAGTTGCTTCTTTGTGTACCGCCGTCTCGCTGCTCTCATATTGACAAGCGCGAGACTCGTTCTTCTCCTTCTTAAAGTGCTTTCTATGGGCAACATATCCTTGCCACCACTTCTTGAAGGCGTTGCATTTCATGACGGGATGAACGATCCTTCGGCGATACGAGCAGTATTTTTGGTGTCCTTTTCTACCGTCGAAGTGTGGAACCCTAGGAGTGTACATGAGCGGTGGTAGCCTCATCCCTATTGATAGGGACTTGGTAAACCGCTTCTTAGTTTTAGTCCTGCTCTTATTTGTTGCAGGCATGCTTTAGTTTGGTGGAGAACTTTATGACTCATCTTTGCCGCAGCTTCTTTATTTAAACGCTGTTATTTGGCCTTTTCATATATGGACGTCTCATGCTCCTGATCATCTTTACTCTTTTGTAAAGCTTCTTTCAGCAGCCTGTCAATTAGGTCTTCTTCTAATAGTTTCGGGATTTTTGATGTCGATTCTGCCCCCAGTTCGTTCATGTCGCCTTCCGATGCTGGCGGGGCTTCTTCATCATATAGTGCTGAATAGGAGACCATATGGCAGCTTTCTACACATTCTTCTGCTTTCTCTGATGAGTCATTTTCCTTATCATCATTAGCGCCCTTGTCCTCGAGAATATGCTTGAAGAAATCTTCAAGTGTGACTAGAGTTCGCGCTTTCTGATTATACTCTTCCAGAGCATCTATATACTTTTGGAGGTCTGTGCGCATGTCGACATACTCAGCGGGCTGCACAGGCTTCTTAGTCTTCTTCTTTTTCTTAGAAGACTTCGAAGGCTTGACTTGGGTTTTTTTTCCTTTGTCAGCGATTTTCAGTGCGGGACGCAGTTTTAACATCCCTTCTGTTGGATATAATGACCTCAAGGAAATTATTATTGCTAGTAGGCGATTATGATAATTGAGGGAGGATCTATACAAGTATAACAATCTTACTCGAGATGATAGTATGTTATCTGGTTTATCTTCGTCATTGATGAAGCCCGTAGGACTGTTGCTTGACGTCCATCATTATTATGGCGATCAAATATGTGGGAGCTGGGTTGTCCATAAGCACATCCTTAAATGACCTTAGTCGTGGGAGTATCGAGACTCGGCATCGATATTCCAAATTAGACTAGTATATATGCTTCTAGACCCCAATGAGGGGCGGTGGCCTGTCTTACAAGCCACTGGTGTTGTGACACCTAAGATAGTATATAGGTGCTCACTGGAGGTGAGTATACTGGACGGACTCACCGAGAACTTCTAGATTGTATTATATCTATCGTCAAGTGGAAGTTCTCAGGTGGCATGAGTACAGGTTAGTCCTTTGACCTGAAGTCGTCATTTGTCTCATGTGAGTTCCTATTGTACTTTGATTACTATCCTACCACAGCTCAAAGGAGAAGTGCAAACAGGTTTTAGTTGGGTATAGTCCCGAGCCACATGGAGGCAGTGGTCGACTGTCAGGGATTCATCTCTCCTAGTATTAGGAGTCGATGTCGCGCTGTGATCAATTGGCTATCACCAGAAATCCATAGCCACGGTGGATGAGATTTACTGATAGTTGATCAGTAGTATCTCAGTTGGTGATGAGCTTGACTCAGACACGACTTATCGGATTAGTAGGGGTCTGATGTTATCCACCCCTAAACCCGATATGCTATACTCATTGACGAAGAGCACAGACTGTACGGAGATTGTCACGTTCAGGTTCTGTAGGGTAAGGACGTACTTGATTGTCGACCCTCCTTTCGACAAGTACCTGAGTAGTCGTTACGTACAACTAGTGCCATTGACGTGCTTGTGGTTACATCCACAACCAGTGAATTATCGAGTCTTTAGAGTCCCATATAGAGGGTTTTCCCGATTCAAGCGACAGATGTAGAAGCCATACGGTGGTACGTGCAAGGGTCCACTTAAATACATGTACGCGATACATGGACTTTAATTGGACGGATGATAATACTAACCGGCTTAGAATTAAGCCGGATTATTAAATCAGGTTTTGATTTAATAATTTATATATGTATTTTGATACATATATTTTGGTATTATTGTTCACTATTTATTTTCTCTCTTTTATGCTATCCGTATTTTTATACGGATACGCGTATATGTAGCGATACATATACCAGGTGAAGTATTCCGAATTTATACGGGAATGCTTCTAGAAGAAGGACACCTCATATTTGATTTTCCTTTCTAGAAAATTAAATAGGAAATGAGGTGTAAAGTGAGGTTTAAATGAAGCATGATTGCATATATGTAGAATGGTATGACTTTGGAATTTATTGTTGGTTTGATTGGGTTCACTATTGAACCATGGTTGATAAATGCAAAGCCATCCATTCTTTGTTTCACTTGATGATTCTCTTCATGCTCTATGAGCTTCATGCTTCATCATCATCTCATCTTCTCCTTCTTCTTCCTTCTCTTGCTCTCATGATGTTGAGAAAAATAGAGAAAAAAATTTAGTGAAGTATTTCTACACCACCGACCATCTAAACCTGCGAGTTTGGATCGTCGGTTAGAGCCTCCTCTGCATTCCCTCGGCTGGATCGTCTTCGGTAAAGGTGGTCGATTCTCAAGCGCGATCCCGGCGGCTACGAGCTTAGACGGGTCTTCCACAATTAGGTGGACACGCGACAAAGGTTGTATCTTCTAAACCTCTAGCACTTATAGATTAGCTAGTTTAGGTCTATGGTTCAAATCATGGGTCGTACGGGAGTCCGGTGCTCGGTAGAATTTTTTGTTTTCTCTTCCGTCTCGGCCGCGGTTTCCGCGGCACGGGCACCGGATCCTAACATGGTATCAGAGCCACTCTATAAATCTTAATTAGCTAGTTTACACTTGTTTAGAATTTCGATCGACGGATTTTTCCGAATCGCATTTCTATTTTGCATGCCCGCTGTCCAAGTTTGAAAGTTGTTCAAAAAATCAATTAGATTGCTTTAAAATTATGTGTAGGCGAAATTAGTGACCAGAAAAAAATTTGGGCACATGAGCCCAAAATTTGGATGCGGAACCGCCGCCAAACATGCCATTTGGCCGCGGTTTCGCGGTCTTATTTTGGCCATTGAGCCCCAAAAATTTTCTAGTGCTCTATATCATGAAAGTGTGATTTTTGGGATATATGGTTTTGTCCCAAATTTATTTGAGTACTGGTTTTTACTTGGGGCTAATGCGGAAAGTTTTAGCCGAATGAAATTTTGAATTTGTGTTTATCAGTTCATATGTTAGTTTCTGCGACCGTGATTATCATAGAGCGGTACAATCCGACTGGTTGCTATATGTACAATTAGACAGATTTATGAACATGATATTCACGTTAATGTTTTGTATTGCACTGATCTTATGGATGGATTGTCGTGATGGATAGCCTTATATACAATGCTAGATGTACAGTTAAGATTCATTTGTATATTGATTATTACGAGGCAAGCGTCCAACATGTGGACTGTTGTTTCTGTCAGTATGTATATTCTTTTATTGTGGGCATGACCGGGTTGAGGTCGGTGTCACCAGTTTATTTTTTTCTTTTCTGTACTAAGATTACCTCGCGGAGGAGTGCTCAAATAGCCGGGTTCTAGAGGGCAATATGCCCGCATCTCATAGTGTTGAGACTGGTGGGGCCTTCTTCTAGAATTGACAGGCTATTCGCCGCACTCGTAAGGAGTATAGGTTGACCCACGGAGGGGTGCTCAAGTTACCGGATTCCGTGAAGTGCTGGGTGGCCCATTCACTTTGTTGATTGGGTTGCCTCACTTCAGGGATTGGTGGGTAACTTTCCGCACTTGTATGGGTCTAAGATCTTCATTGTACTGGCTATCCACACGACCGGAGAACGTCACATTTCATTTATGGCTCAAATGAAACGCGCGGCTCCTAGATTATTCGCTATTCCATATTGTTGTTCGCATGCTTGTGATGATTTTTATCTGTTGTGATGACTATTATCTACCTGCGATGTTGATATATATATATATATATTAGATACTTCAATATATTTTGCATCCGCACTAGCCCTGCCCCCGCTCTGCCGTTAGTTAAGTAACCTAATGGTGCATGACGGGGCCCCGTGGCGAATACTGATGGCATATAAAACGCATATTATTTTGGTTGTTTCTTTTGTGGCTTGGAAACATAAAATGATGGGAATGCATTATCGAAATAATTCAAGGAAAAATAAACCGAAATGATGTTGTCGGAAACAATTTTAAAACTACTCGGTTGTCTTCAAAACTCATGGTCATATTCTTTTGCTTTGCATAGAGATATTCGGTTAGGAATATCCCACATCTCATTCTATGAGGGAAGAGTGTTGATCCCTTCATTGGGAGTTCGCTCTTAAGAAAAAGTTTATATTAGTAGTTTTAAAATATGGAGCTTAAACCACTCCTTTTCAAAGCCACTCGAGTTCCTTCAACGATATCATGTTCATTACGTTAAAGGTTTTTCGCCAAAATCCAGTTGTAGCCCTCCGTCATTTCAGATGGGTAGCACCTAGTATTCATGCTATGTTTGTTGGCCTTCGTTAAGGTATCGTATATAGTAGCTATGTGTTACTTTTTTGTTGCATGGATATGCATTAATCTAGGACAGTCGTATAGCCTTATTGACCTTCGTTAAGGGCGAGTACGGATGGGTTTAGATTAATCAGAACAATGACGAGTAGAACTTGACTTGCGACTTATAATTTGTTAGCCTTCGTCAAGGTCATAAGACGCTTGGGGCAAAAACCATATCGGAGGTTTCAAATATACGGGAAACTTGCCACGCATGCGCAAACCTTCTAGAGTATGGTGACTTGAGTGGATTCCGTCAGGTTATCATATGATGATAGTTGGGTCCCGATTCCCTCTGATGAGTATGTATTACTCCTTGGAAGATTTTTCACCTCACAATTAGCTAACCCATTAGGTGTATAGAAAGTGTTAACAAAGTTACGCCTTTGCGGAAATGGGATTATTAATTGGGTCCGTGTGAACACACGGAGGACCTCCCTCGGAGTACCAACACTGGCCTGGCTGAACGGTTAGCAAACTTGTAAAAGTGTAAATGATCCCGACTAGTTCTCCTTTTAGGGTTTGAAGGAGAATTTAAGGAAACAGTGGGATCCATCCTGATCAGATAAAGTGATAACCAATCTGATCTTGATAGAGTGCATGCTGAGTGTTTCTTTTCTCTCTCTCTGGTACAGCGACCCATGACTTACCTTAAAAATTCATGAACCAATTTGATCGAACATTTTTACACACTTGTCTTTGGCTTATCTTGATTCGGGACAAAGTCACATATATCCCTGCCACTCCTACTCTACCCTTTGCATTTTTTCAGAATACCATATTACTACGATGATCCATATTGCTTGGAACGACCATCGTATAGTTACATACGAACTCGAAGAAGTTAATTCAATCGAGGATGGCCATAGGTTCTAAAGAAATTTCAATAAGATTATTCGGTTGTCTATTCCCTTTACCTTCTCTCAGGTTGCGAGAGCTCCTTGCATTAGGAGAGTATACCTGTTACGCTTATTGGATAGTCTTCTTCCAAACCTCAGGCTAGTGCCGAAAGGTAGGAAAGGAAGAATTCCAATTATCCTAAAGACGGTGTACAGAAAGTAAGATGTAGAGAAATATAAAAGGATTGAAGTGAAGGCAAAAGAAATTGCGATTACTGTCATGAATCTGGATAATGGGAAAGGCATTACTAAGAATACATGACCATCCCCTATGAAACATTTTCATATTTCGGTTTTTCTGTGTGCATGTAATAGAGAATTGTTTTCCCAATCAAATCTGACTCCAGAGTATGTATTTACCAGTTCTGGATCTCACATCTGTATAGTGTTACAGATGATTAGTATGATTAGAATATTGGGAAATAGGTGATTTAATCCTCAATATCGGAATTCGTTGCAATTAGTGATATTGGATTAAATCGTCTGGCTTTTGCCAGACAGTAAACATTTGGTTTCGAATAACAGTTGTTATGCACCAAGTTTTAAAATGAAATATCTGTACCTTTATTTTTATAAAGTGAGATATACATTTTGAAAATTGTGTTGTAAATATTTACCTTTATCAGTTGAGGATAAGGTAAGGTGCATTGAATAACGGTGTAAGACATTCTTAACCAAGATACAGTTTTCAATTTACATAACACAGAATTTTGAGTTGGTATACTCTCGGGACTTATACATAAAAATGTATGTTTTCCAGTGTCCTTCGGGACAAGGAGTTGGTACCCTTACTTCATTACCTATGAGTTCTTTGGTTTTAGACACACATTAGTAGTGATGCAAGGTCCAAAGATTTTGAGAAGTTTATAGGTATAAGAATAAAGTAGAGAACCATACGCTGGAAGTATCGGGATTCTTCGAGATGATCGAAAATGTAGATATTTATACTAGGTATTCTATCATAGTAATATCGAGAATTTGATTCTCTCACAGGTTACTCATCCGTAGACGCGCTCCATGATAAGTAATATTGTATTGGCCTTTTTCCATTAGGTAATATGCACTGGAAACAGCTGCATGACTTTTGAATCTGGTTCCACCTAAATTAGTGCCTTGATTCTATATGGATATAAAATGGTTACATATCTTGAGATTGTTAAGATATGGAGTTATCTGGTTTCTGTTTAAAAGCAGAATCTGGACAAACTCGAGGCACACTTCGGTAATGGCGGTTTGTGGATTATCCCAAACATTCGCTAGGATTTTGTTTCTACCATTTTCAAGATCAATAGTTACAGTGTTCTTGACTCGCCACCATTTTATAAAAGGATCTTTTTGCAAAAGAAACTAATAGGAGTATGGTAGAATTGGAAATAATTCCAGGACCACAAACGGTTACCAAAAATTTAGTAAAACCTAAGAATTCAATTGGACCTGAAAAACTATTAACCACTCCGCAGATTTTAGTAGGTGACTCAAACACCCGAGAGATACTTCGGTTCTCTCTTAGATGATGACAGAGAGGTCAGCATCATGGTGATGATTGTCCTACTAGTTATCTGTAATATTTCAGAAAAATAAAATATTATTTTTCGAAATTTTTACAATTAAATAATAAATATTATGAATATTTTATTAATGTGGTATAATTAAATACCGATAAATTGGAAAATATTTGGAAAATTATAGAAATTACTGAAAAGAGAGTGTTTTATTTGATTTAAGAAAATTATGAAACTTTATAATTAATTATATTCACTTTTAATGCTAATCGCGATTAAATATCGCTAATCTTGAATTTATCCAGTTTTGTGCATATGACATGCACCGTGTCATATTACACATTGTTACATTTTCTACCATGGCTTTTCTTTTTTAGCATGGCTTTGTTTTTAATTTGGAAAGAAAAGATAAAGAGAAGAAAAGAAAATAGAAAAAGAAAAGAAAAAGAATAAACAATAAAGCATAGGCAAGAGAGAAAGAGAGGTGAGGGGTCTCCATGATCCATAGCTCATTGTTCCCTCCATTATTTCCTTCTTCATTTTTCCCTCTCCCTCTCCCATGGCTGTCCGCTCCCCCTCCTCCACTAAACCCTTACAAACACTCTCAATCTCTCATCAAAAGTTTATCTCCTCTTCACTAAAAACATGCACAAGCTCACTACAACCACTTCGGACCAAGAAAAATCTGATTTTGAGCATTTGGCGAAACTCAAGAAAATTCTTGAGTTGCCAAATGAGATAATCCTTTAACTATTAGTGTAGTATTTAGTTTACTTTAGCTTCCATGCATGTTTATAAGTGTTTTGATATGGTTTAGTGAACTTTGAAAATTTCTAGAAAAGGTTAGGGTTTGATTTGAATCTTAAAGTGTAACTGAGATTTGTATAGACCACACAACCCTTGTAGTGATCGTATTTTGGATTAAAACCAAAGAATAGAACCACAAACCCAAACTTAGAAACCCGGATATCGGGAAATTGTGGGATTTGTGATGAGAATTAGAGATCTGCTAACACCCGGAGCCTCTGAAAATTATTTAGCAAACACAGAGATACATGCAGGCACCTAGGAAGCCACCACTGAAACCCTAGGCCCTAATTCCTCACCTAGGTCACAAATATATCCATTCTGGACGCAAATTACGGCCAGAGCAGGGAATTGTGGGTTCGTGTTTGGTCCAGGGAATTATCTCCAGTAAAATAGACCCCCCATGTATGCAAAATTGACCAATTTGACCTAGGGCAAAATCTGGAAGTGCTTTACGAAGTTTCTGAATTCTTTTTGCGGCTTTTAATAAACTGGAATTTGATATTTGTGTTTTATCTCGGTCGATTTACGTTTATACGTCGATCGTCGAGAGTTGTTTGGTTATTCGTGCATGCTTGGGCCATAGGTTTTAACCTATGTGTGATACGCGTGCCGAATTGGTTTTCGTGCGCGATTTTTATTTACGATGTCATATGATATATATGTAGGTACCCCCCATGTGGACTTCGGATGATGAAGAAGAGGATGGCGACATCGACTTCGGCAAGCGATGATCAAGGTGAGTAGATATATATCTACGGGGGAAGTCGGGTGGATGGCATACAGCACCCCGCAGTTCGTAGTGTAGTATACTATATATATATATATATATATATATATATATATAGATAGATAGATATATATATATATATATATATATAAATTTGTGTTATGTGAGACTAAATGATTATCGAGATTGATCTTAGAAGATCATAAGTTTAATTTTAGTAATTGAATAATAGTGTCGTAGTTAGTGTCTTAGTTGCGAACCCTAGAATAAGATTACACCTCGCGCGCACACACACTTGCATACATTTTGTTACTTGTGTGTATATGGGGATATGTGTGTGTGTGTATATATATATATATATATATATATATATAAATACACATATGTATGGGACTATATATATATATACATATATATATACATATATACATATATATATATACATATATACATATATACATACATATATACATATATATGCATATACATATACATATACATGGATGGTGAGGATAGTATGTGGTATTTGGAGATGGGTCGATGAGATTGGGCATGATGCCACGAGATCGGTGATATGATATGGTTCGTATTATGAGATACCACATGATTGTTATAGCGGGTCCTTAGGCGATGTGTTTTCATACACACGCATATATATATGTAGATGGTATCAGTATTGTACTAGACTTAGATCAGTACCCCCAGTTCACGATATGTGATGATAAGGATACCAGATGAATAATGAGATAAATGTGATATTTGACATGTACCCAGATTTGGAATGCCTTACGATGGGTTTACCGTACAAGCTATATTGATGATAGATCCGCACTCTTGACTCGAGGATGTCATATGATATACATATTGTATCTTACGCGATACTATTGAGGCGAGATCACCGACTATTATATATATATATATATATATCGACCAGGCTTAGACTCGGGTTGTTAGTTTTAGTCCAGTAGTTTACTTGTAGATATTCGGCTAGACTCGGGTCATACCTATTTCAAAACCAACGAATCGTGAGTATTTTAAAGACAGGCTAAAGCATTCTACGGATATTTCAAAGGACGTACCTTTTCTTACAAACACCGTAGCCCTATTTTCAAAACACCACGATTCGTATTATTTCTAATGGAAAAATGGTATGACACATATATAGTAATGTAGATTCTTTATTGTTGCGTTATTATTCATATTCCGCATATTATTGCTGCGTTTACTATTCATTTGCTATTTATTCTGCTGTTCGCATTGCATTGCATGTCTATATGTATTTTCGTAAGTAATGATGAAACATGTTGCTTGGACACCAGCACCATTACCGATGATCCGTATGCTCCATGTACACTTGCTTGCCGACACATATCTTCATCGGTAATTGCTATGTCATGTATACTTTAGAGAACATTACTTCATTGACATAGCTTGCTAGCTGATAGTTCCTATATATTATTGTTTTCATATGCCAGTTTAGACATTGCATTTATTACTGTGATTTTCATGTTTATTTATATGTTCATTTGCCATGACATTTTGGGCCAGTCCGGATTGCTGGAGCCCAGTATTCATTATTTATTTACATTATGATTTATGATTTCGGATTTCTATGAGATTTATAGATTTAGAGAAACCACAAAGATTTATAAACTTATCATCTTTTAAAAGATAGAAAATGCGGTTTTCTCATGATATGATTTGAGATATGTCCACCATGGGTTTTCTCGGCTCTTGAGCAATATCATACACCCGATTCGGGGAGGAGGAAGAACCATTTGTGGGTGCATAGTGGACCCGGTGCGGTACCCCGGAGCGAGAAGGTCGCAGATGATGGCGTTGAGCTTATGACAGGGGAGCACTTCTGACCGGTGATTTTATTGTGACTCGTCGGATATCCGGAGGATACCGATCGGAGTACAGGCCAGTCCAGATAGCCGGAGCCTGAGATTTTGAGATTTGATGATATGGGCCAGTCCGGATAGCCGGAGCCCTAGATTTTAAGATTCGAGGATACAGGCCAGTCCGGATTGCCAGAGCCTGAGATATTGATATATTGGGATTTATATATATTTTTGTGTCGATGCTAGACACTGTTTCCCTGTTGATTTCATTGATGATACCTTGTTTCATACACATAGAAATCTCACAAAACTAAGAAAACAGTTTTCATATGCATAATGTATTCTGTTTTCATTATATTGCATTAATACCTCATATTTATGATATGTTGTTATCTGAGACACTGACACGAGCATTTGGTATTATACTTATGTATAGATGTTTACCCTTGCCACCTTATCATGCTTAAGACTTTATCATTTTGAGGTTATATATTACGATCGTATTTGACCTAAGATTGAGTCATATATACGATTTCTGATCGGTGATATTTTCTACTCACGAGTTGGCAACTCACCCCCGTTGTGCAACAGTTTTTTGGAGGTTTTGCCATACAGGTTTGTTGCGGCTTTGCTGGCACACTGCTCCTTTTCGGGTGATTGCTTTGGTAGGTGGACTCACTTGTATCGTGACTACTATTATACATTTTTATTCAGTTGTATCTAGTAAACTACATCAACCAGACTTGTATATTTATTTGACTTAGAAGACCGGTTATATATTCTTTTGACCTTAGAGTCGCGCATTGTATTATTATGGTTTTCATGATGATTTTGAGTTTCCTTTTGAGTTTTGATCCTCGCCCTTCGGCGTTGTATATTATATTGCTTGCGTGGTTGTGACCGTCAATTGACGAAGAGCTATCTCCCGCTTGGGGATGCCTTTATTCATATTATGCATGTTGTACCCCTTTTGGGGCCAGTATTTACAAAGGAAACTCTGCCGAAATTTTCAGAAAAGACTTGAGATTTTAAAAATGCATATTCGGCTTATGTTATTAAAACCACTTGCTTTAAAATAAGTTTTCTTCACCTTCTTCTTTTAAAATGGTTTAGATTTCTGGGATTTTTGGCTTACTTGAATTAGATAGTGTCCTATAGACTTCATATGATTCAAGTGCCAGTCACATGCCATTACGGGTAGTGACAAAGTTGGTATCAGAGCGCTAGGTTAACATTGGTTCGAGTCTATGTTTGACTATGCGAAGCCTAGGGCGTTTATATATATACAGAATCTAGTCTTTACCTTACGGAACTTAGACTTGGTCGAGGGGGTATTAGACCCGAACTTTCGTCGCATAGGTTAACCTTGGTTGATGGAGTAGGTGACTTAAGGAGAGTGACGTACCGTGTGTATATTCCGCGGCATACTTACGATACGCTACTCCGCTTAAAAAACCTTAGGATGTACATTTCCTTGCACAGCATTATATTCATTCATGATCTATCCTCATCGATATTGGTTTATGGTTTTGCTGCCACGATTACATGGGCAGAGAGAGAGCTACGGCTAGAGTTGCGTCAGCACAAGCTCGCCATGGACGAGGACTGACTAGGGCATGATTCCAGGGACATACGATTTGCATAGATGAGTCGTTTTATTGTATTTTCGCACCATGAGCGTTTGATGGATCACTTTTAAGAGATTTCTCGGGCGTGCAGATCAGCACCAGAGGATTGGGCTACCACTAGAGGCCAGCTGGAATGTGATAACCGTCAATGCACCGATTATTTGATGATTGAGGCACTGTTCAGCGTGCGGACGAATGAGCCAGTTGTTGCTGCGAATGACGAGATATCGCCCAGATGCTTGAAGCTAATACCGCACGAGTTATACTTAGAGATATGATAGAAGATCGCTAGTCAACCAAGGAGGAATGACTTGGACATGTGATTCGTTGCCTACCCCGATGCGAGGTCATCAGATTGATTGATTCCAGCTAGAGACGACTTCACGCAGGTACGTTGAGAGTCGATAGAAGACGATCGAATGTCAAAAACCCATTTTTCCAAGTTTAAAGTATTCGGAAAAATATGCAAGTAATTCCGTGGACCCTCTAGAAGAATGAAACCCTAACTCGATATAATGTCCATGAGAACGCTATAGAACCATAGGGTTTGCAGCAGTTCAGTGGTGCTATTAATTAGGCTTGGGTTTGCCCTTCTACGGCTGGTCCATAGGCACTGTGGCATCTACTGGAATAATATTAAACTGTACTCAAGATGTTGAGCTCTTGGGGGATTATGGAACTTTGACGAATCAATCGGGAGGTTCGACGTCATTCAGATATCATGTGATGGGATACAATACTTGGGAGACTCCAGATACGAGTATAGCCGTTGGAGCGCAGTCCATGCAGCCATGAAGAGACGAGTCTGAATCAGTCAACATTAGAGAAAAGTGGAGTAAGAGGTTCGTACGAGATCTTGATGAGATGATGTTCTACTCCGCTGACATCAGAGATGTGATACGCATGCAGAGGCATTGTATATAAATATATCTTTCAGGAGGAGTCGCGATAGGTATGTAGCCGTTCCGGAAAAAGAAATAGATTTAGTAAAGGATAATGTCTTCCGGGCAGTTCGGCAGAAACGAGATTAGGAGAGATATCGACAGAACTTTTCTGGAATACTATACGAGAAGACTTGGATCCAGGATCGGTCATATTGCGTACACCCAGTAGGCCAGAGTTCGGTATCGTCGACGAGACATGTTATGAGTGACCATGACAGTTGGCCAGAGATCTTTAGAGGATGTGTTAGAGCGGGACTATTTCCGCCATCTTTGATTTCGGTATTTTGGGCGATTTATTTGCATGATTGAGATTTTGTACACCACAGTTGCACTTGACTTCGATTTGATGTCATCCGAGATGCTGATTTTGATTTCATACCTATGGTATGCATGTGATTTGACTTATACTTTCGGCATAGTTTTCATGCACTTTAATATTTTGATGCGATTTTTCGCACATTGATGCATATGGTTGTGAGATTATATACCACAATATACCTGACTTGGATTTGGATTGAGATGTGCTGTATACCGTCGATTTCGATTGTGATACTCGATATTTGTTTTTGTGCACCTTATTCACTTGACTTGGTTTCTTGCGCTTACTTGGACGCTTGATGTTATTTTGGTGCACACCAGATACACTAAATCAAGATTCTTCGTGCATATCAGATGCACCTAATATTGCTGTCGGGCACACCCGTTGCCTTTGACAGGTGTTTCGTGCACACCCGTTGCACTTAGATTTTGTTTCTGTGCACATGTATGGCACATTCATGGATTTCGATTTCCATGCGCACCAGACGCACGTGGCATTCATATACACATTTTGGGGATTGATTTCTTTTGGGACAATATGTTTTATGATATTTACTATATGGTATAGTAGCTGAGCAGGATTAGTCCGAGAACAGTACCTGAATATATTTTTGCGTGCATTAATAGTTATCGAAGGGATTTCCAAAAAGGAGCTATAGTCTCAGTATAGACCTATGTGTCCGAGATAACACGAGACATTTAACAAAGGAAACCCTTCTAAATTATTTTCAAAACGGCGGGACATGTATGTTAAACAAAGGATATATATACTTAGAGTTATTTTCTTACAATAGACGTCCGCCACTGTGCAGTGATACGCACATCGCACAGCAACTTGAAAAGGTTTGGCATGCATTGCTTCCAGATGATAACACGAGACATTGTTCGATGTATATCATGTTGGTTTTCGTATTGGATTTTGATATTGGTGTCTTCACCATCACTCCGATGATTGCGGGATGCTTGACGGAGTTTCGATTCTGGTTTATATACTCGTTTTTCATGCGCATGTATTGCGCTACGATGCGTTTTACGTATTTATGATTTCGGAACCCCGACGACTTGATCTTTTTACTAAAATGCTTTAGAAATTGGGGGAGTTTAGATTTAAATTCGGGGACCGAATTTCTTTAAGGGGGAAGACTGTAACATTTCAGAAAAATAAAATATTATTTTTGGGAATTTTTATAATTAAGTAATAAATATTATGAATATTTTGTTAATACAGTATAATTAAATACCGATAAATTGGAAAATATTTGGAAAATTATAGAAATTACTGAAAAGAGAGTGTTTTATTTTATTTAAGAAAATTATGAAACTTTATAATTAATTATATTCACTTTTAATGCTAATCGCGATTAAATATCGCTAATCTTGCATTTATCTGGTTTTTTGCACATGACATGCACCGTGTCATATTACACATTGTTACATTTTCTACCATGGCTTTTCTTTTTTAGCATGGCTTTGATTTTAATTTGGAAAGAAAATATAAAGAGAAGAAAAGAAAAAAGAAAAATAAAAGAAAAAGAATAAACAATAAAACATGGGCAAGAGAGAGAGAAGAGAGAGAGAGGTGAGGGGTCTCCATGATCCATGGCTCATTGTTCCCTCCATTATTTCCTTCTTCATTTTTCCCTCTCCTTCTCCCATGGCTACCCTCTCCCCCTCCTCCACTAAACCCTCACAAACACCCTCAATCCCTCATCAAAAGTTCATCTCCTCTTCACTAAAAACATGCACAAGCTCACTACAACCATTTTGGACCAAGAAAAATTTGATTTTGAGCACTTGGGGAAACTCAAGAAAATTCTTGAGTTGCCAAATGAGGTAATCCTTTAACCATTAGTATAGTATTTAGTTTACTTTAGCTTCCATGCCTGTTTAGAAGTGTTTTGATATAGTTTAGTGAACATTGAAAATTTCTAGAAGAGGTTAGGGTTTGATTTGAATCTTAAAGTGTAACTGAGGTTTGTATAGACCACACAACCTCTGTAGTGATCGTATTTTGGATTAAAACCAGAGAATAGAACCCCAAACCCAAACTTAGAAACCCCTACATCGGAAAATTGTGGGATTTGTGATGAGAATTGGAGATCTGCTAACACCTGGAGCCTCTGAAAATTATTTAGCAAACATAAAGATACATGCAGGCACCTAGGAAGACACCACTGAAACCCTAGCCCCTACTTCCTCACCTAGGCTGCAATATATCCATTCTGGCCACAAATTGCGGCCGAGCAGGGAATTGTGGGTTCGTGTTTGGTCCAGGGAATTATCTCCAGTAAAATAGACCCTCCATGTATGCAAAATTGACCAATTTGACCTAGGACAAAATCTGGAAGTGTTTTACGAAGTTTTTGAATTCGTTTTGTGGCTTTTAATGAACTGGAATTTGATATTTGTGTTTTATCTTGGCCGATTCACGTTTATACGTCGATCGTCGAGTGTTGTTTGGTTATTCGTGCATGCTTGGGTCATAGGTTTTAACCTATGTGTGATACGCGTGCCGATTTGGTTTTCATGCGCGATTTTTATTTACGATGTCATGTGATATATATGTAGGTACCCCCTCCCCCACGTGGATTTCGGATGATGAAGAAGAGGATGGCGACATCGACTTCGGCAAGCGATGATCAAGGTGAGTAGATATATATCTACGGGGGAAGTCGGGTGGATGGCGTATAGCACCCCCGCAGTTCCTAGTGTAGTATACTATATATATATTATATATAAATTTGTGTTATGTAAGACTAAATGATTATCGAGATTGATCTTAGAAGATCATAAATTTAATTTTAGTAATTGAATAATAGTGTCGTAGTTAGTGTCTTAGTTGCGAACCCTAGAATAAGATTACACCGCGCGAATACACACACTTGCATACATTTTGTTACTTGTGCGTATATGGGGATATGTATATATATATATATATACACACACATAGGTATGGGACTATATATATATATGTATGTATATATATATATATATGTATGTATATATATATATATATGTGTGTGTGTGTATGTATATATGTATGTATATATATATGTGTGTGTGTGTGTGTGTGTGTGTGTGTGTGTGTGTATGTATGTATGTATATACATATACATATACATATACATATACATGGATGATGAGGATAGTATGTGGTATTTGGAGATGAGTCGATGAGATTGGGCATGATGCCACGAGATCAGTGATATGATATGGTTCGTATTATGAGATACGATATGATTGTTATAGCGGGTCCTTAGGCGATGTGTTTTCATACACACGCACATATATATGTAGATGGTATCAGTATTTTACTAGAATAAGATCAGTACCCCCAGTTCACGATATGTGATGATAAGGATACCAGATGAATAATGAGATAAATGTGATATTTGACCTGTACCCAGATTTGGGATGCCGTACGATAGGTTTACCGTACGAGCTATATTGATGATAGATCCGCACTCTTGACTCGAGAATGTCATATGATATATATACTGTATCGTACGCGATACTATTGAGGCAAGATCACCGACTATTATATATATATATATATATATATATATATATATATATATATATATATATATATCGACTCAGACTTAGGTGGTTTTCCTTACTCTTTCGATCAGTTTGTTAGTTTTAGTCCAGTAGTTTACTTGTAGATGTTCGACTAGACTCGGGTCATACCTATTTCAAAACCAATGAATCGTGAGTATTTCAAAAACAGGCCAAGAGATTCAATAGATATTTCAAAGGGCGTACCTTTTCTTAAAAACACCGTAGCCCTATTTTCAAAATACCACGATTCGTATTATTTCTAATGGAAAAACGGTATGACACATATATAGTAATGTAGATTCTTTATTGTTGCGTTATTATTCATGTTCCGCATATTATTGCTGCATTTACTATTCATTTGCCATTTATTCTGCTGTTCGCATTGCATTGCATGTCTATATGTATTTTCATGAGTAATGATGAAACCTGTTGTTAGGACACCAGCACCATTACCGATGATGCGTATGCTCCACGTATACTTGCTTGCCGGCTCACACACATCTTCATTGGTAATTGCTATGTCATGTACACTTTAGAGAACATTACTTCATTGACATAGCTTGCTAGCTGATAGTTCATATATGTTATTGTTTTCATATGCTAGTTTAGACATTTTATTTATTACTGTGATTTTCATGTTTATTTATATGTTCATTCGTCATGACATTTTGGGCCAGTCCGGATTGCCGGAGCCTAGTATTCATAATTTATTTATATCGTGATTTATGATTTCGGATTTCTATGAGATTTCTGGATTTAGAGAAACCGCAAATATTTATAAACTTATCATCTTTTTAAAATATAGAAAATGCGATTTTCTCATGATATGATTTGCGATATGTCCACCATGAGTTTTCTCGGCTCTTAAGTGATATCATACACCCGATTCGAGGAGGAGGAGGAACCGTCTGTGGGTATATGGTGGACCCGGTGCGGTACCCCGGGGCGAGAAGTTCGCAGATGATGGTGTTGAGACTGTGATAGGGGAGCACTACTGACCAGTGATTTTATTATGACTCGTCGGATATCTGGAGGATACCGATCGGAGTACAGGCCAGTCCGGATAGCCAGAGCCTGAGGTTTTGAGATTTGATGATATGGGCCAGTCCGGATACCCGGAGCCCTAGATATTGAGATGCGGGGATACAGGCCAGTCCGGATTGCCGGAGCCTGAGATATTGATATATTGGGATTTATATATATATTTTTGTCGATGCTAGACATTGTTTCCCTGTTGATTTCATTGATGATACCTCGTTTCATACACATAGAAATCTCACAAAACTAAGAAAACAGTTTTCACATGCATAATGTATTCTGTTTTCATTATATTGCATTAATACCTCATATTTATGATATGTTATTATCTGAAGCACTGACACGAGCATTTGGTATTATACTTATGTATAAATGTTTACCCTTGCCATCTTATCATGCTTCAGACTTTATCATTTTGAGTTTATATATTACGATCGTATTTGATCTAGGATTGAGTCATACATACGATTTCTGCTAGGTGATGTTTTCTCCTCACGAGTTGGCAACTCACCCCCATTGTGCAACAGTTTCTTGCAGGTTTGCCATACAGGTTCGTTGCGGCTTTGCCGGCACACTGCTCCTTTTCGGGTGATTGCTTTGGTAGATGGACTCACTTTTATCGTGACAACCATTGTACATTTTTATTCAGTTGTATCTAGTAAACTCCATCAACCAGACTTGTATATTTATCTGACTTAGAAAACCAGTTGTATATTCTTTCGACCTTAGAGTCGCGCGTTGTATTATTATGATTTTCATGATGATTTTGAGTTTCCTTTTGAGTTTTGATCCTCGCCCTTCAGCGTTGTATATTATATTGCTTGCGTGGTTGTGACCGTCAATTGACGAAGAGCTAGCTCCCGCTTGAGGATGCCTTTTTTCATATTATGCATGTTGTACCCCTTTTGGGGCCAGTATTTAGAAAGGAAACTCTGCCGAAATTTTCAGAAAAGACTTAAGATTTTAAAAATGCATATTCGGCTTATCTTATTAAAACCACTTGCTTTAAAATAAGTTTTCTTCACCTTCTTCTTTTAAAATGGTTTAGATTTCTGGGATTTTTGGCTTACTTGAATTAGATGGGGTCCTATAGACTTCATATGATTCAAGTGCTAATCGCGTGCCATTTCGGGTCGTGACATTATCAGTTGATCATAGGATGTGGTAAATTCCATGTGACCAGATGCTTACATCCAAGATGGGCTCCACGCACTTCAGCAAATCATGGATTTTGCTGGGTGCTCCCGAAGGGGGTAAAAACCCATTAGGAGCAGGTAGGTCTTTTGAGATCTGTGCAGGTGGAAAGGTGCTAACCTAATAAGGCTAGACTTGTTGTTAACAGTTTTCATCAAATACCCATTGTGTATTGTGATAAGACTTTTACTTCAGTGTCTATGCTGAAAACCATACAGATGTGACTTGGCACTGCTATTTCCCCTACTTTTTTCAGCGGGTCATATGAAGTGGTAACTTCCACGTGATCAGGTATTTCATACCCAAGATGGACTACGCACTTCAGTAAATCATGCATTTTGGATTTTTCTGGGTGCTACTGAAGGGGTAAAACCCATTAGGAGCAAGAAGATCTTTCAGGATCTATGCAGGTGGAAAGGTACTAACCTAATAAGACTAGACTTGTTGTAAAGAGTTTTCACCAAATACTCATTGTGGATTGTGATGTGACTTTTACTTCAGTGTCTACGCTGAAGTTCATATAGATATGTTTTGACGCTGATGCAGTTGATGGCTATGATATCTGGCAGGTGGGTGACTATAACGTCTTTCCAAATGGGATTTTGAAAGTGCATGTGTATATGACTCTGCCAGAGGGTTATCGTAGTCAGTAGGAGCAGCGGAAGGTGTGCAAGTTGCTTATGTCTATTCGTAGAATGAAGCAAGTATAATGGAGACGGATCATCTGTTTTGATGTGATAGTCAAGGTGATTGACTTCATCAAAACAAAAGATGAACCTAGTAAGAAGGATGTAGGGAGTACTGTTTTGGGATTTGGATGACATACTCCAGATAGGAAGAGATGTTCATGTACTACAATCGGTCAAACTTTGGTTGTCACACAGTGTTTTCTTCACGTTGGATATGGATAGTATATCAGAAATTCTGGTGACTAGATCTAGATTTGGGATGATTCCCAAATCGGGTACTTAGACAGGATTCTAAAAGTATTTTAGAATGGATGACTCCTGGCGTGGTAGTGTACCCACAAGTGATAGAGTCACCCTCTCTAAAAAGATGTCTTCTAGACTAATGAAGAGAGGGACTGGCATGAATGAAATATTATTTGCTTAGGCAATTGAGTCAATCATGTAATGTCTTGTACAAAAACCAGATAGATAATATATCAGGGATTCTGATTTTAGATCTAGATTTAGGAAGTTTCCCAATCGAGTACTTAGACTGCATTCTAAAAGTATTTTAGAATGGAAGACTCCTGGCGTGGTGGTGTACCCGCAGGTGATGGAATAACCCTCTCTAAAAAGAATGTCTTCTAGACTGATGAAGAGAGGGGCATGCATGAATGACACATCATTTTCTTAGGCAATTGTGTCAATCATGCAAAGTCTTGTATAATACCAGATATTGCTTTTGCACTAGTTGCAATAAACAAATATTAATCCAATCCGAGAGAAACATGGGAAGCAGTAAAGAACATGAGTTGATGTTATTGATATAAGATAACGGCAGCCTCCTCTGGGAGGCGGTTATCAGTTATGGCTTCCAAGGTGACCTAGATGACAGAGATGTTGTCGAAGTTTTGAGTTTAGCCTCTTCTGAGGATCAGTATACTGGATAGTGTTCCAATAGGGATACTGAAGTAATCATAGTGCAGGATGCTGGTTATAACTCAACAAAGAATACAGCTCAAGAAGATTGTTGGATAGAGTTGTTCATTGATGAACTTGGTCCCATCAAGTATCCAGATAAATTCTTGGGCGGGGTATCGCTCAGTTTGGGAGATTGTTGATCTCTGTAAAGTTGAGATATAGAGAGATGAAGTTGGAACATTGTAGCGTGTCCACTCACGAGACTATTTCTCGAACATGTTAAGTTTCATAAACATAGTTTGCGAAACTGATTAGTAGAGAATATGGGTATTCAGTAGCACACGAACAGTAGGTATGCGATACGGAAATAATTGGCCTTAAGTGCAAGTGGCAGATTGTTGGATATAGTGCCCTCAAGCCAATTATTATTGCGAGTAGGCGATTATGATAATTGAGGGAGGACCTATACAAGTATAACAATATTACTCGAGATGATAGTATGTTATCTGGTTTATCTTCGTCATTGATGAAGCCTGTAAGATTGTTGCTTGACGACCAGCATTATGATGGCGATCATATATGTGGGAGCTGGGTTGTCCATAAGCACATCCTTAAATGTCCCTAGTCATAGGAGTATTGAGACTGGGCATCGATATTCTAGAGTAGACTAGTGTATATGCTTCTAGACCCCGATGAGGGGAGGTGGCCGGTCTCACAAGCCACTGGTGTTGTGACACCTAAGATAGTATATAGGTGCTCACTGGAGGTGAGTACACTGGAAGGACACGCCGAGAACTTCTAGATGGTATTATATCTATCGTCAGATGGAAGTTCTCAGGTGGTATGAGTACAGGTTAGTCCTTTAACTTGAAGTCATCATTTTTCTCGTGTGAGTTCCCACTGTACTTTGATTACTACCCTACCATGGCTCAAAAGAGTCATGCAAACAGGTTTTAGTTGGGTACAGTCCCGAGCCACATGGAGGCAGTGGTCGACTGTCAGGGATTCGTCTCTCCTGGTATTAGGAGTCGACGTCGCGCTGTGTTCAATTGGCTATCACCAGAAATCCATGGCCACGGTGGATGAGATTTACTGATAGTTGATCAGTAGTATCTTAGTTGGTGATGAGCTTGACTCAGACACGACTTATCGGGTTAGTAAGGGTATAACGCTATCCACCCCTAGACCTGATATGTGATACTCTTTGATGAAGAGACCGGACTGTACGGAGATTGTCATGTTCAAGCTATGTAGAGTAATGATTGTGTTTCCCCAATAAAAAAGCAAAGCTCTGTTCAAATTAATGAGGCAGCGCCTCACGTGCCTTCCACAACGGCGCCGGCGCCGATATGATCAAATCCTATGGTGGCGCGTCATGTGCTCCTCACTTGGGGGCCAGTATGCAAAGCACAAAAGAATCTATTCGATTAAATAAGAGTTAAAACTCTTATATAGCGCCGCACGTGCTCCTCATGCGGACGCCAGTGTGCAAAGAACAAAAGAATCTATTAAATTAAGCGAGAGTTAAAACTCTCAGGTGGCGCCCACATGCACAATACGTGAGCACTGGAGCCCAGATATAATTAAATTCTACTCTTTGTTAAACATAGCCGTTGGATCAAAGATCCAACGGGGATGATAAATCATCAAGATACAGAATTAAATTCAGTTGGGAGAAAACATTCACCAAATATTTCTAAAATAAGAATAATACTTTTGGTTGGATCATAGAATAAAATTCTATGCCCTCTGTAAAACAGAGAACTCTTAGATTAAAAATCCAATGGTGATTAAAAAAATCACCATTTCACAGAGTAAAACTCTACATATGGGAAAATATTTTCCCAATCTTGTTAAAAACAAGAAAATATGTTCTGTAAAACAGAAACCCTTAGATCAAAGATCCAATGGTGGATAAAATTCCCCAAATCAATTGAAATCTCTCAATAAGAGATTTTCTCTAGACTAATTAACAAATTTGCCTATACTATATAAAGGACCAAAGACTTCAAATCTGACACACAGAGTAAAAGGAGGCACCCCCCATAAGCTTCTAAAAAAAGAAAAAAGAACAGAAAGCTTCAAAAGGAACCGAGAATTAAATTCTCAAAGAAGAAGATGTCCCTCTTTAAAACCCTAGGTAAATATAAAAAAAATAGAGATCAATACATTTCATTTTACCAATTGAAGGGTTTAACCTTTTCTTAAAAGAACTTAGTTCTTTTTCTGGATCTGAGATCCACAAGGCAAGTATCCCACAAGTTGAGAATTTAATTCTCATCGGGAAGAACTTGTTCTTGAGAATCAAATATTCAGAAATGAACTAGGAATTTAATTCCTCAAAATAAAAGCATATAAGAGAAACATAGTTGTCATAAAAGAACTTGATTCTTAAAAATGAAGCTTGATCCTAGATCTGCAAAACAAAGATCCTAGTGATCGTTAATGGGTAAAAATGCTATCAACAGAGGAGAAAAGAACCCAGCGCCCCACGTGCTCCTCACGTGGGCGCCACAGAAGGGAAGAGTGCTTAGCACTCACTAGGCAGCGCCTAGTGCCCAGCGCCGTACGTGCTTCTCATGTGGGCGCCACAGAAGGGAAGAGTGCTTAGCACTCGCTAGGCAGCGCCCAGCGCCTCACGTGGACGCCACAGAAGGGAAGAGTGCTTAGCACTCGCTAGGCAGCGCCCAACACCTCACGTGGACGCCACAAAAGGGAAGAGTGCTTAGCACTCACTAGGCAGCGCCTGGCGACCAACGCCTCACGTGCTTCCCACGTGTGTGCCGCAAAAGAGAACAAAAGAGTGCTTAGCACTCCACAAGCAGACCAAAGTGGCTGAGTGTTCAACACTCATTGGGCAGCGCCCAGCGCCTCACGTGCTCCCCATGTGGACGTCATAAAAAATACTTAGCACTCCATAAAAAGACAAAATGAGTAAAATGTTCAACACTTATTGGGCAATCCCCATGACTGAAAGCATCACATGATCATATGTGGGTATCAAAACACATATAAGTGCTCAGCACTTTTTTCATTAAAAGAAAGGACTGAATAAACAGAGCCCAAATAAGTGCTTAGCACTTTTCTTTAAAAAAGGGGAGACCAAGCAGACCAAAGCCCAAATTGGCTAGATTGCTGAAGTTTTGTAACTGAGTCCAAATGCTTTGTTGCTGGGACTTAAATAAAGAAGATCCTAAAACATTGTTAAGTGGATCTTAGTCTCAGATGGGACTAACATATCCTTAACAAAAAAACAAATCGAGCCCATGCGCTTTCGATTTCCAATGTCTCAAATATGACCCAGAATTCTTAAGGCCACAATAACCCCCTCAAACATTGGATTCGGTTTAAGGGTACATCTTTTCACACCTCTGATATATGTCGTTGTAATTCCTCAACGTCTTCTGAGAGGTGGCAGGTCCCGAAAACCAATAACTCTTTTTGATGCACTTCCAAATTGACGTGCACAATTCAAATCGGGTGGCGCCCTAAATTGGGCGCATTCCCTATCACCATCGTTCACTCCGCCACGTAACAAATACATGTGCGTACAAGTTGAATGGTGGACCGAAATGTTCTTAAACTAATATTTGCCCCTAAATACGGTGATAAAAGACTGAAACGTCCTTAAACTAACCTTTCGCCTCAAACACGACGATAATAGACCATGATGTTTTTAAACTAAAACAAACTGTGCCCCAACTGCTCATCTATATTTAAGTCAATCTTAATTTCAAACCAGATTAACGGCCCTTAAATCAACCCAAACCCAAATCTAACATATACGGATTTGGACTAACCCGTGCCCTACGGGCGACGACATAAACCAGTCTCCGTATATAATCCACGGGCAACCAAAATAAACAAACATAACACGATGCGAAGTGAACTACTAGAGTAGGAGAAAGTGGTTATCGCGATGCGGTAACGTAATTAACTGCAGGGGCTAGCGCCTGCAGGAAAGAGCGTCCCCACAATCAAAAGCCCCTCGAAAACGAGAGGGAATCTGATGAAGTTTGCTACAACGGCCGCATCCATCCAAACCTCCGATATACGGTGCCATAAATCAACTTTGCATCTTCGGAGAGGTGGACAGATAAAACCAAATAGCATCTTCCCCCAAATTTAGACCAGACATCCCAACGTCCCATTCCGTCTTTCAGCGGTGAACAGATTCTAGCACGTCCGGTGGGACCTTTTCCTCTTTCCACTCAACATTTCGTGTGTCGTGTTTCGTGAACAAAATTGCAGTTTGCTATTGTTGACCTTGGATTCGAGATACTAAGATTTGGTGTCTTGTTCCTATGCAGAAAAAGAAGGGAATATCAATGGCTTCCAGCTGCATAACTTGCAACAGCAACTCCCGTTCCGCCCCAACTGGAAGAGTGGTTTATAGGCCCAACGCAGCCTCAATCTTTTCAATGCCAGTGGGGCAAGTAACTCAACCCACTTCTGGATTGTTTTTCGGGACCATTCTCTCACCAACGAGTTTCAGTGCCCCAGCGCCGCAAGATGAAGCACCCAAGAAGTCGGTCTTCCACCGACTGATAAACGCAACGGCTCCTCTCAATGAGCCATCCAAATCTGGAGTCTAGGTCTTCAATAAGCTGGGCCAAAGCTCAAGCGGTCCTGCAAAGAAGCCTGTGATTCCCAAAGAGGCTACCCCAAAAAGGATAGCCCTCCCAATTCCTGCTGCAAATGAAGCCGTCAAAAGTGCTTCACCAGTCAGATGATCGGTCTTCGAGAGGCTGACCGTCTCCAATCAAATCTTTCCAAGGACATCAGTCTTTAAAAGGCCGGCATCTGCTAAAGCTCCTCAACAAAGCCACGGGCATGCTGCAACTGCTTCCGAAACCGAGGCGGTCCCTTCAGCAAGGCATGCTTGACATTGTTGCTGGCGCCGAGTAAGAAAAGCCGGGGGCAACTCCCTGTCTGGACTTACCCCACCAGCTCCAATGGTGGAAGTCGATGATGCTGTTCCAATCGGGAATAGCTTTGAACCGCTTAAAAGGGTGCGCAAAAACTCCCCCACAGTGGTACTGAAGAAATCACCTCCTCCTATGGAGGTCCCCATGAAGGAAAAGCAGGAGCGGTCCCATCAGCGGCTCTCCTTCCAAATTCACAAAGTCTGGTGGAAAGTCGAGGACTCCGTGATTGACCAGAACTACTCTAGTCGACCGAAAAATTTGAAGGCTCGGCAAGAGAAAAATCTTCCCTCCATCATACAGCGAGGGGCTTCTTCTACAGAGGTGCCTGTTATAACGGATCCTTCAACTTCAACCTACCACAAAAGGGCGAGGCTAGAGAACATCCCACCGCTTGAGGCAAATTCCAAAGGTGCTGGACTCAAACACCCTAAGTCTGGGGGCATGATCATGCATACGGTCTACATGGCTTCCGGGAAAGAGGAAAGCCATGCTTCCAAAAGCCACCAACCGCAAACTCGGTCGTTGAAAAAACCTCAGGAGAAACAACAAAAGCTCCAAGAGATGCTGACGAAAATGGCAGCACTCACCAGACAGAAAGAAAGTCTGGAACCAGTAAGCGAGCAGTGCCAAGAGAAGGAGACCGATACAGAGTTCCTACGAAGGGTGCTTGAAAGAAAAGACAAGGAGGCCGCGGAACAAGCTGCTAACATAAAGCAGATGGTACTTTTGTTTCACGACATGGTTGGAATGATGATCCAGCTAGAGCCTCCGACCGAGGATCCGCAGATAATCATCGAGGATGACAGAGGAGAAAAATCAAACCCTCTTCTGGCTTTATCAACAGCTAAGGAGGAAACGATATCCAAGGATGCTCTGGATGACTATATAGCTTAACAAATACGAACTCATCAAGCCAACGAAGCTGCTAACCAAATCGTCAGAATTGGGCGACCGTATCCAGGCTGGTATGATCAAATCAAGTACCCGCCGAGATATACGATCCCCAACTTCTATATATACAAGGGGACAGGAAACCCGCATCAACACGCCGCGCAGTTCAGAGCTCTGTGTGGTAACACCGGAGGCGACAACAAACAGTTGCTTCACCAGTTCGTTGGCAGTCTATCAGAAACGGGTTTTGAATGGTACTCGGAGCTCCCAAATTACTCCATAAAGACATTCACAGAGATGGAGCTGCTGTTCATACAGCAGTTCGCCAGCGCAAGCGAGCACACCCCGATCACGGCTTTAATCAATGTCAGGGTAAAGCCGGGAGAAACCATGGTTCAATACGTAATCCGGTGGCAGAACCAGTGGTCTAAGTGCGAACAACGCATCGAAGAATCTCCTACCGTGGGCATAATATCGGGACTCTAGATCCGTAAACGACTGTGTCCCAGTTTATGACATTCTTCAAGCCGACCACCTTCCAAGCTCTGATCGACAAACTGGCCCAAATGGACCAGATGGGCCACGGGCCTTTCTACTCAGATAAGGACCCTCAAAATGCCAAGAGTAAAGGGAAAGCGGCCTTTGTTGCCAATACACAACAGCAACCGAGGGGCCCAAAGACATCCGTTCGCCAAAACAACGCGCGACCGCATCTATCCCTCGAAGAAAGGCAGGACGCGCTTACTCGTTTCCCCGCAATAAAATGAGGAGACTCTTCGAGTTGGCAGTGCGCAACAAACTCATCACACTGCTAGACCCACAGTATACACCGCAACCTGGCGACGTCAAAAACCTTAACTACTGCTCCTATCACAGAATGGTGAGCCACCCGATTGAGGATTACTACATCTTCAAGAACTGGGTCGAGAACCAGTACCAAAAAGGGAAATTCACGTTGTCTGAGAACTGAAGGGTGAACCCACTACAGAAACACACTCCTAAAAAGGTGGATGCGCCGGGGGCATCATGCTCGCTTGTGGAAGAAACTCCCTGAGAAGTCGTTCTTTCAGCTAAAACTAAAAGAATGCTGAAGGATCTATAAGCATGTCCAGCAGTCAGGTGGAAGAGCCCACTTGAACCTAAAATTATCGGAGGGATGCTGAAACCGTGCCTCATACCGAAAGTTGTTGACAAAGGGCAAAATCCCTAAGTCAAGCCTTCAAAGTCTTCAAAGAAAAAGAAGAAGACCAAGAAGCCTGTACAGCCTGCTGAGTATGACGACAAGCATATGAACATATAAAGGTACATTAATGCATTGGAAGAGTACTACCAGAAGGCGTGGAAACCGGTCACCCTCGAAGAGTTCCTCAAGCATATTCTTGAGAACGAAGATAGTGACGATGATGAAGAAAATAACTCATCAGAAGAAAACAAAGACTATGTCGCAAGTTGCCACATGGTCTCCCATCCATTGTTAAATGACGAAGAAGCTCCCTCAGCATCGGAAAACAACGCGGAGGAACTAGGGGCATAATTGGCGGTAAAATCTCCGAAACTGCCAGAAGAAGACCCGATCGATAGACTGTTAAACGAAGCCTTTCAGAAAAGCAAAGCTGACCGAGAACACGAAACAGTCATATACGAAAAGGCTAAGCATCAACATCAGGATGAAGAAGCTGCGGCGAGGATGAGTCGTAAACTACTATAACCAAACCGAAGCATACATGCGGCAAATAAAAATAGGATCAAAGTGGAGAAGCGATTCGACAAAGCCCTGTCAATAGGAATGAAGCTGCCAGCTCTCATAGGAAACAATCCTGGGGTCATACGCCTCGACGAAGAGAATTCACATCTGAACTACTTCCAATATCATCGGAAGGTTACTCATCCCACTGAAGAATGCAGTACCTTTCAAAAGTGGTAGCAAGGATACGTTGTCCATGAACAACAAAAAAGTGCGTCAGATGCGCGTGGAAAAATGACAGGAAACTGTCATATGGTTGATACCAGTTCGGAAGGGGATAATCCCCAAGTTCTTACTTTCGGGAGAGATTCTGGGGATGATATGACCCGCAGCCCTCTCTTTAAAGACTTCACCTCTGAAAAAGAAGAGGAGGAGAAGAAATAGGAGAACATTCAGCTACGTAACCGCACGCTGCCTGAAAAGAAGCTCGGAACTACAAATAAAGGTTCGAGCAAAAAACACAAAGGGAACGAAAAAATCCCTGAGGAAATCACCCTCAACGATGGAGTCGTCAAATAGCTCACAGTTAAAGACCCACCGAAGAAAAATAGGGTGGATTACAATGTCCTAACACATCTGAGGAAAATGCCCTCACAACTGAGCATATTGGATGCTCTCCTCCTGACTAAACAAGCACAAGAGTTTCTGATCAAGGTACTGCAAGATCCTAATCAATTCCAAGCTTTCCTAACCAAAGAAAAGTTGAAGGACGAACTGGCAGAGGTTCACACAGCTGACATTACATTCAGCAATGAAGGCCTCCTCCTCGGTACGTGCGAACATAATCGCCCATTATATGCCACCGTGTACTGCCGCGATATCAAGATAAGGAAGATCCTGGTCGACAACGGATCTTCTATAAACCTCCTTAACGTGAAGGTGCTGAAAGAGATTTGCATGAATGCTCAGCACCTGGCCCGAGAAAAAATTACCATTTCTGGGTTCGACTCACAGTCGTCATGGACACTTGGGTCCGCAATCCTCACGTTATGCTTCGGGATGCTTGTCACTGACATTAAATTTCATGTCATTTATGCCAAGACTTGTTATAATGCTTTGCTCGGCAGGCCTTGGCTACATGAGTACAACGCCATCTCTTCTACACAACATCAGTGTATGAAGTATTTCAAAGATGGCTTGGATTACACCGTTAAGGTGAACTAAACCCGTTCTCAGTAAATGAAGTCCGGAAATATGAAGACGCAAAATACTTCCTACCAGATTTCGAAGGTACGGAAAGGTGTTATAAGACGGAAGATAAACAAAAGTTCATCGCTACCATCCCGATCTTTGGGAGCGACACCGAGGAAGATGAAGAAATAGTCTACTCGGGGCAACCCCAAGACAACAAGCCCGGAATTTCTACCCCTATTTTGGTCTTCGGCAGTGACTCTGAAGATGAGGCCAACACAGTGTTCTCCGTCCGCCCATCAGCACAAACTTTTGCCGGAGCCGATTAGAGTTTACAAATCACAATGGTTCCGCCTCGGCATTACAAGGAACTTGATGCGCTTGATACATACAGCGTACAGGAATTACAGACTTTCTACGTGCCTCCCGGGGGAAGAGGTGAAAAGGTGATCCTCTTCTACCAATCTACGGAGACCAGAATCAAAAAGAAGTCTAGCATGGTGCCGATTTTGCACTTAATAGGCTTCAACCAATCCGTCTAACAAGATACTACGCGGAAGGATTGAAAAGGCTGTTAAAACGTCAAGGTGTACCCCTCGAACAGACTGTTCGACAATCCCAATTCTACAAAAACATTTAGGATATCCCTAGGACCCAGCAAAAGATGTCCAACGGGAAGATGGAGTCAACCGGGCTCGGATACCTTCAGTCCAAGAAACGGGAGCAATTCCACAACTGCCACGTTACAAACAACTCCGCTGAAGAAGGGGATACTCTTCCAAATAGGTTTGATGTTGAAGCCGAGCAAAATCCCGCTCTAAGAATGTCAAATTCATAGTTTGAAGAACAAGTCAACAAGATAATATAAAAATCTTGTCAAAAGATTCGGGACGACCACAGCCGCGAAATGACCATCTATGAAAAGGCGAGGAAGCAATGTCTCAATCAACAATCAGCAGAGAAAGAATACTGTAATGTCCGTCATCCCTAGTCTGCTGTACATTCTCGTGACAAAAGAAAATCCCGAAGTAGAGGCAAAAACAAGGTGAAGAAAGCAAAAAACGCTCGAAAACAGCGAAGCGGATTTAAGAAGCCATATAGTCGAGGAAAAGTCAATTGAAACCCGTCTATTATGAAGAAGATAGGTCAGGAATACTCTTTCCCTCAAGACAAGACAAGGAAAATATTCAACATTGTCATGAAACATCAAATGATAAAGCTTTCGGAGTCTCGGCGCCCCGAACAAATAAATAAGGTCCATCACCAGGATTATTGCTCCTATCACCGAGCAATAGGACATTCCCTTGAAGACTGGGTGGAAGATCAGTATCAATAAGGCAGGTTCGCTTTATCCGACAGCTGGAGGGTGACCCCACCGCAAAAGCATGAGCCAAAGAGGATCTATACCGTAAGGATAGGACCAACTCAATGTCAAGAATAGGAATGAACTCGTACCTGCCACATGATAACGCCCTCGAAAGAGTGGGGGCACAAAAAGATCAATGACCTCTATAGATGCTTCGCAAATGATGAAGAGGACGAAGTAATCTCGAAGTTTCCACCAGCACCAAAAGAGCTGGAAGATGGGATACACACTACGGCGGACAACCTAAGAAAAATTGATTTAGGAACAGAAGACAATTCGAGGCCGACGTTCGTCAGTGAGCTGCTATCTGAAAAATAGGTAACCACATTAAAAGACGTGCTCATACAGTATAAAAACTGCTTCGTATGGAACTATTCTGAGATGCCGGGTCTAGATCCAAAAGCAGCGGTATACGCGCTGGCTATATCGCCAGACATAAAACCAGCCAAACAGGCGCCAAGAAGAATGTGTCTCGAACTCGAGATGGGTTTCAATGCTGAAGTCAAAAAACTAATCGACTCCGGATTCATCCAAGAGGTTCCTGACTGGATCGCTAACATCGTTCCGGTGATGAAGAAAAATGGGACGATGTGCATCTGCGTGGACTTTCGGGACCTCAACAGAGCTTGCCCAAAGGATGATTTCCTAGTACCTGTTACCGAACTGATGATCAATAACACATCTTCCTGTGAGGCCTTTTCCTTCATGGTTAGATCTTCAGGATATAATCAAATAAAAATGCATTCTGAAGACCAGAAGTATACTGCCTTCCGGATTCCGTTGGGTATATTCTGCTATAAGGTGATGCCTTTCGGTTTGAAGAACGTCGGTGCTACCTATCATAGGGCCATGACGAAGATCTTCGATGAACTCATCCATGAGAATGTCGAATGCTACATTGATGACCTTGTGGTGAAGAGCAAATCTCACGAGAAGCATTGGGAGCATCTAAAAATAGTGTTCCAACATCTTCAGAGGTACAATCTGAAAATGAATCCTTTAAAATGCGCGTTTGGAATCTCCTCAGGCAAATTCCTAGGATTCATCATACGACACGGTGATATCGAGATCGACCCCTCAAAGATCAGGGTGATTAATAGAATGCCCATACCAATGACCCTCAAACAACTGCGATTGCTTCAAGGAAGGATCGCGTATATCTGGCGGTTCATAGCCATTCTCTCCGGAAAGTGCTGTCCCTATAGTCATTTGATGAAGAAAGGAACCCCATTCGTCTGGGATCAAAAGTGCCAAAATGCACTAGACGAAATCAAACAATACCTGCAAAATCCGCCAATGTTGACCGCTCCGGCTAAAGGAAACCCCTCATTCTATACACAATGGCCCTTGAGGGTTCTTTAGGCGCGCTATGGGCATAAGAGAACGACCAGGGAAAGGAGAGAGCCTTGTACTATTTGAGTCGAGTTCTCTCGGGGGCAAAAAACAACAACTCCCCCATCGAAAAGCATTGTCTGGCACTGATCTTCATGATAACAAAGCTCAGACACTACGCCTTGGCACATGAGGTCCATCTCATATCAAAGGTGGATCCTCTCAAATATCTGATGTCAAAGGCCATATTAACAGGAAGGCTTGACAAATGGGCCCTCCTTTTGATGGAGTTCTCGATAACTTATCGACTCCTCAAAGCCATGAAAGGACATGCCATCGCCGACTTTCTCGCGGAACATGTGATACCAGCCGACCCCCCTTGAATTGTGAGTTGCCGGATGAACATGCGTTCCACACAATCGAAGGAAAGAATGAAGAAAATGATTCCCGATGGGAACTCTATTTCGATGGAGTATCTTCCATGAAGAAGCGAAAGCAAAGCACCCCCATAATTAAAGCCGGGATGGGCCTTATCTTTGAGACTCCACAAGGAGGGATATTGCGTTACGCCCTTTCCTTAACAGAACCAAGGACTAATAACAAAGCTGAATATGAAGCTTTGATAGCAGTTCTCAAGATCGCTGTCGACATGGGAATCAAAAACCTCCTCATATATGGAGACTCCCAGCTGATCGTCAGCCAAGTAAATGGCGACTATCAGACATGCAAGCCAGAGCTGATAAAGTATGGTGAAAGAGTGCAACAACTATTGACACAAATCCCCTCCTATATCCTGGAGAGTATACCGTGAGCGGAAAACAGCAAGGCGGATGCATTGGCAAAGTTGGCTAAGGAATTAGCCGACTAAGGCCTCGATGACGTAAAGATCATCGTGCAAAGCTGCAGGATCCTCGCACCAACATATATATCCTCAGAAGACTTAACAGAGCTATCCGAAGGAAAAGAAACGACCGAAAAAGCAGCCCTTCAAATAGGGGATGAAGAAAAGGTCATCGACTAGAGAGAAGTTTTCATAGACTACTTCAAATCTCGACGAACTCCCGAAAATGTGTCGTCCCGACATCAGCTCAGGAAACGAGCTATATCCTTTGCCTTCGTCAATGATACTCTATATAAGAGATCATTCGACCATCTGTGGATAAGATGCCTGGGATCAGAAGAAGCGAAGAAAGTCGTTCAAGAAACTCATGACGGACTCTGTGATTCCCACCAAGCTGGGCCAAAAATTAAGTTGAAGCTCAAAAGAATGGGTTATTATTGGCCCACGATGATTCAGGACTGTCTTGAATATGCGAAGTAGTGTCACTCATGCCAAATTCATGGGGACTTCATCCACCAGCATCCAAACTCGCTACACCCAACGGTAGCTAGCTGGCCGTTCGAAATGTGGGGAACCGATATAATCGGCCGCATTGAACCAGCAGCATCCAAAGGACATCGGTTCATACTGGCAACGACCGATTACTTTTCTAAGTGGGCAAAAGCATTACCTCTAAGGAAGGTGAAGACAGAGAATATCCTCCATTTCTTCAGAACCCATGTCATCTACCGGTTCGGCACTCCACGAAGAATTATCTCGGATAATGGGCCAGCCTACCAGAGCCATAAAATTGGTCGCTTCACACAACAGCATAAAATAGATTGGAGATGCTCTTCAGTCTATAATCCTCGTGCCAAAGGTCTAGCTGAAGTTTTCAACAATACCTTAAAGAAAATTATAAAGAAAACGGTGTCCAAGAACAAAAAAAGACTGGCACGAAAGGCTGCATGAAGCTCTTTGGGAATACCGCACAACGTTCAAAACAGCTACGAATACAACACCATACATGTTGGCATTCGGCACGGAAGCAGTGTTTCCTTTAGAAATAAAACTTCCTTCTCTACAAGTAGCGGTTCGACGAGCTGACAGATGAAGAAAATGCTCATCTTCGACTTGAGGAGCTTGACGCCCTCGACGAAAATCGCCTTATAAGATAGCAAAACCTATAGGCTTATAAGGCAAGCATGACATAGTCATATGAAAGACTGACCAGACCGAGAACATTCCGCCAAGGCGAACTCGTATTAGTCGTTAAAAGACAAATGATCCCCAATCGTGCAAAACGGGGGAAATTCGAGCCAAACTATCAAGGCCCGTACATCATAGATAAAGTTTACCAAGGTGGAGCCTACCTGCTCATAGATATGCATGGCGAAAGACTCTACCAACCAATAAACGGCTGATTCCTCAAAAATTACTATGCTTGACGAGTCACGACTTAGGTCAATGATAAATGATGACGCTTGTGTCCGCTCGCTGTCTTCCTAAATCCGGACTCTGAGAGTAGTATCCAAAACTTCACCCCAAAACACAGCGACAATGGACCGAGATGTCCCTAAACTAACAATGGACCAAGATGTCCCTAAACTATCAACGGACCAAGATGTCCTTAAACTAAAAATTTGCCTCAAATATGGCGACATTGGACCGAAACGTCCTTAAACTAGCACATCTCCTCTAAAATGGCGATATGTTTCCTTGAGATCTATATTGCAATCGAAGTCCCAACGGCAATAGTTGCAACTCAAGTCCTACCGGCTACACAGCTACTCCGGCGGTGAAGCCACCCCTAAGTCCCACCGGAAAACAGATGGGTCACTAAAAAAATGTACATTCACAAGCGAAATGGATACGGATGAAAACCCGAAAGGGCGCCGTGAGTAAAAACGGCAGGACTGCCGGCGAGTTTGTGAAAACCAGAAAGGGCGCAATCTCATATAAAAAATTCATGTGCACTTGCAAGGTCCTCTCGACCTTGCAAGGAGAAAACACCTGCATGAGATCCTTACGACTCACAAAGGGGAAATACACTTAGGAATCCCTACGATTCCTATGGAGAGATTACACTTGCGAGATCCTCACGACTCATAAAGAGAATTCTCCCTATGAGACCCTCATGGCTCGTAGAATTCAAAAGCCTTAAGCTATAGGGATCTAAACCTGTTTTTAAGCCGTAACGTTCCCCAAGTTGCCCTACAGGAGGTCCGTACTGGCCCTTGTATACAATCCACGGGCATAAATAAATATATCTCCCACGAAGTTCCACCAATGGCCAGAAATGTCCCTATACGGTGAGCGACACTTGTAAGTCCTCATGACTTATAAGGAAAAATCACTCTGGTAAGATCCTTATGACTTATAAGAAAAAACGCACTTAAGAATCCTCACGACTCCTAAGGAGAAAATACACCTACGAGATCCTCTTGACTCGTAGGGAGAAATACCATCATGAGACCATTACGGCTCATAAAGTCAAAAGCCTTAGTCGACAGGATCCTAACCATGTCTACTAAGCCATCTTTGTTCAAATCGACAAAAGCAAATGATGATTCGCTCATAGAAATATCCCAGTTGTAGAGATACTGATGCCTAAACAGGTGTCAAACCTTAAGTCCTCTTACGGCAAATGATGATTCGCTCCTGGCAATATCCCAGTTGCAGCGATGATGATGCCGAGATTGATATCAGATCTCAAGTTCCCAACTCGCAACAAAATCAGCGAGCAAAAAAATATGAATATAGAAATAGCCGAAATGATGGGGCAACTCGTAATAAAAATCAGCGAGAAAAAATATGCATATAAAACAGCCGAAATGTTTGGGCAACTCGCAATAAAAAGCAGTGAATAAAAATAAAAAAAATAGCCGAAACGATTGGGCACCGCGAAAAATAGCCGAAATGATCGGGCAATCGTAACTTTCGCGATATGAAAAGCTAAAAAGATAGAGCATTGTGGCAAAGAAAATAAAAAAATTCCTCTGCCCTGCAGGTAAGTTCATGCTGAACCCTGTATACAATCCATGGGCACAAATAAAAGAAAGGGAACTATATTTTCCCACCAGGCTCCGTCAAAGGGAGAGCCAGATATTAATAGCAATATATACAGCCTAGAGGTCATCTCGGCATTCTTCTCATTGCAGCAGACGCAATGTCAACAAAGGCTCCAAATAGCCAAATAAAACAGGAATGATGGCAAAATCCTAACTCCGTCTCGACGTGCTTCTCATGCCAGCAGGATGTAGACACAACGTCATTAAAAGACTCAAGGGTCAAATCAAAAAGGAGAAATGACAAAATCCTAGCTCTAAGTCTTGACAGTACATATACAACCTAAAGACTACTCCGGCATACCTTCTCATTCCATCAGGGTGAAGACGTGGCATCAACAAAGCTCCAACGAGCCAAATCAAATTAGAGTAAAGGTATATTCCTAGCTCCGTACTTCAACTGCAATAGATACAACATAGAAGTCCTACAGATACCTACCCTACTTCAGCAAAGAATCGGCGCGACATCGTTAAAACAAATAATGAAGCAACAGCATATTCCTAGCTTCAGGGTCTTGAAGGCAACTCATATAAAACCTAAAAGACTATCGGAGATCATCCCACACCAGCGCGGAGTGGTTATGACTCATTGGGGCTCCAAATTGAGCCTAACCTCAAGTAAAAAGTGTCATGGAAAATTCCTAACACTTGCCCTCCCAACAGTAATATTACCTAAGGAGATTACTCGAAGACGTCTTGTCAAGCACCCGAAGGGATCAGAGACACGGCAGTCGCGAGGCTACTCGAACAACAGCTTGAAGACTGTGTATCGAGGAATAAATCAACCAACGCGACGGTACCATGGAACAAAACCCTAGTACCACAAAACCTAACGAACCTCCATCATAAAGAATGGGGGTTATCTATATACAACGTTAGGAAAAGTTTGCCTATAAACCCAAGAGAGGTAACTCTGAAATAAGTACATAAACTAGAAACTCCCAAACGAGTGAATAAACTATAAACTCCGAAATAAGTACATAAACTAGAGACTCCAAAATGAGTGAATAAACTATAAACTCCGAAATGAGTACATAAACTAGAGACTCTGAAATGAGTACATAAACTAGAGACTCCGAAACGAGTGAATAAACTACGGACTCCGAAATGAGTAAGTAAACTAATTAGCACCACATTAAGACATCAAAACACAGATGAGCGCATAAAAAAAGTGTATATTCTTCATTCACAAATCAGAGTGTTTAAGAGATACAATTAATACAAAAGGGGGGAATACAATTGCAAATTGTTATGAAGGCTGGCTTTTAATAAATTGGCAACCTGCTCACACGCTCCCCGCAACTCCTCCTCGCATGGTACTTCTGCGGCCAGCCTCGCTTCAATTTGAGCTCGTTGCTGCAAGTATGATGAAAGCTTCTCAGCGATTTCCTGCTTTGCCACTTCGCAATTTCGCATGCACCGCTCAGTAAAGTCAAGTCTCCGCCTCAGCGCTAGCTCATTAGAAATACATTGTTGGAGGTTTTTGAAAATATCTTGCAGCTGCACGGCATTTTCTTCGATCTGAGCGCGCAATTGGATTGATTTGCTAGAAGCCGTCTCATACTCCTTTCTCTTCAGGGCCAACTTTTATTTAAAATGTTGAAGGAAATCGGTGCTTTGCTCGATCCATGCGACCCGCTGAGCCTTTAAGGTCAATACTTCAGGGGTGAGACGCTTGAGCTCGATCTCATGCAGACAAGCTTCGATCTGCTTACAATAATCAACTCAAAGGCCAACTAAATCTTCGTTATGGAAATTCAAAAGCATCGCCAGCATAGGGCTGACTTCGTCAGCGAAATTTGCGGCAGAGGTGAGAGCCTCGGCATCAAGATCTTTGATAAATTCGCTCAACATTTGCCTGCTAATCACCGTGCCCCTAGAAGATTGACATTTAGCAAAAGGCCCCGTGGGCATGGGAATGTGATAACCGAAGCCGGTGTAACTGCTGCAAAATAAATCACGCACAAATAAAAGTCAGGTTTCAACTTGAAAAATAAAGAAGAATGCTGATGGACGTGATCTATCATACCAGCGATTGAAAGTAGCGAGACAGGGAGCACAGGTACAGGAGGCTCGACTATTCCTTCGTTCCCCCTCCCCCTCGAGTTATGATATTGTGATCAATACAAGGGAAGCTTAGCAACAGAAAACTTACTTACGGAAAGAAGAAATACCAAGCAAAGAATATACTAACCGACACCGGAAGGAGGAATGAGTTCCGATTGGAATGAAAAATGTGGGCTTAACACCTGGTGTAAGCGATCAAAGAGCACTCCTGCAGGATTGCTACAATATATGGTTAATACAAGAAAATGGAATTTACACTGAAACAAAGAAATGAGAAATCTTCACCTTTCAGAATTCGAGGAGACGCAGAAGAGAGGGGTGGAACCGTGACAGTCGGGGCAGTGACCAGTGGTAATGCTTGAGTCAGTACAGCCTCAGGTTCTACTACGCCTATACTCAGAATAAAGGAGATATCATTAGAGATGTCTAGCAGGATTAAAAACTCAAAGATAATAACTCAAGGAGTACCTGACAGGACAGAAACCAAGATAGTGCTCAAAGCGTCGCCGGCTGTGACGGCTTCCTCTTCTTCCATTGGGAAGGAGGTTTCAGCATCCACACCTTCATCCCCTGACTCAATAAGGGCCGTCGTAATGCTTGCATCACCCGCCGATACCAAAGATCCATAGGGAGAAGAAGAGGCAGTCGGAACGATCCTAGATTCCAAAAGAAGGTTTGCCACTTCAAGCTCTTTAATCGCCGGCACTTCATTTACCCCGCCATCACCTAAATTTTGTCCTGTTAAAAAATAAGCATGTTATGATTCAAGGAAAAGGCTGTTACTAAGAACCATGTGTTGTTCTACCTTAAAGTAGCCGTTCACTCTCTTCTCAAGCCGCACGCGCAACCTGTCTATGGGCAGTAGACATGACAGAAGGAACATCCACCATAGGAATGCAAGAGGTTTGAGCATTACTCGAACCTGAGCCAGCGGCTAAGATAGCCTAACATTCCCTCGTAGCGTGCTTTCTATGCTTCCTCTCAGCCTGGGCTGTATGGACTAATCTCCTCAAAACTTCTGATAAGAGGACATCATCGTCCGAATCGAGCTCGGCCTCCGGATCCAGTGTGGCATCCATCATCGGCTGCTTCAGCAACGCCTCCTGCGGTAGCCTTAGGAAAGCCTCAACTGTATTCGGTGACTCTGAAGTTTTTTTTGCATCACAACCCAGGGTTGGCATTACACTCGAAACAACTTGGGTTATGGTAGTTCCTGTAATAGGATAAAGAAAAGGGTCAGATCGTAAATAAAAGGAACTATAAATGTAAAGGTGTAGTGAAACAAACCATACCAAGGCCTAAGGAGGCGCAGAGCCTCTCCTCCTTCTCAAACGTCTTGAGGGAAGCCGAGAGAGCCTCTTCAGCAGAAATACCTATTAAGGGAGAGAGCGTTAGTAAAGCATAATAAATTCAAAAAAAAGAAGGGAGAGGATATATAGAGGAGAGTATAAATGAAGTATACCGGACTCCGCAATAGAGGCTAATGCCGCTTGTTCATGGGCCAGTCATTTGGAAGCTTCAATGGCAGCCTGAAGATCAGTATCTGTCGCAAGCGCATCGAACAGATTGACATTGGTGCCATACGCGCATAAGCCCTTGCTATAAGGAGCATGAGGCTCCTGGACAAATATGACATTAGCAGAAAATAAGAATTTCCTTTTCTTCTGTGAAATGGCACCAACAGCCGATGATAAGAGCTTTCGCTTAACACACTTCTTTGGACGGCGGGTCCCGATCTCCAAACCAATGCCTGATTCCGGAGACACCATGGGTACTGCAGGCGCAGGAACATCTGGTCAAGGCTTACTAGGAAAAGCTCACGGGGCTACGGCCATAGCGATCTCTCTCAAAGAAGGGAGCACGATCGCCCGTCGCTTCAGTGGGACCGCTGGATTACTGGCCGGGACAACATCCTTGTGGTCAAGCAGCAACTTCTCCTCCTCCTTGATGACAACACCCATCGCATGCTGGTACCAAGCGATGTAAGAATTCGAAACCCGCGGAATATGACTTGGCTTGCTAATCAGAAAATGGGATCCCGTATTTAACCGCATAAAATGATGCACCGCACTGCGAACGCCTTCTTTCGTAGCAACCAGACCAATCAGGAATGCCTCGAGAGGAACGCCTTGGTTGTTACCCGATTGCTGGGCAAAGCGATGCGGGTTATACCTCATAAACAGCACCGAGGCATTCTGTCTAAATACCAGAAAACCTAGCCTGATAGAATATAGGTGCACAACCTCTCGAGCCTTCAACACAGAAGCACCGTCCTTGAAAACATCATGCAACAGTTGGATCACTTTAGAAGATTCTTTGCCGATGGTCAGGACTTTATCGACAAAGGTCATGTTGTCCCCAACCATGTGTGGACGAAGGAGCAATCACCGAGCCTCCCGATGTGTTGGGTCTGGAGCAGAAGCCTCGACTAAGTGCATGCCCCGAGGAAAATTGTAGCCTTTGTAAAATCGGGGTCGTTTATGAACACCAAAAGCACCCGGCATGTGCATCCCGATCCATGAGGTGAAGTAGTGTAAGGGGAGATTTACAGGCTTTACCCCCGGCTGAGTAGTGTCGGCTGCTAAGCTCAAGCCATGATATAAACGATCCAATCCTGCGACCTAAATGGCCATGCGCGTCCCCGCGGCGATGCGATGAAACAGATAAAAGATAGATGGTCTCATATAGCGGGGGTGCGTCGGAAGCGCGAACCAACTCAACCATAAGCCGATAAACCTTATAAAGAACATCTCCTCGTCAATGTCTGGGGCGCAATCTCTGCAAAGGGGACGACTGGAGTATCCGGAATAAAGAATTTCTTTAAATCCACTTCCGTAGTTGGCAAGTTGTCTAAACCAAATCCGAATGGATCTTCGAGTTTGAAAAACTTTGCAGCTTATTTAGACAGAGCCTTTGGACGAAGAAAGCGGGCGATGAAATCTAAGCTAACTGTTCATCATAGAAAACTGCATTTTAATACCGCCCATTCATTATCTATTTTGTTATATATCGTACTATTAATCAGTGTCTGCTCAGTAATTACAGTTTACAGGTGTTCGTGATTAAATACTGGAAACAAACTCAATATCACGGATATAGCGTTTGGGAGCCGACACTGCAAGCAGAACAGGAAACCGACCGATATCCAAAGAGTTCTTTTGCAAATAAATGTGTGCACATAATTTTGGTCCAACACAATACAAGTGTACACATAACTCTTTGGCATGGACTATGGTGGGGCTGCCCATGGCACACACAAATGATGGCTTATGCAAATGGGGGACATGGGTAATAAATGCTAAAAGTTTTGATGTGATGCATTGCTTCAAGTTCCCTCCAAATCTGTGAATGCAAACCAGGTTATTTTAGACAAATCAAACAGCACTAGCATGATATTGGAGTAGACACAAGACCACCACATCAACCCGAGCCTCTAAGCTCGGATTTTGGCCGGCCACACCCCCATTAATTCCGAGCTCGCCGGCCCCCTTGCCCCGTTTGTTCCCATCCTTTCTCTGTACCTCCCTTGCAGTTACATCACCTTATTTTTATTACTTGTTTAATCTTTTTTGTGCCTATAAAAACCAGATCAGTGAGCAAGGGAAGCTCTCTCACATATTCACATACCATGCACATATTCTTTTGTTTTATTTTTGGTTTAGCTTGAGAGTGAGTGGGCTTCATCTTAGTTTCTTCTTCTTCTTCTTCCCTCTTGAAGCTTTCTCATGAGAGCATCATTATGGAGGTTGAACAAATTACCAATATCTTGTACCTCAACTTCAAGTGTTAATAATATATTGCTTTGTTTATTTTCTTTCTTTCCTTTACTTGCTTTGCTTCTTTTTTCTTTTATTATGTGTAACTAATCTTTCTTTGGTTGTGGTAATGGTAAGGAAATGAGATGAAAGGCTTTGCCTCCTCCTCTTCTTATTAATGTTTAATGTGCTTTAATATGATTATAAACTTAGTATTATAACTTGGGTAGGTTGATATGGTATGTTGATTCCATGGTTATTTGTAACCTCATCACATATCATATTCCCCCCACAAACCCCATCTTGCAAGCCTAAGGTTAAAATCAATTTGGTGTTATGTTTGCTAAGTTTGGATGTGGTATTTTGTGATTAAGTAACTTGACAAATCCTTTGGTTTCATATACCATATACCATCAAAAACCCTTAGCAAAGTTAACACAAAACTATTTGCTCTCACTCGCTACCTTGTGTTTTTGATGTTGTCGTATGCTTGCTAACCCTTGTGTTTAGTGTTGATACCTCAAGCTTAGACATACAAATGGTAAGTGAACAAAACGGACTCAATTCGTGTTTTGCGGCAAATATCAGAATTTGATGATTTGTGCTTCGGAACTGCCTTGACAAGTCATGCTTCATGCCCAGATCGACGTAAGGACGGACAACTCATGATCAAGGGAGCGTCGAAGGAATCGTCGCGATTCGACCTTCCGAGCCAAAGACACAACCACTTTCTTCTTATCTTCTTTCTTTGTTTTCTTTTTTTTTGTATTCTTTCTATTTTTAGTGACAAACCAACCAATTCGTTATTTGTTGAATCTTAAACAACAAGACCTAATACACAATTCCCTGCGGATCGACCCGTACTTGCCGGCTCGCTACAACACACCTACACTTACTGTTTATAAATTTTAAAACGAGAACGATCTCACGTGCGCAATCTATTTCCTTAAAATTATATCCGTTTCCAAAACATATGCGTTTGCGCGTGTAGGTGAATTACCAACAAGTTTTTGGCACTGTTGCTGGGGAATTTATAGTCATTAGGTATTTTATTTCTGGTTCGTACTAACAAACTAACTACTAACTCAATTTTTTCAAAACTAACAAAAACTAACAAATTCTTTTCACTTTGTTCTCTGTCTTTGCAACCTGCTAGCACTCTGTGATTCAACTGAAAAATCAAGTTATACCATAAGAGCACTTAGCTAGCCTAGAGAACCTACCAAAAATTCTTGCACCTAACTCTTAGACAAAACCAGCGACATCGGTAAAATGTTCGATGTCGCCGGTCTGTTTGTTTGATTTTGGGTTTTTTCTTTTTTGGTGATCTCCAGTGCAGTATTGGTATTCTAGTGGTATTGTTTGATTTTTATAATTTTTAGTGTGCAGGAATTAAGGCAGATATATCGCTTTTGACACTAAATATCGTATTTTCCGACATTTCAGTTTTAAAGGAATTACGACCAGTGATCATGCGGAGCGATGCTCAAACTCAATTGCAAAACGTTAGTGAAGTATAGTGCCAAAGATCCGGGTAGTTCGACCCGCGCAAGCGAACATTCAAATACCCGTAATCAATTCAAAAGGGTTTTCTTAACCAAATCACATCGGTACATATTTCCAAACACATTCCTCTTGAATCCGACGCATTCCACTATTCTATCTTCTGCAGGATTCTTCACAAAAACTTGCCACCAATTTCACAGAGAACTAACCGTATTTGTTGCAGTGCTTAAGCCTAAAACAGAAAAAGAATTGCTTTATTTGATTGAATTCTTGATTTCTTTTATTAAACGCGCATTTGCATCTTAATACGGATTAAAGGGAAAAAAGACAAAAAAAAAGATACGGTAAAGGATTTTATCACCTTTTTCCGTAGCCCACTGTTTACCACCGAAAATAGAGACGAAACCGCATAAGTCGTCTTGCCTGAATTTGGGGGCAGATGCTATTTGGTTTTATCTGTTCACCTCTCCGAAGATGCCAAGCTGATTTATGGCACCATGTATCGAAGGTTTGGATAGATGTGGCCATTGTAGCAATCTTCATCAGATTCCCCCTCGTTTTGAGGGGTTTTTGATTGTGGGAACGCTCTTCCCTGCAGGTGCAAGCCCCTGCAGTTAATTATGTTACCGCGTAGCGATAACCACTTTCTCCTGCTCCAGAAGGTCACTTCATGTCATGTGTGTTTGTTTTATTTTTGGTTGCCCGTGGATTGTATACGGAGACTAATTTGAGTTGTCGCCCTTAGGGCGTGGATTAGTCCAAATCCGTATTTTCTTAGATTTGGGTTTGGTTTGATTTAAGGATCGTTAACCTTATTTGAGATTAAGATCAATTTAAATATTTGTTAAGGAAACGTTAATCCGATGTTGGACTAAGATCTACTTAACAGAGGTTCAAGATCATTTTTGATCCAATGAAAGAGTATTTTGGCTCTATCGTTTTAGTTTAAGGACGTTACGGTCCGTTGTTAGTTTAAGGACGTTGCAGTCGACGGCTAGTTTAAGGACATTACGGTCCGTATTGGGATGTGTCCATCTATTTGAGAGTACACTAAAGAGATGTTGGTTATCGGGACCCACCACCTTTCTGAAGGCACTGAAGAATTGCAACGACATTTATCAGAGGTGTGAGGAGATGTACCCATGAACCGATGTCCGTTGAAAGATCAATAGTCGTGTTTGGGACTAAGACCAATTTGGAAAAATTATGAGCACATGAGCTCGGTTGATCTGAATTAGGGACTTTTGGTCAACTTGGACTCAGCCCACTCGGTTTTTGAATAAAATGTTAAACACTTGTTTGGACTCGGTCCTTTTTCTGTGCAAACAGTGCTAAGCATTGATATGGGCTCTGATGCTCACCTTCTTTTTTTGTTTTTTTATGAAGTGTTAAATACTCTTTATGGCACCCACGTGAGGGACATGTGAGGTGCTTGGCGCTGAGCGCCAACCATTGAGTGCTAAGCACTACTTGTTGAGCAACGCCCACGTGAGGGGCATATGGGGCGCTTGACGCTGGGCGCCAACCACTGAGTGCTAAGCACTCTTTAAGCAGCGCCCATGTGAGGGGGACATGGGGCGCTTGGCACTGGATGCCAACCACTGAGTACTAAGCACTCTTTTAAGCAGCGTCCACGTGAGAGACACGTGGGGTGCTTGGCGCTAACCACCGAGTGCTAAGCACTCTTTTTTAAGCAGCGCCCACGTGAGGGGCACATGAGGCGCTCGGTGCTGTTTCTTTCTTTGTGCATTTTTCTAAAGAGTTCAATTCTTTGTTCTCCCCTGGATCTTCAATCCCCAAGAACAAATTCATCCCCACGAGAATTAAATTCTCATATGTGGGAGACTTGTCTCATGGATCTCAGATCCAGAGAAAGAACTATGTTCTTTTATGAGGGTTAAACCCTTAGATATGCAGATGAGATACTCCGATCTCTATTATCTTTATTTACCTTGAAAAAAGTTCTTCTTCCTTCTTCTCTCTTAAAGCTCTTTTTTTTTTGCTTGCTCATCTTTTTGAACTTGAAGTTTATGAGGTAGTTCCTCTGTACAAGACTTGAAGTCTTGAGGCCTTTATATAGTGGAGGCAAGTTTGATGATTTAGTTAAAGAAATCTCTCATTGAGAGATCCTTAATTGATTTGGGGATTTTATCCACCGTTGGATGTTTGATCCAAGGATTTCTGTTTTACAGAAGATATTTTTCTTGTTTTTAACAAGATTGGGAAAATATTTTCCATACAGAGCTTATTCTGTTGCTTGGTGATTTTTAATCACCATTGGATCTTTAATCCAACGATGCTCTGTTTTACAGAGCGAAATCTTTCTTGTTTAAAAAGATTGGGGAAAATATTTTCCCCTATAGAGCTTATTCTGTAGCTTGGTGATTTTCTTTTTTAATCACCATTGGATTTTTAATCCAACGGTACTCTGTTTTACAGAGAGGAATCTTTCTTGTTCAGGATGATTTGAGGAATATTTCCTCAATCAGAATTTAATTCTGTGTTTTGATGATTTATCATCTCCGTTGGATCTTTGATCCAACGGCAAAGAACTTTTAGTTCTGGCGCCGGCGCTCTCGTGTGGGGCACATGAGACACTGCCTCAGAGTTTTTAACTTTTGGCACTGGCGCCCTCGTGCAAGGCACGTGAGGCGCTGCCTCTTTTCAAATTTTGAATCAGAGCCTTGCTCTTCTATTATTGGGGGGAAACAAATGCCCCCCACCGTTATGCTCACCTGGCTCACATGTGGGTGCAGCGGTGGCAGCTTTTCTGCCGTTGGATCTTCTTGAAAGTTGGATCGGCTTCCCCTGCCTATAAGTAGGGCTTTTGGCATTTGAAATGACCGTTGTTCATCTTCTTCTCTTCTTTCTTCTTCTGAGAATTTAATTCTCTTTTTCAGAGCTTAGATATCTGCCCAGTGAAACTCTTTTAGAGTTAGAACTTTGTCCAAAATTTTGGTAAGGATTATGCTCGAACCCTTTAAAGAGAGCTTTTCTCTTCTTAGATTACAGATCTTAAAGATGTTTTTATAGGGTTTCTTAACCCGTTAAATGAAAACAGTGCTTTGCTCTTCTTAGATCATAGAGCTAAAAAATCTTTTTTAGGGTTTCTTAACTTGTTAATGAAGAACTCTTAGAGTGTCTAGGTTTTGTATTTCAGATCTTTAAAGATCTTGGGGTTTTACCTTGTACCATCGCTTTTACAGAGCATAGCTCTTTTAGAAATTTCTGGGGAATTTTTATTCCCCTCTTAGTTACATTTGACAGATATGATTTCTGTCTGCAGAGCACTGCTCTCGAGGGAGTTCAACTCCTTGGCCCAATGAGTCTCTCATTAAATGAGAATCTATTAGGATTTCCTCCTTAATGAGTGACTGTCTCATCAATGATGAGCCGTCACTTTGATTTTGTGGGTCCTCCTTTTCTCCTGCATTACAGTGTGGTACAATTTTAAAGTACCAAGTATCAGAATTCATATTATAGCGTTGGCAACTAACCCTTGCCTTTTTTCATGCAAGTACCGTGGCTTTTGATTCTTCTTTTCCTTTTGTTCGTTCAGAGAGCGCCTTCGTTGACGCGCCCGTGGATCGGGTAGTCTTTGCGCTCATTATAGATCACAACCTGGAGCAGAAATCTTTTCATCTATAGGGATCGTGGTACAATCAAATTATCCAGGGTCGGCGTAGTTTTTCTTGTGCAGTACCCTCAGAGCCCATTTCAGCGATTCACTACACCGACTCACCTCAGGTGAATTACGCCGTAGAGTGGTCAACTGGACCTTAGAGGGTCGACTTCAGCCTTCTATGGCCTCAATACCTATATAGCCACCGATAGCTTTGGATATTTTAGGGCGGCGCATATGTCAAGGCGAGTCGCGCCCTTGGGGACAAGTATACATGATTGGATTGACTCCTCGCCATTCAGCCGAATATCTGCAGTGGGCTCGATACATCTTGTCGGCCAAGAAATCACTGCTGCTAAAGCTCGGGTTGTACCCCACAATTTTTGCGTCTCTTTTCCAGTATTCCACGCCCCCAGTATGGTAGGTCAAAGGTTTCTTGAAACAATAGAACATCCCGACTCACACCTTTCTTCTATCAGATCGGGAAGATTCAATCTCCATGAAGGAGTTCGCGGAGATCTCCGGCTTACCCGTCAGAGGGGAACATTACGAGAAGAATGCCTTCAACATCGATTCCCGAGCCTAATTAAGGTGTTGAACATTAGGGAGAGTCTATTCCTAGAGTCTGGAGGGCATGGAGTTAGCTTCACAGACTTTATCGCTCGCTTTGTTCGCCCAGAAGTCTTGTCAAAATAAGCCGCGAAATTCGCTAAGCGTGACGACCCGTTCGGTTTCGGTTTGGATAACTAGCCGACGACAGAAGCAGATTTAAGAAGCTTCTTCATTCCAGACACCCCGGTCATCCCTTTTGCAGAGCTCGTTGCTTCAGACGTCGATGAAGAGACGTTCTTCCTGGGGTTTATTGGCTTATGGTTGAACTGGTTCGTACTTCCGATGCACCCTCGCTATATGAGGCCGTCAGTCTTTTACCCAGCCCACCGTATAGTTGCGGGGATGTGTGTGGCCGTTGGGATTGCGGGGCTGGCTCATCTATACCATGGCCTGAGCTTAGCAGAGAATACTACTCAACCTGGAGTAAAACCTGTACATCTTCCGCTGCACTACTTTACGTCCTGGGTCGAAATGCACGTGCTTGGTGCTTTCGGAGTCCACAAACGGCCCCGTTTCTATGACAGTTATAACTTTCCCTGGGTCATGTTCCTAGTTGACGCTTCCGCGTTAGATCCGTTGCAGCGAGAGGCACGACGTCCGGTCCTTCGCCCGCGTATGGTCAGGGATAATATGACTTTTGTCGACAGAGTCTTAACTATCGGCAAGGAATCTACCAAGGTAGTGCAACCGCTGCGTGATACTTTCAAAGACGGGGCTCCTACGTTGAAGGCTCGGGGGATCCTGCACTTATATTCGATCAGGCCAGGCTTTCTAGTGTTCAGGAAAGGCGCATCGGCATTGTTCATAAGGTATAACCTATACAGTTTTGCTAAACAGTCGGGTTATGATCAGGGTGTCCCGCTCGAGGCTTTCTTAGCCGAGCCGGTTGCTGCGGAAGAGGGTATCCGCAGCGCGTTGCACAACTTTATGCGGCTAAACACGGGGTCTAGCTTTCTCATCAGCGAGCCAAGCTACGTGCCGAAAGCTTTGAATGCCTACGTGGCGTGATATCAGCATGCGACATGTGCTATTATCAGGGAAGAGAGACGACTATTACTTGATCATAAGGATGCTGTCCCAGCTAGTAATCCAACAGTTCCTTTGAAGCGACGGACCACCGTCCGTCCTTCCTTAAGAGAAGCTACTGCGGTTATGGTCCCGTACGCCTTCCCTGAGAAGCCTCCACCCCGTGTTCCTATAGAAACGGTAGCTGTAGCGTCCTCGGAGTCTGGCGTTGGTGTGGAAATCAGGACCTGCCGCCCAAAAATGCCCATTAAGCATAAGCTCTTGTCATCGGCCGCTGATGCTCGCTCGCAAAAGAAGAAGAAGTCGATGTTTTCTGTCGACGTCATATTTAGCCAGGAGCCACATTCTCCCTACAGTGAGGGCTTGTGCGAATACGGTACCAATGAGGGTTTGTTCGACACGCCTGTGACCGACACCGATCTTCAGGCTGCCCTCACAGCTTCCGAGAGACTGGCTCGCGAGGAAGCGGCGTTGATCACCATCGCGATATCAGGTATACTTCAATTGTATTCTTCCGCGTCTATCCCTTTTCTCTTTATTATGTTTGTATTGACGCTTTCTTCTTCAACAGGTATTTCTGCCAAAGAGGCTCTCGCAGCTTCCCTTAGGACATTCGAGGAGGAAGATAGGCTCCGCGCTTCTTTGGGTCATGGTATGAGTCGCTTCATTATACCCTTATTCTTTTTATTCATGCTCTGACCCTCTCCTTTACTTTATTGCAGGGACTACCTTGACTCAGGTTATTCCAAGTGCAGTGCCGATCCCGAGCAACGATGTAGCAAAACTTCCAGAGCCAGCTATTGTGGATCCAGCTCTCCCAACGTCACCGCAGGAGGCTTTGCTAAAGCAGCCGATGATGGACGCCGTAACGGCTCCAGAGGCAGAGCTTGGTTCGGACGACGACGTCCCCTTGTCAGAGGTCTTGAGAAGATCATTTCTCATTGCTCGGACCGAAAGGAAGCGTAGGAAGCATGTGGCAAGGGAACGCAATACCGGTTTGGCCGTAAGCAGCATTCCGGTTGCTGATACTCCTTCGGCGGATGTTCCCTCTGCCTTGTCTTCCGCCCGTAGATAGGTTGCACGTGCGGCTCGGGAAGAAACTAAAAGCTACTCCAAGCTAACGTAACACCGAGTCTTTTACTAGAACTTGATCTTCGAATTTTGACATATGCATTTTCTGCAGGGCCCAGTCTTGGCGATGGGATGACAGGTAAAACTCTGGCGGTTACAGTGCCCGAAGTTGCTACCCTTTCTCTGGAATCTGGGACTGTCCAGACCGCTGCCCTTTCTCCCTGTGGCTCCTTGGTATCCGCGGGCATCGCAAGCATCATGACGGCCCTCGTTGAGTCAAGGGATGAAGCTATAGGCGCGAAATCTGCTCTTCCGAGAGAGAGCGAAGAAGTCGTTACACCCGGTGACGCCTCGGTCATGGTTTTGGTCCATGATTTATCAGGTAGTCACTGGGTCACAATTTTCAAGCTTTTTCAATCCTGTTCAGCCCTTCTAATGATATTTTTTTGTCTTAAGTATAGGTGCGTTGAACCCTTAGGCTGTGCCGTCTGAAGAAGTGTCGCCAGTCGCCGCTCTGACAGTCACTGTCCCCTCTCTTTCTTTCGTGCCTTCTCAAATATTGGAAGGTATGGGTTTGCGACTTATCTGTTTTACTGTGGGTACCATCCTCCTTGTATTTACAGTATATTGTCACAACTCTGCAGGAGTCCTTTTCGACCATCTATACCAGGTGTTGAACCCTCATTTCTCCTTCCAGTCGGAAGTCATTCTGCCTCCTGGTATAGGTTAGTATATTCTTCAACTGACGTCTCTTCCTTTCTTTTAGACATGTTGTTACTAATTCTTTTTCATATTGGATATAGCGTTACGGGTCGAGGGATGGGGTGAAAGAACAATCGTGCCTCCGACGCTCCCCGTCCTGCCGCTTGTCACAGCTGGTATAATAAACTTCATCGATCATATGTTTCCTTCATTTCCTGAGTCGGCATTTGACTATAATTCATTTTGCAGCAATTGAACTGGCTCCCGTTCCCTTCGAGTCCCGCGTTCCGATGCCCGCAGGGCCCTTTGCCAAACACATATCTTCTAGGGACGCCGCAAACAGCCGTCGAATGTTGAGTGAATTCGTCGAAGGTCTTGATGCCGAGGTCCTTACATCAGCTGCAGATTTTGCTGTTGAAGTTAACCCAATGCTAGCGACACTTGTGAACTTCCATGATGAAGATCTTGTCGGCTCTTGGGTTGATTACTGCAGAAAGATCGAGGCTTGCCTGCACGAGATTGAGCTCCAGTGTCCAGATCTTGAAGTATTAAATTCAAACTCTCAGCGGACTGCTTTGATCGAGTGTAGTGTTCCTTTCATTCGCCATTTTGAACAAGAGGCGACATTAAGACGAAAGGAACATGAGGTGGCTTCCAGCGAATCCGTCCGACTGCACGCCCAGATTGAAGTGAATGCTGCACAGATAAAAGCTGTTTTTGACAGTCTCCAGAGATGTATTTCGGATGGGTTGACGCTGAGGCGAACGCTTGACTTCGCCGAGCGGGTCATGCAAGACTGTGAAGCTGTCATGCTAGAAGCCGATGGGAAGCTTACGTCCTGTTTATGGCAACGGGCTCAAGTGGAAGCGGAGTTGGCCGCGGCAGCTGATCACGAGAAAGGATTGAGAGGAATACGCGAGCGGCTTGCTGATTTGTTGAAGACGTCTCCTCCTCAATAACCGTATTTGTACCCCTCTTTTTTTACTGTAAACTTGCGGTTTATGAATAACAAGTATTTATTTTGATTCCATTGTGAAATGTATCTTATATTCACTTGAATTCATGAATAAAAGACCTAGTTCATTTTATATAGGCCCATCCCATTAGCTAATGCGTCTTGTAGATAGTTTACCTTGATCTCCTTGTAGAGCAGCGATAGCTTAGAAGACAAGTTCAGATCTGCCGCCTAAGACTTTTCAACTTTACGAGCCGTGAGAGTCTCATAAAGACTTTTCTCCTTACGAGTCGAGAGGATCCCCTAGGTGTCTTTTCTCCTTAGGAGTCATGAGGACTCCTAAGTTCATTTTCTCTTGAGAGTCATAAGGATCTCACAAGAGAACTTTTCCCGCTTACAAATCGAGAGGACTCGTAAGTTGTTGTTTCCTTCCTTGTCGAGATTCGACTTTGGAGAGTGTGGCCCATGAATAGTATGCAATAGTACATCTTAGACCGACTTGCAGGGCCCCAATGCTTAGGAAATAGGTCCTTATCCCTATTGCCTAAGGCTTTTTGCTATGAGTCGAGACGAATCGAGAAGTTCTCGCAATGACGCTAATTTCCTCATGAATCGAGACGAATCGAGAAGTACTCGCATGGGTGTCCTAACGTCATAGTTAACACCTGCTAATAAAAGTCCGTTAGGGTCTGTGGTACTAGGGTTTTTTACACATCGCACCGTCGTGTTGGTCGATATATTCCCCGATATACAATCTTACTGTTCGGGTAGCCTCGCGACTATTGTGTCTCTGATCCCTTCGGGGGCTAAACAAGACGTCTTCAAGTAATCTTCCGGGTAATATTACCGTCGAAAGAGCAAGCGTTAAGCATATTCCATGTCACTTTTTACTTGAGGTTAGGCTCAGTTTGAGAGCCCCGATGAGTCATGACTACTCCACGTTGGAGCGGGATGATCTCCGATGGTCTTTCAGGTCTCATTTGAGTTGTCGTAAAGACCCTGAAGCTAGGGATCTTCCTTTGCTTCGTTTGTTGACATTATGTCTGCAATATTGCGATGAATGTCGAGGTTGTCTCTGCGTTATCTGTGAACCGCCGAGATTTGGAACTAGGGGACTTTGCCATGGCTCCGTTTGTTGATGTCGCGCATGTATCCTGCTGGAGGGAGGAAGTGTTAGTTATGTATATGCTCTAGAGGCCATTGTACATATGATGTATATTATAGTGGATGCTTGGATATATATAGAGAGGACTTTCTTGCTCGACATGATAGTATGCTATCCGGTTGCTCTTTGTCAAAACATGTAGATTTGTATTGTGATACTGTCTTACTATCATATGTTGATAAAGCCCTTAGGATGTGTACTTGACTACTAGGACTATGATAGAGATCATACTAGAGGGGCCAGGGTAGTCTACAAGTACATCCTATAATTGTTCCTAGTCGAGGGTGTATCGAGACAGGGCATCGATACTCCAAAGTAGACTAGCGTATACGCCTCTTGACCCATATGATGGGCGTTGGATGATCTCACATCCATTGGTGTTTGACATCAAAGATGGTATACGGGTGCTCAGTGGAGACTGGGTACACTGAACGGACTCGCTGAGAACTCCTAGTTGGTATTATACCTATCGTCAGATAGCAGTTCTCTGGTAACACTGGTACAGGTTAGTCTGTAGACCCGAGATCGTCATAGAGACTTGTGTGATTCCCACTGTAGTTTGATTTCCACCTTACCACGTTCAAGAGAACGTGCAAAACGATGGCTTTTGGGTACAGTCCCGAATCACATGGAGGCAATGAGCGATAGGAGGGGTTTCGTCTCTCCTGGTATTGGGGGTTGATGTTGCGCTGTGCTCGATTGGCTATAACAGGAAGTCCCTGGCCAGGGCTGATATGGAGATCTACTGGTAAGTATTATCAGTAATTTCTCGACCCGTTATGAGCCTCACATCGACACGACTTATCAGTTACTGGGGTCTGATGTTTACCACCCCTAGACTGGATATACGACATATCAAACGAAGAAACCGGACTGTACGGTAGTGTTACTGATTGGATTCACAGGAGTGTGAGTAGACTTGCTTGTTGATCTTCTGATCACTCAATACCCGGGTGGCCGTTACGTTTAGCTGACTGCTGACGGCTTTTGAGTGACTGATATGATCACCACCTACTGCCGGAGTATTGACGAGTCTTTAGAGTCCTATATAGAGGTTTCCTGGCTCAGGCGAAACGGAGGAGGAGCACATATGAGATATGTGCGGGACCGAGATTAATACGTTTATTTGATACCATATTCTATTATCGCGATATGTGATATCGGCCGGTTATATGTGATATAGCCGGGTCATCGGATCAAGTGTTAATTCGATGAAATGATACATATTATATTAGTCGGTTATATGTGATATAGCCGGATTATTAAATCAAGTGTTGATTTAATAATTTAATGTATAATTATATATTTGATATATTAAATTGCATTAACTAATATATGCTCACATAAGTAATTCTTTTTCTCACTTTTGATACATTTAATATATATGTGATATATGTTTAATGTATTGTTTTATTTTGTTCACAAAATTATATATGTGATATATAATAATGTGACATGCTAGGTTACACATGCAACATGGGTGTATGAGACTAACGCCATGGTTATGATAATGTTGAGTTTATATTTATTTTAAGTAATTCAAAAACATTTGGACATTTGTCATGGTTAAGCTTGGATGAAGCTTGTAGAATCATTGACTAAGTCCACTTGTTTTGTTTTACCTAAAATATTTATTAACCTAACCCTAATCACTTAGCCATGGTTTATTCTCTACATGGGTTAAGAATGACATAAACTCACCATGGTTGCCTTTCTAACCTCAAGCTCATTATTCATTCATCTTCTTCTTTCTTCATCTCCTTCAAGCTCTCTTTCTTTAGTTTTGAGGAGATAAAGAAAATAGTGAGAAATTAAATTCTAAAGTGAGCGAAATTCCTACTTCATCATCCTCTTCTATACTAGCCATATAGTTTAGGGTGTTAGCTTCACTAATTCCATATTAGTGAAGTAATAGCTTGAGTCCATGTTTTCTCGACGCAGATCATCATAGATTTGAAGATTTCTAGCTAGCATGCATCATACATCTTGTGAAGCCTCTCAAAAGTCCGGGAGTTCGTTGATCGCAGCGAAGAGACCACAACAAGTAGCTATAGAAGGGAAGGAACGGACTACAAAGGTTGTAATCCCTACTCACTTAGTTGTAAAGTTGTTTACATCTTGTTTTCATATGATTCTCTAGTTATAGATTCTAGGTTAGGGTTCTTTTAGCATGGAAAAATTTTAAATTGGCATGGATGATACCACCCGAAACCTTGCTGTCGTGCTCAGGAACTCTACAGTGGTATCAGAGCCAAGGTAGAGAATTAGACGGATATTGTAGGATTACGAAACCGAAACAACTCCGAAACACCCGATTTAAAACCCTAGATTCTGTCGAATTTTTTAAAGTGTCAAAAATTTTTTTAAGCAACTGCAGAATGTTGTATGAGATACAACATGAATACAGTGAAAAATTCAACCTCCCTCGCTGGAATTTGGTTGGCCACAAAGCTTATGAAAGCGGCATGCTCGGCCAAAATGTGGTTAAATTTTTCAGTGTGTTACAGTCTCTGGGTTTTGGTGTTTCAGGTGTCGCTAGTTTTTGCTAAAAATTCATGTGATGTCAATTTTCTGCAAAGGCTATTCGGAGTGTTTCATATTCATAATTCTAGTTTTGTTTTGGGTATTTTAGACGGTGTTAAAAAGTTCGAACGGATATCAAATACCCACTTTAACCCTCGCTGGAAATTTTCCAAGAGTTGGATTTTTTTCAAATTAAAGAACATTCAAAAATCATGCAAGTAATGCGGTGGACCCTCAAGAAGAACGAAACCCTAACTCGATTCTGTTATACTGAGCAGGAAAACGTTGGTTCCGTTCTTTCTTATAATTGTTATAAGACTGAGCAGAAAATAGGGGAATATCTGGATTCCTACGCCGCCCAAACGAAGAACAAGTATGTTGATACATCTTCTTCGGATGTGTTTGTTATCGAGAACTGTTTCTCAGTTCACTCTACGTCATGGATATTAGATACTGGATCGGGATCCCACATATGCAATATGTTACATGGGCTAAAGAAAGGTAGAGAGCTGGGAAAGGGTGATCATTCCGTAAGAGTAGGGAATGGTGCAAATGCTGCAGCCAAAACTGTTGGCGAATATCACCTTGTATTACCAAATGGTAATTCATTGATTCTGAACGAATGCTATTACATACCGACCCTAATATGCAATCTTATATCAGTTTCTTTATTAAGTAAAGTAGGATAAAATTTTGTAGTACATGATAATGTTATGAACATCATCCTGAATCAAAAGTTGATTGGATCAGGTTCATTAAATAATGGCAAATACGTTCTAAATCAAACCACAGTTCTTAACATACAAAACACACACAAGAGGAAGAGTTCAGAAATGAATGAATCCTTCTTGTGGAATTATAGACTAGGTCATATCAATGCGACACGACTAGCTAAGTTATATAAGGATGGATATTTGAATTCGTTCGAATTTTCATCTTATGACACTTGCCAGCCATGTCTCAAAGGCAAGATGACCAAAACTCCGTTTACTAGACACGGAGAAAGAGTTGCGGAACTCTTGGAACTGATACATAGTGATGTATGTGGTCCTATGTCTATATATGCCAGGAATGGTTCCTCATACTTCATTATATTCACTGACGATCTCTCAAGATACGGACATTGTTGAAACACAAGTCTGAAGCTTTTGAGAAATTCAAAGAATATAAGCACGAAGTCGAGAACCAGACGGGTAAAAGTATTAAAATCCTACGATCTGATTGGGGAGGAGAATACTTGAGCACGGAATTCCGTGACTATCTAAAAGAGAATGGGATTCTCTCTCAACTTACTCCTCCGTATACACCACAGCACAATGGTGTATCGGAACGGAGGAATCGCACCCTCTTAGATATGGTGCGCTCTATGATGAGCACTACTGAGTTGCCTATTTCATTTTGGGGTTATGCGCTTGAGACAGCAGCATACCTATTGAATCAAGTTCCATCTAAATATGTATCTACTACACCATATAAGATATGAAGTAGGAAGAGACCATATCTTCAACGAGTTAAGATATGGGGTAATCCGATCTATGTCAAAAGGAAAAATTCGGACAAACTCAAGGCACGATCAGTTCTATGCAAGTTTGTGGGATATCTAAAGAATTTACAAGGATATATTTTCCACCAAGCTGAGAAACAAAAGGTGTTTGTTTCTTAATATGCCACCTTTTTAGAAAATGAATTTCTAGTAAAAGAAATTAGTGGTAAAGAGGTAGAGCTGGAAGAAGTTCCAGCAGCACAAACTACAACTGAAAATTTAATGGAACCAGATGATTCGATAACTCCCAACGAACCCCAGCCTCTCCGCTAATCTAGTAGGGTTTCTTATCCACCTGTGAGATACTATGGTTTTCTCATTGATGGTGGGAGCAAAGATTTCATCATGGAAGATGATAACCCAACTAGCTTCGAGCAGGCCATCATGAGTGGGGACTCTGTGAAGTGGCTGGATGCAATGCTATCTGAGATGGAATCCATATACACCAACAAAGTATGGACTTTAGAAGTTGCTCCTGAAGGGGTAAAACCCATTGAGAGCAAATGGATCTTTAAGAAGAAACTTGGTGTAGATGGAAAAGTTGAGACTTTCAAAATTAGACTTATTGCAAAAAGTTTTCGTCAACGACCATATGTGAATTATGATGAAACATTTTCTCCAGTGGCTATGCTTAAGTCCATACGGATCCTACTTGCCATTGCTGCATACCATGACTACGAAATTTGGCAAATGGATGTTAACACCACCTTTCTAAATGGTGATTTAGAAGAGAGTGTGTACATGACTCAGCCAGAGGGCTTCGTAGACAGTGGGAGCAGCGGAAAGGTGTGCAAGCTGCTTAAATCCATCTACTTGTTAAAGAAGGCATCGCAGAGTTGGAACATCTATTTTGATGTGGTAGTCAAAGAGTTTGACTTCATCAAAATATAGATGAACATTGTATATACAAGAAGGTGGCAGAGAGTAAGGTTGTCTTCCTTGTATTGTACGTGGATGACATACTCTTGATAGGAAATGATGTTCCTATACTGCACTCGGTCAAGCTCTTCTTATCACAAAGATTCTCAATGAAAGATATAGATGATGCCTCCTACATCTTAGGGATTAAGATCTATAGAGATAGATCTAAACGGATACTGGGATTGTCCAAATTTAGGTACATTGACACCATTCTAAAGAGGTTTAGTATGGAAGAATTCAAGCGTGTGAATTTACCCACAATCTCTGGACTCACTCTCTCCAAAGAGATGTCTCCTAAGACTGATTTGGAGAGAGCTCGCATGCAAGGGATACCCTATGCTTCGGCAGTAGGCTCTATCATGTACGCGATGCTATGTACCAGACCCGATGTAGCATACTCACTAAGTATAGTGAGTAGGTATCAAGCAAATCCAGGAGAGAGTCACAGGACAGATGTGAAGAACATTCTCAAGTACTTGATAAGGACTAAAGAGATGTTCTTGGTGTCTGGTAACGGAGAACTCCAAGTGGAGTCATTTACCGATTCGAGCTTCCAAAGTGATAGGGACGACTTTAAGTCGGTCTCGGGATTTGTCTTTACCCTCAATGGAGGGGCGTTTTGTTGAAAGAGTTCCAAACAGGAAACTGTGGCAGACTCGACGATGGAGGCTGAATACATGGCTGCCAACGATGCTGCCAAAGAGGCTGTCTGGATGAAGAAGTTCATAAACGAACTTGGAGTGGTTCCATCCATCAAGCATCCAATACCTTTATATTATGATAACAATGGAGCAGTGGCTTTTGCCAAAGAACCCAGGTCCCATCAGAGATCCAGGCATATTATGAGGGGGTATCACCTGATCCGGGAGATATTTGATCGCCGGGAGATCGAGGTCAGGAGAGTTGACACGAAGAACACAGCGGATCCACTCGCGAAGGCTATACCCCATATACAATTTGAGAGACTCTTCGGAATGTTGGGTATGAGATACTACAACAACTGGCCTTAGTGCAAGTGGGAGATTGTTAGATATGAATATGCCCTAGAGGCCATTATTGTACATATGATGTATATTATAGTGGATGCTTGGATATATATAGAGAAGACTTTCTTGCTCGACATGATAGTATGTTATCTGGTTGCTCTTTGTCAAAACATGTAGATTTATATTGTGATACTGTCTTGCTCTCACATGTTGATAAAGCCCTTAGGATATGTACTTGACTACTAGGACTATGATGGAGATCATACTAGTAGGGCCAGGGTAGTCCACAAGTACATCCTATAATTATTCCTAGTCGAGGGTGTATCGAGACAGGACATCGATACTCCAGAGTAGACTAGCGTATACGCCTCTTGACCCGTATGATGGGCAATGGATAATCCCACATTCATTGGTGTTTGACATCAAAGATGGTATACGGGTGCTCAGTAGAGACTGGGTACACTGAACGGACTCGCCGAGAACTCCTAGTTGGTATTATACCTATCGTCAGATAGCAGTTCTTTGGTGACACTGGTACAGGTTAGTCTGTAGACCCGAGATCGTCATAGAGTCTTGTGTGATTCCGACTGTGCTTTGATTTCCACATTACCACGTTCAAGAGAACGTGCAAAATGGTGTCTTTTGGGTACAATCCCGAATCACATGGAGACAATGAGTGATAGGAGGGGTTTCATTTCTCCCAGTATTGGGGGTTGATGTTGCGCTGTGCTCGATTGGCTATAACAGGAAGTCCCTGGCCAGGGCCGATATGGAGATTTACTGGTAAGTAGTTTCTCGATCCGTTATGAGCCTCATATCGACATGACTTATCGATTACTGGGGTCTGACGTTTACCACCCTTAGACTGGATATGCGACATATCAGACGAAAAGACCGAACTGTACTGTAGTGTTTTTGATTGGATTTATAGGAGTGTAAGCAGGCTTGCTCATTGATCTTCTGATCGCTCAATACCCGGGTGGCCGTTACGTTTAGCTGACCGCTGACGGTTTGTGGGTGACTGATATGATCACCACCTACTGCCGGAGTATTGACGAGTCTTTAGAGTCCTATATAGAAGTTTCCTGGCTCAGGTGAAACGGAGTAGGAGAACATATGAGATATGTGCGGGACCGAGATTAATACGTATATTTGATACCGTATTCTATTCTCGCGATATGTGATATCGGCCGGTTATATGTGATATAGCCGGGTTATCGGATCAAGTGTTGATTCGATGAAATGATACATATTATATTAGTCGGTTATATTTGATATAGCCGGATTATTAAATCAAGTGTTGATTTAATAATTTAATTTATAATTATATATTTGATATATTAAATTACATTAACTAATATATGCTCACTTAAGTAATTCTTTTTCTCACTTTTGATACATTTAACATATATGTGATATATGTTTAATGTATTGTTTTCTTTTGTTCGCAAAATTATATATATGATATATAATATTGTGACATGCTAGATTACACATGCAATATGGGTGTATGAGACTAACACCATGGTTATGATAATGTTGTGTTTATATTTGTTTTAAGTAATTCAAAAACATTTGGACATTTGTCATGGTTAAGCTTAGATGAAGCTTGTAGAACCATTGAGTAAGTCCACTTGTTTTGTTTTACCTAAGATATTTATTAACATAACCCTAATCATTTAGCCATGGTTTATTCTCTACATGGGTTAAGGATGACATAAACTCACCATGGTTGTATTTCTAACCTCAAGCTTATTATTCATTCATCTTCTTCTTTCTTCATCTCCTTCAAGCTCACTCTCTTTAGTTTTGAGGAGATAAAGAAAATAGTGAGAAATTAAATTCTAAAGTAAGCAAAATTCCTACTTCATCATCCTCTTCTATACTAGCCATATAGTTTAGGGTGTTAGCTTCACTAATTCCATATTAGTGAAGTAATAGCTTGAGTTCGTGTTTCCTCGACGTAGATCATCATAGACTTTGAAGACTTCTAGCTAGCATGCATCACACATCTTGTGGAGCCTCTCAAAAATCCAGGAGTTCGTTGATCGTAGCGAAGGGACCACAACAAGGAGCTATAGAAGCGAAGGAACGGACTATAAAGGTTGTAACCCTACTCACTTAGTTGTAAAGTTGTTTACATATTGTTTTCGTATGATTCTCTAGTTAAAGATTCTAGATTAGGGTTCTTTTAGCATGACAAAATTTTAAATTGGCAAGGATGATGCCATCCGAAACCATGCTGTTGTGCTTAGGAACCCTACAGGAAAAGTGCTGCCGTGATCTCTAGGTTGTGGATGCTACCATCGAAACTTGGAACTAGGGACTTTTCCATGGCTCCGAGATAGTCTCTAGGTTGTCTGTGAACCGTCGAGATTTGGAGCTAGGGGACTTTGCCGTAGCTCCGTTTTGCTGACGTTGTATCTTCTTCTGGTTGGAACGAGATGAAGAACGCTGTTGTTGATTTCTAGACTGTAGATGTAGCCATTGAGATCTGGCTTCCTTTTGACGGAGCCTGGTGGGACAATATGGTTCCCTTTTCGTTTGTGCCCATGGATTTTATATAAGGGTCAATATGATCTCACCTGCAGGGCAGAAATTTCATTTCATTTTTTTATTTCTTTCCACGATACCCTATCATTTCAGCTTTTTATATCACGAAAGTCTCGATTGCCCAATCACTTCTGCTATTTTTTCACGGTACCCAATCATTTCGGCTATTTTTCTTTTTCTTTACACGCTGCTTTTTATTACGAGTTTCCCAATCATTTCGGCTATTTTTTTATGCTTATATTTTTCTTAATGATATATTTTTGCAAATTCCCCTATTATTTCGTCTATTTCATATGCATTTTTAGCTCGCTGATTTTTTGCTGCGAGTATGGAACTCAAGACCTGATACCAATCTTAGCATTACCATCGCTGTGACTGGAATAATGCCAGGAGCGAATCATCATTTGCCGTGAAGGGACTTGGAATTTGATACCGATTTAGGCATCGACATCGCTACCACTGGGACATTGCCAGGAGCGAATCATCATTTGCCTTTGTCGGTTTGAACAAAGGTGGCTTAGCAAATAGGGTTAGGATCCTGTCGACTAAGGCTTTTAAAGTCATGAGGATTCCTAAGTGTATGCTCTCTTATAAGTCATAAGGATCTTACAAGAGTATTTTCTTCTTATAAGTCGAGAGGACTTACAAGTGTCGTTCGCTAAATAAGGAAATTTCACGCCATTGGTGGAACTCGGTAGGGAAAATATTTATTTATGTCCATGGATTGTATACAAGGGCCGATATTGAACCGTTTGTAGGGCAACTTGGGGAGTGTGATGGCTTAAGAACAGGTTCAGATCCCTGTAGCTTAAGGGTTTTGAATCCTATGCGCCGTGAGAGTCTCATAGGGGGATTCTCCTTACGAGTCGTGAGGATCTCGTAAGTGCAATTTCTCCTTAAGAATATTGGGGATCTCTAAGTGTGTTTCTCTCTTGTGAGTTATAAGGATCTCACGCAGGTATTTTCTCCTCACAAGGTTGAGAGGACCTTGCAGGTGTCTTTAGTTTAATAAGATTGCGCCATTTCGGGATTTCACAAACTCGCCGGTAGTCCTGCTGTTTTTACTCATGGCGCCTTTTCGGATTTTCATCCGTACCCATTTCGCTTGTGGATGTACCTTTTTTTTGGCGAGGAAACTCTCAAGAATAGTTTCGCCGCATGTGGCCTGTTTGTTCGTCCGGTGGGATTTGAGTCGCAGTCCTCACCGCTGGGACTTGTGGACTTGCACTCCACTATAGCCGTGTTTGAGGCAACGTTGTTAGTTTAGGGACTTCTCGGCCCGTTGTTAGTTTAAAGACATCTCGGTCCAATGTCAGTTTAAGGACATCTCGGTCCACAGCTAGTTTAAGGACGTTGTGGTCCATGGTACTTTTGAGGCGAAGTTTCGCTGAATACTACTTATAGAGTTTGGACTCAGGGAGATAGCGAGCGGACACGAGCGTCGTCATCCATCATTAACCTGAGCCATGACTTGTCAAGCATAGTATTTCTCAAGGAACTGGCCATTTATTGGCCGGAAAGGTCTTTCGCCATGCATATACATGAGCAAGTAGGCCCCACCTTAGCAGAACTTGTCTATGATGTACGAGCCCTCATAGCTTGGCTCGAATTTCCCCTGTTTGGCACAGTTGGGGATCATAAGTCTTTTTACGACTAACATGAGTTTGCCTTGGCGGAATGTTCGTCCTAGTCAGTCTTTCATATAAGCGCGTCATCCTTGCTTTGTAAGCTTCTAGGTTTTGCTGCGCCATAAGACGAGTTTCATCGAGAGCATCAAGTTCCTCGAGCCGAAGATGGGCATTTTCTTCATTCGTCAGCTCGTATCAAACTTCTACTCATAAAGAGGGTAGCTCTATCTCCAAGGGAAGTACTGCTTCCGTGCCAAATACCAACGTGAATGGCGTTGTATTCGTGGCTGTCTTGAACATGGTCCGATAAGCCCAGAGAGCTCATGCAATCTCTCATACCAGTCCTTTTTATTTCTGGATATCGTTTTCTTTATGATCTTTGTCAAGGTCTTGTTGAAAGCCTCAGCTAGACCGTTAGCCTGGGGATTATAAACTGAAGAATATCTCCAATCTATTTTATGCTGCTTTATGAAACGGCTGATCTTATGGCTTCTGTAGGCTGGCCCATTATTCGAGATGATCCGCCGCGGAGTGCCAAACCGGTAGATGACAAGCGTCCTGAAGAAATAGAGGATGTTCTCCTTCTCCACTTCCCTTAATGGTATTTCTTCTGCCCATTTAAAGAAGTAATCGGTTGTTGCTAGTATGAACCGATATCCCTTGGATGATGCTGGCTCGATAGGCCCGATTATATCGATTCCCCACATTTTGAATGGCCAGCTAGCCAATGTTGGGTGTAGCGGATTCGGATGCTTGTGGATGAAGTCCCCGTGAATTTGGCACGAGTGACACTGCTTCGCATATTCAAGGCAGTCCTGAATCATCGTGGGCCAATAGTAACTCATTCTTTTGATCTTCAGCTTCATCTTTGGCCCAGCTTGATGGAACCGCAGAGTCCGTCATGAGTTTCTTGAATGACCCTTCTTGCTTCTTCCAGTCCCAGACATCTCAGCCATAGACAATCGAACGATATCTTATAAAGAGTACCATTGACGAAGGCAAAAGACAGGGTTCGCTTCATGAGCCGATGTCTTGACGACGCGTCTTCGGGCGTTCGATGGGTTTGAAGTAGTCTATGAAGACTTCTCTCCAATCCTTCGCCCTTTCTTCATTCTCCAATTGGAAGGCCTCTTGTTCGATTGCTTCCTCTCTTTTAGACGTCTTCGAAGATATTTCTGCTGGTGCGAGAATCCGGCGGCTTTGCATAATGATCTTTATGTCATCGAGGTTTTTGTCGGCCAGTTCTTTAGCGAGCTTGGCTAACGCATCCTCCTTACTATTTTCCGCACGTGGTATGCTTTCCAGGGTGTAGGAGGGGATTTGCGTCAGCAATTGCTGCACTCTTTCACCATCCCTGATGAGTTCTGGCTTGCATGTCTTGTAGTCGCCATTTACTTGGCTAACGACCAGTTGGGAGTCTCCATATATGAGGAGGTTTTCGATCCCCATGTTGACAGCAATCTCGAGACCTGCTATCAAAGCTTCATACTCAACTTCATTGTTTGTTCTTGGCTCTGTTAAGGAAAGGGCAAAACGCATAATCCCTCCTTGTGGAGTCACAAAGATAAGGCCCACCCCGGCTTTAATCATGGGGTGTTTTGCTTTCACTTCTTCAAGGAGGACGCTCCATCGAAGTAGAGTTCCCATCGGGTATCATTCCCTTCTTTCTCCCTGTCAATTGAGTCAAACGCGTGTTTTTCCGGCAACTCGTAGTTCAAGGGAGAGTCGGCAGGTATCGGATGCTCAGCGAGAAAGTCGGCGATGGCCTGGCCTTTTATTGCCTTGAGGGGTCGATATACTATCGAGAACTCTATCAAGAGGAGGGCCCATTTAGCAAGCCTCCCGGTTAATATGGCTCTCGACATCAAATATTTGAAAGGATCCACCTTTGATATGAGATGAACCTCATGTGCAAAGGCGTAATGTCGAAGCTTCGTTACCGTGATGATCAATGCCAGGCAATACTTTTCGATTGAGGAGTAGTTGTTTTCTGCCCCCAGGAGAACTCGACTCAAATAGTAGAGAGCTCTCTCTTTACCCCGGTCGTTCTCCTGTGTTTATAACACGCCTAAAAAACCTTCAAGGGCTGTTGTGTATAGGATGAGGGGCTTTCCCTTGACCGGAGCGGTCAATACCGGCGGGTTCTGCAGATATTGCTTGATTTCGTCCAGTGCACTTTGTCATTTGCGATCCCAAACGAACGGGGTTCCTTTCTTCATTAGATGACTGTAGGGGCGGCATTTTCCAGAGAGGTTAGCTATGAACCGCCGGATATACGCGAGCTTTCCTTGAATAGACCTCAGTTGTTTGAGAGTTCTTGGTGCGGGCATTACCATAATCGCCTTGATCTTTGACGGGTCTATTTCGATGCCCCGGTGTCGTACAATGAATCCCAGGAATTTGCCCGAGGAAACTCCAAATGCGCATTTCAGAAGGTTCATCTTCATATTATATTTCCAAAAGCGATGGAACACTATTTTCAAATGCTCCCGGTGTTCCTCATATGAGTTTCTCTTCACCATGAGGTCGTCGATATAACATTCAACAATCTCATGTACAAGGTCGTCGAAGATCTTTGTCATGGCCCTCTGATAGGTGGCCCCGGTGTTCTTCAGACCAAAGGGTGCCACTTTGTAGCAGAATATACCCAGCGGAGTCCGAAAAGCAATGTGCTTTTGGTCTTCAGAATGCATCTTGATTTGGTTGTACCCTGAGGATCCATCCATGAAGGAGAAGACTTCGTGGGTGGATGTGTTATCGATCATCAGCTCGGTAACAGGCACTGGGAAGTCATCTTTCGGACAAGCTTTGTTGAGATTCTGAAAATCTACGCAGATGCGTACTGTCCCATTTTTCTTCATTACCGGAACGATATTGGCGATCCAGTCAGGGTATTGAGCTTCTTGGATGAAGCCGGAGTCAATTATCTTCTTGACTTTGGCATTTATACTCATCTCAAGCTCGATCCGCATTCTTCTTGGCGCCTGTTTGACTGGCTTGACGTCCGGCGATATCGCCAGTTTATGCACAGCTATCTCTGGATCTAATCCCGGCATCTCAGAATAGTTCTATGCAAAACAGTCTTTATACTGCATAAGCACGTCCTTTAACGTGGCTACATGTTGTTGCGCCACGGCAGCGCCCCGGCCGTCTATCCGAGGCCAAAATGCGGAATCAAAATTTTTCTTAACTTTAAACTGGCGCTACCACGGACAATATACCCGGATCGAAACCATTAACCGATCTAGCTAAATAGAGAAAGGGGAGAGATATACCGAGTGATCCAAGTCCTCCGGTCTTCTCGTCATCGTCCCGATCTGCCGCGGAAACTCCGGTTGTCGCATCCTTGCCGGAAGGGCACCACATCGTCTGTATCTTTAACGGGCTCCCACCTCAATACCGAGGAAACTCGGGCACGAAGCTGGCAAGTCGACGTGCCCAAGACTTGCTGTAGAAAGTGTAGTGCTTTGTCTCTTTGAGGTTATGTTGCCTTGATGGAGGAATCAAGATGATATGAACTTGGGGATTTTTGGTAGCAATGGATAAATGAGATGGATGATTAATTTCCCACACCAAATGAAACTCTCTCATTTTTCCTCCTCTCCCAAATTGTGGCCGGCCATCATCAAATGGAAATGGTGGAGGAGGCAAAGTAAATTACAAGAGGGAGGTGAGTGTAGGAGATAGAAATGGTGACCACATCCATAAAGCAAAGAAACATCAACCATACTTAAAACCCATACCCTTTCAAATCTCAATAAAGCACCATTATGGATGAAAAACAAAAATGCTTATCATAATGAATACAAGTGCAAGAAACCCCCTCCACAAATGTTATTTGCAAACTTGCAAATAACCCCCTCCATCGGAAAAGTCCGGCCGGGAAAGAACAAAGAAAAACCGGCCGGAACGGAATGCAAACTGGCAACTCCAGAAAACTGGTCCCGTAATAAATTACAGGAAAACCCCGATACTGTGCATACACACCCGCATCTGTATTCCGTCCGGATACAAATGCAATGAGACAAAATCTACACTGTACTAAACTAGGATCCGGCTTAAACCAAAGCCGGCTAGTAAAGTTTGTCCGATCCTGATCCGTGCAATACCGCACGTATCAGATCGAACCCTGCCATATTACTATATGGCCACTAGTACAAAACTGTCCGATCCTGATCCGTGCAATACCGCACGTATCTGATCGGACCCTGCCATATCTCCATATGGCTTCTACAGCGTTTCGCCCGAAAGCTTGAGTAACTGAAAGTGTGGTGGACTCTAAAGACTCGTCAATACTATGGTTGTGGATTTAACCACTAGCACGTCAGAGGTATAAGCCAATACGTGACGGGCCACCAGCTATTGACCAAAAGGGACGTCGATGAGCGAACTCATCCTGACACCCTACTGAGCCTGTCAGTGACAATATCCGTACAGTCCGGTCCGTTCTTCTATGAGCATCGCATGGCGGGCCTAGGGGTTGGTAAAAGTCCGACCCCCAAAGGCGGTACAAGTCGTGTCGGAGTGTAGCCCAGAACGCCCTGAGATACTACTGGAATACCTACCAGTAAATCTCCTGCCTCGGCCGAGGGATTTGCGTAATGGTTCTCCTAGACACAGCGCGACCTCACCCCCAATACCGGGAGAGACGAACCCCTGAAGATCCGCTCACTGCCTCCATGTGGCTCGGGACTGTACCCAACTAAAATATGTTTGCACGACTCCTTTGAGCCGTGGTAGGGTAGTAATCAAAGCACAGTGGGAACTCACACGAGACAAATGACGATTTCAGGTCGATGAACTAACCTGTACACATGTCACCAGGGAACTGCTATCTGACATCTGGTATAAGACCAACTAGCAGGTTCCCGGCGAGTCCTGTCCGGTGTACTCATAACCCAATGAGCACCTGTATACATCTTAGGTGAACCAACTGACACCAGTGGCTTGTGAGACCGGCCACCGCCCCTCGTCGGGGTCTCGACTGTATACACTAGTCTACTAATGGAGTATCGATGCCCTGTCTCGAAACTCCTACGACTAGGGACCTTTTAAGGATGTGCTTATAGACCGCCAGCTCTCACGTATATGATCGCCATCATACTGCTGGTAGTCAAGCAAGAATCCTAGGGGCTCTATCAACGTGTAATAGCGACATGTCAGGTCACCTAAAGCAATACACGATGATAAAGATAAACCAGATAGCATACTATCATCTCGAGTAAGACTGTCCTACCGGGATAGGTCCTCCCTCAATCATTGCAATCACGTTCCTGTGATCCAATAATTGACTCTGAGGGCACTATCTCCAACAATCTCCCACTTGCACTCAAGGCTAATTATTACGATGTCGCATACTCACAGCCCGTGTGATACCGAACACCCAACTCCTCTACTAGTCAGTCTCACAAAGCCTGTTTGCGAAACTATTGCGCTCGAGGAAAAGCCTCAGTGAGTGGATCCGCTGCGATGTTTCTTTCTATGTCTCTCTATATCTCAAGTTCGCAGAGAAAACCATCTCCCGAAATGAGCAATACCTGTCTTAGAGTATGTCTGGATATCTGATGGGACCTAGCTCATAAATGAACTCCAAATCCAAACTTCTTAGACTGTATCGATAACTGAACTCAATCAGTACCCAGCGCCATGCTTCCCTCAGTATCGCCTTGGACCACCTGTCCAAAATACTGCCCCTCGTCAGAAGGAGAAACTATAACTCTGACAGCCACTCTGCCATCCATGTCACCTTGGAAGCCTGGAATGATAACCGTCTCCTAAAAGAGGCTGTCGTTATCACATCCCTAGAACATCAACTTATGTTCTAAAACTGCTTCCGACTGTTTCTCCAGGATTGGATTAATATCAACTTATTGCACCTACTGCAAGAACAACATCTGGTGTGGTACTTGACATCTCATGATTGACTCAATTGCCTAAGCAAGTGATCTGCCAATCATGCACATCCCTCTCTACTTTAGTCTATAAGACACCTTCAGAGAGGGTGACTCCATTACCTGCAGGTACACTACCATGCCAGGAGTCGTCCATTCTAAATACTCTTAGAATGCTGTCAAAGTACCCTGATTGGGAAACCACCCAAATCTGGATCTAAAACCATAGGTCTAGTAACCAGTATGTCTGATATAATGTCCAAGTCCCATGTGGAGAAACCACTGTGTGACGACCAAAATATAACCGATAGTAGTATAGGAATATCACTTCCTACTACCTTCTCAACAGATCCATCCCCTATTCTGATGACGTCAAACCTATGACTGTCACATCAGAAACAGATGATCTAACTCCGCTATATCTGCTTTAGTCTATAAATAGACATAAGCCTGATGTCTACCAATGCTTCCGCTGCTCCCACTGACTACGAAAACCCTCTGGCAGAGTCATATAGATGTGCACTTCTAAAGCTAGTTTAGAACGACGTTATACCCATCCTCCTGCCGGGTCTCGCAGTCTGGAACAACAACAATGGCAAGTGTGGGTAAACAAGAACTTCCCTGTCACCGTCCTTGAGGCTACCGGAGTACCTCTCGGGTACCTGAAGTTACCCACCTTATCTGCGGAGTGGCCAATGGAATGTCAAATCAGATTGAATCTTTAGGTTCCTTATCAAATCTTCAGTAATCGTTCGCGGTTCTGGAATCGCTTCCAGTTCTACCATACTCCCACTACTGTTTTCTGAAAAATAACCATTTCTTTTTAAAATGTGGCGAGTTAAGAACAATATCACTATTGATCTTTCTTATGGTAGAAAGTCAACCCTCGTCATAGCCTGGGTCAACCCACAAACAGCCATTACAGAAACGTGCCTTGAGTTGTCCAGTGTCTGGTTTTAATCATAAGCCGGACAGCTCCCCGTACCATAACAACGTTAAGATATGAACTGTTCTACATCCAATATAGAACCAGAGGCACTGATTTAATTGAACCAGATTCAAATCATGCAGCTGTCTCCAGTGCATGTCAACTAAATGGAGAGAGGCCGATCAGCGTTACTCAACTTAGGAATGCTTCCAATTATGAGTAACCTGAAAGAGAAGCAAGTTCTCATTACTATTAACTGAATACCATACACAAGTATCTACATCTTCGATCACTTTGAAGAATCCCGATACTTGCTATACCTGGTTCTCTACTCTATTCAAATACCTATAACTCCTCAAAACTTAGACCCTGTGTTTCTACGAAACACATGTCTAAGAACTAGAGAAGTTAAAAGTAAATAGAATATAGTATGAGGACCAACCCCTCTGTCCTAATGGACACTGGATAACATACAATACTCTGTATAAGTCCGCTGAGTCTAACAACTCTTTCACTGTGTGTCGTAGGTTGAAAACTGTACTTATGGTTAAGAAGAATTACACCGCTGTTTGATGCTCCTTACCTAACCATCCACTGATATAGGTAAATGTCATCGACATAATATCAAAAGGTATATCTCACTCTATGAAAATAGACGTACAGATATATCAATTTGAAATTGGTGCACAACAGCGGATATTCAAAACCAAATATTTGCCGACCGGCAAACAGCCCAGGTGATCTCCTCAAATATCACCGATTACAACGAATCCCGATATAGTGAGGATGATCACCCAATTCCTAATAACTTACTCCCACTCATCATCTGTAAAACCATACAGGTGTGAGAATCAAATCTGGTAAATACATGTCCTGGAGCAAGTGTCTAATCGGGAAATCAGTTTTCTTTTAACAGAACACAGTTGAACTTGAAACATTGAAATGTTTCGGTGGGGTATTCCGGTATTCTTAGTAATGCCTCTTCCATTATCCAGATTCACAACTATAACCGTATAATTGTTTGCCACCTCTCCAAATCCCTTAATATGTCTTTAGTCATTACCTTCTGCACACCCCTTTAGGCTAAATGGTTTTCTTCCTTCCCTACCGTTCGGCACCAGCCTATGGTTTGGAAGAAGACTATCCAATAAGCATAATGGGTGTATTGTCCTAATCCTAGGAGCACTCGCAATGCGAGAGAAGGTGAAGATAAAAGACAACCGAATAAACCTTATTCCTATTTCTCCTGAACCAGAATCCATCCCCGAACTGGAATAAGTTCCTTTTGAGTTTGTATATAACCATACGATGGAGTATCCAAAAACTTGGGATCTTCGTAGTGATACAGAGTGTCCTGGAGAAATACAAAGGTGATTTAGGATTGGCGAAGAAATACTCGGTTTGGTCGTGAATAGCAGTCGCAATTTACTTTGCCCTCTTACTAATCCCTTTCTTTGTCTTAACTTAATACCTTCTGCACACCATCGTTATGCTAATTGGTTTTCTTCATTCCCCACCGTTCGGCACCAGCCTAAGGTTTGGAAGAAGACTATCCAATTTGCATAATAGGTGTACTATCTCCTAAACCAAGGAGTACTCGCAATGAGAGAAGGTGAAAAGAAAAGACAACTGAATAATCCTATTTGTTTTCTCCAGAACCAGAAACCATCCTCGAATAAATTCCTTCGAGTTCGTATCTAACCATACGATGGTTTTGTCCAATGGAAGTGGACGTTCGTAGTAATACGGGGTGTCCTGGAGAAAAGGGTAAAAGTAGGAGTGGCAACGAGGTCTGCAACTCTGACAATCCAAAAGCCAGTGTTAAGAAGGTTTGGTCAACTTGGTCACTGAGTCATAGTCTAGGGTCGGGTCAATGGTCGCTGCCAAAGAGAGAGAGAAAAGAAACACTCAGCATGCACTCCAACCTAGATCAGAATGGTTATCACTTTATCTAATCTGGAAACCTCCCACTGTAACCTCAAATTCTTCCCCAAACCTGAAAGAAGAATTAGTCGGGGTCACCCGAGGAGTAAACCAACTCATCAGTGGGAATCGGGATCCAACTATCATCGCATGATAACATGACGAAATCCACTCACGTCACCACACTCCAGAAGGTATGCGCATGTCTGGCAAGTTTCAGTTCTTTTGAAACTCCCGATGTGATTTTTACCCCAAGCGGTTTATGACCTTGACTAGGTCAACAAACCATAAACCGCCAGTCAAGTTCAACCCGTCATTATTCTGGATTGCATTAAACCCACCCGTACGTGCCCTTGACTAGGTCAACAAGGCCGCACGACTGTCTTAACCAATCCTACTTATGCAACAAAAAAGTACCACTTAGCTACCGAACACTACGTCTTGACTAGGTCAACAAACGCAGCACGAATACTAAATAATACCTGTAGGAAATGACGGAGGGCTACGGCTGGTTTTTGGCGAAAAACCTTTAACGTAATGAACTTGATATCGTCGAAGGAACTGCATAGCCTTTTATAAAAATATAGTGACGAAAACCTTTGCTAAAGAGGTCACTCCCGGTGAAGGGATCTCGGCTCTTTTCCCATAGAATGAGGTGCAGGATATTCCAACTGAATACCACGATGCAAAGCAAAAGTAATCTGCTATAGTGAAGTTAATGCCCTGACGCAAACTTCTGTCCAAGGGGTCACTCCCGGTGAAGGGATCTCGGCCCTTGTCTCGTCGACTGAGGAGCAGGATATTCCAAATGAATACCACGATGCAAAACAAAAGTGAACGTCCTTGCAATAACAGCTTTTTGAAAAGTGTTCCAACAACATCAGAAAAGGTTTGTTTTAACTTGCATTGATCCGAATCAATGCAGTCCCATCAATTGATCACACCACAAAGAACGAAAATATACTGACGTACGTATATGCCATCCGCATTCGCCACTGGGTCCCGTCATCACCCGTTAGGTTAGCTAACTAACGGCAGAGCGGGGACTGGACTAGCGCGGATGAAAAACATATACAACATCTACTAATATATATACCAATATATTATATTTCGCTCAAGGCATGAATAAAAATGCAACATCACAGAAATATACAGCATCACAGAACAATACAGATATCTGGGATCCCCGGGTTTCACAGAGCCGCTGCTGAAACCCGACATTCCCCTGGTCATGTGGATAGCCTGTGCAATGAAATCCTAGACCCCTACGGGCGCGGCAAGTAACCCGCCAAAACCTGAAGCGAGGCAGCCCCCTTCAGCACCGTGAATGGACCACCCAGCACTTCACGGAATCCGGTAACTTGGGCACCCCTCCTGGGTCAACCTGTACCCCCTACGAGTGCGTCGAATAGCCCGCCAATCCTGGAGTGAAGCCCCCTCCGTCCCAATGCCATGAGATGCGGGCTTGTTGCCCTCCAGAACCCGGCTATCCGTGCACCCCACCGCGGGGCAATCCTAGTACAGAAAGTAAAATAAACATACAACGGGTACATCGAACGCAACCAGGTCGTGCCCCAAAATAATAATACAATCAGGCAGTGACGGCAGTCCACATGTCGGACGCTCGCCCCGCAATATCAAATGTACATATAAAACAAAACTGTACTAACATTGCATCCAGGCTATCCCCCACGACCGATCCGCAACATCACAGCATAAACACAGAACATCAACGTGAAAATCACGTTCGCAAATCCGTCTAACCGGGCTATAGCAGTTAGACAGGATTTACCGATCAAGTGACATTCACGGTCGCAGATATAATGTAAATACTGTGAAATAATGTGTTTAAAATATCCGATCGATCAAACATTAACAAGTGGGCCCCCAACCAATACTGTAGCACTCACAGAAAATCTGGGCCCAATATTAATATTCCAAAACCCCTAAAATTAGCCCAGAAGCCCACTGGAGAAATTGGACACAGTGAGGACAACAATGTGCGGCGGAACCGCGGCCCAAGAGGGGGTTTGGCCGCGGTTCCACGCTTCAATAATCGACTCACTGCGTCGAATTTTTACAGCAGTCTTAGAATTCCCTGCACATCATTCTGAGACAACCTGAAAAATTTTTAGAGCTAGAAAAAAATCGACAGAAAACTGATGTGAGTGAAAATGTAGATTTTGGAATTTTGGTCGATCGGAAATGCAAAACACATCAAACGAAGCTAGACGAAGTTAATGGCGAGGCTCTGATACCATGTTGCGCCACGGCAGTGCCCCGGCCGTCTATCCGAGGCCAAAATGCGGAATCAAAATTTTTCTTAACTTTAAAATGGCGCTACAGCGGACAATATACCCGGATCGAAACCATTAACCGATCTAGCTAAAAAGAGAAAGGGTGAGAGATATACCGAGTGATCCGAGTCCTCCGGTCTTCTCGTCATCGTCCCGATCTGCCGCGGAAACTCCGGTCGTCGCATCCTTGCCGGAAGGGCACCACATCGTCTGTATCTTTTACGGGCTCCCAACTCAATACCGAGGCAACTCGGGCACGAAGCTGGCAAGTCGACATGCCCAAGACTTGCTGTAGAAAGTGTAGTGCTTTGTCTCTTTGAGGTTATGTTGCCTTGATGGAGGAATCAAGATGATATGAACTTAGGGATTTTTGGTAGCAATGGATAAATGAGATGGATGATTAATTTCCCACACCAAATGAAACTCTCTCATTTTTCCTCCTCTCCCAAATTGTGGCCGGCCATCATCAAATGGAAATGGTGGAGGAGGCAAAGTAAATTACAAGAGGGAGGTGAGTGTAGGAGATAGAAATGGTGACCACATCCATAAAGCAAAGAAACATCAACCATACTTAAAACCCATACCCTTTCAAATCTCAATAAAGCACCATTATGGATGAAAAACAAAAATGCTTATCATAATGAATACAAGTGCAAGAAACCCCCTCCATAAATGTTATTTGCAAACTTGCAAATAACCCCCTCCATCGGAAAAGTCCGGCCGGGAAAGAACAAAGAAAAACCGGCCGGAACGGAATGCAAACTGGCAACTCCAGAAAAATGGTCCCATAATAAATTACAGGAAAACCCCGATACTGTGCATACACACCCGCATCTGTATTCCGTCCGGATACAAATGCAATGAGACAAAATCTACACTGTACTAAACTAGGATCCGGCTTAAACCAAAGCCGGCTAGTAAAGTTCGTCCGATCCTTATCCGTGCAATACCGCACGTATCAGATCGAACCCTTCCATATTACTATATGGCTACTAGTACAAAACTGTCCGATCCTGATCCGTGCAATATCGCACGTATCTGATCGGACCCTGCCATATCTCCATACGGCTTCTACAGCGTTTCGCCCGAAAGCTTGAGTAACTGAAAGTGTGGTGGACTCTAAAGACTCGTCAATACTATGGTTGTGGATTTAACCACTAGCACGTCAGAGGTATAAGCCAATACGTGACGGGCCACCAGCTATTGACCAAAAGGGACGTCGATGAGCGAACTCATCCTGACACCCTACTGAGCCTGTCAGTGACAATATCCGTACAGTCCGGTCCGTTCGTCTATGAGCATCGCATGGCGGGCCTAGGGGGTTGGTAAAAGTCAGACCCCCAAAGGCGGTACAAGTCGTGTCGGAGTGTAGCCCAGAACGCCCTGAGATACTACTGGAATACCTACCAGTAAATCTCCTGCCTTGGCCTAGGGCTTTGCGTAATGGCTCTCCTAGACACAGCGCGACCTCACCCCCAATACCGGGAGAGACGAACCCCTGAAGATCCGCTCACTGCCTCCATGTGGCTCGGGACTGTACCCAACTAAAACCTGTTTGCACGACTCCTTTGAGCCGTGGTAGGGTAGTAATCAAAGCACAGTGGGAACTCACACGAGACAAATGACGATCTCAGGTCGATGAACTAACCTGTACACATGTCACCAGGGAACTGCTATCTGACATCTGGTATAAGACCAACTAGCAGGTTCCCGGCGAGTCCTGTCCGGTGTACTCATAACCCAATGAGCACCTGTATACATCTTAGGTGAACCAACTGACACCAGTGGCTTGTGAGACCGGCCACCGCCCCTCGTTGGGGTCTCGACTGTATACACTAGTCTACTAATGGAGTATCGATGCCCTGTCTCGAAACTCCTACGACTAGGGACCTTTTAAGGATGTGCTTATAGACCGCCAGCTCTCACGTATATGATCGCCATCATACTGCTGGTAGTCAAGCAAGAATCCTAGGGGCTCTATCAACGTGTAATAGCGACATGTCAGGTCACCTAAAGCAATACACGATGATAAAGATAAACCAGATAGCATACTATCATCTCGAGTAAGACTGTCCTACCGGGATAGGTCCTCCCTCAATCATTGCAATCATGTGCCTGTGATCCAATAATTGACTCTGAGGGCACTATCTCCAACACATGTTTCTCAGACAGCAGCTCTCTGACGAATGTTGGCCTTGGGTGGTTTGCCGTCCCCAAGTCGATTTTTCTCAAGTTGTTCGATGTGGTGTGTATCCCATCTTCCAACTCTTTTGACGCTGGTGGAAATTCTGAGACCACCTCGTTCTCATCTTCATTTGCGAAGCACTGGGGGTGGTCGTTCGAATTCTCGCGCTCACCTTCCTTTGAGAATGTTATCATATAGAAGGTACGAGCTCATTTCTAAGCTCAATGTTGATCTAGACTTTCCCTCGTAGTGTAAGTTGCTCTTGGCTTATGCTTTCGTAGTGGGACTACCCTCCAACTGTCAGATAGAGCGAACCTGCCTTACTGATACTGATTCTCAACCCAGTCTTTGAAGGTGAAGCAATCTTCAGAGGATGTCCTATTATTCGGTGGTAGGAGTAATAATCCGGGTGATGGATCTCGTTTATCTGTTTGGGGTATCGAGACTCTGGAAGCGTCATCATTTGATACTTCATGACAAGGTTGAATATTTTCCTTGTCTTGTCTTGAGGGAAAGAGTACTCCCAACCCATCTTCTTCATAAAATACAGGTTCCAGCTAACTTTTCCTCGCTTGCGTGGCTTCTTGGATCCGCTTCGCTGTCTTTGAACGCTGTCCCCATTCTTGACCTTGCTGTTGTTTCTACGTCGGGCTTTCTTTTTGCCACGAGAGCGCACAGCGGGTTGGGGGTGAAAGGGATCGTCATCCTCCGTAGCTTGCTGAATGATACGTTGCGTCCGGTCTTTTTCATAAATGGCCATTTCACGGCTGTGGTCATCCCGAACCCTTTGATCTGCTTCTCTCATTATCTTGTCAATCTGCTCTTCAAATGACGGACTTGATATTCGTACGGCAGGATTTCGCTCTGCTTCAATATCAGCGCTATCTGGAAGGGCATTCTCTTTTCCACCAGAAACATTTATAACATAGCAACCATGGACTCGCTCCCGTTTCTTGGACCAAACGTATCCAAGGCCGGTCGTATTCATTCTCCCGTTGGGCATCTTCTGCTGAGTCCCAGGAACGTTCCAAATATTGTTATAGAACTGGGCTTGTCGAGCAGTCTGTTTGAAGGGTACACCTTGGCGTCTCAATAGCCTTTTCAGTCCCTCTGCGTAGTATCTGGGCAGACGGATTGGTTGAAGCCTGTCGAGCGCAGGTTCGGCACCATGCCATACTTCTTTCTCCACTTTAGTCTCCGTGGATTGGTAGAAAAGAATCACTTTCTCACCTCTTTTCTTAGGAGGGACGTAGAAGGTCTGCAGCTTCTTCATGCTGTACGTACCAAGTGCATCAAGTTCTTTGTAATGCCCCTGCGGGACCAGGGTAATCTGTAAGTTCTGGTCAGCTCCAACAAAGGTCTATATTGACGGGCGGATGGAGAACACTGCGTTAGCCTCGTCCTCAAAGTTACTGCCAAATACCAGCATAGGGGTAGATGGTCTTGACCTATTGCCTTAGGTTTGTCCCGAGTATACCATATCTTCATCTTCTTCGGTATCGCTCCCGAATATCGGGATAGTAGCGATGGCTTTTTTTTATTCTCCGGTTTGCGACATCTTTCCATGTCTTCGAAGTCTGGTAAGAAGTATTTGGCGTATTCATATTTGCGAACTTCATATACGGAGAATGGGTTCAGCTCCCCTGTAACTATGTACTCGATGCCGTCCTTGAAGTACTTCATACACTGATATTGTGTAGAAGGGATGATATTGTACTCATGTAACCAAGGCCTGTCGAGCAAAGCGTTGTTTCAAGTCTTGGCGTCAATAACATGGAACTTGATGTCAGTGACAAGAAGCCCGAAGTGTAATGTCAGTATTACAGACCAGAGCGTTTTTGATGATTGGGAGTCAAAACCGGAGATGGTAATTTTATCCCGAGCCAAGTGCTGAACGTTCATGCAAATCTCCTTCAGTACTCTTACATTGAGAAGGTTAATGGAGGACCCGTTGTCAACCAGGATCTTCCCTTTCTTGATGTCGTGGAAATACCCGGTTACATACAGCGGACGGTTGTGCTCGCACGTTCCGAGAAAGAGGTCTTCATCGCTGAAGGTGATATCAGCCGTGTGGACTTCTTCCAGCTTGTCCTTCATCTTTTCTTCCTCCAGGAAGGCTTGAAACTGGTCGGGCTCTTATAACGCCTTGATCAGGGAATCTCGTGCCTCTTTAGAAAGGAGAAGGGCATCCAAGATACTCAATTGTGATGGTATCTTTCTCAGATGGGCCAGGAAATTGTAATCCACCTTGTTCTTCTTGAACGGGTCTTTAGCTGTGAGCTCTTCGACAACTCTATCATCGAGAGCAATTTCCTCAGGGACTTTTTCCAATCCTTTGTCCCTTTTGCCCGAACCTCTGTTTGAAGGTCCGAGATTCTTTTCAGGCAACGCACGGTTACGCAGCTGAATGTTCTCACAGTTTTTCATCTCCTCTTCTTTTTCAGAGGTGGATTCCTTAAAGAGGGGGCCGAGAGCTATTTCTTCATCAGAATCGCTCACGAAGGTAAGAACTTGAGGTTTTGCTCTTGTCGGGATGGCATCAACCATATGATAGTTACCGGTTATTCCATCACGCTTGTCTGTCGCGCTTCTCTGTTCCCGACGGGCTTTGCTCTTCATTCGCTTAAATTGTTGTCGATGGGCAACGTATCCCTGCCACCACTTCTTGAAGGCATTACACTTTTCGGTAGGGTGTGTGACCTTTCGATGGTATAAGCAGTAGTTCGGATGTACATCCAGTTCGTCGAGGCACATACTCTCGGAAGTATTTTCTTTGAAAGGTGGTAGCTTCATTCCCATTGACAGAGCTTTGGCGAACTGCTTCCTTATCTTGATTCTGCTCTTGCTGGTGGCAAGGGCACTTTGATCCGGTTGAGGTACTTTATGGCTTCTCATCACCGGAGCTTTTTCTGCCTGATACCGATGCTTGGCCTTTTCATAAATGGCTGCTTCACGTTCTCGATCAGCTTTGCTCTATTGAAGAGATTCGTTCAGCAGCTTATCGATGAGGTCATCTGACGGTTCCATGGATTTTAGCTTTGGACCTGCCCCCCGGTTTCTCTACATCAGGAGCTTCTTTGCTATTTATCGATGAGTGAGAGATCATGTGGCAACTCGCTACATGATTCTCGGGTTCTTCCGAAGAATCGTCTCCTTCATCAATATCACTATTTCCATTCTCAAGGACATGCTTGAAGAACTCTTCCAGTGTGACCGGGGTCCGTGCCTCTTGGTTGTATTCCTCCAGTGCATCGATATATTTCTGCAGACCCGTACGATTGCCGTCGAGCTGGACGGGCTTCTTGGCCTTCTTCTTTTTCTTTGAAGACTTCGAAGGCTTGGTCTGGAGGTTTTGTCCATCGTTACCAACTTTTGGCGTTGGGCGCGGTTTTAGCATTCCGTCAATAATTTCAGGCTCCAGCGGGCTTTTTCACCTAATCATCGGACATGCTTGAAGATCCTTCAGCATTCTTTTAGTTTTAGCTGAAAGGACCACTTCCCACAGAGCTTCTTCCACAAATGAGCACGATGCCCCCGGCATATCCACCTTTTTAGGAGCGTGCTGCTGCGATGGGTTTACCTTCCAGTTTTCGGACAACGCGAACTTGCTCTGTTGGTACTGGTCTTCGACCCAGTTTTTAAAGACGTAGCAATCTTCGATTAGGTAGCCCACTATTCGGTGGTATGGGCAGTAATTGGGATTGTTGACATCACCCAATTGCAGTGGGCGTCTCGGATCTAGCAGAGTGATGAGCCTGTTGCGTACCACTAGTTTGAATAGTCTCCTTGTTTTATCCTGGGGAAACGAGTAAGGACGTCTCAACTTCTCTTCAAGGGCTCGCGGTTTGTTGTTTTGGCGAATAACAGGTTTCGGGTCACTCGGTAGTTGTTGAGCGTTGACGACGAAGGTCGCTTTCTCTTTGCCCTTTTCATTCCGAAGATCTGTCTTTGAAGAGGACGGCTTATGGCCCATCTAGTCCATTTTGTCCAGTTTGTCAATCAAGGCGTGGAAGGTGGTCGGCTTGAAGAACATCATAAACTGGGATATAGTTTCCTGAAGATCAAGGATCCCCATGAACATGCCCACAGCAGGAGCTTCTTCTATGCGCTGTTCACACTTTGACCATAGGTTACGCTACCGAATTGCGTATTGAACCCAGGTCTCTCCCGGATTCACTCTGGCATTGATTAATTCCTTGATTAGGGTGCGCTCGCTTGCGCTTGCGAACCGCTATGTGAACAGCAGTCCCATCTCCGTAAATGTCTTGATAGAGTCATTTAGGAGCTCGGAGTACCATTCAAATGTTGTCTCCGACAAGCTGTCAACAAACTGGTGAATCAACAGTTTGTCATTGCCCCCAGTATTACCATACAAAGCTCTGAATTAAGTAACGTGCTAATGCGGATTGCCCATCCCCTTATACACGTGGAATTTGGGGATTGTATATCCTGGCGGGTACTTAATTTGGTCATACCAGCCTGGGTAAGGTCACCCAGCTCTAACGACCTGGCATGCCGCTTCGTTCGCTTGATGAGCTCGTATTTGTTGAGATATGTAGTCATCAAGGGTAGCTTTGGAGATCGTCTCCTTCCTGGCTGTTGATAAAGCGGGAGGAGGGTTTGATGTCTCCCCTATGTCATGTTCAATGATTATTGGAGGGTCATCGGCCGGAGGATCCGGTTAGATCATCATCCCCACCATGCCTTGGAAGAAAAGAGCCATCTGTTTTATATTAGATGCTTGTTCTGCGGCCTATTTATCTTTCTTTTCAAGCACCCTCTATAGGAATTCGGTGTCGGTCTCCTGCTCCTGGCATTGTTCCGACAATACTTCCGGACTTTCTTTCTTCCCAGTAAGTGCGGACATCCTTGTCAACATCTCTTGGAGCTTTTGTTGTTGCTCCTGAGCTTTCGTCACAGACCGTGTGAGTGATCGATGACTCATAGAAGCACGACAATCCTCTTTTCCGGATGCCATGTAGACGGTATGCACAACCATGCCCCCAGACTTGGGGCGTTTGGGTCCACTTCCTTTGAAATTTGCCGCGGGCAAGGGGATCTTCTCCGGCCTTCTCCTCTTATGGGAGGTCGAAGTTGAGGGGGCCGTTGCGGCAGGCACCCATGCAGACGATACCTTTCGTGGTATGGCAGAGGATGGTCCTCCTCTTGCCGAGCCTTCGTCTTCTTCAGCCGGCGAAAGTAATCTTTGTCAATTACAGAGACTTGGACTTTCCGCCAAACTCTATGGATCTTGGAGGACAACCGCTGAGGAGGCTGTTCCGGCTTTACCTGTGTTGTGTTTTCGACAGGTGGAGGAGACTTTTTCAAGATGGCGGTTGGAGAGTTCATGCGTACCCTCCTGAGCAGCTCGAAATTGTTCCCGGTTGGAACAGCAGCGTCAATTTCCACCATTGAAGCTGGTGGGTAAGTCCAGCGGGGGAACTGCCCCCAGCTTTCCTCACTCAGCGCCAGTGGCGACGTCGAGCGTGTCTTGTGGATGGGATCACCTCAGTTGTAGAAGTGACCTTGTCATGCCCCTTGCTTTGATGAGAGGCTGCTTTTAGTGCCAACCTGTCGAAAACTGACGTCCGTTGAGAGGGAACGTCTATCCTGTCGAAGACTAACTTTTGAATAGGGGAAGCACTTATAATGATCTTGCTCGTAGGAGTTGGAATGGCCAGTCTTGCAAAGAACGATTCCTTAATAGGAGAAGCCCCTTTGATGACTTCGTTTACTGGGGCTGGAATAGCTATCAGTTTCGGGATAACCCCTTCAAGTATTGCAGGTCTCTTTACGGACCAGGTGGAGTTTTGGCTCAGCCTATCGAAGACTGAGGCGGAAGACTTTGATGACCCATTGAGAGGGGCCATAGTGGTTGCGAGACGATCAAAGACCGACTTCTTTGGGGCTTCTTGTGATGGCATTAAAGCATTGAAGCTTATTGGCGAGAGCATGGTTCCGAAGAACAGTCCAGTGGTGTCCTGATTCACCTGTTCCACTGGAATTGCGAAGATGGAGGCCGCATGGGGCCCATAAGTCACTCCTCCAGTAGGGATGAAGTGGGAGTTGCTGTTGCAATTGGTTCAGTTGGAATCCATCGATGTCATCTTCTTTTCTGCACGGAGCATGACACCAAATCTTAGTACCTCGAATCCAAGGGCAACCATATTAAACCACGATTCGTTCGCAAACACGACACACGAAGTGTGGAGTGGAAAGAGGAAAAGGCCCCACCGGGCATGCCAGAATCTATTTACCATCGAAAACAGAGACGAAACCGCGTAAGTCGTCTTGCCTGAATTTGGGGGCAGATGCTATTTGGTTTTATCCGTCCACCTCTCCGAAAATGCCAAGCTTATTTATGGCACCGTGTATCGAAGGTTTGGATAGATGCGGATGTTGTGGCAGACTTCGTCAGATTCCCCCTCGCTGTGAGGGGTTTTTGATTGTGGGGACGCTCTTCCTTGTAGGCGCAAGCCCCTGCAGTTAATTATGTTACCGCTTGGTGATAACCACTTTCTCCTGCTCCAGAAAGTCACTTCATGTCATGTGTGTTTGTTTTATTTTTGGTTGCCCGTAGATTGTATACGGAGACTAATTTACGTTGTCGCCCGTAGAGCGTGGATTAGTCCAAATCCGTATTTTCTTAGATTTGGGTTTGGTTTGATTTAAGGATCGTTAACCTTGTTTGGGATTAAGATCAACTTAAATATTTGTTAAGGATACTTTAATCCGATGTTGGACTAAGATCTACTTAACGGGGGTTCAGGATCATTTTTGATCCAACGAAAGAGTATTTGGGCTCTATCGTTTTAGTTTAAGGACGTTACGGTCCGTTGTTAATTTAAGGACGTTGTGGTCCACGGCTAGTTTAAGGACATTATGGTCTGTATTGGGATGTGTCCGTCCATTTGAGAGTACACTAAAGAGTTGTTAGTTATCGGGACCCACCACCTCTCTGAAGATGCTAAAAAATTACAGCGACATTTATCAGAGGTGTGAGGAGATGTACCCTTGAACCGATGTCCGTTGGAAGATCAATAGCCGTGTTTGGGACTAAGACCAATTTGGAAAAATTGTGAGCACATGGGCTCGGTTGATCTGAATTAGGGACTTTTGGTCAACTTGGACTCAGCCCACTTAGTCTTTGAAAAAAGTGTTAAAAACTTGTTTGGGCTCGGTCCCTTTTCTGTGCAAACAGTGTTGAGCATTGATATGCGCTCTAATGCTCACCCTCTTTTTTGTTTTTTATTTATGGAGTATTAAACACTCTTTATGACGCCCACATGAGGGGCACGTGAGGCAGTTGGCGCTGAGCGCCAACCACTGAGTGCTAGGCACTACTTGCTGAGCAGCGCCCACGTGAGGGGCACATGGGGCGCTTGGCGCTGGGCGCTTGGTGCTGGGCACTAAGCACTCTTTAAGCAGCGCCCACATAAGGGGCATGTGTGGTGCTTGGCGCTGGGCGTCAACTACTGAGTGCTAATCACTCTTTTAGGCAACTCCTATGTGAGGGGCACGTGGGGCGCTTGGCACTGGGCGCCAACCACCGAGTGCTAAGCACTATTTTTTAAGCAGCGCCCACATGAGGGGCATGTGAAGTGCTCGGAGCTGTTTCTTTCTTTGTGCATTTTTCTAAAGAGTTCAATTCTTTGTTTTCCCCTGGATCTTCAATCCTCAAGAACAAATTCATCCCCACGAGAATTAAATTCTCATTTGTGGAAGACTTGTCTCATGGATCTCAGATCCAGAGAATGAACTATGTTCTTTTATGAGGGTTAAACCCTTAGATATACAGATGAGATACTCTGATCTCTATTATCTTTATTTACCTTGAAGAAAGTTCTTCTTCCTTCTTCTCTCTTAAAGCTCTTTTTTTTCTTGCTCTTCTTTTTGGACTTGAAGTTTATGGGGGGGTTTCTCTGTACAAGACTTGAAGTCTTGGGGCCTTTATATAGTGGAAGAAAGTTTGTTGATTTAGTTAAAGAAATCTCTCATAGAGAAATCCTTAATCGATTTGGGGATTTTATCCACCGTTGGATCTTTAATCCAAGAACTTCTGTTTTACAGAAGATATTTTTCTTGTTTTTAACAAGATTGGGAAAATATATTCCATACAGAGTTTATTCTGTAGCTTGGTGATTTTTAATCACCATTGGATCTTTAATCCAACGGTGCTTTGTTTTACAGAGCGTAATCTTCCTTGTTCAGAAAGATTGGGGAAAATAATTTCCCCTACAGAGCTTTTTCTGTAGCTTGGTGATTTTCTTTTTTAATCACCATTGGATTTTTAATCCAACAGTGCTCTGTTTTACAAAGAGGAAACTTTCTTTTTCAGGAAGATTTGAGGAATATTTCCTCAATCAGAATTTAATTCTGTGTTTTGATGATTTATCATCTCCGTTGGATCTTTGATCCAACGGCAGAGAACTTTTAGTTCTGGCACCGGCGCTCTCGTACGGGGCATGTGAGGCGCTGCCTCAGAGTTTTTAATTCTTGGCGCCAGCGCCCTCATGTAAGGCACGTGAGGGGCTGCCTCAGAGTTTTTAACTCTTGGCGCCGGCGCCCCTGTGCAAGGCACGTGAGGTGCTGCCTCTTTTCAAATTTTGAATCAGAGCCTTGCTTTTCTATTATTGGGGGGAAACACCCACAAATCACAAAACTGCATTCTTGCATACCCACAGTAATTTAAAATCAATTAGAACGCTGATTTTAAGGACTTCACGCTCAGTAGGAGAAGTTGATTATGTTTAGAACATCGCTTAACGGTATATCGTTCAAGGGGTGTCTAGGCAAGTGTTCAAGAGAAAGGGTTATCTAATTAAGGAACTTCGCGAAAGCGTTGGAAAACCTCCCCTTATCTCTGCACTTACCTGACTTCATGATCAGTGTATCTTGAGCCTTTTCTCAATACAGTTTTACTTCAACAATCAGGTTCTTGAGCAGGTCTAGTTGACTGGCATAACATAGACTGGTAGGGGTGTGATTTTCTTTGTTTTTGTGACATTCGTGAATTCTTGTTAATATGGGTGACACACAATTCAATTCAATTTTTCACGATTCTTATTATTTTGTTTATACTCAATCCCAATTCACTTGTTCAAATTGCCAAAATTCTTCCCACATTCAAGGCAACTGTTCTTTCTTAGGGGTGACCAACCATACCAGAGTTTTGATAATGGTCACCCACCTAACACTCTTGAACCCAGTCCCACTTCAACCATAGACCAAATGATTGAAAATTTAGAGAAAAAGGTCGACAGATTGACTGCTTTAGCATCACCACCATCACAACCCCTTCAACCCGAAACAATTGAACCATCATTAGGGAATGATAATGAGATAGATGCTAAATTGACCGCTTTAGAGAAAGGTATTGAAGTAATGACTGCGGTTGAGAATCAATCAGCTTCGACGCTAGCCCTGTTCATACAGCAGTCTGAGCAATTATTTCACGCTCAAGCTCAATCCTTGGCCAGAATAGAAGAACAAGCGAAACATTTAGCTGAGAGGATTCTAGGGAGTGAACACAGTCAATCGGAACCCAATAATGTTAATGTCTGTCATCTAGGAAGTCATCCAAGTGAGATAAATGATCAAACGAATTTTGATGAGTTCATAGATGATGATACAAATGAATTGACTAAGTATTACCAGGACACACAAGAAAACCTCTAAGTCAGTCTACCACTAGCTTTCAGGTATCCACTGAGCCTCTTGTCACTTATGATTTAGAGATTGATTTAACCAAAATTTTACTTGAAGAAGAAATTCTTGAACCAACTGATTTCTGCACTCCAATTTTAGAAGAGAAACCTTGTGAATTTGTTGGGTATGGTTTAGATAGATTGTTTGAAGTGATCAATGATCAAGAACCTACAATTTTTGTATCACCTAGTGATATTGTTTCGGAAGAAACGTTAGTGTGGGAACCTACCTTTTTAAATGACATGAACCTACCCATTTATGAATGTGATGAGGGAGAAATTATATTGGGAAGGTCTGTGAGCTGTAACAATAGGAATAGGATTGTGAAAGATCATAGGGAGGAAGACAGCCTTGAAAATATTCTTTCATGTCAAGTTTTGAGGAAATTTTTGCGGATGAACTTGATATTCTGGGTGAGTTTGAGTCAGGATCAATTTTGGAATATCATAAGAACCTTTCTTTTACCGAACTTTTTGCGGATGAACTCCAGTTTTTAAATGAACCTGATTTCGGAACTCAACATGTGCTTTATGAACATTCAATTCATCCAGGAAACAATTCTTTGACCTCTTCAAAACTTCATCTTCACTTTCAACGCCTTCTGATCCCTACTTTTACACACCCATACCCTTCACTAACAACTAACACATTATTTTTTTTTCTTTTTTATATACTTATTATTTTACCAGCCATTGAACTATATAGACAAAATCTTTAAATAGCTGGTATTAATTTCTGGACTAACCCAATCTTTTAACTTGTATATGCTGTAATTAGTTTTAGGTTTTTTCTTTTTCTTTGAATAAAATTCTCATCCTGATGTCTAAATCTAGCTACCGGAGACGGGAGCAACGATGAGGACATCGTAAAACTCAGGTTTGGGGGTGAGCACTGCGTTTATTTTGCTGCATCATGTGTATATTCTGCATTGCATACATATTATAAAACCCATAAAAATCGAAAAAAAATCCCAAAAATATAAAAACTTTTTCATGTTAGCCAGCGGGGGAACTTAGATTCGAAGTCTAACAGTTTGGTTGATAAGTTAAAAATAACTAAATCCTTGTTGTGAGATTGACGACCCGAAAAATAACCCTCCTTTGTGTTTAACCATAACTGATATACATCTTTTATAAACACTTTACACGTGTCGTATGTTTTTGAGAATTTGATGAAGTCTGACATGTCTGTAAAACTTTTAAAATTGATAAATATCTTTAGCATCAAACAAGTTTGTCTGAGTATGTAATATCAAGAATAGTTCATAAAGTAAGGTGAATATGAAGGGTATTATTGAGGTTTTAATAAAAGCTATAAGTCTGAAAAATAACCCATCTGGAATCTTGTTGGAGTAATTACATACCTTTTCCACATGTAACGTCTTTGGAGTTAAAAGAAAAGCTGGCTATATCTCCGTTTTCACTAAGTTCAGAATATTTTTAAAATAAAATGAGTCTTTTTTTGTGTCCTTGGTAACTTGTGTAATTAGGTCCTTGGGGTGTCTCCACACCTAATGCCCTAAAACCATCTGGTTTGGGAGTTATTGACCCAAAGCTCGCTAAGTTTCCAATCGCTAAATAAAACAAGCTAAACAAGTGTTCTCCCCGAGTTAAAAATCCTCACGGTGCTTTGTGGAAGAATAATCTTGGCAGAGACAAGTTTTCTTATAAAAAGTTTTTTTACGGAGCTATGAAAGTTTATATTTATAAGATGTTTTGCACGATAACTTTGGTGTGTATGAACAAAAACAGGTGAGAGGTAGGAGTGAAGAATAAGACTTAGGTTCTCTGTTAAACATGATATAAATTCTGACTTGAAATCTAACTGGAAAACGAAACTTGAGAAATTCTTAACTCTTTCCAAAACTCGTGTGATCCTTTAGAAGTCTATCCTGGTCCATATTTATGACATGATGACTCTAATCAAATTCTTAAAAACTTGTGGACACTATCTGCACAATCACGTAAAGACGTGTATAAGCTTATGTTAAACAAATTGTGAGGAGTGAAAAATAGGGTTTGACGTTTCTAAATTTGGATAATAGAACTTCTAGCTTTGATTCTTAACCTTAAGATTGAATCAACAGTTTCTCTACGACACTTACTTGACTGGCTTTTGTGAGTGTAATCCGTTGAAAACCCTCAGGAGACAACACTCCTTCTACTACGGACACCTAGAGGTTTAACGGCTTGTTGGACATGCTCAGTGCAATCGCGTTCCCTGCAAAAATGAGGCTGGGATTTTTTATTCTGCTCGGGACGAGCAGAAGATAAGTTTGGGGGTATTTGTTCATCACAGAAAACTGCATTTTAAGACCGCTCATTCATTATCTATTTTGTTATATAGCGGTACTATTAATCAGTGTCTGCTCAGTAATTACAGTTTACAGGTGTTCATGATTAAATACTGGAAACAAATTCAATATCACGGATATAATATTTGGGAGCCGACACTGCAAGCAGAACAGGAAACCGACTGATATCCAAAGAGTTCTTTTGCAAATAAATGTGTGCACATAATTTTGGTCCAACACAATACAAGTGTACACACAACTCTTTGGCATGGACCATGGTGGGGCTGCTCATAGCATACACAAATGATGGCTTGTGCAAATGGGGGGACATGGGTAATAAATGCTAAAAGTTTTGATGTGATGCATTGCTTCAAGTTCCCTCCAAATCTCTGAATGCAAACCAGGTTATTTTAGACAAATCAAACAGCACCAGGATGATATTGGAGTAAACACAAGACCACCACATCAATCCGAGCCTCTAAGCTCAGATTTTGGCTGGCCACACCTCCATAAATTCCGAGCTTGCCGGCCCCCCTTGCCATGTTTGTCCCCATCTTTTCTCTGTCTCTCCTTTGTAGTCACATCAACTTATTTTTATTACTTGTTTAATCTTTTTTAGTGCCTATAAAAGCCAGATCAGTAAGCAAGGGAAGCTCTCTCACATATTCACATACCATGCATATATTCATTTGTTTTAGTTTTGGTTTAGCTTTAGAGTGAGTGGGCTTCAACTTGGTTTCTTCTTCTTCTTCACTCTTGAAGCTTTCTCTTGAGAGCTTTATTATAGAGGTTGAACAAATTACCAATACCTTGTACCTTAACTTCAAGTGTTAATAATATATTACTTTGTTATTGCTTTGTTTATTTGCTTTCTTTTCTTTACTTGCTTTGCTTCTCTTTTCTTTTATTATGTGTAACTAATCTTTCTTTGGTTGTGGTAATGGTGAGGAAATGAGATGAAAGGCTTTGCCTTCTCCTCCTCTTGTTAATGTCTAATGTGCTTTAATATGATTATAAACTTAGTATTGTAACTAGGGTGGGTTGATATGGTATGTTTATTCCATGGTTACTTTGTAACCTCATCACATACCATATTCTCCCCACAAACCACATCTTGCAAGCCTAAGGTTAGAATCAATTTGGTGTTAAGTTTACTAAGTTTGGATGTGGTATTTTGTGGTTAAGTGACTTGACAAATCACTTAGTTTCATATACTATATACCATCACAAACCCTTAGCAAAGTTAACGCTAAAACTATTTGCTCTTACTCGCCACTTTGTGTTTTTGATGTTGTCGTATGCTTGTTAACCCTTGTGTTTAGTGTTGATACCTCAAGCTTGGACATATAAACGGTAAGTGAACAAAACAGACTCGATTTGTGTTTTGTGGCGAATATCGGAATTTGATGATTTGTGCTTTGCAACCTCCTTGACAAGTCATGCTTTATGCCGGGATCGATGTAAGGATGGGCAACTCATGATCAAGGGAGCGTCGAAGGAATCGTCGCGATTCGACCTTCCAAACCAAAACCAAAACCACTTCTTTCTTATCTTCTTTCTTTGTTTTCTTGTTTTCGTATTGTTTCTATTTTTAGTGACTAACCAACCAATTCGTTATTTGTTGAACCTTAAACAACAAGACCTAATACACAATTCCCTGCGGATCGACCCGTACTTGCCGGCTCACTACAACACGCCGTGCACTTGCGGTTTATAAATTTTTAAATGAGAACGATCTCGCGTGCGCAATCCATTTCCTTAAAATCATATCTGTTTCCAAAACATACGCGTTTGCACGCGCGGGTGAATTACCAACACTAACTCTGTGCCCACCAGACTCCAGGAATAAGCTCCCGTACATGTTCAACACCTTGAACTAGCTCGGGAACTGATGTTGAACGGCATTCTCCGGAGTAAGACCTATTACCACTGATTTGGTGGCAAAGATATACTCGTCAGGGGGAAGTATCTCCTCATAATGTTCCCCTCTGACGGGTAATCCGGATATCTCCGCAAACTCCTCCAATGAGATTGAAACCTCCTGATCTGATAAGAGAAATGTGTGGGTCTGAATGTTCCATTGTTCTAAAAAAGATTTGACCCACCACACATGAGGAGTGTGGTAGTGAAAAAGGGATGCATAGATTGCGGGATACAGCCCGGTCTTCAATAGCAGTGATTTCTGGGCCGACGGGATCTCGGGCCCACTGTAGATATCCAACCGAATTAAGATGAGTCATTCCTATCATGTAAACTTGTCCCTAAGGACGCAACTCTCCTTAGCATATACGTCGCCCTAAAATGTCCTGAGCCATCGGTGGCTGCACTGGTATTGATGCCATGGAAGGATGAAGAAGACCTTCCGAGGTCCAATTGACCTCTTCTACTGCGTAAGTTACCAGCGGCGAATCAGCATAATGGATCGCCGGGATCAATTCCGAAGGCGCTGCGCAAGTAAAACTGTGCCGACCCCAGATAATTTGATTGTACCATGACCCCCACAGATGAAGAGACTTTTGCTCTGGGTCATAGTCCCAGATAAGTGCGAAGACTTCCCGATCTGTAGGTGCATTGGCGAAAGCACTCTCCAAGCGAACCGAAAGGGAAGGAGGAATCGGAAGCCATAGTACCTACACACAAAAAAAGAGGAGGGGTTAATTATCGACACAATGTTCAAGATTTTAACATTTTTTATTACACCAAAAATTGTACTGCATGGTAAAACTCACTACGGTTCAAAGGGAAAGGGACAAGGGGCCCCCAAAATCAAGGTAACACCCCCATCAATGATGAGGCAAGCACCCATTGTAAGAATCCAAAAGGATTCTCATTTAATAAGAATATCTCATTGAACTGTGGAGTTAAACTCACTCGAGAAATGTGTTCTGCAAACAGATTTTAAAATCTGCAAGAAAAAGAATTCTAAAAGGAAATAAAATTCCCAAAAGAATTTCTTTTAAAGAAATCTTTTTCAGAGTTAAGCTTTATTGAACAATGGGATAAAATCCCAGAGATCTACTTGAGAAATGGAATTAAATTCCAAATAACCTTCAAAATCTTAAAGTTAATAATAACAGGGTAAAAACCCTAAAAATTCTCTAAGACCTATGGTCTACTCAAGTAAAAGTTTTAGATCTCTAAGAGATCATTACGAAAGAAGAGCAAAGCTCTGTTAATGGGTTAAAAAAACCCTAGAACGTGAAGAGATTCTTTCAAAAGTTTCTTCAGGAGTTAAAACATGGTCATGATTCTTACCAATTTTGAAGAGTTCTAACTCTGAAAAAGTTTCTTTGAACAGAGATTTAAGTTCTGAAAAGAGAATTAAATTCTCAAGAAAGGAAGGAGACTAAAGAAGATAAACAACAGTCATCTTAAGGGCCAAAGGCCCTATTTATAAAAGCATAAGGAGACGGTTCAACTCCCCAGGAGATCGAACAGTGGAAAAGATTCCACCGCTGCACTCACGTGTGAGCCATGTAAGCGCAACGATGGGAGGGCATTTGTTTCACCAATAAAAGAACAAAGCTCTGTTCAAATTAATGAGGCAGCGCCTCACGTGCCTTCCAAAAGGGCGCCAGAGCCGATAGGATCAAATCTTATGGTGGCGCCTCACGTGCTCCTCACGCGGGCGCCAATGTGCAAAGCACAAAAGAATCTATTAGATTAAATAAGAGTTAAAACTCTCATATAGCGCCGCATGTGCTCTTCACGCGAGCTCCAGTATGCAAAGCACAAAAGAATCTATTAAATTAAGCGAGAATTAAAAGTCTCAGGTAGCGCCCACATCCACAACACGTGAGTGCCGACACCCAGGTAGAATTAAATTCTATTCTCTGTTAAAAAGATTCGTTGGATCAAAGATCCAACGGAGATGATAAATCATCAAGATACAGAATTAAAATCTATGGGGAGAAAACATTCCCCAAATCTTTCTAAAACAAGAAAGATAACTTCGGTTGGATCATAGAATAAAATTCTATGCCTTCTGTAAAACAGAGAACCATTGGATTAAAAATCCAATGGTGATTAAAAAATCACCATTTCACAGAGTAAAACTCTGCATATGGAAAAATATTTCCCCAATCTTGTTAAAAACAAGAAAATATGTTCTGTAAAACAGAAACCCTTGGATCAAAAAATCCAATGGTGGGTAAAATTTCCCAAATCAATTGGAATCTCTCAATGAGAGATTTCCTCCAGACTAATTAACAAATTTGCCTCTACTATATAAAGGACCAAAGACTTCAAGTCTGACACACAGAGTAAAAGGAGGAACACCCCTATAAGGTTCTAAAACAAAAGAAAAAAGAATAAAAAGCTTCAAAAGGAACCGAGAATTAAATTCTCAAAGAAGATGATCTCCCTCTTCAAAACCCTAGGTAAATAAAAAAATAGAGATCAAAACATCTCATTTTACCATTTGAAAGGTTTAACCCTTTCTTAAAAGAACTTAGTTCTTTCTCTGGATTTGAGATTCACAAGGCAAGTATCCCACAAGTTGAGAATTTAATTCTCATCGTGAAGAACTTGTTCTTGAGAATCAAAAATTCAGAAAAGAACTAGAAATTTAATTCCTCAAAATAAAAGCATATAAGAGAAACCTAATTCTCATAAAAAGAACTTGGTTCCTAAAAATGAAGCTTGATCCTAGATCTGCAAAACAAAGATCGTAGTGATCATTAATGGGCAAAAATTCTATCAACAGAGGAGAAAAGAACCTAGCTCCCAGTGCCCCACGTGCTCCTCACATAGGCGCCACAGAAGAGAAGAGTGCTTAGCACTCACTAGACAGCGCCTAGCATCCACCGCCGCACGTGCTCCTCATGTGGGTGCCACGGAAGGGAAGAGTACTTAGCACTCGCTAGGCAGCACCCAGCTCCTCACGTGGGCGCCACAGAAAGCAAGAGTGCTTAGCACTCACTAGGCAGCGTCCAGCGTCTTACGTGCTCCCCACGTGTGCACCGCAAAAGAGAAGAAAAGAGTGCTTAGCACTCCACAAGCAGCCTAAAGAGGCTGAGTATTCAACACTCATTGGGCAGCGCCCAGCGCCTCACGTGCTCCTTACGTGGACACCATAAAGAGTGCCTAACACTTCATATAAAGACAAAATGAGTAAATTGTTCAACACTTATTGGGAAATTCTCATGACTAAAGGTTTCAGATGATCATATGTGGGCGTCAGAACTCATATAAGTGCTCAACACTTTTTGCATAAAAAAGGATTGAATAAACAGAGCCCAAACAAGTGCTTAGCACTTTTTTTTTAAAAAAAGGGGGGAGACCAAGCAGACCAAAGCCCAAATTGGCTAGATTGCTGAAGTCATGCAACTGAGTCCAAATGCTCTGTTGCAGGGTCTTAAATAAAGGAGATCCTAAAACGTTGTTAAGTGGATCTTAGTCTCAGATGGGACTAATGTATCCTTAACAAAAATAAATCGAGCCCATGCGCTTTCGATTTCCATGGTCTCAAATATGACCGAGAATTCTTGAGGCCAAAATAACCCCCTCAAACATGGGATCCGGTTTAAGGGTATTTCTCTTCACACCTCTGATATATGTCATTGTAATTTCTCAACGTCTTCAGAGAAGTGGCGGGTCCTGACAACCAATAACTCATTTTGATGCACTTTCAAATTGACGTGCACACTTCAAATCGGGTCGCGCCCCAAATTAGGCGCATTCCCTGTCACCATCGTTCACACTGCCACGTAACAAATACATATGCGCACAAGTTGTATGGTGGACCGAAATGTCCTTAAACTAATATTCGCCCCCAAATACGGCGATAAAAGACCAAAACGTCCTTAAACTAACCTTTCGCCTCAAACACGGCGATAATAGACCATGACGTCTTTAAACTAAAACCAACTAAGCCCCAACTGCTCATCTATATTTAAGTCGATCTTAATTTCAAACCCGATTAGCGATCCTTAAATCAACCCAAACCCAAATCTAATATATACGGATTTGGACTAACCCGCGCCCTATGGGCGATGACATAAACCAGTCTCCGTATATAATCCACGGGCAACCAAAATAAAACAAACATAACACGATACGAAGTGAATTACTGGAGAAGGAGAAAGTGGTAATCGCGATGCGGTTACATAATTAACTGCAGGGGCTTGCGCCTGTAGGGAAGAGCGTCTCCACAATAAAAAAAACCATCGAAAACAAGGGGGAATCTGACGAAGTCTGCTACAACGGCCGCATCCGTCCAAACCTCCGATATACGGTGTCATAAATCAACTTGGCATCTCCGGAGAGGTGGACGGATAAAACCAAATAGTATCTGCCCCTAAATTCAGGCCAGACGTCCCAACGTCCCGATCCGTCTTCCGGCGGTGAACAGATTGATCGTTTGCGAAAGAATTGTTTTTGTAAAGTAACCGCAATCAAGACGGTGTCGCTGGTAGCTAGCTGCGATGAGTACGGGTCGTCTGCAGGGAAACGCGAAATATTTTCTTATTTTAGACGCGTTGATGAAAGATTGGTGATTGTTTGTCGTTATATTTTAAAACGGATATAAAAGTTATAAAGAAAAGGCTTGTAGAGTTCATAGAACTTAGTAGTAATGGATGAATAATTAAAAATAACTCTTTTATATTTTAATAGTTTAAAACTAGATCAATAGTGATCAATGTAGATTAGGATTCTTGGAAGAAACTAGGATTTCCCCAATATTAACCCTTGTCTTTTTATTGATCTCTATTCATGTCTAGCTCTTAACAAAACAAGTGTCCAATTTCAAATCGTGATCATGACTATTAATAAATTGGTAGCACGCCCGATAAGGAGGTTAACATTTATTTTTCTAAAATTTATAAACTTTAAAATGTATAAAAGAAATTAAAAGATTTTCTCATCCATTATTCTACCCTATCCTACAAACCCTAGCAAGTTAGGAATTACTTGCTCATGGTTAAGTTAGAAGAGAGGATGAAGGTAAATAAAAGCATAATGAAGATGCAGAAAAGTAAGTGCAGAAAATAAATGCGAAAAATAAATGCAAAGAGAATTAAAATTAAAAACTAGCTTTATTAATCAACTATTGTATACAACTTTTCTCCTTAGAAAGTAGATTATAAGAACCCTAGTTTGCTCTAGATTTCTCTCTTGTTAGGGGTAGATGAATAGATGATGATCACTTGGATACGTGGATCTCTTGATCTTTTCGGTGATAATTTTGAATGTAAAACTCTCGGTCCTTTATATAGTCCTTGAAACCAGAAACTCTAGATTCCATCTGAGAATATATGCTGTAACGATCCAAGCCACAAAATATCTCATCCAACGGCTACCAATGAGCCACGGATCCGCCGCATTTCCCCTTATTTGGCCGCCCTTCCGCCGCAACTTGGTAGAATCAGGATTTAGGATTTCTTCTGGTCTCTTGTGTTGACATGTGAAGATCATTTTGATGTCTAGATCCTGAAAATAATACTCTGAATCTCTGCCATTGCTAGATCTCTCGATTTGCTTCTAAAATTTGGCAGATTCGGTTTCGATATCCCTATTTGATTCGGATCTCTTGCTTGGATTCCAGACCTGAGCTAATATCTGCACAATATCTCAAATCAAAGTGTTAGTAGCATTTGATATTTTTGAGATATTATCCTTACCATTTTATATGATATTAAATCTTAAGAATATTAAATAGAAATATTTGATATGATATGCATATTTTAATTACTAATTTTTCATTTAAATATTATATGCATATATTTTCCCTCGTTATATTAATTATAATGTAGAAACATATGATAATAAACTTTTTTACAAATAAACCCTTATATGTTCTATATTTACAATAAACACATTTTAGTACATAACAATAGAAGGGAAAATATTCATTCAAATGTACAATTTTTTAGACTAATCAAATACCCCCAAACTTAACTTTAATCGTCCTGAGCAAACTAGTTATTAAAAAGCAAAACCAAACTAGCACACTTTCATAGGCAACACGATTGCACTTAGCATGTGCAACAAGTCTTTAAACCTTTAAGTGTCCCTAGTAGAAGGAGTGTTGTCTACTGAGGGTTTTCAGCGGATTACACCCACAAAATCGCATAATAAAAGAAAGAAAATGAAAGTTACATACAAAGATAAGGAACATATACAAGAAAGAACTTGAAAATAAGAGTTTCAAACTATACTAGCTTTTTAGTTGTCATGAGCCCTATCTTAATGGTCGTGAAAAGATGTCAGAAATCACATCATCCCTCAATAAAACATCGTCTTTAGTCTTCCTCCCTACCTTTCTTCCACATATCGATCATATACCCCTGCGTGTGCATAAAAAACATCCCTAAACTTAGAGAATTCAATTCAAACTATCATACTCTTGTCCATCTTCCTTAGTACTTTTTAGTTGGTGAATATTTTCAGATGGAATTGCTGACACATTCTTCATGCGACAGTTAATACTTCTTGAAGTACTAACCAACCGATTACCAAATGTGCTCACTCATTAAGTCATAATTAGCAATATCCTAGTCTTGCAATGCCTAAGACTTACCAGTGGCTCCCAAATCAGTTGGTCTAAGGCACTGGGTGATAAGGCGCCCTCGCTATATTTTTTATGCTGCCTTAAGTAATTACAAAACCAGTGTTCATTTTTCTTTACCATTTATTTTTTATGTGTCATTTACATTTTTTTGATTTATATATATTTTTTTCATACTAATGCTTTTAGACAAGAGCATTTCAGGTATCATCTACTATCCTAAGTTTCAAGATGTGTGCAAGTGCGTATAGTAGGGTATCGACGTTCAGATATTTGGACTCAAGAATATGAACTATTTTTTAGACTTATTTCTATTCTCGGATTAGTAATTTCCTTCATCTTACTAACCCTTAGGCAACATGTCATGACTACCTATTACTAGTTTCGTTTTAAAACATCTGATTTTCTTGCTTTTCAAAAATTTCTTCCTATCTTTCATATGTATTTTTCACTTTCTAATTTTTATTATTAAAAAAAATTTAGTGCTTTTATTTAGTATAATGCAAACTGATGTGTGAATAAGCACAAATCTCTCCCAAACCTATTTGCATCATTGTTCTCACTGATGTCACCTTTTAAGCTCAAACCCTGTAGATTTGGGAGGAAAAGTTCTCAATTATTAGGAAAATGGGATAAAATTTAATGACAGTAAAATTCTCCCCCAAACTTATTTGTGGCTCACAATTGTGTAAAAATTTGTTTTTCTTTCAAGAGCCAAAATAATTTTCTCCCCCTCCCCCCAAACTTAATTAAAACTGTGTTTTAAGCATTTAAAATCATAAGAGGGGATAAAATTATTGGTCTATATAAAGCTTATACAAAGACCAAAAGTCAACACCAACCATTCGAATATTTTATCAATGTGACACCATGGTTGGTAGAAGATCATGTTACATAATAGACGTGAAGAAGTGGGGTGGAGATAAGAGGTGTGATTGAACAGGTTTACGTCTCGGTTGATAGAGATGAAACAATGATTGTAGATGAAAATGAGAATTTGAAAGATAAGGAGTAGATAGAATATTCGCATTCTCGTACTTGATAAGAAGAAGGGGTGGCGGTTCAACTTCTTTGACTGGAGGTTGATTCATCACAACATCCATGTCTTTTAGGAATGCGAGTTCATCGGCAAATATGTCTTTAAAACTTCCATCGATATTCTGAATGATAATCTTATCGGAAAGAAAGGTATAATATTCGGATAGCTCGACTAAATCATTCGACAAGTCAAAAAATTCGGACATGGGTGTGGACTTGTCGGCAGAAGGGTCTTCACGTGTATAATAAATAGCAGGATCAAACAATGATGCACTAGTGGCATCGAGATTAATATCGTGAAGCTCCTCAAATTATCAACTGTCGAAAGCTATCTTGTCGACAGAGCATACATCAACTATATGAGCATAGGGTTCGAAGGGTTGACTTCCTAACTTGTAGATGTTAAGCTCAATTGTCATCTTCCCAAAGGACAGGTTCATTGAACCGTTATGACAATTGATTATCGTATTGGAAGTTGCTAGAAAAGGTCGACCTAGAATCACCAAAATTTGGTTTCATGGGTTTTCTACAGGCTGTGTATCTATAACTATAAAGTTCACAGGGAATATAAATTCCCCTATTATGATTAACACGTCCTCTGGCTCACCCCTAGGTTAGGTGATAGATCGATCGGCCATCTAAAGAGTGCAGTGCGCATGTTTCAACTCTCCTATATCTAATTGCTCATAAATAGAATACGGAAGCAAGTTAACAATAGTACCTAAATCAAGTAGAGCATGATTGATATTTTTACCCCCAGTGGTGATAGATATTGTAAGAAAACGGGGTCCTTACATTTCGTGGGCACCAAATGGGTAAGAGAATTGCTCATATTACTCGCTAAGAAAACATTTTTAGGCACTTGAATTTTCCTTTTCCTAGTGCACAAGTCCTTTAAAATTTTCGCATAGAAAGGAACTTGTTTGATAGCATCTAGGAGAGGAATTTTTATGTTAACTTACTTAAAAATTTCCACAATTTTCTCCATTTAGGGACTTGGTTTGTTGGCCCTTAACCTGTTTGGAAAAGGAGTTTTATCAATAAGGGTTGGGTCCAACTTTTGAGGAGAATTTTGTGGGGTTAGAATTGATCCCAAAATTGGATTTGGGATGGTCGTCGATGGTAATTCCTTCAAGGAAGTGGGCTGACAGTTCGAGCCTAGTGGAAAACAGAGAATAGGCTCGAAAGAAGATGGTAGACTAGACGATGTAGGAGTAGAAATAGTAGCCAGGGTTTTATTAATATCATCAACTTCAACTTGTTCACCAACTTTGTTATTCAGCACTATTTCCGATCTCAACGTAGTTACGGTACTCACATTATGATTTTGAATGATGAGATTTACACTTTGTGAGTGGCCGGGATTTGGTAGAGGTTGAGATGGAAGTCTCCCTTTCTCTCTCTCTCACACTCATCGCGGCATTTAACTGTACAATTTATGCTTCTATCGATTTTATGCTTTCACCGTGGGAAGCAGTGTGTTGCACTAACGTTTGGATAGAAGAAGTTAAATTAGCCGTCGTTTGTGTGGATTGTTTAATAAACGTTTCCAAACTTCTATCGAGTAAGGAGATTTTATCGGTACCCGGCCATTAGACTATTAGTCTGTGATTGGAAAGGATTATCATAAGGAGCAACATTGTTGGCCGGATTTTGAAAAGCTTGCGATTGAAAGGGCTGCTGAATTTGTTGTTGTAGCTGTTGTTGCTGTAGAGGAAACCTTTGATAGTTATTTTGGCTTTGGAACTGATTTTGAGTTTGAGTTTGGTTTTGGCTCCAAGGAAAATTAGGATGATTCCTCCAACCCTGATTAAATGTGGATGAATAAGGATCGTTTCTAGGTCATTGCTGAAAAATAGCATTAGTTTGTTCATGACCTTGAGACGGAGAATTCAAAAGACATTCTTCTGTTAAATGTGATAGGTCAAAACAGCAACCACACACAGTTTTGGGGAGTGTAACTTAGTTTAGGAAGGCTGAAGAGAATTTGTGTTCATAGCTTCGAGTTTCTTTTGCATCGCAGCCATTTCGGCTTTCACCATGATGGAAACGTCGAGCTGATGGAAACCTACCCTAGATGAAGATGATGTCGGTCTAGTGCTCTCCCACTGTAATGTTTGTTCGGCGAGATCTTCCAGAAATTGCCATGCTTTGCCATCGTCTTTTGACATGAAATGAAATTGACAAATAGTTTCAAGTATTTGTTTTGTGGCTGGATAACACCCTCATATATAATTCAGAAAAGTTGTTATCTATCGATTCCGTGATGAGAGCATTGCACAAGAAGATTTTTAAACCGTTCAAAACATTTCCAAAAGGGTTCTTTGGGAAGTTGGGTAAACTGGTTAATCTCACTTCGAATACGAGCAGTCTTATAATGAGGATAGAATTTCTTAAGGAATGCTATAACGAATTCATCACATTTACCGATAGAATGTGTGGCGGTGCTATAGAGCCACTTTTCTGCTAAATCAGATAAAGAAAAAGGGAGAAGACATAAACGCAGAGCATCCCCTGAAAGTTGGGTTGTACTCATCATAGCACATACGTTTTCGAATTTGGTTATAAAAACGTATGCGTATTTGGATTCAAGCCCGTGAAATTTGGGCAACAAGTTGATGAAGTGGGGTTTAATTTCAAAATTATCCCCATTGGCTGTTGGAAGAGACAGATAAGTAAGAAAGGGTCCACGTATAGGGTAGTATCTTTCTTGGAGAGAGATGCACGGTAGATTCTGCATACCTACGGGTGGTGGCAGGGTGGTGTCATTAAATCCCGATGGAGATACGTCTATCTCGGGAGATGTGGTAGGTAGAGGAGAAATAGAAAATGATGAAGCACTGACTTTAGAGTCGATAGCAAAATCACGGACAAGACGGGCACTAGAATCCCATGTCTAGCCAATCATGCACTAAGTGGGTTTAGTGCACATGGCAGCGTGTGTGAGAAAAATTTAAGAAGGTTTGTTTTGATAAAATAGTCGGACTTGAGGCTTGACTCAACAAATCACAAAATGCACAATCAATCCCTAGAACTAGGATCTCCTAGGTCACTAGACCGCTCCTAAACTTCCAAAGGACAAGTCGTAGGATCAATACTCTACCACCTCTTTATCAATCTTGTGGCCAGATAAGTACCAGGTAAGTAGGAGGTATCCGCTATATGAATCACCGAAATAGTAGGTCTAATTAAGTAACCACTTTCCTTAGTCACACTTGCCTTAGACACCACAAGAAAAATGCGGATAAACAATAAATTACCCACGACCTTCCTCTGTCCTAATTGAGCGTGAATATCCTTAAGGGCTAGGTATAGATATTTTTTAATTAATGTAGTGTGAGAGTATGCTCGTTTGTGATTTGTGGGGCCTAGAAAGGATGATGAAATCACCACCTAATCTGAATTTGGGTTTATTGCCCTTTAAAATCCGGTTTAAATATACAAAAACAAACCGAAATCAAAACACGCAAAAATATTTTTGAGCGGCGATATTTGCAAAGAATCCTGTAGGTAAAATTAGATTATTAGAAGTTTAGAGGAGAGAGAAAAATATTAGGAAAACACCTGAAGATTTTGGGCGCCCAAACCTATCAATGTGCCGCGGTTCCGCTTCTAAACCTACAACTTTGCCGCAGTTCCACCGCAATTTTAGAGGTTCTGCTAATTTTTCCTTCAGAGCACCCATATGCTCATTTGATCCAAGTTGGAAGTCTCTGAATCTCTGTTTCCTTGCTCCAAGTACTACATATTTTCTTGCAAAGCTCGCACAATAATCGTTATAAACACAAGATGCGGTTTTAGTTCTCTTTTATTTTATGGTTGCTGGATTTTATAAGAAATCAACCCGAATAACAAGAAAAAAATTACGACCGTCTCCCCGGCAACGGCGCCATTTGATTGGTCGTATGTGAAAAAAGTGTTTTTGTAAAGTAACCGCAATCAAGACGGTATCGCTAGTAGCTAGCCGCGATGAGTACGGGTCATCCGCAAAGAAATGTGAACTCTTTTCTTGTTTTAGACGAGTTGATGAAAGATGGGTGATTGTTTGTCGTTATATTTTAAAATAGATATAAAATTTATAAAGAAAAGGCTGTAGGGTTCATAGGACTTAGTAGTAATGGATGAATAATTAAAAATGACTCTTTTATCTTTTAATAGTTTAAAACTAGATCGATAGTGATGAATGTAGATTAGGGTTCTTAGAAGAAACTAGGGTTTCCCACTATTAACCCTTGTCCTTTCATTGATCTTTATTCATGTCTAGCCCTTAACAAAATAAGTGTTAAACCAATCTCAAATCGTAGTCGTGACTATCAATAAATCGGTAGCACGCCCGATAAAGAGGTTAACATTTATTTTGCTAAACTTTATAAACTTTAAAATGTATAAAAGAAACTAAAAGATTTTCCCATCTATTATTCTACTATATCCTACAAACCCTAGGAAGCTAGGAATTACTCGATCATGGTTAAGTTAGAAGAGAAGATGAAGGTAAATGAAAGCATAATGAAGATGCAGAAAAGTAATTGCAGAAAGTAAATGTGGAAAATAAATGCAAAGAGAATTAAAACTAAAAAACCTTTATTAATCAACTATTGCATACAACTTTTCTCCTTAGAAAGTAGATTACAAGAACCCTAGTTTCCTTTAGAACTCTCTCTTGTTGGAGGTAGATGAATAGATGATGATCACTAGGATACATGAATCTCTTGGATCTCTTGATCTTTTCGGTGATGATTTTGAATGTAAAACTCTCGGTTCTTTATATAGTCCTTGAAACCAGAAACCCTAGATTACATCTGAGAATATATGTTGTTACAATCCAAGCCACAAAATATCACATCCAACGGCTACCAATGAGATACGGATCCACCGCATTTCCCCCTGTTTGGCCGCCCCTTCGCCGCAACTTGGTGGAATCAGGATTTAGGATTTCTTCTGATCTCTTGTGTTGACATGTGAAGATCTTTTTGATGTCTAGATCCTGAAAATAATACTCTGAGTCTCTGTCATTGCTAGATCTCTCGATTTGCTTCTAAAATTTGGCAGATTCGGTTTCGATATCCCGATTTGACTTGGATCTCTTTCTTGGATTCCAGACCAGAGCTAATATCTGCATAATATCTCAAATCAAAGTGTTAGTAGCATTTGGTATTTTTGAGATATTATCCTAACAATTTTATATGATATTAAATCTTAAGAATATTGAATAAAAATATTTGATATGATATGCATATTTTAATTACTAATATTTTATTTAAATATTATATGCATATATTTTTCCTCATTATGTTAATTATAATGTAGAAATATATGATAATAAACTTTTTACAAATAAATCCTTATATGTTCTATATTTACAATAAACACATTTTAGTACTTAACAATAGTAAAGAAAATATTCATTCAAATATGCAATTTTTTAGACTAATCGGGTAAGGACGTACTTGATTGTCGACCCCCTTTCGACAAGTACCTGAGTAGCCGTTATGTATAGCTAGTGTCCTTGACGTGCTTGTGGTTAAACTCACTGCCAGCGTATTGTCGAGTTTTTAGAGTCCTACATAGAAGGTTTTCCCGGTTCAGGCGACAGATGTAGGAGTCGTACGGTGGTACGTGCAGGGGTCTGATTAAATACGTGTATGCAATACATGAATTTTAATCGGACGGATGATAATACTAGCCGGTTTAGGATTAAGCCGGATTATTAAATCAGGTTTTTATTTAATAATTTATATATGTATTTTGATATATATATTTTGGTATTATTGTTCATTATTTATTTTCCCTCTTTCATGCTATCCGTATTTTTATACAGGTACGCGTATATGTAGCGATACATATACCAGGTGAAGTATTCCGTATTTATACGGAAATTCTTCTAGAAGAAGGACGCCTCATATTTGATTTTCTTTTTTAGAAAATTAAATGGGAAATGAGGTGTAAAGTGAGGTTTTAAATGAAGCATGGTTGCATATATGTAGAATGGTATGTCTTTGGAATTTATTATTGATTTGATTGGGTTCATTATTGAACCAAGGTTGATAAATACAAAGCCATCCATTCCTTGTTTCACTTGATGATTCTCTTCATGCTCTATGAGCTTCATGCTTCATCATCACCTCATCTTCTCCTTCTTCTTCCTTCTCTTGCTCTCATGAGCTTGAGAAAAATAGAGAAAAAAATTTAGTGAAGTATTCCTACAGCACCGACTATCCAAATCTAGCGAGTTTGGATCGTCGGTTAGAGCCTCCTCCGCATTCCCTCAGATGGATCATTTTCGTCAAGGGTAGTCGATTCTTAAGCGCAATCCTGGCGGTTACAAGCTTGGAAGGGTCTGCCACAATTGGGTGGACACACGACAAAAGTTGTATTTTCTTAACCTATAGCACTTATAGATTAGCTAGTTTAGGTCTATGGTTCGAATCCTAAGTCATACGGGAGTTCGATGCTCGGTAGAATTTTTTGTTTTCGCTTCCGCCTCGGCCGCGGTTTCCACCGCGCGGGCACCGGATCCCAACACCTTCTATAATCTCAGGCTCAAACGGGCTTTTCCACTTAATCACCGGGTATGTTTGTAGATCTTTCAGCATTCTTTTGGTTTTTGTCGAAAGAAATACTTCCTATGAAGCTTCTTCCATGAGCGAGCAATGGAAGAGCGAGCAAGATACCCCTGCGTATCCACTTTCTTGGGAGCATGCTTTTGGGGCGGATCTATCCTCCAATTATCTGACATTGTGAATTTTCTTTCCTGATATTGGTCCTCGACCCAGTTTTTGAAGACGTAGCAGTCCTTAATTGGATGGCTCACTACCCGGTGATAGGGGCAGTAGCTAGGGTTGTTAACATCACCAGCTTATGCGGGTTGCCGCAGCTCTGGCAATATTATCAAATTATTTTGCATAGCCAGCTCAAACAATCTCCTCGTCTTATCGCGAAGGAAGCAATATGCACATCCCATCCTTTCTTCTAAGTTCAAGCGTATACGGCTGTTGTTTTGGCGGACAGCTGCTTTCGGACCACTCGATTGTTGCTGTGAATAGACAACAAAGGTTGCTTTTCCCTTGCCCTTATTATTTCGGGGATCCTTTCCTGAAGAGGAAGGACCATGACCCATATGATCCATCTGGGTCATTTTATCAATCAGTGCCTAGAACATAGTGGGCTTGAAGAAAGTCATAAATTGGGATATGGTTGATTGAGGATCAATAGTCCCAATAAACATCCCCAAAGCTGGAGACTCCTCAATGCGTTGTTGCCATTTGAACCATAAGTTCTGCCATCGGATCGTGTATTGGACCCATGTTTCCCCTAGCTTGATCCTGGAATTGATCAGCGCAGTGATTTGAGTGTGCTCACTCGCATTGGCAAACCATTATATGAATAGAAGCTCCATCTCAGAGAAGGTTTTTATGGAGTCATTTGGGAGCTTCGAGTACCATTCGAAAGCTGTCTCTGATAAGCTGTCGATGAATTGGTGAAGCAGTAATTTGTTATCGTCTCTGGTATTGCCACACAGAGCTCTAAACTGTGCAACGTGTCAATGATGATTACCCGTTCCTTTATATACATGGAACTTCAGGATCGTATATCCTGGTAGGTATTTCATCTGTTCGTACCAAGCCGGATATAATCGCCCAATTTTGATGAGCTGATTTTCAACTTCATTGGCTTGATAGGCTCTGATTTATTGAGCGATATAGTCATCCAATGATACCTTGGAGATTGTTTCCTCCTTAACCATTGATAGGGCCTGGGGAGGATTTGACATTTCCCCTTTATCATCTTCGATAATCACCGGAGGTTCTTTAGTCGGTGGTTTTGGTTAGATCATCATCCCAACCATGTCTTGAAATAGAAGAGTCATCTTCTTTTATATTAGCAACCTGCTCTGCCGCTTCCCTATCTTTTTTTCAAGCACCCGTCGCAAGAACTCGGTATCGGTTTCCTGTTCTTAACGCTCTTACGTCTCTTTATCCGGACATTCTTTAGGTCCGGTAAGCGCTCCCATCTTGGAGAGCATATCTTGGAGCTTCTGTTGTTGCTCCTGAGCTTTCATCAGTGACCGAGTTTGCGGTCTGCGACTAACGGAAGCCCGGCTCTCCTCTTTACTACTAGTCATATAGACTGTATGTATGGTTATGCCCCCAGACTTAGGGCTTTTGGAGCTCTCGCCTTTGGATTTTGCCTCTAGTGATAAAACATTCTCCGGCCTCACTCTTTTGCGAGAGGTTGTAGTATGAGGAATCGTTATGACATGCACCTCTTTTCGAGAAGTCCCCCGCTGCATGGTAGAGGAATAATCATTTTTTTGTCGAACCTTGGATTTCTTCAGTCGACGAGAATAGTTTTCATCAAGAACAGAGTCCTGGACTTTCCTCCAGACTCTGTGAATTTGTGAAGAGAGTCTTTGATAAGACTACTCTGGCTTCGAGCACGTTGGAGATTCTGCAGGAGGAGGTGATCTCTTCAATACCGCCATGGGGGAGTTTTTGCAAATCCATCTAAGCGGTTCAAAGTTGTTCTCAGTTAGAACAGCAGCATCAATAGCCACCGCAAGAGCTGATGGGGTAAGTCAGGAAGGGGAACTGCCCCCAGCTTGTCTCACTTGGCACCAATGGTGACGTCTAGCATGTCTTGAATTGGGAATCGTATTAGTATTAGAGGCACCCTCATCATGCCCTCGGTGTTGCTTGGGGGCTTCGCCTGGTGTCAGCCTATGGAAGATTAACGTCCTTGGTAGAGCCGGAGCAGAATTGGTTAGCCTGTTGAAGACCAACCTTCTTGGTGGTGTAGCACTCTTGTTGGTTTCACGCAGGGCAGGAATGGGGAGAGTCAGCCGTTTAGGGGCAACCCTCTCAGGGATCATAGGCTTCTTCATGGGGCCCATGGAGCTTTTCTTCAGACTGTTGAAGACTGAAACTTCAGGGTTGGACGGCCTAACGGTGGGGACTGCCGTGGTAGCTAGCCGATTGAAAAAGAACTTCTGTGGAGCTTCCTCTTTAGGAATTGGAGCGCCAAAGCTCAAGGATGGGAACATAGTCCCAAAGAACAATCCAGCGGTCGCTTGAGAGACCTGTCCTGCTAGCATGGAAAATATGGAGGCCGCATTGGGACCATAAGTGATCCCTTCGGATGGGATGGAGTGAGAGTTGCTGTTTCAAGAAGTGCAGTTAAAGGCCATTAAGTCTGCACATAGGTGAAACATCAAATTTCAGTATCTCCAATCCAAGGACAGCCATGAACATAGCAAACCATGGATTTGATTGCGAAACACGATACAGGAAGTGTGGAGTGGAAAGAGGATGACGTCCCACTGGGCATGCCAGATTCTGTTTACCGCCGAAAACAGAGACGAAATGGGATTTAACGTCTTGCCTGAGTTTAGGGGCAGATGCTATTTGGAACATATCCATCCATCTCTCTAAAGATGCCAAGTTGATTTATGGCACCGTATATCGGAGGTTTGGACAGATACGACCAATGCAGCGTGACTTTATCATATTCCCCCTCTTTGAGGTGTTTTTGATTATGGGAGCGCTCTTCCCTACGGCGCAAGCCCCTGCAGTTAATTACGTTATCGCATTGCGATAACAGCTTTCACCTGCTCCAGTAGGTCACTTCATGTCGTGTTATATATATATATATATATATATATATATATATATATATATATATATATATATATTGTTTATTATGGTTGCCCGTGGATTGTATACGGAGACTAGTTTATGCCGTCGCCCGTAGGGCGCGAATTTGTCTCAGTCCTTATATATTAGATTGGGTTTGAAATTAGGTCATATATTCTATTAGTTCAGAGGTTTAAGGATCGTTAATCTTGCTTTAGATTAAGAATATCTTAAATATATGAGTGTATGGAATAAGGATACGTTAGTCTTACATAAGACTAAGATCAACATATAAGTACAGTTAAGGATCATTAATCTTCTTTTAAATTAAGATCAACTTAACAGGGGTGAGCATATGGGCTCGGTTACAATGAGCAATATAAGCTCAAGGAGTTTAAACATCAGAGACTCAACCAATTTTGGGCTCAGTCTTCGTCTTTTATTTTACCTAGCAGTGCTAAGCACTTAGTTATTTAGACAACGGATAAAATATCCAGATCATGCTCTGGCGTTCATGTGGATATCGCGTGAGGCACTAAGGCTCTGGTGTTGCCATATTAGTGCTAAGCACTTAGTCATTTAGGCCATGGATATAATATCTGAATTATGCATTGGCGCTCACATGCATATCACGTAGGGGCTAAGGCTCTAGCACTTACGTGAGAATCACGTGAGACGCACAAGCTTGGGCATTGTCCTATCAGTGCTAAGCACGTTTTATACAGCGCTCATGTGGATATCACGTTGGGGCTAAGGCTCTAATGCTCACGTGAGTATCACGTAGGACACTCAGTCTTGGTCGTTGCCCTATCAATGCTAAACACTTTTTATACAGTGCTCATGTCGAAACTAAGGCTCTAGCGCTCACGTGAATATCATGTGAGACGCTAAAGCATGGGCGTTGCCCTATTAGTGCTGCTCACGTGGATATCACGTGAGCGCGTCCTCTTGTTTAGCTTTCTTCCTGGTGCTTACGTGCTTTTAACGTGAGATTTTTAGTCTTCGATGACCTCTCCTGGAGTGCTCACATGGATATCACGTGAGTCTTTATTTTTTGGGTTTTCACGGGCCTTTCACGTGTGACTCTACCATATTCATGTAAAGGCCAATCGCAAGAACTAAGTTCTTCTTTTCTCTCTTTTTTGTGAGAACTAAGTTCTTCATTTTTTATATAGGAACTAAGTTCATTAAAGGATTAAACCCTGTCTAAACATATCTTTAAAGGAATTAAATTCCTGGAATGTAAATTCCATCTCTTTCTTCCATGTTCTTCTCTCATGTTTATATGGGGGGTGATAAAATGGCATAGCTTTCCCCTAAATCTTGAGTCTGAAGAACATGATCTTCCCGATGAGAATTAAATTCTCAACTTATGCGAGATTTATCTTGCGGATCTCAAATCCACCGAAAGAACTAAGTTTTATTTTAAAGAGTTAAACCCTATATATATAGGCAAAAGAGATGTTTTGATCTCTCTACTTTCTTTACCTAGAGTTTTGGAAAGAAGAAGATGTTCTTTCTTCGAGAAAGAGAATTAAATTCTCGGATGTATCTTTTTTCATCTTGTGGGGTTGATTCTGTATATGAGACTTAAAGTCTTGGATCCTTTATATAGGGGAGGGAAAAATATCAATTAATTTGAGAAAACCACTCTTTGGGAGATATCAATTGATCTAACTGATCTCAAAGATCACTGGGGGAATTTTATCCACCGTTGGGTCTAAAATCCGGGGAATTTTATTTAACAGAAAATATTTTCTTTTTGTTTTAGCAAGATTAGGAAAATATTTTCCTAACAACAAATTTGATTTTATCTTCTGATTTGGTCGGTAATATTATAATCACTGTTGGATTTGAATCCAAAAGCTCTCTGTATAACAGAGAAAATATTTCTAGTATTAGAAAGATCATGGGGAAATATTTCCCTAATAGAACTTAATTCTAAATAGAATTTAATTCTATCTGAAGCTAGTGCTTCAAACAGATGCGCTCATGTGTTTTTCTCGTGAGCGCTCACGTGTTTGATACATGAGCCATGTATGGGTTTTTAGTTTGTCTGGATTCAGCGCTCACATGCTTTACATGTGAACGCTCACGTGTTCAACACTTGGGAGCCCTATGGGTTTTGTTTATCTGAATCCAGCGCTTACATGCTTTGCATGTGAGTGCTCACGAGTTCAATATATAGGAGCCTGATCATAGGATTTAATCCTTCGTGAAGTCGGCGGTCAAATGTTTGAATGTGAGCGCTCACGTGTTTTGCATATGGGAGAGTTTCGTTTCCTCTTCTTGTGATTTTCAACGCTTTCTTTTGGTAAGAGTTTGGGAATCATTCCAACTGACATCATGCACAACATTTTTTATGCCTAGACTTGAATGATTCTCTTTATAATTTGAAGAAATGTTCATCTTCTCCTTCACTTGCATAGAGAAAGAACCATTTTCACAGAGAAAGAATCATGGCTTGCGATCGCCTGCATGCTCCTCGACAGCCATGGGAGGTGCCTATCAGGGAGATTATTCCTCGTTTCACTGCATGTCTAGCGTATCCCGCTCTTATAGATACTCAATGCGACACGGTAATGCACCAGCTCATGATTTATAGGGGATCTCCTCTTACTATCGGCTCTATCTGGATTTGCACAATTTTCCTCGCCGTTCTCGACAACATTCCTCCTCACCCGGCAGAGATGACTTTAGCGATGCTCGACGCAGCGGAGGACAAAATTTTCTGCTTTCAGGTGGCCGGTCTGATCACGGAGTCTCTACGGGACCACTCTGTCCACTTGCTGAGTCAGATATGGGCTCGGTTGGCCGCATGTCTGCTTTTGCCGGCAAGCACGGCGCTGATCAATGGGAAGCTACTTTTCGCAAGAATCGTCGTTTCGAGATGGTAGAGAAAGCTGAGAGGGAGTTAGAGAATTTTGTATACCGTTTTGTTAACTCATGTAGTCCTGATCCCATGTTTGGTGATCTTTTCCCTGTAAATTGAAATAAATATTTAAATGCATGTTTACTATTAGTTGATGAATTTTTCATATTAAACAGACACTAATGACAATGTCTAGAGTTTCTTGAAATTGGAATTTCTTCAATCTTAGGGGCTTTATGGGCTTGCCCCTATATAGCTTTTGGATCGAAATACGATGCCCTTAGTGTTTTTTTGGAGCTGGCACATCTTTCCCCCTGCATGGCTTCGAAATTGGAGCATAAGTCAGTCACTGAAAGACCGATGATCTTGGCTGGACCGGAGTATGAGCATAGGGTGCCATCCTATTGAATACGGACTGGCGCGGAGGTGAAGCACTCCTCGGTGCCTCTGGAACAGCTGATGCCTCAAAGGACAATCGCTTGAAACTGGCTTTCTTCGAAATCATAGGCTTTTCAGAGAAACCCGTGAAGCTCGTTTCCAATCTCTTGAAGAAGGAGCCTTCAGGATTATCAGCAGAGCCTGAAGTAGTAGCTAGCCGATTGAAAACCGACTTCTTTTGAGTATCCTCTTTTGGTGCTGGAATGCCGAGGGAGGGATGCAAAGCATCGGGGCCATGGCTTTCCCTAACCAAGTTATTCCGGCCAAAGTGGCACTGGTCCTAGTGTTGCGTTTGATGTTGCTGAATGAGGCCATTGATCTAGATAGAGGTGAAACACCGGCTTCAGTATCCCAAACATCCAAGGGAAATATAAATATAATATACCGCGATTGGTTCGCGAAATACAACACACGGAGTGTAGAGTGGAAAGAGAAAAAGATCCCATCGGACGTGCCAAAATCTATTTACCGCCGAAAACTGGGCAGACGAGCGTCTTGCTTGAATTTAGGGAAAGATGCTATATGAAACATATCCATCCACCTCTTCGAAGAAACCAAGTTGATTTATGACACCGTCTATCGAAGTTTTGGATAGATGCGACCGTTTTAGCAGACTTATCAGATTCCCTCTCATTTGTGGGGTTTTGATTGTGGGGACGCTTTTTTCTGCTGGCGCAAACCCCTGCAGTTTATTACGTTATCTTCACGCGACAACAACTTTCACCTTCTCCATAAATATCACTTCGTGTCGTGTTGTATATTGTTTATTTTAGGATTGCCCTTAAATTGTATACAGAGACTAATTTGGTCGCCCGTAGGGCGCGGATTATTCCAAATCCATACACTAGATTTGGGGTTGAAACTACGACCTTAGTTTAGGGATTTAAGGATCGTTAATTTTGTTTTAGATTAAAATCGACTTAAAATACATTTAAGGACCATTAACCTTGTTTTAAATTAAGGTCGACTTAAAATATATAATCATGATTGATTTTCTCTTTAAAATCAAAGAAGTATGAAACTTCAAGGACTTAGTCTATTTTTAGACTAAGTGTCGGGTTTGTGTTACCCAACAATGCTAAGCACTAGGCCGTACTTTCTGTTTTGGGCTTTACATAACCCAATAGTGCAAAGCACTGGGCCCAGAAACTTAAGCTTCATCATAAAATATAATATCCTTTCCACTTCAATGTTCACATGGATTTCACGTGAGTAGCTAGTCTTTTGGTGCTCACGTATCTTTTACGTGAGTAGTTATAAATACTCATTCGTCTAGCGCTCACGTGAGTGTCACGTAGACCGCTATGGCTTCATGATTGATCATGTTTCTTTCATGTGGGTAATACTAAGCACTCATTCGTCTAGCGCTCACATGAGTGTCACGTGAAGCACTATCCATTTAACTTCAGGCCTTCACGTAGATATCACGCGATGTGCATATCTTTGGCTTTAAGCACTCATGTGGATATCGCGTGGCGCACTTCTGTCTACTTTCTTCCCAGAACTCACGTGTCTTTCACGTGACGCATTGTCTTCATGAGCACTCACATGATTTTCACATGAGACTTTAACTCTCGGGCGATTTCTTTTGGACGCTCATGTGGATGTCACGTGAGACGTTGTTTCATATTTTCTTCTGACTGCTCGCGTGCCTTTCACGTAAGGCACTGTCTCCTTGGATGTTCATGTGAATATCACGTGCAACATCGTTTCCTTGGATTTTCACGTGAAACATGTTTTTCTTGAGTCTTCACGTGTCTTTCACGTGAGCCATATTTTCTTGGGTTTTTACGTGGATATCACGTGATATTCTTCCATATTCATGCAGAAATTAATAGAGTTAAACTCTAATTTTTCCTTACAGATTCTTTTTTTATACAAGAACTAAGTTCTTTTTTTTTGTGAGAACTGAGTTCTTTATCTTATCTTGAAGAAACTAAGTTCCTGAAATATAAATTCCATCTTTTTCATGTTCTTTTCTTCTGTTCTTATGAGGGTGATAAAATATCATAGTTTTCCCCTAAATCTTGAGTCTAAAGAACAAGATCTTCCCGATGAGAATGAAATTATCATCTTGTGGGAGATTTTTCTTGTGGATCTTAGATCCAGAGAAAGAACTAAGTCCTTTTTAGAGGATTAAACCCTTGTTTCATACATGAAGATAAGCTAAAGGGAGATACTTTTATCTCTGTTTTTTACCTAGGGTTTGAACAAAGGGATGATCTTCTTCGAAAAGAGAATTAAATTCTCAATTGTTTTTTGTGGAATTCTGTGGAGGGGATTCTCTCTCTCGTAGAAGTTTAGGGGGTGTATTATATATTTGAGACTTGAAGCCTCGAGTCCTTTATATAGGAGAGGAAAACTATCAATTAGTTTGAGAAAATCTCTCATTGAGAGATATCAATCGACTTAATTGATCTTAAAGATCACTTGGGGAATTTTATCCACCGTTGGATTTTTGATCCAATGGTTTTCTGTTTAACAAAAGATATCTCGTGTTAGTTTTAACAAAATTAGGAAAAAATATTTTCCTAACGTAGAATTCAATTCTATCTTCTGATTTGATCGGTGATATTATTATCACCGTTGGACTTTAAATCCAAAGGCTCAATGTTTAATAGAGAAAATCTTTCTATATTAGAAAAATTAGAAGAAATATTTCCTGAATTTAATTTAATTTAATATAGAATTTAATTCTATTGGAAGCCAGCGCTTCATGATGATGCGCTCACATGAATATCACATGACTGATGTCCTATGCAATTATGGCAGCGGTGCTCACATGGATATCACGTGAGATTTTTATAAGATCTAATTCTATCTGAAACCAGTACTCATATGCATTGCATGTGAACGCTCACGTGTTTATCACGTGGGGGTTGTCATAGGATTTAACCCTATCTGAAGCCGGCATTCACATGCTTTGCATGTGAGTGCTCATATGGATATCACGTGAGGGCTATCATAGGATTTAATCTTATCTGAAACCGGCACTCACATTATTTGTTTGTAAGCGCTCACGTGGATATCACGTGTAAGCTAACATAGGATTTAATCCTATCTGAAGCTGGCACTCACATACTTTGCATGTGAGCGCTCACGTGGATATCACGTAAGGACTTCCTTTTATCTTTTCTTTTCTTTATTTTATAAAGGCACAATGGCTACCTCAGAAGCAGCCAAAGAAGCTGCAAGGCTACAGTGATTCTATGGGAGTCTGTGCGTGATTCTGTATGCAAGGGAAACGGGGTTTCTCTCTATAGTGACATCAGTACAACGATAGCATACTCAACCAATCCGATATTTATGAGAAGTTAAAACACTTACAGATCTAACGACACTTCATCAAGGAGTAAGAAGGATGAGAAGGTGTTCTAAGGTATAAGGCCTTCCTTAGGTCAGTCGATCGAGGATCCGATGACGAAGAAAATAGCCGAGTAACGCTATCTGCGTATGGGCTTCGTCCCGGGTGATATGTTGCATTTCAAATAGCATGATAAACCTTACTCTTGTATTTGATATTTATAGGTGACGACTTTATAGATGCATATTTTAAGATGGATAGTATGTATCTTTCTTTCTTTATTATCTGGTATGGATATGTTTATTTTGTTTGACTATTTCTGACATGGAGTACAATACACGAATTGTACGGGGTACACGATGTGTGCAGGGCATACATTTAACAAAGATACGTCAGTAAGTAGGAACTCTCCCTCACACGACAGATTCCCTTTATGCTAGGGAAGCATACGAAGGTGAGACTAAGTGCAAAATATCATCTGCTTGGAACAGTGGCCGTATTTTTGCATACAGGGTATGACGACAGTGGAAGCACTTAATAGAGTCGCTCTGACTGGGTCAGGATGAGGTTACCATGTGCTATATGCCGAGCGACCGAAGTGATTATCATATGGCCACTTTACCTATTTTATTATAAAGCCGGACAAGTGTTTTGACTCGTCGCACCGGGTGTGAGCTTGTTGGAAGATCTCAGGCATATCGCAAGACGATATGGGTGGGCAAGTCAATCACAGGGTGATTGGACTTGAGTCCGTACGGTATAATTTTAATGGTATATGCTCTCAGGAAGAGAATTTTATACAATAGCATGTTACGATACGACGTGCACTTAGATCATTCACATAAAGAGGTTGAGGGATGGATCCCATCTCTTCCACTATGTGAGCCCTTATGACGACCTCCTTCATGGAAGGATGGGCAGTCAGTATACCCTTAGCGACATTAGGCTTTCTAGATAGGCATGTTATGAGCGTCTGCTATCTGTTGTTCCTGCTGTGATGACAATATACTGCACATTCGGGGCAGTATCAAGAAAGCGGGTAAATAGCAGACCTTATTATTCATAGGTAGAGGAAAATCGATTGGAATGTCTCCTGATTGCATCACATGACCAACTCTTATTAACGTCGAGGGCGAGATTTAAGAGTGCAATGAATCGAGTGAAGACCTAGGTGTTCAAGTACACTTCCGAGAAAGATCGAATATATTTGGGCAGACATGTCTGATCAGATCTAGGGTATGAGATTTCACGAGCCTAACATATATTTGGTTTATATTGTTTTTCTTTTAGGGAGATCCTTGTGTCGGTCATACCGGATCTGGCTGCAAGGCTACCCACTTGTAGGTTCTCAACGGTCCACGCTGTACCAACATGTATGGGTTAGAACGGGGACTAACAGAATAAGATTCTCAAAGAGATAATTGACTCAGGGAGTCAACGGTTCAGGAAACCGGCTTAAGGAGCTATGGACGGCGCCCACTCGAAGGTGCGAGTAGAAGTATGTTGGCATTGGGCTTCACCCGGCTCAATATCCGCCCCTTCTCGTGGTCCCTATATATATAGATATGATATATAGGGCTAGGGTAATAATCCAAGAGGGTTAATTAATTAATAGATTAATTAAGAGAAATCCAACTCATGAGTCGTCGTCTTCTTCCATCATCTTTGTTCTACTACGGTTGTTTAGCGGGATGATTACGTGAAGAATTCTCGTTCGATTAAAATGTGGTTTCCTTTCGGCCGTTGCGTGGAGGTAGGAGAATTAGGATCAAGAATGTGACGTGGGCGAGGATAGCAATATTAGGTATTCCGATAAAACCTTTGCATAGATATGTAATTTTTTCCGCTGCCATGATTGTGTCATGTTTATGTATCTATGCACCTTTTTGCAACAGCACTAACAAAAGCGTTACAGACATCCCAATACAAAGTAAAACCGGATTAACAGTTCGATACTTCAACCGGTATAGACCTGCAAAGAAGACATCGGAAGTGACAACATTAAAATGATAGAGCACAATGAGTATTTAAAGAAAGTCCGGGGGGATATGAATGGAGTCAATTTATAAGAATGTAGTGTATAAATGTAACTGAATGTAAGAATATGATTTATGTATCGGGTCTAAAAAGTTTGGAAAACAGCATTTTAATTACTGTTGATATTGTCATTTCACAAATTGCTTGCTAATGGAATGCATAACTGTTGTAAAGCAAGGACAAAACAAAGAAAAAATCTATTAAGTTAAAAGATCTATCGTTTAGGGGTTTGTGTGCGTGTGTATGCATCACAGTTAAAAGATCTATGATTCTTGTCTCCCCTCTCTTTCCCTCTATTATGTGTCTTGCCACTTGTCGATATGTGGAAGCTACTCCAATTTTATAGTGTTGAAGCTGTCTTTTTTATTTTATTTAATATATAAGGCCATTTCGCCAAACACACTGAATGTCTTGTTTTCTAGCGATAAACCGGTCCCCGTGATCTATACAATTTTTAGATAAGTTGTGTTGAAAAATCATGATATTTAGAGATTTATAGTTCATCCATCAAGTGGAATAAAATAGAACTGGTTTTCGGTATGTAAAAAATGTGATCGCTTGATGGAGTCCAAGATCCATAAATCTCCTATTTTTCCATATAAAAATGGATTTAAAACATGTAAATGATGATGGCCATTGTGGATAAGTGCAAATCATGACAAGCCGTGGATTTGTCCCATAGACTGGCCTTAAAGAATGAGGTCACTTTAAGCAATTGTTCAAGTTTGTTCTCAAGACAATTATAATTTTCTGAAATCTAAAGATGAATTCAAGTGTGTCAGAGGATTTGTCCCATAGGCTTGGCTAATGTTAGTTGGAACCCCTGTGATAAAAGATACCTTACATTTACCGTAGCTCATATGCTATATAGAGAATTTACATAATCTTTCTGTTTATAGGAAAGAAAAAATAATTTTTTGGACCAAATGGACTACATATGAAGTAGCACAACGGGATTTTGATATCGTTCTACGGACAGACGATGAACATATTCCGTTCTACGGAAACGGGGATAAACCTAGTGCATTAGAAAACATCGAACAAATCTTTAGAAATTTTCTTTATTAAAAAACAATTTCCTTTTAAGGCCAAGCATGATAAATCAGATTTGAAAGAATGCAATCTTATCAAATCTAATCAAAATATTTCAAACTTATTAAAACAAAGTTAATTAAACTAATATAACAAATTAAATCAAATCTAAACTAATTAAGATCTTCAAATCCTCTTAATCCAATTTTCGTTTAAATTTTCTAAATTTGCAATCAAATCTTTTCGAATCCTTGTCTAAATCTTCCTTCTCACACCAATATATCTCTATTGTTATAATTATAATGCAAACATAAAGACATAAATCATGGCATCAATTGATGGCCTTAGATTTTTTTAAATAAAATTACCACATCATCATCCCCCACTCGGATCCTCTCAAGTGCCAGAAAATCATTGGAGAGTCCGGTTCATGCTTCCGAACCGTCCATTTAATAGCGACATTTTTTTTGTTCCTGGCAAACCTAATGTGACCACTTTTCCTCCTCGGCGTGCGCTCGTTTTCATCCCGCCCTTCCCTCCTTCCCAATCTGCAGTTGGATCCAAAACAATAGCTAATGCGTACTCAACCTTGAGATCAGTATCCATACCGTGTTCAATAGCGACATTCATTGCCTGCCTCGTTAATCGGGGAGTCTGAGACTAGGTCTTGTATGCCTTTAGCAAGATTGGACTGCAAAATGTTTGTAGGGACGGATGTCTTGTAGTTTCCTTGATATCAGATCCTTAGTTAGTCATACATCCATATCCATATCCATATAGAGATGTTATTTACAAGTACTTTACCCTCTTTTCCTACAGAGCCACCTGGGTACGTGAACAAACTGTATACGCTTCGTTGTCAGTATCATACCACGTTGTATGAGTGAGTGTACGTGCGTGTGTGTATCCATTCTTTCAGCTATGCATGCCCACCCCTTGAAAGCACTATGAAGAAAACAAAAGACATGAACCCCAGCCATATTCCTTCGATGTTTGGGCCTCCATTTGCCCACTTTGCGTTTTTAAATTCTACAAAACACATAAAATTCCGCGTCTCTCTTCCTTCCAGAAATTAGACTAATGCATGAGGTCATGTCTAAAGTCCATCAAATGGAAATACATGATGATATGACTTGTGTGAATATATGCCGAGAGATAACCCAAACCTGTTGATGGCATGGCGGGAAGAGCAGTGGAGTGAGAGGACTTAAGCGAAAGAGGAGACTTTCTCAAATCTAGCTAAAATATATCTGACCGTCAAGATAAAAATGGACGCTAGCTTCTCAGCGATCACTGGACTCTTGAGTGCTTTTTTTAAGCAAGGGATACCTTGCTCTTACAAAGATCTAAAATGCAACATTAAGGATACCTTGCTCTTAATATTTCTCCTTCAATTTATATTTGGAAAAAGAAAACTAAGTCAGTCAAAATCCAAACATTTCACGGGGTGAATTTTGAAGATCTTCTGCTGGATCTTAGTTCCCGACCACGCTTCCAACCATGTCATTCGAGACGGTATGCATCATTAACAAAAAATTTTGCAAAGCGATCATTAGATTTTGCACTGACCAATATGTTCTACTTGATATTGCAGACATCCCATAAAAGATCAAATCAGGATTAACCGTTCAACTGGTTTCCACGGACGCAAAGAAGACGTCGGGAGTGGCAAAATTACAGCGGTTGAGCTAAATCCAAGACATACACTAGCGGAGACAATCTAAAAGGATGTAATTTTTCACGTAGCTAAATGGAAGAAAATGATTTATGTAGCCGGTCCAAAAAGTTTGTAATTCAACTTGTGAATAACTGTTGTTAATTGTAATTCCACCTATTGGTAGTTTCATGTTATGAAAATCATCAATAAATAATATCATACATGATCTTTTTGATAAATTTTAAGATGTATAACAATCAACAAACAGAAATTACATATTAAAATTAACAAAGAATCACAAGACTTATAACCTTTTGCAGCCAAAAGAAGCAGAAGTTTCATCTGATTTCTTAAAGTTTTTTATGATGAATTTACGAAATAAATGATTAGAATGAGCAAGTTCGATCGATCCACTGCAGGATCCCCTTAGCACATTATGTGATCCTAAACTAACTTTTTGGAAGCAGATCAAAGAAGATCATTGTAAATTGAGAGCAGGGGAGACCCAATCACTGGCCTTTTCTTTCTTTCTTTCTTTCTTTCTTTAATTGATTAATTGAATAATTAATTACATTAAATCAAATTAAATTTCAATTGGTGGAGAGATTGGCCTTTTATCTGTATCCTGTGTACTTAGATTCTCATGTTTTGAGCTGGATCAATGTAAGCTCTAGTACTTTTCTAAAATATTTTTATAGCATTAACATCATATAATAGTGGGGGTCAAAGTCACAATAGAGTTTATTTTCGATATTGGTCAGAATGTCAACTTTCCTCTACTTCTTTTGATAACCAATATCGTTCAATATATATATGTACATCAATTTCTTTATAGGAACAATATATAGGGGAAAATAAAAATTAGATATTTTTTCTACTAAATTCATAATGCATGACTCTGGACTAAAATCAAAATAAATTCATTGGATGTCATCATTCCACAATATGGGAAACCGGCCGGCGCACACTTTCCATGAACCATGTAAAGGACAGAGAAATGTAAAGCATTTAAGGATTGAATAAATAGAGAATGTTATAGAGCTGGTATTTCAATACTGATACACTAGGGGTAAAACCCCACGCGATGCGTGGGATCTTTAGAACATCATATTAAATTTCACCAAATATCGATCTTAATATTTTTAAAATAAATATCATAGAAACTAAATACCAAAATCTTTCTTTGATGCAAAAATAAACAAAATCTCATAGGTTCTTTTATCTTTATTTTATTTTTTTATATTTTTGTAGCTTTCAATTCATATGATGATAAAAGATGTGGTATTTATTTGCAAAAATTTTAGAACCCAAACATTTTCTGGTATTTATTAATGCTATACTCCATTTAGGCTATATATTTTCTACACCATGGAGAAAAATGAAAGTTCATGGTATATATTTGCCATAATTAAATTTCATGGTTAATAAACAATATCCCTGGTATTTATTTGAAAAACATTTAAAGTTCATGGTATTTTATTTGAAACACCTTGAAAGTTCATGGTTAATAAATAATGATCCATGGATTGTCATAATTGCCCTCAAGATTTGGCACAACCACAATTTTAACAATATAACCTGAATCTCTACAATACTTGATGTGAAAGGCAAAATACGCATCCAAAAATTTTGCACATGGCTAAATTTACATGTTTGGCAACACCACCAAACCATATTCTCCAAAATACCAAAATAGTCCAACTTTGATACAAGAGAGAATAGTCAAATTCAATAGGCAAAATAAGAAATCTCAAAGTTTCACACTTTCATTCCACTTTCTTATAGTACTAGAGTAAAACTCCACGCAATACGTGGGATTTGCGGATCATCCATAGGGTTAGTTGGTATTTATGTGCAATAAAAAAGTTGGCAATCTAAAAAATGTTGAAATTTCATTTATTTGACAAAGTCCATGCTATTTATTTGAAAACTTCGAAAGAATAATTTTTATTTGTAGCGAACAAATTCCATGGCATTTATTTGGAAAAAATCGAAAGTTCATGGTATTTATTTGTAGTGGATGAAGTCAATAGTATTTATCTGAAAAATTCGAAAGTTCGCAATATTTATTTGAGCGGACAAAATCCATAGTATTTATCTAAAAAAAGTCAATAGTTTACATTATTTATTTGTTGCGTACAGAGTCCATGGTATTTATCTGAAAAAAGATGAAAGTGTGGTATTTATTTGTAGCGTGCAAACTTCATGGTATTTATCTGAAAAACATCAGAAGCTTACGGTATTTATTTGCAGTGTGTAAACTACATTTTTCGTTTTATAAATATTTTTATTTACAATTAAATAAATTAAATATTGCATTTAATTTAAGGGGTTTTTTTTATATAGACCCTCTAAAATATTAGTATATTCAAAAACACCCCCTAAAACTTTATATTTTTAAATACAACCCTAAAACCTCTTTGTTAACTAAAAACACTCGTTTACTTAAGTTAATTAGGATTAATAATTGGATTAGAGCTAACATGATGAATTGTGAGATAAAAAATCTGATGTAATATTAAAGCCATCATCTCTTTTCATTTTTATGCAAAACCCATGAGACTTACTCTTCCAAACTCTTATCTTTAAGCTATCATTTTAGCTTCTAAATAGAGATTTCTAAAGATCTTAGTGACAATAATTAAGCATATGGACTAATTTAGTTTAATTAAGAGTTTTAGAGAGTGTATTTAAAAATATGAAGTTTTAGGGGGTGTTTTTCAAAATAACAATGTTTTAAGCAGCCTATATCGAAAAAAACCCTTAATATAATTGCAAAATAAAGATAGGTAAAACTTAGGAAAAATACTTTTCATGAAGAATATGATATGATTTATTCATTATGTGAAGATCAAAAGATAAAGATTAGTATTATGCCAAAATAAGAAGATTGGATCATATTTTGAAAATTAAAAATATTTGTATTGAAAATTTTATGGAATCAAATGCTTCCAAGATCTAGGCCACAGATTGTCATAATTTCCCTCAAAATTTAGGACAACCACAAGTTTAGCTGCATAGCCATGTTTACCCCCTTTTTAAGAACCTCCAATGAGCGAACATTTAAAACAGATAGGGGAGGGACAAAGTAAAGTTTTGATTTATGTTTTAAAAGTTTAATCAAAAGGTTTTGGGGTTCGAAACTTCCGATAAGCGCAAGCAGTAAAGACTGCAATTTTTGCAAACTGCTTTTCTATGGCCATTCGTACTTGTGGTATTTTAATGAAAACTCTTTTCCGCCCTCTTGTAGGAAAACTAAATCTTTTAAAGTGAGTGCTCTTGTAACATATAGTCTTATGTGCTAAGTTGGTTTCAAAATGTAACGACCACAAAATCTTTGTACTTTCATTATATTTTCCTTACTTCAAGAAATGTTCTTTTGCTTGAAACACTTGTATATATATTTATTTTCGTTCAAATTATATATATGATCCATTCTTGTACATATTGATTATCATGTTGCATTGCTATCACATAAGTCACAGTTTAGAGCCCCTGATGTTGCAATTTTTTATATTTATTTAATAGATTTTTTTTATATAAAACAAGGGTCTAATTTATTTTTAAGAAATTATTTTGAAATTTAAAATTTTATTTTAATGTGAATATTTATTTTATAATTTAAATTTTTACCTAAACTCAAAACCCTTTATAAGCCGTTTGATCTAACCCAACTAAATTCTAGCCCTTGATTTTTAAAACCTTAGTCCTTATTTCTATATAAACATTAGAACTCCTCAAACCCTAATATATTACCCTTCTTCTCTACTGCCTCCTCCTTTCGCCTATCCTCCTCAATCTCAAACCTATCATCTCTATTGATACTATACCCCCCAATTCATTTCATTTTATTCATAACACCGACCTCACCTACCTCTCTTTCTTTCTCATTTCCTTTTTCCTATTTCCCTCTTTCAAAAGAAACAAAAAAAATATCTATGCTTAAAGAGATATAGTCAAATTTGAAGAAGAAGGAGAGAGGAGCTGTCCCAGTCTCCGGTTAGGATCTTAGCCACAACCGATCTCATTAACAACAACGAAAACATCGGCGACGAGGCTAAGTATGAGGTGGTACTAACAGAAAAGGACAGTCAATATATTTCAAGTTAGGTCGATCATTAATTTTACTTTTTAGTAAGTATGCCTTCTTTTGTTCAAGGCTATCTTTCTTTTTTTGTTCCTTAAATTTTTGAACTGTGTTCAGTTATCGTTTTTGGGACTGTTATAAATATTGTTGCATATTTCATAAGCTTAAAATTCTTATACTATATTTTCCTTTACTGCTTATATAGACACTTAGCGTATTCATATCGAGAAGGAGCGCTTTTCGGTATGAATATGTTGCGGGCTTATCACTCTCGTTTCTCATTTTTGGGAAGCGTGGCGTGACACTTTTTAGTGGTGGCCCATACAGGTCAATTCTGTATGACCGTTGAAAACAAATACTATAAGAATTTAAAATCCAACAACATTTATTCCTTCTTTGAGTCCTATCACCTTGATCTATTCTAATTCTTCTTCAAACCATTCTAATCCAATAGCATTTAACTTCCGTTTTTTAATCATGTCTTTTGAATCTGTAACTACTCTGAATTTACTGTATGGAATTTTCCAGTTAAATGTACAGAAAATGAGTTATACAGCATGAGTTTGAGTTATAAGTTAATTTTGTTAAATAACACCAATAAACAACTTGTAGCTTACTGGTAAAACCTCTACACTGCTATGACGATGCCCCTGTGTTCGATCCCCATCAGACACATTATTTTTTTCTGATTTTTCTTTTTAACTTTTTTGAAGCCCAAAAGTTTACACGTGTAATACACAGAAAAATGAAAAGCCATAAAAATCAAACATGTGAAAAATGTAGTAAATCCTAATTTTATCTGGTGTCACGAAGCTTGATGCCAGATGGCACAAATCGACCGGCCAAAACCAAGAAATAGCCAGCGCCGACGGTTGATCCAAGCCCATAGAACCCCGGGCTCTGCACACTTGACTCTTCCCCTACCCCTAACTCCCCTGCACTGTTTGATTTCCCTGCAATCAAATAGAGACCCTTAATTTCATCATTTACTATCTTTTTAATGCATTTTAATTCACCATTTTAATTCCAAAACCCTAATTCTACACCATAAATACCACCTCCATACTTTGGCTCAGCATCAATCTGAAATTTCTAGCCAAAACTCTCAAAAACTCTCTAAGTATAAGTAGAGTAAAGAGGAATTAGCAAGCGGTCAACTTTCAACAAAGGATCGAAGCTATTCCGGAGCTCCCGCAATGCCACGACGAATACCCTCTCTTCTTATACCTTTTCTTAACCTAACTAAGTTGTAAGTCCCTCCTAAACTTCTTATCTCTTCATTGAATTTATCTTTTTATAAAAATCGATAAAAGTGGAGTTAATACCGATATCACTTTTTCCAACTCCTATAACTCCAATTCCTATTATCTTTTGGTCAAAAATTTTTTTATACAATACTTGTAATCTTAAACCCAAATATTTAGAATCAAAATTTTCATTAAAATTCTAATTTGAAATAACAATAGTAACACTTTTTCTTTTAAATACCATGAACTTTAAATATCACCTCTTTTAGTTTTTATTACAAACATACTTTTAGGAAAATCTCACGAAGTTACGACCTACCTCTCACATACGAGCTTGGTTTCATAGAATGACTCTTTGAATGTATTTTTCGTTGCGAAGACATTATTATAAGAAAATACCACTTACCATAAAAACCGGATTTCTTTTAAATTGTATTTTAAATTTCTTTGCGATTATGCCTCTACAACTCTCTTTAGGGGACCCTCTATTGAATGGTGCAGATTATCGCACATCTTTAGACTAGTAGAGCGAGATGCAGACCTTCTCACGGAGCATTCGGTCACGAAAGGTTTTAAATACAGTTTTTAAGAAAAACGCATTTTTCTAAATAAATAAAATTAATTTTTTAATAATTATATAAAATTACAAAATCCATATATTTTCAAAATATAATAAACTTACATTTTTTAAATGAAAGATTTACAAATTTCACTAAAATACCATCAAGATACCAACAAAAGACAAGTTTTACAATAAAATACCATGAACTTTCCAAGCTAAGAAAATTACCACTAAAATATCTCAAATCCTTAAAATTGATATCCATGAAAACCCTAAATAATATAAATAAATACTCGAGGTTTATTTGAAATTTTATTTAAAATATTTTTCATAAACCTCCTCTAGTTAAATAAAACAATATTTAAAGATTTTAGTACATATAGATTTAAGCGGGATCAATTCTCTTGAGCCCCAAGGAGCCGGAGAAAGTGAGTGATTACCTATTTAAGATAGAAAACTTAACGGAGTTATTAATGGTAACTGTCTTGGAAAAAGATACAAATCCTGCCGTCCATATGCAGCAGTTACCGATAACTCCCGAACCTAATTCAGGATTTAAACCAATTACAAGTGTTTGACTCAGTCTGAGTCTAACTCAAACCTGAATCCAAACTCAAATCAGAGTCCAATTCAAACATGAATCCAAAGTCTAACATGAATACTTGAACTTGAACCTGAATACTTGAATTCAAACATCAATACCAAACATGAATACTTGACTTGACTTGACCGAACAATGGTTATAACTTGACCTGGCTATTTGAATACATGATTACATCCTGAACCTGACTACTTGAACAACTTGTATTCATGGTTTCAGTAAAAATTGTAAATATAACATATACAATACATTACACGGGGATAACGGGGTAAATTGGTACATAACATATTAACGTGGCATGAGATGGTCACTTAAAAGACACCTACATGAACTCTTGAACCGTTGTCCCGTGGGTTTTGACGGGGCCTTGTACTACATATTACCATAGTCTACGGGATAATATGGACTCCTCTTGTATACACAAATACCTTCTGTACTAAGGTACAAACAACTACGTTAGAATAACAAGCATATACCTGTACAACTTACCAGTTTCATTTCACATTACTTGTTATATTCCATTCCTTCTTTTGGGACTTACCGAGCGCTAGTTCGCTGATGACATTCCTGTCTATTTCTTTCTTTGGAATGTTCGTCAGGAGGGCCGGACTCTCAGGAGATCGAGCCTAGCCAGGAGGTTTTGGAGCAGCTCACCACTCAGCCGGACTACTAGCTCATCTTGTACTTATTTTATTTTGTATACCACTGCTTAGGCACTGCTTATTTCATTGTATCTTTCCTTTTCAAAAAACAGTTGTATGTAAAGATGAATGTAAATAAAGGTTGCTGTTTATATTTTTATATCACTTTTCATTTTTATGCATTATATATATATTGCTTAATTACGCTTAACGTATTTATTTCTTAGTAAATACGTTGCGGTCCGCCACGTTACCGTTTCCGTACACTTGGAAGCGAGGCGTGACAGGTTTTGTTGGAGGCCCATGCAGGTCAGTTCTGTATGAAGTCCTAAACAATATATATCACAAGAATTATAAGAATCAGCAATTATACATTCCTTACATTTCAAATTTCTTGAATCTATCCAAACTATTCTTTTCCTATCAAGGTCATGGATTTACCGAACAACACGAGCACGAACGTCAATGGTAACACCCCACCGCCTACTCTACCACCACCACCTACCATTACGGCTCCCATCAATGAGCAAATGGTACTGCTTGAGGCAATCAAGAGCCTCTTGGAGGGTCAGCAACAGCAGACTGCTATCTTCATGCACCCTTCCGAAGCCGAGGCACCCGGAGTCAAGCAATTTCGAGCACTGCATCCAAAGCATTTTTCAGGAAAAGAGAGCCCACTGGAGGCGGAAAAATGGGCTCAGTCGATAGAAGATGACCTGGCAGCAGCACAAGTGCCAAAGATTGCTTGGGTGAGGGATGCGAAGCTGCAACTAACTGACAACGCTAGAGTCTGGTGGAAGGATGAAGAAAGCCGTCTCTTCCAACCGATTGAATGAAAGACATTTCGCAATATGTTTGATGCGAAATACTTCCCTGAGACTGCCCGTTTTGACATGGAGCAGCTGTAACGCCTTGAAAAGTCGTTTTGGTGTTTTCCCGAAAATCGGTAAATATTTGATATTTTTCCGTAAATCGTTATTATTGTTATTTTGCATTATAGGCCTATTTATACCTAATTTGGATAGCTAATTACTAGTTTTTAGTAGCTAATCGGTTACTTATAAATTTCTGGTCATTTAAAAAAATTTCCCTATTTTACTATTTTTAATATTATTTTAAGCTGTTAAAAAATACATTAAATTAGCGATAAATACAAATTTGAATGGGCTAATTTTAATCTATAGAACCATGACAACTAAAATCTAGGTTGTAATATAAATTTTTAGCATTTTATTTCAAGTTCTTATTAGTTATAATCGAAGGAAATTAAAATTTAAATAATTAAACTAAGCTTGCAAATATGAAGTTGGGGGGTGTCTTTTTGCATGGAAATTTTTTTTAGCACTCTCTCACAATCTCACCCCTCTTTGGCCGGCCCCACACCTGCAGCATGCCCACTTCTCCCCTCAAATTTTTTTCTTCAACTCATTTGAACAATATGATATGTGATGGGTTAAAATATATTAATTTGGAGGTGGGTTGTACTTGGATATATGAGGGTTTGACTTTGTGTAAAATTTTCCACAACACCCACACCTCTCCCCACTCCCCTCACTGCTCGAAAATCTGCAGCCACTCCCCCTCCATTTTTCCCCTTTCCTTTTTCCTTGAAAATTCAAAGAAAAATCCTTCAAAATCCAATTTTTACCTCACAATTTCAAACACATTCTTCATCCCTTCTCCTTATCCATTCTTGCATGGATCTTGGATGCTAGGAGGCCATCTTTGGAGGCAAATCATATTGCTAGATCTCTAGAATTTGAGGTATAATTTCTACCTAATTAAATACTTATGGTTAAATTCCTTTAATTAAGTTGTTTTAGTGTTAAATTTTAGTGCTATTTTCATTCTAGGCTTTTAAAGATAATGGCTTGAGTTGAACTAGGGTTTCAATACACCATTGTTAGGTTAATTAAATTTATTTTGCTATCTAGTTGTTTGTTAACCTAATCTAAGTGGTCACTTTGTTTATGTGGGCTTCAAACTATGCTAATTTAGTTAATTTTAAAGTGTGAATTGGTTGTAATTGTTTGTTTTAGGAAATTCAAGAAAGGGTTTGTGTATGGAAATTGGGTTTTGAAGCATGGTAATTGGGTTAATTTAATTGTAGTGGCTTTCTAGTGGTTTAACTTGGGTGATTATGCTTGTTGTAATCTTTTCGTCGCAAATCCGCGATATTTGCGTCAATTTTCTAGTTTTCGTGCTTACTAGGTTGTTATTAAATTTAAGTGGTGAATTATTTGTGATACCTTTATAATAATTTTTAGTATCTCTTATGACTTGTAAGGTATGTGAATACGGAATTTTGCTTGATCGGGTTTTAGTTTTGGCGGTTGGTCCGAAACGACAATTTTAGTTAAGGCTTTTGTTATTTTCGTGTGTGTTCCGCGCACCTTGTGCACGTTGTGCCTAGCTTGTGAACGTTGATCTTTTCGTTTGGTGATTTGCGTCGTTTCATGATATATAACCTTATGTTTTGTATGGTGCAAATTCCAGGATCGGTCGCGAAAATTTCGGACGCGGCACGAAAAGGGAAAGCGGTGATTGGACATAGCTAGCTGGGAATTTCCGGTGAGTAGATGTATACATCTACGGGGAGAATCGTTTGGATGGCGCGAGACGCCCGATAATTTAGAATTTCTAGTAATACCAGCCTGTTGCATGTAGTTCTAGTTACCTATTTTACGGCACTGCATGACCTGTATATCCATATTGTGCTAATTTCATCGTATAAAAACCATTGAAACCATTAAATGAAATATGTGACACAGGAAATAATTGGATTGTTTAATTCATTATATTTATAATTGTGCGACTTCATCTCATAGGACACTTGCACCATTACCAGGGTTGTATGCTGCACGAGCACTATTCATGCGAACACACACGCCTTGGTAATTGCCATGCCACAAACACTAGATAACTTGTTTAAATCGGAATTTAGAATAATTTCACCACATAAGACAAATAAACCAGTGCTAATATAGTAAATTCCGCAAGATGAACATGTAGAATTGCTAGTCATATGTATGTACCTCATTACATCATTCGATCATACATAGTCTTTATGTCATATATTGCAGTTCGTACTGTTGATACCATAGGTATTCATCATCATTGACATGCATACTTATGGTACTTTCTTCCGGAGGATTTCAATATTTGTGATTTATGAGATTTTGGAGAAACCGCAAAAATTTAATAAAACTGATATCATTTTAAATGTTGCAAGTTGCGGTTTTCTTGGGACATGATATTTGTGTCGTCCACCATGAGTTTTCTGTTGGTTTTCGAGACCCGTTTCGAGGTGCTGGATGAACCGTCTCGGGTACATGGTGGGCCCGGTAAGGTACCCCGGGGCAAGAAGTTCGAGTAGTAGACGATGAGCCTGGCAGGGGGTGGACTACCTACCGGTGATTGTTGGCATGGCAGATATCCAGAGGATACCGACCGTGGCCGTGAGATGTTGAGATATTGATATTTTGAGTTGGACCAGCCGGACGGCTGGGGTCGGGATATTGGATACAGATACTTTGGGACACTGAGATATTTATTTGAGGTGCCGATACTGGGCACGGATTTCTGTTGATTTCATATGATATTTCCTCAGATATTTCACAGAAATTTTCCTAAGATGAAAGTAGTGATTTCCTCATATCAGCATATTCAGATCTTGTGTTACATTGCACTCATATCGCATACATGCTAGTACTTCATACTATAGCAATATTGTAGAATTGTGACACTTTGCGTACATGCTTACGATAGTTTTTATAGATGATACATATTACTCACAAGTTGGCAACTCACCCCCATTGTGCCACAGACTTTGTGCAGGTCTGATCCGTCAGTACTGTTGCGGCAGACGCACTTCCTCCTTTTGCGTGGATTTGAGGATTTTTGCTCGTAGGTGGGTTATGTGTTCATTTTGTTTTCCACCTTGTACATTCATTGTATCTAGTGTACTCCATCTACTGTATTATCTACCAGTATTGTTGTTTATTGACTTAAAGGCGAGACAGTGAGATTTGTGGGCATGTATATTGTTTCTTTCGGTCGTGCTCACTTGAGCCGACATGTTGCTTATTACTTGTGCTTTATTTTGCTTATTTTGCACATTGCTGATTTATATTGCGTGAGATTTGTGACCGCCTTGGGGCGAAGAGCTAGCTCCCTCTTGGGGATGCCTTATTTTATGTTATTGATATATTCCTGTTTTGTACCCGTTTGGGGGCCAGTATTTACAAAGGAGACTCTGCCGAAATTTTCGGAAAATTGGATGTTGCTTTTAAAAAGGCTTAATATGACTTATTTGATTAAAATCGCTTTCAATAAATTGGTTTTCCTTCACTCTACTACTTATTTGGTTTTGATTTCTGGGTTTTGGCTTACTTAGATTACGTCCGCCTTGAGACGCTCGTAATTTAAGTGCCAGTCATGTTCCGTACCTTTCGGGTCGTGACAAAGTTGGTATCAAAGCGATAGGTTTTACCTTTCTGAGTGTAGGATGACCCTTGGTAGATGGAGTAAGTTACTTAAGCAGGGTAACGTAGCGTGTGTATGTCCGCGGCATACTTGCGATACGGTACTCCGCCTAGGTGACTTTAGGATATACTTGCTTGAAATTCCTTCTTCAATTCCGTGTATCCTATGATTCTATTGCACTGTTCTTATTATTCTGTTTCCTGTACCAGCCACTATGCCGCCGAAGGCTATGAGAGTGCAGAGGGCTGCCGCCCGAGATGAGATTCGAGCAGGCTCGTCCGAGACGAGGACCGAGCAGGGTGGCGTACCTACGCCTCAGGGACAGACTGATCCGCATTCCCCAGGCCGCATGGATAGGCTAGAGTCTGTTATGGAGGAGTTGCGACAGATGATGGGGGGTATGTAGGAGTTACGACAGATGGTGGGATCCTTAGTAGCGGCCAGTCGTGCACCGAGATCGGAGGACATACCTACCATAGCATAGACTACGTTAGTACTTGCTGCCCAGACAGTCGCTCCTACTACTGCGGTGGCTATTCCGGTATCACTACAGGATTTCATGAGACTGAAACCCCCAGTCTTCACATGCACCGATGCAGCGGAGGATCCGCAGACATTCCTTGACAATTTATCCAGGATTTGCCGTTCGCTCAGATGTTTCGACGATAGATGGGTAGAGCTTACGAGTTTCCGTATGGAGGGCCTTGCGCAGACATGGTGGGAGTCAGTCGTGAGAGGTCGAGCTGCAGGTCTACCTCCTATGACTTGGGCCGAGTTCACAGCAGTATTTCTAGCCCGTTTCCTTCCAGAGAGCATTCGTGAAGCTAGAGCTCGTAATTTTGAGGCTTTGATCAAGACTCCAGGGATGACAGTGTCCGAGTATGATATCCAGTTTACTCAGTTGTCCCGATATGCTCCGTACTTGGTTGATACAGAAGAGAAGAGGGTAAAGAGGTTTGTGCAGGGACTCGACACACAGTTATTTCTTTCCATCGGCGCCCGGCACTTTGACACTTATGCGGCTGTTATGGACACGGCATTACGGATGGAGGCGCGCATTTCAGAGACTTCGGCCGTTTCTGGGCCGAAGAGGATTCGTACCGATATGCCAGCTCAGAGGCATCGTGCCAGATTCTATCTGAGAGATGGTGGCGGTAGAGGAGTTGGAAGAGATCAGCTATTTGGTTCTTATCCGCAGGGCCAGCAGGCATCGCCAGGATGTTTTGGGTGCGGGAGTCCGCACCATCGTATCAGAGACTGTCCGGTGAGACGACAGGGAGCGGCGACAGTTCCACACGTGACCTTACCACCTCCACCACCTCCTCAGAGAGCTCTACTTCCTTCCCCCGGTGATGCTCCACGTCAGCTAGGCGCCCCCAAAGGCCATGGACGCGGCGGTCCTATTCAGAGAGGACGACGAGGCCGAGGCCGAGGACAGCCAGCTATTGGTGAGGGACAGGCCCGAGTGTTCGCTTTGACTCCGCAGGATGCGCAGGTATCCAATGCCGTTGTGATAGGTACCTTTCCAGTATGTTCTTTCGACGCGCGAGTATTATTCGACCCAGGTTCCACACATTCGTATGTATCTACATACTTTGCACCGATGTTAGGACGTGAGTCATCGTTGTTAGATCAGCCGCTTGTTGTTATTACTCCGGTAGGCGAGTCGTTTGTCGCTCGTTTTGTGTTTCGATTGTGTTCCGTTCGTATCGAGGAGAGGGATTCGTCGGTTGATTTGATTCTCCTCGATATGTTGGACATTGATGTGCTTCTGGGCATGGACTGGTTGGCCACTTGTTATGCATCTGTGGACTGCCGTGAGAAGGCAATCAGATTTAGCTTTCTGGGAGAGCCAGTCCTTGTTATTCAGGGAGACCGCAGCGTCACCCTTCCCAGCTTGATTTCGTCTCTTCGCGCTGGTCAGCTCTTGCGGAAGGGATGTCAGGGATTCTTAGCGTATGTTTGTGATACTCGAGCTGCAGAAGTTCCTTTGGACCAGGTCCCGATTGTTAGTGAGTTCCCTGATGTTTTCCCTGATGAGCTGCCTGGGTTACTGCCTGAGCGCGATGCTGAGTTCTGCATTGACTTGATTCCCGGCTCGGGGCCTATTTCTATACTGCCTTATCGAATGGCCCCGGCGGAGCTTAGAGAGCTAAAGGATCAGTTGCAGGATTTGTTAGATAAAGGGCTTATTCGACCTAGTGTGTCTCCGTGGGGTGCTCCTGTCCTATTCGTCAAGAAGAAGGACGGCAGTTTACGCTTGTGCATTGATTACCGCGAGCTGAACAGGGTTACCGTACGGAACAGATATCCCTTACGATGTATCGATGATTTGTTCGACCAGCTTCAGGGTGCGGGATACTTTTCGAGGATTGACTTGCGATCTGGTTACCATCAGTTGCGGGTGCGGCAGGAGGATATTCTGAGGACAACTTTTCGCACACGTTACGGGCACTATGAGTTTTTGGTGATGTCGTTCGGACTCACCAATGCACCAGCCGCGTTTATGGATTTGATGAACCGCATTTTCAGGCCGTATCTTGATCTGTTCATCATCGTGTTTATTGATGACATTTTGGTGTATTCCCGGAGCCGGGAGGGGCACGAGCAGCACCTGAGGATCACGTTGCAGACTTTGAGGGAGCACCAGCTGTTCGCGAAATTTTCTAAGTGCACATTTTGGCTTGACAGCGTTGATTTCTTGGGTCACGTGATTACGAGAGATGGCATATGTGTGGACCCGAGGAAGATCGAGGCCGTTCAGCATTGGCCCAGACCGACATCAGTTACGGAGATCCACAGTTTCCTAGGCCTGGCTGGCTACTACAGGCGATTTGTTCAGGACTTCTCCCGTATTGCTACACCATTGACCGGGTTAACCCGGAAGGGAGTTCCTTTTGATTGGACCGAGGCTTGCGAGCATAGCTTCCAGCAGTTGAAGACTCGTCTGACTACTGCACCAGTGTTGTCATTGCCTTCGGGATCGGGCGGATTCATAGTTTATTGCGACTCTTCTCGAGTGGGACTAGGTTGCGTGTTGATGCAGCACGACAGAGTTATTGCGTATGCTTCTCGGCAGCTGAAGACGCATGAACAGAACTATCCTACGCACGATTTAGAGATGGCTGCAGTGGTGTTTGCACTCAAGATCTGGAGACATTACCTATATGGCGAGTCATGCCAGATATTTACGGACCACAAGAGCTTGAAGTACATATTTCAGCAGCGAGACCTGAATCTGAGACAGCGCCGTTGGATGGAGCTGGTGAAAGATTATGATTGCGAGATCCTTTACCATCCGGGCAAGGCGAATGTGGAGCTGATGCTTTGAGTAGGAGGCCCGGAGGTAGTTTATCCTGTTTGAGCGCCGTACAGAGGCAGTCGTCAGCAGATTGGCAGATTTTATGCGACAGTCGAGTTGAGTTCGAGTTCACTCCGACAGAGGGACAGCTTGCGCATGTTCGTGCACGTCCGCAGTTGCTTGACCGTATTCGAGAGGCACAGCCTAGTGATGACCGTCTTTCAGAGATCATAGAGCAGGTTCGGCAGGGCAGAGTTTCTGAGTTCGTGTTTGATGATCAGGAGGTACTGCGATTTGGGACTCGATTGTGCGTACCAGATTCTGAGGGACTGCGGCATGAGATTCTTGAGGAGGCCCATAGATCGAGGTATAGCGTTCATCCCGGTTCCACCAAGATGTACCACGATTTGCGAGATGTTTACTGGTGGGACGGAATGAAGAGGGACGTCACTGATTTCGTGTCGAGATGCCTGACTTGTCAGCAAGTCAAGGCCGAGCACCAGAGGCCCGCGGGAGAGTTGCATCCTTTGCCCATTCCGGAGTGAAAATAGGAGCAGATTTCTATGGACTTCATCGTGGGTCTACCCAGGACCAGTCGAGGGTATGACTCCATTTGGGTGATCGTGGATCGTCTGACGAAAGCGGCTCACTTCCTGCCAGTGAAGACCACTTTTGGATTTGCTCAGTATGCCCAGATTTACATCGACGAGATCGTACGGTTGCATGGCGTCCCGACTTGTATTGTGTCAGACCGAGGCACCCAGTTTACCAGCCGACTATGGCAGAGACTTCAGGAGGCGTTGGGCACCCGTTTGAGTTTCAGCACAGCATTTCATCCGCAGACCGACGGCCAGTCAGAGCGGACTATTCAGACTCTTAAGGACATACTCCGAGCGCGCGTTTTAGACTTTGGAGGCCGCTGGGATCATCATTTACCCTTAGTGGAGTTCTCTTACAACAACAGCTTCCAGGATACTATTCAGATGGCACCTTTCGAGGCCTTGTATGGAAGGAGATGCAGATCGTCCATCTGTTGGACAGAGCTCAGCGAGAGCAGTATTTTAGGGTCGCAGATTGTGGAGGAGACAACCGAGAAGATACAGTTGATTCGAGACCGGATGAGAGCGGCCCAGAGCAGGCAGAAATCATATGCGGACAGACGCCGTCGCAGACTAGAGTTCGCAGTTGGCGATCATGTTTTTCTGAGGGTCTCTCCGATGAAGGGCGTGATGAGGTTTGGGCGAAAAGGAAAGCTTAGTCCCAGATTTGTGGGTCCCTTCGAGATCCTCGAGCGTGTCGGCGCAGTTGCGTATCGTTTGGCTCTTCCACCCAGCTTTCCTGATGTTCACCTCGTCTTCCATGTTTCGATGCTCCGCAAGTACCTTCAAGGCCCTTCGCATGCGATTCAGCACCCGACAGTCCAGCTAGAGCGCGACCTTTCTTTTGCAGAGCAGCCGGTGGTCATCCTGGATCAATAGGTGAAGAAATTGAGATCGAAGGTTATACCGACCGTCAAGGTCCTTTGGCGTGGCCCGAGCAGCGAGGAGGTCACCTGGGAGAACGAGGACGAGATGAGGAAGAAATATCCCCATCTCTTTGAAGGTACGCGTAGCTAGATTTTTTAAATTCGGGGACCGAATTTTTTTAAGGGGGGAAGATTGTAACGCCTTGAAAAGTCGTTTTGGTGTTTTCCCGAAAATCGGTAAATATTTGGTATTTTTCCGTAAATTGTCATTATTGTTATTTTGCATTATAGGTCTATTTATACCTAATTTGGATAGGTAATTGCTAGTTTTTAGTAGCTAATGAGTTACTTATAAATTTCTGGTCATTTAAATTTTTTCCCCTATTTTACTATTTTTAATATTATTTTAAGCTGTTAAAAAATACATTAAATTAGCGATAAATACAAATTTGAATGGGCTAATTTTAATCTATAGAACCATGACAACTAAAATCTAGTTTGTAATATAAATTTTTAGCATTTTATTTCAAGTTCTTATTAGTTATAATCGAAGGAAATTAAAATTTAAATAATTAAACTAAGCTTGCAAATATGAAGTTGGGGGGGGGGGGTCTTTTTGCATGGAAATTTTTTTTAGCACTCTCTCACAACCTCACCCCTCTTTGGCCAGCCCCACACCTGTAGCATGCCCACTTCTCCCCTCAAATTTTTTTCTTCAACTCATTTGAACAATATGATATGTGATGGGTTAAAATATATTAATTTGGAGGTGGGTTGTACGTGGATATATGAGGGTTTGACTGTGTAAAATTTTCCACAACACCCACACCTCTCCCCACTCCCCTCACTGCTCGAAAATCTGCAGCCACTCCCCCTCCATTTTTCCCCTTCTCTTTTTCCTTGAAAATTCAAAGAAAAATCCATTAAAATCCAATTTTTACCTCACAATTTCAAGCCCATTCTTCATCCCTTCTCCTTAGCCATTCTTGCATGGATCTTGGATGCTAGGAGGCCATCTTTGGAGGCAAATCATATTGCTAGAACACTAGAATTTGAGGTATAATTTCTACCTAATTAAATACTTATGGTTAAATTCCTTTAACTAAGTTGTTTTAGTGTTAAATTTTAGTGTTATTTTCATTCTAGGCTTTTAAAGATAACGGCTTGAGTTGAACTAGGGTTTCAATACACCATTGTTAGGTTAATTAAATTTATTTTGCTATCTAGTTGTTTGTGAACCTAATCTAAGTGGTCACTTTGTTTATGTGGGCTTCAAACTATGCTAATTTAGTTAATTTTAAAGTGTGAATTGGTTGTAATTGTTTGTTTTAGGAAATTCAAGAAAGGGTTTGTGTATGGAAATTGGGTTTTGAAGCATGGTAATTGGGTTAATTTAATTGTAGTGGCTTTCTAGTGGTTTAACTTGGGTGATTATGCTTGTTGTAATCTTTTTGTCGCAAATCCGCTATGTTTGCGTCAATTTTCTAGTTTTCGTGCTTACTAGGTTGTTATTAAATTTAAGTGGTGAATTATTTGTAATACCTTGAGGATATTTTTTAGCATCTCCTACGACTTGTAAGGTATATGAATGCGGAATTTTGCTTGATCGGGTTTTAGTTTTGGCGGTTGGTCCAAAACGACAATTTTAGTTAAGGCTTTTGTGATTTTCGTGTGTGTTCCACGCACCTTGTGCATGTTGTGCCTAGTTTGTGAACGTTGATCTTTTCATTTAGTGATTTGCATCATTTCATGATATATAATCTTATGTTTTGTATGGTGCAAATTCCAGGATCGGTCGCGGAGATTTCGGACGCGGTACGAAAAGGGAAAGCGGTGATTGGACATAGCTAGCTGGGGATTTCCGGTGAGTAGATGTATACATATACGGGGAGAATCATTTGGATGGCGCGAGGCGCCCGATAATTTAGAATTTCTAGTAATACCAGCCTGTTGCATGCAGTTCTAGTTACCTATTTTACGGCACTACATGACCTGTATATCCATATTTTGCTAATTTCATCGTATAAAAACCATTGAAACCATTAAATGAAATATGTGACATAGGAAATAATTGGCTTGTTTAATTCATTATATTTATAATTGTGCGACTTCATCTCATAGGACACTTGCACCATTACCAGGGTTGTATGCTGCACGAGCACTATTCATGTGAACACACACGCCTTGGTAATTGCTATGCCACAAACACTAAATAACTTGTTTAAACCGAAATTTAGAATAATTTCACCACATAAGACATATAAACCAGTGCTAATATAGTAAATTCCGCAATATGAACATGTAGAATTGCTAGTCATATGTATGTACCTCATTACATCATTCAATCATACATAGTCTTTATGTCATATATTGCAGTTCGCACTGTTGATACCATAGGCATTCATCATCATTGACATGCATACTTATGGTACTTTCTTCTGGAGGATTTCAATATTTGAGATTTATGAGATTTTGGAGAAACGCAAAGATTTAATAAAACTGATATCATTTTAAATGTTGCAAGTTGCGGTTTTCTCGGGACATGATATTTGTGTCGTCCACCATGAGTTTTCTGTTGGTTTTCGAGACCAGTTTCGAGGAGTTGGATGAACCGTCTCGGGTACATGGTGGGCCCGGTAAGGTACCCCGGGGCAAGAAGTTCGAGTAGTAGACGATGAGCCTGGCACGGGGCGTACTACCTACCGGTGATTGTTGGCACGGCGGATATCCAGAGGATACCGACTGTGGCCGTGAGATGTTGAGATATTGATATTTTGAGATGGACCAGCCGGACGGCTGGGGCCGGGATATTGGATACAGATACTTTGGGACACTGAGATATTTATTTGAGGTGCCGATGCTGGACACGGATTTCTGTTGATTTCATATTATATTTTCTCAGATATTTCACAGAAATTTTCCTAAGATGAAAGTAATGATTTCCTCATATCAGCATATTCAGATCTTGTGTTACATTGCACTCATGTCGCATACATGCTAGTACTTCATACTATTGCAATATTGTAGAATTGTGACACTTTGCGTACATGCTTACGATAGTCTTTATAGATGATATATATTACTCACGAGTTGGCAACTCACCCCCGTTGTGCCACAGACTTTGTGCAGGTCCAATCCGTCAGTACTGTTGCGCCGGACGCACTTCCTCCTTTTGCGTGGATTTGAGTATTTTTGCTCGTAGGTGGGTTATGTGTTCATTTTGTTTTCCACCTTGTATATTCATTGTATCTAGTGTACTCCATCTACTGTATCATCTACCAGTATTGTTGTTTATTGACTTAGAGGCGAGACAGTGAGATTTGTAGGCATGTATATTGTTTCTTTGGGTCGCGCTCACTTGAGCGGACATGTTGCTTATTACTTGTGCTTTCTTTTGCTTATTTTGCACATTGCTGATTTATATTGCGTGGGATTTATGACCGCCTTGGGGCGAAGAGCGAGCTCCCTCTTGGGGATGCCTTATTTCATGTTATTGATATATTCCTGTTTTGTGCCCGTTTGGGGGCCAGTATTTACAAAGGAGACTCTGCCGAAATTTTCGGAAAATTGGATGTTGCTTTTAAAAAGGCTTAATATGACTTATTTGATTAAAATCGCTTTCAATAAATTGGTTTTCCTTCACTCTACTGCTTATTTGGTTTTGATTTCTGGGTTTTGGCTTACTTAGATTACGTCTGTCTTGAGACGTTCGTAATTTAAGTGCCAGTCACGTTTCGTACCTTTCGGGTCGTGACAGTAGCAGTTCATCCACTTACAACAAGGCTCGATATGGAGCAAGTCCGTTGATGAATACGATGCTGAGTTTACCATGCTTAGTAGGTAAGATATTGTCTCAAATTCAAATTTCCTGATTTCACTCAATACACTGCTAACACAAGGTCGTAACAGGTTCGCTGCACACATAATCCCGACTGCTGAGATCCGGGCACGACGATTTCAGCAAGGGTTGGACCCGAAAATCCAAGCTGCACTTGCTACAGGGGATTTCCTAACCCATGAGCTTGCTCTAAAGGCTGCCCGACGTTATGAGGCAGTTGTGAAGAAAAAGAGCAGACCGCAGACTGCCGGTGTGAAATGCCCTGCCACGCAAATGACAGGAAGAGCCTCTTCTAGGCCGACATTTGCACCCAGGAGACCGGGAGGATCATTTAACCGGCCTATTCCAGACTTTTGTTTCTACTGCAAGAGAAATGGACACCTGGCGAAAGACTGCAGGCGTGCAAATGGCCTGTGTTTGGTTTATGGCGCATCCATTCATGCCATAGGAACATATCCATGTCGACTCAATCCAGCTCTAGCACCTAGACCCGCAATCACAGTCCCGCAGCGGCCAGCTATTCAGGCTCCTGCACCTCGTCTAGCTCTCCCTGCATCACCTCCACATGGACCTCCTACACAGCCTCCTCGTCAATTCCAGCAGGCACAGAGAAACATGCCTCAAGGGCAGAGAAATGTGCCTCCAGCAAGGAGGAATGTACCCAGACGTCAGGCTTTCACAATGACGTTGAGGAAGACGAAGCCACTGGCCAAGTAATCACTGGTAATTCCCAATCCTTTTATTTTTTCAATCCTTGTATACCTTTATATTTCTCCTGTATCTAAAACCAACCTCACACAACTTAGGTCTATACTAGTATCCACCCTTTCTGCACTCGCACTTTTCGACACTGGAGCATCACACTACTTCATGTCGCAACGATTCGTGAGAACGCATGTGATTCCTATAAAGCTACTCATTTCAAGATGGAATGTCAGTTCCGGGAATGGAGTTTTAAAAGCAACTATGGGGTTTGATCGGTGTCCAGTTGTAGTTTGAATACGAGAATTCTACGCGAATTTCAAAGTACCGGACATCCCAAATTTCGATGTAGTGTTGGGAATGGACTGGCTTGGAGTTTTCTATGCTACGATTGACGACCGTCAAAGGATGGTAGTATTTAAGATACCAAATCACCTAGTCTTCTACTTTAAGAGTAGAGATAGAACGTTGGAGCCAGGAATCTTCCGTGCTAAACCAAAGAATGCAGAAGTGTTTATTCTACCGGCGGAAGGAGAAAAGCCAGAGGTAGTTTGAGAGTTCGAGGATGTGTTCCCTGAAGATATAACAGGTTTGCCTCCTGATTGAGCTCTTGAATTCAGCATTGACTTAATACCTGATGCGCAACCTATAATTAAAGCCCCGTATCGGTTAAGTCTTGAGGGATTGAAGAAGATCCACATTCAGTCGAATGAACTCCTGAAGAAAGGTTGAATTCGTCCCAGTACTTCAAGTTGGGGATCTCCAGTATTACTTGTGAAGAAGAAAGAAGGTTCATACAGGATATGTGTGGATTATCGAGCTCTGAACGAAGTGACAATTAAAAACAAGTATCCACTACCGCGCATCGATGACCTTTTCGATCAGCTAAGTGGATTTTGTGTATTTTCGAAGATCGATCTTCGTTCGGGTTATCATCAGGTAAAGGTCAAAGAGTCCGATATTCCGAAGACGGCGTTCAGGACTCGATATGGTCATTATGAGTATCTTGTAATGCCATTTGGAGTGACCAATGCACTTGCTATATTCATGAATCTGATGAACCAAGTTTTCCGAGAGTACTTAGACAGGTTCATTGTCATTTTCATCGACGACATCCTGGTGTATTCAAATAATCGGAAAGAACACGCCGAGCATTTATGGATTGTCTTGGAGACATTGCAACAGTATCAACTCCATGTCAAGTACAGCAAGTGTGAATTTTGGATAGATCAAGTCGGATTTCTCGAACATGTCGTTTCAGGCGAAGGAATCTCAGTAGATCCAGCTAAGGTGTCAGCTGTCAGCGAATGGCCGATACCAAAGACGGTGAAAGATATATGAAATTTCTTGGGATTAGAAGGATACTACCGAAGATTCATTGAAGGCTTTTCGAAAATTGCAGCACCTCTGACCAAGCTCAATGTAAAGATGAAGCATTCGTGTGGTCAGAAGCATATGAAAACGCTTTTGTAGAACTCAAGTCAAGATTAACTTCAGCTCCTATCCTTATAATACCAGATCAATCTGGAGGATTCGTCGTACATTGTTATGCGTCCAGTAATGGATTAAGATGTATTCTACATCAGCATGGAAAGGTTGTGGCTTTCGCGTCAAGATAGCTGAAAGTACATGAGCGCAACTATCCAACACATGATCTGGAATTAGCAGCCGTTATCTTTGCACTTAAGATTTGGCGCCACTATCTTTTGGGTGAACGAGTGGATATATACACTGACCACAAGAGTCTGAACTATATATTTTACTCAGAAGGAATTGAACATGCTGTAGAGATGATGGCTAGAACTCATGACGAACTTCGACATCAACCTACAGTATCATCCCGGGAAGGTGAACGTAGTTTCTGATGCACTTAGCCGCTAGCCATTAGCAAAGAATCTCACCGCTCAGTGGAAGCTACAGCAGGAATTGCACGGATTGGCAATCAAAGTAGTTATGCCAGGCAACGCTTCATATTTGATGAACTTACAAGTCCAGTCTACTCTTGTCAATCAGATCAAAGCAGCTCAAGCAAATGATGCCAAGCTACAAAAGATCCGAGAATAAGTAGAAAGTGGACTTCAAACTGACTTCATCATCCACGAAGATGGATCCTTACGGTATGGAAGTAGATTGTGTATACCAAACGGCCCAGTTTAAGAAGAGTTGATGAAAGAAACTCACAGCTCTCCTTATTCTGTACACCCCGGTGGTACAAAAATGTACAAGGATCTACGAAAACACTATTGGTGGCATGGAATGAAGTGTGAAGTAGCAAGAATCATAGCCAAGTGTTTGGTGTGTCAGCAAGTAAACGCTGAACATCACAGAACTACTGGTCTACTTCAGTCATTACCAATCCCAGAATGGAAATGGCAGCACATTACCATGGACTTCATAACTGTCTCCCCTCGCAGCATGAAGGGTAATGACATAGTATGGGTTATTGTGGATCGACTCACCAAGTCGGCTCACTTTATTCCCTTTCGAGTTGGCCAATCTACTGAGACTTTAGCAAAGAAGTACATAGAGGTAAGCATAAATCTAAAGTAAGATTTAAACCTTCAAGATGTACTATATTTGATACCCATGAACTCATGCAGGAGATCATGAGATTATATGGAGTACCAGTTTGCATCGTCTTCGATCGTGATACAAGATTCCGATCACAGTTTTGGCAGAGTCTGCAAGCTAGCCTGAGAACGAGTCTAAACTTTAGCACGGCGTACCATCCACAAACGGACGGACAGTCCGAGCAAACAATTCAGATTCTGGAGGACATGCTAAGAGCTTGTATGTTAGACTTCGGAGGTTCGTAGGAAGATCGCCTACACCTTGTGGAGTTTTCATACAACAACAGCTATCAGGCAAGCATTGGAATGACACCATTTGCAGCACTCTACGGACGGAAGTGTCGTTCACTACTAAGTTGGGACGACATCGGAGATCGTGAACTCCTTGGACCAGAGATGATCGTGGCAACTGTGGACGTAATTCGCACGATCAGGGAAAGAATGCGCATAGCTCAAGATCGACAGAAGTATTGGGCTGATGCAAAGCATCGACATCTGGAGTTCCAACCCGGAGATCATGTTTTCTTCAAGATTTCTCCAAACCGAGGAGTGATCCGCTTTGGCAAGAAGGGTAAGCTCAGTCCCAGATACATAGGACCATTTGACATTCTCGAACGAGTCGGAAAAGTGGCATACCGTTTGTCACTATCACCCTCATTGGAAGGAGTGCACAACGTGTTCCACATATCCCAACTATGAAGATATGTAAGCGACCCCAGCCACATACTTGATCACTCCGAGCTCACAGCACAGACTGACCTGACTTGAGAGCAATAACCGGTTGAGATCCTGGATTGAAAGGTGAAGACATTATAGAACAAAGAAGTAAACTTGGTCTGAGTGATGTGGAGAAAAGATTCGCTAGGAGAATCAACGTAGGAACGAAAAGAAGATATGTGTGCAAGATACCCTCATTTATTTGTAAATTAGTCCCTATATAAATGTAAATTTCGAGGACGAAATTTTTATAAGGAGGGTAGAATGTAACGACTCTGAATTTACTGTACGGAATTTTCCAATTTAATATACAGAAAATGAGTTATACAGCCTGAGTTTGAGTTATAAGTTAATTTTGGTAACTAATAGTAAGAAACATTTTGTAGCTCACTGGTAAAGCCTCTACACTGCTGTGATGTACCCCCTGTGTTCGATCCCCATCAGACACATTATTTTTTTCTGATTTTTTTTTTAACTTTTTGGAAGCCCAAAAGTTTACACGTGCAATACACAGAAAAATGAAAATTCAGAAAAATCAAACATGTGGAAAATGTGGTAAACCCTAAATTTATCTGGTGGCATGAAGCTCGATGCCAGATGGCATGAATCGACCGGCCAAACCCAAGAAATAGCCGGCGCCGATGGTTGATCCAAGCCCATGGAGCCCCGGGCTCTGCACACTTGAATCTTCCCCTACCCCTAACTCCCCTGCACTGTTTGATTTCCCTGCAATCAAACATACCTTCATTTCACCATTTATTGTCGTTTTAATATATTTTAATTCACCATTTTAATTCCAAAACCCTAATTCTACACTATAAATACCACCCCACAGTTTGGCTCAGCATCATTCTGAAATTTCTAGCAAAACTCTTAAAAATTCTCTAAGTACAAGTGGAGTAAAGGGAGTTAGTAAGCGGTCAACTTCCGACAAAGGATCGAAGCTATTCCGGAGCTCCCGCAACGCCACGAGGACAACCCTCTCTTCTTATACCTTTTATTAACCTAACTAAGTTGTAAGTCCCTCCTAAACTTCTTTTCTCTTCATTGAATTTATCTTTTTATAAAAATCGGTAAAAGTGAAGTTAATACCGATATCACTTTTTCCAACTCCTATAACTCCAATTCCTATTATCTTTTGGTCAAACAAATTTTTATACAATACTTGTAACCTTAAACCCTAATATTTAGAATCAAAATTTTCATTAAAATTCTCATGTGAAATAACAATAGTAACATTTTTTCATTTAAATACCATGAACTTTAAATATCAGCTCTTTTAGTTTTTATTATAAACATACCTTTAGGAAAACTTCAAGAGACAACAACCTACCTCTTACATACACACTTGGTTTTATAGCACGATACTCTTTGAATGTATTTTTCGTTGCGAAGACATTATTACAAGAAAATACTACTTATAAACCGGATTTCTTTTAAATTGTATTTTAAATTCTTTTGCGATTATTCATATACAACCCTCTTGAGGGGACCCGCTATTGGATGGTGTGGATTATCGCACATCCTTAGGCTAGTAGACCGAGATGCAGACCTTCTTACGGAGCTTTCGGTCTCGAAAGGTTTTAAATACGGTTTTTAAGAAAAACGCATTTTTCTAATTAAATAAAATTATTTTTTTAATAATTATATAAAATTAGAAATCCATATATTTCCAAAATATAATAAACTTACATTTTTTAAAATGAAAGATTTACATGTTTCACTAAAATACCATCAAGATACCAACAAAAAACAAGTTTTATAATAAAATACCATGAACATTCCAAGCTAAGAAAATTACCACTAAAATACCTCAATTCCTTAAAATTAATATCCATGAAAACCCTAAATAATATAAATAAATACTCGAGGTTTATTTTAAAATTTTATTAAAAATATTTTTCATAAAACTTCCTCGAGTTAAATAAAACAATATTTAAGAACTTTAGTAAATATAGGTTTAAACGGAATCAATTCTCTTGAGCCCCAGTGAGTCAAAGAAAGTGAGTGCTTGTCTATTTAAGCTAGAAAACTTAACGGAATTATCAATGATAATTGTCTTAGAAAAAGACACAAATCCCGCCGTTCATGTGCAGCAGTTACTGATGACTCCTGAACCTAATTCAGGATCTAAATCAGTTACAAGTTTCTGACTCAGTCTGAGTCTAACTCAAACCTGAATCCAAACTCAAATCAGAGTCCAATTCAAACATGAATCCAAAGTCTAACATGAATACTTGAACTTGAACCTGAGTACTTGAATTCAAACATCAATACCAAACATGAATACTTGACTTGACTTGACCGAACTATGGTTATAACTTGACCTGACTACTTGAATACATGATTACATCCTGAACCTGACTATTTGAACAACTTGTATCCATGGTTTCGGCAAGACTTGTAAATATAATATATACAATACATTACGCGGGGATAACGGGGTAGATTTGTACGGAACGTATTAACGTGGCATGAGATGGTCACTTAAAAGACACCTACATGAACTCTCATGCTGTTGTCCTGTGGGTTTTGACGGGGCCTTGTACTACATGTTACCATAGTCCACGGGGTAAGATGGACCCCTCTCGTATATACAAATATTTTTTGTACCAAGCTACAAACAACTACGTTAGAATAACAAGCATATACCTATACAACTTACCAGTTTCATTTCGCATTACTTGTTATATTCCATTCCTTCTTTTGGGACTTACCGAGTGCTAGTTCACCGACGACATTTCTGTATATTTCTTTCTTTGGAATGTTCGTCGGGAGGACCGGACCCTCAGGAGATCAAGCCTAGCCAAGAGGACTTGGAGCAGCTCACCGCTCAGCCGGACTACTAGCTCATCTTGTACTTATTTTATTTTGTATGATTGTTTAGACACTGCTTATTTCATTGTATCTTTCCTTTTCAAAAAACAGTTTTATGTAAAGATGAATGTAAATAAAGGTTGCTGTTTATATTTTTATATCACTTGTCATTCTTGTGCATTTTATATATATTGCTTAATTACGCTTAACGTATTTATTTCTTAGTAAATACGTTGTGGCCTGCCATGTCACCGTTTCCGTACACTGGGAAGCAGGGCGTGACAGAATCAATTCTGATCCTTGATTGTCTTCCTCGAATGTCTCGTTTCCATGCGAATTTTTTCCCCGTCCAATTAGACGGCTTTGTTGGAGCTTATGTGAGATATGTAGAAGAACTAACGGCAACAGACTGCTATCCTGCAGCAAGGATAGACATATGTGATCATGGCCTATTAGCTCAAATGCTAAGAGCAACCGAATATCTTTTGTCGACTTCTTTTCCATACTCTATTGCAAGATACTCCTTGAGAGAATTTTGGAGACAAAATTCTTTTATGGAGGGTAGACTGTAATGATTGGACCACAATTTCATTCTTGAATCTTATTCCCTTGAATTCTTTCTTATTTTCTTTGACGATCATATCTCAAGGAGAAGGAAACGGAAGTACAAACCTTTCATTTCCGTCTTGATCCTTTCTTGTAACTTTTGCGATTCCTTCTTGATTTCTTGACCCTCTATTCTTTTTCTTCTTGCTTACATCTCTTAAAATATTCCTTGTTTACGTTCTTGAACCCTTATTCTAGTAGTCTTGTCTCGGCTCTCGACTTCTTCGTTTCAAAAACATCTTTGAATATTGTGTTCTATTCCGCTCTCACCTCTTCCTATTAGTTGGCGCATCAACTGATTAGACGTGAAGAAACTAAGCGACGACATTACCTTTACCTTGTCCTGTGGTAGCAGGCCCTCGTGTAATTTCGAGAACGAAATTATTTTAAGGAGGATAAAATGTAACTGTTTACCTCCGGAAGCCAGACTGAGGAGCGGGAAGCGCGTCTAGCTTGAATCTAGGGGCAGATGCTATTGGGACATATCCATCCACCTCTCCAAAAATACCAAGTTGATTTATGTCACCATATATTGGAGGTTTGGATAAATGCGACCAATGTAGCTGACTTTCAGATTCCATCTCACGGATGAGGGGTTTATCGATTGTGGGGACACTTTTTCCTGCAGGCACAAGCTTCTGCAGTTAATTACGTTATCACGAACGATAACAACTTTCTGCACTCCAACTTTATTTCTTTATGTGTCATGTTTTAGTTTATTTTAGGTTGCCCTTGGATTGTATATGGAGACTAATTTATGTCGTCTCCCGTAAGGCGTGGATTAGTCCAAATCCGTATATATATTTTGTGATTTGGGAGTTTTGGATCCATATTGGTATCTTAGTTTACCAACGGGAGTGAACTTAGGTCGTATTTTTCGTATTGATGAGGTCTATCAGTTCAGGGGGATACTTGAGTTTATCTAAGGATCGTTAATCTTATTTTAGACTAAGACCGACTTAGATATTGTGAGCATATAGGCTCAAATTATCATAGGCTCAAATTATCATAAGATCAGTGAAGCTTAAACTTCAAGACTTAACCAATTTTGGGCTAAGGGTGAATCTGTTTGACACCCAAGAATACGTCTGGCACACATAGAATTGGTGCATCGGCTTAGCTTAAGCCGACTTGGAGTATATGGTCTTTGGCTTATGCTCAGATGCATATCATGTGATGCATGGATCAAATTTATGAATGTCTGGCGCATGCCCACGTGCATATCACATGGGGCATGGGTTTCTGGCGCTGACATGTTTATCACGGCTTATCGGCTTGGCACATGCCCACGTACATATCACGTAGCGCATTCCCATATAGCATATCCTCTTTCTGGCGCTGGCGCCACGTGCGCAACACGTGTGGCGTAGCGGTTAAGGTTTTCAGAGATTAATATCCATCTTCTTTGAAACTTTAGTTTCATAAAGCTTAATCTTATGTTTTAATGGTTTGCTTGGCCATTAAAACCCTCAAGATCAATGTTTTATGATCCTGGATTTTGTTTTCTGTTCAAAATATGAACTGGGGTATTTTTGATGTTTAAACTTCAATTTTTTGTGATGATCTTTAAGGCTCTAACTTTTTTTTTATCATTTTGAGTGAGGGATTCTTAAGCTTTTTCCCAAACCCTAGATTTTAAGATCAAAAATCTCTCTGTGAAAGCTTAAGTTTTCAATAAGGAGGGGTTTGACTTAAGGACCTGTGATCCAGAGAAAAGAACTTAAGTTCTTAATGAAAGTTAACCTTCTTTTTTTTAAATGGAGATCGATCTCCTTACCTGGGGTTTTTCAATGGAAGGAGAAGAAAGAAACTCGAGTCTCTGTTTTCTCAAAACTTATGGGGAGTTTCTCTATCTTGACGACTTTACCCCCTCTCCTATTTATAGGAGAAGGGATGGTTAAGCAAATAGAGAAGATCTCTCATATGAGATCTGTCAAATTGATTTTAAGATTGGTCGGGATACTTAAGCATCGTTGGATTTTTTATTCAAAGGCCTATGATAACGAGTTGATATTTTCTTGTTTTAGAAAAATATACAGAAGATTTCTTGTTAACAAGTCATATATCTTTCTGTTTATGAAAAATAATGAAAATTAATTTCTTAAAACAAAGCTTAAGTTTTAATGAAGCAGGTGCTTCAAAGCATGGCGCCACGTGCATTGCACGTGGTGCACCAGATAGGAATTGACGCTTGTTTGCGCCAATGGGTATCGGCTCCATTTGAGCCGATGAGTCATTGGCGCTACTTATGCCAGAGTGGCCTTGGCGTTGCCTTAGCCGACATGAAGCTTAAGCTCTGAGCCCATTATTTGGGCGGGAACAAATGCCCTCCACTACGACACTCACGTGCATTGCACGTGGGAGCCATGGTGTCAGGATCCAGGCCGTTGGATTTTTCTCGAGATCCGGAGAATTTCAACCGACGCCACATCCTTATATATAGAGCTTAAGTTCTGGAAAATCTGTGCCTTCTCATTTTTTTTCTTTTCATTGAAAACTTAAGTTTTCTTCTCAGAGCTCAAGCTCTAAACCTTCGAAGCTTAAGCTTCAATTTTTACTTGCTACGTCAAAACAAGGTCTTGTCAAATTTTTCTTAAACGTCACATCAAACTTTGGTAAAAACTTAGAACATTTTAGAAACTAAGTTCAGTTTATTTTTAATACCCATTTTAGGTTTTTCTAAGCATAAGCTTTAAAACTTTATTTTATTATATTTAAATACCCATTTTGGTGCATTCATAGCTTAAGCTTAGAAAAGAGCCGACGTCGATGGTTGGATGTTCCCCAATTGCCTCCGTGCTTTGCACACTTATTTCTTCAACTCCCCTGCACTGTTTGAATTTCCTGTAATCAAATAGAGACTCTTCATTCGCCATTTAACACCATTTTAATTCATTTAATCCAAATTTTTAATTCCTAAACCCTCATTCTTCACTATAAATACCACCTCATGCCCTAGCTCTTTCCCATTCTGAATTTTTTATCAAAAATTCTTTCAAACTCTCTAAGTACCAAGTGGAGTTAAGCACCCAAGTGGAGTAGCAAGCCAAACTCGACGATCGAAACCTTTCCGACGACACCACGACACCTGAAGGCTTCCCCTCATCCTTATTAACGCTTTAAACTAGTATGTCTCTCTTCCTCCATTTCTCTCATCTCAATTCGTCTTCTAAGAAAATATCGACAAAAGTGGAGTAACATGTAATAACCTTCTCATTTAAATATTTTATCATATTTGATAGGTCTACATGTCGCATAATCATCCTAATATCTTTTTATAAAAAAACTCATATCTATTCCTTTTGACGTAACCAAAATTCATGTTCAATACTCAAATAACGAACTTTTCATTAAAATACCATGAACTTTAGTATAACCCTCATTTCAATAATTGTTAAAAATACGTTTAGGAAAACTTCACGGGGTAACGACCTACCCCACACGCACACTATGGTTTCATAGCACTGTATTCTAGATATATGGTTCATTTAAAGAATAAGTTTTTCATTAAAATACCACACCTTTCAAAACGGCTTTCTTTTAAACGATAGTTTGTAATCTTTGCCAATTACGCCTCTACAACCCTCGTCAGGAGACCCGCTAATGGATTGTACGGATTATCGCACATCCTTGGAACAATAGAGCGAGATGCAGAACTCTTCACGGAGTATTCGGTGTCGAAAGGAAATAAAAATACGGTTTTTAAGAAATACGACTTTTCTAAATAAATATTAAATTTTGGAAAATTATATAAAACTATGAATTCGTATTTTCAATAAAAATATATTATGAAACTATTATCTTTTAAAATGAAAGATTAAAATTTTAATAAAATACCATCAAATTTCCAAAAGAGTTAGTTTGCATAAAAATACCATAAACTTTTAAAATCTAGGTTTTATCACCAAAATACCACAACAATTAAAATACATGTTCATGAAAACCCTAAATATTATAAATTACTCTCAAGATTATTTTTAAACAATATTAATATATATTTTTCATAAAACCCTCTCGGGGAATAAAATAATGAAAACAAACAATATTAAGGACTCTAGAATAATATAGGCTTAAACGGTATCATTTCTCTTGAGCCTCGGACAGCCGGACAAAGTGAGTGCTTGCCTATTCATGCTAGACAATTTAACGGAGTTATCAATGGCAATTGTCTTGGAGAAAAACACAAATCTTGTCGTCCATGAGCAGCAGTTGCCGATTTCTCTCAAACATAAGATTTTTAACAGTTTAAATCAATTCCTATGAAAAAGACATGAACTCGAATCCAAACTCGAATCTAAACTTGAACTTTAACTCGAACACAAACTCGAACTCTAACCTAACTCGAATCTAAACTCGAATATGAACTCGAACCCAAAGTACTCGAACCAACTTGACTCGAACCAAGATTGCAATTGTCATGACTCGCATATTACTTGACTCACTTGACTACATTCTACACCTTTTGCAATCTATGGTTTCGATCAAGATATGTTAATCAATCAATTAAATCAATTACGTATATTAACCAATTGTAATATATTATATTCGGGGTGTTTGGGATAGTTTCTTGTGTGAATCCAACGGAGCTTCAGGAGTCCCATATTAAGCTCTTTTTTTTTACTCGAATATCAGTCGGGTTAACTCATCCACAGCCTAGAGTCCCGATACTAACACATGAAATGGGCCCATGATTCCTTGCTCCTGGGTCCTCACTCTTGTGTTTGTGAATACTTCTACGGCTGCGTTGACATTCACACTTGGAACTTAAAATTAACATAGTGACCATATAGAGGCTTATAGAATATATTTACCCATGATCATATACTCCTTACTCATCATATAAATATTCTACAATTTTCATTTTCTTATTCTTACTTATCCTTAGGACTTACCGAGTGCTAATTCGCTGATAGGCATTCCACCCACTTTTCTTCTATTGGAATGTTCGTCAGATACGGTCGAGACGGAGGAAGTGGAAGCCACAGAGGAGGACTACAACCAGATCGCTACTCAGGGCTAGTTCAGCTTCACTTTTCTTCAGTTTATGTATGCCACTTGTTTAGACATTTTCCTTATTGTAATTACTTTCCAGCATAAACTCGTGTATTTATAAATATTGGAAGTTGAATGTAAATAAAAATATTTGTTGAAAAATTTTACAGTCTCCATTTATTCTTGCATTGTATACTATTGTTTCAATACGCTCAGTTTATTTATTTAGGGAATGACCTTCTCTGGATAAATATGTCGCGGGCTTGCCACGTCACCGTTTTCGTCTACTGGGAAGCTGGACGTGGCATCAAGTTTGTAGTACTGGGTGTAGTCCGTCGCACCGTTGCGCTAGCTGATATCTTCTCAATGAGCATTCCCGTAGGTCGCAGTTCAAGTAGCCACGCATTTACTGTATCTCCAATCCCTTCTAAGGCGGCGATACAACGTCTCAAGTAATCTTTCTAGACTGGAGTATCCATATTGCCGTCAAATAATTCAACATTAGGCGTCACTGTGGCGCTTTACCTTGTGGTTAGACTCTTTGTTCGAGTCCCAGGAAAGTTATAACCACACCCTTCTGAGGTGAGATGACATCCAGTGGTCCTTATGCATATATACATCTTGCCATCATGACCTGGAATTATGAATATGCCATCAGCCTGCTTTCATTTTGACACTTTGGTTCTTGTTGATGTCGCGTCTGTACTCTGCTGGAGTAGATTGGACATCGAGATAATCTCCAGGCTGTATGTATTAGCATCGAGACTTAATTCTTCGTCTCGCAGAGCATGATGGAACACATGGCTCCTATTCATTTTTCGTGCCCGTGGATTGTATACAGGAGTCAGTATTGTCCTACCTGTACGACAGAAAATCCCTCCCTTTTTAATCCGCGATTGCTCTATTATTTTAGCTTTTCTTATCGCGAAGGTCGCGATTGCCCTATCATTTCAGCTATTTTTCGTGTTTGCCCGATCATGTTGGCTTTTTTATTTTACTCGTTCATTTTTATTGCGAGTTGCCCAATAATTTCTACTATATTTTTTCTTTTTTTATTTTTCAGTTTAACGACCTAGGGATCGAAAGTTTGGACTTTAAGTCGGTATCAGCGTTGTTAACACTGAAGCACGTATGCCAGGAGCTATTTATCATCTGCCTGGGGAAACTTGGAATTTGATACATGTTTTTGCATCAGTATCGCTACAACTAAAATATTGGTAGGAGTGACTTATCATTTGTCGTTGCCTATTTAGACGATGGTGGCTTAGAAGACAGGTTTAGATCCCTGTCAACTAAGGATTTTTGACTTTATGAGCCGTAAAGGTCTCATAAAGATATCTTCTCCTTATGAGTCGAGAGGATCTCATAGGTGTATTTTTCTTTAGGAGTCGTGATGACTCCTAAGTAGGTTTTCCGTTGTAGTTGTTAGGATCTTACAAGCGTGTTTTCTCTTTGCAAGTCGAGAGGATTTCGCAAGTCGTACGCTCTCACGGAGAGAATTTTATACTGTAGCACGTTTTCATACGACGTGCGCAGAGACCGTGCACATAAGGAGGTTGATGGATGGATCTCATCTCCCTCACTGTGTGAGCCTTTATGACAACTTCCTTTACGGAAGGACGGGCAGTCAATATACCCTTTAGCGACACTGGGCTGTCTGGGTAGGTATGCTATGAGCGTGTGCTTTTTTGGATGTTGTTTCCTATTGCGATGACTATATACTGCATATTCGAGGCAGTGTAAGGAAAACGGGTAAATAGCAGACCTAGCTATTCAGAGCCGGAAAAAGATCCATTGAGATGTTTTCTGATTGTATCGCATGCCCAACTCTTATCAACGCCATGGTGGCGAAATTTAAGAGTGCGATGAATTGAGGAACTACCGTGGTGTTCGGTTACACTTCCGAGAGGGATCGAACATACTTAGGCAGACATACCTTATCGGATCTATGGTACGAGATTTCACGAGCCTAACATATTGTTAGTTATATGTATGCCCTAGAGGCCATTACTATACATAGGATGTATATTGTAGTGGATGCTTGGACATATATAGGGAGGACTTTCTCGCTCGACATGATAGTATGCTATCTGGTTACTCTTTACCTTAACGTGTACACTGATTGTCTCTCTGTTATATGTTGGTAAAGCCCTTAGGATGTGTACTTGACTACCTAGACTATGATGCGGATCATAATAATGGGGACATGGTAGTCCATAAGTACATCCTTCAAGGTCCCTAGTCGTGGGTGTATCGAGACGGGGCATCGATATACCAGTGTAGACTAGCGTATACCTTCTCGACCCATACAGATGGGCGATGGATGATCCCATATCCATTGGTGTTTGACATCAGAGATGATATATGGGTGCTCAGTGGAGACTGGGTACACCGGACGGACTCACCGAGAACTCCCAGATGGTATTATACCTTACGTCAGATGGCAGTTCTCTGGTGACACTGGTACAGAGTAGTCTGTTGACCCGAGATCGTCATAGAGTCTTGTGTGGTTCCCACTGTGCTTTGATTTCCACCTTACCACGTCCAAGAGGGCGTGCAAACGGTGGTTTTTGGGTACAGTCCCGAATCACATGGAGGCAATGAGCAATAGGAGAGGATTCGTCTCTCCCGGTATTGGGGGTTGATGTTGCGCTGTGTTCGATTGGCTATAACCGGAAATCCCTGGCCAGGGTTGCTGAGATTTACTGGTAAGTGTTACCAGCAGTTTCTCGAATTTTTATAGACCTCATATCGACACGACTTATCGAGCTATTGGGGTCTGACGTTTACCACCCCTAGGCGAGATATGCGACATATCAGACGATCAGACCGGACTGTACGGTAAGTGTTACTGGTTGGATTCACAGGAGTATGAGCGGGTTTGCTCGTTGATCTTCTGATCGCTCAATACCCGGGTGGCCGTTACGTTTAGCAGACCGCTTGCGGCTTGTGGGTGTTTGATATGATCATCACCTGCTGCTGGCGTATTGACGAGTCTTTAGAGTCCTACACAGAGGTTTCCTGGCTCAAGCGAAACGAAATAGGAGTGCATATGAGATATGTGCGGGACCGAGAATAATGCGTGTATGTGATATCGTATTTCATTCTCGCGATGGATGTATCGATTGGTTATATGCGATATAACCTAGTTATCGAATCAAGGATTGATTCGATAAGCCGATACATAGGATACTGGTCGGTTATATGCGATATGACCGGATCGTTAAATCAAGTGTTGATTTAATGATTTAATGTATAATTATATATTTGATATATTACTTTGCATTAACTAATATTGGTTCACTTTAAGTGGATTTTCTCACTTGATTTGTGCAAGTTGTATATGTGATATACTTTTGTGCACTTCCAATCATGTTTGATGATACATGCTTATTTGGTTAAGTGTAAAGAATTAAACCATGGTTAAGTTGTTGATTAGGGTTTTACTTATTCAATTATCTTATTTATTTATTCATTTTGAATAAATTGAAAGATAAATGAATGGTGGCTTGATTTGTTTTTAGTTGAAGCTTCATGAAGCTTCGACTAAATGACCTTTTTGTTCTCATCCTTAACCCTAACCATTTAAACTAACCCTAGTCTATTCTCTACACTTAACTAAGGTTAGAATATGATAAGAATCAATTCTTTTTCAATTATTCTTCAACACTTATCATATTCATCTTCTTCTTCTTCTTCTTCTTCTTCATGCTTAAAAAAGAAGAAAAGCTTGCACCATCAATGGTGATTTGATGAAAAGAGTGAGAAATCCAATTCTAAAGTGAACCCACCTCCTATTTCTTCATCCTCTACCTCTTGCCAAGTAGTATAGGGTGTTTTCTTCACAAGTTTCATGACTTGGTGAAGTGGGAGCTTGATCTTGTGATGCCTCGACGTAGATCATCTTCGGTATCGTTGTCGATGACCTAGCCCGCCCATTTCTCTGATGAAGCCGACGCTAGAGCCCGGGATTGGATTTGGACAGCAAGGGGACTTCATCATGGAGCTATGGAGGTGGAGAACCGGATCTACAAAGGTTGTATTTCGTTCACTTAGTTAAATTGTTAACTAGCTTCTTGTTTCGCCTAAAATTCTAGTTAACGATCCGTATTAGGGTTTCTCGGCACTTGTAAAATTTGAAATTGGTATGGTTGATGCCTTGTGAGACCTCATTAGTGTGCCTAGGAACCCTACAGTGGTATCAGAGCCTAGCTAGAGCCTTAGGCGATGCGTAGACGAAGTTTGAAACCCGATCGACCCGAAACCCTAACCCGATAATGCTCTCTGGTCATTTTTCAAAAACTGGGTTTTTTCCAGATTAAAAATGCTTAAAAAATTCAGCAGGGAATTATAAGAATTACGGTGCAAAATTGGACAAATGATGTCTCACAATTGCGGCGGAACCGCGGCAGAAGCCTAGCTTCTGCGGCGGTTCCACGGCAAGATAATGACGTCACCTTCCCAGGTTTGCACAGTAATTCCTCTTTTATGATGCTGAGTTTTCTGGGAATTTTTAATATTTATTCAAGAGTTGAATTTTCTGGGGTTGTTTTGGGGATTCGATGATTCGATCGGATTATCAGATTTTGTCTATGTGGATTCCGGATAATTTTTAAATATGTTAAAAAGTTCGACCGGATATAAATACCGACCTTTTCCCCTGTCGGAAAAATTCCAAGTGTTGGATTATTCCGTGGTTTAAAGATGTTCTAAGTAGTGCAAGTAACGCGATGGTCCCTCTAAAAGACAACAAACCTTAACTCGATTATGTGACCGTCTTGAACTGCCCTTTGAACCTTCGGGTTTGGGGCAGTACGGCGTGCCACATGTGAGGCGTTGGCTTGACCCTTCTACGGCTGGACCATTGCTACTGAGGCACGAAATGAATTTTTTTAAGCTTATTTCATGTGTTGATCTGTTTTGGGAAAACTTGGGTGTTTGATTGTTCGATCGGAAAGTTTAACATTTTCTATTTATCTGGAATGGGATACAATAATTGGAATTCACAACTAGTTATGAGATAACTGAATGAATGTTATAAACATAGCAGTTTAGTCTCTCTTGATCGGTTGCCACGGAATTTTGATGTGATCAAAAGTCCGTCGCAATCACGTAGCGTACGCGGATACTCGCCGGATAAACTTATTAGACAGCTACACCCCTTAGCCCCGACCAAGTGACTATAGGAGAACCCCGTCGCCGAAAGCATCCGTCCGGGTGCTCGCGGTAGCGGTGTTCCGCCTTGGTGCACTTCGTCGACGGTATCGGGGGTGCGGCCGCCTACTAAAGTTTGCGACGAGCATTCGATCAAAATGTCGGGAATCTTGTTGAATTGCCCGACTTGATATTGAAAAGTGTTTTCGATAATGAGACTAAAATGCGGGGTTTATAATTGTTAGGCATGCGATGTCTAAGGAATTCATTTGATTAGGCATGCAATGTCTATGGAGGTTGCGGATTCCAACTATTGTAGTTTTACACTTTCTTTTCTGTGACCGTAAGTGTAATATGTGATCTCGCTGGTTTCGTTGCTATATGTCAACGACAATTGGGATGCGCATATTTACTTACGTTGATGATATGTGATGTTATGTGTTGCTGGATATGTTATATTGGATCGTCGTGTTTGAATAGCCGGGGTTTTTTATGTGAGATGAGTGTTTTTCATTTTCATTCATGTAAAAACTTGTATGTAATATTCTTTTATTGGGGCACTTCCAGGTTGCGGAAGATGTCACCTTTTGTATATTATTTACTTTTCCGCACTAGGATAGACCCAAGGAGGGGAGCACAAGTAACCGGGTTTTAGGGTCCAGTGGGAGACCAACTCGAGGAGTCGAGTCCGGGTCTTCTAACCATAGAATTGGTAGGGTTGCTTGCCGCTCTCGTAGGGGTCTAGGGGTGTGGGTTTGGCTATTCATCACGACCGTGGAATCCGTGTTTTATACTGGCTCGTATTGAAAACACGGACGTCCTAGTATATCCAATATTTCATATGATTCTTCTGCTGCGATATCTGTGATATGTTCTATGATGGATACTGTATATAGTATATATGATATATTATATAGACGTTACTTATATTTTACACCCATGCTAGCCCTGCCCCGCTCTGCCGTTAGTTACCTAACCTAACGGTGCACGAGGGGACATCGAGGCAAATGCGGATGGCATAAGTGTACGTCGTATTTATCTGTGATGTTTAGGTACTTAAATGATGGGATTTCATTAATGTGATTAATGAAATAAAAGAAACCTAAGATGTTGTAGAATCGAATTTCAAAAATAAAACTGGTAGCTACAGTTCTTGCTTTGCACAGAGGTATATGTGATATATCCTGCACCTTATTCGATGAGGAAAGGACCGAGATCCCTTCACATGGAGTGACTCCTTTAGCAACAACTGGCGGATGCTACACACTCGGTTTGACTTTTGATTACTTCTATAGTTTTTGCTTTGCACAGTGATATATATGATATATCCCGCACCTCATTCGATGAGGAAAGGGCCGACGATCCCTTCACCGGGAGTGACCACTTTAGCAAAACTAGAAAAGCCTCAGAAACACTCCATTTTAAAATCATTTGATTCTACGACGATATCAAGTTCATTACGCTCATGGTTTTCTGAAAACCTGCGTAGCCCTCCGTCATTTCAGATAAGTACTACTTAGTATTCGTGCTACGGTAGTTTGGCATTCGTCAAGGCGTAGTGTATGGTAGCTAACTAGTATTTATCTGCTTATGCATATGATGCAAATTGGATTAGGGTATTCGTACGGCGTTGTTTGGCATTCGTCAAGGGTCGTGCGGGTGGGTTTAATTCAATCAAGAAATGTACGGGTTGAACTTGACTAGTGGACTATGGGTTGTTTGGCATTTGTCAAGGTCATAGAACACTAGGGGTAAAATATTATCGGGAATTTCAAGTGTTGAAATTTGCAATGAGATTGCATACCTTCTATGAGATAGTTGGATCCCGATACCCACTGCGAGTAATTGTTACTCCTGGGAGAGTTTTACACATTACAATTAGCCGATCAAGTAGGTGTCTAGAAAGGTGTTAACGAGGTTACGCCTCTGGGAAAACGAGGTTTACATTAATTAGGTTCGTGCGAAAGCACGAGGGACCCCCCTCAAAGTACCGACACTGGCCTGGCTGAAAGATTGGCGAACTTGTAGTGTGTAATTAATCCCGGCTAGTCTTTCCTTTTAGGGTTTGAAGGAAGATTTGATAAAAAGCAGTGGGAGCCATCCTAATTAGATAAAATAAAAACCAATCTATTCTTGCAAGAGCGCACGCTGAGTATTTTCTTCTCTCTCTCTCCAGGTAGCGACCATATCACGCCTTAATCAAGATAATAATACGGAAGTATTGACCGAACCCGCTTGTTATACTGAGCTGGGGAACGTTGGTCCCGCTCCAACTTATAATTGTTATAAGACAGAGCAGGAAATTGGGGATTACCAGAATTCCCGTGCCGCCCAAACGAAGAGAGTGCATGCCGATGCATCATCTTCGGGTGTGTTCATTACAAAGAACTATTTCTCAGTATTCTCTACGTCCTGGGTATGTGATACCAGATCAGGATCCCAGATATGTAATCTGTTACATAGAGCTACAGAAAGGTAGAGACTGAGAACGGGTGATAAGTTTCATGAGGCAGAAAACGGGGCAAGTGTTGCAGCCAAGTCTGTTGGTCACTGTCACCCTGTATTACCAATACATTGATTCTGAACGAATGTTATTAGATACCGAACCTGATATACAAAATCATATCAGTCTCTTTATTAGTAAAGAAAGGATATAATTTTGTATTGTCGGATAATGTTTTGAACATTTCCTATATCAAAAGTTGATCGGTTCAGGCACGTTATCTAAAAGCATTGATGTTCTAAATCAAACTACAGTTCATAGTATACGGAACACACACAAGAGGAAGAGTTCAGAAATGAACAAATCCTTCTTGAGGCATTGTAGACTAGGTCATATCAATGCGACCCGACTAGCTGAAGTTACTTGTTGATGCATATTTAAATCAGTTTGAATTTACATCTTGTGAAACTTGCCAGTCATGTCACAAAGATATAATGACACCAGCTCTGTTTATTGGAAACAGAGAAAGAGTTAGTGAACTCTTGGGATGATACATGTTGATGTATAAAGGTCCCCTGTCTACACATGCCAAGACCGGTTCTTTGTACTTCATTACATTCTCTGATAATCTTTCGAGATTCAGACCTATGTTCCTGTTGAAACACAAGTCCGAACCTTTTGAGATATTCACAGAATATAAGTTAGAAGTAGAGAACCAAAATACGGGTATAAGTATTATGTCCTTTGATGAGATCAAGGAGGAGAATACTTGAGCACGGAATTTCTGGACTATTCTAAAGGAGAATGAGATTCTCTCTCAGCATTACTCCTCCGTATACACCATAGCACGATGGTATATCGGGGTGGAGCAATCACACCCTATATGATAAGGTGTGCTCTATGATGAGTACTACTGAGTTACCTATTTCCTTTTTGGGAGTTATGCACTTGAGAAGCTGCATACCTATTGAATAGGGTTCAAATCAAATCAGTTGCCTACCACTTCATATTTGATATGATAAGGGAAGAGCCCATCTCTTAAGTTGGTTAAGATTTGGGGTTGTCCGGGCTATGTCTAAAAGCATAATCCGGACAAGCTCGAGGCAAGATCAGTTATGTAGAACTGGAATGGTTTCAGCTATACAAACTGCAGCTGATGATTTGGTAGAACCAAAGGATTCAATAGTTTCCAACGAAGCTCAACCTCTCCGCCGATCTAGTAGGGTTCCTCACCCACCTGAGAGATACTTCGGTTTCTCTATGACAGTGGGAGCGAGGATTGCATCATGTGATGATGACCCAACTAGTTTCGAGCTGGCCATCAGGAGTGGGACTCTGTAAGAATAGCTGGATGCTTAGCGATCTGAGATGGAATCCTTATACACCAACAAAGTATGGACTTTGGTTGCTATATCTGAAGGGTTAAATCCCCATCAGGAGCAAGTATATCTTGAGAAGATTACTTGGTGTAGATGGAAAAGTTGAGAGTTTCAAAGCTAGACTTGTTAAAGCTTTTCGTCATCGACCAGGCGTGGATTATGATGAAACTTTTTCTAAGGATCTATACTTAAGTCCATCTAGATCCTACTTGCCACGGCTACGTACCATGACTACGATATCTGGCGGTTGGGTGTCATGACAGCTTTTCTAAATGATGTTTTAGAAGAAAGCGTATATAAGTACATAGCCAGAGGGCTTCGTAGACAGTGGGAGCAGCGGAAACGTGTACAAGATGCTTTATAGGATAAAGCAGGCATCGCGGGGTTGGAACATCTGTTTTGATGTGGTAGTCAAAGAGTTTGACTTCATCAAAATGGTAGATGAACCTTGTATATACAAGAAGGTAGTAGGGAGTATGGTAATGATCCTCGTAGAGTACGTGGATGACATACTCTTGATAGGGAAGGAGTTTCTTATGCTACGCTCGGTCAATCTCCGTTTATCACAAGGATTCTCCATATAGGATCAAAGTGATACCTCCTAAATTCTGAGTTATCATCTATGAGATAGATGTAATTGGATGCTAGGAATCTCACTAGTGGTAGTAAGATGGTATCAATCGATCCTGAGGAGAATCACTGGAAGGGTTCCAGGGTGATAAAGACGATTGAATGTCAGTCACAGGCATTGTCTTTACCCTCAGTGAAGGGACGGTATGTTGGAAGAGTTCCAAGCTAGATACCGTGGCATACTAGACGATTAAGGCTGGATACATCGCTACTTAAGATGCTACCAAAGAGGCTGTCTGGGTGTATATATTTGTTCATGAGATGAACTCTGTTCCTCCCATTGTGTGACAACGGAGTTGTGGCTTATGCCAAGGAACGTCCGTCCCATCAGTGATCCAGACATATTCTAAGGCAGTATTACCTGATCATGGAGATGGTTGATCTCCAGGGGATCGAGGTTAGGAGAGTAGACTCAGAGAACAACACGGCGGATCCACTCACGAAGGCCTATTCCCAGAGAGAGACTTTTATGGGATGGTTGAGTATGAGATACTACAACCACTGCTACAGATGGCCCTAGTGCAAGTGGGAGATTGTTAGTTATATGTATGCCCTAGAGGCCATTACTATACATAGGATGTATATTGTAGTGGATGCTTGGACATATATAGGGAGGACTTTCTCGCTCGACATGATAGTATGCTATCTGGTTACTCTTTACCTTAACGTGTACACTGATTGTCTCTCTGTTACATGTTGGTAAAGCCCTTAGGATGTGTACTTGACTACCTGGACTATGATACGGATCATACTAGTGGGGACATGGTAGTCCATAAGTACATCCTTCAAGGTCCCTAGTCGTGAGTGTATCGAGACGGGGCATCGATATACCAGTGTAGACTAGCGTATACCTTCTCGACCCATACAGATGGGCGATGGATGATCCCATATCCATTGGTGTTTGACATCAGAGATGATATACGGATGCTCAGTGGAGACTGGGTACACTGGACGGACTCACCGAGAACTCCCAGATGGTATTATACCTTACGTCAGATGGCAGTTCTCTGGTGACACTGGTACAGAATAGTCTGTTGACCCGAGATCGTCATAGAGTCTTGTGTGGTTCCCACTGTGCTTTGATTCCACCTTACCCCGTCCAAGAGGGCGTGCAAAATGGTGGTTTTTGGGTACAGCCCCGAATCACATGGAGGCAATGAGCGATAGGAGGGGATTCGTCTCTCCCGGTATTGGGGGTTGATGTTGCGCTGTGTTCGATTGGCTATAACCGGAAATCCCTGACCATGGTTGTTGAGATTTACTGGTAAGTGTTACCAGTAGTTTCTCGAATTGTTATAGACCTCATATCGACACGACTTATTTAGCTATTGGGGTCTGACGTTTACCACCCCTAGGCGAGATATGCGACATATCAGACGATCAGACCGGACTGTACGGTAAGTGTTACTGGTTGGATTCACAGGAGTATGAGCGGGCTTGCTCGTCGATCTTCTGATCGCTCAATACCCGGGTGGCCGTTACGTTTAGCAGACCGCTTGTGGCTTGTGGGTGTTTGATATGATCATCACCTGCTGCCGGCGTATTGACGAGTCTTTAGAGTCCTACACAGAGGTTTCCTGGCTCAAGCGAAACGAAATAGGAGTGCATATGAGATATGTGCAGGACCGAGAATAATGCGTGTATGTGATATCGTATTTCATTCTCGCGATGGATGTATCGATTGGTTATATGCGATATAACCTAGTTATCGAATCAAGGATTGATTCGATAAGCCGATACATAGGATACTGGTCGGTTATATGCGATATGACCGGATCATTAAATCAAGTGTTGATTTAATGATTTAATGTATAATTATATATTTGATATATTACTTTGCATTAACTAGTATTGGTTTACTTTAAGTGGATTTTCTCACTTGATTTGTGCAAGTTGTATATGTGATATACTTTTGTGCACTTCATTGTATCATGTTTGATGATACATGCTTATTTGGTTAAGTGTAAAGAATTAAACCATGGTTAAGTTGTTGATTAGGGTTTTACTTATTCATTTATCTTATTTATTTATTCATTTTGAATAAATTGAAAGATAAATGAATAGTGGCTTGATTTGTTTTTAGTTGAAGCTTCATGAAGCTTTGACTAAATGACCTTTTTGTTCTCATCCTTAACCCTAACCATTTAAACTAACCCTAGTCTGTTCTCTACACTTAACTAAGGTTAGAATATGATAAGAATCAATTCTTTTTCAATTATTCTTCAACACTTATCATATTCATCTTCTTCTTCTTCTTCATGCTTAAAAAAGAAGAAAAGCTTGCACCATCAATGGTGATTTGATGAAAAGAGTGAGAAATCCAATTCTAAAATGAACCCACCTCCTATTTCTTCATCCTCTACCTCTTGCCAAGTAGTATAGGGTGTTTTCTTCATAAGTTTCATGACTTGGTGAAGTGGGAGCTTGATCTTGTGATGCCTCGACGTAGATCATCTTCGGTATCGTTGTCGATGACCTAGCCCGCCCATTTCTCCGATGAAGCCGACGCTAGAGCCCGGGATTGGATTTGGACAGCAAGGGGACTTCATCATGGAGCTATGGAGGTGGAGAACCGGATCTACAAAGGTTGTATTTCGTTCACTTAGTTAAATTGTTAACTAGCTTCTTGTTTCGCCTAAAATTCTAGTTAACGATCCGTATTAGGGTTTCTCGGCACTTGTAAAATTTGAAATTGGCATGGTTGATGCCTTGTGAGACCTCATTAGTGTTCCTAGGAACCCTACACATATATTTAGTTTATATTGTTTTTCTGTTAGGGAGTTCCTTGTGTTGATCCTAATGGATCTAGCTGCAAGGCTATCCGCTTGTAGGTTCTCAACGGTCCACCCCGCACCAACATATATGGGTTAGAACAAGAAAGGAAAATGAGATTCTCAAGGAGTCAATTGACTCAAGGAACCGGCTCAGGAGCTATGGATGGCGCCGACTCGAAGGCGTGAGTGGGAGTATGTTAGCTATTGGGCTTCACCCGGCCCAATACCCGTCCCTTCAAGTGGCCTCGGTATGTGTGTGTGTGAAAGAGAGAGAGAGAGAGAGAAAAGAGAGAGAGAGAGAGAGAGAGAAGTTGCTAGGGTTTAATCTAATCTAATTAATAATAAGAGAAAGGATGGATATAAAAGATTTCTAGGGTTTGAACCGTCGTCTTCTTTTCTTCTCTCCAAGTTCTATCGAGGGTTGGCTTACGAGGTGATCATATGGGATATTCTCGCTCATCAAGAATGTGGTTTCTCTCTGGCCGTTGTAAGGAGGCGAAGGGCAAACTTCATTGTGGTAATATGGGCGAGAATAACGATCCCACCACTTTCGGTTAAGATAATTCATGTAGAACCTTTTTATGTAGATCTTCCCTTTTCCACTGTAATGATTTGATGTTAAGATCTATGCATCTAAATGCTACATAAAAATGGATAGATCGAGAAGATCCAGCTAGAGAATTCTACAAAAAAAAATTAAAAAAAATAATCTAGAAGCGATCAAGGAAATAAGGAAGAAATATGTTAAATACCCACTACTTGGTATATGCAAAGACGAAGAATCATTCCAAGAAGGATTGTTGATTATTTCAAGGACAAGCCACAATGCCAAAATTGTTATTGTGGGCATATATGTAAAAAGATTAATGTTACTTGAAAAGCAATCATCAAGCCAAGTCTGGTTGTATTTGGACTTGATCATATGCTTCATTATTTTCTTCATTATTTTCTCAGTAACCAAATTGTAGTATTACAGGACCCCAACATTAATTTAATTTCAAGTTGAAAATCACTCATGCACTTCAAACACACACAGAGATTCCAAACAAAAACTGGCATCTAGATCACTTCTTAGTCTTTCCTTTACTGCGCTTGAGGCAGTGATCACGGTCAGATTCAGTGGCGCTATCGGCTAAAGGCCGGTCGAGTCTCAGCCCAGGCGACGACATTCCGTCCTCCTCCTTTTCATCCTACTCCATTATTTTCCGGAGGCAAGATCCTTCGATCCGATCCAGATAATTGGAGTGCTTATCCTCCATCCAACCTCCGGTTTTTCCCTCCCACGGATCCATTAATGTTGAACAAGTACTATAGAGGTTTTATTTTTTCTATTTTTGTTGAGTTTTGGGGTGGTGATACATATGTGATATCTGCATGCGTGTGTATTTATACATATAAAGTAGAATGTTGAACAATTATAGCCATGCAAAATTTATAAAAAAAAATATAAGATACATAAGTTTCTCTACAATATTATGTCTTATGAGATTTCATAAACAAAGCATAGAATAAAGAAAATTCATAATAAAAGTTATGAAATTTTATCAAATCTAATTTGCATCTTATCGTTAATGAAAAACAAAGAAATATTATAGAAAACCCAAGATAAAAGTTAAGAGACCAAATACAAATTTAAAGACCAAAAGGAGGTGTAGAAAATTACGGCAAGCTAATAATTAAAGTTGAGGGACCGGATGCATAGTTAAAGCCCAAGGAGGGGATAAAGAAAAATGTGAGGATTATTTGATTTGAATGTGAGGACAAAAATGGTATTGAAACAATTATGAGGGGCAAATTTGGGAAAACCAAATGCTTGATTTCAAGCTCAAAACCTTGAAGTAGGGTTTTGTATTAGGTTTATTTACTGAAACCACCAGCATGTTTGGGCCAGAATCAGAAAACTACCAATAACTTTAAAATAATTAGAAAACTATTAAATTTAATGGTGACACGCCAGCACTGTCTGTGTCATGTCACTGCCTCGTCACTTAAATTGCTACGTCAGCAAAAAAATTTAAAAACACCAAAATACCCCCAATCTAACCCTAACCCTATTATATTTTTGGTGGTTTTAAATCTCTACAGCTTCATATTAAACTCATAATATTTATATCACATAGAAATATATAATTGATTTTAATCATACACGATCCCTCCCCCCCCCCCCCCCCCATCATACTATAAATCATGTGCATTACACACGGAAAAAAAAGGTAGCCTACATTAACTTATATGTCCTATTGTTACGTTATATGGAGCAATCGGTTTTCCACAAGTCAGGATCGGTATCATAAGGCCGGTCCAATTGAGAATCCAAAATCTTGTGTTTGTTTATGTTTTTAATTTGCTTTAGTAACACATTCTTTTATGCTAATAAACTAAAGCATGAAACACAGAGGAAAAGAAAAACCGTCCATAGTTTGCCTTCAAAACCATGATACAAGACTCTTGTCTAAAATAAAAAGAGCAAAAGCAGCTACACACATTTTCTACACAACAAACTACGCAACATGTTTAAAGACTTGGTGTAGCTAATTTTATGAGTGTTGTAGAAAAAAGTTGTGTAGAAACTCTTTTTCCAAATAAAAATAGATACAATGGATGCCATCATGTCCCTGTAGCAAAATCCCACCGGCTACGATCCGTGCATAAGTACAATGCATGTACTCATCATAATTTTTATGTTTCATGGATCAATATACCCAAAAATGATTTAGAAATGTAAAGCATTTAAGGATTTTACAATTTGATAATGTTAGGTGATGTGAATTCTAATCGTAAAATGTATTTGACAATTTAGTGCGAAGCATTTGATTCTTATGATATAGGCTATATAAAAGGGACGAATAAGCAATGCAATAATACACATCAAAATTTTATTACTTTATTATTTGGCTAATTTTGCTTGCCATGGATAAACCATTGCGGCTCCTCGCCGCAGTAGAAAATGAGAGATGCAAGAAATTAAGGCTTAGAGTCCAATCCTACATTTCCATTGGAGAATAAAAGAGGTAACATTTATCCCCATTTCAGTTTTTAATGATATTAATAATTTGATTCTTTTGTTTTACTCTTTTTAATTATGGGTTTTAGTTGAATCGAGTAGCCGACCCTATGTAAATTTGACAAGATCATTGTTTTTCATTTTCATTATATATAAATTAAGAAAAAACTTCAAGAGTATAAGATGAGGTTCTCATATGAGAAAATGCTACAAATATTTTTGTTTAGCATACAAATTTCACAAAGATTCACAGTAAACTGTAAAAAAAATTCTATATGTTGCAAGCATAGAATTTTTGTGTGGGAATCAAAATGGTTAAGAGCACAATTGGGAGGGGAAAAATGTAATTACAAAAAAATATAATATGATTGTTTTAGTTTTTGTTTCATGATTTCCATATCCAAAGCACATCTTAAATTTGATTTGTGATAAACATCTAGAAATGTAACCTAATGAAATACATCATTTTCTACTTAGCTTAAGATATAAACAAACATCTAAAATGCAACATTAAGGATACCTTGCTCTTACAATTTCTCCTTCAATTTATATTTGGAAAAAGAAAACTGAGTGAGTCAAAATCCAAACATTTCAGGGGATGAATTATGAAGATCTTCTGCATGAAGATCTGCAGGATCGCTGTAGAAGTTATTTCAGTTATGAACCCGAAGAGATTAAGGATAGCGGATCCTACTAAAAATCCAAGGTTAGGGTTACTGAAAATTGGGAACATAGAGAATGAAAATTAGAATTAGGGGTCAAACATTAATCTGCATTTAATTTTCTTATCAGAGCTCGAATAGAAGATATCCTTTTGTGATTTGAGGAGGAAGGAGCCGTAGCAGAGGAAAAGAACAAGTATGAAAATTTTCATTTATTATATGCATTTTTTAGAAAATACTTTGGCATATATAAATAAGGGCAAAACAGGGATTTTTGAAAAAATGTCTTAATTATTATATGTATATGTTATTTTTGGTTAGATCTTTGGTATTTTCAAAGTATGGAGCTTTTTTGGCGATTTAAGAAACATACGAGTTTACAAACAAGTCACTTCTTCAAGTTGGACTCGGAAACAATTTTCCCAATAAACAAATATCTAGAATACAACATTAACCGTACCCTGCATGCCCAAAACTGTAGTGACCTCTCACATGGGCCAGTGGGATGCAGAGACCTAACTGCAAAATAGACAGCGGCTCCACTAGCTCATGTGGGAGGCCACTGCAGTTTGGGCCTGCAGTTCCTCGTGATTTTATACTAGTTTAGAAAAACATCATTAGATTTTGCACTAACAAAAGAGTTTTGCTTGATATTACAGACATCCCAATACAAAGTAAAACCGGATTAACCGTTCAATACTTCAACCGGTATAGACCAGCAAAGAAGACGTCGGATGTGACAACATTAAAATGATAGAGCACAATGAGTATTTAAAGAAAGTCTGGAGGGATATGAATGGAGTCAATTTATAAGAATGTAGTGTATAAATGTAACTGAATGTAAGGATATGATTTATGTATCGGGTCCAAAAAGTTTGGAAAACAACATTTTAATTACTGTCGATATTGTCATTTCACAAATTGCTTGTTAATGGAATGCACAACTGTTTTAAAGCAAGGGCAAAACAAAGAAAAAATCTATTAAGTTAAAAGATCTATCGTTTCGGGGTTTGTGTGCGTGTGTATGCATCACAGTTAAAAGATCTATGATTCTCGTCCCCTCTCTCTCTCTCTCTCTCTCTTTCCCTCTATTATGTGTCTTGCCACTTTTTTCCATATAAACATGGATTTAAAACATGTAGATCATGATGTACATTGTGGATTAGTGTAAATCATGACAAGTTGTGTGTCCGAGGATTTCCTATTGTTCAAGTTTGTTCTTAAGACAATTATAATTTTCTGAAATCTAAAGAAGGACTTCCTATTTGTTTGGAACGGACTTGGCGGATGTTAGTTGGACCCCCTATGATAAGTTACTTTATATATACCGTAGCTCATATGCTATATAGAGAATTTAAATGATCTTTCTGTTTATAGGAGAGAAAAGATCATTATTTAACTTTATTCGGACCAAATGTACTATATATGAAGTAGCGCAACGGGCTGTAGATATCGTTGTATGGACTTATGGACAGATTCCGTTCTGCGGAAACGATGATAAACCTAGCATATTAAAGAACAAAGAACAAATCTTTAGAAATTTTCTTTTTAAGGCCTAGCATGAGATAGATTAGATTTGAAAGAATGCAATCTTATCAAATCAAATCAAAATATTTCAAACTAATTTAAACAAATTTAATTAAACTAATATAACAAATTAAATCAAATCTAAACTAATTAAGATCTTCAAATCCTCTTAATCAAATTTTCATTTAAATTTTCCAATGTGCAAACAAATCTTTGTCTAAATCATCCTTTTCATACCAATATATCTCTATTCTTCTAATGCAAATCACAAAAGACATAAATCATGTCATTGATTGATGGTCTTATTTTTTAAATAAAATTACCACATCATCGTCCAAGGCTCAGATCCTCTCAAGTGCTAGAAAAGCACTGGAGAGTCCAATTCATGCTTCTGAACAGTCCATTTAATTTTGAGGGAGAGATTTACAAAGGCCCCGTTAGCTTAGCATCAATTGAACCACGACATCATTTTACCTAAAATAAAATGGACCATAGTCTTCACAGCAACACTATAAATTTGAACCCAAACACGAAGCAAAGAAATAGATTAAAATAAATCAATATATCATCTTGATTTTAACTACAAAACCAATTCATTGATCATTGCCGAAAGAAGCCATGGAAACAACCAACCAACCTCAATAGAGGCTTCCCTAAAATTTCCATCGATCACACAGAAACTCTTTGATATGTTTCAATTGTTAAAGCCAAAGTTGGTTTTCCGTAGAACCATTCATGAGAAAATAAGATCAAATTACCGGCAAATTAGTTTTTATTATTAAAACGAGAGCGAAGTGGCCCGTGTTTCATTAAAAAGAACTCTAACGAAACTATGTCTAAGTTTTGTTGAGAAAAGGAAAAGAAGAAAAAAGAAAGAAAGAAAACAATAAAGCCGCCTAAAATACATCACCAAAATGATACAAATAAGCTAGCATCTCTACCAAAGAGGCCTAAGAACATAGCATCCTCGCCACAGTGGAGTTCAGACCTTGTCTCTCAAGTTCCCTATATATATATATATATATATATATATGTTGCCCTCCGACCATTCCCCCTGTAATACTCTACTCTGTTGTTCAACAGGCAGGGGATACGCCACAGTGGCTTTTATACGGCTCCGATGAGCATGCACTCTTTGATCTCACTGGAGTTGTATCCCGCTTGGAAACCGTCACTTCTTGAGACCTCATAGACCTACTCCGATCATGTCCTCTCGAAGGATCCGAGTCCGTCCCATGTAGAAGTTTTAATACACTTTTTGAATTTTAAACAGACTAATCTCTCTCAAAAACACATGCAGACTGCAAGATTTAGGTCATCCATTCCTATTTCACAAAGAATCTCTCCAACTTCATATTAAAAAACTTGTGTTTTTGAGAGGAAAAGAAGAACTTGTGTTTGTTTATGTTTTTAATTCATGCTAATAAACTAAAGCATGAAACAGAGAGGAAAAGAAAAACTGCTCATAATTTGCCTGCAAAACCATGATACAAGACTCTTGTCCAAAATAAAAGGAGCAAAAGCAGCTACGCAATTTTTCTACACAGCAAACTACGCAACACACTCAAATACTTAGTGTAGGGCTCACACGAGACCGGCTAAATTTGTGAGTGCTGTATAGAAAATAGTTGTGTAGAAACTCTATTTCCAAATAAAAATAGATACATTGGATGCGATCATGTCCCTATAGCATAATCCCACCAGCTACTGTCCATGCATAAGTACAATGCATGAACTCATCATAATTTTTATGTTCATGGATCATTATACCCAAAAATGATTTAGAAATGTAAAGCATTTAAGGATTTTACAATTTGATAATATTAGGTGATGTGAATTCTAATTGTGCAATGTATTTGACAATTTAGTGCAAAGCATTTGATTCTTATGATAGGCTATATAAAGGGGACCAATAAGCAATGCAATTATACACATCAAAATTTTATTACCTTATTATTTGGCTTGTTTTGCTTGTTATGGATAGACCATTGCTACTCCCCTTCGCTGCATAAAATTAGAGATGCAAGAAATTAAGGCTTCGAGTCCAATCCTCATTTCATTTGTAGCGTAAAAGAGGTAACATTTATCCCTATTTCAGTTTTTCATGATATTAATAATTTGATTCTTTTGTTTTACTCTTTTTAATTATGGGTTTTAGTTGAATCGAGAAGCCGACCCTATGTAAATTTGTCAAAGATCATTGTTTTTCATTTTTATATATATATAAAAAAAATTTAAAGATTATAAGATGAGGTTCTCATATGAGGAAATGCTACATACATTTTGTTTAGCATACAAATTTCATAAAGATCCATAGTAAATTGTAAAAAATTCTAAATGTTGCAAGCATAGAATTTTTGTGGGGATCAAAATGGTTTAAGAGCCCAATTGGAAAAAAAAATGTAATTACAAAAAAATATAATATGATTGTTTAAGTTTTTGTTTCATGATTTCCATATCCAAAGCACGTCTTAAATTTGATTTATGATAAACATCTAGAGATGTAACCTAATGAAATACATCATTTTCTGCTTAGCTTAAGCTATAAACAAACATCTAAAATGCAAACATTAAGGATACCTTGCTCTTACAATTTCTCCTTCAATTTATATTTGGAAAAAGAAAACTAAGTAAGTCAAAATCCAAACATTTCAGGGGATGAATTATGAAGATCTTCTGCTGGATCTTCATTGTAGTTCCCGACCCCGCTTCCAACCATGATGTTCGAGGCGGTATGCATCATTAAAAATAAAATTTGCAAAGCGATCATTAGATTTTGCACTAACCAACATGTTCTACTTGATATTGCAGACATCCCATAAAAGATCAAATTAGGATTAACCGCTCAACCGGTTTCCACGGGGGCAAAAAAGAAGTCGGGAGAGGCAAAATTGCAGCGGTTGAGCTAAATCCAAGACATACACTAGTGGAGACAATCCAAAAGGACGTAATTCTTCACATAGCTAAATTGAAGAAAATGATTTATGTAGCCAATCCAAAAAGTTTGTAATTCAACTTGTCAAAAACTGTTGTTAATTGTAATTCCACCTATTGGTAGTTTCATGCTATGAAAATCATCAATAAATAATAACATACATGATCTTTTTGATAAATTTTAAGATGTATAACAATCAACAAACAGAAATTACATATTAAAGTTAACAAAGAATCACAAGACTTATATAACCTTTTGCAGCCAAAAGATGCAGAAGTTTCATCTGATTTCTTGAAGTTTTTTATGATGAATTTACGGAATAAATGATTAGAACAAACAAGTCGGTCGAGCGACTGACTGCAAGATCCCCTTAGCACATTATGTGATCCTAAACTAACTTTTTGGAAGCAGATCAAAGAAGATCAATGTAAATTGAGAGCAGGGGAGACCCCATCACTGGCCTTTTCTTTCTTTCTTTCTTTCTTTCTTTAATTGATTAATTGAATACTTAATTATATTAAATCAAATTAAATTTCAATTGGGAGAGAGATTGGCCTTTTATCTGTATCTGTGGGAAAAAACTACTATAGAAGGGCTTGCATGGTGCAAGCCCCTCTAGAGCCATTGGATGGGCTTCCCTTGCAAGTGAGGGAGCTCATCCAAGGGCTATGCAAGGGCTTGCACCATGTAAGCCCTTGCATAGCAGTTTTTTCCGTATCTGTGCGCTTAGATTCTCATGTTTTGAGCTGGATAAATGTAAGCTCCAGTCCTCTTTCTCCATCTATTATGATGTCTTGTCACTTGTCGATTTCAAGAATCAACTCGATTTGTCCTTTTCTTTAATATTTTTATAGTATCATCATCCTAAAAGTGAGGGGTCAGAGGCATAAGACATAATTTCTCTTCTATGTTGGTCGGAAAGTTAACTTCTTTGATGACCGATATCGTTCAACTTAATCTTCAGAATTTAAAACATATGTTCATCGATTTCATTATAGGAACAATATACAGAGGAGAATAAAATTTAGATATTTTGTCTACTAAATTCATATTACATGACTCTAGACTAAAAATCGATTTCATTATCGGAAACCCTCCGGCAACACTTTCCATGAACCATATAAAAGTACGTACATTGCAAGTGTTTATCACAATTTTTGGTTCATGAATCACAATGTCAAAAAAGGACATAGAAATGTAAAGCATTCAAGGATTGAATAAATAAAGAATGTTATAGAGCTGGCATTTCAATACCAGTACAATGTATTTGTGAACACTGCAGTGCATTTACACACACATTAGGGTAAACAACCACGCTGAGATTTTTAGAAAATCGGATTAAATTTCAAGAAATATCGATCTTAGCATTTTTTAAATAAATATCGTAGAAAATAAATACCAAAAACTTTCTTTGATGCAAAAATAAACAAAATCTCATAGGTTCTTTTATTTTTATTTTATTTTATTATATTTTTATAGCTTTCAATACATATGATGATAAAAGATGTGGTATTTATTTGCAAAAATTTTAGAACCCAAACATTTTGTAGTATTTATTAATGCTATGCTACATTTATAGTATATATTTTCTACACCATGGAGAAAAGTGAAAGTTCATAGTATTTATTTGCCATAATTAAATTTCATGGTTAATAAACAAAATCCATGGCATTTATTTGAAAAACATTGAAAGTTCATGGTATTTTATTTGAAATATCTTGAAAGTTCATGGTTAATAAATAATGATTCATGAATTGTCATAATTGTCCTCAAGATTTAGCACAACCACAATTTTACCAACATAGTTTAAATCTATACAATACTTGATGTGAAGGGCAAAATGAGCATCCAAAAGTTTTGTGCATAGCTAAATTTACATGTTTGGCAACACTACCAAACCGTATTCTCCAAAATACCAACATAGTCCAATTTTGATGCAAGAGAGAATAGTCAAATTCAAGAGGCAAAATAAGAAATCTCAAAGTTTCACACCTTCATTCCACTTTCTTATAGTACTAGGGTAAAACTCCACGCAATGCGTGGGATTTGCGGATCATCCATGGGGTTAGTTTGTATTTATCTGCAATAAAAAAAAGTCGGCAATCTAAAAATGTTGAAATTTCATTTATTTGAAATAACAAAGTTCATGCTATTTATTTGAAAACTTCGAAAGACATGGTATTTATTTGTAGCGAACAAATTCCATGGCATTTATTTGGAAAAGGTCGAAAGTTCATGGTATTTATTTGTAGCGGATGAAGTCCATGGTATTTATCTGAAAAATTCGAAAGTTCGCAATATTTATTTGAGCGGACAAAATCTATAGTATTTATCTAAAAAAATTCGATAGTTTGCATTATTTATTTGTTGCGTATAGAGTCCATGATATTTATCTGAAAAAGACGAAAGTCTGTGGTATTTATTTGTAGCGTACAAAGTCCATGGTATTTATCTGAAAAATATCAAAAGCTTATAGCATTTATTTGCAGTGTCGTAAACTACATTTTTCTTTTTATAAATAAATTAAATAAATTAAATATTGCATTTAATTTAAGGGATTTTTTATATAGACCCTCTAAAACATTGGTATTTTCAAAAACATCCCCTAAAAATCTATATTTTTAAATACACCCCTTAAAACTTCTCCGTTAACTAAAAACACCCATTTACTTAAGTTAATTAGGATTAATAATTGGATTAACGCTAACATTATGAATTGTGAGATAAAAAATCTGGTGCAATATTAAAACCATCATCTCTTTTCATTTTTATGCAAAACCTTGCTCTTCCAAACTCACATCATTAAGTTATCATTTTAGGTTCTTAACAAAGATTTCTAAAGATCTTAGAGATGATAATTAAGCATATTATCGCGTCCCGCTTCCCAAAAGTACGAAAACAGTGACTTACCAAGGTCCGCAACCTAACTATGTCGAAAGTGGACATTTTTGATACAGTTACGTTAAGTGTATAAATAACATGCAGGCTATGTTTCAAAATAGAAAAATAAAAGCAGAAGCATTTATTTCCATTAACTAGAATTTATTACATCCCAAAATGCTGAATCGGAAAGTTTAAATAGTCTGATTACATTGATGGAAAGTAAGCAAAGTACCAAGCAAGTGAGCAGCTGAAAGGAAGATAACTACTCCTAATAACTGATCGTGAGCTTCGTGTAGTTTTCATCGGTGAGCTCCACTCCTTCATCTTCAATCTAAATCTCGTTCTCTTCTACCGAACGTTCCATGGATAGAGAAGGAAAAAGAAAGTCCGTCAGTGAGTAACAACCGGGTAGGATTTTCTCGACAGAAAGTAATGGTAAAGAGAACATGTGTGTGTAATGTATGATATCATATGTGTATAGAAGTATGGTGTATGTGTTGTAGGTATCAGGTAAAGTATAGTATACTGTGTAAGGTAACTACATGTAATATATTCGTTTAGTTTGTTAGACAAGAATATCGGGTTCTCGAGATTATTCCGTTGCACCACGGAACAACAGTTAGGGAAAGTGAAATGTACCGTTCCACTTTCGGGCTCTGATCGAGTAATAGGAGAATTCGAGTCCGTAGACTACCTTGCTTAATCAAACTATCCAGCCCCATTTTATTCAGTGTAAAGGTTTGTGAATTAGATTTAGTGCGTATATCATCAAGGCATGGAATATCATTTGCCTGAATATCGGGTTAGTAGTCGTCCATGTTGGGACTGTTCATATCATTCTCTCGAATATCAGGTTAGTAGTTGTCTTTGTTGGGACTGTTCACCCTGTCTGCAGGGATCTTTATTTGTAATAGTATTCCATACCTAGGTTCGCACATTCTAACCCTAACCGTATCGTAGGTCATATCGTGTGATGTATCAAAAGTTGGATTCAAGTAGATAATATCTTAGTCGATATGGACTTGCGCGGCCGTTGGTTATATCCCATTCCATTATAGTGTGTAAAGTAAACATAGTATTTTATAGAAACCTCAGTTTGTAAAAGACTATAGTATTTTTCGTAATTATGATTTATGTTGAAGCCATGGTATTTTAGTGAAATATCTTTTAATAAAGATTATGACATTTTAATAAAAATATCTCTTTATAAAAAAGTATGGAATTTATATGGCATATTAACGAAAATTATCTTTCATTATAAAGGTTATGATATTTTAATAAAATAATTAGTCTACCAAGTTCGTGGTATTTTAGTAAAATTTATGATTCAGAAAGGTTCGCGGTATTTTAATAAAAATACCACTTAGAAAAGTTTAGGCTATTTTAAGGAAAATATTATTTTTCTAAAGTTCGTGGTATTATAATGAAAATATAAATTCTTAGAACTTGATGGTATTTTTTGCAATAGCGATTTCAGTGACAATGTGGTTTTCCAAGTTTACTATCAATATTATTTAAAAATAACCAATATATAAAATTTACTATGATTTTTCCATGTTCTTAATAATTCGGGAAAAATTATTGATAACTTATATTTAAAGACGAATAATAATTAAATTTATTCACGTAAAAGTTGTCCCGATCATGATAGTCGTTTAACGGCTTAGTTTAATTTGTTCAAGCATGGTATGGAGTTAGGTCATTACCCAGTGAACTTATCGTGAAGGATAACTGCTAAAAGTTCATTATTTAATTATGATAATTATAAGGTTAAAATCGGCATAAGACGTTTAATTATATTTAACCGGTTACATGTCGTTAAAATGCGCTGAAATTTTTTTCATAGTATCATAGTATTTTAATGAAGATAACATAGGGTCTAGTGTTGAGAGATCCTATCTGAAACGATCTGGTAAAATAAAATTCGGTGAGCGTCGGGTTGTACGAGAATACATATATCTTAAATCAAAAAATTGTTTAGCCTCTAGGATTTGGTCCAGAGTGTAGATAACTCAAAGAGAAAGCTTTGAAATTTTTTTGGGATTTTCTTGTCGAAGGGATTTTTTTCTGGGATTTTTATAAGCTCAGGAGTATTTATAGGGATTTATAGGATAAAAAATCCTTATTATTCCCCCACCCGGCTACAGGAGCCGCCCCTATGAGCCGACCAGATCCGCACCATCCACGTATGAGATCCAACGACCCCCGTCGTGTCGCTCGTGCGGTAGCGTGGGCCCCCGTTCGGCGGTGGCGCTGCTGATATGGACCGTTGGATTTTTGATCAACGGTCCAGATCAAAGACGCCGATATTTTTTTTCCTTTTCATTTAAAAAACTGTCGGTGCGATCTAGGCTGTTGGTTTCGAGATCCGATGGTCCAGAATTTTTTTCGCATATATAAATTCCTTTTTAATATTTAAAATTAGTTTTTGGCTTTTAAAAACAGCTAAAAATATTAGAAAAATTAGGGAAAATTCTAGAAAAATATATTTTGATGTATTCTATCATTTGCAACCAAATTTGGTCCAAATTAGTTTCCTTTTATGGTTTAAAAAACTTTCCTTACGATATAAAAAATTTTGTTTAAATTCTTAAAAATTCCCAAAAATTCTTAAAAATCATATTAATTCATTTAAATAATGGACAAATATTTTAAAAGTATTTTCTACCAATAAAAGCAGTAAAATAATTGTTTTTACCTCGGGAAAAATTATAAAACATTTTTATTACGTATCTGGAGTACACGGCTGTTACACATATGGACCAATTTAGTTTAATTAAGAGTTTCAGAGGGTGTATTTAAAAATATGAAAGTTTAGGGGTGTTTTTCAAAATAACAATGTTTTAAGGGCCGTATGCCGAAAAAAACCCTTAATAACAATGCAAAATAAAGATAGGTAAAACTTAGAAAAAATACTTTTCATGAAGAATATGATATGATTTATTCATGATATGAAGATCAAAAGATAGAGATTATTATTACGCCTAAATAAAAAAGATCTGATCATGTTTTGAAAATTAAAAGTATTTGTTTTAAAAATTTTATGGAATCAAATGCTTCCAAGATCTAAGCCATGGATTGTCATAATTGCTCTCAAAATTTGGGACAACCACAAGTTTACCAGGATAGCCATGTCTATCCCTTTTTTTAAGAACCTCTAATGAGTGAACGTTTAAAATAGGTAAGGGAGGGACAAAGTAAGGTTTTGCTTTATGTTTTAAAAGTTTAACCAAAAGGTTTTGGGGTTCGAAACATCCGATAAGTGCAAGCAGTAAAGACTACTGTTTTTGCATACTAATTTTCTATGGCCGTCCGTACTTAGGGTATTTTAATGAAAACTCTTTTCCGTCTTCTTGTACGAAAACTAAAGCTTTTAAAGTGAGTGCTCTTGTAACATATAGTCTTATGTGTTAAGTTGGTTTCAAAATGTAACGACCACAAATCTTAGTACCTTTCTTGTATTTTCCTTATTTCAAGAAATGTCCTTTTCGTTGAAACACTTGTATATATATTTATTTCCGTTCAAATTATATATATAATCTATTTTTGTACATATTGGTTATCACGTTGCATTGCTATCCTATAAGTCACAGGTTCGAGCCCCTGATGTTGCAATTTTTTTATATTTATTTAATAGATTTTTTTTTATAAAAAGGGTCTAATTTATTTTTAAGAAATTATTTTGAAATTTAAAAATTTATTTTAATGTGAATATTTATTTTAATAATTTAAATTTTTACCTAAAGTCAAAACCCTTTATAAGCCGTTTGATCTAACCCAATTAAATCCTATCCACTGATCTTTAAAACCTTAATCTCTATTTCTATATAAATCCTAGAACTCCTCAAACCCTAATGGCAGCAGATTGCTATCCAGTAGCAAGGATAGACATCTGCGATCATGGCCTATTAGGTCAAATGCTAAGATCAACCGAAAAACTTTCGTTGACTTCTTTTCCATACTCTGTTGCAAGATACTTCTTGAGATAATTTCGGGGACGAAATTATTTTAAGGAGGGTAGACTGTAACGATTGCACCACGATTTCATCCTTGAATCTTGTTACTTTGAATTCTTTCTTACTTTCTCTGATGATCATATCTCAAGGAGAAGGAAACGGAAGTACAAACCTTTCATCTCCATCTTGATCCTTTCTTGTAACTTTTGTGATTCCTTCTTAATTTCTTGACCCTCTATTGGTTTTCCTCTTGCTTATATCTCTTAAAATATTTCTTGTTTACGTTCTTGAACCCTTATTCTAATAGTCTTGTCTCGGCTTTCGACTTCTTCGTTTCGAAAACATCTTCTAATATTGTGTTCTATTCCGCTCTCACCTCTTCCGATTAGTTGGTGAATCAACTAATGAGACGCGAAGAAGAAAAGCAACGACATTACCTTTACCTTGTCCAGTGGTAGCATGCCCTCATGTAATTTTGAGGACAAAATTATTTTAAGGAGGATAGAATGTAACTGTTTATCTCTGGAAGCCAGACTGAGGTATGGGAAACGCGTCTAGCCTGAATCTGAGGGCAGATGCTATTAGGACATATCCATCCACCTCTCCGAAGATACCAAGATTATATATGGTACAATATATCGTAGGTTTGGATAGATGCGACTGATGTACCTGACTTTCAGATTCCACCTTACGGATGAGGGGTTTATTGATTGTGGGGACGCTTTTTCCTGTAGGCGTAAGCCCATGCGGTTAATTACGTTATCGCGAATGATAACAACTTTCTGCACTTCAGGTTTATTCCTTCATGTGTCGTGTTTTAGTTTATTTTGGGTTGCCTTTGGATTGTATACGGAGATTAATTTATGTTGTCACCCATAGGACGCAGATTAGTCCAAATCCGTATATATATTTTGTGATTTGGGAGTTTTGGGTCCACGTTGGTATCTTAGTTTACGAACGGGAATGAACTTAGGTCGCATTTCTCGTATCGATAAGGTCCATCAGTTCAGGAGGATACTTGAGTTTATCTAAAGATCGTTAAACTTATTTTAGACTAAGATTGACTTAGATATTATGAGCATATTGGCTCAAATGATCATAAGATCAGTGAGGCTTAAATTTCAAGACTTAGCCGATTTTGGGCTAAGAGTGTGTCTGTTTGATACCCAAGAATACGTCTGGTGCACATAAGATTGGTGCATCGGCTCGGCTTAAGCCGACTTGGAGTAAATGGTCTTTGGCGCATGCTCACATGACGCATGGATCAAATTTATGAATGTCTGGTGCATGCCTACGTGCATATCACGTGGCGTATGGGTTTCTGGCACTGACATGTTTGTCGCGGCTTGTCGTCTTGGTGTATGCCTACGTGCATATCATGTAGCGCATGCCTATACAGCATATCCTCTTTCTGGCGCCGGCGCCACATGCATAGCACGTGTGGCGTAGCAGTTAAGATTTTCAGAGATTAATATCCATCTTCTTTGAAACTTAAGTTTCATGAAGGTTAAGTTTCTGTTTTAATGTTCTGTTTAGCCATTAAAACCCTTATGATCAATGTTTTATGATCCTGGATTTTGTCTGTTCAAAATATTAAATGGGGTACTTTGGAAGTTTAAACTTCAATTTTTTTGATGATCTTTAAGGCTCTGATATTTTTTAATCATTTTTAGTGATGGATTATCTTAAGATCGAAAATCCCTCTGGGAAAGCTTAAGTTTTCAACAATGAGAGGTTTGACTTAAGGATCTGTGATCCAGAGAAAAGAACTTAAGTTCTTAATGAAGGCCAACCTTCTTTTTTTAATGGAGATTGATCTTCTAACCTAGGGTTTTTCGAAGGAAGGAAAAAAAAGAAGCCCGAGTATCTGTTTTCTCAAAACTTATTGGGGGTCTCTCTATCTTGATGCCTTTACCCCCTTTCCTATTTATAGGATAGATGATGGTTAAGCAAGTACGGAAGATATCTCATATGAGGTCTGTCAAATTGATCTTATGATCGGCAGGGATGCTTAAGTATCATTGGATCTTTGATCCAAGCTCTTATGTTAATAGAGTTGATATTTTTCTTGTTTTAGAAAAATATACAGAAGATTTCTCGTTTACAAGTCATATATCTTTCTATTTATGAAGGATAATAAAAATTAATTTCCCCAAAACAAAGCTTAAATTTTAATGGTGCGGGTGCTTCAAAGCTTGGCGCCACATGCATTGCACGTGATGCACCAGATAGGTATTGATGCCTGTTTGCGCCAATGGGTACCGACTCCATTTGAGCAGATAAGGCATTGGCGCTACTTGTGCCAAAGTGGCCTTGGCGCTGCCTTAGCCGACATGGAGCTTAATCTCTGAGCCCATTATTTGGTCGGGAACAAATGACCCCCCACCATGGCGCACACATGTATTGTATGCGGGAGCCATGGTGTAAGGATCCGGGCCGTTGGATTTTCCTCGAGATCCAAGGAATTTCAACCGAGACCACACCCCTATATATAGAGCTTAAGTTCTGGAAAATCTACGCTTTCTCATTTTTTTCTTGAAAACTTAAGTTCTCTTCTCAGAGCTCAAGCTCTAAACCTTCGAAGCTTAAGTTTCAGTTTTTACTTGCTACATCAAAACGAGGTCTTGTCAAATTTTTCTTAAACGTCACATCAAATTTTGGTAAAAACTTTGAACTTTTTAGAAACTAAGTTCAGTTTATTTTAAATACCAATTTTAAGTTTTTCTAAGGTTAAGCTTAAGAAATTTATTTTATTATTTTTAAATACCCATTTTGGGGTTTTCATAACTTAAGCTCTAGCGCCTTTTGCCCTTCCCTGTTTTGGGACTTTAGAACTTAAGTTCTATAGAAACACATTTTATTTTCTATAGAGCATATGTTTCTGTGTCAGCTTTTAAATGGGGTCAAGTTTAAACTTTTTGACCCAATAGGGTTTCTTACCTTTGAAGTTAGAGACAAAACATTGTCGAACTTACAGTGCTTTCTGTATTTTTGAGCTGATGTTCTTTTTACCTTTCTTTATAATATACCATGGACGGTCATTTGTATTCCATCTGGGGCATCGTCTCTTATACTGATATTCGCTCTTATGGGCCGAGCTATACTGACGCCCAATGTGCAGCTGTGTTGCATCTCTTCGAGTATCATTGTAGGCGATGATAATTAAGCATATGGACCAAATTAGTTTAATTAACAGTTTTAGAGGGTGTATTTACAAATATTAAGTTTTAGGCGGTGTTTTTTTAAAATAACAATGTTTTAAGAGGCCTATATCGAAAAAACCCTTAATATAAATGCAAAATAAAGATAGGTAAAAATTTGGAAAAATACTTTTCATGAAGAATATGATATGATTTATTCATGATATGAAGATCAAAAGATAGAGATTAGTATTATGCCAAAATAAGAAGATTGGATTATGTTTTCAAACTTAAAAATATTTGTATTGAAAATTTTATGGAATCAAATGCTTCTAAGATCTAGGAAATGGATTGTCATAATTGCCCTTAAAATTTGGGACAACCACAAGTTTACCAGCATAGACATATCTATCCCTTTTTTAAGAACCTCCAATGAGCGAACGTTTAAAACAGGTAGGGGAGGGACAAAGTAAAGTTTTGCTTTATGTTTTAAAAGTTTCACCAAAAGGCTTTAGGGTTCGAAACTTCCGATAAGCGCAAGCAGTAAAGACTGCTATTTTTGCATATTGCTTTTGTATGGTCGTCCGTACTTGTTGTATTTTATTGAAAACTCTTTTCCGTCTTCTTGTACGAAAACTAAAGCTTTTAAAGTGAGTTCTCTTGTAACATATAGTCTTATGTGTTGAGTTGGTTTCAAAATGTAACGATCACAAATCTTAGTACATTCGTTGTATTTTCCTTATTTCAAGAAATGTTCTTTTCTTTGAAACACTTGTATATATATTTATTTCCGTTCAAATTATAGATATGGTCTATTCTTGTACATATTAATTATCACGTTGCATTGCTATCCTATAAGTCACAGGTTCGAGCCCCTGATGTTGCAATTTTTTATATTTATTTAATAGATTTTTTTTTATAAAAAAAGGGTCTAATTTATTTTTAAGAAATTATTTTGAAATTTAAAAATTTATTTGAATGTGAATATTTATTTTAATAATTTAAATTTTTACCTAAAGTCAAAACCCTTTATATGCCGTTTGATCTAACCCAATTAAATTATATCCCTTGATTTTTAAAATCCTAATCTCTATTTCTATATAAACCCTAGAACTCCTCAAACCCTAATATATTACCCTTCTTCTCCATTGCCGCCTTCGTTCACATATCCTCCTCAATCTCAAACCCCTCATCTCCACCGATACCATACCTTCCATTCATTTCATTCATAACACCGACCTCACCCACCTCTCTTTCTTTCTCAGTTCCTTTTTCCTCTTTCCCTCTTTCACAAGAAATAAAAAAAATCTATGCTTAAAGAGATACAGTTAAATTTGAAGAAGAAGGAGAGAGGAGCTGTCCCAGTTTCTGCATGGAGTCTCCGGTTAGAATCTCAGCTTTGCCGATCTTATTAACAACAACGACAACATTGGTGACGAGGCTAGATATGAGGTGGTACCAATTGAAGAGGATAGTCAATATATTTCAAGTCGGGTTGAGTTCTAGTTTTCCTTTTCAGTAAGCATGCCTTCTTTACTTCAAGGCTATCTTTCATTTCTAGTTCCTTGAATTTTCGAACTGTGTTCAGTTATCATTTTTGGGGCTTACGTACGTACTTAGCATACAAAGCTCACATTTCAATAGATTTATTTGTTACCTAAGGTCACCCTAAATTGTGAAAAATTCTAAAAGTTGCAAGCTAGCATAGAATTTTTAGGGCTTAAAATGGCACTAAAAGCACAATTGGAAAAAAGGAAAATTGTTTTCTGGTCTAATTTGAAAAAATGACTTATTTTTAAATCAACAAAGTTCAAAAATAATGAAAAAACCCAAAAATATATTTTGACGTTATTTTAAACTCAAATCCAGATTTGTATACATATTAATATTAATGTATGTAGTGGCCATAATACTTTTTTTAATATGTTTTAAGATATTAGAATATGGGATTTTTTTAAATTTTCAAAGATATTAAAACATGAGATTATTTATTATTTAAGCATAGTTTTTCATTGGTTCTTTATTATTCTTTCTTTATCATTACTTTCCATAATTTTTCTTCTAAACTCATCTTCTTTATTATCGCTTGTCTTAGTTTCCAACTTTTTTTTATTGTTGATTGCTCTAATTGCAACTGTCATGGAAGTGAAGATGTCGGAAATAAGAAAGAAGATTGGGATTGGGAGCGAAAGCGAAGATAGGGGAATCGAGGGAATTGGGTTGGAGATTAGGGATTTGAAAGGGGTGATGCAGAAATTGGCAATTGATGATGCTCAATATCGGTGGTCCCCCAGATCAGGACACGTGGCAGATGATGTGTCCCAGAGCATGCAAGAAAGGATTTACAGTGGCCAACCAGACCACCCCTGTGCTCGTCCTACAAGCAAACGCTGGCTCACCTCCGAGCCCCCAGCACAATTGGCCTTTTCGGCCCCACAGCTCGTCTCCGAGCTATCACTGGCCCGAGCCTCCTCGGCCCTCTCAGCTCTCCTCCGGGCTCGAGCAGAACCAAGATAGCTCGGCTCTCCCGCTCCTCCGTGAGCTCTCCCGCCGAGGTCATCTTCCTCGGTCTCATCGACCGACCAACAGCATCGCTTGCATGCGTAACCGCCATCCCGCGAATCTCGCCATGAGCGAGATCTCCGCCGGCCACATCCCACGTTCCACGCCACCACGATCCCCCATTAATGAGCCTGTCTTTCCATTAATGGGAGGTCCCGCTCATCACGCGGGCGTGACGTCGGGAGCGTAACGGCCGGCGTGATTCTCGTGCCTGCCTCGCCTGCTGCCACCGCTATATAAACCCCATCTTCAGACGGTTGAGGTGAGCCATTTTTACTCCACTATGCCGATACTCTGCTCGGATCTTTAGTCTAACTTGATCGTCGGAGGGTCCTCGGTGGTACAACCATCCCGGGACTTCCTTGCAGGTAACTCAGCAACCACAACCTCAACCCATTGAGATCCACACGATTCAGGAGCGACAGCCTCCAGATCAAATCTCAGCCACCCATCGCCGCCTGTTCATATCAGATTTTTGCATTTTTATACCGCCCAATTTTTATCATATTGCTTATCGGTAGGTACTCTTGAACCGTGTTTGCTAGTTAATTGCAGGATACAGGTTCTCAGCTCTAAACGGTGAAATTCATAGAAAAGCACGACAAATTCCGGATTACTACCAACCACAGATAAAACACGGGTCTCCGCTCTCTATCCGTATGTTGCCGCACACCAGTTTAAGGGACAAAATAGCAAATCAATGTCATTTTCATGCACAAAGCTCAATGTCAACACAAGATCCAACATATCTACGCGGAGCTCAAGAAAAATCATGACAAAAGATCCACATTATATCACTTTTTGTTCTGCTGAAATTCTGGAAATATTGTGAAGAGATTATGAGAAACAACATATACCACGCTGAAGAGTACTAAAAACCAGGGAAAACTACCAAATTTCATGACCTAAGTCTCCTAAAGGGCCGCGGTTCCACGACATAAGTGTGCTTAGGCCGCGGAACCGCGGCCATGCTGACTCGGCAGAGGGTCGTATTCTGAGGGCATGTTTGTAACTTCATGTAATGCCTGAAAGTTGCCCTAGAGTTTCTGTTTCCTGCCTATAAATAGTCCAGAACTTGCCAAAGCCAAGTGTGCTTATTCTTGTATTTAGATTTTAGGATATATGTTGTTGTTCTTCTTCCTCTTCTCATCTCTTCTCCATTAAAACCTTGTAGTGAGCTTTTGTGAGTGAAGTGATGAATAAACGAGTTCTTTTTGTTATCATGCTTATCTTGTTCTTTTGTTAATTATAATTGCTTGTAATTTTCATTTGCTAATCTAGTTGTTGTTATTTGTTGTTTGTTTCTTTCTTCTTCTAGTTTTTCTTTATCCTTAACAACAATGATGCTTAAGCTTGATCCTTGCCAAGGTGAGGTCTCAAATAGCTAGTTCTAATCTTCTAACCTCCTTCTTTCTATCTTACTCCTTTTGTTGTGTTTTCTTTTTCTTATAATGGGTGAGTAGTTTTCTTACTTGTTAGGGTAGGATAAGGAAAGTTTGAGAGAAGGAAATCTCTCTTACTCTTTCCTTGCCCAACATCTTAATTCGGACTCCAAAATTATGATTTGGCATCATTTTAAACTCAAATCTTGACTCGTATATATGCATGCATTATCTATAATACCCACTCTGATATTTTCCAAAATATCAGAACGTGAGATTTTTAAGATTTCCCATAATATCCTGTGGCTTCTTTATTATTTCATTCTTTATTATTTCCGCTGGCATATTTGTAAAGATTGTTGTTGTTCATATTTTTATTCTATCTTTTTTAACTTACAGAACTAATGCATACATCAATAATGAGAAATTCTCTGTTTTTGCCTTGCAACATTTGCACAATCTCACCAATCAACATCCTCACAATTACATCCAAAACAAATTCCTCTTAATTACCGATTCATCTAACAATCATAACAAAAAAGAAAATAAAATAAAATCATATTACAGGGGGCAAAGAAAAAGGTGAAAATTTACTTATGAATATCAAATGTCGCCATTAAAATACATGAACCATTCAAAGGGAAAACAAACCAATATCATTTCTCAACCAGATCTATACAAAAAAAACTGCTAGATGCATTCAAAATATATATAAAACATATTACATGTAAGGCATATAGATGTAAAGGTTAAATGTATAGTAATGAAACAAGTACAATTAAAAACAAAACGATATCTCCAACTTTTTCAATAAACTATTCGATCGCTGTAGAAGTTATTTCAATCATGAGCCTGAAGAGATTAAGGATAGCGAATCCGACTACAGATCCGAGGTTGAGATTAGGGTTACTGAAAATTGAGAACATAGAGAATGAAAACTAGAATTAGGGGTCGAACTTTAATGCACATTTAATTTTCCTATCGGAGCTGGAATGAGAGAGATCTTTTTGCTACTTGAGAAAGAAGAAACGGCAGTAGGAGAGGAAAAGAACAAGTAGAAGATCTTTCATTTATTACATGCATTGTTTAGAAAATACATTGTCATATGTGAATAAGGGTAAAACTGGGATTTTGAAAAAATATCTTAATTATTATATGTATAAGTTATTTTTGGTGTCATCGTATTTTCAAAGTACGGATCATTTTTGACGATCTAAGAAATACGTGGGTTTAAAAACAAGTCACTCCTTCAAGTTGGACTCAGAAACAATTTTCCCAATAAACAAATATCTAGAATACAACATTAGCCATACCTTGCGGTTGCTCATACAATTTCTCCTTCAATTAATAGATTTTGGAGAAGGGAATGAAAATAATAATGCCATATTTACTATAAGTTCATGTGCATTGCACGAGAGTAAAAAAGTAGCCTACACTAACTTACCGCTCATAATTTGCCTGCAAAACCATGATACAAGACTCTTGTCTAAAATAAAAGGAGCAAAAGTAGCTATGCAATTTTTCTACACAACAAACTCAAATACTTGGTGTAGGACTCACGCGAGACCTGCTAATTTTGTAGGCGAGTGTTGTATAGAAAATAGTTGTATAGAAACTCTATTTCCATATAAAAATAGATACAATGGATGCCTGTCGTGTCCCTATAGCATAATCCCACCAGCTACTGTCCATGCATAAGTAATATGCATGTACTCATCATAATTTTTATGTTCATGGATCATTATACCCAAAAATGATTTAGAAATGTAAAGCATTTAAGGACTTTACAATTTGATAATGTTAGGTGATGTGAATTCTAATTGTGCAATGTATTTGACAATTTAGTGCAAAGCATTTGATTCTTATGATAGGATATATAAAGGGGACGAATAAGCAATGCAATAGTACACATCAAAAATTTATTACTTTATTATTTGGCTTGTTTTGCTAGCCATGGATAGACCATTGCGGCTCCTCATCGCAGCAGAAAACGAGAGATGCAAGAAATTAAGGCTTAGAGTCCAATCCTAAGATCCATTTGAGCATAAAAGAGGTAACATTTATCCGCATTTTAGTTTTTCATGATATTGATAATTCGATTCTTTTGCTTTACTCTTTTTTAATTATGGGTTTTAGTTGAATCCAGAAGCTAGCAGATCCTATGTAAATTTGACAAGATCATTGTTTTTCATTTTCATTATATATAATTTAAGAAAAAACTTAAAGAGTATAAGATGAGGTTCTCATAAGAGGAAATGCTGCAAACATTTTTGTTTAGCATACAAATTTCACAAAGATCCATATTAAAATGTAAAAAAAATTCTAAATGTTGCAAGCAAAGAATTTTAGGAGGGGGATCAAAATGGTTAAGAGCGCAATTGGGAAAAAAATGTAATTACAAAAAAAATATAATATGATTGTGTAAGTTTTTGTTTCATGATTTCCATATCCAAAGCACATCTTAAATTTGATTTATGATAAACATCTAGAAATGTAACCTAATGAAATACATCATTTTCTCTATACTTAGCTTAAGCTATAAACAAACATCTAAAATGCAACATTAAGGATACCTTGCTCTTACAATTTCTCCTTCAATTTATATTTGTAAAAAGAAAACTAAGTAAGTCAAAATCCAAACATTTCAGGGGGTGAATTTTGAAGATCTTCTGCTGGATCTTCATTGCAGTTCCTGACCACGCTTCCAACCATGTCTTTCGAGACGGTATGCATCATTAACAAAAAAATTTGCAAAGCGATCATTAGATTTTGCACTGACCAACATGTTCTACTTGATATTGCAGACATCCCATAAAAGATCAAAATCAGGATTAACCGTTCAACTGGTTTCCACGGACGCAAAGAAGACGTCAGGAGTGGTAAAATTATAGCGGTTGAGCTAAATCCAAGACATACACTAGCGGAGACAATCCAAAAGGATGTAATTTTTCACGTAGCTAAATGGAAGAAAATGATTTATGTAGCCAGTCCAAAAAGTTTGTAATTCAACTTGTGAATAACTGTTGTTAATTGTAATTCCACCTATTGGTAGTTTCATGCTATGAAAATCATCAATAAATAATATCATACATGATCTTTTTGATAAATTTTAAGATGTATAACAATCAACAAACAGAAATTACATATTAAAGTTAACAAAGAATCACAAGACTTGTAACCTTTTGCAGCCAAAAGAAGCAGAAGTTTCATCTGATTTCTTAAAGTTTTTTATGATGAATTTACGAAATAAATGATTAGATCGATCGACTGCAAGATCCCCTTGGCACGTTATGTGATCCTAAACTAACTTTTTGGAAGCAGATCAAAGAAGATCATTGCAAATTGAGAACAGGGGGGATCACATCACTGGCTTTTTCTTTCTTTCTTTCTTTCTTTAATTGATTACTTGAATGATTAATTACATTAAATCAAATTAAATTTCAATTGGGAGAGAGATTGGCCTTTTATCTGTTTCCTGTGCGCTCAGATTCTCATGTTTTGAGCTGGATCAATGTAAGCTCTAGTCCTTTTCTAAAATATTTTTATAGCATTAACGTCATATAAAAGTGGAGAGTTTATTTTCGATATTGGTCAGAATGTCAACTTTCCTCGACTTCTTTTGATGACCAATATCGTTCAATATATATATGTACATCAATTTCACTCTAGGAACAATATATAGGGGAAAATAAAAATTAGATATTTTTTCAACTAAATTCATAATAAATGCATTGGATGTCATCATTCCACAATATGGGAAACCCTCCGGCTACACTTTCCATGAACCATGTAAAAGTACATTGCAAGTGTTTATCATAATTTTTGGTTCATGAATCACAATGTCGAAAAAGGACATAGAAATGTAAAGCATTTAATGATTGAATAAATAAAGAATGTTATAGAGCTGGCATTTCAATACTAGCACAATGGGAAAAATCTATTTTAGAATGGCTTGCATGGTGCAAGCTTCTCTAGAGCCCTTAGATGGGCTCCCCTTATATGTGGGGGAAGCTCATCCAAGGGCTGTGCAAAGGCTTGCACATGCACCCACACTGTATTTGTGAACAGTGTATTATGCAAAGGCTTGCACCATGCACTCATCCTTGGATGAGTTCTTCTTGCATAGTAGATTTTTTCAGTACAATATATTTGTGAACATTGCAATGCATTTATACACATGCACCCACAATGGGGGTAAACCCACACACAATGCGTGAGATTTTTAGACAATTTTATTAATTTTCACCAAATATCGATTTTAGAATTTTTTAAATAAATATCATATAAACTAAATACCAAAAACTTTCTTTGATGCAAAAGCAAACAAAATCTGATAGCTTCTTATATTTTTATTTTATTTATATATTTTTGTAGCTTTCAATACATATGATGATAAAAGATGCGGTATTTATTTGCAAAAATTTTAGAACCCATACATTTTGTGGTATTTATTAATGATATGCTATATTTATGGTATATATTTTCTACACCATAGGGAAAAGTGAAAGTTCATGGTATTTATTTGCCATAATTAAATTTCATGTTTAATAAACAATATCCATGGTATTTATTTGAAAAACATTAAAAGTTCATTATATTTTATTTGAAATACCTTGAAAGTTCATGGTTAATAAATAATGATCCATGGATTGTCATAATTGCCTTTAAGATTTGACACAACCACAATTTTACCAACATAGCCTAAATCTCTACAATACTTGATGTGAAATGCAAAATGGGCATTCAAAAATTTTGTGCATAGCTAAATTTACATGTTTGGCAACACCACCAAACCATATTCTCCAAAATACCAACATAGTCCAATTTTGAAGTAAGAGAGAATAGTCAAATTCAAGGGACAAAATAAGAAATCTCAAAATCTCACACCTTCATTCTACTTTCTTAAAGTACACGGGTAAAACTCCACGCAATGCATGGGATTTGCGGATCATCCATAGGGTTAGTTGATATTTATCTGCAATAAAAAAAGTCGACAATCTAAAAAAGGTTGAAATTTCATTTATTTATAATAACAATGTCCATGCTATTTATTTGAAAACTTCGAAAGACATGGTATTTATTTGTAGCGAACAAATTCCATGGCATTTATTTGGAAAAAATCGAAAGTTCATGGTATTTATTTGTAGCAGACGAAGTCCATGGTATTTATCTGAAAAATTCAAAAGTTCGCAATATTTATTTGAGCGGACAAAATCCATAGTATTTATCTAAAAAAGTCGATAGTTTGCATTATTTATTTGTTGCGTACAGAGTCCATGATATTTATCTAAGAAAAGACGAAAGTTTGTTGTATTTATTTGTTGCGTATAAAATCCATGGTATTTATCTGGAAAAACGTCAGAAGCTTACGATATTTATTTAAAACTCAGTTTTCTTTTTATAAATATTTTTATTTACAATTAAATAAATTAAATATTTCATTTAATTTAAGGTTTTTTTTATATATAATCTCTAAAACATTGGTATTTTCAAAAAACCCCTAAAACTTTATATTTTTAAATACACACCGTAAAACATCTCCTTAACTAAAAACACCCTTTTACTTAAGTTATTTAGGATTAATAATTGGATTAGAGCTAACATGATGAATTGTGAGATAAAAATCCGATGTAATATTAAAACTATCATCTCTTTTCATTTTTATGCAAAACCCATGAGACTTACTCTTCCAAACTCTCATCATTAAGCTATTATTTTAGCTTCTTAACAAAGATTTCTAAATATCTTAGAGATGATAATTAAACATATTGTCACGTCCCGCTTCCCAAAAGTATGAAAACGGTGACGTGCCATGGTCTGCAACCTAACGGTGTCGGGGGTGATTTTTCTCGATACAGTGACGTTAAGCATATAAATAAAATATAGGTTGTGTACCAAAATAGAAAATAAAAGCAGAAACATTTATTTCCATTAATTAGAATTTATTAAATCCCAAAGTGCAGAAACAGAAAGTTTAAATAGTCTGGTTATATTGATGGAAAGTAAGCAAAGCCCTAAACAAGTGGGCAACTGAAAGAAAGATAACTGCTCCTAATAACTGATCGTGAGCTTCGTGTAGTCTTCATCAGTGAGCTCCACTCCTTCATCTTCAACCTAAACCTCGTTCTCATCTAATGGACATTCCAGAGATAGAGAAGGAAAAGGAAAGTCCGTCGGCGAGTTACACCGGGGTAGGATTTTCTGAACAAAAAATAATAGTAAAGAGAACAAGTGTGTATAATTTATGATGTCATATGTGTGTAGAGATATGGTGTATGTGTTGTAGGTATTATGTAAAATATAGTATACTGTGTAAGGTAACTACATGTAATATATTCATTTAGTTTGTTAGACAAGGGTATCGGGTTCTCGAGATTTTTCCGTTGCACAAAGGAACAACAGTTAGGGAAAGTGAAATGTACTGTTCCACTTTTCTGGATCTGATCGTGTAGTACCCGGTTCCTTTTTACGCCTATGTCCGTACTTTTTATAAATTACCACTTACAGGTTGTTAGTTTATATTTAATATTATTTTATTTAATTTAAAAACCCTTAATATTTCCACATCCTTATTCATTTCCAACCCCTTTTTATTTTCCCATTTCATTTTCTCTAAATCCCTCGGCCCAAATCCTAAACCAAAGCTTAATTCGTATATTCCTAAATTAGCCCAGCACCCCCATTTCCTTCCTCTACATAATAAATTAGATCCCCTTTTAATTAAAACCCAGTTTGTTTCAATAGAATCCAAGCCCTTTTAAATAAATTCACTGCCTATTAAATATTATCGAGCCCAACACTTTCTTCAGTCGGCCCTATCCTTTTTCATTTATTCTTGAATTTTTCCATTTAACCCTGCAGCCCATCTCAGCCCAGCCCCCTCACTTTATTTATTTCATTTTCTTTTAAATCCTTTCTTATTTAAACCCCCGGCCCGTCTCCTTTTCCTCTAATTCCTTTATTATTAAATTCTTAACCCAACTCCCTTGGCCCGGCCCTCTTATTTCTTTCCCTTAAATTTTTATTTTTTTTTTAGCCCAACTCCCTTGGCCGGCCTGCCCCGCTTCTCCCCCCAAATAAATCCCTTCTTTATTTTCTTGGCCCAGCCCACTCTCCCTCACCCGCGCGCCTACCCAACCCGACCCCGCAACTGTTCATCTTCGTTTAAAATCCCCAACGGTAACGCGCGATCCCATCTCTTCGCCGCAGATCACGCCCATTTCCTCCGCTCGCGCCCACGCTGTGCTCGTGCGCCGTTACTCCTCGTCGCGATCCGCTTCCTCCGCCGTCGTCCCCGCTCTCGCGACGTTACGCCCACGACGCGCGCGTTTTCTCCTTCCCATCCCGACTCCACCCTCGAACCCACACTTCCCTCCTCTCGAAGACTCCCCGTTCACACCCCTCGCCGACGAGCTCCTCCACCACCGTCGAGCCCTTCCTTCCCTCATCCTCCTCTCTTCCTCCACTGCCTCCCCGAGCGCCTTCGCCTGCACCCCCGACCCACCCGAGCCGACCCCGCACCATCGTTGTCGTCGTCATCATCATCATCGTTGCCGCCTCACCAACCTCATTACCCTCTAATTTCCCAACACCACCCACAACGTCGGCTAGCACTCCGCCGCGCTTCGTCGACCACCTCTCTCCCCTCATTTTCTCGCCGCCGGCTGCCTCCCCTGCTCACAAACTCCCCAAATTGCAGCATCCCTCTCTTCCTCACCCTCTCTGTCTCTAACCTCTGTGTCCCCTCTGCACATCTCTCCCTCTCTACAATCTCCCTCTAAATTTCTCTCTCCCCCTCTGTACACCTCTCTCCCAGTCTCTCTCTCTAATTCTCTCTCAGCTATCCCTCCCTCTCTATCTCTGTCTCTCTCTCTCTGTCTTTCTCTCTCTCACTCTATTTCTCTCTCTATCTAACTCTCTTCCCTCTCTCTATATGTAACATTTTCAAAAATATAAAATATTAATTTTGGGAATTTTTATAATTTAATATTATTTTATTGATTATTTTAATATTAAATGCAAATAAATAGGAAAAATGTTAGAAAAAATTATGAAAAATTATGGAAAATTCTAAAATAGGGTAAATTAGTGGATTATGGCATTTTTAAGTTTTTGTGATTAGTTTGACAATAATTTAGTGCTAATCGCGATTAAAATCGCTAATCGGGTTTTTTGGCAATTTTGTGCAAAACTTGCACATATCACTTTTTCTACACTTGTGCATTTTTCTAGCCATGGTTTTCTTTTGGGATTACTATTGATGTGAGAAGGTTTGGATTTTAAAAGAAAAGGAAAAGAAAGGAAAATATAATGATGAGGGTTGGTGAGAGAGAGAGGTGGACTTTGACTTAGCATACTTAGCCATTCTCCTCGTTTTCTGTGCACAGCCCCTGTTCCTCTAGTGTTGACCCAGGGTACTTCTAGTTTTGACAGATTCTATCTAGGGTGAAATCTGGGACATATATCCTAAGTTGCTATTTTGGATTCGTGTTTCCGTATTCCGTATTTTTGATTCTGAAATGGTGGAATGTGTTTTGCCTCGACTAATTGTCGTTTATACGACGATGTAGAGGATTTATTGATGGTTTTGAAGGCGTGCCATAGGTTCTCACCTATAGGCCCCCTTATCGTATCGTTTTGGATTTCGTGCGCCGTTTTAGATTGGATTTGGTTTTAATGCGCATATACGATATTTTGATGTGTAGGTACCCATGAAGACTTCGGGACGACAAGCAAATACGTGGTGACGTCCGCAATTGGTGATGCAAGGTGAGTAGATTATATCTACAGGGGGAAGTCGGGTGGATGGCGTATAGCACCCCCGCAGTCCGTAGATAGATTACTATGTAGTTTATTGTGATATTAGGTGTATTGTGGATAATGTAGGGTTAGAAGTGACTAGTGTAGTTCATAGTCGCGAACCCTAGGGTAGAATTACACCTACACACACCCTTGCTTATCACTTGTACTTGCACTGTGATTGATGATATGTGATGACTTTGGAGATGAGTCGATGATGTGGGCTGGGTGCCCTGGGATCGGTGATTTTATACGATTCATATGTGGGATATGACTTGTGATTCTTGCGGGCTTGGGATATGTGTTTACCCCCGCATGCATACTTACTGAGGTTACCGTTTTGTACTAGACATAGAGTAGTACTCCAGACTATATGATCTGACGATGGTGATATCTGTTATGTGATGAGACAGTGAGATACTGACCCCTACCCAGCTATGGGGATGCCGTACGATGATTTACCGTACGAGCCGATATTGATGATAGATCCGCACTCATAACTCGAGGATATCTTATGATATGACATTGAGGCGAGATCACCGACTATATACTTTTATACATGTATCGACTCAGATTTAGGTGGTTTCCACACCTACCCTTCCTGATTGACCGGATACTTAGATGTAGTTTGCATAGTAGATACTTCACTGTGGTGTTGACTACTAGATATCTGCATTTTCCTGCTATTCGCATTGCTGGCATATGTTCATTGTTATATTATTATCATGCTGTTAGGACACCAGCACCATTATCGATGATGCGTATGTTTCACGTACACTATTTGCCGGCTCACACACTTCATCATCGATAATTGCCATGCCACTACACTGTAGTACTGTTGCATTCATGATATGATTACTGCTTGGCATATTGTACACATGTACCTGTACACAAACATAGATGATTCTGACTTGATTGAGATTGAGGACCGCAAGATATTCTTTAAACTGATTCATTCTAAAGGAGCGGTTCCTCCCGACATATGTACATTACTATTCCATGTTGCATGATTTCCGATATGATTATCTCTCTTTACATGTCGCATACATCATGGATTGATTGCATAGCACATTGCATTGGATTTACTTCTTGATGTGGATTTTCATGTGATTTCTGATTTTGAGGACCGTGGGATTATTTAAGAAAAGATGTTTTTTTATGAAAACCCGGTACCTCGTGATATGATATTTGGGTGCGTCCACCACGCGTTTTCTCGGTGCTGAGACGTGTGCTTGAAACCCGATTCGAGGAGTGATGATCCGTTTGCGGGTTCGTGGTGGGCCCGGTATGGTTCCCCTCGGCGAGATGATCGATGGGTTATGCCGATTGAGCCTGGAGGCGGGCGAGTACCTACCGGTGATTGTATTTGAGCTCGGCGGATATCCGGGGGATACCGCCTGGAGCCGAGAGATGGGCGTACTGCCGGGGGCCGACGGGCCGCTACCGCAGACGGAGCCCAGAGATGGACATGGGTTGACTCGTGCTGCCGGGGCCGAGGGCCGATACCGCAGACGGAGCCCCATATGGATGAGGATTTACGTGTCGATGCTTGGCACGGGTTTCATGATGTTTTCCATGATATTGTTTATATCCTCATACTTGCATACATGATGCTTACTGTCAGTGGGTGACAGGTGGACGGGTTCCACATATATACAGACATGGATCATATACAGACTGGATTTACACTTGTCATACTTCATTTGTATATATAACAGGGTATGAGGGCGCTGTTATATATACCCTTACACCAATATTAGTGGTATGGGACGCTAATATATGTGTATTGATATCATTGATATTTCATCATACTTACCTCATGCAGGCATACCTTACACTGATGACATGTTATTACCTGAGTACCTGGCACTACATACATGATTAGATGTTACCTTGCCACCTTATTACACTCAGATGCACTCTTGTGGATTGTATTACTGATCGTTGACTTAGGTTTATGTCTTGCATTCGGTTTCTGCTTGTAGATATTTCTATTCACGAGTTGGCAACTCACCCCCGTTGTGCCACAGTCCTTGCAGGTTCTGCCGTACAGGTTTCATTGCGGCATTTCTGGCACACTACCTTCTTGCGGGTGATTTGCTTTGGTAGGTGGATTCTTTCGCATCAAGAATCACCATTTTATTCGTGTATTTCATTGTATCTAGAAATTGTCCATCAACCAAAAACTTGTATATTCTTTCAGACTTAGAGACAGTGTGGTATTATTCGACCTTAGAGTCGCGCTTAGTAGTATTGCGGTTTTCTTGCTGCTTTTTGAGCTTTCCTTGATTTTGATCCTCGCCACTTGGCGTTGTATATTATCATATCATCGTGTGGTTGTGACCGTCGATTGACGAAGAGCTAGCTCCCGCTTGGGGATGCCTTTATCATTTTATATATTGTTATTCATGTTGTACCCCATTCGGGGCCAGTTTTACAAGAGAAACTCTGCCGAAAATTTTAGAAAAGACTGTACGGTTTTCAAATGCACATTCGGCTTAGTTATTTAAAAACCTTGATTTCAAACATGTTTTTCTTCACTTCTTTAAACCAGTTTTCTTTACTTATTCTCAAAAATGGTTTTAGATTTCTGGGCTTTTGGCTTACTTGGATCAGATGGAGTCCTATAGACTTCATATGGTTCAAGGGCCAGTCACGTGCTCTTTCGGGTCGTGACAAAGTTGGTATCAGAGCGCTAGGTTGACCTTGGTTCGAGTCTAAGTTTGACTATGTGGAGCCTAGGGAGTTGTTTATATACGGAACTTAGGCTTGACCTTACGGAACTTAGACTTGGTCGAGGGGGTGTAAACCCGAACTTTCGTCGTTTTAGGATGACCCTTGGTTGATGGATTTGGTGACTAAAGTAGAGTGACGTACCGTTGGTATGTTCCGCGGCATACTTACGACACGCCACTCCGCTTAAGGAACCTTAGGATGTACATACTTTCGAGATCAGTAATTATCTTTATATCCAGGATTATTCATCCATTTGAGATCCCCGATTCTATTAGTTTCATGATCATACCTTCATTGATACTGTTCCTTCCTATGATCATGTATCCACTTTGGATCTGTTGTTTCCCTTCTTGCCACTGATGTGCTCTCTTTGATACTCGATTGAGATTCCTGTCACCGTGTTTGAGCGCAGTTTGGGCTGCTGCTAGGGTTACGGCCGGTGTGAGCTCGTTTGGTACGAGGGCCGACCTTTGTGTTTTCTGGTGACATGGGAACGTCTCGAGTTAGTGTTGGTGATTGTGACCTCTAGTGGAGGCGAGTGCTTGGTCTTGCACCGGATGATCGGGCCTTTGTTAGAGCTGCCAGTTGAGAGAGGACTGTTGATGTACAGCATACCTCAGAGATGGTGATGTCGCCTACCGTGCAGACAGATGGACCAGCTGTCGCTGAGATTGACAGGGTGTTGCTTTCGGAGCTTACGAGCTGAGATTGCCGGAGCTTTCAGGCAGTTATGCGACAGATGATAGCTAGTCTACCCGATTTGAGAGACGAAGGTGATTCGTCCGATTTTGCGCCAGAGCGGGCCCAGTTGAGTTGAAGATTTCCAGCGTGGAGAGTTTTACTCAGATCTAGAGCAGGCTGATTCAGAGATGACCGCTTATGTATTGCCTTCCCTGGAGGATTGAGGCGTTGTTCGGCGTACAGGCATATGAGCCAGTTGTTGCTGCAAATGATGAGATATCGCCCAGATGATTGGAGCTACTGCAGCATGAGCATGTTCTTAGAGAGATGATAGCGAGTTGCTAGTCACCGAGGATGGATGACTAGGACGCGTGGTGAGTTCGCTTACCCCGATGCGAGGTCATCAGGTGGATTGATTCCAGCTAGAGACGACTTCACGCAGATTCGTTGAGAGTCGATTGAGACGATCGAATGTCAGGAGCCTATTTTCCAAGTTTAAAGTATACGGAAAGACATGCAGGTGATTCTATGGACCCTCTAGAAGAATGAAACCCTAACTCGACTTGATGACCGTGTGACAGCCTTGGAACCTTAGGGTTTACGGCGGTTCCGCGGCGCCATTAGTGAGGCTTGGGTTTGCCCTTCTACGGCTGGACCACCGACGCTGTGGCATGTACTCGATACTATTAAACTGTACCCGAGATGTGAGCTCTTGGGGGATTATGAGGATCTGACGAGTCGATCGGATGGTTCGACATCTTTCGGATATCGTGATGGGACACTGCTTGGGAGACTCCAGGTGCGAGCATAGCCGTCGGAGCGCAGTTCGTGCAGCCATGATGAGACGAGTCCGAATCAGTCGACACTGATGCAGAGTGAAGAAAAGAGTTCGCAAGATATTTCGACGAGATGACGTCCCACTCCGCCGACATCAGAGATGTTATACGCACCCAGAGGCGTGGTATATGGATATACCTTCCAGAAAGAAGCGCGATAGGTATGCAGCCGTTCCGGAATAAGCTTTAGCTTCAGCATTGGATGATGACTTCCGGGCATTTCGGCAGGATTGAGATTTGAGAAAGGAACCTCGGCAGGACCTTTCTGGAGTACGATACGAGAAGACCTAGACCAGGAGTGGTCGTGTTGCGCACACCCAGCAGGCCAGAGTTCGGCATTGTCGACGAGGTAGTTGACCAAGTTCGGATAAAGGAACTTACCCAGATGCGTTGCGAATGGATCAAGGACGGACGAGTGATGAGTATTCCTCCGATGGTTGGGACGTGTTCCCGAGGACCAGTTCGGCCTGACATCTGCTACAGAATGATGAAGCTACAGAGTACGCGATTTCGAGTCCGTGTGAGAGACTTCAGATTGACCGTGGCCGAGAGCAGTGCAGTGTATAGTAGCTTGGCGTGACGTCATAGTGGACGACGATGGAGACAAGTGGAACCAGAGGTTCGTGTGAGACACTGACGAGCTGTCATTGCTTCCCGTCGAAACTAGAGACCTGATATGCTTACAGAAACGTTGGGATGTGACCAATTTCCGAGAAATGTTGTGCTGAGGACACAGATGTCTTTCCAGCGAGAAGAGATAGTACAAGAGAGCCAGCCTCTGTACAGATCGGCATAGGCATGATTGGAAGAGACCTTGAGCAGGATTCCTTCCAGGACATTGCTGCAATGATGTTTGCACCCAGGATCAGATGTGTGACGTGCATTCAGATAGCCAGAGACCGACGTCAGTGATATGCTGCCTTACGAGTGGTCGTGAGGTTTGACCGAGAGGTGACCAGAAAAGTGCCAGAACGGAATCGTCCCCGTTAGCACACCTGACAGGGCCGATGAGCCGATTGACCGCGTGATAGGTAATCCGTAGAGAAGATAAGGACCTAGAGAGTCAGAAGACGCCAGACCGTGAGCAAGAGGCAGGTAGATATCCTGCGCTGCTAGCAGTGGATTACACTGACTCCTTCTCGACCTTGAAGGAGAAACTACCGAAGACGGTATTTATGATTTGTGATTTTGTGATTCGATTATCACGTATCCGTCATTTTGGATTTCGGTATTTTGGGCGTTCTATTTGCACGATCTAGTTTTGGTGACTGAGTTTCATGATATTGGTTTCATGCACCCACTGGATATTTATATATTTTGCGCAGAGTTTTCATGCATTTTAGTGTTAGGCTTTGATTCGTGCACGCTGATGCACACGGTTGTGAGATTTTCCTTGCGGTACCCTGATTTTGGTTTGAGCCGCATTATATCGTTGATTTTGACCCGGATTTTGATGGTTGATTTTTGCACTCCATGCTGGCGATGTGCTTTACGCCTGTTCGGTGTTTGCTATTGGATTTCGTGATTTCCGTGCATGTTGAGTGCGCAGGGTTTAGATTTTCATTCGTGCACGATGGATGCACCGGTTTGGATTTTCGCGCATGTTGGGCGCATGTTTTTAGATACGATTTTGGTGCACGCCAGATGCGCTAAATCGGGATTCTTCGTGCATGTCACATGCACCTGATTTATTTTGCTGTCAGGCACATACGATGCCCATGACAGATGCTTCGTGCACACCCGTTGCACTTGGATGTTGTTTTGTGCACCTGTTTAGCACATATATGGATTTTTTTTGATTTCAGTGCGCACCAGACGCACAGGATGGTGTTATGTTTAGATTGGATGTCTACATGTGTAGTTCCGATCCATATCATATCGGTTTTGTATTGGATTTGACATTGTGTTTTTTTTACATTGACTCCGATGATTGCGGGATGCTTGACGGAGTTTTGTTTTCGAGTTATCTGCTCAGTACCCTTGCGCATGCATTGCGCTGTGACGTTCTATGTGTTGATGATTTCGGAGCCCCGACGACTTTGGTTTATTACTGAGATGTTTTTGTATCTGGGGGTTTAAATTTAAAATTCGGGGACCGAATTTCTTTAAGGGGGGTAGATTGTAACATTTTCAAAAATATAAAATATTAATTTTGGGAATTTTTATAATTTAATATTATTTTATTGATTATTTTAATATTAAATGCAAATAAATAGGAAAAATGTTAGAAAAAATTATGAAAAATTATGGAAAATTCTAAAATAGGGTAAATTAGTGGATTATGGCATTTTTAAGTTTTTGTGATTAGTTTGACAATAATTTAGTGCTAATCGCGATTAAAATCGCTAATCGGGTTTTTTGGCAATTTTGTGCAAAACTTGCACATATCACTTTTTCTACACTTGTGCATTTTTCTAGCCATGGTTTTCTTTTGGGATTACTATTGATGTGAGAAGGTTTGGATTTTAAAAGAAAAGGAAAAGAAAGGAAAATATAATGATGAGGGTTGGTGAGAGAGAGAGGTGGACTTTGACTTAGCATACTTAGCCATTCTCCTCGTTTTCTGTGCACAGCCCCTGTTCCTCTAGTGTTGACCCAGGGTACTTCTAGTTTTGACAGATTCTATCTAGGGTGAAATCTGGGACATATATCCTAAGTTGCTATTTTGGATTCGTGTTTCCGTATTCCGTATTTTTGATTCTGAAATGGTGGAATGTGTTTTGCCTCGACTAATTGTCGTTTATACGACGATGTAGAGGATTTATTGATGGTTTTGAAGGCGTGCCATAGGTTCTCACCTATAGGCCCCCTTATCGTATCGTTTTGGATTTCGTGCGCCGTTTTAGATTGGATTTGGTTTTAATGCGCATATACGATATTTTGATGTGTAGGTACCCATGAAGACTTCGGGACGACAAGCAAATACGTGGTGACGTCCGCAATTGGTGATGCAAGGTGAGTAGATTATATCTACAGGGGGAAGTCGGGTGGATGGCGTATAGCACCCCCGCAGTCCGTAGATAGATTACTATGTAGTTTATTGTGATATTAGGTGTATTGTGGATAATGTAGGGTTAGAAGTGACTAGTGTAGTTCATAGTCGCGAACCCTAGGGTAGAATTACACCTACACACACCCTTGCTTATCACTTGTACTTGCACTGTGATTGATGATATGTGATGACTTTGGAGATGAGTCGATGATGTGGGCTGGGTGCCCTGGGATCGGTGATTTTATACGATTCATATGTGGGATATGACTTGTGATTCTTGCGGGCTTGGGATATGTGTTTACCCCCGCATGCATACTTACTGAGGTTACCGTTTTGTACTAGACATAGAGTAGTACTCCAGACTATATGATCTGACGATGGTGATATCTGTTATGTGATGAGACAGTGAGATACTGACCCCTACCCAGCTATGGGGATGCCGTACGATGATTTACCGTACGAGCCGATATTGATGATAGATCCGCACTCATAACTCGAGGATATCTTATGATATGACATTGAGGCGAGATCACCGACTATATACTTTTATACATGTATCGACTCAGATTTAGGTGGTTTCCACACCTACCCTTCCTGATTGACCGGATACTTAGATGTAGTTTGCATAGTAGATACTTCACTGTGGTGTTGACTACTAGATATCTGCATTTTCCTGCTATTCGCATTGCTGGCATATGTTCATTGTTATATTATTATCATGCTGTTAGGACACCAGCACCATTATCGATGATGCGTATGTTTCACGTACACTATTTGCCGGCTCACACACTTCATCATCGATAATTGCCATGCCACTACACTGTAGTACTGTTGCATTCATGATATGATTACTGCTTGGCATATTGTACACATGTACCTGTACACAAACATAGATGATTCTGACTTGATTGAGATTGAGGACCGCAAGATATTCTTTAAACTGATTCATTCTAAAGGAGCGGTTCCTCCCGACATATGTACATTACTATTCCATGTTGCATGATTTCCGATATGATTATCTCTCTTTACATGTCGCATACATCATGGATTGATTGCATAGCACATTGCATTGGATTTACTTCTTGATGTGGATTTTCATGTGATTTCTGATTTTGAGGACCGTGGGATTATTTAAGAAAAGATGTTTTTTTATGAAAACCCGGTACCTCGTGATATGATATTTGGGTGCGTCCACCACGCGTTTTCTCGGTGCTGAGACGTGTGCTTGAAACCCGATTCGAGGAGTGATGATCCGTTTGCGGGTTCGTGGTGGGCCCGGTATGGTTCCCCTCGGCGAGATGATCGATGGGTTATGCCGATTGAGCCTGGAGGCGGGCGAGTACCTACCGGTGATTGTATTTGAGCTCGGCGGATATCCGGGGGATACCGCCTGGAGCCGAGAGATGGGCGTACTGCCGGGGGCCGACGGGCCGCTACCGCAGACGGAGCCCAGAGATGGACATGGGTTGACTCGTGCTGCCGGGGCCGAGGGCCGATACCGCAGACGGAGCCCCATATGGATGAGGATTTACGTGTCGATGCTTGGCACGGGTTTCATGATGTTTTCCATGATATTGTTTATATCCTCATACTTGCATACATGATGCTTACTGTCAGTGGGTGACAGGTGGACGGGTTCCACATATATACAGACATGGATCATATACAGACTGGATTTACACTTGTCATACTTCATTTGTATATATAACAGGGTATGAGGGCGCTGTTATATATACCCTTACACCAATATTAGTGGTATGGGACGCTAATATATGTGTATTGATATCATTGATATTTCATCATACTTACCTCATGCAGGCATACCTTACACTGATGACATGTTATTACCTGAGTACCTGGCACTACATACATGATTAGATGTTACCTTGCCACCTTATTACACTCAGATGCACTCTTGTGGATTGTATTACTGATCGTTGACTTAGGTTTATGTCTTGCATTCGGTTTCTGCTTGTAGATATTTCTATTCACGAGTTGGCAACTCACCCCCGTTGTGCCACAGTCCTTGCAGGTTCTGCCGTACAGGTTTCATTGCGGCATTTCTGGCACACTACCTTCTTGCGGGTGATTTGCTTTGGTAGGTGGATTCTTTCGCATCAAGAATCACCATTTTATTCGTGTATTTCATTGTATCTAGAAATTGTCCATCAACCAAAAACTTGTATATTCTTTCAGACTTAGAGACAGTGTGGTATTATTCGACCTTAGAGTCGCGCTTAGTAGTATTGCGGTTTTCTTGCTGCTTTTTGAGCTTTCCTTGATTTTGATCCTCGCCACTTGGCGTTGTATATTATCATATCATCGTGTGGTTGTGACCGTCGATTGACGAAGAGCTAGCTCCCGCTTGGGGATGCCTTTATCATTTTATATATTGTTATTCATGTTGTACCCCATTCGGGGCCAGTTTTACAAGAGAAACTCTGCCGAAAATTTTAGAAAAGACTGTACGGTTTTCAAATGCACATTCGGCTTAGTTATTTAAAAACCTTGATTTCAAACATGTTTTTCTTCACTTCTTTAAACCAGTTTTCTTTACTTATTCTCAAAAATGGTTTTAGATTTCTGGGCTTTTGGCTTACTTGGATCAGATGGAGTCCTATAGACTTCATATGGTTCAAGGGCCAGTCACGTGCTCTTTCGGGTCGTGACACTATACCCTCTCTCTCTCACTCAACCTCTCTGTGCACTCTCTCTCTCCCCTGCTTTCTCTCTCTCTCTCTCTCTACACTTCTCTCTCTCTCCCCCTATATCACTTTCCCTCTCTTGAACCCACATCCCGAACACCTCACTGGAACCCGCCAGCAACCACCTCGTTCCCATGAGCCGAGTCGTGATCACCGCAAAACATTCGAGCCTTGGCTGTTCATCGAGCACTTTCCGTACGTCGTCGATCCTTGCCGTCTCGGTCGTCGCTGCTGCTTCCGTACAGCCCTAGGCGTCCCCAGGCAAGTTTTTACTTGCTTTCATGCTATTTTATATATGTTACAAGTCAACATCGTACATATATACCATGCTTGCCTTATGTTAAATATTGCAACACAACTGTTCGATACTTGTTCCCTTAGGAAATCTTTATCAAATTTGACGGAACTGGATATATTGCATTGGCCCTTGTAGAGATGGTTAACGTGTGCAAATTTCATATGAAAATACGACTGTTAAAGATTAAAACGACTGCCCCCAAGTTTAACCGTAAAACTGAATTTCTACTGCACCTGAAAATCGTTAAATCCACCATAAATCATATACATAATGGAATGGTGCGTTCGAGGGCTCAAATCGAAGCTAACTTGATGAACTTTAACCCTATGCTAGTTTCCAGATATTCCTGTACTTAAATCGTGATGATAATTGTATCGGAGTACGACTCTGGACTGCAGTCCAGAGCTACTCAAATTGTTGGTTGCTGTACCGTATTGGATACCTCAAGATTTTCTTAACCCTTAGGTTGCGGAACTCCGCTGCTTATTGTAGGTAACTCTGTTAGCTAGACAACACAATTAGTTTCATCCTGTTTCGTTATCATTTACTATTTAATCTGTAATTTAGAAGATCGGGACACACAACAGTCCCAGCAGAATCAGAATTGATATGTTAATATTAAACAGATTATAACTCCTAACGTACAGACGCGATTGAAGATCCGTTTGTTGCGTTGAAAACTTTACTGAAAACCATAGAATTCATTCAACCGTAGAGTCGCTAAATTATGATCCCAACTGCGGTTAAAATGCGTTGCGAAATGGATTCCTGATTCTGAAACTGGATTTCCAGCCGCGTGCGCTTAAAATGAAACAGTTATAACCAATGATCCTGAAACCCGATTGACTTGAAACAAAATTATATGGATGGATAACTGAACATACTAATTACTACCTGTTTATTGTTTCGCTAAATTATATACGTACGTTTCCTGATAAATCGTGCAAATGATAGACTATGGTTTTTATGACACCTTAATTGTGCTTCTTATACTGTTCATGCATCATGTCATACCTGTATCATTGTAGTGATAACCTAGTGATGTCGTGTATTCACCCAGTGTTAGATTTTAGTGATGATTGTGGCAAGTACGTCAGTATTCGTGTATTCGTGATTAAGTGAAAGTGATACGTACTTGTACACAATCAGTGACCTATTATTCTATTGCATTGTCGACGTCTGTGGGATGCGTGTACGTGTGACTATAAGTGGTATGGGACACTTATGGAAGCACTTGCACGGGTGTCACAGATAAGGCATCCGACACTGCCATTTATCTTGAGTATTAGTCGGGACGTGCTTGATGGAGGTCCTGCCTCCAGTTCTCGCGCAGACTTGTCACGGATCGATTAGTATTTAGGTTGATGGTTAGCGTTTGATGTAGACCACGGGGTGTGGGGTAGTTTAAGTGTGAGTTCAACAGAATCTCGGGAGTCCCATGCCGGCTTATATATTTAGGGAGTTATATGGAGATTTACAGGGTACGTGATATATACACCGTGATATTCTTGTTACATGTTGGGCCCGTGGTCCCTTTCCCTTGGGTTCTACCCTTGGGTGGAGGACACTCGCGAGTGGTTGACTCTCACACTTGGACTGACGATAGGCTTAGTGACCTGTACAGTGAGACTTAGAGACTGATAGGGATACTGGCATTTTATTCATGATGTACTGTGTGGCATACGTGACATATCGTTATACTGTTTTACTATTCCGCTGCGTTGATTACTGCACATTCATATACATGCTGTCATTGATTTACTGTTATTCATATTCAATACCACTGTTAGAACTGTCGCTTGATTTCATATATATTATATTGCTATTGTGTCGCTCTGACGACCTGAGTATGCATGCTCAGTGTGAGGAGAAGATTTAGCTTGGATCAGAACTAGACGTACTTCACAGACTTCTTGACTTGCTACTCCGAGTTACTTTCGTTTGTTCCATTTCAGGTCAGTTTATATTATTGTATCTTTCAGTTACTGCATTTCTCATTACCTGCGCATCGTTTACTGTTTACCATGATAAACTAGAAGCCGAAGTGTGACTACGGCAGGACATTTCCTTGGCCGTAGGAGCATGGCTGGCCTTGTCTACCCCTCGTATTCCGTATTTTGGGAAGCGGGGCGTGACATGGTTTAGTTGGTATCGGAGCCCTGGTTTTGCATCGTTTGGGATTGCAGTTTTCCGCGTATAGTTTGGCAATCTGAGACATCACTCGGTCTAGGTTGTAAACTTGTCACTCTTGATCCATATTCACATCGTGTGTTCAGCTATCCATTCGCTATGGTTTCGGGTGACCTGACAAGATTACGTGGTTGCAATTGCACTACCGTATTCGGTTTGGGTTACTTAAAGTCATACAGTTGATTCTTCACTTGTAATAAATTCATCACCTCTAATATTCTTGAATCTTTGTCCTATCCATATTACATTTTGACTCGTATATCTTACGACTTATATCATCCCTAAAATCATTGTTTCAGGATCATGTCTTCCAACGACTCTTCATCTTTATCCGCTCCCCAGAATCAGACTATTGAGATCCTTAGTGTACTACAAGGTTTAAAGGAAGCCCAGGAGCGAACAAACGACTTATTGGCTGAAGGGCTGAGAAGACAGGTGAGTCAGACCCCAGCGGGAGTTTCCTATCATAAAGGAATCCCTATTGGACGAGGAAAGGAGAGGAAGATGAAGCGTCAACAGAAGCATCAGAAGAACCTTTGCTGTGGATATTGTAAGAGGCCAGGACACCTTCAGAGGGATTGTCGCCGCGCCCAAGGGAAATGTCTGATATGCGGTTCCGACAAACATCTCATCAACGGTTGTCCAGAAAGGAAAGAGCTACAGGGAGGAGACTCGTCCACACTCCCCACTTCTGCCAAGTGAGGATTGCCGCGTAGTTCGGACTTCGACGATAAGGCGGATCAAACGCAGGATTCAACTCACACGACGAGAATGTACTGTTATAGCAGACGAAGAATGATTTTTCATGTTATCTACTTTCAGTAATAATATTGTCATTTTATGAAAGTTTCTTCCCGTTGAAACCTTGTATCCGCTGAACTTTTAGTTGAATGCAATAAAATTTGAATCGTATTATATGTATCATTCTCTTGTCATTTCCCTTGTTCATATTATTCAGTAGCATAACCTTTTAATCTTGATTGTACAATTCCTGCTACCGCATATCTTTTGATACTTCGTACAATTGGCCATCTTCCCTATTCATTCCATTGTCTAATCATGACTCCCTTTCTTTCAGACCATGGCCTACCCTGGAGCAGCACCGCATCTAGATGAGGATACACAGTCATGCGTTTCCTTAGATCACACACTGACGAGTTCTGATGATGAGGTCAATGGTCCCCAGGTCGACATTGGAAACAACGATTCAGAGGACGAAGAAGCAGCCGCCCCAGAGTTTAACGGGATAGCTGATTCCGACGAAGAGGAAGAAGATCCTGAAGAGAACCCTATAGAAGAAGACCCGATAGAGGAAGATCCCGAGGGAGATCCAATAGAAGAAAATCCAATGGAGGAAGACCCCATGGAAGAAAACCCAGAAGGAGAGGATCACATGGAATCGGATCTCGATGAAGAAGCTCCATCCGAAGAAGAAGGACCAGAAAATCAGGACCCTGCTGTGGAAGAACTTCCAGTGGCAATGCCTGCAAGACGATATGGAAATGGACGCCCCTACCTGAGTGCACGAGCCTACCGCAACCTGCTAAACCTCCACAACCGAGACTGACGGAATTGTCTTTCGATGTTGTCTTTCTGGCCAAATAAACTGTGTATAGTTTAGGACCACTTTTCGTCTTTGGGAATGCCTTGTTTCAAATTTTCTTAAATGAAATAAATCTTCCGAATTTGTAAACCTTTAGATTATTGGTTCGCTTGATACTTGTTTATTGCCCATGATCATTTATTTTCTGCTGAGATTCCTGACTGTCCACCCCTACTCATTGTATATTTTTCACCCTCGTCTCGACTAGAAAGTACCGCACCCTGATCCTTGGAATGAGCCACCATTCACTCTTCGTCTGTACACTGTTTGAAATCCTTCTGGGAGGAGAACAGTTCCTGCGAGACTTCACTAACTCTTTAAATTTTGATCCGTGTGTTGTACCAACTGTTGTTTCCCCTACCCCTTTCCTTTGGTATTCCTTTATTGCTTATCCTTACTTACTGTGCTGACCCTATCCCAAACTCCTTAGCATTCAGCCTAAAACCGCCACACTCCGACCTTCTGAACCTTCTAATTGAGCCACACTTTCTTGTAATCACATATCTTAGCTAGCCCTATTCATATTAGTGATTTCTCTATTACCCCAAATATATTTAGAGACATTATCATTCAAAATTTAGTTTTCATTATTTTAAATTTATCAAATAGTGTGTGTTATTGATTACTCTGTTTTATGTATTTTAAGTACACTATTAGTGTCCTCATTTTCAGTAGCGCACCCTTACACCGCGCAAATTTTGTTCCATGTTTCCCTACTTTCACTATATAAGTTTCCTAAATTATTTTAAACCGATTCTATCGATACCTTTTCCTAAAGTGTTTTAACCTACCGACAAAAAAAAAAAATTTCACTGCTTTATTGTTGTTAATTTATTTTGGGGATTTGTGTCTATGGTTACTATCATAAATGGTTGAACCTTATCATTATTATTTTCTTTCTGTTTTTTTGATAAATCTAGATGTGCACATATCTGAGTCTCGATTTTATCGAGCACACTTGATTATTATTATTCGTTATTGTTATCTATGTTCCCGTATAATTGTAGTTGCCCTTATAGTGTTCCTACATTATACCTGTTAGGCCTATCTTTTGTAAGGGGTTCTTATATATATGTACGTACCTTCAAAACTTTGCCTACCCTTTTTTAAGTAAATCAACATGTATTAGTTTTCGATACGATAATTCTTCGCTTATTATCTATAGCTAGTTGTTTCTTTTAAATTTCGAGGACGAAATTTTTGTAAGGGTGGTATGATGTAGTACCCGGTTCCTTTTTACGCCTATGTCCGTACTTTTTATAAATTACCACTTACAGGTTGTTAGTTTATATTTAATATTATTTTAGTTAATTTAAAAACCCTTAATATTTCCACATCCTTATTCATTTCCAACCCCTTTTTATTTTCCCATTTCATTTTCTCTAAATCCCTCGGCCCAAATCCTAAACCAAAGCTTAATTCGTATATTCCTAAATTAGCCCAGCACCCCCATTTCCTTCCTCTACATAATAAATTAGATCCCCTTTTAATTAAAACCCAGTTTGTTTCAATAGAATCCAAGCCCTTTTAAATAAATTCACTGCCTATTAAATATTATCGAGCCCAACACTTTCTTCAGTCGGCCCTATCCTTTTTCATTTATTCTTGAATTTTTCCATTTAACCCTGCAGCCCATCTCAGCCCAGCCCCCTCACTTTATTTATTTCATTTTCTTTTAAATCCTTTCTTATTTAAACCCCCGGCCCGTCTCCTTTTCCTCTAATTCCTTTATTATTAAATTCTTAACCCAACTCCCTTGGCCCGGCCCTCTTATTTCTTTCCCTTAAATTTTTATTTTTTTTAGCCCAACTCCCTTGGCCGGCCTGCCCCGCTTCTCCCCCCAAATAAATCCCTTCTTTATTTTCTTGGCCCAGCCCACTCTCCCTCACCCGCACGCCTACCCAACCCGACCCCGCAACTGTTCATCTTCGTTTAAAATCCCCAACGGTAACGCGCGATCCCATCTCTTTGCCGCAGATCACGCCCGTTTCCTCCGCTCGCGCCCACGCTGTGCTCGTGCGCCGTTACTCCTCGTCGCGATCCGCTTCCTCCGCCGTCGTCCCCGCTCTCGCGACGTTACGCCCACGACGCGCGCGTTTTCTCCTTCCCATCCCGACTCCACCCTCGAACCCACACTTCCCTCCTCTCGAAGACTCCCCGTTCACACCCCTCGCCGACGAGCTCCGCCACCACCGTCGAGCCCTTCCTTCCCTCATCCTCCTCTCTTCCTCCACTGCCTCCCCGAGCGCCTTCGCCTGCACCCCCGACCCACCCGAGCCGACCCCGCACCATCGTTGTCGTCGTCATCATCATCATCGTTGCCGCCTCACCAACCTCATTACCCTCTAATTTCCCAACACCACCCACAACGTCGGCTAGCACTCCGCCGCGCTTCGTCGACCACCTCTCTCCCCTCATTTTCTCGCCGCCGGCTGCCTCCCCTGCTCACAAACTCCCTAAATTGCAGCATCCCTCTCTTCCTCACCCTCTCTGTCTCTAACCTCTGTGTCCCCTCTGCACATCTCTCCCTCTCTACAATCTCCCTCTAAATTTCTCTCTCCCCCTCTGTACACCTCTCTCCCAGTCTCTCTCTCTAACTCTCTCTCAGCTATCCCTCCCTCTCTATCTCTGTCTCTCTCTCTGTCTTTCTCTCTCTCACTCTATTTCTCTCTCTATCTAACTCTCTTCCCTCTCTCTATACCCTCTCTCTCACTCAACCTCTCTGTGCACTCTCTCTCTCCCCTGCTTTCTCTCTCTCTCTCTACACTTCTCTCTCTCTCTCCCCCTATATCACTTTCCCTCTCTTGAACCCACATCCCGAACACCTCACTGGAACCCGCCAGCAACCACCTCGTTCCCACGAGCCGAGTCGTGATCACCGCAAAACATTCGAGCCTTGGCTGTTCATCGAGCACTTTCCGTACGTCGTCGATCCTTGCCGTCTCGGTCGTCGCTGCTGCTTCCGTACAGCCCTAGGCATCCCCAGGCAAGTTTTTACTTGCTTTCATGCTATTTTATATATGTTACAAGTCAACATCGTACATATATACCATGCTTGCCTTATGTTAAATATTGCAACACAACTGTTCGATACTTGTACTCTTAGGAAATCTTTATCAAATTTGACGGAACTGGATATATTGCATTGGCCCTTGTATAGATGGTTAACGTGTGCAAATTTCATATGAAAATACGACTGTTAAAGATTAAAACGACTACCCCCAAGTTTAACCGTAAAACTGAATTTCTACTGCACCTGAAAATCGTTAAATCCACCATAAATCATATACATAATGGAATGGTACGTTAGAGGGCTCAAATCGAAGCTAACTCGATGAACTTTAACCCTATGCTAGTTTCCAGACATTCCTGTACTTAAATCGTGATGATAATTGTATCGGAGTACGACTCTGGACTGCAGTCCAGAGCTACTCAAATTGTTGGTTGCTGTACCGTATTGGATACCTCAAGATTTGCTTAACCCTTAGGTTGCGGAACTCCACTGATTATTGTAGGTAACTCTGTTATCTATACAACACAATTAGTTTCATCCTGTTTCGTTATCATTTACTATTTAATCTGTAATTTAGAAGATCGGGACACACAACAGTCCCAGCAGAATCAGAATTGATATGTTAATATTAAACAGATTATAACTCCTAACGTACAGACGCGATTGAAGATCCGTTTATTGCGTTGAAAACTTTACTGAAAACCCTAGAATTCATTCAACCGTAGCGTCGCTAAATTATGATCCCAACTGAGGTTAAAATGCATTGCGAAATGGATTCCTGATTCTGAAACTGGATTTCCAGCCGCGTGCGCTTAAAATGAAACAGTTATAACCAATGATCCTGAAACCCGATTGACTTGAAACAAAATTCTATGGATGGATAACTGAACATACTAATTACTACCTGTTTATTGTTTCGCTAAATTATATACGTACGTTTCCTGATAAATCGTGCAAATGATAGACTATGGTTTTTATGACACCTTAATTGTGCTTCTTATACTGTTCATGCATCATGTCATACCTGTATCATTGTAGTGATAACCTAGTGATGTCGTGCATTCACCCAGTGTTAGATTTTAGTGATGATTGTGGCAAGTACGTCAGTATTCGTGTATTCGTGATTAAGTGAAAGTGATACGTACTTGTACACAATCAGTGACCTATTATTCTATTGCATTGTCGACGTCTGTGGGATGCGTGTACGTGTGACTATAAGTGGTATGGGACACTTATGGAAGCACTTGCACGGGTGTCACAGATAAGGCATCCGACACTGCCATTTATCTTGAGTATTAGTCGGGACGTGCTTGATGGAGGTCCTGCCTCCAGTTCTCGCGCAGACTTGTCACGGATCGATTAGTATTTAGGTTGATGGTTAGCGTTTGATGTAGACCACGGGGTGTGGGGTAGTTTAAGTGTGAGTTCAACAGAATCTCGGGAGTCCCATGCCGGCTTATATATTTAGGGAGTTATATGGAGATTTACAGGGTACGTGATATATACACCGTGATATTCTTGTTACATGTTGGGCCCGTGGTCCCTTGCCCTTGGGTTCTACCCTTGGGTGGAGGACACTCGCGAGTGGTTGACTCTCACACTTGGACTGACGATAGGCTTAGTGACCTGTACAGTGAGACTTAGAGACTGATAGGGATACTGGCATTTTATTCATGATGTACTGTGTGGCATACATGACATATCGTTATACTGTTTTACTATTCCGCTGCGTTGATTACTGCACATTCATATATATGCTGTCATTGATTTACTGTTATTCATATTCATTACCACTGTTAGAACTGTCGCTTGATTTCATATATATTATATTGCTATTGTGTCGCTCTGACGACCTGAGTATGCATGCTCAGTGTGAGAAGAAGATTTAGCTTGGATCAGAACTATACGTACTTCACAGACGTCTTGACTTGCTACTCCGAGTTACTTTCGTTTGTTCCATTTCAAGTCAGTTTATATTATTGTATCTTTCAGTTACTGCATTTCTCATTACCTGCGCATCGTTTACTGTTTACCATGATAAACTAGAAGCCGAAGTGTGACTACGGCAGGACATTTCCTTGGCCGTAGGAGCATGGCTGGCCTTGTCTACCCCTCGTATTCCGTATTTTGGGAAGCGGGGCGTGACAGATCGAGTAATGGGGCGATCTGATCGAGTAATGGGGGAATCCGAGTCCGTATACTATCTTGCCTAATCAAACTATCCAGCCCCGTTTTATTCAGTGTAAAGGTTTTACGAATTAGAGTTTGTTCGTATATCATCTAGGCATGGAATATCGTCTGCCGGAATATCGGGCTAGTAGTCGTCCATGTTTGGACTGTTCATATCATTCGTCTAAATATCGGGTTAGTAGTGTTAGTTATATGTATGCCCTAAAGGCCATTATTGTACATATGATGTATATTATAGTGGATGCTTGGACATACATAGGGAGGACTTTCTTGCTCGACATAATAGTATGATATCTGGTTACTCTTTATCTTAACATGTACACTGATTGTCTCTCTGTTACATGTTGATAAAGCTCTTAGAATGTGTACTTGACTACCTGGATTATGATGCGGATCATACTAGCGGGACAAAGGTAGTCCGTGAGTACGTCCTTTAATATCCCTAGTCGTGGGTGTATCGAGACGGGGCATCGACATACCAGAGTAGACTAGCGTGTACCTTCTCGACCCATGTAGATGGGCAATGGACGATCTCATATCCATTGGTGTTTGACATCAGAGATGATATACGGGTGTTTAGTGGAGACTGGGTACGCTGGACGGGCTCGCCGAGAACTCCTAGATGGTATTATACCTCACGTTAAATGGCAGTTCTCTGGTGACACTGGTATAGGTTAGTCTGTCGACCCGAGATCGTCATAGAGTCTTGTGTGATTCCCACTGTGTTTTGATTTCCACCTTATCATGTTTAAGAGAACGTGCAAAACGGTGGTTTTTAGGTACAGTCCCGAGTCATATGGAAGCAATGAGCGATAGGAGGGAATTTCGTCTCTCTCGGTATTGGGGATTGATGTTGCGCTGTGCTCGATTGGCTATAACAGGAAGTCCCTGGCCAGGGCTGTTTTTGAGATTTACCGGTAAGTGTTATCAGTAGTTTCTCGACCCGTTATGAGCCTCATATCGGCATGACTTATCAAGCTATTAGGGTCTGACGTTTACCACCCCTAGGCGAGATATGCGACATATCAGACGAAGAGACCGGATTATACTGGTAAGTGTTATCAGTAGTTTCTCGAATTCTCTTTCAAACCCTAAAAAGAGAATTAGTCGGGATCATCTGAAAATCACCCGAGAAGTAACACCTACTCATCAGTTGGAATCGAGACCCAACTATCATCGCATGATAACCTGACGGAAGCCACTCAAGTCACCACACTCCAGAAGATATGCACATGCTTGGCAAGTTTCCCTTATATTTGAAACCCCCGATATGGTTTTTGCCCATAGGACCCAAGGACCTTGATGAATGATCAACAAATCAAGAGTCTTAGTCAAATTCAACCCGTCACTATCTTGATTGCGTTAAACCTTCCCGTATGACCCTTGACTAATGATCAACAAAGTTGTTTGACTGTCTTAACCAATCCACATATCCATGGGACAGAAAAGTATTACAGAGCTACCGCAAACTACGCCAAGGCAAATAGCAACGACAAATATAGCATGAATACTAAGCAATACTAATATGAAACAACAGAGGCCCACGTCTGATTTTTGGTGAAAAGCTTTAATGTAATGAACTTGATATCGTTGAAAGAACTCAAGCAGTTTTGAAAAGGAGCGGTTTAGGCTCTGCAATTTTAAAATGAGTGGTGTTGTATAAAACCGATGGTTTTGAAGAAAACCGAGTAGTTTATAGTCACGTAAACTTTTGCCAAAGAGATCACTTCCTGTGAAGAGATCTAGGCTCTTTATTCATCGAATGAGGTGCAGGATATTCCTAACCGAATATCTCGACGCAAAGCAAAAGGAAACGTTTATAGTTTTCAAAAATTTGTTCCAACAATATCATATAGGTTTGTTTTCCTTACATTAATCAGAATTAATGCAGTCCCATCAATTAGATATATCATGCCAGAAACAAATGAAAATAGACACGCACATATATGCCATCCACATTCGCCACATGGTCCCGGGATTTCACCGTAAGGTTACTTAACTTACGGCAGGGCGGGGACAAGACTAGCGCGGATGCAAAAGATATATAGCGTCTACTATATATATACATAATATGAACATTCATCTCACGCATGATATCAAGTAACATCACAGCAGAAGCACAGAAGCAAACACAGTATGGAAATGCGGATAATCTAGGAAAAGTACATTTCAATAGAGCCAAATATGAAATACAATTTTTCGGTTCTGTGGATAGCTCGTAGTATCAGACCATAGACCCCTACGGGTGCGGCAAACCACCCGCCAATCCCAGAAGCGAGGCAACCCCAATCAACAAAGTGAGTGAACCATCCAACACTTCCAACTTGGGCACACCTCCGCGGGTCAAACCTATACCCCCTACAAGTGCAGCGAATACCCCTCCAATTCTAGAGTAAAGCAACCTGATCTCAACGCAATGAGATGGAGGCTCGTTGCTCTGTAGAACCCGGCTACTCGAGAGCTCCACCGCAGGGTAATCCAAGTGTATGTAATGAAAACCTGAATATACAATGGTGACTACGTTCGCAATCAGGACGCACCCCAAAGAATAATATACAAGCCGTAATGACGGAAGTCCACAAGTCGGACGCTCACCATGCAATATGAATATATATTACATCACAGAGAACTATATCTAATACTACATATATCGGGCTATCTATCGCGACAAATCCAACACAACCTTAATCAACAGAGCAACACAGAACATCAACGGGAATATCAAGTTCGTAAACCCGTTTGATTGTACATATAGCAACCAGCCGAATTATACCACGCTATGATATTCACGGTCGCAGAAACAAATGCACAGAAAAACACGAATTTAAAATATCGATCGATTAAAACTTTCCGCATTGGCCCTAAATACAAACCAGTACACAAACAAATATGGACCAAAAAAAAATATTCCAAAAATCATATTTCCATTTATTAGAGCCCCAGAAAAAATTTGGGGAACTGTAGCCAAAATTTGGCCGCGGATCAGCTGTCAAATGGTGCATTTCGTAGCTATGCAGCGGCCGAATTTTGGACTTAGGTGCCCAAATTTTTTTTCCAAGCTATAATTTTTCCTGGACATATTTTTAATGCAACCTGAAATTTTTTTTGAACAACTTTGAAATTCGAACAGCAAGCAAGAATTTTGTAAATGTGAATCAGAAAATTCCGTCGATCAAAACTCTAAATTTGTGCAAACAAGTCTAGCCTTCAGCATGGCTCTGATACTACTACAGGAAAATTAGGCACACTAGTAAACTAATTTTAGAAGATGGAAATATGGATTTCAAAATTTTCAAGTTTGCTAAAATTCCAAAACCATAAATTGAACTAAAGAGTTAGAACTTGTGAACAAAATCCTAGTGATCTATGCTAATCTACTATGTTAGCAATACTCACATTCTCAAGTTTTCTTCAAAAGCTCCAGATCGTACTTGCAAGACGGTCCTCCTTCACCGAAGATGATCCATCTGAAGGAACCGATCCAACCTCCAGCTTCACCTAGTGAAGTAACCAACGCTCTAAGCTCGATAGAAATGGAGAGTGGGGATGCATCAATATTCCACTATAATTTTCTCTTATTTCTAAAGCTCAAGTGAGCAACTAAAGAAGAAGGAGGAAGAGGCGAAGAAATGGCCATGAGCAAGTGTTGAAGGTATGAAAGAGTATTAATTCATAATAGAAAAGAATGGCTTCCTCATTTTTTAGCAACCATGCAAAACAAAATCTCACAACAATTTGTAATATCCTAATGAAGTCCATCTCTCTCTACATGTCTTCAACCATGCTTAATGGCGTCTTACCCTCCACCTCATTTGCAAATGGTTTTCTAAAAAGAAAATCATATAATGAGGTATCCATCTTCTAGAAGATATTCCGTAGAAATACGAAATACAAACCGGTATACGTATCGAAATACAGATACGCATATTCGTATAAAAATATGAATAACCAAGAGAGAAAATGAATAGTGAACAATAATACTAGAATACATATATTAAATATATATATTATTAAATCAAAAATTGATTTAATAATTCGGCTTAATCCTAAACGCTAGTATTATCAATCGGCCGATTAAAGTCCGTGTAGCCTGTATACATATTTAATCGGACACCTGCATGTACCAACATACGTCATACACATCATATCGCTTGAACCGGAAAAACCCTTTGTGTGGGACTCTAAAGACTCGTAAATACGCTGGAAGTGGGTTTAACCACAAACACGTCAGCGGCACTAGCTGTATATAACGGCTATCCAGGTATTCAGTGATAGAAAGGCCAATGAGAAAACTCATCCGTACTCCTACTGAGCCTGTTTATGACAATCTCCATACAGTCCGGTCTGTTCGTCTAAGAGTATCGCATATCGGGTCTAGGGGGTGGATAAAGTTAGACCTCAAATAACGCGATAATTCGTGTCGGTGTGAAACCAATCACCCACTGAGAAACTACCGATCCAAATCAGTAAATCTCATCCACCTTGGCCAAGAATTTCTGGTGATAGCCACCAGTGCACAGCGCAACATCTACCCTCAATACCGGGAGAGACAAATCCTTGACGATTCGCTCACTGCCTCCATATGGCTCGGGACTGTACTCAACTAAAACATATTTGCATGACTTTTTTGAGCCGTGAGGGTAATAATCAAAGCACAGTAGGAACTTACATGAGACAAATAGTGGTCTCAGGTCGACAGACTAATCTATACTCATGTCATCTGAGAACTGCTATCTGACAATAGGTATAATACCATCTAGCATGTTTTCGGCGAATCTGTCCAGTGTACTCACCTTCAGTGAGCACCTGCATACTATCTTAGGTGACCAACTAACACTAATAGCTTGTAAGACCGGCCACCGCCCCTCGTCGGGGTCTCAAAAAGTATACTGATTGGTAAGCGCTTTCGTGCGTCGTATTTTTAAAGTTCTAAAGTTAACCGCAATCAGGACGGGTTCGCTTGGTAGCTAGCCGTGATGAGTACGGGTCGTCCGCAGGGAGACGGTGCGTTCTACGTTCTTGTTATCACGAGTTAATGCACGTGGCGGAATGGTTCGTTTCTAACCTAAGTGTATATATGCACAGTATAAGTTTGTTAGGATAGCTAGGTTAGTGTAAGTTATGGATTTCCGTACTCAATCCTTTATGCCGAACTTGACTATTGAAGCTTGAGTAATCGGCAACAATGTGGATTAGGGTGCTTAAACACGGTATTAATGAAATCCGGTTATTGACCCTTGTCCGTCCGTTCTTATCTCTTGGTTTTCGCCTCCGGCCAAACCGAACGCAACCGGTCACGGTTAGGGATCACCGATAGCTTGGTAGGGTAATGTACTTAACGGAGCGCTTGCATAAGATTTGGACGGAGTTCAATTGGAAAATATCGGGAAAAGGAAATGAGAAACGAAAACCTTAACTTACACAACCAATCTATTTCCTAACAACACCATATTCACAAACCAAAAAAACATCAAAAAGAAAGAGCAAAGGAAATGATACAAAGAAAAGAATGAAACAGCATTACAAGTAAGTAAATGGCAAGATAATAAAAGACCAAGTAAGTAAATGGCAAAAATGAAAATGCAAGTAAGTAAAAGTGATAGAAATACTAAGAACCAAAAGCAATATTACAAACCATGGGTTCAATAACCTAAACTTAAATTTGCAAGCTCAATGAAGAGCTTGCAAGATCAAGCGAAGGCTAAGAACTCAAGGCAAAATAAAGGAAAAATGAAATCTTTATTGATTCCAAGTGATGATACAACTCTTGAGTTCAATAACCAAAATTTAAACTTGCAAGCTCAATGAAGAGCTTGCAAAATCAAGAGAAGGCAAAGAACTCAAGGGAAACTAGCTAAGTAAAAGAACAAAAAGAAAACAAAAAGAGTATGAAGTCTTGGACAAAAAGTATACAAAGTATGATCCCTCTGTCTTGCTCACTGATATGCCTTTTATAGGCACAAAAGAAGATTAAATAAGTAATAAAAATGATTTGATGTGACAGCAAGGGAATGCCAGACAAAAATTTGGGATATTTGGACATGGTGGGGCCGGCGAGATCGGGCATTTGAGAGATGTCACCGGTTTTTTGTTAGACATTGGGGCTCGTGCTTGTTGTGTGATATTGTGTGCTCTCCACAATTCCACAGGTATTGCTTGATTTCCTTGTAGAAGCCTAGGTTGTACTCAGTAGTTTGGAGGGAAACTTGATACTTTGTATCACATCACATCTTTTTTGCATTTATAACACATTATTTCTTACTTATGCCCCTTGCATCATGGCAGCCCCACCATGGTCCATGCCAAAGCGTTGTGTGCACACTTGTATTGTGTTGGACCAAAATAGTGTTCACACATTTATTTGCTAAAGAACTCTTTGGGTATCGATCGGTTTGCAGTTCCGGTTGCAGTGTCGGCTCACAAACGTTATATCCATGATTTTGAGTGATATTTCCAGTATTGTGTCACGGATACCTGTAATCTGTATTTACTGAGCATACACTGGTTAATAGTACCGATCTATAAAAAACTAGATAATGAATGAATGTTATTAAAATGCAGTTTTTTGTGATAAACATATACACTAGTCTACTCCGGAGTATCGGTGCCCAGTCTCGATACTCTCTCGATTAGGGATATTTAAGGATATGCTTATGGACCACTCAGCTCCCACGTATATTATCGCCATCATAATACTGGTAGTCAAGTAAGAATCTTATGGGCTCTATTAACATGTAATAGTGAACTGTAATATCACATAATGTATGTACATGATGATAAAGTCAAACCAGATAGTATACTATCATCTCAAGTAAAACTGTTCTACCCGTATATTTCCCCCTTCAATCATCATAATCGCTTGCATGCGATTACAATAATTGCCTTGAAGGCATTATATCCAACACCTTGATAGGTAAATTATTATAAGATTCATATGTTAAGTCTTTTATCTTTTTATTTTTATCTTGTAATTTCTTTTATTTCATCATTATAATGAAATGTTATTTGGCTAGGGCACCGTGCAGTAGCCTCTCATATGGACCAGTGCAGCCCGCTGGTTATTTTGCAATTAGACCTCCATACTCCTGTTTTCTCTTCATGATCCTATCCATCGTTCTCAAGAAAAAAAAAGATTTAGGTCATCCATTCCTATTTCATAAAGAATCTCTATAGCTTCATTCTTAACTCATAATTAATATTTAAATCCCATAGAAATTCTACTATAAATTCATATGCATTGCATGAGCGAAAAACTCGCCTACATTAACTTATATGACATATTGTGCATCTAAGTTATATGGAGCATTAATCGGTTTCCATTGTCACAATCAGTATCATAGAGGTCTAATTGAGAATAAGAAAACTTGTGTTTATTTATATTTTTAATTTTCTTTAGTAATACATTTATTTATTCAAATAAACTAAAGAATGAAATAGAGAGGGAAAGAAAACCCGTTAATGAATTGCTTGCAAAACTCAAGATACAAGACTTTAGTCTAAAATAAAAAGGCAGAACTCATAAAACTACCGATTTTTCGCCTCAATTACGAGAAACAATCAAATTCTCACAAAATTGCGAGAAATTATCATGCTTTGAAATTTTTGTGGTAGTTTCTTGCAATTATTGCCGACGTGGCATTTTATTTATTGTAGTTTTTTGTAGTTTTTGAACGTTTTATGGTAGTTTCGTATAGGTTTTGGAAGTTTTTTGTTAGTTTTTTTTATGTATTTAACACGAATTTGGTAGTTTCTGGTAATTATGGAAAATTATTTGATTGTTTATGAAACTAAGCCAAATAAAAATAGGTACAATGGATGCCATCATGTCCCCTATAGCAGAATCCCACCAGATACAACCGATGCATAAGTGCAATGCACGTAGTTATCATAATTTTTAGGTTCATGAATCACTATACCCAAAAATGATTTAGAAATGTAAAGCATTTAAGAATTAAATAATTTGAAAATGTTTGGGTGATGTGAATTCTAATCATGCAATGTATTCGACACAATTTAGTGCAAAGCATTTACTAATAATTGGCTATATAAGAGGGACGAGTAAGCAATGCAATAACACACCTCAAAATCTTATTGCTTTATTGTTTGGCTGGTTTTGTTTGCCAATGCCATGGATAAACCATTGCATCTCCCAATAGTAGCAGAAAACGAGAGATACAAACAATTAAGGCTTAGAGTCCTATCCTTTAATCTTCGTGGGACTTAGAAAAGGTAACATTTTCCTCCATTTCAATTTTTCATAGTATTCATATTTTGAATTTTATGCTCTACTTATTGTAAGTTTGGTTTATAGTTGAATCGAAAAGTTGACATCATAAAACCACCCCCACCCCCACCCCCACCCACCAAATAAGATGAGGTTCTTATACAAGGAAAACACAGATCTCACATTTCAATAGATTCATTTGTTGCTTAATGGTGCATAGTAAATTGTGTGAAATCTAAATGTTGCAAGCATAGAATTTTTTGGGCCTCAAAATGGTTAAAAGCACAATTGGAAGAAAAATATAGTTGCAGAAAAATATAGGTTTCAATATTGGACCCCTGAAATTTACTTGACTCTAAATACAGCCTCTAAAACTTACTATTTTAAATTCAACTCCCAAAACTAAACTTATGACTAAACCAAATAAACTCTTATGGTTAATTTCCATTCGTTAAACCATTACTAATAACCATTAGGGGATTAAAATCACATATTTACTCATTCCATCCAATGTTCTTCAATAATCAAATTGATGAATTGGGAAAATATAAATCTAAGCATTATAGTTAGTGAATCAAAGGGGGGAAGATGGAAAATTATGTTGAGAGAAATCAATGAAAAAACCATAGACAAGATAGTTAGTGAAATCAAAGAAACTAATATTAGATTGTTCAAATGAGGGGATATTAAGTGAAATAAAAATAAAAGTAAATTAACTTAAAACGAACCATGAAAAAACTCATTATATCAAATAATGACACATTTTGTATATAAAAAAATATCATTTATCCATAGTTAAGGTTAGGGTTAGAGATTTTCGACAACTTATATAAACGTGTAGCGTTAAGAGTGTGCATCGTCGTGAGGAAGAGGTTCATTTGAAAAGAAATGTCGGTTCCAAAGAAGTAAAAGAATTTTGCATGCCTTGGAGAGCTTAAAAGGTAGTTTAGTTGAGAGAATGAGAGGTAAATTAGGATGAAGTTTTGAATCCTAACCTAAGTTAGTCCTAACACAAACATAAACAAGGTTAAGATTACAGAAGGTCCTGTTTAATCAATTAGAAAGTTTTAAGGGTTGTATATAAAAATAGTATGTTTTAAGGGTTGTATCTAAAATTAGCTAAGTTTAAGAGGTTAAATATAGAAAAAAAAAACCCAAAATAAATATGATTGTTTTAAGCTTTTGTTACAGAATTTCTAAATCCAAAGCACATCTTCTCTTTCAATCAAAGAAACAAATTAATGTAATCCTCATCCTAATCCATCATTCTATGCTCCGTTCATCACCACGGGACCACGGTAACAGGATTATTCTGTAACGCCAGGAAAAATGGCAAACAGGATATTCCGTAACGCCCGGAAAAACGGCAAACATGTAATAATAGCCTTTTGAGTTATGCTTTGGATACATTCTTAATTTCCCCTTTACCCCCAGGTTAGTGTTCAAGTCAGGTATTGCCAAGATAGATCTAATGCCAACACAGGATCAAGAAGGTACGGGTTTTCGTCTATGCAGATAATTGGATACGTCCGTCAGGACAACATGTCAATATTGTTGGAATTAGTAACTAGATCCATAAAACAAGTCAGTAGTGTGTCGTGAACCTGTCAGGCAATATACATCGATCAACTAGATATCCAATGTAAAACTGTAACGAATATTGAAACACGATTAATGCACGGATGCACATGTATCTAACTGTGATAACCTGTTGTAAGTCCATGACTAAGTATGATGCACATTAGTAAGCACGTTGTACTAAAGAACAGTAACATGATATAATGAGGTTTCAGCATACAACTAGATATGCAATTATCAGTACGGATGCATGAGGGTGTCGAAAAGCGGTAAAACTATAACATGAGATGCATAATTAAAAGACATTTATTATTTTTATTCATATGGATATAAATATAGTAGCATAGCATATATCAAGATAAACTTGCCTAACCAGATCTCATGTTGGGACACACACGTCACGTTCGACGTCGGGTAAACGTCGCGATGCGAACCACGTGCGTACAAGACTAGACTTGGCTACCCAAGGACGTGACCATGCTGGATGATAATGACGACTGGGTCGCCCGGATCGTCGGCGACGTGCGGGACTCCGGCGACGTCAAGAACCGAGAAAGCAAGAAAGCAAAGAAAGAAGAAAGAAGAAGAAGAAGAAGGGCTGTATTGTTCTCTGGTGTTGGCTCTGGGATTCTGGGACAGAGAGGGGTGACGACGACAAGGTCATAGGTGATCGACGGTGAGGTGGTGCGGGCGATGGGTGTGGGCTGCAGGTGAGGTTCGGGTTTTGCAGGGGTTGGGGTTCTTGGATTCTCGTCGGGGGTGAAGGAGAAGATAGGAGGTAGTGGTGATGGTGGTGATGCCGGGGTGATGGGAACGGCGACGAGGTCGGTGGTGGAGGAAATGGGTGTAGTGGGTTTCTTGGGTGGGGCGTCGTCGGGGTTGTGATGGTGGCGTTTGAAGAGGGAGGTGATGAAGAAGATGAGGGTGATGAGATGGGGAGGGGATGAAGGCGAGGGTGGTGACGACGAGGGTGAGGTTAGGGTTAGGGCGTGGACTTCTCGCGGCAGAGGAGGCGAGGAAAGAAAGAAAAGAGGTGAAAGAGAGTGGTATTGTAAAAATTTAGGTTTATAAAATAAGAATATATATATATATATAGAGAGAGGGGGGGGGGGGACGGGAGAGAGAGAGAGTGAGAGTGTAGAGAGAGAGAGAGATAGAGAGAGTTAGGATTAGAATATAAGTATTATTATACATATAAAATATATAACTAGTATATTATAGGTTTAGGAATATATTATAATATATATATTATATGATTTATAGCTAATATCAAATATACTCCGAAAAATATCCGGATCCTGTCTAAAAATCTAGTTTAAAATACGGATAATATACATATCAATCAAAATCATAATGCAATGTCCGGTTAAAGAAAATGCATACCCCCAAGAACGGATACACGTAAAAACACATAGCGATCCAAACGAGTTTGTTTCAATAAACGGGACACGAACACGATGTCAGGATGCAACAATAGGGTATGGGGTATGATACAGGCCATGTTAGATGTTAAAATATGTTATTAGGTTATAATTTGTATTATTTAAAATATATGCAGATACTAGATATAAGATACATGTAATTGAACATATATGTATGCATGGATCCTCTGTACCAGTAAGGATATAACGTAATCTAGAATCAAGACGGGTTTCAAGCATGTGGGTCGGGTCGGATACTATCCACAGATACCAAATGCACTATCAGCACCCAAAGTAAATAATCAAGAAATAGTCATAAGATTAGAAAATACTCAAATAGAATACTGTATAAATGAACTGGGGAGTTATAGGATCTCGAAAGTGCCATTCTCCTCATGTGTCGTAAGGACATATAAGTGGGCCTTCTCCTCATTTGTAGTTTAGTTTGCCAATGATGGACGTTTTGGATGCAATTTTGTTGCAGGTAGCCCATAGATTGTGTATGGTAGTCAATTTGGAGACCGTCCACAGGGCAACGGATACTTAGGGAGCATTGCTCACTTTTGGTAGGATTTTGGGGATGCAACTTTATTGCAAGTAGCCCATGGATTATATACGGTACTCAATTTGGAGACCGGCCGTAGGGCAATGGCTTAGGAGACAGGTTTATGTCCCTGTCACCTAAGGCTTTTCAATTTTATGAGCCGTGTGAATCTCATAAAAGTATTTCTCCCTATGAGTCGAGAGGATCTCATAGGTGCATTCTCTCCTTAGGAGTCGTGTGGACCCTTTTGTGCATTTTCCCCTTGTGAATCGTAAGAATCTCATAAGAGTGTTTTCTTCATAAGAGTCAGGAGGATGTCGTAAGCACCGTTCTCTTCATGTATCGTAGGGAAACATGAGTGGGTCTTCCCCTCATTGGTTTCTTAATTTGCCAGCGGAGGATGTTGGGATGCAACTTTGTTTCTAGTAAGAAGTCATCGACGTGATTATTTCATGAAGAAGAATTTTCGGTGACTTTGTCACGAGTAGGACTCTACATGGATGAATTTATAAAGGAATGTTGTTGGAAGCATTCAACCTATTGTTTCGGAAAGCGTTTAGCTTAATCCGCTTTGGAGAGATGAGAGACAGAGTTCCCGAATTCTTGATCCAAGAAGGCAGGGAGTGGAACATTATCGTCACCTACAGTTGACTCGAATTAAGAAATTCAAAGATCTAATCTCTACTTAGCGGAGTGATTACCGATATTGTCGAAGTGGGTTTCCCCTTGTTCATCGTAAGGATCTCACAAGAGTGTTTGTAAATTTTAGCCATTTAGGCGAGAATGGGGATTTTCCTTCAGGGCGAAAATGACGACTTGCCTTTTAGGCGAAAATGGAGATTTTTCCCTTTGGGCGAAAATGAATATTTTTCCTTTTAGACGAAAATGAAGTTTGTGCCACTTGGGTGAAAACTGGTGATTTTACTTTTAGACGAGAACGAAGGATTTGCCTTTTGGGCAAAAGTGAGGATTTTGCCTTTTAGACGAAGATGAAGGTTGTGCCATTTAGGCGAAGATGGATTTATCTCTAATAAATAAATCTTAAAGGTAATAGGATTAGGACTATAGAATCATTTCTAACATATGTGCTACTAAAAAAGTATAGGTATTTATCTATCAAACGACTGCAATCTTTGGTATTTATATGCAATTTAGCCGTTTTTAAATGCTCTTTTTGAATTTCAAACACTCTGATCTCTCTCTCAAAAACACATTCAGGAACAAAGATTTAGGTTATCAAGAGATATGCAGACCAAAAGAATTCGATGGTTTAGGGATGCTTAATCTCAAGGAAATGAACACTGCTTTATTAGCTAAATGGAGATGGAAATTTATCTTTGAACCTTCGCTTTCATGGTATGAAATTATATTAAACTCATATTACAGAAGAGGATCCTTTTGGGATTCTAAGTTGCTGCATTCCTCAATCATTTCCTCCTTTTGGAAAGGCGTGGAAAGGCATCATTAAAAGTTTGCAGCCATTTTCCAAAGGCCTTAAGGTTAGATGTAAAAAAGGTGATATTGTCAGGTTTTGGAAAGATGCATGGTTGGGAGATCTACCGCTTACAATCATTCGTTCATTGTTGTTCAGTTGAACAACAAATCAAGAGGCATTATTTTCTTCTATGGGAGAATTCAGAAACAAAGAATGGTTTTGATGTTTAAGATTTAGATGCTTTCATAGTGAAGAACATCAAAATGAATTAATTAACTATCTTGTTTCAATTACTTCCTTCTTCTCACCTTTCAAGAGAAACAGATATCTGAAATTGGAATTGGAGCGCGGACGGAAAATTTACTGTTAAATCTCTTTACAAGTTCTTATCATTTGGTGGATGCAAATGTCCAATTGCTAAGGTGTTATGGAAATGCAATATTCCATCTAAATTTAAGATTCACATGTGGTTTGTAACAAAAGAGAGATTTCTTACTTTGGATGTGATGATAAAAAAAAAGAATTGATAAGGAACTTTATGTGTTCCTTGCAATAAGAAATCGGAGACCGTCGAACATATCTTCCTAAAATGTGCTTTCGTAAAGTTTATATGGGCTAATAAAAGATATTTATGGAAAATTTAAAAAAAAACATGGTTCAAAGTTTTCATTAGGGACTAAGTGGAGAATAAAATGGGTAGACAAGAAGATTAGAGTTATTTAGGATATATTCATTATGGCCTTTTGTTGGTGTATTTGGGTTGAAAGAAATGCTAGAGTTTTCAAAGAGAAAAATCTTCTTCTTTAGCTGTCCTTCATAAAATAAATATGCTTCTGAAGTTTTGTACAAGCACTTCGAAAAGAAAACGGATATCTTCTATATAGATCGATAGAGTATTTTTGAATCTCCTAGGTTATCTAATGTTATTTAGCTTGATAGGTGAATTATTATAAGATTCATATGTTATGTCTTTTATCTTTTTATTTTTATCTTATAATTTCTTTCATTTCATAAATTCAATGAAATATTTATCCGGCTAGGGCACCTTGCAGTGGCCTCTAAAAGGGGCCATTGCGGTCCGCTAGCTATTTTGTAGTTGGGCCTATAGACCCTAATAACCCGTGTGACAGGCCACTGTAATTTTGGGCCTGCAGACCCTGTTTTCACTTTTTGACCCTATCAATTGTTCTCAAGAAAAAAAAAGATTTAGGTCATCCATTCCCATTTCGTAAAGAACCTCTATAGATTCATTCTAAACTCATAATATTTAGATCACATGGAAATTTTACGATACTTGCTATGAATTCATATGCATTGCATGAGCCAAAAGCTAGCCTACATTAACTTTTTTGTTATATTGTGCATTTAAGTTATATGGAGCATTAATTGGTTTTCCACACGTCACGATCGTTATCATCGAGGTCGAATTAAGATATAGATTTGGTTGACATTATACTTGAACTAACGTTAGACTAGTTTATCTTGTAGAGACCTTTTAGGACACATTGGCATTCACTTCATACACTTATTACATGTTTATTTGACCAACACATGTTATGCCTTACTGCCATATTCATGTTATCTTGCCATGCTTATATAGTTGACATGCATATTACCATGTACACTACTATACTTGTTCTCATGTTTATGATTTATATTCATGTTATATCACATATTACCTTGCACTTTATTCATATAATTCACAACTATTTTTTGGGGCTTACCGAGCGCAAATTCGCTGACAGGCATTCGAGCATGTTTCTTTTTTTCTTGGAATGTTCGTCAGGTGGTTTAATATGTCAGAGGAGGTGGAACCGAAGAGGATTATAACCGGATCGTATCATAAGCAGATCTTTAGTTTCAGTCCAGCTTTTATTTACTGCCTCTTGTTCAAGGCTTCTTTGTTATTGTATTTTGTTTTAAGATCTTGTATCAGTTTGAAACTCTGTGAAATTTAGAATGTAAATATATTATCATTGGATTTTCTTTCACTTGTGTTTTCTTGTTATCTTTATATTGCTTGCAGAACTCTTCACGTATTTGTTTTGAAAAATATCCTTAACGGAATTAATACGTCGCGGGCCCTGTCACGTTCCTACTACCATATTTTAAGAAGCGGGGAGTGACACTCTTGTTTCAATTACTTTCATCTTTTCACCTTTCAAGAGAAATAGATATCTGGAGTTGGAATTGTACGTAGTGCGGACGAAAAATTTACTGTTAAATCTCTCTACAGTTTCTTATCGTTTGGTGGATGCAAATGTCCAATTGCTAAGGTGCTATGGAAATGCAATGTTCCATCTAAATTTAAAGTTCACATGTGGCTTATAATAAAAAAGAGACTTTTTACTTTGGATGTGAAGATTAAAAAGAAATTGATAAAGGAACTTTATGTGTTTTGTGCAACAAGAAACCAGAGACCGTCGAATATATCTTCCTAAAATGTGTTTTCGTAAAGTCTATATGGGCTAATAAAAGGCATTTATGTAAAATTTAAATAAACTAGTTCAATGTTTTCTTATGGACTAAGTGGAGAATAAAACGGGTTGATTAGAAGATTAGTTGAGATATATTTGTCATGGCGTTTTGTTGGTGTATTTGGGTTGAAAGAAATGCTAGAGTTTTTAAAAAGAAAAGAATCATCTATCTTCTTTAGCTGTCCTTCATAAAATCAATATGTTTCTGGAGTTTTGGACAAACACTTCGAAAAGAAAATGGATATCTTCTATTTAGATCGATAGAGTATTTTTGAATTTCCTAGATTATCTAATATTATTTGCCTTGATAAGTAAATTATTATAAGATTCATATGTTATGTCTTTTATCTTCTTAGTTTTATCATGCAATTTCTTTCATTTCATAATTTTAATGGAATGTTTATCTGGTTAGGGCATGCATCCTGGAGTGGCCTCTGATATGGGCCAGTATAGCCTGCTGTCTATTTTGCAGTTAGACCTCTAAACCCCTGTGACCCGTGTGAGAGGTCACTGCAGGTCCCATTTTCTCTTTTTGAGGGAAAAAAAGAATTAGGTCATCCATTCTTTTTTCATAAAGAATCTCTATAGCTTCATTCTAAACTCATACTATTTAAATCACATAGAAATTTTAGGATATTTACTATAAATTCATATGCATTGCATGAACAAAAAACTAGGCTACGTTAACTTATATTTCATATTGTGCATTTATGTTATATGGAGCATTAATCGGTTTCCACACATCACAATCGGTATCATAGAGTTCGAATTGAGAATAAGAAAACTTGTGTTTATTTATATTTTTAATTTTCTTTAGTAATACATTTATTTATTTAAATAAAATAAAGCTTGAAATAGAGAGGAAAAGAAAACCCCAATATGAATTGCGTGCGAAACTCATGATACAAGACTTTGGTCTAAAATAAAAAGGCTCAACTCAAAAGAACTACTGATTTTTTTGCCTCAGTTAGAAGAAATTACAAAATTCTCACAAAATTACGAGAAACTACCGTGCTTTGAAATTTTTGTGGTAGTTTCTTGCAATTATTGTTGACGTGACATTTTATTTATGATGGTTTTTCGTAGTTTTTGAAAATTTTATGGTAGTTTTATATAGCTGTGGAAAGTTTTGTGTTAGTTTCTTATGTATTTAACAAGAATTTGGTAGTTTCTGATAATTATGCGAAATTATTTGATAGTTTTATGAAACTAAGCCAAATAAAAATAGATACAATGGATGCCATCATGGCCCCTGTAGCAGAATCCCACCAGCTACAAACGATGCATAAGTGCAATGCATGTAGTTATCATAATTTTTAGGTTCATGAATCACTATACCCAAAAATGATTTAGAAATGTAAAGCATTTAAGAATTAAATAATTTGAAAATGTTTGGGTGATGTGAATTCTAATCATGCAATGTATTCACACAATTTAGTGCAAAGCATTTACTAATAATTGGTTATATAAAGGGGACGAGTAACCAATGCAATAACACACATCAAAATTTTATTGCTTTATTGTTTGGCTGGTTTTGCCTGCCAATGCAATGGATAAATCATTGCGACTCCCAATAGTAGCAGAAAACGAGAGATAAAAACAAGTAAGGCTTAGAGTCCAATCCTTTAATCTTCGGGAGACTTAGAAAAGGTAACATTATCCCCCATTTCAATTTTTCATAGTATTCATATTTTGAATTTTATGCTCTACTTATTGTAAGTTTGGTTTTTAGTTGAATCGAAAAGTTGACATCATAAAACAATCCCCACCTCCATCCCCACCCACCAAATAAGATGAGGTTCTTATACGAGGAAAACACAAATCTCACATTTCAATAGATTCATTTGTTGCTTAATGGTGCATAGTAAATTGTGTGAAATCTAAATGTTGCAAGCATAGAATTTTTTTGGGCCTCAAAATGGTTAAAAGCGTTATAAATCGAATTGATGAATTGGGATTAAAATGACATATTTACTAATCAAATTGATGAATTGGGATAATATAAATCTAAGCTTATTATAGTTAGTGAATCAAAGGGGGAAGATGTAAAATTATCTTGAGAGAAATCAATGAAAAAACCTTAGACAAGATAGTTAGTGAAATCAAAGAAGCAAATATTAGATTGTACAAATGAGGGGATATTAAGTGAAATAAAAATAAAAGTAAATTAACTTAAAATGAACCATGAAAAAACTCATGATATCAAATAATGAAACATTCTGTATATAAAAGAAAATATCATTTTTCCATAGTTAAGGTTGCTAGAGATTTTCGACAACTTATATAAACGTGTGTGGTTGAAAAAACGTGTATCATCGTGAGGAAGTGGTTCATTTGAAAAGAAATGTTGGTTTGAAAGAAGTACAAGAATTTTGCATGCCATGGAGAGCTAAAAGGGTAGTTTAGTTGAGAAAATAAGAGACAAATTAGGATGAAGCTTTGAATCCTAACCCAAGTTACTCCTAACACAAACATATACTCAGGTTTAAGATTACAGAAGGTCCTATTTAATCAATTAGTAAGTTGTGAGGGTTGTATGTAGAAATAGTGTGCTTTAGGGGTTGTATCTAAAATTAGCTAAGTTTTAGGGGTTAAATATGAAAAAATCCAAAAAAGGTAAGATTGTTTTAAGCTTTTGTTACATGATGTCTAAATCCAAAGCACATCTTCTACTTAGCTTTAGAAATAAACAAACATCTAAAATGCAACATTAACAATACCTTGCTCTTTCAACTTCTCCTTCAATTTATAAGGGAATCTAACTAATTCAAACTTTTCAGGGGATGAATTATGAAGATCTTCTGCTTGGAGATCAACAGGATCTTCATTGCAGTGTATGTCCTCACTTCCAACCATGTAGATCGAGACGGTATGCATCATTAACATAAAAAATTAAAATAAAATGTTTCATAGTAGTTTGAAAGGTGATTATTAGATTTTGCACTAACATGTTTTACTTGATATTGCAGACATCCCGATAAAAGATGAAACCGGGATCAACCGTTCAACTAGTTTCCACGCGCGCAAAGAAGAGGAGTGGCAAAGTTGTCGCAACTGAGCTAAATCCTAGACAGACACGAGTGGAGATAATCTAAAAGGACGTAATTCTCCGCACAGTTGAATGGAAGAAAATGATTTATGTAGCCGATCCAAAACGTTTGTAATACAACTTGTTAATTACTGTTGATATTTGTAATTCCACGTATTGCAAGTTTCATGTTATGAAAATCATCATCAAATAAAATCATACATGATCTTTTTGATCAATTTTACGATGTATAATAATCAACAAATAGAAGTTGCATATTAAATTAGCAAAAGAAACAGAAGTTTCATTTGATTTCTTAGAGTTTTTTATGCATGATGAATTTACGGAATAAATGATTAGAATGAACTAAATGAAATGAAATGAATTAATTTAGAAGTATCGTTATGTGATCATAAATTAATTTAGACTGCAAAACTAAATGAAATGAATGTGAGGAAGCAGGAATAGAAGAGGTCATGACAACAAACATTAATGCATAAACAACAATGTACCGTGATGAATATTTTCAGAGCTCAACAGCAAAATTTGTTTAGTAGCCCTTCAGCAAGAGATCATAATCCAATTTAGTTAAGAGAATGGCAAATTCATGATCTTAATTTCCTATCAAAAATATAATAATTTGAAGCAATACAAATGGACAACCCAAGTCATGAAACATTGAATTGATCTTTACATTTATTGCAACGAATGACCCTACGGTTTAGACCGTAAGGTCATATATACATAAATTTGTTTAGTAGGGACAACGAATGTTCCTACGGTCTAGACCGTAAGGACATGTATACATTAAAAAAATTATAAAAATTTAACATATGCAGTTGTCCCTATGAAGCCATAAGAGAAGGCCCCAGGGTTTTCACCGTAGAGACAAATTCGGGCATTTAAAAAATAAAAACCAAAATTTTCCCCTCCCTGTTCCCACAGCATCCTAACATTCCTCAAATTTATTTCCCCTAAAATTTCCCCGTCCTCGTCGCTTCCTCCGACCTCGTCGCTTCCTCCGATCTCCAGCGCCATCACCGTCTCTACCTCCATCGTCGCCTCCTTCGACCTCCAGCGCTGTCTCCATCACCTCCAGCGTCTCTCCTTCGATCCTCCAGCGTCATCGAAGCCATCCTCCTCTTCCTTACCGGCATAGCCTCGTCGAGCAGGAACTGTCGATTCCTCCACCACCTCGCCGTCTAGCCGGCTGTCGATTCCTCCACAGGTTAGTCATTTATTCCATTTTGAATTTTAATTTTCCTAATTAATTATGATTTCGATTTCTTTAATTGTAGGAATTAATTTATTATTTGGTTATTTTTGTTATTAATGTTGTTGAATTTAGGATTAGGGTTAGGGGTATGGGTCGGTTAGGGGCTGGGTTAGGGGTTAATTAGGGTGATTAGGGTTAGGGTTAGTGTTAATTAGGGGGTTGGGTTTAGGGTTAGGGTTATGATTAGGGTTGGGGTTAGGGATATGATTAGGGTTTGGCTTAATTAGGATTATTGTTATGATTAGGCTTAATTAGGGATTAATAGTTTGGGTTATTGTTATGACTTGGTTCAGGACTAAACTTATTGTCAATTAGGTTTAAGTGTTAGGGTTAGGGTAAATTTTTAATGAATTGTTGTAGGTAGTTTAGTGAAAAGCAACCATAATTTAGGATAGTTTAGTGAAAACCTACAATTGTTAAGATTATTTAAGTGTAAAAAACAAAATTTAGCAATGGGTTTTTTTACTAAAAAAATTTAATGATAGTTTAGTGAATAACAACAAAAGTTAAAGGCATTTTAGTGATATTTATAGTTATTTAGTTAATTTAAGAAGATGAATCATTAGTTAAATTTGTTAAGCTAGTTTAGAGAAAAACCAACAACAGTTAAGGGTATTTTAGTGTAATTTAGTAAAATTGAAGAAATAGATTGCTTAGGAATTTTTTTAAGGAAGTTTAGTGGAAAACAACTAGCTAAGTGTATGATACTCGATGATAACGTAAACATAAACCTTTACCGTAAACGTAAAAAACTTTACCCTTAACTAAAAACTTCAAAACCGTATAATTGAAACGTAAACGGTAAAATCAATTCAAGTTAAATTTTATGCTAAGTGTATATGACTCGATGATAATATGAATTTTTCATATTATTATCGATAATCATATGTGAAAATCAAAACGCGACTTAGTTTCCGTCTATCGGTTAACATACGTTCGATATTTATCGTGACATAAAACTACATGAAAGTTGTTAAATATCGGAATGTATCTTTCGGTTTCTAACAACCGTCGTGTAGTCTATATGACGAGAATATTCAATTGTATATTAACCGATAGATTTGTCCCATATGGACAAGTTAGGAATGTATAAAGCAAATACCTACATTCACTTATGTTTTTCATTCGTTTCGAGATATTTCGTTGATACCTTTCTGGTGGTTCTCTATATACAATGATAGATTAGATATTCGTTTCAATATTGTTTGACAGTATTGAAATGATCATCTTTTCTATTACAGTGTACTCGGAGAACAGCGGGGAGGTGCTGCCGAAATTTTCTCGAAACGGATGAAAACACAAGCGAATGGGTGTCTGCTCTATACATTCTTAATGCGATAGAAGCCTTACTACCGACAGCCGAAACACACGCATACATCACACATACACATCACACGCATATACAATAACAACCCTATACCTAAGTGAAATCAAAAATTGAAATCAACGACAAAATTGCCCTTCTCATTCTCTTATTTGTCAATAACCTCCCGTTCTTAGATTTCTTAAGTCACCATAAAAACGAACTTCTATAACTTACAATTTATATGTCATACAGTCTAACATGGCCCATGAGTACATCAAAATTAAGGACCTGATGTACATGGATTTGCATCAATGCATGAACCTTAAGTTCGTCGACGGAGTCACTGCTTTCATCAAATTTGCACGCGAATAACATAAGGAAATCTTGGGGAAAAGATCTTTTGTCCGTGCAACAGGTATAGGAATAAGTATTGGCAGAATGTAAAAGTGATAGAGCTTCATATCGTTAAGCATGGTTTTACCATATCTTATTCGACTTGGTTATATCATGGGGAAAGAGAAGAAGAAGAAGAAGAAGATGATGATGATGATGATGATGATGCGGCAGAAGAAGAAGAAAAAGATAACTTGTTTCCAGAAGAGGAAATGGAGGATATGTAGAGCCTGCTCTTGGTGATAGTAATCCTCCTTCCGGTCAAGTTTCTTGTGCGGATAAGTATGAGAAGTATATGAATGATGCCAGGAGACCAATCTATGAGAATGCAAAGTGTTCAATACAATCATGGTTCGTCCATCTTTTCTAGATTAAGTGCATAAATAGATGGAGCTGAAAGGTTCCTAGGCACCCTATAGAGGTCTCACAAGGCATCGAACATGCCAAATTTAAAAAATATGGTGCCGAGAAACCCTAGACAATGGATCTTAGACTAGAAGTTTAGGCGAAATATAAAGCTAGTTAACACTTAACTACTAGGATACGGAAATTACAACCTTTGTAGATCCGGATATCCACCTCCACGGCTCCGCAACGAAGTCTTCTCGCTGTACATCATGAATCCTAGACTCCTCCGTCGGCTTCATCGGGAAAACGTGCGGAATAGGTCGTCGGCTTCGTGTCAAAGATGATCTACGTCGAGGTTGCACAAACTCAAGCTCCGACTTCACAAACTTGTGAAACTTGTGAAGTAAACACCCAAAACAACTTGGCAAGAGGTAGAGGGTGAAGAAATAGGAGGTGGGTTCACTTTAGAATTGGATTTATCTCACTAGATCTCAAGTTGCCATTGTTGTAGCAAGCTTGAAGAAGAAGAAGAAGATGAGCTCAAGAAAAGAATATGATAAGTCTTGTGATAAAAATAAATTTAAATCAAAATACTTATCATAACTTGAACTAGGGTTAAGTGTAGAGAATTAACCATGGTCACTTGGATGGGTTAGGGTTAAGCATGAAGATAAGGATGGTTAGCAAAGTCAAAGCTTCATGAAGCTTCAATATAAAACAAACTTAGCCACCATTCTTATCATAACTCATTTCAAATAAATAAATAAACAAATAAATAAATAAATGAATATGCAAAACCCTAATTATCAAATTAACCATGGATTAATTCTATAAACTTAACTATATGATCAAGTATCATCAAACATGATACAAAGTAGTGCACTAAAGCATATCACATATACAATGTGCATCAAGTGAGAAAAATCCGTTTAAAGTGAACCAATACTAGTTAATGCAATGCAATATATCAAATATATAATTATGCATTAAATCATTAAATCAACATTTGATTCAATGATCCGGTCATGTCGCATATGACCGACTAGAATGTAATGTATCGATTTATCGAATCAATGATTCGATAACTAGGTCATATCGAATATAACCAATCGAAACATATATCGCGGAATGAAATGCGGTATCACATACACGCATTATTCTCGGTCCTGCACATATCTCATATGCGCTCCTATTTCGTTTCGCTTGAACCAGGAAACCTCTGTGTAGGACTCTAAAGACTCGTCAATACGCCGGTAGCAGATGATGATCATATCAAGCACCCACAAGCCGCAAGCGGTCTGCTAAAAGTAACGGCCACCCGGGTATTGAGCGATCAGAAGATCGACGAGCTAGCCCGCTCACACTCCTGCGAATCCGACCAGTAACACTTACCGTACAGTCCGGTCTCTTCGTCAGATACGTCGCATATCAAGTCTAGGGGTGGTAAACGTCAGACCCCAATAACCCGATAAGTCGTGCCGATGTGAGGCTCATAACGGGTCGAGAAACTACTGGTAACACTTACCAGCAAATCTCTGATCAGCCCTGGCCAGGGACTTCCCTGCTACGGCCAATCGAGCACTGCGCAACATCAACCCCCAATACCGGGAGAGACGAAACCCCTCCTATCGCTCATTGCCTCCATGTGACTCGGGACTGTGCCCAAAGACCACCGTTTTGCACGCCCTCATGGACGTGGTAAGGTGGAGATCAAAGCACAGTGGGAATCATACAAGACTCTATGACGATCTCGGGTCTACAGACTATCCTGTACAAGTGTCACCTGAGAACTGACATCTGACGTGAGGTATAATACCATCTGGGAGTTCTCGGCGAGTCCGTCCAGTGTACCCAGTCTCCACTGAGCACCCGTACACCATCTCTGATGTCAAACACCAATGGATATGGGATCATCCATCGCCCATCACATGGGTCGAGAAGCGTGCACGCTAGTCTACTCTGGTATATCGATGCCCCGTCTCGATACACCCACGACTAGGGATCTTGAAGGATGTACTTATGGACTACCATGTCCCCACTAGTATGATCTGCATCATAGTCCAGGTAGTCAAGTACAAATCCTAAGGGCTTTACCAACATGTAACTATAAGACAGTATAAAGAGACTAGTGTACAAGTTAAGATAAAGAGCAACCAGATAGCATACTATCATGTCGAGCAAGAAAGTCATCTCTATATATGTCCAAGCATCAAATATAATATACATAATCTGTACAATACTGGCCTCTAGGGCATACATACAACTAACAATCTCCCACTTGCACTAGGGCCAGCTGCTGTAGTATCTCATACCGAGCATCCCGAAGAGTCTCTCAAACTGTATCTGGGGAATGGCCTTCGTGAGTGGATCCGCCGTGTTGTTCTTCGTGTCAACTCTCCTGACCTCGATCTCCCGGCGATCAACTATCTCCCGGATCAGGTGATACCGCCTCAGAATATGCCTGGACCGCTGATGGGACCTGGGTTCCTTGGCTAAAGCCACCGCTCCATTGTTATCGCAATACAAAGGTATTGGATGCTCAATGGATGGAACCACTCCAAGTTCAGAAATGAACTTCTTCATCCAGACAGCTTCTTTAGCAGCATCGTTGGCAGCGATGTATTCAGCCTCCATCGTCGAGTCTGCCACGGTTTCCTGCTTGGAACTCTTCCAGCTAACCGCCCCTCCGTAAAGGGTAAAGACAAAGCCCGACTGCGACTTAGAGTCGTCCTTATCACTCTGGAAGCTCGAATCGGTAAAGGACTCTACTTGGAGTTCTCCGTTACCATACACCAAGAACATATCTCTAGTCCTTCGCAAGTACTTGAGAATGCTCTTCAAAGCTGTCCAGTGACTCTCTCCAGGATCAGCTTGATACCTGCTCACTACACTTAGTGAGTATGCTACATCGGGTCTGGTACATAGCATCGCATACATGATAGAGCCTACCGCCGAAGCATAGGGTATCCCTTGCATGCGAGCTCTCTCCAAATCAGTCTTGGGAGACATCTCTTTGGAGAGAGTGACTCCAGAGATCGTGGGTATATTCCCACGCTTGGACTCTTCCATACTAAACCTTTTTAGTATGGTGTCAATGTACCTGGATTGGGACAATCCCAAAATCCGTTTGGATCTATCTCTATAGATCCTGATCCCCAATATGCAGGAGGCATCACCAAGATCTTTCATTGAGAATCTTTGTGATAAGAAGAGCTTGACCGATTGCAGCATAGGAATATCATTTCCTATCAAGAGTATGTCGTCCACGTACAATACGAGGAAGACAACCTTACTCTCTGCCACCTTCTTGTAGATACAAGGTTCATCTGGATTTTTGACGAAATCAAACTCTTTGATAACGACGTCAAAGCAGATGTTCCAACTCCGCGATGCTTGCTTTAATCCATAAATGGATTTAAGCAGCTTGCACACCTTCCCGCTGCTCCCACTGTCTATGAAGCCCTCTGGCTGAGTCATGTACACGCACTCTTCTAAATCACCAATTAGAAAGGCGGTCTTAACATCCATTTGCCAGATTTCGTAGTCATGAAAGGCAGCAATGGCAAGCATGATTCGGATGGATTTAAGCATAGCCACTGGAGAAAAGGTCTCGTCATAGTCCACACCTGGTCTTTGACGAAAACCCTTTGCTACAAGTCTAGCTTTGAAAGTCTCCACTTTCCCATCTACACCAAGTTTCTTCTTGAAGATCCACTTGCTCCCAATGGGTTTTACCCCTTCAGGAGCAATTTCCAAAGTCCATACTTTGTTGGTGTACATGGATTCCATCTCGGACCGCATAGCATCCAGCCATTTCACTGAGTCCCTACTCGTGATGGCCTGCTCGAAGCTAGTTGGGTCATCATTATCCATGATGCAATCCTCGCTTCCACCGTCTATGAGAAAACCGTAGTATCTCTCAGGTTGGCGAGGAACCCTACTAGATCGGCGGAGAGGCTGAGGTTCGTCGGGAACTATGGAATCCTCTGGTTCCACCAGATCTTCTGTTGTAGCTTGTGCAGCTGGAACCTCTTCCAGTTCTACCTCATGACCACTAATCTCTTTTTCAAGAAATTCCTTTTCTAAAAAGGTGGCATGCCGAGAAACAAACACTCTTTGTTCCTCAGGGTGGTAGAAGATATACCCTCGCGAATGTTTGGGATATCCAATAAACTTACACAGAATTGACCTTGCCGCGAGTTTGTCCGGATTTTGCGTTTTTACATAGGCCGGACAACCCCATATCTTAACATAATTAAGATATGGTCTCTTTCCTTTCCATATCTCATATGGAGTGGTCGGCACGGTTTTGGTGGGAATCATATTCAATAGGTCTGCAGCTGTTTCCAGTGCATATCCCCAGAAGGAAATAGGTAACTCAGCTGTGCTCATCATAGAGCGCACCATATCTAATAGGGTGCGGTTCCTCCGTTCTGATACACCGTTGTGCTGTGGTGTATATGGAGGAGTCAGCTGAGAGAGAATCCCATTCTCTTTTAGGAAGTCCAGGAATTCATTGCTTAAGTATTCTCCTCCTCGATCAGATCGTAGGATTTTAATACTTTTTCCGGTTTGGTTCTCAACTTCTTGCTTATATTCCCTAAATTTCTCAAAAGCTTCTGATTTGTGTTTCATCAGGAACACATACCCGAACCTAGAGAGATCGTCAGTGAATGTAATGAAGTATGAAGAACCATCCCTGGCATGTGTAGACATGGGACCGCATACATCACTATGTATCAGTCCCAAGAGTTCGGTAACTCTTTCTCCGTGTCCCGTAAACGGAGTTTTGGTCATCTTTCCTTTGAGACATGACTGGCAAGTGTCATAAGATGAAAATTCAAACGGATTTAAATATCCATCTTTATGCAACTTAGCTAGTCGTGTCGCATTGATGTGACCCAGTCTACAATGCCACAAGAAGGATTCATTGAGTTCAGAACTCTTCCTCTTGTGTGTGTTTGTTATGCTCAGGACTGTTGATTGATTTAGAACATAAATGCCATTGCATAACGTGCCTGATCCAACCAACTTTTGGTTATGGAAAATGTTCATAACATTGTCCTGTAATACAAAATTATATCCCTCTTTACTTAATAAAGAAACCGATATAATGTTGCATATCAGGTTCGGCATGTAATAGCATTCGTTCAGAACCAATGTATTTCCAGTTGGTAATACAAGGTGATATTCTCCGACAGTCTTAGCTCCAACAATTGCACCATTTCCAACTCTAATGTTTTTATCACCTTCTCCAAGTTCTCTACCTTTCCTAAGCCCATGTAACTGATTACATATATGGGATCCTGACCCGGTATCTAATACCCAGGACGTAGAGCAAATGGAGAAACAGTTCTCTGTAACGAACACACCCGAAGAAAATGCATCAACATGTACTTTCTTCATTCGGGTGGCATGGGAATCCTGGTATTCCCCTGTATCCTGTTCATTCCTATAACTCTTACAGGAATGAACGGAACCAACGTTCCCCAGCACAGTATAACATGCGGGTTCGGTCAATACATCCATATTATTATCTTGATTAAGGCATAAAATGGTCGCTACCTGGAGAGAGAGAGAAGAAAACACTTTAGCGTAAGCTCGTGCAAGATCAGATTGGTTATTATCTTATCTAATCAGGATGGCTCCCACTGCTTTTTATCAAATCTTCCTCCAAACCCTAAAAGGAAAGACTAGCTGGGATTAATTACACACTACAGGTTCGCCAATCTTTCAGCCAGGCCAGTGTCGGTACTTTGAGGGAGGTCCCCCGTGCTTTCGCACGATCCTAATTAATGTAAACCTCGTTTTCCCAGAGGCGTAACCCCGTTGACACCTTTCTAGACACCTACTTGATCGGCTAATTGCAATGTGTAAAACTCTCCGAGGAGTAACTCTTACTCGCAGTGGGTATCGGGATCCAACTATCTCATAGAAGGTATGCAATCTCATTGCAAATTTCAACACTTGAAATTCCCGATAATGCTTTTTCCCCTAGCGTGCTATGACCTTGACGCAGGCCAACAAACCATAGTGCGCTAGTCAAGTTCAACCCGTCATTTCCTGATTGAATTAAACCCACCCGTACGACCCTTGACGCAGGCCAAAAAAGTCGCACGACTATCCTAATCCAATCTGCATCATATGCATAAGCAGATAAATACTAGTTAGCTACCGCACACTACGCCTTGACGCAGGCCAACAAACGTAGCACGAATACTAACTACTACTCATCTGAAATGACGGAGGGCTACGCCAGGTTTTTCTGAAAACCATGAGCGTAATGAACTTGATATCGTTGTAGAATCAAATGAAGTTTTGAAATGGAGTGATTTTGAGGCTTTTCTAGTTTTGCTAAAGGGGTCACTCCCGGTGAAGGGATCGTCGGCCCTTTCCTCGTCGAATGAGGTGCGAGATATATCATATATATCGCTGTGCAAAGCAAAAACGCAAAAGCAGTCAAAAGCAAACCGAGTGTGTAGCATCTGCCAGTTATTGCTAAAGGAGTCACTCCCGGTGAAGGGATCTCGGTCCTTTCCTCATCGAATAAGGTGCGGGGTATATCATATATACCTCTATGCAAAGCAAGAACTGTAGCTACCTGTTTTATTTAAAATCTGATTCTACAACATCTTAGGTTTCTTTCCTTTCATTAATCACATTAATGAAGTCCCATCATTTAAATACCTAAACATCACAGATAGATATGACGTACACTTATGCCATCCGCATTCGCCTCGATGTCCCCTCGTGCACCGTTAGGTTAGGTAACTAACGACAGAGCAGAGCAGGGCTAGCGCGGGTGTAAAACATAAGTAACGTCTATATAATATATCATATATACTATATACTATATCCATCACAGAGTCACAACACAGATATCGCAGCAGAATAAACATATGAAATATTGGATATACTAGGACGTCCGTGTTTTCAATACGAGCCAGTATAAAACACGGATTCCACGGTCGTGATGAATAGCCAATCCCACACCCCTAGACCCCTACGAGAGCGGCAAGCAACCCTGCCAATTCTAGGGTTAGGAGACCCGGACTCGACTCCTCGAGTTGGTCTCCCACTGGACCCTAGAACCCGGTTACTTGTGCTCCCCTCCTTGGGTCTATCCTAATGCGGAAAAGTAAATAATATACAAAGGGTGACAACTTCCGCTACCTGGAAGTGCCCCCAAATAAAAGAATATTACATACAAGTTTTTACATGAATGAAAATGAAAAACACTCATCTCACATAAAAACCCCCGGCTATTCGAATACGACGATCCAATATAACATATCCAGCAACACATAACATCACATGTCATCAACGTAAGTAAGTATGCATACCCCAATTGTCGTTGACGTATAGCAACGAAACCGGCGATATGAACATACTACACTTACGGTCACAGAAAAGAAAGTGTAAAACTACAACAATTGGAATCCGCAATCTCTTTAGACATCGCATGCCTAACAGATATAAATCCCGCATTTTAGTCTCATTATCGAAAACTCTTTTCAATATCATATGGGACTAAATTGCTAGATTTATAACATTCATTCAGTTATCTCATAACTACTTGTGAATTCCAATTATTGTATCACATTCCAGATAAACAGATAATGTTAAACTTTCCGATCGAACAGTCGAACACCCAAGTTTTCCCGATATAGTCCAACACATGAAATAAGTCTAACAACATTCAGTTCGTGCCTCAGTACCGACGGTCCAGCCGTAGAAGGGTCAAGCCAACGCCTCACATGTGGCACGCCGTACTGCCCCAAACCCGAAGGTTCAAAGGGCAGTTCAAGACGGTCACATAATCGAGTTAAGGTTTGTTGTCTTCTAGAGGGTCCATCGCGTTACTTGCACTACTTAGAACGTCGTTAAACTACGGAAAAATCCAACACTTGGAAATTTCCCGACAGGGGAAAAATTGGGTATTTATATCCGGTCGAACTTTTTAACATATTCTAAAATTTATCCAGAAAAGCCACAAAGACGAAATTTGATACCCCGATCGAAACACCGAATCCCCAAAGCATCCCAGAAAATTCGACTCTTGAATAATTATTAAAAATTACCAGAAGACTCAGCACTACACTACATGAATTACTGTGCAAGCCACGTGCTGTAAATCATTAAACTGGCCGCGGATCCACCGCTATTGCTATGGTGGAGGCCGCGGATCCGCGCCTGTCTTATCGATTTATAAACACGTGTTTCACAGTAACTTATTAAATTACCTGCTGAATTTTTTGGGAATTTTTAATCTTGAAAAATCCCAGAAATTGGAAAAAGGACAGAGAGCATCATAAATTTGGGGTTTCGGGTTCGTTCGGACTTCAAATCGCGTCTAGACTTCGCCTAAGGCTCTAGCTAGGCTCTGATACCAGTGAAAGGTTCCTAGGCACCCTATAGAGGTCTCACAAGGCATCAAACATGCCAAATTTAAAAAATATGGTGCCGAGAAACCCTAGACAACGGATCTTAGACTAGAAGTTTAGGCGAAATATAAAGCTAGTTAACACTTAACTACTAGGATACGGAAATTACAACCTTTGTAGATCCGGATATCCACCTCCACGGCTCCGCAACGAAGTCTTCTCGCTGTACATCATGAATCCTAGACTCTTCCGTCGGCTTCATCGGGAAAACGTGTGGAATAGGTCGTCGGCTTCGTGTCAAAGACGATCTACGTCGAGGTTGCACAAACTCAAGCTCCGACTTCACAAACTTGTGAAACTTGTGAAGTAAACACCCAAAACAACTTGGCAAGAGGTAGAGGGTGAAGAAATAGGAGGTGGGTTCACTTTAGAATTGGATTTATCTCACTAGATCTCAAGTTGCCATTGTTGTAGCAAGCTTGAAGAAGAAGAAGAAGATGAGCTCAAGAAAAGAATATGATAAGTCTTGTGATAAAAATAAATTTAAATCAAAATACTTATCATAACTTGAACTAGGGTTAAGTGTAGAGAATTAACCATGGTCACTTGGATGGGTTAGGGTTAAGCATGAAGATAAGGATGGTTAGCAAAGTCAAAGCTTCATGAAGCTTCAATATAAAACAAACTTAGCCACCATTCTTATCATAACTCATTTCAAATAAATAAATAAACAAATAAATAAATAAATGAATATGCAAAACCCTAATTATCAAATTAACCAAGGATTAATTCTATAAACTTAACTATATGATCAAGTATCATCAAACATGATACAAAGTAGTGCACTAAAGCATATCACATATACAATGTGCATCAAGTGAGAAAAATCCGTTTAAAGTGAACCAATACTAGTTAATGCAATGCAATATATCAAATATATAATTATGCATTAAATCATTAAATCAACATTTGATTCAATGATCCGGTCATGTCGCACATGACCGACTAGAATGTAATGTATCGATTTATCGAATCAATGATTCGATAACTAGGTCATATCGAATATAACCAATCGAAACATATATCGCGAGAATGAAATGCGGTATCACATACACCCATTATTCTCGGTCCTGCACATATCTCATATGCGCTCCTATTTCGTTTCGCTTGAACAAGGAAACCTCTGTGTAGGACTCTAAAGACTCGTCAATACGCCGGTAGCAGATGATGATCATATCAAGCACCCACAAGCCGCAAGCGGTCTGCTAAACGTAACGGCCACCCGGGTATTGAGCGATCAGAAGATCGACGAGCTAGCCCGCTTACACTCCTGCGAATCCGACCAGTAACACTTACCGTACAGTCCGGTCTCTTCGTCAGATACGTCGCATATCAAGTCTAGGGGTGGTAAACGTCAGACCCCAATAACCCGATAAGTCGTGCCGATGTGAGGCTCATAACGGGTCGAGAAACTACTGGTAACACTTACCAGCAAATCTCTGATCAGCCCTGGCCAGGGACTTCCCTGCTACGGCCAATCGAGCACTGCGCAACATCAACCCCCAATACCGGGAGAGACGAAACCCCTCCTATCGCTCATTGCCTCCATGTGACTCGGGACTGTGCCCAAAGACCACCGTTTTGCACGCCCTCATGGACGTGGTAAGGTGGAGATCAAAGCACAGTGGGAATCACACAAGACTCTATGACGATCTCGGGTCTACAGACTATCCAGTACAAGTGTCACCTGAGAACTGCCATCTGACGTGAGGTATAATACCATCTGGGAGTTCTCGGCGAGTCCGTCCAGTGTACCCAGTCTCCACTGAGCACCCGTACACCATCTCTGATGTCAAACACCAATGGATATGGGATCATCCATCGCCCATCACATGGGTCGAGAAGCGTGCACGCTAGTCTACTCTGGTATATCGATGCCCCGTCTTGATACACCCACGACTAGGGACCTTGAAGGATGTACTTATGGACTACCATGTCCCCACTAGTATGATCTGCATCATAGTCCAGGTAGTCAAGTACAAATCCTAAGGACTTTACCAACATGTAACTATAAGACAGTATAAAGAGACTAGTGTACAAGTTAAGATAAAGAGCAACCAGATAGCATACTATCATGTCAAGCAAGAAAGTCATCTCTATATATGTCCAAGCATCCAATATAATATACATAATCTATACAATACTGGCCTCTAGGGCATACATACAACTAACAGGAGCAACAACTTATTCACGATATTTCTCAAGCTCCTGAAAGATTCTATGCCCCTAAGAAATAATGTGCCTGAGAGCTGGTACGAAGCCCAGAAAATGATGTCTGATTTGGGTTTAAACTGTGAGAAGATTCATGCATGTCCCAATGATTGCGTGTTGTACTGAAACGAGAATTCAGATTTGAAAGAGTGTCCCCCCTGTGGAGAGGACAGGTATAAGACGAAAGAATCTAATAAAAATCCAGATATACCCGTCAAGATAGCACGATATTTTCCCATAACACAGAGGCTGCAGAGGCTATTCAAGTGTAAGAAGATAGCGGATGCAATGATTTGGAATCATCGTGCTGCTCCAAGTGAAGAGGGAAGAATAAGTCATCCAAGAGATTCGCCGATATGGAAGGATTTTGATAGGAGGCACCCAACATTCAGTAGTGATCCTCGCAATATCAGGCTCAGACTGGTTAGTGATGGATTCTGCCCTTTCAACTATATGGGTGGAGGCCACAGCACATGGCCCGTTTTAATTATGGTTTATAATTTATCGCCGTGGTTGGCTACAGATCAGTCCTATTTTATGATGACTCTTTTTATTGACGGACCAAAATCACTGGAAAACAATATCGACGTCTACCTCCGACCACTGATCGATGAGTTAAAATCCTTATTCACTGATGGTGTGGAGACTTATGATGCTAATACGGATACTACCTTCATGTTGCGTGCGGCTTTAATGTGGACAATTAATGACTTTTCTGTGTATTAAATGCTATCAGGTTGGTCCGTACATAGTTACAAAGCAAGTCTTTACTGCCACCAAGATACAATATCGAAACAGTTGATTTATAGCAAAAATGTTTGTTATTGTGGTCATCGGCATTTCCTGCCACTAGACCATCCCTATATGCTTGACGGTGCTCACTTTGATGGTCATCAGGAGTTTCATGGGCCTCCAGCCCCATTTTCCAGAGATAACGTGATTGCTCAGTAGGATGGTTACGATAACGTGTCCTTCGGGATAGATCCGGCAAGACATGACACTCCACTCTACTGGAACAAGTTAAGCATTTTCTACGAGCTACCGTACTGGTCAAAAAATTTAGTGCGTCATTGTCTGGACGTCATGCACATCGAGAAGGAAGTATTCGAGCACGTACTTAACTTTTTTCTTTGTAAAGATGGAAAATCGAAAGACAACCTCCGTGCTCGGATGGATCTTCAGGACTGAGAAATTTGAAGTGAATTACATCCTTAACCGACAGTGGGTAAACCAGGTAAGTTTGTACTTCCCAATGCCGTGTATCATATGTCACAACTAGAGAAGAAAAGGTTCCTGCAGGTGTTACATGATTTGAAAGTTCCTATAGATTTTTCAAGATCATTTAATAAGAAGATAAACATTATGAAAGGCAAGATCGATGGGCTGAAAAGTCATGATTATCATGTTATTATGGAGCAACTTCTCCCATTAGCCCTCAGGACTTTCCTTCCTGAATTAGTTGGTATAGTACTCAACGATCTTTGCTGCTTCTTTAAGGAATTGTGCGCTAAAAACATCGATGTCGTGGCGCTTGAGAAGCCAGAAACTGCGATCCCCTTGATACTGTGCCAGCTTGAGCGGATGTTCCTGCTGTCATTCTTCGATATCATAATACACATGACGGTTCATCTTACAACCGAGACTAAGCTTGCCGGACCGGTATAATATAGATGGATGTATCTCGTCGAAAGGTACCTTAAATTTTTCGATTCACGCATTTTATAAAATTTTTTCTATCTTATATATATGTTTGTATTTCTGTATTTAACATATATATTTTTAGGTACATTTATACTCTAAAAAATTATATATGCAATAGAAATCGATCGGAGGGTTCTATCATGCAAGGTTATCTCTTAGAGGAAGTAACCGAATTTTTTCCCGTTATCTGGACGAAGACATTGAGACGAAACTTAACAAGCCTCGGAGAATTCAGGACATGACATAAGGTAAAGCTGATTACAAGAGAGTAGAACCATGTTTATCAACAAGATACATCGGTTTATCCTCCTCAATAACGGATGTCTTGATAAAATTAGAGAGTAAGTCTGTTTTGCAGTAATTGTTCTTTATGTATGTAAACATATGAAATAATATAATGTTGATGTCAAAATTTAATATTGATAACATAATTCATAACAATGAAGTACGTGGGGAGCATCCTAATTGGACTAATGATCGATTGGATAAATATCATTAGGAAATTTTTGCGACCGGTTTGCAGATCATGTAAGATATCCGACTCTCATGTTTTTGCAAATAGTGCTAATCTATACTTATATCGTTATGTATTTCCCGCATAATTTGTTTTGTCAGATCTAAGATCCGAACATGTTTGTATGATTAGAGAAAGACGCAAGATATCTAGCTCAGTATCCTAGCATAGAGGTTGCATACTACAAAGGATTCGGTATCCTTGGATACAAATTTAAAGTTAAGCAAATTTGAAGTTAAGGACATAGAAAAATCTAGAATCACTTAGAATAGTGGGGTTGCGACCGTAGAATCGAACGATGTGGTTTATTATGGGTACTTAGATTGCATACTTAGCATCTAATATCCGGGACAATCAGAATCGATTTATATATTTCAGTGTATTTAGTACGATACACAAACCAATACGAATAAGTGGAGAGACAACCTCGGAACTTGGAAAGATGAATATGGATTGACTAGTGTAAACACTCATCGATTTTGTTGTGAGGACGATCCATTCATCTTTCCGCATCAAGCATTTCAAGTATACTACTCAAAGTACTTGAAGCATCCGGGATGGAGTGTAGTATACCGATAGAAACCCAGGGATATTTATGTTGTCTTAGAATTCGAGGATCGCATGGACGACAGCGATGAAGAGGAAGAAGAGAGAAGGATTAGAGTGCTCCAACCGTCTGTCTCCGTAGACAGATTGTTTTCGAATGAGCTTGAAGTTACTTAGGTTAAGAATGATATTGATAATGAAATCCAAGTAGATATTCCTACGTTATCTACTATATCTATGAAATGAAAAAGATTATCATTAATAATATATTATGTCTTTACACTTTCTATGATCTATACATGTATTGTTGTTATTATTTATCTTACATACATATATTGCATGCATATGTAATGATTGCAACCATCTATACATCAAGGGGTGATGGAGATGTCGGGAGCAGTGAGGGGCAGGGGCGGCAGAGGCAGCGGCGGAGGCCGCTCCAGGGACAGCAGGGGTAGTGCAGTTTTTGCACCCGAAGAGCTGTGTAGGGAGCTCCAGAGGGCTGGTGTTGCACCCCCGTCCGTGCCGCTCCATCCATACCGTTCGCACCGGCAGGTATATTTCATGCATATTCATTTATTTTGAACAATAAATTGTAGATATACACGCATATTCATTTTGAAGTTACTTATATAGTCATTTTTTATTATCTAGTTGTAGGGGATACCTCCACATCCGAGAAGCACCTAGATCCCACACCTATGGAAGGTACGTTTATATATTCTATATTACACGCATATTCATTTTGATTGTTATATTATAGATATACACGTGTATTCATTTCGAAGTTACTTATTTAGTTATTTTTTATTATCTAATTGTAGGGGATGTGTAGGGTTCCTAGACACTCTCAAGAGGTCTCACAAGGCATCAACCATGCCAATTTCAAAAATTACGGTGCCGAGAAACCCAAGACTAGATCGTTAACTAGATATATAGGCGACAAAAGCAACTAGTTAACAAATTAACTAAGTGAACGGAAATACAACCTTTGTAGATCCGGTCCTCCACCTCCATAGCTCCGCAATGAAGTCCTCTCCGCTGTACAAATCGGATCTTGGACTCTAGTGTCGGCTTCATCGGAGAAATGGACGGGCTAGGTCGTCGACTACGATGCCGAAGATGATCTACGTCAAAGCATCACAAGATCAAGCTCCCACTTCACCAAGTCATGAAACTTGTGAAGAAAACACCCTATACTACTTGGCAAGAGGTAGAGGATGAAGAAATAGGAGGTGGGTTCACTTTAGAATTGGATTTCTCACTCATTTTCAAGAGTTGCCATTGATGGAGGCAAGCTTCTCCTTGAAGAAGAAGAAGAAGAAGATGAAAAATCTTATGATAAGTTGTTTTTAAAAAGAAAATAAAAACAATACTTATCATAATACAACCATGGTCAAGTGTAGAGAATGAACTAGGGTTAAAAGGAGTGGTTAGGGTTAAGCATGAGACAAAATGGTCACTTAGGTCAAAGCTTCATGAAGCTTCAACTAGAAAACAAATCAAGCCACCATTTTCTTTTCATGCCATTTATTTTCCAAAAAGAATAAACAAATAAATAAATGAATAAATAAGTAATGGATAAACAAAACCCTAATCATTAGTTTAACCATGGTTTATTCTTTACACTTAACCAAGTAAACATGCATCATCAAACATGATACAATCATTTGCACAAAAAGTATATCACATATACAACTTGTACATCCAAGTGAGAAAATCCATTTAAAGTGAACCAATACTAGTTAATGCAAAGTAATATATCAAATATATAATTATACATTAAATCATTAAATCAACACTTGATTTAACGTTCCGGTCATATCGCATATAACCGACTAGTATCCTATGTATCGGCTTATCGAATCAACCCTTGATTTGATAACTAGGTTATATCGCATACAACCAATCGATACATTCATCGCGAGAATAGAATACGGTATCACATACATGCATTATTCTCGGTCCCGCACATATCTCATATGCGCTCCTATTTCGTTTCGCTTGAGCCAGGAAACCTCTGTGTAGGACTCTAAAGACTCGTCAATACACCGGCAGCAGGTGATGATCATATCAAACACCCACAAGCCGCAAGCGGTCTGCTAAACGTAACGGCCACCCGGGTATTGAGCGATCAGAAGATCGACGAGCAAGCCCGCTCATACTCCTGTGAATCCAACCAGTAACACTTACCGTACAGTCCGGTCTGTTCGTCTGATATGTCGCATATCTCGCCTAGGGGTGGTAAACGTCAGACCCCAATAGCTTGATAAGTCGTGTCGATATGAGGTCTATAACAATTCGAGAAACTACTGGTAACACTTACCAGTAAATCTCAGCAACCCTGGCCAGGGATTTCCTGTTATAGCCAATCGAACACAGCGCAACATCAACTCCCTATACCGGGAGAGACGAATCTTCTCCTATCGCTCATTGCCTCCATGTGATTCGGGACTGTACCCAAAAACCACCGTTTTGCACGCCCTCTTGGACGTGGTAAGATGGAAATCAAAGCACAGTGGGAACCACACAAGACTCTATGACGATCTCGGGTCAACAGACTACTCTGTACCAGTGTCACCAGAGAACTGCCATCTGACGTAAGGTATAATACCATCTGGGAATTCTCGGCGAGTCCGTCCAGTGTACCCAGTCTCTACTGAGCACCCGTATATCATCTCTGATGTCAAACACCAATGGATATGGGATCATCCATCGCCCATCTGTATGGGTCGAGAAGGTATACGCTAGTCTACTCTGGTATATCGATGCCCCGTCTCGATATACCCACGACTAGGGACCTTGAAGGATGTACTTATGAACTACCATGTCCCCACTAGTATGATCCGCATCATAGTCCAGATAGTCAAGTACACATCCTAAGGGCTTTACCAACATGTAACAGAGAGACAATCAATGTACACGTTAAGGTAAAGTGTAACCAGATAGCATACTATCATGTCGAGCAAGAAAGTCCTCCCTATATATGTCCCAGCATCCACTACAATATACATCCAATGTACAGTAATGGCCTCTAGGGCATACATATAACTAACAATCTCCCACTTGCACTAGGGCCATCTGATAGTAGTGGTTGCAGTATCTCATACTCAACCATCCCATTTAAGTCTCTCTCTGGGAATAGGCCTTCGCGAGTGGATCCGCCGTGTTGTCCTCTGAGTCTACTCTCCTGACCTCGATCCCCTGGAGATCAACCATCTCCACGATCAGGTGACACTGCCTTAGAATATGTCTGGATCACTGATGGGACCGACGTTCCTTAGCATAAGCCACAACTCCATTGTCTCACAATGGTAGGAACGTAGTTCATCTCATGAACCAATATACACCCAAACAGCCTCTTTGGTAGCATCTTAAGTAGCGATGTATCCAGCCTTTATCGTCTAGTATGTCACGGTATCTAGCTTGGAACTCTTCTAACATATCGTCCCTTTACTGAGGGTAAAGACAATGCCTGTGACTGACACTCAGTCGTCATTATCACCCTGGAACACATCCAATGATTCTTCCCAGGATCAATTGATACGATCTCACTACAGCTAGTGAGTATTCTAACATCCATTTAGATCTATCTCATAGGTCCAAAACCTAGGATTTAGTAGGTATCACTTTGATCCTATGTGGAGAATCATTGTGATAGGCGGAGATTGATCGAGCGTAGCATAGGAAACTCTTTCCCTATCAAGAGTATGTCATCCACGTACTCTACGAGGATCATCACCATACTCCCTACTACCTTTTTGTATATACAAGGTTCATCTACCATTTTGATGATGTCAAACTTTTTGACTAATTCATCAAAACAGACGTTCCAACTCCGCGATGCCTGCTTTATCCTATAAAACATCTTGCACACGTTTCCGCTGCTCCCACTATCTACGAAGCCCTCTGGCTGTGTACTTATAGACGCTCTCTTCCAAAACATCATTTAGAAAAGCAGTCATGACACCCAACCACCAGATATCGTAGTCATGGTATGTAGCCGTGGTAAGTAGGATCTGGATGGACTTAAGCATAGATACTTGAAAAGGTTTCATCATTATCCACGCCTGGTTGATGACGAAAACCTTTAACAAGTCTAGCTTTGAAAGTCTCAACTTTTCCATCTACACCAAGTAATCTTCTCAAGATTTACTTGCTCCTGATGGGGATTTAACCCTTCAGATATAGCAGCCAAAGTCCATACTTTGCTGGTGTACATGGATTCCATCTCAGATCGCTAAGCATCCAGCCATTCTTACAGAGTCCCACTCCTGATGGCCAGCTCGAAACTAGTTGGGTCATCATCTCATGATGCAATCCTCGCTCCCACTGTCATAGAGAAACCGAAGTATCTCTCAGGTGGGTGAGGAACCCTACTAGATCGGCGGAGAGGCTGAGATTCGTTGGTAACTATTGAATCCTTTGGTTCTTTCAAATCATCAGCTGCAGTTTTGTATAGCTGGAACCTTTCCAGTTGTACATAACAGACCTTGCCTCGAGCCTGTCCGGATTTTGCTTTTAGACATAGGCCGGTCAACCCCAAATCTTAACTAGCTTAAGACATGGGCTCTTCCCTTTCCATATTACATATGAAATGGTAGGCAACTGATTTGATTGGAACCCTATTCAATAGGTATGCAGCTTCTCAAGTGCATAACTCCCAAAAAGGAAATAGGTAACTCAGTAGTACTCATCGTAGAGCACACCATATCATATAGGGTGCATCTGCTCCGCCCCAATATACCATCGTGCTTTGGTGTATTCGGAGGAGTAATGCTGAGAGAGAATCTCATTCTCCTTTAGAATAGTCCAGGATTTCCGTGCTCAAGTATTCTCCTCCTTGATCTCATCAAAGGACATAATACTTATACCCGTATTGGTTCTCTACTTCTAACTTATATTCTGTGAATATCTCAAAAGGTTCAGACTTGTGTTTCAACAGGAACATATGTCTGAATCTTGAGAGATCATCAGAGAACGTAATGAAGTACAAAGAACCATTCTTGGCATGTGTAGACAGGGGACCTACATACATCAACATGTATCATCCCAAGAGTTCATTAACTCTTTCTCTGTTTCCAGTAAACGGAGCTATGGTCATCTTATCTCTGTAACATGACTGGCAAGTTTCACAAGACGTAAATTCAAACTGATTTAAATATGCATCTAAATGTAACTTCAGCTAGTCGGGTCGCATTGATATGACCTAGTCTACAATACCTCAAGAAGGATTCGTTCATTTCTGAACTCTTCCTCTTATGTGTGTTCCGTATACTAAAGAACTGTAGTTTGATTTAGAACATTAATGCTTTTAGATAACGTGCCTGAACCGATCAACTTTTGATATAGGAAATGTTAAAAACATTATCCAATAATACAAAATTTTATCATTTCTTTACTAATAAAGAGATAGATACGATTTTGTATATCAGGTTCGGTATCTAATAACATTCGTTCAGAATCAATGTATTCGTAATACAGGGTGACAGTGACCAACAGACTTGGCTGCAACACTTGCCCCGTTTTCTGTCTTATGAAACTTATCACCCGTTCTCAGTTCTCTACCTTTCTGTAGCCCTATGTAACTGATTACATATCTGGGATCCTGATCTGGTATCACATACCCAGGACGTAAAGGATACTAAGAAACAGTTCTCTGTAATGAACACACCCGAAGATGATGCATCAACATGCACTCTCTTCGTTTGGGCTGCACGGGAATTCTGGTAATCCCCAATTTCCTGCTCTGTCTTATAACAATTATAAGTTGGAGCGGGACCAACGTTCCCCAGCTCAGTATAACAAGAGGGTTCAGTCAAATATCCGTATTATTATCTTAATTAAGGCGTGATATGGTCGCTACCTGGAGAGAGAGAGAGAAGAAAACACTCAGCGTGCGCTCTTGCAAGAATAGATTGGTTATTATTTTATCTAATCAGGATGGCTCCCACTGCTTTTTATCAAATCTTCCTTCAAACCCTAAAAGGAAAGACTAGCCGGGATTAATTACACACTACAAGTTCGCCAATCTTTCAGCCAGGCCAGTGTCGGTACTTTGAGGGAGGTCCCCCGTGCTTTCGCACGAACCTAATTAATGTAAACCTCGTTTTCCCAGAGGCGTAACCCCGTTGACACCTTTCTAGACACCTACTTGATCGGCTAATTGTAATGTATAAAACTCTCCCAGGAGTAACAATTACTCGCAGCGGGTATCGGGATCCAACTATCTCATAGAAGGTATGCAATCTCATTGCAAATTTCAACATTTGAAATTCCCGATAATATTTTGCCCCTAGCAGCTATATGACCTTAACATAGTCAACAAATCATAAGTGCTAGTCAAGTTCAACCCGTCATTTCCCGATTGAATTAAACCCACCCGCACGACCCTTAACATAATCAACAAAGTCGCACGACTACCCTAATCCAATCGCATCATATGCTTATGCAGATAAGCACTAATTAGCTACCGCACACTACGCCTTAACATAGTCAACAAACGTAGCACGAATACTAACTACTACTTATCTGAAATGACGGAGGTCTACGACAGGTTTTTCTGAAAACCTATTGTGTAATGAACTTGATATCGTTGTAGGATCGAATGAATTTTGAAATGGAGTGTTTTTGAGGATTTTCTAGTTTTGCTAAAGGAGTCACTCCCGGTGAAGGGATCGTCGGTCCTTTCCTCGTCGAATGAGGTGTGGGATATATCATATATATCACTGTGCAAAGCAAAAACTCTTAAAAGCAATCAAAAGACAAACCAAGTGTGTAGCATCTGCCAGTTATTGCTAAAGGAGTCACTCCCGGTGAAGGGATCTCGGTCCTTTCCTCATCGAATAAGGTGCAGGATATATCACATATACCGCTATGCAAAGTAAGAACTGTAGCTACCTGTTTTATTTTTGAAATTCGATTCTACAACATCTTAGGTTTCTTTTTATTTCATTAATCTCATTAATGAAGTCCCATCATTTAAGTACCTAAACATCACAAATAAATACGACGTACACTTATGTCATCCGCATTCGCCTCGATGTCCCCTCGTGCACCGTTAGGTTAGGTAACTAACGGCAGAGCGGGGCAGGGCTAGCGCGGGTGTAAAACATAAGTAACGTCTATATAATATATCATATATACTATATATTGTATCTATCACAGAACATCACATGATCACATCACAGATATCGCAGCAGAAGAAACATATGAAACATTGGATATACTAGGACGTCCGTGTTTTCAATACGATCCAGTATAAAACACGGATTCCATGGTCGTGATGAATAGCCAAACCCACACCCCTAGACCCCTACAAGAGCGGCAAGCAACCCTACCAATTCTAGAGTTAGGAGACCCGGACTCGACTCCTCGAGTTGGTCTCCCACTGGACTCCAGAACCCGGTTACTTATGCTGCCCTCCTTGGGTCTATCCTAGTGCGGAAAAGTAAATAATATACAAACGGTGACATCTTCCGCAACCTGGAAGTGCCCCAATAAAAGAATATTACATTCAAGTTTTTACATGAATGAAAATGAAAAACACTCATCTCACATAAAAACCCCCGGCTATTCAAACTCGACGATCCAATATAACATATCCAGCAACACATAACATCACATGTCATCAATGTAAGTAAATATGCGCATCCCAATTGTCGTTGACATATAGCAACGAAACCGGCGATATCACATATTACACTTACGGTCACAGAAAAGAAAGTGTAAAACTACAACAGTTGGAATCCGCAACCATCTCAGACATCGCATGCCTGACCAAATGAATTACTTAGACATCACATGCCTAACAATTATAAACCCCGCATTTTAGTCTCATTATCGAAAGTCTTTTCAATATCAAGTCGGGCAATTCAACAAGATTCCCGACACCCTGATCGAATGCTCGTCGCAAACTTTAGTAGGCGGCCGCACCCCCGACGCCGTCGACGAAGTGCACCAAGGCGGAACACCGCTGCCGCAAGCACCCGAACGGATGCTTTCGGCGACGGGGTTCTCCTACAGTCACTTAGTCGGGGCTATAGGGTGAGGCTGTCTATTAAGTTTACCCGGCGAGTATCCGCGTACGCTACGTGATTGCGACGGACTTTTGATCACATCAAAATTCTGTGGCAACCGATCAAGTGAGACTAAACTGCTATGTTTATAACATTCATTCAGTTATCTCATAACTACTTGTGAATTCCAATTATTGTATCACATTCCGGATAAATAGAAAATGTTAAACTTTTCGATCAAACAGTTGAACACCCAAGTTTTCCCGATATAGATCAACACATGAAATAAGTCTAACAACATTCAGTTCGTGCCTCAGTACCAACGGTCCAGCCGTAGAAGGGTCAAGCCAACGCCTCACATGTGGCACACCGTACTGCCCTAAACCCGAAGGTTCAAAGGGCAGTTCAAGACGGTCACATAATCGAGTTAAGCTTTGTTGTCTTCTAGAGGGACCATCGCGTTACTTGCACTACTTAGAACGTCGTTAAACCACGGAAAAATCCAACACTTAGAAATTTCCCGACAGGGGAAAAATTGGGTATTTATATCGAGTCGAACTTTTTAACATATTCAAAAATTATCCAGAAGCCACATAGACAAAATCTGATAATCCGATCGAATAATCGAATCCCCAAAACAACCCCAGAATACTCAACTCTTGAGTCAAATTAAAAATTCCCAGAAAACTCAGCATAATAAAATAGGAGTTACTGTGCAAACAGGGAAGGATGACGTCATCATACGGCCGCGGAACCGCCGCAGAAGCCAGGCTTCTGCCGCGGTTCCACCGCACTTTGGAGGAATCATGGACACGTGTTGCACAGTAATTCTTAAAATTCCCTGCTTATTTTTCTGCATATTTTAATTGACAAAAATCCACAAATTTGAAAAAAGTCCAGAGAGCATTATCGGGTTAGGGTTTCGGGTTCGTTCGGGTTTCAAACTTCGTCTACGCATCGCCTAAGGCTCTAGCTAGGCTCTGATACCACTGTAGGGTTCCTAGGCACTCTCAAGAGGTCTCACAAGGCATCAACCATGCCAATTTCAAAAATTACGGTGCCGAGAAACCCTAGACTAGATCGTTAACTAGATATATAGGCGACAAAAGCAACTAGTTAACAAATTAACTAAGTGAACGGAAATACAACCTTTGTAGATCCGGTCCTCCACCTCTATAGCTCCGCAATGAAGTCCTCTCCGGTGTACAAATCGGATCTTGGACTCTAGTGTCGGCTTCATCGGAGAAATGGACGGGCTAGGTCGTCGACTACGATGCCGAAGATGATCTACGTCGAAGCATCACAAGATCAAGCTCCCACTTCACCAAGTTATGAAACTTGTGAAGAAAACACCCTATACTACTTGGCAAGAGGTAGAGGATGAAAAAATAGGAGGTGGGTTCACTTTAGAATTGGATTTCTCACTCATTTTCAAGAGTTGCCATTGATGGAGGCAAGCTTCTCCTTGAAGAAGAAGAAGAAGAAGATGAAAAATCTTATGATAAGTTGTTTTTAAAAAGAAAATAAAAACAATACTTATCATAAAACAACCATGGTCAAGTGTAGAGAATGAACTAGGGTTAAAAGGAGTGGTTAGGGTTAAGCATGAGACAAAATGGTCACTTAGGTCAAAGCTTCATGAAGCTTCAACTAGAAAACAAATCAAGCCACCATTTTCTTTTCATGCCATTTATTTTCCAAAAAGAATAAACAAACAAATAAATGAATAAATAAGTAATGGATAAACAAAACCCTAATCATTCATTTAACCATGCTTTATTCTTTACACTTAACCAAGTAAACATGCATCATCAAACATGATACAATCATTTGCACAAAAAGTATATCACATATACAACTTGTACATCCAAGTGAGAAAATCCATTTAAAGTGAACCAATACTAGTTAATGCAAAGTAATATATCAAATATATAATTATACATTAAATCATTAAATCAACACTTGATTTAACGATCCGGTCATATCGCATATAACCGACTAGTATCCTATGTATCGGCTTATCGAATCAACTCTTGATTCGATAACTAGGTTATATCGCATACAACCAATCGATACATTCATCGCGAGAATAGAATACGGTATCACATACACGCATTATTCTCGGTCCCGCACATATCTCATATGCGCTCCTATTTCGTTTCGCTTGAGCCAGGAAACCTCTGTGTAGGACTCTAAAGACTCGTCAATACGCCGGCAGCAGGTGATGATCATATCAAACACCCACAAGCCGCAAGCGGTCTGCTAAACGTAACGGCCACCCGGGTATTGAGCGATCAGAATATCGATGAGCAAGCCCGCTCATACTCCTGTGAATCCAACCAGTAACACTTACCGTACAGTCCGGTCTGTTCATCTGATATGTCGCATATCTCGCCTAGGGGTGGTAAACGTCAGACCCCAATAGCTTGATAAGTCGTGTCGATATGAGGTCTATAACAATTCGAGAAACTACTGGTAACACTTACCAGTAAATCTCAGCAACCCTGGCCAGGGATTTCCTGTTATAGCCAATCGAACACAGCGCAACATCAACTCCCTATACCGGGAGAGACGAATCCCCTCCTATCGCTCATTGCCTCCATGTGATTCGGGACTGTACCCAAAAACCACCGTTTTGCACGCCCTCTTGGACGTGGTAAGATGGAAATCAAAGCACAGTGGGAACCACACAAGACTCTATGACGATCTCGGGTCAACAGACTACTCTGTACCAGTGTCACCAGAGAACTGCCATCTGACGTAAGGTATAATACCATCTGGGAGTTCTCGGCGAGTCCGTCCAGTGTACCCAGTCTCTACTGAGCACCCGTATATCATCTCTGATGTCAAACACCAATGGATATGGGATCATCCATCGCCCATCTGTATGGGTCGAGAAGGTATACGCTAGTCTACTCTGGTATATCGATGCCCCGTCTCGATATACCCACGACTAGGGACCTTGAAGGATGTACTTATGGACTACCATGTCCCCACTAGTATGATCCGCATCATAGTCCAGATAGTCAAGTACACATCCTAAGGGCTTTACCAACATGTAACAGAAAGACAATCAATGTACACGTTAAGGTAAAGTGTAACCAGATAGCATACTATCATGTCGAGCAAGAAAGTCCTCCCTATATATGTCCCAGCATCCACTACAATATACATCCAATGTACAGTAATGGCCTCTAGGGCATACATATAACTAACAGGATGCCTCCACATCCGGGGTGCACATAGATGCCACACCTGCATCAAGTACGTTTATATATTCTATATTACACGCATATTCATTTTGATTATTATATTATAGATATACATACATATTCATTTAGAAGTTACTTATATAGTCATTTTTTTGTCTAGTTGGAAGGGGTGCCTTCATATCCGGGGCACACGCCGCTCCCCTACCATCCGCACCCTCCGCACAGTCTGTAGCTTAATATTCTTTACATATATAATACTTAAAATTGATCATGTATTATTTTATTAAGAAGTTATTTATATCGTCATTTTTTATCATCTGGTTGGAGGGGATTCATCACGTCCGGGCCACCGGCTGCTCCTCATGGGAAGAACTATCGACCCTCTCGTGCTGTTGCCCGGGCTCAGGCTCGTGTTGTTATCGCCCCTGGTATATATCCTTGTTTTATTGATTATTGTACGCATAATTTGTTTTGTCTTAATATTGCATGTATATCTATATATTTTACAGATGTAAGGCAGCCATGGCCCGTCCGTAGGACTTGAGGGCTGACTCAATCCCACAAGCTGAAGCCCGATACCGCTAAGGGCCAAGAACTATTCCCCCTCCCCTTTACCGACAGACACCGACCCAGTGACCAGTATGCCGAGAAGTTCAACCAGTATATGTAGGATGAGACCCGTCACTTCAAGAAGTATCCCCGTTACCTTGAATAGGGCGATCAGCACAAGCGCTCATTTGACCTCTTCTTTTAGCAGGCTTAGGTATTATTAACTATTTTTATTTGATTTATCAAAATAAATTTACTATCATTCGGAGGTTATATTTTAACGATGTTAATTTCTTGGATTTGCAGATGGATTACAACTTTCAGACTCTTGATCCTGATAACCATTATAGAGGACTCGATCTTCAGGCTATTTCCCGGGGGCCCCACGATCAGCATGCAGGGTCATGTCTAGTATAATAGGGGTAAGATGAAGTCTGATTGCTACGAACTGTGGTTGGCGATTCCCAAGAAGGAGAGAGAAGCTCTCCTACATTCTCTGATCTTTACCGACGTCGATTTAGAAACATGGCCTCTCTTGTGCGAGTTTTTGGCATCTAAGAGCAAGTTGAAACAGGCCGCTCAAAATAAGGATAATCGGAAGTTGACGAAGAGGGATCGACCAACCTACACTGGTGGCTCAAGAAACGTAAATCGGGCCATGGAGGCAAAGGTAAATTGCAAGATATCTCTTTTAATATAATACAATATGAAAATTTATATTATATATGTGTGCATATGGTGAATTGTAGAGAGGTCAGACCGTGGTTCAGGGTGGCACTACAAGCATGTTGACGGATTATTTGCCTGTACACACTTCATCTAGAGGTCCAGTCATGGACGAGCTTCGATATCTCAACACTGGTACTCAGGAGTATTGCGTAAGTGTTAATATTTGTTCTAATTCGAATGAAAATTTATTTTGATAAGTTTAAATTTAAATAGTTTACTTATGTTTGAATGCTTTACATGGTATAGGCGCAAGTGGTGCAATAAGCGGAGGCATCAGGAATTAATTCCAGCGCAGAGACCGATCCGGCCGTGGTGACCCCTGTCTTAGACTGCGTACATGAAAGGCACCATGGTGGTTGGGAGAGAGGCCTGGGAACAGGTCCCAACAGATCCCACCTGAAGTTGTCCTTCTCTCCGACGGTTACTTCTGGTACCCTACGCGAGCAACGTCTGGAACAGCGGTTGGACGAGCTGACAGCCGAATTCCGTACTTTTCAGTAGTCAATGGTACGTATACACACATACATATACACACACCTAAAAAAAAAACACACACATACACACACATAAACACACACACGTACACACATACACATACAGAAGCATATACACACACACACAAAAACAAGGCCAAACCGTAATTCATCATCATTCTCGTCTACATTGAACTCTTGTCAAATCAAACCCTACTATATTATGTTTTGATATGAATTATAGAATATGTAAAACATAATTTAGATGATACCACACGGGGTAATGACCTACCCCCCCCCCCCCCCAAAGAAATTCTATATTGTTTGTGAAATCTATGATTATGATTTTTATTTACAATTTGTTAATTAGGTACAAGTTAATTAGTTAAAAAACAAGATTTTCAAAATGAGATATTTAAGAAAATACCCTTAAGCTTTAAGAAAATACCCTTAATTCTAAGATTCAGCGGGTAGTGTAGTGAAAAGTAACAATAGTTAAAAATATTTTAGTGGAAAAGCAACAACGGTTAAGGGTATTTTAGTGTAAATAAGTAAAATTGAGCATATGAGGTTTTTTTAAAAAAAATTTAATGATAGTATAGTGAAAAACAACAATGGTTAAGGGTGTTTTAGTGAATTTTACAATAATTTAGTTAATTTAAGAAGATGAATCATTTAGTTAAATTTTCAAGGTATTTTAGTGAAAAACAACAATAGTCAGGGACGTGTGTGTATGTGTGTGTACACATACACATACACATACACATATACGCGCGCGCCACACTCACCGACACACATACACACATTCGGACACACACATATAAACAAGTCCAAACCCTAACCCTAAATCCTAAATTACTCAATCTTTTAAATTTTACAGATTCAGCAGGCCACTGCTGCGACTCTAGCTCCGCAAGCCACTACGTCGGCTGTGGCTCTGGCTCTCCAAGCCACTACTTCGGCTGTGGCTGTGCAGGCTACTCCTTCGGTTCCGGCTTCAGCTCCGCATGCCGTTGCTTCGGCTCTGCATCCCACTAGTTTGGCTTCGCAGCCCACCCTTATTCCTAACGTTCCAGTTTTCTATCTTTTGTCGGTCCGGGGCTACAACGAAGACCAGCTATGCCGGATTTCCCAGATACTTGGAGATGGAGCATTTGGACCGAGCCAGTAGCGATATATGTACTATATTTGATACGTATCGTACATCTTGGATATTGTTTGTTATATGTCTTGATTTTACATTTTGATTGGTTATTTCGTTATATATATTATGCATGGGATGTTTTGGATAAATATTTCCGTATTCCTGGGTGCTATATATATTATCTTGCACAGGACAGAAAGAAAACGGGAGAACCATTTTTAAATTTTTTAAATTCCCCTACGGCTATGACCGTGGGGGCAAGTTATGCCCCTACGGTTGAAACTTGCTTCCTTCAAGAAACAAAATAATGATTTAATAGTTTCTTTTGCTAAGTTTTAAAAATACACGAAACGATTGATCCTTTACTAAGCAAAGAGATTTTTTTTAAATAAAAGAGATATTAATCTTAAAACTTCGAAGATTCAAAAATCCTCTTCATTTAAAATTTTCAACCACTATTCTAAATATAAATCTAGTCCCATGGGTACATCTAATCACACTTGTCACTATTGTGGTGCAAATAGTCACTTTGCATATTCTTATGAATTGAAAAGAAATATATTTTTATATACCAATTTGAAATGGGTTCCCAAAATTTACCCTCATAAATTCAAGTTAGTTTGGGTACCAAAATACACACCTACATTTTCTTTTGTAGGTATTGAGAATTTGAAACTAAGAAGAATTCAACAAAGGTAAGCACCACTATGCGGGTGTAATAAGGTATATACTTTAACACAATGAGAACATTGTTTGATTTAAGTGTGTGTGTGGGGGGGGGAGGGGGGGTTGTACAAAAATTTTCTATTATTTTTAGGTTCTTTAAAAAACTTAGAAAATTTTGAACATGAGAATTAAAAAGTGAAAATGTATATAAAAGGGAGAAATAGAATTTTAGGAAAATAAGAAAAAAAGATGGTCAAATGGATCTAGTAATAAGTTGTCATGAGCCCGTTCCCAAAAGGCTAGTATCATGAAGAAGTTGCTAGGTTTGAGAAGATGTAAGTAGAGGCTATTTTTAAGTCCAAACATTTGAACGTTGATACCCTATTTTACGCACATGTACACATCTTGAAGTTTATGATAGTAGAAGAGACATGTCATGCTCTTGTCTGTAATGCCCTAATACGGAAAAAAAATTTAATATCACCCAAAAAAATGAATATTGTCTTGCAATTATCAAGGTAGCATAAAAAAAATTCAGCAAGGGTGCTTCATCACCTAGTGACTTAGACTAACTGGTTTAGGATCATTTGATGTGCCTTAGGTGTTGCAAGGTTAAGATACTGCTATTTACTCCCAATAAGTGATCACATTCGGTAATCGGCTGGTTAGTGCCTCATGAAGTATTAACGGCGGCATGAAAAATGTGGGAACAAATTCATCAATTTGATATGCCGATTAAAAAAGTAATACGGAGCTAAGGTCAAGAGTATGAGGGCTTGAATTGAATTCTCCGAGTGTAGCGATGATTTTTTTACACACACGTAGGGGTATATGATCATGTTTGGAAGAAAAATAGGTAGGAAAGATTGGAAGAATGATGAGAAAGTAATTTTCGGCATAGATCAAAGTCTATTAAGGTATGGTTCATGACGACTGAAAATCTAATAAAGTTTAAACTCTTATTTTTCTTATCTATTTCTATTTTTATATATAGTTTTCATTTTCTTATTTTTGTTTCCTTTATTTTCTTTTAGAGGAATAAAAATAGGAGTAGGATTTAGTTAGATAGTATTTTAGTTTAATTTAAAATTTGAAACCCAAGATTTGTTGGGTTACGCCAGCGTCCCGGTCATCAATCCATGGCCAAATGCGGAACAAAAACTTTTAGAAACCGGCGCTAACGGAACCCGAGTCTACGGATTGACCCATAAGCCCTAGATAACAAAACATGTAAAGTAGTTTAGAGAGCTTATACCAAACAATCCGAGTCCTTCGGTCTTCAACCTCTGCTCCAAGCTCATCGTGGCTTCCTTGATCATGTTTGATCTCCGGTCTCCCCACAATGAAGAAGATCCAAGTCGAGGGTTAGTAATACGAGCTTCGACCTCAATACCGAAGTAACTCGGTTATCTAGTTTGCTAGCCTAGATAGCCAAGATGAAGTAGAGAATGTGTGTGATTAGATTGTCTCAATACATCCTAGGTTTCTCAACACATGAGACATATAAGATGGAGGTTGAAGAAGATGCCATGAGGTGAAGAAAGTGTGAGCTCAAGAAAAAAACAAGTGAGGAAAATGGCTTGAGTGTGTTGTGTTATATTTGTTGTGAGCAATTAAAGAAATCACCCCATGAAAAATATCTGCTACCCACTTGCCAAATATCTCACAACTCTCTTAAAATATCAAGCATGGCACATGATACTTCATGAGTCACTACATGACTCACACCATGAGTCACTAAGTGCATATGCTATAATCAATGCCAAAAAAATGAGTCACACTTTCTTTTCACAATAAAAAATTTAAACCTAAATGTTTTAATCCATAAAAAGAAATGGCAAGCTCTAAAGTAATCTTGTAACGAATTACAAGAATACCCCTCATCCATTTATACATACCTGCATTCGTATTCCGACTGAATACGAATACAACGAGACGAAAATAATCCAATAATATAATACTAGGATCCGGTTTAAACCAAATCCCACTAGTATTATCCATCCGAACATCATTCGTGCACAAGTACACGTATGTGATTGAACCCTGCCATAAAACCATACGGCCTCTACAACGTTTCACCCGAAGCAGTGAAACTCTCTGTGTGGGACTCTAAAGACTGGTCAATACGCTGGTAGTGGGTTTAACCACAAGCACGTCAGTGGCACTAGCTATACGTAACGGCTACCCAGGTATTGAGCGAAAGGGAGCCGACGAGAAAACTCATCCTGAAACCCTACTGAGCCTGATAGTGACAATATCTGTACAGTCCGGTCCGTCCGTCTATGAGTATCGCATATCGAGTCTAGGGGGTGGATAAAGTCAGACCCCCTAATAACTTGACATTTAGTGTTGGTATGAAACCTATCACCACCTGAGAAACTACCGATCCTAGATCGGTAATTCTCGACTCCCTTGGCCAAGAATTTCTGGTGATGGCCACCCGTGCACTCCATGGCATCAACCCCCAATACCGGGTGAGACGAATCCCTTGACGATCCGCTCACTGCCTCCATGTGGCTTGGGACTGTACCCAACTAAAACCTGTTTGCACGATTCCTTTGAGCCGTGGTAGGGTAGTAATCAAAGCACAGAGGGAACTCACACGAGACAAATGACGATCTTAGGTCGATAGACTAACCTGTACACAAATCACCATGGAACTGCTATCTGACAATAGGTATAATACCAACTAGCATGTGTTGGATATAGTGCCCTCAAAATCAATTATTGGATCGCAGGTACGTGATTGCAATGATTGAGGGAGGACCTATACCGATATGAAAGTCTTGCTCGAGATGATAGTATACTATCTGGTTTGTCTTTATCATCGTTTACATGCTTTAGTTCTCTATTGCATGTTGATACAGCCCATAGGATTCTTGCTTGACTGCCAGCAGTATGATGGCGATCATATACGTGGGAGCTGGGGGTCTGTAAGCACATTCTTAAAGTGTCCCTAGTCGTAGGAGTTTCGAGACAGGGCATCGATACTCCAGAGTAGACTAGTGTATACAGTCGAGACCCCGACGAGGGGCAATGGCCGGTCTCACAAGCCATTGGTGTCAGTTGGTTCACCTAAGATGTATACAGGTGCTCATTGCGTTATGAGTACACCGGATAGGACTCGCCGGGAACATGCTAGTTGGTATTATATATATCGTCAGATAGCAGTTCCCTGGTGACATGTGTACAGCTTAGTTTATCGACCTGAGATCGTCATTTGTCTCGTGTGAGTTCCCACCGTGCTTTGATTACTACCCTACCACGCTCAAAGGAGACGGGCAAACAGGTTTTAGTTGGATACAGTCCCGAGCCACATGGAGGCAGTGAGCAGATCGTTGGGGATTCGTCTTTCCCGGTATTGGGGGTTGATGTCGCACAGTGCACGGGTGGCCATCACTAGAAATCCTCGGCCGAGGTAATGGAGAATTACTGATTTGGATCAGTAGTTTCTCAGGAGGTGATGGGCTTTATACCGACACGAATTATCGCGTTATTAGGGGTCTGACTTTATCCACCCCCTAGACTCGATATGCGATACTCTTAGACGAACGGACCGGACTGTACAGATATTGTCACTGTCAGGCTCAGTAGGGTTTCTGGATGAGTTCGCTCGTCAGCTTCCCTTCCAATCAATATATAGGCAAACGTTACGTACAGCTTGTACCTCTGACGTGCTAGTGGTTATACCCAGTGCCAGTGTGTTGATGAGTCATTAGAATCCCCTACAGACCGTTTCCCAAGTTCGGGTGAAACGTTGTAGAGGCCGTATGGTTTTATGGCAGGGTTCGGAAAATGCACGTGCGTTTACGCACGTGTCATATTTCGGGCAGATAATACTGGTGGGCTTTGATTTAAGCCGGATTCGAGTATTATACTGTGTAGATATAATATCTTTGTCTCAGTTGCATTTGTATTCGGTCGTAATACAAATGCGGGTATGTTTATACTGTTACGGGATTATCCTGAAATTCGTTTCAGGATCGCTTTTGGAAGTTGCCAGTTTCCAGTTTTCTATCACCCGTATTTAACATTCGGTTAAATGCGGATTTATCTTTTCGTCTTGAGGGTGAGTCGTGGTTCTAGAAGGTTCTAGATTTGGTGATAAGGCTTGTGACTCATTCATAGCATTAATTGAATGGTGACTAGGTTAATGACTAGGTTAGTGATTCATAGTTTGCATTTGATGGTTTGGTGATGTGTTAATATGACTCACTCATTCATTTATTCTTATGGTCACCATTTATCCTCCTACATTCACCTCCCCCCTCTTTTAAAGTGGCCGGCCCCCTCTTGCAAAAAGATATGGTTGTTAATTTGGGAAAATATGATAGTTATTGGGCTCATGGAAATTAAGTATACTCATTCTTTCATTTTCATCCGATCCAAAAGGTAACTTCATTAACCGTTCGTCCATAGCTTTGGATGTAACGAGACAAAGTGTTCTACTCATTCTCTACATCAATTTTAGTCATCTTTCTTAGCAAACTTGATGATCGAGTTGCCTCGGTTCAGAGGCAAGAGCCCGTTTAAAGATCCGTCGATGCGGTGCCACCTGGACGAGAAGACTGGAGATTCAGGAGATCTGAGCAGCCGCAACAAAGCGTGGGATGATGGTTGAAGACCGAAGGACTCGGATCGTTCGGTATAACATTTCTATCCACTTTGCAGTTTGTTAGTTTAGCTTTAATGGCAGATCTGGGTTATAGTACGCGATAGCGCCAGTCAAAAAGTTTTTGTTCTGCATTTGGCGTCTGTTAGGCGGCCGGGACGCTACCGTGGACTAACAGTGGTATCAGAGCCTCACCATTAAGTTTTACTAACTTGTGCTAACACGTTTAAAATATCGATCGAACGGATTTTCGAAAACTACAATTTTTCTGTACAAAGTTTCTGTCGATTTTAAATCAGGCCTAAAAATTATTTTGAGTATCACAGAAAATTAAGCAGGCTTTTTGAAGCATTCTGGTAAAATTTGGGCACGTGATCCCACAGTACTGCCGGGGATCCGCGATCAAAGCTAGGGTTTGACCGCGGAACCGCGGCCAGCATGTGGGAACAGTGATCCAAATTTTTCCAGAGAGTTTTACATGGGAAATTTTGGTTTTTGGTATATTTCTTTTGGGCCCAGTTTTTGTTACTGTACCGCAGATGTTTGTGGGGCCCACTTTGGGATATTTGGTCGAACGAAATTTAAACGTGTTAGTTTACAGTACTTATATTATATCTCCGACCGGGAATGCCATTCGAGCGGTAAATTCGTCTAATTGCTATAGCTCTTTTAGACGGATTTGCGAACGTGACATTCGCGTTGATGTTTTGTGTTGTGCTGTGATGTTGCGGATGTGTCGTGGTGGATAGCGGGGTGCAATGATAGTGCTGTTTGGATTTATTTGTACATTTGATATTGTGGGGCGAGTGTCCAACATGTGGACAGCCGTCACTGCCTGTTTGTATAATATTCTTTTGGGGCACGACCGGGCTAAGGTCGATGTACCCATTGTATATATTTTTATTTCTGTACTAGGTTTACCCCGCGACGGAGTGCATGGATAGCCGGGTTCTGGAGGGCAACGGGTCCGTATCTCATGGCTTTGAGAGGCAGAGGGGCCTCACTCTAGAATTGGCAGACTATTCGCCGCACTCATAGAGGGTATAGGTTGACCTAAGGAGGGGTGCTCAAGTTACCGGATTTCGTGAAGTGCCGGGTGGTCCATTCACTTTGCTGTAGGGGACTGCCTCTCTTCAGGTTTTGGCAGGTAACTTGCCGCACCCGTAGGGGTCTAGGTTTCATTGCACAGGCTATCCACACGACCAGGGGAACGTCGGGTTTCAGTAGCGGCTCTGTGAAACCCGGGGATCCCAGATTATCTGTATTGTTCTGTGATGCTTATTACTTTTGTGTAATGTTGCATATTATCACGCCTGGAGCGATTACTGTATATTGGTATATATACTATTAGATGTTGTATTTATTTTACACCCGTGCTAGTCCAGTCCCCGCTCTGTCGTTAGTTAAGTAACCTAACGGGTAATGACGGGACCCAGTGGCGAATGCGGATGGTATATACGTACATTTTATTTTTCGTTCTTTTCTGGTGTGATTAAATGATGGGACTGTATTGATTCTGATCAATACAAGGATAAAACAAACCTATATTTGATGTTGTTGGAACAGTTTTAAAAAGTGTTATTACAAAGATGTTTCCTTTTGTTTTGCACAGTAATATTCAGTTGGAATATCCTGCTCCTCATTCGACGAGGCAAGGGCTGATATCCCTTCACCGGGAGAGACCCTTTGGGCAGAAGTTTGCGTCAGGGTAATAACTTCATTATAGTCGATTACAAGTTGCTTTGCATCGAGGTATTCAGTTAGAATATCCTGCACCTCATTCCACGAGGAAAGAGCCGAGATCCCTTCACCGGGAGAGACCTCTTTAGCAAAGGTTTTCGTCACTATATTTTTATAAACAGCTATCCAGTTCCTTCAACGAGATCAAGTTCATTACGTTAAAGGTTTTTCGCCAAAAACCAGCCGTAGCCCTCCATCATTTCTTATGGATAGTCAGTAGTATTCAAGCTATGTTTGTTGGCCCTTAGTCAAGGCATAGTGTATGGTAGCTGCTGGGTATTCATTTGTTGCATAGATAGATGCGTTAGTTTGGGACAGTCGTATTACTTTGTTGGCCCTTAGTCAAGAGTATGTACGGGTGGGTTCAAATCAACCTGGATAATGACGGGAAGAACTTGACATGTGACTTATGATTTGTTGGCCCTTAGTCAAGGTCATAAGAGTATGAGGTAAAAAATCATATCGGGAGTTTCAAATATAAAATGAAACTTGCCAGGCATGCGCATACCTTCTGGAGTGTGATAACTTGAGTGGCTTTCATCAAGTTATCATGCGATGAGAGTTGGATCCCGATTCCCACTGATGAGTTGGTTTACTTTTCGGGTGATCCCGATTGATTCTTCTTTTAGGTTTGGAGGAGAATTTGACAGTACAGTGGGAGGTTTCCTGATTAGATAAAGTGATAACCATTCTGATCTAGGTTAGAGTGCACACAGAGTATTTCTTTTCTCTCTCTCTTTGGTAGCGACCTTTGATCGACCCTAGACTATGACTCAGTGACCAAGTTGACCGAACCTTCTTAAAATACTGGCTTTTGGATTGTCTAAAGTTGCATAAGTCATTGCCGCTCCTTCTTTTACCCTTTTTATTTCTCAGAACACCCCGTATTACTACGGACATCCACTTCCATTGGATAGATCCATCGTATGGTTATATACGAACTTGAAGGGACTTCTTCGAGGATGGATCCAGGTTCAGGAGAAATCGAATTGAATTATTCAGTTGTCTTTTATTATCACCTTCTCCCAGGTTGCGAGGGCTCCTTAGTTTAGGAGAGTACACCTATTACGTTTATTGGATAGTCTTATTCCAAACCATAAGCTGGTGCTGAAAGGTAGGGAATGAAGAAAACCAATTAGCTTGAGTAGGGTGTATAGAAGGTAATAACTAAAGACAAAATAAAGGGATTAGAAAGAGGGCAAAGTAAATTGCGACTGTTATCATTCACGACCAAACCGCGTACTTCATCGCCACTTCTATTTCACCTTTGCTTTTTTCCTCAGTTCGGGAGAAATTGAATAAGGTATTATTCAGTTGTCTTTTATCATCACCTTCTCTCAAGTTGCGAGTACTCCTAGGATTAAGAGAGTACACCTATTATGCTTACTGGATAGTTTTCTTCCAAACCATAGGCTGGTGCCGAACGGTAGGGAAGGAAGAAAACCATTTAGCTTAACGATAGTGTACAGAAGGTAACGACTAAAGACAAATAAAGGGATTTGGAGAGAAGGCAAAGAAATATACGGTTAAAGTCATGAATAGGATTATGGAAGAGGCATTACTAGGAATACCAGGATACCCCTACGAAACATTTTCATGTTTCAGTGCATTGTTAAAGGAAAACTGATTTCCCGATTAGATACTTACTCCAGGGTATGTATTTACCAGGTATGATTCTCACATCTGTATAGTTTTACAGATGAAGAGTGGGAGTAGGTTATTGGGAATAAGGTGATCATCCTCATTATATCGAAATTCGTTGTAATTGGTGATATTTGAGGAAGTCGCCTGAGTTTTTGCCGGACGGCATGTATTTGGTTTTTGAATATCCGTTGTTGTGCACCAATTTCAAAATGATATATCTGTACGTTTATTTTTATAAAGTGAGATATAACTTTTTGAAATTATATCCGTGACATTTACCTATTTCAGTTGACGATTGGGTAAGGAGCATTGAACAACGGAGTAGTTCTTAACCATAAGTACAGTTTTCAACCTACATGCACTCAGGTTTTGAGTTATTCGACTCAGCGGACTTATACAGAGTATTGTATGTTATCCAGAGTCCGTCAGGACAAAGGGGTTGGTCCTCGTACTATGTTCTGTTTACTTATGACTTCTCTAGATTTTAGACAAGTGTTTCGTAGAAATACAAGGTCTAAGTTTTGAGAAGTTGTGGGTATAAGAATAAAGTAGAGAACCAGATGTCACAAGTATCGGGATTCTTCAAAGAGATCGAAGATGTAGATTCTTGTGATTGGTATTCAGATGATATTAATGGTTTTGAGAAGCTTGTTTCTCTTTCAGGTTACTCATAATTGGATAGATTCCTAAGTTGAGTAATGCTGATTAGCCTTTCTCCATTGAGTTGATATACACTGGAGACAATTGCATGATTAGAATCTGGTTCCAATTAAATAAGTGCCAAATGTTTCTATATTGGATATAGAATGGTTCATATCTTAACGATATTAAGGTATGGGGAGTTGTCCAGCTTATGCTTAAAACCAGACTCTGGATAACTCAAGGCACGTTTCTGTAATGGCAGTTTGTGGGTTGACCCTGGCTTTGACGAGGGTTGATTTTCTACCATCTGGAAGGTCAATAGTGATATTGTTCTTGACTCGCCACAGTTTTAGTAAAATGGATTTTTTCATAAAACAGTAGTGGGAGTATGGTAGAAGTGGGAGTGATTCCAGAACCGCAAACGATTACGGAAAATTTAATAGGACCTATATATTCAATCAGGTTAGGCATTCCATTAGCCACTCCGCAGATATGGTGGGTAATCTCAGACACCCGAGAGGTACTCCGGTAGCCTCAAGGACGGTGACAGGGAGGTTCTTGTTTACCCAGACTTGACACTACTGTTGTTCCAGACTGTGAGACCCGGCAGGAGGATAAGTATAGCGTCGTTCTAAACTATCTTTAGAAGTGTACGTATATATTATTCTGCCAGAGGGTTGTTGTGGTCAGTGGGAGCAGCGGAAGCACAGTGCGCAAGTAGCTTATGTCTATTTATAGGCTTGAGCAGATATAGCTGAGATTAGATCATCTAATTTTTGATGTGAAAGTCATGTGTTTGACTTCATCAGAATAGGGGATGGATCTGTTAAGAAGGTAGTAGGATGTGATGTCCTGGTTTTTGGATGACATACATAGAGTAGGAAGTAAAATTCCTATACTACAATCGGTTGTACTGTGGTCGTCTCACAGTTGTTTCTCCAGACAGGATATGAATATAATATTTGACATTCTGGTTACTAGATTTATGGTTTTAGATCTAGATTTGGGTAGTTTCCCAATGTGGGTACTTTGACTGCATTCTAATAGTATTTTAGAATAGATGACTCCTAGCATGGTGAAGTACCTGCAGTTGATGGAGTCACCCTCTCTAAAGGTGTCTTACAGACTAAATGAGAGAGGGATGTACATGATTGGCAGATCACTTGCTTAGGCAATTGAGTCAATCGTGAAATATCAAGTACCACACCAGATGTTTGTTTTTGCACTAGATGCGATAAGAGTATATTAATCCAATCCTGGAGAACCATTAGGAAGCAGTTTTAGAACATGAATGGATGTTTTATGGAATTGATAATGGCAGCCTCCTTGAGGAGACGGTTATCATTCCAGGCTTCCAAGGTGACCTGGATGACAGAGTGATTGTCAGAGTTATAGTTTTCTTTCTGACGAGGGACAGTATTATGGACAAGTGGTCCAAGAGGATACTGTGGGAGGCATGGTACGCGATACTGATTAGGTTCAGTTATCAATACAGTCTAAGAAGTTTGGATTTGCAGTTCATTTATGAACTAGGTGCCATCATATATCCAGACATATTCTAAGACAGGTATTACTCAATTCGGGAGATGGTTTTTCTCTGTGAACTTGAGATTAAGAGAGATACAGAAAGAAACATCAGGACGGATCCACTCACTGAAGCTATGAGTATGCGATATCGCAATAATTGCCTTAAGTGCAAGTGGGAGATTGTTGGATATAGTGCCCTCAAAGTCAATTATTGGATCGCAGGTACGTGATTGCAATGATTGAGGGAGGACCTATACCGATATGAAAGTCTTGCTCGAGATGATAGTATACTATCTGGGTTGTCTTTATCATCGTTTACATGCTTTAGTTCTCTATTGCATGTTGATAGAGCCCTTAGGATTCTTGCTTGACTGCCAGCAGTATGATGGCGATCATATACGTGGGAGCTGGGGTCTGTAAGCACATCCTTAAAGTGTCCCTAGTCGTAAGAGTTTCGAGACAGGGCATCGATACTCCAGAGTAGACTAGTGTATACAGTCGAGACCCCGACGAGGGGCAATGGCCGGTCTCACAAGCCATTGGTGTCAGTTAGTTCACCTAATATGTATACAGGTGCTCATCGCGTTATGAGTACACCGGACAGGACTCGCCGGGAACATACTAGTTGGTATTATATATATCGTCAGATAGCAGTTCCCTGGTGACATGTGTACAGCTTAGTTTGTCGACCTGAGATCGTCATTTGTCTCGTGTGAGTTCCCACTGTGCTTTGATTACAACCCTACCACGCTCAAAGGAGACGTGCAAACAGGTTTTAGTTGGGTACAGTCCCGAGCCACATGGAGGCAGTGAGCGGATCGTCGGGGATTCGTCTCTCCCGGTATTGGGGGTTGATGTCGCACAGTGCACGGGTGGCCATCACTAGAAATCCTCGGCCGAGGTAGTGGAGAATTACTGATTTGGATCAGTAGTTTCTCAGGAGGTGATGGGCTTCATACCGACATGAATTATCGCGTTATTAGGGGTCTGACATTATCCACCCCCCTAGACTCGATATGCGATACTCTTAGATGAACGGACCGGACTGTACGGATATTGTCACTATCAGGCTTAGTAGGGTTTTTGGATGAGTTCGCTCGTCAGCTTCCCTTCCAATCAATACATAGGAAAATGTTACGTACAACTTGTACCTCTGACGTGCTAGTGGTTATACCCAGTGCCAGTGTGTTGATGATTCATTATAGTCCCCCACAGACCGTTTCCCAAGTTCGGGCGAAACGTTGTAGAGGCCGTATGGTTTTATGGCAGGGTTCAGAAAATGCACGTGCGTTTACGCACGTGTCATATTTCGGACAGATAATACCGGTGGTCTTTGGTTTAAGCCGGATTCGAGTATTATACTGTGTAGATATAATATCTTTATCTCAGTTGCATTTGTATTCGGTCGTAATACAAATGCGGGTATGTTTATACTATTACGGGGTTATCCTTAAATTCGTTTCAGGATCGCTTTTGGAAGTTGCCAGTTTCCAGTTTTCTATCACCCGTATTTAACATTCGGTTAAATGCGGATTTATCTTTTTGTCTTGAGGGTGAGTCGTGGTTCTAGAAGGTTCTAGATTTGGTGATAAGGCTTGTGACTCATTCATAGCATTAACTGAATGGTGACTAGGTTAATGACTAGGTTAGTGATTCATAGTTTGCATTTAATAGTTTGGTGATGTGTTAATATGACTCACTCATTCATTTATTCTTATGGTCACCATTTATCCTCCTACATTCACCTCCCCCCTCTTTTAAAGTGGCCGGCCCCCTCTTGTAAAAAGATATGGTTGTTAATTTGGGAAAATATGATAGTTATTGGGTTCATGGAAATTAAGTATACTTATTCTTTCATTTTCATCCGATCCAAAAGGCAACTTCATTAACCGTTCGTCCATAGCTTTGGATGTAACAAGAAAAAGTGTTCTACCCATTCTCTACATCAATTTTGGTCATCTCTTTTAGCAAACTTGATGATCGAGTTGCCTCGGTTCAGAGGCGGGAGCCCGTTTAAAGATCCGTCGACGTGGTGCCACCTGGACGAGAAGACTGGAGATTCAGGAGATCTGAGCAGCCGCAACAAAGCGTGGGATGATGGTTGAATACCGAAGGACTCGGATCGTTCGGTATAACATTTCTACCCACTTTGTAGTTTGTTAGTTTAGCTTTAATGGCAGATCCGGGTTATAGTACGCGATAGCGCCAGTCAAAAAGTTTTTGTTCCGCATTTGGCATCTGTTAGACGGATGGGGCGCTACCGTGGACTAACAGCATGTTCCCGACGAGTTTGTCCGGTGTACTCATAACCTAATGAGCACCTGTATATATCTTAGATGAACCAACTGACACCAATGGCTTGTGAAACCGGCTACCGCCCCTCGTCGGGTTCTCGATCCGTATACACTAGTCTACTCTTGGAGTATCGATGCACAGTCTCGAAACTCCCACAACTAGAGACATTTTAAGGATGTGCTTATAGACCACCCAGCTCTCACATATATGATCGCCATCAAACTGCTGGTAGTCAAGCATGAATCATAAGGGCTCTATCAACATGTAATAGTGATCTATAATGTCACCTGAAATATGTACATGATGATAAAGACAAACCAGATAGTATACTATCATCTCGAGTAAGACTGTCCTACCGGTATAGGTCCTCCCTCAATCATTGCAATCACGTACCTGCGATCCAATAATTTACTTGAGGGCACTATAGCCAACAAGATTCGCTCGAGGACTAGCAAAAGATACGTGTGGAGGTATTTGATTGGTGTAATTTATTTCATATTTTTCTAACTCATTTATCATTTTATTATTATATTTTATGCTTTTCTGGGTATCTTTTGTGAATTATTACAGATAACAGGGTTCGGAAGCAAAAAGATGAAAAATTGTGCCAAAATGAGGATTACGTGCGTATAATGGAGATTTAAGGGAATTATTCAGAAAATCAAAAGATAATTTACAAATTTGGAAATATCATTACAAATCAGCAAAGGTTGTAACAAATAGAGGTGAATCAATCATCATAACAACAAATCAGTTGGAGAAACCAAATCAGATCAAAAGCAACAAATCAACCTGCCTAATTATATGCCAAATTTGGGAACAATTCGGAGATCCACGCAAGCATAGAAATACAGAGAGATATTCAAGATTTTATAAGCTAAAAAGTCATCTAAATTGAAGATAAAACCATAAAAAAATTCTAGAGCCACGAAGCCAAAAAAACGACAGCGGATCAGCCGTCGATTTTGGGTCGTTCGATGAGAATTTTTTATGGGCACGATCGTCTTTCTATATAGATTAATATGAGATGTAAGTTTCGTCTTTTGAAGATTCTAATGGCTCGCAACAGTATCCAACAGAACAATTACATTAGAATATCATAGTTGTTAGCAAGTAAATTCTCTTGTATCTTCTATTACTTGTTCTTCAATCTTCCTTAGCCCTATATAAGCACTTGTATAGCCCTAGGGTTTCATATCTCTCTCTTGGCAATAAACTCTAGGGTTTTTTTTTGAGTGATCAACCCCAATGTAAGTAATTTTTATGAATAAATTTTTTCTTTATTTTAATATGAAGCGTAACTAATTTATCTTTTAGGATTTTGTATTTATTTACTCTATTTAGTTGGATGTTATATTGCTTTCTTTTCTTACGATTAAATATTAATCTCTTATTATTTAAATTCTTCTAATTAAATTTATCATCTAAAAAACTAATCTTTTTAATGATATTTGACGTCAAAAAAGAAGATTAAGGGAAGATGATAATACCAAGAAACTTATTAAGTTAAATGATAGGTTGACACCCTAGAGATCTAATAAGAGAAGGTAAGAGACGAGTTTAATTAAAAGAAATTAAAACTAGGTAGTTAAGGGTGATCTAAGCTATTCGATAAGATTATAGAAGTAGATTGATCACCTACTGTTATTAATCAAAAATTAAACGTAGATTATTTTTAATTTACTAGAAAAAGTATTTTAATATTGCTATCTAAATGATAGTTTTATATGATTAATAGAAAACATATTAAATATAGATTTAGAAAAGAAGTGTCATCTTTTAAACCAACCAATAGAGATAAATAAATACAAAATCTTATATTCTTCTATATTCATAAAAAAAACCATTTTTATTTGCACTTTTAAAGAAAATCTAACTCTTTAATTTAGTTTAAAAGTAATTAACACACCTCTCTGTGGGAACGATCCTCAAGTACAATTGCGATAAGCTGTATACTTACAATTAAATTTCGAGACTAATAAAATACCCATCATTTGTGGAGCGGATTTTCTATCTCGCAGAATCTTAGGGGATGTATTATATATCTGAAACTTGAAGTCTTGAGTCCTTTATATAGTAAAGGAAAACTATCAATTAGTTTGAGAAAATCTCTCATTGAGAGATATCAATCGATTTAATTGATCCTAAAGATCACTTGGGGAATTTTATTCACCATGGGATCTTTGATCCAGTGGTTTTCTGTTTGACAGAAGATATCTCTTGTTAGTTTTAATAAGATTAGGAAAATATTTTCCTAACGTAGAATTTAATTCTATCTTCTGATTTGATTGGTGATACTATAATCACCGTTGGATTTTAAATCCAAAAGCTCTCTGTTTAACAGAGAAAATCTTTTTATATTAGAAAGATTAAGGGAAATATTTCCCGAATAGAATTTAATTCTATATAGAATTTAATTCAATTGGAAGCCAGCGCTTCAAGATGATGCGCTCACGTGGATATCACGTGAGTGCTGTCATATGCATATATGACAGCGACGCTCACATGAATATCATGTAAGGCTTTTATAGGTGTTGGGGTAAAAATTTGCACCCCCGGTTGACTGAGTCAAAGTCAAGGTCAACCCCAAGCCAGGTGGGCCCAAGCCCAGGTTAAGCGGGCCCATGCCCAAGTCGAGCCCGCGGCCAGCCTCCTCCATGCCAAAATATAGATCATGTAATAAATAATTTTTTATGTAATTTTTATCCATGAGTGTATGCAAAATGGGCATAAAGCCAAATTTTTGTAAGCCCATGGCTTATGTGCAAAAAGAAATGGCACATGAGCCATGGGATGGCTAAAATGCCATTTTTGTAAAGCCCAAGGGGCTATATGTAAAGTGTACAGCCTATAAAGGTAAGGATAATGAAATATCTCAACAACTTTTCTCTCTCCAAAAAATTTTAGATCTGAGAACTTTTCTCCTTCTTCAAGGTTCCAAAACCTTCTTCTTTCTTTTGAATTAAATCAAGAGTTTTACTCTTCATTTTATAAAACTAAATAGTTTTTCACCACAAAACCCATAAAGGGGAACTCAGATCTTCCATTAGATCTCAAAAAGAAGAGATTTTTAAAATCTCATATCTCCTGATCTTCAAGATCCAGCAACCAGAAGAGAAAGCAGAAGATGCTCTTTCATCAACCCCAAAACATCTTAGGAGTTTAACTCCACTCTGATTTCTCTTTTGAGAATTTCTGAGGCTAAAAGCCTTTTTTTCTCGCCGGCGCCCAAGTGCTCAAGCGCCAAGCGCCCACGTGCCGACGCGTGGCGCGCTAGCGCTCAAGCGCAAACCGCCCACGTGTTGACACGTAGCGCGCTTGCGCTCCAGCGCCCTGCGCTTAAGCGCAAAGCGCCCACGTGCCGACACGTGGCACGCTAGCGCCTAAGCGCACAGCACCGAAGCGCACAACGCTCAAGGTGCTGACCCCTCGCGTCCTTTGGGCGCTTTTTCCCTTTTTTAATATATATACATGTATATATATGCAAAGATACACACACACACTCCACAACACTGTCCCCCCCAAAAAAATTTTTGGGCCGAGGCGCTGCCCCGCACCCCGTAAGGGGGCTGCTATCCCCTTTAACCCCCAGCCCGCTATCCGGGTAGCGGGACCCCCGTAAAAATTCTGCGTGGCTCCCGATATATCCAAACCCCCTCCAAAACAACACATACATACACTGCACATTGAGTTCACATGACGAGTTTAACCCGTTAATCGGAGGTTCTCTTGCCCCAAAAGGCGAGGGGTAATTAACGGCAGCTTAGTCCGCGGCTGCCGGAGATTCGGATCCCCACAATCAATAAACCCCCACCTATCCTAGGCAGGGGGAATCTGTAGTACGCCTGACAAGTGCATGCGTATTTCCATCTCAATAGGGTGACGAAAAACACCCTACAGATTCTGGCACGCCCGTTGGGACCAATCTCTCCTTCCATATTTCGGGTTAAACGTTCATGCGAACTCAATCAATATACATATCTGTATTTATACTAAAATAATGCTCTTTCATGCAGGTTTTCAAGCGATCACTTTCCAACAATGTCTCCAAAGATGAACTTAGCTCTCGATACAGCTCCCATATCCTACACGATGAAGATAGACTCCAGGACGGTCCTTCCGGCCAGTCTCGGGCAACAATGGGAGGAGGAGTCGCTACCATTTGGCTCTATTATGTTCGTGTCAGCTAACGCCGTCCCAGCTCCTCAAGCTCCGGTAACAGACAAACCGGTCTCAAAGGGGAAGAGGACAAATGTGGTGGTCTCGAAGGCGCCCCAACTCAAACGCAAGTCGGTGTTTGAGCGGCTCTCCTTGGCCCCGGCTGGGGGCAAGGCCATCAACACCAACAAAGCAACAATGTATCTCGAGCAAGCTCCGGCGGTGCCCCTGACAACTGCTCGATCGGGTGTCTTCTCTAAGCTCCCCGCTAATCGACTCACGGTGGCTTCCCAGGAAATAGATGCCCGCCAAGCCCTTGAAATTGAGAAGCTAAGGCAGAAAAGGCTTAGATATAGAGCCAACAGAAGGGCTAGGGCTCCTGCTATGCTGAACCTCATGAGGTCCGAGGAACAGGGTTACCCCGCCAAAGATGAGGGGATGGCTGAATGTGTTATCCACACCGTCTACATGGTGGGAACGCGTCCCAGCGACAACCTTCGTAGCAAAAACAAGGATGGGGCCACCACATCTCAAATCCAATCAGGCTTGAATGTGGTTGCCGCTTCCCAAGAACAGCCGCCTCCGCTGGGTGATGAAAACCCTTTCGATGAGGATGATAAGCAGAAAGACCCTTCGGTCCATGAGGAGTCGGGCTCGGAAAGCGAAGATGAGCCAATCTTCCGTCCTAAGAACGCAGAGCAACAACTTCTCCAAGAGCTCCGAAAACAGCTCAGAAGTAAAGATAAGGAGATGGCCAAACTTTACTCCAAAATTGACGACTTGACGAATGTCGTCTTGCAGCTCATGGCCCGACTTGCCTCTCAGCCGCCCAATCAAGCACAGGGCTCTGCTCATGAACCAGGAAATGGTGTCCTAAGGCAGCCGACGCCTATTCCCTCAAACCCAAAGGTGGGCGGACCGCATGAAAGTCAGTCGCATCCTATCTCGGGAAATGTCTTGGCTACCGATGACAGTAGCCCGCTAACTCAAGATCAAATCATGGATTTGGTTTCCAGCAAAGTCAAAACATTGGTGGCCGAAGCCGAAGCGCAAAAAGATATTAGCGGTAGCGGGAGACCATATCCTGCTCAGTGATCTGGTAGAATTTCCCAGCGGCTATGTCATCCCTAATTTCGGAAGATTTGATGGGACGGGAAATGCGAATTAGCACATCGCCCACTTCAAAGCCTCATGCGGGAATACTGGGGGCAACGATGCACTTCTCCTCCGCCAGTTCGTTAATAGCTTGACCGATGTTGCTTTCGACTGGTACGCGAGCATACCGGATGGCTCCGTTACTACTTTCGTCCAAATGGAATCTTTGTTTCGACAAAGGTTCATGAGTGTCAGCGATAAGATCACCATTGCCGAGCTCGTAAGGACCAAGCCAAAGAACAACGAAAGTAGCACAGATTTTATAACCCGATGGCGCAATCTCTCCGTCAAATGTGAACCGCCGATAGAGCAGGACCAATCTGTCAGTCTCCTCGTCGGAAATCTCAACAATTGGATGGCCCCGTTTCTATGCACCGCGGGTCTCAAAACATTCTAAGAGCTGACCAGGAAAGTTCAGATGCTGGAGCGCTTAAAGCAGAAGTCCTCCTCGGATTCCCAAAATAACAATAGGTCCTGGAGAAACCGAAAGGACGATAATCGCAAAAGCGGGAATTCCGACGATTCTGAATCTTTTAACACTTCGGCTAACCGAAATAAGCAAGAGATGAGTGGGCCTAGTGCCAACCAGCCTCGGAAGCCAGTGTTCAGAGAGGGAGGAGAATCTCCACTCAAAGAGAAGCTAGATAAGGTCTATTCCTTCAGAAGGGACAAAATCCGTAAAATATTCAAAGGCGCCCTAAGGAACGGTCTACAACTGCCGGAGTCAAAAAGACCGCAGGAAGCGAATATGACCGACGACCCCAAATACTGCCCCTATCACAGAATGATAGGTCATGCCATTGAGGACTGCTTCGTCTTCAAAGATTGGGTCAAAAAGCAATACAAGGCAGGAGAGATAGAACTGTCTAAAGGCGTGTTGACAAACAATCCAGCTGCGACCGCCAATTTCATACAAACGGAGACTGAAGTTCTTCGTGAAACTGATTCTCTCAAACATCTGCCTTTCTCTGAAAACAATCAACCACCACGTCATTAAACTGGGAACAGTCGACCTCTAAGTCGTTAAACTGGGAATGTAAAAAAAATGTAAATAAACAAAAAATGTGTAAATAAAAGAAAAATAAAGAAAAGCCGAATGATGGGGCAACTCGCAATAAAAATCAGCGAGTAAAAATGAAAATGAAAATGAAAATAAAGCCATAATGATGAGGCAACCGCGAATAAATAGCCGAAATGATAGAGTAATCGCGACCTTCGCGATAAGAAAAGCTGAAATGATAAAGCAATCGCGGTAAAACAAAAACAAAAACAAAAAGAAAAACAACGGCGAATGATGAGTCGCTCCTGGTACCATATCCAGTGCAGCGATGCAGACGCCAACCAAAATCCAATTTCCAAAATTCTACCAGCCCTACGGCCAGTCCCCAAATTGACTACCATATACAATCCATGGGCTCAAATAATTCTCATCATACCCATACCCCACTGTAATCACCAGTTACGCGGCTGGTCTCCGCCTTTGGAATTATGTTCCATTGAGAAGACCCACTCATGTGTCCTCACGATACATGAGGAGAACAAACCTTTGTGGGATCCTTACGACTCACAAAGGAAAAACACACTTGGGAGTCCTCACGACTCCTAAGGAGAAAAGGCACCTACGGGATCCTTACGACTCGTAGGGAGAAAATGCTTTTATGGGACCCTCATGGCCCATAAAATTGAAAAGCCTTAGGTGATAGGGATCTAAACCTGTCTCCTAAGCCATCGATTCCCCAATCCCCAAGTGGCGAATGATGAGTCGCTCCTGGTACCATATTCCAGTGCAGCGATGCAGACGCCTTCCAAAACTCAAATTCCCAATGGCGAATGATGAGTCGCTCCTGGTACCATATTCCAGTGCAGCGATGCAGACGCCAACCAAATTCCAAATTCAATCCCCAAGTAGCGAATGATGAGTCGCTCCTGCTACCATATTCCAGTGCAGCGATGCAGACGCCAACCAAATTCCAAATTCCAAACCCCCAATGGTGAATGATGAGTCGCTCCTAGTACCATATTCCAGTGCAGCGATGCAGACGCCAACCAAATTCCAAATTCCAAACCCCCAAGTGGCGAATGATGAGTCGCTCCTGGTACCACATTCCAGTGCAGCGATACAGACGCCAGCCAAATTCTAAATCCCAACGGCGAATGATGAGTCGCTCCTGGTACCATATTCCAGTGCAGCGATGCAGACGCCAACAAAGTCCCAAAATGTTTTTGGCCCTACGGTCTGGATCATACATCCTGCAAAACCGTATACAATCCACGGGCTTAAAAAAATCCAAGTCTCTCCTAAGTCCTACCGGTGAGACCACATTCAAAGTCCCACCAAAATAAAGAAAAAAAATAAATAAAAATAAAATGAAAAAAATGGTATGTCCACAAGCAAAATGGGCACGGATGAAAACCCGAAAGGGCTCCATGGGTAAAAACAGCAGGACTGCCGGCGAGTTTGTGAAAACCCGAAAGGGCGCAAACTTGTGAAAAAGAGATGAAATACACTCACAAAGTCCTCTAGACTTTGTGAGGAGAAAATCCCCGCGTGAGATCCTTACGACTCACAAAGGAGCAACACACTTAGGAGTCCTCACGACTCCTAAGGAGAAAATACACCTACGGGATCCTTACGACCCGCAGGGAGAAAATTCTTTGTGAGACCCTTACGGGTCACAAAATTGAAAAGTCTTAGGTGATTGGGACCTAAAACCTGTCTCCTAAGCCATCGCTTCCTGATAAACAAACGCATATGATGATTCACTCCTGGTACTATATTCCAGTGTAGCGATGCTGATGCCAAACAAAAAAAAACTAGTTCCCAAGTCCTCCCGGGGCAAATGATGAGTTGCTCCTGGCATTATTCCAGTGCAGCAATGCAGATGCCAAACTAAAACCGAAGTCCTCATATCCACTCATGGCAAATGATGATTCGCTCCTGGTACCATATTCCAGTGTAGCGATGCTGATGTCAACCCAAATCAAATCAAACCAACAACCTCTGCTGCGGAATCATGCTCCGTCCCAGAATTTACCTTGTGTCGAAATCAAGCTTCGTCTCGGTGTATCAGCCTTCCCTGTCGGAATTATGCTTCTGCTCGGAATCAACCAACGACCTCCTCGTTGGAATTATGCTCCGCCTCGGAATCAAGTCAACCTGCAAGCTCTGCGTCGGAATCATGCTTCGTCTCAGAATGTGCACCCCGTGTCGAAATCACACTTCACCTCGGTATATCTGCCTTCCCTGTCGGAGTTATGCTTCAGCTCGGAATCAACCAGCGACCACCTCGTCGGAATTAAGCCCCGCCTCGGAATCAAGTCGACCAACAAGCTCTGTGCCGGAATCATGCTTCGTCTCGGAGTGTCCCCCACGTCGAAATCATGCTTCACCTCGGTGTATCTTCCTTCCCTGTTGAAATTATGCTTCGCCTCGGAATCAAGTCGACCAACAAGCTCTGTGCCAGAATCATGCTTCGTCTCCGAGTGCCCCCCGCGTCGAAATCATGCTTCGCCTTGGTGTATCTGCCTTCCCTGTTGAAATTATGCTTCGTCTCGGAATCAAGTCTGCCAACAAGCTCTGCGCCGGAATCATGCTTCGTTTCAGAGTGTACACCGTGTAGAAATCATGCTTCGCCTTGGCGTATCTGCCTTCCCTGTCGAAATTATGCTTCGTCTCGGAATCAAGTCTGCCAACAAGCTCTGCGTCGGAATCATGCGCCGTCTCAAAATGTACCCCGTGTCGAAATCATGCTTCGCTTCGGAGTATTTGCCTTCCCTGTCGGAATTATGCTTCGCCAGGGAATCAACCCCTGCATCGAAATTATGCTTCGGTCAGAATGTATGCCACTCTTCGGAATGATGCTCCGACCTCTGGAATGATGCTCCGATCCTTAGAATCATGCTCTGCCCTTCGGAATGATGCTCCGAACCCTGGAATCATACTCCGCCCTTCGGAATGATGCTCCGATCCCTGGAATCATGCTCCGCTCATCGGAATGATGCTCCGATCCTTGGAATCATGCTCCACTCTTCGGAATGATGCTCCGATCCCTGGAATCAAGCTCCGCTCTTCGGAATGATTCTCCGACCCTGGAATTATGCTCCGCAAATCGGAATAATGCTTCGATCCTTTGGAATGATGCTCCGATCCTTGGAATTATGCTCCGTGAATCGGAATGATGCTCCGATCCTTCAGAATGATGCTCTGACCCTGGAATTATGCTCCGCGAATTGGAATTATGCTCCGGCTCTTCGGAATGATGCTCCAATCCCTGGAATCATGCTCTGCCCATCAGAATGATGTTCCGATCCTTGGAATTATGCTCCATCCTTTGGAATGATGCTCCGACCCTGGAATCATGCTCCGCTCATCGGAATGATGCTCCGATCCTTAGAATCATGCTCCGCCCCTCGGAATGATGCTCTGATCTCTGGAATCATGCTCCGCTCATCGGAATGATGCTCCGACCCTGGAATCATGCTCCGCTCATCGGAATGATGCTCCGATCCTTGGAATCATGCTCCGCCCTTCGGAATGATGCTCCGATCTCTGGAATCATGCTCCGCTCATCGGAATGATGCTCCGATCCACGGAATCATGCTTCGCTCTTCGGAATGATGCTCCGACCCCTGGAATTATGCTCCACCCTTCGGAATGATGCTCCGATCTCTTGGAATCATGCTTCACGCTTCGGAATGATGCTCCGATCCTTGGAATCATGCTCCGCTCTTCGGAATGATGCTCCGACCTTGGAATTATACTCCGCAAATCGGAATGATGCTCCGATCCCCGGGAATGATGCTCCCCGAGGGATACTCCGACCCTGTAATTATGCTCCGCGAATCAGAATAATGCTTTGATCCCTGGAATTATGCTTCGCAAATCGGAATGACGCTCCGATCCCCGGGAATCATGCTCCCCGAGGGATGCTCCGCCCCCGGAATGATGTTCCACCTCGAAGTCCAGCTTCAAGATCCATCAATTTCATGCACACAACTCAAATGTGCGGTGTGCATTTATTGATGGGGGCACTTTGTTGGGGTAAAAATTTGCACCCCCGGTTGACCGAGTCAAAGTCAAGGTCAACCAAAAGCCAGGTGGGCCCAAGCCCAGGTCAAGCGGGCCCATGCCCAAGTCGGGCCCGCGGCCAGCCTCCTCTATGCCAAAATATAGATCATGTAATAAATAATTTTTTATGTAATTTTTTATCCATGAATGTATGCAAAATGGGCATAAAGCTAAATTTTTGTAAGCCCATGGCTTATGTGCAGAAAGAAATGGCACATGAGCCATGGGACGGCTAAAATGCCATTTTTGTAAAGCCCAAGGGGCTATATGTAAAGTGTACAGCCTATAAAGGTAAGGATAATGAAATATCTCAACAACTTTTATTTCTCCAAAAAATTTTAGATCTGAGATCTTTTCTCCTTCTTCAAGGTTCCAAAACCTTCTTCTTTCTTTTGAATTAAATCAAGAGTTTTACTCTTTATTTTATAAAACTAAATAGTTTTTCACCACAAAACCCATAAAGGGGAACTCAGATCTTCCATTAGATCTTAAAAAGAAGAGATTTTTAAAATCTCATATCTTCTGATCTTCAAGATCCAGCAACCAGAGGAGAAAGCCGAAGAACCTCTTTCATCAACTCCAAAACATCTTAGGAGTTTAACTCCACTCTGATTTCTCTTTCGAGAATTTCTGGGGCTAAAACCCTCTTTTTATCGCCGACGCCCAAGCGTCAAGCGCCCACATGCCGACGCGTAGCGCGCTAGCGCTCGAGCGCAAAGCGTCCACGTGCCGACACGTGGCGCGCTTGCGCTCCAGCGCCCTGCGCTCAAGCGTAAAGCGCCCACGTGCCGACACGTGGCGCGCTTGCGCTCAAGCGCAAAGAGCCCACATGCCGACACGTGGCGCGCTAGCGGCTAAGCGCACAGCACCTAAGCGCACAGTGCTCAAGGCGCTGACCCCACGCGTCCTTTGGGCGCTTTTCCCTTTTTTTTTATATATACATGTATATATATGTACAGATACACACACACACTCTACAACACTGTCCCCCCAAAAAATGTTTTGGGCCGGGACGCTGCCCCGCACCCCGCAAGGGGGCTGCTAGCCCCCTTGACCCCCAGCCAGCTATCCGGGTAGCGGAACCCCCATAAAAATTCTGCGTGGCTCCCGATATATCCAAATCCCCCTCCAAAACAATACACACGTACACTGCACATTGAGTTCGCATGAAGAGTTTAACTCGTTAATCGGAGGTTCTTTCGCCTCAAAAGGCGAGGGGTAATTAATGGCAGCTTAGTCCGCGGCTGCTGGAGATTCGGATCCCCACAATCAATAAACCCCCACCTATCCTAGGCAGGGGGAATCTGTAGTACGCCTGACAAGCGCGCGCGTATTCCCATCTCAATGGGGTAATGAAAAACACCCTACAATAGGATTTAATCCTATCTGAATCAAATACACTCATGCTTTGCATGTGAGCGCTCACGTATTTAACACGTGGGGGCTGTCACAGGATTTAATCTTATCTAAAGTTGGCACTTACATGCTTTGCATGTGAACGATCACATGGATATCACGTGAGAGCTAACATAGAATTTAATCCTATCTAAAGCCGGCACTTACATGCTTTGCATGTGAGTGCTTATTTGGATATCACATGAGGGTTATCATAGGATTTAATTCTATCTGAAACCGGTACTCACATGCTTTGCATGTGAGAACTCATGTGTATATCACATGAGGGATTCCTTTCATCTTTTCTTTTCTTTTTTTTATAAGAGAACAACCCCCTATTGCTCTCACGTGCCTTGCACAAGAATGCGACAGTGCCAGCCTTACAGCAGTCAGATCAACTTGGAAAATGGGGGAGTCAAACTGATCTCATCATCCCTTATAAATAGAGCCTCTAGCTCTGAAGTGACCAATGTTCCTTCATCTTCTTCGCTTATTTTCTTTCCTTTTTGAGAATTTAATTCTCTTTCAGAGGTTTCTTCTCTGCCTTCAAATCCTTTCGAACAAAGTCGACTTTGCCAAACTTTTTGGTAAGGATCATGAACAGAGCTTAGCTCCAAACATATTTTGGACATTATCCCCTTTTTGGGATTTCGGATTTTAATTCTATTAACACATTTAATAGAACTTAGCTCTTGATTTGGATCTAATCATCTCCCTTTTGGAGATTTTAAAAAATCTTTTTTTTATGTAGATTATAGATCTTGATATTTTGATCCAAGATCCAAATCAATGAAATTTTTTGGAGTTTAACTCCGATTTTCTTTTTCTTCTTTTTTTTAGGGATTTTATCCCGCTGTCAATCTTGACATTTCTTGTTTTGGGGATTTCTGTAATTTAATTTCATTGCTTAACCCATAAGCTTCCTAAATGGGAATTCTGGGATTTATCTCATTATCATCTTCTCGTTTACAGAGCTTAGCTCTGATTTGATTTTGAAACAACTTCCTTTTTTAGGAATTTTATTCCATTTAATTTTCTTTTGCTTGTTCTTGAATATTTTTTTAGGGTTTTAATCCTTATTTCACAGATTTGAACAGATTTGAACTTTTTATTATTAAAGGACACACTTTTTGGGACCTTGGGAGTTTAACTCCAATTTCTCATTTAATGAGAATCCTTTTTTATTCTCTCAATGGGGTCCATTAGCTTTGGAGTTAATGACTTCAACACTTTTGCTAACCTTCCATCTGGTTTCTTTTCAGGTACCATGACTGGTCATTTGTATGATATCGAGGAAATTGTCTCCTACGAAGAGATTCGTATTCAGGGTCGTCTTCATGGCCAAGAGTATATTGTCGCTCAATACGCTGATGTGATACGTCACTTCCATTATCATAACGGCCGATTGCTCTCTCGTCGCTCTGCCCTTTTGAAGATCGTCGCTTGGTCGATCTGGGAAGCTTTACCTGGAATTTTTGAGGCTATGTCGCTCAGGCACTCGATGACGCTGAATACAAGGTGCATTCAGTATATCTGATGAGCCTGATCTCGAAGAAACGGAGAGATGATCTCATCACTATCTTGTATCGTGTCTTCCAACAGAAAGAAAAAATATTCTCGTACCAGAGGATGGAGGATATCAATGGTGATCCCGAATCTTGCATCCGAGAGAAGATCATAAGAAGATGTTCGATGAAACTGAAGATGCTTTGCTCAAACTTTCCTTTTAGTTTGAGAATCCATGTCCGGAATTTAGTGTTTTTCCGCTGTTGATCCTGAATGATATAGTAGCGTTTGCTTTTAATTTTGTCTTTTGTTTCCTTTGTAGTCGTCCTCAGCTAACCGTATGTAGTTCCTTTTTTTCTAAAGTATGAATGAGAAGCATTTTTTTATATACGCAATTTCCTTTTCTTTTTCTGTTGAAATGACTTATATTAGTTTGTTTACTCATTCTGGAGCGTTTAGTTTATCCTTCCCTTAGGCATACGGAAAGACTCATCATAATATGGCATACATAAACCCTATCGATATAGGTGTCCGTTAGATTTATGGTGCTGGGTTTAGTCCATCGGATCGTTACGTTTGCAAATTTCTTCTCGATTCACGTCCACTCGGGTTGCTGGTTTCGAGTAACCTCGTACTTGCTGTATCACCCAACCCTACCGCTGCAGGATACAACGTCTCAAGTAACCTTTCTCGGCCAGTATGTCCGTATTGTCGTCATATGGTTCAGTGTTAGGTGACACCATGTCGCTTTACCTTGAGCTCAGATTCCCTTCTTTGAGGAGTCCTTGGAAAGTCAGAGCCGCATCCGTTCGAGGTGGGTTAACATCCAATGGTCTTTAGGCTTTACATGTATTGCCATTGAGACCCAAAACTAGGAATATGCCATCGCTTAGCTTCATTTGGACCATTGGGTCCTTGACGACGCTGCTTACACCCTGCTGGAATGAGAAGGACGTCGAGATAATCCCTAGGCTATAGATGTTGCCATAAAGATCCGGGGCTATGATTTTACCATTACTCTGCTTTATTTTTGACCCTATGGTCCTTGATGATGTCATAATCGTACTTCATCGGAGTGAGTCGGACATCCATGAACTGTCTACAGAAGTCGAGTTTTGAACCATCTGCATGGTAGATTTTTTTTATTTTATCATTTTTTTATTTTTTCACTTTTTTTAAATTTTTATTCTTCGCGATGCTCTATCATTTCAGCTTTCATATCGCGAAAGTCGTGATTACCCAATCAATTCAGCTTTTTTTCGTGGTGCCCAATCATTTCGGCTATTTCATTTTATTTTTTATTATTTTTTTATTCTCTACGATACTTTATCATTTCAGCTTTTCATATCGTGAAAGTCACGATTACCCAATCATTTCAGCTATTTATTCGTGGTGCTCAATCATTTCGGTTATTTCATTTTATTTTTTTACTCGCTGATTTTTATTGCGAGTTGCCCCCATCATTTCGGCTATTTCATATACATTTTTTGTGTCAGATACCAGCTTTGGCATCAGTATCACAACAACTAGAGTAGTGCCAGTAGCGACTCATCATTTACCATTGCCCTTTTTGGACAGAGGTCGCTTAGAAGACGGGGTTAGGATCCCATCAACTAAGGCTTTTCAATGTTTGCGAGCCTTGATGGTCTCGTAAAGTTATCTTATCCCCATGAGTCGAGAGGATCTCATAGATGCATTTTCTCCCTATAAATCGTGAGGACTCATAAGTGAATCTTGTAAGTCGTAAGGATCCTATAAGAGTACTTTTCTCCTTGTAAGTCGAAAGGACTTATAAGTGTCGTCCACCATGTGGAACTTGGATTTGTTTATATTTGTTTATGCCTATGGATTATATACAAAAGTCGAGATTGAACTTCCTGTAAGGCTACTTTAGAGGGTTATATGATGGCTTAGAAAAAGGTTCAAGTTTGTAACCTAAGGCTTTAGAATTCTGTAAGCCCTGATGGTCTTATAGAGGGGTGTTTTCTCCTTACGAGTCTAAGGGATCTCGTAAGTGTATATTCTTCTTGGAAATCATAGGGATTTCTAAGTGTCTTTCACCTTTTTAAGTCATAAAGATCTCACTTAGGTGTTCTCCTTGCAAGTCGAGAGGACTTTACAAGTGTATTTTTACGAGTTTGCGTCCTTTCGGGTTTTCGCAAGCCCGTCGGCAGTCCTGCTGTTTTTACTCATGAATCCCTTTCAGCTTTTCATCCATGCCTATTTTGCTTATGAACATACTGTTTTTTATGAAGCTTTATAGATGGCAGTTCAACATCGCTTGTTGGCAGGAGTCTTGGAAGAAGTTCCGCTGTAGGTGTCCCAAATGTTTTTCCGGTAGGACTTAGGTATGATATGGATTATTTGTGCCCATGGATTGTATACGGTAGTCAATTTAGAGACCATTCATAGGGCATCAAATATTTTTTGGAGGACTGCATCTTCGGTGGAGTTTCATAGCCGGTAGGACTTCAGGTGCAGTCTCGCAGGTGGGACTTGAGTCGCAATATTCGTCGGTAGGACTTCAGTTGCAACGTCGATCCCAAGGAGTATATTAGTTCAGGGACATCACGGTCTAAGATCCTTGTGTCCAGGACAACGAGCTAGTTTAGGGACATTTTGGTCCAACATCCCTATGTTCGGGGTAAAGTACTAGTTTAGGGGAATTTCGGTCCAACATCCCTGTGTTTGGAGCGAAGTGGTTGGCTTACAAAGTTCTGACTTAAAAAGATAAGGAGTGGACACAGGCGTCGTCATTTATCATTGACCAAAGTCGCAACCCATTAAACATAATACTTCTTGAGAAATCGACCGTTTATTGGTCGATATATTCTTTCTCTTTGCATATCCATGAGTTGGTAAGCTCCACCTTGGTAGATTTCCTTTATAACATACGGGCTTTCATAATTCGGCTCGAACTTCCCACGTTTTGCATGGTTAGGGATCATGGGTCTTTTGACAACCAATATGAGTTTGCCTTGGTAGAATGTTCTCGGTCTGGTCAGTCTTTCATATGATTGGGTCATCCTTGCTCGGTAAACTTCCAGGCTTTGCTGTGCTGTGAGACGGGTCTCGTCAAGTGCATCAAGTTCTTGAAGTCGGATGTGAGCATTGGCTTCATCTGTAACCTCATGGATTGCTATCCTTAGCGAAAGAAATTCAATCTCCAGCGGGAGCACTGCTTCGGCTCCAAACACTAAGGCATAAGGTGTTGTTTATATAGCCGTCTTGAACGTCGTTCGGTATGCCTAAAAAGCTTCGTGCAGCCTTTCATGCTAATCCTTTTTATTCTTTGACACCACCTTATTTATGAGCTTTGTCAACGTCTTGTTGAAGGCCTCAATTAGACCGTTGGCCTGAGGATTATAGACGGAGGAATATCTCCGGTCTATCTTGTGTTGTTTGGCGAAGCGGCTTATTCTGTAGGTTCTGTATGTTGGTTCATTGTCCGAGATTATCCGCCGTGGAACTCCAAACTGGTATATCACATGGGTTTTGAAGAAGTATAGAATATTCTCTGTTTTTACTTCTCTCAGCGGAACTTCTTCTGCCCATTTAGAGAAGTAGTCAGTTGTTGCCAAGATGAATCAATGCCCTCTTGATGACATCGGTTCGATAGGGCCGATTATATTTATCCCCCACATCTCAAACGTCTAGCTCGCTAGGTAGGATGCAGCGGATTGGGGTGCTAATGTATAAAGTCTCCTTGTATTTTGCATGAGTGGTATTGTTCTGCATATTCGATGCAATCTTGAATCATCGTGGGCCAGTAGCAACCCATCCTTTTGATCTTCAATTTCATCTTTGGCCCGGCTTGATGGGACCTACAAAGACCGTTGTGTACTTCATGAAAGACTTTCTTTAATTCTTTCGGTCCTAGGAATCTCAACCATATAGAGTGAAAGGATCTCTTGTATAAGGTATCGTTGACGAAGGCGTACGACAGAGCTCGTTTCATAAGCTGATGTCTAGATGGCACATCTTCAGGAGTTCATTGGGACTTGAAGTAGTTTATAAAGACTTGCCTCCAGTCTTCTTCTTTTCCAGTTTAGAGAACCTTCCCTCCAAGTATTTCTTCTTCTTCTTCGGGTGTTTCCACTAGAGACTTCGAAGAAAATTCAGGTGGCGATAGGCTCTTGCGGCTTCGGACACCGATCCTTACTTCATCAAGATTTTCATCTGCCGTTTCTTTGGCGAGTTTTGCATATGCGTCTACTTTGTTGTTTTCTGCTCGTGACACACTTTCCAGTACATAAAATAGAATCTACGCCAATAGTTGTTGTACCTTTTCGTTATGCCTTATTAGCTCCGGCTTGATCATCTTGTATTCGCCGTTCACTTGATTGATGACTAACCGTGAATCTCCGTATATGATAAGACCTTTGATGCGCATGTCGATTGCGATTTCAAGACCGGCAATGAGAGCTTTATATTCAGCTTCGTTATTGGTTCTTGGTTATGTCAATGAGAAAGCATAGCGGAGTATCCCTCCTTGTGGAGTCACGAAGATAAGTCTTACTCCGGCTTTGATTATTGGGGTATTCCTCTTCCGTGCCCTCATTGAAGACGCTCCGTCGAAATATAGTTCCCAACGGTGCTTTCCGGCTTCTTCTACTTCTTCACTTGTGTTGAATGCTGTTCAGTCGAAAATATTGCACATTTGATATAATATTTTCCTTACTTTTGTTAAGTGCTTAATGGTGTTTATTATAAATATAGAACATATGAGTGTTTATCTTTAAAATATTTATTATCATATGTTTCTATATTATATTTAACATTATGAAGGAAAATATATGCATATAATATTTATATAATATTTTAGTAATTTAAATATGCATATCATATCAAATATTCTAATCAAGATTCTTAAAATATTGTATCATATAAAATGGTTAGAATAATATCTCTAAAATACCAAATATTACTAATACTATGAATTGAGATATTGTGCAGATTTAGCTCAGGTCAGGATATCGAGATATTTGAGATATTGGGAATCAAAAATTTGCCGATAAACTTAAATAAAATCGTAGAATCAATACTGGCAGAGACTCAGAGAAGATATAAAAATTCCCGATATTACAACAATCTCCATGTGTCAATATGAGGCTATAGAAGAATTTTAATCAAATGATCTCACTAACCCATCGCCGAACCGCAGCAAATACCCCATAAACACGGCGGATCCGTGGTCGTTTTGAAGAATTAGGGTTTGGGATTTTGTGGATAGGATCTTCTCAACAAACCCTCACATATGACATCTAGGGTTTGTATCTTTTGTGACTACTTAAAGGACCGAGAGCTCACTTGGAAAATCATCACCTTTTACACGAAGCAAATCACCGTAAAAGAACAAGAGATCTACGATATGTCCGCGATTCGACGTGATAGAGCGACGTGAAATTCAACAGAGTATCTACTTCATACGAGGCAGAGATCGAGAGCAACTTCTTCCTCCTGTAATCTAAACTCATAGGATTTGTACTTGTGAAGTTGATTAATAAAGGTAGATCATTAGTTTAATTATTTATCATTTATTTTCTGTATTTACATTATGATCTCTATCCGTTCTTCTTCTATCTCCATCATGCGTGAGTAATTCTCCGCTTGATAGGGTTCGTAGGATTATGGTAGATCAATGGATGATGAAAATATTATAACTTCTTTTACGTCCTATAAAGTTTACAAACTTTATCAAAAGAATCTTTAACATCCTAATCGGACGTGCTATCAATTTATTAATAATAACGACCGTGATTTGAGATTAGATTAACAATTATTTTGGTAAAGGCTAGACATGAATGGAGATCCATGTAAAGATAAGAGTTACGAGTGGGAACCCTATTTTCTCCAAAAACCCTAATCTGCATGCATCACTATTGATCTAGTTTTAAATCTATTAAAGGATAAAAGGGGCAATCATTAACTAATCATCCATTACCACTAAATCTGATGAACCCTACAAGCCTTCTCTATATACATTCTACATCCGTATTTAACGTAGATCTAGAATCTATTCTTTATTCTCCCCTATTTCTAATCAACTTGTCTAAGGTAAGATTAAAAGTTCCACGCATCCCTACGGACGACCCGTATTCAGCACAGCTAGCTACACGTGACGCCTTGTTGTTGCGGTAACTACAAAAACATTCTTTCACCAGATCAATCAAATAGCGTCGTTGCCGGGGATACGTGCGTAATATTTTTTTCTCTTTCTATTCATGTTGAATTCTTATCCGATCCATATCATAAAAATAAAACAAAACAACAAATTGTGTATTTAATGATTATTTTACGAATTTTGCAAGGAGATCTGGAGTCACTTGTTTGAGGATAAAGAGATTCAAAGACATCAAGAAAATTCCAGAGGAGCAAAAGACGCACTGTAGAAAAAATTGACAAAAGTGCTCACCTTTCTATGGTAGAACTGTGGCTATTGCATGCAAACGGCGGCAGAACCACTGGGGTCTTGTTGAGTTGTGCCCCCAAAGTTCTCTGGTATATTCCTCATATCCTTCTCTCTCCTCTGAAATCCAATAAAATATTTTTTCTGCAGGATTCTTTGCAAAATATCGCCGCTCAAAAATCTTTTTGCGTGTTTTGTTTTGCGGTTTGTTTGTTCATATTTTAATACGGACTTTAAGAGGCAAAACCAAAATCCAGATTAGGTGGGGATTTCATCACCCTTCCTAGGCCCCACAAATCATAAAACGAACATCTGGATAACCCTACATTAATTAAAAAATATATAGATCAAGACTCTAACGACCGTCGCGCTCAATTAGGATAGAGGAAGGTCGTGGGTAATCTATCGCTTATCCGCATTTCTTTTGTGGTGTCTAGGCAAGTGTGACTAAGTCATGTGGTTACTTGATTAGGCCCGCTATTTCGGTGATTCGTATAGCGGATACCTCCCACTTATCTGGCACTTACCTGATCACAAGAGTGATAAAGAGCTGGTAGAGGATTGATCCTGCGGCTTGTCCTTTGGAAGTCTAGGAGCGGTCTAGTGCTTTGACCTATGTGACCTTAGTTCTAGGGTTGTTTGTGCATTTTTTGTGTGATTTTCTTTAAGTTCTACTTTTTTCAAAACAAACCTTTTTAATATAGTTCTCATACACGCTGCCACTTGAACTTAACCCGCTTAGTGCATGCTCGGCTGGACACAGGATTCTAGTGCCCGTCTTGTCCGCGTTTCTGCTATTGACTCTGAAGTCGGTACTTCTTCATCTTCTTCTTCCTTTCCACCCACCACATCGACCGAGATGGGCGGTTTTCCATCAGATTATAATACCACCCTGCCACCACCCGTAGGTATGCAGAATCCACCGCGCATCTCTTTCCAAGAAAGATTATACCTCGTGCGTGGACCCCTTCCTACCTGTCTATCTATTCCACCAGCCAATGGGGATAATTTCGAAATTAAACCCCACTTCATCAAACTGTTGCATAAATTTCACAGGCTTGAATCCGAAAACGCATACGTTTTCATAACCGAATTTGAAAATGTATGTGCAATGACTGGCACGTCACAACTTTCCGTGGATGTTATAAGATTGCGTCTTCTCCCTTTTACTTTATGCGACTTAGCAGAAAAAGGCTTTATAACACTGCCGCATATTCTATCGCAAAATGGGACGAATTTGTTATAGCATTCCTTAAGAAATTCTATCTCAATCATAAGACTGCCCATGTTCGAAGCAACATTAACCAGTTTACCCAACTTCCAAACGAACCATTTTGGAAATACTTTGAACGGTTCAAGGATCATATTCTATAATGCCCCCATCATGGAATCGATAAATGGAAAGTTTGCCGCATTACATATGAGGGTGTTAATCCAGCGACAAAATAGATACTTGAAACCATTTGTCAATGTCATTTCATGTCTAAAGATGAAGGGGAAGTTTAGCAATTTCTGGAAGATCTCGCCGAACAAACTTTACAGTGGGAAAGCGTTAGACCAATATCGTCTAGGGGAGGTATCCATCGGCTCGATATTTCTATCGCAGTAAAAGTCGAAATGGCCGCTATACAAAGGAAACTCGATGCTATAGAAAACAAAGTCTCTTCAGCCTCCCCAAACCAATTTACGCTCCCCCAAACCGTGTGTAGTTGATGTTCCGACCCATCACACTTAACAGAAGAATGTCCTTTGAGTGCACCGTTTCAATGTCAAGAACACACTAATGCCGCTTTTCAGCAGTGACCTAGAAACGATCCTTATTCTTCCATATACAATCAGGGATGGAGGAATCATCATAATTTTTCTTGGAACCAAAACTAAACTCAAAATCAAAACCAGTTTCCAAGCAATTATCAAAGACCTCCTCCACGGCAACAGCAACCACCACCATAGAGTCAACACCCTTTTCAATCGCAAACTTTTCAAAATCCAGCCAACAATTCTGCACTGATTAATGATTCTTGTCAAACGGCTGGTACCGAAAAACTCTCCGCACTCGAACGAAGAGTGGATACGTTTATTAAACATTTCATACATACGAAGGCTGAATTAAAGTCTTCTATCCAAACGTTAACGCAGACCGCCACCTCCCATGGTGAAAGTATAAAATTGATAGAAGAACAACTTGCACAGTTAAATGCCGTGATGAGTGCGAGAGAGAAAGGGAAAATTCCATCTCAACCTATACTGAACCTTGGCCACTCAAAAAGTTATAATGTGAGTGCCGTAACCATGTTGAGATCGGGAAGAGTGTTGAACAACCAAGTGGGTGAACAGATTGATGATGGGGAATCAATTAAAACCCCGGCTTCCACTTCTAATCCTATTTCGTCTAGTCCACCTTCTTCCGATCCTATTTTTCATTTTCCACAAGGCTCGAACCGTCAACCCACTTTCTCGAATCTACCTAAAACGATCCCCACTCCAATTTTGGGATCCATTCCATCCCCACAATCTTCTCTAATGTTGGACCCAACCCTTATTGATAAAGAACCTTATCCAAACAGGTTAATGGGCGACACACCAAGTTCACAAATGGAGAAGATTGTGGAAATTTTTAAGCAAGTTAATATAAACATTCCTTTCTTAAATTCTATCCAACAAGTTCCGTCCTATGCAAAAATTCTAAAGGACTTGTGCACTAGGAAGAGAAAAATTCATGTGCTTAAAAAAGTTTTTCTTGCGAGTAATATAAGCACTGCTTTTACACAACAACTACCCAAGAAACGAAAGGACCTCGGGAGTCCTACAATATCTATTGCTATTGGGGATAAAAATATCAATCGTGCTTTACTCGATTTAGGTGCTAGTGTTAACTTGCTTCCGTATTCTGTTTATGAGCAATTAGAGATCGGAGAGTTAAAACCGGCGCACTACACTCTTCAGATGATCGATCGATCTGTCACCCAACCTAGGGGTGAGTTAGAGAATGTGTTAATCAAAGTCGGGGAATTTATATTCCCTGTGGACTTTATCGTTATAGATACACAGCCTGTGGAGAACCTACGAAACCAAATTCTGGTGATTTTAGGTCGACCTTTTCTAGCGACTTCCAACGCTGTAATCAATTATCGTAACGGATCTATGAACCTATCCTTCGGGAAGATATCAATTGAGCTTAACATTTACAGGTTGGGAAGTGAACCCTCCAAACCCTATGCTCAAGTATGTTCTGTCGAAAGGATGGATTCCGACAGTAGTAAGTTTGAACAGCTTGACGATACTGATCTTGACTCCGCTAGTACGTTGTTGTTTGACCCTACTATTTATTATACACATACGTACCCTTCTATTGAGCTGTCCGGGTCAACATCTAACGCTAAATATGAACCTTTTATGGAGTCCGAGTATCATCCCGTTCTTTCCGATGAGCTTATTATTCGGGATATCGATGAAAGCTTTGAAGAAATCTTCGCTGAAGAACTCACATTCTTATAAGACATGGGCGTTGTGATGAATCAACCCCCACTCAAAAAAGTTGAACTGCCACCACGTCTTCTTATCCGGAATGAGAATACGAGTAATCCATAATCACTGTTTCGTCTCTATAAACCGAGACGTAAACCCGTTCTATTACACTTCTTATCTCCTCCCCACTTCTTCACGTCGATAGGTAACATGTTTTTCCACCAACCTTGGTGCTACATTGATAAAATATTTGAATGGTTGGTGTTGACTTTTGGTCTTTGTAAAGCTTTATATTGACCAATAACTTTACCACGCTCCTTATAATTTCAAAACGCTTAATACTGTTTTTACTCAAGTTTAGGGGGAAGAAAAATATATTTTGGCTCATGAAAGAAAATAAATTTTTACAAAATTATGAGCCAAAAGTAAGTTTGGGGGAGGATTTCATTGTCATTTATTCATGTCCCTGTTACTGACTTTTCCTCCTAAGTCTACAGTATTTTAAGCTTAACAGATAACATCAGTGAGGGCACTGCTGCAAACAGGTTTGGGGGAGGTTTATGCTGTAGGGTTCCTAGGCACTCTTGTGAAGGTTCATAAAGTATCAAACATGCCCGAATAAAATTTTAGATGTGCCGAACAACCCAAAGACGGGATCTTTGCTAGATTATTAGGGTTTAACATGCAAGATAACATCTTTAAACCTAAGTGTGAGCGATTACAACCTTTGTAGTCCACTCCTTCGCTTCACAAGCTCCGAGTAGAAGTCCCTTCGCCGCGATCCACGATCTCCCGGACTCAAGAGAGGCTCCACGACTCGAACGATCCATGCTAGCTTGAAGTGTTCCGCTTCTCCGATGATCTACGTCGAAGTTTCTATAACCCAAGCATTCTCACTCTAAAGAGATGAACACCCTAATCTAATAGGCTAGATTAGATGAGGATGATGGAGTAGTATTTATGCTTTCTTTTTAATTCACTTTCTCATAAGAAATCATCACAAAAGGAATTTCTAGTAAGCTTTCACAAAGCTAAGAGAGAAGAAGATGATGAATGAAAAAGATAATCCTTTTGTGATGAATAGAAGATGAGAATATATGATTGATATGGAACCATGGTCAAGAATGATAGGCTTAACCTTTGTAGAGAATAAACTAGAGCTAGAGTTTGGTTAGGTTAGATAATGAGTCATAAGATAATATCAACCATAATATCTTATACTTGACAAAAGAGAATCTTTCTAGAAAGTGCAAGAAAGAGGTAACCCTAATCAAACCCTAATCCCTTTTTATCATCCCTAATCATGTTTCATAATAAATCATATCATGTCTCAATAATATATATCACATATATATTATATATTTGCAATAAAAGAAAATAATACAATTAACATATATCGCATATATATCAATGTATTAATCCGGTGAGAAAATGAAATAATAAAGCGAGCCAATATTAGATAATGTAATACAATATATCATATATATCATTATACATTAAATCATCGAATCAACACTTGATCCGACGATCCGGCTATATCGAATATAACCGACTAATATATCATGTACCGATTCATCGAATCAACACTTGATTCGATGTCCCGGTTCATATCTAAATATCGCGAGAATATAATACGGTATCTCATATCGCATTATCCTCGATCCTGCACATATCACATATGTGCCTCTACTCCGTTTTGCCTGAGCCAAGAAACCTCTGTGTAGGACTCTAAAGAATCGTCAATACGCCGGTAGCAGGTGATGATTATATCAAATACCCACAAGCTGCAAGCGGTCAGCTAAACGTAACAGCCACCTAGTATTGAGCGATCAGAAGATCAACAAGCTAGCGTGTCCGTTCTCCTGTGAATCCAATCAGTAACACTCTCGTACAGTCCGGTCTGTTCGTCTGATATGTCGCATATCAAGTCTAGGGGTGGTATACGTCAGACCCCAGTAACCGATAAGTCGTGTCGATGTGAGGCTCATAACAGGTCGAGAAACTACTGGTAACACTTACCAGTATATCTCTATATCAGCCCTGGCCAGGGACTTCCAGTTATAGCCAATCGAACACAGCACAACATCAACTCCCTATACCCGGAGAGACGAATCCCCTGCTATCGCTCATTGCCTCCATGTGATTCGGGACTGTACCCAAAAGCTACCGTTTTGCACGCCCTCTTGGACGTGGTAAGGTGGAAATCAAAGCACAGTGGGAATCACACAAGACTCTATGACGATCTCGGGTCTACAGACTACACTGTACCAGTGTCACCGGAGAACTGCCATCTGACGTGTGGTATATCACCATCTGGGAGTTCTCTGCGAGTCTGTCCAGTGTACCCAGGCTCCACTGAGCACCCGTACACCATCTCTGATGTCAAACACCGATGGATATGGGATCATCCATCGCCCATCATATGGGTCAAGATGCGTATACGCTAGTCTACTCTGGTGTATCGATGCCCTGTCTCGATATACCCTCGACTAGGAACAGTTATAGGATGTACTCATCGACTACTATGGCCCCACTAGTATGATCTCATCATAGTCCCAATAGTCGAGTACAGATCCTAAGGGCTTTATCAACATGTGAGAGTAAGACAGTAAACCAATACAAGTCAACATGTTAAGATAAAGTGAAACCAAATAGCATACTATCATGACGAGCAAGAAAGTCCTCTCTGTATATATCCAAGCATCCATCATAATATACATCATATGTACAACAATGGCCTCTAGGGCATATACATAACTAACAATCTCCCACTTGCACTAAGGCCAGCTGCTGTAGTATTTCATACCTAGCATCCCGAATAATCTCTCAAACTGTATCTGGGGAATGGCCTTCGTGAGTGGATCCGCAGTGTTGTCCTTCGTATCTACTCTCCTCACCTTGATCTCCCGGCGATCAACTATCTCCCTGATCAGGTGATACCGCCTCAGAATATGTCTGGACTTCTGATGGGATCTGGGTTCCTTGGCCAAAGCCACAGCTCCATTGTTATCGCAATACAAAGGTATTGGATGTTCAATGGATGGAACCACACCAAGTTCAGTAATGAACTTCTTCATCCAGACAGCCTCTTTGGCAGCATCGTTGGCAGCGATGTATTCAGCCTCCATCGTTGAGTCTGCAACGGTATCCTGTTTGGAACTCTTCCAACATACCGCCCTTCCATTGAGGATAAAGACAAATCCCGAGTGCGACTTAGAATCGTCCTTATCACTTTGGAAGCTGGAATCGGTAAAGGACTCCACCCGGAGTTCTCCGTTACCATACACCAAGAACATGTCTCTAGTCCTTCGCAAGTACTTGAGAATGTTCTTCACAGCTGTCCAGTGACTCTCTCCAGGATCTGCTTGATACCGACTCACTACACTTAGTGAGTATGCTACATCGGGTCTGGTACATAGCATCGCATACATGATAGAGCCTACTACCGAAGCATAGGGTATCCCTTGCATGCGAGCTCTCTCCAAATCAGTCTTGGGAGACATCTCTTTGGAGAGAGTGAGTCCAGAAATTGTGGGTTGGTTCCCACGCTTGGATTCTTCCATACTAAACCTCTTTAGTATGGTGTCAATGTACCTGGATTAGGACAATCCCAGTATCCATTTGGATCTATCTCTATAGATCCTAATCCCCAATATATAGGAGGCATCACCTAGATCTTTCATTGAGAATCTTTGTGATAAGAAGAGCTTGACTGATTGCAGCATAGGAATATCATTTCCTATTAAGAGTATGTCATCCACGTACAATACGAGGAAGACAACCTTACTCTCTGCTACCTTCTTATAGATACAAGGTTCATCTATATTTTTGATGAAGTCAAACTCTTTGACTACAACATCAAAACAGATGTTCCAACTCCGCGATACTTGCTTTAACCCATAAATGGATTTAAGCAGTTTGCACACCTTTCCGCTGCTCCCACTATCTACGAAGCCCCATGGCTGAGTCATGTACACGCACTCTTCTAAATCACCATTTAGAAAGGCGGTCTTAACATCCATTTGCCAGATTTCGTAGTCATGGTATGCAGCAATGGCAAGTAAGATCCGGATGGACTTAAGCATAGCCACTGGAGAAAAAGTTTCGTCATAATCCACACCTGGTCGTTGACGAAAACCCTTTGCTACAAGTCTAGCTTTGAAAGTCTCAACTTTTCCATCTACACCAAATTTCTTTTTAAAAATCCACTTGCTTCCAATGGGTTTTACCCCTTCAGGAGCATTTTCTAAAATCCATACTTTATTGGTGTACATGGATTCCATCTCAGATCGCATTGCATCCAGCCATTTCACAGAGTCACCACTCGTGATGGCCTGCTCGAAACTAGTCGGGTCATCATCTTCCATGATGCAATCCTCGCTTCCACCATCAATGAGAAAACCGTAGTATCTCTCAGGTGGATGAGAAACCCTACTAGATCGGCGGAGAGGCTGGGGTTCGTCGGGTAATACTGAATCCTCTGGTTTTACTAAATCTTCAGTTACAGTTTGTGTTTCTGGAACCTTTTCCAGCTCTACCTCTTTGCAACTAATTTCTTTTGCAAGAAATTCCTTTTCGAAAAAGGTGGCATATTGAGAAACAAACACTTTTTTTCTTCAGCGTGGTAGAAAAGATATCCTTGAGAATTCTTAGGATATCCCACAAACTTGCAAAGAACTGATCGTGCCTCGAGTTTGTCTGGATTTTGCCTTTTGACATAGGCCGGACAACCCCATATCTTAACTCGTTTAAAATATGGTCTCTTCCCACTCCATATCTCATATGGTGTGGTAGGCATAGATTTAGACGGAACTTGATTCAATAGGTATGCTGCTGTCTCAAGCGCATAACCCCAGAAGGAAATAGGCAACTCAGCCTCGCTCATCATAGAGCGCACCATATCTAATAAGGTGCGATTCCTCCGCTCCGATACACCATTGTGCTGTGGTGTATAAGGAGGAGTAAGCTGAGAGAGAATCCCATTCTCTTTTACATAATCTAGGAACTCATTGCTTAAGTATTCACCTCCTCGATCAGATCGAAGAATCTTAATACTTTTGCCCGTTTGATTCTCTACTTCGTGCTTATATTCTCTGAATTTCTCAAAAGCTTCAGACTTGTGTTTCATCAGGAACACATGTCCGAATCTAGAGAGATCGTCAGTGAATGCAATGAAGTAGGAAGAACCGTTCCTGGCATGCATAGACATGGGACCGCATACATCACTATGTATCAGTCCTAAGAGTTCAGTAACTCTTTCTCCGTGTCCACTAAACGGAGCTTTGGTTATTTTTCCTTTGAGACATGAATGGCAAGTATCATAAGATGATAATTCGAACGGATTCAAATAACCATCCTTATGTAACTTAGCCAGTCGTATCGCATTGATATGACCAAGTCTACAATGCCACAAGTAGGATTCGTTCATATCTGAACTTTTCCTCTTGTGTGTGTTTTGTATATTGAGGACTGTATTATGATTTAGAATGAATATACCATTATGTAACGAGCCTGATGCAATCAACTTTTGATCTAGGAATATGTTCATAACATTATCCTTTACTACAAAATTATATCCTTCTTTACTTAATAAAGAAACTGATATAATATTGCACATCATGTTCGGTATATAATAGCACTCATTTGGAATCAGTGTATTACGACTTGGCAATACTAGGTGATATTCGCCAACTGCTTTGGCTGCAATACTTGCACTGTTCCCTACTTGAACGGAATGATCACCTTTTCCCAGTTCTCTACCTTTACGTAGCCCATGTAACAATTTACATATGTGGGATCCTGATCCGGTATCTAATACCCAGGACGTAGGGTGAACTGAGAAACAGTTCTCAATAACTAACACACCTGAAGAAGATGCATCAACATGCATGTTCTTTTGGGCGGCTTGAGATTCTAGATATTCTCCTATTCCATGTTCAATCTTATAACTCTTATAAGAAAGAACGGGTCCAACGTTCCCTTGCTCAGTATAATAAGCGGGTTCAGTCAATACATCCATATTATTATCTTGATTATGGCCTGACATGGTCACTACCCGGAGAGAGAGAGAAGAAAACACTTTAGCGTATGCTCTTGCAAAATTAGATTGGTTATTATCTTATCTAATCAGGATGTCTCCCACTGTTTTTATCAAATCTACCTTCAAACCCTAAAAGGTAAGATTAGCCGGGATTAATTACACTCTACAATTTCGTCAATCTTTCAGCCAGATCAGTGTCGGTACTTGAGGGAGGTTCCCCGTGCTTTCGCACGGCCCTAATTAAACTAAACCTCGTTTTCCCAGAGGCGTAACCTCATTAACACTTTTCTAGACACCTACTTGATCGGCTAATTGTCCTGTGTAAAACTCTCCCAGGAGTAACTCTTACTCGCAGTGGGTATCGGGATCCAACTATCTCATAGAAGGTATGCAATCTCATTGCAAATTTCAACACTTGAAATTCCCGATAATATTTTGCCCCTAGCAATTTATGACCTTAACATAGTCAACAAATCATAATTGCTAGCCAAGATCAACCCGTCATTTCCCGATTGAATTAAACCCACCTGTACGACCCTTAACATAGTCAACAAAGTCGTACAACTATCCTAATCCAATCACATCTCATGTTTTAGCAGATAAGTACTAATTAGCTACCGCACACTACGCCTTAACATAGTCAACAAACGTAGCATGAATACTAACTAGTCTTTATCTGAAATGACGGAGGGCTACGCAGGTTTTTCAGAAAACCATGAGCGTAATGAACTTGATATCGTCGTAGAATCATGTGAAATTTTGAAATGGAGTGTTTTTGAGGATTTCATTAGTTTTGCTAAAGAGGTCACCCCCGGTGAAGGGATCTTGGCTCTTTCCTCATCGAATAAGGTGCAGGACATATCATATATATCACTGTGCAAAGCAAAACTCTAAAAGCAATCAAAAGACAAACCGAGTTTTGTAGCATCTGCCAGTTTCGCTAAAGAGGTCACTCCCGGTGACGGGATCTCGGCACTTTCCTCATCGAATAAGGTGCAGGGTATATCATATATACCACTATGCAAAGCAAAACTGTAGCTACCCTTTTTATAAAGTTTTGATTCTACAACATCATTTAGGTTTCTTTTCTTTTTATTAATCTCATTAATAAAAAATCCCATCAGCTTATGCTTCCTAAGCATCACAGATAAATACGACGTACACTTATGCCATCCGCATTCGCCTCGATGTCCCCTCGTGCACCGTTAGGTTAGGTAACTAACGACAGAGCAGGGCAGGGCTAGTGCGGGTGTAAAACATAAGTAACGTCTATATTATATATCATATATACTATATACTGTATCCATCACAACATATCAATTGATCACATCACAGATATCGCAGCAGAAACATAGATATAATGTGGGATATACTAGGACGTCCGTATTTAGTATTTAGCCAACAATAGAAAATACGGATTCCACAGTCGCGATGAATAGCCAAGCCCACACCCTGGACCCCTACGAGAGCGGCAAGCAACCCTACTAATTCTGGAGTTTAGGAGACCCGGTCTCGACTCCTCGAGATGGCCTCCCACTGAACCCAAGAACCCGGTCACCTGTGCTCCCCTCCTTGGGTCCATCCTAATGCGGAAAAGTAAATAATATACAACACTGGTGGCATCAACCTCGACCCGGAAGTGCCCCAAATAAAAGAATATTACATTACATTTGAATTTACATGAATGAAAATATAAAACTCTCATCTCACATAAAACCCCCGGCTATTCAATCGCGACAATCCTGCACATCATATCTCAGCAACACATAATATCTCATATCATCAACGTAAATAAATATGCGCATCCCAATTGTCGTTGACATATAGCAACGAAATCGGCGATATCACATATTACACTTACGGTCACAGAAAAGAAAGTGTAAAACTACAACATTTGGAATCCACAATCTCTTTAGACATCGTGAATCCGAAATATCACATATTTCGTATTTCATGCCTAACTGTATGAATTCCACATATTGTATCACATTCCAGATAAATAGAAAGTATTAAACTTTTCGAACAGATAATCAAATACCTAAGATTTCCTAAATCGCTCAACACTTGACCTGAGTTCAAAAGTTTCAGAATACGTCACAGTAGCAACGGTCAAGCCATAGAAGGGTCAAGCCAACGCCTCACATGTGGCACGCCGTACTGCCCCAAACCCGAAGGTTAAAAAGGCAGTTCAAGATGGACACATAATCTAGTTAAGGTTTGTTGTCTTCTAGAGGGTCCATGGCGTCACATGCACGGTTTTCCGAAAGATTTAAACCCGAGAAAAATTCAACACTTGAATATTTTTCGTGCCGGGAAAAATTGAGTTAATGATATCCATTCGAACTTTTTAACAGTTTCTAAATATCCGGAAATAATAACGAATTTGAATATTCCGATCAAATCTACGATTACAAAATAAACCCCAGAATCCTCAACACTTGAGTTAGATTAAAAATACCCATAAATATTAAATCACAGAAAGAGAAATAACTGTGCAAAAATTAGTCCTTGATTCCTCAATACTGCCACGGATCCGCGGCCCAAGCGAGGTACGGCCGCGGTTCCGCGGCAGTTTGTACGGAACAGGGCTCGTTTTTCACAGAAGTGCTTATGTTTCCCTGCTGATTTTTTTAGGTATTTTTAATTCGAAAAAATCACAGATTTCAAAAAAAAATCCAGAGAGGGGTTCATTTTTGTTGGTTCGGGTTCGATCGGAGTTTTAACTTCGTAAACACATCGCTTAATGCTCTAGCTAAGCTCTGATACCACTGTAGGGTTCCTAGGCACTCTTGTGAAAGTTCATAAAGCATCAAACATGCCCGAATAAAATTTTAGATGTGCCGAACAACCCAAAGACGGGATCTTTGCTAGATTATTAGGGTTTAACATGCAAGATAACATCTTTAAACCTAAGTGTGAGGGATTACAACCTTTGTAGTCCGCTCCTTCGCTTCACAAGCTCCAAGTAGAAGTCCCTTCGCCGCGATCCACAATCTTCCGGACTCAAGAGAGGCTCCACGAATCGAACGATCCATGCTAGCTTGAAGTGTTCCGCTTTTCCGATGATCTACGTCGAAGTTGCTATAACCCAAACTTTCTCACTCTAAAGAGATGAACACCCTAATCTAATGGGCTAGATTAGATGAGGATGATGGAGTAGTATTTATGCTTTCTTTTTAATTCACTTTCTCACAAGAAATCATCACAAAAGGAATTTCTAGTAAGCTTTCACAAAGCTAAGAGAGAAGAAGATGATGAATGAAAAAGATAATCCTTTTGTGATGAATAGAAGATGAGAATATATGATTGATATGGAACCATGGTCAAGGATGATAGGTTTAACCTTTGTAGAGAATAAACTAGAGCTAGGGTTTGGTTAGGTTAGATAATGAGTCATAAGATAATATCAACCATAATATCTTATACTTGACAAAAGAGAATTTTTCTAGAAAGTGCAAGAAAGAGCTAACCCTAATCAAACCCTAATCCCTTTTTATCATCCCTAATCATGTTTCATAATAAATCATATCATGTCTCAATAATATATATCACATATATATTATATATTTGCAATAAAAGAAAATAATACAATTAACATATATCGCATATATATCAATGTATTAATCCGGTGAGAAAATGAAATAATAAAGTGAGCCAACATTAGATAATGTAATACAATATATCATATATATCATTATACATTAAATCATCGAATCAACACTTGATCCGACGATCCGGCTATATCGAATATAACCGACTAATATATCATGTACCGGTTCATCGAATCAACACTTGATTCGATGTCCCGGTTCATATCTAAATATCGCAAGAATATAATACGGTATCTCATATCGCATTATCCTCGGTCCTGCACATATCACATATGTGCCTCTACTCCATTTTGCCTGAGCCAAGAAACCTCTGTGTAGGACTCTAAAGAATCGTCAATACGCCGGTAGCAGGTGATGATCATATCAAACACCCACAAGCTGCAAGCGGTCAGCTAAACGTAACAGCTACCCAGGTATTGAGCGATCAGAAGATCAACAAGCTAGCCTGTCCGTTCTCCTGTGAATCCAATCAGTAACACTCCCGTACAGTCCGGTCTGTTCGTCTGATATGTCGCATATCAAGTCTAGGGGTGGTATACGTCAGACCCCAGTAACCGATAAGTCGTGTCGATGTGAGGCTCATAACAGGTCGAGAAACTACTGGTAACACTTACCAGTATATCTCTATATCAGCCCTGGCCAGGGACTTCCAGTTATAGCCTATCGAACACAGCACAACATCAACTCCCTATACCGGGAGAGACGAATCCCCTCCTATCGCTCATTGCTTCCATGTGATTCGGGACTGTACCCAAAAGCCACCGTTTTGCACGCCCTCTTAGACGTGGTAAGGTGGAAATCAAAGCACAGTGGGAATCACACAAGACTCTATGACGATCTCGGGTCTACAGACTACCCTTTACCAGTGTCACCGGAGAACTGCCATCTGACGTGTGGTATATCACCATCGGGAGTTCTCGGCGAGTCCGTCCAGTGTAGCCAGTCTCCACTGAGCACCCGTACACCATCTCTGATGTCAAACACCGATGGATATGGGATCATCCATCGCCCATCATATGGGTCAAGATGCGTATATTCTAGTCTACTCTGGTGTATCGATGCCCTGTCTCGATATACCCTTGACTAGGAACAGTTATAGGATGTACTCATCGACTACTATAGCCCCACTAGTATGATTTCATCATAGTCCCAGTAGTCGAGTACAGATCCTAAGAGCTTTATCAACATGTGAGAGTAAGACAGTAAACCAATACAAGTCAACATGTTAAGATAAAGTGAAACCAAATAGCATACTATCATGACGAGCAAGAAAGTCCTCTCTGTATATATCCAAGCATCCATCATAATATACATCATATGTACAACAATGGCCTCTAGGGCATATACATAACTAACATGTGCTTATTCACGTATTATTTTGCATTATCATAAATATAAGCACAATTTTTTTTTGAAAATGAAAATTTACATACGATAAGATAGGAAGAGTTAGACGTTTTCTTAAATGAAGCTAGTAATATGTAGTCATGAGCTGTTGTCCTAAGGGTTAGTAAGATGAAGGAAATTACTAATCTGAGGATAAAAATAAGTTTGAAAAATAGTTCCTATTCTTGAGTCCAAACTTTTGAACGTTGATACACTACTATACGCACTTGCACACATCTTGAAACTTAGGATAGTAGATGATACCTTGAAATGCTCTTATCCAAAAGCCTCTGTATGAAGAAAAAAATATCAACAAAATATAAATGACGCATAAATGAAAATGGTGAAGAAAAATGTACACTGGTTTTGTAACTACTTAAGACAGCATAAAAAAAATATAGCGAGGGTGCTTTATTACCTAATGCCTTAGACCAACTGGTTTGGGAACCACTGCTAAGCATTGGGTGTTGCAAGATTAGGATATTGCTAAGTACGCCTAATAAGTAAGTATATTTAGTAATCAGTCGGTTAGTACCTCAAGAAGTATTAACGGTCGCATAAAGAATGTGTGAGCAATTCTATCTATAATATTCACCGACTAAAAAGTACTAAGGCAGATAGACAAGAGTATGATATATTGAATTGAATTCTCTAAGTGTAGGGATATCTTTTACACACACGTAGGGGTATATGATCGATGTTTGGATAAAAGGTAGGGAGGAAGACTAAAGGCGATGTTTTATTGAGGGGTGATGTGATTTCTAACATCTTTTCATGACCATTAAGATAGGACTCATGGCAACTGAAAAGTTGGTATAGTTGGAAACTCTTATTTTCAAGTTCTTTCTTTTATATGTTCATATCTTTGTATGTAACTTTCATTGTCTTTCTTTTATTATGGGATTTTGTGGGTGTAATTCGCTGAAAACCCTCAGGAGACAACACTCCTCCTACTATGGACACCTAGAGCTTTAACGGCTTATTGCACGTGCTCAGTGCAATCGTGTTGCCTACGAAAGTGTGCTACTTAGTTTTTTTTTTCTTTTTCTCCCTCTCTTGAATAACTAGTTTTCTCGGGACGATCAAAGTAAAGTTTGGGGGTATTTGTTCAGTCAAAAATATTGCACATGTGATATAACATTTTTCTTACTTTTGTTAAGTGCTTAAATGTGTTTATTGTAAATATAGAACATATGAGGGCTTATCTGCAAAATATTTATTATCATATGTTTTTACATTATATTTAACATTATTAAGGAAAGTATATGTATATAATATTTATATAATATTTTAGTAATTTAAATACGCATATCATATCAAATATTCTAATTAAGATTGTTAAAATATTGTATCATATAAAATGGTCAGAATAATATCTCTAAAATACCAAATATTACTAATGCTATGAATTGAGATATTGTGCAGATTTAGCTCAGGTCAGGAGATCGAGATATTCGAGATATCGGGAATAAAAAATCTACCGATAAAATTAAATAAAATCGTAAAATTAATACTGGCAGAGACTCAGAGAAGATATAAAAATTCCAGATATCACAACAATCTCCATGTGTCAATATGAGGCTACAGAAGAATTTTTATCAAATAATCTCACTAACCCACCGTCCAACCGCCGTAAATACCCCATAAATGCGGCGGATCCGCGACCCTTCTGAGGAATTAGGGTTTGGGATTTTATGGGTAGGATCTTCTCAACAAACCCTCACATATGACATCTAGGGTTTGTATCTTCTATGACTACTTAAAAGACCGAGAGCTCACTTGGAAAATCATCACCTTTTACACGAATCAAATTACCGTCAAAGAATAAGAGATCCACGATAGGTCCACGATTCGACGTGATAGAGCGATGTGAAATTCGATGGGGCATTTACTTCATACGAGACAGAGATCGAGCGCAACTTCTTCCTCTTGTAATCTAAACTCATAGGATTTGTACTTGTGAAGTTGATTAATAAAAGTAGATTATTAATTTAATTATTTAGCATTTATTTTCTGTATTTACATTATGATCTCTATCCATTCTTCTTCTATCTCCATCATGCGCGAGTAATTCTCCGCTTGGCAGGGTTCGTAGGATTAAGGTAGATCAAAGGATGATGAAAATATTATAACTCTTTTTACGTTCTATAAAGTTTATAAACTTTATCAAAAGAATCGTTAACATTCTAATCGGGCGCGCTATCAATTATTGATAGTCACGACCGTGATTTAAGATTAGATTAACAATTGTTTTGGTAAAGGCTAGACATGAATGGAGATCCATGTAAAGATAAGGGTTACGAGTGGAAACCCTATTCCCTCCAAAAACCTTAATCTACATACATCACTATTGATCTGGTTTTAAATCTATTAAAAGATAAAAGGAGTAATATTTAATTAATCATCCATTACTACTAAATCCGATGAACCCTACAAGCCTTCTTTATATACATTCTACATCCGTATTTAACATAGATCTAGAAACTATTCTCTATTCTTCCCTATTTCTAATCAACTCGTCTAAGGTAAGATTAAAAGTTCCATGCATCCCTGCGGACGACCCATATTCACCACAGCTAGCTATACACAACGCTGTGTTGATTGGGGTAACTACAAAAACACTCTTTCACCAGATCAATCAAATGCATATTCATCCGGAAGCTCGCTATTTAATGGAGAGTCGACCGGGATCGGATATTCCACGAGGAAGTCAGCGATGGCCTATCCTTTTACTGCCGTGAGGGGACGATAAATAATCGTGAACTCCATCAAAAAAAGGCCCACTTGGCGAGCCTCCCGGTCAGCATAGCTTTAAACATGAGGTACTTGAGGGGATTCGCCTTTGATATAAGATGGAATTCATGCGTCAAGGCGTAGTGTCTGAGCTTTTTGACTGCAAAGATCAATGCCAGGCAATGCTTTTCGATAGGAGATTAATAGCTTTCTGCTTCTAGCAGGACTCGGCCTAAATAGTATAGAGCCCTCTTCTTTTCTTGGTCGTTCTTTTGTGCCCACAGCGCGCTTAGAGAACCATCAAGCGCGGTTTTATAGAGGAAAGGGGTAAATCCCTTAACCGGAGCGGCCAAGACTGGTGGATTCTGCAGATATTGCTTGATCTCCTCCAACGCCTGTTGACATTTATGGTCCTATATGAATGAGGTCCTTTTCTTCATCAGATGGCAGTATGGACAACACTTCCAAGAAAGGTTGGCAATAAACTGTCATATATAAGCGAGCTTTCCTTGGAAAGATTGCAGTTGTTTAAGATTCCTTGGAGGGGGCATTTCCATAATTGTCCTGATCTTGGATGGTCGATTTTGATCCCTTGGTGGCGGATTGTAAAACCCAGAAACTTTCCTGACGAGACTTCGAAGGCGCATTTCAGCGGATTCATCTTTAGGTTGAATTTTCGAAGGCGCTTTAAGACACTCCTTAGATGCTCCAAGTGTTCTTCATGTGACATGCTCTTGACCACTAAATCATCGATGTATCAATCAACGATGTCAGGTATCATGTCGTCGAATATCTTGGTCATTGCTCTTTGATATATCACCCCGGCATTTTTTAGTCCGAAAGGCATAACTTTGTAACAATATATGCCTAATGGTGTCCAGAAGGCTGTATGTTTCTGATCTTCTAGATCCATCTTTATCTATTTGTATCCTAGTGATCCATCCATGAAGGAGAAGGCCTCGTAAGTGGAGGTGTTGTCGATCATCAGTTCGGTGACTAGCACGGGGAAGTCGTCTTTCGGACATGCCTTGTTGAGGTCGCAATAGTCCATGCAGATCCGGACGGTGTACGTGCTGTTTGGATGGCTACATGCACGTGCGTGCATCCGTTCTTGGGGGTATACATTTTCGGGTATCACAATCGGAAACAATGCTCACAGGTACTCCATGCAATCTCACAATCTCCTGCATGTACCGTTCTGCTAACGCTTCCGTTGACTGACCAACTCGAAATGGAATGAAGTGAGCTGCCTTCGTCAATCGATCAACAATCACCCAAACTGCATTGTTGCCCTTTGGACTCCGCGGTAAAGCTGTCACGAAATTCATGGTTATATGTTCCCACTTCCATTAAGGAATCGGAAGTGGTTGCAATAAACCAGCAACCCTTTGATGTTCAGCCTTAACTTGCTGACACACCAAGCACTTCGCTACAAAGAGAGCAATCTCCATTTTCATACCTTCCCACCAGAAATGCTGTCGTAGATCGCGGTACAACTTCGTGCCTCCTGGCTGTACAGAATATGCGAAACTGTGTGCCTCCCTCATCACTTCTTCATGAATGTCTCCTTTCGGCACATACAAACGGCTACCATAACACAACGAACCATCTTCGTGAATCAACAAGTCCGTTTGAAATCCTGCTTCAACCTGTTCTTGAAACTTCTGCAATCTTGGGTCCTGCGACTGCGCTGCTTTAATACACTCGATCAACGACGACTGTACTTGCAGCTAGATCAACTATCCCGAAGAATGCGGTAGCACAATCTCCAACTCGAATATCCGAAAATCCTCGATAAGCTCCTTCTATGCAGTTAACATCCGAATTGCTGGCAACCGACTAAGCGCATCTGGCACTACATTAACTTTCCCCGGATGGTACTTAAGATCAAGATCATAGTCAGCCATCAGCTCCAACCATCTATGCTGCCTCATGTTAAGCTTTTCTGCGTGAACACAAACTTTACGCTTTTGTGATCGGTGAATACTTCGACCTTTTCGCCCAATAAGTAGTGTCTCCAAATCTTCAGAGCGAAAATCACTGCTGCAAGCTTCAAATCATGAGTTGGGTAATTCTTCTCATGGGTCTTCAACTGTCTCGATGCTGCATCAAAACACATCCCAAACCTTTTCCAGATGCGTCGCTATGAATCACCAATCCTCCGGAATCGTCTGGTACGGTCAAAATAGAAGCGGTTATCAATCTTTGCTTCAATGCCTCAAAAGCCGACGCACATTTATCCGTCCATACGAACGGTAATTCCTTTCGCATAAGCTTGGTCAAAGGCTCAGCAAAACGAGCAAAATTCTCCACGAACCTTCTGTAATATCCGGCAAGTCCAAGAAAACTTCTGATCTCTGGTACGTTCTTCATAATCGGCCAATCTTGAACTGCTGCAATCTTCTCGGGATCAACGGTGATTCCATCTCCGGATACGACGTGCCCCAAAAACTTCACTTCTTCAAGCAAAAACTCGCACTTGCTCATCTTTGCATATAATCTTTCTTGCCTCAATGTCTGCAGTGCGATCTTCAAGTGTTCAGCATGCTCTTCAAGGTTCCTTGAGTAGACCAGAATATCATCGATGAACACCACTATAAACCGGTCCAAGAACGGTGAAAAGATTCGGTTCATCAAGTCCATAAATATCGCCGGTGCATTCGTGACTCCGAATGGCATCACTAAATACTCGTAATGTCCATATCGAGTTCGGAGCGCAGCCTTGCAAATATCCTCTGACTTAACTCAAACTTGATGATATCCGGACCGCAAATCTAGCTTCAAGAATACCCTCACACTACTGAGTTGCTCGAATAATTCGCCAATGCGAGGGATCGGGTACTTGTTCTTAATAGTCACCCGGTTCAATTCTCGATAATCGATGCACATCCTTCTTGTGCCATCTTTCTTCTTCACTAGAAGAACTGGAGTTCCCCAAGGTGAATTACTGTTGCGAATCCAACCCTACTCTAGAAATTCAGTAACCTGTTTCTTGACTTCTTCCAACTCCACTGGTGCCATCGGATAGTACGCCTTTGAGATTGGCGCTGCACCAGGAACAAGATCGATCACGAACTCCATATCTCATTTTGGCAGTAAACCCGAGATGTCATCGAACACGTCCATGAACTCTCGAACTATGGCTGGCACTTCCTCCTTATCAACTTCCATCGTCGAAAGAACATTGTTTGTCGGCCTAGCCCTAAACTCGACTGACCCGACAGAACTGGTTCCTCCAGCGAAAACAAACTCCGGACGTCCGGGAATCTAGAAAATCACTTTCTTTGACCTACAATCAATGTGAGCGTGGAAAGCACCAAGAAAATCCATTCCCAAGACAACATCATAGCTGCCGGTATCGATCACCAAGAAATCTGCAAATAACTCTCATCCGCAAATAACAACTGAACAATCCTTACATTCACTACTAGCCATGATCTTCCTATTCCAAGTGTGTATGTCCCAACAACTAGACAGGGTCGTGCATGAAATCGAATGTGCAGTAATAAACTTGGACGACATAAAACAATGGGATGCATCAGAATCGAATAATGCTAATGCAGGAAAACCATGAACAAGTAGGATATCTGAAACAACTTCATCTGAAGCCTTGGCCTCTTCAGCCGTTAGGGTAAAGGCTCGAGCTTGATTGGGTCCCTGAGTAAATTACCTCTGCGGTGGCCTCTGAACATCTTCCTTCAAACGGAGCTTCGACGGACAGGCGTTGATAGCATGATCCGCTAATCCGCAAACCAAACAAAGTCCCAGCATCCTTTGACAATCTCTCCTCAGGTGCCCAGGTAGATGGCAAAAGTTACAAATCACGCTCTTTCTCTGATCTGCAATGATGGGCTTCTTCATTGGTACTACGCCATGCCGGTTCACCGGAATACCTCTACGCACATGCGCTCGGTTCGGCATAAACGCCAGCTTCCGTACCACTACCGCCTGCTGCTGCGCAACCCCAGTCTTCAACGATAAGGTCTGCTGCACCCTGGCCGCTTTAAGCACTTGTGAGAAAGTTGTCAAACACAGAGATATAATGTGCCTCTGGATTTCCACGTCCAAACTGCGCATGAACCTTCATTCCCTATCATCATCGTTGGTAACCAAAGGTCCAGCGAATCTACTGAGTCGTGTCCACTCAGCCACGTGTGCATCCACGGATCCGCCATTCTGCTTTAAACTGATAAACCTTTCTTCCATTTCCTCCCGTGCAGTCTGCGGGAAGAACTTCTCCAAGAAACTCTTCGAGAAAGTAGCCCAACTGATCGGCTTGGGCAACCGGGTCTCTTCCACAAGACACCACTCACAGGCATAGTCCAACAATTGGATGCATACAACATCCACTCTCTTGTCCTTCGGGATCTGTGCTGCAACGAGTAGATTCTCCATATCGACCAACCACTGCTCCGCTGGTAATGGCTCTTCCAAACCAGTGAAAATAGACGGACCAAGTCTCCTGAAATCCGCCAAGGTACCCATACGCTCAACTGGTTTGGCCGCAACACTGTTTACGGACTGCTGGACGGTCTGCAAACCTTCCTGAAAAGCTTCGTCTTGCTGTTGGTTCTGCTCGGTTTGCCGCTTTTGGTTCTCCAGCATCCCACGGATTACTCCAAGCAAAGCGGCGTCATCGACATGTCTCTGGTACGAACGCAGATTTCTATCCGCCATGTTCCTGAAACCAAGACACCAAAAGGATTAGTACGATAAACAAGATTCAAAACATGCGATGAAAAATGACCATAAATCAAGGATATGAATTAAGACTAGGACTCCAAGTTACATAAATAGAGTACCGCATTGTAACCATGCTGCAGTTCATAATTACAATCACATAGCTCTGTTCAAGTCGCCCAAATCCTAGAGAGAAACAATTGGGAACCAAAAGTTTCAAGTCGAGATGCAAAGTTGTTTGCACATCGTCAAGACACAAGAGTCACAAGAAGGATATGATTCAAGAATTACGATAACAATGTAGCAGGACATGTTCCTAATTACAGGTTTTCTGATTCGTGTATTGGGTCCAATACCCAACTACAAAAGAATCAAACCCGATCAACTTAAATCCTTTGTCTCTAATACCAAATAAACCCTGTCACGCCCGCTTCCCAGAGTGCGCTATGATCGGCACGTGACAGAGCCAACCATGCTACCTGTGGCTAGGAAATATCCCTCCACAGTCACATTACAGTTGTCTAGAGATATCAAGAACAGGAAAATAAAAATAAACTATCTAGTACATGTCCATGAGCCAGAATAAACGAGTCAAGAAATAATATGCGGAAGCAATAAATCCAACAAACAAAACAATCTGGAAGGTACGTCCCAAATACGGGCTCACATCAGGAAATAAAAAAATGCTGAAAGGAAACTAAACTAAACTGGAATACTAACAAGTCCTCACTGCTCGGCCTGTCGACTGAAGTACTCCTGCTCGGCCTGCGACAAGGGTAGCGGATCGGGGCCATCCAAAACCCAGACGTCAGCACGTCACAATATCAATAATAATATAATCAGTGGGTAACAGGATATGCAGGCATGAATTATAAATGGTAACATGAATGTAATAAGTAAGCAGGGATATCGAACAGTGAAGTGTAACAATATAGGTGAAGTGCAGCGATAAAACTAAACTGTGCTACTGGGTTAACTATTCTTAAATCTGTGAAATCAATTTAATTAATCATCGATATAACTCAATAGTATCCCGTGCATACCCGAGACCACGGTCCAGATTCTCGGGCTGAAATCCGAGACATGCCGCTAGGCACTAAACAGGAAACATGTATAGATGAATGATGTCATCAGCATCATCCCAGGGCTGGCCTAGCCCATAAAACTGATTAGTACAAGCATCGAACTATCGAGTTACAAGTCAGGTTTCATCATTGATTTCCCCATACCCCCAAGTTATGTGTTCAAGTCGGGTATTGATAAATCTGAAACTAATGCCAACACAGGATCAAGCAGGAACATGTTTGTCTATACAGACAACAGGATATGTCCATCGGGACAACATGTCAGGATTGTCGGCATTAGAAACAGGATCAGGTAACATGTCAAGTAATGGTGTATCAGGTCATGTCAAGTAGTGCACAGTGTATCACATAGGTGCCCAACAGTAAAATGTAGCAAGTATTGAATCAGGGTAAAAATACGGATGTACAGTAAAAGCATGGATGCACGAATATTTATCAGGGGTTACATCATGACTAAGTAGGATACACAATATTAAGCATGAGGTACTAATGTAATAACAATATGAGTTAATGTAATATGGCATGCAACTAGGTATGCAGAATTAATGGTATGGATACACAATAAACATGGATGCTCAAATACTTATCAGGGGTTACAACTACAGTTCCAAGACTATGTAGGATGCACATTATCAAGTATGGGGTGTTACTACAATAATAACATGAATTAATAAGATCTGTAGATGCAGCTCATGTATATTAAATGATATGGATGCATACGGGTATCCGAAAACAGTAAAACTTTAATATGGATGTATAATGCGATCAATATGTAATATTTTTATTCATATGGATGCAAGATAGGTATTATAGCATGTAGCAAGATAAACTTGCCTGAGCGGAACACACGACGGATGCGTACGGCACGTCCGACGTCGGGTAATCGTCGCAACGCACACACGGCACACGGGACGGGTCCAGGCAAGGCAAGAAGATAACCACACAGGTAGGGGGCGTTCACTGGATCGCCTGGATCGGCAGCAATGAGCACGGTTCCGGCGGGTGATCACCGGAAAAGATACGAGATCAAGAAAGAAAGAAGAAAGAAGAAGAAGAAGGAGAAGAAGAGAAGAGGGTGCTCTGGGGTTGGTGCTGGGGATTGGGAGAAGGCGAGGGAGTGACGTCGACGATGGGCCGTCGACGGTGAGGTTACACGGCGAGGCAAGGGTTAGGGTTTCGGATGTGCAGGTTCTTGAGTTGGTGTGCAGGGAATGCTGGGGTTCTTGCAGGGAAAAGGAGTGCTCGGGAAAGGGAGGAAAGAGGTGATGGAGGTGGTGTCGGAGAGGGTCGAGGTCGGGAAGATGGGCGGCGTCGGTGAGGTGCAGGGATGAGAAGAGGTCGGGGTGTGCAGGGGGTTTCGGGGTTGCTTCAGGGGTGTCGGGGATGGAGGAGAGAGGAGGTGGTGAAGGTGATGATGATGGCGAGGAGGTGGTGGTGATGAGGTCGGGAGTTTGGCAAGCTTAGTCCTCGATTCGTAGGGCCTTTCGAGATTATGGAGCGGGTTGGAGAAGTGGCTTATCGATTGGCGTTACCACCATCTTTGGCGAATGTTCATGACGTGTTTTATGTATCTCAACTCCATAAGTATGTTCGAGATGAAACACATGTGCTGGATCATTCGGAGCCGACTGTTTAATAGGATTTAACCTTTGAGGAAAGACCGATGTCGATTGTTGATCGAATAGAAAAGGTCCTTAAGAACAAGGTTGTCCCTCTCGTACTTGTTTCTTGGGGAAATCGCTCGTATAGAGAATCGACTTGGGAACGAGAAGACGAGATTCGACAAAAGTTTCCACATCTCTTCTCGTAGATTCATGTTTGTTTGTCCTTCCTTGTTTTGGGAATTTCGAGGACGAAATTTTTTTTGTAGTTGGGTATAATGTAACACCCTAGTTCAATTATACCAGTTCTATTTTGGGTATTTCTTTATTTATGGCCTTTTCTTGATTTATTGTGTTTTGGGTGCGAATAGTGAAATTGACATCTGTATTTGCATTCGACCCGACCCGCTTGCTGGGAAACCCGTCTTGATTCTTATTTATGATTTATCCTGGCTTGTTATATGGATCCGTGCACTTTCATTATTTGTATACTGCATACTGGCATTTATTTGGCTTCTGCATTTTTAATATAACATTTAAAGTCAGGAAAAATATTTTAAAAATATATTGCATGGCCTGCATGATACCCTAATCCTGTCGTAGCAGCCGCGCACCTTGTTCTCGTCTCGTTCAGTGTAACAGACCTGTTTGGATGGCTACGTGCACGTGCGTGCATCCGTTCTTTGGGGTATACATTTTCGTTACCCGGATAACCAATTTTGGTTTTTGTTGACACGTATATTTTTCGTATTTTAAAACTGGATTTTTAGACCCGAACCGGGCGTGTTTTAGACTATTTTTGTATTTGCCAAATATTAAATATTTTATTAATATTATATTATCTTTTAACCGTTACTAGTTTAAATTTTCGTAACAGAAATATTTTTTTAAAATTTTTAAGAAATCTTTTTTTACTAACAGAACTCTCTCTCTCTCTCTCTCTCTCTCTCTTTCTCTTTCTCTTTCTTTCTTTCTCTCTTTCCCCCGCCCTCTTTCTCACTCCTCTCGCATACACTGTTCCTCGAGGATCTCCTCACCTCCCTCTTCCCTTATGCTCACCTCCCTACTTCCCTATATTTTTCCCCACGAGAAACCCACAGAACCCAAAACCCTAGCTCCTCACCTCGCCCTCGCCGCCAAACTCCTGACCTCATCACCACCACCTCCTCGCCATCATCATCACCTTCACCACCTCCTCTCTCCTCTATCCCCGACAACCCTGCAGCAACCCCGAAACCCCCTGCACACCCCGACTTCTTCTCATCCCTGCGCCTCACCGCCGCCGCCCATCTTCCTGGCCTCGACCCTCTCCGACACCACCTCCATCACCTCTTTCCTCCCTTTCCCGAGCTCTCCTTTTCCCTGCAAGAACCCCAACCTTCCCTGCACATCAACTCAAGAACCTGCACACCCAAAACCCTAACCCTCGCCTCGCCGTGTAACCTCACCGTCGATGGTCCATCGTCGACGTCACTCCCTCGCCTTCTTCCAAACCCCAGCACCAACCCCAGAGCACCCTCTTATCTCCTTCTCCTTCTTCTTCTTCTTCTTCTTCTTTCTTCTTTCTTTCTTGATCTCGTTTCTTTTTCGGTGATCATCCGCCGGAACCGTGCTCGTTGCTTCCGATCCAGGCGATCCAGTGAACACCCCCTACCTGCGTGGTTATCCTCTTGCCTTGCCTGGACCCGTCCCACGTGCCGTGTGTACGCTGCGATGATTACCCGACGTCAGACATGCCGTACGCACCCGTCGTGTGTTCCGCTCAGGCAAGTTTATCTTGCTACATGCTATAATACCTATCTTACATCCATATGAATAAAAATATTACATGCTGATCGCATTATACATCCATATTAAAGTTTTACTGTTTTCGGATACCCGTATGTATCCATATCATTTAATATACATGAAGCTGCATCTACAGATCTTATTTATTCATGTTATTATTGTAGTAACACCCCATGCTTGATAATGTGCATCCTACATAGTCTTGGAACTATAGTTGTAACCCCTGATAGTTATTTGAGCATCCATGTTTATTGTGTATCCATACCATTAATTCTGCAAACCTAGTTGCATGCCATATTACATTAACTCATATTGTTATTACATTAATACCTCATGCTTGATATTGTGCATCCTACTTAGTCATGATGTAACCCCTGATAGATATTCGTGCATCCATTTTTTATTGTACATCCGTACTTTTACCCTGATTCAATACTTGCTACATTTTACTGTTGGGCACCCATGTGATACACTGTGCATTACTTGACATGACCTGATACACTATTACTTGACATGTTACCTGATCCTGTTTCTAATGCCAAAAATCCTGATATGTTGTCCCGATGGACATATCCTGTTGTCTCTATAGACAAACATGTTCCTGCTTGATCCTGTGTTGGCATTAGTTTCAGATTTATCAATACCTGACTTGAACACATAACTTGGGGGTATGGGGAAATAAATGATGAAACCTGACTTGTAACTCGACAGTTCGATGCTTATACTGATCAGTTTTATGGGCTAGGCCAGTCCTGAGATGATGCTGCTGACATCATTCATCTATACATGTTTCCTATTTAGTACCTAGCGGCATGTCTCGGATTTCAGCCCGAGAATCTGGACCGTGGTCCTGGGTATGCACGTGATACTATTGAGTTACATCGATGATTCAGTAAATTGATTTCACAGACTTGAGTGTAGTTAACCCAGTAGCACAGTTTAGTTTTATCGCTGCACTTCACCTATACTGTTACACTTCACTGTTCGATATCCCTGCTTACTTATTACATTCATGTTACCATTTATAATTCATGCCTGCATATCCTGTTACCTACTGATTATATTATTGTTGATATTGTGACGCGCTGACGTCTAGGTTTTGCATGGCCCATATCCGCTACCCTTGTCGCAGGCCGAGCAGGAGTACTTCAGTCGACAGGCCGAGCAGTGAGGACCTGTTAGTATTCTAGTTTAGTTTAATTTCCTTTCAGTATTTTTTTATTTCCTGATGTGAGACTGTATTTGGGACGTACCTTCCAGATTGTTTTGTTTATTGGATTTATTGCTTCCGCATATTATTTCTTGACTCGTTTATTCTGGATCATGGACATGTACTAGATAGTTTATTTTTATTTTCCTGTTCTTGATATCTCTAGACAGCCGTAATATGACTGTGGAGGGATGTTTCCTAGCCACAGGTAGCATGGTTAGCTCCGTCACGTGCCGATCTTAGCGTACTCTGGGAAGCGGGGCGTGACAGGGTTTATTTGGTATCAGAGCTATAGGATTTAGGCTGATCGGGTTTGATTCTTTTGTAGTTGGGTAATGGACCCAATACACGAATCAGAAAACCTGTAATTAGGAACATGTCCTGCGACATTGTTATCATAATTCATGAATCATATCCTTCTCTTGACTATTGTGTCTTGACAATATGCAAACAACTTTGCATCTTGACTTGAAACTTTTGGTTCCCTATTGTTTCTCTCTAGGATTTGGGCGACTTGAACAAAGTTATGTGATTGTAATTATGAACTGCAGTATGGTTACAATGCGGTACTCTATTTAAGTAACTTAGAGTCATAATCTTGATTCATATCCTTGATTTATGGTCATTATTCATCCCAAGTTTTGAATCTTGTTTATCGTACTAATCCTTTTGGTGTCTTGGTTTCAGGAACATGGCGGATAGAAATCTGCATTCATACCAGAGGCGTGTCGATGATGCCGCTTTGCTTGGAGTAATCCGTGGGATGCTGGAGAACCAGAAGCGGCAAACCGAGCAGAACCAGCGGCTCCTTTCAGGAAGGTTTGCGGACTTTCCAGCAGTCCGTAAACAGTGTTGCGGCCAAACCAGTTGAGCGTGTGGGTACCGTGGTGGATTTCAGGAGACTTGGTCCGTCCATTTTCACTGTATTGGAGGAGCCGTTGCCAGCGGAGCAGTGGCTGGTCGATACGGAGAATCTACTCGTTGCAGCACAGATCCCGGAGGATAAGAGAGTGGATATTGTACGCATCCAATTGGTGGACTATGTCCGCGAGTGGTGGCTTGTGGAAGAGACCCGGTTGCCCAAGCCGATCAGTTGGGCTACTTTCTCGAAGAGTTTCTTAGAGTGGATAATTATATTCTTGTAAGATAAAATTCAAATTAAGGTTTCATTTCATTATAAATATTATATTGAGTGGTTTAATACTTTTAGTTCATGAAAAATCCAAGTTAAATTGTTGTTTGTGCATTTTTGCTATAAATTGTTAAAATTTGGGTATATTGTAAACTAGAATTTTGGGTTTAATGAAATTTATTGAGATTAAATTATGGAAATTGTTTTTATGACTTATTTAAGATATTTAATAAGTATTATGGCCGCTAGATTGTTTTAAACGTTAAGTTTTGTACTAAAACGGGTAATTTTTGCTTGCTAGATTTTCGGAAAAACGACTTTTAAGGTGAATTTGGGGTTTTTGTGAATTTTAACCTATTTTATATTATAATTAGTGTTCGTGAATGCGCAAATGAGAGTGTTTGGGTTTTTCTCGATAGTTTGACGTTTGTACATCGACATCGAGGGTTGGTTTAGCTATTCTTGCCTGCGTAGGCGATAGGTTTTGACCTATGCGTGATACGCGTGCCGATTTGATTTTCGTATGCCGTTTCGATTTCGAATTTGGTTTTAATGCGATACGGTGCGTTATGATATGTAGGTACCCCATATGGACTTCGAGACGATAAGCAAGCACGTGGCCACGTCGGCACCGGCGAGCGAGGACCAGGTGAGTAGATTTATATCTACGGGGAGAAGTCGGATGGATGGCGTATAGCACCCCCGCAGTTCGTGGTGATGTATACGAATACGTATACACACATATATTTTGATTATATATTTTATGTTGATATGAGACTTGATGATAAAGGTAGATTCTAGGTGTTCATGGATTAGTTTAGTGTTAGTTGCGAAACCCTAGAGTAGTTGTTACACCCACACACGCACACACCCACATGCATACATCTATGTTATTACCTGTGCGTATATGGGGAGATGTGTTTATGTGTTCACCTGGGTATGGGACTAGGTGTTCACATACTGGATTTGCGGATGATACTTGGGATTGAGATGAGTCGATGAGAGTTGAGTTGAGGCCGTGAGATCGGTGATATAGCAGGATTCGTACTTGAGATACGTTCTGATGTTATAGCGGATCTTTAGATGACAATGCCAGGTGAATTGTGATATTAGTAGTGTACTAGACGTAGATCAGTACCCCAGATGATGATCTTGATAAAGAGGATACCAGATGAACAGTGTGATGAGTATGATATTGACCCGTACCCAGATTTGGGGATGCCGTACGACGGATTTATGTACGAGCTATATATTGATGATTGATCCGCACTCTTGACTTGGGATGTAGGATTATAGATATGGTATCGGATATGATATTATTGAGGCGGGATCACCGACTAATATATATACAGGTGTGTATAGGTATCGACTCAGATGTTAGGCGGTTTCCTTACCTGTAGTTCAGCTTGTTAGTTCAGCCGTATAGTTTAGTGTAGTTGTTAGACTAGATTAAACTCCTACCTATTTCAAAACTAACGAATCGTGGGTATTTTAAAAAACAGGTCAAGGGATTCTACGGATATTTCAAAAGACGTATCTTTTCTTAAAACACCGTAGCCCTTATTTTCAAAACACCGCGATTCGTATTATTTCAAAAGGCACTATTGTAGGACTTATATTAGGGTAATGCAGTTTAGTTATCGTTGTGTCTAGTATTCAGCTCCTGCATATTATTGTTGTTGCTCCGCATCGCATACTTATTGTAATTCATATTTCATTATTGATATCATGCTGTTAGGACACCATCACCATTACCGATGATGCGTATGTACCACGTACACTTACTTGCCGGCTCACACACATCTTCATCGGTAATTGCCATGTCACGTACACTTAGAAAATACTATTACATTGACATAGCCTGTTAGCTAATAGTTTAGACATGATATTAGTGTACTTGCTTTATATGCTAGTTTAGACATTGTAGTTATTACCTGCTACTTCATGCATACTGTTATTCATTGTTATGCCGCATTCATGGATTCTCATATATATATTCACTATTTTACGTGCTATTGAGGTTTTGGATTCGGATTTCTATGAGATTTTCTGGATTTGGGGGAAAACCGCAAAACTTATACAAACTTCTTCTCTCTCTTTTTAAATAAAAAGCGCGGTATTCCCATGATGTATGAGTCGTCCATCATGAGTTTGCTGATAGATTTCGAGACCCGATTCGAGGAGACGGATGAACCGTTTCGGGTACATGGTGGACCCAGTAAGGTACCCCGGGGCAAGAAGCGCGTGATGATGACGATGTGAGCCTGGTAGGGGAGCACTACCTACCGTTGATTTTACCCGACGCGTCGGATATCCGGAGGATACTGTCGTGGTCTTGAGATTGATGGTAGGGGCCGGTCTGGACTGACGACGCCTTAGATAGTGAGATTGACATACAGAGATTTTGCGATATTGAGGTACAGAGATTGCGACACAGAGATATCGAGAGATTTGGATACTTGTTTTGTGTCGATGCTAGGCACTGCTTATGCTGATTTCATTTATGATACCTCGTTTTTAAAAAGATACAGAAATCTCACTAATTTATGACTGCAGTTTTCATCAGTACATGCATTCTGTTTCATGCATTCATACATCATCCTTATGATATATTGCTACCTGAGGCACTGATACGGGCACATGGGATTACACTCCGATTAGATATTTACCCTAGCAATTGTTATAGGCTGCATGTTATATATTTGAGGATATATTATGATCGTTGACCTAGGTTTGCGTTGTTTATGCGGTTTCTGTTCGTAGATATTTTTCTACTCACGAGTTGGCAACTCACCCCCGTTGTACCACAGTTCCTTGCAGGTTTTGCCGTACAGGTTTCATTACGGCTTTGCGGGCACAGTTTCGTTCGGGTGACTTGCTAGTAGGTGGGTTTATTGGTATCGTACCCATCATATTACCTTGTATAATATTATTCAGTTGTATCTAGTAAATTCCATCAACCAAACATGTATTTATTTCAAAGATAGAGACCAGTGATGTTATTCTTTCGACCTTAGAGTCGCGCGTTAGATTTCTGTGGATTTCTTGTGGTTTTGAGTTTCCTTTTGAGTTTTGATCCTCGCCCTTGGCGTTGTTTATTATATTGCTTGTGTGGTTGTGACCGTCGATTGACGAAGAGCTAGCTCCCGCTTGGGGATGCCTTTTATTGATTTCGTATACTATTCATGTTGTATCCCGTTTGGGGGCCAGTATTTACAAAGGAGACTCTGCCAAAATTTTCAGGAAATATTTGATGTTTTTAAAACCGTATAATTTGGCTTATGCTATTAAAACTACTTGATTTTAAATTGGTTTTCCTTCACTCTACTACTTTTCTTGGTTTGGATTTCTGGGTTTTCGGCTTACTTAGATTACGTACGCCTCGAGACGTTTCATAGTTTAAGTGCCGGTCATGTTCCGTACTTTCGGGACGTGATAAAGTTGGTATCAGAGCGTTAGGTTTAACCTTCGGAGCGTAGGATGACCCTTGGTTGATGGAATAGGTAACTAAAGTAGAGTGACGTACCGTGGGTATGTCCGCGGCATACTTACGATACGCTACTCCATTTAAGGAGCCTTAGGATATACATTTTTTTGCTTAGTATCATATTTATTCCTGATCTAGCCTCATCGGTATCAGTTATGGTTTGCTGCCACGATTACGGGCAGGGAGAGCTACGGCTAGAGTTGCGGTCAGCACGAGCTCGTTACGAGCGAGGACTGACCAGGGCGTGATTCCGGCGACACACGATTGCAGAGATGTGTCTTTTTATTGTGTTTTGCGCCACGAGCGTTTGATGGATCACTGTATGAGATTACTCGGACGTGTAGATCAGCACCAGAAGATTGAGCCACTGATAGGGGCCAGCCGGATTTTGATGACCGTTGGTATATGGCTTATTCATGAAGATCGAGGCACTGTTCAGCGTGCAGAAGAGTGAGCCAGTTATTGCTGCGAACGACGAGAAATCGCCCCAGATGTTAGAGCCACTGCAGTACGAGTTATACTAAGAGATGAGAGAAGGTCGCTAGTCACCGAGGATGAATGACTAGCACATGTGGTTCGTTCGCTACCCCGATGCGAGGTCATCAGATAGATGGATTCCAGCTAGAGACGACTTCACGCGGATATGTTGAGAGTCGATAGAGGCGATCGAATGTCAGAAACCTATTATTCCAAGTTTAAAGTATTCGAAAAGACATGCAGGCAATTCTATGGACCCTCTAGAAGATTGAAACCCTAACTCGACTTAATGACCGTGTGAAAGCCTTTGAACCTTAGGGTTTGCGGCAGTTCCGCGGCGCCATTAGTGAGGCTTGGTTTTGCCCTTCTACGGCTGGACCATCGATGCTGTGGTACGTACTCGATACTATTAAACTGTACCCAAGATGTTGAGCTCTTAGGGGATTATGAGGTTTTGACGAATCGATCGAATGGTTCGACTTCATTCGGATGCTAGGTGGTGAGATGCATTTCTTGGGAGACTCCAGATACGAGGATAGCCGTTGGAGCTCAGTCCATGCAGCCACGACGAGACGAGTCCGAAGCAGTCGACATTAGAGAAAGTGGAGTAAGAGGTTCGTACGAGATCTTGATGAGACGACGTTCCACTCCGCCGACATCAGAGATGCGATAAGCATGCCGAGGCATTGTACTTGGATATACCTTCCAGAAGGAGTCGTGATGAGTATGCAGCCGTTCCGGAATGAGAACAGATCTAGTAAGGGACAATGACTTCCGGACAGTTCGGCAGAGACGAGATTTGGGAGAGATTTCGACAGGACCTTTCTGGAATAAATTACGAGAAGACTTGGACCAGGAGTGGTCATGTTATGCACACCGGCAGGCCAGAGTTCAGGATCGTCGACGAGACATGCTATGAGTGACCACGGCAGTTGGCCAGAGATTCTTGGAGGATGTGCTTGAGCGGGACTATTCCACCATACTTGATTTTGCGTATTTTGGGCGATCTATTCGCATGATTGATTTTGATGATTGAGTTTCATGATATTTGTCTTCATGGACCATGGTTGTACCTGCTGAGTATTTACGATTTTTGCACAGTTGTTGCACTTGATATCGTTTTCGTGCCTTGGTTTCTCACGTTTATGATTTTATGGGTTTCATACAGTTGAGTTGATTTTGTGCGTATGTACGCACACGATTTGGTTTTTGCACTCGGTATAGTTCATATATGCTTGCAGTGCAGTATTACGTATGTTGTGCATTTAGATGCACTGGACTTCGATTTCGATTGCGATGTTCGATATTTGTTTTGTGCACCTTGTGCACCTGATTGGATTTTGCGCATGTTCGGCGCTTGATATCGGATTTCATGATTTCGTGCACGATGGATGCACCTGATTTGGATTTTCACGCATGTTGGGCGCATGTTTTGAGGTGCGATTTTGATGCACACCAGATGCACTAAATCGAGATTCTTCGTGCATGTCAGATGCACCTGATTTTGCTGTCAGGCACCCACGTTGCCTATGACAGATGTTTCGTGCACACCCGATGCACTTAGATCTTGTTTCTGTGCACATGTTGGCATATATATGGATTTTGATTTCCGTGCGCACCAGACACACGTAGTATTCGTATGCATATTTTGGGATTGATTTCTTATAGAGCAGTACGTTTTTCTGATATTTGCTATGTGTTTTCGTACTGAGCAGGACTAGTCAGAGAATAGTATCTGAATGTATTTTGCATGCATTGATAGCTATCAAAGGGAATTCCAAAAAGTGAGCTATAGTCTCAGTATTTACTTACGTGTCTGACATGACACGAAACGTTTAAAACAAGAAAACCCTTCCAAATTGTTTCCCAAAATGGCGGAACATACAGTTCAAACAAAAGGTATATATGTATATGATTATTTTCTTATGATAGACGTCCGCCACTGTGCAGTGTTATGCATATTGCACAGCGACTTTAAGAGATTTGGCATGCATTCCCTTCAGATATTTACATATATAGATTTGATATTTACGTGTATAGTTTCGAGTTATATCATATTGGTTTTGTATTGGATTTGACATTTGTGTGTTTACCATGACTCCGATGATTGCGGGATGCTTGACGGAGTTTTGATTTTGAGTTATATGCTCATTTTTCATGCGCATGCGCTGCGCTACGATTTGTTTTATATATTTACGATTTCGGAGCCCCGACGACTTGATGGTTTTGCTTAGATGTTTTAGTATTTGGGGGGAGTTTTAATTTAAATTCAGGGATCGAATTTCTTTAAGGGGGGAAGATTGTAACGTTTTGAAAATCGTTTCGGTAAAATTTCGGAAAATCGGTAAAATAAGGGGGTTTTCTGTAAAAAGTCAAAATACAAATATCTTTATTATAAAATTAAACATACATATTCTAGTTATGAAATTACTATTATTTGGTGTTTATTGAGCCACTGGTGAAATTTCAAATTTTCTGAAATTTTTTCCGAAATTAATTATTTTAATATTATTTTAAGCCGTCCCTGATTCATTTAATTAGGGAAAATTACAAATTGGAATGAGTTGAAACAAATTTTGTGTATCATAACACATTAAACAAAATTTTATCATGTAGTTTTTGAAATGAAACGGTTTGCCAAAACGGTTTAGAAAATATCGAAGAAAAAAGGGCTTAATTAGCGAAATTAGTGTTAATGGGAATTGGGGTAATACATTTATCTTTTTCCCTAACCCACACACCCACACCTCACCCTCTCTCCCTCTCCCCATGTGGCCGGCCCAACTTGATAGCCCCTCCCTCTCTCTATCTCTCCAATCACCTCACTTTCAAGAGAAAAAAAAGAAAGGAAAAGAAAAAGATAAAAGTAAAAGGGTGGACTTTGACTTTTTCAACACTTTCTCCACCTCACTCTCTCTCCTCCCTCACCCCCCTCCAATTTCTGGCCAAAATTCTGAACCCCAAAAACAGTAGCCCTTCTTCCCTCTTCTCCCCTCATTTTCCCTCAAAAAAATGTCTAAAATTCCGTCTAAAATCAAGCTAAAATCCAAATCCAACTCCTACCCATTTCTCATTTGCCTATCTAGCATGGATCTTGGTGCAAGGATTTCAAATTGGAGGTCTAGATTTGTAGTTTGATTCATGGTTGTGAGGTATAACTTTTGACCCATTGTTCTTTTTGGTTTAAATTCCTTATTAAAGTTTGTTAGGTACTTAATTTCGGTTTAATTGAAAATTGTGGGTTTGCAAGAGAAGGTTTAGATTAAGCTTTGTGAAAAATCTAGTTAGGATTTTTTGTTGTGAGACTATGGTTGTGGGAGGTATTTGCCATATTAATATTTTGCTAAATCAAATTAAGTTGCTAATTTGCTTTTTGTTGATTTAAATTGTGATATTTATATAAATTGTAAACTAGGTTTTTAAAATAATTATATTCTTGTAAGATAAAATTCAAATTAAGGTTTCATTTCATTATAAATATTATATTGAGTGGTTTAATACTTTTAGTTCATGAAAATCCAAGCTAAATTGTTGTTTGTGCATTTTTGCTATAAATTGTTAAAATTTGGGTATATTGTAAACTAGAATTTTGGGGTTAATGAAGTTTATTGAGATTAAATTATGGAAATTGTTTTTATGACTTATTTAAGATATTTAATAAGTATTATGGCCGCTAGATTTGTTTAAACGTCGAGTTTTGTACTAAAACGGGTAATTTTTGCTTGCTAGATTTTCGGAAAAACGGCTTTTAAGGTGAATTTGGGGTTTTTATGAATTTTAACCTATTTTATATTATAATTAGTGTTCGTGAATGCGCAAATGAGAGTGTTTGGATTTTTCTCGATAGTTTGACGTTTGTACATCGACATCAAGGGTTGGTTTGGCTATTCTTGCCTGCGTAGGCGATAGGTTTTGACTTATGCGTGATACGCATGCCGATTTGATTTTCGTATGCCATTTCGATTTCGAATTTGGTTTTAATGCGATACGGTGCGTTATGATATGTAGGTACCCCATGTGGACTTCGAGACGACAAGCAAGCGCGTGGCGACGTCGGCACCGGCGAGCGAGGACCAGGTGAGTATATTTATATTTACGGGGAGAAGTCGGATGGATGGCGTATAGCACCCCCGCAGTTCGTGGTGATGTATACGAATACGTATACACACATATATTTTGATTATATATTTTATGTTGATATGAGACTTGATGATAAAGGTAGATTCTAGGTGTTCATGGATTAGTTTAGTGTTAGTTGCGAAACCCTAGAGTAGTTGTTACACCCACACACGCACACACCCACATGCATACATCTATGTTATTACCTGTGCGTATATGGGGAGATGTGTTTATGTGTTCACCTGGGTATGGGACTAGGTGTTCACATACTGGATTTGCGGATGATACTTGGGATTGAGATGAGTCGATGAGATTTGAGTTGAGGCCGTGAGATCGGTGATATAGCAGGATTCGTACTTGAGATACGTTCTGATGTTATAGCGGATCTTTAGATGACAATGCCAGGTGAATTGTGATATTAGTAGTGTACTAGACGTAGGTCAGTACCACAGATGATGATCTTGATAAAGAGGATACCAAATGAACAGTGTGATGAGTATGATATTGACCCGTATCCAGATTTGGGGATGCCGTACGACGGATTTACGTATGAGCTATATATTGATGATTGATCTGCACTTTTAACTTGGGATGTCTGATTATAGATATGGTATCGGATATGATATTATTGAGGCGGGATCACCGACTAATGTATATACAGGTGTGTATACGTATCGACTCAGATGTTAGGCGGTTTCCTTACCTGTAGTTCAGCTTGTTAGTTCAGCCGTATAGTTTTGTGTAGTTGTTAGACTAGATTAGATTCCTACCTATTTCAAAACTAACGAATCGTGGGTATTTTAAAAGACAGGTCAAGGGATTCTACGGATATTTCAAAAGACGTATCTTTTCTTAAAACACCGTAGCCCTTATTTTCAAAACACCGCGATTCGTATTATTTCAAAAGGCACTATTGTAGGACTTATATTAGGGTAATGCAGTTTAGTTATCGTTGTGTCTAGTATTCAGCTCCTGCATATTATTGTTGTTGCTCCGCATCGCATACTTATTGTAATTCATATTTCATTATTGATATCATGCTGTTAGGACACCATCACCATTACCGATGATGCGTATGTACCACGTACACTTACTTGCCGGCTCACACACATCTTCATCGGTAATTGCCATGTCACGTACACTTAGAAAATACTATTACATTGACATAGCCTGTTAGCTAATTGTTTAGACATGATATTAGTGTACTTGCTTTATATGCTAGTTTAGACATTGTAGTTATTACCTGCTACTTCATGCATACTGTTATTCATTGTTATGCCGCATTCATGGATTCTCATGCATATATTCACTATTTTACGTGCTATTGAGGTTTTGGATTCGGATTTCCATGAGATTTTCTGGATTTGGGAGAAAACCGCAAAACTTATATAAACTTCTTCTCTCTCTTTTTAAATGAAAAGCGCGGTTTTCCCATGATGTATGAGTCGTCCACCATGAGTTTGCTTATGGATTTCGAGACCCAATTCGATGAGACGGATGAACCATTTCGGGTACATGGTGGACCCGGTATGGTACCCCGGGGCAAGAAGCGCGTGATGATGACGATGTAAGCCTGGCAGGGGAGCACTACCTACCGGTGATTTTACCCGACGCGTCGGATATCCGTACGATACCTTCGTGGCCTTGAGATTGATGGTAGGGGCCGGTCTGGACTGACGGCGCCCTAGATAGTGAGATTGACATACAGAGATTTTGAGATATTGACGTACAGAGATTGCGACACAGAGATATCGAGAGATTTGGATACTTGTTTTGTGTCGATGCTAGGCACTGTTTATGCTGATTTCATTTATGATACCTTGTTTTTAAAAAGATACAGAAATCTCACTAATTTATGACTGCAGTTTTCATCAGTACATGCATTCTGTTTCATGCATTCATACATCATCCTTATGATATATTGCTACCTGAGGCACTGATACGGGCACATGGGATTACAGTCGGGTTAGATATTTACCCTAGCCATTGTTATAGGCTGCATGTTATATATTTGAGGATATATTATGATCGTTGACCTAGGTTTGCGTTGTTTATGCGGTTTCTGTTCGTAGATGCTTTTCTACTCACGAGTTGGCAACTTACCCCCGTTGTGCCACAGTTCCTTGCAGGTTTTGCCCTACAGGTTTCATTACGGCTTTGCGGGCACAGTTTCGTTCGGATGACTTGCTAGTAGGTGGGTTTATTGGTATCGTACCCATCATATTACCTTGTATAATATTATTCAGTTGTATCTAGTAAATTCCATCAACCAAACATGTATTTATTTCATAGATAGAGACCAGTGATGTTATTCTTTCGACCTTAGAGTCGCGCGTTAGATTTTTGTGGATTTCTTGTGGTTTTGAGTTTTCTTTTGAGTTTTGATCCTCGCCCTTGGCATTGTATATTATATTGCTTGTGTGGTTGTGACCGTCGATTGACGAAGAGCTAGCTCCCGCTTGGGGATGCCTTTTATTGATTTCGTATACTATTCATGTTGTATCCCGTTTGGGGGCCAGTATTTACAAAGGAGACTCTGCCGAAATTTTCAGGAAATATTTGATGTTTTTAAAATCGCATAATTCGGCTTATGCTATTAAAACTACTTGATTTTAAATTGGTTTTCCTTCACTCTACTACTTTTCTTGGTTTGGATTTCTGGGTTTTCGGCTTAGTTAGATTACGTACGCCTCGAGACGTTTTATAGTTTAAGTGCCGGTCATGTTCCGTACTTTCGGGACGTGACAGCAGGAGCAGGCGGTAGTGGTACGGAAGCCGGCGTTTACGCCGAACCGAGCGTCTGTGCATAGAGGTATTCCGGTGAACCAGCGTAGCGTAGTACCGTTGAAGAAGCCCGTCATTGCAGATCAGAGAAAGAGCGTGATTTGTAACCTTTGCCTTCTACCTGGGCACCTAAGGAGAGATTGTCGAAGGATGCTGGGACTTTGTTTGGTTTGCGGATCGGCGCATCATACTATCAACGCCTGTCCGTCGAAGCTCCGTTTAAAGGAAGATGTTCAGAGGCTACCGCAGAGGCAGTTAACTCAGGGACCCAATCAAGCTCGAGCCTTTACCCTGACGGCTGAAGAGGCCAAGGCTTCAGATGAAGTTGTTTCAGGTATCTACTTGTTCATGGTTTTCCCGCATTAGCATTATTCGATTCTGGTGCATCCCATTGTTTTATGTCGTCCAAGTTTATTGCTGCACATTCGATTTCTTGGACGACCATGTCTAGTTGTTGGGACATACACACTGGGAATGGGAAGATCATAGCTAGTAGTGAATGTAAGGATTGTTCAGTTGTTATTTGCGGATGGGAGTTATTTACAGATTTCTTGGTGATCGATACTGGCAGCTAGGATGTTGTCTTGGGAATGGATTTTCTTGGCACTTTCCACGCTCACATTGATTGTAGGGCAAAGAAAGTGATTTTCCAGATTCCCGGATATCCGGAGTTTGTTTTCGCTGGAGGAAGCAGTTCTGTCGGGCCAGTCGAGTTTAGGGCTAGGCCGACAAACAATGTTCTTTCGACGTAGTTCGAGAGCTAGCCGTAGTTCGAGAGTTCATGGACGTTTCGATGACATCTCGGGTTTACCGCCAAAACGAGATGTGGAGTTCGCGATCGATCTTGTTCCTGGTACAGCGCCAATCTCAAAGGCGTACTGTCCGATGGCACCAGTGGAGTTGGAAGAAGTCAGGAAATAGGTTACTGAATTTCTAGAGAAGGGTTGGATTCGCAGCAGTAATTCATCTTGGGGAGCTCCAGTTCTTCTAGTAAAGAAGAAAGATGGCATAAGAAAGATGTGCATCGATTATCGAGAATTGAACCAGGTGATTATTAAGAACAAGTACCTGATCCCTCGCATTGGTGAACTATTCGAGCAACTCAGTAGCGCGAGGGTACTCTCGAAGCTGGATTTGCGGTCCGGATATCATCAAGTTCGAGTTAAGTCAGAGGATATTTGCAAGACTGCGTTCCGAACTCGATATGGACATTACGAGTATTTAGTGATGCCATTCAGAGTCACGAATGCACCGGCGATATTTATGGACTTGATGAACCGAATCTTTTCACCATTCTTGGACCAGTTTATAGTGGTGTCAATCGATGATATTCTGGTCTACTCGAGGAGTCTTGAAGTGCATGCTGAATACTTGAAGATCGCACTGCAGACATTGAGGCAGGAAAGATTATATGCAAAGATGAGCAAGTGCGAGTTTTTGCTTGAAGAAGTGAAGTTTTTGGGGCACGTCGTATCCGGAGATGGAATCACCGTTGATCCCGAGAAGATTGCAGCAGTTCAAGATTGGCCGATTTTGAAGAACGTAGCAGAGATCAGAAGTTTTCTTGGACTTTCTGGATATTACAGAAGGTTCATGGAGAATTTTGCTCGTTTGGCTGAGCCTTTGACCAAGCTTACGTGAAAGGAAGAACCATTCGTATGGCCGGATAAATCTGCATCAGCTTTTGAGGCGTTGAAGCAAAGATTGATAACCGCTCCTATTTTGACCGTACCAGACAATTCCGATGGATTGGTGATTCATAGCGACGCTTATGGGAAAGGCTTGGGATGTGTTTTGATGCAGCATAGGAAAGTTATAGCTTACGCATCGAGACAGTTGAAGACCCATGAGAAGAATTACCCAACTCATGATTTGGAGCTTGCAGCAGTGATTTTCGCTCTGAAGATTTGGAGACACTATTTATGGGCGAAAAGGTCGAAGTATTCACTGATCACAAAAGCCTAAAGTATGTGTTCAAGCAGAAAGAGCTTAACATGAGGCAGCGTAGATGGTTGGAGCTGATGGCTGACTATGATCTTGATCTTGAGTACCATCCGGGGAAAGTTAATGTAGTGCCGGATGCGCTTAGTCGGTTGCCAGCAATTCAGATGTTAACTGCACATAAGGAGCTTATCGAGGATTTTCGGAGATTCGAGTTGGAGATTGTGCTACCACATTCTTCGGGACAGTTCATGCAGCTGCAAGTACAGTCGTCGTTGATCGAGTGTATTAAAGCAGCGCAGTCACAGGCCCAAGATTGCAAAAGTTTCGAGAATAGGTTGAAGCGGGACTTCGAACGGACTTGCTGATTCACGAAGATGGTTCGTTGCGTTATGGTAGCCGTTTGTGTGTGCCAAAAGGAGACATTCATGAAGAAGTGATGAGGGAGGCGCACAGTTCCACATATTTTGTACATCCAGGAGGCACAAAGTTGTACCGCAATGTACGACGGAATTTCTGGTGGGAAGGTATGAAAAGGGAGATTGCTCGCTTTGTAGCGAAGTGCTTGGCATGTCAGCAAGTTAAGGCTGAACATCAAAGGGTTGCTGGTTTATTGCAACCACTTCCGATTCCTCAATAGAAGTTGGAACATATAACCATGGATTTCGTGACAGCTTTACCGCGGAGTCCAAAGGACACCAATGCAGTTTGGGTGATTGTTGATCGATTGACCAAGGCAGCTCACTTCATTCCATTTCGAGTTGTTCAGTCAACGGAAGCGTTAGCAGAATGGTTCATGCAGGAGATTGTGAGATTGCATGGAGTACCTGTGAGCATCGTTTCCGATCGTGATACCCGATCAAAAGTATTAACATCCTGTTTCTAATGCCGACAATCCTGACATGTTGTCCCGATGGACATATCATGTTGTCTGTATAGAAAAACTTGTTCCTGCCTGATCCTGTGTTGGCATTAGCTTCAGATTTATCAATACCTGACTTGAACACATAACTTGGGGGTATGGGGAAATCAATGATGAAACCTGACTTGTAACTCGACAGTTCGATGCTTATACTGATCAGTTTTATGGGCCAGGCCAGCCCTGGGATGATGCTGCTGACATCATTCATCTGTACATGTTTCCTGTTTAGTGCCTAGCGGCATATCTCGGATTTCATCCCGAGAATCTGGACCGTGGTCCCGGGTATGCACGGGATACTATTGAGTTATATCGATGATTCATTAAATTGATTTCACAGACTTGAGAGTAGTTAACCCAGTAGCACAGTTTAGTTTTATCGCTGCACTTCACCTATACTGTTACACTTCACTATTCGATATCCCTGCTTACTTATTACATTCATGTTACCATTTATAATTCATGCCTGCATATCCTGTTACCCACTGATTATATTATTGTTGATATTGTGACGCGCTGACGTCTGGGTTTTGCATGGCCCAGATCCTCTACCCTTGTCACAGGCCGAGCAGGAGTACTTCAGTCGACAGGCCGAGCAGTGAGGGCCTGTTAGTATTTCAGTTTAGTTTAGTTTCCTTTCAGCATTATTTTATTTCCTGATGTGAGCCCGTATTTAGGACGTACCTTCCAGATTGTTTTGTTTATTGTATTTATTGCTTCCGCATATTATTTGACTCGTTTATTCTGGTTCATGGACATGTACTAGATAGTTTATTTTTATTTTCCTGTTCTTGATATCTCTTGACAGCTGTAATGTGACTGTGGAGGGATGTTTCCTAGCTACAGGTAGCATGGTTGGCTCTGTCATGTGCCGATCTTAGTGCACTCTGAGAAGCGGGGCATGACAGTCCTATTCTTCATCATCACGGGGATGATGTTAGTAATCCAATCGGGATATTAGACTTCCTGGATGAAACCGGAATCTATAAGTTTCTTGAGTTCGATATTGACATTCATCTCGAGTTCGAGATGCGTTCTTCTTGAAGCTTGTTTGACAAGCTTTATTCTCAGCATTATGGACAGTTTATGAACCGCGACATCTGGATCAAGACCTGGCATCTTGGAATAATTCCATGCGAAGCAGTCTTTGTAGTCCATGAGTAATACTTTTAGACATGCTACTTGTTCATCTGAAAGCAGCTTGCTGACGAACGTTGGTCGAGGATCATCTTTAGTTCCCAAGTTTATCTTTTTCAACTCATCAGCTATGGTATGGACCGCGTCTTCCAGTTCTTTTGGCTTTGGCGGCGGCTCCGAAATTTCCTCTTCTTCATTTGTGAAGCAGTCGAGGCACCGAAGCATATCTTCGTCCCCCTCTTCATCGAGGAGTCTTATCATGTGGCAAGTGTGGGTGAGCTTCCACTTCTTGGGCTGGTTACGCTCAAACTTGGCGGGGTTGTCTTGCATCGGTTTGTGCTTTTGCAAAGGTTCCACTTTCCAATTGTCACATAGCGTGAACTTGCCTTGCATGTATTGTTCTTCCGTCTATTCTTTGAAGATGAAGCAATCTTCGATTGGATGACCAATGACTTGATGATAGGGACAGTAGTCAGCATGATCAAAAGTATTAGCTTCATAAGGTCACTTGCACTTAGGCAGTATTAACATCTGATACTTCATGACGAGCTTAAATATTTTCCTTGTCTTATCCCGAGGAAAAGAATATCCCCATCCAATCCTTTCTTCAAAAGGCGTGGCTGAGCGACCTTGCGGCTTGGATGTGGAGGACGTCCTGCTTCCAATGTGGACACCTTGAATTACTTCATTTTTGAAGGAAAGTAAAGGCATCTGTTGAGAATGATGATCATGGCTCGTCTCTTCCATAGATTGCCTTCTTAGGTGCGATCTTCTAGCTGCTTCATACAAAGTTGTCTCACCCATTCGATAGGCTTCTTTTATTAGCTTCTCAGTCGGGTTCTCTGGTGGTAGAGTCACAGTATTTCGTAGATCCTTTCCGAGTTCATCAACTTGCTTAGCTGAGTTGTGTGCAATCCAAGTATCTTTCCTTTCGCTTAAGGCGTAACAGCTATGGGCTCGCTTCTTCTTCTTCTTGGGTCGGACATATCTTAGACTGGTAGTATCAAACTTCCTATGGGACGCTGGTTGGTGGGTCCCTAGCACTTCTCAGATCCTTTTGAAATACTGAGCCTGCCAAACAGTCTGTTCGAACGGTACTCCCTGCTGATGAAGGAGTTCCTTCAAGCTCTTTGTATGGTATCTCGGCATGGGGATTGGTTGTAACCTATCTAGATTCGGCTTGAGTCCATGCCAAATCTCTTTCTCCACCTTAGTCTCTTTTGATTTATAAAAGAGAATCTCTTTTTCTCTTTTACGTCTGGGAGGCACGTGGAAGGTTATTAGCTCTTGCACGCTGTAGGTGCTAAGTGCATCAAGCTCTTTATAGTGATGCGGCAGAGCCATTTTAATAAGCAGCATGATTGTCTTCATCGAGGACCTTCACTCGTAGATGGATGGAGAAAACCGTATCAGTTTCTTCTTCCGAATAACCGTCGAAGATCAGAATAGGAGCTGACAAGCTCGGTTTATCAGTTTCCTTTGGAGGCTGTCCCGTGAGTCCTATTTCTTCCTTTTCGGAGTCACTTCTAAAGATTGGGATGATCGCCGCTTAGACTTGTTTGTCCTTGGACTTGTCGCACTTCTCTATATCTTCATAGTCCAGCAAGAAGTACTTCACATCTTCATATTTCCGTACTTCATTTACCGAGAACGGGTTGAGCTCCCTTGTAATGGTGTGCTTCTGGCCATCCTTGAAATATTTCATACACTGATATTGTGTAGAAGGGACGACGCCATACTGGTGTAATCAAGATCTACACAGTAAATCTTTATAGCAGGCCTTGCCCTCGATGATGTAAAATTTGACGTCTGTGACGAATTGTCCAAAGCGAAGTGTCAACACTATAAACCCCAGCGTTGTTGAAGACTGGGAGTTGAATCCGGAGGTAGTGATTCTCTCCAGACCGAGGTATCGTACATTCATGGACAGTTGCTTGAGCACCTTGAAATTTAGCATGTAAACCGAGGAACCATTGTCAACGAGGATTTTATTTATTTTTTGATCATCGTAGTACCCGGCAATGTAGAGCGTTCGATTATGCTCGAACGTCCCCAGAAGAAGATCTTCTTCGCTGAAGGTGATGTCGGCCGTATATACCTCCGCCATTTTATCCTTCATCGTTTCTTCGGTAAAGTGCGCTTGAAAAAGGTCTGGTTCTTTGAGGGCTTTAATTAAAGACTCCCGCAGCTCCTTTGACAAGAGCAGAGCATCATATATGCTCAAGTATGAAAGTAACTTCTTAAGATGGTCTAACACGTTGTATTCCACCTTATTTTTCTTGGGGAGATCCTTGGTGGTGAGTTCTTTGGCCACCTATTCATTACAGGAGATCTCTTCGAGTATTTTTCCTTTACCCTTATCTTGATTCTTGGGATCCTTATTTGTGGGCCCAAGGTTCTTCTCAGAAAGAGTGTGGTTCTGCAAACGAATGTTGCTGCAGTCTTTTGCCTTTCCTTCATCTCCCGATGAGAAGCTTACATCGGGGAGGTTGATGGGAGATTCATCTTCCGAATCACTTCCAAAAGTTGGTACTACCGAACTTCCTTATTCTGAGCTCTGAGCCTTGGTCGTATAGCAGCTTTCGGTGATTGTCCTTTCTTGGCTTCTTGTTTTGGGACAATCACATTGGGGCTGGTGAACTATGGCCATCCTTTCTTCCTTATAAGATTCATGTTATGGAGAACGCATTTTCTCCACCATTTTCCAAATGCTTTACACTCATCGATGGGATGACAGACCCTTCGGTGGTAGAGGCAATACTTTGGATGCTCTTCTCCACCTTCGAAATCCACGACCTCTAGGGAATACATCATTAGGGATGGCAACTTCATCCCTTTGGATAGGGCCTTAGTGAAGTGTTTCTCGGCCTTGCCTTTCTTCAGCAATATCTTTTGCTTCGGTTGTAGATTGGGCTTTGGTTGGGGAGTTATCTCCTGCATCTTCCCTTTCTAGATGTCGTTGTCTGGATTTTTCGTAGATAGCCAGCTCACGCCTTTGATTTTCCCGACTTCTTTGAAAGGGTTCTCTTAGGAGCTTCTCAATCGGATCCTCTTATGGAAAACCTGGGGCTTCAGGCATTGATTCTTCCCCCTGCTCATCTGAATCACTTTCGGATGCGGCTGGGGCCTCATCATCATAGATGGAGGAGTGAGAGACCATGCGTTGGCTTTCCATACGGCCTTCTGTTTCTTCTCCCGAGTCATCATTCTCATCCTCTATGCTATTTTCGAGGATGTGTTTAATATACTTCTCAAGAGTAATGGGAGAACACGCTTTCTGATTGTATTCTTCTAGCACGTCAATGTACTTTTGGATATTTTTACGACTGTCGACATGCTCGGCTGGCTGTACAGGCTTCTTTGCCTTCTTGGAAGACTGGTTGACTTTGGGGATTGTCCCTTTACCAATAGCCTTTGGAGTGGGATGTGGCTTCAAAATCCCTTCTATGATCTCCGGTTCAAGCGGGCTCTTCTACCTAATCGCAAGACATACTTGGAGATCTTTTAACAATCTATTTGTTTTGGGAGACAACATTACCTCCCATGGAGTTTCTTCGACGAATGAGCAGGATGCCTCATGTGCGTTGGTTCCTTTACAGATATCCTTCTAAATAGGGCTCACCTTCCATTTATTGGAGAGCATGAACTTGTAGTGTTTATACTAGTCCTCAACCCAGTTTTTGAAGACGTAACAATTTTCAATCAGATGACTTACCACCCGATGATATGGGCAATAAGTTGGACTGTTGATGTTGTTGGCTTGGGCCGGTCCCCGTGACTTGGTTAAGGTCAGAAAGCCACTCTTCATTACAAGGTCAAATAACTTACTCATTTTATCATGAGGGAAGGAGTATTCTCGTCCCATCCTTTCTTCAAGAGTGGGTCCCGTGCAATTGTTATTTTGACAACTAGCCGCCTTAGAACCGTTCGGCTGTTGTTACTTGTTAGTGACAAACGTTGTATTTCCCTTGCCTTTGAAGTTTCATGAATCTCCATTGGAAAAGGGAGGACCTTGGTTCATTGCGTCCCGCTGGTCCAACTTATCGATAAGTTGTTGGGCTGAGAAGAGCCAGATATGGGAATACTTGTGCCTTCTTATAGAGAGTGCTCACAAACATGCTTATGGCCGGAGCTTCAGCAATTCTTTGTCCGTATTTAGACCAAATATTTCTCCATCTCATCGCATACTGGGCCCATGTCTTATTTGATCTGGGCCTCTCGTTGACCAAGATGGTCACGGTAGTGCACTTGCTCGCACTAGCGAATCTGTGGTAGAAGAGGAGTTCCATCTCGTTAAAGGTTTTGATCGATTTGTTAGGGATTTCCAAGTACCATTCGATCGCCATGTCTTCTAGACTGCTAATGAACTGTCGAATGAGCATTATGTCATTACTCCCAGTATTGCCACACTTGGACCGGAACTGGGTGATGTGCTGCTTCGGGTTCCCAGGTCCTTTATATAGGGAACGTCGGGATAATATATCCTGGCGGGTACTGTATTTGATCATAACACACCGGGTAAGGTCGACCTGTCTCCGTCAACTTACCGGCAACTTCACTGGCTAGGTGAGCTTTGAACTATTGGGCGATGTATTCGTCCAGCTGTGATTTAGAGATGACTTCCTCCTTTGCCGTTGATGAGGCTTGGAGGTCTCTCCTTTATCTTCAATCACGACCACCGGTTGTTTGTCTGCTGGTGGTTCATGGTGAGTCATCATCCTGATCATAATTTAGAATAGGTTTGCCATCTTATCTATTATGACCTCCATTTCCATAGCCTTTTCTTCTTTCTTTTGGAGAATATGCTTCAGATAGTTAGTATTAGACTCCTGCTCCACTCTTTCCTTAGAAGAGCCGTCGAGATTTGTACCGGGTGGAGGACTCATAATTTCTTCCGCCAGACCCATCAACTTCTGCAGCTTCTGGGGATCTTTCATTACAGACCGTGTGATTGGTCTGTAAGAGATAGAAGTTTTGTTTTCGTCTTTGGAGTTACCATATAAATGGTGTGAACTACCAAGCCTCAATATTTAGGGCGTTTGGAGTGTTGACCTTCGGAGTTTACCTTGGGTCTGAGTCTTTTTCGACCTCACTCTTTTGTGAGAGACCGGTTTTGGAGGAACCATCATAGCATGAGCTTTCTTGGGTTGATAGGAAGAGTGTTTGTCATGAATCTTCAGCCTCTTGGGTCGGGGAGAGTAATCCTTGTTAATTACTGACCCCCGTGCCTCTTTCCAGACCTTGTAGATGGTCAAAGAAAGTCGTTTGTGTGAACGAGTCGACTTCAGCTCGCTTGGCATCTTGGTAGGAGATGGTGGTGGAGATTTCTTCAGCATCACCATAGGAGAGTTGTATTTAACACTCCTTAGCGGTTCGAAATTGTCCCTAGTTGGAACAGCAGCCTCGATCACCGGAGCTGGTGGAGTAAACCCTTAATGGGGAGTTGCCCCCAGCCTGTCGTGCTCGACACTATTTACCGCCGAAAATAGAGACAAACTGGGATTGAACGTCTTTCCTGAGTTTGGGGGCAGATGCTATTTGGAACATATCCGTCCACCTCTCTGAAGATTCCAAGTTGATTTATGACACCATATATCGGAGATTTGGATATATGCGACCAATGTAGTGTGACTTTATCAGATTCCCCCTCTTTGAGGGGTTTTTGATTATAGGGACGTTCTTCCCTGCAGGCGTAAACCCCTACAGTTAATTATGCATTCACATTGCAATAATAACTTTCACCTGTTCTAATAGGTCACTTTGTATCGTGTTATATATATTGTTTATTATGGTTGCACATGGATTGTATACGGAGACTAGTTTATGTCTTCGCCCATAGGACGCGGATTAGTCCAAATCCGTATATATTAGATTTAGGTTTGAACATAGGTTATATGTTCCATCAATTCAAGGGTTTAAGGATCGTTAATCTTGTTTTAGATTAAGATTGTCTTAAATATATGAGCGTATGGGCTAAGGATACATTAGTCTTACATAAGACTATGATCAACATAGAAGTACAGTTAAAGATCATTAATCTTCTTTTAAATTAAGATCAACTTAATAGGTGTGGGCATATGGGCTCGGTTACAATGAGTAATATGAGCTTAAGGAGTTTAAACTTCAGAGTCTCAACCAATTTTGGGCTCAGTCTTGAGCTTTTATATTACCCAGCTGTGCTAAACACTTAGTCATTTAGACTCTGGATATAATATCCAGATCATGCTCTGGCGCTCACGTGGATATCACGTGGGGCTCTAAGGCTATGGTGTTGCTATATTAGTGCTAAGCACTTAGTCGTTTAGACCATGGATATAATATCCGAAGCATGTATTGGCGCTCATGTGGATATTACGTGGAGGCTAAGGCTCTAGCTCTCACGTGAGACACTCAGTCTTGGGCGTCGCCCTATCAGTGCTAAACATTTTTTATACAGTGCTCGTATGGAAATCACATGGGGCTAAGGCTCTAGCGCTCATCTAAGTGTGACGTAAGACGCTCAGGTTTAGGCGTTGCCCTATCAGTGCTAAGCACTTTTTATACAACGCTCACGTGGATATCACGTGGGGCTAAGGCTCTAGCGCTCACGTGAGTATCACGCGAGGCGCTAAAGCTTGGGCATTGCCCTATTAGTGCTGCTCACGTGGATATCACGTGAGGGCGTCCTCTTGTTTAGTTTTTTCTCCTGATGCTCACGTGCTTTTCACGTGAGATTTTTAGTCTTGGATGACCTTTCCTGGAGCGCTCACGTGGATATCACACGAGTCTTTATTTTTTGGGTTTTTATATACCTTTCACGTGAGACTTTGCCATATTCATGTAGAGACCAACTGCAAGAACTAAGTTCTTCATTTTTTTATATAGGAACAAAGTTCCTTGAAGAGTTAAACTTTGTCTAAACAATTTTCAAAGGAATTAAATTCCTGGAATGTAAATTCCATCTCTTTCTTCCATGTTCTTCTCTCATGTTTATATGGGGGTGAAAAAACAGCATAGTTTTCCCCTAGATCTTGAGTTTGAAGAACAAGAACTTCCCGATGAGAATTAAATTCTCAACTTATGGAATATTTGTCTTGCGGATCTCAAATTCAGGGAAAGAACTAAGTTCATTTTTAGAAGGTTAAACTCTTATATATATATGATAGGTAAACGAGATGTTTTGATCTCTTTACTTTTTTTACCTAGAGTTTTGGAAAGAGGAAGATGATCTTTCTTCAAAAAAGAGAATTAATTTCTCGATTGTAGCTTTTTTCACCTTATTGGGTTGATTCGGTATATGAGACTTGAACTCTCGGGTTCTTTACATAGGGGAGGAAAAAATATCAACTAGTTTGAGAAAAACTCTCATTGAGAGATATCAATTGATCTAATTGATCTCAAAGATCACTCAGGAAATTTTATCCACCATTGGATCTAAAGATCCGGAGAATTTTTTTTAATAGAAAATATTTTCTGTTTGTTTTAGCAAGAGTAAGAAAATATTTTCCTAACAACGGATTTGATTTCATCTTCTGATTTTGTCGGTGATATTATAATCACCAATGGATTTTGAATCCAAAGGCTCTGTGTTTAACAGAGAAAATCTTTCTACTATTAGAAAGATTAGGGGGAAATATTTCGCAAATAGAATTTAATTCTATCTGAAGCTGGTGCTTCAAAAAAATGCGCTCACGTGTTTTTCTCGTGAGCGCTCACGTGTTTGATATGTGAGCCATGTATGAGTTTTTAGTTTGTCTGGATTCAGCGCTGATATGCTTTGCATATGAACGCTCCGTGTTCAACACGTGGGAGCCCTTATGGGTTTTGTTTATCTGTATCCAGCGCTTACATGCTTTGCATGTCAGTGCTCACGTGTTCAACACGTGGGAGCCCGATCATTGGATTTAATCCTCCATGAAGCCGGTGGTCACATGCTTTGCATGTGAGCGCTCATGTGCTTCGCACATGGGAGGGTTTCATTTCCTCTTCTTATGATTTTCAACACTTTCTTTTGGTCAGAGTTTAGGAATCATTCCAACTGACACCATGTGCAACATTTTCTGTGCTGAGACTTGAATGCTTCTCTTTATAATTTGAAGAAATGTTCATCTTCTCCTTCACTTTCACAGAGAAAGAACCATTTTCACAAAGAAAGAATCATAGCTTGCGATCTCCTGCATACTCCTGGACAGCCTATGTGATACAATGATGTATAAACTCATGATTTGTAGGGGATCTCCTCTTCCTGTCGGCTCTATCTGTCTTAGCATGATTTTCCTCGCCGTTCTCGACGACATTCCTCCTCACCCGGCGGAGATGACTTTGGCGATGCTCGACATAACAGAGGACAAAGTTGACTACTTTCAGGAAGCTGGTCTGATCATGAAATCTCTAAAGGACCGCTCCGTCCACTTGCTGAGTTAGATACGGGCTCGACGGGCCATCATGTCTGCTTTTGCCGACTAGCACGGCGCTGATCGACGGGGAGCGAATTTTCGCGAGAATCATTGTTTCGATATGGTAGAGAAGGCTGAGAGGGAGTTAGAGAATTTTGTATACTGTTTTGTTAACCCCTGTACTCCCAATCCCATGTTTGGTGATCTTTTCCCTATAGATTAAAATAAATATTTGAATGCATGTTTACTATTATTTGATGAATTTTTCACATTAAACAAATCCCCCACTACTTTGCCCACGTAGGTATAGACGTGGGTTAAGTAGTGTAAAGTACACGACTGCTCTCATGGAGGCAATGAGCGATAGGAGGGGTTTCGTCTCTCTCGGTATTGGGGGTTGATATTGCGCTGTGCTCGATTGGCCATAACAGGGAAGTCCCTGGCCAGGGCTGTTTTAGAGATTTACTGGTAAGTGTTACCAGTAGTTTCTTGACCCGTTTGAGCCTCACATCGGCATGACTTATCGGTTATTGGGGTCTGACGTTTACCAGCCTTAGACTTGATATGCGACATATCAGATGAGGAGACCGGACTGTACGGCAAGTGTTACCGTCAGGCTTTTGCAGGAGTTGGAGCGGGCTTGCTTGCCGATCTTCTGATCGCTCAATACACGGATAGCTGTTACGTTCAGCTAGTACCGCTGATGGCTTGTGGGTGTTTGATGTGATCATCACCTACTGCCGGCGTATTGACGAGTCTTTAGAGTCCTACACAGAGGTTTTACTGGCTCAGGCAAAATGAAATAGGAGCACATATGTGATATGTGCGGGACCGAGAATAATGCGTGTATGAGATACCGTATTCTATTCTCGCGAATTTTGTATCGGTCGGTTATATATGATATAGCCGAGTTGTCGAATCGAGTGTTGATTCGTTAAGTCGATACATTGGATGTTAGTCGGTTATATATGATATAGCCGAATTATTAAGTCAAGTGTTGATTTAATAATTTAGTGTATAATTGTATATGTGATATACTAATTTACATTAAATAACATTGGTTCACTTAAGCATTTGTTTTTCTCACTTGTGCACAACTTTAATATATATGTGATATATATTAATTTGTGTTTTGATTATTATATCATGGTTGTTGATACATCATTCATGGGTGTGTAAGACATACTCCATTCTATTTTAAATGGTGGTTTATAATTATTTAAGGTAATTACAAATTAGTGGAGCTTTTGTCACAAGCATGAAGCTTGTAGAAGCTTGTGGATGCTTTGACAAAGTCCACTAACTTTGTTTTACTTTAGATTTTTATTAACCTAACCATTTTGGATTTGCCATGATTATGTATCTACATGAGTTAGTATATGATACTCACTCACCCATGTTTAGCTCACTCACTTGCTCATTTTTCTCTTCTCATTTTCTTTCATCTTCTTCCTTGAGCTCAAGAGCTCTCTAGGTTTTGATTAAGTGAGAAAGTAAAGTGAGAAAACAAATTCTAAAGTGAACCCACTTCCTATTTCTCCATCCTCTACTAGATTAGCACTTTAGTATAAGGTGTTTGCTTCACTATTCTTTTAGTTAGTGAGGTAGTAGCTTGAGTTGGCATCCTCTCGACGTAGATCATCTTCGGCCTCGAAGACTTCAAGCAAGGACGTCCTTTAGCCTCATGAAGCCATGCAAGAGTCTGGGAGAACCATGATTGTAGCGAAGGGACTACAACAAGGAGCTTTTGAAGTGAAGGACCGATCTACAAAGGTTGTATTTCGTTTTCACTTAGATAGTAAATGGTTTACTATGTTTTCGTATAATATTTCTAGCTAACGATTCTAGTTTAGAGTTCCCTTTAACGGCAAAATTTTAAAAATGGCATGGACGATGCCTCCCGAAACTTTGCTGCCGTCAATAGGAACCCTACAAGAATGAACAATATATTGATATCGTTCTACAGTCTCTCCCTCCCGCCTATGCTCAATTTGTAGTGAACTTCAACATGCACAACTTGAAGAAATCACTTTCTGAACTTCTCAATATGTTGAGGAGTGCAGAGAGCATGCTCAAGATGGTGAAAACTCCCACTCTACTTGTTGGGAAATCTTCCTACTCCATCCCAAAAGAAAAAGCTAAGGGAAAGAAGAAGAAGAACCCCACCAAGCCGAGAGGTGGAGTTAAAAAGATAGAGGGGAAAGACAAATCTGGGGCAGCGGGATCAGGGAAGGATAAATGCTTCTATTGTCACAAGATGGGGTATTGGAAAAGGAATTGCACTGAGCACCTCGTCATCTCAAGAAGAAGAAGAAGCATGTTGATGCTTCCGCTTCAGGTGTGTTTGTCACCAAAAACTGTTTTTCAATAAACCCTGCATCCTGGGTATTAGATACCGGTTCAGCTTCTCATATCTGTAATTGTGTGCATGGGTTGCGAAATAGCAAGGTTTTGAAGAAAAGTGATCATACTCACCGCGTTGGGAATGGTTCAAATGTTGATGCTGCATCAGTGGGAAAGTATCACGTAGGGTTGTCTTCAGGGTGTATGTTGATTTTGAATCCCTATTATTTTATACTGACTATGTTATATAATATTATATCTGTATCTTTGTTAGACAATGAAGGATATCATTTTGTATTGCAAAGTAATGTTATGAACATTAACCTAAATAAACAGTTGATTGGGTATGGTACACTAAATAACGGAATCTACGTCCTGAATCAACAAACAGTTTTCAACATCCAGCACACAAACAAAAGAAAATTTTCAAAAATAAATGAAGCATTCTAATTGCATTGTAGACTTAGTCATATTAACGAAACAAGACTAACCAAGCTACATAAAGATAGATATTTGAATCCGTTTGAATATAAATATTATGCGACTTTTCAGTCTTGCATCAAGGGTAAAATGACCAAAACTTCGTTTACTGAATACGGAGAGAGAACTACTGAACTCTTAGGCCTCATACATAGGGATGCATGTGGACCAATGTCTACGCATGTAAGAAGCGGTTATTCATACTTTATAACCTTTACTGATGATTTCTCGAGATTGGGACACGTGTTTTTGCTGAAACATAAGTATGAAGATTTCAAAAAATTCAAGGAATATAAAATTGAAGTAGGAAAACAAACTGGGTTGAGCATTAAGAAACTTCGATCAGATCGAGAAGGAGAGTGCTTAAGTATAGAGTTCCATAATTTCCTAACAGAGAATAGGATTCTCTCTCAGCTCACTCCTCCGTACACACCATAGCACACGGTGTGTCAGAGCGGAGGAATTGTACCCTATTAGATATGGTACGCTCCATGATGAGAGATGCTGAGTTACCATTTTCCTTTTAGGGTATGCATTAGAGACTGCAGTATATCTATTAAACAAGGTTCTAAACAAATCCGTGTCTACCACTCCATATGACATATGTGTGGGAAGATACCATCTCTTAAACGAGTTAGTATATGGGGTTGTCCTGCTTTTGTTAAAAAGCAGAATCCAGACAAACTCGAGACACGATCGGTTTTGTGCAAATTTATGGGATATCCTAAACATTCATATGGATATCGATTCTACCACAAGGAGGAACAAAGAGTTTTTGTTTCTCAATATGCCACATTTTTAGAAAATGAGTTTTTTTTATAAATGATACTATTGGTAATACGGTAGAAGTGGAAGAAATTCCAGAGCCACAAACAACTACTGACGATTTGGTTGAATCTAAAGCTTTGATAGAACCCAATAAGCCTAAGTCACTCCGTAGATCTAGTAGGTCTTCTCACCCACTAAAGAAATACTACGGTTTCCTCATTGATGGTGATAGAGAAGATTGCATCATGGAAGATGATGACCCTACTAGTTTTCAGTAGGCAAACACGAGTAGTGACTCAGTGAAATGGCTGGATGCTATGCGATCCGAAATAGAATCCATACACACCAACAAAGTATGGACTTTGGAAGTTGCACCTTCTGGAGTAAAACCCGTAGGGAGCAAATGGATCTTTATGTAAAAAGATTAGTGTGGATGGACAGGTGGAGACCTATAAAGCTAAACTCCCCCAAATGTAGATTACGCTCTGAGTGTAGTAAACAGGTATCATTCCAATTTAGGGGAGAAACACTGCACAGCTGTGAAGAACATTCTTAAGTACTTCCGAAGGACTAAAGAAATGTTCTTGGTGTATGGTAACGGGGATCTCCAAATGGAGGCATTTACCGATTCAAGTTTCCAGAGTGACAAGGATGACAGCAAATCTATCTCAGGTTTTGTATTTACCCTCAATGGAGGGGCGGTTTGTTAGAAAAGTTCCAAACAGGACATCGTTGTATACTCAACGATGGAAGCTGAGTACATTTCTGCAAATGATGCTGCCAAGGAAGCAGTCTGGATACGGAAGATCATCTCAGAGCTTGGAGTGGTTCCAACCATTATTGATTCAATACCTTTGTATTGTGATAATAATGTGGCTATAGCATTAGCCAAGGAACCCAGGTTCCATCAGCGTTCCAAACATATCCTGAGGCGATATCACTTGATCCAAGGGATAGTTGATCGCCGCGAGATCGAAGTTCGGAGAGTAAACATGAAGAACAACACTGCGGATCCACTCACCAAGGCCCTTCCATTGACGCAATTTGAGCGACTTTTTGAGATGTTGGGTATGAGATGTGCCAATAATCGGCCGTAGTGCAAGTGAGGGATTGTAATATATGTATGCCCTATAGGCAATTATTATAATTGTTAGACATGTATATTTCTACAGGATAATCTTTCTCAATATGATAGTATGCTATTTGGTTTGGTTTTATCATTTATGTGTATTGTTGTACTTGTTATTGCTTGACTGCCAGGTTTGTGATGCAGATCATACTAGTGGGCCTAATTAGTCTATAAGCATATCCTTAAATGTTCCTAGTCGAGAGGACATCGAGACAGGGCATCGATTACTCATAGTAGACTAGTGTATACATTTCTTGACCCTATATTGGGGTGATGGATGATCCCATATCTATTGGTGTTTGACATCAAAGATTGTATATAGGTGCTAATTAGAGACTGAGTACACTGAACGGACTCACCAAGAACTCCTAGATTGTATCATACCTATCGTCAAATAGCAGTTCTCTAGTGATACTTGTACAGGTTAGTCTGTAGACCCGAGATCGTCATAGTGTCTTATGTGGTTCCCACTGTACTTTGATTTCCACCCTATCACGGCTCTACTGAGTCGTGCAAATAGGTGGTTTTTGGGTACAGCCACGAGTCATATGAAGGCAGTGAGCGATAAGAGGGGTTTCGTTTCTCCCGATATTGGGAGTTGATGTTGTAATATGTACGATTGGCTATAACCGCAAGTCCCTGAGCACGGATGATGAGATTTACTGATAAGCGTTATCAGTAGTTTCTCGATTGGTTATAGGCCACACATTGGCATAACTTATCGAGTTATTGGGGTCTGACGATTCTACCCCCAGACTCAATATACGACATATCGAAGAAACCGTACTATACGGTAAGTATTGCTTATAGGCTCCATAAGAGTTTGGACAAGTTTGCTTGTTGACTTTCTATTCGTTCAATACCTGGATAGACGTTACGTCCAGCTAGCACCGCTGACGGTTTGTGCGTATCTGATGTGATCATTACCTACTGCTAGCGTATTGACGAGTCTTTAGAGTCCCACATAGAGCTTTCCTAGCTCAAGCAAAAAGAAATAGGGCACGTATGGAGATATGTGCGGGTGCTTGATTAAATACGAGTATATGATACCATATTCTAATTTAGCGTTTTTGATAATAGCCGGGTTATATATGATATAACCGGATTATTGAATCAAGTGTTTATTTCATAATTATGCGCGCACACACACACACACACACACACACTAATATAATGCTCATTTTAATTCTTTTCTTCTCATTATATGTTTGATATATACAAATTGTATCATGGTTGATGATACATAGAACATGGTTATAAGAGAATCACATCGGAGGAAAAAAGATAAAAGAAAATGATTTACTTATATGAATAAAACAAAAGGAAGAAATGAGTCATGGCTTCTAAAATATTCTCCAAGGTGTTAAGAACCATGGCTCATTGTTTTCTTTTTTTTTATTTATCCATATTTATCATTTTCTTAACCTCATCTTATCCTCAAGGTTCATTCGCATCTCCTAGTTCATCTTCTTCATTTTCCTCTTTGGTTTTTTCTAGGCTGAAAAAGAGAAAAGAAAAGAAATAATTTTGATGAGAAAAATCCCTATTTCATCAACCAACACTACTCTAGGAAATTAGTACAGGTTCTCTTCACTAATTCATAGATTGGTGAAGTGTGTGCTTGAGTGTAAGAAGCTACGAGGTGGATCATCTTTGACAACGAAGACTTCGAACAAGCTCGTTCCATCCTTCAAGTTGAGTTGAAAAAGAGTTCTAGGACTACTACTAAGAGCAATTCAAGTGAAGGACTAGACTACAAAGGTTGTTGTTTCTATTCACTTAGTTTTAATCTCTAATTTTCTATGCTAAGAAACCCTAATCTCTAGTTCGATTCTTGTTTAGTAGACTTAGCCTTCTAAAATTTTAAAATTGCTTAATTGCTTTTGTCAAAACCCTACTAGAGGTGCTATGACAAACTTACGGTAACTTCTTCAATGAACTTACAAGCTTAAGGTTTAGGTTCTTGAATTCAATTAGTTTGTATCTGAATTCATAATCAATAAAAAGTTCTTTTTCCTTATTTCATGTCATTTCTTGCTACAACTTGTGATTTAGTGAAATCCTTTGCTTTTCTTTGATCTTGCAACCTCTTAAGTAAGCCTATAAGTTTAAAGTTTGATATTTGATTTCATTGTAATAGTTGAACTAAAGGACACTTGAACACTTCATTTCGGACATACCGGTTCTTAGTATTCCTTAACTTTTTCTTTACTTATTTTGCATTTTTATTATGTGCGCATCTCTTTTTGTGTTTTCTTTGGTTCTTGTGAATATGTGTGAGTAGTTATTTAACTTGTTAAGGGTAGAATAGGGTTAGTTTGAATAGGAGAAGTGTTTGCTAATTTCCTTTAAAAACCTTTAACTCGTAATTCAAACTCCGACCAAACGATAAACAGTCCGCTCCGTTAGGCACCCTATCCTACCATGATAGCGGTAATTTCTAATTGTGACCAGTTGCAATTGGGTTGCCGGAGGCGAAGGTTAAGAGAAAAGAACGATAGGACAAGAGACAAGAAATACGGATTTAGCGCACAATCGCAAATATCGTACTTCAAGCTCCCTAATCCACGTTATTGCCGATTACCTTAGCATCAATATAAAGTTAGGTTTTTAAGGAAACATCAAACATTATCCTAGTTCAAGCAAAACTAAAACTACCCCTAACAAGTCTTTTCTTTTGAACATATCGTATTTTACGACACTTAGAATAAAAACAACTCCAAGTTATGGACTTAACTCGTTAAAACAAGCTTCAAAACCTACTATCTCCCCGCGGACGACCCGTACTCATCTCGGTTCGCTACATGCCACACCGTTTTGATTGCAGTTATTTTAAACTTAAAAACGACACGTAAAACCTTTACCAATCAAATTGATTTTAGACCAAGTTTTTCATTTCTAGATGTTAACTAGTAATTTCCATTTGTAATCTTGAGTTCTTGCCCTCTATCTTGACATTGTAACTTCTTCAATGAACTTACAAGCTTAAAATTTAGGTTCTTGAATTCAATTAATTTGTATCTTCATTCACAATCAATAAAAAGTTCTTTTTGCTTATTTCATGTCATTTCTTGCTACAACTTATGATTTAGTGAAATACTTTGTTTTTCTTTGATATTGCAACCTCTTAAGTGAGCTTGCAAGTTTAAAGTTTGGTATTTGATTTCATAGTGATATTTGGACTAAAAGGACACTTGAACACTTCATTTCGGACATATCGGTTCTTAGTATTCCTTAACTTTTGCTTTACTTATCTTGCATTTTTATTATGCGCTCTTCTCTTTTTGTGTTTTCTTTGGTTCTTATGAATATGTGTGAGTAATTATTTAACTTGTTAAGGGTAGAATAGGGTTATTTTGAATAGGAGAAGTGTTTGTTAATTTCCTTTAAAAACCTTTAACTCGTAATTGAAACTCGAACCAAACGATTCACAATCCGCTCCGTTAGGCACACTATCCTACTATGATAGCGGTGATTCCTAATCGTGACCGGTTGCGATTGGTTTGCCAGAGGCGAAGGTTAAGAGACAAGAACGGAAGGAGAAGGGACAAGAAATACGGATTTAGTGTGCAATCGCAAATACCGTACTTCAAGCTCCCTAATCCACGTTGCTGCCAATAACCTTAGCATCAATATCAAGTTAGGTTTATAAGGAAACAACAAATATTATCCTAACTCAAGCTAACCTAAAACTGTCCCTAATAAGTCTTTTCTTTTGAACATATCGTATTTTATGACACTTAGAATAAAAACAACTCCAAATTACCGACTTAACTCGTTAAAACAAGCATAAAAACCTACCATCTCCCTACGGACGACCCGTACTCATGTCGGCTCGCTACACGCGACACCGTTTTGATTGCGGTTATTTTAAACTTAAAAACGACACGTAAAACCTTTACCAATCATGGGGTAGTTGATTTCTGCCCCCAGGAGCACTCGACTTCGATAGTAAAGAGCCCTCTCTTTTTCTTGATCGTTCTCTTGTGCCCACAACACGCCTAGTGAACCTTCAAGGGCCTTTGTATATAAGATAAGGGGATTTTGCTTAGCTGGAGCAGCCAATACCGGTGGATTTTGCAGGTATTGTTTAATTTCCTCCAATGTGTTTTGACATTTCTGATCCCAGACGAACGGGGCCCCCCTTCTTCATCAGATGGCTATAGGGACGACATTTTCCGAAGAGGTTGGCTATGAACCGATGGACATATGCGAGCTTTTCTTGAAGAGATCATACTTGTTTGATGACTCTTGCTGAGGGCATCTCCATAATTGTCTTCATCTTTAAGGGATCAATTTCAATTTCTCGGTGGTGGATGATGAAGCCTAGGAATTTACCTGAGGAGACTCCAAACATGCACTTTAGAGGGTTCATCCTCAGATTATACTTCCGAAGACGCTCGAACATGATTTTTAGATGCTCCTAGTGTTTCTCAAGAGATTTTCTTTTGACCATAAGGTCGTCAATATAGAATTCGATGATCTTGTGTATGAGGTCGTCAAATATCTTCATCATGTCCCTTTGGTACGTGGTTCTGGCGTTCTTCAAACCGAAGGGCATCACCTTGTAGCAAAACATGCCCAACGGTGTTTAGAAGGCGGTATGGTTCTGATCTTCAGGATCCATCTTTATCTAGTTGTATCCTGAAGATCCAACCATAAAGAAGAAGACTTCATGGGTGGATGTGTTATCGATCATTAGCTTGGTAACGAGGACTGCGAAGTCATCTTTTGGGCAAGCCTTGTTGAGGTCTCGAAAGTACACGCAGATCCGAACCTACCCATTTTTCTTCATCACCGGAACGCTATTATCGATCCAGTCAAGATATTGAACTTCTTGGATAAAGCCAGAATCGATTAATTTCTTGTCTTCAGCATTGATACTCATCTCAAGTTTAAGCCACATTCTTCTTGGTGCCTGCTTGACAAATTTCATCTCTGGTGATATGGCCAGCTTGTGTACTACTACCTCTGGATCTAAACCCAGTATTTCGGAGTAGTTCCAAGAGAAGTAATCTTTGTACTGCATAAGCACATCTTATAATGTGGCTACTTGTTTTTTGAATAGCAGTTCACTGACAAACGTCAGTCTCGGATCATTCTCCGTTCCCAAGTCGATTTTCTTTAGGTTGTCTGCCGTGGTATGTATCTCATCCTCTAGGTCTTTTGGTGCCGATAGAAATGATGAGATCTCCTCGTCATCGTCTTCATTTGTAAAGCATCTGAAGAGGTCAATCATATTCACGTCCCCTCCCTCTTTTGAAAGTGTTATCTAATGACAGGTACGAGTCCGCTTCCATTTTCACGGTCAAGCTGGTCCCATCCTGATGGTATATGTGTTCTTTGGCTCATGCTTTTATGGCAGGCTTATCCTCCAGCTATCAGATAACATGAACTTGCCTTATTAATATTGGTCTTCCACCCAGTTCTTGAACGTGAAACAGTCTTCAAGGGGATGACCTATTACCCAGTGATAGGAGCAATAATTTGAATGATGTACTTCATTTATCTGCTTAGGGTGCCGAGGCTCCGGAAGCGTCATCATTTGATGTTTCCTAACAAGGATGAATATCTTCCCTGTCTTGTCTCGAAGGAATGAATATTTTTGACCCATCTTCTTTATAAGGGACAGGCTCCAACCGGACTTTCCTCGATTGAATGGTGTCTTGGACTTACTTTGCTGTCTTTGAACGTCACTCACGATCCTCTCTTTCTGTTTGCATATGCTTCGGGATTCTTCTTCTTTATGGGAGTACGTGGCGAGCTGTGGATAGAGAGTATCATGATCTACTTCTTCGACTGATTGCTTACTGAAGCGCTGCTTCCTGGCCTTTTCATAAATGGTCATTTCGTGACTGTGGTTGTCTCGGCTCACTTGACAAGCTTTTATTATCCTGTCGATTTTCTCTTCAAGTGACGGACTTGGATTTCTTCGAGCGGGACCTTACTCCAATTCGGCATCATGGCTACTTGGGGAAGCGTCTTCTTCTCAACTCGAGCTGTTTATGGTGTGGAATTTGTAGATTTTCTCCCTTCTCTTGGACCAAACATATCCCAGCCCAGTTGTTTCCATCTTCTCGTTAGACTTCTTTTATTGAGTCCCTGGATATCCCAAATCCTTCTATAGAATTGGTCCCGCCGAACAGTTTGTTCGAGAGGCACGTCTCGGCGCTTTAATAGCTCCTTTAATCCCTCCGCATAATATCTTGGCAAACGGATGGGCTAAAACTTGTCAAGAGTCGGATCAGCATCGTGCCAAACTTCTTTTTCCACCTTGGTCTCCATAGATTTATAGAAGAGAATTACCTTTTCACCTCTTCACCTTGGAGGCACGTAGAAAGTTTCCAGCTCTTTTATGCTATAAGTATTAAGCGCGTCAAGTTCCCTGTAGTGTCGAGACGGAGCCATCATAATATGTAGTGTTTGGTCCATTTCAACAGGAGACTGCATCAATGGACGAAAGGAGAACACCATATTAGTCTCGTCTTCAGAGTCACTGCTAAAGACCAAGATAGGGACCGACGGTTTGGATTTATTCTTCTCTCTCTGAGACTATCCTGAGTAGACTATTTGTTCATCTTCTTCGGTATCATTTCCGAATCGTGATGGTGGCCGCGGATTTTTTCTTATTTTTCGGCTTGTGGCACCTTTTAGTATCTTCGAAAGTATTTTGCATCTTCATACTTTCACACTCCATTCACCGAGAAAGGATTGAGTTCTCCCGTGACAGTGTACTCCAAGCCATCTTTGAAATACTTCATACAATGATGTTGTGTAGAAGTGATGACGTTGTACTCGTGTAGCCAAGGCCTGCCGAGTAAAGCGTTATAATAGGTCTTGGCGTCAACGATATGGAATTTGATGTCAGTGACGAACAACCCGAAGCGGAGCGTCGATATTACGGACTCAAGTGTCCATGACGACTGCGAGTCGAACCCCAGGATGGTAATTTTGTCTTGGGCAAGATGATGAACATTCATACATATCTCTTTCACCACTCTCACGTTGAGGAGGTTGACAAAGGATCCATTATCGACCAGGATTTTTCCTATCTTGATATCATGGCAGCCAGTAACATACATCTGTCGATTATGCTTTCATGTACCAAGGCATAGATCTTCCTTGCTGAATATAATATTAGCCGTGTGGACCTCTGTCAGTTTATTCTTCATCTTCTCTTCTGCAAGAAAGGCTTGAAACTGATCAGGTTCTTATAAGGCCTTGATCAAGGAGTCTCGTGCCTCTTTGGATAAGAGTAGAGCATCCAATATGCTCAATTATGAGGGTATCTTCCTCAAATGTGCAAGGACATTATAGTCCACCTTGGTTTTCTTAGGCAGGTTCTTTGTGGCGAGCTCTTTGGCCACCTCTTCATTAAAAGCGATCTCCTCGGGAATTTTCCCCTTCCCTTTATCCTTTTTATTCAAACCCTTCTTTGCAGGTCCTAGGTTCTTTTCATGCAGAGTGTGGTTGCGCAACTGGATTTTCTCGCAATACTTTTCCTCCTCTTTTTTCTCCAAGGCAGAGCTTTCAAAGAGAAGGTTGAGGGGCATTTCATCCTCAGAATCACTCCCGAACATGAGGACCCGAAAATTTTCCCCTTTTGAACCGGTACCAACCATATGACAGCTGTCGGTTGCTTCTTTGTGTACCGCCGTCTCGCTGCTCTCATATCGACAAGCACAAGTCTCATGCTTCTCCTTCTTGAAGTGCTTTCTATGGGAAACATATCCTTGCCACCACTTCTTGAAGGCGTTGCATTTCATAACGGGATGAACGATCCTTCGGTGATACGAGCAGTATTTTTGGTGACCTTTTCTACCATCGAATTGTCGAACCCTAGGAGTGTACATGAGCGGTGGTAGCCTCATCCCTATTGATAGGGACTTGGCAAACCGCTTCTCAGTTTTAATCCTGCTCTTATTTGTTGCAGGCATGCTTTGGTTTGGTCGGAGACCTTTATGACTCGTCCTTGCCGCAACTTCTTTGTTTAAACGCTGTTGTTTGACCTTTTCATATATGGCCATCTCGTGCTCCTGATCATCTTTACTCTTTTGTAAAGCTTCTTTCAACAGTCTGTCAATTGGGTCTTCTTCTGATAGTTTTGGGATTTTTGATGTCGATTCTGCCTCTTGTTCGTTCATGTCGCCTTCCGACGCTGGCTGGGCTTCTTCATCATATAGTTATGAATAGGAGACCATGTGGTAGCTTTCTACACATTCTTCTGGTTCCTCCGATGAGTCATTTTCCTTATCATCGTCAGTGCCCTTGTCCTCGAGAATATGCTTGAAGAACTCTTCAAGTGTGACTAGAGTTCGCGCTTTCTGATTATACTCTTCCAACGCGTCTATATACTTTTGGAGGTCTGTGCGCATATCGACATACTCAGCGGGTTGCACAGGCTTCTTAGCCTTTTTCTTTTTCTTAGAAGACTTCAAAGGCTTGACTTGGGGGCTTTTTCCTTTGTTAGCGATTTTTAGTGCGGGACGCGGTTATAACATCCCTTCTGTTGGATATAGTGCCCTCAAGACAATTATTATTGCTAGTAGGCGATTATGATAATTGAGGGAAGACCTATACAAGTATAACAATCTTACTCGAGATGATAGTATGTCATCTGGTTTATTTTCGTCATTGATGAAGCCCGTAGGACTATTGCTTGACGGCCATCATTATTATGGCGATCATATATGTGGGAGCTGAGTTGTCCATAAGCACATCCTTAAATGACCCTAGTCATGGGAGGATCGAGACTGGGCATCGATATTCCAGAGTAGACTAGTATATATGCTTCTAGACCCCGATGAGGGGCGGTGGCCGGTCTCACAAGCCACTAGTGTTATGACACCTAAGATAGAATATAGGTTCTCACTGGAGGTGAGTACATTGGATGGACTCACCGAAAACTTCTAGATGGTATTATATCTATCGTCAGATGGAAGTTCTCAGGTGGCATGAGTACAGGTTAGTCCTTTGACCTGAAGCCGTCATTTGTCTCATGTGAGTTCCTACTGTACTTTGATTACTACCCTAACACAGCTCAAAGGAAAAGTGCAAACAGGTTTTAGTTGGGTACAGTTCTGAGCCACATAGAGGCAGTGGTCGACTGTCAGGGATTCGTCTCTCCTGGTATTAGGAGTCGATGTCGCGCTGTGTTTAGTTGGCTATCACCAGAAATCCATGGCCACGGTGGATGAGATTTACTGATAGTTGATCAGTAGTATCTCAGTTGGTGATGAGCTTGACTCAGACAAGACTTATCGGGTTAGTAGGGGTCTGACGTTATCCACCCCCTAGACCCGATATGCTATACTCTTTGACGAAGAGACCGGACTATACGAAGATTGTCAAATTCAGGTTCTGTAGGGTAAGGATGTACTTGATTGTCGACCCCTCTTTCGACAAGTACCTGGATAGTCTTTACGTACAGCTAGTGCCATTGACGTGCTTGTGGTTAAATCCACAACCAGTGAATTGTCGAGTCTTTATAGTCCTATATAGAGGGTTTTCCCGGTTCAAGCGACAGATGTAGAAGCCGTACGGTGGTACGTGCAGGGGTCTGATTAAATACGTGTAGCGATACATGGACTTTAATCGGACGGATGATAATACTAACCGGTTTAGGATTAAGCCGGATTACTAAATCAGGTTTTGATTTAATAATTTATATATGTATTTTGATACATATATTTTGGTATTATTGTTCACTATTTATTTTCTCTCTTTTATGCTATCCGTATTTTTATACAAATACGCGTATATGTAGCGATACATATACCAGGTGAAGTATTCCGAATTTATACGGGAATGCTTCTAGAAGAAGAACACCACATATTTGATTTTCCTTTTTAGAAAATTAAATGGGAAATGAAGTGTAAAGTGAGGTTTTAAATGAAGCATGATTGCATATATGTAGAATGGTATGGCTTTGGAATTTATTGTTGATTTGATTGGGTTCACTATTGAACCATGGTTGATAAATGCAAAGCCATCCATTCTTTGCTTCACTTGATGATTCTCTTCATGCTCTATGAGCTTCATGCTTCATCATCATCTCATCTTCTCCTTCTTCTTCCTTCTCTTGCTCTCATGATGTTGAGAAAAATAGAGAAAAAAATTTAGTGAAGTATTCCTACACCACCGACCATCCAAACCTAGCGAGTTTGGATCGTCGTTTAGAGCCTCCTCTGCATTCCCTCGGGTGGATCGTCTTCGGTAAGGGTGGTCGATTCTCAAGTGCGATCCTGGCGGCTACGAGCTTGGATAGGTCTTCCACAATTGGGTGGACACACGATAAAAGTTGTATTTTCTAAACCTCTAACACTTATAGATTAGCTAGTTTAGGTCTATGGTTCAAATCATGGGTCGTACGGGAGTCCGGTGCTCGGTAGAAATTTTTGTTTTCGCTTCCGCCTCGGCCACGGTTTACACTTGTTTGGAATTTCGATCGACGGATTTTTCCGAATCGCATTTCCATTTTGCATGCCCGCTGTCCGAGTTTGAAAGTTGTTCAAAAAATCTATTAGATTGCTTTAAAATTATGTGTAGGCGAAATTAGTGACCAGAAAAAATTTTAGGCACATGAGCCCAAAATTTGGCTGCGGAACCGCCGCCAAACATGCCATTTAGCCACGGTTCCGCGGTCTTATTTTGGCCGTTGAGCCCCAAAATTTTTCCAGGGCTCTATATCATGGAAATGTGATTTTTGGGATATATGGTTTTGTCCCAAATTTATTTGAGTACTGGTTTTTACTTAGGGCTAATGCGGAAAGTTTTAGTCGAACGAAATTTTGAATTTGTGTTTATCAGTTCATAAGTTAGTTTCTGCGACCGTGAATATCATAGAGCGGTACAATCCGACTGGTTACTATATGTACAATCAGACGGATTTACGAACATGATATTCACGTCAATGTTCTGTATTGCACTGATGTTATGGATGGATTGTCATGATGGATAGCCTAATGTACAGTTCAGATTCATTTGTATATTGATTATTGCGGGAAGAGCGTCCAACATGTGGACTTCCGTTTCTGCCAGTATGTATATTCTTTTATTGGGACACGACGGGGTTGAGATCGGTGTCACCATTTTATTTTTTTCTTTTCTGTACTAAGATTACCCCGCGGAGGAGTGCTCAAATAGCCGAGTTCTAGAGGGCAATATGCCCGCATCTCATGGCGTTGAGACTGGTAGGGACTTACTCTAGAATTGGCAGGCTATTCGCCATACTCGTAAGGAGTATAGGTTGACCCACGGAGGGGTGCTCAAGTTACTGGATTCTGTGAAGTGCTGGGTGGTCCATTCACTTTGTTGATTGGGGTTGCCTCACTTCGGGGATTGGCGGGTAACTTTCCGCACTTGTAGGGGTCTAAGATCTTCATTGCATCGGCTATCCATACGACCGGAGAATGTCACGTTTCATTTATGGCTCAAATAAAACACGGGGCTCCTAAATTATCCGCTATTCCATATTGTTGTTCGTATGCTTGTGATGATTTTTATCTGTTGTGATGACTATTATCTGCATGCGATGTTGATATATATATATATATATATATATAGTAGATACTTCTATATGTTTTGCATCCGCGCTAGCTCTGCCCCCGCTCTGCTGTTAGTTAAGTAACCTAACGGTGCATGATGGGGCCCCGTGGCGAATGCTGATGGCATATAAAAATTATGTTATTTTGGTTGTTTCTTTTGTGACTTGGAAACATAAAATGATGGGAATGTATTATCGAAATAATGCAAGGAAAAATAAACCTAAATGTTGTTGTTGGAAACAATTTTAAAACTACTCGGTTTTCTTCAAAACTCATGGTCATATTCTTTTGCATTGCATAGAGATATTCGGTTAGGAATATCCCGCGTCTCATTCTATGAGGGAAGAGTCTTGACCCCTTCATTGGAAGTTCGCTCTTAAGAAAAAGTTTATATTACTAGTTTTAAAATATGGAGCTTAAACCACTCCTTTTCAAAGCCACTCGAGTTCCTTCAACGATATCAAGTTCATTACGTTAAAGGTTTTTCGCCAAAAACCAGCCGCAGCCCTCCGTCATTTCAGACGGGTAGCACCTAGTATTCATGCTATGTTTGTTGGCCTTCGTCAAAGCATAGTGTATGGTAGCTATGTGTTACTTTTTTTTTGCATGGATATGCATTAATCTAGGACAGTCGTACAGCCTTGTTGGCGTTCGTTAAAGGCGAGTATGGGTGGGTTTAGATTAATCAAAACAATGACGGGTATGACGGGTAGAACTTGACTTGCGACTTACAATTTGTTAGACTTCGTCAAGATCATAAGACGCTTGGGGCAAAAACCATATCGGGGGTTTCAAACATACGGGAAACTTTCCAGGCATGCGCATACTTTCTGGAGTATGGTGACTTGAGTGGATTCCGTCAGGTTATCACATGATGATAGTTGGATCCCGATTCTCACTGATGAGTATGTATTACCCCTTGGAAGATTTTTCACTTCACAATTAGCTAACCTATTAGGTGTATAGAAAGTGTTAACGAGGTTACGCCTTTGCGGAAACGGGATTATTAATTGGGTCCGTGCGAAAACACGGAGGACCTCCCTCGGAGTACCAACACTGGCCTGGCTGAACGGCTTGTAAAAGTGTAAATGGTCCCGACTAGTTCTCCTTTTAGGGTTTGAAGGAGAATTTAAGAAAACAGTAGGATCCATCCTGATCAGATAAAGTGATAACCAATCTAATCTTGATAGAGTGCATGCTGAGTGTTTCTTTTCTCTCTCTCTGGTACAGCGACCCATGACTTACCTTAAAAACTCATGAACCAATTTGATCGAAACTTTTTACACCCTTGGCTTTGGCTTGTCTTGATTATGGACAAAGTCACATATATCCCTGCCACTCCTACTCTACCTTTTGCATTTCTTTAGAACACCATATCACTACGATGATCCATATTGCTTGGAACGACCATCGTATAGTTACATACGAACTCGAAGAAGTTAATTCAATTGAGGATGGCCATAGGTTCTAAAGAAATTTCAATAAGATTATTCGGTTGTCTATTCCCTTTACCTTCTCTCAGGTTGCAAGAGCTCCTTTCATTAGGAGAGTATACATGTTACGCTTATTGGATAGTCTTCTTCCAAACCTCAGGCTAGTGCTGAAAGGTAGGGAAGGAAGAATTCCAATTATCTTAAAGACGGTGTACAGAAGGTAAGATGTAGAGACATATAAAGGGATTGAAGTGAGGGAGAAGGAAATTTCGACTACTGTCATGAATCTGGATAATGGAAAAGGCATTACTAAGATTACATGACCATCCCTTATGAAACATTTTCATGTTTCGTTTTTTCTGTGTGCATGTAATAGAGAATTGTTTTCCCAATCAAATCTGACTCCGGAGTATGTATTTACCAGTTCTGGATCTCACATCTGTATAGTGTTACAAATGATGAGTATAAGTAGAATATTTGGAAATAGGCAATTTAATTCTCAATATCGGAATTCGTTGCAATTAGTGATATTGGATTAAATCGTCTGGCTTTTGCCAGACGGTAAACATTTGGTTTCGAATAACTATTGTTATGCACCAATTTTTAAAATGAAATATCTGTACCTTTATTTTTATAAAGTGAGATATACATTTTGAAAATTGTGCTGTAAACATTTAGCTTTATCAGTTGAGGATAAGGTAAGGTGCATTGAATTACGGTGTAAGACATTCTTAACCAAGATACAGTTTTCAATTTACATAACACAGAATTTTGAGTTGGTATACTCTCGTGACTTATACATGAAAATGTATGTTTTCCAGAGTCCTTTGGGACAAGGGGTTGGTACTCTTACTTCATTACCTATGAGTTCTCTGATTTTAGACACGCATTAGTAGTAATGCAAGGTCCAAAGATTTTGAGAAGTTTGTAGGTATAAAGAATAAAGTAGAGAACCATACGCTGGAAGTATCGGGATTCTTCGAGATGATCGAAGATGTAGATACTTATGCTAGGTATTCTATCATAGTAATATCGAGAACTTGATTCTCTCACATGTTACTCATCCGTGGACACGCTCCATGATAAGTAATATTGTATTGGCTATTTTCCATTAGGTAATATGCACTGGAAACAGCTGCATGACTTTTGAATCTGGTTCCACCTAAATTAGTGCCTTGATTCTATATGGATATAAAATGGTTACATATCTTGAGGTTGTTAAGATATAGAGTTATCTGGTTTCTGTTTAAAAGCAGAATCTGGACAAACTTGAGGCACGCTTCGGTAATGGCGGTTTATGGATTATCCTAAGCATTCGTTAGGATTTTGTTTCTACCATTTTCAAGATCAATAGTTACAGTGTTCTTGACTCACCACCATTTTATAAAAAGATCTTTTTGCAAAAGAAACTAGTGGGGGTATGGTAGAATTGGAAGTAATTCCAGGACCATAAACGGTTACCAAAAATTTAGTAGAACCTAAAAATTCAATTAGACTTGACAAACTATTAGCCACTCCGCAGATTTTAGTAGGTGACTCAAACACCCGAGAGATACTTCGGTTCTTTCGTAGACGGTGACAGGGAGGTCAGCATCATGGTGATGATGGTCCTACTAGTTATCAGTTGGTTATAGGAAGTGGTAACTTCCACGTGACCAGATGCTTACATCCAAGATGGGCTCCACGCACTTCAGCAAATCATGGATTTTGCTGGGTGCTCCTGAAGGGGGGTAAAAACCCATTAGGAGCAGGTAGGTCTTTCGAGATCTATGCAGGTGGAAAGATACTAACCTAATAAGGCTAGACTTGTTGTTAACAGTTTTCATCAAATACCCATTGTGTATTGTGATAAGACTATTACTTCAGTGTCTATGCTGAAGACCATACAGATGTGACTTGGAACTGCTATTTCCCCTACTTTTTTTCAGCAGGTCATATGAAGTGGTAACTTCCACGTGATCAGGTATTTCATACCTAAGATGGACTACTCACTTCAGTAAATCATGCATTTTGGATTTTGCCGGGTGCTCCTGAAGGGGTAAAACCCATTAGGAGCAAGAAGATCTTTCGGGATCTATGCAGGTGGAAATGTACTAACCTAATAAGACTAGACTTGTTGTAAAGAGTCTTCACCAAATACTTGTTATGGATTGTGATGTGGCTTTTACTTCAGTGTCTACGCTGAAGTTCATATGGATATGTTTTGACGCTGATGCAATTGATGGCTATGATATCTGGCAGGTGGATGACTATAACGTCTTTCCAAATGGGATATTGAAAGTGCATGTGTATATGACTCTGTCAGAGGGTTATCGTAGTAAGTAGAAGCAGCGGATTGTGTGCAAGTAGCTTATGTCTATTCGTAGAATGAAGCAAGTATAGCGGAGACGGATCATCTGTTTTGATGTGACAGTCAAGGTGATTGACTTCATCAAAACAAAAGATGAACCTAGTAAGAAGGATGTAGGGAGTACTGTCTTGGGATTTGGATGACATACTCCAGATAAGAAGAGATGTTCATGTACTACAATCGGCCGAACTTTGGTTGTCACACAGTGTTTTCTCTATGTTGGATATGCATAGTATATCAGAAATTCTGGTGACTAGATCTAGATTTGGGATGATTCCTAAATCGGGTACTTAGACAGCATTCTAAAAGTATTTTAGAATGGATGACTCCTGGTATGGTAGTGTACCCGCAAATGATAGAGTCACCCTCTCTAAACAGATGTCTTCTATACTGATGAAGAAAGGGACTGGCATGGATGACATATTATTTGCTTAGGCAATTGAGTCAATCATGCAATGTCTTGTATAAAAACCAGATAGGTAATATATCAGGGATTCTGGTTTTAGATCTAGATTTAGGAAGTTTCCCAATCGGGTACTTAAACTGCATTCTAAAAGTATTTTAGAATGGACGAATCCTGGCGTGGTGGTGTACCCGCAGGTGATGGAGTAACCCTCTCTAAAAAGGATGTCTTCTAGACTGATGAAGAGAGGGGCATGCATGAATGACATATCATTTGCTTAGGCAATTGTGTCAATCATGCAAAGTCTTGTACAATACCAGATATTGCTTTTGCACTAGTTGCAACAAACAGATATTAATCCAATCCTAGAGAAACATTGGGAAGCAGTAAAGAACATAAATTGATGTTCTTGATATAAGATAACGGCAGCCTCCTCTGGGAGGCGGTTATCAGTTATGGCTTCTAAGGTGACCTAGATGACAGAGATGCTGTCGAAGTTTTGAGTTTAGCCTCTTCTGAGGATCAGTATATTGGATAGTGTTCCAATAGGGATACTGAGGTAATCATGGTGCAGGATGCTGGTTATAACTCAACAGAGAATACAGCCTAAGAAGATTGTTGGATGGAGTTGTTCATTGATGAACTTGGTCCCATCAAGTATACAGACAAATTCTTGAGACGGGGTATCGCTCAGTTTGGGAGATTGTTGATCTCTGCAAAGTTGAGATATAGAGAGATGAAGTTGGAACATTGTAGCGGGTCCACTCACTGAGGCTATTTCTCGAACATGTTAAGTTTCACAAACATAGTTTGCGAAACAGATTAGTAGAGAAGATGGGTATTCGGTAGCACACGAACTGTGGGTATGCGATACCGCAATAATTGGCCTTAAGTGCAAGTGGCAGATTGTTGGATATAGTGCCCTCAAGGCAATTATTATTGCCAGTAGGCGATTATGATAATTGAGGGAGGACCTATACAAGTATAACAATCTTACTCGAGATGATAGTATGTTATCTGGTTTATCTTCGTCATTGATGAAGCCCGTAGGATTGTTGCTTGAGGACCAGTATTATGACGGCGATCATATATGTGGGAGCTGGGTTGTCTATAAGCACATCCTTAAATGTCCCTAGTCGAGGGAGTATTGAGACTGGGCATCGATATTCTAGAGTAGACTAGTGTATATGCTTCTAGACCCTGATGAGGGGCGGTGGCCGGTCTCATAAGCCACTGGTGTTGTGACACCTAAGATAGTATATAGGTGCTTACTGGAGGTGAGTATACTGGACGGACTCGCCGAGAACTTCTAGATGATATTATATCTATCGTCAGATGGAAGTTCTCAAGTGGCATGAGTACAGGTTAGACCTTTAACTTGAAGTCGTCATTTATCTCGTGTGAGTTCCGACTGTACTTTGATTACTACCCTACCACAGCTCAAAAGAGTCGTGCAAACAGGTTTTAGTTGGGTACAGTCCCGAGCCACATGGAGGCAGTGGTCGACTGTCAGGGATTCGTCTCTCCTGGTATTAGAAATCGATGTCGCGCTATGTTCAATTGGATATCACCAGAAATCCATGGCCACGGTAGTTGAGATTTACTGATAGTTGATCAGTAGTATCTCAGTTGGTGATGAGCTTGACTCAGAAACGACTTATCTGGTTAGTAGGGGCATGACGTTATCCACCCCTAGACCCGATATGTGATACTCTTAGATGAAGAGACCGGACTGTACGGAGATTGTCACGTTCAAGCTATGTAGGGTAATGATTGTGTTTCCCCAATAAAAAAGAAAAGCTCTGTTCAAATTAATGAGGCAGTGCCTCACATGCCTTCTACAAAGGCGCCAGCACCGATAGGATCAAATCCTATGGTGGCGCGTCACGTGCTCCTCACATGGGGGACAGTATACAAAGCACAAAAGAATCTATTAAATTAAATAAGAGTTAAAACTCTTATATAGCGCCACACGTGCTCCTCATGCGGATGCCAGTTTGCAAACTACAAAAGAATCTATTAAATTAAGCGAGAGTTAAAGCTCTCAGGTGGCGCCCTGATCAGTCGAAAATATTGCATTTTTAACATATCAATTTCCCTACTCTTTGCAATCATCTAAACGTGTTTGGTATAAATATAGCACATATTAGCAATTCGTCTGTAAAATACCAAATAACATGTGTTATACATTATAACCAGTATTTTGAAAGAAATTGAGTGTTTATTATTGCACGCATGATTTTTGTAAATCGCAACACTTGTCTCAAGATTGTGTGCAGGAAAATCTCCAGGAAAAAGAGCCGGAACCGCTAAAAGTGCTGATAAAATACATCAAGTCTAAGACTTGAGATCTGGCAGTGAACAAGAAAGCATAAAAAGATTCCAGACATAAAATAAGGCCCCATGGATCAGCACAAAATCAACCCAGAATTTCCATGCACCAAGTCCTCCAAATGGCCGTGGATCCGCGGCTGAATGGACCAATCCGCCGCGGATCCGTGGCTATAGTAGCTCTTCACTGGCTCAGATTCCTCCACGTGTCTTCTTGTAACGGCCAAGCTTCCAGAAGACTCTCAAAGACCACGTGGCTTCTTCCAGAAGGCTCTGCATAACAAACTCACTCTAGAATATTCCTTGCAACAACCTTATTCTAGAAGGCTCACTCCAACAACTTTATTCTAGAAGGCTCTCTCCAACAACCTTCTTCTAGAATGCTCCTTATAACAACCTTCTTCTAGAAGGCTCCTTATAACAACTCCGTTCTAGAATATTCCCTCTAACAAACTCATTCTAGAAGGCTCTCTCTAACAACCTAGCTTTGGAGGGAAGAATCAAATGAGGTGGTTATAAAAAGATATTTAGATCTAGAGTTGTTGGGTTGTTGAATTTGGAGGGAAAAATTGTAGATCCAAATCAAATATAAATCAAATTGAGTGATACAATTTGATCCAAATCAAGATCTATCGAGTGCCGAGCCAAAGCAAGCATCCATCGAGCCTTTTTGAAGCAACGCCGATCTTCATCTGAGCAAGAGATCCACAACGATCCGCGACTCACGAAGACGATGCGAAGCTAGTTCGACGTTCGAGTTCTCTCCTCAATTCTTGTAGTTTTTGAGTGAATTGTAACGAAACGTTGAATAATAAAAGGTGAAAATTCTTGATCTTACTTTTCTTTACATTTGAGCATTATAAAGAGTTATCAATTCTTGATTGTTTTCTTTTTCATGATGTTTGAGTGAAAACTCCGCTTGTGGAGGAATCGAGAAAATAGGAAATTCTTGAATCAATTTTCTTGCAATTTTTCTTTTCTCTTTTCATTTCGACTCATCTAAAACAAGATCGATCAAAACACACATCTCAGTGGACGATCCGTATTCATTAACGCGCTACATCGACACCGTTAATTGATTGCGGTATAAATTTCTTTGGTTGTGAATCATTTCTAAACACGGCACGGAAATGATCAATCAAATGGTGCTGTTACTGGGGATCGTGTGCTAATTTGTTCGTTTTTGTAATTTGAGTTGAAAGATTTATTATTCCATCATTTTTTTTAGATCAAAATTCGTAACAAGCGCTTAACGATTTGTTGTGATTTGTTGCGAGGAAACCTGGAATCTGTAGAGCAAGAGGAAAAATTTTCAGGACATTTCAGGGAGTTCAGTGAGTGAACAGAAGCATTTGCATAAATTTTTGTGCAGTGATCTCTTCATTGCGCGGCGGAACCACGGCCGGAGTGTGCTTATTGCGGCGGATCCACGGTGATACAGCAGCTTCACTGCTCCAAAATTTTTAGGTGAATTTCTATCTTTCTTATCTCCTCCCTGCTCTGCTCCAATAACCAATTTATGCAGGTTTCTTTGCAAAAATTCGCAGCGCCGTAAAAAGCAAAAATTGTGCGTGTTTGATCTTGGTTGTTTGCATTTTTAATATGGAAATTAAGGGGCAAAGACCAAATTTAGATTAGGTGGGGAGTTCATTACCCTTCCTAAGCCCCAAAAATCACAAAATTGCATCCGCATTACCCTTATTAACTAAAAAATATCTAGACATAACTCTAAGGACCGTCGCGCTCACTTAGGACAGAAGGAGGTTGTGGGTAATCTATTGCTTATCCGCGTTTTTTTGTGGTGTTTAAGGCAAGTGTGTCTAAAGCAAGTGGTTACTTAATTAGGCCCACTACTTACGTAGTAGAGAACCTCTAACTAACCTGGTACTTACCTGGCCACAGGAGAGATAAAGAGGCAGTAGAGGATTGATCTTACGACTTGTCTTCTGGAAGTCTAGGAGCGGTCTAGAGACTTGACCTAGGTGACCATTAGACTTAGGGTTGTGTGTGCATTTTTTGTGATTTGCATTTTTCAAAAATCCGTATCTTTTTCAAAACAAACACCAACTTATCTTTTCCTTAATTATTTTAACGCTGCCACTTGTGCTAAACCATTTAGTGCATGCTCGGCTGGACACGGGATTCTAGTGCCCGTCTTGTCCGCGTTCCTCCTATCGACTCCGAAGTCAGTAATTCCACGTCTACTTTTTCTTTACCCACCACCACACCCATTTCGATGGACGGTTCTCCATCGAACTTCTTTAACACAACTCTGCCGCCGTCCGCAGGTGTGCAGAATCCACCCCGCATCTCTCTCTAAGAGAGATGTTACCCTATGCGAGGTCCTCTTTCGACCTGTCTCACCATTCCATCAGCCAACGGAGATAATTTTGAAATAAAACCCCAATACATCAATCTTCTACAAAAATATCACGGTCTCGAGTCTGAAGACGCATATGTCTTTATTACCAAATTTGAAAATGTATGCGCTATGATGGGTACTTCACAGCTTTCTGTGGATGCTATGCGTCTACGTCTTCTCCCATTTACTCTGTGCGATATAGCCGAGAAGTGGCTTTATAACACAACCGCACATTCCATTTCAAACTGGGAAGAATTCGTAAAAGCATTCCTAAAGAAATTCTACCCCAATCATAAAACAGCTCGAGTCCGTAGCGGAATAAATCAATTCACCCAGCTTCCAAATGAACTATTTTCAAAGTGTCTTGAACGCTTCAAGGATCTGTTAGTTCAATGTCCACATCACGGAATCCTTAGTTGGGATCTGTGCAGAATCATATATGAGGGCATTAATCCTACCATAAAACAGACCCTTGAATCCATGTTTCAAGGCACCTTCATGACTAAAGATGATGGTGAAGCCTGGAGATTTTTAGAAGATTTCGCTGAAAGATCTTTACAGTAGAGGGTGTAAGTCAATCATCTAGGGGAGGCAATAACCAATCTGATGTTTCCATAGGAGTTAGAGCTGAAATGTCAGCAATGCAAAAGAAACTCGAAAGTCGAAACTATGGAAAATAAATTTTTAGCAGTCGCCCTAAATCAAATGTCACTCCCCAAAACTGTATGTGGATGTTGTTTTGATCCATCACATCTTATGGAAGAATGTCCATTAAATTCTCAGTTTCAAGGTCATGAGCATATCAATGCTGCTTTCCAACAAAGGCCTAGAAACGATCCATTTTTTCCACTTATAATCAAGGTTGGAGGAATCACCCTAATTTTTCTTGGAACCAATCACAAACTCAAAACACGGTTCCAAACCAAAACAATTTCCAAAGGGCTCTTCCACCACAACAGCAACCACTTCAATTGAGCCAGCACCCCTACCAATCACAAAACTTTCAAAATCCGGTCAACACACCTGCACCAAATAATCCTTTGCAGTTGACCGGTACTAATGAATCCTCTTCATTCATGAATTTGCTTCTGACAAATCTCATGCAAGTTTCGGCTGAAATAAAGACTTCCGTCGGTGATATAAAGAAAAACTCCACCTCTCAAGCTGAGAGTATTAAATCGATGGAAGCAGAAATTGCAAGATTAAAAGCCGAACTGAGTGCGAGAGAAAAAGGGAAACTTCTAACTCAACCTTTACCCAATCCTGGCTATTCACTTCATGTTAGCGCTATCACCACGTTGAGATCTAAAAGAGTGCTTGACAATCATGTTGGTGAGGAGATTGATGATAATAATGAAGAATCAATCGATGATATCCCGGCTGAGACTTTTCCTTCCACTTCTGCTTCTACTTCTGACCCCAGCTCGTCTACCCCACCATTTTCTTCCGAGCCTATTCTCCGTTTTCCCCAAGGCTCGACATCTCAGCAAACCTCTTCTAGTCCACCAAAAACGATCCCCACTCCTATTCTTCGAGCGTTCTTACCCACACAATCTTCTCTAATGTTGGACCTCGATCTTATTGCTCAAGCTCCTTACCTGAATCGGTTAAGGGGAAACAGACCAAGTATGCAAATGGAGAAGATCACGGAAATCTTTAAACAGGTTAATATCAACATCCTTCTTCTAGATGCTATCCAACAAGTCCCCGCTTATGCAAAAATTCTCAAAGACTTGTGCACTAGGAAGAGGAAGACTCAAGTGCCCAAGAAGGTATTCATGTCAAAGACTGTAGACACAGCTTTTCCCCAATAATTACCTAAGAAACGTAAGGATCCTAGCTATCCAACTATTTCTACTTCGATTGGGGACAAACACATTAACCGTGCTCTACTTGACCTTGGTGCAAGTGTTAACCTACTTCCTTTCTCGGTTTACGAGCAGTTGGGGATTGGAGAGTTGAAACCAGCTCACTGCACTCTCCAGATGGCCGACCGATCAATCACCAAACCTAGGGGTAAACTAGAGGATGTGTTAACAAAAATCGGGGAATTTGTATTCCCTGTGGACTTTATTGTACTTGATACACAGCCTGTAGCAAACCCACAGAATCAAATTCCGGTGATCCTTGGTCGCCCCTTTTTGGCCACTTCCAATGCTATAATCAACTGTCGTAACGGCTCTATGACCCTATCCTTCGGGAATAGGTCAATTGAACTGAACATTTACAAGTTGGGAAGTGTACCCTCCAACCTACTGCTCAGGTCTGTTCTATCGAATTAATAGATGTCGACAGCAGCGAATTTGACGATCTTCACGATACTGATCTTGACTCTTTTCATATGTTGTTATTTGACCCAACTATGTATCATACACATACGGACTTTTCCACCGAGTTGTCCGGGTCAACAACTAACACTGATTATGAACCGTTTTTGGAGTCTGAAGATCATCCCGCGCTTTTTGATGACATTATTCTTCGGGGGATCGATGAGAGTTTTGAGGAAATTTTCGCTGATTAGCTCGCATTTTTAGTAAATACGGGTGTTGAGATGAATTATCTCCCAAACAAAGAAATTGAACCTCCACCCCTTCTTTTGGACTATAAAGAGAATGCAAGTAATCCATCACAATCACTGTGTCGTCTCTCCAAAACGAGACGCAAACACATTCTATCCCACCACTGATCTTTTCCCCACTTCTTCTTGGCTCTTTTCCACTTCTTCTTCCACCAACCGGTGCACTACACGGATAAAATCTTTGAATGGTTGGTGTTGACTTTCGGTCTTTGCAAAGCTTGGCATCGACCAGTAACTTTGACCCCCTCTTGTGATTTTCAAAGCTTAATATTGTTTAACTCAAGTTTGGGGGAGTATATTTTCTGGCTCTTGAAAAGAAAATTTTTACACAAAATGTGGAGCCAAAAGAATAAGTTTGGGGGAGAATTTTCACGATCATATTTATTGCCCCGTTAATAAATTTCCTCCCAGGCTTACAGGTTTTTCGAGATTTAGCGGATGGCAACAGTGAGGACACTGTTGAAAACAAGTTTGGGGGAGATTTGTGCTTATTTTCGCATCATTTGCATATCACTTTGCATAAGCACAAAACATATAAAAAAATTTAAAAAAATAAAAAAATTTGTACATAAATAAGATAATAAAAGATTAGATAGGGAAAAGTTACATCCAAAAGATTGGAAAAATTTAAGAAAACTAAGAAAATTAGAAGTTTTCTTAAACGAACTAGTAATAAGTAGTTATGAGCCGTTGTCCCAATGGTTAGTAAGATGAAAGAAGTCACTAATCTGAGGATGAAAATAAGTCTGAAAAAAGTTCCTATTTTGGAAGCCAAACATTGGAATGTTGATACTCTACTATTTGCACTTACACACGTCTTGAAACTCGGGATAGTAGAGGATACCTTGAAATGCTCTTTTCTAAAAGCCAAAGTATGAAGGAAATTATAAATGAATAAAATATAAAATGGTGAAGAAAAAAATGAACACTGGTTTTGTTATCGCCATGGCAGCAATAAAAACATATAGCGAGGGTGCTTCATCACCTAGTGCCGTAGACCAACTGGTCTGGGAGTCACTGCTAAGCCTTAGGTGGTGCAAAACGAGGATAATACGCGTAATAAGCAAGCACATGAATAATCGGTCGGTTAGTACCTCAAGAAGTATTAACGGTCGCATAAAAATGTGTGAGCAATCCCATCTAAATATTCATCGATTAAAAAGTACTGAGAAAGATGGACAAGAGTATGATAGCTTGAATTGAATTCTCCGAGTGTAGGGATGTCTTTTATATACACGTAGGGTTATATGATCGATGTTAGGAAGAAAGGTAGGAATGAAGAATAAAAACGATATTTTATTGAGAGATGATGTGATTTCTAACATCTTTTCATGACTATTAAGATAGGGCTCATGACAACCGAAAAGCTAGTATAGTTAGAAACTCTAATTTTCAAAGTCCTTCTTTTACAATTCTTATCTTTACATATAACTTTCATGGTCTTCCTTTTATTATTGGATTTTGTGTGTGCAATCCGCTGAAAACCCTCAGGAGACAACACTCCTCCTACTAGGGACACCTAGAGGTTTAAAGGCTTGTTGCACGCGCTCAGTGAAATCATATTGCCTACGTAAGTGTGCTAGTTAGTTTTTTCTTTTTCTTTATTTTCTCCTTCTCTTTCTAATAAAACAAGTTTGCTGGAGACGACCAAAATTAAGTTTGGGGGAATTTGATCAGTCGAAAATATTGCATTTTTAACATATCAATTTCCTTACTCTTTGCAATCATCTAAAGGTGTTTGGTATAAATATAACACATATTAGCAATTCGTCTGTAAAATACCAAATAACATGTGTTATATATTATAACCAGCATTTTGAAGGAAATTGAGTGTTTATTATTGCATGCATGATCTTTGTATATCGCAACACTTGTCTCGAGATTGTGTGCAGGAAAATCTCCAGGAAAAAGAGCCGGAACCGCTAAAAGTACTGATAAAATACATCAAGTCCAAGACTTGTGATCTGGCAATGAACAAGAAAGTATAAAAAGATTCCAGATATAAAATAAGGCCCCATGGATCAACACAAAATCAGCCCAGAATTTCCATGCACCAAGTCCTCCAAATGGCCGCGGATCCGCAGCTGAATGGGCCGATCCACCGCGGATCCACGGCTATAGTAGCTCTTCACTGGCTCAGATTCCTCCACGTGTCTTCTTGTAACGGCCAAGCTTCCAGAAGACTCTCAAAGACGACGTGGTTTCTTCCAGAAGGCTTTGCATAACAAACTCACTCTAGAATATTCTTTGCAACAACCTTATTCTAGAAGGCTCCCTCCAACAACTTTATTCTAGAAGGCTCTCTCCAACAACCTTCTTCTAGAAGGCTCCTTATAAAATCTTCTTCTAGAAGCCTCCTTGTAACAACCTCATTCTAGAATATTCCCTCTAACAAACTCATTCTAGAAGGCTCTCTCTAACAACTTAGCTTTGGAGGGAAGATTCAAATGAGGTGGTTATAAAAAGAGATCTAGATCTAGAGTTGTTGGGTTATTGAATTTGGAGGGAAAAATTGTAGATCCAAATCAAATTTAAATCAAATTTAGTGACACAATTTAATCTAAATCAAGATCTATCGAGTGCCGAGCCAAAGCAAGCATCCATCGAGCCTTTTTGGAGCAACGCCGATCTTCATCCGAGCAAGAGATCCACGACGATCCGCGACTCACGAAGACGATGCGAAGCTAGTTCGACGATCGAGTTCTCTCCTCAATTCTTGTAGTCTTTGAGTGAATTGTAACGAAACGTTGAATAATAAAAGGTGAAAATTCTTAATCTTGCTTTTCTTTACATTTGAGCATTATGAAGAGTTCTCAATTCTTGATTGTTTTCTTTTTCATGATGTTTGAGTGAAAACTCCGCTTGTGGAGGAATCGAGAAAATAGGTAGATGATGATGATTAAATTCTTGAATAATTCTTAAGTCTTATGAGTTTTGTAAACTTTAGGAAATTGAATCATCGACAACCTAATTTGAGTGAGATGCTTTCTTGAATGTTTTCGCTCCAAATTGGAGATCAACGATCGATGATTGAATTTTCTAGAGCCTAGAATTTGAATGCTAATCAACGAAAGGACAAGGGATAGGAGGAGAAACCCTAGTTTCTTCAATAGATCTCTAATCCTCGTTGATCGTCATCGATCTAGTAACAAATCATCAATAGATAAGAATTTGTACTCATAATTCTTCATCATCACTATCAATTGGATCGATTCCTACAAGCCTCTTTACAAATCTTGATAATTCATTCGATTTGGACATCTTCTTGAACTTTATTGATTCTTGATTTTAGATCTAGTTCATTACGATTCTTGAAACTAAATTTCAAAATTCTTGAATCAATTTTCTTGCAATTTTTCTTTTATCTTTTCATTTCGACCCATCTAAAACAAGATCGATCAAAACACACATCTTAGTGGACGATCCGTATTCATTAACGCGCTACACCTTTAATTGATTGCGGTATAAATTTCTTTGTTGTGAAACATTTCTAAACACGACACGAAAACGATCAATCACGCCCACATGCACAACACGTGAGCGCCGGCGCCCAGATAGAATTAAATTCTACTCTTTGTTAAACAGAGCCGTTGGATCAAAGATCCAACGAAGATGATAAATCATCAAGATACAGAATTAAATTCAGTTGGGAGAAAACATTCACCAAATCTTTCTAAAATAAGAAAGATTTGGATCATAGAATAAAATTCTATGCCCTCTGTAAAATAGAGAACCCTTAGATTAAAAATCCAATGGTGATTAAAAAATCACCATTTCACAGAATAAAACTCTGCATATGGGAAAATATTTTCCCAATCTTGTTAAAAACAAGAAAATATGTTCTGTAAAACAGAAATCCTTAGATCAAAGATCCAATGGTGGGTAAAATTCCCCAAATCAATTGGAATCTCTCAATGAGAGATTTTCTCCAGACTAATTAACATATTTGCCTCTACTATATAAAGGACCAAAGACTTCAAATCTGAAACACAGAGTAAAAGGAGGCATCCCCCCATAAGCTTCTAAAAAAAGAAAAAAGAACAGAAAGCTTCAAAAGGAACCGAGATTTAAATTCTCAAAGAAGAAGATCTCCCTCTTCAAATCCCTAGGTAAATATAAAAAAATAGAGATCAAAACAACTCATTTTACCTATTGAAGGGTTTAACCCTTTCTTAAAAGAACTTAGTTCTTTCTCTGGATCTGAGATCCACAAGGCAAGTATCCCACATGTTGAGAATTTAATTCTCATCGGGAAGAACTTGTTCTTGAGAATCAAAGATTTATATATGAACTAAGAATTTAATTCCTCAAAATAAAAGCATATAAGAGAAACATAGTTGTCGTAAAAGAACTTAGTTCTTAAAAATGAAGCTTGATCCTAGATCTGCAAAACAAAGATCCTAGTGATCATTAATGGGCAAAAATGCTATCAACAGAGGACAAAAGAACCCAGCGCCCCGCGTGCTCCTCACGTGGGCGCCACAGAAGGGAAGAGTGCTTAGCACTCACTAGGCAGCGCCTAGCGCCCAGCGCCCAGCGCCGCACGTGCTCATCATGTGGGCGCTACAAAAGGGAAGAGTGCTTAGCACTCGCTAGGCAGCGCCTCACGTGGACGCCACAGAAGGGAAGAGTGCTTAGCACTCACTAGGCAGCGCCTAGCGCCCAACGCCTCACGTGCTCCCCACGTGTGCGCCGCAAAAGAGAACAAAAAAGTGCTTAGCACTCCACAAGCAGACCAAAGCGGCTGACTGTTCAACACTCATTGAGCAGCGCCCAGCGCCTCACGCGCTCCCCACGTGGACATCATAAAAAGTGCCTAGCACTCCATATAAAGACAAAATGAGTAAAATGTTCAACACTTATTGGGCAATCCCCATGACTGAAAGCTTCACATGATCATATATGGGTATCAAAACTCATATAAGTGCTCAACAATTTTTGCATTAAAATAAAAGACTGAATAAACAGAGCCCAAACAAGTGCTTAGCACTTTTCTTAAAAAAAAGGGGAGACCAAGCAGACCAAAGCCCAAATTGGCTAGATTGCTGAAGTCTTGCAACTGAGTCCAAATGCATTGTTGCTGGGTCTTAAATAAAAGAGATCCTAAAATGTTGCTAAGTGGATCTTAGTCTCAGATAGGACTAACGTATCCTTAATAAAAAAACAAATCGAGCCAATGCGCTTTCGATTTCCAAGGTCTCAAATATGACCCAGAATTCTTGAGGCCACAATAACCCCCCCAAACATGGGATCCGGTTTAAGGGTATATCTTTTCACACCTCTGATATATGTCGTTGTAATTCCTCATCGTCTTTAGAGAGGTGGAATGTCCCGACAACCAATAACTCTTTCTGATGCACTTCTAAATTGACGTGCACAATTCAAATCGAGTGGCGCCCTAAATTGGGCGCATTCCCTGTCACCATCGTTCACTCTGCCACGTAATAAATACATATGCGCACAAGTTGAATGGTGGACCGAAATGTTCTTAAATTAATATTCGCCCCTAAATACGGTGATAAAAGACCGAAACGTCCTTAAACTAACCTTTCGCCTCAAACACGGCGATAATAGACCGTGACGTCTTTAAACTAAAACAAACTGTTCCCCAACTGCTCATCTATATTTAAGTCAATCTTAATATCAAACCAGATTAACGGTCCTTAAATCAACCCAAACCCAAATCTAACATATACGGATTTGGACTAACCCGCGTCCTACGGACGACAGCATAAACCAGTCTCCGTATATAATCCACGGGCAACCAAAATAAAACAAACATAGCACAATCCGAAGTGAACTACTAGAGTAGGAGAAAGTGGTTATCGCGATGCGGTAACATAATGTCACGACCCAAAAGTACGGAATATGACCGGCACTTAAACTACGAAACGTCTCGAGGCGTACGTAATCTAAGTAAGCCGAAAACCCAGAAATCCAAACCAAGAAAAGTAGTAGAGTGGAGGAAAAACCATTTTAAATCAAGTAGTTTACAACACACGCCGAAATGTGCATTTTAAAATCACAAGTCTTTTCTAAAAATTTCGGTAGAGTTTCCTTTGTAAAAACTGACCCCAAACGGGTATAAAACCTGATAAAGCATATATAATGAAAAATGCATCCCCAAGCGGGAGCTAGCTCTTCGTCAATCGACGGTCACAACCACGCAAGCAATATAATATACAACGCCGAAAGACGAGGATCACAACAAAAAAGGAAACTCAAAACAGCATGAAATCCGAAGAAAAATAACGCGCGACTCTAAGGTCGAAAGAAAAAACATCACTGGTCTTTATCTGAAATAAGTATATGTTTGCTTGATGGAACTTCTGGATACAACTGAATAATAATATACAAATATACTGATGGTCACGATACAAGTGAACCCACCTACTAGCAAATCACCCGGAAAAGGAAGTAGTGCCAGCAAAGCCGTAATGAAACCTGTACGGAAAAACCTACAAGAAACTGTGGCACAACGGGGGTGAGTTGCCAACTCGTGAGTAGAAAACATCTACGAACAGAAATCGCATGAACAACGCAATCCTAGGTCATACGATCATAATATATCCTCAAATATATAACCTGCAGCCTATAGCAATGGCTAGGGTATACCTCTAAACAACTGTAATACCAAGTGCTCGTGTCAGTGCCTCAGGTAGCAATATATCATATGGATGAGGTATGAATGCATGAAAACAGAATACATATAAATGAAGAAACTGCTTTCATAACTTAGTGAGATTTCTGTATTTTTAAAACGAGGTATCATAAATGAAATCAGCGTAAACAGTGTCTAGTATCGACACAAAACATAAATCCCAATATCTCAATATCTCAGGCTCCGGCTATCCGGACTGGCCTGGATCATCAAATCTCAGTACCTCAATATCTCAAATCTCAATGTCTCAATCTCACTATCTAGGGCGCCGTCAGTCCGGACCGGCCACTACCATCAATCTCAAGACCACGACGGTATCCTCCGGATATCCGACGCGTCGAGTAAAATCACCGGTCGGTAGTGCTCCCTTGCCAGGATCATCGTCTACTACTCGAGCTTCTTGCCTCGGGGTACCTTACCGGGCCCACCATGTACCCGAAACGGTTCATCCAACTCCTTGAATCGGGTCTCGAAATCCATCAGCAAACTCATGGTGGACGACTCATACATCATGGGAAAACCGCACTTTTCATTTAAAAAGAGGGAGAGAGAAGAAGTTTATTTATCTTTTTGCGGTTTTCCCCCAAATCCAAGAAATCTCATGAAAATCCGAATCCAAATCATCAATAGCATGTAAACAGTGAATATAGGCATAAAAATCCATGAATGCGGCATAACAGTGAACAATAACATGCATGAAGTAGCAACTAATAACTACAATGTCTAAACTATTAGCTAACAAACTATGTTAATGAAATAGTATTCTCTAAAGTGTTCGTGACATGGCAATTACCGATGAAGATGTGTGTGAGCCGGCAAGTAAGTGTACGTGGTACATACGCATCATCGGTAATGGTGCTGGTGTCCTAACAGCATGATATCAATAACGGTATATGAATCACAAATAAGTATGCGATGCGGAGCGAACAGCAATAATGTGCGGGAGCTGAATACTAGACACAACGATAACTTAACTGCATTTAACATAATATAAGTTATACAGTGATGCCATTTGAAATAGCACGAATCGTGGGGTTTTGAAATAGGGCTACGGTGTTTTAAGAAAAGATACGTCTTTTGAAATATCCGTAGAATCCCTTGATCTGTCTTTTAAAATACCCACGATCCGTTAGTGTTGAAATAGGTAGGAATCTAATCTAGTCTGACAACTACACTAAACTATACGACTGAATTAAAGGTAAGGAAACCGCCTAGTATCTGAGTCGATACACACACACACACACACACACACACACACACACACATATATATATATTAGTCAGTGATCCCGTCTCGATAATATCACATCCGATACCATATCTATAGTCAGATATTCCTAAGTCAAGAGTGCGGATCAATCATCAATATATAGCTCGTACGTAAATCCGTCGTACGGCATCCCAAATCTGGGTACGGGTCAATATCACATTCATCATATTATTCATCTGGTATCCTCTTTATCAAAGATCATAATCTGGGTACTGATCTATGTCTAGTACAATACTGATACCACCTACGTATGCATGCACGTGTGTAAAACACTACGTCAAAGGATCCGCTACAACGTCATGTCGTATCTCAAATACGAATCATGCCAAATCACCGATCTCACGGCCTCAAATCACATCTCATCGACTCATCTTAAATCCCAAGTACTATCCTCAAATCCAGTATATGATCACATAGTCCCATACCCATGTGAACACATAAATATATATTCCCATATAAGCACATATGAAAGAAGAATGTATGCAAGTATGGGTGTGTGTATGTGTGGTGCAACCACTACTCTAGGGTTTCGCAACACTAAACCAATCCAAGCACACCGAATATCCATCTTTAACATCAATAATCTCAAACAATATATAATCAATATATGTGTGTATACGTATTCGTATACATCACCATGAACTACGGGGGTGCTATACGCCATCCACCCGACTTCTCCCCGTAGATATAAATCTACTCACCTTGCTTCCTGTGTGCCGATGCCGATGTCGCCATCTTTATCTTCAACGCCTCGATGTCATGTGGGGTACCTACAAGGATATCACAAACTCTAAAGCACATGAAAATCACATCGGAAACCAAAACGGCACACGCTACGCCTATAGGTAAAAACATATAGTCTCCCATGCAAACACGATCAATAACCCTTTGCCGTTGACGTTCAAACGCCACCCAACAGAAACGAATCCCAAATACCAAAATCCATGGTAAAGCAAGTCATAAACCATGCGCCAACTCAAGAAAACTAACCCAGGTTTTAACCTAAATGGAATCAGACAAAATTGCATATGCCAAGGGTCTAGTTTATAGGGTATAAGGCTACAGAACAAAAACGAGGGGGTTCCAACCTGCTCTGGCCGCAATTTGCGGCCAGAAGAGATAAATTGGCGGCCTGGGGAAGGAGTTAGGGGCTAGGGCTTTGGGTGGTGGTTCCTAGGTGCCTGCACATCTTACTGTCAAACCAAAATTATTTTCAGGCGCTCGGGTGATAGCAGATTTCAAAACACACTCGCAGAATTACAGTTTTCCCCGATATCGTTTCTATAAATCCGTATTCTGGGTTTTACTCTCAGGTCTGGTCTAATGTAACATCACTAATAGGATTTTAAGGTCACTACAAGCCTCAATTTCACTTTACTACTCAATTCAACTCCTAACCCTAACCAGAAATTTCCAAGGTCCTCAAAACGACACAATATCGACATGAAACAAGTATAGATGCATAAGGAATCAAAATACTACTCTAAGGGCATATAAATTAACTTCTTTGGCAACTCAAGAATTTTCTTGAGTTGCTTAAAATCCTCAAAATCGTCTCTTTCTTAGTCCAATGTGTAGCTAGTGAGATTGGGAACATTTTTTGTGAAATGGGAATAGGGTTTTTGGAGTTGTATTCATGGTGGATCTAGGCTTGAAGAGGGAGGAGGATGAGGGAGGAGCTGCAGCAGCAAGGGGAAGGAGAGGAGAGAGAAGTGACATGATGAAATGAGGAGGGATGGTTCAAAAAAAAGAAGGGTTGACCTACACCTTTCTCTCTCTTCATCATTCTTTTTTCACCTTTTTCTTTTGTTTTGTTTTCTTTTCTTTTATTCCTTCTCCTCACAATGGTGACCCTAGGCTGCCATACACCCACAACATGTAAGAAAATGTAACAGGTGTGGAAAAAAATGATATGTGCATGTTTTGCACCAAAAATACTAAAAACCCGATTAGCGATTTTTAATCGCGATTAGCACTAAAATAACATATAATTAATCATAAAAACTTAAAAATGGAAAAATTCCATAAAATACCCTATTTTAGAATTTTCCATAATTTTCCCAAAATATTTCCCATTTATCGGTATTTAATTATACCGAAATATTAAAATATTCATTAAAATAATATTAAATTATAAAAATTCCCAAAAATAATATTTTATTTTTTTGAAATGTTACAATCTTCCCCCCTTAAAGTAATTCGGTCCCCGAATTTAAATTTAAACCCCCAAATTCTAAAACATTTCAATAAAATGTCCAAGTCATCGGGGCTCCGAAATCATCAATACATAAAACGCATCATAGCGCAATGCATGCGCATGAGTAATGAGCAGATAACGCAAAATCAAAACTCCGTCAAGCATCCTGCAATCATCGGAGTCAAGGTAAAGACACGAATGCCAAATCCAAAGCAAGACCAATATGATATAAATCGGAACTATACATGTAAATATCAAATCTATACATGTAAATATCTGCAGGTAATGGATGCCAAATCTTTTAAAGTCGTTGTGCAATGCGCATAACCTGCACAGTGGAGGACGCCAATTGTAAGAAAATAACTCTATACGTATATACCTTTTGTTTAATATGTACGTTCCGCCGTTTTGGAAACAATTTAGAAGGGTTTCCTTGTTTTAAACGTTTCGTGTCATATCAGACACGTAGGTAAAATACTGAGACTATAGCTCGCTTTTTGGAAATCCCTTTGAAATCTATCAATGCATGCAAAATATATTCAGGTACTGTCCTCTGACTAGTCATGCTCAGTACCAAAAACACATAGCAATACCATAAAACGTACTGCTCCACAAGAAATCAATCCCAAAATGTGCATATGAAACCCTGTGCGTCTGGTGCGCACGAAAATCAAATCCAAATATATGCCATACATGTGCACAGAAACAACATCTAGGTGCAACGGGTGTGCACACAACATCTGTCATAGGCAACGTGTGTGCCTGACAGCAAAAATCAGGTGCATTTGACAAGCACGAAAAATCTCGATTTAGTGCATCTGGTGTGCACCAAAATTGCATCTCATAACATGCGCTCAACATGCGCGAAAATCCAAATCAGGTGCATCCATCATGCACGAAAGCATGAAATCCAATATCAAGTGCCGAACATGCGCAAAATCCAATCAAGTGCACAAGGTGTACAAAACAAATATCGAACATCACAATCGAAATCAAAGTCCAGTGCATCTAAGTGCACAAAATGCGTATCACTGCACTGCAAGCATATGTGAACTATGCCGAGTGCAAAAACCAAATCGTGTGGGTACATATGCACAAAATCAACTCAGCTGCATGAAACCCATGAAATCATAAGCATGAGAAACCAAGGCACGAAAACAATATCAAGTACAACAACTGTGCAAAAATCGTAAATACTCAGTAGGTGCAACCATGGTGCATGAAAATAAATATCATGAAACTCCATCATCAAAATCAATCATGCGAATAGATCACCCAAAATACCGAAATCAAGTATGGCGGAATAGTCCCGCTCAAGCACATCCTCTAAGAATCTCTGGCCAACTGTCGTGGTCACTCATAGCATGTCTTGTCGACGATCATGAACTCTGGCCTGCTGGTGTGCGTAATATGACCACTCCTGGATCCAAGTCTTCTCGTAATTTATTCCGGAAAGGTCCTGTCGAGGTCTCTCCCAATTCTCGTTCCTGCCGAACTGTCCAGAAGTCATCGTCCTTTACTATATCTGTTTCTTGTTCCGGAACGGCTGCATACCCATCGTGACTGCTTCTAGAAGGTATATCCAAGTATAATGCCTCGGCATACGTATCGCATCGCTGATGTCGGCGGAGTGGAACGCCATCTTATCCAGATCTTGTACGAACCTCTTACTCCACTTTTCTCTTATGTCGACTGCTTCGGACTCGTCTCGTCGTGGCTGTATGGACTGAGCTCCAACGGCTATCCTCGTATCTGAAGTCTCCCAAGAAATGCAACTCACCACCTAGTTTCCGAATGAAGTCGAACCATCCGATCGATTCGTCAAAACCACATAATCCCCCAAGAGCTCAAAATCTTGGGTACAGTTTAATAGTATCGAGTACATACCATAGCATCGATGGTCCAGCCGTAGAAGGGCAAACCCAAGCCTCACTAATGACGCCGCGGAACTGCCGCAAACCCTAAGGTTCAAAGGCTTTCACACGGTCATTATGTCGAGTTAGGGTTTCATTCTTCTAGAGGGTCCATAGAATTGCCTACATGTCTTTCCGAATACTTTAAACTTGGAATATGGGTTTCTGACATTCGATCGTCTCTGTCGACTCTCAACGTCTCCGCGTGAAGTCGTCTCTAGCTGGAATCAATCTATCTGATGACCTTGCATCGGGGTAGGCGAACGAATCACATGTCCTAGTCATTCATCCTCGGTGATTAGCGACCTTCTATCATCTCTTAATACAACTCGTACTGTAATAGCTCCAACATCTGGGGCGATAACTCGTCGTTTGCAGCAACAACTGGCTCACTCGTCTGCACGCTAAACGGTGCCTCGATCATCATGAATGAGCACACATCATCGGTCATCAAAATCTAGCTGGCCTCTGTCAGCGGCCCAATCCTCCGGTGCTGATCTGCATGTCCGAGTAACCTCATACAGCGATCCATCAAATGTACTTGGCGCGAAAACACCACTGGTACCGATGAGGCTAGATCAGGAATGAATATGATACTGAACAAAGAAATGTACATCCTAAGGCTTCTTAAGTGGAGTAGCGTATCGTAAATATGCCGCGGAACATACGTACGGTACGTCACTCTACTTCAGTCACCTACTCCATCAACCAAGGGTCATCCTACGCTCCGAAGGTAAAATCTAATGTCTGATACCAACTTTGTCACGACCCGAAAGTACGGAACATGACTGGCACATAAACTACGAAACTTCTCGAGGTATATGTAATCTAAGTAAACCGAAAACCCAGAAATCCAAACTAAGAAAAGTAGTAGAGTGGAGGAAAAACCATTTTAAATCAAGTAGTTTGCAACACACGCCGAAATGTGCATTTTAAAATCACAAGTCTTTTCTAAAAATTTCAGCAGAGTTTCCTTTGTAAAAACTGACCCCAAACAGGTACAAAACCTGATAAAGCATATATAATGAAAAATGCATCCCCAAGCGGGAGCTAGCTCTTCGTCAATCGACGGTCACAACCACGCAAGCAATATAATATACAACGCCGAAAGGCGAGGATCACAACAGAAAAGGAAACTCAAAGCAGCATGAAATCTGAAGAAATATAACTCGCGACTCTAAGGTCAAAAGAATAAACATCAATGGTCTTTATCTGAAATAAGTACATGTTTGGTTGATGGAACTTCTAGATACAACTGAATAATAATATACAAAATATACTGATGGTCACGATACAAGTGAACCCACCTACTAGCAAATCACCCGGAAAAAGAAGTAGTGCCAGCAAAGTCGTAATGAAACCTGTACGGCAAAACCTGCAAGAAACTGTGGCACAATGGGGGTGAGTTGCTAACTCATGAGTAGAAAACATCTACGAACAGAAATCGCATGAACAACGCAATCCTAGGTCATACGATCATAATATATCCTCAAATATATAACCTGCAGCCTATAGCAATGGCTAGGGTATACCTCTAAACAACTGTAATACCAAGTGCTCGTGTCAGTGCCTCAGGTAGCAATATATCATATGGATGAGGTATGAATGCATGAAAACAGAATACATGTAAAAGAAGAAACTGCTTTCATAACTTAGTGAGATTTCTGTATTTTTAAAACGAGGTATCATAAATGAAATCAGCGTAAACAGTGTCTAGCATCGACACAAAACATAAATCCCAATATCTCAATATCTCAGGCTCCGGCTATCCGGACTGGCCTGGATCATCAAATCTCAGTACCTCAATATCTCAAATCTCAATGTCTCAATCTCACTATCTAGGGCACTGTCAGTCCGGACCGGTCCCTACCATCAATCTCAAGACTACGACGGTATCCTCTGGATATCCGACGCGTCGGGTAAAATCACCGGTCGATAGTGCTCCCCTGCCAGGCTCATCGTCTACTACTCGAGCTTCTTGTCCCGGGGTACCTTACCGGGCACACCATGTACCCGAAACGGTTCATCCAACTCCTCGAATCGGGTCTCGAAATCCATCAGCAAACTCATGGTGGACGACTCATACATCATGGGAAAACCACACTTTTCATTTAAAAAGAGGGAGAGAGAAGAAGTTTATTTATCTTTTTGCGGTATTCCCCCAAATCCAAGAAATCTCATGAAAATCCGAATCCAAATCATCAATAGCATGTAAACAGTGAATATAGGCATAAAAATCCATGAATGCGGCATAACAGTGAACAATAACATGCATGAAGTAGCAAGTAATAACTATAATGTCTAAACTATTAGCTAACAAAATATTCAATGAAATAGTATTCTCTAAAGTGTTCGTGACATGGCAATTACCGATGAAGATGTGTGTGAGCCGGCAAGTAAGTGTACGTGGTACATACGCATCATCGGTAATGGTGCTGGTGTCCTAACAGCATGATATCAATAACGGTATATGAATCACAAATAAGTATACGATGCGGAGCGAACAACAATAATGTGCGGGAGCTGAATACTAGACACAACGATAACTAATCTGCATTTAACATAATATAAGTTATACAGTGATGCCATTTGAAATAACACGAATCGTGGGGTTTTGAAATAGGGCTACGGTGTTTTAAGAAAAGATACGTCTTTTAAGAAAAGATACGTCTTTTGAAATATCCGTAGAATCCCTTGATCTGTCTTTTAAAATACCCACGATCCGTTAGTTTTGAAATAGGTAGGAATCTAATCTATTCTGACAACTACTCTAAACTATACGGCTGAACTAAAGGTAAGGAAACCGCCTAGCATCTGAGTCGATACATACATATATATATATATATATATATATATATATATATATATATATTAGTCGGTGATCCCGCCTCGATAATATCACATCCAATACCATATCTATAATCAGATATTCCTAAGTCAAGAGTGCGGATTAATCATCAATATATAGCTTGTACGTAAATCCGTCGTACGGCATCCCAAATCTGGGTATGGGTCAATTCACATTCATCATATTATTCATCTGGTATCCTCTTTATCAAAGATCATAATCCCGGTACTGATCTATGTCTAGTACAATACTGATACCACCTATGTATGCATGCACGTGTGTAAAATACTACGTCAAAGGACCCGCTACAACGTCATGTCGTATCTCAAATACGAATCCTGCCAAATCACCGATCTCACGACCTCAAATCACATTTCATCGACTCATCTCAAATCCCAAGTACTATCCTCAAATCCAGTATATGATCACATAGTCCCATACCCATGTAAACACATAAATATATATTCCCATATAAGCACATATGAAAGAAGAATGTATGCAAGTATGTGTGTGTGTGTGTGTATGTGTGGTGCAACCACTACTCTAGGGTTTCGAAACACTAAAGCAATCCAAGCACACCAAATATCCATCTTTAATATCAATAATCTCAAACAATATATAATCAATATATGTGTGTATACGTATTCATATACATCACCACGAATTGCGCGGGTGCTATACGCCATCCACCCGACTTCTCCCCGTAGATATAAATCTACTCACCTTGTTTCCTGTGTGCCGATGCCGATGTCGCCATCTTTATCTTCAACGCCTCGACGTCACGTGGGGTACCAACAAGGATATCACAAACGCTAAAGCACATGAAAATCACATCGGAAACCAAAACGGCACACGCTATGCCTATAGGTAAAAACCTATAGTCTCGCATGCAAACACGATCAATAACCCTTTGCCGTTGACGTTCAAACGCCACCCGACAGAAACGAATCCCAAATACCAAAATCCATGCTAAAGCAAGTCATAAACCATGCGCCAACTCAAGAAAACTAACCCAGGTTTTACACTAAATGGAATCAAACAAAATTGCATATACCAAGGGTCTAGTTTATAGGGTATAAGGCTACAGAACAAAAACGAGGGGGTTCCAACCTGCTCTAGCCGCAATTTGAGGCCAGAAGGGATAAATTGGTGGCCTGGGGAAGGAGTTAGGGGCTAGGGCTTTGGGTGGTGGTTCCTAGGTGCCTGCACATCTTACTGTCAAACCAAAATTATTTTTAGGTGGCTCGGGTGATAGCAGATTTCAAAACACACTAGCAGAATTACAGTTTTCCCCGATATCGTTTCTATAAATCCGTATTCTGGGTTTTACTCTCAGGTCTGGTCCAATGTAATATCACTAACAGGATTTTAAGGTCACTACAAGTCTCAATTTCACTTTACAACTCAATTCAACTCCTAACCCTAACCAGAAATTTCCAAGGTCCTCAAAACGACACAATATCGACATGAAACAAGTATAGATGCATAAGGAATCAAAATACTACTCTAAGGGTGCAGAAATTAACTCCTTTGGCAACTCAAGAATTTTCTTGAGTTGCTCAAAGTCTTCAAAATCAGCTCTTTCTTAGTCCAATGTGTAGCTAGTGAGCTTGGGAACATTTTTTGTGAAATGGGAATAGGGTTTTTGGAGTTGTATTCATGGTGGATCTAGGCTTGAAGAGGGAGGAGGAAGAGGGAGGAGCTGCAGCAGCAAGGGGAAGGAGAGGAGAGAGAAGTGACATGATGAAATGAGGAGGGATGGTTCAAAACAAAGAAGGGTTGACCTACACCTTTCTCTCTCATCATCATTCTTTCACCTTTTTCTTTTCTTTTCTTTTCTTTTCTTTTATTCCTTCTCCTCACAATGCTGACCCTAGGCAACCATACACCCAAAACATGTAAGAAAATGTAACAAGTGTGGAAAAAAATGATATGTGCATGTTTTGCACCAAAAATGCTAAAAACCCGATTAGCGATTTTTAATCGCGATTAGCACTAAAATAGCATATAATTAATTATAAAAACTTAAAAATGGCAAAATTCCATAAAATACCCTATTTTAGAATTTTCCATAATTTTCCCAAAATATTTCCCATTTATCGGTATTTAATTATACCGAAATATTAAAATATTCATTAAAATAATATTAAATTATAAAAATTCCCAAAAATAATATTTTATTTTTTTTTGAAATGTTACACATAATTAACTGCTGGCGCTTCCGCCTGCAGGAAAGAGCGTCCCCACAATCAAAAGCATCTCGAAAACGAGAAGGAATTTGACGAAGTCTGCTACAACGGCCGCATCCATCCAATCCTCTGATATACGGTGCCATAAATCAACTTTGCATCTTCGGAGAGGTGGAGGATAAAACCAAATAGCATTAGCCCCCAAATTTAGGCCAGACGTCCCAACGTCCCGTTCCGTCTTTCGACGGTGAACAGATTCTAGCACGTCCGGTAGGACCTTTTCCTCTTTTCACTCAACACTTCGTGTGTCGTGTTTCGCGAACAAAATTGCGGTTTGCTATGGTTGCCCTTGGATTCGAGGTACTAAGATTTGGTGTCTTGTTCCTGTGTAGAAAAAAGGGAATATCAATGGCTTCCAGCTGCACAATTTGCAACAGCAACTCCCGCTCCGCCCCAATTGGAGGAGTGACTTATGGGCCTAACGCAGCCTCAATCTTTTCAATGCCGGTGGGGCAAGTAACTCCAGCCAATACCAGATTGTTTTTCGGGACCATTCTCCCACCAACGAGTTTCAGTGCCCCAGCGCCGCAAGATGAAGCCCCCAAGAAGTTGGTCTTCCACTGACTGACAACCGCAACGGCTCTTCTCAATGAGCCATCTAAATATGGAGTCTCGGTCTTCAATAGGCTGGACCAAAGCTCAAACGGTCCCGCAAAGAAGCCCGTGATTCCCAAAGGGGCTACCCCAAAAAGGATAGCCCTCTCTATTCCTGCTGCAAATGAAGCCGTCAAAAGTGCTTCATCAGTCAGACGATCAGTCTTCGAGAGGCTGACCGTCTCCAATCAAATCTTTCTAAGGACATCAGTTTTTAAAAGGCTGGCATCTGCTAGAGCTCTTCAACAAAGCCATGGGCATGCTGCAACTGCTTCCGAAACTGAGGCGGTCCCTTCAGCAAGGCATGCTCGACATTGCTGCTGGCACCGAGTAAGAAAAGCCGGGGGCACTCCCCGTCTGGACTTACCCTACCATCTCCAATGGTGGAAGTCGATGATGCTGTTCCAACCGGGAACAACTTTGAACCGCTTAAAAGGATGCGCAAAAACTCCCCCACAGTGGTACTGAAGAAATCACCTCTTCCAATGGTGGTCCCCGTGAAGGAAAAGCAGGAGCGGTCCCATTAGCAGCTCTCCTCCCAAATTCACAAAGTTTGGCGGAAAGTCCAGGATTCTGTGATTGACCAGAACTACTCTCGTCGACCGAAAAATTCAAAGGCTCGGCAAGAGAAAAATCATCCCTCCGTCATACAGCGAGGGGCTTCTTCTACAGAGGTGCCTGTCATAATGACCCCTTCAACTTCAACCTACCACAAAAGGGCGAGGCTAGAGAACATCCCACCGCCTGAGGCAAATTCCAAAGGTGCTGGACTCAAACACCCTAAGTCTGGGGGCATGATTATGCATACGGTCTACATGGCTTCCGGGAAAGAGGAAAGTCGCGCTTCCATAAGCCACCGACCGCAAACTCAGTCGTTGAAAAAACCTCAGGATAAACAACAAAAGCTCCAAGAGATGCTGACGTAAATGGCAGCACTCACCAGACAGAAAGAAAGTCCAGAACCAGTAAGCAAGTAGCGCCAAGAGCAGGAGACCGATACAGAGTTCCTACGAAGGGTGCTTGAAAGAAAAGACAAGGAGGCCGCTAAACAAGCTGCTAACATAAAGCAGATGGCACTTTTGTTTCACGACATGGTTGGAATGATGATCCAGCTAGAGCCTCCAGCCAAGGATCCGCCGATAATCATCGAGGATGACAGAGGAGAAAAATCAAACCCTCTTCCGGCTTTATCAACAACTAAGGAGGAAACGATCTCCAAGGCTGCTCCGGATGACTATATAACTTAACAAATACGAACTCATCAAGCCAACGAAGATGCTAACCAAATCGTCAGAACTGGGCGACTGTATCCAGGCTAGTATGATCAAATCAAGTACCCGGCGGGATATACGATCCCCAAGTTCCATATATACAAGGGGACAGGCAACCCGCATCAATACGTCGTGCAGTTCAGAGCTCTGTATGGTAACACTGGAGGCGACAACAAACTGTTGCTTCGCCAGTTCGTTGGACGTCTATCATAAACGGCTTTTGAATGGTACTCGGAGCTCCTAAATGACTCCATAAAGACATTCACAGAGATGGAGCTGCTATTCACACAGCGGTTCGCCAGTGCAAGCGAGCGCACCCCGATCACGGCTTTAATCAATGTCAGGGTAAAGCCGGGAGAAACCATGGTTCAATACGCAATCTGGTGGCGAAACCTATGGTCTAAGTGCAAACAACGCATCGAAGAATCTCCCACCGTGGGCATGTTTATCGAGACTCTAGATTTGTAAACGAATGTGTCCAGTTTATGACATTCTTCAAGCCGACCACCTTCCAGGCTCTGATCGACAAACTGGCCCAAACGGGACAGATGGGCCACGGGCCTTTCTACTCGGATAAGGACCCTCGAAATGCCAAGAGTAAAGGGAATGTGGCCGTCGTTTCCAACACGCAACAGCAACCGAGGGGCCTAAAGCTAGCCGCTCGCTAAAACAACGCGCGACCGCACCTATCCCTGGAAGAAAGGCTAGGACGCGCTTACTCGTTTCCCCGTGATAAAACGAGGAGACTCTTCGAGTTGGCAGTGCGCAACAAATTCATCACACTGCCAGACCCACGGCATCCACCGCAACCTGGCGACGTCAAAAACCTTAACTACTGCTCCTATCACAGAATGGTGAGCCACCCGATTGAGGATTACTACATCTTCAAGAACTGGGTCGAGGACCAGTACCAACAAGGGAAATTCGCGCTGTCTGAGAACTGAAGGGTGAACCCACCACAGAAACACACTCCCAAAAAGGTGGATGCACCGGGGGCATCATGATCGCTTGTGGAAGAAACTCCCTGAGAAGTCGTTCTTTCAGCTAAAACTAAAAGAATGCTGAAAGATCGATAAGCATGTCCATCAGTCAGGTTGAAGAGCCCACTTGAACATGAAATTATCGAAGGGATGCTGAAACCGTGCCTCATACCGAAAGTTGTTGACAAAGGGCAAAATCCCCAAGTCAAGCCTTCAAAGTCTTCAAAGAAAAAGAAGAAGACCAAGAAGCATGTACAGCCTGCCGAGTATGACGACAAGCGCATGAACATATAAAGGTACATCAATGCGTTGGAAGAGTACTACCAGAAGGCGTGGACACCGGTCACCCTCGAAAAGTTCCTCAAGCATATTCTTGAGAACGAAGATAGTGACGATGATGAAGAAAATAAATCATCAGAAGAAAACAAAGACTATGTAGCAAGTTGCCATATAGTCTCCCATCCGTTGTTAAATGAAGAAGAAGCTCCCTCAGCATGGGAAAACAACGCGGAGGAACTGTGGGCACAATTGGCGCTAAAATCTCCGGAACTGCCAGAAGAAGACCCGATCGATAGACTGTTAAACGAAGCCTTTCAGAAAAGCAAAGCTGACCGAGAAAGCGAAACAGCTTTATACGAAAAGGCTAAGCGTCAACATCAGGATGAAGAAGCAGCGGCGAGGATAAATCGTAAACTACTATAACCAAACCGAAGCATACCTACGGTAAATAAAAGTAGGATCAAAGCGGAGAAACAGTTCGCCAAAGCCCTGTCAATAGGAATGAAGCCGCCATTTTTCATAGGAAACACTCCTGGGGTCATATGCCTCGACGAAGAGAATTCACATCTGAACTACTGCCAATATCATTGGATGGTTACTCATCCCACTGAAGAATGCAGTACCTTTCAAAAGTAGTGGCAAGGATACGTTGTCCATCAACATCAAAAAAGTGCGTCAGATGCGCGTGGAAAAATGAATGGAAACTGTCATATGGTTGATACCAGTTCGGAAGGGGATAATCCCCAAGTTCTTACTTTCGGGAGCGATTCTGAGGATGATATGACCCTCAGCCCTCTCTTCAAAGACTTCACCTCCGAAAAAGAAGAAGAGGAGAAGAAATACGAGAACATTCAGCTGCGTAACCGCACGCTTCCTGAAAAGAACCTCGGAACTACAAATAAAGGTTCGAGCAAAAAAGACAAAGGGAAAGAAAAAATCCCTGAGGAAATCTCCTTCAACGATGGAGTCATCAAATAGCTCGCAGTTAAAGACCCACCGAAGAAAAATAGGGTGGATTACAATGTCTTAACACATCTGAGGAAAATGCCCTCACAATTGAGCATATTGGATGCTCTCCTCCTGACTAAACAAGAACGAGAGTTTCTGATCAAGGTACTGCAAGAGCCTGATCAATTCCAAGCTTTCCTAGCCGAAGAAAAGATGAAGGACGAACTGGCAGAGATTCACACAGCTGACATTACATTCAGCGATGAAGTACGTGCGAACATAATCTCCCGTTATATATCACCGGGTACTGCCACGACATCAAGATAAGGAAGATCCTGGTCGACAACGGATCTTCTATAAACCTCCTTAACGTGAAGGTGCTGAAGGAGATTTGCATGAACGTTCAGCACCTGGCCCAAGAAAAAATTACCATCTCTGGGTTCGACTCACAGTCGTCACGGACGCTTGGGTCCGTAATACTGACGTTACGCTTCGGGATGCTCGTCACTGACATTAAATTTCATGTCATTGATACCAAGACTTGTTATAATGCTTTGCTCGGCAGGCCTTGGCTACATGAGTACAACGTCATCCCTTCTACACAATATCAGTGTATGAAGTATTTCAAAGATGGCTTGGAATACACCGTTACAGGTGAACTAAACCCGTTCTCAGTAAACGAAGTACGGAAATATGAAGACACAAAATACTTCCTACCAGATTTTGAAGATACGGAAAGGTGTCATAAGACGGAAGATAAACAAAAGTCCGTCTCTACCATCCCGATCTTTAGGAGCGACACTGAGGAAGATGAAGAAATAGTCTACTTGGGGCAACCCCAAGACAACAACCCCGGAACTTCAACCCCTATTTTGGCCTTCGGCAGTGACTCTGAGGATGAGGCCAACACAGTGTTCTCCGTCCGCCCATCAGCACACACTTTTGCCTGAGCCGATCAGAGTTTAAAAATCATAATGGTTCCGCCTTGGCATTACAAGGAACTTGATGCGCTCGATACATACAGTGTACAGGAATTACAGACTTTCTACGTGCCTCTCGGACGAAGAGGTGAAAAAGCGATCCTCTTCTACCAATCTACGGAGACCAGAGTCAAAAAAGAAGTCTAGCACGGTGCCGATTTTGCACTTGATAGGATTCAACCAATCTGTCTACCAAGATACTACGCGGAGGGATTGAAAAGGCTGTTAAAATGTCAAGGTGTACCCCTCGAACAGACTGTTCGACAAGCCCAATTCTACAAAAAGATTTGGGATATCCCTGGGACCCTGCAAAAGATGTCCAACGGGAAGATGGAGACAACCGGGCTCGGATACATTCAGTCCAAGAAACGGGAGCAATTCCACAACTGCCACGTTATAAACAACCCCGCTGAAGAAGGGAATACTCTTCTAAATAGTTGTAACATTGAAACAGAGCAAAATCCCGCTTTAAGAATGTCAGATTCATAGTTTGAAGAACAAGTCGACAAGCTAATACAAGAAGCTTGTCAAAAGATTCGGGACGACCACAGCCGCGAAATGACCATCTATGAAAAGGCCAGGAAGCAACTTCTTAATCAACAATCAGCAGAGAAAGAAGACTGTAATGTCCGTCATCCCTAGCCTGCTGTACATTCTCGTGACAAAAGAAAATCCCGAAGTAGAGGCAAAACAAGGTGAAGAAAGCAAACAATGCTCAAAAACAGCAAAGCGGATCTAAGAACCCATATAGTCGAGGAAAAGTCAGTTGAAACCCGTCTTTTATGAAGAAAATAGGTTGAGAATACTCTTTACCTCAAAACAAGACAAGGAAAATATTCAATCTTGTCATGAAACATCAAATGATAACGCTTTCGGAGTCTCGACGCCTCGAACAAATAAACAAGGTCCATCACCCGGATTATTGCTCCTATCACCGAGCAATAGGACATTCCCTTGAAGACTGCTTTACCTTCAAAGACTGGGTGGAAGATCAGTATCAACAAAGCAGGTTCGCTTTATCCGACAGCTGGAGGGTGACCCCACCACAAAAGCATGAGCCAAAGAGGATCTATACCGTAAGGATAGGACCAGCTCAATGTCAAGAATAGGAGTGAACTCGTAGCTTCCACATGATAACGCTCTCGAAAGAGTGGGGGCATGAAAATGTTAATAACCTCTATTGATGCTTCGCAAATGATGATGAGGACGAAGTAATCTCGGAGTTTCGACCAGCACCAAAAGAGATGGAAGATGGAATACACACTACGGCGGACAACCTAAGAAAATTTGATTTAGGAATGGAAGATGATTCGAGGCCGACGTTCGTCAGTGAGCTGCTATCTGAAAAATAGGTAACCACATTAAAGATGTGCTCATGCAGTATAAAGACTGTTTTGTATGAAACTATTCTGAGATGCCGGGTCTAGATCCAAAAGTAGCGGTACACACCCTGGCTATATCGCCAGACACAATGGCCCTTGAAGGTTCTTTATGCGCGCAATGGGCATAAGAGAACGACCAGGGAAATGAGAGAGCCTTGTACTATTTGAGTCGAGTTCTCCTGGGGGTAGAAAACAACAACTCCCCCATCGAAAAGCATTGTCTGGGACTGATCATCGCGATAATAAAGCTCAGACACTACGCCTTGGTACATGAGGTCCATCTCATATCAAAGGTGGATCCTCTCAAATATCTGATGTCAAAGGCCATATTAATAAGAAGGCTTAACAAATGGGCCCTCCTTTTGATGGAGTTCTCGATAACGTATCGACTCCTCAAAGCCATGAAAGGACAGGCCATCGCCTACTTTCTCGCGGAACATGTGATACCAGCCGACTCCCTCTTGAATTGTGAGTTGTCGGATGAAAATGCATTCGACACAATCGAAGGAAAGAACGAAGAACATGATTCCCGATGGGAACTCTATTTTGATGGAGTATCTTCCATGAAGAAGCGAAAGCAAAACACCCCTGTAATTAAAACCGGGATGGGGCTTATCTTTGTGACTCCACAAGGAGAGATATTGCGTTACGCCCTCTCCTTAACGGAGCCAAGGACTAATAACGAAGTTGAATATGAAGTTTTGATAGCAGGTCTCGAGATCGCTATCGACATGGGAATCAAAAACCTCCTCATATATGGAGACTTCCAGCTGATCGTCAGCCAAGTAAATGGAGACTATCAAACATGTAAGCCGAAGCTGATAAAGTATGGTGAAAGTGTGCAACAACTATTGACATAAATCCCCTCCTATATCCTGGAGAGTATACCACAAGCGGAAAGTAGCAAGGCGGATGCATTGGCCAAGTTGGCTAAGGAATTAGCCGACTAAGGCCTCGATGACGTAAAGATCATCGTGCAATGCCGCAAGATCCTCGCGCCAACAGATATATCCTCGGAAGACTTAACAGAGCTATCCGAAGGGAAAAAAATGACCAAATAAGCAGCCCTTCAAATAGGGGATGAAGAAAAGGTCATCGACTGGAGAGAAGTTTTCATAGACTACTTCAAATCTCGACGAACTCCCGAAAATGTGTCGTCCCAACATCTGCTCATGAAACGAGCTATATCCTTTGCCTTCGTCAATGATACTCTATATAAGAGATCATTCGACCATCTATGGCTAAGATGCCTGAGGCCAGAAGAAGTGAAGAAAGTCGTTCAAGAAACTCACGATAGACTCTATGGTTCCCACCAAGCTGGGCCCAAAATTAAGTTGAAGATCAAAAGAATGAGTTATTATTGGCCCACGATGATTCAGGACTGTCTCGAATATGTGAAGCAGTGTCACTCATGCTAAATTCATGAGGACTTCATCCACCAGCATCCAAACTTGCTACACCCAACGGTAGCTAGATGGCCGTTCGAAATATGGGGAACCGATATAATCGGCCACATTGAACCAGCGTCATCCAAAGGACATCGGTTCATACTGGCAACGATCGATTACTTTTCTAAGTAGGCAGAAGCATTACCTCTAAGGGAGGTGAAAACGGAGAATATCCTCCATTTCTTCAGAACCCATGTCATCCACCGGTTCGGCACTCCGCGAAAAATTATCTCGGATAATGGGACAGCCTACCGGAGCCATAAAATCAGTCGCTTCACACAACAGCATAAAATAGATTGGAGATACTCTTCAGTCTATAATCCTCGTGCGAACGGTCTAGCTAAAACTTTCAACAATACCTTGAAGAAAATTATAAAGAAAATGATGTCCAAGAACAAAAAAGACTGGCATGAATGGCTGTGTGAAGCTCTTTGGGAATACGGCACAACGTTCAAAACAGCTACGAATACAACACCATACATGTTGGCATTTGGCACGGAATCAGTGCTTCCTCTGGAAATAGAACTTCCTTCTCTATGAGTAGCGGTTCGATACGAGCTGACATATGAAGAAAATGCTCATCTTCGACTTGAGGAGCTTGACGCCCTCGACGAAACTTGCCTTATAGGACCACAAAACCTATAGGCTTAAGGCAAGCATGACACGGTCATATGAAAGACTGACCAGACCGAGAACATTCCGCCAAGGCGAACTCGTATTAGTCGTTAAAAGTCAAATGATCCCCAATCGTGCAAAACGGGGGAAATTCAAGTCAAATCATCAAGGCCCGTACATCATAGACAAAGTTTACCAAGGTGGAGCCTACCTGCTCATAGATATGCATGGCGAAAGACCCTTCCAACCAATAAACGGCCGATTCCTCAAAAAGTACTATGCTTGACGAGTCACGACTTATGTCAATGATAGATGACGACGCTTGTGTCCGCTCGATGACTTCCTAAATCCGGACTCTAAGAGTAGTATCCAAAACTTCGCCCTAAAACACAGCGACAACGGACCGAGGTGTCCCTAAACTAACAACGGACCAAGTTATCCCTAAACTATCAACGGACCGAGATGTCCTTAAACTAAAAATTTGCCTCAAATATGGCGACATTGGACCGAAACGTCCTTAAAATAGCACATCTCCTCTAAAATGGCGATATGCTCCCTTAAGATCTATATTGCAATCGAAGTCCCAACGGCAATAGTTGCAACTCAAGTCCTACCGGTTACACAGCTACTTCGGCGGTGAAGCCACCCCCAAGTCCCACCGGCAAACAAATGGGTCACCAAAAAAAAGGTACGTTCACAAGCGAAATAGGCACGGATAAAAACCTGAAAGGGCGCCGTGAGTAAAAACAGCGAGACTGCCGGCGAGTTTGTGAAAACAAAAAAGGGCGCGATCTCGTACAAAAAATTCATGTGCACTTGCAAAGTCCTCTCGACCTTGCAAGGAGAAAACACCTGCATGAGATCCTTACGACTCACAAAGGGGCAATACACTTAGGAATCCCAACGATTCCTATGGAGAAATTACACTTGCGAGATCCTCACGACTCGTAAAGAGAATTCCTCCTATAAGACCCTCACGGCTCGTAGGATTCAAAAGCCTTAAGCTATAGGGATCTAAACCTGTTCTTAAGTCGTCACGTTCCCCAAGTTTCCCTACAGGAGGTCCGTACTGGCTCTTGTATACAATCCACGGGCATAAATAAATATATCCCCCACCAAATTCTACCAATGGCCAGAAATGTCCCCATACGGTGAGCGACACTTGTAAATCCTCACGACTTATAAGGAAAAAACACTCTGGTAAGATCCTTATGACTTATAAGAGAAAACGCACTTAAGAATCCTCACGACTCCTAAAAAGAAAATACACCTACGAGATCCTCTCGACCCGTAGGGAGAAATACCTTCATGAGACCGTTACGGCTCATAAAGTCAAAAGCCTTAGTCGACAGGATCCTAAACTCGTAGGAAGAAATACCTTCAAATCGACAAAGGAAAATGATGATTCGCTCATAGAAATATCCCAGTTGTAGCGATACTGATGCCTAAACAGGTGTCAAACCCTAAGTCTTCTTACGGCAAATGATGATTCGCTTCTGGCAATATCCCAGTTGCAGCGGTGCTGATTCCAAAATTGGTATCAGATCCCAAGTTCCCAACTCGCAACAAAATCAGCGAGCAAAAAAATATGAATATAGAAATAGCCGAAATGATGGGGCAACTCGTAATAAAAATCAGCGAGAAAAAAATATGCATATAAAAACAGCCGAAATGTTTGGGCAACTCGCAATAAAATGCAGTGAATAAAAATATATAAAAAATAGCCGAAACGATTGGGCACCGCGAAAAATAGCCGAAATGATCGGGCAATCGTGACTTTCACAATATGAAAAGCTAAAAAGATAGAGCATTGCGTCAATGAAAATAAAAAAAAATTCCTCTACCTTGCAGGTAAGTTCATGCCAACCCCTGTATACAATCCATGGGCACAAATGAAAGAAAGGGAACTATATTTTCCCACCAGGCTCCGTCAAAGGGAGAGCCATATATTAATAGCAACATATACAGCCTAGAGGTCATCTCGACATTCTACTCATTACAGCAGACGCAATGTCAACAAAGGCTCCAAATAGCCAAATCAAAAGGAATGATGGAAAAATCCTAACTCCGGCTTGACGTGCTTTTCATGCCAGCAGGATGTAGACACAACGTCATCAAAAGACTCAAGGGTCAAATCAAAAAGGAGAAATGACAAAATCCTAGCTCCAAGTCTTGACATTACATATACAACCTAAAGACTACTCCGGCGTACCTTCTCATTCCATCAGGGTGAAGACGTGACGTCAACAAAGCTCCAATGAGCCAAATCAAATTGGAACAAAGGCTTATTCCTAGCTCCGGACTTCAACTGCAATAGATACAGCATAGAGGTCCTACAGATATCTACCCTACTTCAGCAAAGAATCAGCGCGACATCATTAAAACAAAAAATGAAGCAACAGTATATTCCCAGCTTCAGGGTTTTGAAGACAACTCATATAAAACCTAAGAGACTATCAGAGATCATCCCACACCTGCGCGGAGTGGTTATGACTCATCGGGGCTCCAAATTGAACCTAACCTCAAGTAAAAAGTGTCATGGAAAATTCCTAACACTTGCCCTCCCAACGGTAATATGACCTAAAGAGATTACTTGAAGATGTCTTGTCCAGCCCCCGAAGGGATCAGAGACACAGCAGTCGCGAGGCTACTCGAACAACAGCTTGAAGACTGCGTATCGAGGGATACATCAGCCAATGCAATGGTACCATGGAACAAAACCCTAGTACCACAAAACCTAATGGACCTCCATCATAAAGAATGAGGATTATGTATATACAACGTTAGGAAAAGTTTGCCTATAAACCCAAGGGAGGTAACTCCGAAATGAGTACATAAACTAGAAACTCCAAAACGGGTGAATAAACTATAAACTCCGAAATGAGTACATAAACTAGAGACTCCAAAACGAGTGAATAAACTATAAACTCCGAAATGAGTATATAAACTAGAGACTCTGAAATGAGTACATAAACTAGAGACTCTGAAATGAGTACATAAACTAGAGACTCCGAAACGAGTGAATAAACTACAGACTCCGAAACGAGTAAGTAAACTAATTAGCACCACATTAAGACATCAAAACACAGATGAGCGCATAAAAAAAGTGTATATTCTTTATTCACTAATCTGAGTGTTTAAGAGATACAATTAATAAAAAAAAAGGGGAATACAATTGCAAATTGTTATGAAGGCGGGGCTTTTAACAAATTGGCAACCTACTCACACGCTACCCGCAACTCCTCCTCGCATAATACTTCTGCAGCCGGCACCACTTCAATTTGAGCCCGTTGCTGCAAGCATGATGAAAACTTCTCAGCGATTTCCTGCTTTGCGACTTCGCAGTCTCGCATGCACCGCTCGGTATAGTCAAGGCTTCGCCTGAGCGCCAGCCCATTAGAAATACATTGTTGGAGGTTTTTGAAAAAATCTTGCAGTTGCACGGCATTTTCTTCGATCTGGGCGCCCAATTGGATGGATTCTCCAGAAGCCGTCTCATACTCCTTTCTCTTCAGGGCCAACTTTTGTTCAAAATGTTGAAGGAAATCGGTGCTTTGCTCGATCCACGCGACCCGCTGAGCCTTCAAGGTTAATACTTCAGGGGTGAGACGCTTGATCTCGATCTCATGCAGACAAGCTTCGATCCGCTTACAATAATCAACTCAAAGGCCGACGAAATCTTCATTATGGAAATTCAAAAGCGTCGCCAACATAAGGTTGACTTCGTCAGCGAAATCCGAGGCACAGGTGAGAGCCTCGGCATCAAGATCTTTGATAAATTCGCTCAACATCCGCCTGCTAATCACCGTGCCCCTGGAAGATTGACATTTATCAAAAGGCCCCGTGGGCCTGGGAATGCTAGACCCAAAAGGAACCGAAGCCGGTGTATCTACTGCAAAATAAATCACGCACAAATAAGAGTCAGGTTTCAACTTGAAAAATAAAGAAGAATGCTGATGGACATGATCTACCGTACCGGCGATTGAAAGTAGCGAGACAGGGAGCACAGGCACAGGAGGCTCGACTATTCCTTCGTTCCCTCCCTCGAGTTGTGATATTGTGGTCAATACAAGGGAAGCTTAGCAACAGATAACTTACTTATGGAAAGAAGAAATACCAAGCAAAGAATATACTAACCGATGCCGGAAGGAGGAATGAGTTCCGATTGGAAGGAAAAATGCGGGCTTAACACCTGGTGTAAGCGATCAAAGAGCACTCCTGCAGGATTGCGATAATATATGGTTAATACAAGAAAATGGAATTTACACTGAAATAAAGAAATGAGAAATCTTCACCTTTCAGAATTCGGGGAGACACAGAAGAGAAGGGTGGAACCGTGACATTTAGGGCAGTGACCAATGGTAATGCTTGAGTCAGTACAGCTTCAAGGTCTACTACGCCTATACTCAGAATAAAGGAGATATCATTAGAGATACCTAGCAGGATTAAAAACTCAAAGATAATAACTCAAGGAGTACTTGACAGGGCAGAAACCAAGATAGTGTCCAAAGCATCGCCAGTTGTGACGGCTTCCTCGGCTTCCATTGGGAAGGTAGTTTTAGCATCCACACCTTCATCCCCTGACTCAATAAGGGCCGTCGTAATGCTCGCATCATCCGCCGATACCAAAGATCCATAGGGAGAAGAAGAGGCAGTCGGAACGATCCCAGATTCTAAAGGAAGGTTTGCCACTTCAAGCTCTTTGATCGCCGGCACTTCATTTACCCCGCCATCACCTAAATTTGGTCCTGTTAAAAAATACGCATGTTATAATTCAAGGAAAAGGCTGTTACTAAGAACCGTGTGTTATTCTATCTTGAAGTAGCCGTTCGCTCTCTTCTCGAGCCGCACGCGCAATCTGTCTATGGGCAGTTGACAAGACAGAAGGAACTCCACCATAGGAATACTAGAGGGTTGAGCATTACTCGAACCTGAGCCCGCGGCTAAGATATCCTGACATTCCCTCGCAGCGTGCTTGCTGTGCTTCCTCTTAGCCTGGGCTGTATGGATTGATCTCCTCAAAACTTCTGATAAGGGGACATCATCGTCCGAATCGAGCTCGGTCTCCGGATCCGCTGTGGCATCCATCATCGGCTCCTTCAGCAATGCCTCTTGTAGTGGCCTTAGGAAGGCCTCAACCATATTCGGTGACTCTAAAGTTTTTTTTGCATCACCACCCAGGGTTGCGCTCACCCTGGCGCAGCACACTTCGCTAACAGACTTGCGCTCACCAGAGCGTGACACGTGTCACCCCTACATGAGTTTGCGCCTTGCGCTCCTCAATTGGCGCAAAGCGCCTGACAAGCCACGCGGGGCACTGTCAGATCATTAAATGTACCGCATTAATAAAAGGGCAGAGCCCAATAAAGGAAGGTCTATCAGACCAAACAAAGTGCTATGCACTATCAAAAGGGACAGAGCCCAAATCAATTAGGCCTTACTGGCCAAAATAAAATGCAGTGCATTATTAAACAGGGGCAAAGCTCTAGCATAGGCTTAATAGGCCAAAGATAAATAAAATGTTGAACATTCTCAACTGGACTTAGCCCAATTCTGGCCGTAAGTCCTTAAATTAAATTGACTGAGCACGGCTGCTCTCTTAAATCAATTTACATCCGGTTCAAGGGTACATCTCCGAACTCCTCTGACACCTGTCATTGTAATCCTTCAACGTCGTCAGAGAGGTGAAGGGTCCCGACGGCCATACATTCCATGGACCCCCAAGTCCCTAAACTGGAACATGGACCACTATGTCCCTAAACTGGAACAATAAAGCCAATTGCTCTCTTGCCGGATCCAAACGATCCCGTTAAGTTGATCTTAGTCTGGAGATTAGGCTAACGTATCCTTAACAAACGTTTAAGTTGATCTTAGCCTCAAATATGGCTAACGTGTCCTTAAACTAATATCCATCCCCAAAATGGGAATGTTGGACCACCATGTCCCTAAACTGGCAATGGACCACCATGTCCCTAAACTGGAACAATAGAGCCCCCAAATGCTCTTTTGTCGGATCTAAACGATCCCGTTTAAGTTGATCTTAGTCTCAAATATGGTTAACGTATCCTTAAACCTTCAAACAGACTTTAGTCCCAAATTGGACTACAGATCCCCCAATCAACTTCGGTTCAAGGGTATATCTCTGGACTTCTCTGACACCTGTCGTTGTAATCCTTCAACGTCGTCAGAGAGGTGATGGGTCCCGACGGCCATACATGCAATGGACCATTATGTCCTTAAACTGGAACAATAGAGCCTCCAAATGCTCTTTTGTCGGATCTAAACGATCCCGTTAAGTTGATATTAGTCTCAAATAGGACTAACGTATCCTTAACGAACGTTTAAGTTGATCTTAGCGTCAATATGGTTAACGTATCCTTAAACTAAAACCCCAAACCTAAATCTAAGTAAATACGGATTTGGACTAATCCACGTCCTACGGGCGACGACATAAATTAGTCTCCATATACAATCCACGGGAAACCATAAACAAAACAAACACCCAAGACATGAAGTGACCATCTGGAGAAGGAGAAAGTTGTTACCGCGAAACGGTAGCGTAATTAACTGCAGGGGCTTGCGCCTGCAGGGAAGAGCGCCCCCACAATCAAAAACCCCTTAAGCGAAGGGGAATCTGACGAAGTCTGCTACATCGGCCGCATCCGTCTAAACCTCCGATACACGGTGCCATAAATCAACTTGGCATTTTTGGAGAGGTGGACGGATAGCACCAATTAGCATCTGCCCCGAATTTCAGGCAAGTCGTTTCTCAGTCGTCGAGCCGCCATTCGGAGGGGAACAGGTATCAAATACATGTATTAATCTCGGTCCCGCACATATCTCATATGTACTCCTACTCCGTTTCGCCTGAGCCAGGAAACCTCTATGTAGGACTCTAAAAACTCGTCAATACTCCGGCAGTAGGTGGTGATCATATCAGTCACCCACAAGCCGTCAGCGGTCAGCTAAACGTAACGGCCACCTGGGTATTGAGCGATCAGAAGATCAACAAGCAAGCCTACTCACACACCTGTGAATTCAATTAGTAACACTACCGTACAGTCCGGTCTTTTCATCTGATATGTCGCATATTCAGTCTAGGGGTGGTAAACATCAGACCCCAGTAACTGATAAGTCGTGTCGATGTGAGGCTCATAACGGGTCGAGAAACTACTGATAACACTTACTAGTAGATCTCCATATCAGCCTTGGCCAGGGAGATCCTGTTATAGCCGATCGAGCACAACGCAACATCTACCCCCAATACCGGGAGAGACGAAACCCCTCCTATCGCTCATTACCTCTATGTGATTCGGGACTATACCCAAAAGCCATCATTTTGCACGTTCTCTTGAACGTGGTAAGGTGGAAATCAAAGCACAGTAGGAATCACGCAAGACTCTATGACGATCTCGGGTCTACAGACAAACCTGTACCAGTGTCACCAGAGAACTGCTATCTGATGATAGGTATAATACCAACTAGGAGTTCTCGGTGAGTCCGTTCAGTATACCCAGTCTCCACTGAGCATCCATATACCATCTTTGATGCCAAACGCCAATGGATGTGAAATCATCCATCGCCCATCATATGGGTCAAGAGGCGTATACGCTAATTTAAATTGGAGTATCGATTCCCTGTCTCGATACACCCTCGACTAGGAACAATTATAGGATGTACTTGTGGACTATCCTGGCTCCTCTAGTATGATCTTCATCATAGTCTTAGTAGTCAAGTACACATCTTAAGGGCTTTATCAATATGTGAGAGCATGACAGTATCACAATACAAATCTACATGTTTTGACAAAGAGCAACCAGATAGCATACTATCATGTCGAGCAAGAAATTCCTCTCTATATATATCCAACCATCCAATATAATATACATCATATGTACAATAATGGACTCTAGGGCATATACATAATTAACACTTCCTCCCTCCAGCAGGATATAGGCGCGACATCAACAAACGGAGCCATGGCAAAGTCCCCTAGTTCCAAATCTCGGCGGTTCACAGATAACCCAGAGACAACTTCGACATTCATCGCAATATTCCAGACACAATGTCAACAAACGAAGTAAGGGAAGATCCCTAGCTTCAGGGTCTTGACGGCAACTCAAATGAGACCTGAAAGACCATCGGAAATCATCCCGCTCCAGCGCGGAGTGGTCATGACTCATCGGGGCTCCCAAACTAAACCTAACCTCAAGTAAAAAGTGACATAGAATATCCCTAACGCTTGCTCTTTCGACAGTAATATTACCTGGAAGATTACTTAATGACGTCTTGTCCAACCCCCGAAAGGATCAGAGACACGAGAGTCGCTGGGCTACCCGAACAGCAAGATTGCATATCGGGGAATATATCGGCTAAAGCGACGGTGCAATGAGTAAAAAACCCTAGTACCACAGATCCTGACAGACTTCTATTAGCAGGAGTTAACTACGACGTTAGGACACCCTTGCGAGAACTTCTCGATTCGTCTCGACTCGTAGAGAAAAGCCTTAGGCAATAGGGGTAAGGACCTGTTTCCTAAGCATTGGGGCCCTGCAAGTCGGTTTAAGATGTACTATTGCATACTATTCATGGGCCACACTCTCCAAAGTCGAATCTTGACAAGGTGGGAAACAACCACTTACGAATCCTCTCGACTTGTAAGCGGGAAAAATTCTCTTGTGAGATCCTTACGACTCTAAAAAGAAAACGAACTTTGGAGTCCTCACGACTCCTAAGGAGAAAAGACACCTACGAGATCCTCTCTACTGGTAGGGAGAAAAGTTTTTATGAGACTCCCATGGCTCGTAAAGTGTAAAAGTCTTCTGCGGCAGGTCTGAACCTGTCTTCTAAGCCATCGCTGCCCTGCAAGGAGATCAAAGTAGACTATCTACAAGACGCATTTGCTAAAGGGACACGCCCATATAAAATGAAGTATGTCTTTTATTCATTAATTCAAGTGAATACAAGATACATTTCACAAAGGAATCAAAATGAGTACATGTTATTCATAAACCGCAAGTTTACAGTAAAAATAGAGGGGTACAAAGACGGTTATTAAGGAGGAGACGTCTTCAACAAATCAGCAAGCCGTTCGCGCGTTCCACTCAATCCTTTCTCATAATCAACCGCCGTGGCCAACTCCGCTTCCACTTGAGCCCGTTGCCGTAAACAAGACGAAAGCTTCCCATAGGCTTCTAGCATGGCGGCTTCACAGTCTTGCATGATCCGCTCGGTGAAGTCAAGCGTCCGCCTCAGCGTCAACCCATCCGAAATACATCTCTGGAGACCGTCAAAAACAACTTTTAGTTGTGTAGCATGCGCTTCAATCTGGGCGCGCAGTCAAACGGATTCCCTGGAAGCCACCTCATGTTCCTTTCATCTCAATGTCGCCTCTTGTTTAAAATGGCAAATGAAAGGAACACTACACTCGATCCAAACAGCCCGCCGAGAGTTCGAATTTAATACTTCAGGAGCTGGACGCTGGAGCTCAATCTCGTGCAGGCAAGCCTCGATCTTTCTGCAGTAATCAACCCAAGAGCCGACAAGATCTTCATCATGAAAGTTCATAAGTGTCGCTAGCATTGGGTTAACTTCGACAGCAAAATCTGCAGCTGATGTAAGGGCCTCGGCATCAAGATCTTCGACGAATTCGCTCAACATTCGATGGCTGTTTGCGGCGCCCCTGGAAGATATGTGTTTGGCAAAGGGCCCTGCAGGCATCGGAATGCGGGACTCGAAGGGAACGGGAGCCAGTGCAATTGCTGCAAAATGAATTACGGTCAAATGCCGACATAGGAAATGAAGGAAACATATGATCGATGAAGTTTATTATACCATCCGTGACAGGCGGCAGGACTGGAAGCGTCGGAGGCACGATTTTTCTTTCACCCCATCCCTCGACCCGTAACGCTATATCCAATATGAAGAAGAATTAGCAACAACATGTCTAAAAGAAAGGAAGAGACGTCAGTTGAAGAATATACTAACCAATACTAGGAGGCAGAATGACTTCCGACTGGAAGGAGAAATGGAGGTTCAATACCTGGTATAGATAGTCGAAAAGGACTCCTACAGAGTTGTGACAATATACTGTCAATACAAGGAGAATGGTACCTACAGTAAAACAGATAAGTCACAAACCCATACCTTCCAATATTTGAGAGGGCAAAGAAGGAAGAGAGGGGACAACGACCGTCCGAGCGGCGACCAGTGACACTTCTTCAGATGGCACATCCTCAGGGTTCAACGCACCTATACTCAAGACAAAAAAATATCATTAGAAGGGCTGAACAGGATTGGAAAAGCTTGAAAATAGTGACCCAGTGACTACCTGATAAATCATGGACCAAAACCATGACCGAGGCGTTACCGGGTGTAACAACTTCTTTGCTATCTCTCGGAGGAGTAGATTCTGCGCCCATAGCTTCATCCCCTGACTCAACGAGGGCCGTCGTGATGCTTAGGATGCCCACTGATACCAAGGAGCCATAGGGAGAAAGGGCAGCGGTCTGGACAGTCCCAGATTCCAGAGAAAGGGTAGCAACTTCGGGTACTGTAACCGCCAGAGTTTCACTTGTCATCCCATCGCCAAGACTTGGCCCTGCAGAAAATGCATATGTCAAAATTCGAAGATCAAGTTCTAGTAAAAGACTCGGCATTACATTACCTTGGAGAAGCTTTCAGTTTCTTCCCGAGCCGCGTGTGCAACCTATCTACGGGCGGAAGACAAGGCAGAGGGAACATCCGCGGAAGGAGTATCAGCAAGCGGAATGCTGCTTGAGCCTGCACCTACAGCCAAACTGGTATCGCGTTCCCTCGACACATGCTTCCTACGCTTCTTTTCGGTCTGAGCAGTGAGAAATGATCTCCTCAAGACCTCTGACAAGGGGACGTCGTCGTCCGAACCAAGCTCTGCCTCTGGAGCCGTTACGGCGTCCATCATCGGCTGCTTTAGCAAAGCCTCCTGCAGTGACGTTGGGAGAGCTGAGGCCACAATAGCTGGCTCTGGATGTTTTGCTGCATCGTTGCTCGGGATCAGCACTGCACTTGGAATAACCTGAGTCAAGATAGTCCCTGCAATAAAGTAAAGGAGAGGGTCAGAGCATGAATAAAAAGAATAAGGGTGTAATGAAGCGACTCATACCAAGACCCAAAGAAGCGCGGAGCCTATCTTCCTCCTCGAGCGTCCTGAGGGAAGCCGCCAGAGCCTCTTCGGCAGAAATACCTGTTGAAGAAGAAAGCGTCAATACAAACATAATAAAGAGAAAAGGGATGACGCGGAAGAATACAGTTGAAGTATACCGACTTCGCGATAGTGATCAATGCCGCTTCTTCGCGAGCCAGTCACTCGGAAGCTACGAGGGCAGCCTGAAGATCAGTGTCGATCACAAGCGTGTTGAACAAACCCTCGTTGGCACCATATTCGCACAAGCCCTCGTTGTAGGGAGCATGTGGCTCTTGGCCAAATATGACGTCGGCAGAAAACAACGACTTCTTCTTCTTTTGCGAGCGAGCACCAGCGGCCGATGACAAGAGCTTGCACTTAATGGGCATTTTTGGGCGGCAGGTCCCGATTTCCATACCAATGCCAGACTCCGGGGACGCTGCAGCTACCGTTTCTATAGGAACACGGGGTGGAGGCTTCTCAGGGAAGGCACGCGGGACCACAACCGCATCAGCTTCTCTTAAGGAAGGATGAACAGTGGTCCGTCGCTTCAAAGGAATTGTTGGATTACCAGCTGGGACAACATCTTTATGATCAAGTAATAGTCGTCTATCTTCCCTGATAACAGTACCTGTCGCATGCTGATACCACGCAACGTAGGCATTCAAAGCTTTCGGCATGTAGCTTGGCTCGCTGATGAGAAAACTAGACCCCGTGTTTAGCTGCATAAAGTGGTGCAGCGCGCTGCGGATACCCTCTTCCATAGCAACCGGCTCGGCTAAGAAAGCCTCGAGCGGGACACCCTGATCATAACCCGACTGTTGAGAAAAACGGTGGAGATTATACCTCATGAACAATGCCAAAGCGCCTTTCCTAAACACTAGAATGCCTGGCCTGATCGAATATAAATGCAGGATCTCCCGAGCTTTCAACGTAGGAGCCCCGTCTTTGAAAGTATCACGCAGAGATTACACTGCCTTGGTAGATTCCTTGCCGATAGTTAAGACTCTGTCGACAAAAGTCATACTATCCCCGACCATACACGTGCGAAGGACCAGACGTCGAGAATCTCGCTGCGACGGATCTAATGCAGAAGCGTCAACTAGGAACATGACCCGGGGAAAGTTATAACTGTCATAGAAACGGGGCCGTTTATGGACTCCGAAAGCACCAAGCACGTGCATTTCGACCCAGGACGTAAAGTAGTGCAGCGGAAGATGTACAGGTTTTACTCCAGGTTGAATAGTATCCGCTGCTAAACTCAGGCCATGGTATAGATGAGCCAGCCCCACAATCCAAACAGCCACATGCATCCCCGCAACCATGCGGTGGGCTGGGTAAAAGACTGACGACCTTATATAGCGAGGGTGCATCGGAAGCACGAACCAGTTCAACCACAACCCAATAAACCCCAGGAAGAACGTCTCTTCATCGACGTATGAAGCAGCGAGCTCTGCAAAAGGGACGACCGGGGTGTCCGGAATGAAGAAGCTTCTTAAATCTGCTTCCCCCGTCGGCTGGTTATCCAAACCGAAACCGAATGGGTTGTCAAGCTTAGCGAATTTCGCGGCTTATTTTGACAAGACTTCTGGGCGAAGAAAGCGAGCGATAAAGTCTGTGAAGCTAACTCCATACCCTCCAGACGCTAGGAATAGACTCTCCTAAATGTTCAACACCTTAATTAGGCTCGGGAATCGATGTTGAACGGCATTCTCTGGTGTAAGGCCCATCATTACCGATTTGGTGGCAAAGATGTACTCGTTAGGGGGTAATATCTCCTCGTAATGTTCCCCTCTGACGGGTAAGCCGGAGATCTTCGCGAACTCCTCCAAGGAGATTGAAACTTCCCGATCTGATAGAAGAAAGGTGTGAGTTGGGATGTTCCATTGTTCCAAGAAAGCTTTGACCTACCATACACGGGGCGTGGAATACTGGAAAAGAGATGCATAAATTGCGGGGTATAACCCGAGCTTCAGCAGTAGTGATTTCTTGGCTGACAAGATGTATCGAGCGCACTGCAGATATCCAGCTAAATGGCGAGGAGTCAAGCCAATCATGTATACTTGTCTCCAAGGGCGCGACTCGCCTTAACATATGCGCCGCCCTAAAACATCTAAAGCTATCGGCGGCTGTACAGGTATTGAAGCCATAGAAGGCTGAAGGCGACCCTCTGAGGTCCTGTTAACCTCCTCTACGGTGTAATTCACCTGAGGCGAGTCGGCGTAGTGAATCGCTGAAATGGGCTTTAAGGGTACTGCACAAGAAAATTACGCCGACCCTGGATAATTTGATTGTACCACGACCCCCATAGATGAAGAGATTTCTGCTCCGGGTTATGATCTTTAATGAGCGCGAAGACTACCCGATCCATGGGCGCATCAGCGAATGCGCTCTCTGAACGAACAAAAAGAAAAGAAGAATCAAAAGCCATGGTACCTACATGAGAAAAGGCGAGGGTTAGATGCTAACGCTATAATCTGAATTCTGACATTTGGTACTTTAAAATTGTACCACACTGCAATGTAGGAGAAAAAGACCAAGGGGGGCCCACAAAATCAAAGTGTCGGCTTATCATTGATGAGACAGTCACTCATTAAGGAGGAAATCCTAAAAGGATTCTCATTTAATGAGAGACTCATTGGGCCAAGGAGTTGAACTCCCTCGTGAGCAGTGCTCTGCAGACAGAAATCATATCTGTCAAATGTAATTAAGAGGGGAATAAAAATTCCCAAGAAATTTCTAAAAGAGCTATGCTCTGTAAAAGCGATGGTACAAGGTAAAACCCCAAGATCTTTAAAGATCTAAATACAAATCCTAGAAACTCTAAGAATTCTTCATTAACGGGTTAAGAAACCCTAAAAAAGATTTTTTAGCTCTATGATCTAAGAAGAGCAAAGCCCTATTTTCATTAACGGGTTAAGAGACCCTAAAAAAATATCTTTAATATCTGTGATCTAAGAAGAGAAAAGCTCTGTTTAAAGGGTTCGAGCATAATCCTTACCAAAATTTTGGACAAAGTTCTAACTCTAAAAGAGTTTCTTTGGGCAGAGATCTAAGCTCTGAAAAAGAGAATTAAATTCTCAGAAGAAGAAAGAAGAGAAGAAGATGAACAGTAGTCATCTCAAGGTCCAAAGGCCCTACTTATAGGCAGGGGAAACCGATCCAACTTCCAAGAAAATCCAACGGCGGAAAAGCTGCCACCGCTGCACCCACATGTGAGCCATGTGAGCATAACGATGGTGGGCATTTGTTTCCCCCCAATAATAGAAGAGCAAGGCTCTAATTCAAAATTTGAAAAGAGGCAGCGCCTCACGTGCCTTGCACGAGGGCGCCAGCGCCAAGAGTTAAAAACTCTGAGGCAGCGCCTCATATGCCCCATACAAGAGTGCCGGCGCCAGAACTAAAAGTTCTCTACCGTTGGATCAAAGATCCAACGGAGATGATAAATCATCAAAACACAGAATTAAATTCTGATTGAGGAAATATTCCTCAAATCTTCCTGAACAAGAAAGATTCCTTTTTGTAAAACAGAGCACCGTTGGATTAAAAATCCAATGGTGATTAAAAAAGAAAATCACCAGGCTACAGAATAAGCTCTGTAGGGGAAAATATTTTTCCCAATCTTTCTAAACAAGAAAGATTACACTCTGTAAAACAGAGCATCGTTGGATTAAAGATCCAATGGTGATTAAAATCACCAAGCTACAGAATAAGCTCTGTATGGAAAATATTTTCCCAATCTTGTTAAAAACAAGAAAAATAACTTCTGTAAAACAGAAGTCCTTGGATCGAAGATCTAACGGTGGATAATATCCCCAAATCAATTAAGGATCTTTCAATTAGATATTTCTTTAACTAAATCAACAAACTTGCCTTCACTATATAAAGGCCCCAAGACTTCAAGTCTTGTACAGAGGAACCCCCCATAAAGTTCAAGTTCAAAAAGAAGAGCAAGCAAAAAAAAAAGAGCTTTAAGAGAGAAGAAGGAAGAAGAACTTTCTTCAAGGTAAATACAGATAATAGAGATCAGAGCATCTCATCAGCATATCTAAGGGTTTAACCCTCATAAAAGAATATAGTTCTTTCCCTGGATCTGAGATCCATGAGACAAGTCTCCCACATATGAGTATTTAATTCTCGTGGGGATGAATTTTTTCTTGGGGATTGAAGATCTAGGCGAGAACAAAGAATCGAACACTTTAGAAAAATGCACAAAGAAAGAAACGGTGCAGAGCGCCTCACGTGCCCCTCACGTGGGCGCTGCTTAAAAAAGAGTACTTAGCACTCGGTGGTTGGCGCCCAGCGCCAAGCGTCCTACGTGCCCCTCACGTGGGCGCTGCTTAAAAGAGTGCTTAGCACTCAGTGATTGGCACCCAGCACCAAGCGCCCCATGTCCCCCTCACGTGGGCGTTGCTTAAAGAGTGTTTAGCACTCAGTGGTTGGGGCCCAGCGCCAAGCGCCCCATGTGCCCCTCACGTGGGCGCTGCTTAACAAGTAGTGCCTTGCACTCAGTGGTTGGCGCTCAGCGCCAAGCGCCTCACGTGTACCTCACGTGGGCGCCATAAAGAGTGTTTAACACTCCATAAAAGAAACAAAAAAAGAAGGTGAGCGTCAGAGGCCACATCAATGCTCAGCACTATTTTCACAGAAAAGGGACCGAGCCCAAACAAGTGTTTAACACTTTATTAAAAGACTTAGTGGGCTGAGTCCAAGTTGACCAAAAGTCCCTAATTCAGATCAACCAAGCCCATATGCTCATAATTTTTCCAAATTGGTCTTAGTTCCAAACACGACTATTAATCTTCCAACGGACATCAGTTCAAGGGTACATCTCCTCACACCTCTGATAAATGTCGTTGTAATTCTTCAGTGTCTTCAAAGAGTTGGTGCGTCCCGATAACCAACAACTCTTTAGTGTACTCTCAAATAGACGGACACATCCCAAAACGGACCGTAATGTCCTTAAACTAGCTGTGGACCGCAACGTCCTTAAACTAACAACGGACCGTAACGTCTTTAAACTAAAACGATAGAGCCCAAATGCTCTTTCGTTGGATCAAAAATGATCTTGAACCCCCGTTAAGTAGATCTTAGTCCAACATCGGATTAACGTATCCTTAACAAATATTTAATTTGATCTTAATCTCAAACAAGGTTAACGATCCTTAAATCAAACCAAACCCAAATCTAAGAAAATATGGATTTGAACTAATCCACGCCTTATGAGCGACAATGCAAATTAGTCTCTGTATACAATCCACGGACAACCAAAAATAAAACAAACACACATGACATGAAGTGACCTTCTGGAGCAGGAGAAAGTGGTTATCGCTATGCGGTACCATAATTAACTGCAGGGGCTTGCGCCTGCAGGGAAAAGCGTCCCCACAATCAAAAACCCCTCACAACGAGGGAGAATCTGACAAAGTTTGCTACAACGGCCGCATCTTTCCAAACCTTCGATACACGGTGCCATAAATCAGCTTGGCATCTTCGGAAAGGTGGACGGATAAAACCAAATAGCATCTGCCCCCAAATTCAGGCAAGACGACCTACGCGGTTTCGTCTCTGTTTTCGGCGGTAAACAGTGGGCTACGGAAAAAGGTGATAAAATCCTTTACCGTATCTTTTTTGGTCTTTTTGCCCTTTAATCCATATTAAGATGCAAATGCGCGTTTAATAAAAGAATTCAAGAATTCAATCAAATAAAGCAATTCTTTTTCTGTTTTAGGCTTAAGCACCGTAACAAATACGGTTAGTTCTCTGTGCAATTGGTGGCAAGCTTGTGCGAAGAATTCTGCAGAAGATAGAATAGTGGAATGCGTCGAATTCAAGAGGAATGTGTTAGGAAATACGTACCGATGTGATTTGGTTAAGAAAACCCCTTTGAATTGATTACGGGTATTTGAATGTTCGCTTGCGCGGGTCAAACTATCCGGATCCTTGGCACTATACTTTACTAACGTTTTGCAATTGAGTTTGAGCCTCGCTCCGCATGATCACTGGTCGTAATTCCTTTAAAACTAAAATGTCGGAAAAATACGATATTTAGTGTCAAAAGCGATATATCTGCCCTAATTCCTGCACACTAAAAATTATAAAAATCAAACAATACCACTAGAATACCAATACTGCACTGAAGATCACCGAAAAATAAAAAACCCAAAATCAAATAAACAGACCGGCGACATCAGACATTTTACTAATGTCGCTGGTTTTGTCTAAGAATTAGGTGCAAGAATTTTTGGTAGGTTCTCTAGGTTAGCTAAATGCTCTTATGGTATAACTTGATTTTTCAGTTGAATCACAAAGTTCTAGCAGGTTGCAAAGACAGAGAACAAACTGAAAAGAATTTGTTAGTTTGTGTTAGTTTTGAAAAAATTGAGTTAGTAGTTAGTTTGTTAGTACGAACCAGAAATAAAAATTTCTAATGACTACAAATTCCACGGCAACGGCGCCAAAAACTTGTTGGTAATTCACCCGCGCGCGCAAACGCATATGTTTTGGAAACGGATATGATTTTAAGGAAATGGATTGCGCAAGCAAGATCGTTCTCGTTTTAAAATTTATAAACCGCAAGTGTACGGCGTGTTGTAGTGAGTCGGTAAGTACGGGTCGATCCGCAGGGAATTGTATATTAGGTCTTGTTGTTTAAGGTTCAACAAATAACGAATTGGTTGGTTTGTCACTGTTAGCGCAGTGCGCTGCGCCAGTGCACTGCGCTAGCGCGCTGCTGATACGTGGCGCGCTCTGATGACTTGCGCCAATTTAAGAGAGCAGTGCTCTGTTTTAGAAGCGCATAGCGCTGTTTGTTCTGGGGCCGACACGTGGTGCTCCCTGATGGCTTGCGCCAATCCAAGGAGCGCAACAGTGCAAACCTTGAAAGTGCAAAGCACTGTTTAATATTTTTGATCCATTTTAGATCAAAGAAAACAAATTTTCTTGTTTTTAAAGAACCAGTGGTTCATCAAAAGGTAATGCCTTTTGTTGTTCAAATGATCTTCTTATTTTTATTCTTATTATTTGATCTTTTCTTTTTATTTTAAGATCTTGATCTTGTTCTTAGATCATTGATCTTTTTAGAAGAAATTCTTCTTTTATTAAAGGTTTTTACCTTTTCTTTCTTCGAGCTTTTCTCAAAATTCTTTAGAGGAATTCTCTGTTTTTCTCTCTGTGTTGATGTCTTTTAGACTTGGGGTCTAGAGGCCTTTTTATAGTGCCAATTAGTTTATTAAATTGGTTAGAGAGATCTTTCTCTGAGTGATTTGGGGATTTTTCCCCATCGTTAGATCTTTGATCCAAGGGTTTCTGTTTTACAGAAGACAATCTTCTTGTTTTAACAAGATCAGAAAGATCTTACTGGAATTTTAATTCTCTTTGGCGCAAACGCACCTGCGCTTGACACGTGTCGCGCAGCGCAGAGCGCAGCGCAACTGCGCTTGACACGTGTCGTACAGCGCAGAGCGCAGCGCAACTGCGCTAGCGCAACTGCGCTGACACGTGTCGCGCAGCGCAGAGCGCAAGTCAGCTGAAGCATTGCTTCCTTTATAGAGCCTTGCTCTGATTGAGTGTGCTGCCTTGGGCGCTGCGCTCTCTGCGCTGGCGTGTCTGATTTTGACACGTGGCGTTCTGCGCGCAGCGCAGGGGATCTGAAGCGTTGCTTCATTTCTTTTAATTCTAATTTTCACTTTAGTTTTCAAAACAGAGTTTTGCTTTGATTGGTGGAAACAAAAGCGTTGCTTCTTTTTCCGCCTTGGAATTTGAACAGAGCTTTACTCTGATTGGGGTAAACAAATTCCCCCCCCCCCCCCGTTGCGCTTATGTGGCCCTCCAAACGTGAGCGCAGCGGTGGCAGAATTCCAACCGTCGTGGCAACTCTTGGAAGTTGAAAGGGCATTTGATGCCTATAAATAGGACCTTTGGTCCTCGACAGATGATTATCATCTTTTAAGATTTTTACTTTCAAAACTTCAGAGCCTTGCTCTTTCCTTCAAGAGTTAGAATTTCTTTATAAAACACTTTTTAGGTATAATTTTTTTAATTAAATTAAATTAATTTTCATTGACAAAGCCTTGCTCTCAATAGATCCCTGATCTAAAGAAAACCCATTTAGGGTTTCACTTAGCAGAGCTTTGCTCTATAGGTCCAAAGGGATCTAAAGAGAACTAAAGAGAACCCTGTTAGGATTCCATCAATAGAGTTCTGCTCTCTAAAAGATTTCATTTATAATTTCTTGATTCATTAATGGAGCTTTGCTCCTTTTAAATCATATAGCAGAACTCTTAAGAGTTGCTGATTGTTGTCGATCTTCTTTTATAGGAGTGATGGACGCCCACATGTACGACCTCGACGAGATTATCTCCTACGGGGACATCCGCCGACTCGGCCGTTCCCAAAATCGAGAATTTACTAATGCCGAGTGTGCCGAGATCATGAGTCGTTTCGACGCATACAACGGTCAACTGCTTCCCCGACGTTCCTCTCTCGTGAAGCTTATCGTGGGAGCCATCTGGGAAGCGCTTCCCTTATTCTGTTCCGGTGTGCCTCTTAGGGCGTTGGATGCCGCCGAGGATAAGGTGCACTCGGTGTACCTGATGAACTTAATCTTGAAGAGACGGCGAGACAATCTTGTCGATCTCCTACACCAGGCCTTCCAACAGTCTGCCATACTCGCTGCTTATTGGAGGGAGGAGGACATTAGTGGGGACCCCGACGCTCGTGCTCACAAAAGAAAGCACACCAGGATGGTTCGCCAGGCTTGGAAAGTCTTAGATAAGGTTACTTTCAAATTCCTCAACCCATGTCCTGGGTCCGAGGTTATACCGTTGTAAACATTTCAATAATGTTGTTGTTTATTTCTTTATAATGTAAAAACTTTCCTAGTATGAATGACAACTCTTTTGCCTCCTTCCTTTTATTTTCTGCTTTGTTACTGGCACATTCTTTAAATAAGCATAGCCTGTAAGCGATATATAACATTCTGTCTTGAACATCTTGGAGAGTAGTGATGGCTTAGGAAGCAGGTTCAGGTCTGCTACCTAAGGCTTTTCAACTTCATGAGCCGTGAGGGTCTCATAAAGACTTTTCTCCCTATGAGTCGAGAGGATCTCGTAGGTGTATTTTCTCCTTAGGAATCGTGATGATTCCTAAGTGTGTTTCCTCTTATAAGTCGTAAGGATCTTATAAGAGAATTTTCCCTCTTATGAGTCGAGACGACCCGTAAACGGTTGTTTCCCTCCTTGTCGAGATTCGACTTCGGAGAGTGAGACCCGTGGATAGTATGCAAGAGACCGTTTCAGGCCAACTTGCAGGATCCCAATGCTTAAGAAACATTTTTTTTAAAAACCCCCGCTGCCTAAGGCTTTTCCTCACGAGTCGAGACGAATCGAGCAGTTCTCGTAAAGACATCAATTTCCTTACGGGTCGAGACGCATCGAGCAGATCTCGCAAGCATATCCTAACGTCACAGTTAACCTCTGCTCTTTACGACAGAGGTCCGTTAGGGTCTGTGGTACTTAGGGTTTTGGCCGTCGTACCGTCGCGTTGGCTGATATATTCCTCGATATGCAATCTTGCTGTTCGAGTAGCCTTGCGATTGTCGTGTCTCTGATCCCTTCGGGGGCTGGACAAGACGTCTTCAAGTAATCTTCCAGGTAATCTTACCGTCAAAAGAGCAAGCGTAGGGATATTCTATGTCACTTTTTACTTGAGGTTAGGCTCATTTTGGAGAGCCCCGATGAGTCATAACCACTCCGTGCTGGTGTGGGATGATCACCAATAGTCTTTCAGGTTTTATATGACTTTCCATCAAGACCCTGAAGCTAGGAATTTAGCCTTTGCTTCGTTTGCTGGCATTGCGTCCTCTATATCGAGACGAATGTCGCGGTTGTCTCTAGGTTGTTGGTGAATCATCGAGGTTTGGAACTAGGGACTTTGCCGTGGATCCGCTGTTTGATGATGTTGCGTCTGCTGTGTCGAGACGAACGTCGAGGTGTTGACCATTCCGCACTGGTGTGAGATGATCTCCCGTTGTCTTTCAAGCTTTATATGACTTGCCGTTAAGACCTTGAAGCTAGGAATTTGGCCTTTGCTTCGTTTGCTGGTATTGCGTCCTCTGTAATGAGACGAATGCTGAGGTAGAGCTGGGATTTCGCCGTCACTCCGCTTTACTGATCATGGGGTATTTTGTTTACGTTGCATCTACATCCTGCTGGACTGCGAAGGAACGTCGTTGTTGACATTGCGTCTGCTGTAACGAGACGAATGTCGAGGTGGTCTCTAGGCTGTCGATGAACCGTCGAGGCTTGGAACTAGGGACTTTGCCATGGCTCCGTTGTTAGTGTTGCGTCCGTGCCCTGCTGGCATAAGGAGGAACATTGTTGTTGGTCTTCTGGGATGCAGATGTGACCGTCGAGACTTGGCTCTCTTTCTGATGGAGCCTGGTGGGATGACATGGTTCCCTCTTTATTTGTGCCCCTAGATTGTATACAGGGATTGCTGTGATATCGCCTGTAGGGAAAAAATCTCATTTTTATTTTTGTTTTATTTCTTTCCGCGATCCTCTATCATTTCAGCTTTTATATCGCGAAGGTCGCGATTGCCCAATCATTTCGGCTATTTTTCGCGGTGCCCAATCATTTCGGCTATTTGTTTTATTTTTACTCACTGCATTTTATTGCGAGTTGCCCAATCATTTCGGCTATTTATTTTGTTTTCACTCGCTGCTTTTTATTGCGAGTTGCCCAATCATTTCGGCTATTTCTCATGCATACACATTTTTTTACTTGCTGATTTTTTTATTTGCAAGTTGCCCCATCATTTCGGCTATTTCGTATGCATGTATGCCTCGCTGATTTTTTTATCGCGAGTGTGGAACTTGGAATCTGGTGCCAATCTCAGCATCTGCATCGCTACAACTGGAATATTGCCAGGAGCGAATCATCATTTGCCATGAAAGGGCTTGGAATTTGATACCGGTTTAGGCATCAGCATCACTACAACTGGGATATTGCTAGGAGCGAATCATCATTTGCCTTTGTCGATGTCGAACAAAGGTGGCTTAGCGAACAGGGTTAGGATCCCGTCGACCAAGAATTTTGACTTCATGAGCCGTAAGGGTCTCATAAAGGTATTTCTCCCTACAAGTTGTGAGGATCTCGTAGGTGTGTTTTCTCCTTAAGAATCGTGAGGATTCCTAAGTGCATTTTCCCCTGTAAGTCGTAAGGATCTTACAAAAGGGTTTTCTCCTTATAAGTCGAGAGGACTTACAAGGGTTGTTCACCGTATAGACATATCCCCAGTCACGGATGGGACTTGGTTAGGGAAATGTTTATTCGCGCCCATGGATTGTATACAAGGGTCAGTGTTGCACTGCTTATAGGGCAGTATTGGAGGTTGTGGGGGTTGCTTAAGAATAGGTTCAGGTCTCTGTAACTTAAGACTTTCAACTCTTATGAGCCGTGAGGGTCCCATAAGAGAGTTCTCCTTACGAGTCGTGAGGATCTCGCAAGTGTACTTTCTCCTTAAGAATCGTGAGGATCTCTAAGTGTGTTGCTTCCCTGTGAGTCGTAAGGATCTCACGCGGGTGGTTTCTCCATACAAGGTCGAGAGGACCCTGTAAGGGTCTTTTAACGAGATTGCGCCCTTTCGGGTTTTCACAAACACTCGCCTGTAGCCCTGCTGTTTTTACTCACGGAGCCATTTCAGGTTTTCATCCGTGCCCATTTGCTTATGGACATACCGTTTTTTTTATATCCCTTTTTTTAATTCTTTTTATTCTTTTTTCTAACGAGGTCGTGCCCTTTCGGGTTTTCACGAACACTCGCTGGTAGCCCTGCTGTTTTTACTCACGGAGCCCTTTCGGGTTTTCATCCGTGCCCATTTCTCTTATGGACATACCGTCTTTTTTTTATTCCTTTTTTTAATTCTTTATTCTTTTTTTTATCTCGTCAGCCTGAGGATGCTGCGGTAGTAGTTTAAGGACGTTTCGGTCCTCAGCTAGTTTTAGGACGTAGTGGTCCGTCATTAGTTTAAGGACATTTCGGTCCGCTGTTGCCGTAGTCGAGGCGAATCTCTAGTTTACTGAATTTTCGGTCTATGGGGCTTTCCCTATGAATGAGTATGATGCCCCCGGTGTATCCATTTTTCTCGGAGCGTGCTGTTGTGGCGAGTTCACCTTCCAGTTTTCGGAGATGACGAACTTGCCCTGTTGGTGTTGGTCTTCAACCCAGTTTTTGAAGACGTAGCAATCCTCGATCAGGTGACTTACTGTTTGGTGGTAAGGGCAATAATTGGGATCGTTGACATCGCCTGGCTGCAATAGACGTTTTGGACTCGGCAAATTGATGAGTCTGTCGCGCACTGCCAGCTCGAACAGTCTCCTTGTTTTATCTTGAGGAAACGAGTAAGGACGTCCTAGCCTCTCCTCAAGGGATATACGTGGACGCATATTGTTTTGACGAACAACCGGTCTAGGGCCACTCGATTGTTGTTGAGTGTTGGTGAAGAAGGTCGTTTTTTCCTTTCCTTTATCCTTTCTATTCGCTCCGTTGTTGGTGGATCCAAGATTCTCTCCGGATATCGTGCAATTGAGCAGCTGAATGTTCTCGCAACTCCTCAATCTTTCAGAGATGGACTCCTTGAAGAGAGGGCCAAGGGCTACTTTTTCGTCGGAATCACTCCCGAAGGTGAGAACTCGTGATCCCTCGGGCTCATCCTTACGATAATCGCCGGCAACTCTTTTATGCTCATCCGTCATATTCTTCCGCTGTTTATGAGCTTCGAGCTTTGTTCTGTTGACGTATTGCCTATGGGCGACATACCCTTGCCACCAACACTTAAAGGAGTCACAGTCTTCAGTAGGAAGTGTGATCTTCTGATGATATAAGCAGAAGTTAGTATGCATCTCTACTCCACCGAGAGTGTTTTCTTCAGAGGGTGGTAGCTTCATCCCTATTGATATGGCTTTAGCGAACCTTTTCCTCGTCATGAATTTGTTTTTATCCGCAGCGGATGTCTTTTGATTTGACGGGAGTGCCTCGACTCTTTCGTCTAGTCGCCGGTGTTTAGCTCCTTCTAATATGGCCATCTCACGCTCTTGATTGGCTTTAACTTTCAGACGAATCTCATTCAGGAAGGAATCAATCATCTCGTCTGACGACCACAGAAGTTCCGGCTTAGAATCCGCCCTCGTTTTCTCGGCGCAAGGAGCCTCTTTATCGTTTATCAATGAGTGAGAGATCACATGACAAGTTGCCCCCGGTGCGTCCGTCTTCTTTGGAGTGTGCGGCTGTGGTGGGTTTACCTTCCACTTTTCAGACAGCGCAAACTTGCCTTATAGGTATTGGTCTTCAATCCAGTTTTTGAAGACGTAGCAATCCTCAATCGGATGACCCAACACTCGGTGGTAGGGACAGTAATTGGGATCATTGACGTCGTTTGGTTGCAACGGGCGTCTAGGATTTGGAAGATTGATGATCCTGTTGCGCAGTGCTAGCTCGAACAGTCTTCTCATTTTATTTTGAGGAAACGAGTAAGTACGTCCTAGCCTCTCCTCGAGGGATACGCGTGGACGCATATTGTTTCGACGGACAACCGGCTTCATGTTGCTTGACTGTTGTTGAGAATTGGCGACGAAGATCGCTTTTCCTTTCCCCTTCTCATTTCGAGAGTTCGGTTTTGGAGGAGACGGTCCATAGCCCATCTGGTCCATTTGGGCTAATTTGTCGATCAAGGCCTGGAAGGTGGTCGGCCTGAAGAACATCATGAATTGTGAGATGGTCTCTTGCGGATCAAGAGTGCCCACGAACATGCCTACCGCAGGTGCTTCTTCGATGCGTTGTTCGCATTTCGACCACAGATTCCGCCATCGTGTTGCGTATTGAACCCACGTTTCGCCTGGCTTTATCCTGGCGTTGATCAGCGCTGTTATCGGGGTGCGTTCGCTAGCACTCGTGAATCTTTATGTAAACGGTAGCTCCATCTCCGCAAATGTTTTGACAGAGTCGTTAGGTAGCTCCGAATACCATTCAAAGGTTGTTTCTGCTAAGCTGCCGACGAATTGGCGAAGTAACAGTTTATCATCACCTCCAGTGTTGCCGCAAAGAGCCCTGAATTAAGCAACGTGCTGATGTGGATTCCCCGTCCCTTTATATACATGGAACTTAGGGATCGTATATCCCGGCGGGTAACTGATTTGGCCATACCAGCTCGGGTACGGTCACCCAGTTTGGACGACTTGGCCGGCCGCTTCACTCGTCCGATGAATTCGTATCTGCTGAGCTATATAATCGTCTAATGCAGCTTTGAAAATGGTTTCATCCTTGGCTATTGAAAGAGCCGGAGGAGGATTCGATGTTTACCCTCTGTCGTCTTCAACAATGATTGGAGGGTCATCGGCTGGAGGGTCCAGCTGTAACATCATCCCTACCATATCTTGGAAGAGGAGCACCATTTGTTTTATGTTAGTAGCTTGCTCTGCTGCTTCCCTGTCCCTCTTTTCTAGGACTCTGCGTAGGAAGTCAGCGGCAGTTTCTTGTTCGTGCCGCTGTTCTGATGATGCCTCTGAGCTTTCTTTTGGCCCGGTAAGTGCGGCCATCGCAGTCATCATCTCCTGAAGCTTCTGCTTTGCTCCTGGGCTTTGGTCACGGATCGGGTGAGCGGTCGGTGACTCGTCGAAGCACGGCTATCCTCTTTTCCGGATGCCATACAGACAGTATGCACCACTACGCCCCTAGACTTGGGGCGTTTGTGCTCAGCGATTTTACGGTTCGCCATGTTCACAGGGGCATTTTGCAGCCTCCTTTTCTTTCGAGCGATTGATGTGGAGGGGGCCGTTGCAGTGGGCACCCAGCCTGTTGTTGCTTTCTCTAGCTTGACAGAGTAGCCCTTCTCCTGCCGAACCTTCATTCTTTTCTGTCGGCGAAGATAGTCTTGATCAATCAGTGACTCCTGGACCTGTCGCCAGACCTTATAAATTTTAGAAGACAGCCGTTGAGGGGGATGCTTCAGCTTCTTCCTTAGAGTATTCTCCACAGGTGAAGGGGTTCTCTTTAGCACCGCAGTAGGAGAGTTTCTGCACACCTTGTTGAGCAATTTAAAGCTGTTCCCGGTTGGAACAGCAGCATCGATCCCCGCCGTTGGAGCTGGCAGAGTTATCCCGGATGGGGAGTTGCCCCCGGCCTTCCTCACTTGGCGCCAGTGGCGACGTCGAGCATCTTGCGGATGGAGTTGTTTCAGCTATAAGGGTGACTTTGTCATGCCCCCTGTTTTGAGGAGAGACTGTTATTGGTGCTAGCCTGTCGAAGACTGACACCCGTTGAGAAGCAAGGTCTAATCCGTTAAAGACAGACCTCTGGGCAGGGGAAGCAACTTTGAGGACCTCGCCTGGAGCAGCAACCGGAATAGCCAGCCTTGTAAAAACTGACTTCCTGGAAGGAGGAGCCTTTCCAATGATTTCGTCCGCTTGAGCCGGGATGGCTATCCGCTTTGGGATGGCAGCATCGGGTATCGCGAGCTTGTAGGTGTTCTGGCCCAGTCTGTTAAAAACTGAAGTATTGAAGTTGGGCGACCTATTGAGAGGGGCCGCGGCAGTGGTAAGTCGATCAAAGACCGACTTCTTTGGGGCTTCTTGCAACGTCACTGGGGCATTGAAGCTCATCGGTGGGAGCATGGTCCCGAAGAATAGTCCAGTGGTGGCTTGAGTTACTTGCTCCACTGGCATCTTGAAAAGGGAGGCCGCTTGGGGCCCATAAGTCACTCCGCCAGTAAGGACGGAGCGAGAGTTGCAGTTGCAGGCGGGGCAGTTTGAAACCATTGATCTTCTATTTTCTGCACGGAGAAAGACACCAAATCTTAGTACCTCGAATCCACAAGCAATAACAGCAAACCGCGATTCGTTCGCGAATACGACACACGAAGTGTGGAGTGGAAAGAGGAAAAGGTCCCACCGGGCGTGCCAGAATCTGTTCCCCTCCGAATCGCGGCTCGACGACTGAGAAACGTCTTGCCTGAAATTCAGGGCAGATGCTAATTGGTATTATCCGTCCACCTCTCCGAAGATGCCAAGTTGATTTATGGCACCGTGTATCGGAGGTTTAGACGGATGCGGCCGATGTAGCAGACTTCATCAGATTCCCCCTCGCTTAAGGGGTTTTTGATTGTGGAGGTGCTCTTCCCTGCAGGCGCAAGCCCCTGCAGTTAATTACACTACCGCTTCGCGGTAAAAACTTTCTCCTTCTCCAGATGGTCACTTCGTGTCGTGGGTGTATATTTTGTTTGTGGTTGCCCGTGGATTGTATACGGAGACTAATTTATGTCGTCGCCCGTAGGACGTGGATTAGTCCAAATCCGTATTTACTTAGATTTGGGTTTGGGGTTTTAGTTTAAGGATACGTTAACCATATTGAGGCTAAGATCAACGTAAACGTTTGTTAAGGATACGTTAGTCCTATTTGAGACTAAGATCAACTTAACGGGATTGTTTAGATCCGACAAAAGAGCATTTGGAGGCTCTATTGTTCCAGTTTAGGGACATAGTGGTCTATTGCATGTATGGCCATCAGGACCCATCACCTCTCTGACGACGTTGAAGGATTACAACGATAGGTGTCAGAGGAGTCCAGAGATGTACCCTTGAACCGAAGTTGATTGGGTGATCTGTAGTCCAATTTGGGACTAAAGTCTGTTTGAAGGTTTAAGGATACGTTAACCATATTTGAGGCTAAGATCAACTTAAATGGGATCGTTTAGATCCGACAAAAGAGCATTTGGGGGCTCTATTGTTCCAGTTTAGGGACATGGTGGTCCATTGCCAGTTTAGGGACATGGTGGTCCAACATTCCCATTTTGGGGACGGATATTAGTTTAAGGACACGTTAACCATATTTGAGGCTAAGATCAACTTAAACGTTTGTTAAGGATACGTTATCCTAATCTCCAGAATAAGATCAACTTGATGGGATCGTTTGGATCCGGCAAGAGAGAAATTGGCTCTATTGTTCCAGTTTAAGGACATAGTGGTCCATGTTCCAGTTTAGGGACATGGGGGTCCATGGAATGTATGGCCGTCGGGACCCGTCACCTCTCTGACGACGTTGAAGAATTACAACGACAGGTGTCAGAGGAGTTCAGAGATGTACCCTTGAAGCGGATGTAAATTGATTTAAGAGAGAAGCCGTGCTCAGTTAATTTAATTTGAGAACTTACGGCCAGAATTGGGCTAAGTCCAGTTAAGAATGTTCAACATTTTATTTATCTTTGGCCGATTAGGCCTATGCTAGAGCTTTGCCCCTGTTTAATAATGGACTGCATTTTATTTTGGCCTGTAAAGCCTATTTGATTTGGGCTCTATCCCTTTTGATAGTGCATAGCACTTTGTTTGGTCTGCTAAACCTTCCATTATTGGGCTCTGCCCTTTTATTAATGCGGTGCATTTAATGTTCTGACAGTGCCCCGCGTGGCTTGTCAGGCGCTTTGCGCCAATTGAGGAGCGCAAGGTGCAAACTCATGTGGGGGTGATACGTGTCACGCTCTGGTGAGCTCAAGTCTGTTAGCGCAGTGCGCTGCGCTAGCGCGCTGCTGACACGTGGCGCGCTTTGATGACTTTCGCCAATTTAAGAGAGCAGTGCTTGGTTTTAGAAGCGCATAGCGCAGTTTGTTCTGGGGCCGACAAGTGGCGTTCCCTGATGGCTTGCGCCAATCTAAGGAGCGCAACAGTGCAAACCTTGAAAGTGCAAAGCACTGTTTAATATTTTTGATCCATTTTAGATCAAAGAAAACTAATTTTCTTATTTTCAAAGAACCAGTGGTTCATCAAAAGGCAATACCTTTTTGTTGATCAAATGATCTTCTTATTTTTATTCTTATTATTTGATCTTTTCTTTTTATTTTAAGATCTTGATCTTGTTCTTAGATCATTGATCTTTTCAGAAGAAATTCTTCTTTTATTAAAGGTTTTTACCTTTTCTTTCTTCGAACTTTTCTCAAAATTCTTTAGAGAAATTCTCTGTTTTTCTCTCTGTGTTGATGTCTTTTAAACTTGGGGTCTAGGGGCCTTTTTATAGTACCAATTAGTTTGTTAAATTGGTTAGAGAGATCTTTCTCTGAGTGATTTGGGGATTTTTCCCCATCTTTGGATCTTTAATCCAAGGGCTTCTGTTTTACAGAAGACAATATTCTTATTTTAACAAGATCAGAAAGATCTTACTGGAATTTTAATTCTGTTTGGCGCAAACGCACCTGCGCTTGACACGTGTCGCGCAGCGCAGAGCGCAGCGCAACTGCGCTTGACACGTGTCGCGCAGCGCAGAGCGCAAGTCAGCTGAAGCGTTGCTTCCTTTATAGAGCCTTGCTCTGATTGAGTGCGCTTCTTTGGGCGCTGCGCTCCCTGCGCTGGCATGTCTGATTTTGACACGTGGCGTTCTGCGCGCAGCGCAGGGGATCTGAAGCGTTGCTTCATTTATTTTAATTCTAATTTTCACTTTAGTTTTCAAAACAGTGATTTGCTCTGATTGGGGGAAACAGAAGCGTTGCTTCTTTTCCCGTCTTGGAATTTGAACAGAGCTTTGCTCTGATTGGGGTAAACAATACCGTATTCTATTCTCGCGATATGTGATATCGGCCGGTTATATGTGATATAGCCGGGTCATCAGATCAAGTGTTGATTCGATGAAATGATGCATATTATATTAGTCGGTTATATGTGATATAGCCGGATTATTAAATCAAGTGTTGATTTAATAATTTAATGTATAATTATATATTTGATATATTAAATTACATTAACTAATATATGCTCACTCAAGTAATTCTTTTTCTCACTTTTGATACATTTAACATATATGTGATATATGTTTAATGTATTGTTTTCTTTTGTTCACAAAATTATGATATATAATATTGTGACATGCTAGATTACACATGCAACATGGGTGTATGAGACTAACACCATGGTTATGATAATGTTGTGTTTATATTTATTTTAAGTAATTCAAAAACATTTGGACATTTGTTATGGTTAAGCTTGGATGAAGCTTGTAGAACCATTGACTAAGTCCACTTATTTTGTTTTACTTAAGATATTTATTAACCTAACCCTAATCATTTAACCATGGTTTTTTCTCTACATAGGTTAAGGATGACATAAACTCACCATGGTTGTATTTCTAACCTCAAGCTGATAATTCATTTATCTTCTTCTTTCTTCATATCCTTCAAACTCTCTTTCTTTAGTTTTGAGGAGATAAAGAAAATAGTGAGAAATTAAATTCTAAAGTGAGCAAAATTCCTACTTCATCATCCTCTTCTATACTAGCCATATAGTTTAGGGTGTTAACTTCACTAATTCCATATTAGTGAAGTAATAGCTTGAGTCCGTGTTTCCTCGACGTAGATCATCATAGACTTTGAAGACTTCTAGCTAGCATGCATCATACATCTTGTGGAGCCTCTCAAAAGTCCAGGAGTTCGTTGATCGCAGCGAAGATACCACAACAAGGAGCTATAGAAGCGAAGGTACGGACTACAAAGGTTGTAATCCCTACTCACTTAGTTGTAAAGTTGTTTACATCTTGTTTTTATATGATTCTCTAGTTAAAGATTCTAGGTTAGGGTTCTTTTAGCATGGAAAATTTTTAAATTGGCATGGATGATGCCACCCAAAACCTTGCTGTCATGCTTAAGAACTCTACAGTGGTATCAAAACCAAGCTAGAGAATTAGACGGATATTGTAGCATTATGAATCCGAAACAACTCCGAAACACCCGATTTAAAACCCTAGTTTCTGTCGAATTTTTTAAGGTGTCAAATTTTTTTTAACCAACTGCAGAATGTTGTATGATATGCAACATGAACACAGTGAAAAATTTAGCCTCCCTCGATGGAATTTGGCCGGCCACAATGCTTATGAAACCGGCCTGCTCGGCCAAAATGTGGGGTTCTGGGTTAAATTTTTCGGTGTGTTACAGTCTCTGGGTTTTGGTGTTTCACGTGTTGCTAGTTTTTGCTAAAAATTCATGTGATATCAATTTTCTGCAAAGGCTATTCAGAGTGTTTTGTATTCGTAATTCTAGTTTTGTTTTGGGTATTTTAGACTGTGTTAAAAAGTTCGAACGGATATCAAATACCCACTTTAACCCTCGCTGGAAATTTTCCAAGAGTTGGAATTTTTTTCAAGTTAAAGAACATTCAAAAATTATGCAAGTAATGCGGTGGACCCTCTAGAAGAACAAAACCCTAAGATTCTGTGACCGTAAGAACCGCCGCCAAACTCTAGGGTTTGCGGTAGTTCCGCGGCGCCATATGTGAGGAAAAGGTTAACCATTCTACGGCTGGTTCATAGGTACTGTGGCATGTACTGAGTATTTTTAAACTGTGCTCAAGTGTTGAGCTTTTTGGGAAATTTTGGGTGTTTGTTGATTCGATCGGAATGTTTAATATCGTCTAGCTTTTTCTGAAATGTGATACAATATTTGGAATTCATATTGTTAGGCATGAAATCCGAGATATGTGATATTTCGAGTTTTTGATGTCTAAAGTGATTGTGGATTCCAAATGTTGTAATTTGAAACTTTCTTTTCTACGACCGTAAGTGTAATATGTGGTGTATCGCCAGTTTCGTTGCTATGTCAACGAAAATTGGGATACGCATATTTACTTACGTTGATGACATGTGATGTTATGTGTTGCTGTAATATGTTATATTGGATCGTCGTGTTTAGAATAGCCGGGGGTTTTATGTGAGATGAGAGTTTTTATGTTCATTCATGTAAAATTCATTGTATGTAATATTCTTTTATTGGGGCACTTCCGGGTTGAGGATGATGTCACCATTGTTGTATATCATTTACTTTTCCACATTAGGATAGACCAAAGGTGGGGAGCACAAGTAACTGGGTTCTAGAGTCCAGTGGGAGACCAAATCGAGGAGTCGAGTCCGGGTCTCCTAACTCTAGAATTGGTAGGGTTGCTTTCCGCTCTCGTAGGGGTCTAGGAATGTGGGTCGGGCTATTCATCGCGACCGTGGAATCCTTGTTTTATACAGGCTTAAAATAAAACACGGACCTCCTAGTATATCCAATATTTCATATGTTATCTTCTGCTGCTGATATTCTGTGATGTGATCACTTTATATGTCTGAGACGAATGCTTTATTATTATATATATGATATATAATAAACGCAACTTATGTTTTGCACCCGCGCTAGTCCCGCCCCGCTATACCGTTAGTTAAGTAACCTAATGGTACATAACGGGATACTGAGGCGAATACGGATGGCATAAGCATACGTTATATTTTCGTTTCTTCTGTGATGCTTAGGAAGCATAAATGATGGGACTTCATTAATGAGATTAATGAAAGAAAAGAAATCTAAAAGATGTTGTAGAATTAAATTTTCAAAAAGGGTAGCTCTAGTTTTTGTTTTGCATAGCGGTATTCCTTGTAGAATATCCATCACCTTATTCGATAAGGAAAGAGCCGAGATTCCTTCACCGGGAGTGACCTCTTTAGCGAAACTAGCAGATGCTAGAACTCACTCGGTTTTGTTTTTGATTGCTTTTATAGTTTTTGCTTTGCATAGTGGTATTTGTGAAATATCCTGCACCTTATTCAATAAGGAAAGAGCCGAGATCTCTTCACCGGGAGTGACCTCTTTAGCGAAACTAGAAAAAGCCTCAAAAGCACTCCTTTTCAAAATCACTCGATTCTACAACGATATCAAGTTCAATATGCAAAAGGTTCTCTTAAAAACCTGACGTAGCCCTCCGTCATTTCAGATAAGTACTACTTAGTATTCGTGCTACGTTTGTTGACTATGTTAAGACGTAGTGTGCGGTAGCTAATTAGTGTTTATCTGCTAAAGTATGAGATGCGATTAGATTAGAGTAGTCGTACGACTTTGTTGACTATGTTAAGGGTCGTGCGAGTGGGTTTAATTCAATCAGGAAATGACGGGTTGAACTTGTCTAGCGCTTATGATTTGTTGACTATGTTAAGGTCATAAGTTACTAGGGGTAAAATATTATCGGGAATTTTAAGTGTTAAAATTTGCAATGAGATTGCATACCTTCTATGAGATAGTTGGATCCCGATACCCACTGCGAGTAAGAGTTACTCATGGGAGAGTTTTACACATCACAATTAGCCGATCAAGTGGGTGTCTAGAAAGGTATTAACGGGGTTATGCCTCCGGGAAAACGAGATTTATTTTAATTAGGTCCGTGTGAAAGCACGAGGAACCTCCCTCAAAGTACCAACATTGGCCTGGTTAAAAGATTGGCAAACTTGTAAGGTGTAATTAAATCCCGGCTAGTCTTACCTTTTAAGGTTTGAAAGAAGATTTGATAAAAACAGTGGGAGCCATCCTGATTAGATAAGATAAATAACCAATCTAATTTTGCAAAAGCATACGCTAAAGTGTTTTCTTTTCTCTCTCTCCAGGTAGCGACCATGTCAGGCCTTAATCAAGATAGTAATATGGATGTATTGACCGAACCCGCTTGTTATACTGAGCAGGGAAACATTGGTTCTGTTCTTTCTTATAATTGTTATAAGACTGAGCAGGAAATAAGGGAATATCTGGATTCCCACGCCGCCCAAACAAAGAACAAGTATGTTGATGCATCTTCTTTGAGTGTATTTGTTATCGAGAATTGTTTCTCAGTTCACTCTACGTCCTGGGTATTAGATACCGGATCGGGATCCCACATATGTAATATGTTACATGGACTAAAGAAAGGTAGAGAACTGGGAGAGGGTGGTCATTCTGTATGAGTAGGGAATGGTGCAAATGTTGCAGCCAAAGCTGTCGGCGAATATCACCTTGTATTACCAAATGGTAATTCATTGATTCTGAATGAATGCTATTACATACCGACCCTAATATGCAATCTTATATCAGTTTCTTTATTAAGTAAAGAAGGATATAATTTTGTAGTACATGATAATGTTATGAATATCTTCCTGAATCAAAAGTTGATTGGATCAGGCTCGTTAAATAATGGCATATACGTTCTAAATCAAACCACAATTCTTAACATACAAAACACACACAAGAGGAAGAGTTCAGAAATGAACGAATCCTTCTTGGGGAATTATAGACTAGGTCATATCAATGCGATACCACTAGCTAAGTTACATAAGGATGGATATTTGAATTCGTTCGAATTTTCATTTTATGACACTTGCCAGTCATGTCTCAAAGGCAAGATGACCAAAACTCCGTTTACTAGACATGGAGAAAGAGCTGTGGAACTCTTGGGACTGATACATAGTGATGTATGTGGTCCTATGTCTACATATGCCAGGAATGGTTTCTCATACTTCATTACATTCACTGACGATCTCTCAAGATACGGACATATGTTCCTGTTGAAACATAAATCTGAAGCTTTTGAGAAATTCAAAAAATATAAGCACGAAGTCGAGAACCAGACGGGTAAAAGTATTAAAATCCTACGATCTGATCGGGAAGGAGAATACTTGAGCACGGAATTCCGTGACTATTTTAAAGAAAATGGGATTCTTTCTCAGCTTACTCCTTCATATACATCACAGCACAACGGTGTATCGGAACGGAGGAATCGCACCCTCTTAGATATGGTGCGCTCTATGATGAGCACTGCTGAGTTGCCTATTTTCTTTTGGGGTTATGCGCTTGAGACAGCAGCATACCTATTGAATCAAGTTCCATCTAAATCTGTACCTACCACACCATATGAGATATGGAGTGGGAAGAGACCATATCTTAAACGAGTTAAGATTTGAGGTTGTCCGGCCTATGTCAAAAGGAAAAATCCGGACAAACTCGAGGCACGATCAATTCTATGCAAGTTTGTGGGATATCCAAAGAATTCACAAGGATATATTTTCTACCACGTTGAGGAACAAAAGGTGTTTGTTTCTTAATATTCCACCTTTTTAGAAAAGGAATTTCTTGTAAAAGAAATTAGTGGCGAAGAGGTAGAGCTGGAAGATGTTCCAGCAGCACAAACTACAACTGAAGATTTAGTGGAACCCGAGGATTCGATAGCACCCAGCGAACCCCAGCCTCTCCGCCGATCTAGTAGGGTTCCTCATCCACCTGAGAGATACTACAGTTTTCTCATTGATGGTGGGAGCGAAGATTGTATCATGGAAGATGATAACCCAACTAGCTTCGAGCAGGCCATCACGAGTGGGGACTCTGTGAAGTGGCTGGATGCAATGCGATCTGAGATGGAATCTATGTACACCAACAAAGTACGGACTTTGGAAGTTGCTCCTGAAGGGGTAAAACTCATTCGGAGCAAATGGATCTTTAAGAAGAAACTTGGTGTAGATGGAAAAGTTGAGACTTTCAAAGTTAGACTTGTTGCAAAAGGTTTTCGTCAAAGACCAGGTGTGGATTATAATGAAACCTTTTCTCCAGTGGCTATGCTTAAGTCCATCCGGATCCTACTTGTCATTGCTGCATACCATGCATACGAAATCTGGCAAATGGATGTTAAGGCCGCCTTTATAAATAGTGATTTAGAAGAGAGCGTGTACATGACTCGGCCAGAGGGTTTCGTAGGCAGTGGGAGCAACGGAAAGGTGTGCAAGTTGCTTAAATACATCTACGGGTTAAAGAAGGCATCGAAGAGTTGGAACATCTGTTTTGATGTAGTAGTCAAAGAGTTTGATTTCATCAAAAATATAGATGAACCTTGTATATACAAGAAGGTGGAAGAGAGTAAGCTTGTCTTCCTCGTATTGTACGTGGATGGCATACTCTTGATAGGAAATTATGTTCCTATACTGCATTCGGTCAAGCTCTTCTTATCACAAAGATTCTCAATGAAAGATATAGGTGATGCCTCCTACATCTTAGGGATTAAGATCTATAGAGATAGATCTAAACGGATACTAGGATTGTCCCAATCTATGTACATTGACACCATACTAAAGAGGTTTAGTATGGAAGAATCCAAGCGTGGGAATTTACCCACGATCTCTAGACTCACTCTCTCCAAAGAGATGTCTCCTAAGACGGATTTGGAGAGACCTCGCATGTAAAGGATACCCTATCCTTCGGCAGTAGGCTCTATCATGTACGTGATGATATGTACCAGACCCGATGTAGCATACTCACTAAGTGTAGTGAGTAGGTATCAAGCAGATCCAGGAGAGAGTCACTGGACAGCTGTGAAGAACATTCTCAAGTACTTGAGAAGAACTAAAGAGATGTTCTTGGTGTATGGTAACGGAGAACTCCAAGTGGAGTCCTTTACCGATTCGAGCTTCTAGAGTGATAAGGACGACTCTAAGTCGGTCTCGAGATTTGTCTTTACCCTCAATGGAGGGGCGGTTTGTTGGAAGAGTTCCAAACAGGAAACTGTGGTAGACTCGATGATGGAGGCTGAATACATCGCTGCCAACGATGCTGCCAAAGAGGCTGTCTGGATGAAGAAGTTCATAAACGAACTTGGAGCGGTTCCGTCCATCGAGCATCCAATGCCTTTGTATTATAATAACAATAGAGCAGTGGCTTTTGCCAAGGAACCCAGGTCCCATCAGAGATCCAGGCTTATTCTGAGACGGTATCACCTGATCCGGGAGATAGTTGATCACCAGGAGATCGAGGTCAGGAGAGCTGACATGAAGAACACAGCGGATCCACTCACGAAGGCCATACCCCAGATACAATTTGAGAGACTCTTCGGAATGTTGGGTATGAGATACTACAACAGCTGGCCTTAGTGCAAGTGGGAGATTGTTAGATATGAATAAACCCTAGAGGCCATTATTGTACATGTGATGTATATTATAGTGGATGCTTGGATATATATAGAGAGGACTTTCTTTCTCGACATGATAATATACTATCCGGTTGCTCTTTGTAAAAACATGTAGATTTGTATTGTGATACTGTCTTGCTCTCACATGTTGATAAAGCCCTTAGGATGTGTACTTGACTACTAGGACTATGATGGAGATCATACTAGTGGGGCCAGGGTAGTCCACAAGTACATCCTATAATTGTTCCTAGTCGAGGGTGTATTGAGACAGGGCATCGATACTCCAGAGTAGACTAGCGTATACGCCACTTGACCCATATGATGGGCAATAGATGATCCCACATCCATTGGTGTTTGACATCAAAGATGGTATACGGGTGCTCAGTAGAGACTGGGTATACTGAACGGACTCGCCGAGAACTCCTAGTTGGTATTATACCTATCGTCAGATAGCAGTTCTCTGGTGACACTGGTACAGGTTAGTCTGTAGACCCGAGATCGTCATAGAGTCTTGTATGATTCCCACTGTGCTTTGATTTCCACCTTACCACGTTAAAGAGAACGTGCAAAACGATGGCTTTTGGGTACAGTCCCGAATCAGATGGAGGCAATGAACGATAGGAGGGGTTTCGTCTCTCCCGGTATTAGGGGTTGATGTTGCGCTGTACTCAATTGGCTATAACAGGAAGTCCTGGCCAGGGATGATATGGAGATCTACTGGTAAGTGTTATCAGTAGTTTCTCGACCCGTTATGAGCCTCACATCGACACGACTTATCGGTTACTGGGGTTTGACGTTTACCACCCCTAGACTGGATATGCGACATATCAGACGAAAAGACCGAACTGTACGGTAGTGTTACTGATTGCATTCACAGCAGTGTAAGCAGGCTTGCTTTTTGATCTTATGATCGCTCAATACCCGAGTAACTGTTACATTTAGCTAACCGTTGACGGCTTGTGGGTGACTGATATGATCACCACCTACTGCCGGAATATTGACGAGTCTTTAGAGTCCTACATAGAGGTTTCCTGGCTCAGGCGAAACGGAGTAGGAGAACATATGAGATATGTGCGGGACCGAGATTAATACGTGTATTTGATACCGTATTCTATTCTCGCGATATGTGATATCGGCCGGTTATATGTGATATAGCCGGATCATCGGATCAAGTGTTGATTCGATGAAATGATATATATTATATTAGTCGGTTATATATAATATAGCCGGATTATTAAATCAAGTGTTGATTTAATAATTTAATTTATAATTATATATTTTATATATTTTATATATTAAATCACATTAACTAATATATGCTCATTTAAGTAATTCTTTTTCTCACTTTTGATACATTTAACAGATATGTGATATATGTTTAATGTATTGTTTTCTTTTGTTCGCAAAATTATATATGTGATATATAATATTGTGACATGCTAGGTTACACATGCAACATGGGTGTATGAGACTAACACCATGGTTATGATAATGTTGTATTTATATTTATTTTAAGTAATTCAAAAACATTTGGACATTTGTCGTGGTTAAGCTTGGATGAAGCTTGTAGAACCTTTGACTAAGTCCATTTGTTTTGTTTTACCTAAGATATTTATTAACCTAACCCTAATCATTTAGCCATGGTTTATTCTCTACATGGGTTAAGGATGATATAAACTCACCATGGTTGCATTTCTAACCTCAAGCTCATTATTCATTCGTCTTCTTCTTTCTTCATCTCCTTCAAGCTCTTTCTCTTTAGTTTTGAGGAGATAAAGAAAATAGTGAGAAATTAAATTCTAAAGTGAGCAAAATTCCTACTTTATCATCCTCTTCTATACTAGCCATATAGTTTAGGGTGTTAGCTTCACTAATTCCATATTAGTGAAGTAATAGCTTGAGTCTGTGTTTCCTCGACGAAGATCATCATAGACTTTGAAGACTTCTAGCCAGCATGCATCATACATCTTGTGGAGTCTCTCAAAAATCCGGGAGTTCATTGATCGCAGCGAAGCGACCACAACAAGGAGCTATAGAAGCGAAGGAACGGACTACAAAGATTGTAATCCCTACTCACTTAGTTGTAAAGTTGTTTACATCTTTTTTTCGTATGATTCTCTACTTAAAGATTCTAGGTTAGGGTTCTTTTAGCATGGAAAATTTTAAATTTGCATAGATGATGCCACCCGAAACCTTGCTGTCGTGCTTAGGAACCCTACAGTAAAAGCGCTGTCGTTGATCTCTAGGCTGTGGATGCTGCCGTCGAGACTTGGAACTAGGGACTTTGCCATGGCTCTGAGGTAGTCTCTAGGTTGTCTGTGAACCGTCGAGATTTGAAACTAGGGGACTTTGCCGTGGCTCCGTTTTGCTGACGTCGTATCTGCTTTTGGTTGGAATTAGATGAAGAACATTGTTGTTGATTTCTAGGCTGTAGATGTAGCCATTGAGATCTGGCTTCCTTCTGACGGAGCCTGGTGGGACAATATGGTTCCCTTTTCGTTTGTGCCCATGGATTGTATACAGGGGTCAATATGATCTTACCTGCAGGGCAGAAATTTCATTTCATTTTTTATTTCTTTCCACGATGCTCTATCATTTCAGCTTTTTATATCACGAAAGTCGCGATCGCCCAATCATTTCGGCTATTTTTTCACGGTGCCCAATCATTTTGGCTATTTTTCTTTTTCTTTACATGCTGCTTTTTATTATGAATTGCTCAATCATTTCGGCTATTTTTGTATGCTTATATTTTTCTTGCTGATTTTTTTTGCAAGTTGCCCTATCATTTCGGCTATTTCATATGCATTTTTGGCTCGCTGATTTTTTACTGTGAGTATGGAACTCAAGACCTAATACCAATCTTAGTATTAACATTGCTGCGACTGGAATATTTTCAGGAGAGAATCATCATTTGCCGTGAAGGGACTTGGAATTTGATACCGATTTAGGCATCAGCATGGCTACCACTGGGGCATTGCCAGGAGCGAATCTTCATTTGCCTTTATCAGTTCGAACAAAGATGGCATAGCAAACAGGGTTAAGATCCTGTCAACTAAGGCTTTTGACTTCATGAGCCGTAAGGGTCTCATAAAGATGTTTCTCCCTGCGAGTCGTGAGGATCTCGTAGTTGTGTTTTCTCCTTAGGAGTCGTGAGGATTTCTAAGTGTATGTTCTCTTATAAGTCATAAGGATCTTACAAGAGTGCTTTCTTCTTATAAGTCGAGGGGACTTACAAGTGTCGTTCGCCAAATAGGGAAATTTCATGCCATTGGTGGAACTCGGTAGGGGAAACGTTTATTTGTGCCCGTGGATTGTATACAAGGGCAGATATTGAACCGTTTGTAGGGCAACTTGGGGATGTGATGGCTTAAGAACAGGTTCAGATCCCTATAGCTTAAGGCTTTTGAATCCTATGCGCCGTGAGAGTCTCATAGGGGGATTCTCCTTACGAGTCGTGAGGATCTTGTAAGTGCAATTTCTCCTTAGGAATCATAGAGATCCCTAAGTGTGTTTCTCCCTTATGAGGATCTCACGCAGGTATTTTCTCCTCACAAGGTCGAGAGGACTTTGCAGGTGTCTTTATTTTAATGAGATTGTGCCATTTCGGGTTTTCACAAACTCGCCAGTAGTCCTGCTATTTTTACTCACGACACCCTTTCGGATTTTCATCCGTGCCCATTTCGCTTGTGGACGTACCTTTTTTGGCGAGGAAACTCTTGAGAATAGTTTCGCCGCATGTGGCCCATTTGTTCGTCTGGTAGGATTTGAGTCGCAGTCCTCACCGCTGGGAGTTGTGGACTTGCACTCCACTATCGCCGTGTTTGAGGCAACGTTGTTAGTTTAGAGACTTCTCGGCCCGTTGTTAGTTTAAAGACATCTCGGTCCAATGTTAGTTTAAGGACATCTCGGTCCACAGCTAGTTTAAGGACGTTGCGGTCCGTGGTATTTTTGAGGCGAGGTTTCGCTGAATACTACTTATAGAGTTCAGACTCAGGGAGATAGTGAGCGGACACGATCGTCGTCATCCATCATTAACCTGAGCCGTGACTTGTCAAGCATAGTATTTCTTAAGGAACCAGCCATTTATTGGCTGGAAAGGTCTTTCGCCATGCATATACATTAGCAAGTAGGCCCCACCTTGGCAGACCTTGTATATGATGTACGGGCCCTCATAGTTTGGCTCGAATTTCCCCTGTTTGGCACGGTTAGGGATCATAAGTCTTTTTACGACTAACACGAGTTCACCTTGGCGGAATGTTCTCGTCCTAGTCAGTCTTTCATATGAGCACGTCATCCTTGCTTTATAAGCTTCTAGGTTTTGCTGCGCCATGAGACGAGTTTCATCGAGAGCATCAAGTTCCTCGAGCCAAAGATGGGCATTTTCTTCATCCGTCAGCTCGTATCGAACTTCTACTCGTAAAGAGGGTAGCTCTATCTCCAAGGGAAGTACAGCTTCCGTGCCAAATACCAACGCGAATGGCAATGTATTCATGGCTGTCTTGAACGTGGTCCGATAAGCCCAGAGAGCTTCATGCAATATCTCATACCAGTCCTTTTTATTTCTGGATACCGTTTTCTTTATGATCTTTGTCAAGGTCTTGTTGAAAGCCTCAGCTTGACCGTTAGCCCAGGAATTATAAACTGAAGAATATCTCCAATCTATTTTATGCTGCTGTACGAAACGGCTGATCTTATGGCTTCTGTAGGCTGGCCCGTTATCCGAGATGATCCGCCGTGGAGTGCTGAACCGGTAGATGACATGCATCCTGAAGAAATAGAGGATGGTCTCCGTCTTCACTTCCCTTAACGTTATTGCTTCTGCTCATTTAGAGAAGTAATCGGTTGTTGCTAGTATAAACCGTTGTCCCTTGGATAATGCTGGCTCGATAGGCCCGATTATATCGATTCTCCACATTTCGAATGGCCAGCTAACCACTGTTGGGTGTAGCGGATTCGGATGCTTATGGATGAAGTCCCCGTGAATTTGGCATGAGTGACACTGCTTCACATATTCAAGGAAGTCCTGAATTATCATGGGCCAATAGTAACCCATTCTTTTGATCTTCAGCTTCATCTTTGGCCCAGCTTGATGGGAACCGCAGAGTCCGTCATGAGTTTCTTGAACGACCTTCTTGCTTCTTCTGGTCCCAGGCATCTCAGCCATAGACAATCGAACGATCTCTTATAAAGAGTACCATTGACAAAGGCGAAAGACAGGGTTCGCTTCATGAGCTGATGTCTTGACGACGCATCTTCAGGCGTTCGATGGGATTTGAAGTAGTCTATGAAGACTTCTCTCCAATCCTTCGCCTTCATCCTCCAATTGGATGGCCTCTTGTTCGTTTGCTTCCTCTCTTTTAGACATCTTCGGAGATATTTCTGCTGGTGCGAGAATCCGGCGACTTTGCATAATGATCTTTATGTCATCGAGGTTTTCGTCGGCCAGTTATTTAGCGAGCTTAGCTAACGCATCCTCCTTGCTATTTTCTGCACGCGGTATGCTTTCCAGGGTGTAGGAGGGGATTTGTGTCAGCAATTGCTGCACTCTTTCACCATACCTGATTAGTTCTGGCTTGCACGTCTTGTAGTCGCCGTTTACTTGGCTAACGACCAGCTAGGAGTCTCCATATATGAGGAGGTTTTCGATCCCCATATTGACAGAAATCTTGAGACCTGCTATCAAAGCTTCATACTCGATATCATTGTTTGTTCTTGGCTCCGTTAAGGAAAGGGCAAAACACATAATCCCTCCTTGTGGAGTCACGAAGATAAGGCCCGTCCCGGCTTTAATCATGCGGTGTTTTGCTTTCGCTTCTTCATGGAGGACGCTCCATCGAAATAGAGTTCCCATCAGGTATCATTCCCTTCTTTCTCCCTGTCAATTGCGTCAAACGCGTGTTCATCCGATAACTCATAGTTTAAGGGAGAGTCGGCAGGTATCGTATGCTCAGCGAGAAAGTCGGCGATGGCCTGGCCTTTTATTGCCATAAGGGGTCGATATACTATCGAGAACTCCATCAAGAAGAGGGCCCATTTAGCAAGCCTTCCGGTTAATATGGCTCTCGACATCAAATATTTGAGAGGATCCACCTTTGATATAGAATGAACCTTATATGCCAAGGCGTAATGTCGGAGCTTCGTTACCGCGAAGATCAATGTCAGGCAGTACTTTTCGATTGAGGAGTAGTTGTTTTCTGCCCCCAGGAGAACTCGACTCAAATAGTAAAGAGCTCTCTCTTTACCCCGGTTGTTCTCTTATGCCTATAACGCGCCAAAAAAACCTTCAAGGGCTGTTGTGTACAGGATGAGGGGTTTTCCCTAGACCGGAGCGGTCAATACCGGCGGGTTCTGCAGATATTAATTGATTTTGTCCAGTACACTTTGGCATTTGCGATCCCAAACGAATGGGGTCCCTTTCTTCACTAGATGACTGTAGGGGCGGCATTTGCCGGAGAGGTTAGCTATGAACCGCCGGATATACGCGAGCTTTCCTTGAATAGACCGCAGTTGTTTGAGAGTTCTTGGCGTGGGCGTTTCCATAATCGCCTTGATCTTTTACGGGTCTATTTCGGTGCCCCGATGTCATACGATGAATCCCAGGAATTTGCCCGAGGAAACTCCAAATGCGCATTTTATAAGGTTCATTTTCAGATTATATTTCCAAAAGCGCTGGAACACTATTTTCAAATGCTCCTACTGTTCCTCATATGAGTTTCTCTTCACCATGAGGTCGTCGATATAACATTCAACAATCTCATGTATAAGGTTGTCGATGATCTTTGTCATAACCCTCTGGCAGGTGGCGCCAGTGTTCTTCAGACCAAACGGTGCCACTTTGTAGAAGAATATGCCCAGCGGAGTCCGGAAAGCAATGTGCTTTTGGTCTTTAGGATGCATATTGATTTGGTTGTACCCTGAGGATCCGTCCATGAAGGAGAAGACTTCGTGGTTGGATGAACAGGCACTGGGAAGTCATCTTTCGGACAAGTTTTGTTGAGATCCCGAAAATCTACGCAGATCCGTACTGTCCCATTTTCCTTCATTACCGGAACGATATTGGCGATCCAGTCTGGCTATTGAACTTCTTGGATGAAGCCGGAGTTGATTAGCTTCTTGACTTCGGCATTTATACTCATCTGAAGCTCGAGCCGCATTCTTCTTGGCTCCTGTTTGACTGGGTTGACGTCCGGCGATATCGCCAGTTTATGCACAGCTGTCTCTGGATCTAACCCCGGCATCTCGGAATAGTTCCATGCGAAACAGTCTTTATACTGCATAAGCACGTCCTTTAACGTGGCTACCTGTTTCACAGACAACAGCTAACTGACGAATGTTGGCCTTAGGTCGTTTGCAGTCCCCAAGTCGATTTTTCTCAAGTTGTCTGATGTGGTGTGTATCCCATCTTCCAACTCTTTTGGCACTGGTGGAAATTCTGAGATCACCTCATTCTCATCTTCATTTGCGAAGAACAGGGAGAGGTCGTTCGAATTCTCGTGCTCACCTTCCTTTGAGAATGTTATCATATGGCAGGTACGAGCTCGTTTCCAAGATCGATGATGATCTAGACTTTCCCTCGCAGTGTAGGTTGGTCTTGGCTCATGCTTTCGTGGCGGGACTACCCTCCAACTGTCGGATAGAGCATACCTGCCTTGCTGATACTGATCCTCAACCCAGTCTTTGAAGGTGAAGCAATCTTCAAGAGGATGTCCCATTATTCGGTGGTAGGAGCAATAATCCCGGTGATGGACCTCGTTCATCTGTTTGGGGTATCGAGACTCTGGGAGCATTATCATTTGATACTTCAAGACAAGGTTGAATATTTTTCTTGTCTTGTCTTGAGGGAAAGAATACTTCCGACCCATCTTCTTCATAAAATACAGGTTCCAGCTAACTTTTCCTCGCTTGCGTGGCTTCATGGATCTGCTTCGCTGTCTTTGAACGCTGTCCCCATTCTTGACCTTGCTGTTGTTTCTACTCGGGCTTTCTTTTTGCCACGAGAGTGCACAGCAGGTTGGGGGGAAAGGGATCGTCATCCTCCGTAGCCTGCTGAATGATACATTGCGTCCGGTCTTTTTTGTAAATGGCCATTTCACGACTGTGGTCATCCCGAACCCTTTGACCTTCTTCACTTATTAGCTTGACAATCTGCTCTTCAAATGACGGACTTGATATTCGTAAGGCGGGATTTCGCTCTGCTTCAATATCAGCGCTATCCGGAAGGGCATTCTCTTTTCCACCAGAACCATTTATAACATAGCAACCATGGACTCGCTCCCGTTTCTTGGACCAAACGTATCCAAGGTCGGTCGTCTTCATTCTCCTATTGGGCATCTTCCGCTGAGTCCCAGGAACGTTCCAAATATTGTTATAGAACTGGGCTTATCGAGCAGTCTGTTTGAAGGGTACGCCTTGGTGTCTCAATAGCCTTTTCAGTCTCTCTGCGTAGTATCTGGGCAGACGGATTGGTTGAAGCCTGTCAAGCGCAGGTTCGGCACCGTTCCATACTTCTTTCTCCATTTTAGTCTCCGTGGATTAGTAGAAAAGGATCTCTTTCTCACCTCTTTTCTTAGGAGGGATGTAGAAGGTCTGCAGCTCCTTCACGCTGTACGTACCAAGTGCATCAAGTTCTTTGTAATGCCGCTGCGGGACCAGGGTAATCTGTAAATTCTGGTCAGCTCCAGCAAAGGTCTGTATTGACGGACAGATGGAGAACACTGCGTTAGCCTCGTCCTCAGAGTTACTGCCAGAGACCAGCATAGGAGTAAATGGTATTGACATATTGCCTTGGGGTTGTCCCGAGTAGACCATCTCTTCATCTTCTTCGGTATCGCTCCCGAATATCGGGATAATGGCGATGGCTTTTTTTTATTTTCCAGTTTGCGACATCTTTCCATGTCTTTGAAGTATGGTAAGAAGTATTTGGCGTCTTCATATTTGCGAACTTCATTTACGGAGAATGGGTTCAGCTCCCCTGTAATTGTGTGCTCGATGTCATCCTTGAAGTACTTCATACACTGATGTTGTGTAGAAGGGATGATGTTGTACTCATATAAAAAAGGCCTGCCGAGCAAAGCGTTGTAACAAGTCTTGGCGTCAATAACATGGAACTTGATGTCAGTGACAAGCAGCCCGAAGCGTAATGTCAGTATTACAGACCTGAGCGTTTGTGATGATTGGGAGTCAAAACCGGAGATGGTAATTTTATCCCGAGCCAAGTACTGAACGTTCATGCAAATCTCCTTCAGTACTCTTACATTGAGAAGGTTAACGGAGGACCCGTTGTCAACCAGGATCTTCCCTTTCTTGATGTCGTGGAAATACCTGGTTACATACAGCGGACGGTTGTGCTCGCACGTTCCGAGAAGGAGGTCTTCATCGCTGAAGGTGATATCAGCCATGTGGACTTCTTCCAGCTCGTCCTTTATCTTTTCTTCCATAAGAAAGGCTTGAAACTAGTCGGGCTCTTGTAACGCCTTGATCAGGGAATCTCGTGCCTCTTTAGACAGGAGAAGGGCATCCAAGATACTCAATTGTGAGGATATCTTTCTCAGATGCGCTAGGACATTGTAATCCACCTTGTTCTTCTTGAGCGGGTCTTTAGCTGTGAGCTCTTCCACAATTCTATCATCGAGAGCAATCTCCTCAAGGACTTTTTCCTATCCTTTGTCCCTTTTGCCTGAACCTTTGTTTAAAGGTCCGAGATTCTTTTCAGGCAACGCACGGTTACGCAGCTGAATGTTCTCACAGTTCTTCATCTCCTCTTCTTTTTCAGAGGTGGATTCCTTGAAGAGAGGTGCGAGAGCTATTTCTTTGTCAGAATCGCTCCCGAAGGTAAGAACTTGAGGTTTTACTCTTTTCAGGATGGCATCAACCATACGACAGTTACCGGCTATTCCTTCACGCTCGTCTGTCGCGCTTCTCTGTTCCCGACGGGCTTTGCGCTTCATTCGCTTAAATTGTTGTCGACGGGCAACATATGTCTGCCACCACTTCTTGAAGGAATAACACTTTTCGGTAGGGTGCGTGACCTTCCGATGGTATAAGCAGTAGTTCGGATGTACATCCGGTTCATCGAGGCACATACTCTCGGAGGTATTTTCTTTGAAAGGTGGCAGCTTCATTCTAATTGACAGATCTTTGGCGAACTGCTTCCTTATCTTGATTCTGCTCTTGCTGGTGGCAAGGGCACTTTGATCCGGTTGAGGTACTTTATGGCTTCTCATCACCGGAGCTTTTTCGGCCTGACACCGACGCTTGGCCTTTTCATAAAAGGCCGCTTCACGTTCTCGATCAGCTTTGCTCTATTGAAGAGCTTCGTTCAGCAGCTTATCGATGAGGTCATCTGACGGTTCCATGGATTCTGGCTCTGGACCTGCCCCCGGTTTCTCTACGTCAGGCGCTTCTTTGCTATTTATCGAGGAGTGAGAGATCATGTGGCAACTCGCTACATGATTCTCTGGTTCTTCCGAAGAATAGTCTTCTTCATCAATATCACTATTTCCGTTCTCAAAGACATGCTTGAAGAACTCTTCCAATGTGACTGGGGTCCGTGCCTCTTGGTTATATTCCTCCAGTGCATCGATGTATTTCTGCATACCCGTACGATTGCCGTCAAGCTGGACGGGCTTCTTTGCCTTCTTCTTTTTCTTTGAAGACTTCGGAGGCTTGGCCTGGAGGTTTTGTCCATCGTTACCAACTTTTGGCGTTCGGCGCGGTTTTAGCATTCTGTCAATAATTTCAGGCTCCAGCGGGCTTTTTCACCTAATCGCCGGACATGCCTGAAGATCGTTCATCATTCTTTTAGTTTTAGCTGAAAGGTCCACTTCCCACAAATGAGCACGATGCCCCCGGCATATCCACCTTTTTAGGAGCGTGCTGCTGCGACGGGTTTACCTTCCAGTTTTCGGACAACGCGAACTTGCTCTGTTGGTACTGGTCTTCGACCTAGTTTTTAAAGACGTAGAAATCTTCGATTGGGTGGCCCACTATTCGGTGGTATGGACAGTAATTGGCGAATAACCGATTGCAGTGGGCGTCTCGGATCTAGCAGAGTGATGAGCCTGTTGCGCACCGCTAGTTTGAATAGTCTCCTTGTTTTATCCTGGGAAAACAAGTAAGGACGTACCAACTTCTCTTCGAGGGCTCACGGTCTGTTGTTTTAGCGAATAACCGATTTCGGGTCACTCGGTTGTTGTTGAGCGTTGGCGACGAAGGCACTTTCCCTTTGCCCTTTTCATTCCGAAGATCTGTCTTTGAAGAGGACGGCCTATGGCCATTCTGGTCCATTTGGGCCAGTTTGTCAATCAAGGCCTGGAAGGTGGTCGGCTTGAAGAACATCATAAACTGAGATATAGTTGCCTGAAGACCAAGGGTCCCCATGAACATGCCCACAGCAGGAGCTTCTTCTATGCCTTGTTCATACTTTGACCATAGGTTACGCTACTGAATTGCGTATTGAACCCAGGTCTCTCCCGGTTTCACTCTGGCATTGATTAATGCCGTGATTGGGGTGCGCTCGCTTGCGCTTGCAAACCGTTGTGTGAACAGTAATTCCATCTCCGTAAATGTCTTGATAGAGTCATTTGGGAGCTCGGAGTACCATTCAAATGCCGTTTCCGACAAGCTGCCAACAAACTGGCAAATCAACAGTTTGTCATCGCCCCCGGTATTACCGCACAAAGCTCTGAATTGAGTAACGTGCTGATGCGGATTGCCCGTCCCCTTATACACATGGAATTTGGGGATCGTTTATCCTGGCGGGTACTTAATTTGGTCATACCAGGCTGGGTAAAGTCGCCCGGTTCTAACGACCTAACCTGCGCTTCGTTCGCTTGATGAGCTCGTATTTATTGAGCTATGTAGTCATCAATGGTAGATTTGGAGATCGTCTCCTTCCTGGCTGTTGATAAAGCCGGAGGAGGGTTTGATGTCTCCCCTATGTCGTCTTCAATGATTATTGGAGGGTCATCGGCTGGAGGATCCGGTTGGATCATCATCCCCACCATGTCTTGGAAGAAAAGCGCCATCTATTTTATATTAGCTGCTTGTTCCGCGGCCTATTTATCTTTCTTTTCGAGCACCCTCCGTAAGAATTCGGTGTCGGTCTCCTACTCCTGGAGTTGTTCCGACGATGCTTCCGGGCTTTCTTTCTTCCCAGTAAGTGCGGACATCCTTTTCAACATCTCTTGGAGCTTTTGTTGTTGCTCCTAAGCTTTCGTCACAGACCGTGTGAGTGGTCAATAACTCATGGAAGCACGACTATCCTCTTTTCCGGATGCCATGTATACGGTATGCACAACCATGCCCCCAGACTTGGGGCGTTTGGGTCCACTGCCTTTGAAATTTGCCGCGGGTAAGGGAATCTTCTTCGACCTTCTCCTCTTATGGGAGGTCGAAGTTAAGGGGGCCGTTGCGGCAAGCACCCATGCAGACGATACCTTTCGTGGTATGGCAGAGGATGGTCCTCCTCTTACCGAGCCTTCGTCTTCTTCAGCCGGCGAAAGTAATCTATGTCAATTACAGAGTCTTGGACTTTCCACCAAACTCTGTGGATCTTGGAGGATAACCGCTGAGGAGGCTATCCCGGCTTTACCTGTGTTGTGTTTTCAACAGGCGGAGGAGACTTCTTCAAGATGGCGATTAGAGAGTTCTTGCGCACCCTCCTGAGCAGCTCAAATTTGTTCCTGGTTGGAACAGCAGCGTCAATTTCCACCATTGAAGCTGGTGGGATAAGTCCAGTGGAGGAACTACCCCCAGATTTCATCATTCGGCGCCAGTGGGGACGTCGAGCGTGTCTTGCGGATGGGATCACCTCAGTTGTAGAAGCGACCTTGTAATGCCCCTTACTTTGATGAGAGGCTGCTTTTGGTGCCAACCTGTTGAAGACTGACGTCCGTTGAGAGGGAATGTCTAGCCTGTCGAAGACTAACTTTCGAATAGAGGAAGCACTTGTAACGATCTCGCCCGTAGCAGGAGTTGGAACGGCCAGTCTTGCGAAGACCGATCCCTTAGCAGGAGAAGCCCCTTTGATGACTTCGTTTACTGGGGCTAGAATGGCTATCCGTTTCGGGATAACCCCTTCAGGTATTGCAGGTCTCTTTACGGGCCCAGTGGAGTTTTGGCTCAGCCTATTGAAGACTGAGGTGGCAGACTTGGATGACCCATTGAGAGGGGCCATAGTGGTTGTGAGCCGATCAAAGACCGACTTCTTTAGGGCTTCTTGTGATGGCATTGAAGCATTGAAGCTCATTTGTGGGAGCATGGTTCCGAAGAATAGTCCAATGGTGCCTGAGTCACCTGTTCCACTGGCATTGCGAAGATGAAGGCCGCTTGGGGCACATAAGTCACTCTTCCAGTAGGGACGAAGTGGGAGTTGCTGTTGCAATTGGTGCAGTTGGAAGCCATCAATGTCATATTCTCTTCTGCACGGAGCATGACACCAAATCTTAGTACCTCGAATCCAAGGACAACCATATTAAACCACGATTCATTCATGAACACGACACACGAAGTATGGAGTGGAAAGAGGAAAAGGTCCCACTGGGCGTGCCAGAATCTATTTACCGCCGAAAATAGAGACGAAACTGCGTAGGTCATATTGCCTGAATTTGGGGGCAGATGCTATTTGGTTTTATCCGTCCACCTCTCCGAAGATGCCAAGCTGATTTATGGCACGGTGTATCGAAGGTTTGGATAGATGCGGCCATTGAAGCAGACTTCGTCAGATTCCCCCTCGTTGTGAGGGGTTTTTGATTGTGGGGACGCTCTTCCCTGCAGGCGCAAGCCCCTGCAGTTAATTACGTTACCGCATAGCAATAACCACTTTCTCCTGCTCCAGAAGGTCACTTCATGTCATGTGTGTTTGTTTTATTTTTGGTTGCCCGTAGATTGTATACGGAGACTAATTTGCATTGTCGCCCGTAGGGCGTGGATTAGTCCAAATCCGTATTTTCTGAGATTTGGGTTTGGTTTGATTTAAGGTTTGTTAACCTTGTTTGAGATTAAGATCAACTTAAATATTTGTTAAGGATACTTTAATCCGATTTTGGACTAAGATCTACTTAACGGGGATTCAGGATCATTTTTGATCTAACGAAAAAGCATTTGGGCTCTATCGTTTTAGTTTAAGGACATTACGGTCCGTTGTTAGTTTAAGAACGTTGCAGTCCACAGCTAGTTTAAGGACATTACGGTCCATATTGAGATGTGTTCGTCCATTTGAGAGTACACTAAAGAGTTGTTAGTTATCGGGACTCACCACCTCTCTGAAGACGCTGAAGAATTACAATGACCTTTATCAGTGGTGTGAGGAGATGTACCCTTGAACCGATGTCCGTTGGAAGATCAATAGTCGTGTTTGGGACTAAGACCAATTTGAAAAAATTGTGAGCACATGGGCTCGGTTGATCTGAATTAGGGACTTTTGGTCAACTTGGACTCAGCCCACTCAGTCTTCGAATAAAGTGTTAAACACTTTTTTGGGCTCGGTCCCTTTTCTGTGCAAACAGTGCTGAGCATTAATATGGGCTCTAACGCTCACCCACTTTTTTGTTTTTTTATGGAGTATTAAACACTCTTTATGACGCCCACGTGAGGGACACGTGAGGCACTTGGCGCTGAGCGCCAACCATTGAGTGCTAGGCACTACTTGTTGAGCAGCGCCTACGTGAGGGGCACATGGGACGCTTGGCGCTGGGCGCCAACCACTGAGTGCTAAACACTCTTTAAGCAGCGCCCACATGAGAGGCACGTGGGGCGCTTGGCGCTGGGCGCCAACCACTGAGTGCTAAGCACTCTTTTAGGTAGCTCCCACGTGAGAGGCACATGGGGCCCTTGGCACTGGGCGCCAACCACCGAGTGCTAAGCACTCTTTTTTAAGCAGCGCCCACGTGAGAGGCACGTGAGGTGCTCGGCGCTGTTTCTTTCTTTGTGCATTTTTCTAAAGAGTTCAATTCTTTGTTCTCCCCTAGATATTCAATCCCCAAGAACAAATTCATCCCCACGAGAATTAAATTCTCATTTGTGGGAGACTTGTCTCATGGATCTCAGATCCAGGGAAAGAACTATGTTCTTTTATGAGGGTTAAACCCTTAGATATGCAGATGAGATGCTCTGATCTCTATCATCTTTATTTACCTTGAAGAAAGTTCTTCTTCCATCTTCTCTCTTAAAGCTCTTTTTTTTTTGCTTGCTCTTCTTTTTGGACTTGAAGTTTATGGGGGGGTTCCTCTGTACAAGACTTGAAGTCTTGGAGCCTTTATATAGTGGAGGCAAGTTTATTGATTTAGTTAAAGAAATCTCTCATAGAGAAATCCTTAATCGATTTGGGGAGTTTATCCACCGTTGGATCTTTGATCCAAGGATTTCTATTTTACAGAAGATATTTTTCTTTTTTTTAACAAGATTGGGAAAATATATTCCATACAGAGCTTATTCTGTAGCTTGGTGATTTTTAATCACCATTGGATTTTTAATCCAACGGTGCTCTATTTTACAGAGCGTAATCTTTCTTGTTCAGAAAGATTGGGGAAATATTTTCCCCTACAGAGCTTATTCTGTAGCTTGGTGATTTTCTTTTTTAATCATCATTGGATTTTTAATCCAAAGGTGCTCTGTTTTACAGAGAGGAATCTTTCTTGTTCAGGAAGATTTGAGGAATATTTCCTCAATCAGAATTTAATTATATGTTTTGATGATTTATCATCTCCGTTGGATCTTTGATCCAATGGCAGAGAACTTTTAGTTCTGGCGCCGGCGCTCTCGTGCGGGGCACGTGAGGCGTTGCCTCAGAGTTTTTAATTCTTGGCGTTGGCGCCCTCATGCAAGGCACGTGAGGCGCTGCCTCAGAGTTCTTAACTCTTGGCGCTGGCGCCCTCGTGCAAGGCATGTGAGGCGCTGCCTCTTTTCAAATTTTGAATCAGAGCCTTGCTCTTCTATTATTGGGGAGAAACACCCATAAATCACAAAACTGCATTCTTGCATACCCACAGTAATTTAAAATCAATTAGAACTCTGATTTTAAGGATTTCACGCTCAGTAGGAGAAGTTGACTGTGTTTAGAATATCGCTTAACGGTATATCATTCAAGGGTTGTCTAGGCAAGTGTTCAAGAGAAAGGGTTATCTAATTAAAGAATTTCGCGAAAGCGTTGGAAAACCTCCCCTTATCTCTGCACTTACCTGGCTTCGTGATCAGTATATCTTGAGCCTGTTTCTCGACACAGTTTTACTTTAACAATCAGGTTCTTGAGCAGCTCTAGTTGACTAGCATAACATAGACTGGTAGGGGTGTGATTTTCTTTGTTTTTGTGACATTTGTGAATTCTTGTTAATATGGGTGATATTCAGTTGATAAAACTACACATTTAATATGACATTTTTCCTATTCTTTCTATATAATAAAAGGTGTTTATTATAATATATGATACATATGAGGGTTTATCTGTAAAAATACTATTTTCATGTGTTTATATATTATAATTAACATTTGGTAGGAAAAAGTAAGCATATAATATCCATGTGACATTTGGCCCATTTAAATATGCTTACCTTATTAAATACCTATGACCAATTCTTAATGATTAAGTTAATATTTCAATAAAACAAACTCTACTAATATTATTTGTTGAGTTGTTGTGCAGAATTTTCAGGGCTGAAATCAAGGAAATCAAAGTTGTTGGAACAAACCTGCCTAATTAAGAAAGTAAACTAAAGAAATCAAGTCTAGCAGTGACGTAGAAAAGATTTTCAGTTCCCGGAGATTAAAAATATCACCACGTGTCATAAAGATCAAGCCCCAGAAGATAAAATCCTGTGATCCATCTATAAGGCCGCGGATCTGCGGCCAAACCCTCCTATTGGCCGCGGATCCGCCGCGGTCTAGATGTATTGGGAGTTGGATTTTGTTGTTTAGATCGTCACTACTGGTTTCCAAATTAGGAAGCTAGGGTTCTGGCTCTGGAACTATAAATAAGGACCGAGAGGCTCTTGGAAAAATCATCAAGCTGAAGAGATCACGAAGTCCACGACAGACTCACGCATCCACGCTGATCATCAACGGTTCATCTACCTCCTTAAAAGAGATCGAGAAGCAAACTAGCATTTGTAATCATTTTCTAAGGGAATAAAGTGTAAATGAAATTTTGTTGATTAATAAAGATAGTTCTTTTTCTTATTCTATTTCTTGTAGCTTCATTATGATTTCCCTCTCCAACTCTTCTTCTCCCATCATGCGTGAGTAATTCTCCGCTTGATAGGGTTTGTGGGATTAGGGTAGGTTAATGAATGATGAAGATCCTTAAAACTCTTTCTACGTCCTATAAAATTTATAAACTTTACCAAAAGAATCATTAACATCCTAATCGGGCGTGCTACCAATTTATTGCTAGTCTCGACCGCGATTAGAGATTAGATCAACGATTGTTTTGGTAAAGGCTAGATATGAACGGAGTTCCATGTCGAGATAAGGGTTAAGAGTGGGAACCCTTTTCCCTCCAGAAACCCTAATCTACATGCATCTCTGTCGTTCTAGTTTTAAATCTATTAAAGGATAAAAAGAGTAATCTTTAATTAATCATCCATAACTATTAAATCCTAACGAACCCTACAAGCCCCCTTTTATATTAAACTTACATCCATAATTAATCTAGATCTATATTTTGCATCCGTGTTTAACATAGATCTAGAACCTACAACCATTCTTTATTCTTCCTCCTTTCTTTTTCAACACGTCTAAAGTAAGATTAAAACATTCAACGTTTCTCAGAGGACGACCCGTACTCATCTCGGTCTAGCTACACGCGACACCATTGTTTCCTGATTTAAAATCAGGAAAGCTTATGGAAAAAGCTTCAGAAGAGGGTCACGTGCTTACACGTGACCAGCAGTCACGTGTTGGCACGTGACACCCAAAAGTACTGGCAAAGCAAGTTCAGTTTCCCAACTACATCAAAGAGAGGGGCTTCAGTAAGGGTCACGTGCTCCCACGTGACCTGGGTCACGTGTCGGCACGTGACATTTAAAAGCCAGCAGCAAAGACCCAACGCTTCCTGATCAAATCAAGGAAAAAGCTTCAGAAGAGGTCACGTGCTCCCACGTGACCAGGGTCACGTGTTGGCACGTGACGATCAAAACATCAGAATTGTTCTCCAGTTAAATAAAGAAAAAGAGTTCAGACAAGGGTTACGTGCTCGCACGTGACCAGGGGTCACGTGGCGGCACGTGACGGTTAAGCAGCAACCAGAAGACAGAGCACAGAAAGAAAGAAGAAGGCTCATTCCAAAGGGGGTCACGTGCCCACACATGACCATGGGTCACGTGGTCACACGTGACCGACTTTCAAAGCCCATTTCGTTGACAGAATTAAATTCTGAAAGAGATTCGAATCTTTCCAAAGGAAAGCGATTATCTGGGACCAATCGAATTAAAGATTTAAAGATGATTGAATATCATTTATCTATGGGAAAATCTCGGGTTTGGAAAGATTTCCCTTCTAAATCTAACCGAAATAATAAAGGGGAATCCCTTGACTTGAAATCCAATGGTGAATAAAATTCACCCAATAATCCAAAGGTCAAAAACGAATGATGGATGCAAATCAAACCTCTCAATGAAGATTCGTCAAAAACTAATTGATTCAGCTGCTTCTCCTATAAATAGGAGCCAAGAGACACGAAAAAAAGAGATATATACGCAGAGGGAAGAAAGGGAGAGAGAGCCTTGATACTTCGAGGAACTTGGATCTTCTGCAAAAGAAAACCCTAGGTAAGAAAGGGAAGGCTCCTTGAAAGAAAGAGAATTTAATTCTCAACAGAATTTAACTCTGATATATAAAACAGAAGAACATATTTCTTCTCTCTTTGATAGAGGATCTGCAAAGTCCACATCTCCCCTTGAGGTTGAGAATTTAATTCTCAATGGGTCGAGATCCTGCCTTGCAGATCCAAAACATAGAGAGGGAATGGAAGCATGAGAATTTAATTCTCACAGAACTGTAGGAATTTAATTCCTTTGAAATAAAACTAGGGCTTGACCCTGTGTTATGGGAATTTAATTCCTTCAGAACAAAAAGAAACAGGGTTTAACCCTAATTAAGAACCTAGTTCTGTTGGAACAGCGGGGATTTAATTCCCTTGATCATAACTTAACAGAAAGTGGGAATTTAATTCCTTAAAAGCTTTTATTAGGGTTTAACCCTATTTAGTTCTTCACATGTATGAGGAATTTAATTCCTACAGAAAGTTCAGAGTCCAACTCTATTCAGAATATAAATCTTCAAAAGGAAGTAGGAATTTAATTCCTCTGAAATTACTGTCAGGGTTTAACCCTACGAGGAATTTAATTCCTGGAAAAGATTAACAGATCCTCTAAACAACATACATAGAGGCAGGGTCACGTGTCACCACGTGACCCCCCCAAAAGATCTACAGAAAGCCCCTTGAAGCAGTGCCCCACGTGACCCACGTGACCCTAGGCAGAAGCTTTAACGTATAAGCATTTGAATGCCCGTCACGTGATGGCACGTGATGCTCTAAAAGATGCAATAGTCTCAGAAGAACAAATGAAGGGAGGGCGCTCTCACGTGTCGCCACGTGACCCCTCTTGCCTTAGTGTTTAACACTAAATTGAAACTCTCGAACCCAGTGTTAAAACACTGTTGGGCCTTAGTGTTTAACACTAATCAAAAACTTTATTTGCAGTGTCCAACACTGACTACCTTAGTGTTTAACACTAATTTGAGATCTCTGTTGCCAGTGTTTGATACTGATCTGTTTTAGTGTTTAACACTAATTTGAAAAGCCCTGTTGCTAGTGTTTAACACCAATTATCTTTTAGTGTTAAACACTAACTTGTCAATCTCATCCTCAGTGTTCAGCACTGGTTGGTCTTTAGTGTTTAACACTAGACATTGGTCCAATTGGCTAAATGGATAGAGGCAAAGCCTCTCCTGATTGGACTTAGCCCAAGCTGGCCATAAGTCCTCAATTCGTAATCAACTGGGCTAATGGGCTCATAATATAATTAATTGGTCTTGATCCCAAATTGGGCCAAGGACTATTTAATCCACTCCGGTTCTAGGGTACATCTCTTCACTCCTTTGATATTTGGCGTTGTAATCCCTCAATGTCTTCAAAGAGGTGACGGGTCCCGACGACCACACATTGATATGGACTGTGGCGTCTTTAAACCCGTATCTAGTGCAAAATTCCTGGTTACGTGGAATGCGGATAACGTCACTCTTTGACCCCGTGAAAAACGTCCAGAGCGGAGCCTGGTCCTCGCTAAGCACGGCAGTGAACCCGTGTGAAGCATCCAGAGCACATACTGGACCGCAATGTCCTTAAACTACCCATGGACCGCAATGTCCTTAAACTACCCATGGACCGCAACGTCTTTAAACTACCCATGGACCGCAACGTCCTTAAACTAGAAAAATAGAGCCCTGCATGCTCTTTTGTCGGATCTAAACGGTCCCGTTTAAGTTGATCTTAGCCTTAAAAGATGGCTAACGTATCCTTAAACCTTCAAACAGACTGGACTATGAATCCCCCCAATTAACTCTGGCTCGAGGGTACATCTCTGAACCCCTCTGACATCCGTCGTTGTAATCCTTCAACATCGTCAGAGAGGTGACGGGTCCCAACGGCCATACATACGATGGACCACTATGTCCCTAAACTGGAACAATAGAGCCCAAACGCTCCTTTGTCGGATCTAAACGATCCCGTTAAGTTGATCTTAGTCTCAAAGTTAGACTAACGTATCCTTAACAAACGTTTGAGTTGATCTTAGCCTCAAGTATGGCTGAAGTATCCTCAAACCAAACCCCCAAACCCAAATCTAAGATAATACGGATTTGGACTAGTCCACGCCCTACGGGCGACGACATAACTCAGTCTCCGTAAACAATCCACGGGCAACAAAATACAAAACAAATACCCACGACACGAAGTGACCATCTGGAGAAGGAGAAAGTTGTTACCGCAATGCGGTAGCGTAATTAACTGCAGGGGCTTGCGCCTGCAGGGAAGAGCGTCCCCACAATCAAAAACCCCTCAAACGAGGGGGAATCTGACGAAGTCTGCTACATCGAACGCATCCGTCTAAACCTTCGATACATGGTTCCATAAATCAACTTGGCATCTTCGGAGAGGTGGACAGATAGCACCAATTAGCATCTGCCCCGAATCTCAGCGCCAAGACATCGCAGTCCTGTGCGCCGCCGTTCGGAGGGGAACAACCATTATTGATTGCGGTTAACTACACACACATAATTAAAGATAAATCAAATGGCGCCGTTGCCAGGGATACGTGCGTAATTTTTTATTCTTACTGTTTGTGTTGAATTCTCATTCGATCTATATCATAATTAAAACAAAACTGCAAATTGCATATTTAACGAATTGTATGAATTTTGCAAGGAGATCTGGAGTCACAGACTTGAGGAAACAGAAAAACAGAGACATTCATCAAGATCCAAAGGAGTACAGAAGGCCATAGAGAAAAATTTCATCAACTGATCTTTCTTCTTTGCGGCGGAACCGCGGCAAATAAGCCACATTCGCTGCGGAAGCGGGCGGAATTAGAGATCTAGGGTTCCAAACCTCTCTGGTAAATTTCTCAACTCTTTCTCTCTCCTCTGAAATCCAATAAAATATCTTTTCTACAGGATTCTTTGCAAAATATCGCTGCTAAAAAATCTTTTTGCAAAGTTTTGTGATTGATTTGTTTTGCATATTTTAATATGGACTTTAAGGGGCAAAGACCAAATCCAGATTAGGTGGGGATTTTATCACCCTTCCTATGCCCCACAAATCACAAACCGAGCATCTGCATCAACCCTACATTAATTTAAAAAATATCTAGACAAGACTCTAAGGACTGTCGCGCTCAATAAGGACAGAGAAAGGTCGTGAGTAATCTATCGCTTATCTGCATTGCTTTTGTGGTGTCTAGGCAAGTGTGTCTAAGGCAAGTGGTTACTTAATTAGGCCAACTACTTACGTAGTGGATACCTCCCACTTACCTGGTATTTACCTGGCCACAAGAGTAGTAAAGAGGTGGTAGAGGATTGATCCTACTGCTTGTCCTTTGGAAGTCTAGTAGCGGTCTAGAGACTTGACCTAGGTAACCTTAGTTCTAGGGTTGTTTGTGCATTTTGTGTGATTTGTCTAAGTCTAACACACTTTTCAAAACAAACCATTTTTTAAAAATACACACGCTACCACTTGCGCTAAACCCAGTTAGTGCATGCTTGGCTGGATACGGGATTCTAGTGCCTGTCTTGTCCGCGTTCCTGCTATCGACTCCGAAGTTGGTGCTTCTTCATCTTCTTTTCCCCCACTACACACCACATCAACCGAGATGGACGGTACTCCATCAGATTATAACACCACGCTGCCACCGCCCGTAGGTGCGCAGAATCTACCGCGCATCTCACTCCAAGAGAGATGCTATCCTATACGTGGTCCACTTCCCACTTGTCTATCTATTCCACCAGCTAACGGGGATAATTTTGAAATTAAACCACACTACATCAATCTGTTGCCCAAATTTCACGGGCTTGAATCTGAAGACGCGTACATTTTCATCACTAAATTCGAAAACGTATGCGCAATAATGGGTACTTCATAACTAACTGTGGATGCTATGCGCTTGCGTCTTCTCCCATTCACTCTGTGCGACTTGGCAGAAAAATGGTTTTATAATACTGCCGCACACTCTATCACTAATTGGGATGAATTCGTAATAACATTTCTTAAGAAGTTTTACCCAAACCATAAGATCGCCCATATTAGGAGTGAGATCAACCAGTTCACCCAGCTTCCCAATGAACCATTTTGGAAGTGCTTTGAACGTTTCAAGGATCTGCTTGTCCAATATCCTCATTATGGAATACAAAGATGGGATTTGTGCCGAATTATATATGAGGGCATTAATCCAGCAACAAAGCAGATGCTTGAGACAATGTGTCAAAGAAATTTCATATCTAAAGATGACGGTGAAGCTTGGAAATATCTGGAAGACCTCGCTGAAAACACTTTGCAGTGGGAAAGCGTAAAACCACCTTCATCTAGGAGAGGTATTCATCAGCTCGATGTTTCCATCGCAGTAAAAGCCGAAATGGCAGCGATGCAGAAGAAACTCGACGCTATTGAGAATAAATTCTCATCAGTCTCCCTAAATCAGGTCACGCTTCCCAAGACCGTGTGTGGTTGCTGTTCTGATCCTTCACACTTGACGGAAGAATGTCCTATGAATGCACCGTTTCAAGGTCACGAGCAAACTAATGCTGCTTTTCAGCAGCGACCTAGAAACGATCCTTATTCTTCCACGTATAATCAAGGATGGAGGAATCATCCTAATTTTGCTTGGAACCAAAACCAACCCCAAAATCAAAACCAGTTCCAAAGAAATTATCAAAGACCTCCTCCACAGCAACCACAACTACAAACTCAGCACCCCTTTCAGTCACAAAATTTTCAAAATCCGGCCAACACTTCTGCACCGCAATTGGCCGGTACTGATAACTCTTCACTCGCACAAACTTTGAATTTGTTTATGAAACATACCATTCAAATGTCGGCTGATATGAAGTCTTCTATTGATACCATAAAGAAAGACTCCGTCTCCCACGGTGAGAGTATTAAATCAATAGAAAACCAAATTGCACAATTGAACACCGCAATGAGTGTAAGAGAGAAAGGAAAACTCCCATCTCAACCCCTACCGAATCCTGGCCACTCAAAAAATCATAACGTGAGTGGCGTTACTACGTTGAGATCGGGAAAAGTGCTGAATAACCGAGTGGGTGAGCAATTTGATGATGTTAGTGATACCAATGAAACCCTGGCTTCTACTTCTTCCCCTAATTCGTCTAATCCCCCACCTTCTTCCGAGCCTATTCTCCGTTTTCCCCAAGACTCGAACCATCAGCCCACTCCCACAAATCTATCTAAAACGATCCCCACTCCAATTCTGGGATCCATTCCATCCCCACAATCCTCTCCAAGTTTGGACCCAAACCTTATTGATAAAGCACCTTATCCAAACAGGTTAAGGGGCAACAGACCAAGTCCACAAATGGAGAAGATTGTGGAAATTTTTAAGCAAGTTAACATAAACATTCCTCTCCTAGATGCTATTCAACAAGTTCCGTCTTATGCGAAAATCCTAAAGGACTTGTGCACTAGGAAGAGAAAAGTTCAAGTACCTAAAAAAGTTTTCCTTCCGAGTAATATGAGCACTGCTTTTACACAACAACTATCCAAGAAACGAAAGAACCCCGGAAGTCCTACAATTTCTATTTCTATTGGGGGTAAAAATATCAATCGCGCTCTACTCGATTTAGGTGCTAGTGTTAACTTGCTTCCGTATTCTGTTTATGAGCAATTAGGGATCGGAGAGTTAAAACCGGCGCATTGCACTCTTCAGATGGTCGATCGATCTATCACCCAACCAAGGGGTGAGCTAGAGGATGTGTTAATCAAAGTCGGAGAATTTATATTTCCTGTGGACTTTATCGTTATAGATACACAACCTGTAGCGAACCCACGAAACCAAATTCCAGTGATTTTAGGTCGACCTTTTCTTGCGACTTCCAACGCTGTAATCAATTGCCGTAACGGCTCTATAAAGCTATCCTTCGGGAAGATGTCAATTGAGCTTAACATTTACAAGTTGGGAAGTGAACCCTCCGAACCCTATGCTCATATGTGTTCTGTCGAAACAATAGATTCCGACGGCAGCGAAATTGAAGAGCTTCACGATACTGATCTCGACTCCGCTATTACATTGTTGTCCGGGTCAACATCTAACGCGGAATATGAACCTTTTATGGAGTCTAAGTATTATCCTGTTCTTTCCAATGAGATTATTATTCGGGATATCGATGAAAGCTTTAAAGAAATTTTTGCTGAAGAACTCGCATTTTTAGAAAATATGGGTGGTGTGATGAATCAACCTCAACACAAAGAAGTTGAACCATCACCACTTCTTCTTATCGATAACAAGAATACGAGTAATCCATCATCATTGTTTCGTCTCTATAAACCGAGACGTAAACCTTTTCCATTACACCTCTTATCTCCTCCCACTTCTTCACATCAATAGGCGACATGTTCTTCCACCAACCATGGTGCTTCATCGATAAAATTTTTGAATGGTTGGTGTTGACTTTTGGTCTTTGCAAGGCTTTACTTTGACCAATAATTTTACCCCCCCCCCAAAATAATTTTAAATGCTTAATACGATTTTACTTAAGTTTGGAGGGGGGGATATTTTGGCTCTTGAAAGAAATTTTTTATAATATTGTGAGCCAAAAATAAGTTTGGGGGAGGGTTTCACTTTCATTATTTCTTGTCCCCTTTTTCCTCGCAAGTTTACAGGTTTTTGAGCTTAACGGATGATATCAGTGAGGACACTGCTGTAAAGGTTTGGGGGAGATTTGTGCTTATTTACGTGTTACTTTGCATTATACTATATATAAGCACAAAAAAAATTTGATAATAAAAGTTAGAAAGTGAAAATTTACATATGAAAGATAGAAAAATTTAAGAAAAACCTAGAAAATTAGAAGTTTTCTTAAATGAAAGTAGTAATAAGTAGTTATGAACCGTTGTCCCAAAGGTTAGTAAGATGAAAGAAATCACTAATCTGAGGATAAAAATAAGTCTGAAAAATAGTTCCTATTCAGGAAGCCAAACATTGAACATTGATACCTTACTATACGCACTTACACACATCTTAAAACTTGGGATAGTAGAGGATACCTTGAAATGCTCTTGTCTAAAAGCCAAAGTATAAAGGAAGTAAAAAAAATGAATAAAAGATAAAATGGTGAAGAAAAATGAACACTGGTTTTGTTATCACCGAGGCAGCAATAAAAAAATATAGCGAGGGCACTTCATCACCAAGTGCCTTAGACCAACTGGTCTGGGAGTCACTGCTAAGCCTTTGGTGGTGCAAGACGAGGAAAATACTAATACACCTAATCAGCAAGCACATGAGTAATCGTTCGGTTAGTACCTGAAGAAGTATTAACGGTCGCATGAAAAATGTGCGAGCAAATCCATCCAAATATTGATCAAATTAAAAAGTACTGAGGTAGATGGACAAGAGTATGATAGCCTGAATTGAATTCTCCGAGTGTAGGGATGATCTATACACACACGTATGGGTATATGATCGATGTTTGGATGAAAGGTAGGAATGAAGAGTAAAAACGATGTTTTATTGAGGGATGATGTGATTTCTAACATCTTTTCATGACTATTAAGATATGGCTCATGACAACTGAAAAGCTAGTGTAGTTGGAAACTCTAAGTTTTCAAAGTCTTTCTTTTATAGTTCTTATCTTTATATGTAACTCTCACCATCTCTCTTTTATTATAGAATTTTGTGGGTGTAATCCGCTGAAAACCCTCAAGAGACAACACTCCTCCTCCTAGGGACACCTAGAGGTTTAACGGCTTGTTGCATGTGCTCAGTGCAATCGTGCTGCCTACGAAAGTGTGCTTAGTTTTCTCCTTTCTTTTTCTCCTTCTCTTGAATAAACTAGTTTGCTCGGGACGATCAAAGATAAGTTTGGGAGTATTTATTCAGTTGATAAAACTGCACATTTAATATGACATTTTTCCTACTCTTTCTATATAATAAAAGATATTTATTATGATATATGATACATATGAGGGTTTATCTGTAAAAATACTATTTTCATGTGTTTATATATTATAATTAACATTTGGTAAGAAAAAGTAAGCATATAATATCCATGTAACATTTGGCCCATTTAAATATGCTTACCTTATTAAATACCTATGACCAATTCTTAATGGTTAAGTTAATATCTCAATAAAACAAACTCTACTAATATTATTTGTTGAGTAGTTGTGCAGAATTTTCAGGGCTGAAATCAAGAAAATCAAAGTTGTTGGAACAAACCTGCCTGATTAAGAAAGTAAATTAAAGAAATCAAGTCTGGCAGTGACGTAGAAAAGATTTTCAGTTTCCAGAGATTAAAAAGATCACCACGTGTCATAAAGATCAAGCCCCAAAAGATAAAATCCTGTGATCCATCTATAAGGCCGCGGATCCGCGGCCAAACCCACCTATTGGCCACGGATCCACCGCGGTCTAGATGTATTGGGAGTTGGGATTTTGTTGTTGAGATCGTAACTACTGGTTTCCAAATTAGGAAGCTAGAGTTCTGGCTCTGGGACTATAAATAAGGACCGAGAGCCTCTTGGAAAAATCATCAAGCTGAAGAGATCACAAAGTCCACGACAGGCTCACGCATCCACACTGATCATCAACGGTTCATCTACCTCCTTAGAAAAGATCGAGAAGCAAACTAGCATTTGTAATTATTTTCTAAGGGAATAAAGTGTAAATGAAATTTTGTTGATTAATAAAGATAGTTCTTTTTCTTATTCTATTTCTTGTAGCTTCATTATGATTTCCCTCTCCAACTCTTCTTCTCCCATCATGCGCGAGTAATTCTCCGCTTGATAGGGTTCGTGGGATTATGGTAGGTTAATGGATGATGAAGATCCTTAAAACTCTTTCTACGTCCTATAAAGTTTATAAACTTTACCAAAAGAATCATTAACATCCTAATCGGGCGCGCTACCAATTTATTGCTAGTCTCGACCGCGATTAGAGATTAGATCAACCATTGTTTTGGTAAAGGCTGGATATGAACGGAGTTCCATGTCGAGATAGGGGTTAAGAGTGGGAACCATTTTCCCTCCAGAAACCCTAATCTACATGCATCTCTGTCGTTCTAGTTTTAAATCTATTAAAGGATAAAAAGAGTAATTTTTAATTAATCATCCATAACTACTAAATCCTAACGAACCCTACAAGCCCCTTTTTATATTAAACTTACATCCATAATTAATCTAGATCTATATTTTGCATCCGTGTTTAACATAGATCTAGAACCTACAACCATTCTTTATTCTTCCTCCTTTCTTTTTCAACACGTCTAAAGTAAGATTAAAAGATTCAACGTTTCCCAGAGGATGACCTGTACTCATCTCGGTCTAGCTACACGCGACACCGTTATTGATTGCGGTTAACTACTACACATAAATCTAGATAAATCAGGTGACTCATAATTCAATTCAATTTTTCACGATTCTTATTCTTTTGTTTATATTCAATCCCAATTCACTTGTTCAAATTGCCAAAATTCTTCGCACGTTCATGACAACTGTCCTATCTTAGGAGGCGACCAACCATCCTAGAGTTTTAATAATAGTCACCCACCTAACACTCTTGAACCCAGTCCCACTTCAACCATAGACCAAATGATTGAAAATTTAGAGAAAGAGGTCGACAGATTGACTGCTTTAGCATCACCACCATCACAACCCCTTCAATCCGAAACAATTGAACCATCATTAGGGAATGATAGCGAGATGGATGCTAAATTGACCGCTTTAGAGAAAGGTATTGAAGTAATGACTGCGGTCGAGAATCAATCAGCTTCGACGCTAGCCCTTTTCATACAGCAGTCTGAGCAATTATTTCACGCTCAAGCTCAATCCTTGGCTAGAATAGAAGAACAAGCGAAACATTTAGCTGAGAGGATTCTAAGGAGTGAACAGAGTCAATCGGAACCCAATAATGTTAATGTCTGTCATCTAGGAAGTTATCCAAGTGAGATAAATGATCAAATGAATTTTGATAAGTTCATAGATGATGATACAAATGAATGGACTGAGTATTACCAGGACACACAAGAAAACCCACTAAGTCAGTCCAACACTAGCCTTCAGGTATCCACTGAGCCTCTTGTCACTTATGATTTAGAGATTGATTTAACCAAAATTTTACTTGAAGAAGAAATTCTTGAACCAACTAATTTCTGCACTCTAATTTTAGAAGAGAAATCTTGTGAATTTGTCGGGTATGGTTTAGATAGATTATTTAAAAAGATCAATGATCAGGAACCCATAATTTTTGTATCACCTAGTGATATTATTTCGGAAGAAACGTTAGTGTGGGAACCTACTTTTTAAATGACATGAACCTACCCATTTATGAATGTGATGAGGGAGAAATTGTATTGGGAGAGTCTGTGAGCTGTAACAATAGGAATAGGATTGTGAAAGATCATAGGGAGGAAGGCGGCCTTGAAAACATTCTTTCATGTCGAGTTTTGAGGAAATTTTTTGCGGATGAACTTGATATTCTGGGTGAGTTTGAGTCAGGATCAATTTGGGAACATCCTAAGAACCTTTCTTTTGCCGAACTTTTTGTGGATGAACTCCAGTTTTTAAACGAACCTGACTTCGGAACTCAACATGTGCTTTATGAACATTTAATTCATCCAGGAAACAATTCTTTGACCTCTTCAAAACTTCATCTTCATTTTCAACGCCTTCCAACCCCTACTTTTACACGTTCATGCCCTTCACTAACAACTAACACATTCTTTTTCTTTTTCTTTTTATATACTTATTCTTTTACCAGCCATTGAACTATATAGACAAAATCTTTAGATGGATGGTATTAATTTCTGGACTAACCCAATCTTTTAACTTGTATATGATGTAATTAGTCTTAGGTTTTTTCTTTTTCTTTGAATAAAATTCTCACCCTGATGTCTAAGTCTAGCTACCGGAGATGGGGGCAACGATGAGAACATCGTAAAACTCAGGTTTGAGGGTGAGCACTGCGTTTATTTTGCTGCATCATGTGTATATTCCGTATTGCATACATATTATAAAACCCATAAAAATCGAAAAAATTCCCAAAAATATAAAAACTTCTTCATGTTAGCTAGCGGGGGAACTTAGATTCGAAATCTAACGGTTCGGTTGATAAGTTAAAAATAACTAAATCCTTGTTGTGAGATTGACGATTTGAAAAATAACCATCCTTTGTGTTTAACCATAACTGATATATGTCTTTTATAAACACTTTACACGTGTCGTATGTTTTTGAGAATTTGATGAAAGTCTGACATGTCTGTAAAACTTTTAAAATTGATAAATATCTTTAGGATCAAACAGGTTTGTCTGAGTAAGTAATATCAAGAATAGTTCATAAAGTAAGGTGAATATGAAGGGTATTATTGAGGTTTTAATAAAAGCTATAAGTCTGAAAAATAACCCATCCGGAATCTTGTTGGAGTAATTACATACCTTATCCACATGAAACGTCATCGGATTTAAAAGAAAAGCTGGCTATATCTCCGTTTTCATTGAGTTCAGAATATTTTTAAAATAAAACGAGTCTTTTGTTTTGTGTCCTTGGTAACTTGGGTAATTAAGTCCTTGGGGTGTCTCCACACATAATGCCCTAAAACCATCTGGTTTGGGAGTCATTGACCCAAAGCTCGCTAAGTTTCCAATCGCCAAATAAAACAGGCTAAGCAAGTGTTCTCCCCAAGTTAAAAATCCTCACGGTTCTTTGTGGAAGAATAATCTTGGCGGATACAAGTTTTCTTATAAAACAGTTTTTTTTACGGAGATATGAAAGTTTATATTTATAAGACGTTTTGCATGATAACTTTGGTGTGTATGAACAAAAATAGGTGAGAGGTAGGAGTGAAGAATAAGACTTAGGTTCTCTGTTAAAAACGATATAAATTCTGACTTGAAATCTAACTGGAAAACGAAACTTGAGAAATTCTTAACTCCTTCCAAAACTCGTATGATCCTTTAGAAGTCTATCCTAGTCCATATTTATGACATGATGACTCCTTAAAAACTTGTGGACACTATCTGCACAATCACGTAAACACGTGTATAAGCTTATGTTAAACAAATTGTGAGGAGTGAAAAATAGGGTTTGACGTTTCTAAACTTGGATAATAGAACTTCTAGCTTTGATTCTTAACCTTAAGATTAGAACCAACAGTTTCTCCACAACACTAATTTGACTGGATTTTGTGGGTGTAATCCGCTGAAAATCCTCAGGAGACAACACTCCTCCTACTAGGGACACCTAGAGGTTTAACGGCTTGTTGCACATGCTCAGTGCAATCGCGTTCCCTGCGAAAGTGAGGCTAGGATTTTTTATTCTGCTCGGGATGAGCAGAAGATAAGTTTGGAGGTATTTGGTCATCACAGAAAACTGCATTTTAATACCGCTCATTCATTATCTATTTTGTTATATATCGGTACTATTAATCAGTATCTGCTCAGTAATTCCAGTTTACAGGTGTTCGTGATTAAATACTGGAAACAAACTCAATATCACGGATATAGCGTTTGGGAGCCGACACAGCAAGCAGAACAGAAAACCGACCAATATCCAAAGAGTTCTTTTGCAAATAAATGTGTGCACATAATTTTGGTCCAACACAATACAAGTGTACACACAACTCATTGGCATGGACCATGGCGGGGCTGCCGATGGCACACACAAATGATGGCTTATGCAAATGGGGGGACATGGGTAATAGATGCTAAAAGTTTTGATGTGATGCATTGCTTCAAATTCCCTCCAAATCTATGAATGCAAACCAGGTTATTTTAAACAAATCAAACAGCACCGGGATGATACTGGATACATCAACCCGAGCCTCTAAGCTCGGATTTTGGCTGGCCAAACCCCCATAAATTCCGAGCTCGCCGGCCCCCCTTGCTCCGTTTGTCCCCATATTTTCTCTGTCCCTCCCTTGCAGTCACATCACCTTATTTTTATTACTTGTTCAATATTTTTTGGTGCCTATAAAAGCCAGATCAGTGAGCAAGGGAAGCTCTTCACATATTCACATACCATTCACATATTCTTTTGTTTTAGTTTTGGTTTAGCTTTAGAGTGAGTGGGCTTCATCTTAGTTTCTTCTTCTTCTTCCCTCTTGAAGCTTTCTCTTGAGAGCTTCATTATAGTGGTTGAACAAATTACCAATACCTTGTACCATAACTTCAAGTGTTAATAATATATTGCTTTGTTATTGCTTTGTTTATGTAACACCCTAGTTCATTTATACCAGTTTTATTTCGAGTAATTCCTTATTTATGTTATTTTCCTGATTTACTGTGTTTTGGGTGCGGATAGTGTTTTAACATCTGTATTTGCATCTGACCCGACCCGCTTGCTTGAAACGAGTCTTGATTCATGTTTATGATTTATCCCGACTTGTTACATGGATTCGTGCACTTTCATGTTGTTTAGTTTGCATACTCGCATTATATCAAGCATCTGCATTTTATATAACATTTAAAGTCAAGTGAAATATTTTAAAAATATATTGCATGGCCTGCCTGATACCCCTAACCCTGTCGTAGCATCTGCGCACCTTGTTCTCGTCCCGTGCAGTGTAACAGACTTGTTCGGATGGCTACGCACACGCTCGTGCGTCTGTTCTTAGGGGTATACTTTTTCGTTACCCGGAAGTCCTATTTCAGTTTTGGTCGACACCTATATTTTTCGTATTTTAAAACTAGATTTTAGACCCGACCTGGGCATATTTTAGTGTAAGTTTGTATTTACCAGAATATCAAATTTTATTAAATATTTTTATAAAACTTTAACAAATTTAAATAACGAAAAGATTTTAAAATACAATTTAAATCCTAACTAATTACCTGACATTCTCTCTTTCTTTCTCTCTCTCTCTCTCTCTCGCTTTCTCTCTTCTATCGCATTCACTGTATACATCTCGATTCTGGTCACCACTCTCCTCGCCTACACTCACCTCCCTCCTTCTCTTTCTTTCTTTCTTCTCTATTTAACCCCATGAGAAACCCATGCAAGTTAATCCTAGCCGCCTCCTCTGCCCTCGACGTCGGCCCTCGTCGTCGTCTAACCCTCGTCCTCATCTTCATCTCACCGACCTCCTCCACCATCTCATCGCCATCCCTCTTCACCACCTTCCTCTTCTCCTCTCCTCTCTCCTCTCCATCCCCTACAGCCCACGTACACAAGAACCCAGAACTCGATACCCACGACCTCGCCTACATCTCACCGGAGCTCCGACCACCCCCGTCACCGCCTCTATCTCCTCCTCTTCTCTCCTCCTCATCCCCTTGTTTCCACCATCACCTTCTCTCCCCTCTCTTCAAACCATCACCACCCCGACACCACCTTCGCCCGACAGCATCCTCACCCGACCCCACCTCCGATCCCTGTCATCGTCACCTATTCACCCCGTAGTCACCTCCTAGCCTTCTCCCAACACCCCAGACCTTCTTCCCTGCACAAAAACCCTCACCCGACTTCTTGAAACCGCGGCCCACTCCCTTCGCCGGCAAACCCCATCGCCGGTGACCCGCGACTCATCATCACCCCCTTACAGCCTCCTCTAACCCCAGAACACCATCACGACACCAACCATCCACCCACTTCCACTCTTCTCTTTCTTCTTCTTCTTCTTGTTCTTTTTGCTTTCTTGATTTCCGTTTTCCGGTCACCCGCCGGAGCCGTACTCGACGCCGACAACCCGAGAGATCTAGTGAAAGACCCCAACCAGCGTGGTCATGCTCTTGCCTTTCCTGGACCCGTCCCGTGCGCGCGTGTGGTTTTGCGACGTTTACCCGACGTCGGACATGCCGTACACATCCGTCGTGTGATCCGTTCAGGCAAGTTAATCTTGCTACATACTATACTACAATATATTGCACCTATTTGAATAATAATATCATATAATGTTCAGTTATGCATCCAACATTATCATTTTACTGTTTTACCGATTTCGGATATCCGTGTGCATCCACATCATTGTTTACATATCTAGTTGAATACCATAACACGTTATTTCATATTACTGCTACATTAACACCCCATGCTAGATAATGTGCATCATACATAATCATGAAGCTATAGTTGTAACCCCTGATAGTTATTTATGCATCCATATTTATTTGTGTATCCATACCATTAATTCTGCATAACTAGTTCCACCCCATATTACATTAATTCATATTATTAATACATTAGTACCCCATGCTTGATATTGTGCATCCTACTTAGTCATGATGTGACCCCTGATCGATATTTGTGCATCCATGCTTTTATTGTACATCCGTACTTTCACCCTGATTCAATAATTGCTACAGTTTGATTATGAGCACCCGCTTATACCTGTGCACTACTTGACATGACCTGATACACCACTACTTGACATGACTTGATACATGTACATTACCTGACATGACCTGATATATCACTACTTGACATGTTACCTGATCCTGTTTCTAATGCCGACAATCCTAGCATGTTGTCCTGATGGACGTTATTGTTGTCTGCATAGACAAAACCTGTACCGGCTTGATCCTGTGTTGGCATTAGATATCAATTGGCAATACCTGACTTGAACACATAACTCGGGGGTATGGGGAAATCAAGAATGTAACCGAACGTAACTCAAAGGGCTATCATATTGTTTGCCATTTTTCCGGGCATTACGGAATATATATTGTTTGCCATTTTTCTGGGCGTTACGGAATACATATTGTTTGTCGTTTTTTCGGGCATTACGGAATAATCACCGATGGGTTACGATGAGGATTACATTAATTGATTTCGAAGACTTTAGAATAGATAACCCAGTAGCACAGTTTAGATTACTCACTGCACACACATGTGCTTATACCCTTCACTGTTCCTTATTCGTGATACTGTTATACTCTTATTACTATTCATACTCATGCCTGCATATCTTGTTACCTCCTGATTGTATTATTGTTGATATTATGACGCACCGACGTCTGGGTTTTGCATGGCCCAGATCCTCTCTCCCTGTCACAGGCCGTTCAGGAGTATTTCAGTCAGCAGGGCGAGCAGTGAGGACCTGTTAGTATTTTAGTTTAGTTTTCTTTCAGCACTTTTATTTCTTGTTGTAAGCCCGTATTTGGGACGTACTTTCCAGATTGTTATTGTTACTTGGATCTATTGCTTCCGCATATTATTCCTTGACTCATTTATTCTGTCTCATGGACATGTACTAGATAGTTTATTTTATTTCTACTGTTCTTGATATCTTAGCGCACTCTGGGAAGCGGGGTGTGACAGGGTTTGTTTGGTATCAGAGCCATAGGATTTAGGTTAATCGGGTTTGATTCTTTTGTAGTTGGGTATTGGACCCAATACATGAATCGGAAAATCCGTGATTAGGAACATGTCCTGCCACATTGTTATCGTGATTCTTGAATCATATCTTTCTCTTGACCCTTGTCTTGACGATATGCAAACAACTTTGCATCTCGGCTTGAAACCTTTTGGTTCCCTATTGTTTCTCCCTGTTCCTTTGATTCCGATACTAGAATTTGGGCGACTTGAGTAGAGTTATATGATTGTAACTATGTACCGCGGCATGGTTACAATGCGGTACTCTATTTAAGTAACTTGGAGTTCTAGTCTTGATTCATATCCTTGATCTATGGTCATCATTCATCGCAAGTTTTGAATCTTGTTTATCATACTAATCCCGTTCGGTGTCTTGGTTGCAGGATCATGGCAGCCAAAAACCTGCGATCGTATCAGAGGCGTGTCGATGACTCCACTTTGCTTGGAGTAATTCATGGGATACTGGAGAACCAAAAGAGGCAGACCGAGCTGAACCAGCGTCAAGCCGAAGCTTTTCAGGATGGTTTGCGGTCCGTCCAGCAGTCCGTAAACAATGCTGCGGCCAAACCGGTAGAGCGTGTGGGTACCGTGGCGGATTTTAGGATACTTAGTCCGTCCATTTTCACTGGTTTGGAGTAGCCGTTGCCAGCAGAGCAGTGGCTGGTTGATACGGAGAATCTGCTCGTTGCAGCACAGATCCCGGAGGATAAAAGAGTGGATATAGTACGCATCCAATTGGTGGACTATGCCCGTGAGTAGTGGCTCGTGGAAGAGACCCGTTTGCCCAAGCCAATCAGTTGGGCAACTTTCTCACAGAGTTTCTTGGAGAAGTTCTTTCCGCAGACTGCACGGGAGGAAATGGAAGAAAAGTTTATCAGTTTGAAGCAGAATGGGGATCCGTGGATGCACATGCGGCTGAGTGGACACGGCTCGGTAGATTCGCTGGACCATTTGTAACATTTCAGAAAAATCAAATATTATTTTTGGGAATTTTTATAATTAAATAATAAAATATTGAATATTTTAATAAGGCGGTATAATTAAATACCGACAAATTGGGAAAAATTTTGAAAATTTTGGAAATTACTAAAAAGTGGGAACTTTAAGTGATTTAAGCAAATTATGAGAGCTTATGATTTATTTGATACTAATTTTGTGCTAATCGCGATTAAAAATCGCTAATCGGACTTTAAGAGTGTTTTGTACAAAACATGCACCACATCATTTCACACTTGTGTTACATTTTCCTACATGGCTTTATCTTCATTTTTCATTCTTTGTTTTGGGTTTACTATTGCAAAGAGAAGGGAAAATGAAAAGAAAAGAAAAGAAAACATTAAAGAAAAGAAAGTCAAGAGGTATGGGGGTAGTTAGGAGGCATGGTACTTGACCTTGGACACTCTCTCTCATTCCCTTACTCCCACCCAAGACTCCAGCAGCAGCCCTCCCTTTCCCCTTCTCCTTCTGCTTCTTCTTCTTCTTCTTCTTCTTCTCTTCACTCAAGCTTCAAAACACCTTAAAACCCCATTCCCACTTCACAAAAGTTGTGCACAAGCTCACAAGCTACCCTTTGGACCAAGAAAGTTTGAGTTTTGGTGCTGTAGGGGATTCTTGGGTCCCAAATGATGTAATCCTTTCACAATTAGTATAGTGTTTCATATGTTTAAACCTCTTTTCAAGTTTAAAGTCGATTTGGCGAAGTTTAGTGCACTTTGAACATTACTAGAGAGGGTTAGGGTTTAAGTTGAATTTGTGTGGTGAACTTGGGTGTATTGAGTGACCTTAAACCCCCCATGGTGTTATACACTAGATAAAACCTGAAACCCAAATTTCTGAAAAACTGTAACTTGTTATGTCGGTTTGTGAACTTAGAGCGTCCAGGAAAATCTGGGATGACCCGGGAAAATTCTAAGACAAACAAACAACTTCAGAGACCTATATAGACCACCATGAGACCACCCAACCAAGACGAACCCCATTGGAGCATTTAGGGCCGGCGAGATCGGAAATTATGGGGTAGGGCTCAGCCACTTGGTGGGGGAGTGGGTCTAGGTTTCTTCTGTATGTCACATACACCCTATATATCACCCTAGTGTTGTTTGCTCACATTGTTTTCACCCTCATCCATATCTGGGACCAAATTCCTACAATTTAGTTCTATGACATTGCCACGACTTAAACTTTAGATACCAAATCTTGGTTTTGTGTTAGATTGGTGGCCTACAGGGTATCTGGAGTGACCCTAGAAACATACTGGAAAAACTAGCAAGACCATTACCATATATTGGCTACCAGGAGACCACCCTACAAACACGACACCCTAACTCCCTACCAGGGCCGAGGTCGCCAGAATTTTAGGGTAGGGGGCCGGCCACCTTGTGGAGTCAGGGGTCCTGGTTGCTTTCATAGCTCATATACACTTTATACATCACTCCAGTATTGTTTTGGAACATTGTTTGCACCTTAATCAAAATCTGGGACTGAATACATGGGTTGCTTTTTTGATTCGAGTTATGGTTTTACGTATTTTGAATTATGGATTTTTGTGATTTGTGTTGTACTCGATCACTTGATATTTGTACATCTCTATCGAGTGTTATTTGGTTAAGTTGCGAGGGCAAACCCTAGGTTTTGACCTATGTGAGTTCTGCGTGTCGTTTTGGTTTCGATTTGGTTTTAATGCGATACAATACGTGTGACATGTAGGTACCCCCACGATGATTCGAGACGATGAAGGAGATGGTGGCGACATCGACATCGGCACACAAGAAGCATGGTGAGTAGATTAATATCTACGTGGAGAAGTCGGGTGGATGGCGTATAGCGCCCCTGCAGTTCGATATATAGTATGCTATATATATACTATATATATATGATATCTTTTATGTGAGACATGGATATTCAGGAGATGGTTAAGTGTTCATGGATTGGTAGTGTTACTTGCGAAACCCTATAGTAGTTGTTGCACCCACACATGCACACATACTTGCATACATTCATTCTTTTACATGTGCGTATATGGGGATATGTATATATATTTATACACACACATGGGTATAGGACTATGTACACACACACACACACACACACACACATGGATTATGAGGATAGTACTTGGGATTTGAGATGAGTCGGTGAGATTGGGCTTGAGGCCGTGAGATCGGTGATGTGACATGGTTCGTATTTGAGATACGACATGATGTTTTAGCGGGTCCTTTGACGTGGTGTTTTCATACACACGCATGCATACATATATGGTATCAGTATTGTACTAGACGTAGATCAGTACCCCAGATCATGATGTTTGATAAAGAGGATACTAGATGAATAATGTGTTTGATGTGACATTGACCCGTACCCAGATTTGGGATGTCGTACGGCGGATTTACCGTATGAGCTATATTGATGATAGATCCGTACTCTTGACTTGAGGATGACATGTTATAGATATTGCATCGTATGGGATACTTTTGAGGCGGGATCACCGACTGTTATATATATATATCGACTCAGATGTTAGGCGGTTTCCTTACCTTTCGATCAGCCTTTTAGTTTAGCCCTGCAGTTTACTTGTAAATGATAGATTAGATTCGAGTCATACCTATTTCAAAAACTAACGAATCGTGAGTATTTTTAAAGATAGGCTAAGGGATTCTACGGATATTTCAAAGGACGTACATTTTCTTAAAAACACCGTAGTCCGTATTTTCTAAACATACGATTCGTATTATTTCAAATGGCAAAACTGTACGACTCATACTTAGGCATATGTAGATTCGTTATCATTATATTTGATATTCAGCTCTCGCATATTATTTTTGTTCGCTTCGCATCGCATTCTTATATTGTGTTTTCATATATCATTATTGATATCATGTTGTCAGGACACCAACACCATTACCGATGATGCGTATGTTCCACGTACACTTACTTGCCGGCTCACACACATCATCATCGGTAATTTCCATGTCACGTATACTCTAGAGAATACTATTTCATTGACATAACTTGTTAGCTGTTAGTTTCGATATGATATTAGTGTACTTGCCTTACATGCCAGTTTAGACATTGCAGTTATCATTTGCTACTTCATGCATATTATTATTCACTGTTATGCGGTATTATGGAGTTTATGAATATATTCACTGTTTACTCGCTATTGATGATTGGGTTTCGGATTTTCATGAGATTTCCTGGATTTGGGAGAAAACCGCAAGAATATGTATAAACTTCTCTCTCTCTCTCTCTCTTTCTCTTTGTAAATTGAAATGTGCGGTTTTCTCATGATGTATGAGTCATCCACCATGATGTTTTCTTGGTTATGAGATGGATTTCGAGACCCGATTCGAGGAGTTAGATGATCCGTCTGCGGGTACATGTTGGACTCGGTAAGCTACCCCGGGGCAAGAAGATCGAGTTGTAGACGATGAGCCCGGCAGGGGCAGACTGCCTACCGGTGATTTTACCTGACGCGTTGGATATCCGGAGGATACCGTCGTGGTCGTATGATTGATGTTAGGGGCCGATCCGGACTTGACGGCGCCCTAGATAGTGAGATTGAGACACTGAGATTTTGAGGTATTGAGATTTGATGATATAGGCCAGTCCTGATAGCCGGAGCCTGAGATATTGAGATATTGGAATTTTTGTTTTGTGTCGATGCTAGACACTGTTTATGTTGATTTCCTTGATGATACCTCGTTTTAAATATACAGAAATCTCACTTAGTTATGAAAGCAGTTTTTCATTTACATGTATTCTGTTTTCATGCATTCATACCTCATTCATATGATATGTTGCTACCTGAGGCACTGACACGAGCACTCAGTATTACACTTGGGTTAGATGTTTACTTTTGCCACCTCTTCATGCTTCAGACTTTATCATTTGAGGATTATATATAATGATCGTATTGACCTAGGATTGTGTCATACATATGATTTCTGCTCGGTGATGTTTTCTACTCACGAGTTGGCAACTCATCCCCGTTGTGCCACGGTTTCTTGCAGATTTTGCCGTACAGGTTCCGTTACGGCTTTGCTGGCACACTGCTTCCTTTTTGGATGATTGCTTTGGTAAGTGAGTTCACTAGTATTGTGACCACTATTGTACATTTATTTTATTCAGTTGTATCTAGTAACTCCATCAACCAAACTTGTATATTTATTCAGATTTAGAGACCAGTGATGTATATTCTTTCGACCTTAGAGTCGTATGTTGTATTATTATGGATTTCATGTTATTTTGAGTTTCCTTTTGAGTTTTGATCCTCGCCCTTCGGCGTTGTATACTATATTGCTTGCGTGGTTGTGGCCGTTGATTGACGAAGAGCTAGCTCCCGCTTGGGGATGCGTTTTATCATTGATGTATATATCTAGCATGTTGTACCCCGTTCGGGGCCAGTATTTACAAAGGAAACTCTGCCGAAATTTTCAGAAAAGACTTGTGGTTTTAAAAATGCATATTTCGGCTTATGTTGCTAAACTACTTGATTTAAATTGGTTTTTCCTTTATTCTGCTGCTTTACTTGGTTTTGATTTCTGGGTTTTGGCTTACTTAGATTACGTACACCTCGAGACGTTTCGTAATTTATGTGTCGGTCATGTTCCGTACTTTTCGGGTCGTGACAAAGTTGGTATCAAAGCGTTAGGTTTTACCTTCGGAGTGTAGGATGACCCTTGATTGATGGAGTAGGTAGCTTGAATAGAGTGAAGTACCGTACGTATGTTCCGCGGCATATTTACGATACGCTACTCCGCTTAAAAAACCTTAGGATGTATATTTCTTTGCACAGTATTATATTCCTTCCTATAATCTAGCCTCATTAATACCAGTTTATGGTTTTACTGTCATGATCACGGGCAGAGAGAGCTATGGCTAATTGCGGTCAGCACGAGCTCGTCACGGACGAGGACTGACCAGGGCGTGATTCCGGGGACATACGATTTGCGTAGATGCGCCATGTTGTTGTGTTTTCGCGCCATGAGCGTTGATGGATCGTTGTTATGAGATTTCTCGGGCGTGCTGATTTCCACCAGAGGATTGAGCGACTGATAGAGGCCAGCCAGAATATGACGACCATTGATGTATCACTTATTGATGATTGAGGCACTGTTCAGCGTGCAGATAAATGAGCCAGTTGTTGCTGTGAACGACTAGATATTGCCCCAGATGTTGGAGCTATGGCAGTACGAGTTATACTTAGAGATATGATAGAAGGTCGCTAGTCACCCGAGGATGAATGACTAGGACATGTGGTTCGTTCGCTTACCCCGATGCTAGATCATCAGATAGATTGATTCCAGCTAAAGACGACTTCACGCAAGTACGTTGAGAGTCGATAGAGGCGATCGAATGTCAGAAACCCATTATTCCAAGTTTAAAGTATTTGGAAAGACGTGCAAGCAATTCTATGGACCCTCTAGAAGAATGAAACCCAAACTCGACATAATGACCGTGTGAAAGCCTTTGAACCTCAGGGTTTGCGGCAGTTCCGCGGTGCCATTAGTGAGGCTTGGGTTTGCCCTTCTACGGCTGGTCCACCGATGCTGTGGTATATACTCAATACTATTAAACTGTACCCAAGATGTTGAGCTTTTGGGGGATTATGAGGTTTTGACGAATCGATCGAATGGTTCGACTTCATTCGGATGCTATGCGATGGGATGCATTGCTTGGGAGACTCCAGATACGAGTATAGCCATTGGAGCACAGCCCATGCAGCTACGATGAGACGAGTCCGAAGCAGTCGACATTAGAGAAAAGTGGAGTAAGGGGTTCGTACGAGATCTTGATGAGACGATGTTCCACTCCGTCGACATCAGAGATGTGATACGCATGCAAAGGCATTGTATATGGATATATCTTTCAGAAGGAGTCGCGATGAGTATGCAGCCGTTCTGGACCAAGAAATAGATTTAGTGAAGGGTGATAACTTCCGGATAATTCGGCAGAGACGAGATTCGGGAGAGACCTCGACAGGACCTTTCTGGAATAATGCACGAGAAGACTTGGACCCAGGAGTGGTTATTTTACGCACACCCAGCAGGCCAGAGTTCAGCATCGTCGACGGGACATGTTATGAGTGACCATAAGAGTTGGCTAGAGATCTTTAGAGGATGTGCCAGAGCGGACTACTTCCATTATCGTTTCCATATTGGACCGTTGAGCCGGGAAGCTATGTACTTAGAAATTCGCAGTGAGAGACGAGAGCCTAAGGGCACCAGACGACGGGCCATGATCGGGAGGCAGGTAGATATCTTGCTCTGCTAGCATTGGATGCACCGACACCTTCTCGACCTTGGAGGAAGGACATATTGACGGCAGTATTTATGATTGGTGATTTTATGAGTTGACTATCACGTATCAGTCACGTTGGATTTCGGTATTTTGGGTCATATATTGCATGATTGTGTTTTGATGACCGAGTTTCATGATATTTGCTTTTGTGCACCATGGTTGCACCTACTGGGTATTTATATTTTGTGCATAGTATTGCACTTAAGATATGCTTTATACACCGTTGTGTTGATTTATGATTTGTGCACATTTATCGCACGGGATATCATTTTTGTGCCTTGGCTGCACATGTTTATGATTTCATGGGTTTCATACAGTTGAGTTGATTTTGTGCTTATGGTACGCACACGATTTGGTTTTTGCACTCAGTATAGTTCATATATGCTTGCAGTGTATTGATACGTATTTTATACACGACAGTTGCACAGGACTTCGATTCGATGTTATTTGAGATACTGATTTTGACTTCATGCTTAGGGCATGCATATGATTCGACTTATGCTTACGACATAGTTTTCATACACTTTTAGTGTTTTGATTAGATTTTGTGCACGCTGATGCACATGATTGTGAGATTTGATACCACGGTATACCTGATTTGGATTTGAGATGTGTTGTATACAGTCGATTTCGATTGTGATACTCGATATTTGTTTTGTGCACCTTGTGCATCTAATTGGATTCTTGCGCATATTTGACGCGCTTGGATTGGATTTGTACATGTTCGGCGCTTGATATTAGATTTCGTGATTTCGTGCATGTTGGATGCACATGATTTAGATTTTATTCGTGCATGATGGATGCACCTGATTTGGATTTTTGCGCATGTTAGGCGCATGATTTGAGATGCGATTTTGGTGCACACCAGATGCACTAAATCGGGATTCTTCGTGCATGTCAGATGCACCTGATTTTGCTGTCGGGCATACACGTTGCCTCTGACAGGTGTTTCGTGCACACCTGTTGCACTTAGATGTTGTTTCTGTGCACATTTATGGCACATTCATGGATTTTGATTTCCGTGCGCACCGGACGCACGTAGCATTCATATGCACATTTTGGGATTGATTTCTTATGGAGCAGTACGTTTTTATGATATTTACTATTGATAGTTATCGAAGGAATTTCTAAAAAGGGAGCTATAGTCTCAGTATTTACCAACGTGTCTGAGATGACACGAAACGTTTAAAACAAGGAAACTCTTCTAAATTGTTTACAAAACGGCGGTACGTGCATGTAAACAAAGGATATATATAGAGAGAGTTATTTTCTTACTAGAGACGTCCGCCACTGTGCAGTGTTATGCGCCTCGCACAGCGACTTAAAACGGTTTGGCATGCATTTCCTTCAGATGTTTACATGTATAGTGTTGATATATGTCATATTGGTTTTCGTATTGGATTTAGACATTGATGTCTTCCCCATGACTCTGATGATTGCGGGATACTTGACGGAGTTTTATTTTTGAGTTATCTACTCATTGTTCATGCGCACGCATTGCGCTACGACGTGTTTTATGTATTGATGGTATCGGGACCCCGACGGCTTAGTCTTTTACTGAAATGTTTTAGTAATTGAGGGGTTTAAATTTAAATTCGGGGACCGAATTTCTTTAAGGGGGGAAGATTGTAACATTTCAGAAAAATAAATATTATTTTTGGGAATTTTTATAATTAAATAATAAAATATTGAATATTTTAATAGGGCGGTATAATTAAATACCGACAAATTGGGAAAATTTTGAAAATTTTGGAAATTACTAAAAATAGGGTACTTTATGTGATTTAATAAAATTATGAGAGTTTATGATTTATTTGACACTAATTTTGTGCTAATCGCGATTAAAAATCGCTAATCGGACTTTAAGCGTGTTTTGTGCAAAACACGCACCACATCATTTCACACTTGTGTTACATTTTCCTACATGGCTTTATCTTCATTTTTCATTCTTTGTTTTGGGTTTACTATTGCAAAGAGAAGGGAAAATGAAAAGAAAAGAAAAGAAAACAATAAAGAAAAGAAAGTCAAGAGGTATGGGGGGTAGTTAGGAGGCATGGTGCTTGACCTTGGACACTCTCTCTCTTTCCCTCACTCCCTCCTAAGACTCCAGTAGCAGCCCTCCCTTTCCCCTTCTCCTTCTTCTTCTTCTTCTTCTTCTTCTTCTTCTTCTTCGTCTTCTTCTCCTCTTCACTCAAGCTTCAAAACATTTCAAAACCCCATTCCCACTTCACAGAAGTTGTGCACAAGCTCACAAGCTACCCTTTGGACCAAGAAAGTTTGAGTTTTGGTGATGTAGAGGATTCTTGGGTCTTAAATGAGGTAATCCTTTCACAATTAGTGTAGTGTTTCATATCTTTAAGCCTCTTTTCAAGTTTAAAGTCGATATGGCGAAGTTTAGTGCATTTTGAACATTACTAGAGAGGGTTAGGGTTTAAGTTGAGTTTGTGTGGTGAACTTGGGTGTATTGAGTGACCTTAAACCCCCTCCCATGGTGTTACAAACCCAGAACTTACACTAGATAAAACCTGAAACCTAAATTTCTGAAAAACTGTAACTTGTTATGTCCGTTTGTGAACTTAGAGCGTGCAGGAAAATCTGGGATGACCCGAGAAAATTCTGAGACAAACAAACAACTTCAAAGACCTATATAGACCACCATGAGACCACCCAACCAAGACGAACCCCATTAGAGCATTCAGGGCCGGTGAGATCGGAAATTATGGGGTAGGGCTCGGCTACTTGGTGAGGGAGTGGGTCCAGGTTTCTACTGTAGGTCACATACACCCTATATATCACCCTAGTGTTGTTTGCTCACATTGTTTTCACCCTCATCCATATCTGGGACCAAATTCCTACAATTTAGTTCTATAACATTGCCACGACTTAAACTTTAGATACCAAATCTTGGTTTTGTGTTAGATTGGTGTCCTACAGGGTATCTGGAGTGACCCTAGACACTTACTGAAAAAACTAGCAAGACCATTACCCTATATTTGCTACCAGGAGACCACCCTATAAACACGATACCCCAACTCCCTACCAGGGCCGAGATCGCCGGAATTTTAGGGTAGGGGGCCTGCCACCTTATGGAGTCAGGGGTCCTGGTTACTTTCATAGCACATATACACTTTATACATCACTCCAGTATTGTTTTGGAACATTGTTTGCACCTTAATCAAAATCTGGGACTGAATACATGGGTTGTTGTTTTGATTCGAGTTATGGTTTTACGTATTTTGAATTATGGATTTTTGTGATTTTTGTTGTACTCGATCACTTGACGTTTGTACGTCTCTATTGGGTGTTATTTGGTTAAGTTGCGAGGGCAAAACCCTAGGTTTTGACCTATGTGAGTTCCGCGTGTCGTTTTGGTTTCGATTTGGTTTTAATGCGATACGATACGTGTGACATGTAGGTATCCCCATGATGATTCGAGACGATGAAGGAGATGGTGGCGACATCGACATCGGCACACAAGAAGTATGGTGAGTAAATTTATATCTACGGGGAGAAGTCGGGTGGATGGCGAATAGCATCCCCGCAGTTCGATATATAGTATGCTATATATATACTATATATATATATGATATCTTTTATGTGAGACATGGATATTCAGGAGATGGTTAAGTGTTCATGGATTGGTAGTGTTACTTGGGAAACCCTATAGTAGTTGTTGTACCCACACTCGCACACATACTTGCATACATTCATTATTTTACATGTGCGTATATGGGGATATGTATACACACACACACACACACATGGGTATGGGACTATGTATATATATATATATATATGTATACATATACATGGATTATGAGGATAGTACTCGGGATTTGAGATGAGTCAATGAGATTAGGCTTGAGGTCGTGTGATCGGTGATGTGACAGGGTTCGTATTTGAGATACGACATGATGTTTTAGCGGGTCCTTTGACGTGGTGTTTTCATACACACGCATGCATACATAGATGGTATCAGTATTGTACTAGACATAGATCAGTACTCTGGATCATGATGTTTCATAAAGAGGATACCAGATGAATAATGTGATTGATGTGACATTGACCCGTACCCAGATTCGTATAACGGATTTACCGTACGAGCTATATTGATGATAGATCCGTACTCTTGACTCGAGGATGACATGTTATAGATATTGTATCGTATGGGATGCTTTTGAGGCAGGATCACCGACTGTTATATATATATATATATATATATATATATATATATATATATATATATATGAGAATAATGGAGAAAAGATGCCATAGGAGGGAATTCCCTCCTATGGCGTCGGAAAAATACCCCCTCCACCAATTTTTCCGACGATCGGCCCCCATCATCTTCATCGTCATCGTCTAAGATGTGCGTACACCAATTTTCATGTGACTCCACAACTTTTTCACCGTTGATTTAGTGGGTTCAAAATTAACGGTTTACCGACAATAGAACTTTTTACATTGCTAAATCAACGGTGAAAAAGTTGTAGAATCACATGAAATTTGGTGTACGCACATCTTAGACGATGACGATGAAGATGATGGGGGCCGATCGTCGGAAAAATTGGTGGAGGGGGTATTTTTTCGACGCCATAGGAGGGAATTCCCTCCTATGGCCTCTTTCCTCCATTATTCTCTCTCTCTCTCTCTCTCTCTCTCTCTATATATATATATATATATATATATATATATATATATATATGTATCGACTCAGATGTTAAACGGTTTCCTTACCTTTCGATCAGCCTTTTAGTTTGGCCCTGCAGTTTACTTGTAAATGATAGATTAGATTCGAGTCATACCTATTTCAAAAACTAACGAATCGTGAGTATTTTTAAAGATAGGCTAAGGGATTCTACGGATATTTCAAAGGACGTACATTTTCTTAAAAACACCGTAGTCAGTATTTTCTAAACATACGATTCGTATTATTTCAAATGGCAAAACTGTACGACTCATACTTAGGCATATGTAGATTCGTTATCATTATATTTGATATTCAGCTCTCGCATATTATTGTTGTTTGCTTCGCATCGCATGCTTATATTGTATTTTCATATACCATTATTGATCTCATGCTGTCAGGACACCAACACCATTACCGATGATGCGTATGTTCCACATACACTTACTTGCCGGCTCACACACATCATCAACGGTAATTGCCATGTCACGTACACTCTAGAGAATACTATTTCATTGATATAGCTTGTTAGCTAATAGTTTCGACATGATATTAGTGTACTTGCCTTACATGCCAGTTTAGACATTGCAGTTATCACTTGCTACTTCATGCATATTATTATTCACTGTTATGCGGTATTATGAAGTTTTATGCCTATATTCACTATTTACTCGCTATTGATGATTGGATTTCGGATTTTCATGAGATTTCCTGGATTTGGGAGAAAACCGCAAGAATATGTATAAACTTTTCTCTCTCTCTCTCTCTCTCTCGTTTTAAAATGAAAGTGCGGTTTTCTTATGATGTATGAGACGTCCACCATAATGTTTTCTCGGTTATGAGATGGATTTCGAGACCCGATTCGAGGAGTTGGATGAACCTTCTGTGGGTACATGGTGGACCCGGTAAGGTACCCGGGACAAGAAGATCGAGTTGTAGACGATGAGCCCGGCAGGGGCACCCTGCCTACCGGTTATTTTACCTGACGCGTCGGATATCCGGAGGATACCGTCGTAGTCGTGTGATTGATGTTAGGAGCCGATCCGAACTTGACAGCGCCCTAGATAGTGAGATTGAGACACTGAGATTTTGAGATATTGAGGTATTAAGATTTGATGATACAGGCCAGTCCGGATAGCCGGAGCCTGAGATACTGGGATTTATGTTTTGTGTCGATGCTAGACACTGTTTATGTTGATTTCCTTGATGATACCTCATTTTAAATATACAGAAATCTCACTTAGTTATGAAAGCAGTTCTTCATTTACATGTATTCTGTTTTCATGCATTCATTCCTCATTCATATGATATGTCACTACCTGAGGCACTGACACGAGCACTCGGTATTACACTTGGGTTAGATGTTTACTTTTGCCACCTCTTCATGCTTCAGACTTTATCATTTGAGGATTATATATAGTGATCGTATTAACCTAGGATTGTGTCATACATACAATTTCTGCTCGGTGATATTTTCTACTCACAAGTTGGCAACTCACCCCCGTTGTGCCACAGTTTCTTATAGGTTTTGCCGTACAGGTTCCATTACGGCTTTGCTGGTACACTGCTTCCTTTCTGGATGATTGCTTTGGTAGGTGGTTTCACTTGTATCGTGACCACTATTGTACCTTTATTTTATTCAGTTGTATCTAGTGACTCCATCAACCAAACTTTTATATTTATTCAAATTTGTGATGTATATTCTTTCGACCTTAGAGTCATGCGTTGTATTATTATGGATTTTATGTTGTTTTGAGTTTCCTTTTGAGTTTTGATCCTCGCCCTTCGGCGTTGTATACTATATTGCTTGCGTGGTTGTGGCCGTCGATTGACGAAGAGCTAGCTCCCGCTTGGGGATGTGTTTTATCATTGATGTATATATTTTTCATGTTGTACCCCGTTCGGGGCCAGTATTTACAAAGGAAACTCTGCCGAAATTTTCAGAAAAGACTTGTGATTTTAAAAATGCATATTTCGGCTTATGTTGCTAAACTACTTGATTTAAATTGGTTTTTCCTTCACTCTACTGCTTTACTTGGTTTTGATTTCTGGGTTTTGTCTTACTTAGATTACGTACGCCTCGAGACGTTTCGTAATTTAAGTGCCGGTTATGTTCCGTACTTTTCAGGTCGTGACACCTTTGGTTGCCAACGATGCGGATAGGGCACGGAGGTTCATGCGCAGTTTGGATGTGGACATCCAGAGGCACATTATATCTCTGGGTTTGACCACTTTCTCGCAAGTGGTTAAAGCAGCCAGGGAGCAGCAGAGTTTATCATTGAAGATAGAGGGTATGCAGCAGCAGGTAGTTATGGTACAGAAGCCGGCGTTCATGCCAAATCGAACACCTATACGCAGAGGTGTCCCGATGGACAGGCGTGGTGTTGTGCCGATGAAGAGGCCAGTTTTTCCCGAGCATAAAGGAAGGGTGTATTCCGATTACTGCCAACGACCGGGTCACTACTGAAGAGATTGTCGTAAGAGGCTTGGACTTTGTCTTATTTGCGGATCAGCTGATCACACCATTGATACTTGTCCGTCGAAGCTATGTTTGAAGGAAGATACTCAAAGCCCACTACAGAAGCAGTTTCAGGTTCAGAAGCAGATAACTCAGGTGCCTAATTAAGCTCGAGCCTTTACCCTGGCGGCTGATGAGGCCAAGGCTTCAGATGAAGTTGTTTTAGGTATCCTACTTTTTCATGATTTTCCCGCATTAGTATTATTCGATTCTGGTTCATCCCATTATTTTATGCCGTCTAAGTTTATTGCTGCACATTCAATTTATTGCACGACCCAGCCTAGTTGTTAGGACATACATACTGGGAACGGGAAGATCATATCTAATAGTGAGTGTAAGGATTGTTCTGTTGTTATTTGCGGATAAGAGTTATTTGCAGATTTCTTGGTGATCGATACCGGTAGTTATGATGTTGTCTTGGGAATGGACTTTCTCGGCACTTTCCACTCTCACATTGATTGTAGGGCAAAGAAAGTGATTTTCGAGATTCCCGAACATCCGGAGTTTTTTTTTGCTGGAGGTAGCAGTTCTGTTGGGCCAGTCGATTTTAAGGCTAGGCCGACAAACAATGTTCTTTCATCATTGGAAGTTGACAAGGAGGAAGCGCCAGCTGTAGTTCGAGAGTTCATGGACGTGTTCGAGGACATCTCGGGTTTACCGCCAAACGAGATATGGAGTTCGCGATCGATCTTGTTCCTGGTGCAGCGCCAATCTCAAAGGCGTACTATCTAATGGTACCAATGGAGTTGGAAGAAGTCAAGAAGCAGGTTGCCGAATTGCTTGAGAAGGGTTGGATTCGCAACAACAATTCACCTTGGGGAGCTCCAGTTCTTCTAGTAAAGAAGAAAGATGGCACAAGGAGGATGTGCATCGATTATCAAGAATTAAACTGGGTGAATATTAAGAACAAGTACCCGATCCCTCGCATTGGTGAATTATTCGAGCAACTTAGTGGTGCGAGGGTATTCTCGAAGCTGTACTTGTGATCCGGATATCATCAAGTTCGAGTTAAATCAAACGATATTTGTAAGACTGTGTTCCGAACTCGGTATGGACATTATGAGTATTTAGTGATGCAATTCAGAATTGCGAATGCACCGGCGATATTTATGTACTTGATGAACCGAATCTTTCCGCCGTTCTTGGACCAGTTTATAGTGGTGTTCACTGATAATATTCGGGTCTACTCGTGGAGCCTAGAGGAGCATGTTGAACTCTTGAAGACATGTTGAGAGCTTGCATGTTAGATTTTAAGGGTTCGTGAGAGGATCATCTACACTTGGTGGAGTTTTCTTACAATAACAGCTTCCAGGCGACTATTCAGATGGCTCCATTCAAAGGTTTGTATGGTCGCAAATGTCGCTCACCCGTTTGTTGGGATGATGTTAGAGAACGAAGATTGTTGGGACCGGATTTGATCCTGCAAACAGTAGAGAAGGTTATTACTATCCGGAATCACATGAAGGCAACACAAGATCTGCAGAAGAGTTGGGCCGATACATCGAGATGACCCCCAGAGTTCTCTATTGGTGATCTTGTATTCTTGAAGATATCACCGACTAGAGGAGTGATCCGTTTTGGGAGTCGAGGAAATCTTGGTCCTCGATTCGTGGGGCCTTTCGAGATTTTGGAGCGTGTTGGAGAAGTGTCTTATCGATTGGCGTTACCACATTCTTTGGCGAATGTTCATGACATGTTTCATGTATCTCAACTCCGTAAGTATGTTCGAGATAAAACACACGTGTTGGATTATTCGGAGCTGACTGTAAGAGAGGATTTGACCTTTGAGGAACGACCGATGTTGATTGTTGATCGAAGAGAAAAAGATCCTTAAGAACAAGGTTATCCCTCTCGTACTTGTTTCTTGGGGAAATCGCTCGCATGGAGAATCAACTTGGGAACGTGAAGACGAGATTCGACAGAAATTTCCACACCTATTCTTGTAGATTCTTGATTATTTATCTTTTCTTGTTCCTGCAATTTCGAGGACGAAATTCTTTTTGTAGTTGGTTATAATGTAACACCCTAGTTCATTTATACCAGTTTTATTTCAAGTAATTCCTTATTTATGGTATTTTCCTGATTTACTGTGTTTTGGGTGCGGATAGTGTTTTAACATCTATATTTGCATCCGACCCGACCCGCTTGCTTGAAACCAGTCTTGATTCATGTTTATGATTTATCCCGACTTGTTACATGGATTTGTGCACTTTAATGTTGTTTAGTTTTCATACTCGCATTATATCAAGCATCTGCATTTTATATAACATTTAAAGTCAAGTGAAATATTTTAAAAATATATTGCATGGCCTGCCAGATACCCCTAACCCTGTCGTAGCATCCGCGCACCTTGTTCTCGTCTCGTGCAGTGTAACGGACTTGTTTGGATGGCTACACGCACGTGCGTGCGTCCGTTTTTAGGGGTATGCTTTTTCGTTACTTGGAAGTCCTATTTTAGTTTTTGTCGACACCTATATTTTTCGTATTTTAAAACTGGATTTTAGACTTGACCGGGGCATATTTTGGTGTAAGTTTGTATTTACCAGATTATCAAATTTTATTAAATATTTTTATAACAGTTTAACAAATTTAAATAATGAAAAGATTTTAAAATACAATTTAAATCCTAACTAATTACCTGACATTCTCTCTCTCTCTCTCTCTCTCTCTCTCTCTCTCTCTCTCTTTCTCTCTCCTATCGCATTCACTGTACACATCTCGATTCTGGTCACCGCTCTCCTCGCCTACACTCACCTCCATCCTTCTCTTTCTTTCTTTCTTCTCTATTTAACCCCACGAGAAACCCATGCAAGCTTAACCCTAGCCGCCTCCTCTGCCCTCGACGTCGCCCCTTGTCGTCGTCCAACCCTCATCCTCGTCTTCATCTCACCGACCTCCTCCACCATCTCATCGCCATCCCACTTCGCCAACTTCCTCTTCTCCTCTCCTCTCTCCTCTCTATCCCATACAGCCCACATACACAAGAACCCAGAACCCAACTCCAAAACCCGATACCTATGACCTCGCCTACATCTCACCGGAGCTCCGACCACCCTCATCATCGTCTCCATCTCCTCCTCTTCTCGCCTCCTCATCCCCTTGTTTCCACCATCACCTTCTCTCCCCTCTCTTCAAACCATCACCACCCCGACACCACCTTCGCCTGACTGCACCCGACCCCACCTCCGATCCTTATCGTCGTCACCTATTCACCCCGTAGTCACCTCCTAGCCTTCTCCCAACACCCCAGACCTTCTTCCCTGCACAAAAGCCCTCACCCAACTTCTTGAGACCGCAGCCCACTCCCCTCGCCGGCAAACCCCATCGCCGGTGACCCACGACTCATCATCACCCCCTTACAGCCTCCTCTGACCCCAGAACACTATCACGACACCAACCATCCACCCACTTCCTCTCTTCTCTTTCTTCTTCTTCTTCTTGTTCTTCTTGCTTTCTTGATTTCCGTTTTCCGGTCACCCGCCGGAGCCGTACTCGACGCCGACGACCCGAGAGATCCAGTGAACAACCCCAACCTGCGTGGTCATGCTCTTTCCTTTCATGGACCCGTCCCGTGCGCGCGTGTGATTTTGCGACGTTTACCCGACGTCGGACATGCCGTACGCATCCGTCGTGCAATCTAGTTAGGCAAGTTAATCTTGCTACATGCTGTACTACAATATATTGCACCCATTTGAATAATAACATCGTATAATGTTTAGTTATGCATCCCACATTATCATTTTACTGTTTTACCGATTTCGGATATCCATGTGCATCCACATCATTATTTACATATCTAGTTGAATACCATAACACGTTATTTCATATTACTGCTACATTAACACCCCATGCTAGATAATGTGCATCCTATATAGTCATGAAGCTATAGTTGTAACCCCTGATAATTATTTATACATCCATATTTATTTGTGTATCCATACCATTAATTCTGCATAACTAGTTGCACCCCATATTACATTAACTCATATTATTAATACATTAGTACCCCATGCTTGATATTGTGCATCCTACTTAGTCATGATGTAACCCCTGATCGATATTTGTGCATCCATGCTTTTATTGTACATCCGTACTTTCACCATGATTCAATAATTGCTACATTTTGATTATGAGCACCCGCTTGATACCTGTGCACTATTTGACATGACTGATACACCACTACTTGACATGACTTGATACATGTACATTACCTGACATGACCTGATATATCACTACTTGACATATTACCTGATCCTATTTCTAATGCCGACAATCCTGGCATGTTGTCCTGATGGACGTTATTGTTGTCTGCATAGACAAAACCTGTACCGGCTTGATCCTGTGTTGGCATTAGATATCAATTGGCAATACCTGACTTGAATACATAACTTGGGGGTATGGGGAAATCAAGAATGTAACCGAACGTAACTCAAAGGGCTATCATATTGTTTGCCGTTTTTCTGGGCGTTACGGAATACATATTGTTTGTCGTTTTTCCGGGCGTTACGGAATACATATTGTTTGTCGTTTTTCCGGGCGTTATGGAATAATCACCGATGGGTTACGATGAATATTACATTAATTGATTTCGAAGACTTTAGAATAGATAACCCAGTTGCACAGTTTAAATTACTCACTGCATATCACATGTGCTTATACCCTTCATTGTTCCTTATTCGTGATACTGTTATACTCTTATTACTGTTCATACTCATGCATGCATGTCTTGTTACCTCCTGATTGTATTATTGTTGATATTATGACGCACTGACATCTGGGTTTTGCATGGCCCAGATCCTCTCTCCCTGTCGCAGGCCGTTCAGGAGTATTTCAGTCAGCAGGCCGAGCAGTGAGGACCTGTTAGTATTTTAGTTTAGTTTTCTTTCAGCACTTTTATTTCCTATTGTGAACCCGTATTTGGGACGTACTTTCCAGATTGTAACTGTTACTTGGATCTATTGCTTCCGCATATTATTCCCTGACTCGTTTATTCTGGCTCATGGACATGTACTAGATAGTTTATTTTATTTCTACTATTCTTGATATCTCTAGACAACCGTAATATGACTGTAGAGGGATGTTTCCTATCCACAGATAGCATGGTTGGCTCTGTCACGTGCCTATCATAGCGCACTCTGGGAAGCGGGGCGTGACAGTTTATTTGCTTTCTTTTCTTTACTTGCTTTGCTTCTCTTTTCTTTTATTATGTGTAACTAATCTTTCTTTGGTTGTGGTAATGGTGAGGAAATGAGATGAAAGGCTTTGCTTCCTCCTCCTCTTGTTAATGTTTAATGTGCTTTAATATGATTATAAACTTAGTATCGTAACTAGGGTGGGTTGATATGGTATGTTGATTCCATGGTTACTTTGTAACCTCATCACATACCATATTCTCCCCACAAACCCCAGCTTGCAAGCCTAAGGTTAGAATCAATTTGGTGTTAAGTTTGCTAAGTTTGGATGTGGTATTTTGTGATTAAGTGACTTGACAAATCTCTTGGTTTCATATACCATATGCCATCACAAACCCTTAGCAAAGTTAATACTAAAACTATTTGCTCTCACTCGCTACTTTGTGTTTTTGATGTTGTTGTATGCTTGTTAACCCTTATGTTTTGTGTTGATACCTCAAGCTTGAACATATAAACGGTAAGTGAACAAAACGGATTCAATTCGTGTTTTGCGGCGAATATCGGAATTTGATGATTTGTGCTTCGCAACCGCCTTGACAAGTCATGCTTCATGCCGGGATCGATGTAAGGACGGACAACTCATGATCAAGGGAGCGTCGAAGGAATCGTTGCGATTCGACCTTCCGAGCCAAAACCACAACCACTTCTTTCTTATCTTCTTTCTTTGTTTTCTTGTTTTCATATTCTTTCTATTTTTAGTGACAAACCAACCAATTCGTTATTTGTTGAACCTTAAACAACTAGACCTAATACACAATTCCCTGCGGATCGACCCGTACTTACTGGCTTGCTACAACACGCCGTGCACTTACGGTTTATAAATTTTAAAACGAGAACGATCTCGCGTGCGCAATCCATTTCCTTAAAATCATATCTGTTTCCAAAACATACGCATTTGCACGCGCGGGTGAATTACCAACACTAATTCCGTGCCCACCAGACTCAAGGAATAAGCTTTCGTACATGTTCAACACCTTGATCAAGCTCGGGAACTGATGTTGGACAGCATTCTCCGGAGTAAGACCTATTACCACTGATTTGGTGGCAAAGATATACTCGTCAGGGGGAAGTATCTCCTCATAATGTTCCCCTCTGACGGGTAATCCGGATATCTCCGCAAACTCCTCCAATGAGATTGAAACCTCCCAATCTGATAAGAGAAATGTGTGGGTCTGGATGTTCCATTGTTCCAAAAAAGATTTGACCCACCACACATGAGGAGTGTGGTAGTGAAAAAAGGACGCATAGATTGCGGGATACAACCCGGTCTTCAATAGCAGCGATTTCTGGGCCGACAGGATATATCGGGCCCACTGTAGATATCCAACCGAATGAAGATGAGTCATTCCTATCATGTAAACTTGCCCCTAAGGACGCAACTCTCCTTGGCATATACGTCGCCCTAAAATGTTCAGGGCCATCGACGGCTACACTGGTATTGATGTCATGGAAGGCTGAATACGACCTTCCGAGGTCCAATTGACCTCTTCCACTGTGTAAGTTACCAGTGGCGAATCAGCATAATGGATCGCCGGGATTGGTTCCGAAGGCACTGCGCAAGTAAAACTACGCCGACCGCGGATAATTTGATTGTACCATGACCCCCACAGATGAAGAGACTTTTGCTCTGGGTCATAATCCCGGATAAGTGCGAAGACTTCCCGATCTGTAGGTGCATCGGCGAAAGCACTCTCCAAGCGATCCGAAAGGGAAGGAGGAATCGGAAGCCATAGTACCTGCATACAAAAAAAGAGGAGGGGTTAATTATCGACACAATGTTCAAGATTTTAACATTTTTTATTACACCAAAAATTGTACTGCATGGTAAAAGTCACTACGGTTCAAAGGGAAAGGGACGAGGGGCCCCCAAAATCAAGATAACACCTCCATCAATGATGAGGCAAGCACCCATTGTAAGAATCCAAAAGGATTCTCATTTAATGAGAAAATCTCATTGAACTGTGGAGTTAAACTCCCTCGAGAAATGTGTTCTGCAAACAAATTTTAAAATCTGCCAAAAAAAAGAATTCTAAAAGGAAATAAAATTCCCAAAAGAATTTCTTTTAAAGAAATCTTTCTCAGAGTCGAGCTCTGTTGAACAATGGGATAAAATCCCAGAGATCTGCTCAAGAAATGGAATTAAATTCCAAATAACCTTCAAAAACTCAAAGTTAATAATAACAGGGTAAAAACCCTAAAGATTCTCTAAGACTTATGGTCTACTCAAGTAAAAGTTTTAGATCTCTAAGAGATAATTACGGAAGAAGAGCAAAGCTCTGTTAATGGGTTAAAAAACCCTAGAACGTGAAGAGATTCTTTCAAAAGTTCCTTCAGGAGTTAAAACATGGTCATGATTCTTACCAATTTTGACAGAGTTCTAACTCTGAAAAAGTTTCTTTGAACAGAGATCTAAGCTCTGAAAAGAGAATTAAATTCTCAAGAAAGGAAGGAGACTAAAGAAGATAAACAGCAGTCATCTTAAGGGCCAAAGGCCCTATTTATAAAAGCATAAGGAGACGGTTCAACTCCTCAGGAGATCGAACGGTGGAAAAGATTTCACCGTTGCACTCACGTATGAGCCACGTAAGCGCAACGGTGGGAGGGAATTTGTTCCCCAATAAAAGAGCAAAGCTCTGTTCAAATTAATGAGGCAGCGCCTCACGTGCCTTCCAAAAGGACGCCAGCACCGATAGGATCAAATCCTATGGTGGCGCCTCACGTGCTCCTCATGCGGGCGCCAGTGTGCAAAGCACAAAAGAATCTATTAGATTAAATAAGAGTTAAAACTCTCATATAGCGATGTATGTGCTCTTCACGCGGGCGCCATTATCCAAAGCACAAAAGAATCTATTAAATTAAGCGAGAGTAAAAAGTCTCAGGTAGCGCCCACATGCACAACACGTGAGCGCCGGCATCCAGATAGAATTAAATTCTATTCTCGGTTAAAGAGAGCCGTTGGATCAAAGATCCAACGGAGAAGATAAATCATCAAGATACAAAATTAAATTCTATGGGGAGAAAACATTCCCCAAATCTTTCTAAAACAAGAAAGATAACTTCGGTTGGATCATAGAATAAAATTCTATGCCTTCTGTAAAACAGAGAACCCTTGGATTAAAAATCCAATGGTGATTAAAAAATCACCATTTCATAGAGTAAAACTTTGCATATGGGAAAATATTTCCCCAATCTTGTTAAAAACAAGAAAATATGTTCTGTAAAACAGAAACCCTTGGATCAAAAAATCCAATGGTGGGTAAAATTCCCCAAATCAATTGGAATCTCTCAATGAGAGATTTCCTCCAGACTAATTAACAAATTTGCCTTTACTATATAAAGGACCAAAGACTTCAAGTCTGACACACAGAGTAAAAGGAGGAACACCCCTATAAGCTTCTAAAAAAAGAAAAAAGAACAGAAAGCTTCAAAAGGAACCGAGAATTAAATTCTCAAAGAAGATGATCTCCCTCTTCAAAACCCTAGGTAAATAAAAAAAATAGAGATCAAAACATCTCATTTTACCATTTGAAGGGTTTAACTCTTTCTTAAAAGAACTTAATTCTTTCTCTGGATCTGAAATCCACAAGGCAAGTATCCCACAAGTTGAGAATTTAATTCTCATCAAGAAGAACTTGTTCTTCAGAATCAAAAATTCAGAAAAGAACTAGAAATTTAATTCCTCAAAATAAAAGCATATAAGAGAAACCTAGTTCTCATAAAAAAACTTTGTTCTTAAAAATGAAGCTTGATCCTAGATCTGCAAAACAAAGATCGTAGTGATCATTAATGGGCAAAAATTCTATCAACAGAGGAGAAAAGAACCCAGCTCCCAGCGCCCCACGTGCTCCTCACATGGGCGCCACAGAAGAGAAGAGTGCTTAGCACTCACTAGGCAGCGCCTAGCACCCAGCGCCGCACGTGCTCCTCATGTGGGCGCCACAGAAGGGAAGAGTGCTTAGCACTCGCTAAGCAGCGCCCAGCTCCTCACGTGGGCGCCACAGAAGGGAAGAGTGCTTAGCACTCACTAGGCAGCGTCCAGCGCCTCACGTGCTCCCCACGTGTGCACCGTAAAAGAGAAGAAAAAAGTGCTTAGCACTCCACAAGCAGCCCAAAGTGGCTGAGTGTTCAACACTCATTAGGCAGCGCCCAGCGCCTCACGTGCTCCCTACGTGGACGCCATAAAGAGTGCCTAACACTTCATATAAAGACAAAATGAGTAAATTGTTCAACACTTATTGGGCAATCCTCATGACTGAAGGCTTCACATGATCATATGTGGGCGTCAGAACTCATATAAGTGCTCATCACTTTTTGCATAAAAAAATGGACTGAATAAATAGAGCCCAAACAAGTGATTATCACTTTTTTTTTTAAAAAAAGGGGAGACCAAGCAGACCAAAGCCCAAATTGGCTAGATTGCTGAAGTCTTGCAACTGAGTCCAAATGCTCTGTTGCTGGGTCTTAAATAAAGGAGATCCTAAAACGTTGTTGAGTGGATCTTAGTCTCAGATGGGACTAATGTATCCTTAACAAAAAACAAATCGAGCCCATGCGCTTTCGATTTCCAAGGTCTCAAATATGACCCAGAATTCTTGAGGCTAAAATAACCCCCTCAAACATAGGATCCGATTTAAGGGTACATCTCTTCACACCTCTGATATATGTCATTGTAATTTCTCAACGTCTTCAGAGAAGTGGCGGTCCTGACAACCAATAACTCCTTTTGATGCACTTTCAAATTAACGTGCACACTTCAAATCGGGTCGCGCCCGAAATTGGGCACATTCCCTATCACCATCGTTCACACTTCCACGTAACAAATACACGTGTGCACAAGTTGAATGGTGGACCAAAATGTCCTTAAACTAATATTCGCCCCCAAATACGGAGATAAAAGACCGAAACGTCTTTAAACTAACCTTTCGCCTCAAACACGGCGATAATAGACCATGACGTCTTTAAACTAAAACAAACTGAGCCTCAACTGCTCATTTAAATTTAAGTCGATCTTAATTTCAAACCCGATTAACGGTCCATAAATCAACCCAAACCCAAATCTAATATATACGGATTTAGACTAACCCGCGCCCTATGGGTGATGACATAAACCAGTCTCCGTATATAATCCACGGGCAACCAAAATAAAATAAACATAACACGATACCAAGTGAATTACTGGAGAAGGAGAAAGTGGTAATCGCGTTACGGTTACGTAATTAACTGCAGGGGCTTGCGCCTGTAGGGAAGAGCGTCCCCACAATAAAAAAACCCTCTCAAAAATGAGGGGGAATCTGACGAAATCTGCTACAACGGCCGCATCCATCCAAACCTCCGATATACGGTGTCATAAATCAACTTAGTATCTCCGAAGAGGTGGACGGATAAAACCAAATAGTATCTGCCCCTAAATTTAGGCCAGATGTCCCAACGTCCCGGTCCGTCTTCCGGCGGTGAACAGATTGATCGTTTGCGAAAGAATTGTTTTTGTAAAGTAACCGCAATCAAGACGGTGTCGCTATTAGCTAGCCGCGATGAGTACGGGTCATCCGCAAGGAAACGTGAAATCTTTTCTTATTTTAGACGAGTTGATGAAAGATGGGTGATTGTTTGTCATTATATTTTAAAACGGATATAAAATTTATAAAGAAAAGGCTTGTAGGGTTCATAGAACTTAGTAATAATGGATGAAAGATTAAAAATGACTCTTTTATATTTTAATAGTTTAAAACTAGATCAATAGTGATCAATGTAGATTAAGGTTCTTGGAAGAAACTAGGGTTTCCCCAATATTAACCCTTGTCCTTTCATTGATCTCTATTCATGTCTAGCCCTTAACAAAACAAGTGTTAAACCAATTTCAAATTGTGATCGTGACTATCAATAAATTGGTAGCACGCCCGATAAGAAGGCTAACATTTATTTTGCTAAAGTTTATAAACTTTAAAATGTATAAAAGAAGTTAAAAGATTTTCTCGTCCATTATTCTACCCTATCCTACAAACCCTAGCAAGTTAGGAATTACTTGCTCATGGTTAAGTTAGAAAAGAGGATGAAGGTAAATAAAAGCATAATGAAGATGCAGAAAAGTAAGTGCAGAAAATAATTGCGGAAAATAAATGCAAAGAGAATTAAAACTAAAAACTATTCTTATTAATCAACTATTGCATACAACGTTTCTCCTTAGAAAGTAGATTACAAGAACCCTAGTTTGCTCTAGATTTCTCTCTTGTTGGGGGTAGATAAATAAATGATGATCACTCGGATACGTGGATCTCTTGATCTTTTCAGTGATGATTTTGAATGTAAAACTCTCAGTCCTTTATATAGTCCTTGAAACTAGAAACTCTAGATTCCATCTGAGAATATATGTTGTAACGATCCAAGCCACAAAATATCGCATCCAACGGCTACCAATGAGCCGCGGATCCGCCGCATTTCCCCCTATTTGGCCGCCCTTCCGCCGCAACTTGGTAGAATCAGGATTTAGGATTTCTTCTGGTCTCTTGTGTTGACATGTGGAGATCCTTTTGATGTCTAGATCCTGAAAATAATACTCTGAGTCTCTGCCATTGCTAGATCTCTCGATTTGCTTCTAAACTTTGGCAGATTCGGTTTTGATATCCCGATTTGATTTGGATCTCTTGCTTGGATTCCAGACCTGAGCTAATATCTGCACAATATCTCAAATCAAAGTGTTAGTAGCATTTGGTATTTTTGAGATATTATCCTTACCATTTTATATGATATTAAATCTTAAGAATATTAAATAAGAATATTTGATATGATATGCATATTTTAATTACTAATATTTCATTTAAATATTATATGCATATATTTTTCTCATTATATTAATTATAATGTAGAAACATATGATAATAAACTTTTTACAAATAAACCCTCATATGTTCTATATTTACAATAAACACATTTTAGTACATAACAATAGTAGGGAAAATATTCATTCAAATGTGCAATATTTTAGACTAATCAAATACCCCCAAACTTAACTTTAATCGTCCCGAGCAAACTAGTTATTAAAAAGCAAAACCAAACTAGCACACTTTCATAAGCAACACGATTGCACTTAGCACGTGCAACAAGACTTTAAACCTCTAGGTGTCCTTAGTAGGAGGAGTATTGTCTACTGAGAATTTTCAGCGGATTACACCCACAAAATCGCATAATAAAAGAAAGAAAATGAAAGTTGCATATAAAGATAAGGAACATATACAAGAAAGAACTTGAAAATAAGAGTTTCAAACTATACTAGCTTTTTAGTTGTCATGAGCCCTATCTTAATGGTCGTGAAAAGATGTCAGAAATCACCCCATTCCTCAATAAAACATCGTCTTTAGTCTTCATCCCTACCTTTCTTCAAAATATCGATCATATACCCCTACGTGTGTGTAAAAAACATCTCTAAACTTAGAGAATTCAATTCAAGTTATCATACTCTTGTCCATCTTCCTTAGTACTTTTTAGTCGGTGAATATTTTCGGATGGAATTGCTGACACATTCTTCATGCGACCGTTAATACTTCTTGAAGTACTAACCAACCGATTACCAAATGTGCTCACTCATTAAAGTGTAATTAGCAATATCCTAGTCTTGCAACACCTAAGGCTTAGCAGTGGCTCCCAAATCAGTTGGTCTAAGGCACTAGGTGATAAGGCACTCTCGCTATATTTTTTATGCTGCCTTAAGTAATTACAAAACCAGTGTTCATTTTTCTTTACCATTTATTTTTTATGTGTCATTTATATTTTTTGATTTATATATTTTTTTCATACTAATGCTTTTAGACAAGAGCATTTCAGGTATCCTCTACTATCCAAAGTTTCAAGATGTGTGCAAGTGCGTATAGTAGGGTATCGACGTTCAGATATTTGGACTTAAGAATATGGACTATTTTTCAGACTTATTTCTATCCTCGGATTAGTAATTTCCTTCATCTTACTAACTCTTGGGACAACAGCTCATGACTACCTATTACTAGGTTCGTTTTAAAACATCTGATTGTCTTGCTTTTCTAAAATTTCTTCCTATCTTTCATATGTATTTTTCACTTTCTAATTTTTATTATAAAAAAAATTTAGTGCTTTTATTTAGTATAATTCAAAATGATGTGTGAATAAGCACAAATCTCCCCCAAACCTATTTGCAGTATTGTTCTCACTGATGTCACCTTTTAAGCTCAAATCCTGTAGACTTGGAAGGAAAAGTCCTTAATTATTAGGAAAATGGGACAAAATTTAATGATAGTAAAATCCTCCACCAAACTTATTTGTGGCTCACAATTGTGTAAAAATTTGTTTTTCTTTTAAGAGCCAAAATAATTTTCTCCCCCCCCCCAAACTTAATTAAAATTGTGTTTTAAGCATTTAAAATCATAAGAGGAGGTAAAACTATTAGTATATATAAAGCTTTTACAAAGACCAAAAGTCAACACCAACCATTCGAATATTTTATCAATGTGACACCATTGTTGGTAGAAGATCATGTTACATATAGACGTGAAGAAGTGGGGTGGAGATAAGAGGTGTGATTGAACAGGTTTACGTCTCGGTTGATAGAGATGAAACAATGATGGTAGATGAAAACGAGAATTTGAAAGATAAAGAGTATATTCGCATTCTCATACTAGATAAGAAGAAGGGGTGGCGGTTCAACTTCTTTGGGTGGAGGTTGATTCATCACAACATCCATGTTTTTTAAGAATGCGAGTTCATCGACAAATATGTCTTCAAAACTTCCATCGATATTCCGAATGATAATCTTATCGGAAAGAAAGGTATGATATTCGGATAGCTCGACTAAATCATTCGACAAGTCAAAAAATTCAGACTTGGGTGTGGACTTGTCGACAGAAGGGTCTTCACGTGTATAATAAATAGCAAGATCAAACAATGATGCACTAGTGGCATCGAGATTAATATCGTGAAGCTCCTCAAATTCTCAACTGTCGACAGAGCATACATCAACTATATGAGCATAGGGTTCGGAGCGTTGACTTCCTAACTTGTAGATGTTAAGCTCAATTGTCATCTTCCCAAAGGACATGTTCATTGAACCGTTACGACAATTGATTATCGCGTTGGAAGATGATAGAAAAGGACGACCTAGAATCACCGAAATTTGGTTTCATGGGTTTGCTACAGGCTGTGTATCTATAACTATAAAGTTCACATGGAATATAAATTCCCCGATTTTGATTAACACGTCCTCTAGCTTACCCCTCGGTTAGGTGATAGATCGATTGGCCATCTAGAGACTGCAGTGCGCAGGTTTTAACTCTCCTATATCTAATTGCTCATAAATAAAATACGGAAGCAAGTTAACACTAGTACCTAAATCCAGTAGAGCACTATTGATATTTTTACCTCCAATGGTTATAGATATTGTAAGACAAACGGGGTCCTTACGTTTCGTGGGCACCAATTGGATAAGAGAATTGCTCATATTACTCACTAAGAAAACTTTTTTAGGCACTTGAATTTTCCTTTTCGTAATGCACAAGTCCTTTAAAATTTTCGTATAGAAAGAAACTTGTTTGATAGCATCTAAGAGAGGAATATTTATATTAACTTGCTTAAAAATTTTCACAATCTTCTCCATTTGGGAACTTGGTCTGTTGGCCCTTAACCTGTTTGGAAAAGGAGCTTTATCAATAAGGGTTGGATCCAACTTTTGAGCAGAAATTTGTGGGGGTAGAATTGATCCCAAAATTGGATTTGGGATGGTCGTCGATGGTAATTCCTTCAAGGAAGTGGGCTGAGGGTTTGAGCCTAGTGTAAAACAGAGAATAGGCTCGGATGAAGATGGTGGACTAGACGATGTAGGAGTAAAAGTAGTAGCCAGGGTTTCATTAATGTCATCAACTTCAACTTGTTCACCAACTTTGTTATCCAGCACTCTTCCCGATCTCAACGTAGTTACGGTACTCACATTATGATTTTGAAGGATGAGATTTACACTTTGTAAATGGTCGGGATTTGGTAGAGGTTGAGATGGAAGTCTCCCTTTCTCTCTCTCACTCATCGTGGCATTTAACTATACAATTTATGCTTCTATCGATTTTATGCTTTCACCGTGGGAAACAGTGTGTTGCACTAACGTTTGGATAGAAGAAGTTAAATTAGCCATCGTTTGTGTGGATTGTTTAATAAACGTTTCCAAACTTCTTTCGAGTGCGGAGATTGTATCGGTACCGGCCATTGGACTATTAGTCTATGATTGGAAAGGATTATTATAAGGAGCAACATTGTTGGCCGGATTTTGAAAAGATTGCGATTGAAAGGGCTGCTGAATTTGTTGTTGTGGCTGTTGTTGCTGTAGGGGAAGCCTTTGATAGTTATTTTGGTTTTGGAACTGATTTTGAGTTTGGGTTTGGTTTTGGTTCCAAGGAAACTTAGGATGATTCCTCCATCCCTGATTAAATGTGGATGAATAAGGATCGTTTCTAGGTCATTGCTGAAAAATAGCATTGGTTTGTTCGTGACCTTGAGACGGAGAATTCAAAAGACATTCTTCTGTTAAATGTGATGGTTCAAAACAACAACCACACACGGTTTTGGGGAGCAAAACTTAGTTTAGGGAGGCTGAAGAGAATTTGTGTTCATAGCTTCGAGTTTCTTTTGCATCGCAGTAATTTCGGCTTTCACCGCAATGGAAGTGTAGAGCTGATGGATACCTATCCTAGATGAAGATGATGATGGTCTAGTGCTCTCCCACTGTAATGTTTGTTCGGCGAGATCTTCCAGAAATTGCCATGCTTCGCCATCGTCTTTTGACATGAAATAAAATTGACAAATGGTTGCAAGCATTTATTTTGTGGCTGGATAACACCCTCATATATAATTCAGAAAAGTTTCCATCTATCGATTCTGTGATGAGGGCATTGCACAAGAAGATTTTTAAACCGTTCAAAGCATTTCCAAAAGGGTTCGTTGGGAAGTTGGGCAAACTGGTTAATCTCACTTCGAATACGGGCAGTCTTATGATGATGATAGAATTTCTTAAGGAATGCTATAACGAATTCATTTGATTTACCGATAGAATGTGTGGCGGTGCTATAGAGCCACTTTTCTGCTAAATCAGATAAAGTAAAAGGGAGAAGACGTAATCGCAGTGCATCCCCTGAAAGTTGGGTTGTACTCATCATAGCACATACGTTTTTGAATTTGGCTATAAAAACGTATGTGTCTTCGGATTCAAGCCCGTGAAATTTGGGCAACAAGTTAATGAAGTGGGGTTTAATTTCAAAATTATCCCCATTGGCTATTGGAAAAGACAGACAAGTAGGAAAGGGTCCACGTATGGGGTAGTATCTTTCTTGGAGAGAGATGCACGGTGGATTCTGCGCACCTACGGGTGGTGGCAGGGTGGCGTCATTAAATCTCGATGGAGATCCGTCTATCTCGGGAGATGTGGTAGGTCGAAGAGAAATAGAAGATAATGAAGCACCGACTTCAGAGTCGATAGCAAAATCACGGACAAGATGGGCACTAGAATCCACTAAGTGGGTTTAGTGCACATGGCAGCGTGTATGAGAACAATTTTAAGAAGGTTTGTTTTGATAAAATAGTCGGACTTGAGGCTTGACTCAACAAATCACAAAATGCACAATTAATCCCTAGAACTAGGATCTCCTAGGTCACTAAACCGCTCCTAAACTTCCAAAGGACAAGTCGTAGGATCAATACTCTACCACTTCCTTATCAATCTTGTGGCCAGGTAAGTGCCAGATAAGTAGGAGGTATCCGCTATATGAATCACCGAAATAGCGGGCTTAATTACGTAACCACTTTTCTTAGTCACACTTGTCTTAGACACCACAAGAAAAATGCGGATAAACAATAGATTACCCACGACCTTCCTCTGTCCTAATTGAGCGCGAATATCCTTAGGGGCTAGGTATAGATAATTTTTAATTAATGTAGGGTGAGAGTATGCTCGTTTGTGATTTGTGGGGCCTAAGAAGGGTGATGAAATCACCACCTAATCTGAATTTAGGTTTATTGCCCTTTAAAGTCCGGTTTAAATATGCAAAAACAAACCGAAATCAAAACACACAAAAATATTTTTGAGCGGCGATATTTGCAAAGAATCATGCAGGTAAAATTAGATTATTAGAGCTTTAGAGGAGAGAGAAAGATATTAGGAAAACACCTGAAGATTTTGGGGGCCCAAACCTATCAATGTGACGCAGTTCCGCCGCCAAACCCACAACTTTGCCGCAGTTCCGCCACAATTTTGGAGGTTCTGCTAATTTTTCCTTCAGAGAACCCCTATGCTCCTTTGATCCAAGTTGGAAGTCTCTGAATCTCTGTTTTCTTGCTCCAGGTACTACAGATTTCCTTGCAAAGATCGCACAATAATCGTTATAAACACAAGATGTGGTTTTAGTTCTCTTTTATTTTATGGTTGCTGGATTTTATAAGAAATCAACCGGAATAACAAGAAAAAAATTACGACTGTCTCCACGACAACGGCGCCATTTGATTGGTCGTATGCGAAAGAAGTGTTTTTGTAAAGTAACCGCAATCAAGACGGTATCGCTGGTAGCTAGCCGCGATGAGTACGGGTCGTCTGCAGGAAAGCATGAACTCTTTTCTTATTTTAGACGAGTTGATGAAAGATGGATGATTGTTTGTCGTTATACTTTAAAAAAGATATAAAATTTATAAAGAAAGGGCTTGTAGGGTTCATAGGACTTAGTAGTAATGGATGAATAATTAAAAATGACTCTTTTATCTTTTAATAGTTTAAAACTAGATCGATAGTGATGAATGTAGATTAGGGTTCTTGGAAGAAACTAGGGTTTCCCCACTATTAACCCTTGTCCTTTCATTGATCTCTATTCATGTCTAGACCTTGAAAAAATAAGTGTTAAACCAATCTTAAATAGTGGTTGTGACTATCAATAAATTGGTAGCGCACTCGATAAGAAGGTTAACATTTATTTTGCTAAAATTTATAAACTTTAAAATGTATAAAAGAAGCTAAAAGATTTTCCCCTCCATTGTTCTACTCTATCCTACAAACCCTAGTAAGCTTGGAATTACTCAATCATGGTTAAGTTAGAAGAGAAGATGAGGTAAATGAAAGCATAATGAAAATGCAGAAAAATAATTGTAGAAAGTAAATGTGGAAAATAAATGCAAAGAGAATTAAAACTAAACAACTTTTAATAATCAACTATTGCATACAACTTTTCTCCTTAGAAAGTAGATTACAAGAACCCTAGTTTGCTCTAAATCTCTCTCTTATTGGAGGTAGATGAATAGATGATGATCACTAGGATACATGAATCTCTTGGATCTCTTGATCTCTTCGGTGATGATTTTGAATGTAAAGCTCCGAAGGGAGATAGTGCATCAAGCTATTCGTAAGGGCCAACTTCTAATCCTCTGAGCTACAGGCCCCACCCCGTCGGTCCTTTATATAGTCCTTGAAACAAGAAACCTTAGATTCCATCTGAGAATATATGTTGTTACAATCCAAGACACAAAATATCACATCCAATGGCTACCAATGAGCTTCGGATCCGCCGTGTTTCCCCCTGTTTGGCCGCCCTTTCGCCGCAACTTGGTGGAATCAGGATTTAGGATTTCTTCTGGTCTCTTGTGTTGACATGTGGAGATCCTTTTGATGTCTAGATCCTGAAAATAATATTCTGAGTCTCTGTCGTTGCTAGATCTCTCGATTTGCTTCTAAAATTTGGCTGATTCGGTTTCGATATCCCGATTTGACTTGGATCTCTTTTTTGGATTCCAGACCAGAGCTAATATCTGCATAATATCTCAAATCAAAGTGTTAGTAGCATTTGGTATTTTTGAGATAATATCCTAACCATTTTATATGATATTAAATCTTAAGAATATTGAATAAAACTATTTGATATGATATGCATATTTTAGTTACTAATATTTTATTTAAATATTATATGCATATATTTTCCCTCATTATGTTAATTATAATGTAGAAATATATGATAATAAACTTTTTATAAATAAACCCTCATATGTTCTATATTTACAATAAACACCTTTTAGTACTTAACAATAGTAGGGAAAATATTCATTCAAATATGCAATTTTTTAGACTAATCAGGTAAGGACGTACGTGATTGTCGACCCCCTTTCGACAAGTACCTGAGTAGCCGTTACATATAGCTAGTGTCGTTGACGTGCTTGCGGTTAAACTCACTGCCAGCGTATTGTCGAGTCTTTAGAGTCCCACACAGAAGGTTTTCCCAGTTCAGGCGACAGATGTAGGAGCCGTACGGTGGTACGTGCAGGGATCCGATTAAATACGTGTATGCAATACGCGAATTTTAATCGGACGGATGATAATACTAGCCGGCTTAGGATTAAGCCGGATTATTAAATCAGGTTTTGATTTAATAATTTATATATGTATTTTGATATATATATTTTGGTATTATTGTTCACTATTTATTTTCTCTCTTTGATGCTATCCGTATTTTTATACAGATACACGTATATGTAGCGATACATATACCAGGTGAAGTATTCCGTATTTATACGGGAATTCTTCTAGAAGAAGGACACCTCATATTTGATTTTCCTTTTTAGAAAATTAAATGGGAAATGAGATGTAAAGTGAGGTTTTAAATGAAGCATGGTTGCATATATGTAGAATGGTATGTCTTTAGAAATTATTGTTGATTTGATTGGGTTCATTATTGAACCATGGTTGATAAATGCAAAGCCATCCATTCTTTGTTTCACTTGATGATTCTCTTTATGCTCTATGAGCTTCATGCTTCATCATCACCTCATCTTCTCCTTCTTCTTCCTTCTCTTGCTCTCATGAGCTTGAGAAAAATAGAGAAAAAATTTTAGTGAAGCATTTCTACAACACTGACCATCCAAATCTAGCGAGTTTGGATCGTCGGTTAGAGCCTCCTCCGCATTCCCTTGGGTGGATCGTCTTCGGCAAGGGTGGTCGATTCTCAAGCGCGATCCTGGCGGTTACAAGCTTGGAGGGGTCTGCCACAATTAGGTGGACACACGATAAAAGTTGTATTTTCTTAACATCTAGCACTTGTAGATTAGCTAGTTTAGGTCTATGGTTCGAATCCTAAGTCATACGGGAGTCCGATGCTCGGTAGAATTTTTTGTTTTCGCTTTCTCCTCGGCCGCGGTTTCTGCGGCGCGGGCACTGGATCCCAACACCTTTTATAATCTCAGGCTCAAGTAGGCTTTTCCACTTGATCGTCAGGCATGTTTGTAGATTTTTCAGCATTCTTTTGGTTTTTGTCGAAGAAATACTTCCTATGAAGCTTCTTCCATGAGCGAGCAGGATGCCCCCTGCGTATCCACTTTCTTGGGAGCATGCTTTTGGGGAGGATCTATCCTCCAATTATCTGACAGTGTGAATTTTCTCTGCTGATATTGGTCCTCGACCCAGCTTTTGAAAACGTAGCAGTTATCAATTGGATGGCTTACTACCCGATGATAGGGGCAGTAGCTAGGGCTGTTAACATCACCAGCTTATGCAGGTTGCCGCAGCTCTGGCAACATTATCAAATTATTTCGCATAGCCGGCTCAAACAATCTCCTCGTCTTATCGCGAGGGAAGCAATATGCACATCCCATCCTTTCTTCTAAGGCAGGCGTATACGGCCGTTGTTTTGGCGGACAGCTGCTTTCAGACCACTCGATTATTGCTATATATAGACAACAAAGGTTGCGTTTCCCTTGCCCTTATTATTTTGGGGATCCTTTCCTGAAGAGGAACTACCATGACCCATCTGATCCATCTGGGCCAGTTTATCAATCAGCGCCTGGAACATGGTGGGCTTGAAGAAAGTCATAAATTGGGATACGGTCGATTGTGGATCGATAGTCCCAATAAATATCCCCACAGCTGGAGACTCCTCAATGTGTTGTTCTCATTTGAACCATAAGTTCTGCCATCGGATCGTGTATTGGACCCATGTTTCCCCTAGCTTGATCCTGGAATTGATCAGCGCAGTGATTTGAGTGCGCTCACTCGCATTGGCAAACCTTTATGTGAATAGAAGCTCCATCTCAAAGAAGGTTTTTATGGAGTCGTTTGGGAGCTCCAAGTACCATTCGAAAGCTGTTTCTAATAAGCTGTCGACGAATTGGTGAAGCAGTAGTTTGTCATCGCCTCTGGTATTGCCACACAGAGCTCTAAACTGTGCAACGTGTCGATGATGATTACCCGTTTCTTTATATACGTGGAACTTCGGGATCGTATATCCTGGTGGGTATTTCATTTGTTCGTACCAGGCCGGATATAATCGCCCAGTTTTGATGAGCTGATTTGCAACTTCATTGACTTGATAGGCTTTGATTTATTGAGCGATATAGTCATCCAATGATACCTTGGAGATCGTTTCCTCCTTGACCGTTGATAGGGCCTGGGGAGGATTTGACATTTCCCCTTTATCATCTTCAATAATCACCGGAGGTTCATCAGTCGGTGGTTTTGGTTAGATCATCATCCCAACCATGTCTTGAAATAGAAGAGTCATCTGCTTTTATATTAGCAACCTGCTCTGCCGCTTCCCTATCTTTTTTTTCAAGCACCCATCGCAAGAACTCGGTATCGGTTTCCTGTTCTTAATGCTCTTCCGTCTCTTTATCCGGACATTCTTTAGGTCCGGTAAGCACTGTCATCTTAGAGCTTCTGTTGTTGCTCCTGAGCTTTCATCAGTGACCGAGTTTGCGGTCTGTGAGTAATGGAAGCCCCGCTCTCCTCTTTACTACTAGTCATATAGACTGTGTATATGGTTATGCCCCCAGACTTGGGGCTTTTGGAGCTCTCGCCTTTGGATTTTTCCTCTAGTGATAAAATATTCTCCGGCCTCACTCTTTTGCAAGAGGTTGTAGTAGGAGGAATCGTTATGACAGGTACCTCTTTTCGAGAAGTCCCCTGCTGCATGGTAGAGGAATAATCATTTTTTTGTCGAACCTTGGATTTCTTCGGTCGACGAGAATAGTTTTCATCAAGAACAGAGTCCTGGACTTTCCTCCAGACTCTATGAATTTGTGAAGAGAGTCTTTGATAAGACTGCTCCGGCTTCGACCACGTTGGAGCTTCTGCGGGAGGAGGTGATCTCTTCAATACCGCCATGGGGGAGTTTTTGCAAACCCATCTAAGCGGTTCAAAGTTGTTCTCAGTTGGAACAGCAGCATCAATAGCCACCGCAAGAGTTGATGGGGTAAGTCAGGAAGGTGAACTGCCCCCAACTTGTCTCACTTGGCGCCAATGGTGACGTCGAGCATGTATTGTATTGGGAATCATATCAGTATTAGAGGCGCCCTCATCATGCCCTAGGTATTTCTTGGGGGCTTCGCCTGGTGTCAGCCTATGGAAAACTAACGTCGTTGGTGGAGCCGGAGCAGAATTGGTTAGCCTGTTGAAGACCAACCATCTTGGTGGTGTAGCACTCTTGTTGGTTTCACGCAGGGCAGGAACGGGAGGAGTCAGCCTTATAGGGGCAACCCTCTTAGGGATCATAGGCTTCTTCATAGGGCCCATGGAGCTTTTCTTCAGACTGTTGAAGACTGAAACTTCAGGGTTGGATGGCGTATCGGTGGGGACCGCCATGGTAGCTAGCCGATTGAAAAAGAACTTCCGCGGAGCTTCCTCTTTTGGCATTAGAGCGCCAAACCTCAAGGATGGGAACATAGTCCCAAAGAACAATCCAGCGGTCGCTTGAGAGACTTGTCCTGCTAGCATGGAAAATATGGAGGCCGCATTGGGCCCGTAAGTGATCCTTTCGGATGGGATGGAGTGAGAGTTGCTATTTCAAGAAGTGAAGTTGAAGGCCATTAAGTCTGCACATAGGTGAAACACCAATTTCAGAATCTCAAATCCAAGGACAGCCATGAACATAGCAAACCATGGATTTGTTTGCGAAACACGACACGGGAAGTGTGGAGTGGAAAGAGGATGACGTCCCACCGGGCGTGCTGGATTCTGTTTACCGCCGAAAACAAAGACGAACTGGGATTTAACGTCTTTCCTGAATTTAGGGACAGCTACTATTTAGAACATATCCATCCATCTCTCTAAAGATGCCAAGTTGATTTATGGCACCGTATATCGGAGGTTTGGACAGATATGACCAATGTAGCGTGACTTTATCATATTGCCCCTCTTTGAGGGGTTTTTGATTATGGGGGCGCTCTTCCCTACGGCGCAAGCCCCTGCAGTTAATTACGCTATCGCGCTGCGATAACAGCTTTCACCTGCTCCAGTAGGTCACTTCATGTCGTGTTATATATATTGTTTATTATGGTTGCCCATGGATTGTATACGGAGACTGGTTTATGTCGTCGCCCGTAGGGCACAGATTAGTCTCAATCCTTATATATTAGATTTGGGTTTGAAACTAGGTCATATATTCCATTGGTTCAGAGGTTTAAGGATCGTTAATCTTGCTTTAGATTAAGAATGTCTTAAACATATGAGCGTATGGAATAAGGATACGTTAGTCTTACATAAGACTAAGATCAACTTATAAGTACAGTTAAGGATCATTAATCTTCTTTTAAATTAAGAGTAACTTAACAGGGGTGAGCATATGGGCTCGGTTACAATGAGCAATATAAGCTCAAGGAGTTTAAACTTCAGAGACTCAACCAATTTTAAGCTCAGTCTTCGTCTTTTATTTTACCCAGCAATGCTAAGCACTTAGTTATTTAGACTACGGATAAAATATCCAGATCATGCTCTGGCGTTCATGTGGATGTCACGTGAGGCACTAAGGATCTGGTGTTGCCATATTAGTGCTAAACACTTAGTCGTTTAGGCCATGGATATAATATCCGAATTATGCATTAGCGCTCACATACATATCACGTAGGGGCTAAGGCTCTAGCGCTCATGTGAGTATTACGTGAGATGCTCAAGCTTGGGAGTTGCCCTATCAGTGCTAAGCACTTTTTATACAGCGCTCATGTGGATATCATGTTGGGGATAAGGCTCTAATGCTCACGTGAGTATCACGTAAGACGCTCAGTCTTGGGCATTGCCCTATCAGTGCTAAGCACTTTTTATACAGCGCTCATGTGGATATCACATAGGAACTAAGGCTCTAGCGCTCACGTGAATATCACGTGAAGCGCTAAAGCATGGGCGTTGCCCTATTAGTACTACTCACGTGGATATCACGTGAGCGCTTCCTCTTGTTTAGATTTCTTCCTGGTGCTTACGTGCTTTCACGTGAAATTTTTAGTCTTGGATGACCTCTCCTGGAGTGCTCACATGGATATCACGTGAGTCTTTATTTTTTGGGTTTTCACGGGCCTTTTACGTATGACTCTACCATATTCATGTAAAGACCAACTGCAAGAACTAAGTTCTTCTTTTCTCTTTTTTTTGTGAGAACTAAGTTCTTCATTTTTTATATAGGAACTAAGTTCATTGAAGGATTAAACCCTGTCTAAACATATCTTCAAAGGAATTAAATTCCTGGAATGTAAATTCCATCTCTTTCTTCCATGTTCTTCTCTCATGTTTATATGAGGGGTGATAAAACAGCATAGCTTTCCCCTAAATCTTGAGTCTGAAGAACATGATCTTCCCGATGAGAATTAAATTCTCAACTTATGCAAGATTTATCTTGCGGATCTCAAATCCACCGAAAGAACTAAGTTCTATTTTGATCTCTCTACTTTCTTTACCTAGAGTTTTGGAAAGAGAAAGATGTTCTTTCTTCGAAAAAGAGAAGTAAATTCTCGGCTGTAGCCTTTTTCACCTTGTGGGGTTGATTCTGTATATGAGACTTGAAGTCTTGGATCCTTTATATAGGGGAGGAAAAATATCAATTAATTTGAGAAAATCACTCTTTGAGAGATATCAATTGATCTAACTGATCTCAAAGATCACTGGGGGAATTTTATCCACCATTGGATCTAAAATCCGGGGAATTTTATTTAACAGAAAATATTTTCTTTTTGTTTTAGCAAGATTAGGAAAATATTTTCCTAACAACAAATTTGATTTTATCTTCTGATTTGGTCGGTGATATTTTAATCACTGTTGGATTTTGAATCCAAAAGCTCTCTGTTTAACAGAGAAAATATTTCTAGTATTAGAAAGATCATGGGGAAATATTTCCCTAATAGAACATAATTCTAAATAGAATTTAATTTTATCTGAAGCTAGTGCTTCAAACAGATGCGCTTATGTGTTTTTCTCGTGAGCGCTCACGTGTTTGATACATGAGCCATGTATGGGTTTTTAGTTTTTCTGGATTCAGCGCTCACATGCTTTACATGTGAACGCTCACGTGTTCAACATGTAGGAGCCCTATGGGTTTTTTTTATCTGAATCCATCGCTTACATGCTTTGCATATGAGCACTCACGTGTTCAATACATAGGAGCCTGATCATAGGATTTAATCCTTCGTGAATTCGGCGGTCAGATGTTTGAATGTGAGCACTCACGTGTTTTGCATATGGGAGAGTTTTGTTTCCTCTTCTTGTGATTTTCAATGCTTTCTTTTGGTCAGAGTTTGGGAATCGTTCCAACTGACATCATGCACAACATTTTTTGTGCCTAAACTTGAATGCTTCATTTTATAATTTGAAGAATTGTTCATCTTCTCCTTCACTTTCATAGAGAAAGAACCATTTTCACAGAGAAAGAATCATGGCTTGTGATCGCCTGCATGCTTCTCGACAGCCATGGGAGGTGCCTATCGGGGAGATTATTCCTCGTTTCGCTGCATGTCTAGCGTATCCCGCTCTTATAGATACTCAGTGCGACACGGTAATGCACCAGCTCATGATTCATAGGGAATCTCCTCTTACTGTCGGCTCTATCTAGATGCGCACAATTTTCCTTGCCATTCTCGACAACATTCCTCCTCACCCGGCAGAGATGACTTTGGCGATGCTCGACGCAGCGGAGGACAAAATTGTCTGCTTTCAGGTGGCCGGTCTGATCACGGAGTCTCTAAGGGACCGCTCTGTCCACTTGCTGAGTCAGATACGGGCTCAGTTGGCCGTCATGTCTGCTTTTGCCGACGAGCACGGCGCTGATCAGTGGGAAGCTACTTTTCGCAAGAATCGTCGTTTCGAGATGGTAGAGAAGGCTGAGAGGGAGTTAGAGAATTTTGTATACCGTTTTGTTAACTCATGTAGTCCTGATACCATGTTTGGTGATCTTTTCCCTGTAGATTGAAATAAATATTTAAATGCATGTTTACTATTAGTTGATGAATTTTTCATATTAAACAGACACTAATGACAATATCTAGAGTTTCTTGAAGTTGGAATTTCTTCAGTCTTAGGGGCTTCATAGGCTTGCCCCTGTATAGCTTCTGGGTCGAAATACCATGCCCCTTGTGTTTTTTTGGAGCTGGCACATCTTGCCCCCTGCGTGGCTTCGAAATTGGAGCATAAGTCAATCACTGAAAGATCGATGATCTTGGCTGGACCGGAGTATGAGCATGGGGTTCCATCCTATTGAATACGGACTGGCGCGGAGGTGAAGCACTCCTCGGTGCCTCTGGAACAGCTGATGCCTCAAAGGATAATCGCTTGAAAATGGCTTTCTTCGAAATCATAGGCTTTTCAGAGAAACCCGTGAAGCTCGTTTCCAATCTCTTAAAGAAGGAGCATTCAGGATTATCAACAGAGCCTGAAGTAGTAGCTAGACGATTGAAAACCAACTTCTTTTGAGTATCCTCTTTTGGTGCTGGAATACCAAGGGAGGTAGGCGGAAGTATTGTTCTAAAGAAAATCCCGTCCGGTTGCTGAGCCACCTGAGCTATAGGGATGCAAAGCATCGGGGCCATGGCTTGTCCTGACCAAGTTATTCCGGCCAGAGTGGCACTGGACCTAGTGTTGCATTTGATGTTGCTGAATGAGGCCATTGATCTAGATAAAAGTGAAACACCGGCTTCAGTATCCCAAACATCCAAGGGCAATATAAATATAATATACCACGATTGGTTCGCGAAGTACAACACACGGAGTGTAGAGTGGAAAGAGAAAAAGCTCCCATCGAACGTGCCAAAATCTATTTACCGCCGAAAACTGGGCAGACGGACGTCTTTCTTGAATTTAGGGGAAGATGTTATATGAAACATATACATCCACCTCTTCGAAGATACCAAGTTTATTTATGGTACCGTCTATCGAAGTTTTGGATAGATGCGGTCGGTTTAGCGGACTTATCAGATTCCCCCTTATTTATGGGGTATTGATTGTGGGGACGCTTTTTCCTGCTGGCGCAAGCCCTTGCAGTTTATTACGTTATCTCCACATGACAACAACTTTCACATTCTCCATAAATATCATTTCGTGTCGTGTTGTATATTGTTTATTTTAGGATTTCCCTTAGATTGTATACAGAGACTAATTTGGTCGCCCATAGGGCGCGGATTAGTCCAAATCCATACACTAGATTTGGGGTTGAAACTAGGACCTTAGTTTAGGGATTTAAGAATCGTTAATTTTTTTTTAGATTAAAATCGACTTAAAATACGTGTAAGGACCATTAACCTTGTTTTAAATTAAGGTCGACTTAAAATATATAATCATGACTGATTTTCTCTTTAAAATCATAGAAGTTTGAAACTTCAAGGACTCAGTCTATTTTTAGACTAAGTGTCGGGCTTTATGTTACCCAACAGTGCTAAGCACTAGGCCATACTTTCTGTTATGGGCTTTACATAACCCAACAGTGCAAAGCACTGGGCCCAGAAACTTAGCTTCATCATAAAATATAATATCCTTCCCACTTCAATGTTCACGTGGATTTCACGTGAGTAGCTAGTCTCTTGGTGCTCACATGTCTTTCACGTGAGTAGTGCTAAATACCCATTCGTCTAGCGCTCGCGTAAGTGTCACGTAGACCGCTATGTCTTCATGATTGATCATGTGTCTTTCATGTGAGTAGTACTAAGCACTCATTCGTCTAGCGCTCACGTGGGTGTCACGTGAAGCACTATCCATTTAACTTCAGGCCTTCACATAGATATCACGTGATGCGCATATCTTTGTCTTTAAGCACTCATGTGGATATCGCGTGGCGCACTTCTGTCTGCTTTCTTCCCAGCACTCACGTGTCTTTCATATGACGCGTTGTCTTCATGAGCACTCACATGATTTTCACATGAGACTTTAACTCTCGGGCGATTTCTTTTGGGCGCTCATGTGGATGTCACGTGAGATGTTGTTTCATATTTTCTCCTGACTGCTCACGTGCCTTTCACGTAAGGCACTGTCTCCTTGGATGTTCACGTGCAACATCGTTTCCTTGGGTTTTCACGTGAAACATGTTTTTCTTGAGTCTTCACGTGTCTTTCACGTGAGCCATATTTTCTTGGGTTTTTACGTGGATATCGCGTGATATTCTTCCATATTCATGCAGAAATTAATAGAGTTAAACTCTAATTTTTCCTTACAGATTCTTTTTTTATACAAGAACTAAGTTCTTTCTTTTATTGTGAGAACTGAGTTCTTTATCTTATCTTGAAGAAACTAAGTTCCTGAAATATAAATTCCGTCTTTTTCATGTTCTTTTCTTCTGTTCTTATGAGGGTGATAAAATATCATAGTTTTCCCCTAAATCTTGAGTCTAAAGAACAAGATCTTCCCGATGAGAATGAAATTCTCATCTTGTGAGAGATTTTTCTTGTGGATCTTAGATCCAGAGAAAGAACTAAGTCCTTTTTAGAGGATTAAACCCTAGCTTCATACATGAAGATAACCTAAAAGGAGATACTTGTATCTCTGTTTTTTACCCAGGGTTTGAACAAAGGGATGATCTTCTTCGAAAAGAGAATTAAATTCTCAATTGTTTTTTGTGGAATTCTGTGGAGGGGATTTTCTCTCTTGCAGAAGTTTAGGGGGTGTATTATATATTTGAGACTTGAAGCCTCGATTCCTTTATATAGGAGAGGAAAACTATCGATTAGTTTGAGAAAATCTCTCATTGAGAGATATCAATCGACTTAATTAATCTTAAAAATCGCTTGGGGAATTTTATCCACCGTTGGATCTTTGATCCAATGGTTTTCTATTTAACAGAAGATATCTCGTGTTAGTTTTAACCAAATTAGGAAAAAAATATTTTCCTAACGTAGAATACAATTCTATCTTCTGATTTGATCGGTGATATTATTATCACCGTTGGATTTTAAATCCGAAGGCTCTATATTTAATAGAGAAAATCTTTCTATATTAGAAAAATTAGGAGAAATATTTCCTGAATATAATTTAATTTTATACAGAATTTAATTCTATTGGAAGCCAGCGCTTTAAGATAATGTGCTCACAAGAATATCACATGAGTGATGTCATATGCATTTATAGCAGCGGTGCTCACGTGGATATCACGTGAGGTTTTTTTATAAGATTTAATTCTATCTAAAACCAGTACTCATATGCTTTGCATGTGAGCGCTCACTTGTTTATCACGTGGGGGTTGTCATAGGATTTAACCCTATCTGAAGTCAGCATTCACATGCTTTGCATTTGAGCGCTCATGTGGATATCATGTGAGGGCTATCATAGGATTTAATCCTATATGAAACCGGCACTCACATTATTTGCATGTAAGCGCTCACGTGGATATCACGTGAAAACTATCATAGGATTTAATCATATCTGAAGCCGGCACTCACATACTTTGCATGTGAGCGCTCACGTGGATATCACGTGAGGACTTCCTTTTTATCTTTTCTTTTCTTTATTTTATAAAGGCACAATGGCTACCTCAGAAGCAGCCAAAGAGGCTGCTAGGCTACAGTGATTCCATGGGAGTCTGCGCGTGATTCTGTACGCAAGGGAAACGGGGTTTCTCTCTATAGTGACATCAGTTCAACGATAGCATACTCAAACAATCCGATATTTATAAGAAGTTAAAACACTTACAGATCTAACGACACTTCATCAAGGAGTAAGAGACATGAGCAGGTGTTCTAAGGTATAGGGCCTTCCTTAGGTCAGTCGATCGGGAATCCGATGACGAAAGAAATAGCCGAGTAACACTATCTGCGTATGGGCTTCGTCCCGGGTGATGTGTTGCATTTCAAATAGCTTGATAAACCTTAATCTTGTATTTGATATTTATAGGTGTCGACTTTATAGATGCATATTTTAAGATGGATAGTATGTATCCTTCTTTCTTTATTATCTGGGATGGATATGTCTATTTTGTTTGACTATTTCTGACATGGAGTACAATACACGAATTGTATGGGGTACACGATGTATGCAGGGCATACATTTAACAAAGATACGTCAGTAGGTAGGAACTCTCCCTTACACTAGAGATTTCCTTTATGTTAGGGAAGCATACGAAGGTGAGACTAAGTGCAAAATATCATCTGCTTGGAACAGTGGCCGTATTTTTTCATACAGGGTATGACGACAGTGGAAGCACTTAATAGAGTCGCTCTGACTGGGTCAGGATGAGGTTACCATGTGCTATATGTCGAGCGACCGAAGTGATTATCATATGGCCACTTTACCTATTTTACTATAAAGCCGGACAAGGGTTTTGACTCGTCGCACCGGGTGTGAGCTTGTCGGAAGATCCCAGGCATATCGCAAGGCGATATGGGTGGGCAAGTCAATCACAGGACGATTAGACTTGAGTCCGTACGGTATAACTTTATTGGTATATGCTCTCAGGAAGAGAATTTTATACAATAGCGTGTTACGATACGACGTGCACTTGGATCATGCACATAAAGAGGTTGAGGGATGGATCCCATCTCTTCCACTATGTGAGCCCTTATGACGACCTCCTTTTGTTGGAGATAGTGCCCTCAGAGTCAATTATTGGATCACAGGCACGTGATTGCAATGATTGAGGGAGGACCTATCCCGGTAGGACAGTCTTACTCGAGATTATAGTATGCTATCTGGTTTATCTTTATCATCGTGTACTGCTTTAGGTGACCTGACATGTCGCTATTACACGTTGATAGAGCCCCTAGGATTCTTGCTTGACTACCAGCAGTATGATGGCGATCATATACGTGGGAGCTGGTTGTCTATAAGCACATCCTTAAAAGGTCCCTAGTCGTAGGAGTTTCGAGACAGGGCATCGATACTCCATTAGTAGACTAGTGTATACAGTCGAGACCCCGACGAGGGGCGGTGGCCGGTCTCACAAGCCACTGGTGTCAGTTGGTTCACCTAAGATGTATACAGGTGCTCATTGGGTTATGAGTACACCGGACAGGACTCGCCGGGAACCTGCTAGTTGGTCTTATACCAGATGTCAAATAGCAGTTCCCTGGTGACATGTGTACAGGTTAGTTCATCGACCTGAGATCGTCATTTGTCTCGTGTGAGTTCCCACTGTGCTTTGATTACTACCCTACCACGGCTCAAAGGAGTCGTGCAAACAGGTTTTAGTTGGGTGCAGTCCCGAGCCACATGGAGGCAGTGAGCGGATCTGCAGGGGTTCGTCTCTCCCGGTATTGGGGGTGAGGTCGCGCTGTGTCTAAAAGAGCCATTACGCAAAGCCCTCGGCCGAGGCAGGAGATTTACTGGTAGGTATTCCAGTAGTATCTCAGGGCGTTCTGGGCTACACTCCGACACGACTTGTACCGCCTTTGGGGGTCTGACTTTTACCAACCCCCTAGGCCCGACATGCGATCCTCATAGACGAACGGACCGGACTGTACGGATATTGTCACTGACAGGCTCAGTAGGGTGTCAGGATGAGTTCGCTCATCGACGTCCCTTTTGGTCAATAGCTGGTGGCCCGTCACGTATTGGCTTATACCTCTGACGTGCTAGTGGTTAAATCCACAGCCATAGTATTGACGAGTCTTTAGAGTCCACCACACTTACAGTTACTCAAGCTTTCGGGCGAAACGCTGTAGAGGCCGTATGGAGATATGGCAGGGTCCGATCAGATACGTGCGGTATTGCACGGATAAGGATCGGACGGTTTGTACTAGTGGCCGTATGGATATATGGCAGGGTTTGATCAGATACGTGCGGTATTGCACGGATCAGGATCGAACGGATATTACTAGCCGGCTTTGGTTTAAGCCGGATCCTAGTTTAGTACAGTGTAGATTTTGTCTCATTGCATTTGTATCCGGACGGAATACAGATGCGGGTGTGTATGCACAGTATCGGGGTTTTCCTGTAATTTATTACGGGACCAGTTTTCTGGAGTTGCCAGTTTGCATTCCGTTCCGGCCGGTTTTCTTTGTTCTTTCCCGGCCGGACTTTTCCGATGGAGGGGGTAATTTGCAGTTTTGCAAATTACACTTTGTGGAGGGGTTTCATGTAAATATTGATTATGATAGCTTCATATCTTTTGCTCCATCACTTGCATTAATTGTGATTTATGAAAGGGTATGGGTTTAAATGTGTGAAGCATGGTTGATGTTTCTTTGTCTCTTGATATGGTCACCTTTTCTTCACTCCTACACTCACCTCCCTTCATGCTTCATAATCTTTGCTCCACCATTTTCTAAGTATGAGAGTTTTCATTAGAAAAGAGAGGAGAAGAAAAGAAAAAGAGAAGAGCTTCATCTTTGAGAGAGTTTCATTTCTTGATCTCATTCATGCTAGAAAAATGCAAGCACCATTTTTCTTATCTCATTTCCTCCATCATCTTCAAATGGCAACAAACCCCAAATGAGACATAGCCTCTACACTACACATTCTACAGTATATCTTGAGCATGTCGAGTTGCCGGCTTCATGCCCGAGTTGCCTCGGTATTGAGGCGGGAGCCCGTAAAAGACGCAGGCGTTGTGGTGCCCTTTCCGGCGAGGAGGCGACGATGTGGAGGCAAGACTTTCCGCGGGAGATCGGGACGATGACGAGAAGACCGGAGGACTCGGATCACTCGGTATACTTCTCACCCTATCTCTTGATTGCTAGCATTAGGTTAATGGTAAACGATCCGGGGTTTTCTTTGTCCGCGGTAGCGCCGGTTTCCGAGTAAGGAAAATTTTTGATTCCGCATTTTGGCCTCGAGTACGAGGCCGGGGCGCTGCCGTGGCGCAACATGGTATCAGAGCCACGCCATTAACCTTACCTAGCTTGTTCTAATGTGTTTTGCTTATCCGATCGACCGAAATTCCAAAAACCGTATTTTTCCTTCACATCAGTTTCTGTTGAAATTTTTTGAAGTCTAAAAATTTTTCAGGTGGTCTCAGAATGATGTGCAGAGAGTTATAAGACCACTGTAAAAATTCGACAACTTCAGTCGACTACCTGAGCGCGGAAGCGCGGCCAAACCCCACCTTGGGCCGCGCTTCCGCCGCACTCTGGTGTCGTCACTGTTCCCAATTTTTCCAGTGGGCTTGTGGGCTAATATTAGGGGTTTTGGAATATTAAAATTGGGCCCAGGTTTTCTGTGAGTGCTACAGTTTTGATTGGGGGCCCACTTGTTAATTTTTGGTCAATCGGAAAATTTTAAACACATTATTTCACAGTATTTACATTATATCTGCGACCGTGAATGTCACTCGATCGGTAAATCCGGTCTAACTGCTATAGCCCGGTTAGACGGATTTGCGAACGTGACTTTCACGTTGATGTTCTATGTTTATGCTGTGATGTTGCGGATCGGTCGTGGGGGATAGCCTGGTTGCAATGTTAGTACAGTGTTGTATTATGTACATTTGATATTGCGGGGCGAGCGTCCGACATGTGGACTGCCGTCACTGCCTGTTTGTATTATTCTTTTGGGGCACGACCTGGTTGCGGTCGATGTACCCGGTGTATGTATATTTTACTTTCTGTACTAGGATTGCCCCGCGGTGGGGTGCACGGATAGCCGGGTTCTGGAGGGCAACAAGCCCGCATCTCATGGCATTGGGACGGAGGGGGGCTTCAGTCTGGAATTGGCGGGCTGTTCGACGCACTCGTAGGGGGTTCAGGTTGACCCAGGAGGGGTGCCCAAGTTACCGGATTCCGTGAAGTGTTGGGTGGTCCATTCACGGTGCTGAAGGGGGCTGCCTCGCTTCAGGTTTTGGCGGGTGACTTGCCGCGCCCGTAGGGGTCTAGGTTTTCATTGCACAGGCTATCCACACGACCAGGGGAACGTCGGGTTTCAGCAGCGGCTCTGTGAAACCCGGGGCTTCCAGATATCTGTATTGTTCTGTGATGCTGTACATTTCTGTGATGTTGCATTTTATTCACGCCTTGAGTGAAATACTATATATTGGTATATATATTAGTAGATGTTGTATATGTTTTTCATCCGCGCTAGTCCAGTCCCCGCTCTGCCGTTAGTTAGCTAACCTAACGGGTGATGACGGGACCCAGTGGCGAATGCGGATGGCATATACGTACGTCAGTATATTTTCGTTCTTTGTGGTGTGATCAATTGATGGGACTGCATTGATTCGGATCAATGCAAGATAAACAAACCTATTCTGATGTTGTTGGAACATTTTTCAAAAAGCTGTTATTGCAAGGACGTTCACTTTTGTTTTGCATCGTGGTATTCATTTGGAATATCCTGCTCCTCAGTCGACGAGGCAAGGGCCGAGATCCCTTCACCGGGAGTGACCCCTTGGACAGAAGCTTGCGTCAGGGCATTAACTTCATTATAGCCGATTACTTTTGCTTTACATCGTGGTATTCAGTTGGAATATCCTGCACCTCATTCTACGGGGAAAGAGCCGAGATCCCTTCACCGGGAGTGACCTCTTTAGCAAAGGCTTTCGTCACTATATTTTTATAAAAACTATGCAGTTCCTTCAACGATATCAAGTTCATTACGTTAAAGGTTTTTCGCCAAAAACCATTCGTAGCCCTCCGTCATTTCTTATGGGTATTATTTAGTATTCGTGCTGCATTTGTTGACTCCGTCAAGGCGTAGTGTACGGTAGCTAAGTGGTGCTTGTTTGTTGCATAAGTGGGATTGGTTAGGACAGTCGTGCGGCCTTGTTGACTCCGTCAAGGGCACGTACGGGTGGGTTTAATGCAATCCAGATAATGACGGGTTGAACTTGACTAGGACTCTTTGATTTGTTGACTCCGTCAAGGTCACTTGAGTCCTAGGGGTAAAAATCACATCGGGAGTTTCAAAAGAACTGAAACTTGCCAGGCATGCGCATACCTTCTGGAGTGTGGTGACTTGAGTGGATTCCGTCAGGTTATCATGCGATGATAGTTGGATCCCGATTCCCACTGATGAGTTGGTTTACTCCTCGGGTGATCCCGACTAATTCTTCTTTCAGGTTTGGAGGAGAATTTGAGGTACAGTGGGAGGTTTCCAGATTAGACAAAGTGATAACCATTCTGATCTAGGTTAGAGTGCACGCTGAGTGTTTCTTTTCTCTCTCTCTTTGGCAGCGACCATTGACCCGACCCTAGACTATGACTCAGTAACCAAGTTGACCGAACTTTCTTAACACAGGCTTTTGGATTGTCAGAGTTGCAAACCTCATTGCCACTCCTACTTTTACCCTTTTCTCCAGGACACCCCGCATTACTGCGAACGTCCACTTCCATTGGACAAAACCATCGTATGGTTATATACGAACTCGAAGGATTTCGAGGATGGTTTCTGGTTCTGGAGAAAACGAATAGGATTATTCAGTTGTCTTTTCTTTTCACCTTCTCTCATTGCGAGTACTCCTTGGTTTAGGAGATAGTACACCTATTACGCAAATTGGATAGTCTTTTTCCAAACCTTAGGCTGGTGCCGAACGGTGGGGAATGAAGAAAACCAATTAGCATAACGATGGTGTACAGAAGGTATTAAGTTAAGACAAAGTAAGGGATTAGTAAAAGGGCAAAGTAAATTGCGACTGCTATTCACGACCAAACCGAGTATATCTTCGCCAAATCTAAATCACCTTTGTATCTCTCCAGGACACTCCGTATCACTACGAAGATCCACAGTTTATTTGGATACTCCATCGTATGGTTTTATACGAACTCGAAAGGAACTTGTTCCAGTTCGGGGATGGATTCTGGTTCAGGAGAAATAGGAATAAAGTACATTCAGGTGTCTTTTATCTTCACCTTCTCTCGCGTTGCGAGTGCTCCTAGGATTAGGACAGTACACCCTTTATGCTTTTTAGATAGTCTTCTTCCAAACCATAGGCTGGTGCCGAACGGTAGGGAAGGAAGAAAACCAATTGGCCTAAAGGGGTGTGCAGAAGGTAATGACTAAAGACAAATAAAGGGATTTGGAGAGGTGGCAAAGAATTATACGGTTATAGTTGTGAATCTGGATAATGGTAGAGGCATTACTAAGAATACCGGAATACCCCACCGAAACATTTCAATGTTTCAGTTCAACTGTGTACTGTTAAAAGAAAACTGATTTCCCGATTAGACACTTACTCCAGGGTATGTATTTACCAGGTATGATTCTCACATCTGTATGGTTTTACAGATGATGAGTGGGAGTAAGTTATTGGGAATTAGGTGATCATCCTCATTATATCAGGATTCGTTGTAATCGGTGATATTTGAGGAGATCACCTGGACTGTTTGCCGGTCGGCAAATATTTGGTTATGAATATCCGCTGTTGTGCACCAATTTCAAATTGATATATCTGTACGTCTATTTTCATAGAGTGAGATATACCTTTTGATATTATGTCGATGACATTTACCTATATCAGTGGATGGTTAGATAAGGAGCATTAAACAGCGGTGTAATTCTTCTTAACTATAAGTACAGTTTTCAACCTACGACACACAGTGAAAGAGTTGTTAGACTCAGCGGACTTATACAGAGTATTGTATGTTGTCCAGTGTCCATTAGGACAGAGGGGTTGGTCCTCATACTATATTCTGTTTACTTTTAACTTCTCTAGTTCTTAGACATGTGCTTCGTGGAAACACAGGGTCTAAGTTTTGAGGAGTTATAGGTATTTGAATAGAGTAGAGAACCAGGTGTAGCAAGTATCGGGATTCTTCAAAGTGATCGAAGATGTAGATACTTGTGTATGGTATTCAGTTGATAGTAATGATAAAGAGAAATTGCTTCTCTTTCAGGTTACTCATAATTGGAAGCATTCCTAAGTTGAGTAACGCTGATCGGCCTCCTTCCATTTAGTTGACATACACTGGAGACAGCTGCATGATTTGAATCTGGTTCAATTAAATCAGTGCCTCTGGTTCTATATTGGATATAGAACAGTTCATATCTTAACGATGTTAAGGTACGGGGAGTTGTCCGGCTTATGCTTAAAACCAGACTCCGGATAACTCAAGGCACGTTTCTGTAATGGCTGTTTGTGGGTTGACCCAGGCTATGACGAGTGTTGACTTTCTACCATCTGGCAGATCAATAGAAATATTGTTCTAGACTCGCCACAGTTTTATTAAAAATGGATTTTTTCAAAAACAGCAGTGGGAGTATGGTAGAACTGGAAGTGATTCCAGAACCGCAAACGATTACTGAAGATTTAATAAGGAACCTAAAGATTCAATCTGATTTGACATTCCATTGGCCACTCCGCAGATAAGGTGGGTAACTTCAGGCACCCGAGAGGTACTCCGGTAGCCTCAAGGACGGTGACAAGGAAGTTCTTGTTTACCCACACTTGCCATTGTTGTTGTTCCAGGCTGCGAGACCCGGCAGGAGGATGAGTATAGCGTCGTTCTAAACTAACTTTAGAAGTGCACGTCTATATGACTCTGGCAGAGGGTTGTCGTAGTCAGTGGGAGCAGCGAAAGCATTGGTGGACTTCATGCTTATGTCTATTTATAGACTAAAGCAGATATAGCGGAGTTAGATCATCTGTTTCTGATGTGACAGTCATGGGTTTGACGTCATCAGAATAGGGGATGGATCTGTTGAGAAGGTAGTAGGAAGTGATATTCCTATACTACGATCGGTTATACTTTGGTCGTCACACAGTGCTTCTCTCCACAAGGGACTTGGACACAATATCAGACATACTGGTTACTAGATCTATGGTTTTAGATCTAGATTTGGGTGGTTTCCCAATCAGGGTATTTTGACAGCATTCTAAGAGTATTTAGAATGGACGACTCCTGGCATGGTAGTGTACCTGCAGGTAATGGAGTCACCTTCTCTAAAGGTGTCTTATAGACTAAAGTAGAGAGGGATGTGCATGATTGGCAGATCACTTGCTTAGGCAATTGAGTCAATCATGTGATGTCAAGTACCACACCAGATGTTATTCTTGCACTAGATGCAATAAGTTGATATTGATCCAATCCTGGAGGAACAGTCGGAAGCAGTTTTAGAACATAAGTGAATGTTCTAGGGATATGATAACGGCTGCCTCCTTTAGGAGACGGTTATCACTCCAGGCTTCCAAGGTGACATGGACGACAAGGAGGTTGTCAGAGTTATAGTTTTCCCTTCTGACGAGGGGCAGTATTTTGGACAGATGGTCCAAGGCAATACTGAGGGCGGCATGGCGCAGGATGCTGATTAAGTTCAGTTGATGATACAGTCTAAGAAGTTTGGATTTGGAGTTCATTTATGAGCTAGTTCCCATCAGACATCCAGACATTCTAAGACAGGTATTGCTCATTTCGGGAGATGGCTTTCTCCACGAACTTGAGATATAGAGAGACATAGAAAGAAACATCTCAGCGGATCCACTCACTGAGGCTATTCCTCGAACGCAATAGTTTCGCAAACAAGCTTTGTGAGACTGACTAGTAGAGCAGTTGGGTGTTCGGTATCACACGGGCTGTGAGTATGCGGCATCGCAATAATTAGCCTTGAGTGCAAGTGGGAGATTGTTGGAGATAGTGCCCTCAGAGTCAATTATTGGATCACAGGCACGTGATTGCAATGATTGAGGGAGGACCTATCCCGGTAGGACAGTCTTACTCGAGATGATAGTATGCTATCTGGTTTATCTTTATCATCGTGTACTGCTTTAGGTGACCTGACATGTCGCTATTACACGTTGATAGAGCCCCTAGGATTCTTGCTTGACTACCAGCAGTATGATGGCGATCATATACGTGGGAGCTGGTAGTCTATAAGCACATCCTTAAAAGGTCCCTAGTCGTAGGAGTTTCGAGACAGGGCATCGATACTCCATTAGTAGACTAGTGTATACAGTCGAGACCCCGACAAGGGGCGGTGGCCGGTCTCACAAGCCACTGGTGTCAGTTGGTTCACCTAAGATGTATACAGGTGCTCATTGGGTTATGAGTACACCGGACAGGACTCGCCGGGAACCTGCTAGTTGGTCTTATACCAGATGTCAGATAGCAGTTCCCTGGTGACATGTGTACAGGTTAGTTCATCGACCTGAGATCGTCATTTGTCTCGTGTGAGTTCCCACTGTGCTTTGATTACTACCCTACCACGGCTCAAAGGAGTCGTGCAAACAGGTTTTAGTTGGGTGCAGTCCCGAGCCACATGGAGGCAGTGAGCGGATCTGCAGGGGTTCGTCTCTCCCGGTATTGGGGGTGAGGTCGCGCTGTGTCTAGGAGAGCCATTACGCAAAGGCCTCGGCCGAGGCAGGAGATTTACTGGTAGGTATTCCAGTAGTATCTCAGGGCGTTCTGGGCTACACTCCGACACGACTTGTACCGCCTTTGGGGGTCTGACTTTTACCAACCCCCTAGGCCCGACATGCGATCCTCATAGACGAACGGACCGGACTGTACGGATATTGTCACTGACAGGCTCAGTAGGGTGTCAGGATGAGTTCGCTCATCGACGTCCCTTTTGGTCAATAACTGGTGGCCCGTCACGTATTGGCTTATACCTCTGACGTGCTAGTGGTTAAATCCACAACCATAGTATTGACGAGTCTTTAGAGTCCACCACACTTACAGTTACTCAAGCTTTCGGGCGAAACGCTGTAGAGGCCGTATGGAGATATGGCAGGGTCCGATCAGATACGTGCGGTATTGCACGGATTAGGATCGGACGGTTTGTACTAGTGGCCGTATGGATATATGGCAGGGTTTGATCAGATACGTGCGGTATTGCACGGATCAGGATCGAACGGATATTACTAGCCGGCTTTGGTTTAAGCCGGATCCTAGTTTAGTACAGTGTAGATTTTGTCTCATTGCATTTGTATCCGGACGGAATACAGATGCGGGTGTGTATGCACAGTATCGGGGTTTTCCTGTAATTTATTACGGGACCAGTTTTCTGGAGTTGCCAGTTTGCATTCCGTTCCGGCCGGTTTTCCTTTGTTCTTTCCCGGCCGGACTTTTCCGATGGAGGGGGTAATTTGCAGTTTTGCAAATTACACTTTGTGGAGGGGTTTCATGTAAATATTGATTATGATAGCTTCATATCTTTTGCTCCATCACTTGCATTAATTGTGATTTATGAAAGGGTATGGGTTTAAATGTGTGAAGCATGGTTGATGTTTCTTTGTCTCTTGATATGGTCACCTTTTCTTCACTCCTACACTCACCTCCCTTCATGCTTCATAATCTTTGCTCCACCATTTTCTAAGTATGAGAGTTTTCATTAGAAAAGAGAGGAGAAGAAAAGAAAAAGAGGAGAGCTTCATCTTTGAGAGAGTTTCATTTCTTGATCTCATTCATGCTAGAAAAATGCAAGCACCATTTTTCTTATCTCATTTCCTCCATCATCTTCAAATGGCAACAAACCCCAAATGAGACATAGCCTCTACACTACACATTCTACAGTATATCTTGAGCATGTCGAGTTGCCGGCTTCATGCCCGAGTTGCCTCGGTATTGAGGCGGGAGCCCGTAAAAGACGCAGGCGTTGTGGTGCCCTTTCCGGCGAGGAGGCGACGATGTGGAGGCAAGACTTTCCGCGGGAGATCGGGACGATGACGAGAAGACCGGAGGACTCGGATCACTCGGTATACTTCTCACCCTATCTCTTGATTGCTAGCATTAGGTTAATGGTAAACGATCCGGGGTTTTCTTTGTCCGCGGTAGCGCCGGTTTCCGAGTAAGGAAAATTTTTGATTCCGCATTTTGGCCTCGAGTACGAGGCCGGGGCGCTGCCGTGGCGCAACACCTTTATGGAAGGATGGGCAGTCAGTATACCCTTGGCGACACTGGGCTTTCTAGGTAGGCATGTTATAAGCGTCTGCTACTTTGGCTGTTGTTCCTGCTGTGATGACAATATACTGCACATTCGGGGCAGTATCAAGAAAGCGGGTAAATAGCAGACCTTATTATTCATAGCTAGAGGAAGATCGATTGGAATGTCTCCTGATTGCATCACATGACCAACTCTTATTAACGTCGAGGGCGAGATTTAAGAGTGCGATGAATCGAATGAAGACCTAGGTGTTCAAGTACGCTTCCGAGAAAGATCAAATATATTTGGGCAGACATGTTTGATCAGATCTGGGGTATGAGATTTCACGAGCCTAACATATATTTGGTTTATATTGTTTTTCTTTTAGGAAGATCCTTGTGTTAGTCATAACGGATCTGGTTGCAAGGCTACCCACTTATAGGTTCTCAACGGTCCACACTGTACCAACATGTATGGGTTAGAACGGGGACTAACAGATGGAGATTCTCAAAGAGATAATTGACTCAGGGAGTCAACGGTTCAGGAAACCGACTTAAGGAGCTATGGACGGCGCCCACTCAAAAATGCGAGTAGGAGTGTGTTGGCGTTGGGCTTCACCCGGCCCACTATCCGCCCTTTCTAGTGGTCCCTATATATAGATATGATATATGGGGCTAGGGTAATAATCCAAGAGGGTTAATTAATTAATAGATTAATTAAGAGAAACCTAACTCATGAGTCCTCGTCTTCTTCCATCATCCTTGTTCTACTACGGTTGTTTACCGTGATGATTACGTGAAGAATTCTCGTTTGATTAAAGTTTGGTTTCCTTCCGGCCATTGCGTGGAGGCGGGAGAATTAGGATCAAGAACATGACGTGGGCAAGGATAGCAATCCCATCATCGGATTAGGTATTCCGATAAAACCTTTGCATTGATATGTAATTGTTTCCGCTGCCATGATTGTGTCATGTTTATGTATCTATGCACCTTTTTGCAACAGCACTAACAAAAGCGTTACAGACATCCCAATACAAAGTAAAACCGGATTAACCGTTCAATACTTCAACCGGTATAGACCTGCAAAGAAGACGTCGGAAGTGACAACATTAAAATGATAGAGCACAATGAGTATTTAAAGAAAGTCCGGAGGGATATGAATGGAGTCAATTTTTAAGAATGTAGTGTATAAATGTAACTGAATGTAAGGATATGATTTATGTATCCGGGTCTAAAAAGTTTGGAAAACAACATTTTAATTACTGTCGATATTGTCATTTCACAAATTGCTTGTTAATGGAATGCATAACTGTTGTAAAGCAAGGACAAAACAAAGAAAAAATCTATTAAGTTAAAAGATCTATCGGTTCGGGGTTTGTGTGCGTGTGTATGCATCACAGTTAAAAGACCTATGATTCTCGTCCCCTCTCTCTCTCTCTCTCTTTCCCTCTATTATGTGTCTTGCCACTTGTCGATTTGTGGAAGCTACTCCAATTTTATAGTGTTGAAGCTGCCTTTTTTTATTTTATTTAATATATAAGGCCATTTCGCCAAACACACTGAATGTCTTGATTTTTAGCGATAAGCCGGTCACCATGATCTATACAATTTTTAGATAAGTTGTGTTGAAAAATCATGACATTTAGAGATTTATAGCTCATTCATCAAGTGGACTAAAATAGAACGGGTTTTCGGTATGTAAAAAATGTGATCGCTTGATGGAGTCCAAGATCCATAAATCTCCTATTTTTCCATATAAAAATGGATTTAAAACATGTAAGTGATGATGGCCATTGTGGAGTAGTGCAAATCATGACAAGCCGTGGATTTGTCCCATAGACTGGCCTTAAAGAATGATGTGGAGTAGTGCAAATCATGACAAGCCGTGGATTTGTCCCATAGACTGGCCTTAAAGAATGAGGTCACTTTAAGCAATTGTTCAAGTTTGTTCTCAAGACGATTATAATTTTCTGAAATCTAAAGATGGATTCAAGTGTGTCAGAGGATTTGTCCCATAGGCTTGGCTAATGTTAGTTGGAACCCCTGTGATAAAAGATACCTTATATTTACCGTAGCTCATATGCTATATAGAGAATTCACATGATCTTTCTGTTTATAGGAAAGAAAAAATAATTTTTTGGACCAAATGGACTACATATGAAGTAGCACAACGGGATTTTGATATCGTTCTACGGACAGACGATGAACATATTCCGTTCTACGGAAACGGGGATAAACCTAGTGCATTAGAAAACATCGAACAAATCTTTAGAAATTTTCTTTATTAAAAAACAATTTCCTTTTAAGGCCAAGCATGATAAATCAGATTTGAAAGAATGCAATCTTATCAAATCTAATCAAAATATTTCAAACTTATTAAAACAAAGTTAATTAAACTAATATAACAAATTAAATCAAATCTAAACTAATTAAGATCTTCAAATCCTCTTAATCCAATTTTCGTTTAAATTTTCTAAATTTGCAATCAAATCTTTTCGAATCCTTGTCTAAATCTTCCTTCTCACACCAATATATCTCTATTGTTATAATTATAATGCAAACATAAAGACATAAATCATGGCATCAATTGATGGCCTTAGATTTTTTTAAATAAAATTACCACATCATCATCCCCCACTCGGATCCTCTCAAGTGCCAGAAAATCATTGGAGAGTCCGGTTCATGCTTCCGAACCGTCCATTTAATAGCGACATTTTTTTTGTTCCTGGCAAACCTAATGTGACCACTTTTCCTCCTCGGCGTGCGCTCGTTTTCATCCCGCCCTTCCCTCCTTCCCAATCTGCAGTTGGATCCAAAACAATAGCTAATGCGTACTCAACCTTGAGATCAGTATCCATACCGTGTTCAATAGCGACATTCATTGCCTGCCTCGTTAATCGGGGAGTCTGAGACTAGGTCTTGTATGCCTTTAGCAAGATTGGACTGCAAAATGTTTGTAGGGACGGATGTCTTGTAGTTTCCTTGATATCAGATCCTTAGTTAGTCATACATCCATATCCATATCCATATAGAGATGTTATTTACAAGTACTTTACCCTCTTTTCCTACAGAGCCACCTGGGTACGTGAACAAACTGTATACGCTTCGTTGTCAGTATCATACCACGTTGTATGAGTGAGTGTACGTGCGTGTGTGTATCCATTCTTTCAGCTATGCATGCCCACCCCTTGAAAGCACTATGAAGAAAACAAAAGACATGAACCCCAGCCATATTCCTTCGATGTTTGGGCCTCCATTTGCCCACTTTGCGTTTTTAAATTCTACAAAACACATAAAATTCCGCGTCTCTCTTCCTTCCAGAAATTAGACTAATGCATGAGGTCATGTCTAAAGTCCATCAAATGGAAATACATGATGATATGACTTGTGTGAATATATGCCGAGAGATAACCCAAACCTGTTGATGGCATGGCGGGAAGAGCAGTGGAGTGAGAGGACTTAAGCGAAAGAGGAGACTTTCTCAAATCTAGCTAAAATATATCTGACCGTCAAGATAAAAATGGACGCTAGCTTCTCAGCGATCACTGGACTCTTGAGTGCTTTTTTTAAGCAAGGGATACCTTGCTCTTACAAAGATCTAAAATGCAACATTAAGGATACCTTGCTCTTAATATTTCTCCTTCAATTTATATTTGGAAAAAGAAAACTAAGTCAGTCAAAATCCAAACATTTCACGGGGTGAATTTTGAAGATCTTCTGCTGGATCTTAGTTCCCGACCACGCTTCCAACCATGTCATTCGAGACGGTATGCATCATTAACAAAAAATTTTGCAAAGCGATCATTAGATTTTGCACTGACCAATATGTTCTACTTGATATTGCAGACATCCCATAAAAGATCAAATCAGGATTAACCGTTCAACTGGTTTCCACGGACGCAAAGAAGACGTCGGGAGTGGCAAAATTACAGCGGTTGAGCTAAATCCAAGACATACACTAGCGGAGACAATCTAAAAGGATGTAATTTTTCACGTAGCTAAATGGAAGAAAATGATTTATGTAGCCGGTCCAAAAAGTTTGTAATTCAACTTGTGAATAACTGTTGTTAATTGTAATTCCACCTATTGGTAGTTTCATGTTATGAAAATCATCAATAAATAATATCATACATGATCTTTTTGATAAATTTTAAGATGTATAACAATCAACAAACAGAAATTACATATTAAAATTAACAAAGAATCACAAGACTTATAACCTTTTGCAGCCAAAAGAAGCAGAAGTTTCATCTGATTTCTTAAAGTTTTTTATGATGAATTTACGAAATAAATGATTAGAATGAGCAAGTTCGATCGATCCACTGCAGGATCCCCTTAGCACATTATGTGATCCTAAACTAACTTTTTGGAAGCAGATCAAAGAAGATCATTGTAAATTGAGAGCAGGGGAGACCCAATCACTGGCCTTTTCTTTCTTTCTTTCTTTCTTTCTTTAATTGATTAATTGAATAATTAATTACATTAAATCAAATTAAATTTCAATTGGTGGAGAGATTGGCCTTTTATCTGTATCCTGTGTACTTAGATTCTCATGTTTTGAGCTGGATCAATGTAAGCTCTAGTACTTTTCTAAAATATTTTTATAGCATTAACATCATATAATAGTGGGGGTCAAAGTCACAATAGAGTTTATTTTCGATATTGGTCAGAATGTCAACTTTCCTCTACTTCTTTTGATAACCAATATCGTTCAATATATATATGTACATCAATTTCTTTATAGGAACAATATATAGGGGAAAATAAAAATTAGATATTTTTTCTACTAAATTCATAATGCATGACTCTGGACTAAAATCAAAATAAATTCATTGGATGTCATCATTCCACAATATGGGAAACCGGCCGGCGCACACTTTCCATGAACCATGTAAAGGACAGAGAAATGTAAAGCATTTAAGGATTGAATAAATAGAGAATGTTATAGAGCTGGTATTTCAATACTGATACACTAGGGGTAAAACCCCACGCGATGCGTGGGATCTTTAGAACATCATATTAAATTTCACCAAATATCGATCTTAATATTTTTAAAATAAATATCATAGAAACTAAATACCAAAATCTTTCTTTGATGCAAAAATAAACAAAATCTCATAGGTTCTTTTATCTTTATTTTATTTTTTTATATTTTTGTAGCTTTCAATTCATATGATGATAAAAGATGTGGTATTTATTTGCAAAAATTTTAGAACCCAAACATTTTCTGGTATTTATTAATGCTATACTCCATTTAGGCTATATATTTTCTACACCATGGAGAAAAATGAAAGTTCATGGTATATATTTGCCATAATTAAATTTCATGGTTAATAAACAATATCCCTGGTATTTATTTGAAAAACATTTAAAGTTCATGGTATTTTATTTGAAACACCTTGAAAGTTCATGGTTAATAAATAATGATCCATGGATTGTCATAATTGCCCTCAAGATTTGGCACAACCACAATTTTAACAATATAACCTGAATCTCTACAATACTTGATGTGAAAGGCAAAATACGCATCCAAAAATTTTGCACATGGCTAAATTTACATGTTTGGCAACACCACCAAACCATATTCTCCAAAATACCAAAATAGTCCAACTTTGATACAAGAGAGAATAGTCAAATTCAATAGGCAAAATAAGAAATCTCAAAGTTTCACACTTTCATTCCACTTTCTTATAGTACTAGAGTAAAACTCCACGCAATACGTGGGATTTGCGGATCATCCATAGGGTTAGTTGGTATTTATGTGCAATAAAAAAGTTGGCAATCTAAAAAATGTTGAAATTTCATTTATTTGACAAAGTCCATGCTATTTATTTGAAAACTTCGAAAGAATAATTTTTATTTGTAGCGAACAAATTCCATGGCATTTATTTGGAAAAAATCGAAAGTTCATGGTATTTATTTGTAGTGGATGAAGTCAATAGTATTTATCTGAAAAATTCGAAAGTTCGCAATATTTATTTGAGCGGACAAAATCCATAGTATTTATCTAAAAAAAGTCAATAGTTTACATTATTTATTTGTTGCGTACAGAGTCCATGGTATTTATCTGAAAAAAGATGAAAGTGTGGTATTTATTTGTAGCGTGCAAACTTCATGGTATTTATCTGAAAAACATCAGAAGCTTACGGTATTTATTTGCAGTGTGTAAACTACATTTTTCGTTTTATAAATATTTTTATTTACAATTAAATAAATTAAATATTGCATTTAATTTAAGGGGTTTTTTTTATATAGACCCTCTAAAATATTAGTATATTCAAAAACACCCCCTAAAACTTTATATTTTTAAATACAACCCTAAAACCTCTTTGTTAACTAAAAACACTCGTTTACTTAAGTTAATTAGGATTAATAATTGGATTAGAGCTAACATGATGAATTGTGAGATAAAAAATCTGATGTAATATTAAAGCCATCATCTCTTTTCATTTTTATGCAAAACCCATGAGACTTACTCTTCCAAACTCTTATCTTTAAGCTATCATTTTAGCTTCTAAATAGAGATTTCTAAAGATCTTAGTGACAATAATTAAGCATATGGACTAATTTAGTTTAATTAAGAGTTTTAGAGAGTGTATTTAAAAATATGAAGTTTTAGGGGGTGTTTTTCAAAATAACAATGTTTTAAGCAGCCTATATCGAAAAAAACCCTTAATATAATTGCAAAATAAAGATAGGTAAAACTTAGGAAAAATACTTTTCATGAAGAATATGATATGATTTATTCATTATGTGAAGATCAAAAGATAAAGATTAGTATTATGCCAAAATAAGAAGATTGGATCATATTTTGAAAATTAAAAATATTTGTATTGAAAATTTTATGGAATCAAATGCTTCCAAGATCTAGGCCACAGATTGTCATAATTTCCCTCAAAATTTAGGACAACCACAAGTTTAGCTGCATAGCCATGTTTACCCCCTTTTTAAGAACCTCCAATGAGCGAACATTTAAAACAGATAGGGGAGGGACAAAGTAAAGTTTTGATTTATGTTTTAAAAGTTTAATCAAAAGGTTTTGGGGTTCGAAACTTCCGATAAGCGCAAGCAGTAAAGACTGCAATTTTTGCAAACTGCTTTTCTATGGCCATTCGTACTTGTGGTATTTTAATGAAAACTCTTTTCCGCCCTCTTGTAGGAAAACTAAATCTTTTAAAGTGAGTGCTCTTGTAACATATAGTCTTATGTGCTAAGTTGGTTTCAAAATGTAACGACCACAAAATCTTTGTACTTTCATTATATTTTCCTTACTTCAAGAAATGTTCTTTTGCTTGAAACACTTGTATATATATTTATTTTCGTTCAAATTATATATATGATCCATTCTTGTACATATTGATTATCATGTTGCATTGCTATCACATAAGTCACAGTTTAGAGCCCCTGATGTTGCAATTTTTTATATTTATTTAATAGATTTTTTTTTTATATAAAACAAGGGTCTAATTTATTTTTAAGAAATTATTTTGAAATTTAAAATTTTATTTTAATGTGAATATTTATTTTATAATTTAAATTTTTACCTAAACTCAAAACCCTTTATAAGCCGTTTGATCTAACCCAACTAAATTCTAGCCCTTGATTTTTAAAACCTTAGTCCTTATTTCTATATAAACATTAGAACTCCTCAAACCCTAATATATTACCCTTCTTCTCTACTGCCTCCTCCTTTCGCCTATCCTCCTCAATCTCAAACCTATCATCTCTATTGATACTATACCCCCCAATTCATTTCATTTTATTCATAACACCGACCTCACCTACCTCTCTTTCTTTCTCATTTCCTTTTTCCTATTTCCCTCTTTCAAAAGAAACAAAAAAAATATCTATGCTTAAAGAGATATAGTCAAATTTGAAGAAGAAGGAGAGAGGAGCTGTCCCAGTCTCCGGTTAGGATCTTAGCCACAACCGATCTCATTAACAACAACGAAAACATCGGCGACGAGGCTAAGTATGAGGTGGTACTAACAGAAAAGGACAGTCAATATATTTCAAGTTAGGTCGATCATTAATTTTACTTTTTAGTAAGTATGCCTTCTTTTGTTCAAGGCTATCTTTCTTTTTTTGTTCCTTAAATTTTTGAACTGTGTTCAGTTATCGTTTTTGGGACTGTTATAAATATTGTTGCATATTTCATAAGCTTAAAATTCTTATACTATATTTTCCTTTACTGCTTATATAGACACTTAGCGTATTCATATCGAGAAGGAGCGCTTTTCGGTATGAATATGTTGCGGGCTTATCACTCTCGTTTCTCATTTTTGGGAAGCGTGGCGTGACACTTTTTAGTGGTGGCCCATACAGGTCAATTCTGTATGACCGTTGAAAACAAATACTATAAGAATTTAAAATCCAACAACATTTATTCCTTCTTTGAGTCCTATCACCTTGATCTATTCTAATTCTTCTTCAAACCATTCTAATCCAATAGCATTTAACTTCCGTTTTTTAATCATGTCTTTTGAATCTGTAACTACTCTGAATTTACTGTATGGAATTTTCCAGTTAAATGTACAGAAAATGAGTTATACAGCATGAGTTTGAGTTATAAGTTAATTTTGTTAAATAACACCAATAAACAACTTGTAGCTTACTGGTAAAACCTCTACACTGCTATGACGATGCCCCTGTGTTCGATCCCCATCAGACACATTATTTTTTTCTGATTTTTCTTTTTAACTTTTTTGAAGCCCAAAAGTTTACACGTGTAATACACAGAAAAATGAAAAGCCATAAAAATCAAACATGTGAAAAATGTAGTAAATCCTAAATTTATCTGGTGTCACGAAGCTTGATGCCAGATGGCACAAATCGACCGGCCAAAACCAAGAAATAGCCAGCGCCGACGGTTGATCCAAGCCCATAGAACCCCGGGCTCTGCACACTTGACTCTTCCCCTACCCCTAACTCCCCTGCACTGTTTGATTTCCCTGCAATCAAATAGAGACCCTTAATTTCATCATTTACTATCTTTTTAATGCATTTTAATTCACCATTTTAATTCCAAAACCCTAATTCTACACCATAAATACCACCTCCATACTTTGGCTCAGCATCAATCTGAAATTTCTAGCCAAAACTCTCAAAAACTCTCTAAGTATAAGTAGAGTAAAGAGGAATTAGCAAGCGGTCAACTTTCAACAAAGGATCGAAGCTATTCCGGAGCTCCCGCAATGCCACGACGAATACCCTCTCTTCTTATACCTTTTCTTAACCTAACTAAGTTGTAAGTCCCTCCTAAACTTCTTATCTCTTCATTGAATTTATCTTTTTATAAAAATCGATAAAAGTGGAGTTAATACCGATATCACTTTTTCCAACTCCTATAACTCCAATTCCTATTATCTTTTGGTCAAAAATTTTTTTATACAATACTTGTAATCTTAAACCCAAATATTTAGAATCAAAATTTTCATTAAAATTCTAATTTGAAATAACAATAGTAACACTTTTTCTTTTAAATACCATGAACTTTAAATATCACCTCTTTTAGTTTTTATTACAAACATACTTTTAGGAAAATCTCACGAAGTTACGACCTACCTCTCACATACGAGCTTGGTTTCATAGAATGACTCTTTGAATGTATTTTTCGTTGCGAAGACATTATTATAAGAAAATACCACTTACCATAAAAACCGGATTTCTTTTAAATTGTATTTTAAATTTCTTTGCGATTATGCCTCTACAACTCTCTTTAGGGGACCCTCTATTGAATGGTGCAGATTATCGCACATCTTTAGACTAGTAGAGCGAGATGCAGACCTTCTCACGGAGCATTCGGTCTCGAAAGGTTTTAAATACAGTTTTTAAGAAAAACGCATTTTTCTAAATAAATAAAATTAATTTTTTAATAATTATATAAAATTACAAAATCCATATATTTTCAAAATATAATAAACTTACATTTTTTAAATGAAAGATTTACAAATTTCACTAAAATACCATCAAGATACCAACAAAAGACAAGTTTTACAATAAAATACCATGAACTTTCCAAGCTAAGAAAATTACCACTAAAATATCTCAAATCCTTAAAATTGATATCCATGAAAACCCTAAATAATATAAATAAATACTCGAGGTTTATTTGAAATTTTATTTAAAATATTTTTCATAAACCTCCTCTAGTTAAATAAAACAATATTTAAAGATTTTAGTACATATAGATTTAAGCGGGATCAATTCTCTTGAGCCCCAAGGAGTCGGAGAAAGTGAGTGATTACCTATTTAAGATAGAAAACTTAACGGAGTTATTAATGGTAACTGTCTTGGAAAAAGATACAAATCCTGCCGTCCATATGCAGCAGTTACCGATAACTCCCGAACCTAATTCAGGATTTAAACCAATTACAAGTGTTTGACTCAGTCTGAGTCTAACTCAAACCTGAATCCAAACTCAAATCAGAGTCCAATTCAAACATGAATCCAAAGTCTAACATGAATACTTGAACTTGAACCTGAATACTTGAATTCAAACATCAATACCAAACATGAATACTTGACTTGACTTGACCGAACAATGGTTATAACTTGACCTGGCTATTTGAATACATGATTACATCCTGAACCTGACTACTTGAACAACTTGTATTCATGGTTTCAGTAAAAAATGTAAATATAACATATACAATACATTACACGGGGATAACGGGGTAAATTGGTACATAACATATTAACGTGGCATGAGATGGTCACTTAAAAGACACCTACATGAACTCTTGAACCGTTGTCCCGTGGGTTTTGACGGGGCCTTGTACTACATATTACCATAGTCTACGGGATAAGATGGACTCCTCTTGTATACACAAATACCTTCTGTACTAAGGTACAAACAACTACGTTAGAATAACAAGCATATACCTGTACAACTTACCAGTTTCATTTCACATTACTTGTTATATTCCATTCCTTCTTTTGGGACTTACCGAGCGCTAGTTCGCTGATGACATTCCTGTCTATTTCTTTCTTTGGAATGTTCGTCAGGAGGGCCGGACTCTCAGGAGATCGAGCCTAGCCAGGAGGTTTTGGAGCAGCTCACCACTCAGCCGGACTACTAGCTCATCTTGTACTTATTTTATTTTGTATACCACTGCTTAGGCACTGCTTATTTCATTGTATCTTTCCTTTTCAAAAAACAGTTGTATGTAAAGATGAATGTAAATAAAGGTTGCTGTTTATATTTTTATATCACTTTTCATTTTTATGCATTATATATATATTGCTTAATTACGCTTAACGTATTTATTTCTTAGTAAATACGTTGCGGTCCGCCACGTTACCGTTTCCGTACACTTGGAAGCGAGGCGTGACAGGTTTTGTTGGAGGCCCATGCAGGTCAGTTCTGTATGAAGTCCTAAACAATATATATCACAAGAATTATAAGAATCAGCAATTATACATTCCTTACATTTCAAATTTCTTGAATCTATCCAAACTATTCTTTTCCTATCAAGGTCATGGATTTACCGAACAACACGAGCACGAGCGTCAATGGTAACACCCCACCGCCTACTCTACCACCACCACCTACCGTTACGGCTCCCATCAATGAGCAAATGGTACTGCTTGAGGCAATCAAGAGCCTCTTGGAGGGTCAGCAACAGCAGACTGCTATCTTCATGCACCCTTCCGAAGCCGAGGCACCCGGAGTCAAGCAATTTCGAGCACTGCATCCAAAGCATTTTTCAGGAAAAGAGAGCCCACTGGAGGCGGAAAAATGGGCTCAGTCGATAGAAGATGACCTGGCAGCAGCACAAGTGCCAAAGATTGCTTGGGTGAGGGATGCGAAGCTGCAACTAACTGACAACGCTAGAGTCTGGTGGAAGGATGAAGAAAGCCGTCTCTTCCAACCGATTGAATGAAAGACATTTCGCAATATGTTTGATGCGAAATACTTCCCTGAGACTGCCCGTTTTGACATGGAGCAGCTGTAACGCCTTGAAAAGTCGTTTTGGTGTTTTCCCGAAAATCGGTAAATATTTGATATTTTTCCGTAAATCGTTATTATTGTTATTTTGCATTATAGGCCTATTTATACCTAATTTGGATAGCTAATTACTAGTTTTTAGTAGCTAATCGGTTACTTATAAATTTCTGGTCATTTAAAAAAATTTCCCTATTTTACTATTTTTAATATTATTTTAAGCTGTTAAAAAATACATTAAATTAGCGATAAATACAAATTTGAATGGGCTAATTTTAATCTATAGAACCATGACAACTAAAATCTAGGTTGTAATATAAATTTTTAGCATTTTATTTCAAGTTCTTATTAGTTATAATCGAAGGAAATTAAAATTTAAATAATTAAACTAAGCTTGCAAATATGAAGTTGGGGGGTGTCTTTTTGCATGGAAATTTTTTTTAGCACTCTCTCACAATCTCACCCCTCTTTGGCCGGCCCCACACCTGCAGCATGCCCACTTCTCCCCTCAAATTTTTTTCTTCAACTCATTTGAACAATATGATATGTGATGGGTTAAAATATATTAATTTGGAGGTGGGTTGTACTTGGATATATGAGGGTTTGACTTTGTGTAAAATTTTCCACAACACCCACACCTCTCCCCACTCCCCTCACTGCTCGAAAATCTGCAGCCACTCCCCCTCCATTTTTCCCCTTTCCTTTTTCCTTGAAAATTCAAAGAAAAATCCTTCAAAATCCAATTTTTACCTCACAATTTCAAACACATTCTTCATCCCTTCTCCTTATCCATTCTTGCATGGATCTTGGATGCTAGGAGGCCATCTTTGGAGGCAAATCATATTGCTAGATCTCTAGAATTTGAGGTATAATTTCTACCTAATTAAATACTTATGGTTAAATTCCTTTAATTAAGTTGTTTTAGTGTTAAATTTTAGTGCTATTTTCATTCTAGGCTTTTAAAGATAATGGCTTGAGTTGAACTAGGGTTTCAATACACCATTGTTAGGTTAATTAAATTTATTTTGCTATCTAGTTGTTTGTTAACCTAATCTAAGTGGTCACTTTGTTTATGTGGGCTTCAAACTATGCTAATTTAGTTAATTTTAAAGTGTGAATTGGTTGTAATTGTTTGTTTTAGGAAATTCAAGAAAGGGTTTGTGTATGGAAATTGGGTTTTGAAGCATGGTAATTGGGTTAATTTAATTGTAGTGGCTTTCTAGTGGTTTAACTTGGGTGATTATGCTTGTTGTAATCTTTTCGTCGCAAATCCGCGATATTTGCGTCAATTTTCTAGTTTTCGTGCTTACTAGGTTGTTATTAAATTTAAGTGGTGAATTATTTGTGATACCTTTATAATAATTTTTAGCATCTCTTATGACTTGTAAGGTATGTGAATACGGAATTTTGCTTGATCGGGTTTTAGTTTTGGCGGTTGGTCCGAAACGACAATTTTAGTTAAGGCTTTTGTTATTTTCGTGTGTGTTCCGCGCACCTTGTGCACGTTGTGCCTAGCTTGTGAACGTTGATCTTTTCGTTTGGTGATTTGCGTCGTTTCATGATATATAACCTTATGTTTTGTATGGTGCAAATTCCAGGATCGGTCGCGAAAATTTCGGACGCGGCACGAAAAGGGAAAGCGGTGATTGGACATAGCTAGCTGGGAATTTCCGGTGAGTAGATGTATACATCTACGGGGAGAATCGTTTGGATGGCGCGAGACGCCCGATAATTTAGAATTTCTAGTAATACCAGCCTGTTGCATGTAGTTCTAGTTACCTATTTTACGGCACTGCATGACCTGTATATCCATATTGTGCTAATTTCATCGTATAAAAACCATTGAAACCATTAAATGAAATATGTGACACAGGAAATAATTGGATTGTTTAATTCATTATATTTATAATTGTGCGACTTCATCTCATAGGACACTTGCACCATTACCAGGGTTGTATGCTGCACGAGCACTATTCATGCGAACACACACGCCTTGGTAATTGCCATGCCACAAACACTAGATAACTTGTTTAAATCGGAATTTAGAATAATTTCACCACATAAGACAAATAAACCAGTGCTAATATAGTAAATTCCGCAAGATGAACATGTAGAATTGCTAGTCATATGTATGTACCTCATTACATCATTCGATCATACATAGTCTTTATGTCATATATTGCAGTTCGTACTGTTGATACCATAGGTATTCATCATCATTGACATGCATACTTATGGTACTTTCTTCCGGAGGATTTCAATATTTGTGATTTATGAGATTTTGGAGAAACCGCAAAAATTTAATAAAACTGATATCATTTTAAATGTTGCAAGTTGCGGTTTTCTTGGGACATGATATTTGTGTCGTCCACCATGAGTTTTCTGTTGGTTTTCGAGACCCGTTTCGAGGTGCTGGATGAACCGTCTCGGGTACATGGTGGGCCCGGTAAGGTACCCCGGGGCAAGAAGTTCGAGTAGTAGACGATGAGCCTGGCAGGGGGTGGACTACCTACCGGTGATTGTTGGCATGGCAGATATCCAGAGGATACCGACCGTGGCCGTGAGATGTTGAGATATTGATATTTTGAGTTGGACCAGCCGGACGGCTGGGGTCGGGATATTGGATACAGATACTTTGGGACACTGAGATATTTATTTGAGGTGCCGATACTGGGCACGGATTTCTGTTGATTTCATATGATATTTCCTCAGATATTTCACAGAAATTTTCCTAAGATGAAAGTAGTGATTTCCTCATATCAGCATATTCAGATCTTGTGTTACATTGCACTCATATCGCATACATGCTAGTACTTCATACTATAGCAATATTGTAGAATTGTGACACTTTGCGTACATGCTTACGATAGTTTTTATAGATGATACATATTACTCACAAGTTGGCAACTCACCCCCATTGTGCCACAGACTTTGTGCAGGTCTGATCCGTCAGTACTGTTGCGGCAGACGCACTTCCTCCTTTTGCGTGGATTTGAGGATTTTTGCTCGTAGGTGGGTTATGTGTTCATTTTGTTTTCCACCTTGTACATTCATTGTATCTAGTGTACTCCATCTACTGTATTATCTACCAGTATTGTTGTTTATTGACTTAAAGGCGAGACAGTGAGATTTGTGGGCATGTATATTGTTTCTTTCGGTCGTGCTCACTTGAGCCGACATGTTGCTTATTACTTGTGCTTTATTTTGCTTATTTTGCACATTGCTGATTTATATTGCGTGAGATTTGTGACCGCCTTGGGGCGAAGAGCTAGCTCCCTCTTGGGGATGCCTTATTTTATGTTATTGATATATTCCTGTTTTGTACCCGTTTGGGGGCCAGTATTTACAAAGGAGACTCTGCCGAAATTTTCGGAAAATTGGATGTTGCTTTTAAAAAGGCTTAATATGACTTATTTGATTAAAATCGCTTTCAATAAATTGGTTTTCCTTCACTCTACTACTTATTTGGTTTTGATTTCTGGGTTTTGGCTTACTTAGATTACGTCCGCCTTGAGACGCTCGTAATTTAAGTGCCAGTCATGTTCCGTACCTTTCGGGTCGTGACAAAGTTGGTATCAAAGCGATAGGTTTTACCTTTCTGAGTGTAGGATGACCCTTGGTAGATGGAGTAAGTTACTTAAGCAGGGTAACGTAGCGTGTGTATGTCCGCGGCATACTTGCGATACGGTACTCCGCCTAGGTGACTTTAGGATATACTTGCTTGAAATTCCTTCTTCAATTCCGTGTATCCTATGATTCTATTGCACTGTTCTTATTATTCTGTTTCCCGTACCAGCCACTATGCCGCCGAAGGCTATGAGAGTGCAGAGGGCTGCCGCCCGAGATGAGATTCGAGCAGGCTCGTCCGAGACGAGGACCGAGCAGGGTGGCGTACCTACGCCTCAGGGACAGACTGATCCGCATTCCCCAGGCCGCATGGATAGGCTAGAGTCTGTTATGGAGGAGTTGCGACAGATGATGGGGGGTATGTAGGAGTTACGACAGATGGTGGGATCCTTAGTAGCGGCCAGTCGTGCACCGAGATCGGAGGACATACCTACCATAGCATAGACTACGTTAGTACTTGCTGCCCAGACAGTCGCTCCTACTACTGCGGTGGCTATTCCGGTATCACTACAGGATTTCATGAGACTGAAACCCCCAGTCTTCACAGGCACCGATGCAGCGGAGGATCCGCAGACATTCCTTGACAATTTATCCAGGATTTGCCGTTCGCTCAGATGTTTCGACGATAGATGGGTAGAGCTTACGAGTTTCCGTATGGAGGGCCTTGCGCAGACATGGTGGGAGTCAGTCGTGAGAGGTCGAGCTGCAGGTCTACCTCCTATGACTTGGGCCGAGTTCACAGCAGTATTTCTAGCCCGTTTCCTTCCAGAGAGCATTCGTGAAGCTAGAGCTCGTAATTTTGAGGCTTTGATCAAGACTCCAGGGATGACAGTGTCCGAGTATGATATCCAGTTTACTCAGTTGTCCCGATATGCTCCGTACTTGGTTGATACAGAAGAGAAGAGGGTAAAGAGGTTTGTGCAGGGACTCGACACACAGTTATTTCTTTCCATCGGCGCCCGGCACTTTGACACTTATGCGGCTGTTATGGACACGGCATTACGGATGGAGGCGCGCATTTCAGAGACTTCGGCCGTTTCTGGGCCGAAGAGGATTCGTACCGATATGCCAGCTCAGAGGCATCGTGCCAGATTCTATCTGAGAGATGGTGGCGGTAGAGGAGTTGGAAGAGATCAGCTATTTGGTTCTTATCCGCAGGGCCAGCAGGCATCGCCAGGATGTTTTGGGTGCGGGAGTCCGCACCATCGTATCAGAGACTGTCCGGTGAGACGACAGGGAGCGGCGACAGTTCCACACGTGACCTTACCACCTCCACCACCTCCTCAGAGAGCTCTACTTCCTTCCCCCGGTGATGCTCCACGTCAGCTAGGCGCCCCCAAAGGCCATGGACGTGGCGGTCCTATTCAGAGAGGACGACGAGGCCGAGGCCGAGGACAGCCAGCTATTGGTGAGGGACAGGCCCGAGTGTTCGCTTTGACTCCGCAGGATGCGCAGGTATCCAATGCCGTTGTGATAGGTACCTTTCCAGTATGTTCTTTCGACGCGCGAGTATTATTCGACCCAGGTTCCACACATTCGTATGTATCTACATACTTTGCACCGATGTTAGGACGTGAGTCATCGTTGTTAGATCAGCCGCTTGTTGTTATTACTCCGGTAGGCGAGTCGTTTGTCGCTCGTTTTGTGTTTCGATTGTGTTCCGTTCGTATCGAGGAGAGGGATTCGTCGGTTGATTTGATTCTCCTCGATATGTTGGACATTGATGTGCTTCTGGGCATGGACTGGTTGGCCACTTGTTATGCATCTGTGGACTGCCGTGAGAAGGCAATCAGATTTAGCTTTCTGCGAGAGCCAGTCCTTGTTATTCAGGGAGACCGCAGCGTCACCCTTCCCAGCTTGATTTCGTCTCTTCGCGCTGGTCAGCTCTTGCGGAAGGGATGTCAGGGATTCTTAGCGTATGTTTGTGATACTCGAGCTGCAGAAGTTCCTTTGGACCAGGTCCCGATTGTTAGTGAGTTCCCTGATGTTTTCCCTGATGAGCTGCCTGGGTTACTGCCTGAGCGCGATGCTGAGTTCTGCATTGACTTGATTCCCGGCTCGGGGCCTATTTCTATACTGCCTTATCGAATGGCCCCGGCGGAGCTTAGAGAGCTAAAGGATCAGTTGCAGGATTTGTTAGATAAAGGGCTTATTCGACCTAGTGTGTCTCCGTGGGGTGCTCCTGTCCTATTCGTCAAGAAGAAGGACGGCAGTTTACGCTTGTGCATTGATTACCGCGAGCTGAACAGGGTTACCGTACGGAACAGATATCCCTTACGATGTATCGATGATTTGTTCGACCAGCTTCAGGGTGCGGGATACTTTTCGAGGATTGACTTGCGATCTGGTTACCATCAGTTGCGGGTGCGGCAGGAGGATATTCTGAGGACAACTTTTCGCACACGTTACGGGCACTATGAGTTTTTGGTGATGTCGTTCGGACTCACCAATGCACCAGCCGCGTTTATGGATTTGATGAACCGCATTTTCAGGCCGTATCTTGATCTGTTCATCATCGTGTTTATTGATGACATTTTGGTGTATTCCCGGAGCCGGGAGGGGCACGAGCAGCACCTGAGGATCACGTTGCAGACTTTGAGGGAGCACCAGCTGTTCGCGAAATTTTCTAAGTGCACATTTTGGCTTGACAGCGTTGATTTCTTGGGTCACGTGATTACGAGAGATGGCATATGTGTGGACCCGAGGAAGATCGAGGCCGTTCAGCATTGGCCCAGACCGACATCAGTTACGGAGATCCACAGTTTCCTAGGCCTGGCTGGCTACTACAGGCGATTTGTTCAGGACTTCTCCCGTATTGCTACACCATTGACCGGGTTAACCCGGAAGGGAGTTCCTTTTGATTGGACCGAGGCTTGCGAGCATAGCTTCCAGCAGTTGAAGACTCGTCTGACTACTGCACCAGTGTTGTCATTGCCTTCGGGATCGGGCGGATTCATAGTTTATTGCGACTCTTCTCGAGTGGGACTAGGTTGCGTGTTGATGCAGCACGACAGAGTTATTGCGTATGCTTCTCGGCAGCTGAAGACGCATGAACAGAACTATCCTACGCACGATTTAGAGATGGCTGCAGTGGTGTTTGCACTCAAGATCTGGAGACATTACCTATATGGCGAGTCATGCTAGATATTTACGGACCACAAGAGCTTGAAGTACATATTTCAGCAGCGAGACCTGAATCTGAGACAGCGCCGTTGGATGGAGCTGGTGAAAGATTATGATTGCGAGATCCTTTACCATCCGGGCAAGGCGAATGTGGAGCTGATGCTTTGAGTAGGAGGCCCGGAGGTAGTTTATCCTGTTTGAGCGCCGTACAGAGGCAGTCGTCAGCAGATTGGCAGATTTTATGCGACAGTCGAGTTGAGTTCGAGTTCACTCCGACAGAGGGACAGCTTGCGCATGTTCGTGCACGTCCGCAGTTGCTTGACCGTATTCGAGAGGCACAGCCTAGTGATGACCGTCTTTCAGAGATCATAGAGCAGGTTCGGCAGGGCAGAGTTTCTGAGTTCGTGTTTGATGATCAGGAGGTACTGCGATTTGGGACTCGATTGTGCGTACCAGATTCTGAGGGACTGCGGCATGAGATTCTTGAGGAGGCCCATAGATCGAGGTATAGCGTTCATCCCGGTTCCACCAAGATGTACCACGATTTGCGAGATGTTTACTGGTGGGACGGAATGAAGAGGGACGTCACTGATTTCGTGTCGAGATGCCTGACTTGTCAGCAAGTCAAGGCCGAGCACCAGAGGCCCGCGGGAGAGTTGCATCCTTTGCCCATTCCGGAGTGAAAATAGGAGCAGATTTCTATGGACTTCATCGTGGGTCTACCCAGGACCAGTCGAGGGTATGACTCCATTTGGGTGATCGTGGATCGTCTGACGAAAGCGGCTCACTTCCTGCCAGTGAAGACCACTTTTGGATTTGCTCAGTATGCCCAGATTTACATCGACGAGATCGTACGGTTGCATGGCGTCCCGACTTGTATTGTGTCAGACCGAGGCACCCAGTTTACCAGCCGACTATGGCAGAGACTTCAGGAGGCGTTGGGCACCCGTTTGAGTTTCAGCACAGCATTTCATCCGCAGACCGACGGCCAGTCAGAGCGGACTATTCAGACTCTTAAGGACATACTCCGAGCGCGCGTTTTAGACTTTGGAGGCCGCTGGGATCATCATTTACCCTTAGTGGAGTTCTCTTACAACAACAGCTTCCAGGATACTATTCAGATGGCACCTTTCGAGGCCTTGTATGGAAGGAGATGCAGATCGTCCATCTGTTGGACAGAGCTCAGCGAGAGCAGTATTTTAGGGTCGCAGATTGTGGAGGAGACAACCGAGAAGATACAGTTGATTCGAGACCGGATGAGAGCGGCCCAGAGCAGGCAGAAATCATATGCGGACAGACGCCGTCGCAGACTAGAGTTCGCAGTTGGCGATCATGTTTTTCTGAGGGTCTCTCCGATGAAGGGCGTGATGAGGTTTGGGCGAAAAGGAAAGCTTAGTCCCAGATTTGTGGGTCCCTTCGAGATCCTCGAGCGTGTCGGCGCAGTTGCGTATCGTTTGGCTCTTCCACCCAGCTTTCCTGATGTTCACCTCGTCTTCCATGTTTCGATGCTCCGCAAGTACCTTCAAGGCCCTTCGCATGCGATTCAGCACCCGACAGTCCAGCTAGAGCGCGACCTTTCTTTTGCAGAGCAGCCGGTGGTCATCCTGGATCAATAGGTGAAGAAATTGAGATCGAAGGTTATACCGACCGTCAAGGTCCTTTGGCGTGGCCCGAGCAGCGAGGAGGTCACCTGGGAGAACGAGGACGAGATGAGGAAGAAATATCCCCATCTCTTTGAAGGTACGCGTAGCTAGATTTTTTAAATTCGGGGACCGAATTTTTTTAAGGGGGGAAGATTGTAACGCCTTGAAAAGTCGTTTTGGTGTTTTCCCGAAAATCGGTAAATATTTGGTATTTTTCCGTAAATTGTCATTATTGTTATTTTGCATTATAGGTCTATTTATACCTAATTTGGATAGGTAATTGCTAGTTTTTAGTAGCTAATGAGTTACTTATAAATTTCTGGTCATTTAAATTTTTTCCCCTATTTTACTATTTTTAATATTATTTTAAGCTGTTAAAAAATACATTAAATTAGCGATAAATACAAATTTGAATGGGCTAATTTTAATCTATAGAACCATGACAACTAAAATCTAGTTTGTAATATAAATTTTTAGCATTTTATTTCAAGTTCTTATTAGTTATAATCGAAGGAAATTAAAATTTAAATAATTAAACTAAGCTTGCAAATATGAAGTTGGGGGGGGGGTCTTTTTGCATGGAAATTTTTTTTAGCACTCTCTCACAACCTCACCCCTCTTTGGCCAGCCCCACACCTGTAGCATGCCCACTTCTCCCCTCAAATTTTTTTCTTCAACTCATTTGAACAATATGATATGTGATGGGTTAAAATATATTAATTTGGAGGTGGGTTGTACGTGGATATATGAGGGTTTGACTGTGTAAAATTTTCCACAACACCCACACCTCTCCCCACTCCCCTCACTGCTCGAAAATCTGCAGCCACTCCCCCTCCATTTTTCCCCTTCTCTTTTTCCTTGAAAATTCAAAGAAAAATCCATTAAAATCCAATTTTTACCTCACAATTTCAAGCCCATTCTTCATCCCTTCTCCTTAGCCATTCTTGCATGGATCTTGGATGCTAGGAGGCCATCTTTGGAGGCAAATCATATTGCTAGAACACTAGAATTTGAGGTATAATTTCTACCTAATTAAATACTTATGGTTAAATTCCTTTAACTAAGTTGTTTTAGTGTTAAATTTTAGTGTTATTTTCATTCTAGGCTTTTAAAGATAACGGCTTGAGTTGAACTAGGGTTTCAATACACCATTGTTAGGTTAATTAAATTTATTTTGCTATCTAGTTGTTTGTGAACCTAATCTAAGTGGTCACTTTGTTTATGTGGGCTTCAAACTATGCTAATTTAGTTAATTTTAAAGTGTGAATTGGTTGTAATTGTTTGTTTTAGGAAATTCAAGAAAGGGTTTGTGTATGGAAATTGGGTTTTGAAGCATGGTAATTGGGTTAATTTAATTGTAGTGGCTTTCTAGTGGTTTAACTTGGGTGATTATGCTTGTTGTAATCTTTTTGTCGCAAATCCGCTATGTTTGCGTCAATTTTCTAGTTTTCGTTCTTACTAGGTTGTTATTAAATTTAAGTGGTGAATTATTTGTAATACCTTGAGGATATTTTTTAGCATCTCCTACGACTTGTAAGGTATATGAATGCGGAATTTTGCTTGATCGGGTTTTAGTTTTGGCGGTTGGTCCAAAACGACAATTTTAGTTAAGGCTTTTGTGATTTTCGTGTGTGTTCCACGCACCTTGTGCATGTTGTGCCTAGTTTGTGAACGTTGATCTTTTCATTTAGTGATTTGCATCATTTCATGATATATAATCTTATGTTTTGTATGGTGCAAATTCCAGGATCGGTCGCGGAGATTTCGGACGCGGTACGAAAAGGGAAAGCGGTGATTGGACATAGCTAGCTGGGGATTTCCGGTGAGTAGATGTATACATATACGGGGAGAATCATTTGGATGGCGCGAGGCGCCCGATAATTTAGAATTTCTAGTAATACCAGCCTGTTGCATGCAGTTCTAGTTACCTATTTTACGGCACTACATGACCTGTATATCCATATTTTGCTAATTTCATCGTATAAAAACCATTGAAACCATTAAATGAAATATGTGACATAGGAAATAATTGGCTTGTTTAATTCATTATATTTATAATTGTGCGACTTCATCTCATAGGACACTTGCACCATTACCAGGGTTGTATGCTGCACGAGCACTATTCATGTGAACACACACGCCTTGGTAATTGCTATGCCACAAACACTAAATAACTTGTTTAAACCGAAATTTAGAATAATTTCACCACATAAGACATATAAACCAGTGCTAATATAGTAAATTCCGCAATATGAACATGTAGAATTGCTAGTCATATGTATGTACCTCATTACATCATTCAATCATACATAGTCTTTATGTCATATATTGCAGTTCGCACTGTTGATACCATAGGCATTCATCATCATTGACATGCATACTTATGGTACTTTCTTCTGGAGGATTTCAATATTTGAGATTTATGAGATTTTGGAGAAACGCAAAGATTTAATAAAACTGATATCATTTTAAATGTTGCAAGTTGCGGTTTTCTCGGGACATGATATTTGTGTCGTCCACCATGAGTTTTCTGTTGGTTTTCGAGACCAGTTTCGAGGAGTTGGATGAACCGTCTCGGGTACATGGTGGGCCCGGTAAGGTACCCCGGGGCAAGAAGTTCGAGTAGTAGACGATGAGCCTGGCACGGGGCGTACTACCTACCGGTGATTGTTGGCACGGCGGATATCCAGAGGATACCGACTGTGGCCGTGAGATGTTGAGATATTGATATTTTGAGATGGACCAGCCGGACGGCTGGGGCCGGGATATTGGATACAGATACTTTGGGACACTGAGATATTTATTTGAGGTGCCGATGCTGGACACGGATTTCTGTTGATTTCATATTATATTTTCTCAGATATTTCACAGAAATTTTCCTAAGATGAAAGTAATGATTTCCTCATATCAGCATATTCAGATCTTGTGTTACATTGCACTCATGTCGCATACATGCTAGTACTTCATACTATTGCAATATTGTAGAATTGTGACACTTTGCGTACATGCTTACGATAGTCTTTATAGATGATATATATTACTCACGAGTTGGCAACTCACCCCCGTTGTGCCACAGACTTTGTGCAGGTCCAATCCGTCAGTACTGTTGCGCCGGACGCACTTCCTCCTTTTGCGTGGATTTGAGTATTTTTGCTCGTAGGTGGGTTATGTGTTCATTTTGTTTTCCGCCTTGTATATTCATTGTATCTAGTGTACTCCATCTACTGTATCATCTACCAGTATTGTTGTTTATTGACTTAGAGGCGAGACAGTGAGATTTGTAGGCATGTATATTGTTTCTTTGGGTCGCGCTCACTTGAGCGGACATGTTGCTTATTACTTGTGCTTTCTTTTGCTTATTTTGCACATTGCTGATTTATATTGCGTGGGATTTATGACCGCCTTGGGGCGAAGAGCGAGCTCCCTCTTGGGGATGCCTTATTTCATGTTATTGATATATTCCTGTTTTGTGCCCGTTTGGGGGCCAGTATTTACAAAGGAGACTCTGCCGAAATTTTCGGAAAATTGGATGTTGCTTTTAAAAAGGCTTAATATGACTTATTTGATTAAAATCGCTTTCAATAAATTGGTTTTCCTTCACTCTACTGCTTATTTGGTTTTGATTTCTGGGTTTTGGCTTACTTAGATTACGTCTGTCTTGAGACGTTCGTAATTTAAGTGCCAGTCACGTTTCGTACCTTTCGGGTCGTGACAGTAGCAGTTCATCCACTTACAACAAGGCTCGATATGGAGCAAGTCCGTTGATGAATACGATGCTGAGTTTACCATGCTTAGTAGGTAAGATATTGTCTCAAATTCAAATTTCCTGATTTCACTCAATACACTGCTAACACAAGGTCGTAACAGGTTCGCTGCACACATAATCCCGACTGCTGAGATCCGGGCACGACGATTTCAGCAAGGGTTGGACCCGAAAATCCAAGCTGCACTTGCTACAGGGGATTTCCTAACCCATGAGCTTGCTCTAAAGGCTGCCCGACGTTATGAGGCAGTTGTGAAGAAAAAGAGCAGACCGCAGACTGCCGGTGTGAAATGCCCTGCCACGCAAATGACAGGAAGAGCCTCTTCTAGGCCGACATTTGCACCCAGGAGACCGGGAGGATCATTTAACCGGCCTATTCCAGACTTTTGTTTCTACTGCAAGAGAAATGGACACCTGGCGAAAGACTGCAGGCGTGCAAATGGCCTGTGTTTGGTTTATGGCGCATCCATTCATGCCATAGGAACATATCCATGTCGACTCAATCCAGCTCTAGCACCTAGACCCGCAATCACAGTCCCGCAGCGGCCAGCTATTCAGGCTCCTGCACCTCGTCTAGCTCTCCCTGCATCACCTCCACATGGACCTCCTACACAGCCTCCTCGTCAATTCCAGCAGGCACAGAGAAACATGCCTCAAGGGCAGAGAAATGTGCCTCCAGCAAGGAGGAATGTACCCAGACGTCAGGCTTTCACAATGACGTTGAGGAAGACGAAGCCACTGGCCAAGTAATCACTGGTAATTCCCAATCCTTTTATTTTTTCAATCCTTGTATACCTTTATATTTCTCCTGTATCTAAAACCAACCTCACACAACTTAGGTCTATACTAGTATCCACCCTTTCTGCACTCGCACTTTTCGACACTGGAGCATCACACTACTTCATGTCGCAACGATTCGTGAGAACGCATGTGATTCCTATAAAGCTACTCATTTCAAGATGGAATGTCAGTTCCGGGAATGGAGTTTTAAAAGCAACTATGGGGTTTGATCGGTGTCCAGTTGTAGTTTGAATACGAGAATTCTACGCGAATTTCAAAGTACCGGACATCCCAAATTTCGATGTAGTGTTGGGAATGGACTGGCTTGGAGTTTTCTATGCTACGATTGACGACCGTCAAAGGATGGTAGTATTTAAGATACCAAATCACCTAGTCTTCTACTTTAAGAGTAGAGATAGAACGTTGGAGCCAGGAATCTTCCGTGCTAAACCAAAGAATGCAGAAGTGTTTATTCTACCGGCGGAAGGAGAAAAGCCAGAGGTAGTTTGAGAGTTCGAGGATGTGTTCCCTGAAGATATAACAGGTTTGCCTCCTGATTGAGCTCTTGAATTCAGCATTGACTTAATACCTGATGCGCAACCTATAATTAAAGCCCCGTATCGGTTAAGTCTTGAGGGATTGAAGAAGATCCACATTCAGTCGAATGAACTCCTGAAGAAAGGTTGAATTCGTCCCAGTACTTCAAGTTGGGGATCTCCAGTATTACTTGTGAAGAAGAAAGAAGGTTCATACAGGATATGTGTGGATTATCGAGCTCTGAACGAAGTGACAATTAAAAACAAGTATCCACTACCGCGCATCGATGACCTTTTCGATCAGCTAAGTGGATTTTGTGTATTTTCGAAGATCGATCTTCGTTCGGGTTATCATCAGGTAAAGGTCAAAAAGTCCGATATTCCGAAGACGGCGTTCAGGACTCGATATGGTCATTATGAGTATCTTGTAATGCCATTTGGAGTGACCAATGCACTTGCTATATTCATGAATCTGATGAACCAAGTTTTCCGAGAGTACTTAGACAGGTTCATTGTCATTTTCATCGACGACATCCTGGTGTATTCAAATAATCGGAAAGAACACGCCGAGCATTTATGGATTGTCTTGGAGACATTGCAACAGTATCAACTCCATGTCAAGTACAGCAAGTGTGAATTTTGGATAGATCAAGTCGGATTTCTCGAACATGTCGTTTCAGGCGAAGGAATCTCAGTAGATCCAGCTAAGGTGTCAGCTGTCAGCGAATGGCCGATACCAAAGACGGTGAAAGATATATGAAATTTCTTGGGATTAGAAGGATACTACCGAAGATTCATTGAAGGCTTTTCGAAAATTGCAGCACCTCTGACCAAGCTCAATGTAAAGATGAAGCATTCGTGTGGTCAGAAGCATATGAAAACGCTTTTGTAGAACTCAAGTCAAGATTAACTTCAGCTCCTATCCTTATAATACCAGATCAATCTGGAGGATTCGTCGTACATTGTTATGCGTCCAGTAATGGATTAAGATGTATTCTACATCAGCATGGAAAGGTTGTGGCTTTCGCGTCAAGATAGCTGAAAGTACATGAGCGCAACTATCCAACACATGATCTGGAATTAGCAGCCGTTATCTTTGCACTTAAGATTTGGCGCCACTATCTTTTGGGTGAACGAGTGGATATATACACTGACCACAAGAGTCTGAACTATATATTTTACTCAGAAGGAATTGAACATGCTGTAGAGATGATGGCTAGAACTCATGACGAACTTCGACATCAACCTACAGTATCATCCCGGGAAGGTGAACGTAGTTTCTGATGCACTTAGCCGCTAGCCATTAGCAAAGAATCTCACCGCTCAGTGGAAGCTACAGCAGGAATTGCACGGATTGGCAATCAAAGTAGTTATGCCAGGCAACGCTTCATATTTGATGAACTTACAAGTCCAGTCTACTCTTGTCAATCAGATCAAAGCAGCTCAAGCAAATGATGCCAAGCTACAAAAGATCCGAGAATAAGTAGAAAGTGGACTTCAAACTGACTTCATCATCCACGAAGATGGATCCTTACGGTATGGAAGTAGATTGTGTATACCAAACGGCCCAGTTTAAGAAGAGTTGATGAAAGAAACTCACAGCTCTCCTTATTCTGTACACCCCGGTGGTACAAAAATGTACAAGGATCTACGAAAACACTATTGGTGGCATGGAATGAAGTGTGAAGTAGCAAGAATCATAGCCAAGTGTTTGGTGTGTCAGCAAGTAAACGCTGAACATCACAGAACTGCTGGTCTACTTCAGTCATTACCAATCCCAGAATGGAAATGGCAGCACATTACCATGGACTTCATAACTGTCTCCCCTCGCAGCATGAAGGGTAATGACATAGTATGGGTTATTGTGGATCGACTCACCAAGTCGGCTCACTTTATTCCCTTTCGAGTTGGCCAATCTACTGAGACTTTAGCAAAGAAGTACATAGAGGTAAGCATAAATCTAAAGTAAGATTTAAACCTTCAAGATGTACTATATTTGATACCCATGAACTCATGCAGGAGATCATGAGATTATATGGAGTACCAGTTTGCATCGTCTTCGATCGTGATACAAGATTCCGATCACAGTTTTGGCAGAGTCTGCAAGCTAGCCTGAGAACGAGTCTAAACTTTAGCACGGCGTACCATCCACAAACGGACGGACAGTCCGAGCAAACAATTCAGATTCTGGAGGACATGCTAAGAGCTTGTATGTTAGACTTCGGAGGTTCGTAGGAAGATCGCCTACACCTTGTGGAGTTTTCATACAACAACAGCTATCAGGCAAGCATTGGAATGACACCATTTGCAGCACTCTACGGACGGAAGTGTCGTTCACTACTAAGTTGGGACGACATCGGAGATCGTGAACTCCTTGGACCAGAGATGATCGTGGCAACTGTGGACGTAATTCGCACGATCAGGGAAAGAATGCGCATAGCTCAAGATCGACAGAAGTATTGGGCTGATGCAAAGCATCGACATCTGGAGTTCCAACCCGGAGATCATGTTTTCTTCAAGATTTCTCCAAACCGAGGAGTGATCCGCTTTGGCAAGAAGGGTAAGCTCAGTCCCAGATACATAGGACCATTTGACATTCTCGAACGAGTCGGAAAAGTGGCATACCGTTTGTCACTATCACCCTCATTGGAAGGAGTGCACAACGTGTTCCACATATCCCAACTATGAAGATATGTAAGCGACCCCAGCCACATACTTGATCACTCCGAGCTCACAGCACAGACTGACCTGACTTGAGAGCAATAACCGGTTGAGATCCTGGATTGAAAGGTGAAGACATTATAGAACAAAGAAGTAAACTTGGTCTGAGTGATGTGGAGAAAAGATTCGCTAGGAGAATCAACGTAGGAACGAAAAGAAGATATGTATGCAAGATACCCTCATTTATTTGTAAATTAGTCCCTATATAAATGTAAATTTCGAGGACGAAATTTTTATAAGGAGGGTAGAATGTAACGACTCTGAATTTACTGTACGGAATTTTCCAATTTAATATACAGAAAATGAGTTATACAGCCTGAGTTTGAGTTATAAGTTAATTTTGGTAACTAATAGTAAGAAACATTTTGTAGCTCACTGGTAAAGCCTCTACACTGCTGTGATGTACCCCCTGTGTTCGATCCCCATCAGACACATTATTTTTTTCTGATTTTTTTTTTAACTTTTTGGAAGCCCAAAAGTTTACACGTGCAATACACAGAAAAATGAAAATTCAGAAAAATCAAACATGTGGAAAATGTGGTAAACCCTAAATTTATCTGGTGGCATGAAGCTCGATGCCAGATGGCATGAATCGACCGGCCAAACCCAAGAAATAGCCGGCGCCGATGGTTGATCCAAGCCCATGGAGCCCCGGGCTCTGCACACTTGAATCTTCCCCTACCCCTAACTCCCCTGCACTGTTTGATTTCCCTGCAATCAAACATACCTTCATTTCACCATTTATTGTCGTTTTAATATATTTTAATTCACCATTTTAATTCCAAAACCCTAATTCTACACTATAAATACCACCCCACAGTTTGGCTCAGCATCATTCTGAAATTTCTAGCAAAACTCTTAAAAATTCTCTAAGTACAAGTGGAGTAAAGGGAGTTAGTAAGCGGTCAACTTCCGACAAAGGATCGAAGCTATTCCGGAGCTCCCGCAACGCCACGAGGACAACCCTCTCTTCTTATACCTTTTATTAACCTAACTAAGTTGTAAGTCCCTCCTAAACTTCTTTTCTCTTCATTGAATTTATCTTTTTATAAAAATCGGTAAAAGTGAAGTTAATACCGATATCACTTTTTCCAACTCCTATAACTCCAATTCCTATTATCTTTTGGTCAAACAAATTTTTATACAATACTTGTAACCTTAAACCCTAATATTTAGAATCAAAATTTTCATTAAAATTCTCATGTGAAATAACAATAGTAACATTTTTTCATTTAAATACCATGAACTTTAAATATCAGCTCTTTTAGTTTTTATTATAAACATACCTTTAGGAAAACTTCAAGAGACAACAACCTACCTCTTACATACACACTTGGTTTTATAGCACGATACTCTTTGAATGTATTTTTCGTTGCGAAGACATTATTACAAGAAAATACTACTTATAAACCGGATTTCTTTTAAATTGTATTTTAAATTCTTTTGCGATTATTCATATACAACCCTCTTGAGGGGACCCGCTATTGGATGGTGTGGATTATCGCACATCCTTAGGCTAGTAGACCGAGATGCAGACCTTCTTACGGAGCTTTCGGTCTCGAAAGGTTTTAAATACGGTTTTTAAGAAAAACGCATTTTTCTAATTAAATAAAATTATTTTTTTAATAATTATATAAAATTAGAAATCCATATATTTCCAAAATATAATAAACTTACATTTTTTAAAATGAAAGATTTACATGTTTCACTAAAATACCATCAAGATACCAACAAAAAACAAGTTTTATAATAAAATACCATGAACATTCCAAGCTAAGAAAATTACCACTAAAATACCTCAATTCCTTAAAATTAATATCCATGAAAACTCTAAATAATATAAATAAATACTCGAGGTTTATTTTAAAATTTTATTAAAAATATTTTTCATAAAACTTCCTCGAGTTAAATAAAACAATATTTAAGAACTTTAGTAAATATATGTTTAAACGGAATCAATTCTCTTGAGCCCCAGTGAGTCAAAGAAAGTGAGTGCTTGTCTATTTAAGCTAGAAAACTTAACGGAATTATCAATGATAATTGTCTTAGAAAAAGACACAAATCCCGCCGTTCATGTGCAGCAGTTACTGATGACTCCTGAACCTAATTCAGGATCTAAATCAGTTACAAGTTTCTGACTCAGTCTGAGTCTAACTCAAACCTGAATCCAAACTCAAATCAGAGTCCAATTCAAACATGAATCCAAAGTCTAACATGAATACTTGAACTTGAACCTGAGTACTTGAATTCAAACATCAATACCAAACATGAATACTTGACTTGACTTGACCGAACTATGGTTATAACTTGACCTGACTACTTGAATACATGATTACATCCTGAACCTGACTATTTGAACTTGTATCCATGGTTTCGGCAAGACTTGTAAATATAATATATACAATACATTACGCGGGGATAACGGGGTAGATTTGTACGGAACGTATTAACGTGGCATGAGATGGTCACTTAAAAGACACCTACATGAACTCTCATGCTGTTGTCCTGTGGGTTTTGACGGGGCCTTGTACTACATGTTACCATAGTCCACGGGGTAAGATGGACCCCTCTCGTATATACAAATATTTTTTGTACCAAGCTACAAACAACTACGTTAGAATAACAAGCATATACCTATACAACTTACCAGTTTCATTTCGCATTACTTGTTATATTCCATTCCTTCTTTTGGGACTTACCGAGTGCTAGTTCACCGACGACATTTCTGTATATTTCTTTCTTTGGAATGTTCGTCGGGAGGACCGGACCCTCAGGAGATCAAGCCTAGCCAAGAGGACTTGGAGCAGCTCACCGCTCAGCCGGACTACTAGCTCATCTTGTACTTATTTTATTTTGTATGATTGTTTAGACACTGCTTATTTCATTGTATCTTTCCTTTTCAAAAAACAGTTTTATGTAAAGATGAATGTAAATAAAGGTTGCTGTTTATATTTTTATATCACTTGTCATTCTTGTGCATTTTATATATATTGCTTAATTACGCTTAACGTATTTATTTCTTAGTAAATACGTTGTGGCCTGCCATGTCACCGTTTCCGTACACTGGGAAGCAGGGCGTGACAGAATCAATTCTGATCCTTGATTGTCTTCCTCGAATGTCTCGTTTCCATGCGAATTTTTTCCCCGTCCAATTAGACGGCTTTGTTGGAGCTTATGTGAGATATGTAGAAGAACTAACGGCAACAGACTGCTATCCTGCAGCAAGGATAGACATATGTGATCATGGCCTATTAGCTCAAATGCTAAGAGCAACCGAATATCTTTTGTCGACTTTTTTTCCATACTCTATTGCAAGATACTCCTTGAGAGAATTTTGGAGACAAAATTCTTTTATGGAGGGTAGACTGTAATGATTGGACCACAATTTCATTCTTGAATCTTATTCCCTTGAATTCTTTCTTATTTTCTTTGACGATCATATCTCAAGGAGAAGGAAACGGAAGTACAAACCTTTCATTTCCGTCTTGATCCTTTCTTGTAACTTTTGCGATTCCTTCTTGATTTCTTGACCCTCTATTCTTTTTCTTCTTGCTTACATCTCTTAAAATATTCCTTGTTTACGTTCTTGAACCCTTATTCTAGTAGTCTTGTCTCGGCTCTCGACTTCTTCGTTTCAAAAACATCTTTGAATATTGTGTTCTATTCCGCTCTCACCTCTTCCTATTAGTTGGCGCATCAACTGATTAGACGTGAAGAAACTAAGCGACGACATTACCTTTACCTTGTCCTGTGGTAGCAGGCCCTCGTGTAATTTCGAGAACGAAATTATTTTAAGGAGGATAAAATGTAACTGTTTACCTCCGGAAGCCAGACTGAGGAGCGGGAAGCGCGTCTAGCTTGAATCTGGGGGCAGATGCTATTGGGACATATCCATCCACCTCTCCAAAAATACCAAGTTGATTTATGTCACCATATATTGGAGGTTTGGATAAATGCGACCAATGTAGCTGACTTTCAGATTCCATCTCACGGATGAGGGGTTTATCGATTGTGGGGACACTTTTTCCTGCAGGCACAAGCTTCTGCAGTTAATTACGTTATCACGAACGATAACAACTTTCTGCACTCCAACTTTATTTCTTTATGTGTCATGTTTTAGTTTATTTTAGGTTGCCCTTGGATTGTATATGGAGACTAATTTATGTCGTCTCCCGTAAGGCGTGGATTAGTCCAAATCCGTATATATATTTTGTGATTTGGGAGTTTTGGATCCATATTGGTATCTTAGTTTACCAACGGGAGTGAACTTAGGTCGTATTTTTCGTATTGATGAGGTCTATCAGTTCAGGGGGATACTTGAGTTTATCTAAGGATCGTTAATCTTATTTTAGACTAAGACCGACTTAGATATTGTGAGCATATAGGCTCAAATTATCATAGGCTCAAATTATCATAAGATCAGTGAAGCTTAAACTTCAAGACTTAACCAATTTTGGGCTAAGGGTGAATCTGTTTGACACCCAAGAATACGTCTGGCACACATAGAATTGGTGCATCGGCTTAGCTTAAGCCGACTTGGAGTATATGGTCTTTGGCTTATGCTCAGATGCATATCATGTGATGCATGGATCAAATTTATGAATGTCTGGCGCATGCCCACGTGCATATCACATGGGGCATGGGTTTCTGGCGCTGACATGTTTATCACGGCTTATCGGCTTGGCACATGCCCACGTACATATCACGTAGCGCATTCCCATATAGCATATCCTCTTTCTGGCGCTGGCGCCACGTGCGCAACACGTGTGGCGTAGCGGTTAAGGTTTTCAGAGATTAATATCCATCTTCTTTGAAACTTTAGTTTCATAAAGCTTAATCTTATGTTTTAATGGTTTGCTTGGCCATTAAAACCCTCAAGATCAATGTTTTATGATCCTGGATTTTGTTTTCTGTTCAAAATATGAACTGGGGTATTTTTGATGTTTAAACTTCAATTTTTTGTGATGATCTTTAAGGCTCTAACTTTTTTTTTATCATTTTGAGTGAGGGATTCTTAAGCTTTTTCCCAAACCCTAGATTTTAAGATCGAAAATCTCTCTGTGAAAGCTTAAGTTTTCAATAAGGAGGGGTTTGACTTAAGGACCTGTGATCCAGAGAAAAGAACTTAAGTTCTTAATGAAAGTTAACCTTCTTTTTTTTAAATGGAGATCGATCTCCTTACCTGGGGTTTTTCAATGGAAGGAGAAGAAAGAAACTCGAGTCTCTGTTTTCTCAAAACTTATGGGGAGTTTCTCTATCTTGACGACTTTACCCCCTCTCCTATTTATAGGAGAAGGGATGGTTAAGCAAATAGAGAAGATCTCTCATATGAGATCTGTCAAATTGATTTTAAGATTGGTCGGGATACTTAAGCATCGTTGGATTTTTTATTCAAAGGCCTATGATAACGAGTTGATATTTTCTTGTTTTAGAAAAATATACAGAAGATTTCTTGTTAACAAGTCATATATCTTTCTGTTTATGAAAAATAATGAAAATTAATTTCTTAAAACAAAGCTTAAGTTTTAATGAAGCAGGTGCTTCAAAGCATGGCGCCACGTGCATTGCACGTGGTGCACCAGATAGGAATTGACGCTTGTTTGCGCCAATGGGTATCGGCTCCATTTGAGCCGATGAGTCATTGGCGCTACTTATGCCAGAGTGGCCTTGGCGTTGCCTTAGCCGACATGAAGCTTAAGCTCTGAGCCCATTATTTGGGCGGGAACAAATGCCCTCCACTACGACACTCACGTGCATTGCACGTGGGAGCCATGGTGTCAGGATCCAGGCCGTTGGATTTTTCTCGAGATCCGGAGAATTTCAACCGACGCCACATCCTTATATATAGAGCTTAAGTTCTGGAAAATCTGTGCCTTCTCATTTTTTTTCTTTTCATTGAAAACTTAAGTTTTCTTCTCAGAGCTCAAGCTCTAAACCTTCGAAGCTTAAGCTTCAATTTTTACTTGCTACGTCAAAACAAGGTCTTGTCAAATTTTTCTTAAACGTCACATCAAACTTTGGTAAAAACTTAGAACATTTTAGAAACTAAGTTCAGTTTATTTTTAATACCCATTTTAGGTTTTTCTAAGCATAAGCTTTAAAACTTTATTTTATTATATTTAAATACCCATTTTGGTGCATTCATAGCTTAAGCTTAGAAAAGAGCCGACGTCGATGGTTGGATGTTCCCCAATTGCCTCCGTGCTTTGCACACTTATTTCTTCAACTCCCCTGCACTGTTTGAATTTCCTGTAATCAAATAGAGACTCTTCATTCGCCATTTAACACCATTTTAATTCATTTAATCCAAATTTTTAATTCCTAAACCCTCATTCTTCACTATAAATACCACCTCATGCCCTAGCTCTTTCCCATTCTGAATTTTTTATCAAAAATTCTTTCAAACTCTCTAAGTACCAAGTGGAGTTAAGCACCCAAGTGGAGTAGCAAGCCAAACTCGACGATCGAAACCTTTCCGACGACACCACGACACCTGAAGGCTTCCCCTCATCCTTATTAACGCTTTAAACTAGTATGTCTCTCTTCCTCCATTTCTCTCATCTCAATTCGTCTTCTAAGAAAATATCGACAAAAGTGGAGTAACATGTAATAACCTTCTCATTTAAATATTTTATCATATTTGATAGGTCTACATGTCGCATAATCATCCTAATATCTTTTTATAAAAAAACTCATATCTATTCCTTTTGACGTAACCAAAATTCATGTTCAATACTCAAATAACGAACTTTTCATTAAAATACCATGAACTTTAGTATAACCCTCATTTCAATAATTGTTAAAAATACGTTTAGGAAAACTTCACGGGGTAACGACCTACCCCACACGCACACTATGGTTTCATAGCACTGTATTCTAGATATATGGTTCATTTAAAGAATAAGTTTTTCATTAAAATACCACACCTTTCAAAACGGCTTTCTTTTAAACGATAGTTTGTAATCTTTGCCAATTACGCCTCTACAACCCTCGTCAGGAGACCCGCTAATGGATTGTACGGATTATCGCACATCCTTGGAACAATAGAGCGAGATGCAGAACTCTTCACGGAGTATTCGGTGTCGAAAGGAAATAAAAATACGGTTTTTAAGAAATACGACTTTTCTAAATAAATATTAAATTTTGGAAAATTATATAAAACTATGAATTCGTATTTTCAATAAAAATATATTATGAAACTATTATCTTTTAAAATGAAAGATTAAAATTTTAATAAAATACCATCAAATTTCCAAAAGAGTTAGTTTGCATAAAAATACCATAAACTTTTAAAATCTAGGTTTTATCACCAAAATACCACAACAATTAAAATACATGTTCATGAAAACCCTAAATATTATAAATTACTCTCAAGATTATTTTTAAACAATATTAATATATATTTTTCATAAAACCCTCTCGGGGAATAAAATAATGAAAACAAACAATATTAAGGACTCTAGAATAATATAGGCTTAAACGGTATCATTTCTCTTGAGCCTCGGACAGCCGGACAAAGTGAGTGCTTGCCTATTCATGCTAGACAATTTAACGGAGTTATCAATGGCAATTGTCTTGGAGAAAAACACAAATCTTGTCGTCCATGAGCAGCAGTTGCCGATTTCTCTCAAACATAAGATTTTTAACAGTTTAAATCAATTCCTATGAAAAAGACATGAACTCGAATCCAAACTCGAATCTAAACTTGAACTTTAACTCGAACACAAACTCGAACTCTAACCTAACTCGAATCTAAACTCGAATATGAACTCGAACCCAAAGTACTCGAACCAACTTGACTCGAACCAAGATTGCAATTGTCATGACTCGCATATTACTTGACTCACTTGACTACATTCTACACCTTTTGCAATCTATGGTTTCGATCAAGATATGTTAATCAATCAATTAAATCAATTACGTATATTAACCAATTGTAATATATTATATTCGGGGTGTTTGGGATAGTTTCTTGTGTGAATCCAACGGAGCTTCAGGAGTCCCATATTAAGCTCTTTTTTTTTACTCGAATATCAGTCGGGTTAACTCATCCACAGCCTAGAGTCCCGATACTAACACATGAAATGGGCCCATGATTCCTTGCTCCTGGGTCCTCACTCTTGTGTTTGTGAATACTTCTACGGCTGCGTTGACATTCACACTTGGAACTTAAAATTAACATAGTGACCATATAGAGGCTTATAGAATATATTTACCCATGATCATATACTCCTTACTCATCATATAAATATTCTACAATTTTCATTTTCTTATTCTTACTTATCCTTAGGACTTACCGAGTGCTAATTCGCTGATAGGCATTCCACCCACTTTTCTTCTATTGGAATGTTCGTCAGATACGGTCGAGACGGAGGAAGTGGAAGCCACAGAGGAGGACTACAACCAGATCGCTACTCAGGGCTAGTTCAGCTTCACTTTTCTTCAGTTTATGTATGCCACTTGTTTAGACATTTTCCTTATTGTAATTACTTTCCAGCATAAACTCGTGTATTTATAAATATTGGAAGTTGAATGTAAATAAAAATATTTGTTGAAAAATTTTACAGTCTCCATTTATTCTTGCATTGTATACTATTGTTTCAATACGCTCAGTTTATTTATTTAGGGAATGACCTTCTCTGGATAAATATGTCGCGGGCTTGCCACGTCACCGTTTTCGTCTACTGGGAAGCTGGACGTGGCATCAAGTTTGTAGTACTGGGTGTAGTCCGTCGCACCGTTGCGCTAGCTGATATCTTCTCAATGAGCATTCCCGTAGGTCGCAGTTCAAGTAGCCACGCATTTACTGTATCTCCAATCCCTTCTAAGGCGGCGATACAACGTCTCAAGTAATCTTTCTAGACTGGAGTATCCATATTGCCGTCAAATAATTCAACATTAGGCGTCACTGTGGCGCTTTACCTTGTGGTTAGACTCTTTGTTCGAGTCCCAGGAAAGTTATAACCACACCCTTCTGAGGTGAGATGACATCCAGTGGTCCTTATGCATATATACATCTTGCCATCATGACCTGGAATTATGAATATGCCATCAGCCTGCTTTCATTTTGACACTTTGGTTCTTGTTGATGTCGCGTCTGTACTCTGCTGGAGTAGATTGGACATCGAGATAATCTCCAGGCTGTATGTATTAGCATCGAGACTTAATTCTTCGTCTCGCAGAGCATGATGGAACACATGGCTCCTATTCATTTTTCGTGCCCGTGGATTGTATACAGGAGTCAGTATTGTCCTACCTGTACGACAGAAAATCCCTCCCTTTTTAATCCGCGATTGCTCTATTATTTTAGCTTTTCTTATCGCGAAGGTCGCGATTGCCCTATCATTTCAGCTATTTTTCGTGTTTGCCCGATCATGTTGGCTTTTTTATTTTACTCGTTCATTTTTATTGCGAGTTGCCCAATAATTTCTACTATATTTTTTCTTTTTTTATTTTTCAGTTTAACGACCTAGGGATCGAAAGTTTGGACTTTAAGTCGGTATCAGCGTTGTTAACACTGAAGCACGTATGCCAGGAGCTATTTATCATCTGCCTGGGGAAACTTGGAATTTGATACATGTTTTTGCATCAGTATCGCTACAACTAAAATATTGGTAGGAGTGACTTATCATTTGTCGTTGCCTATTTAGACGATGGTGGCTTAGAAGACAGGTTTAGATCCCTGTCAACTAAGGATTTTTGACTTTATGAGCCGTAAAGGTCTCATAAAGATATCTTCTCCTTATGAGTCGAGAGGATCTCATAGGTGTATTTTTCTTTAGGAGTCGTGATGACTCCTAAGTAGGTTTTCCGTTGTAGTTGTTAGGATCTTACAAGCGTGTTTTCTCTTTGCAAGTCGAGAGGATTTCGCAAGTCGTACGCTCTCACGGAGAGAATTTTATACTGTAGCACGTTTTCATACGACGTGCGCAGAGACCGTGCACATAAGGAGGTTGATGGATGGATCTCATCTCCCTCACTGTGTGAGCCTTTATGACAACTTCCTTTACGGAAGGACGGGCAGTCAATATACCCTTTAGCGACACTGGGCTGTCTGGGTAGGTATGCTATGAGCGTGTGCTTTTTTGGATGTTGTTTCCTATTGCGATGACTATATACTGCATATTCGAGGCAGTGTAAGGAAAACGGGTAAATAGCAGACCTAGCTATTCAGAGCCGGAAAAAGATCCATTGAGATGTTTTCTGATTGTATCGCATGCCCAACTCTTATCAACGCCATGGTGGCGAAATTTAAGAGTGCGATGAATTGAGGAACTACCGTGGTGTTCGGTTACACTTCCGAGAGGGATCGAACATACTTAGGCAGACATACCTTATCGGATCTATGGTACGAGATTTCACGAGCCTAACATATTGTTAGTTATATGTATGCCCTAGAGGCCATTACTATACATAGGATGTATATTGTAGTGGATGCTTGGACATATATAGGGAGGACTTTCTCGCTCGACATGATAGTATGCTATCTGGTTACTCTTTACCTTAACGTGTACACTGATTGTCTCTCTGTTATATGTTGGTAAAGCCCTTAGGATGTGTACTTGACTACCTAGACTATGATGCGGATCATAATAATGGGGACATGGTAGTCCATAAGTACATCCTTCAAGGTCCCTAGTCGTGGGTGTATCGAGACGGGGCATCGATATACCAGTGTAGACTAGCGTATACCTTCTCGACCCATACAGATGGGCGATGGATGATCCCATATCCATTGGTGTTTGACATCAGAGATGATATATGGGTGCTCAGTGGAGACTGGGTACACCGGACGGACTCACCGAGAACTCCCAGATGGTATTATACCTTACGTCAGATGGCAGTTCTCTGGTGACACTGGTACAGAGTAGTCTGTTGACCCGAGATCGTCATAGAGTCTTGTGTGGTTCCCACTGTGCTTTGATTTCCACCTTACCACGTCCAAGAGGGCGTGCAAACGGTGGTTTTTGGGTACAGTCCCGAATCACATGGAGGCAATGAGCAATAGGAGAGGATTCGTCTCTCCCGGTATTGGGGGTTGATGTTGCGCTGTGTTCGATTGGCTATAACCGGAAATCCCTGGCCAGGGTTGCTGAGATTTACTGGTAAGTGTTACCAGCAGTTTCTCGAATTTTTATAGACCTCATATCGACACGACTTATCGAGCTATTGGGGTCTGACGTTTACCACCCCTAGGCGAGATATGCGACATATCAGACGATCAGACCGGACTGTACGGTAAGTGTTACTGGTTGGATTCACAGGAGTATGAGCGGGTTTGCTCGTTGATCTTCTGATCGCTCAATACCCGGGTGGCCGTTACGTTTAGCAGACCGCTTGCGGCTTGTGGGTGTTTGATATGATCATCACCTGCTGCTGGCGTATTGACGAGTCTTTAGAGTCCTACACAGAGGTTTCCTGGCTCAAGCGAAACGAAATAGGAGTGCATATGAGATATGTGCGGGACCGAGAATAATGCGTGTATGTGATATCGTATTTCATTCTCGCGATGGATGTATCGATTGGTTATATGCGATATAACCTAGTTATCGAATCAAGGATTGATTCGATAAGCCGATACATAGGATACTGGTCGGTTATATGCGATATGACCGGATCGTTAAATCAAGTGTTGATTTAATGATTTAATGTATAATTATATATTTGATATATTACTTTGCATTAACTAATATTGGTTCACTTTAAGTGGATTTTCTCACTTGATTTGTGCAAGTTGTATATGTGATATACTTTTGTGCACTTCCAATCATGTTTGATGATACATGCTTATTTGGTTAAGTGTAAAGAATTAAACCATGGTTAAGTTGTTGATTAGGGTTTTACTTATTCAATTATCTTATTTATTTATTCATTTTGAATAAATTGAAAGATAAATGAATGGTGGCTTGATTTGTTTTTAGTTGAAGCTTCATGAAGCTTCGACTAAATGACCTTTTTGTTCTCATCCTTAACCCTAACCATTTAAACTAACCCTAGTCTATTCTCTACACTTAACTAAGGTTAGAATATGATAAGAATCAATTCTTTTTCAATTATTCTTCAACACTTATCATATTCATCTTCTTCTTCTTCTTCTTCTTCTTCTTCTTCATGCTTAAAAAAGAAGAAAAGCTTGCACCATCAATGGTGATTTGATGAAAAGAGTGAGAAATCCAATTCTAAAGTGAACCCACCTCCTATTTCTTCATCCTCTACCTCTTGCCAAGTAGTATAGGGTGTTTTCTTCACAAGTTTCATGACTTGGTGAAGTGGGAGCTTGATCTTGTGATGCCTCGACGTAGATCATCTTCGGTATCGTTGTCGATGACCTAGCCCGCCCATTTCTCTGATGAAGCCGACGCTAGAGCCCGGGATTGGATTTGGACAGCAAGGGGACTTCATCATGGAGCTATGGAGGTGGAGAACCGGATCTACAAAGGTTGTATTTCGTTCACTTAGTTAAATTGTTAACTAGCTTCTTGTTTCGCCTAAAATTCTAGTTAACGATCCGTATTAGGGTTTCTCGGCACTTGTAAAATTTGAAATTGGTATGGTTGATGCCTTATGAGACCTCATTAGTGTGCCTAGGAACCCTACAGTGGTATCAGAGCCTAGCTAGAGCCTTAGGCGATGCGTAGACGAAGTTTGAAACCCGATCGACCCGAAACCCTAACCCGATAATGCTCTCTGGTCATTTTTCAAAAACTGGGTTTTTTCCAGATTAAAAATGCTTAAAAAATTCAGCAGGGAATTATAAGAATTACGGTGCAAAATTGGACAAATGATGTCTCACAATTGCGGCGGAACCGCGGCAGAAGCCTAGCTTCTGCGGCGGTTCCACGGCAAGATAATGACGTCACCTTCCCAGGTTTGCACAGTAATTCCTCTTTTATGATGCTGAGTTTTCTGGGAATTTTTAATATTTATTCAAGAGTTGAATTTTCTGGGGTTGTTTTGGGGATTCGATGATTCGATCGGATTATCAGATTTTGTCTATGTGGATTCCGGATAATTTTTAAATATGTTAAAAAGTTCGACCGGATATAAATACCGACCTTTTCCCCTGTCGGAAAAATTCCAAGTGTTGGATTATTCCGTGGTTTAAAGACGTTCTAAGTAGTGCAAGTAACGCGATGGTCCCTCTAAAAGACAACAAACCTTAACTCGATTATGTGACCGTCTTGAACTGCCCTTTGAACCTTCGGGTTTGGGGCAGTACGGCGTGCCACATGTGAGGCGTTGGCTTGACCCTTCTACGGCTGGACCATTGCTACTGAGGCACGAAATGAATTTTTTTAAGCTTATTTCATGTGTTGATCTGTTTTGGGAAAACTTGGGTGTTTGATTGTTCGATCGGAAAGTTTAACATTTTCTATTTATCTGGAATGGGATACAATAATTGGAATTCACAACTAGTTATGAGATAACTGAATGAATGTTATAAACATAGCAGTTTAGTCTCTCTTGATCGGTTGCCACGGAATTTTGATGTGATCAAAAGTCCGTCGCAATCACGTAGCGTACGCGGATACTCGCCGGATAAACTTATTAGACAGCTACACCCCTTAGCCCCGACCAAGTGACTATAGGAGAACCCCATCGCCGAAAGCATCCGTCCGGGTGCTCGCGGTAGCGGTGTTCCGCCTTGGTGCACTTCGTCGACGGTATCGGGGGTGCGGCCGCCTACTAAAGTTTGCGACGAGCATTCGATCAAAATGTCGGGAATCTTGTTGAATTGCCCGACTTGATATTGAAAAGTGTTTTCGATAATGAGACTAAAATGCGGGGTTTATAATTGTTAGGCATGCGATGTCTAAGGAATTCATTTGATTAGGCATGCAATGTCTATGGAGGTTGCGGATTCCAACTATTGTAGTTTTACACTTTCTTTTCTGTGACCGTAAGTGTAATATGTGATCTCGCTGGTTTCGTTGCTATATGTCAACGACAATTGGGATGCGCATATTTACTTACGTTGATGATATGTGATGTTATGTGTTGCTGGATATGTTATATTGGATCGTCGTGTTTGAATAGCCGGGGTTTTTTATGTGAGATGAGTGTTTTTCATTTTCATTCATGTAAAAACTTGTATGTAATATTCTTTTATTGGGGCACTTCCAGGTTGCGGAAGATGTCACCTTTTGTATATTATTTACTTTTCCGCACTAGGATAGACCCAAGGAGGGGAGCACAAGTAACCGGGTTTTAGGGTCCAGTGGGAGACCAACTCGAGGAGTCGAGTCCGGGTCTTCTAACCATAGAATTGGTAGGGTTGCTTGCCGCTCTCGTAGGGGTCTAGGGGTGTGGGTTTGGCTATTCATCACGACCGTGGAATCCGTGTTTTATACTGGCTCGTATTGAAAACACGGACGTCCTAGTATATCCAATATTTCATATGATTCTTCTGCTGCGATATCTGTGATGTGATCATGTGATATGTTCTATGATGGATACTGTATATAGTATATATGATATATTATATAGACGTTACTTATATTTTACACCCATGCTAGCCCTGCCCCGCTCTGCCGTTAGTTACCTAACCTAACGGTGCACGAGGGGACATCGAGGCAAATGCGGATGGCATAAGTGTACGTCGTATTTATCTGTGATGTTTAGGTACTTAAATGATGGGATTTCATTAATGTGATTAATGAAATAAAAGAAACCTAAGATGTTGTAGAATCGAATTTCAAAAATAAAACTGGTAGCTACAGTTCTTGCTTTGCACAGAGGTATATGTGATATATCCTGCACCTTATTCGATGAGGAAAGGACCGAGATCCCTTCACATGGAGTGACTCCTTTAGCAACAACTGGCGGATGCTACACACTCGGTTTGACTTTTGATTACTTCTATAGTTTTTGCTTTGCACAGTGATATATATGATATATCCCGCACCTCATTCGATGAGGAAAGGGCCGACGATCCCTTCACCGGGAGTGACCACTTTAGCAAAACTAGAAAAGCCTCAGAAACACTCCATTTTAAAATCATTTGATTCTACGACGATATCAAGTTCATTACGCTCATGGTTTTCTGAAAACCTGCGTAGCCCTCCGTCATTTCAGATAAGTACTACTTAGTATTCGTGCTACGGTAGTTTGGCATTCGTCAAGGCGTAGTGTATGGTAGCTAACTAGTATTTATCTGCTTATGCATATGATGCAAATTGGATTAGGGTATTCGTACGGCGTTGTTTGGCATTCGTCAAGGGTCGTGCGGGTGGGTTTAATTCAATCAAGAAATGTACGGGTTGAACTTGACTAGTGGACTATGGGTTGTTTGGCATTTGTCAAGGTCATAGAACACTAGGGGTAAAATATTATCGGGAATTTCAAGTGTTGAAATTTGCAATGAGATTGCATACCTTCTATGAGATAGTTGGATCCCGATACCCACTGCGAGTAATTGTTACTCCTGGGAGAGTTTTACACATTACAATTAGCCGATCAAGTAGGTGTCTAGAAAGGTGTTAACGAGGTTACGCCTCTGGGAAAACGAGGTTTACATTAATTAGGTTCGTGCGAAAGCACGAGGGACCCCCCTCAAAGTACCGACACTGGCCTGGCTGAAAGATTGGCGAACTTGTAGTGTGTAATTAATCCCGGCTAGTCTTTCCTTTTAGGGTTTGAAGGAAGATTTGATAAAAAGCAGTGGGAGCCATCCTAATTAGATAAAATAAAAACCAATCTATTCTTGCAAGAGCGCACGCTGAGTATTTTCTTCTCTCTCTCTCCAGGTAGCGACCATATCACGCCTTAATCAAGATAATAATACGGAAGTATTGACCGAACCCGCTTGTTATACTGAGCTGGGGAACGTTGGTCCCGCTCCAACTTATAATTGTTATAAGACAGAGCAGGAAATTGGGGATTACCAGAATTCCCGTGCCGCCCAAACGAAGAGAGTGCATGCCGATGCATCATCTTCGGGTGTGTTCATTACAAAGAACTATTTCTCAGTATTCTCTACGTCCTGGGTATGTGATACCAGATCAGGATCCCAGATATGTAATCTGTTACATAGAGCTACAGAAAGGTAGAGAACTGAGAACGGGTGATAAGTTTCATGAGGCAGAAAACGGGGCAAGTGTTGCAGCCAAGTCTGTTGGTCACTGTCACCCTGTATTACCAATACATTGATTCTGAACGAATGTTATTAGATACCGAACCTGATATACAAAATCATATCAGTCTCTTTATTAGTAAAGAAAGGATATAATTTTGTATTGTCGGATAATGTTTTGAACATTTCCTATATCAAAAGTTGATCGGTTCAGGCACGTTATCTAAAAGCATTGATGTTCTAAATCAAACTACAGTTCATAGTATACGGAACACACACAAGAGGAAGAGTTCAGAAATGAACAAATCCTTCTTGAGGCATTGTAGACTAGGTCATATCAATGCGACCCGACTAGCTGAAGTTACTTGTTGATGCATATTTAAATCAGTTTGAATTTACATCTTGTGAAACTTGCCAGTCATGTCACAAAGATATAATGACACCAGCTCTGTTTATTGGAAACAGAGAAAGAGTTAGTGAACTCTTGGGATGATACATGTTGATGTATAAAGGTCCCCTGTCTACACATGCCAAGACCGGTTCTTTGTACTTCATTACATTCTCTGATAATCTTTCGAGATTCAGACCTATGTTCCTGTTGAAACACAAGTCCGAACCTTTTGAGATATTCACAGAATATAAGTTAGAAGTAGAGAACCAAAATACGGGTATAAGTATTATGTCCTTTGATGAGATCAAGGAGGAGAATACTTGAGCACGGAATTTCTGGACTATTCTAAAGGAGAATGAGATTCTCTCTCAGCATTACTCCTCCGTATACACCATAGCACGATGGTATATCGGGGTGGAGCAATCACACCCTATATGATAAGGTGTGCTCTATGATGAGTACTACTGAGTTACCTATTTCCTTTTTGGGAGTTATGCACTTGAGAAGCTGCATACCTATTGAATAGGGTTCAAATCAAATCAGTTGCCTACCACTTCATATTTGATATGATAAGGGAAGAGCCCATCTCTTAAGTTGGTTAAGATTTGGGGTTGTCCGGGCTATGTCTAAAAGCATAATCCGGACAAGCTCGAGGCAAGATCAGTTATGTAGAACTGGAATGGTTTCAGCTATACAAACTGCAGCTGATGATTTGGTAGAACCAAAGGATTCAATAGTTTCCAACGAAGCTCAACCTCTCCGCCGATCTAGTAGGGTTCCTCACCCACCTGAGAGATACTTCGGTTTCTCTATGACAGTGGGAGCGAGGATTGCATCATGTGATGATGACCCAACTAGTTTCGAGCTGGCCATCAGGAGTGGGACTCTGTAAGAATAGCTGGATGCTTAGCGATCTGAGATGGAATCCTTATACACCAACAAAGTATGGACTTTGGTTGCTATATCTGAAGGGTTAAATCCCCATCAGGAGCAAGTATATCTTGAGAAGATTACTTGGTGTAGATGGAAAAGTTGAGAGTTTCAAAGCTAGACTTGTTAAAGCTTTTCGTCATCGACCAGGCGTGGATTATGATGAAACTTTTTCTAAGGATCTATACTTAAGTCCATCTAGATCCTACTTGCCACGGCTACGTACCATGACTACGATATCTGGCGGTTGGGTGTCATGACAGCTTTTCTAAATGATGTTTTAGAAGAAAGCGTATATAAGTACATAGCCAGAGGGCTTCGTAGACAGTGGGAGCAGCGGAAACGTGTACAAGATGCTTTATAGGATAAAGCAGGCATCGCGGGGTTGGAACATCTGTTTTGATGTGGTAGTCAAAGAGTTTGACTTCATCAAAATGGTAGATGAACCTTGTATATACAAGAAGGTAGTAGGGAGTATGGTAATGATCCTCGTAGAGTACGTGGATGACATACTCTTGATAGGGAAGGAGTTTCTTATGCTACGCTCGGTCAATCTCCGTTTATCACAAGGATTCTCCATATAGGATCAAAGTGATACCTCCTAAATTCTGAGTTATCATCTATAAGATAGATGTAATTGGATGCTAGGAATCTCACTAGTGGTAGTAAGATGGTATCAATCGATCCTGAGGAGAATCACTGGAAGGGTTCCAGGGTGATAAAGACGATTGAATGTCAGTCACAGGCATTGTCTTTACCCTCAGTGAAGGGACGGTATGTTGGAAGAGTTCCAAGCTAGATACCGTGGCATACTAGACGATTAAGGCTGGATACATCGCTACTTAAGATGCTACCAAAGAGGCTGTCTGGGTGTATATATTTGTTCATGAGATGAACTCTGTTCCTCCCATTGTGTGACAACGGAGTTGTGGCTTATGCCAAGGAACGTCCGTCCCATCAGTGATCCAGACATATTCTAAGGCAGTATTACCTGATCATGGAGATGGTTGATCTCCAGGGGATCGAGGTTAGGAGAGTAGACTCAGAGAACAACACGGCGGATCCACTCACGAAGGCCTATTCCCAGAGAGAGACTTTTATGGGATGGTTGAGTATGAGATACTACAACCACTGCTACAGATGGCCCTAGTGCAAGTGGGAGATTGTTAGTTATATGTATGCCCTAGAGGCCATTACTATACATAGGATGTATATTGTAGTGGATGCTTGGACATATATAGGGAGGACTTTCTCGCTCGACATGATAGTATGCTATCTGGTTACTCTTTACCTTAACGTGTACACTGATTGTCTCTCTGTTACATGTTGGTAAAGCCCTTAGGATGTGTACTTGACTACCTGGACTATGATACGGATCATACTAGTGGGGACATGGTAGTCCATAAGTACATCCTTCAAGGTCCCTAGTCGTGAGTGTATCGAGACGGGGCATCGATATACCAGTGTAGACTAGCGTATACCTTCTCGACCCATACAGATGGGCGATGGATGATCCCATATCCATTGGTGTTTGACATCAGAGATGATATACGGATGCTCAGTGGAGACTGGGTACACTGGACGGACTCACCGAGAACTCCCAGATGGTATTATACCTTACGTCAGATGGCAGTTCTCTGGTGACACTGGTACAGAATAGTCTGTTGACCCGAGATCGTCATAGAGTCTTGTGTGGTTCCCACTGTGCTTTGATTCCACCTTACCCCGTCCAAGAGGGCGTGCAAAATGGTGGTTTTTGGGTACAGCCCCGAATCACATGGAGGCAATGAGCGATAGGAGGGGATTCGTCTCTCCCGGTATTGGGGGTTGATGTTGCGCTGTGTTCGATTGGCTATAACCGGAAATCCCTGACCATGGTTGTTGAGATTTACTGGTAAGTGTTACCAGTAGTTTCTCGAATTGTTATAGACCTCATATCGACACGACTTATTTAGCTATTGGGGTCTGACGTTTACCACCCCTAGGCGAGATATGCGACATATCAGACGATCAGACCGGACTGTACGGTAAGTGTTACTGGTTGGATTCACAGGAGTATGAGCGGGCTTGCTCGTCGATCTTCTGATCGCTCAATACCCGGGTGGCCGTTACGTTTAGCAGACCGCTTGCGGCTTGTGGGTGTTTGATATGATCATCACCTGCTGCCGGCGTATTGACGAGTCTTTAGAGTCCTACACAGAGGTTTCCTGGCTCAAGCGAAACGAAATAGGAGTGCATATGAGATATGTGCAGGACCGAGAATAATGCGTGTATGTGATATCGTATTTCATTCTCGCGATGGATGTATCGATTGGTTATATGCGATATAACCTAGTTATCGAATCAAGGATTGATTCGATAAGCCGATACATAGGATACTGGTCGGTTATATGCGATATGACCGGATCATTAAATCAAGTGTTGATTTAATGATTTAATGTATAATTATATATTTGATATATTACTTTGCATTAACTAGTATTGGTTTACTTTAAGTGGATTTTCTCACTTGATTTGTGCAAGTTGTATATGTGATATACTTTTGTGCACTTCATTGTATCATGTTTGATGATACATGCTTATTTGGTTAAGTGTAAAGAATTAAACCATGGTTAAGTTGTTGATTAGGGTTTTACTTATTCATTTATCTTATTTATTTATTCATTTTGAATAAATTGAAAGATAAATGAATAGTGGCTTGATTTGTTTTTAGTTGAAGCTTCATGAAGCTTTGACTAAATGACCTTTTTGTTCTCATCCTTAACCCTAACCATTTAAACTAACCCTAGTCTGTTCTCTACACTTAACTAAGGTTAGAATATGATAAGAATCAATTCTTTTTCAATTATTCTTCAACACTTATCATATTCATCTTCTTCTTCTTCTTCATGCTTAAAAAAGAAGAAAAGCTTGCACCATCAATGGTGATTTGATGAAAAGAGTGAGAAATCCAATTCTAAAGTGAACCCACCTCCTATTTCTTCATCCTCTACCTCTTGCCAAGTAGTATAGGGTGTTTTCTTCATAAGTTTCATGACTTGGTGAAGTGGGAGCTTGATCTTGTGATGCCTCGACGTAGATCATCTTCGGTATCGTTGTCGATGACCTAGCCCGCCCATTTCTCCGATGAAGCCGACGCTAGAGCCCGGGATTGGATTTGGACAGCAAGGGGACTTCATCATGGAGCTATGGAGGTGGAGAACCGGATCTACAAAGGTTGTATTTCGTTCACTTAGTTAAATTGTTAACTAGCTTCTTGTTTCGCCTAAAATTCTAGTTAACGATCCGTATTAGGATTTCTCGGCACTTGTAAAATTTGAAATTGGCATGGTTGATGCCTTGTGAGACCTCATTAGTGTTCCTAGGAACCCTACACATATATTTAGTTTATATTGTTTTTCTGTTAGGGAGTTCCTTGTGTTGATCCTAATGGATCTAGCTGCAAGGCTATCCGCTTGTAGGTTCTCAACGGTCCACCCCGCACCAACATATATGGGTTAGAACAAGAAAGGAAAATGAGATTCTCAAGGAGTCAATTGACTCAAGGAACCGGCTCAGGAGCTATGGATGGCGCCGACTCGAAGGCGTGAGTGGGAGTATGTTAGCTATTGGGCTTCACCCGGCCCAATACCCGTCCCTTCAAGTGGCCTCGGTATGTGTGTGTGTGAAAGAGAGAGAGAGAGAGAGAAAAGAGAGAGAGAGAGAGAGAGAGAGAAGTTGCTAGGGTTTAATCTAATCTAATTAATAATAAGAGAAAGGATGGATATAAAAGATTTCTAGGGTTTGAACCGTCGTCTTCTTTTCTTCTCTCCAAGTTCTATCGAGGGTTGGCTTACGAGGTGATCATATGGGATATTCTCGCTCATCAAGAATGTGGTTTCTCTCTGGCCGTTGTAAGGAGGCGAAGGGCAAACTTCATTGTGGTAATATGGGCGAGAATAACGATCCCACCACTTTCGGTTAAGATAATTCATGTAGAACCTTTTTATGTAGATCTTCCCTTTTCCACTGTAATGATTTGATGTTAAGATCTATGCATCTAAATGCTACATAAAAATGGATAGATCGAGAAGATCCAGCTAGAGAATTCTACAAAAAAAAATTAAAAAAAATAATCTAGAAGCGATCAAGGAAATAAGGAAGAAATATGTTAAATACCCACTACTTGGTATATGCAAAGACGAAGAATCATTCCAAGAAGGATTGTTGATTATTTCAAGGACAAGCCACAATGCCAAAATTGTTATTGTGGGCATATATGTAAAAAGATTAATGTTACTTGAAAAGCAATCATCAAGCCAAGTCTGGTTGTATTTGGACTTGATCATATGCTTCATTATTTTCTTCATTATTTTCTCAGTAACCAAATTGTAGTATTACAGGACCCCAACATTAATTTAATTTCAAGTTGAAAATCACTCATGCACTTCAAACACACACAGAGATTCCAAACAAAAACTGGCATCTAGATCACTTCTTAGTCTTTCCTTTACTGCGCTTGAGGCAGTGATCACGGTCAGATTCAGTGGCGCTATCGGCTAAAGGCCGGTCGAGTCTCAGCCCAGGCGACGACATTCCGTCCTCCTCCTTTTCATCCTACTCCATTATTTTCCGGAGGCAAGATCCTTCGATCCGATCCAGATAATTGGAGTGCTTATCCTCCATCCAACCTCCGGTTTTTCCCTTCCACGGATCCATTAATGTTGAACAAGTACTATAGAGGTTTTATTTTTTCTATTTTTGTTGAGTTTTGGGGTGGTGATACATATGTGATATCTGCATGCGTGTGTATTTATACATATAAAGTAGAATGTTGAACAATTATAGCCATGCAAAATTTATAAAAAAAAATATAAGATACATAAGTTTCTCTACAATATTATGTCTTATGAGATTTCATAAACAAAGCATAGAATAAAGAAAATTCATAATAAAAGTTATGAAATTTTATCAAATCTAATTTGCATCTTATCGTTAATGAAAAACAAAGAAATATTATAGAAAACCCAAGATAAAAGTTAAGAGACCAAATACAAATTTAAAGACCAAAAGGAGGTGTAGAAAATTACGGCAAGCTAATAATTAAAGTTGAGGGACCGGATGCATAGTTAAAGCCCAAGGAGGGGATAAAGAAAAATGTGAGGATTATTTGATTTGAATGTGAGGACAAAAATGGTATTGAAACAATTATGAGGGGCAAATTTGGGAAAACCAAATGCTTGATTTCAAGCTCAAAACCTTGAAGTAGGGTTTTGTATTAGGTTTATTTACTGAAACCACCAGCATGTTTGGGCCAGAATCAGAAAACTACCAATAACTTTAAAATAATTAGAAAACTATTAAATTTAATGGTGACACGCCAGCACTGTCTGTGTCATGTCACTGCCTCGTCACTTAAATTGCTACGTCAGCAAAAAAATTTAAAAACACCAAAATACCCCCAATCTAACCCTAACCCTATTATATTTTTGGTGGTTTTAAATCTCTACAGCTTCATATTAAACTCATAATATTTATATCACATAGAAATATATAATTGATTTTAATCATACACGATCCCTCCCCCCCCCCCCACCCCCCCCCATCATACTATAAATCATGTGCATTACACACGGAAAAAAAAGGTAGCCTACATTAACTTATATGTCCTATTGTTACGTTATATGGAGCAATCGGTTTTCCACAAGTCAGGATCGGTATCATAAGGCCGGTCCAATTGAGAATCCAAAATCTTGTGTTTGTTTATGTTTTTAATTTGCTTTAGTAACACATTCTTTTATGCTAATAAACTAAAGCATGAAACACAGAGGAAAAGAAAAACCGTCCATAGTTTGCCTTCAAAACCATGATACAAGACTCTTGTCTAAAATAAAAAGACCAAAAGCAGCTATACACATTTTCTACACAACAAACTACGCAACATGTTTAAAGACTTGGTGTAGCTAATTTTATGAGTGTTGTAGAAAAAAGTTGTGTAGAAACTCTTTTTCCAAATAAAAATAGATACAATGGATGCCATCATGTCCCTGTAGCAAAATCCCACCGGCTACGATCCGTGCATAAGTACAATGCATGTACTCATCATAATTTTTATGTTTCATGGATCAATATACCCAAAAATGATTTAGAAATGTAAAGCATTTAAGGATTTTACAATTTGATAATGTTAGGTGATGTGAATTCTAATCGTAAAATGTATTTGACAATTTAGTGCGAAGCATTTGATTCTTATGATATAGGCTATATAAAAGGGACGAATAAGCAATGCAATAATACACATCAAAATTTTATTACTTTATTATTTGGCTAATTTTGCTTGCCATGGATAAACCATTGCGGCTCCTCGCCGCAGTAGAAAATGAGAGATGCAAGAAATTAAGGCTTAGAGTCCAATCCTACATTTCCATTGGAGAATAAAAGAGGTAACATTTATCCCCATTTCAGTTTTTAATGATATTAATAATTTGATTCTTTTGTTTTACTCTTTTTAATTATGGGTTTTAGTTGAATCGAGTAGCCGACCCTATGTAAATTTGACAAGATCATTGTTTTTCATTTTCATTATATATAAATTAAGAAAAAACTTCAAGAGTATAAGATGAGGTTCTCATATGAGAAAATGCTACAAATATTTTTGTTTAGCATACAAATTTCACAAAGATTCACAGTAAACTGTAAAAAAAATTCTATATGTTGCAAGCATAGAATTTTTGTGTGGGAATCAAAATGGTTAAGAGCACAATTGGGAGGGGAAAAATGTAATTACAAAAAAATATAATATGATTGTTTTAGTTTTTGTTTCATGATTTCCATATCCAAAGCACATCTTAAATTTGATTTGTGATAAACATCTAGAAATGTAACCTAATGAAATACATCATTTTCTACTTAGCTTAAGATATAAACAAACATCTAAAATGCAACATTAAGGATACCTTGCTCTTACAATTTCTCCTTCAATTTATATTTGGAAAAAGAAAACTGAGTGAGTCAAAATCCAAACATTTCAGGGGATGAATTATGAAGATCTTCTGCATGAAGATCTGCAGGATCGCTGTAGAAGTTATTTCAGTTATGAACCCGAAGAGATTAAGGATAGCGGATCCTACTAAAAATCCAAGGTTAGGGTTACTGAAAATTGGGAACATAGAGAATGAAAATTAGAATTAGGGGTCAAACATTAATCTGCATTAAATTTTCTTATCAGAGCTCGAATAGAAGATATCCTTTTGTGATTTGAGGAGGAAGGAGCCGTAGCAGAGGAAAAGAACAAGTATGAAAATTTTCATTTATTATATGCATTTTTTAGAAAATACTTTGGCATATATAAATAAGGGCAAAACAGGGATTTTTGAAAAAATGTCTTAATTATTATATGTATATGTTATTTTTGGTTAGATCTTTGGTATTTTCAAAGTACGGAGCTTTTTTGGTGATTTCAGAAATATACGAGTTTACAAACAAGTCACTTCTTCAAGTTGGACTCGGAAACAATTTTCCCAATAAACAAATATCTAGAATACAACATTAACCGTAACCTGCATGCCCAAAACTGTAGTGACCTCTCACATGGGCCAGTGGGATGCAGAGACTTAACTGCAAAATAGACAGCGGCTCCACTAGCTCATGTGGGAGGCCACTGCAGTTTGGGCCTGCAGTTCCTCGTGATTTTATACTAGTTTAGAAAAACATCATTAGATTTTGCACTAACAAAAGAGTTTTGCTTGATATTACAGACATCCCAATACAAAGTAAAACCGGATTAACCGTTCAATACTTCAACCGGTATAGACCTGCAAAGAAGACGTCGGATGTGACAACATTAAAATGATAGAGCACATTGAGTATTTAAAGAAAGTCCGGAGGGATATGAATGGAGTCAATTTATAAGAATGTAGTGTATAAATGTAACTGAATGTAAGGATATGATTTATGTATCCGGGTCTAAAAAGTTTGGAAAACAACATTTTAATTACTGTCGATATTGTCATTTCACAAATTGCTTGTTAATGGAATGCACAACTGTTGTAAAGCAAGGACAAAACAAAGAAAAAATCTATTAAGTTAAAAGATCTATCGTTTCGGGGTTTGTGTGCGTGTGTATGCATCACAGTTAAAAGATCTATGATTCTCGTCCCCTCTCTCTCTCTCTCTTTCCCTCTATTATGTGTCTTGCCACTTTTTTCCATATAAACATGGGTTTAAAACATGTAGATCATAATGTACATTGTGGATTAGTGTAAATCATGACAAGTTGTGTGTCCGAGGATTTACTATTGTTCAAGTTTGTTCTTAAGACAATTATAATTTTCTGAATTCTAAAGAAGGACTTCTTATTTGTTTGGAACTGACTTGGCGGATGTTAGTTGGACCCCCTATGATAAGTTACTTTATATATACCGTAGCTCATATGCTATATAGAGAATTTAAATGATCTTTCTGTTTATAGGAGAGAAAAGATCATTATATAACTTTATTCGGACCAAATGTACTATATATGAAGTAGCGCAACGGGCTGTAGATATCGTTGTATGGACTTATGGACAGATTCTGTTCTGCGGAAACGATGATAAACCTAGCATATTAGAGAACATAGAACAAATCTTTAGAAATTTTCTTTTTTAAGGCCTAGCATGAGATAGATTAGATTTGAAAGAATGCAATCTTATCAAATCAAATCAAAATATTTCAAACTAATTTAAACAAATTTAATTAAACTAATATAACAAATTAAATCAAATCTAAACTAATTAAGATCTTCAAATCCTCTTAATCAAATTTTCATTTAAATTTTCCAATGTGCAAACAAATCTTTGTCTAAATCATCCTTTTCATACCAATATATCTCTATTCTTCTAATGCAAATCACAAAAGACATAAATCATGTCATCGATTGATGGTCTTATTTTTTAAATAAAATTACCACATCATCGTCTCAGGCTCAGATCATCTCAAGTGCTAGGAAAGCACTGGAGAGTCCAATTCATGCTTCTGGACAGTCCATTTAATTTTGAGGGAGAGATTTACAAAGGCCCCGTTAGCTTAGCATCAATTGAACCTCGACATCATTTTACCTAAAATAAAATGGACCATAGTCTTCACAGCAACACTATAAATTTGAACCCAAACACGAAGCAAAGAAAGAGATTAAAATAAATCAATATATCATCTTGATTTTAACTACAAAACCAATTCATTGATCATTGACGAAAGAAGCCATGGAAACAACCAACCAACCTCAATAGAGGCTTCCCTAAAATTTCCATCGATCGCACAGAAACTCTTTGATATGTTTCAATTGTTAAAGCCAAAATTGGTTTTCCGTAGAACCATTAATGAGAAAATAAGATCAAATTACCGGCAAATTAGTTTTTATTATTAAAACGAGGGCAAAGTGGCCCATGTTTCATTAAAAAGAACTCTAACGAAACCATGTCTAAGTTTTGTTGAGAAAAGGAAAAGAAGAAAAAAGAAAGAAAGAAAACAATAAAGCCGCCTAAAATACATCACCAAAATGATGCAAATAAGCTAGCATCTCTGCCAAAGAGGCCTAAGAACATAGCATCCTCGCCCGTCACATTCGAGCTCCTAGCCTGGCTTGTTCCAACCAATCCTTCATGCTTATGTGGACTATAACATATACTCGATGTCCCTGCGGCGTCCTGTATCTGGCAAGTTGTCTTTGCCTTTTGCTTGAGGCTTTCTGTGGTCACACCATAACCTGCGAGAAACTCACCCTCGGTGCATACTCTTTCCAAGCATCTAATTACCCCTCCTTTTTGTTCCTGGCAAACCTAATGTGACCACTTTTCCTCCTCGGCGTGCGCTCGTTTTCATCCCGCCCTTCCCTCCCGTCCCAATCTGCAGTTGGATCCAAAACAATAGCTAATGCGTTATCAACCTTGAGATCAGTATCCATACGGTGTTCAATAGCGACATTCACTGCCTGCCTCATTAATCGGGGAGTCTGAGACCACCTCTTGTATGCCTTTAGCAAGAATGGACTGCAAAATGTTTGCAGGGATGTCTTCTCTAACCATACCGCCTTGGATGTCTCTGATGTAGAGTCCCGATATCGACCTGAAAGTCAGGAGTTCAGACCTTGTCTCTCAAGTTCCCTATATATATATATATATGTTGCCCTCCGACCATTCCCTCTGTAATACTCTACTCTTGTTCAACAGGCAGGGGATATGCCACAGTGGCTTTTATACGGCTCCGATGAGCATGCACTCTTTGATCTCACTGGAGTTGTATCCCGCTTGGAAACCGTCACTTCTTGAGACCTCATAGCCCTACTCCGATCATGTCCTCTCGAAGGTCCATCCCTCATCGGAGACCTGCTCAGATCATGTCCTCTCGAAGCACCATCCCTCATTGAAGACCTACTCCGATGACTGGAGGACTCTCCAGTGCTTTTTTTAAGCTCGGGAGAGGATCCGAGTCCGTCCCATGTAGAATTTTTAATACACTTTTTGAATTTTAAACAGACTAATCTCTCTCAAAAACACATGCAGACTGCAAGATTTAGGTCATCCATTCCTATTTCACAAAGAATCTCTCCAACTTCATATTAAAAAACTTGTGTTTTTGAGAGGAAAAGAAAAACTTGTGTTTGTTTATGTTTTTAATTCATGCTAATAAACTAAAGCATGAAACAGAGAGGAAAAGAAAAACTGCTCATAATTTGCCTGCAAAACCATGATACAAGACTCTTGTCCAAAATAAAAGGAGCAAAATCAGCTACGCAATTTTTCTACACAGCAAACTACGCAACACACTCAAATACTTAGTGTAGGGCTCACGCGAGACCGGCTAAATTTGTGAGTGCTGTATAGAAAATAGTTGTGTAGAAACTCTATTTCCAAATAAAAATAGATACATTGGATGCGATCATGTCCCTATAGCATAATCCCACCCGCTACTGTCAATGCATAAGTACAATGCATGAACTCATCATAATTTTTATGTTCATGGATCATTATACCCAAAAATGATTTAGAAATGTTAAGCATTTAAGGATTTTACAATTTGATAATATTAGGTGATGTGAATTCTAATCGTGCAATGTATTTGACAATTTAGTGCAAAGCATTTGATTCTTATGATAGGCTATATAAAGGGGACCAATAAGCAATGCAATTATACACATCAAAATTTTATTACCTTATTATTTGGCTTGTTTTGCTTGTTATGGATAGACCATTGCTACTCCCCTTTGCTGCATAAAATGAGAGATGCAAGAAATTAAGGCTTCGAGTCCAATCCTCATTTCATTTGTAGCATAAAAGAGGTAACATTTATCCCTATTTCAGTTTTTCATGATATTAATAATTTGATTCTTTTGTTTTACTCTTTTTAATTATGGGTTTTAGTTGAATCGAGAAGCCGACCCTATGTAAATTTGTCAAAGATCATTGTTTTTCATTTTTATATATATAAAAAAAATTTAAAGATTATAAGATGAGGTTCTCATATGAGGAAATGCTACATACATTTTTGTTTAGCAAACAAATTTCATAAAGATCCATAGTAAATTGTAAAAAAATTCTAAATGTTGCAAGCATAGAATTTTTGTGGGGATCAAAATGGTTTAAGAGCCCAATAGGAAAAAAAAAATGTAATTACAAAAAAATATAATATGATTGTTTAAGTTTTTGTTTCATGATTTCCATATCCAAAGCACGTCTTAAATTTGATTTATGATAAACATCTAGAAATGTAACCTAATGAAATACATCATTTTCTGCTTAGCTTAAGCTATAAACAAACATCTAAAATGCAAACATTAAGGATACCTTGCTCTTACAATTTCTCCTTCAATTTATATTTGGAAAAAGAAAACTAAGTCAAAATCCAAACATTTCAGGGGATGAATTATGAAGATCTTCTGCTGGATCTTCATTGTAGTTCCCGACCCCGCTTCCAACCATGCTGTTCGAGGCGGTATGCATCATTAAAAATAAAATTTGCAAAGCGATCATTAGATTTTGCACTAACCAACATGTTCTACTTGATATTGCAGACATCCCATAAAAGATCAAATCAGGATTAACCGTTCAACTGGTTTCCACGGGCGCAAAAAAGACGTCGGGAGAGGCAAAATTGCAGTGGTTGAGCTAAATCCAAGACATACACTAGTGGAGACAATCCAAAAGGACGTAATTCTTCACGTAGCTAAATTGAAGAAAATGATTTATGCAGCCAATCCAAAAAGTTTGTAATTCAACTTGTTAAAAACTGTTGTTAATTGTAATTCCACCTATTGGTAGTTTCATGCTATGAAAATCATCGATAAATAATAACATACATGATCTTTTTGATAAATTTTAAGATGTATAACAATCAACAAACAGAAATTACATATTAAAGTTAACAAAGAATCACAAGACTTATAACCTTTTGCAGCCAAAAGATGCAGAAGTTTCATCTGATTTCTTGAAGTTTTTTATGATGAATTTACGGAATAAATGATTAGAACAAACAAGTCGGCCGAGCGACTGACTGCAAGATCCCCTTAGCACATTATGTGATCCTAAACTAACTTTTTGGAAGCAGATCAAAGAAGATCATTGTAAATTGAGAACAGGGCCATCACTGGCCTTTTCTTTCTTTCTTTCTTTAATTGATTAATTGAATACTTAATTACATTAAATCAAATTAAATTTCAATTGGCAGAGAGATTGGCCTTTTATCTGTATCTATGGGAAAAAACTACTCTAGAAGGGCTTGCATGGTGCAAGCCCCTCTAGAACCATTGGATGGGCTCCCCTTGCAAGTGGGGGGAGCCCATCCAAAGGCTATGCAAGGGCTTGCACCATATAAACCCTTGCATAGTAGTTTTTTCCGTATCTGTGCACATAGATTCTCACGTTTTGAGGTGGATAAATGTAAGCTCCAGTCCTCTTTCTCCATCTATTATGATGTCTTGTCACTTGTCGATTTCAAGAATCAACTCGATTTGTCCTTTTCTTTAATATTTTTATAGTATCATCATCCTAAAAGTGAGGGGTAAGAGGCATAGGACAGAATTTCTCTTGTATGTCGGTGGGAAAGTTAACTTCTTTTGATGACCGACATTGTTCAACTTAATCTTCAAGATTTAAAACATATGTTCATCGATTTCATTATAGGAACAATATACAGAGGAGAATAAAATTTAGATATTTTGTCTACTAAATTCACAATACATGACTCTAGACTAAAAATCGATTTCATTATAGGAAACCCTCCGGCAACACTTTCCATGAACCATGTAAAAGTACATTGCAAGTGTTTATCACAATTTTTGGTTCATGAATCACAATGTCAAAAAAGGACATAGAAATGTAAAGCATTTAAGGAATGAATAAATAAAGAATGTTATAGAGCTGGCATTTCAATACCAGTACAATGTATTTGTGAACAGTGCAATGCTTCTGTTTTAATGTTCTGTTTAGCCATTAAAACCCTTAAGATCAATGTTTTATGATCCTGGATTTTGTTTTCTGTTCAAAATATGAAATGGGGTAATTTGGAAGTTTAAACTTCAATTTTTTTTATGATCTTTAAGGCTCTGATATTTTTTAATCATTTTTAGTGATGTATTCTTCAGCTTTTCCCCAAACTCTATATCTTAAGATCGAAAATCCCTCTGGGAAAGCTTAAGTTTTCAACAATGAGAGGTTTTACTTAAGGATCTGTGATCCAGAGAAAAGAACTTAAGTTCTTAATGAAGGCTAACCTTCTTTTTTTAATGGAGATTGATCTTCTTATCTAGGGTTTTTTGAAGGAAGGGAAAAAAAGAAGCTCGAGTATCTGTTTTCTCAAAACTTATGGGGGTCTCTCTATCTTGATGCCTTTACCCCCTCTCCTATTTATAGGATAGATGATGGTTAAGCAAGTAGAGAAGATATCTCATATGAGATCTGTCAAATTGATCTTAAGATCGGCCGGGATGCTTAAGCATCATTGGATCTTTGATCCAAGCTCTTATGTTAACAGAGTTGATATTTTTCTTGCTTTAGAAAAATATACAGAAGATTTCTCGTTAACAAGTCATATATCTTTCTATTTATGAAAGATAATAAAAATTAATTCCCCCAAAACAAAGCTTAAATTTTAATGGTGCGGGTGCTTCAAAGCTTGGCGCCACATGCATTGCACGTGATGCACCAGATAGGTATTGATGCTTATTTGCGCCAATGGGTACCGGCTCCATTTGAGCCGATAAGACATTGGCACTAAATGTGCCAAAGTGGCCTTGGCGCAGCCTTAGCCGACATGGAGCTTAAGCTCTGAGCCCATTATTTGGTCGGGAACAAATGACCCCCCACCATGGCGCTCACATGTATTGTACGTGGGAGCCATGGTGTCAGGATCCGGGCCGTTGGATTTTCCTCGAGATCCGGGGAATTTCAACCGACACCACACCCCTACATATAAAGCTTAAGTTCTGGAAAATCTGTGCTTTCTCATTTTTTTCTTGAAAATTTAAGTTCTCTTCTCAGAGCTCAAGCTCTAAACCTTCAAAGCTTAAGTTTCAGTTTTTACTTGCTACATCAAAACGAGGGCTTGTCAAATTTTTCTTAAACGTTACATCAAACTTTAGTAAAAACTTAGAACTTTTTAGAAACTAAGTTCTGTTTATTTTAAATACCAATTTTAAGTTTTTCTAAGGTTAAGCTTAAGAATTTTATTTTATTATTTTTAAATACCCATTTTGGGGTTTTCATAGCTTAAGCTCTGGCGCCTTTTGCCTTTCCCTGTTTTGGGACTTTAGAACTTAAGTTCTATAGAAACATTTTATTTTTTATAAAGCATATGTTTCTGTGTCAACTTTTAAATGGGGTCAAGTTTAAACTTTTTGACCCAATAGAGTCTCTTACCTTTGAAGTTAGAGACAAAACATTGTCGAACTTACAGTGCTTTCTGTATTTTTGAGCTGATGTTCTTTTTACCTTTCTTTATAATATACCATGGACGGTCATTTGTATTCCATCTGGGACATCTTCTCTTATACTGATATTCGCTCTTATGGGCCGAGCTTTACTGACGCCCAAAGTGCAGCTGTGTTGCATCACTTCGAGTATCATTGTAGACGATGATAATTAAGCATATGGACCAAGTTAGTTTAATTAACAGTTTTAGAGGGTGTATTTAAAAATATTAAGTTTTAGGAGGTGTTTTTCAAAATAACAATGTTTTAAGAGGCCTATATCGAAAAAACCCTTAATATAAATGCAAAATAAAGATAGGTAAAACTTAGGAAAAATACTTTTCATGAAAAATATGATATGATTTATTCATGATATGAAGATCAAAAGATAGAGATTAGTATTATGCCAAAATAAGAAGGTTGGATCATGTTTTCAAAATTAAAAATATTTATATTGAAAATTTTATGGAATCAAATGCTTCCAAGATCTAGGCAATGAATTGTCATAATTGCCCTTAAAATTTGGGACAACCACAAGTTTACCAGCATAGACATATCTATCCCTTTTTTAAGAACCTCCAATGAGCGAACGTTTAAAAAAGGTAGGGGAGGGACAAAGTAAAGTTTTGCTTTATGTTTTAAAAGTTTCACCAAAAGGCTTTGGGGTTCGAAATTTCCGATAAGCGCAGGTAGTAAAAACTGCCATTTTTGCATACTGCTTTTCTATGGTCGTCCGTACTTGTGGTATTTTATTGAAAACTCTTTTCCGTCTTCTTGTACGAAAACTAAAGCTTTTACAGTGAGTTCTCTTGTAACATATAGCCTTATGTGTTGAGTTGGTTTCAAAATGTAACGATCACAAATCTTAGTACATTCGTTGTATTTTCCTTATTTCAAGAAATGTTCTTTTCTTTGAAACACTTGTATATATATTCATTTCCGTTCAAATTATATATATGGTCTATTCTTGTACATATTAGTTATCGCGTTGCATTGCTATCCCATAAGTCACAGGTTCAAGCCCCTGATGTTGTAATTTTTTATATTTATTTAATAGATTTTGTTTTTATAAAAAAAGGGTCTAATTTATTTTTAAGAAATTATTTTGAAATTTAAAAATTTATTTTAATGTGAATATTTATTTTAATAATTTAAATTTTTACCTAAAGTCAAAACCCTTTATATGCTGTTTGATCTAACCCAATTAAATTATATCCCTTGATTTTTAAAATCCTAATCTCTATTTCTATATAAATCCTAGAACTCCTCAAACCCTAATATATTACCCTTCTTCTCCATTGCCGCCTTCTTTCACCTATCCTCCTCAATCTCAAACTCATCATCTCCATCGATACCATACCCTCCATTCATTTCATTCATAACACCGACCTTACCTACCTCTCTTTCTTTCTCAGTTCCTTTTTCCTCTTTCCCTCTTTCACAAGAAATAAAAAAAGTCTATGCTTAAAGAGATACAGTCAAATTTGAAGAAGAAGGAGAGAGGAGCTGTCCCAGTTTCTGCATGGAGTCTCAGGTTAGAATCTCAGCTTTGCCGATCTTATTAACAACAACGAAAACATTGGCGACAAGGCTAGGTAGAGTTGGTACCAACTGAAGAGGATAGTCAATATATTTCAAGTCGGGTCGAGATCTAGTTTTCCTTTTCAGTAAGCATGCCTTCTTTTCTTCAAGGCTATCTTTCATTTCTAATTCCTTGAATTTTCAAACTGTGTTCAGTTATTGTTTTTGGGACTGTTATAAATATTGTTGCATATTTCATAAGCTTAAAATTCTTGTACTATATTTTCCTTTACTTCTTGTTGGGATTTCCTAATGCCTTGACCATCTACCGTGGCCGTTGCGTAACAAATTTTTTTAGGGTTTGAAACTAGCGCTAGAAATAACCTATCCTAGAATCTACCATAAACCGAAACCAGCAAACATGAGGAGATCTTTAACTACTATGATAGAAATTTCTCACCAAAAGGTTCGTGTCCTTCGGTCTTCTATCGTCTTCGTTTGCTCCTAGAGATCTCCTTGATCGAGCTTGTTCGTCTTTCCTTACTCCTTGAGTTCTCCTGGATCGAGCTTGATCGTCGGTCCTCCTCCGTCGAAGATGATCCACCCGAGAAATGTGGTTCATGGCTCTAGCTCCACACTAAGAGTTTAGTGGAGCAACTAGAGACTTTAGATTGCTAATATAAAATGTCTAGGATGTAGTGTAAGGTTCTATGTGTATATCTATCTCACATCCTCTCTTATTTCTCAACACATGAGATTGTAGAGAGGAGGTTGAAGATAAAGGTGGAGGAGCTCAAGAAAAGTAGTGAGGAGAGTGAAGCAAATGGTGAGAATGAATGATTAACCATGAGAGAGAAAAACTAACCATAGTTTTGTAAAACTATATTTCCAATATAAAAAATCCAACCATGTTTGAATTGTTTGCACAAATGGATTGAAAATCCATTTGTCAATACTATTGAAGCATGTTCTCACCATACTCCCCTTACCAATTTTACACCTCATTTTCCATTTAAAAATAAATGAATAAAACTAAAATGAGGTGTCCACCTTCTAAAATGTTTTCCATATAAATACGGATTACATTCTACTGTATATACAAACCTGTATTCGTATCAAAATACGAATACCCAAAGAGATAGAATAACACAAAGAACATAATACTAGAATATACATATCGAAATACATATATGTAAATTACTAAATCAATACCTGATTTAATATTCTGGCTCAATCCCGAGTCGGCCAGTATTAACAACTGTCCGATCGAAAGTCCGGGTAACTAGTACAATCGATCGATCGGAACCCTACACGTATCCAATACGGCCATTATATCATTTCGCCTGAACCAGGAAAAACTTCTGTGTGGGACTCTAAAAACTCGACAGTACGTCGGCGGTGAGTTACTAGATAAATCAATAACCACAAGCAAATCAGCGGTACTAGCTGTATGTAACGACTATCCGGGTACCTGTTGAAAAGGAAGGCCGATGAGCAAACTCATCTGGATCCCTACTGAGCCTATCTGTGACAATCTCCATACTGTCTGGTCTCTTCGTCTGTGAGTATCGCATATCAGGTCTAGGGGGTGGTAAATGTCAGACCCCTAATAACCCGATATTTCGTGCTAATGTGGCCGACGAGCAAACTCATTTCTGTTACTCCAGATTCGCTCGCAAAAATCGCACACTAATTGTTAAATATGCAAGTTGCAGTTTTGTTTTATATTTATGATATGGATCGAATAAGAATTCAACCCGAATAGCAAGAAAAAAATTACGCACGTATCCCCGGTTCAGATGGTTGAATAGTGGTGAATTCGTCGACGCTCTCTTGATCATGAGTTATCCCGTACTTGTGTTGGTTTCGACATGAAGCATGACTTGTCAAGGCGTATGCGAAGCACAAGTCATCAAGATATCGAAGTTCAACGTTAGAAACGAAATGAATCCGTATTGTTCTCACTTACCGTTGTATGTCCAAGCTTGAAGTATCAACACTAAGCATAAGGGTTAGCAAGTATACATCAACAATAAATACACAAATTAGCACATCAGAGCAAGTGGTTTTAGCATTAAGTTTGCTAAGAGAGTTGCGATGGTATAGGGTATATGAAATGAAGAAGGATATCAATCAACTTATTAACAAAATACCATATCTAACACTTAGCAATCTTAACACTAGTTGATTTTAACTTAAACATTGTAAAATGGAGACTTAGAGAGATTATGGTATATGATGAGATTACCAAGTAACCATGAATTCAAAATATCACATCACACCAATGCCATAAAACAGTCTTGAAGTTATAATCTCATTTTAAGCACATTAAACATTCACAAGAGGAGGAGGAAGGCAAAACCATTCATCTCACATCTTCACCGTTACCACTACCACAAAGTTTATGTTCACCGCCGAAAGACCGGATCGAGACGTTGGGATGCCTGGCCTGAATTTGGGGGCAGATGCTATTTGGATTTATCCGTCCACCTCTCCGAAGATACCAAGTTGATTTATGGCACCATATATCAAAGGTTTGGACAGACGCGACCGTTGTAGCAGACTTTATCAGATTCCCCCTTATTTTATGAGGGGTTTTTTATTGTGGGGATGCTCTTCCCTGCAAGCGCAAGCCTCTGCAGTTAATTACGTTACCGCATTGCGATAACCACTTTCTCCTGCTCCAGCAGTTCACATCGTGTCGTGTGTGTTTTTATTTGTTTAGGTTGCCCATGGATTGTATATGGAGACGAGTTTATGTCGTCGCCCGTAGAGCGTGGATCAGTCCAAATCCGTATATTTTAGATTTGGGCTTAGGTTTATTTAAGAACCGTTAATCTGGTTTGAGATTAAAATCGACTTAAAACATATGGGTGAGCATTTGGGCTCAGTTTGTTCGTTCTAAGAATGCGTTAGTCTTATTTGAGACTAAGATCAACTTAACAACATTCTAGGATCATTTTTGCATAAGATCCAACAAAAGAGAATTTGGGCTCAGCTGCAAGAAAATTTCAGAGACTTAGCCAATTTGGGCTTAGTCTACTTAGTCTTTTTTTTATTCAAAAGTGCTAATCACTTATTTGGACTCGGTTTGTTTAGTCCTTTTCTTTTCATGTAAAAGTGCTAAGCACATATTTGAGCTCTGACGCTCACATGCATGTCATGTGATGCATTCAGTCATAGGCGTTGCCCAATAAATGTTGAACACTTTTAGTCATTTTGACTAAATGTAAAGTGCTAAGCACTTTTTATATGGCGTCCACGTGAGGTGCACGTGCGCGCTAGGCGCCGCCCAATCAGTGCTAAACACTCAGCCGTTTCGGCTATATATGAAGTGCTCGGCACTTTTTGTATGGCGCCCACATGAGGAGCATGTGCGGTGCTGGGCGCTGCCCAATCAACGCTAAACACTTAGCTGTCTTCGGCTGCATATGGAGTGCTGAGCACTTGTATTCAGTGCCCACGTGTGTTTCACGTGAGGCGCCGACCTTCTGTTTTGGGCGCCCACGTGTCTTTCACGTGAGGCGCTAGGCGCTGTTAAAAGGGGGCGCCCATGTGAGGCGCTAGTTTTTTTTTCCTCTTTTAGAAATTCAATCTCTATTAATGGCATTTTGACCATTAATGATCACCAAGTTTTTTCGTTTTTGAAGATCTGGATCAAGTTTTTTCTTTAAGAACTAAGTTCTTTTATAGGTACTTTTTCCTTTTGTTTTTCTTTTGGACCTAATTTTTTTCTGAATCTTTGATTCTCAAGAACAAAATCCTCCCGATGAGAATTAAATTCTCAACTTGTGGAAGACTTGTCTTGTGGATCTCTGATCCAGAGGAAGAACTAAGTTCTTTCAGAAGGATTAAACCCTTAAAATAGGTAAAAATTGATATTTTGATCTCTGAATTTCTTTTACTTAGGTTTCTTTTGAAAGGGAATTCTTCCTCTCTGAGGATTGAATTCTATCTTGTTTTGGAAGCTTTCTGTATTTTTCAGAAGCTTATGGTTGTTTTTTCTCTATATATGAGACTTGAAGTCTCAGGTCTTTTATACAGTGGAGGCAAGTTTGTTACTTAATTCTGAGAAAATCTCTCATTAAGTGATTCCAATTGATTTAATTGGACTCAAAATTGAGTTGGGGAATTTTACCCACCATTGGATCTTTGATCCAAGGACTTCTGTTTTTACAGAATATGTTCTCTTGGATTTAAAAAGATTGGGAAAATATTTTCTCATATACATAATTTATTCTGTAAAATGATGATTTTTTAATCACCATTGGATTTTTAATCCAAGGGTTCTCTGTTTTACAAAGAGCAATTTTTCTTGTTTAGAAAGATTGAGGGAATATATTCCAAAATAGAATTTTATTTTATAATTGGATCTTTGATCCAACCGAGAGTATCTTTTTTATTTTAAAAAGATTTGGGAAATGTTTTCTCCCAAAAGAAGTTAATTCTTTATTTTGATGATTTATCATTTCCATTGGATCTTTGATTCAACGGCTCTATTTAACAGAGAATATTGTAGAATTTAATTCTACCTGGGTGCTGGCGCTTACGTGTTGTGTACGTGGGCGCCACTTAAGAATTTAATTCCTAAGATGGGTATTCTTGTGCTTTGCACACTAGCGCCCGCATGAGGAGCACGTGCGGCACCATCTAAGAGTTTAACTCTTATGTATTGAACTTTTCTATGCTTTGCACATTGGCGCCCGTGTGAAGAGCACGTGAGGCGCCACCATAGGATTTAATCCTATAAGATTGGATCTGGCGTTGGCGCCCTCGTGGAGTGCACGTGAGGCGCTGCCTCAAAATAGAGTTTTGCTCTTTTATTAGATTAAATATATTGGGGAAACAAATGCCCCCGTCCGTTGCTCTCACGTGGTTTACACGTGGGTGCAACGGTGTCATCTTTTCCACCGTTCGATCTCCTGGGGAGTTGAACCGTCCCTTCATGTCTTATAAATGGGGCCTTTGGCCCTTGAGATGACTACTGTTTTGCCATCCTCTTTCTTCTTCCTTGAGAATTTAATTCTCTTCTCAGAGCTTAGATCTCTTCCCAAAGAAACTCTTAGAGTTTAACTCTGTTTAAGAAAATTGATAAGGATTATAACCATTTTTCTCTTGAAAGAGACTCTTTTTTGTCTTGGATTTTAACCCATTAATAGAGCTTGGCTCTTTTTCTTTAAATGATCTCTTAGAGATCTTTAAAAACTTTATTTAGGTAGACCGTTGGTCTCAGAGATCTTATTTCCATGAGTCAACTCTTTCTTTTCCCATACCCTTTTTTGTCAGAGCTTGGAAATAGTTCCACCATGCACAACATTTTCTGTGCTAAGACTTAAATGCTTCCCTTTATAATCTAAGCAATACTCCTCTTCTCTCTCACTTTCAAAAAATCATTTTAACAGAGAAGAGTCATGGCTTGCAATCGTCCGCATGCTAATCGGCAGCCATGGGAGGTGCCCATCGAGGAAATTGTTCCTCGTTTTGTTGCGCTCTTGGTGAATCCTGCTCTCACGGATGACTAATGTGATACGGTGCTGCACGAGCTCTTGACTCACAGACGATCTCCTCTCTCCATCGGCTCCATTTGGCTCCGGATGATCTTCCTGTCCGTGCTCGATGACATTCCCTCTCATCCAGCGGAGATGACTCCGGCGATGCTCGACGCAGCTGAGGACAAGACCGAGTGCTTTTATGAGGCGCTTTTGATTACCAAGCCTCTGAGGGATCGCTCTATTAAGCTGCTTTGCCAGATACGGGCTCAGCGGACCATCATGTCTGCCTTCGCCAATGGGTACGGCGCTAACCGATGGGGAGCAACATCTCGCGAAGATCGCCACTTCGGCATGGTGGAGAAGGATAAGAGGGCTTTAGAAAACTTTATTCATAGTTTTGTAAACCCCTGTACTTTTGATCCCGTGTTTAGTGATCTATTTCCTATAGCATAAAATGTTTATTTAAATGCTTTCCTTTTATTGTTGACCACCGAGTGCTTCATTTCTAACACCTGTTCTTCCTCTGATCCTACTGTTGCAACCTTCCACGCGTGAGTATGAATGAGCCTTCTTTCACATATAACTATAAACGAAACTTAAATCGGTGTAAACAAATGCCCCTCACTACTTTACTCACGGAGGTATACACGTGAGTGAAGTAGTGTAGAGTAATACGTAGCATACAACCGGTTTCGGCCTAGCGTATCGTACAGAATATTTTAGAATCTTGATCTGAGAAGATAGCCAGCGGACACAAGCATCGTCATCTATCATTAACTCAATTCTTAAGGGATATAGTTCTAAACCCTGAAGCCCATGAGTTGCACCCTTCTGTTGCTTGATGTCTCGATCTAGCGCGAAGTAGTTTATGCACTCATTTCGGAGCTTGTAGTTTATTTACTCGTTTCGGAGTCTCTAGTTTATATACTCATTTCAGAGTTTATATTTTATTCACTCATTTCAGAATCTCTAGTTTATGTCTCATTTCGGAGTGTTTTTAGTTTACCTCCCTTGGGTTTACAGGGAAACTTGTCCTAACGTCATATGCAGATAACCCCCATTTCTTACGACAGATGTCCGTTAGGTTTGTGGTACTAGGGTTTTAGTCTGTGGTACCGTCGCGTTGGCTGGTGTATTCCTCGGTATACAGTCTTCAAGCTGTTGTTCGAGTAGCTCCGCGACTGTCGTGTCTCTGATCCCTTCGGGGGCTGGACAAGACGTCTTCAAGTAATCTCCTTAGGTCATATTATTGTCGGAAGAGAAAACATTAGGAATTTGCCATGATAATTTTTACTTGAGGTTAGGCTCAGTTTGGAGCCCCGATGAGTCATAACCACTCTGCTCTGGTGTGGGATGATCTCCGATAGTCTTTTAGGCTTTATATGAGTTGCCTTCAAGACCCGAAGCTGGGAATATGCCGTTGCTTCATTTTTTATTATGACGATGTCGCGTCGTTCCTTTGTTGAAGTAGGGCAGACATCTGTAGGACCTCCATGCTGTATGTATTGCTGTTGAAGTCCGGAGCTAGGAATATGCCATTGCTCTATTTTCATTTGATAGCCGCATTTGCATCATGCTGAAATGAGGGGGTATGTTGAGATAGTCTCTGGGTTGTATATGAATCGTCAAGACTTGAAGCTAGGATTTTGCCATGACTCCATTTTTTCTTTGATCCTTGGGTCTTTTGTTGATGTTGCATCTGCATCCTGCTGGCATGAGAAGCACGTCGAGCTGGAGTTAGGATTTTGCCGTCACTCCTTTTTCATTTGGCTCCTTGGAGCCTTTGTTGACGTCGCATCTGCACCGAGAAGGAACGTCGAGCTGAAGCTGGGATTTTACCATTACTCCTTATTTGTTTGACCCTTGGGTCTTTGATGACGTTGCGTCTACATCCTGCTGGCATGAGAAGCACGTCGAGTTGGAGTTAGGATTTTTCCATCACTCCTTCTTTATTTGGCTCCTTGGAGCCTTTGTTGACGTTGCGTCTGCATCCTGCTGGCATGAGAAGCACATTGAGCTGGAGGTAGGATTTTGCCATCACTCCTTTTTTGTTTGACCCTTAGGTCTTTGATGACGTTGCGTCTGCACCCTGCTGGCATGAAAAGCACGTCGAGTCGATCTCTAGGCTGTAGATATTACCGTCGAGATCTGGCTCTCCCTTTGACGGAGCCTGGTGGGAAAGTATGGTTCCCTTTCTTTCATTTGTGCCCATGGATTGTATACAAGAGTCAATATGGACATACTTACAGGGCAGAGAAAATTTCATTTTGTATATATATTTTTTTTATTTCCACGATACTCTATCTTTTCAGTTCTTCATATCGCGAAAGTCGTGATTGCCCAATCATTTCGGCTATTTATCGCGGTGCCTAATCATTTCGGCTATGTATTTTTTATTTTTACTCGCTGTTTTTTTATTGCGAGTTGCCCAATCATTTCGGCTGTTTTATATGCATATTTTTTTGCTCGCTGATTTTTATTGCGAGTTGCCCCATCATTTCGGCTAATTTCATATGCATTTTTTTGCTACTCGCTGCTTTTTTTTACGAGTTAGGGACCAGAGATCTGATACCAATCTTAGTATCAGCATCGCTACAACTGGAATATTGTTAGGAACGAATCATCATTTGCCGTAAGAGGACTTGGAGTTTGACACCTGTTTAGATATCAGCATCTCTACAACTGAAATGTTGCAAGGAGCGAATCATCATTTGCCGTAAGAGGACTTGGAGTTTGACAGCTATTTATGCATCAGCATCGCTACAACTGGAATGTTGTCAGGAGCGAATCATCATTTGCCAAAGATGGCTTAGTAGACAGGGTTAGGATCCTGCCGACTAAGACTTTTGACTTTATGAGCCGTAAGGGTCTTATAAAGGTATTTCTTCCTACGAGTCGAGAGGATCTCATGAGTGTATTCTCTCTTTAGGAATCGTGGGGATTTCTAAGTGATATTTTCTCTTGTAAGTCGTAAGGATCTTTCAAGAGTGTTTTCTCCTTATAAGTCGAGAGGACTTATAAGTATCATTCACCATATGGGGACATTTCTTGCCATTGGTAGAACTTGGTGAGGGAATATTTATTTGTGCCTGTGGATTGTATACAAGGGTCAATATTGGACCGCCTGTAGGGCAACTTGGGGGATGTGGCGGCTTAAGAACAGGTTCAGATCCCTGTAGCTTAAGGCTTTTGAATCTTATGAGTCGTAAGGGTCTTATAAAGGGAATTCTTCTTACGAATTGTGAGGATCCCGTAAGTGTAATTTCTCCTCAGGAATCATAAGGACTCCTAAGAGTGTTTCTCCTTTGTGAGTCGTAAGGATCTTACGCAGATATTTTCTCCTCACAAGATCGAGAGGACCTTGCAAGTGTACATGGATTTTTTTATTTTACGAGTTTACGCTCTATTTTGGTTTTCACAAACTCGCCGGTAGTCCTATTATTTTTACTCACAACGCCCTTTCGGGTTTTCATCCGTACCTATTTTGCTTGTGGAGATACTGTTTTTTTAACAATGGAACTCTCGAAAGTAGTTTCGCCGCAGGTGACCCATCTGTTTGCCGGTGGGACTTGGGGTGGCTTCATCGCTGGAGTAGCTGTGTAGCCGGCAGGACTTGAGTTGCAACCCTCGCCGTTGAAACTTCGATTGCAATATAGATCTCAAGGGAGTGGATCGCCGTATTTGTGGCGATGCGCTAGTTTAGGGACATTCCAGTCCATTATTGCCATGTTTGAGGCGACATTTTAGTTTAGGGACTTTTCGGTCCTTTATCGCCATATTTGAGGCAAAATTTTAGTTTAGAGACTTTTCGGTCCAATATCACCATATTTAAGGCAAAATTTTAGTATAGGGATTTTTCGGTCCATTATCGCCATGTTTGAGGCGAAATTTTAGTTTAGGGACTTTTCTGTCCATTATCGTCATGTTTGAGGCGAAATTTTAGTTTAGGGACTTTTCGGTCCAATGTCGCCATATCTGAGGTGAGGTTTTAGTTCAGGAACATCTCGGTTCGTTGTTACTTTAGGGACTTCTCGATCCGATGGTGGTGCCGTATTTGAGGCGGAGCGTCGTCATCTATCATAGACCGAAGTCGTGACTCGTGAAGCGTAGTATTTTTTGAGGAATCGGCCGTTTATTGGCCGGAAGAGTCTTTCTCCATGCATATCCATGAGCAGGTAGGCTCCACCTTTGTAGACTTTGTCTATGATGTACGTGCCTTCATAGTTCGGCTCGAATTTCTCCCGTTTTGCACGATTGGGGATCATGGGTCTTTTGACGACTAGCACGAGTTCACCTTGGCAGAATGTTCTCGGCCTGATCAGTTTTTCGTATGACCGTGTCATTCTCGCCTTATAAGCCTCCAGATTTTGCTATGCTATAAGGCGCATTTCGTCGAGGGCGTCGAGCTCTTCAAGACGAAATGAGCATTTTCTTCATCTGTTAGCTCGTACCGAACCGCTACTCATAGAGAGGGGAGTTCTATTTCCAGGGGAAGCACTGCTTCCGTGCCGAATACCAACATGTATGGTGTTGTATTCGTAGCCATTTTGAACGTTGTTCGATACACCCAGAAAGCTTCGTGCAACCTTTCATGCTAGTCTTCTTTGTTTCTGGACACTATTTTCTCTATAATCTTCGTCAAGGTCTTGTTGAAACCTTCAGCTAGACCGTTAGCCCGCGGATTATAGACTGAAGAGTATCTCCAATCTATTTTATATTGCTGTGCAAAGCGGCTGATTTTATGACTTCTATAAGCTGGCCCATTATCCGAGATAATTCGTCGTGGAGTGCCGAACCGATAGATGACATGTGTCCTGAAGAAATGGAGAATATTCTCCGCCTCCACCCCCCTTAGTTGTACTACTTCTGCCCACTTAGAGAAGTAGTCGGTCGTTGCCAATATAAACCGATGTCCTTTGGATGATGCCGGTTCAATGGAGCCAATTATATCAGTTCCCTACATTTCGAATGGCCAGCTAGCCACTGTTGGGTGTAGCAAATTTGGATGTTGGTGGATGAAGTCCCCGTGGATTTGGCACGAGTGACACTGCTTCGCATATTCGAGGCAGTCCTAAATCTTTGTGGGCCAATAGTAACCCATTCTTTTTATCTTCAGCTTCATCTTTGGGCCAGCTTGATGAGAACCGCAGAGTCCGTTGTAAGTTTCTTGGATGACTCTCTTCGCTTCTTTTGGTCCTAGGCATCTTAGCCATAGACAGTCGAATGATCTCTTATATAGAGTATCATTGACGAAGGCAAAATACAAAGCTCGTTTCATGAGCTGATGTCTAAACGAGGCATTTTCGGGCGTTCGTCGGGACTTAAAGTAGTCTATGAAGACTTCCCTCCGGTCCTTGACCTTTTCTTCGTCTTCTATTTGAAGGACTACTTGTTCGGTCGTTTCTTTTCTTTCGGATAACTCTATCAGATATTCCAAAGATATATCTGTTGGCGTGAGAACCCTGCGGCTTTGCATAATGATCTTTACGTCATCGAGGTTGTCATCAGCCAGTTCCTTAGCCGATTTGGCCAACGCGTCCGCCTTACTATTTTCTGCACGCGGTATACTCTCCAGGATGCAGGAAGGGATTTATGTCAGCAGTTGCTGCACTTTTTTGCCATACTTTATCAGCTCTGGTTTGCACGTCTGATAGTCACCATTTACTTGGCTAATGATCGGCTGGGAGTCTCCATATATGAGGAGGTCTTCGATTCCCATGTCAATAGCGATCTCGAGACCTGCTATCAAAGCTTCATATTCAGCTTCGTTGTTAGTCCTTGGCTCCATTAAGGAAAAGGCGTAATACAATATCCCTCCTTGCGGAGTCACGAAGATAAGGCCTACCCCAGCTTTGATTATGGGGGCATTTTGCTTTCGCATTTTCAATGAAGATGCTCCATCGAAATAGAGTTCCCATTGGGAATCATTTTCTTCCTTCTCTTCTTCGATTGTGTCGAACGCATGTTCATCTGGCAACTCGCAATTTAAGGGGGGGTCGGCTGGTATCGGATGCTCCACTTGAAAGTCGGTAATGGCCTGGCCTTTCACTGCTTTGAGTGGTCGATACGTTATCGAGAACTCCATCAGGAAGAGGACCCATTTGGCAAGCTTTCCTGTTAGTATGGCCCTTGACATCAAATATTTGAGAGGATCCACCTTTGATATGAGATGAACCTCATGTGCCAAGGCGTAATGTCTTAGCTTCGTTATTATGAAGATTAGAAACATGCAATGCTTTTTGATAGGGGGTAGTTGTTTTCTGCCCCCAGGAGAACTCGACTCAAAAGGTACAAAGCTCTCTCCTTTCTCTGATCGTTTTCTTTTGCCCATAGTGCGTCTAGAGAATCTTCAAGGGCTGTTGTATATAGGATAAGGGATTTTCGCTTAACCGGAGCGGCCAATACCGGCGGATTTTGCAGGTATTGCTAGATTTCGTCTCGTGCATTTTGGCACTTTCGATCCCAGATGAACGGGGTCCCCTTCTTCATCAGATGACTGTAGGGACGGTATTTTCCGGAGAGGTTGGCTATGAACCGCCGGATATAAGCGATTTTTCCTTGAAGAGACCGCAGTTGTTTGAAGATTCTTGGTGTGGGCATTTCCATAATCGCTTTGATCTTTAAAGGGGCGATTTCGATACCCGGTGCCGTATGATGAATCCTAGAAATTTTCCCGAGGAGACTCCAAACGCGCATTTTAGAGAATTCATTTTCAGATTATACTTCCGAAGACGTCAGAACACTATTTTTAGATGTTCCCAATGCTCCTCGTGAGATCTGCTCTTTACCACAAGGTCGTCAATGTAACATTCGACAATTCATGGATGAGATCATCGAAGATCTTTGTTATGGCCTTTTGGTAGGTAGCGCCAGCATTCTTTAACCCGAAGAGCATCACTTTATAGCAGAATATGACCAGCGGAGTCCGGAAGGCAGTATACTTTTGGTCTTCAGGATGCATTTTTATTTGATTGTATCCTGAAGATCCATCCATGAAGGATAAGATCTCATGGGTTGATGTGTTATCGATCATCACCTAGACAACAGGTTGTTCACACCATAATATTGCATTTAATACTGCCCATTCTTCTGCTCGTTGGTTTATAGGCAGGTGCTTTTGATCAGTGTTTGCTACATATTTACAGCTTACATGTTTCTAGTCCAAAATAACACAAATCATACAAAATCTCCACAGTTACGCCAAAATTTAGAACATCTGCCACAGACAGATAAAAGTCGGATTCTGGTCATCCGCATCCGTCCAGTGCCGCTTACTAGTTCAAGAGACAAGACGAAAAACAATATTCATTCGTGTCTTGGTCAAGCACAGAGCACGAGAAGAGCAGCATGAGAATCAAGTTGATAATGCGGAGCTCGAGGGAGGTAAAGGTCAAATGAATTAAAAGTGAAGCCAATTTGGACTGTTGAAAATCTGAGGAAATTTACCATTTTGCAATTTTGGACCTGTAAAACAGAAGAACAATGCAACACAAGAAAGCCCAGAAAAAATGACACAATAATGCCTCCAAACAGCCGCGGAACCGCAGCCAAAACAGCGTTTTCACGAAGGTTCCGCGGCGCAATCATGTTGACACTTTGTCGTATTTTGAGGTTATTTGGTAATTGTGTATGGGCTCAGAATATGGGTCTAGGGTTTCAGTTCTCTGCCTATAAATACTCCAGTTTTGAGCCATTGTATGGATGCGTCTTCTTTGTTAGGAATTAGTGTAGATTAGTTTGTATTTCTTCTTCTTCATCATCTATTCTCCATGAAAGTATAGTGAGAGCTCTTGAGTGGAAAATCAATGAAGATGGAGGTTTTTATTTAACTTGTATCTTTATTTTCTTATCTTGTAATTTTAATTCCTAGTGCAATTTTATTTATTGTTGTTAAGTAGTTGTTATTTGTTGTTGTCCTTTTCTTTTCTTTTTATCCGTATTTTTCTTAAGCCATGATACTCTATGGAGTTCCTTGCTTAGTTGAGGGCCCAACTAGTTCGCTTGCTACCATCTGTAAAATCGTATTTTTCTTTCTTTCTTTCTTTACTTCCTTCTTGTTTTATTTTTCTTTCATTTAAATGTGTGAATAATTTCCGTACTTGTTAGGGGCTAAGGAATGTTAGTATGAGGGACGGAAAAATCCCTTGTGCTTCTCTTCGCCAAACATCCTAAAAGGAATCTAGACCAAACAAACACAACCCCCTCACTTAGGCGCGCTAAACGTGACATATAGCCGTGACCTAAGTTGAGAAATTCTTTGGGCGCACTACAACATGACATGTAATTGTGACTTAATTGGATATATGGTTGCGGGTGTTTGGCCTATGGTTGGAAATAAGCACACGTAGTGGAAGGACAAGGGGCACTAAGAATGGATTTTGCGTTGGAAAGGTTGCTTAAACTCGCAAATCCCATTCCTATGTCCTCCTAATCCCTGCTACTTTCTATTATCCCAATATCATTTTAAGAATGGTAAAAGAAAAACACAAGACTAATCCTAACTCTACTAACCAACCTTAACCCTAACAAGTTTATTTGAACATAAATATGAACACTTAGGATAGATTTGAACATACACATATACATTCTTGAATTGACTCGTCTGAAACAAGAATGGACATACAACCATCTCCCTGCAAATCGACCCGTGCTCAACCGACTAGCTGCAAAGTGGCACCGTCTTGATTGCGGTAAGTAGAACAAATAGAATAAGCGGAACGCGAGTTTCCCCATTCAATCAAATGGCACCGTTGTTGGGGAGACGGTAATGTATTTTCTTTCTTCTCCTTCATGTTAATATTCTTTTTGTATATATATAAAAATATATATAAATAAATAAATATAATAAAAACCATTTTGTTATTTTTGATATTTTTTGTCTGCAATTGTGCAGGCGATCTAGAGAAAGTACAGTAATCAAATAAAGAAACAGCGCATTTTATTCTGGAGAAAAGAACAAGGGGAGTACAGGGAACAAAGTAGAAGCCCCAACTCCATATTTTGACAATGGAACCGTGGTCAAAGCTAGGGTTTCGCGACGGTTCCATGGTCGTATTGTGGCTTCTGAGCCCAAAAAATTTTCCACTCTTTCTCTTTTCTCTAAACCCCTCTGTGAACTCCACTGAACTGTATTTTCTACAAGTTTCTTTGCACAGATTTTGCCGCCGCCAAATAAATTTTTTTTGTTTTAGATTTTGTTTATTTACCGCTTTGCATATAATAATATGGACATTAAGGGGCTTGAACACCAATTAAGATTGGGTGGGGATTTCATCACCCTGCCTATGACCTCACAAATCACTAAGGGCATACACATTACCTTGAGTTAATAAAAAATATCTAGACCAAACCTATAAGGACTTGTCGCGCTCATTTAGGACAAGTGAAGGTTGCGGGGAATCGGTCGTTTATCTAAACTTGACATTGTGGTGCCTATGCTAGACAAGTGAGGAGGTAATTTTAAAAAGTCCCGTCTCACGGTGATTCATGATTGGAACTCTCCTTATCTCACTTGTGCTTACGTGGCCACAATTGGCAGTGAAGAGGCGATTCGAGGGTTATCCTGCAACTTATCGCTTGGAAGTCTAGGAGCGGTCTAGTTGGACTTTGAAGACTCTAGCTCTAGGTGTTGTTTGTGCATATTATGATTGTGATTGTGCTTATGTAAAGTTTAGTCTCATAATTCCGTATTCTTTCAAAAACCAACAAACAATTTCAAAAAACTCCAAAAACAAAAAAATATATTAAAAAATTCAAAAATTTATAAAAATTCACCCACCATCCACCCTCCCTGCCTTTACATAACATGGGTACCCCAAAACGATCACTCTTGCCGAACTTTGGTACCCACAACCAGACATTTCTTTATACGGTTCTTGCTTTGGCCGAATTTCGAACGATACATCCATATCCAAAATTTCATTGAGAGATCGGATAGACGCGTTTATGACAAACAATTGGACTCCGCAATCCACTTCATATTAACCGTTTCAACCTCCCCCCTCTTACGTTGATACCCCTTTTGAAAGTCATGTTGCGACTCCGAAACCCATGTCCATTGCCGACAGAATTGAACAATCTCGTAGCCGATCTTTCACTCCTTTCATCATTTCGAATTCTTTTGATCAACGATTCCAATCATCTCCTTATCATAACGTTGATCCTAATCCTGTCCAACCATTCGATTCCTATCAATCCTACCCGACTTTTACACCTTCTCTAGACATTTCTTCTGAACAGCCATTTAGGAGTTTCACGTATCCAAACGACTTTGAATATTTTATTGAAACCCCTTCACAACCCATGTCTAATCTTGAATAGTCATTAGAAGAATTTCAGGTAGTATCATGCCAACAGATGATGGATTTGAATGCGTCCATAGTCGCCTTCATACAACCTAATGAACCAGTAGCTAGTTTCCAACTAGCTTCGAATTTTTCAATGTATGATGAGGTGATAGGACAATTTGAGGATTTGTGTGGCGAGAGTGAGCAGTACACCCTTCCAAATCAAACCTATCAGTTTCAAATTGACTTCCACAACTCCAGTTTTGAAAGTCTATCAAGTGTCCCAAATGATTCACCAATTGAATATAGAATGTTTAATGAGTTGTGCGACTTTATAGTATTTGATTTGCCCGATTGTGAAGGATCCATTTCAAGTGAAACCACATCCAATCCTGTTGATCTCTACACCTCCACTCTAGAACCAGAATTGATTGAAATCCATGCTTTTAATGAGGTGTCTGAGAAATTTAACTTTCACTTGATTGAGGATATCGACGCTGGGAATATCTTGGATGATGAACCCACAGTTTTGGAAGAGTTTTTCTCACCAATTCATTAAGTCCTTTCACTTCTGTGTGAGCATCATCCCGAACCTTTAATTGCTTTTCCCGAACTCCATATGCATCTGGAAATTGTTAATGATGAATGCATGGATGAGCTGAATTTTGAGGAGAATTTTGAGGATAGCATTGAGGATGAAACGGTTTTACTTGATGAGTCGGATTTTCCAATTCATCATGTCCCTTCCACTGACTGTGCACATTCTCCTGAACGTTTAACCGATACCATTACTCAATCACTTCCTTCCATCCTTTCCATCGTTCCCACTTTGCAAGACACCGTATCTTCTTCATTTCTTATGTCTGGTTCACCAAGTTCGGTCGACCCATGTTTTCTTGCGAATCTTGAGCGGTTTGACCCTATTTCTTAACGTGTTGATAGATTAGTACAATCCAAATTTTCACTTCGATCATTACAAATTGTACTAATTTATTCACTCCATTTCCGCCCTCAAGTTTGTATTCCATTTCTTTTTCCCTTCTACCATTCATCTCCTCTACTGAGACCGTATCCCGCTTCCATCCACACACGATCTCACGTATTCTCCGTTTCTTTTCTCTACGCGTTCTTTCACCAATCTGGGCTTTATCACGATAAATTTTTTGAATGGTTGGTGTTAACTTTCGGCCTGTGTAAGGCCTTGTATAGATTGAAACTGTTCTCTCCCCCGTAACTCTGAACTTTAACGCTTAAACAGTGGAAACACTGTTTCACTTAAGTTTGGGAGGCCCTTTTTATGTATATATATTTTGTTTGCTTTTTCTTTTATAAAAAAACAGGGGAGCACCGACGATTTTGACCCCCCTGGTGTAGCATGACAGTGAGGGCACTATCAAGTTTAAGTTTAGGGGTGTGCTCGGTAAGCTTCTACCTTCGCATTCATGCGTATATTTTGCATTTGCATACTTATTAAAAACCCACAAAAATTGAAAATTTTTACAAAAAATATAAAAACTTTGTCGTCAAGTTAGTTAGTAGGGTAATTTAGATTTTTATTCCAAAAATTTAGTTGATACGTTAGAAATAACTAAATCCTAGGCTTAGAAATTGAAAACCTTAAAAATAACTCTCCTTCTGTTTAACCTTGGCAAATACACGTCCTTGCAGTTTTTTTTAGAAATAGGTAATCTTGAGTTCAATTCTTGAGTTAAGTCAAGATGAAGGGAAAGTATTGAAAGCTTTATTGAAAGATAAGTCTGAAAAATAGTTCATATTCTTGAGTCCAAATTCAAAAAGTTAATACCCTACAAATCACACATACACGCATCTTCAAACTTGGGATAGTAGAGCGGCAATTTCTAAAAAGGGAACGATCGCGGCATTGGGAAGAAAGAAATCCTTTTGATCGGCTTCCAATATTGGCCGGTGATCTAAGCCAAAGCCGAAAGGATCATCAAGTTTGGCAAACTTCTCACCTTACCGCGACAAAATTTCCGGGCGAAGAAAACGGGTAATGAAGTTCGCAAAGCTGACCCCCGGCCTCCGGATTCGAGGAAGAGACTCTCATACATATTCAACACCCTTATCAAACTTGGGAACTGGTGTTGAATGGCGTTCTCTGGAGTAAGGCCCATTACCTCCAGTTTGGTGGCAAAAATATATTCATCCGTAGGAAGCAGCTCCTCATAATGCTCTCCCCTGACGGGTAAACCAGAAACCTCGGCAAATTCCTCTAAGGAGATGGAGACTTCTCGATCCAAGAAGAGGAAGGTGTGGGTCGGAATGTTCCACTGCTCTAAAAACGCCTTGATCCACCATGTGGGAGGTGCAGAATATTGGAACAAGGAAGTGTAGATCGCAGGATACAATCCGAGCTTTAGTAGCTGCGACCTCTTCGCCGACAAAATATAGCGGGCTCACTGTAAGTATCCGACCGGGTGATAAGGAGTTATTCCTATGTTGTAGGGCTGTCCCCAAGGGCGCGATTCACCCTGACATATGCGCCGCCCTAGGGTGTCCAAAGCCACCGGCGATTGCACGGGAACTGCGGCAATAGAAGGCCGAAGGAGCCCTTCTGAAGTCCAATTTACCTCCTCCACAGTATAATTGATCGAGGGTGCATCTGCATAAGGAATAGGAGAGATAGGCTCTGAGGGCGTCGCACAAGAAAAGGTCCGGCGGCCTCTGATAATTTGATCATACCATCTATCCCATAGATGAAGATTCTTACATTCCGGGTCATGATCCTTAATCAGCGCAATAACCTCTCGGTCCACGGGCGCTTCAGGAAACCCGCCTTCCGAGCGGACGAACGAGAAAGAGGTGTCAGAAGATATAGTACCTGCATGGGAAAAGAACAAATTGTCAGCCGCCAGTGCTATAATTTAAAATTTTGACACTTGGTACTTTAAAATTCGTACCGCACTGCAATGCAGTAGAAAGGGACCAAAGGGGACCCATATAATCCAGATGACAGTTCATCATTAATAAAACAGTCTCATCATTTGATGAGACTGTCATTAAATGAGGAAATCCTCAATTGATTCTCATTTAATGAGAAATCCCTCGGGCTAAGGAGTAAATCTCCCCTTGAGAGCAGTGCTCTGTGACAGAATGACACTTGTCAAATCCTAATGATGATGGAATAAAAATTCCTCAAGAGCCTTGCTCTGTAGAAATGATAGAATAACCATCAGAACATTTAAAATAAAGGTTTTAATGAAATAAATTCTAAAATCTATGAACAAACTCTAAAAGTTCTTCATGAGCAAAGCTCTGTTCATTCATGGGCTAAGAAACCCCAGGAAAGATCTCCTTAGATCTATGGGTTCAAGAGAGCAAAGCTCTGTTAATGAAACCCTAAAAGGGTTTTCTTTAGATCAAAGATCTATAGAGATCAAAGCTCTGGTAATGAAACCCTAAAATAGCTTTCTTTAGATCAAAGATCTATGAAGAGCAAGGCTCTATTAATGGGTGAAACCCTAGATTCTTAAATAATCTTTTAAAAGATTTAATCTTTACCTAGATTTTAGCAGAGTTTTGACTCTTGAAAAATTCTTAAGAAAAAGAGCTATGCTCTGAATAAAAATTCTCAAAGGAAGAAGATGAACAGAATCATCTATAGGGCCAAGAGTCCTATTTATAGGCATAAATAGCCGTTTCAACTTCTGAGTTGATCTAACGGCAGAGATTCTGCCACCGCTGCACTCATGTGTGGGCCACATGAGCGCAACGGTGGGGGGCATTTGTTCCCCCAATCAGAGCAAAGCTCTGTTCAAAATTCAAATTTTAAAATAAAGCAACGCTTCAGATCCAGCGCTGCGCACTAGGCAGCACACCACGTGCAAAGCACGTGTGCGCTAGCACCAAGTGCGCTGAGCTCTGAGCAGCGCACCACGTGTGTTCCCCTCCGAAAGGCGGCCGAGACGTTAGGACGTCTGTGCCTGAGATTCGGGGCAGATGCTATTTGGTTTTATCCGTCTACCTCTCCGAAGATGCCAAGTTGATTTATGGCACCGTGTATCGAAGGTTTAGACGGATGCGGCCGATGTAGCAGACTTTGTCAGATTCCCCCTCGCTTGAGGGGTTTTTGATTGTGGGGACGCTCTTCCCTGCAGGCGCAAGCCCCTGCAGTTAATTACGCTACCGCATCGCGGTAGCCACTTTCTCCTTCTCCAGAATTTCACTTCGTGTCGCGTGTGTTTGTTTTGTTTGTGGTTGCCCGTGGATTGTATACGGAGACTGAGTAATGCCGTCGCCCGTAGGACGTGGATTAGTCCAAATCCGTATTTACTTAGATTTGGGTTTGGTGTTTTTAGTTTAAGGATACGTTAGCCGCGTTGCGGCTAAGATCAACTTAAACGTTCGTTAAGAATATATTAGTCCTGTTTGAGACTAAGATCAACTTAACGAGGTGATCCATTTAATATATGGCCGTCGGGACTCGTCGCCTCTCTGACGTCGTTGAAGGATTACAACGACATATGTCAGAGGAGTTTGGAGATGTACCCTTGAACCAAGGTCGATTTAGAATTTTATCGTTCATTTGAGTGTTTAAGGATACGTTAGCCGTATTTGGGGCTAAGATCAACTTAAACAGGACCGTTTAGATCTGACAAAAGAGCATTAGGAGGCTCTATTGTTCCAGTTTAGTGACGTGGTGGTCCATATTCCAGTTTAGGGACGTGGTGGTCCATATTCCAGTTTTAGGGACGTGGTGGTCCATTATTAGTTTAAGGACGTTTCGGTCCAACGCCAGTTTAGGGACGTAGTGGTCCGTTATTAGTTTAGAGACGTTTCGGTCCGATATTAGTTTAGGGACGTTTCGGTCCACGAGTTTAAAAACCCCGCAGTCTATATCGATGTGTGGTCGTTGGGACCCGTCACCTCTTTGACGTCGTTGAGGAATTACAACAATGGATATCAAAGGAGTTCGGAGATGTACCCTCAAACCGGATGTGAATTTATTTAGGAGGAGCAACCTTGCTCAGTCAATTTAATTTAAGGACTTACGGCCAAAATTGGGCTAAGTCCAGTTAAGAATATTCAACGTTCTGTTTGCATTTAGCCTGTTAGGCCTTTTACTAGGGCTGCTCATTTATTTTGGGCTTTGCTCAAACAGAGTATAAATTTAAATGGGGACCTGTCTTTTTACTGCTTTGCAATTTATTTAGCCCTGTTAAGTCTTTTTGACTTGGGCCTGGCCCTTTAAGTAATGCATTGCATTTGTACAAAACACTGAGAATCTTTGTAGATTCAAGAGGTGCAAAGCACTTTTTATCCCTTGATCTAAATTTGGATCAAAGAAAAACAAGTTTTTTCTTGTTTCAGAGAACCAAAGGTTCATAGCAAGTGCAAGGCACTATTTTTATTATTTTTATTTATTTATTTATTTATTTATTTATTGAAGATCACTGATCTTGTTCTTAGATCAATGATCTATTCCTAAGAGAATTTTCTCTTATTTTAAAGGTTTTTTACCTTTTTTTGTATTCTCAAGGAGTTCTCTAGAGTTCTCTTCTCTTTTTTTTTAGTCCGATCTCTATGATTTTGAAATGAGGCCTGGGGTCCTTTTTATAGTGCTCATAAATTAGTTAGATTTGTTACATAAATCTTTTTCTGAGTGATTTGGGGAAATTTTCCCCACCGTCGGATCTTTGATCCAAAGGCCCCTGTTTTACAGAAGAAAATCTTCTTGTTTTAACAAGAACAGAAAGGATTTCTTTAAATCTTTGTTCTGTTTTTGCGCAACTCCCCAGCGCGTGACACATGTCGCACAGTGAAGCGCTTGCGCAGCTGTGCTTGCGCAACTGCGTAGACACGTGTCGCGCAGTGAAGCGCTTGCGCAGCTGTGCTTGCGCAACTGCGCAGACACGTGTCGCAGTTGCGCAGACGCGTGTCGCGCAGCGCAGCGCTTGCGCAGCTGTGCTTGCGCAACTGCGCAGACACGTGTAGCGCAGCGGTGCGCTTGTGCAGCAGTGTTTGCGCAACTGCGCAGACACGTGTCGCGCGGCGCGGCGATTGCGCAGTTGTGCTTGCGCAACTGCGCAGACACGTGGCGCGCAGTGGTGAGCTTGCGCAACAGTGTTTGCGCAGACACGTATCGCGCAGCGGTGCGCTTGCGCAGTTGTGCTTGCGCAACTGCGCAGATACGTATCACGCAGCGCAGCGCTTGCGCAACTGAGCGTTGCTTTTGTTTTTTCTAAGAGCCTTGCTCTGATTGGACGTACTGCCTTGGGCGTTGTGCTGGTGTGTCAACTTCTGACACGTGGCGCGTTGCGCACAACGCACGGGATCTGAAGCGTTGCTTCAAAATTTGAATTTTTGAAATTCAAACAGAGCCTTGCTCTGATTGGGGGAACAACGTGCAAAACACGTGTGCGCTAGCGCCAAGTGCGCTGCACTCTGAGCAGCGTACCACGTGTAAAGCGCGGGTGCGCTAGCGCTGGAACTAAAAGCTCCCCACCGTCAGATCAAAGATCTAATGATAAATGATAAATCATTAATTAATCAGAATTAAATTCTGTTAAGGAAAGATTTCTCAAAATCATTCCAAATAACAAAATTGTGCTCTGTAAATTATAGCACCGTTGGATCAATGATCCAATGGTGATTAAAAAATCACCAAAATACAGAATAAATTTGGTTTGGAAAGATTTCCCAATCTTATTAATAACAAGAAGACTACCTTCTGTAAATCAGAAGCCCTTGAATCAAAAATCCAACGATAGGATATTCCCCAAATCAATTGGAGAAAAGATCTCCTTAACTGATTCAACAAATCAGCCTCCCCTATATAAAGGACCCAAGAATTCAAGTCTTGTACAAGAGAAACCCCCCATAAGCTTTGAGATTTCAGGAAGAGAAGCATAGCTCTCAGCAAAAGAAGATTTTTTCTTCAAGGTAAAAAGAATGGTGATGAACAAAGAGATGAAATCATCTCATAATTAAAAAGAAGAATTCTCTTCTTAAAAGATTATAGATCTACAAAGACCAAGGTCTTTTATAAAAAGATCAAAAGATCTCATCATAAAAAAAGAAAATACTTACTTCTTTCACAGATCATAGATCTATAAAACAAATTGTCTTTCTGAGATCATGAACATCTCATTATAAAAGGGGGGGGGGAGAATTATTAAATTCTCTTAAAAGATCATAGATCCATAAAGATAAAGCCTTTCATTAATACAAGAGATTGAAGCATCTCCTATAAAGTAAGAAATTTTGTTCTTTTGATCTTGAGACAAGTCTCTTCTAGGGGAAAATTTATTTCCCAGATCATAAAATTAATCAAATGCGCTTCTGTGCTCTTGGACTGGCGCTCAGCACTGAGCGCACCACGTGTCACTCACGAGTGCGCCACTCAACAGTTAGCGCTTTGCGCTCTTGAATTAGTGCACTGTGTTCATGGACTGGTGCAATGCGCCAAGCGCACCACATATCATTCATGTGTGCGCCATTGAATTAATAGTGTAATGCGCTCATATATTAGTGCAATGCGCTCATCATCTGGCGTTCAGCGCCAAGCGCGCCACGTGTCACTCACGTGTGCGCTACTCAGTAGAAGCGCACTGCGCTCTTTGACTGGCGCAAAGCGCCAAGCGTACCACGTGTCCCTCATGTGGGTGCTGGTAGAACATAAATTGTTCTTTTATAAGACCTAGAGCTATGATGAATGCTCAGCATTCAATGAAAGACAGAAATACTGTCAAAACTCAAATCAATGCTCAGCATTGTTAAAAGGGCCAAGGCCAAACAAATGCTCAACAGCCCAAGATAAATGTTAAACATTTTAACTTGAATGGACTTAGCCCAGGATTGGCCATAAGTTCTCAACTCAGATTAATTGAGCCCATACGCTCATAAATCTTTTACAGATCTCAGTTCCAATTGGACTATAGATCTACCAACCAAAATCAGTTTAAGGGTACATCTCTGAACCCTTCCGATACATGTCGTTGTAATCCTTCAACGTCTTCAGAGAGGTAACGGGTCCCGACAACCATACATTTCATGGAATATGATGTCCTTAAACCGGACTGTGGGGTCCCTTTAAACCCACGGACTACGATGTCCTTAACCTCGGACCTGTGGGGTCCCTTTAAACCCACGGACTACGATGTCCTTAACCTCGGACCGTGGGGTCCCTTTAAACCCACGGACTACGATGTCCTTAACCTTGGACCACTATGTCCTTAAATAGGTATTGGACCACAATGTCCTTAAACTGGTATTGGACCACCATGTTCTTAAATTGGTAATCGACCGCAATGTCCCTAAACTAAACAATAGAACCCAAATGCTCTTTTGTTGGATCTAAATGATCCCGTTAAGTTGATCTTAGTCTAAAATTAGACTAACGTATCATTAACAAACATTTAAGTTGATCTTAGTCTCAAATGAGATTAATGTATCCTTAAACCCAGCCCCCAAACCCAAATCTAAGAAAATACGGATTTGGACTAATCCATGCCCTACGGGTGACAACATAAATTAGTCTCCGTATACAATCCACGGGCAACCAAAAACAAAACAAACACACACGACACGAAGTGACCATCTGGAGAAGGAGAAAGTGGTTACCGTGATGCGGTAGCGTAATTAACTGCAGGGGCTTGTGCCTGCAGGGAAGAGCATCCCTACAATCAAAAACCTTTCAACGAGGGGGAATCTGACGAAGTCTGCTACATCAGCCGCATCCGTTTAAACCTTCGATACATGGTGCCATAAATTAACTTGGCATCTTCGGAGAGGTTGACGGATAGCACCAATTAGCATCTGCCCCCCGGAATTTAGGCCCCGACGTCCCAACGTCCCGGTCATATCTTCCGGCGGAGAACAATGATAGACCTCGCTTATTTGTTCAGGGTGCCGAGATTCCGGAAGTGTCATCATTTGGTGCTTTATGACAAGGCTGAATATTTTTCTCGTCTTGTCTTGGGGGAAAGAGTATTCCCGACCCATCTTCTTTATAAAGGACGGGTTCCAATTGACATTTTCTCTATTGCATGGCTTCTTGGATCCGCTTCGTTGTTTTCGAACGTTGTTTGCGTTCTTTGCCCTGTTTTTTCCTTTATTTCAGGATTTTCCCCTTTCGCGGGGACATAGAGCAGGCCGGGGATGAAGAGAATTATAGTCTTCCTTCTCCGCGGATTGCTGATTGAGGCGCTGCGTCCTGGCCTTTTCATAAATGGCCATTTCGCGGCTGTGATCGTCTTGGCTCTTTCGATAAGCTTTTTTTATTAGATTGTCTATTTGTTCTTTGAGCGATGGACTTAACGTTTTTAGATGGGCATTTCGCTCTGTTCCAACGTCACGGCCATTTGGAAGAGCGTTTTCCCCTTTGCTGGAACTGTTTATTACACGGCAGCTGTGGAACTGCTCCCGTTTCTTGGACCGAACGTATCCGAGCCCCGATGTCTCCATCTTCCCGTTGGGCATCTTTCGCTGAGTCCCGGGAATATCCCAAATCTTTTTGTAGAAATAGGCTTGTCGAACAGTTTGTTCGAGAGGTACACCTTAGCATCTGAACATCCTTTTCAATCCCTCCGCGTAGTATCTTGGAAGACGGATTGGTTGAAGCCTGTCGAGTGCAAAATCGGCACTATGCTAGACTTCTTTTTCTACTTTGCTCTCCGTAGATTGGTATAAGAGAATTGCCTTTTCACCTCTTCGCCTGGGAGGGACGTAGAAGATCTGTAGTTCTTATATGCTGTATGTATGGAGCACATCAAGTTCCTTATAATGCCGAGGTGGAGCCATTTTGATTTGCAGACTCTGATCTACTTCGTCGAGGGCTTGCATTGACGGGCGGATAGAGAACGCTGCATTGGCCTCGTCCTCAGAGTCGCTGCCAAAGACCAGAATAGGGATAGATGGTCCGGGCCTGTTGTTTTCTTTCTGGGGTTGCTCCGATTAGACTATTTCTTCATCTTCCTCGGAATCGCTCCTAAAGATCAGGATAGTGGCAAAGGAGTTCTGTTTATCCTCCGGCTTATGACACCTTTCTGTATCTTCGAAGTCTGATAGGAAGTACTTTGCGTCTTCATATTTTCGAACCTCGTTTACGGAGAATGGATTTAGCTCCCCTGTGACGGTGCATTTCAACCCGTCTTTGAAATACTTCATACACTGATGTTGTGTAGAAGGGATGACGTTGTACTCATGTAACCAGGGCCTTCCGAGCAAAGCATTATAGCAAGTCTTGGCGTTAATGACGTGAAATTTGATGTCAGTGACGAGCAACCCGAAGCGTAACGTCGGTATTACGGACCCAAGCGTCCGTGACGACTGTGAGTCGAACCCGGAAATTGTAATTTTGTCTCGGGCCAAGTGTTGAACGTTCATGCAAATCTCCTTCAGCACTTTCATGTTGAGAAGGTTGACGGAGGATCCGTTGTCGACAAGGATTTTCCCTATTTTGATGTCGTGGCAGCACCCGGTGATGTGTAACAGGCGGTTATGTTCGCACATATCGAGGAGGAGATCTTCATCGCTAAATGTAATGTCAGCTGTGTGAACCTCTGCCAGCTCGTCCTTCATCTTCTCTTCTGTAAGGAAAGCTTGGAACTGATCGGGTTCTTGTAAGGCCTTGATCAGAGAATCTCGTGCCACTTTGGACATGAGGAGAGCATCCAGTATGCTTAGTTGTGAGGGTATTTTCCTCAAATGTGCTAGGACATTATAATCCACCTTGTTTTTCCTAGGCGGGTCCCTTGCTGCGAGCTCTTTGACAACTCCACCGTCGAGGGCAATTTCCTCAGGGATTTTTTCTTTCCATTTGTCCTTTTTACTCGAACCTTTGTTTGTAGGTCAGAGGTTCTTTTTAGGCAGCGTGCGGCTACGCAGCTGAATATTCTCGCAATTCTTCTCCTCTTCTTCTTTTTTGAAGGTGGAGTCTTTGAAGAGAGGGCTAAGGGGTATTTCATCCTCAGAATCTCTCCCGAAAGTAAGAACTTGGGGTTTTTCCCTTTCTGAATTGGTACCAACCATATGACAGTTGCCAGTCGTTTTTTCATGCGCATCTGTCGCACTCTTTTGCTGTCGATGAGCTTCGCGGTTCATCCTCTTGAAGTGTTTTTGATGAGCAATATATTATTGCCACCACTTCTTGAAGGTACTGCACTCCTCGGTGGGATGGGTAACCCTCCGATGATATAGGCAGCAGTTTAGATATGGATCCTCTCTGTCGAGACATATGACCTCGGGAGTGTTTCCTACTAGAGGTGGCAGCTTCATTCCCATTGACAGGGCTTTGGCGAACCGCTTCTCTGCCTTGATCCTGCCCTTATTTGTCGCAGGTATTCCTTAGTTTGGTTGGAGTACTTTACGACTCCACCTTGCCGCAACTTCTTCATCCTGACGCTGACGCTTAGCCATTTCGTATATTGCTGTTTCGCGTTCTCGGTCTGCTTTGCTTTTTCGAAAGGCTTCGTTTAACGGCCTATCGATCGGGTCTTCTGGCAGTTCCGGTGATTTTAGCTCCGATTCTGCCCCCAGTTCCCCTGCGTTGTTTTCTAATGCTGAGGGAGTTTCTTCGTCATTTAACGACGAATAGGAGACCATGTGGCAACTTGCTACATAGTCTTTGGTTTCTTCTGATGAACCATTTTCCTCCTCGTTGTCACTATCTTTGTTCTCAAGAATATGCTTGAGGAACTCTTCGAACGTGACTGGTTTCCACGCCTTCTGGTTGTACTCCTCCAGCGCGTCAATGTACTTTTGTAGTTCTGTGCGCTTGTCGTCATACTCGGCCGGCTGCATAGGCTTCTTGGTCTTCTTCTTTTTTTTTCGAAGACTTTAAAGGCTTGACTTGGGGATTTTGCCCTTTATCAACAATTTTTTGTAAGGGACGAGGTTTCAGCATCCTTTCGATGATTTCAGGTTCAAGTGGGCTTTTCCACCTGACTGCCAGACATGCATGTAGATCTTTTAGCATTCTTTTGGTTTTAGCTGAAAGAACAACTTCTTATAGAGTTTCTTCCACGAGCAAGCATGATGCCCCGGCGCATCCACCTTTTTAGGAGTGTGCTTTTGTGGTAGGTTCACCTTCCAGTTCTCAGACAGTGCGAACTTCCCCTGTTGATACTGGTCATCGACCCAGTTCTTGAAGATGTAGCAATCCTCAATTGGGTGGCTCACCATTTTATGATAGGCGCAGTAGTTGGGGTTGTTGACGTCGTCGGGTTGCTGTGGACGCCGTGGGTCTGGCAATGTGATGAGTTTTTACGCATTGCCAACTCAAATAGTCTCATCGCGGGAAAACAAGTAAGCGTGTCCTAGCTTTTCTTCCAGGGATAGGAGTGGACGTGCATTTTTTTGGCGAGCAGCCGGTTTTAGGCCACTCGGTTATTGTTGAGCCTTGGCAACGAAGGCCCCTTTCCCTTTCCCCTTAGCGTTTTGAGGGTCCTTACTTGAGGAGGAAGGCCCGTGGCCCATCTGGTCCATTTGGACCATTTTATCGATCAGAGCCTGGGAGGTCGTCGGTTTGAAGAATGTCATGAACCGGGATACAGTCATTTGAGGATCAAGGGTCCCGATGAACATGCCCACAACGGGGGATTCTTCAATGCGCTGTTCACACTTAAACCATAGGTTCCTCGACCGGATCGCATATTGGACCCAGGTTTCTCCTGGCTTTACCCTGGCATTGATTAATACCGTGATCGGGGCGTGCTAGCTTGCGCTGGCAAACCGCTGTGTGAACAGCAGTTCCATCTCTGTGAATATTCTCACGGAGTTATTTAGGAGGTCCTAGTACCATTCAAAGGCCGTCTCTGACAGGCTGCCAACGAACTGGCGAAGCAACGGTTTGTTGTCGCCTCCAGTGTTGCCGCACAGAGCTCTGAACTGCACGACGTGCTGGTGTGGGTTGCATGTCCCCTTGTATACATGGAACTTAGGGATCGTATATCATGGCGGGTATTTAATTTGGTCATACCAGCCTGGATACGGTCGCCCAGTTCTGATGATTTGGCCTGCGGTTTCATTAACTTGATGAGCACGTATTTGTTGAGCGATATAATCATTAAGAGCAGCCTTGGAGATCGTTTCCTCTTTTAGCTGCCGATAAAGCCGGAAGAGGGTTCGATATTTCCCCTCTGTCATCCTCGATGATTATCGGCGGATTCTTGGCTGGGGGTTCTGGCTGGATCATCATTCCAACCATATCCTGGAACAAGAGATCCATCTGCTTTATGTTAGCAGCCTGCTCAGTAGCTTTCTTGTCCTTTCTTTCAAGCACCCTTCGCAGGAACTCTGTATCGGTCTCCTGCTCCCGGCGTTGTTCGGCTGTTGTGTCCGGGCTTTCTTTCTTCCCGGTAAGTGCTGCCATTTTGGTCAGCATCTCCTGGAGCTTTTGTTGTTGCTCCTGAGCTTTTGTCAGCGATCGAGTTTGCGGTCAATAACCTACGGAAGTACGGATTTCTTCTTTCCCGGATGTCCATCACCTTTGGAATTTGTCGTAGGTTATTGACCGCATCTCCTGAGCTTTTGTTGTTGCCCTCGTGTGAATTTTTGTTTGTTTAGGTTGCCCGTGGATTGTATATGGAGACTAGTTTATGTCGTCACCCGTAGGGCGCGGATCAGTCCAAATCTGTATATTTTAGATTTGGGCTTAGGTTTATTTAAGGACTGTTAATCTGGTTTGAGATTAAGATCAACTTAAAACATATGGGTGAGCATTTGGGCTTAGTTTGTTCTTGCTAAGAATGCGTTACTCTTATTTGAGACTAAGTTCAACTTAACAACATTCTAGAATCATTTTTGTTTAAGAACCAACAAAAGAGCGTTTGGGCTCAGCTACAAGAAAGTTTCAGAGACTTAGCCAATTTGGGCTTAGTCTACTTAGTCTTTCTTTTATTCAAAAGTGCTAATCACTTATTTGGGCTCTGTTTGTTCAGCCCTTTTCTTTTCATATAAAAATGCTAAGCACTTATTTGAGCTCTGACGCTCACATGTATGTCATGTGATGCATTCAGTCATGGGCGCTGCCCAATAAATGTTGAACTCTTTTAGTCATTTTGACTAAATGTGAAGTGCTAAGCACTTTTTATATGGCGTCTACGTGAGGTGCACGTGTGGCGCTAGGCATTGCCCAATCAGTGCTAAACACTCAGCCATTTCAGCTACATATGAAGTGCTCAGCACTTTTTATATGGCATCCACGTAAGGAGCACGTGCGACGCTGGGCGCTGCTCAATCAGTGCTAAACACTTAGCTGTCTTCGGCTGCATATGGAGTGCTGAGCATTTTTATTCAGCGCCCATGTGTGTTTCACGTAAGGCGTTGACCTTCTGTTATGGGCGCCCGCGTATCTTTCACGTGAGGCACTAGGCGCTGTTAAAAGGGAGCGCCCACGTGAGGAGAACGTGGGGCGCTAGTCTTTTTTCCTTTTTTAGAGATTAAATCTTTGTTAATGGCATTTTGACCATTAATGATCACCAAGATCTTCGTTTTTGAAGATCTGGGATCAGGTTTTTTCTTTAAGAACTAAGTTCTTTTATAGGTTCTTTTTCCTTTTGTTTTTCTTTTGGACCTAATTCTTTTCTGAATCTTTGATGCTCAAGAACAAGATCCTCCCGATAAGAATTAAATTCTCAACTTATGGGAGACTTGTCTTGTGGATCTCTGATCCAGAGGAAGCACTAAGTTCTTTGAGAAGGGTTAAACTCTTAAAATAGACAAAAAGAGATATTTTGATCTTTGAATATTTTTACCTAGGTTTCTTTTGAAAGGGAAGTCTTCCTCTCTGAGGATTGAATTCTCTCTTGTTTTTAAAAGCTTTCTGTATTTTTCAGAAGCTTATGGGTTTTTTTCTATATATGAGACTTCAAGTCTCATGTCCTTTCTATAGTGGACGCAAGTTTGTTACTTAATTCTGAGAAAATTTCTCATTGAGAGATTCCAATTGATTTAATTGGACTCAAAATTAAGTTGGGGAATTTTACCCACCATTAGATCTTTGATCTAAGAACTTCTGTTTTTACAGAATATGTTCTCTTGTCTGTAACAAGATTAAGGAAATATTTTCCCATATACAGAATTTATTCTGTAAAATGGTGATTTTTTACTCACCATTGAATTTTTAATCCAAGAGTTCTCTATTTTACCGAGAGCAATCTTTCTTGTTTAGAAAGTTTGAGGGAATATATTCCAAAATAGAATTTTATTCTATAATTGGATTTTTGATCCAACCGAAAGTATCTTTCTTATTTTAGAAAAAATTGGGAAATATTTTCTCCCAACAGAATTTAATTCTTTATTTTGATGATTTATCATCTCCATTGGATTTTTGATCCAATGGCTCTGTTTAACAGAGAATATTGTAGAATTTAATTCTACTTGGGCGCTGGCGCTCATGTGTTGTGCATGTGGGCGCCACTTAAGAATTTAATTCCTAAGATGGGTATTTCTGTGCTTTGCACACTGGCGCCCGCGTGAGGAGCACGTGCGGTGCCATCTAAGAGTTTAACTTTTATGTAATAAACTCTTCTATGCTTTGTTCATTGGCGCCCACGTGAGGAGCACGTGAGGCGCCACCATAGGATTTAATCCTATAAAATTGGCTTTGGTGCAGGCGCCCTCAGCGGCAAGTGTTCCAGCAGGCCCAGAGGAACGCGTCTACATGCCAGGCCTTCACTATGACGGCCGAAAAGGCCAAGGCCACGGGTCAGGTTATCACAGGTAAATTCCTTCATTTTTTCTCTATTTCTGTTATTTCAGATTCTTGCATTCTTTTGTTCCTCCCTTACCTGAAATTTCCCCACGCGACCTAGGTACTATACTGGTTTCCGCTTTATCTGCACTCACACTTTTCGATACCGAGGCATCTCACTGCTTTATGTCCCAACGTTTCGTGACCACCCAAGCAATTCTAGTATAGCCCTTCACTTCAAACTGGAATGTCAGTTCAGGAAATGGCATACTGAAGGCAACACCGGGGTATGATCAGTGCCCAGTAGTGGTCTGCGGCTGAAAATTTTATGCGAATTTCAAAGTGCTGGACATACTAAGTTTTGACGCCGTCCTGGGCATGGATTGGCTGGGAACTTTCTACGCTACCCTTGACTTCCATCAAAAGAGGGTAGTATTTTAGATACCAGATCACCTAGTCTTTTACTTTGAGAGCGGAAGCCGAACTCTGGAGCCAGCTATATATCGGGCCAGGCCGAAGGCAGCAGTGATTTCCACTTTGCAGGTTGAAGGGGATAGGCCTGAAGTTGTTCGAGAATTCGAGGTTGTCTTTCTCGAAGACATGTTAGATCTGTTTTCTGATCGAGCTCTTGAGTTTAGCTTAGATTTACAACCTGGCGCGCAACCTGTATCTAAGACTTCGTACCGAATGGGACCTAAGTGTAAGTGCACGGCGGCGCCGCGGCCGTCGATCCGACGCCGGAAACATGGAAACGAAAAACTTTGCAAACTAGCAAACCGGCACCACCACGCACTTTTAACCCGGATTGGGCCATTAACCTAGATACTAGCAAAATACAAGATGGATAGAGAAGTATACCAAGCGATCTGTGTCCTTCGATTTTCGTCTCCCTCCGATCTCCCGCGGAATCTCCATCCGTCACCTCCTCGTCGGAAAGGGCACCACGTAACCGATTTCTTTTACAGACTCCCACCTCTGGACCGAGGCAACTCGGGCGTGAAGTTGGCTAGCCGACGCGTCCAAGGTTTGCTGTAGACTAGTGTAGAAAACCTTTGTCTCTTGGGGTTTATGGAGTTGCCTTAATGTTGTGGAGGAGGAAAAATAAGCTATGAAGTGATGTATGTAATTTTGCAAGCAAGCATAAAATAAGATGATATATTTTCCACCACTAAAAAATGAAGCCTCTCTCTCTCCCTCTCCAAGATGTGGCCGGCCCCTCATGGAAATATGGTGGAGATAAAGGAATGAAATAATCCAAGTGAGAAATGTGTGAAGATAATGATAAAAAAGTCACCACATTTCAAATCCAAAAGCCAAATCAATTTCTTAATCAATTCCTTTCTCATTAATGCAAGAAAGAGACCAAAATGGAATCTCATCACGAGGAAGCCACAATCACAATAAACCCCCTCCACAAAATGTTATTTGCAAACTGCAAATAATACCCTCCAACGATAAAGTCCGGCCGTGAAGGAACAAAGGAAAACCGGCCGGAACGGAATGCAAACCGGCAACTTCAGAAAACTGATCCCGTAATAAATTACAGGAAAACCCCGCGAATGTATATACATAGCCGCATTTGTATTCCCACTGAACACAAATGCAAAGAGACAAAATCTACACTATCTAATACTAGGATCCGGCTTAAGCCAAAGCCGGCTAGTAAAAACCGTCCGATCACGATCCGTGCAATACTGCACGTATCTGATCGAACCCTGCCATATCTCCATACGGCCTCTACAGAGTTTCGCCCAAAACTTGAGTGACTGTGTGTGGTGGACTCTAAAGACTCGTCAATACTATGGCTGTGGATTTAACCACTAGCACGTCAGAGGTATTAGCCATACATGACGGGCTACCAGCTATTAACCAAAAGGGACGTCGATGAGCGAACTCATCCTGACACCCTACTGAGCCTGTCAGTGACAATATCCGTACAGTCTGGTCCGTTCGTCTATGAGCATCGCATGGCAGGCCTAGGGGGTTGGTAAAAGTCAGATCCCCAATAGCGGTACAAGTCGTGTCGGAGTGTAGCCCAGAACACCCTGAGATACTACTGGAATATCTACCAGTAAATCTCCTGCCTTGGCCAAGGACTTTTCATGTACTGGCTCTCCTAGACACAGCGCGACCTCACCCCCAATACCGGGAGAGACGAACCCCTGCAGATCCGCTCACTGCCTCCATGTGGCTCGGGACTGTACCCAACTAAAACCTGTTTGTACATCTCCTTTGAGCGTGGTAGGGTAGTAATCAAAGCACAGTGGGAACTCACACGAGACAAATGACGATCTCAGGTCGATGAACTAACCTGTACGCATGTCACCAGGGAACTGCTATCTGACGTCAGGTATAATACCAACTAGCAGGTTCCCAGCGAGTCCTGTCCGGTGTACTCATAACCCAATGAGCATCTGTATACATCTTAGGTGAACCAACTGACACTAGTGGCTTATGAGACCGGCCACCGCCCTTCGTCGGGGTCTCGACTGTATACACTAGTTTACTCTGGAGAATCGATACCCTGTATCGAAACTCCCACGACTATGGACCATTTAAGGATGTGCTTATAGACTCCAGCTCCCACGTATATGATCGCCCTCATACTGCTGGTAGTCAAGCAAGAATCCTAGGGGCTCTATCAACGTGTAATAGTGATCAGTAAAGTCACCTAAAGCAGTATACGATGATAAAGATAAACCAGATAGCATACTATCATCTTGAGTAAGACTGTCCTACTGGGACAGGTCCTCCCTCAATCTTTGCAATCACGTGCCTGTGATCCAATAATTGACTCTGAGGGCACTATCTCCAACAATCTCCCACTTGCACTCAAGGTTAATTATTGCGATGTCGTATACTCACAGCCCGTGTGATACCGAACACCCAACTCCTCTACTAGTCAGTCTCACAAAGCTCGTTTGTGAAACTATTGCGTTCGAAGAATAGCCTCAGTGAGTGGATCCGCTCTGATATTTCTTTCTATGTCTCTCTTTATCTCAAGTTCGCGGAGAAAGCCATCTCCCGAAATGAGCAATACCTATCTTAGAATGTGTCTGGATATCTGATGGGACCTAGCTCATAAGTGAACTCCAAATCCAAACTTCTTAGACTGTATCATCAAATGAACTTAATCAGTATCCTGCGCCATGCCTTCCCTCAGTATCCACCTGGACCACCTGTCCAAAATACTGCCCCTCGTCAGAGGGAAAATTATAACTCTGACAGTCACTCTGTCATCCAGGTCACTTTGGAAGCCTGGAATGATAACTGTCTCCCGAAGGAGAATGCTGTTATCATATCCCTAGAACATCAACTTATGTTCTAAAACTGCTTCCGACTGTTTCTCCAGGATTGGATTAATATCAACTTATTGCATCTACTGTGAGAACAACATCTGGTGTGGTACTTGACATCTCATGATCAACTCAATTGCCTAAGCAAGTGATCTGCCAATCATGCACATCCCTCTCCCCTTTAGTCTGTAAGACACCTTTAGAGAGGGTGACTCCATTACCTGCAGGTACACCACCATGCCAGGAGTCGTCCATTCTAAATACTCATAGAATGCTGTCTAAGTACCCGATTGGGAAACTACCCAAATCTAGATCTAAAACCATAGATCTAGTAACCAGAATGTCTGATATAATATCCAAGCCCCATGTGGAGAAACTACTGTGTGACAACCAATGTATAACCGACCGTAGTATAGGAATATTACTTCCTATTCTGTGCATGTCATCCAAATACCAGGACATCACACCCTACTACCTTCTTAACAGATCCATCTCCTATTCTGATGAAGTCAAACCTATGACTGTCACGTCAGAAATAGATGATCCATTTCCGCTATATCTGCTTTAGTCTATAGATAGACATAAGCGCTTGTCCACCAATGTTTCCGCTGCTCCCACTGACTACGACAACCCTCTGGCAGAGTCATATACACGTGCACTTCTAAAGCTAGTTTAGAACGACGCTATACTCATCCTCCTGCCGGGTCTCACAGTCTGGAACAACAGCAATGGCAAGTCTGGGTAAACAAGAACCTCCCTGTCACCGTCCTTGAGGCTACCGGAGTACCTCTCGGGTGCCTAAGGTTACCCACCATATCTGCGGAGTGGCCAATGGAATGTCAAATACAGATTGAATCTTTAGGTTCTTTATCAAATCTTCAGTAATCGTTTGCGGTTCTGGAATTACTTCCAGTTCTACCATACTCCCACTACTGTTTTCTGAAAAAATCCATTTTTATTAAAACTGTGTCGAGTCAAGAACAATATCACTATTGATCTTCCAGATGGTAGAAAATCAACCCTCGTCATAGCCCGGGTCAACCCACAAACTGCCATTACAGAAACGTGCCTTGAGTTATCCAGAGTCTGGTTTTAAGCATAAGCTGGACAACTCCCCGTATCTTAACAATGTCAAGATATGAACTGTTCTATATCCAATACAGGAACAGAGGCACTGATTTAATTGAACCAAATTCAAATCATGCAGCTGTCTCCAGTGCATGTCAAGTAAATGGAGAGAGGCCGATCAGCGTTACTCAACTTAGGAGTACTTCCAATTATGAGTAACCAGAAAGAGAAGCAAGTTCTCTTAATCATTACTATCAACTGAATACCATTCACAAGTATCTATATCTTCAATCATCTTGAAGAATCCCGATACTTGCAACCTGGCTCTCTACTTTATTCATACATCTATGACTTCTCAAAACTTAGGCCCTGCATTTCTACGTAACACATGTCTAAGAACTAGAGAAGTCATAAGTAAACAGAATATAGTACGAGGACCAACCCCTCTGTCCTAATGGACACTGGACAACATACAATACTCTGTATAAGTCCCTTGAGTCTAATAACTCATTCACTGTGTGTTGTAGATTGAAAACTGTACTTATGGTTAAGAAGAATTACACCGCTGTTCAATACTCCTTACCTAACCATCCACTGATATAGGTAAATGTCATAGACATAATTTCAAAAAGGTATATCTCACTCTATAAAAATAGACGTACAGATATATCAATTTGAAATTGGTGCGTAACAACGAATATTCAAAACCAAATATTTGCCGTCCGGCAAACAACCCAGGTGACTTCCTCAAATATCACCAATTACAACGAATTCCGATATAATGAGGATGATCACCTAATTCCCAATAACTTACTCACACTCATCATCCGTAAAACTATACAGATGTGAGAATCATATCTGGTAAATACATACCCTGGAGCAAGTGTCTAATCGGGAAATCAGTTTTCTTTTAACAGTACACTGTGAAACTGAAACATTAAAATGTTTCGATGGGGTATCCTGATATTCCTAGTAATGCCTCTTCCATTATCCAGATTCATAACTGAAACCGTATATTTCTTTGTCACCTCTCCAAATCCCTTTATATGTCTTTAGTCATTACCTTCTGTACACCCCTTTAGGCCAAATGGTTTTCTTCCTTCCCTACCGTTCGGCACCAGCCTATGGTTTGGAAGAAGACTATCCAATAAGCATAATGGGTGTACTGTCCTAATTCTAGGAGCACTCGCAATGCGAGAGAAGGTGAAGATAAAAGACAACCGAATAAACCTTATTCCTATTTCCCCTGAACCAGGATCCATCCCCGAACTGGAACAAGTTCCTTTCGAATTCGTATATAACCATACGATGGATTATCCAATAAACTTGGGATATTCGTAGTGATACGGAGTGTCCTGGAGAAATACAAAGGTGATTTAGGATTGGCGAAGAAATACTTGGTTTGGTCGTGAATAGCAGTCGCAATTTACTTTGCCCTCTTGCTAATCCCTTTCTTTGTCTTAACTTAATACCTTCTGTACACCACCATTATGCTAATTGGTTTTCTTCATTCCCCACCGTTCAGCACCAGCCTAAGGTTTGGAAGAAGACTATCCAATTTGCGTAATAGGTGTACTATCTCCTAAACCAAGGAGTACTCGCTATCTGAGAGAAGGTAAAAGGAAAAGACAACTGAATAATCCTATTCGTTTTCTCCAGAACCAGAAACCATCCTCGAATTCCTTCGAGTTTGTATATAACCATACGATGGTTTTGTCCAATAGAAGTAGACGTTCATAGTAATACGGGGTGTCCCAGAGAAAAGGGTAAAAGTAGGAGTGGCAATGACGTTTGCAACTCTGACAATCCAAAATCCAATGTTAAGAAGGTTCGGTCAACTTGGTCACTGAGTCATAGTCTAGGGTCGGGTCAATGGTCGCTGCCAAAGAGAGAGAAAAGAAACACTCAACGTGCACTCTAACCTAGATCAGAATGGTTATCACTTTATCTAATCTGGAAACCTCCCACTGTAACGTCAAATTCTTCCCCAAACCTGAAAGAAGAATTAGCTGGGATCACCCGAGGAGTAAACCAACTCATCAGTGGGAATCGGGATCCAACTATCATCGCATGATAATGTGATGGAATCCGCTCACGTTATCACACTCCAGAAGGTATGCGCATATCTGGCAAGTTTCAGTTTCTTTAGAAACTCCCGATGTGGATTTTTGCCCCATGCTCTTATGACCTTGGCGTGAGGTCAAAATGTCATAAGTCACATGTCAAGTTCTACCCATCATTATCCAGGTTAATTTGAACCCACCCGTACATACCCTTGACGTAGGCCAAAATAGTAGTACGACTGTCCCAAACCAATGCATCTATCTATGCAACAGATAAATATCCGGCAGCTACCAATCACTATGCCTTGGCGTGAGGTCAAAATACATAGCTTGAATACTACCGAATATTTAACTGAAATAATGGAGGGCTACGAATGGTTTCTGGCGAAAACCTTTAACGTAGTGAACTTGATATCGTTGAAGGAACAGATAGCTTTATAAAAATATAGTGACGAAAACCTTTGTTAAAGAGGTCACTCCCGGTGAAGGGATCTCGGCTCTTTCCCCGTGGTATGAGGTGCAGGATATTCCAACTGAATACCACTATGCAAAGCAAAAGTAATCGGCTATAGTGAAGTTATTACCCTGACGCAAACTTTTGTCTAAGGGGTCACTCCCGGTGAAGGGATCTCGGCCCTTGCCTCGTCGACTGAGGAGCAGGATATTCCAACTGAATACCACTGTGCAAAATAAAAGTGAACGTCCTTGCAATAACAGCTTTTTGAAAGATGTTCCAACAACATCAGAATAGGTTTGTTTATCTTGCATTGATCCGAATCAATGCAGTCCCATCAATTGATCACACCAATAAAGAACGAAAATAATGACGTACGTATATGCCATCCGCATTCGCCACTGGGTCCCGTCATCACCCGTTAGGTTAGCTAACTAACGACAGAGCGGGGACTGGACTAGCGCGGATGCAAAACATATACAACATCTACTAGTATATATATTAATATATAATATTTCGCTCAAGGCGTGATAAAAAGCAACAGCACAGAAATGTAACCAGCATCACAGAACAATACAGATATCTAGGATCCCCGGGTTTCATAGAGCCGCTACTAAAACCCGACGTTCCCCTGGTCGTATGGATAGCCTGTGTAATGAAAATCCTAGACCCCTACGGGCGCAGCAAGTCACCCGCCAAAACCTGAAGCGAGGCAGCCCCCTTCAGCAACGTGAATGGACCACCCAGCACTTCACGGAATCCGGTAACTTGGGCACTCCTCCTGGGTCAACCTATACCCCCTACGAGTACGGTGAATAGCCTGCCAATTCTAGAGTAAAGCCCCCTCCGTCTCAAAGCCATGAGATGCGGGCTCGTTGCCCTCTAGAACCCGGCTATCCGTGCACCCCTCCGCGGGGCAATCCTAGTACAGAAAGTAAAATATACATACAACAGGTACATCGACCTCGACCCGGTCGTGCCCCAAAAGAATAATACAAACAGGCAGTGACGGCAGTCCACATGTCGGACGCTCGCCCCGCAATATCAAATGTACATATAAAATAAAACTGCACTAACATTGCAACCAGGCTATCCCCACGACCGATCCGCAACATCACAGCACAACACAGAACATCAACGTGAATGTCACGTTCGCAAATCCGTCTAAAATGGCTATAGCAGATAGACTGGATTTACCGATCGAGTGACATTCACGGTCGCAGATGTAATGTAAATACTGTGAACTAACATGTTTAGGATATCCGATTGAGCAAATTTATCGAAGTGGGCCCCAAGCACTACTGTAGCACTCACAGAAAATCTGGGCCCAAAAAGAATGTCCCAAAACCCCTATTTTCTATTCAAAAGCCTACTGGTAAAATTTAGTACAATGAACAGTACAAAGCGCGACGGAACCGCGGCCCAAGCATGGTTTTGGCCGCGGTTCCACGGTGGTATAGTAAGTTCAGGCGACCAATTTTTTACAGAATGCTTAGAATTCCCTGCACGTGTTTTTGAAACAACCTGAAAAATTTTTGGAGCCCAAAAAATTTCGACAGAAACCCAATGCATAAGAAAATACGGTTTTTGGGGTTTTTGTTCGATCGAGTCTTTAAACATACTAGAGCAAGCTAGGCAAGGTTAACGGTCTGGCTCTGATGCCATTATAAGTGCACGGCGGCGCCGCGGCCATCGATCCGACGCCGGAAACGAAAAACTTTGCAAACTAGCAAACCGGCACCACCGCGCATTTTTAACACGGATCGGGCCATTAACCTACCTACTAGCAAAATACAAGATGGGTAGAGAAGTATACCAAGCGATCCGTGTCCTTCGGTCTTCGTCTCCACTCCGATCTCCCGCGGAATCTCCGTCCGTCACCTCCTCGTCGGAAAGGGCACCACGTAGCCGATTTCTTTTACGGGCTCCCACCTCTGGACTGAGGCAACTCGGGCGCGAAGTTGGCTAGCCGACGCGTCCAAGGTTTGCTGTTGACTAGTGTAGAAAACCTTTGTATCTTGGGGTTTATGGAGTTGCCTTAATATTGTGGAGGAGGAAAAATAAGCTATGGAGTGATGTGTGTAATTTTGCAAGCAAGCATAAAATAAGATGATATATTTTCCACCACTAGAAAATGAAGCCTCTCTCTCTCCCTCTCCAAGATGTGGCCGGCCCCTCATGGAAATATGGTGGAGATAAAGGAATGAAATAATCCAAGTGAGAAATGTGTGAAGATAATGATAAAAAAGTCACCACATTTCAAATCCAAAAGCCAAATCAATTTCTTAATCAATTCTTTTCTCATTAATGCAAGAAAGAGACCAAAATGGAATCTCATTATGAGGAAGCCACAATCACAATAAACCCCCTCCACAAAATGTTATTTGCAAACTGCAAATAACACCCTCCAACGATAAAGTCTGGCCGTGAAGGAACAAAGGAAAACCGGCCGGAACGGAATGCAAACAGGCAACTTCAGAAAACTGATCCCGTAATAAATTACAGGAAAACCCCGCGACTGTATATACATAGCCGTATTTGTATTCCCACTGAACACAAATGCAAAGAGACAAAATCTACACTATCTAATACTAGGATCCGGCTTAAACCAAAGCCGGCTAGTAAAAACCGTCCGATCACGATCCGTGCAATACCACACGTATCTGATCGAACCCTGCCATATCTCCATACGGCCTCTACAGCGTTTCGCCCGAAACTTGAGTGACTGTGTATGGTGGACTCTAAAGACTCGTCAATACTATGGCTGTGAATTTAACCACTAGCACGTCAGAGGTATTAGCCATACATGACGGGCTACCAGTGTTGGAGATAGTGCCCTCAGAGTCAATTATTGGATCACAGGCACGTGATTGCAATGATTGAGGGAGGACCTATCCCGGTAGGACAGTCTTACTCGAAATGATAGTATGCTATCTGGTTTATCTTTATCATCGTGTACTGCTTTAGGTGACCTAACATGTCGCTATTACACGTTGATAGAGCCCCTAGGATTCTTGCTTGACGACCAGCAGTATGATGGCGATCATATACGTGGGAGCTGGGGTCTATAAGCACATCCTTAAAAGGTCCCTAGTCGTGGGAGTTTCGAGACTGGGCATCGATACTCCATTAGTAGACTAGTGTATACAGTCGAGACCCCGACGAGGGGCGGTGGCCGGTCTCACAAGCCACTGGTGTCAGTTGGTTCACCTAAGATGTATACAGGTGCTCATTGGGTTATGAGTACACCGGACAGGACTCGCCGGGAACCTGCTAGTTGGTCTTATACCAGATGTCAGATAGCAGTTCCCTGGTGACATGTGTACAGGTTAGTTCATCGACCTGAGATCGTCATTTGTCTCGTGTGAGTTCCCACTGTGCTTTGATTACTACCCTACCACGGCTCAAAGGAGTCGTGCAAACAGGTTTTAGTTGGGTACAGTCCCGAGCCACATGGAGGCAGTGAGCGGATCTGCAGGGGTTCGTCTCTCCCGGTATTGGGGGTGAGGTCGCGCTGTGTCTAGGAGAGCCATTACACAAAGCCCTCGGCCGAGGCAGGAGATTTACTGGTAGGTATTCCAGTAGTATCTCAGGGTGTTCTGGGCTATGCTCCGACACGACTTGTACCGCTTTTGGGGGTCTGACTTTCACCAACCCCCTAGGCCCGCCATGCGATACTCATAGACGAACGGACCGGACTGTACGGATATTGTCACTGACAGGCTCAGTTGGGTGTCGGGGTGAGCTTCCTCATCGACGTCCCATTTGGTCAATAGCTGGTGGCCCGTCACGTATTGGCTTATACCTCTGACGTGCCAGTGGTTAAATCCACAGCCATAGTATTGACGAGTCTTTAGAGTCCACCACAGTTACAGTTACTCAAGTTTCGGGCGAAACGCTGTAGAGGCCGTATGGAGATATGGCAGGGTTCGATCAGATACGTGCGGTATTGCACGGATCGTGATCAGACGGTTTTTACTAGCCGGTTTTGGCTTAAGCCGGATTCTAGTATTTGATAGTGTAGTTTTGTCTCTTTGCATTTGTGTTCAGTGCGAATACAAATGCGGGCATGTATTTGCAGTAGTGGGGTTTTCCTGTAATTTATTACGGGACCAGTTTTCTGGAGTTGCCAGTTTGCATTCCGTCCCGGCCGGTTTTCCTTTGTTCTTTCCCGGCCGGACTTTTCCGATGGAGGGGGTTATTTGCAAGTTTGCAAATAACCTTTTGAGGAGGGGTTTCTTGCATATTGGTGGTATCATGATAGTTATTAATCATGAGATGCTTTCTTAGTCTTTTCCTTTGCTTTTTTTGTGATTGGATGAGATTAGAAGTGAGATGAGAGTTGATGTGAGACTTGCTTTATGTTGTGGTCACCACCTTGTTCTCCTACACTCACCTCCCTCATTTGTTATGTGATTCCTTCCACCATTTCCTTAAGCCCATGGCCGGCCACACCATTCAAGAGAGAGAGGGATTTTATTATTTGGTGTGGCATTTTTCATCTCATTCCATGGTTGCAAAAGATTAGCTTCAAAGCTCATTTCTTTCTCTCCTTCTCTTCTCCATTCCTCCACATCAAGGCAACCCCATAACCCCAAGAGACAAGTTCACTACACTATTCTACAGCAAGCCTTGGACGCGTCGGCTAGCCAACTTCGCGCCCGAGTTGCCTCGGTCAAGAGGCGGGAGCCCGTAAAAGATTCCGGCTACGTGGTGCCCTTTCCGACGAACGAGGAGGTGACGGAGATTCCGCGGGAGATCGGAGTGGAGACGAAGACCGAAGGACACGGATCATATTGGTATAACTTCTCTACTTTTCTCTAGTTAGCTAGTATAGGTTAATGGTTTCGATCCGGGTAATTGTCCGCGGTAGCGCCGGTTTCCGAGTAAGGAAAAAATTTTGATTCCGCATTTTGGCCTCGAGAAAGAGGTCGAGGCGCTGCCGTGGCGCAACATGGTATCAGAGCCACGCCATTAACCTTACCTAGCTTGTTCTAATGTGTTTTTCAGTTCCGATCGACCGAAATTCCAAAAACCGTATTTTTCCTTGACATCAGTTTCTGTCGAATTTTTTTGGAGTCTAAAAATTTTTCAGGTGGTCTCAGAATTATGTGCAGGGAGATATAAGACTACTGCAAAAATTTGATACAGTGATCGTTTCTTTCGACCGCGGAAGGGCGGCGTAAACTCCTCATTTGCCGCGCTTCCGCCGCGGGAACAGGAGATCACTTCATCATTTTTTTCCAGTGGGCTTGTGGGCTTAAAATATGGGTTTTGGGATATTAAAATTGGGCCCAGGTTTTCTGTGAGTGCTACAGTTTTGATTGGGGCCCACTTGTTAATTTTTGGTCAATCGGAAAAATTTTAAACACATTATTTCACAGTATTTACATTATATCTGCGACCGTGAATGTCACTCGATCGGTAAATCCGGTCTAACTGCTATAGCCCGGTTAGACGGATTTGCGAACGTGACTTTCACGTTGATGTTCTATGTTTATGCTGTGATGTTGCGGATCGGTCTGGGGGATAGCCTGGTTGCAATATAGTACAGTTTTGTTGTATTATGTACATTTGTTATTGCGGGGCGAGCGTCCGACATGTGGACTGCCGTCACTGCCTGTTTGTATTATTCTTTTGGGGCACGACCTGGTTGCGGTCGATGTACCCGGTGTATGTATATTTTACATTCTGTACTAGGATTACCCCAGGAGGGGTGCACGGATAGCCGGGTTCTGGAGGGCAACAAGCCCGCATCTCATGGCATTGAGACGGAGGGGGCTTCACTCTGGGATTGGCGGGCTATTCGCCGCACTCGTAGGGGGTACAGGTTGACCCAGGAGGGGTGCCCAAGTTGCCGGATTCCGTGGAGTGCTGGGTGGTCCATTCACGGAGCTGAAGGGGGCTGCCTCGCTTCAGGTTTTGGCGGGTGACTTGCCGCGCCCGTAGGGGTCTAGGATTTCATTGCACAGGCTATCCACACGACCAAGGGAACGTCGGGTTTCAGCAGCGGCTCTGTGAAACCCGGGGTTTCCAGATATCTGTATTGTTCTGTGATGCTGTACATTTCTGTGATGTTGCATTTTATTCACTCCTTGAGCGAAATACTATATATTGGTATATATATTAGTAGATGTTGTATATGTTTTACATCCGCGCTAGTCCAGTCCCCGCTCTGCCGTTAGTTAGCTAACCTAACGGGTGATGACTGGACCCAGTGGCGAATGCGGATGGCATATACGTACGTCAGTATATTTTCGTTCTTTGTGGTGTGATCAATTGATGGGACTACATTGATTCGGATCAATGCAAGTTTAAACAAACCTATTCTGATGTTGTTGGAACATTTTTCAAGAAAAAAAAAAAAGCTGTTATTGCAAGGACGTTCAATTTTGTTTTGCATCGTGGTATTCATCTGGAATATCCTGCTCCTCAGTCGACGAGGCAAGGGCCGAGATCCCTTCACCGGGAGTGACCCCTTGGACAGAAGTTTGCGTCAGGGCATTAACTTCCCTATAGCCGATTACTTTTGCTTTGCATCGTGGTATTCAGTTGGAATATCCTGCACCTCATTCTACGGGGAAAGAGCCGTGATCCCTTCACCGGGAGTGACCTCTTTAGTAAAGGTTTTCGTCACTATATTTTATAAAAGGCTATGCAGTTCCTTCAACGATATCAAGTTCATTACGTTAAAGGTTTTTCGCCAAAATCCATTCGTAGCCCTCCGTCATTTCTTATGGGTATTATTTAGTATTCGTGCTGCGTTTGTTGACTCCGTCAAGGCGTAGTGTACGGTAGCTAAGTGGTACTTGTTTGTCGCATAAGTGGGATTGGTTAGGACAGTCGTGCGGCCTTGTTGACTCCGTCAAGGGCACGTACGGGTGGGTTTAATGCAATCCAGATAATGACGGGTTGAACTTGACTAGGACTCTTTGATTTGTTGACTCCGTCAAGGTCACTTGAGTCCTAGGGGTAAAAATCACATCGGGAGTTTCAAAAGAACTGAAACTTGCCAGGCATGCGCATACCTTCTGGAGTGTGGTGACGTGAGTGGATTCCGTCACGTTATCATGCGATGATAGTTGGATCCCGATTCCCACTGATGAGTTGGTTTACTCCTCGGGTGATCCCCGACTAATTCTTCTTTCAGGTTTGGAGAAGAATTTGAGGTACAGTGGGAGGTTTCCAGATTAGACAAAGTGATAACCATTCTGATCTAGGATAGAGTGCACGCTGAGTGTTTCTTTTCTCTCTCTCTGGCAGCGACCATTGACCCGACCCTGGACTATGACTCAGTGACCAAGTTGACCGAACCTTCTTAATACAGGCTTTTGGATTGTCAGAGTTGCAGACCTCATTGCCACTCCTACTTTTACCCTTTTCTCCAGGACACCCCGTATTACTACAAACGTCCACTTCCATTGGACAAAACCATCGTATGGTTAGATACGAACTCGAAGGATTTCGAGGATGGTTTCTGGTTCTGGAGAAAACGGATAGGACTATTCAGTTGTCTTTTCTTTTCACCTTCTCTCAGGTTGCGAGTACTCCTTGGTGTAGGAGTAGTACACCTATTACGCAAATTGGATAGTCTTCTTCCAAACCTTAGGCTGGTGCCGACCGGTAGGGAATGAAGAAAACCAATTAGCATAACGATGGTGTGCAGAAGGTATTAAGTTAAGACAAAGCAAGGGATTAGTAGGAGGGCAAAGTAAATTGCGACTGATATTCACGACCAAACCAAGTATTTCTTCGCCAATCCTAAATCACCTTTGTATTTCTCCAGGACACTCCGTATCACTACGAAGATCCCATTTTATTGGATAATCCATCGTATGGTTATATACGAACTCGAAAGGAACTTGTTCCAGTTCGGGGATGGATTCTGGTTCAGGAGAAATAGGAATAAAGTACATTCAGGTGTCTTTTATCTTCACCTTCTCTCGCGTTGCGAGTGCTCCTAGGATTAGGACAGTACACCTTTTTATGCTTATTGGATAGTCTTCTTCCAAACCATAGGCTGGTGCCGAACGGTAGGGAAGGAAGAAAACCAATTGGCCTAAAGGGGTGTGCAGAAGGTAATGACTAAAGACAAATAAAGGGATTTGGAGAGGTGGCAAAGAATTATACGGTTACAGTTATGAATCTGGACAATGGAAGAGGCATTACTAGGAATACCAGGATTCCCCACAGAAACATTTCAATGTTTCAGTTTCACTGTGTACTGTTAATGGAAAACTGATTTCCCGATTAGACACTTGCTCCAGGGTATGTATTTACCAGGTTGGATTCTCACATCTGTATGGTTTTACAGATGCTGAGTGGGAGTAAGTTATTGGGAATTGGGTGATCATCCTCATTATATCGGGATTCGTTGTAATCGGTGATATTTGAGGAAGTCACCTGGGTTGTTTGCCGGTCGGCAAATATTTGGTTTTGAATATCCGCTGTTGTGCACCAATTTCAAATTGATATATCTGTACGTCTATTTTCATAGAGTGAGATATACCTTTTGATATTATGTCGATGACATTTACCTATATCAGTGGATGGTTAGGTAAGGAGTATTAAACAGCGGTGTAATTCTTCTTAACCATAAGTACAGTTTTCAACCTGCGACGCACAGTGAAAGAGTTGTTAGACTCAGCGGACTTATACAGAGCATTGTATGTTGTCCGGTGTCCATTAGGACAGAGGGGTTGGTCCTCATACTATATTCTGTTTACTTTTAACTTCTTTAGTTCTTAGACATGTGTTTCGTGGAAACACAGGGTCTAAGTTTTGAGGAGTTATGGGTATTTGAATAGAGTAGAGAACCAGGTATAGCAAGTATCGGGATTCTTCAAAGTGATCGAAGATGTAGATACTTGTGTATGGTATTCAGTTGATAGTAATGTTTAAGAGAACTAGCTTCTCTTTCAGGTTACTCATAATTGGAAGCATTCCTAAGTTGAGTAACGCTGATCGGCCTCCTTCCATTTAGTTTACATGCACTGGAGACAGCTGCATGATTTGAATCTGGTTCAATTAAATCAGTGCCTCTGTTTCTATATTGGATATAGAACAGTTCATATCTTGACATTGTCAAGGTACGGGGAGTTGTCCGGCTTATGCTTAAAACCAGACACTGGACAACTCAAGGCACGTTTCTGTAATGGCTGTTTGTGGGTTGACCCAGGCTACGACGAGGGTTGACTTTCTACCATCTGGATGAACAATAGCAATATTGTTCTAGACTCGCCACAGTTTTATTAAAAATGGATTTTTTCAGAAAAAGTAGTGGGAGTATGGTAGAACTGGAAGTAATTCCAGAACCACAAACGATTACTGAAGATTTGATAAGGAACCTAAGGATTCAATCTGATTTGACATTCTATTGGCCACTCCGCAGATAAGGTGGGTAACTTCAGGCACCCGAGAGGTACTCCGGTAGCCTCAAGGACGGTGACAGGGAAGTTCTTGTTTACCCACACTTGCCATTGTTGTTGTTCCAGGCTGCGAGACCCGGCAGGAGGATGAGTATAGCGTCGTTCTATACTAGCTTTAGAAGTGCACGTCTGTATGACTCTGCCAGAAGGTTGTCGTAGTCAGTAGGAGCAGCGGAAGCATTGGTGGACATCAGGCTTATGTCTAGACTAAAGCAGATGTAGCGGAGATAGATCATCCATTTCTGATGTAACAGTCATAGGTTTGACGTCATCAGAATAGGGATGGATCTGTTGAGAAGGTAGTAGGAAGTGATATTCCTATACTACGATCGGTTATACCTTGGTCGTCACACAGTGTTTTCTCCACATAGGACTTGGATATTATATCAGCCATACTGGTTACTAGATCTATGGTTTTAGATCTAGATTTGGGTGGTTTCCCAATCTGGGTAACTTGACAGCATTCTATGAGTATTTAGAATGGACGACTCCTGGCACGGTAGTATACCTGCAGGTAATGGAGTCACCCTCTCTAAAGGTGTCTTATAGACTAAAGGGGAGAGGGATACGCATGATTGACAGATCACTTGCTTAGACAATTGAGTCAATCATGAGATGTCAAGTACCACACCAGATGTTGTTCTTGCACTAGATGCAATAAGTTGATATTGATCCAATCCTGGAGGAACAGTCGGAAGCAGTTTTAGAACATAAGTGAATGTTCTTGGGATATGATAACGGCTGCCTCCTTTAGGAGACGGTTATCACTCCAGGCTTCCAAGGTGACATGGACGACAAGGAGGTTGTCAGAGTTATAGTTCTCCCTCTGACGAGGGGCAGTATTTTGGACAGGTGGTCCAAGGCAATACTGAGGGAGGCATGGCGCGGGATACTGATTAGTTTCAGTTGTTGATACAGTCTAAGAAGTTTGGATTTGGAGTTCATTTATGAGCTAGGTCCCATCAGACATCCAGACATTCTAAGACAGGTATTGCTCATTTCAGGAGATGGCTTTCTCCGCGAACATGAGATATAGAGAGACATAGAAAGAAACATCACAGCGGATCCACTCACTGAGGCTATTCCTCGAACGCAATAGTTTCACAAACGAGCTTTGTGAGACTGACTAGTAGAGGAGTTGGGTGTTCGGTATCACACGGGCTGTGAGTATGCGACATCGCAATAATTAGCCTTGAGTGCAAGTGGGAGATTGTTGGAGATAGTGCCCTCAGAGTCAATTATTGGATCACAGGCACGTGATTGCAATGATTGAGGGAGGACCTATCCCGGTAGGACAGTCTTACTCGAAATGATAGTATGCTATCTGGTTTATCTTTATCATCGTGTACTGCTTTAGGTGACCTGACATGTCGCTATTACACGTTGATAGAGCCCCTAGGATTCTTGCTTGACGACCAGCAGTATGATGGCGATCATATACGTGGGAGCTGGGGTCTATAAGCACATCCTTAAAAGGTCCCTAGTCGTGGGAGTTTCGAGACTGGGCATCGATACTCCATTAGTAGACTAGTGTATACAGTCGAGACCCCGACGAGGGGCGGTGGCCGGTCTCACAAGCCACTGGTGTCAGTTGGTTCACCTAAGATGTATACAGGTGCTCATTGGGTTATGAGTACACCGGACAGGACTCGCCGGGAACCTGCTAGTTGGTCTTATACCAGATGTCAGATAGCAGTTCCCTGGTGACATGTGTACAGGTTAGTTCATCGACCTGAGATCGTCATTTGTCTCGTGTGAGTTCCCACTGTGCTTTGATTACTACCCTACCACGGCTCAAAGGAGTCGTGCAAACAGGTTTTAGTTGGGTACAGTCCCGAGCCACATGGAGGCAGTGAGCGGATCTGCAGGGGTTCGTCTCTCCCGGTATTGGGGGTGAGGTCGCGCTGTGTCTAGGAGAGCCATTACACAAAGCCCTCGGCCGAGGCAGGAGATTTACTGGTAGGTATTCCAGTAGTATCTCAGGGTGTTCTGGGCTATGCTCCGACACGACTTGTACCGCTTTTGGGGGTCTGACTTTCACCAACCCCCTAGGCCCGCCATGCGATACTCATAGACGAACGGACCGGACTGTACGGATATTGTCACTGACAGGCTCAGTTGGGTGTCGGGGTGAGCTTCCTCATCGACGTCCCATTTGGTCAATAGCTGGTGGCCCGTCACGTATTGGCTTATACCTCTGACGTGCCAGTGGTTAAATCCACAGCCATAGTATTGACGAGTCTTTAGAGTCCACCACAGTTACAGTTACTCAAGTTTCGGGCGAAACGCTGTAGAGGCCGTATGGAGATATGGCAGGGTTCGATCAGATACGTGCGGTATTGCACGGATCGTGATCAGACGGTTTTTACTAGCCGGTTTTGGCTTAAGCCGGATTCTAGTATTTGATAGTGTAGTTTTGTCTCTTTGCATTTGTGTTCAGTGCGAATACAAATGCGGGCATGTATTTGCAGTAGTGGGGTTTTCCTGTAATTTATTACGGGACCAGTTTTCTGGAGTTGCCAGTTTGCATTCCGTCCCGGCCGGTTTTCCTTTGTTCTTTCCCGGCCGGACTTTTCCGATGGAGGGGGTTATTTGCAAGTTTGCAAATAACCTTTTGAGGAGGGGTTTCTTGCATATTGGTGGTATCATGATAGTTATTAATCATGAGATGCTTTCTTAGTCTTTTCCTTTGCTTTTTTTGTGATTGGATGAGATTAGAAGTGAGATGAGAGTTGATGTGAGACTTGCTTTATGTTGTGGTCACCACCTTGTTCTCCTACACTCACCTCCCTCATTTGTTATGTGATTCCCTCCACCATTTCCTTAAGTCGATGGCCGGCCACACCATTCAAGAGAGAGAGGGATTTTATTATTTGGTGTGGCATTTTTCATCTCATTCCATGGTTGCAAAAGATTAGCTTCAAAGCTCATTTCTTTCTCTCCTTCTCTTCTCCATTCCTCCACATCAAGGCAACCCCATAACCCCAATAGACAAGTTCACTACACTATTCTACAGCAAGCCTTGGACGCGTCGGCTAGCCAACTTCACGCCCGAGTTGCCTCGGTCAAGAGGCGGGAGCCCGTAAAAGATTCCGGCTACGTAGTGCCCTTTCCGACGAACGAGGAGGTGACGGAGATTCCGCGGGAGATCGGAGTGGAGACGAAGACCGAAGGACACGGATCATATTGGTATAACTTCTCTACTCTTCTCTAGTTAGCTAGTATAGGTTAATGGTTTCGATCCGGGTAATTGTCCGCGGTAGCGCCGGTTTCCGAGTAAGGAAAAAATTTTGATTCCGCATTTTGGCCTCGAGAAAGAGGTCGGGGCGCTGCCGTGGCGCAACAACCAGCTATTGACCAAAAGGGATGTCGATGAGCGAACTCATCCTGACACCCTACTAAGCCTGTCAGTGACAATATCCGTACAGTCCGGTCCGTTCGTCTATGAGCATCGCATGGTGGGCCTAGGGGATTGGTAAAAGTCAAACCCCCAATAACGGTACAAGTCGTGTCGGAGTGTAGCCCAGAACACCCTGAGATACTACTGGAATACCTACCAGTAAATCTCCTACCTTAGCCAAGGAATTTTCATGTACTGGCTCTCCTAGACACAACGCGACCTCACCCCCAATACCGGGAGAGACGAACCCCTACAGATCCGCTCACTGCCTCCATGTGGCTCGGGACTGTACCCAACTAAAACCTATTTTCACGTCTCCTTTGAGCATGGTAGGATAGTAATCAAAGCACAGTGGGAACTCACACGAGACAAATGACGATCTCAGGTCGATGAACTAACATGTACACATGTCACCAGGGAACTGCTATCTGACGTCAGGTATAATACCAACTAGCAGGTTCCCGGCGAGTCCTGTCCGGTGTACTCATAACCCAATGAGCACCTGTATACATCTTAGGTCAATCAACTGACACCAGTGGCTTGTGAGACCGGCCACCGCCCCTCGTCGGGGTCTCGTCTGTATACACTAGTCTACTCTGGAGAATCGATGCCCTGTTTCGAAACTCCCACGACTAGGAACCATTTAAGGATGTGCTTATAGACTCCAGCTCTCACATATATGATCGCCCTCATACTGCTGGTAGTCAAGCAAGAATCCTAGGGGCTCTATCAACGTGTAATAGTGATCAGTAAAGTCACCTAAAACAGTACACGATGATAAAGATAAACCAGATACCATACTATCATCTTGAGTAAGATTGTCCTACTGGGACAGGTCCTTCCTCAATCATTGCAATCACATGCCTGTGATCCAATAATTGACTCTGAGGGCACTATCTCCATCATTAAGGATTTGAAGAAACTCTGAACTCAGCCAGACGATCTCCTGCAGAAGGGTCAAGCCTAATACATCATCCTGGGGAGACCCGGTGCTAATAGTGAAGAAGAAGGATAAGACTCGTCGCTTGTGTGTGGACTATCAAGCGCTGAAAGAGGTCACCATAAAAAACAAGTACCCACTACCCTGCATCGACGACCTTTTTGATCGGCTGAGTGGATAATGTGTATTCTCCAAGCTGGATCTTCGGTCCCTCTATCATCAGATTAAGGTCAAGGAATCCGACATTCTAAAGACGGCATTCAGGACACTGTACAGTCGCTATGTATACCTAGTAATGCCCTTCGGTGTGACTAATGCCTTTACTATCTTCATGAACTTGATGAGCCAGGTCTTCTATGAGAAATTGGACAAGTTTATAGTCATTTTCATCGACGACATCTTAGTCTATTCGAGGACTCGAGAGGAATATACCGAGCACTTACACGCAGTTCTGGAGACGCTACGATAACATCAGCTTAACGCCAAATACAGCAAGTACGAGTTTTGGCTTGACAAGTCGGTTTCTGGGACATGTTGTGTCCGGCGAGGGTACGTCGGTAGACCCTACCAAGGTATCGGTAGTCAACAAGTGGCCGACTCTAGAGTCGGTTAAGGACATCCACAGTTTTTGGGCTTTCCCGGGTATTACCGTCGATTTATCGAGGGTTTCCCAAAGATTGTTGCACCCTTGACCAAACTCACATGAAAAGATGAGGCCTATATATGGTCCGAGGATTGTGAGCGAGCCTTTGCAGAGCTGAAGTCAAGATTGACCACTGCACCAGTACCCACCATTCCTGACCTATCCGGGGGTTTCGACATCTACTGCGATGCCTCAGGAAAGGGACTCGGTTGTGTATTGCACCAGCACGGCAAGGTCGTAGCATTCGCATCGAGGTAGTTGAAGACGCACGAACACAATTACCCTACACGCGACCTAAAACTGGCAACCGTTATCTTTGCTCTCAAGATTTGACGACACTACCTCTTGGGAGAGCGAATAGATATCTTAATTGATCACAAGAGCTTGATGTATGTATTTTACCAGAAGGAACTAAATATGTGGCAGAGGTGATGGCTCGAACTTATTGCAGACTTTGATATCAACCTTCGGTACCACACGGGGAAGATGAATGTGGTCCCCGATACTTTAAGTCGCTGGCCTTTAGCCATGAATCTCACTTCACAGTGGAAGTTGCAGCAGGAACTTCATGGGTTGGAGATCGAGATGATAGTATCATGGATTACAGCATCCTTGATGAATTTACAAATCCAGTCTATGCTCTTCGATCAGATTAAGGCAGCTCAAGCAGACGACACCAAGTTGCAGAGAATCAGAGGACAAGTAGAGAGTAGTCCATGTATATATTTCACCACTAGTCACAAGTGATAGCATCATGTTGAAATTGAGAATCCAAACTGGTTTTTATTTACGTTTGTAATTTGAAATTAGTAATGCGTTCATTCAGGCAACTAAACCATGAAATAATGAAAAAGAATTGCATTGATAATTCACTCATTTATGGTAATAAACTAAAGCATGAAATAAAGATAGAAAAATTTGCTCCATGAATTGTCTGCAAAATTCATTATAGTAGACTCTAGTCTAAAATCAATCTAGATTCTATGAATGTCATCATGCCCCTATACCATAAACCCACCAGCTACGATCCATCCATAAGAACAATGCATGCATTCATTCATCATAATCTTTAGGCTCACGAATCACTATGCGAAAAAATCATTTAGAGATATAAAGCATTTAAGGACTTCCCAAGTTTAAAATGTTAGGGTGGTGTGATTTCTAATCGTACAATGTATTTGAGATACAGTGCAATGTATTTGAAAATACAGTGCAAAGCATTTGATACGTGAAATTGGCTATATAAAGGGTAGGAGTAAGAAATGCCAATTTACATATCAAAATCTTGTTGTCCTAATAGTTTGCTATTTTTGGTTGCCATGGATGAACCATGGCGACTCCCAGCCGCGCCGCACCGCGAAATGAGAGTTGCAATTGAGGCACAGAGTCCAAGCCAAATAACAAATAGAGATGTAACACAAACAAAATACACCGTTTTCCACTTAGCTTAAGGAATAAACAAACATTAAAAATGCAAGATGAAGAATACCTTGCTCCTTGTAATTCCTCCTGCAATTTATATTTTTGGATAAGGGAATCTGACCAAGTCAAAATCCAAAAATCCAAACTTTTCATGGAATGAATGATGGAAGCACGAGAGAGAGAGAATATAAATTACGAATAAATTGTATTCTTTATATAAAAAATAACTCAAGCACTATTTATTTAATAATATTATTGCTACAAAATTCAACTCATCCTGATGATGCTCAATATCGGTGATCTCCCAGATCATGCCACGTGGCAGATGACGTGTCCCAGAGCATGCAAGAAAGGGTCTACTGTGGCCGACCAGACCACACATATGCTCGTCCTACCGAGCAAACGTTGACTCACCTACGAGCCCCCTGCATAACTGGCCTCCTTGGCCTCACAGCTCGTCCCCGAGCTACAGCAGAACCAAGATACCTCGGCTCTCCCTCTCGTCCGCGAGCTCTCCCGCCGAGGTCATCTTCTTCGGTCTCATCGACCGACCAACGACACCGCTCACAGGCGCAACCGCCATACCGCGAATCTCGCCATGCGCGAGATATCCGCCGACCACCTCCCACGTTCCACGCCATCACGATCCCCATTAACGAGCATGTCTCGCCATTAATGGGAGATCCCGCTCATCACGCGGGCGTGACGTCGGGAGCGTAACGGCCGGCGTGATTCTCGCACCTGCCCTGCCTGCTGCCACCGCTATATAAACCCTTTCTTCAGACGGTTCAAGTAAGCCATTTTTACTCGACTAAGTCGTTACTCTGCTCGGATTTCCTCTCTAACTTGATCGTCGGAGAGTCCTCGGTGGTACAACTACCCCGGGACTTCCTTGCAGGTAGCTCGACAACAACCAACCTCAAACCTATTGAGATCCACACGCTTCAGGAGCCTGCCTCCAGATCCAATCCCAGCTGCCAATCGCCGCCATCAGCAGATCGACGGAAGGCAACATCTGAAGGAGATCTACACCTCCATCAGGAGGGTGCTCACGGACTGCTTCATGGTGCCGACGAGCACCCTGAAGTCCCGAAGCTCGGCCATGGCAGCCTGGACAGCCTCACGGAACCTGGCAACCTCCTGCTTCGAGGCCGCCACCTCCTACTTCGCGGCCGCCGCCTCCCGCCTCGCGGCCGCCGCCTCCTGCTTCCCGGCCGCCACCTCGCCCTCAAGGGCAGCGACCCTTGCCATCGTCGCCTCCAGCTCCCGTTTCGAGCTCTTCCGCAGCGAGGAGAGCTCGCCCGCGGCTCGCATCGCCGGGGCTATCTTCTCCTCTTCCATACGGGCAACGATAGAGACGTGCTGGAGGACCTGAGGAAATCGGAGGGGGTAAAGAAGAAAAAAGGGGCACCAAATCTCGCAAGCAATGAGACGATGTACGAGCACTAACCTGCATAACCTCTTGAGCGATGGACGCCATTTGTGCCTTCAGCGTCCCCCCATGGACCCGGCTCCCGGCCGACCTCTCCATGTCATGCAGCAAGCTGTCAGTAACGGAGAGCCCGTAGGGCACCTCAAAGCGGAGCTCCCCCTCGTCCACCAAGATCGGAGAGGCCGGAGTCCGCGGAACTGTTCGGGGGAACCTCTTGAAAGACAACGGCGGGGAGCTCGTCTCCACCTCCGAAGCCTGGGCATCCTTTCCCTGAGCCCTTTTTCTGCATGGCGCCTGGACGGGCTCCGGGGCGCGACCCGTACTCAAGCGCTGGGGCGGGACGGCTGCGGGGGGAGCCAGGACCAGCGTCTGACGAGAAGAGCTGGCCCCTCCAGCCTTCGACCCTTTCTTCGGCTTGCGCATGGCTGCTCAGAGGAGGTCCATGTCCATGGTTTCTGCACAAGACAAGATATAATGGAATCAGCGACACAAACAGAAATAAAAACAAACACAAGCCTAACTTACCGACGAACTCGGCGGGGCTGAGCCCGGCCCAACTAAGGGCACGCTCAGAAAGCAGCACGTCGGCCCGGGGAATAGGCTCTCACCCCGCCACCCTCACCGCGTCGGGGTCATTGGACAGATTTCCCTGCCAGCACCTATCCCTAAACCAATGGATGGGTATGGGCCAGTCCTCACCCTCTGGTGGCCCGACGAAGAAAAACTTCTTTTTCCAATCATGGATGGAAAAAGGCAAGACGACAACTCCTGGCCCGGATACACTCCCACGTTGCTTCCTAAAGGAGAGGTAAACCCACCTCGGGTCGTCCGCGTGAGTTCCGGGGTGACTTTTGTAGACGAGAGAGGAGGCAAGGATGGACAGACTAAAGGGGATCATCTGCAGCTTCAGCCGGACCAGAAACCCTAGGAGAATCCTCCAGGAGTTCGGAACTAGCTGGCCCGGGGCTAGCACAAAGTAATTTAACGCAACTACAACCTCGGGAAAGAAAGGCAGGCGCATTCCGGACCAAAGGGCTTCCAGGTACAAGGCGATCTCTCTACCCCGCACCTGATCCGCCCTCTCTCCTTCCTCGGCCAATCGTAGCGTGTAGCCGGAAGGAATATGGAAACGAGCCCGAGCGGTGACAAGCTCGTCCTCATATCTCACTGAGGACGACGCACCAGGGACGTCCGCCGCCACCGCTCCGGGAACCGCTCCAGACGCGCGACCCCGGGAAGAGGATCTGACCCCATGTCATGCCCCGCTTCCCAGAGTACGCAAGATTGGGCACGTGACATAGCCAACCATGCTACCTGTAGGTAGGAAGTATCCATCCACAGTCACATTACGGCTGTAGAGATATCAAGAACAAGATAAATAAACTAATCTAACACATGTCCAAATCCATAATAACAAGAGTCAATGAACAATAAGTGCGGAAGCAAATGATCCAATGCAATAATAGAAAGGTACGTCCCGTAATGCGGGATCACACCGGGAAATAAAATGCAATAAATAAACTAACCACTACAGAACTCACAAATCAGCCTGCTGGCTGCAGTCCTCCTGCTCAGTCGGCGACAGGTAAAGAATCTGGGCCATGCAAAACCCAGACGTCAGCGCGTCATGTCAACCAATAATATAATATGAACATGGTAATAAGCAATGCAGGGATGAACATGAATAGAGCAGTACTATGAAATAACAGTGCAGGGTAATGTGCAGTGGTAACTAAACTGTCCTATCAGGTTTCTACTCTAAAGTTTTTGAAATCAATTGATGACTCGTCGATATAACTCAATAGTATCCCGTGCGTGCCCAGGACCACGGTCAAGATTCTCGGGGCTGAATCCGAGACGTGCCGCTAGGCAGTAATAGGTAGCAGGATGGGCGAGTAATGTCAGCATCATCACTCCGGGGCTGGCCAAGCCCGTAAGACTGATCAGAACAGGTATCGAACTGTTGAGTTACAAGTCAGTTTCACCTTTGATTTCCCCATACCCCCAAGTTATGTATGTCAGGTCAGGTATTCAGTAATCAAGAACTAATGCCAACCCTGGATCAGGTAAAAGCAGGTTTGTATGGATAGACAACAGGAATGGTCCATGAGGACCCCAAGTCAGGTTATTGGCATTAGGCATGAGATCAGGTAACAAGTCAGGTCATGGTACTACAGGTTGAGTTGGTAGTAAAGGGTACCATGTCCGGTGCATCGGTATGTATGTATATGTCATGTAGCAAGGTCAGGTCAATATGTAATGCAATCGAAGGTGTGCTCACAACAGGTACACAATCGAATAAGGAACAGCAGCAGGAAATAAAGTAAACAGCAATAATAGTTCATTTAATCACAATGGTGCATTATATTATCTTATTAACAGGTTCGAGCACCCTTGGGGTGCAATAATCACAGGGTAAAGCAATATCAATAACATAAAGCAATGAAGTTATATGAAATTAAAACTAAAGCATAGATAATAGCCACAAGGATGATCTAACAAATAAAGCAAGGACGTTCTAATTGGTTTAGTTAGTTAAAGCATGGATTAATAACAGACCAATTAATTACACGAAGCTACTATAATAATTCAATGTTAATGATAATTGCAACCATCAATTCTAAGCTATACTATACTATCGATATCACCATCACTGTGTTGTTATATTAAATAATATGATATTCAAATGCATAGCAAGACTCGATCTTGTATATTAGCATGTTAGAGCAAGTATTCGGATACTTGCCTCGACGGTTTCGCAAACCGGAAAACACGAACGCAACGTCGGCGGAAAACACGCGACGGATGCACGGGTCACGGAACGGATCCAACCAACGCACAAGGTGATCACACTGGTCAGGCACACTCGCTGGGGCGTTGGGATCGTCGGCGTCGTCACGGCTCCGGCTAACTACAGAAATCAAGAATTAAAGAAAAGAAAAGAAAAGAAAAGAAAGAAGAAAGAGAAGAAAGAAAGAGGAAGAAGAAGAATGAGAAGAAGAGGGATTGCTCACTAGGTTTTCAGAGAGGAGTCGTGGGGGGTCGACGGCCGTGAACGAGCTCCGGCGAACTAGGGTTCCGGTTAGGGTTTGGGCTTGGGTTAGGCTCGGGTGAAATGGGTGCAGGGGTGAAGTAATGGTGGTTGAGTCGGGAAGGAGAGAGTGGAGAGGAAGATGAAGAGTCGTCGACGATGAGGGGCCGTCGACGGTGAGGTGAATGCGGTGGAGTTCCTGGGATCGGGGAAAGGGTCTGCGGGTTCTTGGGTACAGGGATGAAGGTGATGTGGTGGTGGTTGTGGTGTCGAGGCTTGCAGGGAGAGGCAAGGAGACGGATGTGGTGACGAGGGCGGTGGCGACGGCGAGGGGTCACCGGCGTGAGGCGATGGGTGCCACGGGCTTCGTGGGTTACAGGGAAGGCTCGTCGAGGGTTGAAGAGTGGAGGTGGTTACGATGGAGGTGATGGTGGCGAGGTCACGGGGAGGTCGGCGGCGAGGCTGCGGCAGCTAGGGCAAGGCGACGTGGGGGTTGGGTTCTCGCGAGGTTTCTCGTGGTGGGTTTTCTGCAGTTGAGGACGTGAGGAAATAAAGATAGAGAGAGAGATTATAGGAGAGAGGGAGAGAGAGAGAAAGATTAGAGAGAGAGAGAGACAGACAGACAGAACGAGGTGGGGCCCCCGAGGGATTGAACGCTCGCGATTGGCCAGAAGCGGAGGATTTACCCAGTTAATAGGATTTAATAAAAGATTTAGGGATTTTAAACTCGTTAATTAAGTAACAGTATGAGGTATAATATATATATTATGGTTTTAGTATATTTAATTAAATGGGGATTTTGGCGCTAAATGAAACATTTCCAAATCGCGTCCGGGTTGCGCCCAAATATTTGAAATTCAAATAATAGGATTTTAAGCGAGTTCCAAATTTTAAAATGAGATGTCTTATGATTAAAATGCATGCCCCCAAGTCGAACACTTGCAAGCGCGCGTAGCCGTCCCAAACTCGCCCGTTTCACCGAACGGGACGAAATCTCGACGCGCGGACGCTACCACGCGACTAGTGGTGACGAGTAGGCCAACATGGATATTTTTTTAATTTCATTTTAGGTGTTAAAATTTGTTATAGGCGAAAATGACTTAGCCGGTTAAAAATTAGCAATAAGCACCAAACAAGCAAGATAATTGAAATGAGCAATGTCTAACATTCAACTAGTACCAGAAATATTATTACTGGGCTCGGGTGTTACATCATACCCAACTACAAAAAGAATTTCGTCCTCGAAATTCCAAGAATACAAGATAGCTAACTACAGGAAAAAAGTGAGGAAATTTCTGTCGGATCTCGTCTTCTCGCTCCCAGGTGGATTCTCCATGCGATCGATTACTTCGAGAAACTAGCACAAGAGGGATAATCTTGTTCTTAAGGACCTTTTCTCTTCGATCCTTGATCTCAACCGGTCGCTCCTCAAAAGTTAGGTCCTCCCGTACGGTCAACTCCAAATGATCCAAGACGTGGGCTTCATCTCGAGCATACCTCCGTAGTTGGGATACATGAAACACATCGTGCACTCCTGCCAAAGACTGTGGTAACGCCAAACGGTACGCTACCTCTCCAACACGCTCCAATATCTCGAAGGGTCCAACGAATCGAGGACTAAGCTTTCCCCGACTCCCAAAGCGAATCACCCTTCTAGTCGGTGATATCTTCAGGAATACCAAATCACCCACGACGAACTCTAGAGGTCTTCTTGACGTGTCAGCCCAACTTTTCTGTCTGTCTTGAGCTGCCTTCATATGCTTCCTGATTGTATTCACCTTCTCGACTGTCTGTACCACCAAATCTGGTCCTAGTAACCTTCGTTCACCAACATCATCCCAACAAACCGGTGAACGGCACTTACAACCATACAACGCTTCAAACGGAGCCATCTGAATAGTCGCTTGGAAGCTATTGTTGTACGAAAACTCCACCAGGTGTAGATGATCCTCCCAAGAACCTTTGAAGTCCAACATGCAAGCTCTCAACATATCTTCAAGAGTCTGGATCGTTCTCTCCAATTGTCCATCAGTTTGAGGATGATAAGCTGTGCTAAACTTCAATCGAGTCCCCAAACTTTCCTGTAAACTCCTCCAGAAGTGCGACAAGAACCGAGTGTCCCGATCGGACACGATGCTCACCGGTACTCCATGCAATCTTACAATCTCCTACATGTACCGTTCTGCCAAAGTCTCTGTCGATTGACCAACCCGAAAAGGAATAAAGTGAGCTGCCTTGGTCAACCGATCGACGATCACTCATACTGCATTGTTGCCCTTTGGACTCCGCGGTAAAGCCGTCACGAAATCCATGGTTATATGTTCCCACTTCCACTGAGGAATCGGAAGTGGTTGCAACAAACCAGCAACCCTTTGGTGTTCAGCCTTGACTTGCTGACATACCAAGCACTTAGCCACGAAGCGAGGAATCTCCCGTTTCATGCCTTCCCACCAGAAATGCTGTCGAATATCTCAGTACATCTTTGTACCTCCTGGATGTATAGGGTAAGCTGAACTGTGTGCCTCCTTCATAAGCTCTTCACGCACATCCCCCTTTGGCACACACACACGGCTACCATATCTTAACGAACCGTCTTCGTGGACCAGTAAATCTGTTCGCAGTCCGGCTTCAACCTGCTCTCGAAACTTTTGCAGTCTAGGATCCTGTGATTGTGCCGCTTTAATCTTCTCAACCAAGGACGACTGTACTTGCAACTGCATCAACTGTCCCGTAGAGTGTGGTAGCACAACCTCCAAGTCAAAACTTCGACAATCCGCAATGATCTCCCTCTGTGTAGTAAATACCTGAATCGCTGGTAACCGACTAAGCGCATCCGGCATGACGTTAACTTTTCCCGGATGGTACTTAAGATCAAGGTCGTAGTCGGCCATCAGCTCCAACCATCTGCGTTGCCTCATGTTCAACTCCTTCTGAGTGAACACATACTTCGAACTCTTGTGATCTGTAAAAACTTCGACTCTCTCGCCCAAAAGGTAGTGTCTCCAAATTTTCAAGGCGAAGATCACGGCCGCAAGCTCCAAGTCATGAGTCGGATAATTCTTCTCATGAGTCTTCAGTTGTCTTGATGCGTAAGCTACGACTTTCACATTCTGCATCAAAACACATCCCAATCCTTTTCCAGATGCGTCGCTGTGAATCACCAGTCCTCCTGAATTATCTGGTACGGTCAGGATAGGGGCGGTTATCAACTTCTGCTTCAACGTCTAGAAGGCCAATGCACATCCATCCGTCCAAACAAAAGGTACCTCCTTGCGCGTAAGCTTGGTTAACGGCTCTGCCAAACGAGTGAAGTTCTCCACAAATCTCCTGTAGTATCCGGCCAAACCAAGGAAACTTCTTATCTCAGCCACAATTCTTGGAATAGGCCAATCTCGAACTGCTGTAATCTTCTCGGGATCGACGGCGATTCCATTGCCCGACACGACATGCCTCAGAAATTTCACTTCTTCCAGCCAGAATTCGCACTTACTCATCTTCGCATACAATTTCTCCTGTCTCAGCGTCTGCAGTGCGATCTTTAAATGCTCAGCATGCTCCTCCGGACTCTTCGAGTATACCAGGATATCGTCAATGAATACTACAATAAACTGGTCCAAGAATGGTGAAAAGATTCTGTTCATCAAATCCATGAATATTGCCGGCGCATTCGTCACTCCGAAGGGCATCACCAGATACTCGAAATGTCCATATCGAGTTCGAAACGCCGTCTTGCAAATGTCTTCTGTTTTCACTCGGACCTGATGATATCCGGATCGCAAATCCAGTTTTGAGAATACTCTCGCGCCACTAAGCTGCTCAAAAGTTCTCCAATGCAAGGGATCGGGTACTTGTCCTTACTAGCCACCCGGTTTAATTCTCGATAATTGATGCACATCCTTCTCGTGCCATCCTTCTTCTTTACTAGAAGAATGGGAGCTTCCCAAGGCGAGTTGCTGCTTCGAATCCAACCCTTCTCAAGTAATTCACCAACTTGCTCCTTAACTTCTTCCAATTCCACTGGTGCCATCAGGAATAAGGTCAATCGCGAACTCCACGTCTCGCTTCGGCGGTAAGCCCGATATATCTGCAAATACATCCATAAAGTCGCGAACAACTGCCGGCTCTTCATTACTATCAACTTCCATAGCTGCAAGAACACTGTTTGTCGGCCTAGCCCTAAACTCGACTGGCCCGACAGAACTGCTTCCTTGTCGCAACTGCTGTCTGCATCGTTGGCCGCGAAAGGTCCAGCGAGACTACTGAGTCTCGTCCATTCTGCTGCATGCACGTCCACGGTTGCTCCATTCTGCCTTAGTCCGATGAACTTCTCTTCCATTTCCTCCCGTGCAGTCGGCGGGAAGAATTTCTCCAGGAAACTTTTAGAGAGATCCGCCCAACTGATCGGCTTGGGCAAGCGGGTCTCCTCCACAAGCCATCACTCTCGGACGTCATCCACTAGCTGAATGCGCCCCACATCAACTCCTTTGTCCTCTGGAATCTGTGTCGCAATCAGCGAATTCTCCGTGTCACTAGCCACTGCTCGGCTGGCAACGGCTCCTCCAGACCAGTGAAAGTAGACGGACCCAAAAGTCTGAAATCTGCTACAGTCCCTACTCGTTCGACTGGTCTAGTTCCATCGTTGTTTACAGACTGCTGAACGATCTGCAAATCTTCCTGAAACGAATCTGCTATTGCTGGATCAGCTCAGTCTGCCTCTTTGATTTCCAGCATTTCTCTTATCACTCCAAGCATGGCGGCTTCATTCACACGCCTCCGGTACGTCTTCAACTTCTTACCTGTCATAATCCTGAACTCAAAACACCCAACATTAGCATGATGATAGATTCTGAATGTGGATCAAGGCTAGAACTCCAAGATACTTAAATAGAGTACCGCATTGTAGCTATGCCGCGGTATCATAGCCGCAATTACTTAACTCCACCCAAGTCGCCCAAGTTCTAGGGATAACAAGAAATCAGGTTCCGAGTCGACATGCAAAGTAAGTCTGCACGTCGTAAAAGATATAATCCGGAAGAATGTGATTCAAGAATGGTAAAACGGTCAAGGTGGTAGGACATGTTTCCTAATCACGGGTATTCTGATTCGTGTATCGGGTACAATACCCAACTACAAAAGAATCAACCCAACTAACCTATTCTCTGATACCAAAAGAACCATGTCACGCCCCGCTTCCCAGAGTACGCAAGATTGGGCACGTGACATAGCCAACCATGCTACCTGTGGGTAGGAAGTATCCATCCACAGTCACATTACGGCTGTAGAAATATCAAGAACAAGATAAATAAACTAATCTAACACATGTCCAAATCCATAATAACAAGAGTCAATGAACAATAAGTGCGGAAGCAAATGATCCAATGCAATAATAGAAAGGTACGTCCCGTAATGCGGGATCACACCGGGAAATAAAATGCAATAAATAAACTAACCACTACAGAACTCACAAATCAGCCTGCTGGCTGCAGTCCTCCTGCTCAGTCGGCGACAGGTAAAGAATCTGGGCCATGCAAAACCCAGACGTCAGCGCGTCATGTCAACCAATAATATAATATGAACATGGTAATAAGCAATGCAGGGATGAACATGAATAGAGCAGTACTATGAAATAACAGTGCAGGGTAATGTGCAGTGGTAACTAAACTGTCCTATCAGGTTTCTACTCTAAAGTCTTTGAAATCAATTGATGACTCGTCGATATAACTCAATAGTATCCCGTGCGTGCCCGGGATCAGGGTCAAGATTCTCGGGGCTGAATCCGAGACGTGCCGCTAGGCAGTAATAGGTAGCAGGATGGGCGAGTGATGTCAGCATCATCACTCTGGGACTGGCCAAGCCCGTAAGACTGATCAGAACAGGTATCGAACTGTTGAGTTACAAGTCAGTTTCACCTTTGATTTCCCCATACCCCCAAGTTATGTATGTCAGGTCAGGTATTCAGTAATCAAGAACTAATGCCAACCCTGGATCAGGTAAAAGCAGGTTTGTATGGATAGACAACAGGAATGGTCCATGAGGACCCCAAGTCAGGTTATTGGCATTAGGCATGAGATCAGGTAACAAGTCAGGTCATGGTACAACAGGTTGAGTTAGTAGTAAAGGGTACTGTTCCCCCAATCTGAGCAAGGCTCATTTGAATTTTGAAAATTCAAATTTTCTGAAGCAACGCTTCAAATTCCGTGCGTTGCGCAATGCGCAAGCGGTCCACAATGCGATACGTGTCTGCGCAGTTGCGCAAGCGCACCGCTGCGCGACACGTGTCTGCGTAGTTGCGCAAGCACGGTTGCGCAAGTGCACTGCTGCGCGACACGTGTCTGTGCAGTTGCGCAAGCACCGTTGCGCAAGGGCACAGCTGCGCGACACGTGTCTGCGCAGTTGCGCAAGCACCGTTGCGCAAGCGCACATCTGCGCGACACGTGTCTGCGCAGTTGCGCAAGCACCGTTGCGCAAGCCTTCCACTGCGCGACACATGTCATTCAATGGGGAGTTGCGCAGAAACAGAATGAAAATTTGATGAAATCTTTTCTGTTTTTTTCCAAAACCAGAAGATTTTCTTCTGCCTTTGGATCAAAGATCCAATGGTGGGAAAATTCCCAAAATCATTCAGGAAAGATTTTGTTAACAAATTCAACAAATTTGTGAGCACTATAAATAAGACCCCAGACCTCATTCGAGAGAAGAACAAGAAGAATCAACTTCTGGCATAAAAAAAAAGAGAAAGAACTCTTGAAGATTGATCAAGAACATAAAAAAAAAGGTAAAAAAACTTCTGAAGAGCAGAGGATTAAAAGTGAATAATTCAATAAAAAGAAAGAAATAGTGCCTTGCACTTGATATGAACCCTTGGTTCTGTGAAATCAGGGAAAACAAGAAGAAAAAAAAAACTTGTTTTCCTTTGATCCAAATTTAGATCAAAAGTGCTATGCACTTTTGTTCTTAAATCTGGAAAAGTCTTGAGTTTTTGCACAAGTGCAACTCATTATTTAAAAGGGCCTAGCCCAAATCAAATCACAAAAATAACAAAAGGGCAGAGCCCTGTTTGGAAAATTCTTGAGTTCCTGCAACTCATTATTTTAAAGGGCCTGGCCCAAATCAAATTGCAAAATAATAAAGGGGGCAGAGCCCTGTTTGGCTTGATTCTTTTAGTCAGGCAGAGCCTAAAATAAATAAAAAAAATTGGACTTAACCCAATCCTGGCTGTAAGTCCTTAAATTAAATTGATCGAGCAAAATGGCTCTCCTAAACCAATTCACGACCGGTTCGAGGGTACATCTCCGAACTCCTTTGACATCTCTCGTTGTAATTCCTCAACGACGTCAAAGAGGTGACGGGTCCCAACGACCACATACCCATATGGACTGCGGGGTCCTTAAACTCGTGGACCGAAACGTCCCTAAACTAATGTCGGACCGAAAGTCCCTAAACTGGCGATGGACCGAAACGTCCTTAAACTAATGATGGACCACTACGTCCTTAAACTGGCGATGGACCGAAACGTCCCTAAACTAATGATGGACCACCATGTCCTTAAACTGGCGCAATAGAGCCCGAACGCTCTTTTGTCGGATCTAAACGGTCCCGCCTAAGTTGATCTTAGCCCTAAATGCGGTTAATGTGTCCTTAGATATTCAAATAAACAATAAAACTCCAAATCAACTTTGGTTCAAGGGTACATCTCTGAACTCCTCTGACGCCTGTCGTTGTAATCCCTCAACGACGTCAGAGAGGTGACGAGTCCCGGCGGCCAGATAATTAAATCAATCGCTACGTCAAGTCAAATCTCAGTCCAAAACAGGACTAACGTATCCTTGACGAACGTTTAAGTTGATCTTAGCCGCAACGCGACTAATGCATCCTTAAACGAAAAACACCAAACCCAAATCTAAGTAAATACGGATTTGGACTAATCCACGTCCTACGGGCGACGGCATTACTCAGTCTCCGTATACAATCCACGGGCAACCACAAACAAAACAAACACACACGACACGAAGTGAAATTCTGGAGAAGGAGAAAGTTGTTACCGCGATGCGGTAGCGTAATTAACTGCAGGGGCTTGCGCCTGCAGGGAAGAGCGTCCCCACAATCAAAAACCCCTCACCCTGAGGGGGAATCTGACGAAGTCTGCTACATCGGCCGCATCCGTCTAAACCTCCGATCCACGGTGCCATAAATCAACTTGGTATCTTCGGAGAGATAGACGGATAAAACCAAAATAGCATCTGCCCCGAACCTTAGTCACGGACGCGAAGTCCAGGCCGTCGTTCGGAGGGGAACAGATTCTGGCACGCCCGGTGGGACCTCTTCCTCTTTCCACTCCACACTTCGTGTGTCGTCTTCACGAACCAATCGCGGTTTGTTAAATGGTTGTCTTCGGATTTCAAGATACTAAGATTCGGTCTTTTACCTGGCGCAGAATTCAAGATCCAATGGCCACCAACTGCACCGGCTGCTCGAAATGCCGCTGCAACGGACGCTCCACCTCACCAGGAGGTGTAACATACGGGCCCCAAGCGGCTTCCTTCCTGACTCTGCCGGTAGAGCAGGTGACCCAGGCCACCACCGGCCTATTTTTCGGGACCATGGTCCCCCCTGCAAGCTTCTCTATGCCGATATCCGCACCGGAAGCGAACAAGAAGTCGGTATTTGACCGGCTTACCGCTACCACGACCCCTGTCAACGGGTCGCCCGCTACTAAGCCGACAGCCTCCGTTTTTACCAGGCTAGGTCAGAACTATAAAGTGGCCGTCCCAAAGAGGGCAACGGCCGCTGCTTTGGAGGTCGTTAAAGCGGCTTCTCCCATCAGAGAGTCGGTCTTCACAAGATTGACGGCTCCCAATCCTCCCCCATCTGGTCAAAAGGCATCAGTCTTCGATAGGCTGACATCGGCAGTTACCCCACACTCAAACAGGGGGCAACAAGAAACCATCTCGATTTCCGAGCCAGTCCCAACGGCTCGTCGTGCGCGGCGTCGCCATTGGTGACGAGTGAGAAAAGCAGGGGGCAACTCTCCCTCAGGGCTAACCCCACTTGCTCCAGTGGTGGAGGTCAACGCTGCTGTTCCAACTGGGAACAGCTTTGAATTGCTGAGGAAGGTGAGAAAGAACTCTCCAAGTGCTACGTTGAAAAGATCTCCTCCACCTGCGGAGAGAGTTCCAGAAACAAAACAAGAACAGCCCCCTCAATGGCTATCCTCAAAAGTTTATAAAGTATGGCGGAGGGTTCAAGACTCCGTGATCGATCCAGACCACTTGCGTCACCAGAAAAAGGCGAAGGTGGAGAATAACAAAAACTGCCCCATTAAACAGCAGGGGGTGACGGTTGCTAGGATGCCCACTCCAACGGCTCCTTTAACCTCGATGGCCCACAAAAGGAGAAGGCCAGGGAAAGCTCCCGCGCCAGCAGCAAAGTTTGAAAGCGGTGAACCTAAACGTCCCAAGTCAGGGGGCATAATTGTTCATGCGGTTTATATGGCTTCTGGAAAGGAAGAAAGCCGTACATCTACGGGTCACCGACCGCTCACCCGATCAGTGATAAAGGCTCAGGAGCAGCAACAAAAGCTCCAGGAGATGATGACCACAATGGCGGCACTCACTGGGCCGAAAGAAACCCCGGAAACATCCTCAGAAGAACGTCAAGAACAAGAGACGGACGCCGAATTCCTTCGGCGCGTGCTAGAGAAAAAAGATAAAGAGGCTGTGGAACAGGCAGCCAACATAAAGAAAATGGCCCTCCTGTTCCAGGATATGGTGGGTATGATGATTCAACCAGATCCACCTGCTGGGGATCCCCCGATCATTCTTGAAGATGATAAGGGAGAGACATCGAATCCTCCACCGGCTCTATCCGCAGCTAAAGAGGATACCATATCAAAAGCTGATTTGGATGAATATATTGCCCAACAAATACGGGTGCATCAGGCGACTGAAGCAGCCGGTCAGATCGTGAAAACGGGGCGGCCATATCCGGGCTGGTATGACCAAATCAAGTACCCGCCGGGTTACACGATTCCCAAGTTTCATGTTTACAAAGGGACCGGCAATCCCCATCAACATGTTGCCCAGTTCAGGGCGCTTTGCGGTAATACCGGCGGCGACGACAAGTTGTTACTTCGCCAGTTTGTTGGAAGCTTATCAGACACGACATTTGAATGGTATTCTGAGCTTCCCAACGACTCTATTAAAACCTTTGTGGAGATGGAGCTGCTCTTCACCCAACGCTTTGCAAGTGCCAGTGAGCGTACCCCGATGACGGCACTGATCAATGCCAGGGTAAAACCCGGCGAGACATGGGTTCAGTACGCTATACGGTGGTGAAATCTATAGTCGAAGTGCGAACAGCGCATAGAAGAAGCTCTGGCGGTCGGAATGTTTGTTGGAACGCTTGATCCACAGGCAACCATCTCGCAGTTCATGATGTTCTTCAAGCCGACTTCCTTCCAGGCTTTGATCGACAAACTAGCGCAGATGGATCAGATGGGCCATAAACCCCCTCTCCCGAAACCGGACTCCAGAAACAACAAAGGAAAGGGAAAAGCGATCATTGTCGCTAATGCCCAACAACAACCGAGCGACTCATAGCCGGTCGCTCGTCCAAACAATACACGCCCATACGTACCCCTTGAGGACAGGATGGGACGCCCTTACTCTTTCCCCCGCGATAAAACAAGGAGGCTATTCGAGCTGGCGTTGCGCAACATACTCATAAATCTGCCAGATCCAAAACGTCCGTTGCAACCGAACGACGCCAACGAGCCCAATTACTGCCCTTATCATCGAGTGCTAGGCCATCCGATTGAGGATTGCTACGTTTTCAAGAATTGGCTTGAGAACCAGTACCGTCAGGGCAAATTTGCGCTATCTGACAAATGGAAGGTGAATCCTCCGCAGCCCCACACCTCTAAGGGGACGAATACGCCGGGGGCAACATGCTCTGTTATTGAAGAAACTCCCTGGGAGGTTGTATTATCAGCCAAAACGAGGAGAATGCTAAATGATCTTCAGACCTGTCCAGCGGTCAAGTGGAAGAACCCCTTGGAACCGCAGGTTATTGAGGGGATGCTGAAGCCACGACCGACTCCGAAGACCGATGGTGGTAGTTCAAGCGTTCATAGTCAGCCGTCAAAATCTTCGAAAAAGAAGAAGAAGAAATCTAAGAAGCCCGTGAAGCCTGGCGACAAGCGCACGGACCTACAAAAGCAGATCGACGCGCTGGATGAATATAACCAAAAGGCGCGAACTCCCATTACGCTCCAAGATTTCCTTGATCACGTCTTTCAAAAGGAAGATGAGGGAGAGAGTTCATCGGACGAATCCGAGGAGTATGTGGCGAGCTGTCATATGATCTCTCATTCGGTCACGAATGATGAAGAGACCTCTGGCACTGAAACGCTGGGGGCAAATGCCGAATCAGGAGCCCCAGGGTTACCAGTTGAAATGATTAGCGCATTTCTTAATGAAGCTCGGTTGAAAAGCAAGGCTGATCGAGAACGCGAGACGGCTATATTCGAAAAGGCCAAGCGTCAGCGACTTGAGGAAGAAGCTGAAATGATCCCGCTGGAGCAAAATGCCTTCACCGCTGACAAAAGCCAATTCAAGATAAGAAAGAGGTTTGCTAAGGCCATATCAATGGGCATGAAGCTACCATCTTCTGAAGGAAAAATTACTGTTGCGGTAGAAAGACACCCCTCTTACTGCTTATATCATCAGAAGGTCTCGCATCCCACTCAAGAGTGCAAGGCTTTCGATAGATGGTGGCAAGGATACGTCGCTAATCGACAATGATTTAAACGGGAAAAACGTAAAATTCGCCGAGAGCAAAGAAATACGACTAAAGAACTTGAAAGAACTGCCGGCAATTGTCACATGGTTAACACTGCCGGGTCATAAGTGCCTACATTTGGGAGCGACTCTGATGAGGAACTAGAACTTGGCCCCCTCTTCAAAGAATCCACTTCGGGAAAAGAAGAAGAACCGAAGGCCTGCGAGAATATACAGCTGCGCAATCGAACATTACCCGAAAAGAATCTCGGACCCTTAAACAAGAAAAACAAAGGGAAAGAGAAGGTCTCTGAAGACATCGCTTTGGATGACCAAGTCGCGGAAGAGTTAACCGCTAAGAACCCGCCAAAGAGGAGTAAAGTGGATTACAATGTCTTGGCGCATCTGAGAAAGCTACCCTCACAACTCAGCATTCTCGATGCCCTATTACTATCAAAAGAGGCGAGGGATTCTTTGATTAAGGCCCTAAAAGATCCGGACCAGTTCCAAGCCTTCCTAGCCGAACAAAAGATGAAGGATGAATTGGAAGAGGTGCACACAGCCGACGTTGCTTTTGGTGATGAAGACCTTCTCCTCGGGACGTGTGAACACAATCGCCCCCTTTATGTCTCGGGATACTGCCATGACATAAAGATAGGTAAAATCTTGGTCGATAACGGATCGTCTGTTAATTTACTCAATGTGCGAGTGTTAAAGGAGATTTGCATGAGTGTCCAACACCTCGCCCGAGACAAAATCACCATCTCCGGCTTCGACTCTCAATCCTCAAAGACTCTTGGATCTGTGATATTGACGCTACGCTTCGGGTTGCTCGTCACAGACATCAAATTCCATGTTATAGACGCCAAGACGTGCTACAATGCTCTGCTCGGCCGACCATGGCTACACGAGTACAATATCATCCCTTCTACACAGCATCAGTGCATGAAGTATTCTAGGGATGGCCTTGAGTACACTGTGGCGGGAGAGTTGAATCCGTTTTCCGTGAACGAAGTTCGCAAGTATGAAGATGCAAAGTACTTCTTACCGAGTTTCGAAGACACGGAAAGGTGTCACAAACCGGAGAACAAAACTAACGCTACCATCCCTGTCTTCGGCAGTGACACCGAGGAGGAGGAGGATATAATTTATTCAGGTCCATCCCAATCCACCAGGCCAGGACCATCCGTTCCTTCACTAATCTTCGGCAGTGATTCAGAGGATGAAGTTCATGCTGTATTCCCTGCTCGGCCTGCAATACGGGTTTCCGCTGATGAAGAGCGAAGTCTGCAGATAACCATGGTGCCGCTTAAACATTACAAAGAACTGGATGCACTCAACGCCAACGGCGTAGAAGAATTGCACACATTCTATATTCCTCCCGGACGAAAAGGCGAGAAGGCAATCCTATTCTACCGTTCTGAAGAAAACAAGGTGGAAAAAGAAATTTGGCATGGCGCGGATCCCACGCTCGACGGGCTTCAGCCTATCCGTCTTCCCAGATATTATACCGAAGGTTTGAAGAAACTGCTGAAACGCCAGGGGATATACTTCACACAGACCGTTAGAAAAGCCAAATTCTATGACAAAGTCTGGAACATTCCCGGGACTCAATGCAAACTGCCTAACGGGAGAATAGAAACAAAAGGGCTTGGGTACATCCGGTCAAAGAAACGGGAGCTAGTAAACAGCTGTTATGTCATGTATGACTTCGATGAAGAGGCGGACGCTCAATGGGAGGACGCTAATCCTGAGCCAGCAAAAGTTCCTGATGCAAACTGCCCATTCCATCATTTGAAGACCGGATGGGCAAACTTATAAGGAATGCGGGTCAAAAAGCCCGAGATGATCACAATCGTGAAATGGCAATCTATGAGAAAGCCAAGACACAGCGCCTCCTTCAACAGGCGGTGAAGGACGAAGATGCTGCCCCACGTCAGCCTGCTACAAAAAGGGGTCGACGCGAAAGCAAAAACAAGTCGAAGGGCCGAAAAGGTGCTCGACAACCACAAAGCAGAGCTAAGAAGCCACGCATCCGAGAGTCGAGCGTTATTGACTTAGCCCTCATGAAGAAAATAGGTCGAGCATACTCGTTTCCTCGGAACAAAACAAGGAAAATACTTGGTCTTGCTCTAAAACATCAAATGCTTACTTTGCCAGAGTCTAAACACCTTGAGCAAGCGGGCGAAGTCTCCAACCCAAATTATTGCTCTTACCATCGAGTAGTAGGGCATCCGCTTGAAGATTGCTTCACCTTTAAGAATTGGGTTGAGGACCAATATCAGCTTGGCAAGTTCGCATTGTCTGACAACTGGAGGGTAGCACCGCCACAAAAGCACGAACCCGAAAACACAAGGATAGAACCAACTCCGCATTGGGGTTGGCAGAAGATTCGCACTTGCCACGTGATATCAATATTAAAAGTAGAGTCCGAGGACATGAACAGCCTTCCTCGGTGCTTTGAAAACAGCAACGATGAGGTAATCTCAGAATTTCCTCCAGCTCCAAAAGAACTAGAGGATGGAATACATACTACTGCAGATAACCTCAGGAAAATCGAGTTGGGGACGGCAAATGATCCGCGACCGACATTCGTCAGCGAGCTGCTGTCTGAAGAGAGGGTGGCTGCGTTAAAAGACGTCCTTGTGCAGCATAAAGATTGCTTCGCATGGAACTATTCCGAGATGCCGGGACTAGATCCAGAAGTTGCTGTACATAGACTAGCAATATCCCCAAACGTCAAACCAGTCAAACAGGCACCGAGAAGAATGCGGCTCGAGCTCGAAATGAGCATCAATGCCGAAGTCAAAAAGCTGATAGACTCTGGCTTTATCCAGGAAGTTCAATACCCTGAATGGATCGCCAACATAGTCCCAGTGATGAAGAAAAATGGGACAGTGCGCATATGCGTAGACTTCCGGGATCTTAATAAAGCTTGCCCAAAAGATGATTTCCCAGTGCCAGTCACCGAACTGATGATAGATAACACATCCACTCAAATAAAAATGCATCCTGAAGATCAGAAGCACACAGCTTTCAGGACCCCTCTTGGGATATTTTGTTATAAAGTAATGCCCTTCGGTTTGAAGAACGCCGGTGCTACTTATCAGAGGGCCATGACGAAGATCTTCGACGACCTTATACACGAAATCGTCGAATGCTATATCGACGATCTCGTGGTTAAGAGCAAATCATACGAAGAACACCTCGAGCATTTGAAGACCGTGTTTCAACGCCTTCGGCAATACAACTTGAAGATGAATCCTCTTAAATGTGCGTTCGGGGTTTCCTCGGGCAAATTCCTGGGATTCATTGTTCGACACCGAGGTATTGAAATAGATCCGTCAAAGATTAAAGCAATCATGGAAATGCCTCCGCCGAGGACTCTCAAACAGCTTCGGTCTCTCCAAGGGAAACTCGCATACATACGGCGATTTATAGCCAACCTTTCAGGAAAGTGCCGTCCCTATAGTCACCTGATGAAGAAGGGAACCCCATTCGTTTGGGATCAAAAATGCCAAGGCGCACTGGATGAGATCAAGCAATACCTGCAGAACCCGCCGGTGTTGGCTGCTCCGGTTAAGGGGAAACCTCTTATTCTTTATACAACCGCCCTTGAAGGTTCCTTAGGCGCATTATGGGCACAAGAGAACGATCAAGGGAAAGAAAGAGCACTCTACTACTTAAGTCGAGTTCTGCTGGGGGCAGAAAGCAATTACTCCCCCATTGAAAAACACTGCCTGGCATTGATCTTCGCAATAACAAAGCTTAGACATTACGCATTAGCGCACGAAGTCCGTCTTATTTCAAAAGTGGACCCTCTCAAATATCTAATGTCAAAAGCCATATTAACGGGGCGACTCGCTAAATGGGCCCTGCTCTTGATGGAATTTTCGATAACATATCAACCTCTCAGGGCAGTAAAAGGCCAGGCCATCGCCGACTTCCTTGCCGAGCATCCCATACCTGCCGATTCTCTTTTAAATTGTGATTTGCCAGACAGACATGCGTTTGATGCAAGCGACAGTGGTGATACCCGTTGGGAGCTTTATTTCGATGGAGCATCTTCCATGAAAAAGCACAAACAAAGTACGCCAATGATCAAATCGGGGGTAGGACTCATCTTCGTGACTCCACAAGGAGGAATAATGCGCTACGCATTTTCCCTGACGGAGCCGAGAACAAACAATGAAGCCGAATACGAAGCTTTGATAGCAGGCCTCGAGATCGCCATTGATATGGAAATTGAAAGCCTCCTCATATATGGGGATTCCCAACTGGTCGTCAGTCAAGTGAACGGCGACTACCAAACGTGCAAACCGGAGTTGGTGAAATACGGTGAAAAAGTGCAACAACTGCTAGCCCAAATTCCCTCCTACACTTTAGAAAGCATACCGCGAGTGGAAAACAGCAAAGCGGACGCACTGGCCAAACTTGCTAAAGAATTGGCTGATGAGAATCTCGATGACGTTAGAATCGTGGTACAAAGCCGTCGAGTACTTGCCCCGGCAGAAATACCTCCGGAATCATATAAAGAAAAGAGAGCAACCGAGCAGGCGACCCTACAAATAAAAGACCATGAGAAGACCGAAGACTGGAGAGAAGTCTTCATAGATTACTTCAAGTTCCACCGAATGCCTGAAGAAGCGTCCATAAGACATCAGCTCGTGAAACGAGCTCTGTCTTTCGCCTTCGTCAACGATACTCTATACAAAAGGACATTCGATTCTCTGTGGCTGAGATGCCTAGGACATGACGAAGCGAGAAGGGTCGTCCAAGAGGTTCACGACAGACTCTGCGGTTCCCACCAAGCAGGCCCTAAGATGAAGTTGAAGATAAAACGAATGGGCTACTACTGGCCCACGATGATTCAAGATTGTCTCGAATATGCGAGGCAATGTCACTCATGCCAAATTCATGGGGACTTCATCCATCAGCACCCAAATCCATTACATCCAACGGTGGCCAGCTGGCCATTCGAAATGTGGGGAACTGACATAGTCGGTCCTATCGAACCAGTATCGTCCAAGGGACATCGTTTCATCTTGGCGATGACTGATTACTTCTCCAAATGGGCAGAGGCGGTACCGTTGAGGGAAGTGAAGACGGAGAATATTCTCCATTTCTTCAAAACACATGTCATATACCGGTTCGGAACCCCAAGAAGGATCATCTCTGATAATGGGCCAGCCTACCGAAGTCATAAAATTAGCCGCTTCACACAGCAGCACAATATAGACTGGAGATACTCCTCAGTTTATAATCCGCGAGCCAATGGATTAGCTGAAGCCTTCAACAAGACATTGACGAAAATCATAAAGAAAACAGTGTCCCGAAATAAGAAAGACTGGCACGAGAGACTGCAAGAAGCTCTTTGGGCGTATCGGACCACGTTTAAGACAGCCACAAACACAACGCCATACGCGTTGGTGTTTGGGACAGAAGCAGTACTCCCTCTTGAGATAGAATTACCCTCTCTACGAGTGGCAGTCCACTACGAACTGACAGACGAAGAAAATGCTCACCTTCGGTTTGAAGAGCTTGACGCCCTTGACGAAATCCGGCTTCTAGCACAGCAAAATTTGGAAGCTTATAAAGCGAAGATGACGCGCTCATACGAAAGATTGACCCGACCGAGGACATTCCGCCAAGGCGAACTCGTGCTAGTGGTCAAAAGGCCTATGATCCCCAATCGCGCCAAGCGGGGAAAATTTGAGCCAAACTATGAAGGACCGTACATCATTGATAAGGTCTACCAGGGTGGGGCCTATCTACTCATGGACATGCACGGTGAAAGGCCTTTCAGGCCAATAAACGGTCGCTTCCTAAAGAAATACTACGCTTAATGAGCCATAGCCTAGGTCAATGGTAGATGACGATGACTATGGCCGCTCGCTATCTTCCTAAGCTCAAGCTTTATAAGCAGTAGCCAGCCCTCTCAATGCCGGACCGAAATGTCCTTAAACTAATAATAGACCGAAACGTCTTTAAACTAATACCGCAGCATTCTTAGGCTGACGAGATATAAAAAAAAACATATAAAAATAAAATAAAATAAACGGTATGTCCATAAGCAAAAAGGGCACGGATGAAAACCCGAAAGGGCTCCGTGAGTAAAAACAGCAGGACTGCCGGCGAGTGTTCGCGAAAACCCGAAAGGGTGCGACCTCGTAGAAAAAAAAGAGAAAAAGAAAAAATAAAAAAAAACGGTATGTCCATAAGCAAGATGGGCACGGATGAAAACCCGAAAGGGCTCCGTGAGTAAAAACAGCAGGACTACCGGCGAATGTTTGTGAAAACCCGAAAGGGCGCAACTTCGTTAAAGAACCCTTACAGGATCCTCTCGACCCTGTAAGGAGAAACCACCCGCGTGAGATCCTTACGACTTACAAGGGAACAACACACTTAGGAATCCCCACGATTCCTAAGGAGAAAATACGCTTGCGAGATCCTCACGACTCGTAAGGAGAACTCTTTTATGGGACCCTCACGGCTCATAGGATTTGAAAGTCTTAAGTCACAGAGACCTAAACCTGTGCTTAAGCAAACCCCCACAAACTTCCAATGCTGCCCTACAAGTGGTTCAATATTGACCCTTGTATACAATCCACGGGCGCGAATAAACGTTTCCCTAACCAAGGTCCATCCGTGACCGGGGTTATGTTCGCATAACCCTTGTAAGTCCTCTCGATTTACAAGAAGAAAACCCCCCTGTAGGATCCTTACGACTTACAGAGGAACAAAACACTTAGGAACCCTTACGATTCCTAAGGAAAAAATACACCTACAAGATCCTCACGTCTTGTAGGAAGAAATACCTTTATGAGACCCTTACGGCTTATGAAGTTAAAAGCCTTAGCCGACAGGACCCTAACCCTGGTCGCTAAGCCTCCTTTGTTCGACAACGACGGAGGCAAATGATGATTCGCTCCTGGCAATATCCCAGTTGCAGCGATGCTGATGCCGAAATCGGTGTCCAAATTTCAGGTTTAAGGCGAAAGCCAGTAGGCCGCTCATGCATACAAAATAGCCGAAATGATAGGGCATCTTGCAATAAAAAGCAGCAAGTGAAATGTATGCATGCAAAATAGCCGAAATGATTGGGCAACTCGCAATAAACAGCAGCGAGTAAAAATAAAATAAATAGCCGAAATGATGGGGCACCGCGAAAAATGGCCGAAATGATTGGGCAATCGCGACCTTCGTGATATAAAAGCTGAAATGATAGAGCATCGCGGAAATAAAATAAAATAAAAAGAAGAAATGATAAAACTTTGGCCCTACAGTTAAGATCACATCGATCCCTGTATACAATCCAAGGGCGTAAACAAAGAAGGAACCATACTTCCCCAGCGGATTCCGTCAAACGACGAAGCCAAACCTCAACGGTTCATTTCAATCGAAGAAGCCAATGACTTCAACAAAACTTCTCAACTCACGGAAACAAACTCCTTGACGAGAGCCTTCTGATCCGCGTCGACTCGCAGAGCCACCAGCGCCTCCGTGGGAACCCTCGACTCGTTTCAAACCCCAAGGACACAAATAATCCTTGGCGCTTGGGAAACAAATAATCCCTCGCAAAACTTCTCAACTCACGGATACAAACACTCCTTGACAAGAGCCTTCTGATCCGCGTCGACTCGCAGAGCCACCAGCGCCTCCGCGGGAACCATCGATTCGTTTCAAACCCCAAGGACACAAATAATCCTTGGCGCTTGGGAAACAAATAATCCCTCGCAAAACTTCTCAACTCACGGAAACAAACACTCCTTGACAAGAGCCTTCTGATCCGCGTCGACTCGCAGAGCCACCAGCGCCTCCGTGGGAACCCTCGACTCGTTTCAAACCCCAAGGACACAAATAATCCTTGGCGCTTGGGAAACAAATAATCCCTCGCAAAACTTCTCAACTCACGGATACAAACACTCCTTGACAAGAGCCTTCTGATCCGCGTCGACTCGCAGAGCCACCAGCGCCTCCGCGGGAACCATCGATTCGTTTCAAACCCCAAGGACATAAATAATCCTTAGCGCTTGGGAAACAAATAATCCCTCGCAAAACTTCTCAACTCACGGATACAAACACTCCTTGACGAGAGCCTTCTGATCCGCGTCGACTCGCAGAGCCACCAGCGCCTCCGTGGGAACCCTCGACTCGTTTCAAACCCCAAGGACACAAATAATCCTTGGCGCTTGGGAAACAAATAATCCCTCGCAAAACTTCTCAACTCACGGATACAAACACTCCTTGACGAGAGCCTTTCGATCCGCGTCAACTCGCAGAGCCACCAGCGCCTCCGCGGGAACCATCGATTCGTTTCAAACCCCAAGGACACAAATAATCCTTGGCGCTTGGGAAACAAATAATCCCTAGCAAAATACTCAACTCACGGATACAAACACTCCGTGACGAGAGCTTCTTCGACTCACATCTCGGGCGGTAAGGATTCAAAAACTTACTTCCTGAACAATGGGACCCTCCAAGTCAATCCTAAATGGTCTCTTGCATACGATTCACGGGTCTCACTCTCTGAAGTCGATTCTCGACAAAGAGGGAAACAACCGCCTACGAGCCCTCTCGACTCGTAAGAGGGGCAATGGGATCCTGCAAGTCAATCCTAAATGGTCTCTTGCATACTATTCACGGGTCTCACTCTCTGAAGTCGACTCTCGACAAAGAGGGAAACAACCGCTTACGAGCCCTCTCGACTCGTAAGAGGGAGAAATTCTCTTATAGGATCCTTTCGACTTATGAGAGAAAACCACACTTGGGAATCCTCACGATTCCTGAGGAGAAAATCCACCTACGAGATCCTCTCGATCCGTAGGGAGAAAAGTCTCTATGAGACCCTCACGGCTCATAGAGTTGAAAAGTCTTAGGCAGCAGATCTGAACCTGCGGCCTAAGCCATCGCTATATCTCGAAGAAACCAAAATGCTTACTCTATTACCTGTCAATCACGTTTATCAAGACAGCATGCTGATGATAATAAGAGAAGGGAGAAAGCAAAGTAATGATACAAGACATTGCAAAAAATGTGTATCTTTATTTATTAATTCAATCAAGTACATGGCGAATCGCACAAAAGAATAAAGAATGTATACATCTTATTCGAAAAAGAAAATTACAAGTATATTGATACAAAGGCAGCTACTGGGAAGGAAGCGTCTTAAATAGCCCTATCAATTGCTCGCGTACTTCCTCCCACGCCTTCTCCTGATCAACTACCACTGCCAGTTCAGCCTCTACTTGAGCCCGCTGCTGCGTGAAGGATGCGAGCTCTTCCCCAACAACCTGCTGAGCTGCTTCTTGCCCTCGGGCATCGCGCTCAGCAGCATCAAGTTTCCGCTTCAGTGCTAGCCCATTAGATATACGCTTGAGAAGACCTTCAAAGACAGCTTTCACTTCAGCAGCATTCGTCCTAACTTCAGCACGAAGGCAAGCGGTCGTGTTTGAAGATTCCCGATGCGCCTTTAGCCGTAAAGCTGCCTCCTGCTCCAAATGGCGGAGATAAGAGGCGCTTTGCTCAAGCCAAGCTGTCCGTTCGGCGCTCGCGGCCAAAACCTCGGGAGAAGGGCGTGTCGACTCCAACCGATGCAGGCGAGCCTCGATCTCTCTGCAGTAGTTAACCCACGATTCGACGACGCCTTCGTTATGAAAAGTTATGAGCGCCGCCAACATTGGGTTAACATCCACAGCGAAATCTAAGGCAGAAGGAAGGGCATCCATGTTGAGCTCTTCAATGTACCCGCTCAGCATACCCAGGCTCATCACAGCACCCTTTGAAGACGGGCGCCTCAAGAAAGGACCCGCCGGTGAGAGGACGTGAGACTCAAAAGAGATCAGAGCTGGAACAATAGCTGCAAAACGAAACATGGTCAAACAATGATTCGAAAAGTCGGTGAAAGATCATATAAAAAGGGGAAAGGAATATCTGTACCAGTCGCAACGGACGGTAAAGCCGGAGGCGCCGGTGGCAGCGCGGGCCTGGTGTCCCCTCCTTCGATTTGAGGCACTGCAATCAGGAAGAAGAAAAGTCAGATACGATCCTATATTCCCTCAAAAGAGACCAAGACAGCACTTACCGGTACCCCTAGAGGGAGGAGCGAGCTCGGATAGGAAAGAGAAGTGTGGGAGCAGCACTTGATACAGATGATCGAAGAACACTCCTGAAAAGAGCATAGTGGTATAACGTTAGTACATAGGCTACACGTTAAAAGATTAATGCACAAGTCGTAAATTCATACCTTCCGGCATCCGCGATGACACGAGAGAAGGCTGAGGAACGACCACCGCCAAAGCAGTAGTTGACGGTGTGCCTTCTGGCAATGGAACATCGGCACTAGCCGCACCTGCGTTTAAAACAAAGACAAATTGGTTAGAAGAGATTGTGAGGTATATATAAACGAAGAAAATTGGCCATTTAAAATTTACCCGACAAGCTGCCCGCAGAAACGGAGGCAATCCCTTCCTCCACTGACGGAAGGCCACCGCCTGTAGCTTCATCACCCGACTCGAGGGGAACCGTTGTTATGCTCGCAAGCTCTACAGGTGGCGGGGGACCATAGGCAGGGAGGGCTACGATAGGAACATTGCCAGATTCCTGAGAAGGAGCACCTAGCTCGTCTTCAGGAATCATGGCCGCCTCACCCGCTGCTCCCTCAGGATCGGCGGTTACAGCTGCCTCGTCCATCGGCACCATGAGGTCCCCAGCCTCAAGCACCTCGCCCTCTACCGCCTTCGGCTCGGTTGAGACAATCATCTCATCTGCCGCCACTTCAGGTGCGGCATCAATGACCCTCTCGGCGGCAGGTTCCTCAATCTCGGCTCCAGGCCCCATGACCCCGACAACGTTGCTCACTGTCGGTTCGGGTTCAGCAAGTACCGCTTCCTCCGCTCCCCCGGGTTCGACGGTCGTCTCCGCCTCCCCCTCAGTTGGACTTGGCCCTGCAAGATGAAATACGTATGAGCCAATAGCTTTACAATTCGTACAACAAGGTTCTGAAAGGAGTACTACCTGAAGCAGATTTATCATTGGCGCTCCGAACCGCGCGCGCCACTTGCCGACGAGCAGTAGACAGGGCAACAGGGGGCTCTTCGGAAGGAGTACTAGCGCGAGGAATAGTGCTAGGGCCCGCTCCCGTGGCCAAAGCAGCTTTCCGCGCCTTTGCTTCACGTCTCAACCGCTTCCGCTCCTCCCGAGCCGTTGAGACGGATGCCACTAAGGCGGCCTTAATTGAAGCATCCTCATCCGTATAGAGGGATGCCTCCAGATCTTTCAGAGCATCCCTCATCGTTGCATTAAACCGAGGCTCTTGCGGCAGCTTCGACGGAGCCGGGACTTCGGTGGCAAGCTCGGGAAGGATCCCCGCATCAACTGATATAGCCCCTGTAAAGAAACAAAAGAAGGTTAAATTGACCACCAGAAGAAATAACAAACTTTCCCTATAAAAAAAAAAGAAAAGGGGGGAAGCATACCAACACCTGCCAGGGCACGCCTCTCCTCCTCTTCCTGGAAGGTTTTCAGGGAGGCAGCAATGGCCTCTTCGGTAGAGACACCTGTTAAAAATGGAGCAAATGTTAGTTAAATGCAATAATACAAAGTGCAATGAAATAACAAATAAAGCGTCTGATGATTACCGGACTCAGCGAGTTTACTCAGCATCGCTTCGAGCCTCGCCGATCGCTCCGAAGCTACAATGGCGGCAGCCAAATTGGTGTCCGCAGGGTCCACCACAAAGCCCTCATTGCTGCCGTACTCGCATATGGCCTCGGTAGGAGAAGCCGCAGGCTCTGAGCTGAGGATCGCATCGAAGGATAGGGTGGACTTCTTCTTCTTCTGTCCGCCAGCTTTGGATCCACTCGGAACAGCTTTGCGCTTGGCAGTTTTGGCAGTCACTTTCGGGCGGCGAGTCCCGATATCCGCTCCTGCGCCCGACCCCGGCGATACCGCTTTAACCGTCTTTGTCGGAGCGCGGGGCGCCGTTGGTGCATCCACCGTAGTAGACAGTGGCAATCCCCGCGGAGGGCTCAACACGCGTGGTCGGTCGGCTCCGGCCTCTTTTAGCGGAGGGACGACCGGACGCCTTGGCTGCAAGGGAGCCTTGCGATCACCGCCAGGAGGCGCACCCCTACGGTTAACCAGTAGGCGTCTCTCCATTAAAATGATTGGGCCCATAGCGTGCGCATACCAGGCCACATATGAATTAAGCATCTTAGGGACACAGCTGGGTTCACTAATGAAGAAATAGGAACCCATGTTAAGCCGTATAAAGTGATGCATCGCATTCTTCACCCCCTCTGGGCCAACCACAGGCGTTTCCAAGAAGGCCTCCATCGGGATCCCCTGGTTGTAGCTTGATTGCTGGGCAAATCGATGCGGATTATACCTCATAAATAAAGCCGTCTCATTCTGCCGAAACACTAAGTAGCCCGGCCGAATGGAGTAGAGATGGACGATTTCCCGAGCCTTCAGTACAGAAGCCCCGCCCTTAAACTCGTCACGTAGGGGCACCACCGACTTAGTAGTCTCCGAGCCTATGGTGATAACCTTGTCCACGAAAGAAGTCGTCGCTCCGACCAAATGTGGGCGCAGGAGGAGTCCCCTAGAATCCCCCGGGGATGCAAACACAATTGAAGCCCCGATTAACCGTATGACTCTCGGGAGTCTGTACTTCTCGAAGAATAGAGGAGACTTGTGGGCGCCAAACACCCCTCGCACATGCATCTCCATCCAAGAAACGAAGTAATGCATTGGGAAGTTAGCAGGCTGTGTCCCAGGATCATTGGCGTCCGCCGCTACGCTGAGTCCATGATAAAGATAAGCTAACCCAGCAATTCCTACCGACAACTGCAGACCGGCCACCATCCGATGTGCCGGGTAAAAGACAGAGGGCCGCATGAAGCGCGGGTGCATAGGGAGCGCGAAGTTGCATAACCACAAGCCCAGGAACCCAATAAAGAAAGTTTCCTCATCCATGCCGGGGACGGCGATTTCCGAGAAAGCGACGATGGCAGCATTGGGGAGATAGAAATCCCTCTGGTTATTCTCCGATACGGGTCGGCGATCCAAACCAAAGCCAAAGGGGTCGTCAAGCTGAGCGAACTTCTCGCTCTGCTCTGATAAGAACTCCGGGCGGATAAAGCGAGCAATGAAAGCTGCGAAACTGACGCCCTTGTCTCCCGATTCCAAATGGAGTTCCTCATAGATCTCCAACACTTTCACCAAACCCGGATGCTGATGCTGAATGGCATTCTCCGGGGTTAAGTCAAATACCAGCTGCTTGGTGGCAAAGACATACTCATCAGGAGGAAGCAATTCCTCGTAGTGCTCTCCCCTCATTGGCAGACCTGAAATTTCGGCAAATTCCTCCAAAGAGATAGAAACTTCCCTATCCGCCATCAGGAAGGTATGGGTGGGGATATTCCATTGTTCAACGAAGGCCTTTATCCACCACGTTGGAGGAGAGGGGTACTCAAAGAGCGAGACGAAGACGGCTGAGTATAGACCAATCTTCGTTAGGTGGGTCCTCTTCGCCGATAGAATGTACCGGGCCCACTGCAAATATCCGGCGGGGGGTCGCGGGATCATTCCAATGTTATAAGCCTGTCCCCAAGGGCGTGCTTCGCCCTGACATATTCGCCTCCCCAGAATATCTATCGCCGGCGGCGGCTGCACGGGGATGGCGCCGATTGCAGGTTGAAGGAGGTCATCAGAATTCCAATTCTTAACCTCCACGGTATACTTCACCGGGGGTTCGTCCGCATAAGGGAGCGTGACTATGGGCTCAGAGGGCGCGGCGGAACTAAAACTGCGACGGCCTTGGATGATCTGGCTATACCACCTTCCCCACAGATGGAGCTTTTTGCACTCAGGATCGCGATCTTTAATAAGAGCGAATACCACCCAATCCACTGGCGCATGGGGGAACCCTCCTTCCGAGCGAACGAAGGGAAAAGACAAGTCGTCAGACATGTTCTGTGGAAAGACAAAGAAACATACATCATTAGTGGCCTAACGCTTGGCATTTGAAAAAATATATATATCTTGCTCCACACTGTGATGCAGTAGGTAGGGGACCAAAGGGGGATCCACAAAATCTGGATGATGTGCATCATTTAATAAGACAATCCCATCATTAGATGGGACTGTCAATTCATAAAAAAATTCCCAATAGGATACACCCATTGGTGGGGAGTCCCCAGAGACAAAGAGAAAATCTCCTCTTTTAGAGCAAAGCTCTGTCACAGAGTGACATTTGTCAAACTCTGGTCTCAGGGGAACAAGATTCCTTAAAAGAGCTTGGCTCTGTGATAATGATGGAAATATCCATCAAAGGAAAATTAATTTTTAAAATTAAAAATTAAAAAAATTGGGAGCTTAAAGATCCATGAAAACTCTTAAGAGTTCTTCATTTTTAGATCAAAAAATCTATGTTTTGCCAAAGAGCAAAGCTCTGTTCATGGGTTAAGAAACCCTGAAACAGATTCTTGAGAGCAAGGCTCTGTTGGTGAAACCCCAAAGGGGTTTTCCTTAGATCAAAAGATCTACGAGAGCAAGGCACTATTAATTAAAATTAATTTAATTTAAGATTAATCTTTACCTAAAGTTTTTCTAAAAAGTTCTAACTTTGGAAGCAAGAGCAAGGCTCTGAAGTTCTTGAAGGCAAGAGCAAGGCTCTGGAAATGAGAAATCTTGAAGATGGTGATCATCTGTTGAGGACCAAGAGTCCTATTTATAGGCGCTTGCGCCCCTTCAACTGACCTCCCCTGATCCAACGGCTAGGATCTGGCCACCGTTGCGCTTACGTCGCGCCACGTAAGCACAACGGTGGGGGGGCATTTGTTCCCCCAATCTGAGCAAGGCTCATTTGAATTTTGAAAATTCAAATTTTCTGAAGCAACGCTTCAAATTCCGTGCGTTGCGCAATGCGCAAGCGGTCCACAGTGCGACACGTGTCTGCGCAGTTGCGCAAGCGCACCGCTGCGCGACACGTGTCTGCGTAGTTGCGCAAGCACTGTTGCGCAAGTGCACCGCTGCGCGACACGTGTCTGCGCAGTTACGCAAACACCGTTGCGCAAGGGCACATCTGCGCGACACGTGTCTGCGCAGTTGCGCAAGCACCGTTGCGCAAGCGCACATCTGCGCGACACGTGTCTGCGCAGTTGCGCAAGCACCGTTGCGCAAGCCTTCCACTGCGTGACACGTATCATTCATTGGGGAGTTGCGCAGAAACAGAATGAAAATTTGATGAAATCTTTTCTGTTTTTTTCCAAAACCAGAAAATTTTCTTCTGCCTTTGGATCAAAGATCCAATGGTGGGAAAATTCCCAAAATCATTCAGGAAAGATTTTTTGTTAACAAATTCAACAAATTTGTGAGCACTATAAATAAGACCCCAGACCTCATTCGAGAGAAGAACAAGAAGAATCAACTTCTGGCATAAAAAAAAAAGAGAAAGAACTCTTGAAGATTGATCAAGAACATAAAAAAAAGGTAAAAAAACTTCTGAAGAGCAGAGGATTAAAAGTGAATAATTCAATAAAAAGAAAGAAATAGTGCCTTGCACTTGATATGAACCCTTGGTTCTGTGAAATCAGGGAAAACAAGAAGAAAAAAAAAACTTGTTTTCCTTTGATCCAAATTTAGATCAAAAGTGCTATGCACTTTTGTTCTTAAATCTGGAAAAGTCTTGAGTTTTTGCACAAGTGCAACTCATTATTTAAAAGGGCCTAGCCCAAATCAAATCACAAAAATAACAAAAGGGCAGAGCCCTGTTTGGAAAATTCTTGAGTTTCTGCAACTCATTATTTTAAAGGGCCTGGCCCAAATCAAATTGCAAAATAATAAAGGGGGCAGAGCCCTGTTTGATTCTTTTAGTCAGGCAGAGCCTAAAATAAATAAAAAAAATTGGACTTAACCCAATCCTGGCTGTAAGTCCTTAAATTAAATTGATCGAGCAAAATGGCTCTCCTAAACCAATTCACGACCGGTTCGAGGGTACATCTCCGAACTCCTTTGACATCTCTCGTTGTAATTCCTCAACGACGTCAAAGAGGTGACGGGTCCCAACGACCACATACCCATATGGACTGCGGGGTCCTTAAACTCGTGGACCGAAACGTCCCTAAACTAATGTCGGACCGAAACGTCCCTAAACTGGCGATGGACCGAAACGTCCTTAAACTAATGATGGACCACTGCGTCCTTAAACTAGCGATGGACCGAAACGTCCCTAAACTAATGATGGACCACTATGTCCTTAAACTGGCGTAATAGAGCCCGAACACTCTTTTGTCGGATCTAAATGGTCCCGCCTAAGTTGATCTTAGCCCTAAATGCGGTTAATGTGTCCTTAGATATTCAAATAAACAATAAAACTCCAAATCAACTTTGGTTCAAGGGTACATCTTTGAACTCCTCTGACGCCTGTCGTTGTAATCCCTCAACGACGTCAGAGAGGTGACGAGTCCCGGCGGCCAGATAATTAAATCAATCGCTACGTCAAGTCAAATCTCAGTCCAAAACAGGACTAACGTATCCTTGACGAACGTTTAAGTTGATCTTAGCCGCAACGCGACTAATGCATCCTTAAACGAAAAACACCAAACCCAAATCTAAGTAAATACGGATTTGGACTAATCCACGTCCTACGGGCGACGGCATTACTCAGTCTCCGTATACAATCCACGGGCAACCACAAACAAAACAAACACACACGACACGAAGTGAAATTCTGGAGAAGGAGAAAGTTGTTACCGCGATGCGGTAGCGTAATTAACTGCAGGGGCTTGCGCCTGCAGGGAAGAGCGTCCCCACAATCAAAAACCCCTCACCCTGAGGGGGAATCTGACGAAGTCTGCTACATCGGCCGCATCCGTCTAAACCTCCGATCCACGGTGCCATAAATCAACTTGGTATCTTCGGAGAGATAGACGGATAAAACCAAAATAGCATCTGCCCCGAACCTTAGTCACGGACGCGAAGTCCAGGCCGTCGTTCGGAGGGGAACAGGTACCATGTCCGGTGCATCGGTATGTATGTATATGTCATGTAGCAAGGTCAGGTCAATATGTAATGCAATCGAAGGTGTGCTCACAACAGGTACACAATCGAATAAGGAACAGCAGCAGGAAATAAAGTAAACAGCAATAATAGTTCATTTAATCACAATGGTGCATTATATTATCTTATTAACAGGTTCGAGCACCCTTGGGGTGCAATAATCACAGGGTAAAGCAATATCAATAACATAAAGCAATGAAGTTATATGAAATTAAAACTAAAGCATAGATAATAGCCACAAGGATGATCTAACAAATAAAGCAAGGACGTTCTAATTGGTTTAGTTAGTTAAAGCATGGATTAATAACAGACCAATTAATTACACGAAGCTACTATAATGATTCAATGTTAATGATAATTGCAACCATCAATTCTAAGCTATACTATACTATCGATATCACCATCACTGTGTTGTTATATTAAATAATATGATATTTAAATGCATAGCAAGACTCGATCTTGTATATTAGCATGTTAGAGCAAGTATTCGGATACTTGCCTCGACGGTTTCGCAAACCGGAAAACACGAACGCAACGTCGGCGGAAAACACGCGACGGATGCACGGGTCACGGAACGGATCCAACCAACGCACAAGGTGATCACACTGGTCAGGCACACTCGCTGGGGCATTGGGATCGTCGGCGTCGTCACGGCTCCGGCTAACTACAGAAATCAAGAATTAAAGAAAAGAAAAGAAAAGAAAGAAAGAAGAAAGAGAAGAAAGAAAGAGGAAGAAGAAGAATGAGAAGAAGAGGGATTGCTCACTAGGTTTTCAGAGAGGAGTCGTGGGGGGTCGACGGCCGTGAACGAGCTCCGGCGAACTAGGGTTCCGGTTAGGGTTTGGGCTTGGGTTAGGCTCGGGTGAAATGGGTGCAGGGGTGAAGTAATGGTGGTTGAGTCGGGAAGGAGAGAGTGGAGAGGAAGATGAAGAGTCGTCGACGATGAGGGGCCGTCGACGGTGAGGTGAAGGCGGTGGAGTTCCTGGGATCGGGGAAAGGGTCTACGGGTTCTTGGGTACAGGGATGAAGGTGATGTGGTGGTGGTTGTGGTTTCGAGGCTTGCAGGGAGAGGCAAGGAGACGGATGTGGTGACGAGGGCGGTGGCGACGGCGAGGGGTCACCGGCATGAGGCGATGGGTGCCGCGGGCTTCGTGGGTTGCAGGGAAGGCTCGTCGAGGGTTGAAGAGTGGAGGTGGTTACGATGGAGGTGATGGTGGCGAGGTCGCGGGGAGGTCGGCGGCGAGGCTGCGGCAGCTAGGGCAAGGCGACGTGGGGGTTGGGTTCTCGCGAAGTTTCTCGTGGTGGGTTTTCTGCAGTTGAGGACGTGAGGAAATAAAGATAGAGAGAGAGATTATAGGAGAGAGGGAGAGAGAGAGAAAGATTAGAGAGAGAGAGAGAGAGATAGAACGAGGTGGGGCCCCCGAGGGATTGAACGCTCGCGATTGGCCAGAAGCGGAGGATTTACCCAGTTAATAGGATTTAATAAAAGATTTAGGGATTTTAAACTCGTTAATTAAGTAACAGTATGAGGTATAATATATATATTATGGTTTTAGTATATTTAATTAAATGGGGATTTTGGCGCTAAATGAAACATTTCCAAATCGCGTCCGGGTTGCGTCCAAATATTTGAAATTCAAATAATAGGATTTTAAGCGAGTTCCAAATTTTAAAATGAGATGTCTTATGATTAAAATGCATGCCCCCAAGTCGAACACTTGCACGCGCTCGTAGCCGTCCCAAACTCGCCCGTTTCGCCGAACGGGACGAAATCTCGACGCGCGGACGCTACCACGCGACTAGTGGTGACGAGTAGGCCAACATGGATATTTTTTTAATTTCATTTTAGGTGTTAAAATTTGTTATAGGCGAAAATGACTTAGCCGGTTAAAAATTAGCAATAAGCACCAAACAAGCAAGATAATTGAAATGAGCAATGTCTAACATTCAACTAGTACCAGAAATATTATTACTGGGCTCGGGTGTTACACCCCAACTTCCCAAAGGGGCTCTGACCCAGGGGAAGAATCCCTAGTATCTACCCCTACGACATCTACAAACTCCTCAAAACAAGATATCTAACCTGATGGGAAGAAATCCTCAAGAAGAGAAAACGCAAAATCCGACCTAAAAAGGGAGAGCGCCGAGCCAACAAGACTCAGAATGAGGAAAATGTGAAGAGAGAGAGAGAGAGAGAGAGAGATCCCGAATCAGGCCTCCCCTCGATTTATATTGCCGGCACCCTCATCCAAAGGCGACGTTCGGCTCTCGCCAAAAACAACTCTTCACATTCAACGGCCACGATCGCTCCACCTGCTGCGCGCACATTGGCCGGATCCCATCAGACGCCAGAAGTCTGGGGCCCGTCACATCAGCCAACCAACGCCCGACACGTAGGCTGTCGCTTCAGCAAAAGTACACATGATCCGGCGCACCCTCTTTAATGCAAAAGATCTCATCCTGATTCGCTGGCATCATCCAGAAAATACAACGGATTGCCCTGGGACACGCCCGACGATATCTTCGAAGAGGAGCTCATCTCGGGTGACCCGGCAGACCACTCTCAACCCGACCCATCAGCTGGTCGGGATAAGAGTGAGGGGCTAATGATGATGCTCAATATCGATGATCTCCCAGATCATGGCACGTGGCAGATGACGTGTCCCAGAGCATGCAAGAAAGGGCCTACAGTGGCCGACCAGACCACACCTATACTCGTCCTACCGAGCAAACGCTGACTTACCTATGATCCCCCCTGCATAACCGGCCTCCTCGGCCTCACAGCTAATCCCCGGGCTACAGAAGAACCAAGATACCTCGGTTCTCCCGCTCGTCCGCGAGCTCTCCCGCCGAGGTCATCTTCCTCGGTCTCATCGACCGACCGACGGCACCGCTCACAGGCGCAACCGCCATCCCGCGAATCTCTCCATGCGCGAGATATCCACCAGCCACCTCCCATGTTCCACGCCATCATGATCCCCATTAACGAGCCTGTCTCGCCATTAATGGTAGATCCCGCTCATCACGCGGGTGTGACGTCGGGAGCGTAACGGCCGACGTGGTTCTCGCACCTACCCTACCTGCTGCCACCGCTATATAAACCCCTTCTTCAGACGGTTCAAGTAAGCCATTTTTTACTCCACTAAGCCGTTACTATGCTCGGATTTCCTCTCTAACTTGACCGTCGGAGGGTCCTCGGTGGTACAACCACCCCAGGACTTCCTTGCAGGTAGCTCGACCCAAACAACCTCAAACCCATTGAGATCCGCATGCTTCAGGAGCCTGCCTCCAGATCCAATCTCAGCCGCCAATCGCCGCCATCAGCAGATCGACGGAAGGCAACATCTGAAGGAGATCTACGCATCCATCACACCCTCTCTCTTTTATCGGTGTCTCAACACCTTTCTCTTAACCCTCTCTCTACTTTTTTTCTCTGCGTTTGTGAGCAAACGTTGTTTTGGCTTACTTCTCTTTTTCTTGATAATTTTCTCCGTAAACCATACCCCTCTATATGTAGTACTCATGCACGTTGTATTGTACAAAAAATATTAATGTGTAGGAGAACATATAGCAATAGGTGGGATTGGTGGTAAGTGATTTGTGGTAGGTGGGAATGGTAGGTGCAATAGTTTAGGTATAAAAAAATAAAATTTTCAACACTCTCCCTCAATTTTATTTCATCATGCCAAGTTGTTTCTTCAGTCACTCATAAACTACGGTCTTCAGAGCTTTCGTAAAGCTGTCTGCAATTTGGTCTTCTGTCCTGCAGTATATTGGCTTTACATTCTTCTCTTGTACTTGATATCGGATAAAATGATGTCTCGTCTCGATATGTTTGCTTCTTCCATGCGCCACTGGATTCTTCGCAAGTGCTATCGCCGACTTGTTGTCAATATTTATCTCTATCGGTTCTACTTGTGGATAATGTAACTCCTTCATCAAGTTTTAGAGCCATATAGCTTGACAGGCATACGATGTTGCTGCAATGTATTCTGATTCATGGGATGAGATGACGAAGACTGACTACTTCTTTGAAGACTATGAAAATGCTGCAGACCCAATGTTGAACACATACCCGAATGTGCTCTTTCTTTCGTCTAGATCACCACCGTAATCGCTGTCGGTATAACCTACCAGTTTCATATATGTACTTTGTGTATAGAGTAAACCATAATCAATACTTCCTTTCATGTATCTTAGAATTCTTTTAGTCGTTGTAAAGTGTTCCTGTTTAGACTCCTCCATATATCTGCTAACCAATCTAACAGCGTACGTAATATCGGGCCTTGTGATAGTCAAGTATCACAAACTTCCGACTAAACTTTTATATAACGTCGAATCGACTAGTTTACTTGGTGAGTCTCTCCAGAGCTTCATACCTATTTATGCTGGTGTTATTCCAACTGGCTTGCAATTGCTCATGTTGAACTTCGTGAGGATCTGCTTTGTGTACTTCTTTTGCGAGATGAAAATGTCGTTCTCGGATTGTATCACCTTCATGCCAAATAAGTAGACATTTCTTCGATGTTAGTCATCTCGAACTCATTGATCATGGCCTTCTTGAAGTCATCAAACATCTTCGGATTATTGCCGGTGAATATCATATCATCTACATAAAGACATATGATCATAATATCGCCATCATTCTGCTTAGTGTACAGCGCATACTCATATGGACTCTTCTGAAATCCATTCTCCTGGAAATACTTATCGATTCTCGTATTCCATGCTCTGGATGCTTGCTTCAGACCATACAACGTCTTCTTCAACTTGTACACTTTTTCTTCTTGACCTCACTTGATATACCTCAGCGGCTGTTCAATGTATACTTCTTTTTCTAAGTAACCATTGAGGAACGTTGACTTCACATTCATCTGGTATATCTTCCACTGGTTTTGTGTTGCTAGTGCGATGATAAGCCTGATGCTGTCGATTCTTGCCATCGGTGCATATACTTCTTTGTAACCAATGCCTTGTCGTTGACTATAGCCTTTAGCTACCAGTCTCGTCTTATATTTGTCGACATTCCCTTTATGATTGGTCTTTATTTTGTATACCCATTTCACACCAATGGGTTTGTGGCCTTCGGGCATAGCAATGAGCTCCCTTGTATCATTCTTTTGTATCGCCTTAATTTCATCGTCCATCGCGCTTTTTCACTTTTCTTCTTGAGCGGCATCTTCAAAAGTGACAGGATCACATTCTGCAAGTAAACTGAATAATGTGAAATCCTCCACCATCTCGATAGGTTTTGTATCATCATACAATCCTGCAGACTTCTCACTTTTCTAGGAGCTCCCCCTGAAGAGCTTCCTTCACTTGAACTTGAAGAGGATGTTGTTGTTGGTGTTGATGTGGTCGTTGTCGGAGTTGGAGTAGTTGGTGGAGTTTGATTTGGATCTTCAATTTCCTCGAACTCTTCGTCGTTATCTTCAATGAATAAGCCTTCGGTGCTTTTCTCCTCATCACTCCATCTCCAGTAATCATTTTCGTCAAACTTTACATCTCTAGAAATAATAATTTTCTTTGAGATTTAATTGTAGAGTTTTTATGCTTTGGTTCTTTCATAGTAACCGACGATGATGCATTTCTCTTCTCGATCATCGAGCTTCTTTCTCCGTTGCTCTAGGATATGTGCATATGCGATTCACCTGAATACCTTCAAATGGTTGGCACTTGGTTTGAAACTGCTCCATGTCTCCAATGGTATCATGAACTTGACACTCTTTGTCAGCAGTTGAGAAGGTACACTGCGCAATCTACGAATTCGGCCCAGAAAGTTTTTGGCGGATACTTGTTCTTGAGAATGCTTCTCGTCATGTTGAGTATTGTACGGTTCTTCCGCTCTGCTATGCCATTTTGTTTTGGAGTGTAGGCAGCAGTGAGTTGATGGATTATCCCGTGCAGATTGTTGAATTCTTTGAACGTCTTTGAATTGTACTCGCCATCCCGATCAGATCGGAGCACCTTGATGTGGTGCCCACTTTGGTTCTCCACCATCGCTTTGAAATCTTTGAATTTCTCCAACGCCTCTGATTTCTCCTTCAAGAAATAGATCCACGTTTGCTACTATAATCATCAATAAAAGAATGAAGTATCGATTACCTCCGAGCGAAACCACTTCAAATGGTTTTTGCAATATCTGTGTGCATAAGTTCTAACAGTTGTGTTACTCTTTAAGATTTGCCAACCTCGAAACTTCGTCTGTGTTGCTTTTCTCTCATACAGCCTTCGCATAGCTGATTTGGCTGAGCGATTTAAGGTAAGGATTTCAACATCTTCTCTTTCTACAGAAGATTTAGGTCGCTGAATGCCAAATGTCCGAATCGTAGATGCCAGAACTAGGACTCATCATTTATGACAGAATTTAGAAACTTTGCAGAATCATGATTCATGTTTAAGGTAAATAGTCTATTTCTAGACATATCCACATTTATAATTAATTTATTTACATTCTTGATTGTTAGAGAAAAATCTTTAAGACGGATATCATACACTTTTTCAACAAGTTGTTATAGCCTTATAATATTATTACGGAGCGCAGGAATATAGTAAACATAATATATGTACCTGTGATCTTTGTTCTTCGTCTGGATCATTATATTGCATTTGCCTTTGACAGCAACTTCTGATTGATCACCAAATATGATTTCGTCATTCATCGATTCATTAAACTCGGTAAAGAACTCCTTTATGCCGCACACATGCTTACACCGGAGTCCAAATACTGGACATTCTAGTGCTTGTTGTCACCGTCCTTATATGCTAGCAAAACAACTCAGTTTTCTAACTCATTCTTCTCTGCATAGTTGCTTCTCTCCGCGGCATTTTCTTCTGGCTTATAATTACAGTCATAGCTGAAGTGCTTGTACTTCTTGCAATCATAACACTGGATATGAGATCGATCTGATTTGATAAAATCCTTCTCATCCTCGGCCTCGTCCTCTACGGCCTCTATCGTAGATGGTTGATCGTTGACGATCTCCTTCACGGATTTGGTTTTCGCAGTTGTTTTGATATGGCTGCTTGCCACAACCTCTTTGAAAACTTGGGCCGACTCTATTGCTTTCTCGGCCTCTGTAACCGGCTCGGCTTCTTTGAGCGCCTTCGCAGATTGTGAGCTTGCTTTACAAAACTTGCTCAAGATTCTCACTTTGATTTTTCGTGCTCAATCTTTGCTCATATGCTTGTAACGAGCCTTGTAATTCATCAATAGAAATTTGAGAAAGATTTTTGGATTCTTCAATCGCAGGGACTATGTAATTAAATTTCGGAGTTAATGATCTTAGAATTTTTTCCATAATTCTAACATCATCAATCCCCTCTCCATTTCTTTTCATTTGATTTGAAATGATTTAGACTCTATTGAAATGGTCCAAAACCGTTTCACTAGTTTTTATCTCCAGAGTTTCAAACTCTGTTCTCAAAACTTGAAAGCGTACCTTTTTCTCTTTATCGTCGCTTCGATAAGCCTTTTGTAAAATATCTCAAATTTGTTTGGAGAATTTTGCATTTGAGATTTTCTTGAATGTAGACTCCTCCACATCTTGATAAATTAAGAACAACGCTTTCTTGTCCATTTTTCTTAACTCTCTTAATTTATTCTTCTGCATATTGTTAAGCACCGCTTCTGGGGCCGGCGATTCAGTTTTGGCGTAACCGTTTTCGACAAGCTCCCACAACACTTGCGAACCGAGAAATACTTTCATTTGTATGATCCAGTTGTCGTAGTTTGTTTTCGTCAGCTTCGGAATTTGAGATTGAATCATATTCGCCATTGTATGACTTCGATTGGTCTGGTTTGAACGACCGGCTCTGATACCAATTTGATGGAAATAGGAAAGATAGAGAATGCAAATTATGAATAAATTGCACTTTTTATATAAAAAACAAATCAAGCACTCTTTATTTAATAATATTGTTGCTACAAAATACAACTCTCCCTCTCTCTTTTATCGGTATTTCAACACCTTCCTCTTATCCTCTCTCAATTTTTTCTCTATGTTTGTGAGCAACCGTTGATTTGGTTTGCTTTTCTTTTGCTTGATAATTTTCTCCCTGAACCATACCCTTCTATATATAGTACTCATGCATGTTGCATTGTACAAAAAGTCATAATTTTGTAGGTGAACATATGGCAATAGGTGCGATTGGTGGTTGGTGATTTGGTGGTGCAATAGTTTAGGTATAAAAAACAAAATTGTCTTCAACAATGAACACTGAATATCTCAGAAATGAAGATCTAAAGGACCTTCATTGCCGTGTCGAGCCCCACTTTTAGGTACGGGCCCCTCGGTTGCCGGCTTGTGGCTGAACCGCAAGCATCGACGTTCATCCCTGGGATCTACATTGACGATGCTTCATCTACCATATGGAGCTCAGCGTCCTCGGGATCCACGGCCAGGTCCAGGGGGGCATCGACTTCGTGGCACCCACCCAGAGCGAGAATGGGGAGCTTATCGCCACCAGCATCATTGTGTCGGGTGGGTTCGAGGACGGCGAAGACGAAGGGGACGTCATCGTGTACACCGATCACAAAGGCAGGGAAGGCAAAAATGAGACCACGCACGGCGTCGACCAGAAGCTCCAAGGGGGAAACCTCACCCTCGAGAGGAGCTACCACTATGGTATTGAGATCAGGGTCATCCCAGGGTTGCACTGTGAGGAGAGTCCTACGTATTGGTCGTCTTTACGTCTACGACGGCATGTTCAAGGTCTCCGAGTACATTTTGTACAAGTTCAACCACAGGCCAGGTACATTGTGTACAAGTTCTAGCTCTTTGTATTCGGTTCGGGTTTAGGTTCGAGTTCGGGTTCGGATTCGACTCTACCCGTCCAATCACTTGGGCGGATATAGTCAAATACCCAACATATTATATTTTCAAATCTTTGTAAATATATTTAGAGAATAATGAGGAAAGAGGCTAGGAGGGAATTTCTTCCTATGGCGTCGAAAAAATACACCCTCCTTCAATTTTTCCGACGATCGGCACCCACCATCTTCATCGTTATCATCTAAAATGTGGGTACACCAAATTTCATGTGATTCTACAACTTTTTCACCGTTGATTTAATGGGTTCAAAATTAACGGTTTACCGACAATAGAACTTTTTACATTGCTAAATCAACGGTGAAAAGGTTGTAGAATCACATGAAATTTGGTATACCCACATCTTAGAAGATAACGGTGAAGATGATGGGTGCCGATCGTAGAAAAAAATGAGGGAGGGTATTTTTTCGACGCCTTAGGAGGAAATTCCCTCCCATGACAGCTTTCTTCCATTATTCTTATATTTTTATTACACGGTACAACAAAAGCTAGATGTAATGTATGCATAATCCTTCTACTTATTCATGGGAACAAATCATCAGCAAATACCATAGATTCTTGTGGCGCATCAAACCCATTTTCCTCATCACAGGAAAAGTTAAAAACAAAAACCAAAGTGTATCTTAAATAAAATAAACTCAACCAAGATCAGCGATGATTGCATCAATGACTTCTTGGGTGTTGCTTTTGCCTCCCAAATCTTTGGTTCTGTACTTTTTCTTCTTCGACCACGCGCATTACAGCAGTTTCCAAACGATCTGCGAACGAAGGGATTTGGAGATCGATTCCAGAGCAATATGGCAGATGAGAGCAGGAATATTATATGTTTACATTCTTCCTACTAATTAAACATCAAAGTATAGGGAAGTTTCAAAAGAACGATACACAAGTGAAGAATTACTATGTGAAAAAGTAATATTAAGAATAAGAATAATAATAATAATAATAAAAGGTCTCTCTTATAATTCCAATGGAAAAAACACTTTCATATATAATTCCAACAAAAACACTCATAATTCGATTATGCTATTTTCCTGACCGGCAGGAAGAATGTAACCAAGAGAGGGGGCTCTCCATATATAGTCCTAATTAATTGGCATCCTTCAAATTCCCTGGAAAATTATGATCGATTTTGCTAAAGGGACTACATTCAATTTTCAGGCACAAATCAAGTTGACAGACAAACACACAAAATTAATCTTAAGAATGAGACTACGAAATAAAAACTTCTTGTCGAAATCTCATAGTTCTTGCATGTGTCTGCATAGGAAACATTCAAGGCAACATGCATCTGAGAACATTACGGTTTGCGATAATACCGGAGTAATGCATGATAAGATGGCTACATCGATCTGATAAGATACTCAATCAACAATCCATGCAAAACATCTCAAATATTCAGAGGTTTCGGGGGGAAAATGAATATTAATCACTAGTTTTGTTGATACACATTTTATTTCTCTTAAGAGAGTACCACAAATGGAAACATGCATGCAACCATTACAAGTAAACATAAAATTGTCAGGAAATTTTATTTATTTTGGAACAAAATTAATGTAGAGGTTTGGTGTAACATATATATATATATATATATATATATAGAGAGAGAGAGAGAGAGAGAGAGACTAGGATCCTATCGGAATGATTCGAAAACAAATCCTTCCCATATTTTCACTATTATATTAACTTTAGGATGTGTGTTAACAATTATGAATAAAAGTTTTCATTTATTATCAAATATAACATAATTGAATACACAAATCGCAAAGTTAATCAAATAGTGAAAAGATGAGAAGAATTTGTTTCCAAATCCTTCCCATAAGACCTAGTCTAACTATACACACACACGAGTAAACGGGTTATCAACTTCCCGGCTGATAAAAAACCATCAGCCCGCCACATGGCAAAATCCTATTGGCCACAAAGAAACAAATAAATTTGTTTCCCTTTCTTGCTAAAAAGAACCCACGTCTTTCCCCTTCCCCTCTCTCTCTCTCTCTCATTCTTCCTAAAATGCCACGTGACTCTCTTTGCCCCTGCCCACTCACGAATTGCAGATCCTTGGGTTTCTCTTTCTCACTGTTGGTCGCGTCGTTCCCCTCTTTCCCTCGCCGATCTCAGATTCTTGTTTGCAATCCGTGATCCCTCGTCAAACTTATATTTTTCTTTCCGTCTTTGTTCAGCTTCATACACACTATCACTCTGTTGCATTGTATGAAGCTCATGTTCAATATTTGTACGATAATCAATTTTTAGTTTGGTTATATGTTCCGCAATATGTTTGTCTAGATGCAACTGGCAATACCTATGTCGAGTTTCAGGAAAGACTCTTTTAATTGCATTGCAGATGGCAAGGTCTTGATCTGTGATAATTGCTTTTGGCGCCCATCCCCACATACAACTTAACCACTATTGAAACAGCCAAACAAAAGTACTCTCTTTCTCATCTGCCAATAATACGCAACCAAACAGGGTGGATTGATTGTGGTGATTAATTCTTGTAAATGGAGCAAATGGAAGACTAAATTTGTCAGTCCGATATGTTACATCAAAAACAATAACATTACTGAATTCTAAGTAAGCTGCTCGTGCTCTTCCATCCGCCCAAAAAATGCTTCTAAATAAATGATTATGAACTAACTCCAATGCAAAATAAAAATTTGGATCAAGTAACTTTTATTTCTGAAAATATTTAATAACTTCAATGCTTTCTTGTCCTATATTATTCTTTCTTTCCAGCCGCAGGATGTCATGACATTGTTGGCAATAACATAACTGTGTTTAGAAGCATTGGACTTGTTAACAGATTTTGCAATTTTGGAAGGTTTGAACCCTATATCATCTAAGTCATAAATCAAACTTTTTACAGGATCGGTAATCTGCTTATCGGAGCGATGCTTTAGTACTTTCGATGTACTGCAGGGCATGAGGGAAGCCCAAGAGAGGACGAACGATCTTTTAGCTGAGGGGTTAAGGAGGCAGCTAGTTCGAGCACCAGAGGAGCCCCCGATCGTGAAGGAAACCCTGTTAGTAAAAGAGGAGGCGTACAGATGAAGCGCCCATTTGTTCCTCAGCATGAGGAGCAGCAGAGAACCCAAGTATGCGGTTATTGCAAGAGACTGGGGAACCATCAGAGAGAATGTCGTCAGGACAAATGACAATGTTTGATTTGTGGATCCGGCCAACACCGCGTTAACGGTTGCCCTCAAAGGAAAAGGTTACAAAGAAGAGATCCGTCAACGCTTTTCCTATCCTTTGAGTAGTTTGTTTTCGTTGTTTTTGTTCTCTAATTCCGAGGACGAGGGAGTTGGAGTCGCAGCTCCATAGATCAATGACTTGGACGATGAAGAAAAGAATCCCGAAGAAGACCCAATAGAAGAGGGCCCTGAGGAAGACCTAGTGGAGGAGAATTCAGATGGAGATCCTGAAGAGAAGGATCCTGAGGAAGAGGATCTAGAAGGGGACCCAGAAGAAACAGAACATATGGAGGAGGATCCCGATGAGGAAGCTCCCGCTGAAGATGAAGGGCTAGGAGAAGAAAACCCATGATGGAAGAGTCCGAAAACGAGGCACCGGCCGAGGCAGAGTCGAAAGATGAAATCTCGAGTGAGAAGGAACTTGAGACTAAAGAACATCACGCGGCAGTTCTTGTAAGGCACTATGGGAATGGACGCCCCTAGCTTAGCGCGAAAACTTATTGTAACTTGTTGAATTTCCACAATCGCGAATGACTTCTTTTCATTTCATCTGGCCAAATAAAAGCAATGTATAGCTTAGGGCCACTTTTATCTTTCAAGTGTATTTTGTTAAAAAAATTCTAAAAAATAAAGTTTCCGATCAAGCAAATCCTCCTTAAGTATTGTACCTTTAAGGTCCGCTTGATATATTGATTGTTCATTCTTACAATAATTTCTTCTCCTTCTTGAGATTTATCCCATCCTTAAACCTTGTAGTAATCTGACCCCCAGCTTGGTAGACTATAGACCAGTGCCGCATTCTCGACTTCTTTTCGATTAGGTCGTATCTTACCGCAACCCATGCCCTGACTAGTCCCTTATGCATTACAAGTATTATCCCCTATTACTGTAATTACATTCAGTGATGTTTGTTATTCAAAATTTATTTTTCTCTAAATTTTTATGTTTTTCTAAATTGCGTATTAATAACTAATTTTGTTTTACTTACTTTAAATACTCTACCATTCTTCAAATTTTCAATAGTTCAAACTTACTACGCATATCCTATTTTTGTTTTATTTTCTCCTGTATTTTTCCGTATGAGTATTTTTAAGCTATTTTATAACTGCTTGATTTGTAGTTTTACTAATGTAGTTTCGGAGTTTAAGGCCTATCAGCCAATTTTTCACTATTGTTATTTGTTGTTATTCTATTCTTCTTTGTATTTTATATATATATAATTTATTACTATTAATTATTATGTCTTTGTTCTTACTTATGACTATTCTGTTTTAGCTGTTCTATTTCTTATGAGCAAATATTTGATTTTTATTTATTTTCTTTTGCGTAAATTATCATATAGTAATGTTTGACTTTCTAGCTGCTTCTCGCATAACTTTTATAGCTTATCATTTATTTTAATTTCGAGGACGAAATTTTGTAAGGGGGTATGATATAATACCCAGTTCCTTTCTACTTCTTACCCGTATTTAAATAAAATTTGATTTCATTTCCTAATAATTTTGTTCTATTTTTCCCTTTTTTCCTATACTCTCCTATTACACCTCCTAATTATTTAACCTAAACCCTAACCCACACCCTAGGCCCATCTCCTTCCTCTATTTCTTTTCTTCCTCACGTGGCCGGCCCGAAGCCCATGACCCAATAGTTCAATCTCTCTCTTTTCCCTCTTCCTTCTCCTTCCTTTCGCTCACCCATAGCCGCACCCCCACGACCGCATCATCCTTGCCCCAACGTCCCCACATTTCCCGCGGCCGTTTCCTTCGATCTCACCTCCTTCTTTAACCACTCTCTCCCCTCTCTAAATCTCTATATCTCTTAATCTCCTCCTCTCTCTCCTATTCTCAATAACTCACTCCATCTCTCCCCCCCTCAAACTTCAAAACCGAGCTCGCCTGAAACCGCCGGCCGACCACCTCACTTCCATCACCACCGATAAGAAGCTCCCTCACCTCCACTGCATACCATCCCTCCTCTCTGCCACCAACCACTACCCCTTCACAATTCCAAACGCCCACACCGACAACCCAAGCTCCATCCAAACCCTCACCGGCGACCTCCAAGCCCGGAACCACCGTGATAACCTCCTGCCACAGATGAGCTTCCCCTACACATTCACAGGCATCACAGAGACCTCCCTCGCCTGCATCATCCTCACCCAAGACCCCTCGCCGACAACACCACCGCCATCACCAATAACTCCACCGCCCGAGCAGCCGCCGCCAAGCTCCCACCTCGCCGGCCACCATCATTGTCGCCTCGTTGAGCCAAAGTCTCACTGCTGCCCGTAGTGCCCTAGCTCATACCCAAGTCATGCCCATCTCTGTGCCAGGACCGTGCCGCTTCATGCCCAGCACCATGCCACCCCGTGCCCGCTCCCGCACCAACACCGTGCCACCCCGTGCCCAGTCTAGTGCACACACCGTGCCCACTTCCGCACCAGCACCATATTCAGTAGCGTCCAGTACCGTGTCGAGCCGTACCACACCCGCACCCTGCACCGAGCCAAGACCGTGCCCAGTACTGTGTCATGCCCGCGTCATCACCACGTCCACTACCGTATCACGCCTGCATCGCCACCGCGTCCAGTACCGGGTCACCACGTATAGCGCAAGCGCCAAGCACCGTGTCCAGTATCGCGCCATCTCGTGTGTCGAGACGAATCCTGCATGTTGTGTCGCTTCTATATCAGCGACTGAAGGCAAGTGAACCCCTTTCACTTGTGAAATCATGCTATATACATAAATGTTAATTCAACATGATAAGTGATAATTATATAGGCGTAACAAGTGTTCGATACGAATACCGGACTTAAAACCTCAATGTTAGTAAACTTTTCCAAATCAATAGTTCATTTTTAGGATCGAAACGATTAAATTTCGCATATGAAACGACGTCCCCAGGATGCGTCGTAAAATCTGATTCCTGCCGTGCATGCTACATTGTAAAATTCATGTTAAATTGAATATGATTCGTAATGAAATGTTTCATGGCTCATATCGAAGCCAACAGATAAACCTATAGTATCATATAATTGATATCTAAATTTTAATAAGTTATGACAATAAAAATTGAGGAGATTCATGGCTCTGAACTGCAGTCCAGAGCAAGAATCTCTACCTTTGCTTGTTTTAGAACGCATGTTTCTCGCTATTGAAGTGCGCAAGTGTGTAGAACCATACATGAAAGCGTAGAGAATTGAATTATTTTTCTAATGGTACTGGTCTCTTTGCATTCCAGTATCGTTTGATATTTATAACACCTTTTAAACCGTCGATGTGTACTGCAATTCCATGCAGAGATGGAATGTATACCTTAACCTTAGACGGTGCATATCTCCATGCATACAGTGGATATTATTGATATGTCTGATGCGTTGGAAACATAATAGATAAATCTAAATATTATCTAACTGTAGCGTTGTCTAATTATGATCTCAACAGGAAGTAAACTGTGTTACAAAACAGACTTTCAGTTCAGGAATTGGATTTCCAGCAGAGAACCTTTAAAATGGAATGACCGTAACTCGCAAACCTGAAACCCGATTGACTCAAAACTAATTTTTCTGTATAGATAATTAAATATACCGCTTACTCCTTTTATATTGTTTTGCTCAATTCTGAACGTGTGATTTATAGTGAATTTTGCAAGTTGTATGACACTGGCTGCTATATTTTTATTCGTATCATAATTGATTGCATTCTTATCATATCATGTAGCGGTTATACCCTTATTGAATAGTGATTGTATACATTGATAGCCTGGTGACCGTGTTACATTACCAAATGACAAGTGTTAGTGATTGGATTGTGGCAAGTACGTTAGTGTAAAAGCGTGATTGAATAGTGGAAATGACACGTACCTGTACATAATCAGCGGAACCATTTAGTTATTGCATTGTCGACGCCTATAGGGCATATATAAGTGTAACTATAACTGGTATGGGACAGGTATGGAATAACTTATATTAGTATCTTAGGTAAGATATCGAGAACTATCCACACATCTTGGATACTAGTCGAGACATGCTTGATGGAGACCCTGTCTCTAATTCTCGCGTAGACTTGTCATGGAGCGACTAGTATTTAGATTCATGGTCGGTGTTTGATATAGACCGTAGGCGTTGGGGTAGTTTGAGTGCGAGTTCATTCAACGAAATCTCAGGAGTCTCATTGCCGGCATATTTCGTGATTTCATGATATTGCTACTGATCGTATTATTGGTTCTTACTGATCGTGATTCAGGACCATGTTTCCTTGCCCCTGGGGCTTACCCTTGGATTGGAAATACTCATGCGGTGGTTGACGCTCACATTTGGACTGACGATAGGTTTAGTGATATGGAACCTGCATTGATTACTGATTCGATACACATGCTTTACTGTTTACCTGTACCGGTTATTTCTTGCTCACGTCATTCCTTTATGATTACTGCTTCATGTTTATCATCATTGCACATATTATATATTTATATATATTGTTATTGTGTCGCTCTAACAATCTGAGTATGCATGCTTAGAGTGATAAGTGGACTTAGCTCGGATCAGGACCTTCCTTATCTCGAGGATATTGCGGACATCTAGATCAGCAACGTCAGCGCTATCACGCCCTTTGACCCTACCTGGTTAGTTTTACATCTATTTTGATAGAATTAGTGACTACCTTTCTCATTAGTTGTACTATAATTACTGATTACCACGTAATACTAGAAGCCGAAGTATGAATACGGCAGGATATTTTTTTGACCGTAGAAGTATGACTGGCCTTATCACCCCTTGTATTCCGTATTTTGGGAAGTAGGGCATGACAGTTTCTGGCCTTCCTTTTGAGATTTTGTCAATCCACTTTTAATTTTGATAGCGGTTTATAGTCGTCCTTTAGTTTCAACTTGTCCAACAGGATCAGGAATAGTAATTTCAGGAATGTTAGAAGAGCCAACCTGGCTATTGACCGATTTTTCAGTATTCTCTCGATCTTCAATTTCTGCTAATACACCTGATAAATATGAGTCCAGCCCTGTTAGGATGCTTATCGACTTACATCCTTCTTGAAAGACCTTGTTGTATTTTGCTTATAGCCAGTAGCTTACCAACTCTGGTCCCACCTTCTCCATTATCATCTACAAAGGCTTTAGGCATCCGATATCGAGCTCGCATCGTCCACCGTTTTAAAATATAGCGATCGGGAATTTTTGCTGCCCTTTTCTTATGCAAAATATTTAAAGCGTGTCTACATAATATACCCTCCATTTCAAATTTACCACAATCACATGCAACAATCACATCGTTGGAGTCCTCATATGTAACAACCCTCCATGAACTTTGATCGGGACACATTGGTCCAATAAGATACTTTGAAACATTCCCTTGTTTGCTAATTTTTTCATTGAAATAGAGTGCACCGTCCTTCAACTCACGCTGAAACATCTCAAAAATAACTTTCATTGAAATATGCAATTTGTTCCTCAGAGCGACGAGGTTTGATTGCTTTATCATATTGCAAAACAAACTGATTCAACTGAGTTTTCGCATTAACATACCCATCAAAGAAAGAATTTATGCTCTCGCTACATTGGTTTGTCGTCATATCTGCAAGGAAAACATCTTTGAAAAAGCAAGGAATCCAATGATGACGAGACTTATATTTTTCTTTCTATCTTTGTTCAGCTTCATACACACTATCACTTTGCTGCATTGTATGAAGCTCATGTTCAATATTTGTACCATAATCAATTTTTAGTTTGGTCATATGTTCCGCAATATGTTTGTCTAGATGCCACTAGCAATACCTATATCGAGTTTTAGGAAAGACTCTTTTATGGCACTGCAAATGGCAAGGTCTTGATCTGTGATAATTGATTTTGGCGCCCTTCCCCACATACAACTTAACCACTGTTGAAACAGCCAAACAAAAGTATTCTCTTTCTCATCTGCCAATAATACGCAACCGAACAGGGTGGATTGATTGCGGTGATTAACTCCTGTAAATGGAGCAAATGGAAGACTAAATTTGTTAGTCCGATATGTTACATCAAAAACAATACCTTCACTGAATTCTAAGTAAGCTGCTCGTGCTCTTCCATCCGCCCAAAAAATGCTTCTAAATGTATGATTATGATCCAACTCCAATGAAAAATAAAAATCTGGATCAAGTAACTTTTGTTTCTGAAAATGTTTAATAACTTCAACGCATTCTTGTCCTATGTTATTTTTTCTTTCCAGCCGCAGGATGTCATGACATTGTTGGCAGCAACGTAACTGTGTTTAGAAGCACTGAACTTGTTAATAGATTTTGCAATTTTGGAAGGTTTGAACCCTATATCATCTAAGTCATAAATCAAACTTTTTACAGGATCGGTAATCTGCTTATCGGAGCGATGCTTTAGTACTTTCGATGGACTGGTAAGCTTATGACCATTGTGGTGCTCAACAAACTGGCTAACTTTCTAACCCTTTGACCCATTACAAATTATCCTCATCTTCGCGAGGCAACCAGTCCGTGTAGCCCGACATTTTGAATTTTCATTTTTCTTATAACCCTCCTTGTTACATACAAAGGTTCTTCCAATACAATCCCTGGTGCTAGATTTATTTGTTGAATTTTTTCTGACTCCAAAACTCATCTTACGTGCATATGCATTATAATAATTGTAGGCATATCCATAAGTAGGGAACTCCATATCTATACGTGGAGTAATCAGATTTTCCTTATCAGTAGAATTTAGAGTATTGTCATTATCACCTTCATTTACTTGATCCAAAGCATCAGCATCTATATCAACATCATATGATTGAGATTCTGATTCAATTTTCATATCTTCGATGTTCATGTTCGAAAATATCTGATCGATAACCAAAAAAAGATATCACATTCAGTAAAATATAATTGAAAATATTTATTTAAAAGATAGAAAATATTAACAGCAATGAGAATTTCATATTCTAATAATTATGATCAATATTTGATAAGTAAGAAAATTCTATTTTGATTCAGCAATAGAAAACATCAGCCAGAAAGAGAAACAAATTTATTTGTTTATTTGTGGCCAGTAGGATTTTTCCATGTGGCAGATAGCTAATATTTTTTATTATCTAGAAAGCCGATAACCCGTTTTCTCGTACGCACGCTAGCATTTTGCACGTGCAATGCACGTTTTATTAATAAAATGTGTAATGCTTATACAAATCTGAATGAATTATGTAGTTTTATCCTATTTAGGGTCCAAAAAAAAATTCTTGAGCCTATGGATAAATATAAAATGGGAGGACTTTTGGTTTAAAATTATTTTGAATGTTAATAAGTGAAGAAAATACTCATTTTAATAACTTGGATCAAGAGTGTTCTAGAAGATATTATAATATGTTATTCGCCATACTTAAATAAAAGAATGTAGTTTTAAGTAAATAAAAGAATGTAGTTTTAAGTAAATAAAAGAAGTTGAAAATGATAAAATTAAAATAACTTTTAAAAGTTCTTTTTTGTCCTAAATTTGAGTATAATATAGATTGAATTTGGAATTCAAACTAATTTCTAGAAAGTTCTTTTTTGTCTCGAGTTTTAAAAAATGTGGAGTGAATTTGAAATTTAAATTAAAAAAACATTTAATTATTTAACTTCAGAACTTTCAACAAAATTACGTAATTTATAGGCTAGATGCAGCATGTGGCGAAGTGTTCTTAAAATAACAACTATTTTACACCATAAATTTTTTTTAGCTTGCAGGGGCTCGAAGACAAATTGAAATTACATCTTAAACAGTAACACCATTATACTTTTGTTGAATAATCGATATAGCATTAGAACAACTGAAACAGAATTTAATATCACCTAAATAGTGATGGACTTTTATTGAACGAAAACCTAAATGAAATGCAACTTTTATTGAACGAAAATCTCAGATCTGAGCAGCGGAGGAGCTCGTCATCTTCATTATCTTCATCTTCGATCTTATAGCCTTTGGGCTCGCCGTTTGGGAGGTGATTAGGGTAGGCTTTCTTCTCCTCCGCAAGGTGTTGGGTTCTATAGTACACGTCTTTTGGTAATTCTTTGTCTAGATATTCTATTAATTAAAGTTCTCAACATAAATTATATAAATTCTCTGTTGAATAATTATCCCAATTATGAACAAATAGATGATTATATAAATTCTCAACATAAATTATAAAAATTCTCTGCAAGTTAATTCCTTTTTTCTTTTGAAAAGTCATATTTAACTTAAGTAATTTGAATTATATTAAGAATGACTTCAAGCAATGGATTTGAAGATCAGCACATAGATGATATTTCACATGAGGTTCAGAACATGTACCAAATCGATATTACAAATGAAATGATGATCCCATAACCAACATCTAGATCAATACTAGAGCCGGAAGTAGGCATGGTATTTCATTCTGAAATAGAAGCTTATGAGTTTTATGACAAGTATGCTAAGGTAAAGGGATTTAGTGTTCGAAAGGGTTATCTTGATAGAAGAAAAGATGGAAGTATACAAAGTCGAACCTTGATGTGTAATAGAGAAGGAACTCGTGGAATTCATTCTAAATATATAACAAAGAAGGCACGTCCAATTGAAAGAACAAATTGTTTAGCACGCATAGAGTTTAAAGTGGATCGTGATGGTGTATAGAATGTCAGTAAGGTTATTAACAAGCATAATCATCAATTTGATAGTCCAAATAAAGTTTTTATGCTAAAATCACAGAGAATGATTGTGCCTGCTTAATGTAATTTGATAGAACAACATGATAAGGCTGGAATTGGTCCTTCTGAAGGTTTTGAATTTATAGAAGTCGGGTGCGAAGGTGCCGACAAAGTTGGTTTCCTATCAAAGGATTATTCTAACTACCTTTATGCAACAAGAATGAGAGATCTTGCTAATAAAGATGCACAATATTTATTAGAGATAGTAAAAGAGAAGCAGAAGGAGGATCCTGCATTCTTTTATGCATTACAGCTTGACAAGGAAGGTCAGATAGCTAACTTCTTTTGGGCAGATGGTCGATCGATTGCTGATTATAATTATTTTGGTGATATATTATCCTTTGATACTACATTTCAGACAAATAGATATGAATTGCCATTCGCACCGTTTCTTGGTATAAATCACCATAAGAAAACTGTGATATTTGGTGCGGCATTAATATTGGATAAAACTACTGAATCTTTTGTGTAGCTATTTAAGACATTTTTAATTGCAATGTCGGGAAAGCAGCCGAAGACTATCTTTACTGACCAATGTGCTGCAATGTCAAAAGCTATTAGTATGGTACTTCCAGATACATGTCACCGTCTTTGTTTATGGCATATATATCAGAATGCTGCAAAACATTTGGCACACGTCAATAGTAGTCATTCTGATTTTCATCATGAGTTTAACAAATGCATATATGAAGGTGGTTCCATTGAAGATTTTGAAAATAGATGGAAACAGATGATTACTCGGTATAGCCTTACCAAGCACTCTTGGTTAAATGATCTGTATGCACTTAAGAAGAGATAGGCATTGGTATTCTGTCGTGAGTCTTTTTGTGATACAATGACAACGACTCAACGTAGGGAAAGCATGAATAGACACTTCAAGAAATATTTCAATAGATGGTTATTTCTTTCAAAGTTTATTGAACAATATCAAAGAGCGTTAATTCGATTTCATAAGAAGGAACTTTACGAAAATTATAAATTCAGACAAACCGAACCGGTTTTATATTTTTATGACATGCCTATGTTGATTGAAGCAAGTAAGTCATATACAAGAATAATATATGCAGAGTTTGAGGAAGAGTTCAAGAGTCAACTTACATGTGTATGTAAGCTTATCAATGTTGATGGTTCAGTATGCACCTATAAAGTGTTTCCTCCAAAAGCTCGGATTTCTAGAATAGTTGAAATTAACACTATAGATGTTACAGTCAAGTGTAGTTGTATGAAGTTTGAGTCAATGGGAATTCTATGCATGCATGCACTCAAAGTTCTCAACTATAATAATGTTTTACATCTTCCAACTCAATATACATTGAAGAGGTGGACTAAATTTGCAAAGGATGGACCAATGGAGAATAGTCTACTTGTGGAATTAGATTCCGATGGCGAAGAAAGTCTTCAAACAAGATATAGAAGGCTTTGTCATAAATCAGTAAGTATTGCAATTAAAGGTGCAAATTCTAAAGAGGTGACTGAAATGTTGGACTAAGACCTTGAAATATTATCTTTGAGAATAGAGAAAATGTTACATTCATCCAGTAAAAAATTTGCCAGAGGAACAAATGAAAGTGTGGCTATCGATAAAAAGCAAACTAATTCGTTTGCTCCTGAAATAAGGGAATGTGCTATAAACAATCAAATTTCCATAAAGCCTTCTTCTGTTCGAAAGAAAGTAGGTATACGATATTCTGCTGGAAGAAAGAAGAGTACCCTTGAAAAGAAGCGAAGAAAAAATGTTGGTTCAACAAGCCAAAGAAATCATTGTTCTGCGCGTAACACATTTTCTTCATCACAATCAAGCAGCAGCACATTTCCTTCATCACAATCAAGCATATTGCCTTCTCGGGTAAAGTTTTATACATTTTTGTTGAAATATCATAGTTGTTTATTATTATATTTTTACTTTATTTAAACTTATAATAATATAGGAAGCAACTATGGAATCTTACTCGGTCTTCAACCTCTCAATAGGATCACAATGTTCAAATACTCCAAGTTTATGGAATACTCCTAGTCCAAAGGTTAATAAAAATTACAATCCTTTCATTTATTTTATTATGAAGATACTTTAATGCTAACTAATAGGCTTACGTAATTTTTTGGTATTCAACTTCAGGTTATTCCAAATATCCATATCCCACAACTTCCAAATATACAAGTATCTCAATCTCCTCTATCTCAGACCATAGAATGATACCTAATTATATTTCAATAAGTGCATTGTATACTTTTATTGATCAGTTTAATAATATATTTCTATATTTTGAACAATGTTAGTTTCAAGACATGTCAAATATAAATATGTCAGTGACTCCTATGTTCCATGTTAGTTCAGTCTTACCAGAACATCATTCTCCTAATCCAGATTTTGATAATCAGATAGGTGCCGTGTGTACATATATAAGCATTATTTTCTTTTAATTGTAATTATATATAATTGAGCTTATTTGGTTTCTTAGTTTTTGTGCCATGTTCACAGCTAAATGGTGTCCTCAGATGACAAATACTCAAGAAAGCAGGTTCTTGTAAAGAAGTAGTTTGGATTGGGAACCTAGCGCTCGACGACTTCAGGGGCAAAGCTGAATGCATGCCCTTTTGGGATTTGGTATCATTTCGTTGCTATGCTCCTATGTTTCATGTTAGTTCTTCTAAAGAAGCAGTATGGATTTGGTTTCATTTTGTTGTTGTATTTGAGTCACTGAAATGTCATGACCTTTTGGGATGCTTTATGTTTATGTATGTGTTGAACTTGTCTTTGATAGCCATGTATGTTTTGAACTTGTCTATGCTTGTAAGCTTTTGGCCTTAATGGCCATTCTATGTAACCATTAAAAACTGGTTAATGAATTATGGTGGCTAATTATCCACCTTTTCTTTCCATCCAAAAGCAAATTAAATAGTTGTTTATTACCATATGAAACTTATAGATACACCTTGCTCTAATCTTAGCTGCAGCGTTTATGCTTGGTGTTGTCATGGTTGAGAGGGTCAGAGAAATCTGTTGCGTCTTCGGCTTTTTAAATATGGTTTTTGAAGTTTTTCATTTTCGGTTTTTGGGTTCAAAGGCAAATCTTGTACTCTTGATAATAGCATATGATATTGAGCTATCTATCATAAAAAAAATTCTGTTTACCTCTGAGGTAGCAAATACAACAATAGAAGCAAATGGAAAGGCATAGTTCAGAGGTAGCAAATACAGCAATAGAAGCAAATGGAAAGGCATAGTTCATCAGTTAATTGCCCATGATTCATATTGTCCTGTAGGTTTTTCACGAGAAAGATTACGGGCAAAAAATAAAATAAAATAAAAGCGAGATACGGTTTATCTCAATACCAAACTAATTTCATAAGCTTGAAACAAATATACCGCATGTTTAAATAAATTTGCAGGTTGTGCAACAAGGCTACCAGCAACACAAATCATGAAAGGGATGTACTAAGTGCACTTTCAAACCGAGGCAGTGATAGATATTTATAATGAAAAAAGTACACTTCGTATTGGTTCAGTCACTCCAATCTCCATATAATTTACATACCAATGAGAAGTTTTAACATTTACATTATAAAGTTGGAAGGGTTGTTGATGAAAGCAATGTTGGCATCCCAATCACGGTTCTGATGTGCCACTCTGATAGCTAATCAAGATCTTTCAGAGCACCAAATAAGGAAATAAATAGAAGGGCTGTCAGAGTTGTTCGACGAGTAAATTATAAGAAGATAGCAATATAATCACAAGCATGCAATACATATGGTATACAATGTTATGCCCCTAGTGTACTATAGAAGGTAAAGGATAATAAAATACCTGCCATTGTTGGTCGAGAAACATCGAGGCATAACTTATCAACGTCATACAAAAGATCCTTATATAAATTTGACTTCTCAAGTGTGATATCTCTTTCTACCAATGCTAACTCGAACTGAACCTTGAGGGCATGATTCTCCTTAGATAAGTTGGAAAAGTCAGGTTCAAAAGTGACTGCTTTACTACTGCTACAAGCCTCCTAGAACGCAAAATTGCTCATTATATAGGCATTAACATACTCTTACCATATACTACTAACAATTATATCCTTACATTTCGAAAATCCTCATTATAAGCCTTCGTGCTTCTTCTAGTGAATCATATCTGTGATGCACACAACCACTAAATTTATTAACTTGTTCTTTGCATTCTGACCATGTTGTGTATATTCCCACCTTTCGGCCTTTGAATACTACATAATATTTTGGCATTTTATCTATCAAAAACAGGATACAAAGACATATCAAATTTTTAGCATGTTCAAGCATAAAATTGAAGACGTATGATTCTAAACTTCATGCTTAAAGCAGTGGGACTGCACAAAAGCTAAAGTGATGAGAAGCTGATGAGAAGCTTAAAATGTTGAAAGAAGAGAAGCTTGAAATATTTTCTTAATGGTGAACAGTAAAACTAATTTTTCATGGTGAACAACTAGCATAAACATGAAGGGCCATCAACTAACAAACAAATATCTAAAATCAGCCAAGAAATTATTTGAATATATTCTTTAAATAAGGATAAATATATCATGACATAATCCAAAGAAGACATCTCCGTCATATCTTAATTTAACTCTTCAATGCAAATTGGCACCAAAAACAACAACATCAACAACTCCTACAGGTTAGAACTAAATGAGACTCAAACAAAGAATTTATGTTGATTGTTAATAACTGAGATAATTTTTCGACAATAGATAGAAATTAATGCCATGTAAATAACTTATAAGATTATTATTGTTTAAATAAGCATCATCGATAGTCCAAAATACTATAGTCTAATTTACATATTACATGGCCATATTTCACTGATGCAAAAAAAATCTAATCTGCATCTTTTGTAAAGAATTACCAAAAGATGTGTACTGTAGAACCCAACACCTTGTGGAAGAGAAGAAAGCCTGCCCTAATCACCTCCCAAACGGTGAGCCCAAAGGCTATAAGATCGAAGATGAAGACAATGAAGACGACGAGCTCCTCCGCTGCTCAGATCTGAGATCGATCGAGTTGATCACCGTGCTCCTTCGCTGTTCAGCGGCGACGGCGAGCCCAAAGACGATGAGATCGAAGACGAAAGGACACGCAAGGGTTTGGGTATTTTTTCACCGGAGAGACTTGAAGAGAGAGAGAGGAAAGGGAAGAAGGCTTTGGGGCGGTTTTCAAGGAAGCAAAGCAGGGATGATATTTCTTTAGGATTCGTGATTAGGCTTTACATGTGGCCAACATCCAACAGGTTTCCAGAGATTTTTCCCTCAAAGGCCTTGCAGATGAGATTTTTCCATCAAAATGGGTGCAACAAATGTTGCAAGACTTGAACATAAAGAATAAATAGAAAGATTAGCAAAGTTGGTTTACCATTTTCAAAGGATATCTTATTTGAAGATATCTCTGGAAGATGGTTGGAGATCTGAAAAAAATGACCATAAATTGCCATATGAATTTTCTTTAATATTATTAAGAAAGTGTTTATTCTCTGTAGGACGAACAAAAGAAGATTAGAAATCAATTTCTATGAATTGGATGATTAGGCACGGTTTAGCTTAAAGTTATATCTTGAGGTATATAATCATTTGCCATGAACAAGAATGAGGAGGCTTTATTTTAATTAATTGTTGCAGATGTATTTGTTGAAATAGCATTCAAGTTATGCTTACATATATAATTGAAGTATAAAACCAACTCCTGCAACTTATTTCTCACCATATATATGTAATATTGTTTTAAAATGGTTCTCATGGTCAAATGAGTGCATGAAATTGGTTGGTTAGATCATTGGAACTTTCCAAATCTATCAAATTGCTTTCGTCTCCCTCTCTTTTTACTTTTATACACAAAGGAAAAATTATGGTCTTCATGCTTGCCGGCAGTGGTAGTAACCTTTCTTTTTTGACGATAAAAGAGTTGGGCAAAAGCCTGTCTCACTAAACTATATTAAAACCGAACCAAGTACTTGGAGTTTACAAAATACGTCATGATTCAGTGGAACAAAATAGCTACTAAATAAGGAAACAAGATCATAATGAAGTCACAACCAAACATACCAACACAGAAACACAGAAATATCATTCTTATTTAAACCCAACCTAACAAAAGTACCCCACAACCTCCACAAATATTTGACCGCTTATGCTTGTCTGATGATGTCAATCTTCTTAACTTGGTGCCAGCTTCATGATATGAGGGTCTGCGCTGAACGTAGAATGTTTTTCATCTAAAACTTTTCATGATATCGAATCTCTAGGATAACTTATTTTTTCCTCTTTACGAGACGTTTTATGGTGACACTGTATTTCAAACGCCATCCCTTCACACATAAAAAACCGTTGCGGTCTTGATATTAGTGGAAAACGACGAAGAATTTTCATGGACACATCATTCGAATGAGAGTCTTTCTCATGCTTGAATCGACTGATCCCGTACATGGGGCAGTTTCTGAGTGTGGTATGTTCTTTCCAGAACAAAACACAATCATTCCCACATGCATGGTTCTTGTCACACTTTAGGCCGATATTTGTGATTATCTTTTGCGCCTCGTACTAGTTCGTTGGCACTTCATTTCTGTCGGGAAAAACATCATTCAGCAATGCTAGGATATCGGTGAAAAACTGGTTACCCTATCTGTTTTTGCGCTTGATCTGAAAGAGGCGTACGAAAAAATACAGTTTTGAAAACCCTTTGTAATTTAGATATAGCGGGATTCTTAAATCAGCCTTGTACTTCTGCAATAACGAGGGTCATGTGTATTCCGTGTCATCAGAAAGTCCCACGGCATTTATAAGCCCATCCATATCAGCGATCGACGTGAATACAGAATTATCTTCTTCGATGGTTTCGTCTTCTTCAAACTGTCATTCATCTTCCACCTCTTCTTCTACTATCCCTTCCACTCTTCGGTCAATGAATTCGTTTCTCGTCTCTTGCACCTATGCCCCATCTTCCGTTACAACGACTTCTTCTTCTCCGTGAAGTTCCCACATAATGTAATCTCTAGTGAAACTGTCTCTCACAATGTGTAACTCAACTTCTATCTTCTTGAGCAATCGTTTGTTCATACACATAGAACAAGGACAATAGATTTCTTACTATTTTGATAACCTGAGACGTGTGTAGGCAAAATCGGTGAAAAAGTAAACGCCGTTAAGGAAAAAATCATTGGTTCTCGAGAGAGTATTGACGTACATCCAACTCTTTTTGTGGAGGTAGGGAAATGCCATATTGGAACAATTCGGATGAAACAAGATTCCTATAGACAAGAGTCATGGAATTAAGATTTCTTGACAAATAAACGATAGACAGATACTAAGAAACGTTAGTGTTAGGTTTAATTGATGATTTGGTTAAATTTAGTTTCAATTGATAAATTAGCTATAAAGATTATCAGGGACCGAGAGCAAACGCTCATAACTCGGGAGTTGGATTCTTCTTCTAAGAAAGATGATATTGATATTAACGGTTCTATATTGGATGTCGAGAATAACAGCCTATTAAGTGTAACAACCGTAATTTTCCTATACAAATTTTTGCACAATTTTTTTTCAAAATTGTTTAAAAGGGGTATTTATTGCTTGAGCATAAGATAAGTAATTAATTAGCAATTTAATTACAAGAAGGGGCTTGTGGCTCATTGGTAATACCTTGCATTGCTGAACCAAGTCACCAGAGTTCAAATCCCATACCCCACATTATTTTTAATATTGTTTTATTTTGAGTTTTTTTAGAATACCAACAGTCAACACGTATTAACTCCCAAAAAACCCCCACCACACCCCCATAAAGTAAATATACCAGTGAGAAAGTGAAACGACGACACGGCCCTCGACCTCTTAACTCGTCCCGACTCGGCCGAGTCGGTCGGCTGACCGGCCGACTCGAGGCGGCTCCGCCGGCCGGACTTGGCCGGACGGCCGAGTCCCCAACACCAAAGTTGGGGCTCTTCGTCTCCCCTACCCCCCTGCACACTTCATTTTCCCAGATCGGTTCCAGAGACTTTTGAAATCCCCATTTACTCCATTTTTTAATGAATTTTAATATATTTTTACATTTTTTTTTCAATTTAAACTCTTCATCTACCCTAACCCTAGCCTAACCCTATAAATAGCACCCCTACACTCTACCCCCTCACCCCAAAACTCTGAGCCAACTCTCAAGAAATCTTAAGAAACCCCAGTGTGCAATTGAAGTGAGCGAAAGGCGAAGCTCCGGCGGATTTTCCGGCGACAACCGTAGGAACTCCTGGTGACGAAACAATGCACCGTCGACTCCTCTCGTCTCCCTTCCTCTCTTTTAAAGTCCTAAACCCATAAGTCCCAATTTCTCTCCTTTACTCTTTTCTAAAAAATACGAACTTCCAAAACCCGACGGAATCGGAACAAATCCGATTTCCTATTTGGTTTCTTCCTAAAACTTCACTTTTCTTTAATACAATTATGCTAAAACCAATTCATGTTGACTATTAAACACTAACTAATCATACTGAACAAGTTCTATATCAAAAGTAATTGCTATTTCCATTTTACCGTATTTTTTCATTAAAATACCATATAGTTTCTTTTCTACATTTAAACTATCAAAACCCTTACTATACCTTTAAGTAGATCACGAGATAATGACCTACCTCCTCACACACTTATATGCAACATAGCACAATACCCTCGGGAACATAGAATACGGGAAAACGACACATTTTCATTTAAATACCTTTTAATAATAAAACCATTTTCTAAACGATTTAGTATTTATACAAATCATTGCAAAGTGCCGCTACAACCCATTAGGGGAACCCGTTCCGGATGGTGCGGATTATCGCACATCCTCGGGCTTAGTAGTGCGAGATGCAAACCTCCGTAAGGAGCATTCGGTCTTGAAAGATTTAAAATACGAAAATCTAAAAAAAAAGAGATTTCTAGAAATATTATATATATTAAAAAATTATTTTCGTATAAATATATGTATATATATCCTTAAAATATCTATTTTGTAATAATATAAATATTCTACCTTTTTCTAAAAATATCAAAAGAATCATTTTACACTAAAATACCATGAATTCCCTACAAATCAATATTACAAATTAATATCTTTATTTATGAAATTAGGATATTTTCACTAGAAATATCACAATATAAAATCTACATTCATTAAAAGTCTAAAGACGATTAATAAATACTTGGGGTGTATTTTGAAAAGTATATAAAAATATTTTTACATAAAACCCCCTCAAGTTCTATAAATTACCCTAAGGACCCTAGTAAACATAGGTTTAAGCGGGACCGGTCTCTTGAGCCTCAGGGAGCCGGAGATATGGGTGCTTGCCTATCTAAGGTAGACAACTTAACAATAGTGTTATCAATACGGTTCGTCTTTGAAAAAGACACAAATCCTGCCGCCCATGTGCAGCGGTTACCGATGACATCAAAACAATCAGGACTTCAATTTAATTTTCTAATTGTCTGACTCAGAGTGAGTCTCATTATAATCTGACTTGAATATGATTCAAGTACAATCTACAATCTACAATCTACAATATTACAATTCAATATGAATCCATGAATCCATATATTCAATTTGTTCAAACTATTCAATCTGTATTGACTGAACCGAACCATGGATATACTTCCATTTACATGATTCTCCAGTTACATCCATTTACATGATTCTCCAGTTACATACGTTTACTGATATCATGGTTTCGGTCAGTCATCCAATTATACAATCTATACAGTTACAATACAAGACAAACAATACAATCAAAACACTATGGGGTTTAAGGGGTAGATTGGTACGGAAGGTGTTAGAAGTGGCACGAGACAGTAAGATTAAGACACATAATCTATATTCCGTTGCTGTTGTACCGTGGCCCAACGGTTCCTTGTACATTCCGTTTGCCCTGGTCTCTAGCATATAGGGACCCCTCTCGTATACACTAGCATTCTTCTGTACCAAGCTACAAACAACAGCGTTAACACAATATTATAACAATATAAAACAACTTTAAAAGATACCTTCTTACTCTGTCTATTCTATTTCTCCCTTATCTTTGGGACTTACCAAGCGATCTATTCGCTGACGACATTCTCCTTGTTTCTTCTTTGAATGTCGTCAGGTGATCTGGACACGTCAGAGATCGAGCCCACTGCTTAAAACTTGGACCGATTCAATGAAGACCCCAAGCTCTAGTTCATTGTACACATTCCATTCAGTACTTTTCAGTTCTGTTATACCATTGTTTAGGCATTGCTTTTTATCAGTTGTATTTACTTTCTATGTATTGTACATAAAGAATGTGAATAAATAAAGTTGCTGTTTTGATTATATCTTGTCTCTTGTGCATTTACTTTTATATTTCTTAGTTACGCTTAGCGTATTTACTTCACAGCAAATACGTAGCGGCCCAGTCACGTCCTCTGCCCGTATACTGGGAAGCGGGGCGTGACAGGTTTTGTTGGTGGCCCATGCAGGTTAGAGCTGTATGGAACACTACCATGCAGTTCTGTTCTGCGTGAACAACCTAAGGAATATAACACAAGAACCAGCAACTAAAACATTCTTTACAATTCATACCTCTTGAATCTTATCATTTCATAAACTTTGAATCTGTCTTAACCCAAATTTCCCTCATCTCTTTTACAATCTTACCAAAAGCTTCGTATTTTTTCATTTCTTCACACATTTTTCATACACTATCAAGTACCTCAGTCACCAAACTTTCTTTGAATCTACTACACTTTCCTTTTACAAATTTCGAGGACGAAATTTTTATAAGGAGGGTAGAATGTAACAACCCTAATTTTCCTATACAAATTTTTGCACAATTTTTTTTTCAAAATTGTTTAAAAGGGGTATTTATTGCCTGAGCACAAGATAAGTAATTAATTAGCAATTTAATTACAAGAAGGAGCTTGTGGCTCATTGGTAATACCTTGCACTGCTGAACCAAGCCACCATAGTTCAAATCGCATACCCCACATTATTTTTAATATTGTTTTATTTTGAGTTTTTTTAGAATACCAACAGTCAACACGTGTTAACTCCCAAAAACTCCATTACACCCCATAAAGTAAATATACCAGTGAGAAGGTGGAACGACGACAGGGCCCCAGACCACTTGACTCGGCCCGACTCGGGCCGGGGCCGCCGGCTGGACTCGGCCGGACGGCCGAGTCCCCGACACCAAAGTTAGGGCTCTTCCTCTCCCCTACCCCCCTGCACACTTCATTTTTCCATATCGGTTCTAGAGACTTTTGAAATCCCTATTTACTCCATTTTTTAATGAATTTTAATATATTTTTACATTTTTTTCAATTTAAACTCTTCATCTACCCTAACCCTAGCCTAACCTTATAAATATCACCCCTACACTCTACCCCCTCACCACTAAACTCTGATCCAACTCTCAAGAAATCTCTAGAAACTCTAGTGTGCAATCGAAGTGAGCGAAAGGCGAAGCTCCGGCGGATTTTTCGGCGACAACCGTAGGAACTCCCGGCAACGAAACGACGCACCGTCGACTCCTCTCGTCTCCCTTATTTCCCCCAATCAGAGCAAAAATATATTTGAAAATTGAATTTCAAAAAATTGAAGCAAACGCTTCAGATCAAGCGCTAGGCGCGCTGCGCGCCACGTGTCAAACACTGATGCGCTAGCGCCAGGTGCGCTGCGCCCTAGGCAGTGCACCATATGTGTGCTAGTGCTGGGTGCGCTGCGCGCCATGTGTCAAACACGGGTGCGCTAGCACAGGCTGCGCTGCTCTCTGAGCAGCGCACCACGTGCAAAGCACGGGTGCACCAGCGCTGGAATTATGAAATTCCTCATCGTTAGATCAAAAGATCTAATAGTAATGATAAATCATTAATTAATCAGAATTAAAATTCTGTTATGGAAATATTTTCCAATCTTGTTAAAAACAAGAAGATTGCCTTCTGTAAAACAGAAGCCCTAAGATCAAAGATCCAACGGTGAGAAATATCCCCAAATCAATCAGAGAAAGATCACTTTAACTGATTCAACAAATCAACTTGCCCTATATAAAGGCCCCAAGACTTCAAGTCTGATATAGAGAAACCCCCCTATAAACTTTGAGAAAACTCAAAAGACAGAGAGCAAGCTCTTGAAAAAAGGTTTTTTATTCAAGGTAAAGATCATGAACGATGAACACAGAGATGAAATCATCTCATAAAACGAAGAATTATCTTCTTAAAAGATCATAGATCTACAAAGACCAAGGTCTTTCATAAAAAAAGATCAAAAGATCTCATCACATAATAAAAGAAGAACATATTCTTCATACAGATCATTGATCTATATAGGCAAGCCTTTCAAAAATAAGAACCGTTGTTCTTGAATCTTGAGACAAAGTCTCTTCTGAAAAGAACATAAATTTGTTCCCGGATCATAAAATTTATCAACATGCGCTTTGCGCTATTAAAATACGCATTGCGCTCTTGAATAACGCTTCTGCGCTCTCTGGACCGGTACTCAGCACCAAAATGTGTCATGTGTCAACCACGTATGCAATTTGCGCTTTTGAAATAGCGCACTGCGCTCATGGGCTGGCGCTCAGTGCCAAGCGTGCCACGTGTCACTCAAGTGTACGCCACTAAATTAATAGCGCAATGTGCTCATGGACTAGCGCTTAGCGCTTATAAACTGGCACGATGCGCCCATCATCTGGCGCTTAGCGCCAAGCGCGACACGTGTCCTTCTCGTGTGCGCTACTTGGCAGAAGCGCACTGCGCTTTTTAACTGGCGCAAAACGCCTGGCGTGCCACGTGTTGCGCTGACAGAACATAAATTGTTCTGATGAATGCTCTGCATTCAATACAACACAAAAAAGTGTCAAGATCTAATGCTCAGCATTATTAAAAGGGCCAAGCCCAAATAAAGGCTCAATAGCCAGAATATAAATGTTTAAATATTTATTGGACTTAGCCCAAGATTGGCCATAAGTCCTCAACTCATATTTAATTGAGCCCATCTGCTCATGAATATTTAACAGATCTTAGTCCTAAATTAGCCTACAGATCTTTCAACCAACTCACACCGATTCGAGGGTATATCTCTTTACTCCTCTGATATCTGTTGTTGTAATCCTTCAACGTCTTCAGAGAGGTGACGGGTCCCGACAACCATACATTTCATAGACTATGACGTCTTTAAACTGGACTATAGGGTCCTTAAACTCACGGACTACGATGTCCTTAACCTGGACTGTGGGGTCCTTAAACTCACGGACTACGATGTCCTTAACCTGGACTGTGGGGTCCTTAAACTCACGGACTACAATGTCCTTAACCTGGACTGTAGGGTCCTTAAACTCACGGACTACGATGTCCTTAACCTGGACTGTGGGGTCCTTAAGCCCACGGACTACGATGTCCTTAACCTGGACTGTGGGGTCCTTAAGCCCATGGACTATGATGTCCTTAACCTTAGACTGTGGGGTCCTTAATCCTATGGACTACGATGTCCTTAACCTGGACTGTGGGGTCCTTAAACTCACGGACTATGATGTCCTTAACCTTGGACCACCATGTCCTTAAATTGGTAATCGACCGCAATGTCCCTAAACTAAACAATAGAGCCCAATTGCTCTCTTGTTGGATCTAAATGATCCTGTTAAGTTGATCTTAGTCTAAAAATTAGACTAACGTATCCTTAACATACGTTTAAGTTGATCTTAGTCTCAAATGAGGCTAACGTATTCTTAAACCCAAACCCCAAACCCAAATCTAAGAAGATACGGATTTGGACTAATCCACGCTCTACGGGCGACAACATAAATTAGTCTCCGTATACAATCCACGGGCAACCAAAAACAAAACAAATACACACGACACGAAGTGACCATCTGGAGAAGGAGAAAGTTGCTATCGTGATGCGGTAGCGTAATTAACTGCAGGGGCTTGTGCCTGCAGGGAAGAGCGTCCCTACAATCAAAAAACCCCTCAAACGAGTTGGAATCTGACGAAGTCTGCTACATCGACCGCATCCGTTTAAACCTTCGATGCATGGTGCCATAAATCAACTTAGCATCTTCAGAGAGGTGGATGGATAGCACTAATTAGCATCTGCCCCGAAACACAGGCGAGACGTTTATCGCGTCTCTCCGTGTTTCCGCGGGGAACAAATTCTGGCACGCCCGGTGGGACCTTTTCCTCTTTCCACTCCACATTTCGTGTGTCGTGTTCGCGAACGAATAACGGTTTGATATGGTTGCCCTTGGGTTCGAGGTACTAAGATTTGGTGTCTTGCTCTGTGCAGAAAACAGAAGATCAATGGCTTCAAACTGCACTAACTGCAACTGCAACTCTCGCTCCGTCCCGTCCAGAGGAGTGACTTATGGGCCCCAAGCGGCCTCCATCTTCGCTATGCCGGTGGAACAGGTGACTCAGGCCACCACTGGGCTATTCTTCAGGACTATGCTCCCACCAATGAGCTTCAATGCCCCAATGTCGTCACAAAAAGCTCCAAAGAAATCGGTCTTTGATCGGCTTACAACTACCACGGCCCCTCTCAATGGGTCGCCCAAGTCCAATGCCTCAGTTTTCAGCAAACTGGGCCAAAGCTCAAGTGGGCCCATGAAGAAGCCCGCGATACCTGAAGCGGCCATCTCGAAGCGGATAGCCATTCCTGCTCCTAAAGTCATCAAGGCAGCTTCCCCTGCTAAAGGGTCGGTCTTCACAAGACTGTCCGTTTCAGCTCCTACTCCATGTGAAGTCACGAAGGCTGCTTCCCCTGTTCGAAAGTCGGCCTTCGCAAGATTAACTATCCCCTCTCAACGGACATCAGTCTTCGACCGGCTAGCGCCAATAACAACCTCTCCTCAAAACAGGGGGCATGAAAAAGCCATCCTCAAAGCCGAACCAACACCATCTGTGTGACATGCTCACCGTCGTCACTGGCGCCGAGTACGAAAGGCTAGGGGCAGCTCTCCGTCTGGATTTACTCCACCAGCTCCAACGGTGGAGATCGATGCTGCTGTTCCAACCGGGAACAACTTTGAATTGCTGAACAAGGTGCGCAAGAACTCTCCTACCGCCGTACTGAAAAGATCTCCTCCACCCATGGAGAATGTTACAGAAACGAAGCCGGAGCGGTCCCCTCAGCGGCTGTCCTCCAAAATTTACAAGGTCTGGCGACAGATTTAGGACTCAGTAATCGATCAAGATTACTCTCGCCGACAGAAAAAGGTGAAGGTTCAGCAGGAAGAGAACCGTCCTGTCAAGCCACAAAGGACGACAACTACCTGGGTGCCCACTGCAACGGCTCCCTCAACGTCAACTGCTCAAAAGAGAAGGAGGCCAGAGAAAGCCCTTGTGACTACGGCAGTCCACAAAAACGCCGAGCCCAAACGCCCCAAGTCTGGGTGTATAATGGTGCATACTGTTTATATGGCCTCCGGAAAGGAGGAAAGCCGCGCTTCGACGGGTCACCGACCGCTCACCCGATCCATGACAAAAGCCTAGGAGCAGCAACAGAAGTTTCAGGAAATGCTAACGCAAATAGCCGCACTTACCGGGCCAAAAGAAAGCCCGGAGGCGTCATCAGAGCAGCGTCATGAACAAGAAACCGATGCTGACTTCCTCCACAGAGTCCTCAAAAAGAAGGACAGAGAAGCCGCAGAACAAGCAGCTAATATAAAACAAATGGTGCTTCTCTTCCAAGACATGGTCGGGATGATGTTACAACCAGAACCTCCAGCTGAAGACCCTCCGATCATCATTGAAGACGACAGAGGGGAGACATCGAACCCTCCTCCGGCTCTTTCAGCAGCCAAAGAGGAAACCATTTCTAAGGCCACTCTGGATGACTATATTGCTCAGCAAATACAAGCTCACCAGGCGAATGAAGCGGCCGGCCAAGTCGTTAAAACTGGACGACCATATCCAGGCTGGTATGATCAAATAAAGTATCTGCCGGGATATACGATCCTTAAATTCCATGTGTACAAGGGGACAGGCAATCCCCATCAACATGTCGCTCAGTTCAGGGCTCTTTGCGGCAACACCGAGGGTGATGATAAACTTTTGCTCCGTCAATTCGTCGGCAGCTTGTCGGAGATAGCATTCGAATGGTTCTCTGAACTCCCGAACGACTCTGTCAAGACATTTGCGGAGATGGAGCTGTTATTTACGCAAAGATTCGCAAGCGCTAGCGAGCATACCCCGATTACCGCATTAATTAACGCCAGGGTGAAGCCAGGCGAAACTTGGGTTCAATACACAATACGATGGCGGAATTTGTGGTCGAAATGTGAACAGCGCATCGAAGAAGCGCCGGCGGTGGGCATGTTCGTGGGCACTCTGGACCCTCATGCAACCATTTCCCAATTCATGATGTTCTTCAAGCTGACCACGTTCCAAGTCTTGATCGACAAACTGGCCCAAATGGACCAGATGGGTCATAGACCGTCTCCTCCAAAACCAGAGCCGCGGAACGAGAAGGGAAAGGGGAAAGCGACCGTCGTCGCTAATGCTTAACAGCAGCACAGTGGTCTAAGACCAGTTGATCGCCAAAATAATTGAACTCGATCTCTTGAAGATAAAATGAGACGCCCTTACTCGTTCCCTCGAAACAAGACGAAGAGGTTATTCGAGTTTGCACTGCGCAACAGGCTCATCAATCTGCTGGAGCCAAGATGCCCAGTGCAACCAGACGACATTAGCAATCCTAACTATTGCCCTTATCACTGAATGTTGGATCATCCGATCGAGGATTGTTACATCTTCAAAAGCCGGATAGAAGATCAGTACTAGCAGGGCAAATTCGTATTATCCGAGAATTGGAAGGTGAACCCGCCTCGGCCACTCACTCCCAAGAAGACGGATACGTCGGGGGCATCATGCTCTTTCGTAGAAGAAGTTCCATGGGAGGTCGCTCTTTCAGCCAAGACGAAAAGAATGCTGAAAGATCTCCAAACATGCCCGGTGATTAGGTGGAAGAATCCACTGGAACCTGAGATCATCGAGGGGATGCTAAAGCCGTGCCCAACTCCAAAGATCGGTGGTGATAGCCAAAGCACTCACACACAGCCGTCGAAATCTTCAAAGAAGAAGAAAAAAATCCAAGAAGCCCGTGAAGCCTGGTGACAAGCGCACGGACCTGCAAAAGAAGATTGACGCGCTGGAAGAATATAACCAGAAGGCACGGACTCCAGTCACACTCTAAGAGTTTCTCAGCCACGTCCTTGAGAACGGAGATGATGACAATGGAGAAGACTCGTCGAATGAATCTGAAGATTATGTAGCAAGTTGCCATGTGATCTCTCACTCGTCGATAAACGATGAAGAGGCTCCTTGCACTGAGAAACTGGTGGCAAATCCTAAACCAGAACTTCTAGAGCCGAGGACAAAAAATGAAGCCGAATACGAAGCTTTGATAACAGGCCTCGAGATCGCCATCGACATGGGAATTGAAAACCTTCTCATATACGGAGACTCCCAACTGGTCGTTATTCAAGTAAATGGTGACTATCAGACGTGCAAGCCTGAGTTGGTGAATACGGTGAGAGAGTACAGCGACTGTTGACTCAAATTCCTTCCTACACCTTGGAGAGCATACCGCGTGCGAAAAATAGCAAAGCGGATGCATTAGCCAAACTCGCTAAAGATCTGGCCGACGAGAACCTCGATGACGTAAGGATCGTTGTGCAAAGCCGTCGGGTTCTCGCACCGGCAGAAATATCTCCGGAGTCATCCGAAGAAAAGGGAGCGATCGAGCAAGCGACTCTACAAATAAAAGACCAGGAAAAGGCAAAGGATTGGGGGAAGTCTTTATAGACTACTTCAAATCCCGTCGAACACCTGAAGATGCGTCCTCAAGATATCAGCTTATGAAACGAGCTCTGTCTTTTGCTTTCTTCAATAATACCCTGTATAAGAGATCATTTGATTCTCTATGGCTAAGATGCCTGGGACCTGAAGAGGCAAAGAGAGTCATCCAAGAAACTCATGACGGAATCTGTGGTTCTCACGAAGCCGGCCCGAAGATGAAGCTGAAGATTAAAAGGATGGGCTACTATTGGCCCACGATGATTCAGGACTGCCTGGAATATGCGAAGCAGTGTCACTCGTGCCAGATTCACGGGGACTTTATCCATCAGCATCTGTTCATAACATAATATTGCATTTTGTATTCCCCATTCTTATGCATTTAAGAATAAAAACAGGTGCTTTTGACCCATGTCTGCTACATGTTACAGGTTACAGGTTCTTGGCGCGAAAACAGTAAAAAAGACAAAAGACGACACAAAAAGAGACTTTTGACCAACAAATAGGAGGATCTTAGTCAAGCCTAAAAACGAAGAATAGTTCTCAATCAATAAGGCAACTCAAGGTCCAAATAGTCATGGCAAACGGTTAAAGGATCGGTACAAGTGTTCACTAAAGTTCTGGAATCACTGCAGAAACCCAAATGGAAAAAGAAATAAAGAAACAAGAAGCCCAGAAGAACCAAACCAAGCCCAAGAAAAATCATGAGCTGAACTCATCAAAGGGCCACGGATCCGCGGCCCAAGCGTGCCCATGCCGCGGATCCGCGGCCGTCCTATGCACGTGCTTCGAGAAAATTTTACCAAAATTCTGTGACGGCTCTGAAAAGATTTTCTAGGGGTATATTTGTAACTTTAGACATGCGGTGCAATTGTAAACCTAGGGTTTCTATGTCCTATAAATAGAACCCAAGACCTTGTATTTTCTTATGTCTCTACTCATGAATAAAATTCTGTTTTCTTGAAGTTAGAGCGCATCAAAAGTAAGTAGGTTATTTTCCTTGCAGTAGTTGTAGTTTTTCATATCTGCTCTTATTTTTCTCGCCTTAGTTTAATTTATTTTAGCTTTTATTAATTTGCAATCGATGTTTTCTCTCTTTAATAAACTCATGTCTTCTTTCATCCCCTCAATGAGCGAGTAGTTTCCTCGCTTGTTAGGGTTAGAAATAGGGAAGGATTTGAGAGACGAAGGTCTCTCATCTCTTTTCATTGCCAACTTTTATGAACATTAGAACTCCATGCATACCTTTTTACTCCGCTCCCTACGACACTTTTACCCTCAAGGTAACGGTGAATTCCGTAGCCTAAAGGCCCGGATTTTAAGGTTTTCCATGGAGGTTAGGGTAAAGATTAATAAAGGAAGGACAAGGATCTAGAGGAAGAATCAATCATCCCAATCATCCTAATCCCCTTTATAAATATTTACCATAACACTAATATGATATCTTTAATAAATGGCAATGGAAAGAGATGAAGATTTTTGTTTACCAAATTTTCCTTAGACCTAATCCTAGCAAGTTTCTAATCCTAGTCTCATACAACTTCAATTTTTAGGTTTAATTATAAATCCAAACACCATTTGGAATTAACTCGTAAGAACTTAAAGGAGATGTACACATCCCTGTGGACCGACCCGTATTCACCGGCTAGCTTCATGCGACGCCGTTCTTGATTGCGGTAAATATTTTTGATCGACAAAACCCCATCTTAATCAAATGGCGCCGTTGCCGGGGATGGCGTAAAATTTTCTTTTTGTAATTTCGGGTTAATATAAAATCTAAAAAATCTGAAAAATCTGAAAAATTCCAAAAATAAAAATTTTTATCATCTTTTATTGTTTGAAGGGTTTTCTTTGTGGATCTTTGCAGGATTGACGGATCTGAAACAACACAGAAGGGGACACAGAAAAAGATACATCAAAACAGCAGGAGATTGAAAGTACAGAGCAGCTGAAGAAATTTGGAGACCTAAAGCCCCCAAGGAGCCGCGTTTCCGCGGCACTTACCTGGTCAAGACCGCGTTTCCGCGGCGCCCTGTGGAGTTCTCTGGAAAAAAATTGGGTGGTTTGATTTCTTTCTCCTTCCTCTGCAAATCCCCATATATCTTCTGTCAAATATTCTGCAGGATTCTTTGCGCTAAAAATCTTCTTCCCCTTCCAATAATTGATTTTCTGCAGGATTCTTTGCGCCGCGCTAAATAGCAAATTGATTGCAAGTGATTTACTGCTTTGCATACTTTAATCTGACTTTAAGGGGCTATTGACCAATTCAGATTGGGAGGGGATTTCATCACCCTTCCCAGGACCCCAGAAATCACGTAAAGCATTTGCATTGACCACTTTTAATTTAAAAAATATTAGACTCAGCCCTAAGGACCTCGAGCTCAATAGGACAGAGGACTAGTATAGGCATCGGCCGTTTATCCTAACCGACATTGCGGTGTCTAGGCTAGTGGTTTTTAATTAGGCCCACTGTCGTGGTGGTTCCTTCCCACTTATCTGGCCGTACTTGTCCGTGAAGAGGCGGTTTGAGGTCCTATCTCTAGCCCTTTGGAACAGTTAGGAGCTGTCTAGCTGACCTAGGTGACCCTAGACTTAGGCCTGATTGTGCATGTGTGGTTATTTGCATTTGTGTCACGAGTCTCTTTTCAAAATCTTTTTGCAAAAGCTCACTTAAAAAGAAAAAGGAAAATCTTTTCAAAACTTGCAACTTGTCGCTAAAGAATCTTTGCACTCACTTACACCACTTCTTCTCATTGACATTTTCTTACCTTCTGTCTTTCATCTTTCGACTACACTAACCCTTTTAGTGTATGTCCGGTTGGACTAGGGACCCTAGCGCCCGACTAGTCCGAGTTTCGTTGGTACCGACCGACGAACCTTTCGACTCCGAAGTCGAAATCTTGTCCACCTCTTCACTTTCACCATCACATTCTTTCGAAGGTATGTCGGGATACGATCCTAACAACACCTTACCGACGGGAAGGATTCCACCTCCGTTAGGTGCGAATAACCCGAATCTTCCGCCTGTCGAAGCGCTCGCACGAGTCACGCTCCAGGATCTTTTCTACCCCGTCCGCACCGCCCTTCCTACTTGTCTTTCCCTCCCACCGGCTAATGGGGACAATTTTGAGATCAAACCCCACTTCATCAATATGCTGCCTAAGTTTCATGGTTTGGAATCCGAAGATGCATATATCTTTATCAACAAATTCCAAAACGTTTGCGCCATGATGAAAACTACCCAATTAAGTGATGACGCTATAAGGCTAAGGGTCATTCCTTTCACCTTATGTGACCTAGCCGAGAAGTGGCTATACAGCACCGCATCACACTCAATTAGAAATTGGGACGAGTTTGTGAAAACTTTTCTTAAAAAGTTCTATCCTCATCACAAAACTGTTAAAATCCGTAATGAGATTATACAATTTTCACAGCTTCCTGCCGAACCATTTTGGAAATGTTTTGAAAGATTCAAAGACCTTCTCGTTCAATGCCCTCACCATGGAATCGAAAGATGGCAACTTTGCCAAACATTATACGAGGGATTGAACCCGGCAACGAAGCAGTTGCTAGAAACCATTAGTCAAGGTCACTTTCTGTCCAAGTCTAGTGAGGAAGCGTGGCAGTTTCTTGAGGATCTTAGTGAGCAAATAATTCAATGGGAGAGCACCAAGACCACATCATCTTCTTCTATTGGTCAACCTAGGGCAGGCATACATCAAGTAGAGATGTCAATTGCTATGAAGGCCGAGATGGCCGCTCTTACGAAAAAGCTAGAAGCGCTTGAGACCAAAATCTCAGCACCTTCTCCTGCCCCTGTTGTACCCCCACGAACTGTTTGTGCTTGTTGTTCGGATCCATCACATCTCATCGAAGAGTGTCCTTACACTGCTTCTACTCAAGGACAAGATCAAGTCAATGCTGCCTTTCAGCAACGACAAAGAAATGATCCATACTCTTCGACATACAATCCGGGTTGGAAGAGCCACCCTAATTTCGCTTGGAACCACAATCAACAATCCCAAGGAAACAACAATTTTCAAAGGGCTCCTCCTCCACAACAACAAGCACCTCCACAAACTCAATTTCAGCAGCCTCTCCAACAGCAACCTTACCCTAATCAGATGAACAATTTTGTGCCCAACAATTTTGTTCCCCCTCAAAATGCTGTTAGCTCGCTCGAAAGAAGTCTAGAAGCATTCCTAAAGCAATATGCACAGTCCATAGCTAGGATAGAGACTTCTGTTCAATCTTTGGTGCAAAACAGTGCCTCACACGATCAAAGCATCAAAGCTATTGAGGCACAAATTGCACAACTCAACGCAGCATTGAAAGAGCGAGAGAAAGGAAAGCTTCCGTCTCAACCACTCCCAAATCCCGGTCACGCACATGTTGCACATGAACAGCAGAATCATAACGTGAATGCTGTGACTACGTTGAGATCCGGAAAAGTGCTGCAAAACAATGTGGGTATTCACCATGACACCTCTGCCGGTGGTTCTTCATCTTCCTCTTCTTCTTCGTTAGAGCCTATTCTCCATCCTTCACATGGCTCTACTTCTTCTAGCTCGAACGGACCCTCTCCTCACAATACGAACACATCTACACGGGGTTCCGTTCCAACTCAACAATCTGATCCGCAAAAATTGGACTCAACAACTTTTCAAAATGTTCCTTTTCCAAATCGGTTGAGATCCAATAAACCAACTCCACAGATGGAGAAGATTGTAGAGTTGTTCAAACAGGTTAGCATAAATATCTCTCTTTTGGATGCAATCCAACAAGTTCCTTCATATGCAAAAATCTTAAAGGACTTATGTACCAAAAAGAGGAAGTCACAAGTACCGAAGAAAGTTTTCGTGGCTAGTGCTGTTAATGATGCTCTTGTCAATTCTTTACCCCCAAAGCACAAGGACCCCGGTTGTCCTACTATTTCGATCACAATTGGGAACAAGACCATCAATAGAGCACTATTAGATCTTGGTGCTAGTGTCAATTTGCTACCCTATTCGGTGTATGAACAATTAGGCGTTGGAGAGCTCAAGCCTACTCATTGTACTCTCCAAATGGCCGACCGATCAATCACCCATCCTAGGGGAGAGTTGGAGGATGTGTTAATTAGAGTAGGGGATTTCATTTTCCCCGTTGACTTTATTGTTATGGATACACAGCCTGTCGCTAACCCCCGTAATCAAATTCCGGTGATACTTGGTCGACCATTCCTCGCAACTTCTAACGCAGTAATCAACTGTCGTAACGGTTCAATGAATCTATCTTTTGGCAAGATGACAGTTGAACTTAACATTTTCAAGTTAGGAAGTCAGCCTTGCGAGCCTAATTCTAGCGTACTTGATGTGTGCTCGATCGATGAGATCGCGGAGGAGGACTGTGAGTTCGAAAATTTCATGTTTGATCACAGTAATATTGACGCCACTAGTGCGTTCCTCCTAGAATCCGACATAGCTTTCACGTCGGACAAAGATTATGAGTGTTTCACCTTTGTTGATGATCTTGAAGACTCTCCACTCGAGTTTGAGTCTTTTGCTTTTTCGGATGAGTTAGTTGAACCATCTGACTCGGTAGCGTACACTCAATTTGAACCTTTGATGGAATCCTTCGAGTTTGAAACAGTTACTCCATTGTTACCATCTATTGTTTCACCACCTAAACTCGAGCTAAAGCTTTTGCCGTCACACCTAAAATATGCTTATCTAGGTGAAAATGAGACCTTACCCATTATCATCTCGGCCTCTCTAGCTCTTGAGCAAGAGAAGGCTCTTTTAACGGTCTTATACAATAATCGGCAAGCTTTCGGCTGGTCTATGGCGGACATCAAGGGGATTAGTCCCCTCATAGTCGAACATCATATACACTTGATGGATGATGCCAAGCCGGCAAGGGATCCACAAAGACGCCTCAACCCCATCATGAAGGAGGCGGTCAAGAAGGAGATTGTTAAGTGTCTTGATAGCGGAATTATGTACCCTATCTCGGATAGCCAATGGGTTAGCCCCATTCATGTCGTGCCAAAGAAATCGGGCATCACGGTCATCACCAATGAGGCAAATGAGTTAATTCCCACTCGCACCCAAACTGGGTGGCGAGTTTGCATCGACTACCGAAAACTCAATGCCGCGACAAGGAAGGACCACTTTCCTTTACCATTCATTGACCAAATGCTAGAACGATTGGCGGGGCATGAATTCTACTGCTTTTTAGATGGCTATTCCGGTTATAATCAAGTCCCCATAGCCAAAGAGGATCAAGACAAGACTACATTTACTTGTCCCTTTGGCACTTTTGCTTATCGTCGCATGCCCTTTGGGTTATGCAATGCACCCGCTACATTTCAGCGGTGTATGATGGGGATCTTTTCGGACATGGTGGAGAAGTTTTTGGAAATCTTTATGAATGATTTCTCCATTTTTGGTGACTCCTTCGATGAGTGTTTGCGACATCTTGACGCAGTTCTCACCCGCTGTAGGGAAAAGAACCTGACTTTGAATTAGGAGAAGTGCCACTTTATGGTACGAGAAGGCATTGTCTTAGGACATGTCATCTCGCAAAACGGCATAGAGGTTGATAGAGCTAAAATCGAAGTCATTTCTAATCTTCCTCCTCCTAAATGCGTCAAAGATATCCGAGCTTTCCTTGGCCATGCCGGTTTTTATAGACGGTTCATCAAGGACTTTAGCAAGATTGCTAGACCCTTGACTCTCTTGTTGGCCAAGGACACTACTTTTGTTTTCGACTCAACTTGCATGAAGGCGTTCGAGTCTTTGAAACACTCACTCATTTCTGCGCCCATCCTTTCATCTCCAGACTGGACGCACCCTTTTGAAATTATGTGCGACGCATCAGCTTTTGCCATTGGTGCTGTTCTTGGACAGCACATTAACAAGTTGCCGCATGTAATTTACTACACTAGCCGAACATTAAATGAGGCCCAATTAAACTACACAACAACAGAAAAAGAGTTTTTAGCGGTTGTGTTTGCACTTGAAAAATTTCGGCCTTATTTAATCGGCTCTCCAGTTATAGTGTACACGGATCACTCAGCTCTTCGCCACCTTTTTGCGAAGAAGGATGCTAAGTCTAGGCTCATACGTTGGATCCTTTTGCTACAAGAATTTGACCTTATTATACGGGACAAAAAGGGATGTGAAAACGTAGTGGCCGATCACCTTTCACGACTTCCTTCTTCGCCTTCACTTGAACTTCCTATCACTGATGTTTTCCCCGATGAGCAACTCTTGACCGTTTCTTGCGAACCATGGTTCGCCGATATTGTAAACTACTTAGCCACCGGCTTGATACCTAACGATTAGTCGAAACAAGATAAACTTCGATTTTTGTCCCAAGTAAAGCATTTTTACTGGGATGAACCTTATCTTTTTAAATACTGTTCCGACCAAATCATTCGTCGGTGTGTACCTGAAACTGAGGTTAAGAGTGTGCTGTCTTTTTGCCACGATCAAGCATGTGGCGGGCACTTTGGCCCAAAGAAGACAGCCGAGAAAGTTTTGCAGTGTGGTTTCTATTGGCCACGACTCTTCAAAGATGCATTCGAATACTGCAAAACTTGCTCCCGGTGCCAACATTTGGGCCGGATATCGCGGAGAAATGAAATGCCGCTCCAACCAATTTTGGTTGTAGATATTTTTGATGTTTGGGGTATAGACTTCATGGGACCATTTACTAACTCTTTTGGAAATGTGTATATTCTATTGGCTGTTGACTATGTTTCAAAGTGGGTCGAGGCTATACCAAGTCGAACGAATGACAACAAGGTTGTCGTTCGATTTCTAAAAGAACACATCTTTTCTCGATTTGGGCACCCTCGTGCGATAATAAGTGATAATGGTTCTCACTTTTGCAATAGGACTTTTGAGTCCTTAATGCGCAAATACTCTATCACCCATAAGCTGTCAACACCATACCATCCCCAAACATGTGGGCAAGCCGAGATCTCGAATCGACAAATTAAGCAAATCTTGGAGAAAACGGTTTCTAAAAACCGTAAAGATTGGTCACTAAAATTAATCGATGCACTATGGGCCTTCCGTACTGCATACAAGACCGATCTTGGCATGTCTCCATACCGGCTTGTTTACGGGAAGGCCTGTCACCTTCCAGTAGAAATTGAGCATAAGGCATTTTGGGCCATTAAAGAGCTGAATCTATCCTTAGGAGATGCGGGCAGCAACCGAAAGCTGCAGTTAAATGAACTAGAAGAGTAGCGGGATGAGGCATATGATAATGCCGTGATTGCTAAAAACCGAGTTAAGGTATTTCATGATAAAAACCTTTTGCGAAAGACATTTAAACCAGATCAACAGGTTTTATTATATGATACTCGGTTACATTTTCATCCCGGCAAGCTCCGTTCTAGGTGGAGAGGACCTTTTGTAGTCCGCACCGTTTATCCGCACGGTGCGGTTGATCTGGAAAACCCGGAGGACGGTACGCTTTTCAAAGTAAATGGGCATCGTTTGAAACCGTTCTTCACAGCGGATCCTTCGGAGGAGCTCCTGTTCTTGCAGGAGCCGATCTACACTGAGTAATATTCCTCCACTTTCACCCCCAGATTTCTTTTCTTCCAAAACATTATTTCAAATAAGTTTGGGGGTGTGTATATAATATGTAAATATAATAATAAGCAGGAACTCGCCGATATTATCAACCCACTTGATGCAGCATGACAGTGAGGACACTGTCCATTGTAAGTTTGGGGGATGTTCGGTAAGTTTTTCCTTTTGCATTCATATGTATATTTCTGCATTGCATCTTTATATATAAAATCATAAAAATATGAAAATTTGAAAAATAAAAAAAAAATTAGAAAACAGAAAAACCCATAAAAATTGAAAAAATTCAAAAATTATAAAAATTAATGTATTCAATTCTGGTTAATTGACTTGAGTTTGATAAATAGGGTAACTGGCTAGGAAAAACTAAATCTTAGACTTAGCAAATTAAAAACCCTAAAAATAACCTTTCTTAGAGTTTAACGGTAGAAAGTATTTTTCTTTATAGATTATTTAGAAATAGGCAAATTTTGGGTTCAGTTCTTGGGCTAAGTCGAAACGAAGGAAAAGTATTAAAACTTTTATTAGAGAATAAGTTTGAAAAATAGTTCCTAGCTTAAGTCTAGATTCTGAAAACATATACCCTACAAAACGCACAAACACGCACCTTGAAACTTGGATTAGTAGAAGAGACCTTAAAATACTCTTGTCTAAAGTCCTTAGCACAAAAAAAAAAGTGAATAAAGAAAAAAATGGACACTGGTTTTTGTGATTACTTAAGGCTGTAAAAATAGAAAAATATTTAACGAGGGTGCTTCATCATCTAGTGCCTTAGACCAACTGGTTTGGGAGTCACTGCTAAAAGCCTTGGGTATTGCAAAGCTAGGAAATACGCTTTAAAGGCTAACGCATCTTGTAATCGGTTGTTGGTACCTCAAGAAGTATTAACAGTCGCATGAAGGATGTGAAAGCGAAAGATCACTAATTAATAAGTGCTTTTGACAATGGACGAGAGTACGATTGCTTGATTTGAATTTCCAAGTGTAGGGGTGATATTTACACACACGTGGGGATATGTGATTAGAGTTTAGATGAGAGAAAGGAGTGAAGAATAAAACTTGTATTTTTAATAGAGTTGATAGAAATTCCTAAGTAGGGATGGAACCCTAGAAGGAAAACTTAAGAAATGCCGAAAGCTAGGTAATTCTATAGAACATATATAATCTTAAGTTAAATAATGAGAAAGTGTGAAGAATATGGGTGGATAATTTGCGGGTTGACGATAATAGAATTCCTTGTTAGAAAACCTAATTAGAAAACAAAAGTCGAAAAACCAAATTGATAGGATTTTGTGGGTAGTATCCGCTGAAAACCCTCAGGAGACAACACTCCTCCTACTAGGGACACCTAGAGGTTTAACGGCTTGTTGCACGAGCTCAGTGCAATCGCGTTTCCCTGCGAAAGTGCGGCTAGGTTAGATTTTTATCGAGAATAAATAAAATAATAAGTTTGCTCGAGGGCGAGCAAAAGATAAGTTTGGGGGTATTTGTTCATAACATAATATTGCATTTTGTATTCCCCATTCTTATGCATTTAAGAATAAAAACAGGTGCTTTTGACCCATGTCTGCTACATGTTACAGGTTACAGGTTCTTGGCGCGAAAACAGTGAAAAAGACAAAAGACGACACAAAAAGAGACTTTTGACCAACAAATAGGAGGATCTTAGTTAAGCCTAAAAACGAAGAATAGTTCTCAATCAATAAGGCAACTCAAGGTCCAAATAGTCATGGCAAACGGTTAAAGGATCGGTACAAGTGTTCACTAAAGTTCTGGAATCACTGCAGAAACCCAAATGGAAAAAGAAATAAAGAAACAAGAAGCCCAGAAGAACCAAACCAAGCCCAAGAAAAATCATGAGCTGAACTCATCAAAGGGCCGCGGATCCGCGGCCCAAGCGCGCCCATGCCGCGGATCCACGGCCGTCCTATGCACGTGCTTCGAGAAAATTTTACCAAAATTCTGTGACGGCTCTGAAAAGATTTTCTAGGGGTATATTTGTAACTTTAGACATGCGGTGCAATTGTAAACCTAGGGTTTCTATGTCCTATAAATAGAACCCAAGACCTTGTATTTTCTTATGCCTCTACTCATGAATAAAATTCTGTTTTCTTGAAGTTAGAGCGCATCAAAAGTAAGTAGGTTATTTTCCTTGCAGTAGTTGTAGTTTTTCATATCTGCTCTTATTTTTCTCGCCTTAGTTTAATTTATTTTAGCTTTTATTAATTTGCAATCGATGTTTTCTCTCTTTAATAAACTCATGTCTTCTTTCATCCCCTCAATGAGCGAGTAGTTTCCTCGCTTGTTAGGGTTAGGAATAGGGAAGGATTTGAGAGACGAAGGTCTCTCATCTCTTTTCATTGCCAACTTTTATGAACATTAGAACTCCATGCATACCTTTTTACTCCGCTCCCTACGGCACTTTTACCCTCAAGGTAACGGTGAATTCCGTAGCCTAAAGGCCCGGATTTTAAGGTTTTCCATGGAGGTTAGGGTAAAGATTAATAAAGGAAGGACAAGGATCTAGAGGAAGAATCAATCATCCCAATCATCCTAATCCCCTTTATAAATATTTACCATAACACTAATATGATATCTTTAATAAATGGCAATGGAAAGAGATGAAGATTTTTGTTTACCAAATTTTCCCTAGACCTAATCCTAGCAAGTTTCTAATCCTAGTCTCATACAACTTCAATTTTTAGGTTTAATTATAAATCCAAACACCATTTGGAATTAACTCGTAAGAACTTAAAGGAGATTTACACATCCCTGTGGACCGACCCGTATTCACCGGCTAGCTTCATGCGACGCCGTTCTTGATTGCGGTAAATATTTTTGATCGACAAAACCCCATCTTAATCAGCATCCAAATCTACTACATCCAACGGTGGCTAGCTGGCCGTTTGAAATGTGGGGAACTGACATAATCGGCCCCATCGAACCAGCATCCTCCAGAGGACATCGGTTCATTTTGGCGACAACTGATTACTTCTCCAAATGGGCAGAAGCAGTACCACTGAGGGAAGTGAAGACGGAGAATATTCTCCATTTCTTCAAGACACACGTCATTTATCGGTTTGGAACTCCGAGACGGATCATCTCCGATAACGGGCCAGCCTACAGAAGCCACAAGATCAGCCGCTTCGAACAACAGCATAACATAAACTGGAGATACTCTTCGGTCTATAATTCCCGAGCTAACGGTCTAGCTGAGGCTTTCAACAAGACCTTGAAAAAGATCGTGAAAAAGACGGTGTCTCGAAATAAGAAGGACTGGCATGAGAGACTGCATGAAACTCTCTGGGCATATCGAACTACGTTCAAAACGGCCATGAACACAACGTCGTACGTATTGGTATTCGGTACAGAGGCAGTACTCCCCCTCGAGATAGAACTACCCTCTCTATGAGTGGCGGTTCATTACGAGCTAACGGACGAAGAGAATGCTCATCTTCTGCTAGAGGAGCTCGATACCCTTGATGAAACCCGGCTCATAGCGCAACAAAATCTCGAAGCTTACAAAGCAAAGATGACGCGCTCATACGAAAGATTGACTAGGCCGAGAACATTCTGCCAAGGCGAACTCGTGCTAGTAGTCAAAAGACCTATGATCCCTAATCGCGCCAAGTGGAGGAAATTCGAGCCGAACTATGAAGGCCCGTATATCATAGACAAGGTCTACCAGGGTGGGGCCTATCTACTCATGGACATGCATGGCGAAAGGCCCTTCAGGCCAATAAATGGTCGCTTCCTAAAAAAGTACTATGCCTGATGTGTCACGGCCTAGGTCAATGATAGATGACGACGACTATGTCCGCTCGCTATCTTCCTAAGCCTAAACTCTATAAGTAGTAGCCGGCCAGTGGACCGAAACGTCCTTAAACTAACAACGGACCGAAACGTCCTTAAACTAACAACGGACCTAAACGTCCTTAAAACTAACAACGGACCGAAACGTGCTTAAAACTAACAACGGACCGAAACGTTCTTAAACTAACGACGGACCGAAACGTCCTTAAACTAACGACGGACCGAAACGTCCTTAAACTAATAATGGACCACTATGTCCTAAAACTAGCTGCTGACCGAGACGTCGATAAACTACTGTAGACTGCAGCATCCCAAGGCTGATACAAAAAAAAAGAGAAAAGAATAAAAAAAAGAGAATAAAAAAAACGGTATGTCCATAAGCAAAAAGGGCACGGATGAAAACCCGAAAGGGCTCCGTGAGTAAAAACAGCAGGGCTACCGGCGAGTTTTTATGAAAACCCGAAAGGGCACAACCTCGTTAAAAGACACTTGCAGGGTCCTCTCGACCTTGTGAGGAGAAACCACCTGCGTGAAATCCTTACGACTCACAATGGAGCAACACACTTAGGGATCCCCACGATTCCTAAAGAGAAATTACACTTGCGAGATCCCCACGACTCGCAAGGAGAACCCTCTTATGGGACCCTCACGGCTCATAAAATTCAAAAGTCTTAAGCTACAGGGATCTGAACCTGTTCTTAAGAGGCCACCACAACCTCCAACTTTGCCCTACAAGTGACTCAACGCTGACCCTTGTATACAATCCACGGGCGCGAATAAACATTTCCCTAACAAAGTCCCATCCATTCCTAAGGAGAAAACGCACCTACGAGATCCTCACGACTCATAGGGAGAAATACCTTCATGAGACCCTTACGGCTCATGAAGTGAAAAGCCTTAGTCGACAGGATTCTAACCCTGTTCGCTAAGCCACCTTTGTTCGACATCGATGGAGGCAAATGATGATTTGCTCCTGGCAATGTCCCGGTTGTAGCGGTGTTGATGCTGAAATCGGTGTCTAACTCCAAGCTTGCAGCAAAGAAGCTAGCAAGCCACACATGCATACGAAATAGCCGAAATGATTGGGCAACTTGCAACAAAATCAGCAAGTAAAAATATATGCATGAAAAAGAGCCGAAATGATTGGGCAACTCACAATAAAAAGCAGCGAGTAAGAATAAATTAAATAGCTGAAATGATTGGGGGCCGCGAAAAATAACCGAAATGATTGGGCAATCGCGACCTTCGCGATATAAAAGCTGAAATGATAGAGCATCGCGGAAAGAAGTAAAAAAAAATGAAATTTATGCCCTACAAGTGATATCACATCAATCCCTGAATACAATCCAGGGGCGCAAACAAGGAAGGAATCACACCTTCCCTTCCCAGGCTCCATCAGAAGAAGAAACCAAATCTTAACAGCTCACAGACAAGCTAGAGACCACTTCAATATTCGTCTCATTACAACAGACACAACGCCATCCACATGACCCCGTAGCGGAAATACGTCATCCAAATGACCCCGTCTCAGAAATACGTCATCCAAATGATCCCGTCACGGAAATACGTCATCCACATGACCCCATCGCGGAAATACGTCATCCATATGACCCCGTCACTGAAATACGTCATCCACATGACCCCGTCGTGGAAATACGTCTTCCACATGACCCCGTCGTGGAAATATGTCATCCAAATGACCCTGTCTCGGAAATACATCATCCACATGACCCCGTCGTGGAAATAGGTCATCCACATGACCCCGTCTCGGAAATACGTCATCCACATGACCCCGTCGCGGAAATACGTCATCCACATGACCCCATCTCGGAAATACGTCATCCACATGACCCCGTCGCGGAAATACGTCATCCACATGACCCCGTCTCGGAAATACATCATCCACATGACCCCGTCTCAGAAATATGTCATCCACATGACCCCGTCTCAGAAATACGTCATCCACATGACCCCGTCTCGGAAATACTTCATCCACATGACCCCATCTCGGAAATACGTCATCCACATGACCCCGTCGCGGAAATACGTCATCCATATGACCCCGTCATGGAAATACGTCATCCACATGACCCCGTCTCGGAAATACGTCATCCACATGACCCCGTCTCGGAAATACGTCATCCATATGACCCCGTCTCGGAAATACGTCATTCATATGACCTCGTCGCGGAAATACGTCATCCATATGACCCCGTCGTGGAAATACGTCATCCACATGACCCGTCTCGGAAATACGTCATCCACATGACCCCATCGCGGAAATACGTCATCTACAAGACCCCGCCCCGGAAATACGTCACCTAATGACGCCGTGAAATGCGGATAACGTCAATCTCATTAAACACTTACGGGTCCTCTCGATTCGTAAGGAAGAAAACTTTCTTATAAGATCCTTGCGACTTATAAGGGAAAACACACTTAGGAATCCTCACGACTCCTAAGGAGAAAAGATACCTATGAGATCCTCGCGACACGTAGGGAGAAAAGTCTTTATAAGACCCTCACGGCTCATAAAGTTGAGAAGTCTTAGGTAGCAGATCTGAACCTGCTTCCTAAGCCATCACTACCCCTCGAAGAAGCTAAAACAAGATGCTCACTCTATCATCTGTCGGCTTGCTAAGGTGACATGCTGATAACAAAAGAAAGAAGAAAGCAGATAGATGACATAAGACATTACGAAAGAAATGTATTTTTTATTCATGAATTCAATTGGGTACAAAATACATCATATGAAAGAATGAAAAATGAATTCATTTTATTCAAAATTACAAATGGTACAGAAAGAAATTATTGAGAGGGAAGCGCTTTCAATAGTCCGATCAGCCGCTCGCTCACTTCCCTCAGCCCCTTTTCTTGATCAGCTGTCGCGACCAACTCTGCTTCGACTTGGGCTCGTTGCTGCAAGTAACACGAAAGTTGTTCTTCGACGGCCCGCTGAGCTGCCTCACGATTTTGTGCATCCTGCTCGACGACGTCGAGCTTCTGCCTCAATGTTAACCCGTCAGAGATGCATCGCAGAAGACCTTCAATGATAACTTTCAACTGTGCAGCATTCGCATCAACCTGAGCATGCAGCCGGGCAGATTCGCTTGAAGTTTCTTCACATTTCTTATGCTTCAAGGCCGCTTCTTGTTCAAGATGGCGGAAGTAAGAACTGCTCTACTCGACCCACGCAGCCCATTGAGTGTTCACAGCCAAGACCTCTGGAGCAGGACGTCCGACCTCGAGCTCATGCAGGCAAACCTCAATCTTCCTGCAGTGATTAACCTAAGACTCAACGACACCCTCACTATGAAAGTTTACGAGCATCACCAGCATAGGGTTAACCTCTGCGGCAAAATCCACAGCGAATGTGGGAGTCTCCATGTCAAGCTCCTCAATATAGTCGCTCAACATGCGCAGACTATTCGCGGTGCCTTTCGAGGATGCACGTCGAGAAAAGGAGCTGGCTGGCATTGTGATGCGAGACTCGAACGGAGCTAGAGTCGATGTGATTGCTGCGAAATAAATCATAGTCAAATGTCGACTCAAGAAATAAAGAAAATACATGAACAATAGAGTCTACTACTATACCGGCCGCAACAGGGGGCAGAGCTGGGAGTACTGGTGGCGCAACGATACCCTCGTCCCCTCCTTCAATTTGTAAGGCTACAAGCAATGCAAAGAAGAATTAACAATAACGTGACTGCCCGTTAAAGAAAGGATGTCGGTTAGAAAAGATACTCACCGACACCAGCGGGCGGACTAATCTCTGATTGGAAGGAGAAGTGTGGGTGTAGCACCTGATACAGGTGATAAAAAAGGACTCCTACAAAGACGCAGTAATGCAATGTCAGTACATAAATTATACAGCCTAGAGATAAAAATGATGGGTCATAAATCTGCACCTTCCAACATCTGAGATGGTATGAGAGAAGGTAGACGAGTGGTCACCGTCAAAGCGATAACTGATGGCGCTGCGTCAGGGAGCGCAACCTCAACGCTCTCCACGCCTGCATTAGAAACGAGATAAATACTGTCAGGAAGGATTGAAAGGGATTGCAGAGTAAAAAGAAAAGCAATGACCCAAAGTTTACCTGGTGAGTCGCCGGTCGGAACCGCGACAAGGGCATCACTTGATGTAGTGACTGCTTCACCCTCCTCCATCGGAATGGTTTCGCCGCCCGTGGCTTCATCCCCCGACTCCACGAGAATCGCCGTGATACTCGCAGCGCCCGGCAACGGCAAGGAGCCGTAAGGGGAAAGAGCGACGATTGGGGCGGTGCCCAACTCCTGAGAAAGAGTGGCTACCTCGGGATCGGCGGCTGTAGCCATCTCACCCACCGCTACCTCAAGCTCGTCAATGGTAGCCATCTCACCACCCGCTACCTCGAGCTCGGCGATTGTAGCCATCTCACCTGCCGCTGCCTCGGGTTCGGCGATCGTGGCTATCTCCTCTACCGCTACCCCAAGCTCAGTGGTTACCGCCACTTCTTCGGCAAGATTCGGCCCTGCAAGATAGGATATATGAGAACCTGAAAGTTAAAACTTTGACAAAAGAACCCAATGCCACGTTATCTTGAGTTGGTCTTTCGATTGCCTCCCGAGCCGCACGTGTTGCCTGTCCGTGGGCGGTGGATAAGGCATCCGGAGATTCCTCTGAAGGAGTAGGGGCAGGGGTAGCGGTGCTCGAACCTGCACCCGCGGCCAAGGTAGCACTACGCTCCCTTGCCACGTGCATTCTGTGCTTCCTTTCCGCTCGGGCCGTCAGAGTGGATCTTCTAGACGCCTCCATCAATAAAATGTCATCGTCCGCGCCAAGGGTTACCTCTGGAGCCATCAAGGCATCCGTCATCGGTCGTTTGAGTAAGGCCTCTTTCAGCAATGCAGAGGAGGCCGGGACTTCGATGGCTGGCCTGGGAAGCATCTCTGCATCACCTTGCGGGGCTGGCATTGTAGTCCCTGCGATAAGATAAAGAAGGGGTCAGATCATCCATAAGAAAGGAGAATGAAGATGCAATGAGCCGAGAAATACCAATGCGCAGCAAAGCGCGAGCCCTCTCCTCCTCCTCAAAGGTCCTAAGGGAAGCCGCTAGAGCCTCTTCAGTGGAAAAGCCTGTTACAAAAGGAAAAATGTCAGTCAAAACATGATAATAAAAATATAATGTAATAGCAGAAGGTGCGACTGATGTTTACTTGATTGCGTGAGGGTGGCCAGTCCCGCTGTTTGGCTTGCCGACAGCACAGAAGCTGCAATGGCGGCCTCGAGATCAGTATCGTCCGGCGCTACGAATAGACCTTCATTTGTCCCATATTCGCTCAGGCCCTCGTTATAAGGAGAATGAGGCTCCAGGCCGAGTACAGAGTCTATAGAGAGGATCGACTTCTTCTTCCTCTTCTACGAGCGAGCTCCAGTCGCAGCCAGCACAAGCTTACGCTTGGTGGGCACTTTAGGGCGATGAGTCCCGATGTCTAAGCCCACGCCAGACTCAGGGGAAGCTACATTTACCATTTCTACGGGAGCACGGGGCACCGGTAGTACATCCACCGTCTCCACGGGAGCACGGGGCACCGGTAACTCAGGCCTGTCGTGGGGGACTTCAATCACGGCAACTTCTCTTAGCGGAGGGAGGACAATGGTCCATCGCTTCAAGGGGACGTTTCGATCACCAGCAGGGGGTGCACCCTTATGGTCGAGTAGTAGTCGCTTCTCCTCCCTGATAACAGGGCCCATTACATGTTGGTACCAGGCCACGTGTACATTAAGGGCATTCGGGACACAACTCGGTTCGCTGATAAAGAAGTGAGACCCCGTATTCAAGCGCATGAAATGATGCAGCGCGCCCCGCATTCTCTCTTCAGTGGCAGCAGGTTCTACCAGGAAAGCCTCCAGCGGAACTCCCTGATTGTAACTCAACTGCTGGGCAAAACGATGGGGGTTGTATCTCATGAATAGCGCCGCATCATTTTGTCTGAATACAAGAAAGCTCGGCCTGATGGAATAGAAATGAAGAATCTCCCGGGCTTTCAACACGGAGGCCCCGTCTTTAAAAACGTCTCGCAATGGCAACACCGCCTTTGAAGTTTCTTGGCTGATGGTCAAGACTTTGTCTGTGAAAGACATACCATCTCCAACCGTGCGCGGACGGAGGAGCAAGCCCTTAGCTTCCTGTGGTGACGGACTTACCATGGAGGCATCAACCAGCCGCATTATCCGTGGGAACTTGCATCTGTCGTAAAAAGGTCTTTTGTGGATGCCAAAGACCCCAAGCACATGTAGCTCCATCCACGAAGTGAAGTAATACATCGGGAAGTTGGCAGGATGCACCTCTGGTTCAGTGGTATCCGCCGCTAAGCTAAGACCGTGATATAGGTGGGCTAACCCGGCGATCCCGATGGCCATTTGTATTCCGGCAACCATGCGATGCGCGGGGTAGAATACGGAAGGCCTCATGTAACGAGGGTGCATAGGAAGCGCGAACCAGCTCAACCATAGCCCAAGAAACCCAAGAAAAAACGCTTCCTCGTCAGTGCCCGAAGCGGCGATTTCTGACAGGGGGACGATCGCGACGTCAGGGAGAAAGAAACCATTTTGATCAACTTTCAGTATCGGCCGACGGTCCAATCCAAAGACGAAGGGATCGTCAAGTTTAGCAAACTTTTCGCCTTGTCGCGACAAAATCTCCGGGCGAAGAAAACGGGCAATGAAGTCCGCAATGCTGACCCCTCGGCCTCCAGATTTAAGGAAGAGGCTCTCATACATGTTCAGCACCTTTATCAGACTTGGGAACTGGTGCTGAATGGCGTTCTCTGGTGTGAGGTCCATCACCACTGGCTTTGTGGCAAAAACATATTGTCCGGAGGAAGCAGCTCCTTGTAGTGCTCCCCCCTAACTGGTAGACCAGAAACCTCGGCGAATTCTTCCAAGAAAATGGAGACCTCTCTATCCAATAGAAGGAAGGTATGGGTTGGGATGTTCCACTACTCCAAAACTGCCTTGATCCACCATGTGGGAGGTGCAGAATACTGGAAAAAAGAAGCATAAACCGCAGGGTATAAGCCGAGCTTTAGCAGCTGCGATTTCTTCGCTGACAAGATGTACCGGGCCCACTGCAAGTACCCGGCCGGATGACGGGGAGTTAGCCCGATGTTGTAGGGCTATTCCCAAGGGCGCGACTCGCCCTGACATATGCGCCGCCCTAGGGTATCCAAAGCTGCCGGCGGCTGCACGGGTATAGCGGAAATCGAAGGCTGAAGGAGGCCCTCCGAAGTCCAATTAACCACCTCCACGGCATAGTTCACCGGGGGTGCATCTGCATACGGGATCACCGAGATAGGCTCCGAAGGCGTCGTGCAAGAAAAGCTCCGGCGGCCTCTGATAATCTGGTCGTACCATCTACTCCACAAGTGAAGATTTTTGTGTTCCGGGTCATGGTCTTTGACGAGCGCGAGAACCTCCCAGTCCACAGGCGCCTCAGGGAATCCTCCCTCGGAACGGACAAACGAAAACGAAGTATCAAAAGACATGTCGCGTGCAAAAAAGGGACAGAAGTCAACTGTCAGTGTTATAATTTAATTTTAAATTCTGACACTCGGTACTTTAAAATTTGTACCACACTGCAATGCAGTGGAGAGGGACTAAAGGGGGCCCACAAAATCTGGATGACAATTCATCAATTAATAATTAATAGAACAGCCTCATCATCGGATGAGACTGTTAATTAACTGAGGAAATCCTCAAGAAAATTCTCATTAAATGAGAGATCCCTCTGGAAAAGGAGAAAATCTCCTTTTGAGAGCAATGCTCTATGACAGAGTGACACTTGTCAAACTCTGATCATGAAGGAATAAAATTGCTCAAGAGCCTGGCTCTGTAATGATGATAGAAAAATCCATCAGAAAAGAATTAATTAAAATTATTTTTTATGAATTAAAAAATTCTGGGATCTTCAAGATCTATGAACAAACTCTTAAGAGTTCTTCACAAGAGATTAAGAAATCTACATGTTATCAAAAGAGCAGAGCTCTGTTCATGGGCTAAGAAATCCCAGAAAAGATCTCTTTAGATCTATGGGTTCAGAAGAGCAAAGCTCTGTTAATGAAACCCTAAAAGGGTTTTCTTTAGATCTAAGGTTTATGAAGAGCAAGGCTCTGTTAATGGGTAAATCCCTAGTTTATTAAAAGTTTTAAATTTTACCTAAAATTTTAACAGAGTTTTTACTGTTGAAATGTTCTTAAACAAGAGAGCAATGCTCTGAAGAAGAGATAATTCTCAAAAAAAAGATGAAAATCATCTAAGAGCCCAAAGGTCCTATTTATAGGCATTGAAACGCCTCTTCAACTTCTGAGTTGATCCAAGAGCGCAGATGCTGCCACCGCTGCACTCACGTGTGGACCACGTGAGCGCAGCGGTATGGGGGGCATTTGTTTCCCCCATTCAGAGCAAAGCTCTGTTTGAAATTTGAATTTCAAAAAATTGAAGTAAACGCTTCAGATCTAGCGCTAGGCGTGCTGTGCGCCACGTGTCAAACACTGATGCGCTAGCGCTAGGTGCGCTACGCCCTAGGCAGTGCACCATGTGTGCGCTAGCACTGGGCGCGCTGCGAGCCACGTGTCAAACACGGGTGCGCTAGCGCAGTCTGCACTGCGCTCTGAGCAGCGCACCACGTGTCAAACACGGGTGCGCTAGCGCAAGGTGCGCTGCGCTCTGAGCAGCGCACCACATGCAAAGATCTAATAGTAATGATAAATCATTAATTAATCAGAATTAAAATTCTATTATGAAAAGATTTTCCAATCTTGTTAAAAATAAGAAGATTGCCTTCCGTAAAACAGAAGCCGTAGGATAAAAAATCCAACGGTAGGAAATATCCCTAAATCAATCAGAGAAAGATCTTTTTAACTGATTCAACAAATCAACTTGCCCTATATAAAGGCCCCAAGACTTCAAGTCTGATATAGAGAAACCCCCTATAAACTTTGAGAAAACTCAAAAGACATAGAGCAAGCTCTTGAAAGAAGGTTTTTTTTTCAAGGTAAAGATCATGAATGATGAACATAGAGATGAAATCATCTCATAAAAAGAAGAATTATCTTCTTAAAAGATCATAGATCTACAAAGACCAAGGTCTTTCATAAAAAAAGTTCAAAAGATCTCATCACATAATAAAAGAAGAACATATTCTTCATACAGATCATTGGTCTATAAAGGCAAGCCTTTCAAAAATAAAAACCGTTATTCTTGAATCTTGAGACAAAGTCTCTGTTTACCGCCGAAAACTGGGAAAGACTAACATCTTGCCTGAATCTGGGGGCAGATACTATTTGGTGCTATCCGTCCACCTCTCCGAAGATGCCAAGTTGATTTATGACACCATATATCGAAGGTTTAAACGGATGCGACCGATGTATCAAACTTCGTCAGATTCCCCCTCATTGTGAGAGGTTTTTTTTATTGTGGGGACGTTCTTCCCTGCAGGCGTAAGCCCCTGCAGCTAATTACGCTACCGCGTTGCGGTAACCACTTTCTCCTTCTCCAGATGGTCACTTCGTGTCGTGGGTGTTTGTTTTGTGTTTGGTTGCCCGTGGATTGTATACGGAGACTAATTTATGTTGTCGCCCGTAGGACGTGGATTTGTCCAAATCCGTATTTTCTTAGATTTGGGTTTGGGGATTTGGGTTTAAGGATACGTTAGTCTCATTTGAAACTTAAACGTTCGTTAAGGATACGTTAGTCTAATTTTAGACTAAAATCAACTCAACGTTTGTTAAGGATACGTTAGTCTAATTTTTAGACTAAGATCAACTTAAAGGGATCGTTTAGATCCAACAAAATAGCATTTGAGCTCTATTGTTTAGTTTAGAGATATTGCGGTCGATTACCAGTTTAAGGACATAGTGGTCCAATACCAGTTTAAGGACGTAGTGGTCCAATACCAGTTTAAGGACATAGTGGTCCATTGTTAGTTTAAAGACATTACGGTCAAGGTTAAGGATATCATAGTCCGTGAGTTTAAAGACCTCATAGTCAAGGTTAAGGACATCATAGTCCATGGGCTTAACGACCCCACAGTCCAATGTTTAGTTTAAAGACATCATGGTCGAGATTAAGGACATCATAGTCCCTGAGTTTAAAGACCTCACAGTCAAGGTTAAGGACATCATAGTCCGTGAGTTTAAAGACCTCACAGTCAATGTTAAGGATATCATAGTCCGTGAGTTTAAAGACCTCACAGTCAAGGTTAAGGACATCATAGTCCGTGAGTTTAAGGACCCCACAGTCCAGTTTAGAGACGTCATAGTCTGTGAAGTGTGTGGTTATCGGGACCCGTCACCTCTCTGAAGACGTTGAAGGATTACAACGACAAATATCATAGGAATGAAGAGATGTACCCTCGAACCAAAGTGGATTAAGTGATCTGTAGTCCGATTTGGAACTAAGATCAATTAATTAGATTATGAGCACATTTGGGCTCAGTTAAGCCTGAATTGAGGACTTATGGCCAATTTGGGCTAAGTCCAACTAAGTTTGAAATGTTGGCCCTTTGCTGGACCATTAGACATTTGTCTGGGTTCAGCCCCTCATCATTTAGCAGTGCTTAAACAAGAGTTTGAGGGCTTTGGTAACATTTTTGTCTTTAACTGAGCATTAAACATTATAGCTCTGAATTTTACTCAATTTTGAGATTCAGTTGAAAGGGGAGGCTTTTGTCTATGGAAAATTAGCCAATTTGGCTAAAAGTAGTGTTAAACACTAGGGAACAGAAGTGTTAGACACTGGAAATAAAGCTCTCAAATTAGTGTTAAACACTAAAAGAAAAAGGGGTTACGTGGGGACACGTGAGGGCGCCCAAAGGTGGGGCCATATCTCCTCGCTTTGTTCCGCAAATAAATGTTAAACACTTTGCTCTTTGACCGTCACGTGTTGGCACGTGATGGAACTTTGCGCTTTAATTATTCAAGCTTTCATCAAAGGGTCACGTGGTAACACGTGAGAGCGCCCGAGTTAGATTCTGCCCTTGCTTTTATTCCTTTTGTTTAGGAGGTCAAGTGGGAGCACGTGAGGCGTTGCCTCAGAGCTAATTCCCTCTCATTTTTTGGGGTTCTTTTCAGGGGTCACGTGGGGACACGTGACCTTAGTTTTTTGCGTGCATGGAGATCTTTCAAGTCACTTTATTTCTTTAAGAATTAAATTCTCTTGTAGGGTTAAACCCTAATTATGTTTTAGAGCAATTAAATTCCCATTGTGAAAGAATTAAATTCTTATGTAGGGTTAAACCCTAATTTCATTTTAAGAGGAATTAAATTCCTGTGAATTTGAGAGAATTAAATTCTCAATTAGGGTTAAACCCTAGTTCTGTCCATCTTGAAGGAATTAAATTTCTATAATTTTAGGAGAATTAAATTCTCATATAGGGTTAAACCCTAGTTTTGTTTTGAGAGAATTAAATTCTCTAAACTCAATTCACCCTCTAAATTTTGGATCTGCTTGGCAGGATCTCAATCCGATGAGAATTAAATTCTCAACCTATGGAGAGATGTGCTTCTGCAAATCTTCAACTAGAGGAAGAACTAAATTCTTTTGCAGAAGAGTTAAACTCTTAGATTTTGATAATTAAATTCTTTGTTTGAAGTTTTGATTCCCTTTCTTTTCTCACCTAGGGTTTTCTTTGTTGAGAATTAAATTCTCCTTTTTTTCTCTCTGAAATTTTAAGATTCCAAAATTCTCTCTCTTCTTTTCTCTTCCTGGCTCCTATTTATAGGAGAAGGAAAAGAATCAATCTGTTTAGTAAATCTCTCATTGAAAGATTTTGTTTGTTTTTCATAACTAATGTGATCTTTTAGATCACTCAGTGAATTTTATTCACCATTGGATTTTTAATCCAAAAGATATTCTGTTTGCTATTTTCGGTGAAATTTAGGGAAATCTTTCCTTGTCTACAATCTTTCCATAAATTGGTGATTTTTTAATCACCTTTGGATTTTTAATCCAACGGTCCCCCATAATCCTTTTTTGTTTGGAAAGATTTAGAGAAATACTTTCCCAGTTAGGGTCTTTGATTTTCCTTAGTTAGAATTTAATTCTATTAATTCAGAAGGCTTTTAAAGCCTATCACGTGTTGGCACGTGACTCCTCTTCATTCAGAATTTAATTCTGTATTTTAACTGGGCTAAAGACCATCACGTGTCAGCACGTGACCCTTGGTCACGTGTGAGCACGTGACGCCCCATTGGGGTCTTTCCTCAGCCGCTTGTTTACACTTCTGCTTGCTTAGAATTTAATTCTGTAAAAGAGATCATGTGTCAACACGTGACTCCCCTGATTGACTGTTTGACTAGAGTTTAACTCTATAAATTAGAGATCACAGAAACCAATCACTTGTCAGCACGTGACCCTTGTTAGTTATATGTATGCCCTAGAGGCCATTACTGTACATACGATGTATATTGTAGTGGATGCTTGGACATATATAGGGAGGACTTTCTTACTCGACATGATAGTATGCTATCTGGTTGTACTTTATCTTAACATGTACTCTGAATGTCTCTATGTTACATGTTGATAAAGCCCTTAGGATATGTACTCGACTACTAGGACTATGATGAGATCATACTAGTGGGGTCACAGTAGTCGATGAGTACATCCTATAACTGTTCCTAGTCGAGGGTGTATCGAGACAGGGCATCGATACACCAGAGTAGACTAGCTTATACGCATCTTGACCCATATGATGGGCGATGGATGATCCCATATCCATTGGTGTTTGATATCAAGGATGGTGTACGGGTGCTCAGTGGAGACTGGGTACACTGGACGGACTCGCCGAGAACTCCCAGATGGTATTATACCTTACGTCAGATGGCAGTTCTCCGGTGACACTGGTACAGAGTAGTCTGTTGACCCGAGATCGTCATAGAGTCTTGTGTGATTCCCACTGTGCTTTGATTTCCATCATACCACGTCCAAGAGGGCGTGCAAAAAGGTGGCTTTTGGGTACAGTCCCGAATCACATGGAGGCAATGAGCGATAGGAGGGGATTCGTCTCTCCCGGTATAGGGAGTTGATGTTGAGCTGTGTTCGATTGGCTATAACCGGAAATCCCTGGCCAGGGTTGTTGAGATTTACTGGTAAGTGTTATCAGTAGTTTCTCGAACTCTTATAGACCTCATATCGACACGACTTATTTAGCTACTGGGATCTGACGTTTACCACCCCTAGGCGAGATATGCGACATATCAGACGACGAGACCGGACTGTACGGGAGTGTTACTGATTGGATTCACAGGAGTACTAGCGGGCTTGCTTGTTGATCTTCTGATCACTCAATACCCGGGTGGCCGTTACGTTTAGCAGACCGCTTGCGGCCTGTGGGTGTTTGATATGATCATCACCTACTGCCGGCGTATTGACGAGTCTTTAGAGTCCTACACAGGGGTTTCCTGGCTCAAGCGAAACGGAGTAGGAGCACATATGTGATATGTGCGGGACTGAGATTAATACGATATGAGATACCGTATTCTATTCTCGCGATTCGTAACATTGATCGGTTGTATGCGATATAGTCGGGTTATCGGATCAAGTGTTGATTCGATAAGTTGTTGCACATGGTATTAGTCGGTTATAGCCGGGTTATTAAATCAAGAGTTGATTTAATAATTTAATGCATAATTATATATTTAATATATTACATTGCATTAACTAGTATTAGCTCACTTATGATTTATTTTCTCACTAGATTGTGCACATTGTTTATATGTGATATTTGCAAGTGTACATGTTTGTATCATGCTTGTATCATGCTTGATGATACATACAAGATGGGTGTATGAGACTTATATCAAGTTTAGGTTAAATTAGGGTTTACTTATTTCCTTAAGAATAACAAAAGAGAGGAGACTTTAGTCAATGTTATCAAGCTTGTAGAAGCTTGTATGCAACATTGACAAAGTCAACTCTTTTGTCATTCCTTAGGATATTAGTTAACCCAACCCTTAACCTTATACTTTGGTTAATTCTCTACATGAGTTAAGCATGAAGGCTTAACTCAACCATGGTGCAATAATTCATTGGATAAGTTTTTTTTGGATGAATTATTCACTTCTTCTTCTTCATCAAGCTCCATGAAAAGCTTGCTAGCTCTAATGGTGCCATGAGAAAAAGTGTGAGAAAATCAATTCTAAAGTGAGCCCACTTCCTACTTCTTCATCCTCTATCACTTGCCATGTAGTAGAGTGTGTTCTCTTCACAAAGTTCATGACCTAGTGAAGGAATAGCTTGAGTTAGTGTCTCCCCGACGTAGATCATCTTCGGCCTCGAAGTCATCGAAGCAAGCACGTTCGTTCTTCTTGTGAAGCTTCTCTAGAGTCCAGAGTTCACGATCGCAGTGATGGGGACATCTACACGGAGCTTAAGAAGTGAAGGACCGGATCTACAAAGGTTGTAATCCCTCTCACTTAGTGTTAAAGTGTTTAACATGCTTGTTTTCGCCTAAACCCTAGTTTAAAGATCCGGCTTCGGGTTGTTCGGCACGGCTAAAATTTTAATCGGGCATAGTTGATGCCTCGTAGACCCTTGTGCGCATGCCTAGCAACCCTACAGTGGTATCAGAGCCAAGCTAGAGCTTTAGGCGAAGTCTAGACGAAATTTAAAGTCCGATCGAACCCGGAAACCCCGACACGAACCCTTCTCTGGAAATTTTGTAAAAATGTTGATTTTTTCATATTAAAATTACGCAAAAAAATCAGCAGGGAAATATAAAAATAACAGTAAAAAACGACTTCCTAAATCTACTGTAGTGCCGCGGAACCGCGTCCGTACCCTGGTTTTGGCGGCGGTTCCGCGGCCGTATGTGGAGATTAGGGAATCGTTTTTATACAGTTACCTCCGTAGGTGTTTCCTGATTCTTCTGGGAATTTTTATTTTTACTCCAGTGTTGAGTTTTCTGGGTTGTATTGGGGACTCATTGATTCGATCGGATAATTTAACTTCGTTTAAGTTTTTCCGGGTAATTTTAGAAAGTGTTAAAAAGTTCGACCGGATATCAATAACCCACTTTTTCCCGACCCAGAAAATTTCCAAGAGTTGGATTTTTCCGTTGTTTAAGAACGTTCTAAGTCGTGCAAGTAACGCGATGGACCCTCTAGAAGACAACAAACCTTAACTCGATTATGTGACCGTCTTGAACTGCCTTTTGAACCGTAGGGTTTGGGGCAGTACGGCGTGCCACATGTGAGGCGTTGGCTTCACCCTTCTACGGCTGGACCATTGGTACTGTGGCATGTGATGGATATTTTTTAAACTCCGCTCAAGTGTTGAGATATTTGGGAAAACTTGGGTGTTTGATCATTCGATCGGAAAGTTTAACATTGTCTATTTATCTGGAATGTGATACAATATTTGGAATCCACATGTAGTTATGAGATAACTAATTTGAATGTTATAAATCTAGCAGTTAAGTCTCAGATGATCGGTTGCCACGGAATTTTAATGTGATCAAAAGTCCGTCGCAATCACGTAGCGTACGCGGATACTCGCCGGGTAAACTTAACAGACAGCCACGCCCCATAGCCCCGACCAAGTGACTGTAGGAGAACCTCATCGCCAAAAGCATCCGTTAGGGTGCTCGCGGCAACGGTGTTCCGCCTTAGTCCACTTCGTCGATGGCATCGGGGGTGCGGCCGTCTACAGAAGTTTGCAACGAGCATTCGATCTAAATGTCGGGAATCTTGTTGAATTGCCCGACTTGATATTGAAAAGAGTTTTCGATAATGAGACTAAAATGCGGGGTTTATAATTGTTAGGCATGCGATGTCTAAGGAATTCATTTGGTTAGGCATGCGATCTCTAAGGAGGTTGCGGATTCCAATTGTTGTAGTTTTACACTTTCTTTTCTGTGACCGTAAGCGTAGTATGTGGTGTATCGCCGGCTTTGTTGCTATACATCAACGACAATCGGGATACGCATACTTGCTTACGTTGATGATATGAGATATTATGTGTTGCTGTGATATGTTATATTGGATCGTCGCGTTTTGAATAGCCGGGGGTTTTATGTGAGATGAGAGTTTTTCTTTTTCATTCATGTAAAATTCATTTGTATGTAATATTCTTTTATTGGGGCACTTCCGGGCTGAGGATGATGTCACCGTTGTATATTATTTACTTTTCCGCATTAGGTAGACCAAAGGCGGGGAGCACAAGTAACCGGGTTCTAGGGTCCAGTGGGAGACCATCTCGAGGAGTCGAGACCGGGTCTCCTAACCCTAGAATTGGCAGTGTTGCTTGCCGCTCTCGTAGGGGTCTAGGGATGTGGGTTTGGCTATTCATCGCGACCGTGGAATCCGTGTTTTATACTGGCTCGTATTGAAAACACGGACATCCTAGTATATCCAATATTTCATATATGTTCTTCTGCTGCAATGTTTTGTGATGAGATCATATTACTGCCTGAGACGAATGTTTATATTATATATATGAGATATATATTATATATTGTTGATTTCGTTTCATATCTGATGCTTGTGAAGCATATTAAAATGGGACTTCATTAATGAGATTAATAAAATAAAAGAAACCTAAGATGTTGTAGAAACTTGTTTAAAAACTGGTAGCTCTAGTTCTTGCTTTGCATAGCGGTGTTCCTTGTAGAACATCCAGCACCTTATTCGATAAGGAAAGAGCCGAGATCCCTTCACCGGGAGTGACCTCTTTAGTGAAACTAGCAGATGCTACAAACTCGGTTTGTCTTTTGATTGCTTCTATAGTTCTTGCTTTGCACAACGGTATATATGATATACCCTGCACCATATTCGATGAGGAAAGGGCCGACGATCCCTTCACGGGAGTGACCCCTTTAGCAAAACTAGAAAAGCCTAAAAAACACTCCATTTAAAAATCACTCGATTCTATAACGATATCAAGTTCATTACGCAAAGGGTTTTCTTAAAAACCCGTCGTAGCCCTCCGTCATTTCAGATAAGTACTACTTAGTATTCGTGCTGCGGTAGTTTGGCATTCGTCAAGGCGTAGTGTACGGTAGCTAACTAGTGCTTATCTGCTAGCATACGATGCGATTGGATTAGGGTATTCGTACGGCGTTGTTTGGCATTCGTCAAGGGTGGTGCGGGTGGGTTTAATTCAATCAGGAAATGTACGGGTTGAACTTGACTAGCGGACTATGGGTGGTTTGGCATTCGTCAAGGTCATAGGACGCTATGGGTAAAATATTATTAGGAATTTCAAGTGTTGAAATTTGAAATGAGATTGCATACCTTCTATAAGATAGTAGGATCCCGATACCCGCTGCGAGTAAGAGTTACTCCTGGGAGAGTTTTACACATTACAATTAGCCGATCAAGTAGGTGTCTAGAAAGGTGTTAACGGGGTTACGCCTCTGGGAAAATGAGGTTTACTTTAATTAGGTTCGTGCGAAAGCACGGGGGACCTCCCTCAAAGTACCGACACTGGCCTGGCTGAAAGATTGGCGAACTTGTACCATGTAATTAATCCCGGCTAGTCTTTCCTTTTAGGGTTTGAAGGAAGATTTGATTAAAACAGTGGGAGACATCCTGATTAGATATATTAGATAACCAATCTAATCTTGCAAGAGCATACGCTGAGTGTTTTCTTCTCTCTCTCTCCAGGTAGCGACCATATCATGCCTTAATCAAGATAATAATACGGATGAATTGACCGAACCCGCTTGTTATACTGAGCTGGGGAACGTTGGTCCCGCTCCAACTTATAATTGTTATAAGATAGAGCAGGAAATTGGGGAATACCAGATTTTCCGTGCCGCCCAAACGAAGAAAGTGCATGTTGATGCATCATCTTCGGGTGTGTTCATTACATAGAACTGTTTCTCAGTATCCTTTACGTCCTGGGTATGAGATACCGGATCAGGATCCCGCATATGTAATCTGTTACACGAACTACAGAAAGGTAGAGAACTGAGAACGGGTGATAAGTTTCATGAGATAGAAACGGTACAAAAGTTGCAGCCAAGTCTGTTGGTCACTATCACCCTATATTACCAGAATACATTGATTCTGAATAAATGTTATTAGATACCGAACCTGATATACAATATCATATCAGTCTCTTTATTAGTAAAGAAAGGATATAATTTTGTATTGTTGGATAATGTTTTGAACATTTCCTATATCAAGAGTTGATCGGTTCAGGCACGTTATCTAAAAGTATTGACGTTCTAAATCAAACTACAGTTCTTAGTATACAGAACACACACAAGAGGAATAGTTCAGAAATGAACGAATCCTTCTTGAGGTATTGTAGACTAGGTCATATCAATGCGACCCGACTAGCTAAGTTACATTTAGATGCATATTTAAATTAGTTTAAATATGCATCTTATGAAACTTGCCGGTCATGTCACAAAGATAAGATGACCACAGCTCCGTTTATTGGAAACTCTAATACCCAGCCCCTTTTATACCAATATCTGTATTTTGTTGCTCGTGAATTTTATTCATTTTTATTTATAATTTTATTTCTTCTAAACTCTCATTTTTCTTTTATCAATAAAAAACCCAAACCCAAACTATATTTTATTTACTCAGCCCACAACAATTAATAGAAATTATTTATAGCCCTTAGCCAAGCCGAATTCTCTCAATCCAGCCCTCTTTTCCATTCACAATTCTTTTTATTTTCATAACAACCCCCGGCCCGCTTCCTCCCTTTTCCCATTTAAATCCATTTTTCCCTTGCACTGGCCCGGCCCACTCTTTTCTCACCATTTTCCTATTAAATTTCCTGCAGCCCAAAAGAAAATCAAATTAAAACAACTATTTAAATTCCCCAGCCCGCTTCAACCCGAGCCCATCTCCTCAGCCACTTCTTTTTTTAAAAAGGAATTCTTTTTCGTTGGCCCGGCCTATTCTCTTCAGCCCACGTCCGCTTCGACTCGACCCGCCTTCTCTTCTTCCCTCCAACGGCTACTTCCTAAATCCCCGCTCACTGTTCCTCGACCTGCCTCCTCCGCCCACGCCCTTGCCCACGACGCGCACGTTTCCCCTGCGACCCGCTCCCCCAACGTTCACTCCTCCTTACCTCCCTCACACCCTCTTCCTCATCTCGCTCTCTCTCTCTCCCTCGTTCTCCTTCCTCCTCGAACTCACCTGAACCCACTCGTGCCCCTGCACACCCGGTTCCCGTCGCTGACGACTTCGACCCTATTCATCTTCTCTCGCTCTCCCCTCCACCACCGACCACTGACTCCCCTGAGCTTCAACGACGACCCCCTCTCCCCTCATCTCCTCACCGTCGTTCCAACCACCGCTGGCGAGCTTCCCCTGCACCCTCCTCGTCAACATCATCATCATCATCATCATCGTCGTCGTAATCACTCCCTCTCTCTACACTTCTCACTCCCTCTCTCAATCTCCCCATCTCTCTGCAACTCACCTCTCTCTCACTCTCTCTGTTTCTATCTCTCCCTCTCTGTTCTTTCCCTCTCTCTGCTCTCTCTCTCTCCCTCACTCCCGATCTCCCTCTCTCTCCCTCACTCCCGATCTCCCTCTCTCTCTGTGACTCTGTTCTCACCCCTTCCCTCTTTCTTTCTCAATCTCTCTAATCTCTCTCTGCCTCTCTTCCTTACTTTCTCTCTCTATAACTCTTTCTCTCTCTTTAACTCTATCTCTCTCTCAATATCTCTCTCCCTCTGCAATCCCTCACCATCGGCCTCGACAGCACCAGCGACCCCCAGCCCAGACACCCCCTCACTGCATCCCTAGCCGTCGCGGTCGAGCCCCGGCATTACGTCGAACACCTACAGAAATCGCCACTTCCGCTTCCGTGTATCGCCAGAACGCCTCCAGGTAAGTTCTCTACTTGCTACATGCTAAGTTATGCTTGTTACAAACCAAAATCGTATAGATTCTGTAGTTATTTTCTGAATAAATTATACTACGTACCTGTTCGATACATGATCCTAATGAAAATACTCATCTAATTTGACGGAACTGGATTGTTTATATTGGCCCGTGTAGTGACGAATACCCTGTACAAATTTCGCTGGAAAATATGACCGTTAACGACTAAAACGACTACCCCCAAGTTTACTCGCAAAACTGGAATGTCTTGTACCTGAAAACCGTTAAAATAACCATAAATTATATATATATACTGGAATGATGCGCTCGAGGGCTCAAATCGAAGCCGACTCGACGAAATTTAACCCTATGCAAGTTTCTAAATATTTCTGTACTTAAACTGTGATAATATTTGGATCGGAGTTCGACTCTGAACTGCAGTCCAGAGCGACTCTGTTTACTGTGTGCTGTCCCGTAATGGGTACCACACTGTTTCTTTAACTCGTAGGTTGTGGAACTCCACTGTTTATTATAGGTGAATCTGTTAGCTAGACAACACAAGTAGTTTCATCCTGTTTCGTTATCGTTTGATATTTAATCTGTAATTTAATAGATGTGGACGTATAACAGTCCCAATAGAATCAGAATTTCCATACTAGTATTGAACAGTGTATATCCCCTGACGTACAGACGCGATTGAAGATACGTCTATTGCGTTGAAAACCTAACTGAAAACCCTAGCTTTCATTCAACTGTAGCGTTGCTAAAATCTGATCCCAACTGGGATTAAAATGCGTTGCGAAACAGACTTCCGATTCTGAAACCGGATTTCCAGCCGTGAACGCTTAAAATGAAATGGTTATAATTAGTGATCCTGGAACCCGATTGGCATGAAACTAAATTCGATGGATAGATAACTGAACATACTAATTATTACCTGTTTATCGTTTCGCTAAACTGTACACGTTTGATTTATGATAAATTATTGATTCATGACACCCTAATCATGCTTTACATACTGTTCACGCATCATATCATACACATGTCACTGCATTGATAACCTAGTGATAACGTGCATTACCCAGTGTTAGGTATTAGTGATGATTGTGGCAAGTACGTTAGTGTTCGTGTATCAGTGAATAAGTGGAAGTGGCACGTACTTGTACACAATCAGTGAACCTTATTATTCTATTGCATTGTCGACGTCTGTGGGACGCGTGTACGTGTGACTATAAGTGGTATGGGACACTTATGGAAGCTCTTGCACGGGTGTCACAGATAAGGCACCAGACACTGCCATTTATCTTAGGTATTAGTCGGGACGTGCTTGATGGAGGTCCTGGCTCCAGTTCTCGCACAGACTTGTCACAGACCGATTGGTATTTAGGGTTATGGTTAGCGTTTGATGTAGACCATGGGGTGTGGGGTAGTTTAAGTGTGAGTTCAACAGAATCTCGGGAGTCCCTTGCCGGCTTATATATATGGAGATATATGGAGATTTACATGGTACATGATTATTACCGTGAGTTACATGTTGGGCCTGTGGTCCCTTGCCCTTGGGTTCTACCCTTGGGTGGAGGACACTCGCGAGTGGTTGACTCTCACACTTGGACTGACGATAGGCTTAGTGACCTGTACAGTGAGACTTAGAGACTGATAGGGATGATAGCATCGATATACATACTTACCGTGTTGACATACTTGGCATATCATTTTACTGCTTTTACTGTTCCACTGCATCGATTACTACATGTTCATACCTATACCGTCATTGATTTACCGTTGTATATATTTATTATCGGCTTTAGAGTTATCACTTGGATTTATATATTATATTGTTATTGTGTCGCTCTGACGACCTGAGTATGCATGCTCAGTGTGAGGAGAGGATTTAGCCTGGACCAGGACTAGACGTGCATTACGGACATCTTGATTTACCATCCAGAGTTATACCCTTTCGTTTCCCATCAGGTCAGTTCTTATTATTGTTTCGTTTCAGTTACTGCATTTCTCATTGCCTGTGCATTATTTACTGATTACCATGTAAAGCTAGAAGCCGAAGTGTGACTACGGCAGGATGTATCATTGACCGTAGGAGCATGGCTGGCCTTGTCAACACCTCGTATTCCGTATTTTGGGAAGCGGGGCGTGACAGAAACAGAGAAAGAGTTAGTGAACTCTTGGGATTGATACATGCTGATGTATGAAGGTCCCCTGTCTACACATGCCAAGACTGGTTCTTTGTACTTCATTACATTCTCTGATGATCTCTCAAGATTCAGACATATGTTCCTGTTGAAACACAAGTCCGAACCTTTTGAGATATTCATGTTCCCCTTTGAACGACGGCGCAACGCAGGGTCGTTTCGCCTGAGGTTCGGGACAGATGCTAATTGGTGCTATCCGTCTACCTCTCCGAAGATGCCAAGTTGATTTATGGCACCATGTATCGAAGGTTTACACGGATGCGTCCGATGTAGCAGACTTCATCAGATTCCCCCTCGCTTGAGAGGTTTTTTGATTGTGGGGACGCTCTTCCCTGCAGGCACAAGCCCTGCAGTTAATTACGCTACCGCATTGCGGTAACAACTTTCTCCTTCTTCAGAATTTCACTTCATGTCGTGGGTGTTTGTTTCGTGTTTGGTTGCCCATGGATTGTATACGGAGACTGAGTTATGTCATCGTCCGTAGGGCGTGGACTAGTCCAAATCCGTATTATCTTAGATTTGGGTTTGGGGGTTGTGTTTAAGGATACGTTAGCCTCATTTGAGACTAAGATTGACTTAAACGTTTGTTAAGGATACGCTGGTCTAGTTTTTAGACTGAGATCGACTTAACGAGATCGTTTAGATCCGACAAGAGAGCAATTAAGGGAGCCCTGTTGTTTAGTTTAGGGACATTGCGGTCGATAGGTAGTTTAAGGACATTGCGGTCCATAGGTAGTTTAAGGACATTGCGGTCCAATGTTAGTTTTAAGACGTTGCGGTCAAGGTTAAGGACCTCATAGTCCGTGGATTTAAGGACTCCACAGTCCGATGTTAGTTTTAAGACGTCGCGGTCAAGGTTAAGGACCTCATAGTCCATGAGTTTAAGGACCCCACTGTCCGTTGTTAGTTTTAAGACATCTCGGTCAAGGTTAAGGACCTCATAGTCCATAAGTTTAAGGACCCCACAGTCCGTGTCAATGTGTGGTTATCGGGACCCGTCACCTCTTTGAAGACGTTGAGGAATTACAACGCCAAGTATCAAAGGAGTGAAGAGATGTACCCTTGAACCGGGGTGGATTAAACAGTCTTTGTCCCAATTTGGGATCAAGACCAATTAATTGTGTTATGAGCCCATTAGCCCAGTTAAGTTTGAATTGAGGACTTATGGCCATCTTGGGCTAAGTCCCATCATGTTTAGAATACTGGCTTTCTGTTGGTCCATTGAAGGAGAGGCTTTGCCTTTAGCCATTTAACCAATTGGGCTGAAGTTAGTGTTAAACACTAAAGATCAGCAGTGTTGAACAATGGGAACAAGTTAGTGTTTTAACACTAAAAGACAGTTGGTGTTAAACACCAGCAACAGGGGGTTCAAATTAGTGTTAAACACTAGAGCAAATCAATGTCAAACACTAGCAGTAGAGATTTCAGATTAGTGTTAAACACTAAGAATAATCAGTGTTAAACACTGGTGACGGAGATTTTAATTTAGTGTTGAACACTAAGGGAGTTAATCTTAAGCTCTGTTAACAGGGGTTTAATTTAGTGTTAAACACTAAGAAATTCAGTGTTAAACACTGCAAATAAAGTTCTTTGATTAGTGTTGAACACTAAGGCCAAACAGTGTTTAACACTGGATTCCGGGATTCCAATTTAGTGTTAAACACTAAGGCAAGAGGGGTCACGTGGTAGCACGTGAGGGCGCCCTCCCTTCATTTGTTCTGCTGAGAATATCGTATCTTTTGGAGCATCACATGCCATCACGTGACGGGCATTGAAATGCTTGTATGTTAAAGCTTCTGCCAAGGGTCACGTGGGTCACGTGAGGCACTGCCTCAAAGGGCCTTTTCTGCGGATCTTTTCGGGGGTCACGTGGTGGCACGTGACCCTGCCTCTATGTATGTTTTTTTTAGAAGATCTGTTAATTCCTTTTAAGAATTAAGCTCTTCATAGGGTTGAACCCTAACAATAATTTTAGAGAAATTAAATTCCTATTTCCTTCTGAAGATTTATATTCTGGGATAGAGTTGAACTCTGAATGGGGTTAAACCCTAATAACAGTTTTAAGGAATCAAGTTCCCACTCTCTTTTAGAGACTTATTCTGAGGAATGAGATTCTGTCGTAGGGTGAAACCCTAATTTCTTCTTTCTTAAGGGAATTAAATTCCTGTTATTTTAACAGAACTCAGTTCTTAACTAGGGTTGAACCCTGAATCTGTTCATTCTGAAGGAATTGAATTCCTGTAACATAGGGTTAAACCCTAATTTTATTTTAAAGGAATTAAATTCCTATAGTTCTGTGAGAATTAAATTCTCAAACTCACATTCCCTCTCTATGCTTTGGATCTGCATGGCAGGATCTCAACCCAATGAGAATTAAATTCTCAATTCAAGGGGAGATGTGTACTTTGCAGATCCTCCACTAAAGAGAGAACTATGTTCTTCTGTTTAATATCAGAGTTAAACTCTGCTGAGAATTAAATTCTCTTTTAAAGGCCTTCCCTTTCTTACCTAAGCTTTTCTTTTGCAGAAGATACAAATTCCTCCAAAGTATCAAGGCTCTCTCTTTTCTCTCTCTGCCCTCTTTTTCTCTTCCTTTTTTTTTCTTTGTGTCTCTTGGCTCCTATTTATAGGAGAAGAAGAAGAATCAATTAGTTTTGGTGAATCTTTCATTGAGAGATTTAATTTGTATTCACCATTCGTTTGGACCTTTGGATTATTAGGTGAATTTTATTCACCATCGGATTTTAAATCCAGAGATTCTCCTTTGTTATTTCGGTTAGATTTTAAGGGAAAATTTTTCCAAGTTCAGGCTTTTTCCACAAATAGATGATATTTAATCACCTTTAAATCTTTAATCCAATTGGTTCCAAATAATCACTTTCCTTTGGAAAGATTTGAATGCCGTTCAGAATTTAATTATGTTAAATAAATGGGCTTTGAAAGCCGGTCACGTGTGACCACGTGACCCATGGTCACGTGTGGGCACGTGACCCTTGGTCATGTGTAAGCACGTGACCCTCCTGGAACGAGCTTTCTTTTTCTTCTGCGCTATGTCTTTGCTGCTGCTTGGTCATCATGTGCCAACACGTGACCACTGGTCACGTGTGAGCACGTGACCCTCGTCTGGAGCATTTTTCTTGATTTAATCAGAGAATGAGTCTGCTTTTGCCGCTGCTTTTAAATGTCACGTGCCAACACGTGACTGCTGGTCACGTGCTAGCACGTGATGCCTCCTTCGAAACTTTTCCTGATTTTAAATCAGGAAACAATTCACAGAATATAAGTTAGAAGTAGAGAACCAACAACAGGTATAAGTATTATGTCCTTTGATGTGATCAAGAAGGAGAATACTTGAGCACGGGATTCCTGGACTATTTTAAAGGAAAATGTGATTCTCTCTCAGCATTACTCCTCCGCATACACCACAGCACGTCGGTGTATCGGGGCGGACCAATAGCATCCTATGTGATATGGTGTGCTCTATGATGAGTACTACTGAGTTTCCTATTTTCTTTTGGGAGTTATGCACTTAAGAAGCTGCATACCTATTGAATAGGGTTCAAATCAAATCAGTTGCCTACCACTTCATATGTGATATGGAAAGGGAAGAGCCCATATCTTAAGTTTGTTAAGATTTGGGGTTGTCCGGCCTATGTCTAAAAGCAAAATCCGGACAAGCTCAAGGCAAAGTCTGTCATGAGGTAGAACTGGAAGGAGTTCCAGCTATACATACTACAGCAGATGATTTGATAGAAACCAACGAACCTCAGCCTCTCTGCCGATCTAGTAAGGTTCCTCACCCACCTGAAAGATACTTCGGTTTTCTCTATGACAGTGGAAGCGATGATTGCATCATGAGATGATGACCCAACTAGTTTTGAGCTGGCCATCAGGAGTGGGACTCTGTAAGAATGGCTGGATGCTTAGCGATCTGAGATGGAATCCTTATACACCAACAAAGTATGGACTTTGGTTGCTTTATCTGAAGGGTTAAATTCCCATCAGGAGCGAGTATATCTTGAGAAGATTACTTGGTGTACATGGAAAAATTGAGACTTTCAAAGCTATGCTTAAGTCCATCCATATCCTACTTGCCACTGCTACTTACCACGACTACGATATCTGGTGATTGGGTGTCATGACTGCTTTTCTAAATGGTGTTTTAGAAGAGAGCGTCTATAAGTACACAGCCAGAGGGCTTCGTAGACAATGGGAGCAGCGGAAAGGTGTGCAAGATGTTTTATAGGATAAAGCAGGCATCGCGGAGTTGGAACATCTGTTTTGATGTGGTAGTCAAAGAGTTTGACTTCATCAAAATGGTAGATGAACCTTGTATATATAAAAAGGTAGTAGAGAGTATGGTGGTGATCCTCGTAGAGTACGTGGATGACATACTCTTGATAGGGAAGGAGTTTCCTATGCTACGCTCGGTCAATCTCCGCTTATCACAAGGATTCTCCATATAGGATCAAAGTGATACCTCATAAATCCTGGGTTTTGGATCTATGAGATAGATCTAATTGGATGTTAGGATTCTCACTAGTTGTAGTGAGATGGTGTCAATGGATCCTGGGGAGAATCACTGGAAAGGTTCCAGGGTGGTAAGAACGACTGAATGTCAGTCGCAGGCATTGTCTTTACCCTCAGTGGAGGGAGGGTATGTTGGAAGAGTCCCAAGCTAGATATCGTGACTTACTAGATGATTAAAGGCAAGATACATCGTTACTAAGGATGCTACCAAAGAGGCAGTCTGGATGTATATAAGTTCATGAGATAAATTTCGTTCCTACCATTGTGTGACAATGGAGTTGTGGCTTATGCCAAGGAACCCCCGTCCCATCAGAAATCCAGATATAATTCTTAGGCAGTATCACCTGATCATGGAGATGGTTGATCTCCAAGGAGATCGAGGTTAGGAGAGTAGACACAGAGGACAACAGCGCGGATCCACTCATAAAGGCCTTTTTCCTAGTAGAGACTTTTATGGGATGGTTGAGTATGAGATACTTCAACCACGGCTAATTGTTGGGTATGTGATACCACAACAGATGGCCCTAGTGCAAGTGGGAGATTGTTAGTTATATGTATGCCCTAGAGGCCATTACTGTACATACGATGTATATTGTAGTGGATGCTTGGACATATATAGGGAGGACTTTCTTGCTCGACATGATAATATGCTATCTGGTTGTACTTTATCTTAACATGTACTCTGAATGTCTCTATGTTACATGTTGATAAAGCCCTTAGGATATGTACTCGACTACTGGGTCTATGATGAGATCATACTAGTGGGGCCACAGTAGTCGATGAGTACATCCTATAACTGTTCCTAGTCGAGGGTGTATCGAGACAGGGCATCGATACACCAGAGTAGACTAGCGTATACGCATCTTGACCCATATGATAGACGATGGATGATCCCATATCCATTGGTGTTTGACATCAAGGATGGTGTACGGGTGCTCAGTGGAGATTGGGTACACTGGACGGACTCGCCGAGAACTCCCAGATGGTATTATACCTTACGTCAGATGGCAGTTCTCCGGTGACACTGGTACAGAGTAGTCTGTTGACCCGAGATTGTCATAGAGTCTTATGTGATTCCCACTGTGCTTTGATTTCCATCATACCATGTCTAAGAGGGCGTGCAAAAAGGTGGCTTTTGGGTACAGTCCCAAATCACATGGAGGCAATGAGCGATAGGAGGGGATTCGTCTCTCCCGGTATAGGGAGTTGATGTTGAGCTGTGTTCGATTAGCTATAACCGGAAATCCCTGACCAGGGTTGTTGAGATTTACTGGTAATTGTTATCAGTAGTTTCTCGAACTGTTATAGACCTCATATCGACACGACTTATCGAGCTACTGGGGTCTGACGTTTACCACCCCTAGGCGAGATATGCGACATATCAGACGACGAGACCGGACTGTACGGGAGTGTTACTGATTGGATTCGCAGGAGTACTAGTGGTCTTGCTTGTTGATCTTCTGATCGCTCAATACCCGGGTGGCCGTTACGTTTAGCAGACCGCTTGCGGCTTGTGGGTGTTTGATATGATCATCACCTACTGCCGGCGTATTGACGAGTCTTTAAAGTCCTACACAGGGGTTTCCTGGCTCAAGCGAAACGGAGTAGGAGCGCATATGTGATATGTGCGGGACCGAGATTAATACGATATGAGATACCGTATTCTATTCTCGTGATTCGTGACATTGATCGGTTGTATGCGATATAGCCGGGTTATCGGATCAAGTGTTGATTCGATAAGCTGTTGCACATGATATTAGTCGGTTATAGCCGGGTTATTAAATCAAGAGTTGATTTAATAATTTAATGTATAATTATATATTTGATATATTACATTGCATTAACTAGCATTAGCTCACTTATGATTTATTTTCTCACTAGATTGTGCACATTGTTTATATATGATATATGCAAGTGTACATGTTTGTATCATGCTTGATGATACATACAAGATGGGTGTATGAGACTTATATCAAGTTTAGGTTAAATTAGGGTTTACTTATTTCCTTAAGAATAACAAAAGAGAGGAGACTTTATTCAATGTTATCAAGCTTGTAGAAGCTTGTATGCAACATTGACAAAGTCAACTCTTTTGTCATTCCTTAGGATATTAGTTAACCCAACCCTTAACCTCATACTTTGGTTAATTCTCTACATGAGTTAAGCATGAGGGCTTAACTCAACCATGGTGCTATAATTCATTGGATAAGTTTTTTTTGGATGAATTATTCACTTCTTCTTCTTCTTCATCAAGCTCCATAAAAAGCTTGCTAGCTCTAATGGTGCCATGAGAAAAGTGTGAGAAAATCAATTCTAAAGTGAGCCCACTTCCTACTTCTTCATCCTCTATCACTTGCCATGTAGTAGAGTGTGTTCTCTTCACAAAGTTCATGACCTAGTGAAGGAATAGCTTGAGTTAGTGTCTCCCCGACGTAGATCATCTTTGGCCTCGAAGTCATCGAAGCAAGCACGTTCGTTCTTCTTGTGAAGCTTCTCTAGAGTCCAGAGTTCACGATCGCAGCGATGGGGACATCTACACGGAGCTTAAGAAGTGAAGGACCGGATCTATAAAGGTTGTAATCCCTCTCACTTAGTGTTAAAGTGTTTAACATGCTTGTTTTTGCCTAAACCCTAGTTTAAAGATCCGGCTTCGGGTTGTTCGGAACGGCTAAAATTTTAATCGGGCATGGTTGATGCCTCGTAAACCCTTGTGGGCGTGCCTAGCAACCCTACAACCCATGGTCACGTGTGAGCGCGTGATCCCCCATTGGGGTATTCATGATTGTTTTATTACACTTTTAATTTTCTTCAGTGAGTTTTCAAAGGCCTATCACGTGATGGCATGTGACCCCATTTAATTATTTATTTTGTTCAGTGCCTACAGGCTTTGCCTGTAAATGGACACGTGTGGGCACGTGATGCCCGGTCACGTATGGGCACATGATGCCTCATAACTTTTGATCCCGGATGAATTATGAGGCCCATAATATATCAAATCGAAGGATTTTTCAAGACGCTTTCGATACCATCAGAATTTAGCTATTTCTCATTCTGGAGTTTGTCAAAATACAGCCCGGAAAATACTGGTTCGCATTTTCTTAAGCGTACCGTGCCATTTGATACCTTAGGCTCTTTGCGCAGAAATTTTTGGCGGGAGCAAATGCCCCCCACTACTTTGCCCACGTAAGTATGTACGTGGGTGAAGTAGTGCAGAGTTATGCATGGCCATAGAATTGAGGGCTTAGGAGACAAGTTTTAGGGTCCTTGTAGCCTAAAACTTTTTCATCTTCATGTGCCGTAAGGGTCTCAAGAAGGTTTTTTCTCCCTACAGGTCGAGAGGATCCCGCAGGTGTATTTTCTCCTTAGGGGTCGTGAGGACTCCTAAGTGCGTTTTCTCTTGAGAGTCGTAAGGATCTCACAAGAGAATTTTCTCCCTTACAAGTCGAGAGGACTCATAAGTGATTGTTTTCCTTCTTGTCGATATTTGACTTTGGGGAATGTGGCCTATAGATAGTCCATCTTAACCTCTCTGTAGGGCAGTGATGGCTTAGGAGACAGGGTTAGGATCTACCACCTAAGACTTTTCAACTTTATGAGCCGTGAAGGTCTTATAAAGACTTTTCTCCCTACTGGTCGAGAGGATCCCGTAGGTGTATTTTCTCCCTAGGAGTCGCGAGGACTCCTAAGTGCGTATTTTCTCTTAAGAGTCGAAAGGATCTCACAAGAGAATTTTTCCCGCTTACAAGTCGAGAGGACATATAAGTGGTTGTTTCCCCTCTTGTCGATGTTCGACTTCAGAGAGTGTGACCCGTGAATAGTATCAAAGAGTCCATCTTGGACTGACTTGCAGGGCCCCAGTGCTTAGGAAATAGGTTTTCTAATCCTCATTGCCTAAGGCTATGCCTTACGAGTCGAGACGAATTGAGAAGTTCTCGCAAGGATGTCCTAACGTCACAGTTAACCTCTGCTCTTTACGACAAAGGTCCGTTAGGGTCTGTGGTACTAGGATTTTGTCCGTCGTACCGTCGCGTTGGCTGATGTATTTGTAACGCCTTAGAATGTGTTTTGTAGCTAATTATATTTTACTATATAGTTTTTAATAAAAAAGTTTACCAAATTAAGTTTTAAATATTTTATCCTATTTAATGAGTATTTTATTAGAATTTTGTTAGGCATACACACACTTGTGCATGATAACTAGGGTTTAGAGATGGGGTTAGACCATGTTTGGCAAGCATGATAGATTGACCCATTCTCTTTAAGTTAATAATTATTGTATTAAGTGTTTTGTGTTTAATAGTGATGGTTGTTTTAAAAGTGAAAATGAATTTAAATAGGCTTTTTAAATTGGCTTCATGGTTGACTTTGGGAGAGAGAGAGAGTGAGCATGGGCATCATGGCATGAGCCATGCCTCACTTAATGAGGAGAAAGAGAGAGTGAGAAGGGGGGTGTCTTTATGTGAGCTCATTTCTCTATCTTATTTTCCATACCTCATTCTCTCACTCTCACACACTCACACACACACTCACCAGCAGTAGCAGAAGCAGCAGCAAGCAGCAGAAGCAGCAGCAAGCAGCACCATCAGCAACAGCATCAACAGCATCAGCAACAGCAGGCAGCACTGTAGCAGCAGCAGCAACAGGAACCCCAGCAGCAAGAGCAACCCCTCGTCTCCCCCATTCACTCAATCTCCTGCTTCCTAGGGTTGCATTGGGTATACTTCCTGAACCCAATTCCTAGACTGCTTAGTTGTATGTTAGTTTAGTTTCGGTTTGCGATTAATGTGAGTTTAGTGCTAGATTATGGTGTTTTATGTGGAAATTTGGTTAAGTCTTGATTGTGTTGGTTAACCTAGCTCAGTGTAGTGCTAATAGGGCCACTTCAACTGAGAAATCCCCAGATAACACTAAAATACCATAGGGTTTGTGTTTTGTGCAAATTGGTGATTTTAAGCGATATTTGTGATTTCTGGGATCTGCTTGTGACCCGATGCCTTCAGGTTAAAATTGAGAAGACTGGAACATGCTACCTAAGTATAGAGCACACCACATGAACACGAGCCCCTACCCCCATTTTCTGGCCGCCAATTAATTCCATCTGGCCGCAATTTGCGGCCAGGAAAGGGTTCTCGGTGTTGGGGTTTTGTGGAGGGTAGTCTGCAGTGTTTTGTAGTGTTTTGGTATGTCTAGTTTTGTAATATCTTACCTGTAGAAAAATCTGGGGTCATATATCGCTTTTGATGTCCGTTGTGTTTGCGCGATATGCACGATACGTGAGTGGGTTCTGTGATCCAGCGTATCGCGGCGTGTCGCAATGGTTTTAGACGCGTGCACACACGATTCAGCGTATCGTGCACACGCGCGTTTAGTTCGCGACGCGAGTTTCTCGTTTTGGTTCGATATCGCGTTTCGCGGGATATTTGGCTTATATGTGATTTCCATGTCTTATTTGCAGGTTTGCAGACAGAGACTACGGACACGGCTACAGGGGGAGCAGATGGTAGGATTCACCTAGCGTGGGGCGTAGGTGAGTAGATTTAACATCTACAGGGGAATCGCCCGCATGGCGTTATGCGTCTGGGCTAGGATTCAAATACCTATCGCACATTCTACGTCATTGTTAGAATTGCGCCCTCACTTTATTTCCTTGATATAGTTATACTGTGACTAGCAGCCGTAGGACACTGCACACATTATTGACGGTTCATGTTGCACGAGCACGGATTGTATGCTACACACACACCGTCAGTAATTGCCATGTCACACACAACCCCTTATAGATTCTATTGCTTATCACAGATGACATTACCATACCTATATACCTATAGAGTATCGTACCATTAGTGATAGGTACACTTACCCTTTACGATACATTTACAGGTATACCTTACTCATATTTTCTTATACCCGGGGGGGGGGGGTATACGACATCGGTTCTTATAGGTAGATACCTATACATTGCTACACCTGTATGTTACACACACATTCAGTAGCAGTTACATATTTACCTTTACTGATGTTACTTAGCTGTACCTTATTGGTTTTGCATACATCTGGTTTCAGCTACATATTCTCATTTATATGCTCACATTTCAGATATATCGCATATGTTTATTCCTGGATTGCGCATTATTATTTGGATTTTAGATGATGTTTTCTGGATTTAGGAACCGCGGGAGTTCATGAAATTATGCATACATTGAAAAACCCGGTTTCCTTGATATGATATTTGCGCGTCCACCATGAGTTTTATCGGTGCTGATTATACATCCCATACGAGGTGTGGTTGCCGTATGAGGGTACATGGTGGGGCCCGGTATGGTTCCCCTCGGCAAGAAGATCGATGGATGTTGCCGATTGAGCCTGGAGGCGGGCGAGTACCTACCGGTGACAGTACTGATGACTCGGCGGGGGTCATGGAGACACTGTTGGGAGTCATGCACGTATGCATACGTCGAAAAGCGAGGGTCAGTGCTAGGCACTCGTGCTTTCGGGACAGCGTATGATACGTACCTATCAGGATTTCTGTATCGATGCTTGGCACATTGTTTTCATGATATTTCTCTTAAACACCTTTTGTATATATAACAGGGGATTTAGCCGTTGTTATATATACCCTTACACCAATATTAGTGGAATGGGACGCTAATATATGTGTATTGCCCCCATCATATTTATTTCTGCAGATATATATACACCTTTAGGATGTTAGAAACTTACTTGAGATTCGACTTGGGATATAGGCGATTCGTTGAGATTGGATATTGGATATGAAAGAGATTGTGGATTTGTACATTCGAGATATAGGAGAGCTATTCGATATCGTACATTGAGGTGATGTGAGACCTATGTGATGAGAGAGCCCAGTTGGGGGCTGATTTGAGGATTTGGGATTTGAGTGTCTTGATGGATTGTGATCCTACCACGATGTCAGGTTTCCGTGGAAATGACATACTCCACCCTATACCTCAGACTTATCTACTTTATGCACAGATTCATATATTGGTAGTACCGGTGAGTGTACCCTTATGATAGCTGCATATCGACATTCTCATATCCCTATTGCATGGTTATTGCATATTATTATCATGTTACTATTGCTTCACATATTGATTGTACCTGTTAGTGTACTTCCCTTTATTCAGCATTTGCATGACATGTTATTACTGTAATCGCATATCTTAGATTCATGCTGTACGTACATCCCTGCGATTACCTGCATATGTTATCTACTATTCACGAGTTGGCAACTCACCCCCGTTGTGCCACAGGTGTTTCAGGTTGTTCCCCAGAGTAGTCGAGGCAGGCTATTCCTCCATTCAGCTATCCAGCTATCATCTTTTGCTACAGATACCGCATCAGCTCACAGTACCATTTGCTTAGGTGGGTTAGATGATTATCTGTATTTCATATTGTACATTCGTTGTATTTTGTACTCTCCATCTACTATTGTATTGTTGACTTAGAAACTTGGTGAGGACGTTACTGTGTATTATTGTGGATTTGATGTCTTTTATATACAGTTTCCTTTCTACTGTCTCTTATTTCTTCGCTACGGCGTCGTATACTTGTGATGAGATTGTTTTCCGCCTTTGGGCCACTTTTTTACAAAAGGGGTGTTGCTAAAATTTTAAAGAAAGAAAGTAAGACTTTGAAAGAATTTGGGTGGTGATTTTCAAATGTTTCAAAAACTTATATTATCTTTTCCATATTTTCTTGGTTTAGATTTCTGGGTTTTCGGCTTTCTTTTACCGCGTTACGTCTTTAGGCGTTGCGTAGTATTAGGGCCGTCACGGGCCAATTTTGGGCCGTGACAAAGTTGGTATCAGAGCGTTAGGTTTTACCTTTCGGAGTGTAGGATGACCTTAGTATGATGGAGTAGGTTGCTTAAGCAAAGTAACGTAGTGTGTGTATGTCTGCAGCATACCCACGATGCGGTACTTCGCATTAAGTGACCTAAGTACAATTTTGCTTGAAATTCCTTCCTTGATGATTCCTATCCTTAAGATTCGATTTCCTTATTCTCATCGAATCTTATATCTATTTATAGCCTTGCCGCCGATGACTATGGGGACTCAGAGTGATGCAGCGAGGGCCGAGGTCAGAGTTGGCTCGAGTGAGACGAGTACTGACCAGGATGGCACTCTAGTTGCACAGGTGCAGACGGATCAGCCTACGATCTATACTATGGATAAACTTTTGGCAGAGATGCAGGACTTCTGCCAGACGATGAGCTCTTTGGTTGATGTCGTTCGGGAGCTACGACAGGAGGTTGTCACCCCTGTTACTCAGCTGTCCCTTACGATCAGCATGCAGCAGTCCATCACTTACATAGCATCAGTAGTTGCAGCTCCAGTTAATGAGGCGCATATTCCAGAGGTTCGAGGAGTTCCAGGCGAGTAGAGGACTCGTACCAGCGTACCAGCCCAGAGACAGAGGTTTGGTCATCGAGACAGATTTCGTGGCCATCGCGGGAGTAGCAGAGGCTTAGGACGAGGACAGTCGTTCAGCTCTTACCCCCAGGATGGTCAGCAGTCAGCGCGTGGATGTTTCCGATGCGGGAGCCTTCAGCACTTCGTCAGGGATTGTTCCTTAGCACCTCGTCAGGATCGTATTCAGAGAGGCCGTGGACGTGGAAGGTTCGCTCAGAGGGCTCAGTCTACCAGAGGAGTTCATCCAGCTGCGAGTAGAGGGCAGGCACAGGAGTTTGCTTCTACTCATCAGGACGCGCAGACGTCCAATGTGGAGTTTTCAGGTATCTTTTATTTATATGTTCTTTTGATGTATTTGTTTGTTTCTTGTTTGTACCGTTATCGGGTAGATTAGTAGTAGTTTGTGTTAACTTCTGTCAGCGATTCCTTTGCTGCGCAACACGTATTCAGTTGTGTGCCAGTCAGATAGGAGATAGAGATTCGTCCGTCGTTTTGATCCTTCTAGAGAAGTTGGAATTGACGTTCTCCTGGGCACGGACTGGTTAACTACATGCTAGGCGTCTGTGGACTACCGTGAGGAAACAGTCAGGTTTTGTTTTCCCAGGCAAGTCAGTTCTTGTTGTGCAGGTGGATAGTTGTGCCGCCTTTCACAGCTTGAATTCAGCCTTTTTCGCTAGTCGGTTACTGAGGAGATGTCGTGGATTCTTGGCGCTTATTCGTGATACCGGAGCCACAATGAGATTGTTGGACCGAATTCCTTTCATGCGAGAGTTCTTCCGACATTATTCCGGATGAGCCGGCGAAGCTTGGGAGCTTAAGGATCAGCTGCAAAGTTGTGGTTTGGGGAGTTTTGTGCGTCTGAGTGTTTTGCTTTTGGAAGCTCCTTTTTCTGTTCGTCGGGGAGGAAGACGGCAGCTTGAGGTTGTGTATCGACGGATCGTTAATTGAACCGGCTTACGGTGCAGATAGGTATCCCTTACCTCACATTGACGATTTCTTCGATCAGCTCCAGAGCGCGAGACATTTTTCTAAGTTCGCTTGGGATCAGGTCATCATTATTGCAGGTTCGGAGTGATGGCATTCCGAAGACTGCCTTGTGCGTGCTACGGGCCTTGTGTGTTTTTGTGAGTCGTTGGATTCACTGATGTCCTAGCAGCATTCGTAGATGTGATGAACCAGATTTCTTCAGGCCGTTCCTCGACCAGTTTTTGTTGTGTTATTTACGACATTCTGGTCTATCTAATGTGTCTTGAGGAACAGGAGTAACACTTGGGAATTTGTTATGCAGATACTGGGAGTGCACCAGCGGTTTGCTAAATTCTCAGAGTGTTTCTTCAGGCTTGTTTTGTGTTGACTCCTAGGTCTTGTAGTCACGAGAGACGGTTTCGTATGGTTCCGAGGGAGATCATGACCGTACAGTTTAGGTCCAGACATGTGTGCAGGACGGAGATCCGCAGATTCTTGGACTTAGCAGGTTTTTACTGCCGTTTCGTGCAGGATTACGAGGGTAGTGCTGCACCGTCGACTGAATTGACCGAGATGGAGGTTTCTTTTCTGTGGACTGAGGCATGTGTACGAAGTTTTCGGCAGTTGGAGATTCGGTTAACAACTGCATCAGTTCTTTCTTTGCTTTTTGGTTCGGGCGACCTTGTTGTTTTAACTGTAATGTTTCTTGAGTGGGCTCGAGTGTGTACTGAGGTGACACTATAGAGTTATTGCTTTTGCTTCCCTCCATTTAGAGGAAGTACGAGAAGGATATTCCACTCTTGATCTAGAGATGGCCGCGGTGGTTTTGTGTTGGAGATTTGGAGACACTACTTGTTTGGAAGTCGTGTCAGATTTTCCACGGGCCACTAGAGCTTAATGTATATCTTCCTGCAGCGGATTTTGATTGTTGTGATAGTCTTCTGCAGATTTACAGTTCTTGTGTGATCGTCGAGTACAGCTTAAGTTCGTCTCTATGGAGGGGACAGCTTGCTCATGTCCGCGCCCGACCACTTTCCTTAAATCGTTTTCGTGAGACACTGCCCGCCGATACTCATTCGTCAGTGATACTTGAGCATACTCGGCTGGGTAATGATTTGGAGACCTTGATTTGTGACAATGATGTGCTAAGTTAGGGACGCGTTTGTGTACCTGGTTTCATCGGGTAGAGACGTATAATCCTAGAACATGCACATCTGTCAACTTTCTGTATGCATTCAAGTTCCACCAACATTTAACGTGACTTGTGAGATAGTTACGGGTGGACAGGGATGTAAGGAGAAGTTTCAGGTTTCGTTTCAAGTTGTCTGTCTTGTTGTGTGCTTGGGTCGAGCATCTGAGGCCGGCTGGAGAGTTGCAACCTTTTACCGTTCCGAAGTAGGAGTGGGAGCAGATCTCCATGAATTCCGTTATGGTTTCTACCCAGGGTTTAGTCAGGGTGTGACTCCATACGGATTCTTGTCGTCCGGTTATACTCAGTTTGCTCAGTTGTTCTTGGTTAAGTTGTGTGTTTGTTTTGATTGTTGTCAGCAGTTGGGGGATCGTCACTCGCCATCGTTAGGGTTCTCCTTCGATAGCTGTTATCAGGAGACACTCCAATTGGCCACCTTTAGGTTTAGGGGTTAGGTCGTGTCGATCACCAGTCTGTTGTTTTCTGACTCTGCGTAAGTAGGACCTTGGACCCCAGCTATTCTAGAGCTTCGGAGATGTTCCAGTTGTGTTAGGTCAGAATGGAAATTGTCCATTGCGAACTAAGGTCTTATGCCGACTGCCTTGGTCATAGACTTGAGTTCGCAGGGACGGATCATGTATTCCTACGGACTTCCGATGAGTGATGTGTTGGATTTTGGGAAGCTTGTTCCAGAATTTTGGTCTTTCTGAGATCCTATAAGCAAGTTAGTTTCGTTGCCTTAAATTGGCACTTCCGCCCAGATTATTGGAATTTCACCCCGTATTCCTTGTGATGATACTCTACAATTACCTTCTTGACCTTTCTCACATAATTTAGCACCAGACCATTTAGCTTAGACGCGATCTTTCGTTCACCAGCAGCCAATTGTGTTAATGGCTCAGCAGGTGGAGGAACATCGGTCAATGGTCTTGCTATCTGTGGAGGGTTTTCTTGGACGTAGCCGTATAGTGAGATAGTCACTTGGGAGGCTGCGAGCGAGATTAGAGGATTTTAATCTTCTCTTTGAAGGTATGCGTATCGCTATATTTTTTAATTCGGGGACGAATTTCTTTTAAGGGGGGAGATTGTAACACCTTAGAATGTGTTTTGTAGCTAATTATATTTTACTATATAGTTTTTAATAAAAAAGTTTACCAAATTAAGTTTTAAATATTTTATCCTATTTAATGAGTATTTTATTAGAATTTTGTTAGGCACACACACACTTGTGCATGATAACTAGGGTTTAGAGATGTGGTTAGACCATGTTTGGCAAGCATGATAGATTGACCCATTCTCTTTAAGTTAATAATTATTGTATTAAGTGTTTTGGGTTTAATAGTGATGGTTGTTTTAAAAGTGAAAATGAATTTAAATAGGCTTTTTAAATTGGCTTCATGGTTGACTTTGGGAGAGAGAGAGTGTGAGCATGGGCATCATGGCATGAGCCATGCCTCACTTAATGAGGAGAGAGAGAGTGAGAAGGGGGGTGTCTTTGTGTGAGCTCATTTCTCTATCTCATTTTCCATCCCTCATTCTCTCACTCTCACACACTCACACACACACTCACCAGCAGTAGCAGAAGCAGCAGCAAGCAGCAGAAGCAGCAGCAAGCAGCACCATCAGCAACAGCATCAACAGCATCAGCAACAGCAGGCAGCACTGTAGCAGCAGCAGCAGCAGGAACCCCAGCAGCAAGAGCAACCCCTCGTCTCCCCCATTCACTCAATCTCATGCTTCCTAGGGTTGCATTGGGTATACTTCCTGAACCCAATTCCTAGATTGCTTAGTTGTATGTTAGTTTAGTTTCGGTTTGCGATTAATGTGAGTTTAGTGCTAGATTATGGTGTTTTATGTGGAAATTTGGTTAAGTCTTGATTGTGTTGGTTAACCTAGCTCAGTTGTAGTGCTAATAGGGCCACTTCAACTGAGAAATCCCCAGATTACACTAAAATACCATAGGGTTTGTGTTTTGTGCAAATTGGTGATTTTAAGCGATATTTGTGATTTCTGTGATCTGCTTGTGACCCGATGCCTTCAGGTTAAAATTGAGAAGACTGGAACATGCTACCTAGGTCTAGAGCACACCACATGAACACGAGCCTCTACCCCCATTTTCTGGCCGCCAATTAATTCCATCTGGCCGCAATTTGCGGCCAGGAAAGGGTTCTGGGTGTTGGGGTTTTGTGGAGAGTAGTCTGCAGTGTTTTGTAGTATTTTGGTATGTCTAGTTTTGTAATATCTTACCTGTAGAAAAATCTGGGGTCATATATCGCTTTTGATGTCCGTTGTGTTTGCGCGATACGCGCGATACGTGAGTGGGTTCTGTGATCCAGCGTATCGCGGCGTGTCGCGATGGTTTTAAACGCGTGCACACACGATTCAGCGTATCGTGCACACGCGCGTTTAGTTCGCGACGCGAGTTTCTCGTTTTGGTTCGATAGCGCGTTTCGCGGGATATTTGGCTTATATGTGATTTCCATGTCTTATTTGCAGGTTTGCAGACAGAGACTACGGACACGGCTACAGGGGGAGCAGATGGTAGGATTCACCTAGCGTGGGGCGTAGGTGAGTAGATTTAACATCTATAGGGGAATCGCCCGCATGGCGTTATGCGTCTGGGCTAGGATTCAAATACCTATCGCACATTCTACGTCATTGTTAGAATTGTGCCCTCACTTTATTTCCTTGATATAGTTATACTGTGACTAGCAGCCATAGGACACTGCACACATTATTGACGATTCATGTTGCACGAGCACGGATTGTATGCTACACACACACCGTCAGTAATTGCCATGTCACACACAACCCCTTATAGATTCTATTGCTTATCACAGATGACATTACCATACCTATATACCTATAGAGTATCGTACCATTAGTGATAGGTACACTTACCCTTTACGATACATCTACAGGTATACCTTACTCATATTTTCTTATACCCGGAGGGGTATACGACATCGGTTCTTATAGGTAGATACCTATACATTGCTACACCTGTATGTTACATACATATTCAGTTGCAGTTACATATTTACATTTACTGATGTTACTTAGCTGTACCTTATTGGTTTTGCATACATCTGGTTTCAGCTACATATTCTCATTTATATGCTCGCATTTCAGATATATCGCATATGTTTATTCCTGGATTGCGCATTATTATTTGGATTTTAGATGATGTTTTCTGGATTTAGGAATCGCGGGAGTTCATGAAATTATGCATACATTGAAAAACCCGGTTTCCTTGATATGATATTTGCGCGTCCACCATGAGTTTTATCGGTGCTGATTATACACCCCATACGAGGTGTGGTTGCCGTATGAGGGTACATGGTGGGGCCCGGTATGGTTCCCCTCGGCAAGAAGATCGATGGATGTTGCCGATTGAGCCTGGAGACGGGCGAGTACCAACCGGTGACAGTACTGATGACTCGGCGGGGGTCATGGAGACACCGTTGGGAGTCATGCACGTATGCATACGTCGAAAGGCGAGGGTCAGAGCTAGGCACTCGTGCTTTCGGGACAGCGTATGATACGTACCTATCAGGATTTCTGTGTCGATGCTTGGCACATTGTTTTCATGATATTTCTCTTAAACACCTTTTATATATATAACAGGGGATTTAGCCGTTGTTATATATACCCTTACACCAATATTAGTGGAATGGGACGCTAATATATGTGTGTTGCCCCCATCATATTTATTTCTGCAGATATATATATACCTTTAGGATGTTAGAAACTTACTTGAGATTCGACTTGGGATATAGGCGATTCGTTGAGATTGGATATTGGATATGAAAGAGATTGTGGATTTGTACATTCGAGATATAGGAGAGCTATTCGATATCGTACATTGAGGTGATGTGAGACCTATGTGATAAGAGAGCCCAGTTGGGGGCTGATTTGAGGATTTGGGATTTGAGTGTCTTGATGGATTGTGATCCTACCACGATGTCAGGTTTCCGTGGAAATGACATACTCCACCCTATATCTCACACTTATCTAGTTTATGCACAGATTCATATATTGGTAGTACTGGTGAGTGTACCCTTATGATAGCTGTATATCGACTTTCTCATATCCCTATTGCATGGTTATTGCATATTATTGTCATGTTACTATTGCTTCACATATTGATTGTACCTGTTAGTGTACTTCCCTTTATTCAGCATTTGCATGACATGTTATTACTGTAATCACATATCTTAGATTCATGCTGTACGTACATCCCTGCGATTACCTGCATATGTTATCTATTATTCACGAGTTGGCAACTCACCCCCGTTGTGCCACAGGTGTTTCAGGTTGTTCCTCAGAGTAGTCGAGGCAGGCTATTCCTCCATTCAGCTATCCAGCTATCATCTTTTGCTACAGATACCGCATCAGCTTACAGTACCATTTGCTTAGGTGGGTTAGATGATTATCTGTATTTCATATTGTACATTCGTTGTATTTTGTACTCTCCATCTACTATTGTATTGTTGACTTAGAAACTTGGTGAGAACGTTACTGTGTATTACTGTGGATTTGATGTCTTTTATATACAGTTTCCTTTCTACTGTCTCTTAATTCTTCGCTACGGCGTCATATACTTGTGATGAGATTGTTTTCCGCCTTTGGGCCACTTTTTTACAAAAGGGGTGTTGCTAAAATTTTAATGAAAGAAAGTAGGACTTTGAAAGAATTTGGGTGGTGATTTTCAAATGTTTCAAAAACTTATATTATCTTTTCCGTATTTTCTTGGTTTAGATTTCTGGGTTTTTGGCTTTCTTTTACCGCGTTACGTCTTTAGGCGTTGCGTAGTATTAGGGCCGTCACGGGCCAATTTTGGGTCGTGACAGTATTCCTCGATAGGAAATCTTGTTGTTCGAGCAGCCTTGCGACTGTCGTGTCTCTGATCCCTTCGGGGGCTGGACAAGACGTCTTCAAGCAATCTTCCTATGCAGTTTGACCGTCGGAAGAGCAAGCGTTAAGAATTTTGCCATGCCGATTTTTACTTGAGGTTAGGCTCATTTTGGAGAGCCCTGATGACTCATAACCACTCCGCGCTGGTGTGGGATGATCTTCGGTTGTCTTTCAGGTTTTATATAAGTTGCCGTCAAGACCCGAAGCTAGGAATTTGGCCTTCGCTTCATTTGCTGGCACTGTGTCTGCTGTATCGAGACAAATGTCGCGGTTGTCTCTAGGTTGCATTGAACCGTCGAGGTTTGGAACTAAGGATTTTGCCATGGATCCATTATTTGATTGTCGCGTCTGAGTCCTTTTAGAGGAAGAACGCTGGGGTAATATCTCGTCTGCTGTATCGAGACGAACGTCGAGGTGGTGACCACTCTGTGCTGATGTGGGATGATCTCCGATAGTCTTTCAGGTTTTATATAAGTTGCCTTCAAGACCCTGAAGCAAGGAATTTGGCCTTCACTTAGTTTGCTTTGACGCGTCTGAATCCTGTTGGAGGAAGGGTGCTGTGGTGACATCTCGTCTGCTATATCGAGATGAACGTCGAGGTGGTGACCACTCCATGCTAATGTGGGATGATCTCCAATAGTCTTTCAGGTTTTATATGAGTTGCCTTCAAGACCCTGAAGCTAGGAATTTGGCCTTCGCTTCGTTTGCTTTGGCGCATCCGAATCCTATTGGAGGAAAGGCGCTGTGGTGATATCTCGTCTGCTGTATCGAGACGAATGTCGAGGTGGTGACCACTCCGTGCTGATGTGGGATGATCTCCGATAGTCTTTCAGGTTTTATATGAGTTACCGTCAAGACCCCGAAGCTAGGAATTTGGCCTTCGCTTCATTTTCTTTGGCGTGTCCGAATTCTGTTGGAGGAAGGACGCCGTAATGACATCTCGTCTGCTGTATCGAGACGAACGTCAAGGTGGTGACCACTCCGTGCTGATGTGGGATGATCTCCGATAGTCTTTCAGGTTTTATAAGAGTTACCGTCAAGACCCTGAAACTAGGAATTTGGCCTTCGCTTCGTTTGCTGGCACTGCGTCTGCTGTATCGAGACGAATGTCGCGGTTGTCTCTAGGTTGCATGTGAACCGTCGAGGTTTGGAACTAGGGATTTTGCCATGGCTCCGTTGTTTGATTGTTGCGTCTGAGTCCTTTTGGAGGTAGAACGCTGGGGTGACATCTCGTCTGCTGTATCGAGACGAACGTTGAGGTAGTGACCACTCCGCGCTGATGTTGGATGATCTCCGATAGTCTTTCAGGTTTTATATGAGTTGCCTTCAAGACCCTGAAGCTAGGAATTTGGCCTTCGCTTCGTTTGCTTTGGCGCGTCCGAATCCTGTTAAAGGAAGGGCGCTATGGTGACATCTCGTCTGCTGTATCGAGACAAACGTCGAGTTGGTGACCACTCCGCGCTGATGTGGGATGATCTCTGATAGTCTTTCAGGTTTTATATGAGTTACCGTCAAGACCCTGAAGCTAGGAATTTGTCCTTCGCTTCGTTTGCTAGCACTGCGTCTGCTGTATCGAGACGAATGTCGTGGCGGAGCTGAGATTTTTCCGTCACTCCACTTTGTTTCGACCATGGGGTCTTTCGCTGACGTTGCATCTGCGTCGTGCTGGATTGCGAGGGAACGCAGTTATTGACACTGCGTCTGCTGTAACGAGACAAATGCTGAGGTGGAGCTGGGATTTTTCCGTCACTCCGCTTTGTTTTGACCATGAGGTCTTTTGTTGACGTTGCATCTGCATCCTGTTGGACTGCGAAGGAACTCCATTGTTGACATCTCGTCTGCTGTATCGAGACGAATGCTGAGGTGGAGCTGGGATTTTGCCGTCGCTCCGCTTTGTTTCGACCGTGAGGTCTTTTATTGGCGTTGCATCTGCATCCTGCTGGACCGCGGAGGAACGCCGTCGTTGACATCTTGTCTACTGTATCGAGACGAATGCTGAGGTAGAGCTGGGATTTTGCCGTCGCTCCGCTTTGTTTCGACCGTGAGGTCTTTTATTGACGTTGCATCTGCATCCTGCTGAATTGCGGAGGAACGCCGTCGTTGACATCTCGTCTGCTGTATCGAGACGAATGCTAAGGTGGAGCTGGGATTTTGCCGTCGCTCCGCTTTGTTTCGACCGTGAGGTCTTTTGTTGATGTTGCATCTGCATCCTGCTGGACTGCGGAGGAATGCCGTCGTTGACATCTCGTCTGCTGTATCGAGACGAATGCTGAGGGGGAGCTGGGATTTTGCCGTCGCTCCGCTTTGTTTCGACCGTGAGGTCTTTTTTTGACATTGCATCTGCATCCTGCTGGACTGCGAAGGAACGCCGTTGTTGACATTGCGTCTGGTGTAACGAGACGAATGCTGAGATGGTCTCTTGGTTGTCTGTGAACCGTCAAGATTTGGAACTAGGAACTATGTCGTGGCTCCGTTTGATGGTGTAACATCTGTGTCCTGCTAGAATGAGGAGGCCCACCGTCGTTGGTCTCCAGGCTGTAGATGTGGTCATTGAGATTTGGAACTAAGGACTTTGCCATGGTTCCATTTCACTGCGAATCTGAGGTCGGTTGTTGACGTCACGTCTGCATCTGGTTGGAGTGAGGAGAAACGCCATTGGTGATCTCTAAGTTGTCGATGTTGACGCCGAGACCCTGAAGCTAGGGATCTTTCTTTACTTCATTTGTTGACATTGTGTCTACAATATTGCGATAAATGTCGAGGTTGTCTCTAGGTTGTCTACGAACCGTCGAGATTTGGATTCGCTTTCTGATGGATCCTGTCGGGAAAGTATGGCTTCCTCTTTGTTTGTGCCCCTGGATTGTATACAGGGATCGATGTGATCTCACCTGTAGGGCAAAAAGATTCATTCTTTCATCATTTTTTATTCTTTCTGTGATGCTCTATCATTTCAGCTTTTTATATCGCAAAAATCGCGATTGCCCAATCATTTCGGCTATTTTTCGCGGTGCCCAATCATTTCGGCTGTTTTTGTATGTATACATTTTTACTTGCTGATTTCGTTGCAAGTTGCCCCATCATTTCGGCTATTTCATATGCATTTTTGGCTCGCTGATTTTTTATCGCGAGTGTGGAACTTGGAATCTGGCGCCAATCTCAGCATCAGCATCGCTGCGACTGGAATATTGCCATGAGCGAATCATCATTTGCCATGAAAGGACTTGGAATTTGATACCGATTTAGGCATCAGCATCGCTACAACTGGGATATTGCCAGGAGCGAATCATCATTTGCCTCTTTTGATGTCGAACAAAAGTGGCTTAGCAAACAGGGTTAGGATCCCGTCGACTAAGGCTTTTGACTTCATGAGCCGTAAGGGTCTCATAAATGTGTTTCTCTCTACGAGTCGTGAGGATCTCGTAAGTGCGTTTTCTCCTTAGGAATCGTGAGGACTCCTAAGTGTATGGCTTCTCTTATAAGTCGTAAGGATCTTATAATAGTGTTATAAGTCGAGAGGACTTACAAGGATTGTTCACCGTGCAAACATATCCCTAGTCACGGATGGGACTTTGTTAGGGAAATGTTTATTCACGCACGTGGATTGTATACAAGGGTCAATACTGAACCACTTGTAGGGGGTATTGGAGGTTGTGGGGGGCGCTTAAGAACAGGTTCAGGTCCCTGTAACTTAAAACTTTTGAATCTTATGGGTCGTGAGGGTCTCATAAGAGGGTTCTCCTTACGAGTCGTGAGGATCTCGCAAGTGTAATTTCTCCTTAGGAATCATGAGGGTTCTAAAGTGTGTTGCTCCCTTGTGAGTCGTAAGGATCTCACGCAGGTGGTTTCTCTTTACAAAGTCGAGAGGACCTTGCAAGTGTCTTTCAACGAGATTGCGCCCTTTCGGGTTTTCACAAAACTCGCCGGTAGCCCTGCTGTTTTTACTCAGGGAGCCCTTTCAGGTTTTCATCCGTGCTTATTTCGCTTGTGGACATACCGTTTCTTTTTTACGAGTCTGCGCCCTTTTGGGTTTTCACAAACATCGCCGGTAGTCCTGCTGTTTTTACTCACGACGCCCTTTCGGGTTTTCATCCGTGCCCATTTTACTTATGGACGTACCGTTTTTTTTTACACCACGTCAGCCCGAGAATGCCGCGGGTTGGTAGTAGTTTAATGACGTTTCGGTCATTTGCAAGTTTTAGGACATTGCGGTCCATCGTTAGTTTAACGACGTTTCGGTCTGTTGTTGCCATATTTGAGGCGAATTTCTAGTTTACTGACTTTTCGGTCTGTGGGGCTTTCTCTATGAATGAGCATGATGCCCCCGGCATGTCCACCTTTTTAGGGGCGTGAGGTTGTGGTGGGTTCACCTTCCAATTTTCGGATAATGCGAACTTGCCTTGTTGGTATTGGTCCTCAATCCAGCCTTTGAAGACGAAACAATCTTCGATTGGATGGCTTACTGCTTGGTGGTAAGGGTAGTAATTAGGATTGTTGACATCACCTGGCTACAATGGACGTTTTGGATCCGGCAGATTGATGAGTCTGTTGTGCACTGCCAGCTCGAACAGTTTCCTCGTTTTATCCTGGGAAAACGAGTAAGGACGTCCCAGTCTCTCCTCGAGGGATGGGCGTGGACGCACGTTGTTTTGGAGAACAACCGGCTTTAAGTTGCTCGGCCATTGCTGAGTATTGGCAACGAAGGTTGCTTTCCCTTTGCCCTTTTCATTCCAAGGCTCCGTCTTTGAAGAGGAAGGCCTATGGCCCATCTGGTCCATTTGGGCCAGCTTGTCAATCAAGGCCTGGACGGTGGTCGGCTTGAAAAACATCATGAATTGGGATATGGTCGTTTGAGGGTCAAGAGTACCCACAAACATGCCTACCGCAGGCGCTTCTTCGATGCGCTGCTCGCACTTCGACCATAGATTACGCCACCGTATCGCATACTGGACCCATGTTTCTCCCGGTTTCACCCTGGCATTGATCAGTGCAGTGATTGGGGTGCGTTCACTAGCGCTTACGAAACGCTGAGTGAATAGCAACTCCATCTCTGCGAATGTCTTGACAGAGTCATTTGGGAGTTCGGAATACCACTCGAATGCTGTTTCTGACAAACTGCCAACAAACTGGCGGAGCAGTAGCTTATCGTCACATCTAGTGTTGCCGCACAAGGCTCTGAATTGAGCAACGTGCTGGTGTGGATTTGCCGTCCCCTTATATATATGGAATTTAGGGATCGTATATCCCGGCGGGCACTTTATTTGGTCGTACCAATCCGGATATGGTCGTCCAGTCTTAACAATTTGACCGGCCGCTTTGTTCGCCTAATGAACTCGTATCTGCTGAGCGATGTAACCATCGAGCGTGGCTTTGGAGATGGTCTCCTCCTTGGCTGCTGACGGAGTCGGAAGAGGATTTGATATTTCTCCTCTATCATCTTCAATTATTACTGGAGGGTCTTCGGCTGGAGGGTCTGGCTGGATCATCATGCCCACCATATCTTGGAACAGAAGGGCCATTTGTTTTATATTGGCCGCTTGTTCCGCGGCCTCTTTGTCTTTCTTCTCAAGCATTCTCCGAAGGAATTCAACATCAGTTTCCTACTCACGGCGTTGCTCCAAGGATGTCTCCGAGCTTGCTTTCGGTCCCGTAAGTGCGGCCATAGCTGTTAGTATTTCTTGGAGCTTTTGTTGTTGTTGCTCCTGAGCCTTTGTTACGGATCGCGTAAGCGGTCGATGACCCGTAGGGATGCGGCTATCCTCTTTCCCGGATGTCATGTAAACAGTGTGGACCACCATGCCCCCAGACTTGGGGCGTTTAGGTTCGGCGCCTTTGAGATTGGTCGTAGGGATCTTCTCCGGCCTTCTCCTTTTATGGGCGGTTGAAGTTGAGGGAACCGTTGCAGCGGGCACCCGAGTAGATGTCGCCGTCTGTGGCTTGACAGAATGGTCCTCTTCTTTCCGAACCTTCATCTTTTCCTGTCGGCGAGAGTAATCTTGATCAATCACGGAGTCTTGGACTTGATGCCAGACCTTGTAAATTTTAGAGGACAGCCGTTGAGGTGGTTGCTCCAGCTTCACCTTTGGGGCATTCTCCACAGGTGGAGGAGATCTTTTCAACACTGCAGTTGGCGAGTTTTTGCGCACCCTCCTTAGCGGTTCGAAGCTATTCCCAGTCGGAACAGCAGCATTGATTTCCACCATAGGAGCTGGCGGAGTCAGTCCAGAAGGGGAGTTGCCCCCAGCTTTCCTTACTCGGTGCCAGTAACGACGGCGAGCATGTCGTGTAGCCGGGATCACTTTTATCGTCGGAGTAGTTTCGTCCTGCCCCCGCTCTGAGGAGAGGCTATTATTGGCGCCAGCCTGTCAAAGACTGACATCTGCTGGGAAGGAATAGTCAACCTGTCGAAGGCCAACTTCCGAGTAGGGGAAGCAGTTCGAAGAGCTTCAATTGCAGCAGGAGTTGGGATAGCCTTCTCTGGTATTGCAAGCCTCTTCGTGGGCCCCTTTGAGTTTAGGCTCAGCCTGTCGAAGATTGAGGTATTAGATTTGGACGACCCGTTGAGAGGGGCCGCGGTAGTTGTAAGCCGATCAAAAACCGACTTCATCGGAGCTTCTTGCGATGGCTCTGGGGCGTTGAATCTCGTGGGTGGGAGCATGGTCCCAAAGAACAACCCAGTAGTGGCTTGAGTCACCTGTTCTACCGGCATAGCGAAGATGGAGGCCTCTTGGGGCCCGTAAGTCACTCCTCCGAACGAGACGAAGCGAGAGTTGAAGTTGTAGTTAGTGCAGTTTGAAGACATTGATCTTCTATTTTCTGCACGGAGCAAGACACCAAATCTTAGTACCTCGAACACAAGGGCAACCATATCAAACCGCGATTCGTTCGTGAACACGACACACGAAGTGCGGAGTGGAAAGAGGAAAAGGTCCCACTGGGCGTGCCAGAATCTGTTTACCGCCGGAAACGGGGAAGTCTTTCGTGAATCTGGGGGCAGATGCTATTTGGTGCTATCCGTTCACCTCTCCGAAGATGCCAAGTTGATTTGTGACACCATATATCGAAGGTTTAAACGGATGCGACCGATATAGCAGATTTTGTCAGATTCTCCCTCATTGTGAGGGGTTTTTGATTGTGGGGATGCTCTTCCCTGCATGCGCAAGCCCCTGCAGTTAATTACGCTACCGCGTCGCGGTAACCACTTTCTCCTTCTCCAGATGGTAACTTCGTGTCGTGGGTGTTTGTTTTGTGTTTGGTTGCCCGTGGATTGTATACGGAGACTAATTTATGTTGTCTCATGTAGGATGTGGATTAGTCCAAATCCGTATTTTCTTAGATTTGGGTTTGGGGATTTGAATTTAAGGATACGTTAGTCTCATTTGAGACTAAGATCAACATAAACATTCGTTAAGGATACGTTGGTCTAATTTTAGACTAAGATCAACTGAACGTTTGTTAAGAATACGTTAGTCTAATTTTTAGACTAAGATCAACTTAACGGGATCGTTTAGATCCAACAAAATAGCATTTGAGCTCTATTGTTTAGTTTAGAGATATTGCGGTTGATTACCAGTTTAAGGACATAGTGGTCCAATACCAGTTTAAGGACGTAGTAGTACAATACCAGTTTAAGGACGTAGTGGTACAATACCAGTTTAAGGACATAGTGGTCCATTGTTAGTTTAAAGACATTACGGTCAAGGTTAAGGACAACATAGTCCGTGAGTTTAAAGACCTCACAGTCAAGGTTAAGGACATCATAATCCATGGGCTTAAGGACCCCACAGTCCAATGTTTAGTTTAAAGACATCACGGTCGAGGTTAAGGACATCATAATCCGTGAGTTTAAAGACCTCACAGTCAAGGTTAAGGACATCATAGTCCGTGAGTTTAAAGACCTCACAGTCAAGGTTAAAGACATCATAGTCCATGAGTTTAAGGACCCCACAGTCCTGTTTAGAGACGTCATAGTCTGTGAAGTGTGTGGTTATCGGGACCCGTCACCTCTCTGAAAACGTTGAAGGATTACAACGACAAATATCAGAGGAATGAAGAGATGTACCCTCGAACCAAAGTGGATTAAGTGATCTATAGTCCGATTTGGAACTAAGATCAATTAATTAGATTATGAGCACATTTGGGCTCAGTTAAGTCTGAATTGAGGACTTATGGCCAATTTGGGCTAAGTCCAACTAAGTTTGAAATGTTGGCCCTTTGCTGGACAATTAGACATTTGTTTGGGTTCAGCCCCTCATCATTTAGCAGTGCTTAAACAAGAGTTTGAGGGCTTTGGTAACAATTTTGTCTTTAACTGAGCATTAAACATTATAGCTCTGAATTTTACTCAATTTTGAGATTCAATTGAAAGGGGAGGCTTTTGTCTCAGGAAAATTAGCCAATTTGGCTAAAAGTAGTGTTAAACACTAGGGAACAGCAGTGTTAGACACTGGAAATAAAGCTCTTAAATTAGTGTTAAACACTAGAAGAAAAAGGGGTCACGTGGGGACACGTGAGGGCGCCCAAAGGTGGGGCCAGATCTCTTCGCTTTGTTCTGCAAATAAGTATTAAACACTTTGCTCTTTGACCGTCATGTGTTGGCACGTGATGGAACTTTGCGCTTTAATTATTCAAGCTTTCATCAAGGGGTCACGTGGTAACACGTGAGAGCGCCCGAGTTAGATTCTGCCCTTGCTTTTATTCCTTTTGTTTAGGAGGTCAAGTGGGAGCACGTGAGGCGTTGCCTCAGAGCTAATTCCCTCTCATTTTTTAGGGATCTTTTCAGGGGTCACGTGGGGACACGTGACCTTAGTCTTTTGCGTGCATGGAGATCTTTCAAGTCCCTTTATTTCTTTAAGAATTAAATTCTCTTGTAGGGTTAAACCCTAATTATGTTTTAGAGCAATTAAATTCCCATTATGAAAGAATTAAATTCTTATGTAGGGTTAAACCCTAATTTCATTTTAAGAGGAATTAAATTTCTGTGAATTTGAGAGAATTAAATTCTCAATTAGGGTTAAACCCTAGTTCTGTCCATCTTGAAGGAATTAAATTCCTATAATTTTAAGAGAATTAAATTCTCATATAGGGTTAAACCCTAGTTTTGTTTTGAGAGAATTAAATTCTCTAAACTCAATTCCCTCTCTAAGTTTAGGATCTGCATGGCAGGATCTCAACCCGATGAGAATTAAATTCTCAACCTATGGGGAGATGTGTTTCTGCAGATTTTCAACTCGAGGAAGAACTAAGTTCTTTTGCAGAAGAGTTAAACTCTTAGATTTTGAGAATTAAATTCTCTGTTTGAAGTTTTGATTCCCTTTCTTTTCTCACCTAGTGTTTTCTTTGTTGAGAATTAAATTCTTCTTTTTTTTCTCTCTGAAATTTCAAGATTCTAAAATTCTCTCTCTTCTCTTCTCTTCTTGGCTCCTATTTATAGGATAAGGAAAAGAATCAATCTGTTTAGTAAATCTCTCATTGAAAGATTTTGTTTGTTTTTCATAACTAATGTGATCTTTTAGATCACTCAGTGAATTTTATTCACCATTGGATTTTTAATCCAAAAGATATTCTGTTTGTTATTTTCGGTGAAATTTCGGGAAATCTTTCCTTGTCTACAATCTTTCCATAAATTGGTGATTTTTAATCACCTTTGGATTTTTAATCCAACGGTCCCCCATAATCCTTTTTTGTTTGGAAAGATTTAGAGAAATACTTTCCCAGTTAGGGTCTTTGATTTTCCTTAGTTAGAATTTAATTCTATTAATTCAGAAGGCTTTTAAAGCCTATCACGTGTTGGCACGTGACTCATCTTCATTCAGAATTTAATTCTGTATTTTAACTGGGCTAAAGACCATCACGTGTCAGCACGTGACCCTTGGTCACGTGTGAGCGCGTGACGCCCCATTAGGGTCTTTCCTCAGCCGCTTGTTTACACTTCTGCTTGCTTAGAATTTAATTCTGTAAAAGAGATCACATGTCAACATGTGACTCCCCTGATTGACTGTTTGACTAGAGTTTAACTCTATAAATTAGAGATCACAGGAACCCATCACGTGTGAGCACGTGATCCCCCAGTCACGTGTGAGCACGTGATCTCCCATTGGGGTATTCATGATTGTTTTATTACAGTTTTAATTTTCTTCAGTAGGTTTTCAAAGGCCTATCACGTGATGGCATGTGACCCCATTTAATTATTTATTTTGTTCAGTTCCTACAGGCTTTGCCTATAAATGGTCACGTGTGGGCACGTGATGCCCGGTCACGTGTGGGCACGTGATGCCTCATAACTTTTGATCCCGGATGAATTATGAAGCCCATAATATATCAAATCGAAGGATTTTTCGAGGCGCTTTCGATACCATTAGAATTTAGCTATTTCTTATTCGGGAGTTTGTCAAAATACAGCCTGAAAAATACTGGTTCGCATTTTCTTAAGCGTACCGCTGCCATTTGATACCTTAGGCTCTTTGCGCAGAAATTTTTGGCGGGAACAGTCTCTTCTGAAAAGAACATAAATTTGTTCCCAGATCTTAAAATTTATCAACATGCACTTTGCGCTATTGAAATGCGCTTTGCGCTATTAAAATACGCCTTGCGCTCTTGAACATCACTTCTGCGCTCTCTGGACCAGTGCTCAGCACCAAAATGTGCCACGTGTCGACCACGTATGCAATTTGCGCTTTGCGCTTCTAAAATAGCGCACTGCGCTCATGGGCTGGTGCTCAACGCCAAGCGCGCCACATGTCACTCACGTGTGCGCCACTAAATTAATAGCACAATGCGCTCATGGACTAGCGCTTAGCGCTCATAAACTGGCGCAATGCGCCCATCATCTGGCTCTTAGCGCCAAGCGCGACACGTGTCCTTCTCGTGTGCGCTACTTGGCAGAAGCGCACTGCGCTCTTTAACTGGCGCAAAGCGCCTGGCGCGCCACGTGTTGCGCTGACAGAACATAAATTGTTCTGATGAATGCTCTGCATTCAATACAAGACAAAAAAAAAGTGTCAAGATCTAATGCTCAGCATTATTAAAAGGGCCAAGCCCAAATAAAGGCTCAATAGCCAGAATATAAATGTTTAAATATTTATGGATTTAGCCCAAGATTGGCCATAAGTCCTCAACTCATATTTAATTGAGCCCATCTGCTCATGAATATTTAACAGATCTTAGTCCCAAATTGGACTACAGATCTTTCAACCAACTCACACCGGTTCGAAGGTACATCTCTTTACTCCTCTGATATCTGTCGTTGTAATCCTTCAACGTCTTCAGAGAGGTGACGGGTCCCGACAACCATGCATTCCATAGACTATGACGTCTTTAAACTGGACTGTGGGTCCTTAAACTCACGGCCTACGATGTCCTTAACCTGGACCGTGGGATCCTTAAACTCATGGACTACGATGTCCTTAACCTGGACCGTGGGGTCCTTAAACTCACGGACTATGATGTCCTTAACCTGGACTGTGGGGTCCTTAAACTCACGGACTACGATGTCCTTAACCTGGACTGTGGGGTCCTTAAGCCCATGGACTATGATGTCCTTAACCTTGGACTGTGGGGTCCTTAAGCCCATGGACTATGATGTCCTTAACCTGGACTGTGGGTCCTAAAACTCACGGACTATGATGCCCTTAACCTTGGACCACCATGTCCTTAAACTGATAATCGACCGCAATATCCCTAAACTAAACAATAGAACCCAATTGCTTTCTTGTTGGATCTAAATGATCCTGTTAAGTTGATCTTAGTCAAAAAATTAGACTAACGTATCCTTAACATACGTTTAAGTTGATCTTAGTCTCAAATGAGGCTAACGTATCCTTAAACCCAAACCCCAAACCCAAATCTAAGAAGATACGGATTTGGACTAATCCACGCCCTGCGAGCGACAACATAAATTAGTCTCCGTATACAATCCACGGGCAACCAAAAACAAAACAAACACACACGACACGAAGTGACCATTTGGAGAAGGAGAAAGTTGGTATCGCGATGCGGTAGCGTAATTAACTGCAGGGGCTTGCGCCTGCAGGGAAGAGCGTCCCCACAATCAAAAGACCCCTCAAACGAGGGGGAATCTGACAAAGTCTGCTACATCGGCCGCATCTGTTTAAACCTTCGATGCATGGTGCCATAAATCAACTTGGCATTTTCGGAGAGGTGGACGGATAGCACCAATTAGCATCCGTCCCGAAATTCAGGCGAGACATTTATCGCATCTCTCCGTGTTTCGGCGGGGAACATCCCCTTCCTTTCTTTTAAAGTCCTAAACCCGTAAGTACCAATTTCTCTCCTTTACTCTTTTCTAAAAAATACAAACTTCCAAAACCTGACGGAATTGGAACAAATCCGATTTCCGATTCGGTTTCTTCCTAAAACTTCACTTTTCTTTAATACAATTATGCTAAAACCAATTCATGTTGACTATTAAACACTAACTAATCATACTGAACAAATTCTATATCAAAAGTAATTGCTATTTCTATTTTACCGTATTTTTTTCATTAAAATACCATATAGTTTCTTTTCTACATTTAAACCATCAAAACCCTTGCTATACCTTTAAGTAGATCACGATGTAATGACCTACCTCCTCACACACTCATATGCAATATAGCACAATACCCTCGGGAACATAGAATACGGGAAAACGACACCTTTTCATTTAAATACCTTTTAATAATAAAACCATTTTCTAAACGATTTAGTATTTATATAAATATTTGCAAAGCGTCACTACAACCCATTTGAGGAACCTGTTCTGGATGGTGCGGATTATCGCACATCCTCGGGCTTAGTAGTGCGAGATGCAAACCTCCGCAAGGAGCATTCGGTCTCGAAAGATTTAAAATACGAAAATCTAAAGAAAATTAGATTTCTAGAAATATTATATATATTAAAAAATTATTTTCATATAAATATATGTATATATATCCTTAAAATATCTATTTTATAATAATATAAATATTCCACCTTTTTCTAAAAATATCACAAGAATTATTTTACACTAAAATACCATGAATTCCCTACAAATCAATATTACAAATAAATACCTTTATTTATGAAATTATGATATTTTCACTAGAAATATCATAATATAAAATCTACATTCATTACAATTCTAAAGACGATTAATAAATATTTGGGGTGTATTTTGAAAAGTATATAAAAGTGTTTTTATATAAAACTCCCTCAAGTTCTATAAATTACCTTAATGATCCTAGTAAACATAGGTTTAGGCGGGACCAGTCTCTTGAGCCTCAGGGAGTCGGAGATATGGGTGCTTGCCTATCAAAGGTAGACAACTTAACAATGGTGTTATCAATACGGTAATCGTCTTTGAAAAAGACACAAATCCTGCCGCCCATGTGCAGCGGTTACCGATAACATCAAAATAACCAGGACTTCAATTTACTTTTCTAATTGTCTGACTTAGAGTGAGTCTCATTATAATCTGACTTGAATATGATTCAAGTACAATCTACAATCTACAATATTACAATTCAATATGAATCCATGAATCCATATATTCAATCTATTCAAATTATTCAATCTGGATTGACTGAACCGCACCATAGATATATTTCCATTTACATGATTCTCCAGTTACATCCATTTACATGATTCTCCAGTTACATCCGTTTACTGATATCATGGTTTCGGTCAGTCATCCAATTATACAATCTATACAGTTACAATACAAGACAAACAATACAATCAAAACACTATGGGGTTTAAGGGGTAGATTGGTACGGAAGATGTTAGAAGTGGCATGAGATGGTAAGATTAAAACACCCAACTTATATTCCGTTGCTGTTGTCCCGTGGCCCAATGGTTCCGTGTACATTCCGTTTGCCCTGGTCTCTAGCATATAGGGACCCCTCTCGTAAACATTGGCATCCTTCTGTACCAAGATACAAACAACTGTCACGCCCCGCTTTCCGGTATACGGCGAAGGGGACACGACGAGGTCCGCTATGTATCTACTCAGAAGTACATACGCTAAGCATATCTAAGCAATATAAAATAAATACACAAGAGACAAGGGATAATAAAAAACAGCAACTTTTATTTATTAACATTCTTTTGTACAATGCATGAAAAGGAAATACAACTGAAATAAAAAGATGCCTAAACAGTGGCATAACAGGAAATGAAAAGTACTGAATAGAAAAGTGTACAATGAAACTAAAGTGCTGGATCTTCGGCAAACTGCTTCAAGTCTTCTGAAGATGGCTTGATCTCTGCCGGGTCCAAACCACCTGACGACATTCAAAGAAGAAAGAAATAGAATGTCGTCAGCGAACAGGTCGCTCGGTAAGTCCCAAAGATAAGGGAGGAATAGACAGAGAGTAAGAGAGAGAGAGAGTAAGTAGCTTTTTCAGTTGTATTATATTGTTATATTGTTGTATTTAGTGTTAACGCTGTTGTTTGTAGTTTGGTACAGAAGGATGCCAGTGTATACGAGAGGAGTCTCACTTGCCCCGGAGACTAAGGTATCAGGAACTTAAGGAACCGTTTATGCCACAGTACAACAGCAACGGAATATAGGTTAGGTGTCTTAATCTGACCACCTCGTGCCACCTTTAACACCTTCCATACCAATCTACCCCTTAAACCCCGCGATATCTTGTTTGTATTGTTATCTTGTAAATTGTATTGATTGTAAGATTGATTGTCTGACTGACCGAAACCATGATATCAGGAAACGGTTGTAACCATAGAGTCATGTAAATGGAATACTGAGAATCATGTAAAAGGAATATATATCCATGGTTCGGTTCAGTCAAATTGTATAAATTGATAATTGTATTCATGGATTCATGTGTTCACATTGAATTGGAATCTTGTACATTGTAGATTGACTTGAATCATATTCAAGTCAGAATAATCAGACTCAAACCCGAGTCAGACAATCAGAAATGTGAATCGAAATCTTATAATTGCTAGGGTCCTTAGGGTAATTTATAAACTTGAGGGGGTTTTATGTAAAAATACTTTTATATATTTTTTCAAAATACACCTCAAGTATTTATTGTTCGTCTTTAGGGTTGTAATGAGGGTGGATTTTATGTTGTGACGTTTCTAGTGAAAATATCCTAGTTTTATAAATAAGGGTATTTATCTGTAATATTGATTATTTGAAGTTCATGGTACTATAGTGTAAAATTTATTCTTGTGATTTTTAGAAAAATGTGGAAAATTTATATTATATTAAAATAGGTATTTAAGGATAAATTTACATATATTTATACAAAATAATTTTAATAAATATTTTATATTCCAAAAATCTCATTTTCTTAAGATGTCGTATTTTATGCCTTTCGAGACCGAATGCTCCTTGCGGAGGTCTGAATCTCGCACTACTAGCCCGAGGGTGCGCGATAAACCGCACAATTCCAAACGGGTTCCCTAAAAATGGGTTATAGCGGCGCTTTGCAAAGATTGTAAAATACTAATCCTTTAGAAAACGGTTTTATAAAGTAAAAGGTATTTATTTGCAAAGGTGTAAATTTTCCGTATTTTAGATTCTAGGGTTTCCTAAGTCAACTAGCCTATTTCTAAATGGTCTAAACGACAAGTCGTTAGAAGCCTCAAATCGTCTCTTCACCGCCAATTGCGGCCAGATAAGTACAAATGAGGAAAGGAGGGATCCGCTCACGAATCGTGAGACGGGCCTTTTAAAGTTAGCTTTGCTCACTTGCCTAGCCTAGACACCACAAAGTCAGGTTTAGATAAACGATCGATGTCCACAACTTATCGTGTTTTCCTAATAAGAGGTATTTATTTAAAAGTGTATCAAAGCTAAAACTTTCAGAAATGATTTTATTATGAATATGGTATTTAAATGAAAGTATTGTTTTATCGTATTCTAAGTTTTTTGATGATGTCGTTTAGGGTTGTATTTGCGTGTGTGTGGAAGTAGGCCATTACCTCGTGCTCTACTTTAAATGTATAGCGAAGTTAAGGGGTTAAATATGAAATCGAAATATTGTGGTATTTAAGTGAAAAAATACGATAAATTGGAAAGGCTGTCATTTCATGTGATGAAACTTATTCAAATTGATTGTTAAATGTTTAATAGTCAACATAAAAATGTTTAAGCATAAATGTATTGGTGAGAAGTGAAATTTTATAGAAAACCGAATCAGAAATCGGATTTGTTCCGATTCCATCGGGTTTTGTAGTTTCGTATTTTAGAGAATAAGAAAGGGGGATAGAATGGGACTTACGGGTTTCGATTAAGCAAAGGAGTGAAGGGAGACTAGAGGGGTTGCCTAGACGTTGCTTCGTCGCCGGTTGTTCCTAAAAACGTCGCCAGAATTTCCGCCGGAATTTCGTCGGAGCTTCGCCGCGAACTTGTTTTCAAAGTACACAACTCTTGGAAAATTTTTGAGAGAGTGAGTTTAGGGTTTTGGGATGAAAGGGTAGAGGGTAGGGGTGTATTTATAGGGTAGGCTAGGGTAGGGTAGGTAAAAGGTTTTTGATTAAAAAAAAGTAAAAATATATGAAAATGTACTAAAAATTGTAGTAAATGGGGTATATTAAACTCTCGGGAACCGATCCATTAATTTAGAGTATACAGGGGGTATGAGAAGGTGAAAAGTCACAAAACCTTAGTTGGAGACTCGGCCGATCCCGGCCGAGTCGAGATGCCAGAGGGTGGGGGGTCTCCTGGGGTGCACACTGGTACTTTCAGTTTTCTATGTGTAATGGAAGTTTGGAAAGTTATGGTGCGTGGACTGTTGGGTTTCCAAAGAATTTTAAACAAAATAAATACAAAAATAATGTGGGGCAGGGGATTTGAACTCTGATGGCTTGGTTCAGCAATGCAAGGTGTTACCAATGAGCTACAAGCTCCTTCTTGTAATTATGATGTGAAATAATTACTTAAAATGGTAACAACAACATTAAATACCTCAAGTATACTTCAAATTTAAATCAATTTTATGTACACTAAAAATGGGGTTATTTGAAAACAAAATAATTACTTATATATTGTGCTCAGGTTAAAATACTCCTTTATGGAATTTGAAAAAAAAAATGTATAGAAAAGTGTATAGGAAAATCAGGGTTGTTACAACAACAGCGTTAACACAATATTATAACAATATAATACAACTTTAAAAGATACCTTTTTACTCTGTCTATTCTATTTCTCCCTTATCTTTGGGACTTACCGAGCGATCTGTTCGCTGACGACATTCTCCTTCTTTCTTCTTTGAATGTCGTCAGATGATCTGGACACGTCAGAGATCGAGCCCACTGCTGAAGACTTGGACCAATTCAGTGAAGACCCCGAGCTCTAGTTCATTGTACACTTTCCATTCAGTACTTTTCATTTCTGTTATACTATTGTTTAGGCATTGCTTTTTATCAGTTGTATTTATTTTCCATGTATTGTACAGAAAGAATGTGAATAAATAAAATTGCTATTTTGATTATATCTTGTCTCTTGTGCATTTACTTTTATATGCTTAGATACGCTTAGCGTATTTACTTTACAGTAAATACGTAGCGGCCCAGTCACGTCCTCTGCCCGTATACTGGGATGCGGGGAGTGACATTAAGAATGTATAGAGCATACACCCATTCACTTGTGTTTTCATCCATTTTGAGAAAATTTCGGCAGCACATCCCCGCTGTTCTCCGAGTACAGTGCAATAGAAAATATGATCATTTCAATGCTGTCAAACAATATTGAAACGAACATCTAATCTATCTTTATACACAGAGAACCAGCAGAAAGGTACCGAAAAAATATCTCGAAACGAATGAAAACTCAAGTGAATGCAGGAGTTTACTTTATACATTCCTAATTTGTCCACACTGGATAAATTTATCGATTATCATACGATTGAATCTTCTCGTCACATAGAGTACATGACGGTTGTTAGATTCGAACGATATCGTCTGATATTTAACAACTTCCGTGTAATTTTATGTCACGACAAGTATCGAACGTATGTTAACCGATAAACAGGGCGCGTTTTGATTTTCACATATGATTATCGATGAGAATATGAAAATTTCATATTATATCATTGTAAGTCGACGTTAGACACTCCACGAGTTGCGGGGAGGCAGAATAGGTAAAACAATCATTTTTGTTTAAACTAACATCGACTAACTTACAGATCTTTGCCAAACCCTAACTAACAACATCATAGGAGGGATTAGCTACTATGAAAGAAGATTATACCTAATGAACCAAGTCCTTCTTGTTCTCGTTGACCACCTCCTCGTCGGCCTCCTCTTTGTGATAGAAGATCCACCCGAGAGCTACTACTCCAAGCTTGACCTCTAACTTTAGGTAACTAGGTAACTAAGAGTGCTAATCAAAGCAACCTAGAGGATATAGAATAGGATTAGGGATCAATTAGTCTTGCTAACCCTTGATCTCAAGACATGAGAGGTTAGGGTTAGGGGTTTGAAGAGAGAGAGCTTGAGGAGAGAGAAGGTGAGAGTGAGAATGATCTTGGAAAAATATCTCATGTGTGAATATATGAAGCATAAGATATTATTAAATGAATAACAAATAATAATATCATCATGCTTCATTAACTCACCTTGTGATTCATCTCATGAGTCATTTAAACAATAAATGCATCATTAACTCTATGGATGAATCACACCATGAGTCATTAAACCAATTAATGCAAATTCCACCTAAGCCTCCAACTCATCAATCTTCTAGAAGGTTCTCGAAAAATTACGAGAATGCCCTTCCCATACATGAAAACACGGAATTACTAAGACTGTAGAAATCCAATAATCCAATACTAGAATCTGGCTTAAACTAAAGCCCGCTAGTAAAAACTGTCCGAACATCGTACGTGCGTGAAAACACGTATGTGTCCGAACCCTGTCGTAAAACAATACGACATCTATATCGTTTCGCCCGAAGCAGGGAAACTCTCTGTGTGGGACTCTAAAGACTCGACTACTACGCTGGCAGTGGGTTTAACCACAGACCGCAAGCAGCACTAGCTGTACATAACGGTCCCCAGGTAGATGTCGATAAGAAGGCCGATGAGGAAACCCATCTGAACTCCTACTGAGCCTGATGTGACAATCTCCATACAGTCCGGTCTGTTCGTCTAGGACTATCGCATATCAGGCCTGGGGGGCGGCAAGCTTCAGTCCCCTAAAAGCGGTATAAGTCATGTCGGCGAAGCCCATTACACCTTGAGAAGCTACTGGAAAACCTACCAGTAAATCTTGCTTGCCCTGCCCAGGGACTTTTCGTAATGGCTCTCCAGACACAGCGCGATATCAACTCCCAATACCGGGAGAGACGAATCCTGTCTAACCGCCACTGCCTCCAAGTGCTTCGGGACTGCACCCAACTGCTACCTGTTTGCACGACTCCTTTGAGCCGTGGTAGGGTAGCAATCTAAGAACAGTGTGAACACACTCGAGGCGAAGCAGCAGTGTCAAGTCTGCGGACTATGCTGTACTCATGTCACCTGAGAACTGTTAACCGACGACGGGTATAATACCAACCAACAGTTCCCTGCGAGTCCTGTCCGGTGTACCCGTAACCCAACGAGCACCTGTATACTATCTTCAGTATGACGTACTGATGGCTGTGGGACAAACCATCTCCCCAACTGGGATGAGAAGTGTACACACTAGTCTACTCCGGAGTATCGATGCCCTGTCCCGATAATCCTACGACTAGGGACCTGAAAAAGGATGTGCTTGTAGACTACCCAAACCCCACTAGTGTGACTGCCATCACAACGTTGGTAGTCAAGCAAGATCCTAAGGTCTCTATCAATACATACACACATATTAAGATAGATATAAACCAAGTAGCATACTACCATGTTTAGCAATACTGTTAATATAACTGTGAATATCCCAAGCTTCCATTAAGTAATATACAAGCTAATATGATACAATAATGGCCCCTAGGGTATATACACTAACAATCTCCCACTTGCACTAGGACCATGTACTGGCATATCGAAGACCGATCATCTCGAGTAGCCTCTCGAACTGAATCTGAGGTAAGGCCTTTGTGAATGGATCAGCAGTGTTCTCCTCTGTAGCAACTCTCCGGACCTCGATCTCCTAGCAATCTATAACTTCCCTGATCAGGTGATACCGCCATAAGATGTGTCTGGACTTCTGATGGGACCTGGGTTCCTTTGCTAAAGCTATAGCTCCGTTGTTGTCGCAATACAACGGTATTGGATCAACAATGGTAGGAACCACCTGAAGTTCTGTTAGGAACTTCTTCATCCAGACCGCTTCTTTTGCGGCATCGCAAGCAGCGATATACTCCGCTTCCATCGTCGAGTCAGCAACGGTGTCCAGCTTGGAACTCTTCCAGTACACCGCCCCTCCATTGAGGGTAAAGACATAACCTGACATGGACTTGGAGTCATCCTTATCACTCTGGAAGCTGGAATCAGCAAATGCCTTGATCTTGAGGTCTTTTCCGCCATAAGCCAAGAACATCTCCTTAGTTCTTCTCAGGTACTTGAGAATGTTCTTTACTGCTATCCAGTGCTTCTCCCCTGGGTCTGACTGATACCTGCTTACCACGCTCAGTGCGTAAGCTACATCTGGTCTGCTGCACAACATCACATACATTATAGAGCCTACCGCAGAAGCGTAGGGTATAATAAACATGTGATCCCTTTCCAAATCAGTTTTGGGAGACATCTCTTTGGAGAGGGTGATCCCGTGACAAGCCGGTAAACTACTGCGCTTAGAATCTTCCATACTGAATCTTTTCAGTATAGTGTTGATATACCTGGACTGCGAAAGACCCAACATCCTCTTGGAATTATCACGATAGATCCGGATCCCCAGAATGTAAGAGGTATCACCCAGGTCTTTCATGGAGAACCTGTGTGACAAGAATCCTTTAATAGATTGTAGCATAGGAATGTCATTTCCTATTAATAGAATGTTATCCACGTACAAGATGAGGAATACGACAGTTCGTGCTACAATTTTACTATATATACATGGTTCATCTGGATTTTTGATAAAGTCATATTCTTTGACCGTTTCATCAAAACAGATGTTCTAACTCCGCGATGTCTACTTCAGTCCATAAATGGACTTAAGCAACTTGCACACTTTCCCGCTGCTCCTACTCTGATTGAAACCTTCTGGCTGATCCATATAGACGCACTCTTCTAAATTACCATTTAGAAAAGCCGTCTTTACGTCCATCTGCCAGATCTCATAACCATGGAAGGTAGCAATGGCAAGGAGGATCCGAATGGATTTGAGCATAGCCACTGGAGAAAAAGTTTCGTCATGGTCCAAACCAGGTCTTTGACGAAAACCCTTTGCAACAAGTCTAGCCTGATAGGTTTCCACCTGTACATCTACACCAATCTTTTTCTTGAAGATCCATTTGCATCCTATGGGTTTTACCCCACCTGGAGCAAAGTCCAAAGTCCATACTTTGTTGGTGTACATAGACTCCATTTCGGTCCGCATTGCATCCAGCCATCATACCAAGTCACCACTCTGGATGACCTGCTGGAAGCTAGTAGGTTCATCATCATCAATGACGCAATCCTCTCTATCCCCATCTATGAGAAAACCGTAGTATCTTTCAGGCGAATGAGACGGCCTACTACTCCTGCGGAGGGGTGCGGGAATGTCCTGTTCTTCTTGAACCACTGGTTCTACCAAACTTTTAGTAGTAGTTTGTGATTCTGGAATTTCTTCAAGTTCTATTGCGCTCCCACTTGTTTCCTTTTCTAAAAACTGCTGTTCTAGAAAATGGGCATGACGAGAAACAAAAACCTTTTGTTCCTCTACGTAATAGAAGAAATACCCCTTGGAGTTCTTTGGATATCCCACAAACTTACACTGTACTGATCGTGCCTCGAGTTTGTCCGCATGCTGCTTTTTAACAAAAGAAGGACATCCCCATATTTTCAGATACTGAAGATAGGGTTTCTTCCCACTCCACATCTGATATGGCGTGGTAGGCACAGTCTTGGTAGGAGCCCTGTTCAAAAGATATGCAGCTGATTCTAGCGCATAACCCCAGAAAGATCGCGGTAACTCAGCATTACTCATCATAGAACGTACCATATCCAATAGGGTTCGATTCCGTCTCTCCGATACACCGTTGTGCTGTGGAGTGTATGGAGGAGTAAGCTGAGAGAGAATTCCTTTCTCTTTTAGGTAACCTAGGAACTCGGCACTTAAGTATTCACCACCTCGATCAGATCTCAGTGTCTTGATACTTTTGCCGGTTTGGTTTTCTACTTCATTCTTATATTCTTGGAATTTCTCAAAGGCCTCGGATTTATGTTTCATCGAGAAAATGAATCTGTACATAGAGTAATCATCCGTAAAAGTAATGAAATATGAAAAACCACCTCTTGCATGTGTAGACATTGGACCACATACATCGCTGTGTATGAGTCCTAAGAGCTCGCTCGCACTTACTCCATGTCCAGTGAATGGAGTCTTTGTTATCTTTCCTTTGAGACATGATTGAAAAGTGGCATAAGTTTGATATTCGAACGAATCTAAATATTCTTCTCTATGTAACTTAGTTAACCTTGTCTCATTGATGTGGCCTAGTCTACAATGCCATAAGAAAGCCTTATTTTTATCTGGAGCCTTTCTTTTTATTGTGTTCTAGACATTGAAAATCTGTAATTGGTTTAATACATATATACCATTATCTAGTGTACCGGACCCAATCAAACCATGATTAAGGTGGATGTTAACAACATCGCTTACAAACGTGAAATCATAACCTTCTTTTGATAACAACGAAACCGATATGATATTACAAGTTAAACTGGGTACACAAAAACAGTTATGCAAAACCAAAATATGTCCACTCGTCAATCCAAGGTGATAATCCCCTATGGACACAGCACCCACGCTAGCTCCGTTAGCAACCTGGAGGGTCATATCACCACCCTTCAGCACTCTACGGTTTCTCAGTGCCTGCAATGAATTGCATATATGAAATCCTGATCCGGTATCCAATACCCAGGAAGTAGAGTTGATTGACAGACAATTTTCAATTACAAACACACCTGAAGTCGAAGCCACAGCTTGCTTCGGTTCCTGGTTCTTGGCAATCCAAGCTTTGCAATCTTTCTTCCAGTGCCCTTTTCTACGACAGTGGAAGCACTCGTCCTTTGCTACTACTGGCACCGCAACCTTTGCCTTCCCTTAGTTCCCACCTTACCAACACCTCCTCTTGGTTTGGTTGCGGCCTTCTTCTTCCTTCCTTTAGCCCTAGCCTTGGACCCGGAAAAGGAAGCACCGCGAACAAACATAGCGGGTGTTTCCTTTGCCTTCTGCAAGGTACCCTCTGCACTCCTCAACATGTTAAGGAGTTCTGGAAGTTCAACTTCTTTTCTTTGAATGTTGAAATTCAGAATAAACTGGGCGTAGGTGGAAGGAAGGGACTGAAAAATCAAGTCTGTATAGAGCTCATTCTCCAAAGTCGTCCCGAGATCCGCGAGTTCTTCTATATATCCAATCATCTTAAGGACATGTTCTCCTACAGATGATCTGACGGCCAGCCTCGACTGAAACAAGTTCTTCGAGGTCTCGTATCTAGCTATACGAGATTGCTCTCCATACAGATCCTTTGTATGGAGAAATATGGATTCAAGATCCATATCCTCGTGCCTCCTCTGATGTTCATTATTCATAGAGGCAAGCACGATGCATTTGGCCTTCGTGCAATCTAACTCCCAGGTCTTGTGGATTTCCTTATCCGCAATACTGGATTTTGGACCAGGGACAGTAGGTGCCTTAGTAGTAAGGACATATCCCAATTTGTCATAAGTCAAAGCCATTTTGACATTCCGCAACCAATCTTTATAGTTTGGCCCTGTCAGTATATTTTTTTCTAATAGTAACTTAAGGCCTGTCATGTTCTGGGTCGCTGCAATTAGGAGAGAGAGGGAACACTTTAGCATGATGCTCTTCTAAGTTTAGAGTGGATTTTAGTTTATCTAAACTGGATAGCTCCCACTGTTTCTCGAATCCCTCCTCAAACCAAAAAGGAAGAACTAGCCAGGACTATTCTCACCGTACAATACTTGCTTAACCGTTCAGCCAGGCCGGTGTCGGTACTTCGAGGGAGGTTTTCCGACGCTTTCCCGAAGTTTTTTAATTAAATAACCTCTTTTCTCTGGGGGCGTAGCCCCGCTGACACCTTTCTCGGCACCTACTTGGTTTATAGCATTGATCGTTAAGTGACGAATCTCCTGATGAGTAGCGGATACTCAAAGTAGGATCGGGATCCAAATATCATCGTGTGATAAAGCTGAAGGAATCTTACCAAAATTATCACACTCCAAATGGTATGCATCTCTTTGCAAATTTCAGTTTCTTTAGAAATTCTCGATATAAATTTCTGCCCCATGCTCTTATGACCTTGGCGTTGGTCAAAATGTCATAAGTCACATGTCAAGTTCTACCCATCATTATCTTGTTAATTTGAACCCATCCATACATACCCCTGACGTTGGTCAAATGATAATACGACTGTCCCAAACTAACTCATCTATCTATACAACAAATGAATACCCAGCAGCTACCAAATACTATGCCTTGGAGTTGGTCAAAATACATAGCTTGAAATACTACTGAATACCCAAATGAATGACGAAGGGCTACGAATGGTTTTGGCGAAACCGTGAACATAGTGAACTTGATATGACCGAAGGAACTTGATAGCTTTTAAAAGGAGTGGTTAAAGCTCCGCAATTAAAAAATATCTTCTGTTTTAAAAATAACCAAGTGGTTTCTTTTAAACTGTTCCAACGATTCAACTTTGGTTTGTTTTCTTTGCATTAATATAATGTGTCCCATCAATTAATCTATCATTGCAGAAAACAACGAAAATACAACGTCCTCTTATACCATCCGCATTCGCCACTGGGCCCCGTCATTCACCCGTTAGGTTACTTAACTAACGACAGAGCGGGGGCTGGGCTAGCGCGGGTGTAAAACATAAGTGACGTCTAATAGCTATCATATATAGATATTGTACATTCGTCAGACACAATAATAGGCATTCCAGATCACAGATGAACATATTGGATTTTCTACGAATCCGCATTCCTTTTGAGCCTGCAAAGAAAGACGGATTATACAGTCGCGATGAATATCCAAAACCCCACCCTAGACCCCTACGGGTACGGCAAACTACCCGCCAAGTACCCGAAGTGAAGCGGTCTCCCTCAACAACGTGAGTAAGCCACTAAACACTTCAAAGTACCCGGTAGTTTGTGCACCCTACCTTGGGTCTATCCTAGGAGCATAAAATCAGTAAATGAAATAATACAACGGTGGCTACAACCTCAACCCGGAAGTGCCCCGCAAAAGAATATTACAACAATTTACAAATTACATTTGAATGAAAGAAACGCTCGTCTCACATCCCCGGCTATCCATTCACGACAATCCAACAAATCCACAAACACAAACAGTAAAAACCATTACAGAAATGTGCAACCCCCTGCTAACCGACATACTAGCAGTTAGGGGAGGTTTACGAACACATTAAACAAATCACAGATATAATCATATTAGCCAAACATCGTAGAATTTCGATCAAGCAAACACAAATGATTCTACTCTAAATACTTCACTGTGCACCTGAAACTTGAGCAGAAACAAAACATCCCAGAAAGAACAAAATTAACACAGAAGAGTTACTGGGCAAATTTGGGGCGACTCGGCTTCAACTCGGCATTGGTCGAGTCAGGAACCCAAATTTCTCCAGTAACCTTATAATTCCCTGCATGTAATTTTAAGAGTCCCTGAAAAAATTTTAGACCCCGTTTTAAAATCGACAGAAACTATGTGAAAATTAGGTTTTTTCCGGTTCGTTTTACGATCGAATTTCTAACGACTTTGCTAACAAATTAGTTATGATTTAGCGAGGCTCTCATACCACTGCAAGTCGACGTTAGACATCCCACGAGTTGCGGGAAGGCGGAATAGGTAAAACAATCATTTTTGTTTAAACTAATATCGACTAACTTACGGATCTTTACCAAACCCTAACTAACAACATCATAGAAGGGATTAGCTACTATGAAAGAAGATTATACCTAATGAACGAAGTCCTTCTTGTTCTCGTTGACCACCTCCTCGTCGGCCTCCTCTTTGTGATAGAAGATCCACCCGAGAACTACTACTCCAAGCTTGACCTCTAACTTGAGGTAACCGGTAACTAAGAGTGCTAATCAAAGCAACCTAGAGGATATAAAATAGAATTAGGGATCAATTAGTCTTGCTAAACCTTGATCTCAACATATGAGAGGTTAGGGTTAGGGTTTGAAGAGAGAGAGCTTGAGGAGAGAGAAGGTGAGAGTGAAAATGATCTTGGAAAAATATCTCATGTATGAATATATGAAGCATAAGATATTATTAAATGAATAACAAATAATAATATCATCATGCTTCATTAACTCACCTTGTGATTCATCTCATGAGTCATTTAAACAATAAATGCATCATTAACTCTATGGATGAATCACACCATGAGTCATTAAACCAATTAATGCAAATTCCACCTAAGCCTCCAACACATCAATCTTCTAGAAGGTTCTCGACAAATTACGAGAACGCCCCTCACATCCGTGAAAACACGAAAATACTGAGGCTGTAGAAATCCAATAATCCAATACTAGAATCTAGCTTAAACTAAAGCCCGCTAGTAAAAACTGTCCGAACATCGTACGTGCGTGAAAACAAGTATGTGTCCGAACCCTGTCGTAAAACCATACGACACCTATATCGTTTCGCCCGAAGCAGGAAAACTCTCTGTGTGGGACTCTAAAGACTCGACTACTACGCTGGCAGTGGGTTTTACCACAGACCGCAAGCGGCACTAGCTGTACGTAACGGTTCCCAGGTACATATCGATAAGAAGGTCGATGAGGAAACCCATCCGAACTCCTACTGAACCTGATGTGACAATCTCCGTACAGTCCGGTCTGTTCGTCTAGGACTATCGCATATCGGGCCTAAGGGGAAGCAAGCGTCAGTCCCCTAAAAGCGGTATAAGTCGTGTCGGAGCGAAGCCCATTACACCTTGAGAAGCTACTGAAAAACCTACCAGTAAATCTCGCTTGCCCTGCCCAGGGACTTTGCGTAATGGCTCTCTAGACACGGTGCGATATCAACTCCCAATACCGGGAGAGACGAATCCTGTCTAACCGCCACTGCCTCTAAGTGCTTCGGGACTGCACCCAACTGCTACCTGTTTTCACGACTCCTTTGAGCCGTGGTAGGGTAGCAATCTAAGAACAGTGGGAACACACTCGAGGCGAAGCAGCAGTGTCAAGTCTATGGACTAAGCTGTACTCATGTCACCTAGGAACTGTTAGCTGACGATGGGTATAATACCAACCAACAGTTCCCTGCGAGTCCTGTCCGGTATACCCGTAACCCAACGAGCACCTGTATACTATCTCCAGTACGACGTACTAATGGTTGTGGGACAGACCATCTCCCCAACTGGGATGAGAAGCGTACATACTAGTCTACTCCGGAGTATCGATGCCCTGTCTCGATAATCCTACGACTAGGGACCTGAAAAAGGATGTGCTTGTAGACTACCCAGCCCCCACTAGTGTGACTGCCATCACAACGCTGGTAGTCAAGCAAGATCCTAAGGGCTCTACCAATACGTATACATATATTAAGATAGGTATAAACCAAGTAGCATACTACCATATTTAGCAAGACTGTTAATATAACTGTGAATATCACAAACTTCCATTAAGTAATATACAAGCTAGTATGATACAATAATGGCCCCTAGAGCATATACACTAACAATCATACATTTAGTTTAAAATTTAATTTGAATTAGTTTTACGTTTACGTTTACGTTTCAAGGTTTTGAAGTTTTTATAAAGTTAAGGGTTTTCTTAATCAAGTTTCAGAGTTGGGGTTAGGGTGGGATTTGATAAGAGTTCAATGTAGAGGAGAATAATGATGAATTAAGATTTGGCCTAGTTTGATTTATGAGATCATCGTCATTATCTCACACACACACCCACACTCACACATTTATTAAATTACTATAAAGTACTTTAAAAAATTTCAGTAAACTATTCTCAGCTATTGTTGTTTTTCACCAAACTACCTTAAATTTTTTTCTAAGTAACATACTTCTTCAATTTTACTAAATTACGCTAAAATACTCTGAACCATTATTGGTTTTTCATTAAACTAGCTTAAATTAACTAAATTACTAAAAATTTCACTAAAATACCCTTAACTATTGTTGTTTTTCACTAAACTACTTAAAATTTAAACTATCATTAAAAATTTTAATAAAAACCCCTATTTGCTCAATTTTACTTATTTACACTAAAATACCCTTACCTATTGTTGCTTTTCCACTAAAATACCCTTAACTATTGTTGCTTTTCACTCAACCACCTACAAAAATTCGCTAAATTAGCCGAACCCTAACACTTAACCCTAACCCTAACCTTAACCTGGCCCTAACCCCCAAACGAAACCCTAACCCTCCCCTATAACAACAATAGCAGCCGCAACAACAACAATAGCAACAATAACAGCAACAGCAACAACAACAATTAATTTTTGGAATTGAGCAAAAAAATTAAAATTAAACCAAAAAAATTAAAATTTAACAGGTTTATACTTACCTCTTGACGACCGGCGGTGAGCTGCAATGAGCAAACTTCGAGCGGCGACGAGCTTTGATGAGCTCAATCCGGGGTTAGGGCTTCGATTGACGGTGCCTGGCTCGACCACGGAGGCGACGAGAGGCGACAGAGGAGGCAGCGGCGACGAGAGGCGACACTGGCAACAGAGGAGGCAGCAGCGACCGTGGAAGGATTTTGGCGTTCGATGAAAATTGAGGAGGAAAAAGAAGAGGCTCGATGAAAATTATGGGAGTCTTGGGTTTTTATCTCCAGTGGTTGTGGTGCCCGCCATATTTTTTGATTAGTAGTGGTCGTAACCGTTATCAAATCTATGAAAACTGTTACCGTTAATGGATAACGGTTTGAACCGCTACCAATTCCCATTACTGTTGGACACATTTATAGTACTATTTATTTATATTTTTAATTTGCTTTAGCAATTCATTCATTTAGACTAATAAACTAAAGCATGAAATAGAGAGGAAAAGAAAATCCGCTCATAATTTGCCTAAAAAAGTCATGATGCAAGACTCTTATCTAAAATAAAAAGGCTTAATTTCAAAAATCTATCAAATTATTTGCCTCAATTTGAGAAAGTATCAAATTCTCTTAAAATTATGAGAAACTGCTATAGTTTGAAAGTTTTGTGGTAGTTTCTTGCACTTATTGCTGATGTGATACCTTATTTATGACACATTTTCGTAGTTTTTAAAAACTTTGTGGTAGTTTCATGTAGTTTTGAAAAGTTATGTGGTAGTTTCTTACGTATTAACAAGAATTCGCTAGTTTCTCGTAATTAGGCCAGAATACTTGATGTTTTCTGAAATTAAGCCAAATCAAAATAGATACAATGGATGCCATCATGTCCCCGACAGCAGAATCCCACCATCTACGAACCATCCATGCATATAAGTTGGATGCATGTACTCGTCATAATTTTTAGGTTCATGAATCATAATACCAAAAATGATTTAGAAATATAAGGCATTTATAGATTTTACAATTTGGTAATGTTAGGTGATGTGAATTCTAATCATGCAATGTATTTTTACAATTTAGTTCAAAGCATTTGATACCCATAATAGGCTATATAAAGGGGATGAGTAAGCAATGCAATAATACACATCAAAATTTTATTGCTATTAATTATTATTTGGCTGGTTTTGCATGCCATGGATGAACCATTGCGACTCCCTGTAGAAGCAGAAATTGAGAGATGCAAGAAATTAAGGCTTAGAGTCCAATCCAATATTACTTCGTCTTACCCGGAAAAGGTAACATTTTTTCGCATTTCGATTTTTCATAATATTCATATTTTGAATCTTTTGTTCTACTCTTTTTGAATTTGGATTTTGGTTGAATCGATAACTCTACCCAATGTAAATATGACAAAATCATTGTTTTTCTTTTGCTTCCTTTTATGTATTAAGATGAGGTCCTCATACCAAGGAAAACGCTACAAAAGTTTTTGTTTAGCTTACGAATCTCACATTTCACTAGATTTATTTGTTAAAGGATTGTGAAAAAATCCTAAAACTTGCAAGCATATAATTATTTGGGGCTCAAAATGGTTGAGAAAACATTTGGGGAAAAAATTTACAGAAACTTAGATTGTTTTAAGCTTTTGTTAGAGAATTTCCATATCCAAAGCACATCTTGCATTTGTTTTATGAATTTTTTTAATGGAACCGGCCCGTAAGCCTCATCCGAGCACACATCACACTCATGCACACAACACACACGTCCAAGGGACCCATAAATTTATCCCGAAAGTATTAATTTGTGGCCATTTCAACTCCTAAAGTTCGAACCCGCACTCTCCCAAGAGGAGAAGTGCCATACCGACTATTGCTCATTGGTCATTTGGTTCATGAATAAACAACCAGAAATGTAACCTAATGAAATACAACATTTTCTACTTAGTAAGCAATAAACAAACATCTAAAATGTTCAAAATTAAGGATAACTTGCTCTTACAGTTTCTCCTTCAATTTATATATTTGGATAAAGGAATCTAACCAAGTCAAAACCCAAACATTTCAGGGGATAAATTATGAAGATCTTCTGCTTGGAGATCTACAGAATCTTCATTGCAGTGCCTGGCCTCACTTCCAACCATGTAGATCGAGACGGTATGCATCATTAACAAAAAAATTAAAATAAAATGTTTTATAGTAGTTTGAAAAGCGATCATTAGATTTTGCGCTAACATGTTTTACTTGATATTGCAGACATCCCGATAAAAGATGAACGAAACCATGATTAACAGTTCAACTGGTTTCCACGAGTGCAAAGACGATGTCGGGAGTGGCAAAATTGTAGCAATCGAGCTAAATCCTAGACAGATACGAGTGAAGACAATCTAAAAGGACATAATTCTTCATGTAGCTAAATGAAAGAAAATGATTCATGTAGCCGATCCGAAAAATTTGGAATGCAACTTGTTAACCACTGTTGATATTTGCAATTCCACGTATTTCTAGTTTCATGTTATGAAAATCATCAATAAATAATACCATACATGATCTTTTTCATAAATTTTACAGTGTATAATAATCAAACAATCAACAAACAGAAATTACATATTAAACTAGCAAAAGATGCAGAATTTTCATTTGATTTCTTAAAGTTTTTCATAATGAATTTACGGAATAAATGATTGGAATGATCAAATCGATCGATCGCCTGCAAGATCCCCATAGCACATTATGTGATCCTAGACTAATTCAGACTGCAAAAACTAAATGAAATGAATGGTGAGGAAGCAAGAAAATAAGAGGAAATGACAACATACCAAGATGAATATTTTCAGAGCTCAACATCAATGTTGTTTAGTAGCCTTCAACAAGAGATGAGAATCCAGTTTAATTTAGAGAATGGCAAATTCATCTTAATTTCCTATCACAGATATAATAATTTGGAACAAAACAAATGGACCATCAAATTTTTTTTTGGAAGAGGACAATCCAAATTTTGAAACATTGAATTGATCTTTGAGTTAGCGGCAATGCGAATGAGAGATGACTCCAAAAGAGAGCATCCTGTTTGTTCGCACTTATGTACTCCATACAAATGTCGAATACAGAAAATACCCTGAAAATTCCTTCTTAAAATTACAGGACAGCCTCTACTAACAAATTTGGTTCAGCAGCGAGAACTATGATGAGTACGCAATAACTCCTGAAATATAAAATCATCCAGTCAACTTCTTTAAGAATTTTGATTTTCGATGCTTTTTTGGCAAAATGGTTCAATCAAAAATGAATCCTGAAATCAAATTGAGATTTTGTGCCAATGTCTCTCTAGGATGGATGATTGCTTGTAAATTCAACAATCTTTATCAGTTATTTGCACACGCAAGAACAAAATATAAATGACCAAAAACAGGAAAAGAAGAGAAAAAAGAAAAGTTGAGTAAAGCGGAAAGCTCGAAGGCATCCCTCAAATTTATATGGACCTCAATAATCCATGAATACGATAGACCGCAATCGAAACAATACGACATATAATTATCATAATAGAGACATGGTATATATGAAGATCTTTAGTAAGGTACAACCAACATTTTGGAAGAAGATCATTGCAAATTGAGAACAGGGGAGACCACATCACAGGCTTTTTCTTTCTTTCTTTCTTTAATTGATTGCTTGAATGATTAATTACATTAAATTTCAATTGGGAGAGAGATTGGCCTTTTATCTGTTTCTCATGTTTTGAGCTGGACGGTGTAAGCTCTAGTTCTTTTTCTCCCTTTATTTTTATGTCTCGTCTCACTTCCCAAAATACGTAAATACGGTATGTAATAGAGCCAACCATACTATCTATGGCGAGAAAAAGTCCTTCCATAGTCACATTACGGCTGTCAATTAGATATCAAGAATAGTAAATAAAAAAAATCTAACTATCACATGTTCATCTGGCAAAATAAAATAATAACAAGAAAGATAGCGGGAACGAATAAAGACCCAATCAAAAATAATATCCTAATCACGTCTCTTATGGGATCATAATGTTAAACCATAAGTAAAAAATAAAATAAACTAAACATCATTAAACTAATCCGCAAAGCTCCTCATTGCTCAGCTTGCTTGTCAAAATATTCTCGATTTTCCTGCGACAATATTAAAGCAACCGGGCCATGCAAAACCCAGACGTCAGTACGTCATAAATATCATCATAATAATATATAAACAGAACAATGTGCAATATAGAGTGTCACTTGCAAAATAAGGTATAATTATAAACAGGGCAATGCCAGGTGATATAACTGCAGGCTATATGTATCTCACGTGTATCCTAAAATCTGTGTTTCTAAATTATCTATTCTAACGGTATTTGAAACTAATTAATATAATTCTCATCGTAACTCAACAGAATATATTCCGTTCATTCCCTAAGGGACCACGACACAATATATCCCGTTCATTCCCCACGGGACCACGGTACAATAAATAATGGTTATTCCGTTCACGCCCAGAATCACGGCAAACAATAATATCTTTTTGAGTTACGTTTTGGTTACATTCTTGATTTCCCCTTTCTCCAGGTTTCGTGTTCAAGTCAGGTATCAATCGAATGTCTACCTAATGCCAATACAGAAACAATCGTGTACAGGTCTTATCTAGCAAGATAACAAGTCAATATTATTGGCATCGATAACCAATACAGGTAACGGGTATAAGCAACAACAGTAGGTCGCAAGCATGTCAGGTATTGTGTACTATCAGGAGAAATATTCGATCGTACAAACCAAACAAGAATATAATGGTCATGATTATCTAACTGTAACGAAATGATGTATGCATTATTATATATCTAACTATATTTATAATAGTGTTTTACGGTTATTAATTATTATAAATTAACTGTATCAATTAAAGTGTACTAAATTCTACTTATAGAGGTAACTTCACATGTGATGGTGTTAATAAATAATAAAGTATGGATTAATTGTATATTGATAATAAATTGCAACATTATAAATATATATATAAGGTTACCGTAATGTATATTGTTTCACGTCATACTTCTAAACTGTAATTTTGATATTTACAAGAACAGTGTGTGCTATTTTCTAGAAAAGATCAGGATGTAGTTTCAATTTGCAATAAAAAACGGGTTACCCATATGAACTGTATAGTGACAATAATTTAAGAATATATATATATATATATATATATATATATATATATATATATAGCATGTGGCAATTTATAAACTTGCCTCGATCATGGTGAACGAAACGACGGATATGGATACTCGCACGACGGCAACGATTGTAAACACGACGTAATCAAGACCTTGGCTGACTTTAGCTAGCAACTGCAATGATGGAATGGCGCTAGGGGTTGCTCAGCTATAGATTGCAGATGCATGGATATAGGATCAGCGACGACGAAAGGTCAAGGTTGGTCGGCGATGAGGTGAGGTCGGGGAATGAAGGGTCCTAGTTAAAGATAAAGAGAGAGATGTGATGAGGTCGGGGTTGTGAGGAGGTAGTGAATGGAGATAGGGTCTGGGTCATGATCGTCGGTGAGGGGAGCAAGGTGGAGGCGGCGGTCTGCTCCGGTGAAGGGACCATAGGAGAAGGAGAGCAAGAAGAAGAAGAAGAAGTTGTCGATGGTGATGATGGGTGCTTGAGGTTCTGGGTCACGGCCGAAGGTGAGGAGGAAGAGGAGTCGACGACGACGATAACGAGGAAGGATGAGATTGGCGATGACGAGAGGGAAAGGTTGGTGACGACAGTGAAGGTAGCGTGGGTTAGGGCTCAGGACGACGAGGCGAGAGAGTGGGAGAGACAACAGAGAGGACGATAGAGAGAAGAAAGAAAGTGATAAAAAATATAAAAGTATATATTAGCAGTATATTTATATATATAGTTAAGTATATAAATATATATATTATAATTTAGGGTTTATAGATAATATCAAATTACAAATAAATTTCACCAGAATCTTGTCAAAAATATATTTTGGAGAATAATACATATACGTAAGATTTAAAGCATAATGCAAGAATAGAATTTAAATACATATACCCGGCCCCTTATATCAAATTTAATATATATATATATATATATATATATATATATAATGAAATTTTGGTTATACGATATCTTAAGATTTAAACGAGATAGATAAAAGCAAACTAAGATATGGGATGATTAACCATATGATGGCAGTTAGCAAATATAACTTATCCTTACCTTATGGCTACTAAAAGATATATGATGATCTAGATATATGATATATGTATTATACTAGATTCACGTAGATTCAGTTTACTGATAAATATCATATATAATCTAGCACCATACTAGGTTTCACATATGCGGGTCGGGTCGGATAACCACCACCACTATTCGAATCGATCGCAACCCAAATAAATAAAAAATAAAACCCAATTTAAATACCAATAACTATTGTATAACCATACTAAGGTGTTACAATTAGATTGTTCAGCAAATCAGAGCTCGCTAGGAAAATGAAGCCGCAAACCAGCTGGTCAAACCCGGGCAAACTTATCCGGCCTAGTATGACCAGATAAAGTACCCACCGAGATATACGATCCCGAAATTCCACATATATAAAGGATCAGGTAATCTCCATCAGTATGTCGCACAATTCAGAGCTCTGTGTGGTAATACCGGAGGCGACGACAAACTTCTGCTTCGCCTATTTGTCGAAAACTTATCAGAGACAGCTTTCGAATGGTATTCAGAGTTCCCAAATGACTCCGTGAAAACTTTCTCTGAAATGGAACTGTTGTTCACACAAAGGTTCGCTCGTGCAAGTGAACGCACTCAGTTCACAGCGTTGATCAATGCCAGGGTCAAGCCAGGGAAAACATGGGTTCAATATGTGATCCAATGGCAGAACATATGGTCCAAATGCGAACAGCGCATTGAGGAGTCTCCGGCTGTGGGAATGTTCATTGGGACTATTGATCCTCAATCGAGCATGTCCCAGTTCATGACCTTCTTTAAGCCCACCACATTCCAGACGATGATTAATAAGTTAGCACAAATGGATAAGATGGGTCATGGTCCTACCTCCTCAAGCAAGGACCCCCGGAACAATAAGGGAAAAGGAAAAGTAGCCTTTGTTGCCAACACGCAGCAACAACCGGCTGGTCCGAAAGCACCTGTCCACCAAAACAACATTCGTACGCGCCCATCCTTGGAAGAAAGACTGGGACGTGCTTATTCATCCCCCACGATAAGACGATGAGGTTGTTTGAGCGGGCGATGCGAAATAATCTGATCACATTGCCAGACCCACGGCGACCCGCACAAACCGGTGACGTCAATAACCCCAGCTACTGCTCCTATCACAGGATAGCGAGCTATCCGATCAAGAACTGCTACACCTTCAAAAACAGGGTCGAGGACCGGTACCAGCAGGGGAAGTTTGCACTGCCCGATAGTTGGAAGGTAGATTCGTTCCAAAAGCACGCTCCCAAAAAGGTGGATGCGCAGGGAGCATCCTGCTCACTCGTAGAAGAAACTCCATGGGAAGTATTTCGTTCAGAAAAACTAAAAGTTTACTGAAGGATTTACAAGCATGTCCGGTAATCAAGTGGAAAAGCCCGCTTGAGCCCGAAATTATAGAAGGGATGCTAAAACCGCGTCCCGCGCCGAAAGTCACTGACAAAAGGAAAAGTCCCCAAGTCAAGCCTTTGAAATATTCGAAGAAAAAGAAGAAGAATAAGAAGCCTGTGCAATCTGCTGAATGTATCGACAAGCGTACAGACCTCCAGAAATATATAGATGCACTGGAAGAATACAATCAGAAAGCGCGAACTCCAGTAACACTCGAAAAATTCCCCAAGCATATTCTTGAAGACGAGAACAGTGACGATGATGAGAAAAATGACTCATCAGAAGAAATGGAAGACCGTGTGGAAAGCTGCCACATGATCTCTCATTCATTGCTATGTGATGAAGAAGCTCCGCCGGCATCAGAAAGTGACGTGGATGAACTGGGGGTAGAATCGGCGCTAAACTCTCCGAAACCGCCGAAAGAAGACCTGATTGAAAGGTTACTAAACGAAGTTTTTCAAAAGAGCAAAGATGACCAAGAACGCGAGATGGCTATAAATGAAAAGGCTAAGCGTCAGCATCTGAACAAAGAAGCTGCGGTGAGGACGAGTCATAAAGCTCTCTGACCAAACCAAGACATGCCTGCAACAAATATGAGCAGGATCAAAGCTGAGAAGCGGTTTGTCAAAGCCCTATCGATGGGGATGAAGCAACTACCTCTCATGATGTACACGCCTGAGGTCCCATATTTCGATGGTGGAGAGGGACACCCAAAATATTGCGCATACCACCAAAGGATCGCTCATCCCATCGAGGAATGCAACGCCTTCAAGAAGTGGTGGTAAGGATAAATAAAATTAGGGTTTTACCCTATGCCAGAACTTGATTCCTTACATATACGGGAGTTTAATTCACACGGAAGGAGAATTATGGTTTAACCCTATCTAAGAATATAATTCTTCAAAAGAAAATAGGAATTTAATTCCTCTAAAGTTATTGCTAGGGTTTAACCCTATGAAGAATTTAATTCTTAAAAAGGATAAACAGATATTCAAACAGGCAAAGAACCCGGGTCACGTGTTCCCACGTGACCCCTGAAAAGAAGCCCACAAATGAAAAGGAAAGAACTCAGAGGCAATACCTCACGTGCCCCACGTGACCCCTGTAAAGACCCACAGAAATAAGGAGGAAAAAGCTCAGAGGCAATGCCTCACATGCTCCACGTGACCCCCGGAACACAGATAGAAAAAAAAAGAAATAAAAGTCTTGGACGCTCTCACGTGTTCCCACGTGACCCCTTGGCTGGTGCTCTAACAATCAGCGCACTAATCCTCCTCACGTGTCAGCGCGTGATGCTCCAAAGAAGATATAAAAAGTGTTTAACGCTTACTTGCAGAAAGAAGAAAAGGAGATCTGGTCCCACCTTTGGGCGCCCTCACGTGTCCCCAAGTGATTCTTCCTTTTAGTATTTTAAACACTAATTCAAGAGCTTCATTCCCAGTGTTTAACACTAATTTGAGAGTCTTATTTCTAGTGTTTAACACTGATTATCTGCTAGTGTTTAACACTAATTCGAGAATCCTATTCCCAGTGTTTAACACTGATCATCTTTTAGTGTTTAACACTAATTTGAGAATCTTACTTTCCAGTGTTTAACACTATTATTCTCTAGTGTTTAACACTAATCTAAAAGCTTTATTTCTAGTGTTTAACACTGCTGCTCCCTATTGTCTAAACACTATTTTTGGCCAACCTGGCCAATTTTCCAGAGGCAAAGCCCCTCCTTCAATTGAATCTCAAAATTGAGGAAATCAAAGATGAACATAATGTGGGCTAAAACCAGACAAATGTCAAATAGTCCAATAAAGGGTCAAACTCAGTTGGACTTAGCCCAAGTTGGCCATAAGTCCTCAATCCAGACTTAACTGAGCCAATGGGTTCATAATATAATTAATTGGTCTTGGTTTCAAAATTGGGCTACAGATCATTTAATCTACCTTGGTTCAAGGGTACATCTCTTCACTCCTTTGATATTTGTCGTTTTAATTCAACAACGTCTTCAAAGAGGTGACGGGTCCCAACAACCATACATTTCACGGATTGTGGGGTCCTTAAACTCATGGACTATGATGTCCTTAACCTTGACCAGGATGTCTTAAAACTAACAACGGACTATGACGTCCTTAATCTCGACCGAGATGTCTTAAAAGTAACGCCGGACTGTGGAGTCCTTAAATCCACGGACTATGATGTCCTTAACCTTGACCGCAACGTCTTAAAACTAATATTGGACCGCAATGTCCTTAAACTATCTATCGACCGTAATGTCATTAAACTAAACAATAGAGCCCCCCAATTGCTCTCTTGTCGGATCTAAACGATCCCGTTAAGTTGATCTTAGTCTAAAAATTAGACTAACGTATCCTTAACAAACGTTTAAGTTGATCTTAGCATCAAATAAGGCTAACGTATCCTTAAACACAAACCCCCCAAAACCCAAATCTAAGAAAGATACGGATTTGGACTAGTCCACGCCCTACGGGCGACAACATAACTTAGTCTCCGTATACAATCCACGGGCAACCAAACACGAAACAAACACCCACGACACGAAGTGATCATCTGGAGAAGGAGAAAGTTGTTACAGCGGTGTGGTAGCGTAATTAACTGCAGGGGCTTGCGCCTGCAGGGAAGAGCGTCCCCACAATCAAAAACCCCTCAAGCGAGGGGGAATCTGACGAAGTCTGCTACATCGGACGCATCCGCTTAAACCTTCGATGCATGGTGCCATAAATCAACTTGGCATTTTCGGAGAGGTGGACGGATAGCACCAATTAGCATCTGCCCCGAATTTCAGGCAAGACGTCTGTCGCGTCTTTTTCGCGTCTTTCGGAGGGGAACACCAACCATATGACAGTTACCAGTTGTTTCTGTCGTTTCACCGTTCCGATCTTGTCGAGCGCGAGCTTCACTCTTCTCCTTCTTGAAGTGTTTTCTGTTGGAAATATATCCTTATCACCACTTCTTGAAGGCGCTGCATTCCTCGATGGGATGAGCGATCCTTCGATGGTATGCACAATATTTTGGATGTCCCTCTCCACCATCGAAATATGGGACCTCAGGCGTGTACATCATGAGAGGTGGTATCTTCATCCCCATCGATAGGGCTTTGGCAAACCGCTTCTCATCTTTGATCCTGCTCTTATTTGTTGCAGGCATGTCTTGGTTTGGTCAAAAAGCTTTATGACTCGTCCTCACCATAGCTTCTTTATTCAGACGCCGATGCTTAGCCTTTTCATATATAGCCATCTCGCGTTCTTGGTCATCTTTGCTCTTTTGAAAAACTTCTTTTAGTAACCTTTCAATCAAGTCTTCTTTCGGCAGTTTCGGGGAGTTTAGCGCCGATTCTACCCCCAGTTCATCCACGTCACTTTCTGACGCCGGCGGAGCTTCTTCATCACATAGCGATGAATGGGAGATCATGTGGCAGCTTTCCACACGGTCTTCCATTTTTTCTATTGAGTCATTTTCCTCATCATCGTCACTGTTCTCGTCCTTAAGAATATACTTGGGGAATTTTTCGAGTGTGATTGGAGTTCGTGCTTTCTGATTGTATTCTTCCAGTGCATCTATATATTTCTAGAGATCTGTACGCTTGTCGATACATTCAGCAGATTGCACATGCTTCTTATTCTTCTTCTTTTTCTTTGAATATTTCAAAGGCTTGACTTGGGGACTTTTCTTTTTGTCAGTGATTTTCGGCACGGGACGCGGTTTTAGCATCCCTTCTATAATTTCGGGCTCAAGCGGGCTTTCCCACTTGATTATCGGACATGCTTGTAAATCCTTCAGTAAACTTTTAGTTTTTGCTGAACGAAATACTTCCCATAGAGTTTCTTCTACGAGCGAGCAGGATGCCCCCTGCACATCCATCTTTTTGTGAGCATGCTTTTGGGACGGATCTACCCTCCAACTATCGGATAGTGCAAACTTCCCTTGCTGGTACTGGTCCTCGACCCTGTTTTTGAAGACGCAGTAGTTCTCTATCGGATGGCTTGCTATCCTGTGATAGAAGCAGTAGTTGGGGTTATTGACATCGCCGGTTTGTGTGGGCCGCCGTGGGTCTGGCAATGTGATCAGATTATTTCGCATCGCCAGCTCAAACAACCTCATCGTCTTATCGCGAGGGATGAATAAGCATGTCCCAGTCTTTCTTCCAAGGACGGGCGCGCACGAATGTTGTTTTGGCGGACAGGTGCTTTCGGACTGCCCGGTTGTAGCTGCGTGTTGGCAACAAAGGCTACTTTTCCTTTTCCCTTATTGTTCCGGGGTTCCTTGCTTGAGGAGAAAGGACCATGATCCATCTTATCCATCTGTGCTAACTTATTAATCATCGTCTGGAACGTGGTGGGCTTAAAGAAGGTCATGAACTGGGACATGCTCGATTGAGGATCTGGAACGACCGTTTTTTGTAATACCTAATAAAATATATTTTATTTAAATTTCTAGTATCAAATAATTATTTACGTGTTTCGTTGATAGAAGAATATTTTTAAAGTAATGCTAATAATTTTTAAGCATTGAAATATGATTAAAAGAATTTTCTAAAATCTATTTATATTTTATAGGCTTAAAATGTTTTAATAAAATTTTATTATGCCTAAAAATAATTTACATATTTTTATTATCGATTAAAATAATTATTTCGTAATTAAAATATTTCCTAGAATAAAATAGATTTTTTAAATAATTATAATAACTAGCAAATACCATAGATATGGATATATTATTTATTTTTAGCCCAAAATTATTTTTATACTAAAGATAATAATAAAATATATTTTCTGAAATTTTTTCATAATTTTCCCGTATTTTAAACTATTTTTAACAATTTTTTTAAAACCAAATTCAATTTTTAAATAATAAACAGTTAGTATTTTATTTATAAATTTTTTTTATTAAATCCCTTGATCCTGGACCATTGGATACAAGATCCAACGCCCCAGAATCACCTAGCGGCACCCACGTGGTAGGGACTGTTAGTTATATGTATGCCCTAGAGGCCATTACTATACATAGGATGTATATTGTAGTGGATGCTTGGATATATATAGGGATGACTTTCTTGCTCGATACGATAGTATGCTATCTGGTTACTTTTTACCTTAACGTGTACACTGATTGTCTCTCTGTTACATGTTGGTAAAGGTCTTAGGATGTGTACTTGACTACCTGGACTATGATGCGGATCATACTAGTGGGGACATGGTAGTTCATAAGTACATCCTTCAAGGTCCCTAGTCGTGGGTGTATCGAGACAAGGCATCGATATACTAGAGTAGACTAGCGTATACCTTCTCGACCCATACAGATGGGCGATGGATGATCCCATATCCATTGGTGTTTGATATCAGAGATGATATACGGGTGCTCAGTGGAGACTGGGTACACTGGACGGACTTGCCGAGAACTCCCAGATGGTATTATACCTTACGTCAAATGGCAGTTCTCAGGTGACACTGGTACAGGTTAGTCTGTATACCCGAGATCGTCATAGAGATTTGTGTGATTCCCAATATGCTTTGATTTCCATCATACCACGTCCATGAGGGCGTGCAAAAAGGTGGCTTTTGGGTACAGTCCCGAATCACATGGAGGCAATGAGCGATGGGAGGGGTTTCATCTCTCCCGGTATAGGGAGTTGATGTTGCGCAGTGCTCGATTGGCTATAACAGGAAGTCCTTGGCCAAGGCTGCTTTAGGGATTTACTGGTAAGTGTTACCAGTAGTTTCTCGACCCGTTATGAGCCTCATATCGACATGACTTATCGAGTTATTGGGGTCTGACGTTTACCACCCCTAGATGAGATATGCGACATATCAGACGAACAGACCGGACTGTACGGTAGTGTTACTGGTTGGATTCACAGGAGTGTGAGCGGGCTTGCTCGTTGATCTTCTGATCGTTCAAATACCCGGGTGGCCATTACGTTTAGCAGACCGCTTGCGGCTTGTGGGTGTTTGATATGATCATCACCTACTGCTGGCGTATTGACAAGTCTTTAGAGTCCTACACAGGGGTTTCCTGGCTCAAGCGAAACGAAATAGGAGCGCATATGAGATATGTGTGGGACCGAGAATAATACCAGTATGTGATACTGTATTCTATTCTCGCGATTTGTATCATCGGTCGGTTATATGTGATATAGCCGGGTTACCGAATCAAGTGTTGATTCGATACATTGATACACTTGATATTAGTCGGTTATATGCGATATGACCGGATCGTTAAATCAAGTGTTGATTTAATGATTTAATGTATAATTATATATTTGATATATTACTTTACATTAACTAGTATTGGTTCACTTAAGATTGATTTTCTCACTTGAATGTGCACATTGTTTATATGTGATATATGCAAGTGTACATGTTTGTATCATGCTTGATGATACAAACAAGTTGTGTGTATGAGACTTGAACCAAATCAAGGTTAGATTAGGGTTTACTATTTATCTAAGCATATAACAAAAGAGTGTGACTTTAGTCAAAGTTATCAAGCTACATGAAGCTTGATAAACATTGACAAAGTCAACTCTCTTTGTCATTTGTTTAAGATATTAGCTAACCCAACCCTTAACCTAATGCTATGGTTAATTCTCTACATGAGTTAAGCATGAGGGCTTAACTCAACCATGGTGCCATGATTAAAAGGATAAGTATTCATATTATTCTTTTAATTCATATGATTCTTTTCTTCTTCTTCATCTTCATCAAGCTCACAAAAGCTTGAGAGCTCCAATGGTGCCATGAGAAAAAGAGTGAGAAATCCAATTCTAAAGTAAACCCACTTCCTATTTCTTCATCCTCTACCACTTGCCATGTAGTATAGGGTGTTCTCTTCACAAAGTTTTTGACCAAGTGAAGGAAAAGCTCGAGTTTGAGTCTCCCCGACGCAGATCATCTTCGGCCTCGAAGTCAATGACCTAGCCCGATCATTTCTCCGACGAAACCATCGCTAGAGTCCAGGATCCGATGATCGCAGCGGAGGGACGTCAACACGGAGCTAAAGAAATGGTGGAGCGGATCTACAAAGGTTGTAGTCCCTTTTCACTTAGCAATAAAGTTGTTTACTTGCTTGCTTTTCGCTTAATCTCTAGTTAACGATCTAGTTTAGGGTTTCTCGGCACCCGAAAATTTTAATTTGGCATGGTTGATGCCTTGTGGAACCTCTTGAGTGTGCCTAGTAACCCTACAGTGGTATCAGAGACTAGCTAGAACTTTAGGCGAAGTGTAGACGATGTTAGAAATCCGATCGAACCCCGAAACCCTAAATCAAACCCTTCTCTGTACATTTTCTGAAAATGTGGTTTTTTCCAAATTAAAAATATGCAGAAAAATCAGCAGGCTTTTTTAAGAGTTACTGTGCAAAACGAGTGCTTAATTCGATTAAGGCGCCGCGGAAACGCGGCACGAGCATGGCTCGTGCGGCGGTTCCGCGGCCGTTCAGTCACATTGTTAATTTATTTTTGCACAGTAACTTCCTTATTAGTTTACTGAATCTTCTGGAAATTTTTAATGTATACTCAAGTGTTGAGTTTTCTGGGTTGTATTGGGAGTTCGACGATTCGATCGGAATCTTTAACTTTGTCTGTGTTTTTCCGGGTAAATTTAGAACATGTTAAAAAGTTTGACCGGATATAAATACCCACTTTTTCCCCTGTCGGGAAATTTCCAAGTGTTGGATCTTTCCATAGTTTAAGAACGTTCGAAGTTGTGCAAGTAACGCGATGGACCCTCTAGAAGACAACAAACCTTAACTCGATTATGTGACCGTCTTGAACTGCCCTTTGAACCTTAGGGTTTGGGGCAGTACGGCGTACCACATGTGAGGCGTTGGCTTGACCCTTCTACGGCTGGACCGTTGGTACTGTGGCATGAAATGGATGTTTTTAGACTTATGTCATGTGTTGAGCAGTTTCGGGAAAACTTGGGTGTTTGATTGTTCGATCGAAAAGTTTAACATTTTCTATTTATCTGGAATGTGATACAATATTTGGAATTCAAAAGTAGTTATGAGATAAGTAATATGAATGTTATAAACATAGCACTTTAGTCTCAATTGATCGGTTGCCACGGAATTTTGATGCGATCAAAAGTCCGTCGCAATCACGTAGCGTACGCGGATACTTGCCGGATAAACTTAATAGACAGCTACACCCCTTAGCCCCGACCAAGTGACTGTAGGAGAACCCCTTCGCCGAAAGCATCCGTTCGGGTGGTCGCGGTAGCGGTGTTCCGCCTTGGTGCACTTCGTCGACGGTATCGGGGGTGCGGCCGTCTACTAAAGTTTGCGACGAGCATTCGATCTCATATCGGGAATCTTGTTGAATTGCCCGACTAGATATTGAAAAGTGTTTTCGATAATGAGACTAAAATGCGGGGTTTATAATAGTTAGGCATGCGATGTCTAAAGAATTCATTTGGTTAGGCATGCGATGTCTAAAGAGTTTGCGGATTCCAACTGTTGTAGTTTTACACTTTCTTTTCTGTGACCGTAAGTGTAATATGTGATATCGCCGGTTTCGTTGCTATATGTCAACGATAATTGGGATGTGCATATTTACTTACGTTGATGACATGTGATGTTATGAGTTGCTGGATATGTTATATTGGATCGTCGCGTTTTGAATAGCCGGGGGTTTTATGTGAGATGAGAGTTTTTATTTTCATTCATGTAAAATTTATTGTATGTAATATTCTTTTATTGGGGAACTTCTGGGTTGAGGTTGATGTCACCATTTGTATATTATTTACTTTTCCACACTAGGATAGACCCAAGGAGGAGAGCACAAGTAACCGGGTTCTAGAGTCCAGTGGGAGACCAACTCGAGGAGTCGAGTCCGGGTCTCCTAACTCTAGAATTGGTAGGGTTGCTTGCCGCTCTCGTAGGGGTCTAGGGGTGTGGGTTTGGCTATTCATCGCGACCGTGGAATCCGTGTTTTATACTGGCTCGTATTAAAAACACGGACGTCCTAGTATATCCAATATTTCATATGTTTCTTCTGTTGCGATATCTATGATGTGATCATTTGATATGTTGTGATAGATACTGTATATAGTATATACGATATATTATATAGACGTTACTTATGTTTTACACCCGCGCTAGCCCTGCCCCGCTCTGCCGTTAGTTACCTAACCTAACGGTGCACGAGGGGACATCGAGGCGAATGCGGATGGCATAAGTGTACGTCGTATTTATCTGTGATGTTTGGGTGATTTAAATGATGGGACTTCATTAATATGATTAATGAAATAAAAGAAACCTAAAAGATGTTTTGGAATCGAATTTTCAAAAACAGGTAGCTACAGTTCTTGCTTTGCATCGTGGTGTTCCTTGTAGAACATCCTGCACCTTATTCGATAAGGAAAGGACCGAGATCCCTTCACCGGGAGTGACTCCTTTAGCAATAACTGGCAGATGCTACAACCCTCGGTTTGTCTTTTGATTGCTTATATAGTTTTTTGCTTTGCACAGCGGTATATATGATATATCCTGCACCTTATTCGATGAGGAAAGGGCCGACGATCCCTTCACCGGGAGTGACCCCTTTAGCAAAACTAGAAAAGCCTCAAAAACACTCCATTTTAAAATCATTCGATTCTACAACGATATCAAGTTCATTACGCAAAGGGTTTTCATAAAAACCTGTCGTAGCCCTCCGTCATTTCAGATAAGTCCTACTTAGTATTCGTGCTACGTTTGTTGACCTCCGTCAAGGCGTAGTGTGCGGTAGCTAACTGGTATTTATCTGCTTATGCATATGATGCAGATTGGATTAGGGTAGTCCTACGACCTTGTTGACCTCCGTCAAGGGTCGTGCGGGTGGGTTTGATTCAATCAAGAAATGACGGGTTGAACATGACTAGTAGCCTATGGTTTGTTGACCTCCGTCAAGGTCATAGGATGCTAGGGGCAAAAATTATCGGGAATTTCAAGTGTTGAAATTTGCAATGAGATTGCATACCTTCTATGAGATAGTTGGATCCCGATACCCGCTGCGAGTAATTGTTACTCCTGGGAGAGTTTTACACATTACAATTAGCCGATCAAGTAGGTGTCTAGAAAGGTGTCAACGGGGTTACGCCTCTGGGAAAACGAGATTTACTTTAATTAGGTCCGTGCGAAAGCACGGGGAACCTCCCTCAAAGTACCGACACTGGCCTGGCTGAAAGATTGGCGAACTTGTAGCGTGTAATTAATCCCGGCTAGTCTTTCCTTTTAGGGTTTGAAGGAAGATTTGATAAAAACAGTGGGAGCCATCCTGATTAGATAAAATAATAACCAATCTGATCTTGCAAGAGCGCACGCAGAGTGTTTTCTTCTCTCTCTCTCCAGGTAGCGACCATGTCACGCCTTAATCAAGATAATAAAACGGATATATTGACCGAACCCGCTTGTTATACTGTGCTGGAGAACGTTGGTCCTGCTCCAACTTATAAATGTTATAAGACAGAGCAGGAAATTGGGGAATACCAGATTTCCCGTGCCGCCCAAACGAAGAAAGTGCATGTTGAGACATCTCCTTCGGGTGTGTTCATTACAAAGAACTGTTTCTCAGTATCCTTTGCGTCTTGGGTATTTGATACCGGATCAGGATCCCGCATATGTAATCTGTTACATGGGCTACTGAAAGGTAGAGAACTGAGAACGGGTGATAAGTTTCATGAGGCAGAAAACGGTGCAAGTGTTGCAGCCAAGTCTGTTGGTCACTTTCACCCTGTATTACCAGAATACATTGATTCTGAACAAATGTTATTAGATACCGAACCTGATATACAAAATCATATCAGTCTCTTTATTTAGATAAAGAAGGATATAATTTTGTATTGTTGGATAATGTTTTGAACATTTCCTATATCAAGAGTTGATCAGTTCAGGCACGTTATCTAAAAGCATTAACGTTCTAAATCAAACTACAGTTCTTAGTATACAGAACACACACAAGAGGAAGAGTTCAGAAATGAACGAATCCTTCTTGAGGCATTGTAGACTAAGTCATATTAATGCGACCTAACTAGCTGAAGTTACATTAAGATGCATATTTAAATTAGTTTGAATTTACATCTTGTGAAACTTGCCAGTCATGTCACAGAGATAAGATGACCATAGCTCTGTTTATTGGAAACAGAGAAAAAGTTATTGAACTCTTGGGATTGATACATATTGATGTATGAAAGTCCCCTGTCTACACATGCCAAGACCGGTTCTTTGTACTTCATTACATTCTCTGATAATCTCTCAAGATTCAGACATATGTTCCTATTGAAACACAAGTCCGAACCTTTTGAGATATTCATAGAATATAAGTTAGAAGTAGAGAACCAAAATACGGGTAAAAGTATTATGTCCTTTGATGTGATCAAGGAGGAGAATACTTGAGCACGGAATTCCTGGATTATTCTAAAGGAGAATGAGATTCTCTCTCAGCATTACTCCTCCGTATACACCATAGCACGATGGTATATCGGGGCGGAGCAATAACACCCTATGTGATATGGTGTGCTCTATGATGAGTACTACTGAGTTTCCTATTTCCTTTAGAGGGTTATGCACTTATGAAGTTGCATACCTATTGAATAGGGTTCCGATCAAATCAGATGCCTACCATTTCATATGAGATATGGAAAGGGAAGAGCCCATCTCTTAAGTCAGTTAAGATTTGGGGTTGTCCGGCCTATGTCTAAAAGCAAAATCTGGACAAGCTCGAGGCAAAGTCAGATCTGTGGAAGTTTGTTGGATATCCCAAGTATACGCAAGGGAATATCTTCTACCTAACCGAGGAACAAAAATGTTTTGTTTCTCAGCATGCCACCTTTGTGAAAGGGAATTTCTTGTGAAGAAATTATTGGTTATGAGGTAGAACTGGAAAAAGTTTCAACTATACAAACTGCAGCTGATGATTTGGTAGAACCAAAGAATTCAATAGCAACCAACGAACCTCAGCCTCTCCGCCGATCTAGCAGGGTTCCTCACCCACCTGAGAGATACTTTGGTTTCTCTATGACAGTGGGAGCGAGGATTGCATCATGAGATGATGACCCAACTAGTTTCGAGCTGGCCATCAGGAGTGGGACTCTATAAGAATGGCTGGATGCTTATCGATCTGAGATGGAATCCTTTTACACCAACAAAGTATGGACTTTGGTTGCTTTATCTGAAGGGTTAAATCCCCATCAGGAGCAAGTATATCTTGAGAAGATTACTTGGTGTACATGGAAAAGTTGAGACTTTCAAAGCTAGACTTATTAAAGGTTTGCATCATTGACCAGTTATGGATTATAATGAAACCTTTTCTAAGTAACTATGCTTAAGTCCATCCAGATCCTACTTACTACGGCTACATACCATGACTACGATATCTGGCGGTTGGGTGTCTTGACTGCTTTTCTAAATGATGATTTGGTAGAAAGCGTCTATAAGTACACAGCCAGAGGGCTTCGTAGACAGTGGGAGCAGCGAAAACGTATGCAAGATGTTTTATATGATAAAGCAGGCATTGCGGAGTTGGAACATCTGTTTTGATGAGTTAGTCAAAGAGTTTTACATCATCAAAATGGTAGATGAACCTTGTATATACAAAAAGGTAGTAGGGAGTATGGTGGTGATCCTCGTAGAGTACGTGGATGACATACTCTTGATAGGGAAGGAGTTTCCTATGCTACACTCGGTCAATCTCCGCTTATCACAAGGATTCTCCATATAGGATCAAAGTGATACCTACTAAATCCTGGGTTTTGGATCTATGAGATAGATCTAATTGGATGTTAGGATACTCACTAGTTGTAGTGAGATGGTATCAATCGATCCTGGGGACAATCACTGGAAGGGTTCCAGGGTGATAAGGACGACTGAATGTCAGTCACAGGCATTGTCTTTACCCTCAATAAAGGGACGGTATGTTGGAAGAGTTCCAAGCTAGATACCGTGGCATACTACATGATAAAGGCTGGATACATCGCTACCGAAGATGCTACCAAAGAGGCAGTCTGGGTGTATATAAGTTCATGAGATGAACTTCGTTCCACCCATTGTGTGACAATGGAGTTGTGGCTTATGCCAAGGAACGCCGTCCCATCAGTGATCCAGACATATTCTTAGGCAGTATCACCTGATCGTGGAGATGGTTGATCTCCAAAGGATCGAGGTCAGGAGAGTAGACTCAGAGGACAACACGGCGGATCCACTCACAAAGGCCTTTTTCCCAGAGAGAGACTTTTATGGGATGGTTGAGTATGAGATACTACAACCACTGCTATCAGATGGCCCTAGTGCAAGTGGGAGATTGTTAGTTATATGTATGCCCTAGAGGCCATTACTATACATAGGATGTATATTGTAGTGGATGCTTGGACATATATAGGGATGACTTTCTTGCTCGATATGATAGTATGCTATCTGGTTACTCTTTACCTTAACGTGTACACTGATTGTCTCTCTGTTACATGTTGGTAAAGCCCTTAGGATGTGTACTTGACTACCTGGACTATGATGCGGATCATACTAGTGGAGACATGGTAGTCCATAAGTACATCCTTCAAGGTCCCTAGTCGTGGGTGTATCGAGACAGGGCATCGATATACCAGAGTAGACTAGCGTATACCTTCTCGACCCATACAGATGGACGATGGATGATCCCATATCCATTGATGTTTGACATCAGGGATGATATACGGGTGCTCAGTGGAGACTGGGTACACTGGACGGACTCGCCGAGAACTCCCAGATGGTATTATACCCTTACGTCAGATGGCAGTTCTCAGGTGACACTGGTACAGGTTAGTCTGTATACCCAAGATCGTCATAAAGTCTTGTGTGATTCCCACTGTGCTTTGATTTCCATCATACCACGTCTATGAGGGCATGCAAAAAGGTGGCTTTTGGGTACAGTCCCGAATCATATGGAGGCAATGAGTGATAGGAGGGGTTTCGTCTCTCCCGGTATAGGGAGTTGATGTTGCGCAGTGCTCGATTGGCTATAACAGGAAGTCCTTGGCCAAGGCTGCTTTAGGGATTTACTGGTAAGTGTTACCAGTAGTTTCTCGACCCGTTATGAGCCTCATATCGACACGACTTATCGAGTTATTGGGGTCTGACGTTTACCACCCCTAGACGAGATATGCGACATATCAAACGAACAGACCGGACTGTACGGTAGTGTTACTGGTTGGATTCACAGGAGTGTGAGCGGGCTTGCTCGTTGATCTTCTGATCGCTCAAATACCCGGGTGTCCGTTACGTTTAGCAGACCGCTTGCGGCTTGTGGGTGTTTGATATGATCATCACCTACTGCCGGCGTATTGACGAGTCTTTAGAGTCCTACACAGGGGTTTCCTGGCTCAAGCGAAACGAAATAGGAGCGCATATGAGATATGTGCGGGACAGAAAATAATACCAGTATGTGATACTGTATTCTATTCTCATGATTTGTATCATCGGTCGGTTATATGTGATATAGCCCGGTTACCGAATTAAGTGTTGATTCGATACATTGATACACTTGATATTAGTCGGTTATATGTGATATGACCGGATCGTTAAATCAAGTGTTGATTTAATGATTTAATGTATAATTATATATTTGATATATTACTTTACATTAACTAGTATTGGTTCACTTAAGATTGATTTTCTCACTTGAATGTGCACATTGTTTATATGTGATATATGCAAGTGTACATGTTTGTATCATGCTTGATGATACAAACAAGTTGTGTGTATGAGACTTGAACCAAATCAAGGTTAGATTAGGGTTTACTATTTTCCTAAGCATATAACAAAAGAGTGTGACTTTAGTCAAAGTTATCAAGCTTCATGAAGCTTGATAAACATTGACAAAGTCAACTCTCTTTGTCATTTGTTTAAGATATTAGCTAACCCAACCCTTAACCTAATGCTATGGTTAATTCTCTACATGAGTTAAGCATGAGGGCTTAACTCAACCATGGTGCCATGATTAAAAGGATAAGTATTCATATTATTCTTTTAATTCATATGATTCTTTTCTTCTTCTTCATCTTCATCAAGCTCACAAAAGCTTGAGAGCTCCAATGGTGCCATGAGAAAAAGAGTGAGAAATCCAATTCTAAAGTGAACCCACTTCCTATTTCTTCATCCTCTACCACTTGCCATGTAGTATAGGGTGTTCTCTTCACAAAATTTTTGACCAAGTGAAGGAAAAGCTTGAGTTTGAGTCTCCCCGACGTAGATCATCTTCGGCCTCGAAGTCAATGACCTAGCCCGATCATTTCTCCGACGAAACCATTGCTAGAGTCCAGGATCCGATGATCGCAGCGGAGGGACGTCAAAACGGAGCTAAAGAAATGGTGGAGCGGATCTACAAAGGTTGTAGTCCCTTTTCACTTAGCAATAAAGTTGTTTACTTGCTTGCTTTTCGCTTAATCTCTAGTTAACGATCTAGTTTAGGGTTTCTCGGCACCGGAAAATTTTAATTTGGCATGGTTGATGCCTTATGGAACCTCTTGAGTGTGCCTAGTAACCCTACAGGGACCACGCAAAAACGCGTGATCCCCACACGCGTGACGCGTGGCGCGGGTGAGTGGGCTTGGCGGCGCGATTTTGGCCGTTGGATCAAGATCCAACGGCCACGAAGCGCTGGCGGTGGCGGCTGATGATTCTGCAATCATTTGGGACGCGGATTTTGGGGGATTTTAACAGATTTTTTGGATTTTATGGTTGGTAAAAAACCCTATAAATAGACACCTTCAAACACTGATTTCTCACACCTCAGAACTCCAAAAATTCTGAAAAAAAATATCCACGCCTTCGTATCGACGACGCCGACGCTGTGGTTCCACCCAAGTATTAAGAAAAAATCCGAGCGCGGAGCTATTGAGGATTTAGTGCAAGCCTACATTTCGACTCATCGACATTCAACTCTAACTAATGATAGGATCCGCCTCTCTCCACTCATCTGTCGCCTTCCATCTTTCAATAATCTTCGTTTCAACTTCCAATCATCAACCTTATATTAAAATGACATTAAAAATATTTCTGCATGCCTATTTTTGGTACCTCTTAATGATGATAATATTAACCCATGTTTAAAATGGCTTCTTTAATCACTCCTATATGCAAAAAAAAATATTACACTCTCATACTACATGGAATGTGATATGCTTAATGTTAAACCCACGGGGTATCAATTCACCCCTTACATACTGTCATGCCCCGCTTCCCGGTGTATGGCGAAGGGGACGCGACGAAGTCCGCTACGTATATACTTAGAAGTACATACGCTAAGCGTATCTAAGCAATATAAAGGTAAATCACAAGAGACAAGAGATATAAAATAACATCAACTTTATTACTAACATTCTTTTGTACAATGCATGAAAAGTAAATACAACTGGAATGAAAAGCGATGCCTAAACAATGGCATAACAATGGCATAACAGGAAATGAAAATACTGAATAGAACAAGGTACAATATCTAGAGCTCGGGGTCTTCGTGAAACTGATCCAAGTCTTCACCGGTGGGCTCGATCTCTGCTGGGTCCAAAACACCTGACAACATTCAAAGAAGAAAGAAATAGAATGTCGTCAGCGAACAGGTCGCTCGGTAAGTCCCAAATATAAGGAAGAAATAGACAAAGAGTAGGAGAGAGAGAGTAGCTTTTAATGTTGTATTGTATTGTTGTAATGTTGTATTAACGCTGTTGTTTGTAGCATGGTACAGAAGAATGCTAGTGTATACGAGAGGGGTATCTATATGCTAGAGACCATAGCAAACGGAATATAGAGTACAAGGCTCCGTTAGAAGTCCCGGAACAATGGCAATTGGATTCATGTTAGGTGTCTTAAATCTGACCGTCTCGTGCCACTTTTAACATCTTCCGTACCAATCTACCCCTTAAACCCCGTAGTGTTTTGATTGTATTGTAGTATTGTATTGTGTAAGTTGGATGACCGACCAAAACCATGATATCAGTAAACAGATTGTAACTGCATAATCAGGTAAATGGAATAACGGAATAATGGATGTATATCCATGGTTTGATTCAGTCAAGTTGTATAGATTGAAAACTGGATTCTGGAATTCATATGTTCATATTGAGTTGGAATATTAAAGAATGTAGATTGACTTGAATCATATTCAAGTCAGAAATAATCAGACTCAAACCCGAGTCAGACCAAAAGAAATGTAGGTCGAAATTCTATAATTGTTAGGGTCCTTATTGTAATTTATAAAACTTGAGGGGGGTTTTATATAAAATTCTTTTGTATAGTTTTCAAGATACACCCCAAGTATTTATTATTCATCTTTATAGTTATAATGAGTGTAAATTTTATTTGTGATATTTTTAGTGAAAATATCCTAATTACATAAATAAAGGTATTTATCGGTAATATTGATTTATTTGAAATTCATGGTATTTTAATGTAAAATCTAGTCTTGTGATTTTTAGAAAAAGTGGGATATTTATATTATAACAAAATAGAACTTTTAATGATAATATACATATATTTGTATAAAAAATAATCTCAATAAATATTTTATATTTTAAAAGTCTCATTTTCTTAAGATGTCGTATTTTAAACTTTTCGAGACCGAATACTCCTTGCGGAGGTCTGAATCTCACACTACTAAGCCGAGGGTGCACGATAGTGGCGCTTTGCAAAGATTTATAAATACTAAACCTTTAGAATACGGTTTTATTAAAGTAAAAGGTATTTCTTTGCAAAAGTTGATTTTTCCGTATTTTAGATCCTAGGGTTTTATATTTCAACTAGACTATTTCTAAATGGTCTAAACGACAAGTCGTTAGAAATCTCAAATCGCCTCTTCACCGCCAATTGTGGTCAGGCAAGTACAAATGAGAAAAGGAGTGATCCGCTCACGAATCGTGAGACGGACCTTTTACAGTTACCTTTTCTCACTTGCCTAGTCTAGACACCACAAAGTCAGGTTTAGATAAACGATCGATGTCCACGACATATTGTATTTTCCTATTAAAAGGTATTTGTTTGAAAGTGTATCAAACCTAAAACTTTTAGAAAAGGTTTTATAAGAAAAGGGTATTTAAATGTAAAATCTTGTATTATCGTATTCTAAGTTTTGATGATATCATTTAGGGTTGTATTTGCGTGTGTGTGGAGGTAGGTCATTACCTCGTGATCTACTTTAAGGTATAGCAATGTTAAGGATTAATTGTGAAAACTAAACATTGTGGTATTTAAGTGAAAGAAATACGATAAATGGAAACGTTATCATTTCATGTGAGAAAACTTATTCAAATTAGTTGTTAAGTGATTAATAGTCAACATAGAGATGTTTAAGCATTATGAAATTGGTGATAAGTGAGATTTGATAGAAAACCAAATCGGAAATCGGTTTGTTCCGATTTCCGTCGGGTTTGAAAATTCGTATTTTAATGGAAGAAAAGAAAGGTAGAAAAGGAGGACTTACGGGTTTGGACAACGCTAGAGAGTGAGAAGGAGGTAGAGGGTTTGCCGGTGCGTCGAATCTTCGTTGAGAGCTCCTAACACGATCACCGGAATGTCGCCGTTGATTTCGTCAGCGCTTCGCCTTTCACTCGTTTTCTAACGTACCAAGTTCTCTTGGAATTTTGAGAGAGTGGACTTAGGAATTTAGGATGAGAGGGTAGAGGGTATGGGGGGTATATATAGAGTTAGGCTAGGGTTAAGGTTTTAATTAAAAAAAATATAAAAAATATATAAAAATCATTAAAATCATTAAAACTTTGGATTAAAAGGGATTTAATGGGCATTAGGTAACCGATCCAAATATTTAAAGTGTGCAGGTGAGAAGACCAGGTCAACACGGAACTTTTCCGTGTTGACGACTCGGCCGTCCGGCGGCGCCGGACCGAGTCGGCCGAGTCGCGCCGAGTCAAGGTGTTGGGGGCCGGAGAATCTCCTGGGGGAATTTATGGTATTTTTATTTTTTTATGTTCAGTACAAATTTTGTGAGTTATGGCGTTTTGACTGTTGACTTCCAAAAGAATTTAAAACAAAATAAATACAAAAATAATGTGGGGCATGGGATTTGAACTCTGGTGGCTTGGTTCAGCAGTGCAAGGTATTACCAATGAGCTACAAGCTCCTTCTTGTAATTATTGTAGGAAAATAACTACTTAAAGTGGAGTTATTTAAAAACAAAATAATTACTTATATATATATATATATATTGTGCTCAGGTTAAAGTACATCTTTATGGATTTTAAAAAAAAATTTAAAAAAATTTGTATAGAAAAGTGTATAGGAAAATTAGAGTTGTCACACATACCCACACTTACCCATGCTATCTTTATGATCTCGAAATAGGTTACTTCCACAAAATACCCTCATTTTGTTAAAAGGTTGTATTTGTTTAAAATATCCATATGAGATAAGATATTTGGAATAAATGTTTTAGATACGATATATATATATATATATATATATATATATATATATATATATATATATATTACTTACACTTTTTTCACTAATTACTGTAATTTTGTTAAATCCCTTTACCCTTTGAAAGGGGATAATACTAAATCTAAATAACGGCATATGATTTTTTCCTACTAAGCCCCTTTCACTCGAAAGGATATCTTTATATTAATTCTTCTTAGAATGTTAACTAAAGTTTAATGAGTTACCCTAATAATAGGGTAATGTTTTACGCGGGTACCTCGTGGTTGATAGGCAATCGTCCCTGAAAAGGACACAAATTCTGCAGTCCATGTGTAGCGGTTGCCAACACGGACGTATTTTCTAAAACGTTACCTCAAACTTAAAACACTATAATTTCATAAAATTATTATTTACAGTAAAATACCTCAATCCATCCTAAAAAGAGATAATTTCATTTAAATATCTTGACCTTTACTAAAAATCTATTTTCAACAAAGACCATAACCCGTATAACGATATTTTTCAAAAAGAATATCTAAAACCTTATTAAAAGATAATTTTCAAATGAATACCTTAACCTTTTATTAAAAGGATATTTTTTCAGTAAAATACTATGGGTTTCTAAAATGATAAATATTCCAAATATCATGGTTTTCTTGTAAACAATAAATATAATTAAACACTATTATCCTTTATTAACTAAGTGTTCTATAAGATGACACGAAGTACATTACAAACTTTAAAAGATAACAAGACAAAACGAGCGGTTGTGGAAGGCCATATTAAATGAGATCAACTTCTTGATTACAAGTTTATGACATACATGACACATGATACGGTTAGGGTTAGAATGCGCGGACCTAGATATACTTATATATGATGATCCCTGCAGGCAGGGTGAACAGTCCAATGTGTGGACGACTACTAACCCGATATTCGGACGAATACTAACCCTACTTGAGGGCGAATGATCCAATATGTGGATGACATACAATGTGGAAATTCCATGCCTAGAGGTATACGCACTAACTCTAATTCGTCAAAACCTTTATACTGAACCACGGGGATGTGTAGTTTGATTAGGCAAAGAGATTCGGAACTCGGATTCCTCTACTACTCGATCATGGTCCCGGGAAGTGAAACGGTACATTTCACTTTCCCAGTTGTTGTTCCGTGGCCACAACGGAATAATCGCGAGTATCCGGACCCTTGTTTAACAAACTAAAACGTTTACAATGCCTATTGATACTCAACACTAAACTCACATCATGTGCTATACCTACCTGTTATCTTATCTACCTTTCTTTATGAGACACGAGTTATTCAGTATCTTGGATGTGGATATTTTACCAGTTTAGACTTGTTGTTTACTATGGAATTGAAGGGTGGAAATACCTGTGCACTTGAGTGATATTTACGCTAGACAAAACTCCATAGTAGTCATGGGACACCTTTCGGGAATGTTCACGCTACCGCATTGATTTCTACCCAGGCACGAGCGCCAGCTCATACTGCTTCCAGCTAGTCATGGGATATCTCAAGGATACGAGTATGTCCACCAGTCAATTCCATCCATACACACCTTGTTTAACCTGATCTAACTCTTAGACTGAATATCCGTTTGACTTGACTTTAACTTTTACCAAACATATACCTCACACAACCTACTCATATTCACATATACCTCTGTCAACATATCTAATTTGTATATAACCCCATACCTTTATACCCATGTACATCATATTCATTATATTTATACACACATGTCTGTTTCTATACCTTTACTTCCTTATGAGGCAATCCTACCCGAGTATAACTCGCTGACGGACTTTCTTTTTCTTCCTCTATCTTTGGAATGTCCGTCAGATGAGAATGAGTATTATGATGAGGATCAAGGAGTGGAGCCAACTAATGAAGATTATGCAGACTTGACGACGGAAGATTAGCTAGATTTAATTTTTGTTGTTGCTCATATGTTTAGGGCTTTTGTTTCTCCTCGATGTAATTAAACTACTTAGTTTATTTTACTCTTTCTTTTGGGATGTAATAAAGTTTGGTTAATGGAAATAAATGCCTTTCGCTTTTATTACTTTGATTTTGGTACACATCCTGCATGTTAGATATTCATACGCTTAACGTAACTGTATTGAATAGACCACCTTCAATACAGTTAGGTTGCGGACTTTGCCACGTCATCCTTCACCTTCTTTTGGGAAGCGGGGCGTGACAGGATCAATAGTTCTAATGAACATTCCCACAGCCGGAGACTCCTCAATGCGCTGTTCGCATTTGGGCTACATGTTCTGCCATCAAATCGCATATTGAACCCATGTTTTCCCTGGCTTGACCCTGGCATTAATCAACGTTGTGATCGGAGTGTGTTCACTTGCACTAGAGAACCTTTGTGTGAACATTAGTTCCATTTCAGAGAAAGTTTTCACGGAGTCATTTAGGAGCTCCGAATACCATTCGAAAGTTGTCTATGATAAGTTTTCGATAAATAGGCAAAGCAGAAGTTTGTTGTCGCCTCCGGTATTACCACATAGAGCTCTGAATTGCGCGTCATGCTGATGGAGATTACCCGATCCTTTATATATGTGGAATTTCGGGATCGTATATCCCGGTGGGTACTTTATCTGGTCGTACCAGGCCGGATAGGATTGCCCGGTTTTGACCAGCTGGTTTGCGGCTTCATTGGCCTGGTGAGCTCTGATTTGCTGGACAATGTAATTGTAACACCCTGGTATGGTTATACAATAGTTATTGGTATTTAAATTGGATTTTATTTTTTTTATCTATTTAGGTTGCGATCGATTCGAATAGTAGTAGTGGTTATCCGACCTGACCCGCATATGTGAAACACAGTATGGCGCTAGATTATATATGATATTTATCAGTAAACTGAATCTACGTGAATCTAGTATAATACATATATCATATATCTTGATCATTATATATCTTTTAGTAACCACAACCTAAGGATAAGTTATATTTGCTAATTGCCATCACATGATTAATCATCCCATATCTTAGTTTGCTTTTATCTATCTTGTTTAAATCTCAAGATATTGTATAACCAAATATTTATTAAATCTCTCTCTCTCTCTCTATATATATATATATATTTCTGTTTAAATCTGATATAAGGGGGTATATGTTTTTAAATTCTATTCTTGCATTATGCTTTAAAACTTACGTATGTATTATTCTCCAAAATATATTTTTGACAAGATTCTGGTGAAATTTGTTTGTAATTTGATATTATCTATAAACCCTAAATTATAATATATATATTTATATACTTAACTATATATATAAATATACTGCTAATATATATTTTTAATCACTTTCTTTCTTCTCTCTCTTCTTCTCTTTGTCTCTCCCTCTCTCTCGCCTCGTCGTCCTGAGCCCTAACCCACGCACCCTGACCGTCGTCGCCAACCTTTCCCTCTCGTCATCGCCGATCTCATCCTTCCTCATCATCGTCGTCATCGACTCCTCTTCCTCCTCGCCTTCGGCCGTGACCCAAAACCTCGAGCACCCATCATCACCCTCGACATCTTCTTCTTCTTGCTCTCCTTCTCCTCTGGTCCCTTCACCGGAGCAGACCACCGCCTCCACCTTGCTCTTCTCGCTGACGATCATGACCCAGACCCTATCTCCATTCACTACCTCCTCACAACCCCGAACTCATCACATCTCTCGCTTTCTCTTTAACTAGGACCCTTCATTCCCCGACCTCACCTCATCACTGACCAACCCTGACCTTTCGTCGTCGCCGATCCTTTATTCGGGCATCTGCAATCCATAGCCGAGCAACCCCTAGCGCCGTTCCATCATTGCAGTTGCTAAAGTCAGCCAAGGTCTTGATTGCGTCGTGTTTACGATCGTTGCCGTCGTGCGGGTATCCATATCCATCGTTTCGTTGACCATGATCGAGGCAAGTTTATAGCTTGCCACATACTATTTACTAATATATATATATATATATATATATATATATATATATATTCTGAAATTATTGTCACTATACAGTTCATATGGGTAACCCGTTTTTTATTGCAAATTGAAACTACATTCAGATCTTTTCTAGAAAATAGCACACACTATTCTTGTAAATATCAAAATTACAGTTTAGAAGTATGACGTGAAATAATATACATTACGGTAACCCTATGTATAAATATTTATAATGTTGCAATTTATTATCAATATACAATGAATCTATACTTTATTATTTATTAACAGCATCACATGTGAAGTTACCTCTATAAGTAGAATTTAGTACAGTTTAATTGATACAGTTAATTTATAATAATTAATAACCATAAAACACTATTATAAATATATTTAGATATATAATAATGCATACATCGTTTCGTTACAGTTAGATAATCATGACCATTATATTCTTGTTTGGTTTGTACGATCGAATATTTCTCCTGTTAGTACATAATACCTGATATACTTGCGACCTACCGTTCTTGCTTATACCTGTTACCTGTATTGGTTACCGATGCCACTTGTTATCCTGATTGACCTGACTTGTTCTCTTCCTAGATAAGACCTATACACGATTGTTCCTGTATTGGCAATAGGTAGACATTCGACTGATGTCTGACTTGAACACGAAACCTGAAGAAAGGGGAAATCAAGAATGTAACCAAAACGTAACTCAAAAGGATATTATTGTTTGCCGTGATTCTGGGCGTGAACGGAATAACCATTATTTATTGTATCGTGGGAATGAACGGGATATATTATACTGTGGTCCCGTGGGGAATTAACGGGATATATTCTATTGAGTTACGATGAGAATTAAATTAATTAGTTTCAAATACTGTTAGAATAGATAATCTAGAAACACAGATTTTATGATACATGTATACCTATAGCCTGCAGTTATATCACTTGGCATTGCCCTGTTTATAATTGTACCTTATTTTGCAAGTGACACTCTATATTGTACATTGTACATTGTTCTGTTGATATATTATTATTATGATATTTATGACGCGCTGACGTCTAGGTTTTGCATGGCCCGGTTGTTTTAATATTGTCGCAGGAAAATCGAGAATATTTTGACAAACAAGCTGAGCAATGAGGAGCTTTGCGGATTAGTTTAATGATATTTAGTTTATTTTATTTTCTAGTTATGGTTTAACGTTATGATCCCATAAGATACGTGATTAGGATATTATTTCTTGATTGGGTTTTATTCGTTTCCGCTATCTTTCTTGTTATTATTTTATTTCGTCAGATGGACATATGATAGTTAGATTTTTTTATTTACCATTCTTGATATCTAATTGACAGCCGTAATGTGATTATGGAAGGATTTTTCCTCGCCATCGGTATGGTTGGCTCTATCACATACCGTATTTACGTATTTTGGGAAGTAGGACAAGACATAAAAATAAAGGGAGAAAAAGAACTAGAGCTTACACCGTCCAGCTCAAAACATGAGAAACAGATAAAAGGCCAATCTCTCTCCCAATTGAAATTTAATTTGATTTAATGTAATTAATCATTCAAGCAATCAATTAAAGAAAGAAAGAAAGAAAGAAAAAGCCAGTTATGTGGTCTCCCCTGTTCTCAATTTGCAATGATCTTCTTCCAAAAAGTTGGTTGTACCTTACTAAAGATCTTCATATATACCATGTCTGTATCATGATAATTATCTGTCGTGTTGTTTCGATTGCGGTCTATCGTATTCATGGATTATTTAGGTCCTTATAAATTTGAGGGACCCCTTCGAGCTTTCCGCTTTACTCAACTTTTCTTTTTTTCTTCTTTTCCTGTTTTTGGTCATATATATTATGGTCTTGCGTGTGCATATAACTGATAAAGATTGTTGAATTTACAAGCAATCGTCCATCCTAGAGAGACATTAACATATAATCTTAATTTAATTTCAGGATTCATTTTCGATTGAACCATTCTGCCAAAAAAGTATCGAAAATCAAAATTCTTAAAGAAGTTGACTGGATGATCTTATATTTCAGGAGTTATTGCGTACTCATCATAGTTCTCGCCGCTGAACCAAATTTGTTAGTAGAGGCTGTCCTGTAATTTTAAGAAAGAATTTTCAGGGTATTTTCTGTATTCGACATTTGTATAGAGTACATAAGTGCGTGGAAACAGGATGCTCTCTTTTGGAGTCATCTCTCATTCGCATTGCCGCTAACTCAAAGATCAATTCAATGTTCCAAAATTTGGATTGTCCTCTTCCAAAAAATTTTTTGATTGTCCATTTGTTTTGTTCCAAATTATTATATCTGTGATAGGAAATTAAGATGAATTTGCCATTCTCTAAATTAAACTGGATTCTGATCTCTTGTTGAAGGCTACTTTCTAAACGAAATTGCTGTTGAGCTCTGAAAATATTCATCATGGTACATTGGTTTTTGTGCATAATATGTTGTCATTTCCTCTTATTTTCCTGCTTCCTCACTATTCTTTTCATTTAGTTTTTGCAGTCTAAATTTGTTTAGGATCACATAATGTGCTATGGGGATCTTTCCAATCATTTATTCCGTAAATTCATCATTTATTCCGTAAATTCATCATGAAAAACATTAAGAAATCAATGAAATTTCTGCATCTTCTGCTAATTTAATATGCAATTTCTGTTTGTTGATTGTTTGATTATTATACACTGTAAAATTTATGAAAAAGAACATGTATGGTATTATTTATTGATGATTTTCATAACATGAAACTAGCAATACTTGGAATTACAAATTTCAACAGTAGCCAACAAGTTGTATTCCAATTTTTTTGGATCGGCTGCATGAATCATTTTCTTCCACTTAGCTACATGAAGAATTATGTCCTTTTAGATTGTCTCCACTCATGTCTGTCTAGGATTTAGCTCCATTGCTACAATTTTGCCAATCCCGACATCGTCTTTGCGCGTGTGGAAACCAGTTTAATGGTTAATCATGGTTTCATCTTTTATCGGAATGTCTGCAATATCAAGTAAAACATGTTAGCGCAAAATCTAATGATCGCTTTTCAAACTACTATAAAACATTTTATTTTAATTTTTTTGTTAATAATGCATACCGTCTTGATCTACATGGTTGGAAGTGTGGCCAGGCGCTGCAATGAAGATCCTGTAGATCTCCAAGCAGAAGATCTTCATAATTTATCCCCTGAAATGTTTGGGTTTTGACTTGGTTAGATTCCTTTTTCCAAATATATAAATTGAAGGAGAAATTGTAAGAGCAAGTTATCCTTAATTTTGAACATTTTAGATGTTTGTTTATTGCTTAAGCTAAGTAGAAAATGTTGTATTTCATTAGGTAACATTTTTGTTGGTATGGCACTCTCTTTTGGGGGAGTGCGGGTTCGAACTTTAGGAGAGGAAATGATCACAAATTAACACTTTCGGGATAAATGTATAGGTCCCTTGGGCATGTGTATTGTGTGCCTATGTGTGTTGTGTGCGTGAGTGTGGTGTGTGTTTAGGTGAGGCTTACGAGCCGGTATCCATTAAAAAATTTCATAAATTCCAAATGCAAGATGTGCTTTGGATATGGAAATTCTCTAACAAAAGCTTAAAACAATCGTAAGTTTCTGTAAATTTTTCCCCCAATTGTTTTCTCAACCATTTTGACCCCTGAATAATTATATGCTTGCAAATTTTAGAGTTTTTCCATAATCCTTTAACAAATAAATCTACTGAAATGTGAGATTTGTATGCTCAACAAAAACTTTTGTAGCTTTTTCCTTCCTATGAGAACCTCATCTTAAAACATAAAAGGAAGAAAAAGAAAAACAATGATTTTGTCAAATTTACGTAGGGTAGAGTTCTCGATTCAACCAAAAACCATATTCAAAAAGAGTAGAACAAAAGATTCAAAACATGAAGCGAAAAAATATTAGTACCTTTTCTAGGTAGCACAAATAAATAGTGGATTGGACTCTAAGCCTTAATTTCTTGCATCTCTCATTTTCTGCTTCTACTGAGAGTCGCAATGGTTCATCCATGGCATTCAAAACTAGCCAAATAATAATTAATAGCAATAAAATTTTTATGTTTATTATTGCATTGCTTACTCATCCCCTTTATATAGCCTATTATGGGTATCAAATGCTTTGCACTAAATTGTCAAAATACATTGCATGATTAGAATTCACCTCACCTAACATTATCAAATTGTAAAATCTATAAATGCTTTATATTTCTAAATCATTTTTGGTATTATGATTCATGAACCTAAAAATTATGATGAGTACATGCATGGTACTTATATGCATGGATGGTTCGTAGATGGTAGGATTCTACTGTAGGCATCCATTGTATCTATTTTTATTTGGCTTAATTTCAGAAAACCATCAAGTATTTTGGTTTAATTACGAGAAACTAGCAAATTCTTGTTAATATGCAAGAAATACCACATAACTTTTCAAAACTATATGAAACTACCACAAAGTTTTTGAAAACTACGAAAACCTATCATAAATAAGGTATCACATCAGCAATGAGTGCAAGAAACAACCACAAAACTTTCAAAGTATAGTAGTTTCTCATAATTTTGAGAGAATTTGTTTCTTTCTTGTAATTGAGGCAAATAATTTGATAGATTTTTGGAATTAAGCCCTTTTATTTTAGATAAGAGTCTTGTATCATGAGTTTTGCTGGCAAATTATGAGCAGTTTTTCTTTTCCTCTTTATTTCATGCTTTAGTTTATTAGTTTAAATGAAAGTATTGCTAAAGCAAATTAAAAATATAAATAAACACTACTACAAATGTGCCCAACAGTAATGGAAAATTGGTAGCGACTCAAACCGTTATTAATCAATGATAGCGGTTCAAATCATTGTCAATCAATGATAACGGTTTTCATAGATTTGGTAATGGTTATGACCACTACTAATCAAAAAATATGGTGGGCCCCACAACCTACAGGATATAAAAACCCAACCCCCCCAATTTTCATCGAACACCAAAATCCTTCCTCGGTCGCCTGCGCCGCCTCCGTCGCCTGCGCCGCCTCCGTGGCCGTCCCTCTTCGAAACCCTCGCCGCCTCTCCTCCGTGGTCTAGCTTGGCGTCGTCGATCAAAATCCTAAACCGCGATCGAAACCCTAGCACTCGATTGTGCTCGTTGAAGCTCGTCGCCGCTTGAAGTTTGCTCATCTCTTCTCGCCGCCGGTCGTCAAGTGATAAGTATAAACCGGTTAACTTTTAATTTTTTTGCTCGATTCCAAAAATTAATTGCTGCTGCTGTTGTTATTGTTGTTGTTGTAGGGGAGGGTTAGGGTTTCGGTTGGGGGCTAGGGTCGGGTTAGGGTTAAGTGTTAGGGTTAGGATTCGGCTAATTTAGCGAATTTTGTAGGTAGTTTAGTGAAAAGCAACAATAGTTAAGCGTATTTTAGTGTAAATAAGTAAAATTGAGCAAATAGGGTTTTTTATTAAAATTTTTAATGACAGTTTAGTAAAAAACAATAATAGTTAAGGGTATTTTAGTGAAATTTATAGTAATTTAGTTAATTTAAGAAAATGAATCGTTTAGTTAAATTTTTAAGGTAGCTTAGTGAAAAACAACAATAGTTAAGGTATTTTAGAGAAATTTTTAGTAATTTAGTAAATTTAAGGTAGTTTAATGAAAAACCAACAACAGTTAAGAGTATTTTAGTGTAATTTAATAAAATTGAAGAAATAGGTTAATTAGGAAAAAATTTAAGGTAGTTTAGTGAAAAACAACAATAGCTAAGGGTAGTTTACTGAAAACTTTATAGTATTTTATAGTATTTTAATAAATATGTGGGTGTGGATGGGTGTGTGTGTGTGTGATAATGACGATGATCTCACAAATCAAACTAGGCCAAATCTTAACTCATCATTATTCTCCTCTATATCGAACTCTTATCAAATCCCATCCGAATCCCAACCCTAAAACTTGATTAAGAAAACTCTTAACTTTAAAAAAGTTTACCCTAAACAAAAAACTTCAAAATCTTGAAATTGAAACGTAAACATAAAACTAATTCAAATTAAATCTTAAACTAAGTGCATGATACTTGATGATAATATGAAATTTTCATATTCTCATCGATAATCATATATGAAAATCAAAACATGTCTTAGTCCCCGTCTACAGGTTAACATATGTTTGATACTTGTCATGACATAAAATTACACGAAAATTGTTAAATATCATACACTATCGTTCGAATCTAACAACCGTCGTTTAGTCTATGTGGCGATATAATACCCAATACCTATTATACAGTCAAATACGAATTTAAATAAACTTTATTTATTCTAATTTATTTCTTTTTATTTTACATACATTTATATATTTTCTCAAATTGACTAAAGTGGTATCATTTTTATTAATTGTTATTAATAAGATTGATTTGGTATTGATTTTTCATCAATTGTTATTATATTGCATTTTAAAAACATACTTATTAATTTCCTAAGCCTAACCATTTATTATAACCAATTCTTATTTTTCTATTTTCTAACTCTAATAATTTCCCTCTAACCTATTTAAATCCTAACCCAAACCCAATCCCACACTCTCTCTTGGCCCGACCCACTACTTTAGCCCAGGCCAAACTCCCCCACTTCTCCTTCTCTTCAATAGTTATTTTCTCCTCTTTTCAAATTCCCAACCAAAATCTCCTATTCATTATCCCATTAAACTACATTTTGAATTCTCCAAATAAATCCCATTAATCACCATTTAATTTCTCCTTAACTCCATTTAAATCCCCTATGATTTTCTTTAATTCTTTTAAATATCTTTTCCCCTCTTCATTTTTGTATTCACTCAGAATCCAAACCGATAATCCCTAATCAATTCCTCTTTAACCCTCATTAATCCCCTTTATTCTCATTTAATCCTCTATTCTCTCTCTCTCTCTCTCTTTAAACACACACTCTCTCCTGTCACTCATCTTTATCTCTCTCTCTCACTCTCGCGCGCGCCGCAGACCCCCCCTCAATCGCAGGCGCCCTCTCTTCTTCCCCGATCACCCGAACTCCCATCTCCTTCTCACCTTTAACCCGAGACCCCATCATCCAGCACTACCCTCGCCATCTTCCTCTACCCCTGAGATCCTACACCTTCTTCTAAAACTCTACACACCCGACTACCACCTCTCACCATGCCGACGACCTCCTAGCTCATCACCGACCAACCACCATCACCTCCTCCGACGAACCCACCCCTCTCTTCCACCAACACAAGCTCCGCCACTGTCTTCGAGGTCACCACACTTCCACCTCAAACACCCAAACTCCATCACTGCCTCACACTACCGTTCACCACCTTACCATTGACCCATCGCTGTCAACCCCTCTGAACCGCCAGCAACCTTGTCAACGGCACCGTGTGCGCTCCTCGCCGGCAACCGATGCCTACACCATGAGCGAATCCACCTCCTCCTCTTCAAAAACTCAATCCCCGAGCTCCACCGCCTTCGCGACAGCCAACCGACTTGAGCTTCCCTCGACTACATCCAAGCTAACTCCGACCACTTCACCTTCGACGATGAGCCCTCCTCTTCACCCCCCTGTCCTCAGTGCCGGAGCTGCAGTGCCCATTGCCACCACCTCAAGCCACCCTCTAGCGACCCACGATGCCACCATGAGCCAATCAACCCCCGTCGCCATTGTCGACGTTGACGACAACATTGGCAACAGCTGCAGCCACCGTCTATTGCCGCTGTCGTGCCCACATCGAGCCGCTCTAGTGCCCACTTTACACCATGAACGTGCCCGCCTCATGCTCACAGCGCACTACGACCGTGCCTACTTGCGTTCCCACTCCGCACCACGACTGTGCCCGCCTCATGCTCACAGCGCACCACGACCGTGCCCACCTACGTGCTTACTTCAATCCAGCCCCGTGCTACCGCTGTGCCCATCACCGCATCACTCCGCGCACTGTGTCGTGCCGTGCCACTCCTGTGTTACGCCGTATCGTAGCCAAGCCTCGCTGTGTCCATACCCGTACCGCTATCGCTGTCGTGATCGTCAATTCGACTTCAGGCAATGAACCCCTTCACTAGTTCATCATGCTATAGTAATCTCTAGATATAATATATATTGATATATATGTATAAATATAGATATTTCATATATATATCGTTTGCGAAGCTAATATCGAATAAGTACCATCATCGTAAATTCTAGTGTATGAGACCCGACTTGGGTCGAATACGCTGTAGAAATATCATATAGAAAATCATGAATTAATTCGTGTTGATCAAGTAAAAGGAATCTATATTTCGATCGATAACTGTTTGCATAGTCTAGGTATTCGATATAGAACTCTATGCGATAACTTAAGCGAATATGGCAGAACCCATGATCATTAGACCCTATTACTGTTAATGAATACCCTGTAGAAATTTGACGGCAATACAACGCCGTTTAACCCATAAAACGTTACCTTCGATGACCTTTGCGAAAGCTGAATTTTCCTGGACATGCTAAACCGTTAAATTCATAATAAATCATTTATATATCGAATCTTAGCGTTCCATGGCTCGTATCTAAATCAATGGATAAACCTATAACACTGCATAGTTGATCTCTGAATTTTAATAAGTCATGATAACGAAAACTGTGGCGATTCATGGCTCTGGACTGCAGTCCAAAGCAAGAATCTCTGCCTTTATCCATTTTAGAACGCATACTTCTCACTGTTTAAGTTCGCAGGTATGCAGAACCATACTTGGAAGCGTAGAGAATTGAATTATCTTCCTAACGGTACTTGTCTCATTGCATTATAGTGTTTGATATTTATAACACCTTTCTAACCGTCGGTATGTACTGCAGTTTTCTGCAGAAACATAATTTATACCATAACCTTAAGCAGTGCATATCTCCTTGCTTATAGTGGATATTATTGATCCGTCTAGTGTATTGGAAATATAACAGATAAATCTAAATATTATCTAACTGTAGCGTCGCCTAATTATGCTCCCAACAGGAAGAAAAACTTGTTACGAAACGGACTTCCAGTTCAGAAATTGGATTTCCAGCAGTAAACACTTCCAATGGAATGATCGTGACTCGCAAACCTGAACCGCGATTAAGTTGAAACCAATTTTTCTGTATAGATAATTTAATATATTGTTTACGCCTTTTATATTGTTTCGCCAAATTATACACGTGTGATTTTATGTGAGTTTTCCTAATCCAAATGACACCAGTTGTTCATATATCATTAGTAGTGCATCTTACTGCATCTCCATTATGTTGCATGACTATATACCCCAGTAATTAGTGATCATTTGTATCGATACCCTAGTGACCGCTTTTAGATTACCGAAGTGTTAGTGATTAGATTGTGGCAAGTATATTAGCGTAAAAGCGTGAACAAACAGTGATCATGACATGTACTCGTACACAATCAGCGTGACCATTTAATTATTGTATTATCGATATCTGTGGGACGTATATAGGTGTAACTATAACTGGAATGAGACGGTTATGGAAGCATTTATATTAGTGTTATAGATAAGACATTGAGGGCTGTCTACTTGTCTAAAATACTGGTCTAGTCATGCTTGATAGAGACCAGTCTCCAATTCTCGAGTACACTTGTCATGGAAAACTGGTATTTGGTTCGTGGTTGGACCTTGATGTAGACTGTGGGTGTTGGGATAGTTTGAGCGTGAGTTCGTTCAATGGTATCTAAGGGTCCCATTACATGCGTGTACTGAATACAGGAGAGGGCTCCACTCAGGGTCCCATTACATGAACGCATGTTAATTATTGTTACTGAATACACGAAAGGGCCCTATATTTCCAATAATCGACTCTTACGCTCAAACTAACGATAAAATAGCGACATGGACATTGAGAGCTAGAGACTAATATGATTAGTGACATAGACTTACATCGACTTACCGATCTGATATTCATGTTATAGTATTTACCATTTTCATGCTACTTCATGTCTATTATTTTTGCACGTATTATATATATTGTTGTTGTGTCGCTCTGACGACCTGAGTATACATGCTTAGAGTGAAAGAAGCGGACCCATCTGATTTCAAGGAGATCGTGGATATCTAGACCAGTGAATCGGCCCTATCGTTCTTTTCATTATCACTGGTTAGTTGTTGTACTTGTTGCGCTCAGTTCTTTTTCACTTGATAGTTTTAGTGACTATTTTATCTTATTATCTATGTCATATTACTACTATCATGTACTGCTAGAAGCTGAACTGTATGGTTACTTAGCACGACAGCAAGGTTTCGGGAGGTATCGTCCATACCATTTTCAAAAAATTGCCATGCTACATAACCCTAACCCTAGAATCTTAACTTGAGAATTAGACAATACAACATGTAAGCAACTTTACATCTAAGTGAATATGGAATACAACCTTTGTAGACCGGTCCTTCACTTCAAATGCTCCGTGTAGAAGTCTCTTCGCTCCAAGTAGTGGTGATCCGGACTCTCCGTAGGCTCCACTAGTCGAAATGAACGAGCTTGCTCAATGATTTTCGAGGCCGAAGATGATCTACTTTGAGGAGACTCTAACTCAAGCTACCTCCTCACTAATGGATGATTTAATGAAGCAAACAACCTACACTATATGGCTAATATGATATAGATTGATGAAGTAGGAATTTAGCTCACTTTAGAATATTTTTCCTCGCTTTCTTTTTCACCTCAAGAAAACTCAAGTAAAGAAAAAAAGGATGAAGAAGATGAAGCATCAATGTGAACCATGGGTGAGAAAATATCTAATATAAACCCTTCTAGAGACTTAACTAAAGCCAAGGTAATGGTTAGGTTAAATAATATCTAGAGTAAAACAAAAGTTAGTGGAGATTAGGTCAAGGTTTCCACAAGCTTCTCCAAGCTTCACAACCATGCTAATTTCCACCTATTTTTGCTTTTCTCTAAATAATTAAAACCTCACATTATCTTAGTTTAGATGTGAGTCTCTACACCAAAGTTCCGTGTATCATCAAGCATGATACATTTATCAAAATACATTATATATATATATATCATATCATATATGTATATATAAAATGTAAATGAAGAAAAGAAAATTCTTAAGTGAGCTAATTTTAGTTAATGTAAACTAGTATATCAAATATACAATTATACATTAAATTATCAAATCGACACTTGATTTAATAATCCAGCTATATCACATATAACCGACTAATATCATATGTATCAACTTATCGAATCAACACTTGATTCGATAACCCGGCTATATCACATATAACCGACCGATACAATTATCACAAGATTAGAATACGGTATCACATAATCGTACTAATCTCGGTCCCGCACATATCACATATGTGTTCCTACTTCTTTTCGCTTGAGCCAGGAAACCTCTGTGTATGACTCTAAAGACTCGTCAATACGCCGGCAGTAGGTGATGATCATATCAAGCATCCACAAGCCGTCGACGGTATTAGCTGGACGTAACGCCTACCCGGGTATTGAGCGATCAGAAGATCAACAAGCAAGCCTGCTCATTCTCCTGTAAAGCCTGTCAGTAACACTACCGTATTGTCCAGTCTCTTCGTCTGATATGTCGCATATCCAGTCTAGGGGTGGTAAACGTCAGACCCCAGTAACCGAGAAGTCGTGCCGATGTGAGGCTCATAACAGGTCGAGAAACTACTGATAACACTTACCAGTAGATCTCCATATCAGCCCTGGCCAGGGACTTCCTGTTATAGCCAATCGAGCACTGCGCAGCATCAACCCCCAATGCCGGGAGAGACGAATCCCCGCCTATCGCTCATTGCTTCCATGTGATTCGGGACTGTACCCAAAACCCACCGTTTTGCATGTTCTCTTGAACGTGGTAAGATGGAAATCAAAGCACAGTGGGAATCACACAAGGCTCTATGACGATCTCGGGTCTATAGACTAACCTGTACCAGTGTCACTAGAGAACTGCTATCTGACGATAGGTATAATACCAACTAGGAGTTCTCGGCGAGTCCGTTCAGTGTACCCAGTCTCCACTGAGTACCCGTATACCATCTTTGATGTCAAACACCAATGGATGTGGGATCATCCATCGCCCATCATATGGGACAAGAAGCGTATACGCTAGTCTACTCTGAAATATCGATGCCCTGTTTCGATACACCCTCGACTAGGAACATTTAAAGGATGTACTTGTGGACTACCCTGGCCCTACTAGTATGATCTCCATCATAGTCCTGGTAGTCAAGTACTCATCCTAAGGGCTTTATCAACATGTGAGAGCAAGACAATATCATAATACAAGTCTACATGTTAAGACAAAGAGCAACCAGATAGCATACTATCATGTCGAGCAAGAAAGTTCTCTCTATATATGTCCAAGCATCCACTATAATATACATCATATGTACAATAATGGCCTCTAGGGCATATACATAACTAATAATCTCCTACTTGCGCTAAGGCCAGTTGTTGTAGTATCTCATACCCAACATCCTGAAGAGTCTCTCAAATTTTATCTGGGGTATGGCCTTCATGAGTGGATCCGCCGTGTTGTTCTTCGTGTCAACTCTCCTGACCTCGATCTCCCGGCGATCAACTATCTCCCGGATCAGATGATACCGCCTCAGAATATGCCTAGATCATTGATGGGACCTGGGTTCCTTGGCTAACGCCACTGCTCTATTGTTATCATAATACAAAGGTGTTGGATGCTCGATGGACGGAACCACACCAAGTTCGTTTATGAACTTCTTCATCCAAACAGCCTCTTTGGCAGCGATGTATTCAGCCTCCATCGACGAGTCTGCCACGGTTTCCTGCTTGGAACTCTTCCAACAAATCGCCCCTCCATTGAGGGTGAAGATAAATCCCGAGACCGAATTAGAGTCGTCCTTATCACTCTGGAAGCTCGAATCGGTAAAGGACTCCACTTGGAGTTCTCCATTACCATACACCAAGAACATCTCTTTAGTCCTTCTCAAGTACTTGAGAATGTTCTTCACAGCTGTCCAGTGATTCTCTCCTGGATCTGCTTGATACCTACTCACTACACTTAGTGAGTATGCTATATCGAGTCTGGTACATAGCATCGCGTACATGATAGAGCCTACTGCCGAAGAATAGGGTATCTCTTGCATGCGAGCTCTCTCCAAATCAGTCTTGGAGGACATCTCTTTGGAGAGAGTGAGTCCTGTGATCGTAGGTAAATTCCCATGCTTGGAATCTTCCATACTAAAGCTCTTTAGTATGGTGTCAATGTACCTGAATTGGGACAATCCCAGTATCCGTTTAGATCTATCTCTATAGATCTTAATCCCCAAGATGTAGGAGGCGTCACCTAGATCTTTTATTGAGAATCTATGTGATAAGAAGAGCTTGACCGAGTGCAACATAGGAACATCATTTCCTATTAAGAGTATGTCATCCACATACAATACGAGGAAGACAACCTTACTCTCTGCCACATTCTTGTATATACAAGGTTCATCTACGTTTTTGATGAAGTCAAACTCTTTGACTACCACATCAAAAAAGATGTTCCAACTCCGCGATGCATACTTTAATCCATAGATAAATTTAAGTAGCTTGCACACCTTTCCGCTGCTCCCACCGTCTACGAAGCCCTCTAGCTGAGTCATGTACACGCTCTCTTCTAAATCACCATTTAGAAAGGCGGTCTTAACATCCATTTGCCAGATTTCGTAGTCATGGTATGCAGCAATGGCAAGTAGGATCCGGATGGACTTAAGTATAGCCACTAGAGAAAAGGTTTCATCATAATCCACACCTGGTCGTTGATGAAAACCTTTTGCAACAAGTCTAGCTTTGAAAGTCTCAACTTTTCCATCTACACCAAATTTTTTCTCGAAGATCTACTTACTCCCAATGGGTTTTACCCCTTCAGGATCAACTTTCAAAGTCCATACTTTTTTTGTGTACATGAATTCCATCTCAGATCGCATTGCATCCAGCCATTTCACAGAGTCCACACTCATGATGGCTTGCTCGAAGCTAGTTGGGTCATCATCTTCCATGATGCAATCCTCGCTCCCACCATCAATGAGAAAACCGCAGTATCTCTCATGTGGATGAGGAACCCTACTAGATCGGCGGAGAGGCTAAGGTTCGTTGGGAGCTATTGAATTCTCTAGTTCCACTAAATCATCAGTTGTAGTCTGTGCTGCTGGAACTTCTTCCAGTTCTACCTCATTGCCACTAATTTCTTTCATAAGAAAACCATTTTCTAAAAAGGTGGTATGTTGAGAAACAAATACCTTTTGTTCCTCGGAGTGGTAGAAGATATACCCTCGCGAATGTTTGGGATATCTAATAAACTTGCACAGAACTGACCTTGCCTCGACCTTGTCCAGATTTTGTGTCTTCACATAGGCCGGACAACCCCATATCTGAATAAAATTAAGATATGGCCTCTTCCCATTCCATATCTCATATGGAGTGGTAGGCACTGATTTGGTTGGAACACTATTCAATAGGTATGCTGATGTCTCAAGCGCATAACCCCAAAAGGAAATAGGTAACTCAACGGTGCTCATCACAGAGCGCACCGTATTTAATAGGGTGTGATTCCTCCGTTCCGATACACTGTTGTGCTGTGGTGTATACGGAGGAGTAAGCTGAGAGAGAATCCCATTCTTTTTTAGATAGTCCAGGAACTCATTGCTCAAGTATTCTCCTCCTCGATCAGATTGAAGGATTTTAATATTTTTACCCGTCTGGTTCTCAACTTCATGCTTATATTCTTTGAATTTCTCAAAAGTATCAGACTTGTGTTTCAACAGGAACACATGTCCGTATCTTGAGAGATCGTCAGTGAATGTAATGAAGTACGGGGAACCATTCCTGGCATGTGTAGACGTGGGACCGCATACATCACTATGTATCAGTCCCAAAAGTTCCGTAACTCTTTCTCCGTGTCCAGTAAACGGAGTTTTAGTCATCTTGCCTTTGAGACAATACTGGCAAGTTTCATAAGATGAAAATTCGAACGGATTCAAATATCCATCCTTATGTAACTTTGCTAGTCGTGTCGCATTGATATGACCGTCTACAATGCCATAAGAAAGATTCGTTCATTTCTTAACTCTTCCTCTTGTGTGTGTTTTGTATGTTAAGAACCGTGGTTTGATTTAGAACGTATATGCCATTATTTAACGAGTCTGGTCCAATCAACTTTTGATTCAGAAAAATGTTCATAACATTATCCTGTACTACAAAATTATATCTTTCTTTACGTAATAAAGAAACTGATATAAGATTGCATATCAGGTTCGGTATGTAATATCATTCGTTCAGAATCAATGCATTACCATTTGGTAATACAAGATGATATTCACCAACTGCTTTGGCTGCAACATTTGCACCATTCCTTACTCTTACGGAATGATCACCCATTCCCAGTTCTCTACCTTTTCTAAGCCCATGTAACATATTATATATGTGGGATCCCGATCCGGTATCTAATACTCAGGACGTAGAGTTCACTGAGAAACAGTTCTCTGTAACTAACACACCCGAAGAAGATGCATCAACATACTTATTTTTCGTTTGGGCGGCGTGGGAATTCGGATATTCCCCTATTCCCTGCTCGGACTTATAACAATTATAAGTTAGAGCGGAACCAACATTCCCCTGCTCAGTATAACAAGCGGGTTCGGTAAATACATCCATATTATTATCTTGATTAAGGCCTGGCATGGTCGCTACCTGGAGAGAGAGAGAAGAAAACACTTTACCGTATGCTCTTGAAAGATTAGATTGGTTATTATCTTATCTAATCAGGATGACTCCCACTGTTTTTATCAAATCTTCCTTCAAACCCTAAAAGGTAGGACTAGCCGGGATTAATTATATCTTACAAGTTTGCCAATCTTTCAGCCAGGCCAATGTCGGTAATTTGAGGGAGGTTCTCCGTGCTTTCGCACGGACCCAATTAAAATAAATCTCATTTTCCCAGGGGCGTAACCCTGTTAACACCTTTCTAGACACCTACTTGATTGGCTAATTGTGATGTGTAAAACCCTTCCAGGAGTAACTCTTACTCACAGTGGGTATCGGGATCCAACTATTTCATAGAAGGTATGCAATCTCATTGCAAATTTCAATACTTGAAATTCCCGATAATAGTTTTTACCCCTAGCGTCCTATGACCTTGACGGAGGCCAAACTACCCATAGAGCGCTAGTCAAGTTCAACCCGTTCATTTCTTGATTAAATTAGACCCACCAGCACGACCCTTGACGAAGGCCAAACAACGCCGTACGAATACCCTAATCCAATCGCATCTCATGCTGCAGATAAGTACTAATCAGCTACCGTACACCACGCCTTGACGGAGGCTAAACTACCGTAGCATGAATACTAAATATTACTTATCTGAAATGTCGGAGGGCTACGTTAGGTTTTTAAGAAAACCTTTTGCTTAATGAACTTGATATTGTTGCGGAATCGAGTGATTTTGAAAAGGAGTGTTTTTGAGGCTTTTACTAGTTTTGCTAAAGAGGTCACTCTCGGTGAAGGGATTTCGGCTCTTTCCTCATCGAATAAGGTGCAGGATATTTCACAAATACCACTATGCAAAGCAAGAACTAGAGAAGCAATCAAAAAACAAAACCGAGTGGGTTGTATCATCTGCTAGCTTTTGCTAAAGAGGTCACTCCCGGTGAAGGGATCTCGGCTCTTTCCTTATCGAATAAGGTGCTGGATATTCTACAAAGAATACCGCTATGCAAAACAAAAACTAGAGCTATCCTTTTTGAAAATTTGATTCCACAACATCCTTTTTTAGGTTTCTTTCTTTTTCATTAATCTCATTAATGAAGTCCCATCATTTATGTTTTCTAAGCATCACAGAAGAAACGAAAATACAACATACGCTTATGCCATCCACATTCACCACAGTGTCTCGTTATGCACCGTTAGGTTACTTAACTAACGGCATAGCGGGGCGGGACTAGCGCGGGTGCAAAACATAAGCAACATTTATTATATATCATATATATAATAATAAAACATTCGTCTCATGAATATAAAGTGATCACATCACAGAATATCAGCAGCAGAAGATAACATATGAAATATTGGATATACTAGGAATTTCGTGTTTTAAATTAAGCCAGTATAAAACACGGATTCCACGGTCGCGATGAATAGCCAAACCCACATCCCTAGACCCCTACGAGAGCGGCAAGCAACCCTACCAATTCTAGAGTTAGAAGACCCATACTCGACTCCTCGAGATGGTCTCCCACTGGACTCTAGAACTCGGTTACTTGTGCTCCCCATCTTGGGTCTATCCTAATGCGGAAAAGTAAATAATATACAACAATGGTGACATCATCATCATCATCATCCTGGAAGTGCCCCAATAAAAGAATATTACATACAAGTTTTTACATGAATGAAAATGAAAAAACTCTCATCTCACATAAAACCCCGGCTATTCAAAACACGACAATCCAATATAACATATCACAGTAACACATAATATCACATGTCATCAACGTAAGTAAATATGTGTATCCCAATTATCGTTGACATATAGTAACGAAACCGGCGATACACTACATATTACACTTCTGGTCGCAGAAAAGAAAATGTCAAACTACAATATTTGGAATCCACAATCTCCTTAGACATCATAAACCCGAAATATCACATACTTCGGATTTCATGCCTAACCAAATGAATACCAAATATTGTATCACATTCCACATATAGCTAGACGATGTTAAACATTCCGATCGAATCAACAAACACCCAAAATTTCCCAAAGAGCTCAACACTTGAGCACAGTTTAAAAATACTCAGAATATGCCACAGTACCTATGGTCCAACCGTAGAAGGGCCAACCCTTGCCTCACCTATGGCGCCGCGGAACTACCGCAAACCCTAGGGTTTAGCGGCGGTTCTTACGGTCAAAGAATCGAGTTAGGGTTTTGTTCTTCTAGACGGTCCATCCCATTACTTGCATGATTTTTGAATGTTCTTTAACTTGGAAAAATCCAACACTTGGAAAATTTCCATCGAGGGAAAAATTGGGTTATTGATATCCGTTCGAACTTTTTAACGCCGTCTAAAAAACCCGAAATAATGTTAGAATTACGACTACGAAGCAATCCAAATTGCCTCTATAGAAAATTAACATCTTATGCAATTTTAGAAAAAACAAGCAACACCTGAAACATCAAAACCCAGAGACCAGAACACCAAACGAATACGAATCAAAGAAAGCATCAAAGGGCCGGCCAGCTCGGAAAATGTGAGCATGTCACCGGGTCAAAACCAGCGAAATGTGTTCGTATTTGTTCAGTGTTCATGTTACATCTCATATAACATTCTACAGTTGCTTAAAAAAAATTTCTAGGCCTTTTAAAAATCGACAAAAACTAGATTTCAATGTTTCAAGTTACGGGGTAGTTTCGGTTTCGTAAACTAACAAACATCGTCTAATTCTCTAGCTTGGGTCTGATACCATTGTAGGGTTACCTAGAACGACTGCAAGGTTTTGGGAGGCATCGTCCATGCCATTTTCAAAAAATTGCCATGCTACATAACCTAACCCAAGAATCTTAACTTGAGAAATAAACAATACAACATGTAAACAACTTTACATCTAAGTGAATATAGAATACAACCTTTGTAGACTGGTCCATCACTTCAAATGCTCTGTGTAGAAGTTCCTTCGCTCCAAGTAGTGGTGATCCGGACTCTCCGTAGGCTCTACTAGTCGAAATGAACGAGCTTGCTCAATGATCTTCGAGGCCGAAGATGATCTACTTTGAGGAGACTCTAACTCAAGCTACCTCCTCATTAATGGATGATTTAGTGAAGCAACCAACCTACACTATATGGCTAATATGGTATAGATTGATGAAGTAAGAATTTAGCTCACTTTAGAATATTTTTCCTCACTTTCTTTTTCACCTCAAGAAAACTCAAGTAAAGAAAAAAGGATGAAGAAGATGAAGCATCAATGTGAACTATGGGTGAGAAAATATCTAACATAAACCTTTGTAGAGACTTAACTAAAGCAAAGGTAATGGTTAGGTTAAATAATATCTACAGTAAAACAAAAGTTAGTGGAGATTAGGTCAAGGTTTCCACAAGCTTCTCCAAGCTTCACAACCATGCTAATTTCCACCTATTTTTGCTTTTCTCTAAATAATTAAAACCTCACATTATCTTAGTTTAGATGCGAGTCTCTACACCTAAGTTCCATGTATCATCAAGCATGATATATTTATCAAAATACATTAAATATATATATATATATATATATATATATATATATATATATATCATATATGTATATATAAAATGTAAATGAAGAAAAGAAAATTCTTAAGTGAGCTAATTTTAGTTAATGTAAACTAGTATATCAAATATACAATTATACATTAAATTATCAAATCGACACTTGATTTAATAATCCGGCTATATCACATATAACCGACTAATATTATATGTATCAACTTATCGAATCAACACTTGATTCGATAACCCGGCTATATCACATATAACCGACCGATACAATTATCGCGAGATTAGAATACGGTATCACATACTCGTACTAATCTCGGTCCCGCATATATCACATATGTGCTCCTACTTCGTTTCGCCTGAGCCAGGAAACCTATGTGTAGGACTCTAAAGACTCGTCAATACGCCGGCAGTAAGTGATGGTCATATCAAGCACCCACAAGCCGTCAGCGGTACTAGCTAAACGTAACGGCTAACCAGGTATTGAGCGATCAAAAGATCAATAAGAAAGCCTGCTCATTCTTCTGTAAAGACTGTCAGTAACACTACCGTACTGTCTGGTCTCTTCGTTTGGTATGTCGCATATCCAGTCCAGGGGTGGTAAACGTTAGACCCCAGTAACCGATAAGTCATGCTGATGTGAGGCTCATAACGGGTCGAGAAACTACTGATAACACTTACCAGTAGATCTCCATATCATCCCTGGCCAGGGACTTCTTGTTATAGCCAATCGAGCACTGCGCAACATCAACCCCCAATACCGGGAGAGAAGAATCCCCTCACATCGCTCATTGCCTCCATGTGATTCGTGACTGTACCCAAAAGCCGCCGTTTTGCATGTTCTCTTGAACGTGATAAGGTGGAAATCAAAGCACAGTGGGAATCACAGAAGACTCTATAATGATCTCGGGACTACAGACTAACCTGTACCAGTTGAAAGGTTACGCTAGTGCCCCGGCCGACTACCGTGGACAAATGCGGAATAAAAATTTATCTAACGATTAGAACATGGCACTAGAATAACCTTTAACCCGGATCTTTCCGTAAACCTATCTAACAAAAATAGTAGTGCTATCTACTATGAAAGAAGTCCCACCAAACGATCCAAGTCCTTCGGTCTTCATTCCTCTTCGTTAGCTCCAAGTGGCCATCTTAAACATGCTTGATCTTCTTTGTTGGCTCCTTTAGTTCTCCGCGATCGATCTTGCTCTCCGGTCCTCCTTTGTCTTAGATGATCCACCCGAGGGATATGATCCATGGCTTTAGCTCCTCACAATATGTCAAGTGGAGCAACTAGAAAACTTGGGTTGCTAAACCAAGTAGTCTAGGATGTAGTGTGAAGATCTAAGTGTTTGCTATCTCTTTCTTGCCTCTTCACTTGTTTCTCAACTCATGAGAAGAGTAGTGAAGAGGAAGATGATGAAGGTGGAGGAAACTCAAGAGGAGGGAGGAGATGAAGAAAAATGGGAGCTCAAGAATTATGAAGCATGCATGTGAGAGAAAATCAACACCAAGGTTTTGTGTTACAACGCTGAAAAGCTTAAACTGTACAAATAAACATGTATCCTCTTTCTGAAGTAAATAAAGTTGTTCATGTTGGTATTTATTTAAAGTCTAAAAACTGTACAAAAAGAGAGAGAGAGAAAAGTCGATGCACTACTGCCAGAAACAAAGTTTATCTATTAATCAAGAGGTATTATGGGCTCCCCAGCCTTACAACAATTACAACAAAGGGGGATGGGGGTTAAAGAAATATTCCCTGTGATACTCCGAGGAAATCTCCTCCAGCCGAGCACAAGCTTCCTCGACCCGCTCCCTCTGACGATGCCTTTGGACCCAAGAAGCTATAAAGGCGCTGGGAACCCCAACCGCCGAGCAGGATGCGGCGACCTGACGTTTCTGAAAGCACTCCAGAAGAAGATCCACCGATCGGTCCTGCCTATTCTTCGAGATCAACCCCAGATTGTAGATCGTGTGCATCTTGTCGATTGCTTCGTCCATCAGCTGAGGTAACAGGATGATGTACATGCCCGGAGAAGTCCTCCAATCGCATACATCAGCACTTGGAGGAGAGGCGATCGCCGAGGATGTAAACGTCCAAAATGGTCCTCCGCGTGCTCAATCACCGCCTCGTACGTCTCCTCGGAGCGATCGAGGTTGTAAAAGTACACGTCGTCATGTAAGATGATCTCCCTGATGAGGAAAATGCGCCCAGTCATCTTCGAAGGAACTCTGGATTGAGAGGAAATCGACACCCCCTCAAAGGAACACCTTCAGTATTTATAGCTTCTACAAATATCTTCCAACGGCCGAGATTTACTCGCGGTGCAGCGCAAATCCCGGAATATCTTAAATCTCCCGATATAGAGTTTCTACGTATCGGCCATGCCGGTCGGCACTCCCGCTAATACGGGCCACGGAAGGTCGAACGACACCGTCACTACCGCCAATGCGAGCCACGGAAAGTTTAACGATGCCCCGTAAAAGCACAAGGGAGACCAAAAAGCCTTCCTCTCGAGGCCATCGAGCAGCTTCCCTGTACGGTCCATCCCTAGCGGGTAGCTTCCTATCCATCTACGCTAAGAATCTAAAGCCCTCCTCTCAAGGCCACTGAGAAGCTTCCCTGCCTGGTCCATCCCTAGCAGGTAGCTTCCTACCCATCTACGCTAAGGATTTAAAGCCCTCTTCTCGAGGCCACCGAGCAGTTTCCCTGCCCGGTCCATCCCTAGCGGGCAGCTTCTTACCCATCTACGCTAAGGATCTAAAACCCTAACTACGAGGCAGCTGAGTAGAAAGGAAGGCACCGACCTTTCTACGCTTGGTTATTAATTGATTTATATTCGACGCGTGATCACCACCTCGACTCCGGGGAACGGGAGGATACCGACCTTCCCGCACTTGGCTATTAACTGATTTATACTCGACGTGCGATCGCTACCTCGACTCCGGGGAACGGGTGGATACCGATCTTCCTACACTTGGTTATCGTTCGACTCATGCTCAGTAAAATCTCGTCACCCTGGAAGGGTGGATACCGGCCTAAAACACTTTTTTTGGATAAAAAAGACTACGAGCTAAAAACACTTGTGGAATCAAGATTCGAACACAAGGGCTACGAACTACAAAAGTACTTGCACGGTAAGCAGGCATTTGGGCAAAAGAAAAAGATGATCTTTATTAATAATCAAAATAGATACAAGGTATTCTGGGCTCCTCAGCCTTACAAAAATTGCCCGGAGGCTTACAAAATTATGAAAAAAGAAGAAAAATCCCCAAGGAAGAGAAGCTCAGGCCGCCCCCTTAGCCGGGATCTCTCCCTACTCGACGCCGGCATCAGGGACTAAAGCTGCGACCTCAGGATCGGCGCTTCCGCCGACAACCTCACCCATGCCGGCCGCCTCGACGACTTGCCCCTGCGGCACCTCCACGGACAGGGATGCTGAGCACAGAGATCGTTGTCATCGAACCCCGGCATTTTCTGGTTCACGGCATTTAAGGAGCTGTGTCCCACGAAGGCCATGGAGTCGGTAAAGTGGGCGTAAAATTGATCCGATGCCTTGTACGCCTCCACGGCCTTCGCTGCCCGGCACTCAGCGAGCTTCACCGCGTCCAAAGCCTTCAGAACGTCTCTTTTGAGGGCGTCCCTCAACTTCCTCACCGAGTGGTAGAGGCTGGTTGCCTCCTCCAACTTTGCCTGAATGGCCCGGTTGGACTCATCCAGAAGCTGATAAGACTCCAACAGCTTGGAGTTCGTCAACCCCTCGGCAATCAGACGGGTGTCGAGGAGAGCCGCCCTCTTCTCCGCCTGCCGCAGTTGGAGGCGGAGTTCCTCCTCCACCTTAGAGGACTTGCCCGCCTTTTTCAAGGCCCGGGCTACCTCCTCAGATTCCATAGCGAAAAGGAAGGTGCAATGTTGGAGGACCTAAAAAGGTATCAAGCGTATTAGAACACCCAAACCGGGGAAATAAAACTTAAAGAAATTTTGAAGAAAAGCATGTACCAACCTGAACCGCCTCCTGCGCAATGGCGGCCACCTAGGCCTTCATGGCCCCCGAGGGTATTTTAACCCCAGCCGCCATCTCCATGTCCGAAAGAAGGCTATCGGAAACAGAGAGACCGGAGGGTACCTCTATGCAGAAGTCGCCCTCCTGCACCGAGGTCCTGACAGAAGGCGACCGAGAGACCGTCCTCTTATGTCTTTTGAGGGGGGCTTTGATGGGCTCGGCCTCCTCCTCCTCTTCTCTCGCCAGGGACGCCGAATCCCGCGAGTGTTTGTAGCTTCCCCCGCGGCGTTCTTAAGAGGCTCGGAGAATGGCGAGAGGCCTAGACGGCGGAGCTGGCCTGGGGGTCGAGCTCAGACCGGGCTGGGATGAGCTTGCACCCTCGGCCTTTTTCCCTTGTGTCTTGGAAGCCAGGGCAGCTAAGATCTTTGCTCGGTCCATGGGCTCTGCAAAAAGTACATTCAAACAAATGGGGTTAGCGACACTGAAAAGGCAAAGGAAGTTTAACTAAGTCTTGATAGATCGTCGAGAGCCCTGACTTACCTAAGAAACGCGCAGGACTAAGCTCGGCCCAACTCAGAATGCGCTCGGACAGCAAGACATCCACCCGCTGAATCGGTTCCCACAGGGACATCGCCCTCGCCTCGGGGGATGTCGACTGCTTTACCCTCGGGCAGGCGGCCCTGTGCCACTGTATAGGCACAGACCAATCTTCTTCTTCAGGAGGCCCGACGAATATAAACTTCTCCTTCCATTCATGGATGGAAGAAGGGATGACCACTACTCCCGACCCGGCCACCCCACCTCTATATTTTTTGAAGGAAAAATATACCCAGCTCGGCTCCCCTTTGGCGGTACCGGGGTGATTTTTGTAACAGAGGAAGGTAACAAGGAGGGTCAAACTAAAAGGAATCTGTTCAAGTTTTAATCGGGTCAGAAACCCAAGGAGGTTCTCCACGAGTTCGGCGCTAGCTGACCCGGGGCAAGTCCGAAGCAATGAAGCACCGCAAAAATCTCGGGTGAGAAGGGCAGATGCATTCCTGCCCGGAATGCTTCCAGATACAGGGCAATCTCATTGCCCTGCACCTGATCTGTCCACTCACCCTCTCTACATAAACGGAGAGAATAGCCAGAAGGAACATTGAATCGAGTCCGAATCTCGGCTAGATCGACCATGCGATTCAAAACGGAAGGTGCATCGCAGGCATTACCGATATGCACCTTAGGAGCCTTCGTCGCCGCCCGATAGTGAGCAGCACGAGTGACCCTGACTCTGGGGTGGTGAGCCCAACACAGAGGACGACGCGGAAGAGGAACCTTCTCGGCTATCTGAAGCCGAAGAGGAGGAAAACCTACTGGACTCGGCCCGGGCAACCGGAACCTCATCGTCCGACCCTACCCCTACTATCTCTATAGACTCCTCGGAGGAAGACATCTAACCTGATTCAAGGGGTGGACTTGCCGAGGAATGATCAACAGGGGATCCGACCTAAAAGAGGAGCGCCGAGCAATATTCAACAATGAAAGAGGGTTTAAGCAAAGTATCGGCCCTAGAATGGTCCCCTCCTATTTATACACCCCAAAGGAGAGCATCCAACGACCCAGATTGATTCCCGCTAAAACGAAACGTCGTGCCCATCTGCCGGCGGAGCTCCACATGGCGATCATCCATTGGGGACGTCTTTTCGACTGTAGGGGTCAGGTACAGCCTGTCGCCTCCGCCAACCAGCGCTCGACACGCGGCCTATACCCAACGGGCGATCGATTGAAACGGCGCCCCCTCTTTAATGCACAGTCATGTCACTGATCCGCTGATGTCATCAGGATACGCGTGAAGATTCAGGTGAACAACGAAGCGACACGTGGGCCCAAAAATCAAAACGACGTAACCACTGACTATATTACTATCTTGGGCATGAATTTGTAAAACGCCATGTCGTTCCCAGGAGATCTGCATTATGATTCCTTGGCGCCAAAATGAGCAAAAGAAAAACTGAGCAGACCACTCTCGACCTGATCAGTGAATAGGTCGGAACGAGAGTGGGGGGCTAATGATGATGCTCACAAGTGGTGATGAGCAAAAGAAAAACTGAGCAGACCACTCTCGACCCGATCAATGAATAGGTCGGAACGAGAGTAGGGGGGCTAATGATGATGCTCACAAGTGGTGTCTCCTCAGATTGTGACACGTGGCAGATGACTTGTCTCGAAGGCCACATAGGTAGAATTGAAGAGTTGCACTATGGGGGATTCCTCGGAATCCTTTCCTCGAGGAACACACTCGACCTCTCAGGAGACCTCCCCAAATACTCTTCATCTTCACCTAGGAAACTACCAACAGCTCATCTCCGGGCTTTCTCAGTTTCCTCGCTCGCCTACGAGCCGTCTGCCGTGCCAGGCATCCTCGGCCTCCCAGCTCACCTCCGAGCTCATAACAGGTCGAGCATCCTCATCCTCTTAGCTTGTCTCCGAGCTACCGACGTACCGCGCTTCCTCGGTACCCCGATCAATCAGGAGAGCCGAGCCCATGCAATCCCACAACGGCTTCGCGTATATCGCCAGGGCGAGATATCCACCTTCCCACGATCCGCGTCCCATGCTAGCGCATCCTTCCATTAATAGGCGTATCCCACCATTAATACGCGCATCCCACCATTGAAGGCGAGAATAACATAGAGGCATAACCGGCGACGATGATCCTGCACGTACTCGCTCCACGCGACCCCTATATAAACTCCTCTCTCAGACGACTTAGGTAACTGGAATTTTTACTCCAATACGCCACTACTCTGTACAATTTCCTCGGCTCTAACTTGATCGTCGGAGGGTCCTACGGTGGTCACCCACCCCGGGACTTCTTTGTAGGTAGCTCTGCGTCCAACACCAACTCACTGAGATCCACACTCAGCAACCTTTGAGCAAATCATAGCCATATAAAGCTGCCCTCGTCAGATCGACAGAGATCAGCATCTGAAGGAGATCACGCCTTCCATCAGAATTTGAAGGAGTAAAATGATGATTTGGATGCTGCTAGGAGTTCCTGCTTCTTCTTTTTCTCACATTTCATGATGTCTTTTGTTTATGGTGTTGTGATATTTTGCAGGAATCATTATTCAGTGGAACAAAAATGTTAGTTTTTTTTAATTGTAGAAAAGATTGTCACATGCTGTAACCGGTTTAAAGATTTTTGTCCTTTTTGAAAGAGATATGTGTCGCGTCCCGATTGGTCCAATTCATGGTAAAAAAATCTCCAGCTTAAAAATTTCATAACTTTCACATATGGGAGGCGGAATTAACACAAATTTGGTTCATTAGATTCATATTGAAATTCTCTTTCAAATGAGCATCAATTTGAAATATTTTGGATCCAGTCCACATCAAAAGGTCACATTTAGAAAGTTCCATTTAGTCAACAGAAAGTCCCACTTAATAAATAAAAAATCTCACTTAGAAAAACAAATAGTACCACGTGGAGAAATCCTTAATGAAAATTCATTCTAAATTGGTAAATCAATAGTTCCACTTGATAGATTAATAAATTCACTTGCAAAGTTTATAGTTCCACCAAAGTACTTTTTAGTCCCACTTGAAAAAGTTAAAACAATTAAGCTAAATATATGATTGCATAAATTTAAAAGCGATGGGATTTTGCCGAAGGAAATTAAGTATTTTTTTTAACCGAAAGCTATAATACCCATTAACTTAAACACTTGATATGTTAATATCGTAGAACGCTGTCACGCCCTGCTTCCCAGAAGACGGTAACAACACGTGACGAACCCCGTAATGTATTTATTATGAGAATGTCATTTCCCTTAATAAATACGTTAAACGTATGTAAGCAATATAACCATATGCAAGAATTAACAAGAGCAATAAAAATAAATAGCTACTTTATTTACATTCAATTTCAAATACAAATGTCTGGAATAAAAGATGCAATGCTAAAAAGCCTAAACAATGGCTTACAAAATATAAATGCAGAAAAAGGAAACTAATAATCTTGTTAGGCAGTAAGTTGATCGAATTCCTCCTGGCTGGGCTCGATCTCTTCAGACTCCTGCCCTCCTGACAAACATTCTAAGGAAAAGAAGTAGAGAGGAATGTCGTCAGCGAACTAGCGTTCGGTAAGCCCCCAAAAGAAATAAGTAATGATGACTGAGAGTATGAAAATGAATAGAAACCAAGTAATAGTGAACAGGTAAGGGTGTATGTGAAAGTATCTAAGCATGCCATTTATATGTATAGAGTAGCTATTTTAACGTGGTTGTTTGTATTCTGATAAAGAAGGTATTCATTTATACGAGAGGAGTCCAACTTACTCCGTAGACTAAGGTAACAGGAAGTACAAGGCCCCGTCATAACCCACGGGACAACGGCACAGGAATTCAAGTTAGGTATATTTTAAAGCGACCTCTCGTGCCAAGCTATACATTCCTTACCAACCTACCCCTTATCCCCGCGTATTTTAATGTATAGTTCAAGTTTACAGGTCTTGGCCGAATCCATGAATATAAAGAGTACCAGTTCAGGTTCAAGTTGTAATCAGGTATTCATGTCAAATTATATTCATGGTTCAGTCAAGTTAAGTCAAGTGTTCAAGTTCATGTTTGGATATTCAAGTTCAAGTCCAAGTTTGGATATTCAAGTTCAAGTTCAAGCGTGCATGTTTCAAGATTAATTTCGAATTTAGGTTCGAGTTCGAATTCAAATTGAGTTCGAGTTTGTGTTCATGTTTTAGGCATATCCTATTAATAGATTTAATCTTGTGAATTCTTGAGGTTGGAAAATATCGATAACTGCTGCACATGGACGGCAGGATTTATGTCTTTTTCAAAGACGATTGTCATTTGATAATTTCCACCTTAAGCTTGCGATATATATTCAGGGAGAGGCAAGTGTTGCATCATTGTCTCTGGCAACTCCGAGGTAACTGATAAAAGAAGATGCCATTCAAACCAATCTGCAATCTAAATACGTAATCTAGACTAGTCTTTTGATTTTTAGGGTATTTTTATAAAAAGTCATTTAAAAATTCTTGAGAATTTTTAATTCGTCCTAAAGGATCGAATGTGTTTTTAATAAAAATATGTTAATTATAAAGTCAAGATTTTTCATAAAAACGTATTTTATATCTTTGTGGTATTTTAGGGTCAAAACTAGCTTTTAAAGTTTATGGTATTTTAATGAAATATACCACTTTTTAGAAAATTGATGATATTTTTTGTGTATCTTTAATCTTTCAATTAAAAATACGGTTTTCCATAATTTTTTTCATTGAAAATACGGATTTATGATTTATATTATTTTCCAATGATTTAATTTGTTTTAAAAGTCGTATTTCTTTAAAATCGTATTTTATTTCTTTGGAGACCGAATTCTTAGTGAGGAGTTCTGTATCTCGCTCTACTATCCCAAGAAGGTGCGATAACCCGCACCATCCACAAACGGGTCCCCTAACGAGAGTTGTAGAGACGTAATTATAAAGGTTTTAAAATAGCGATTAAAAACGTATTTTCACAAAGCGAGGGTATTTTAATGAAAATTGTTTTTTTAGATATAATATGTTACCAAGGTATCATGCTATGAAACCATAACGCATGTGAGTAGGGTAAGTCATTAACCCGTGAGTTTTCTAGAGTTAAATGTCAAGATAGCGATAAAAGGGTGCATGCAAAGCTCATGGTAGTTTGGTGTAAAATTCGATATACGTTCTATTTAACAAGAAATTCTAAACATTTGCAAAGTTAATTAGATGAACACTATTTAAAGGTTGTTGTTAAAGGTTTATTGTGATTTATTTTGCATCATAATGGTAGTAAAATTATTTTAAAGAGATTGTGAAAAAGCTAATTCCACTTTTTATCAATATCGTTTTAAGAGGAGTTTGAGATGAAAAGATATAGAGGAAAGGGGGAAAACTAAGGGACTTACGGGTTGCGCTTGAAACAAAGGAGTATGAGATGAAGAAGATTTGAAGAACCGTGACTACAATGCTTGCGAGTTGATGAGGCAAGAGGAACGGTCTTGAGGGAAATGTTGGCTTGGACTTGAACTTGGTATAGGAAGCTTTATGAGAGGAATTTTTAGAAATGAGGACGAAGATAGGAGAGTAGGTATTTATAGGGAATTGAGGTAAGGTTATGGTGAATTAAAAAGGGATTAATGATATTAAAATTGTGTTTATAAAGGAAATAAAAAGTCCGGGAGTTCTCTGGTCAGTGGAGGGATTTAAAATTATACCATGTAGAAGAAGGGAGACCAAAAGATTCATGGGAACAAGATGGACATAAATGGGTCTGACTTGGCCACCGGTTGCAGTCCCAGGTCGACCCCAGGGGTTGGGTCAAGGAGTATGGGTTCGGGTCATGGTCTGGGTTCTATTGGCATACTTCTTTTATCTGATAACTTTTCATAACCCCGTGTGACGCCCGTGCAAAATCTTGAGCTTCCGAAAAGTTAAAAAGAAAAAAATATTAAAATAACTGGAACTGATGGGATTCGAACACGCAGGCTAAAGAACAGCTGTGGAGAGTATTAACCAGTGAGCTATAAGGAGTTTCTTACTTTTATTAAAAAAACTTAATTTATAACTCACAGTCAGGGCTGAAATACACCTTTATACACTATGAATGCGTTACAATTGTACAGGAATTTTAGGGTCGTTACATCCTACCCTCCTTATAAAAATTTCGTCCTCGAAATTTACACAAAGGACTAAACTTCAAATAGATGAGGGTATTTGTTTACCGCCAAAAATAGAGATGATCCGAGATAGGCCGTCTTATCTGAATTTGGGAGAAGATACTATTTGGACATATCCGTCCACCTCTCCAAAGATACCAAGTTAATTTATGATAACGTATATCGGAGGTTTGGACAGATGCGATCGTTGTAGTGTGACTTTATCAGATTCCCCTTCATAGAGGGGTTTTTGATTATGGAAAAGCTCTTTCCTGCAGACGTAAGCCTCTGCAGTTAATTACGTTATCGCGTTGCGATAACCACTTTCTCTTGCTCCAGGCAGATCACTTCGTGTCGTGTTGTATTTTGTTTATTTTGGTTGTCCGTGGATTGTATACGGAGACAAGTTTATGTCGTCGCCCGTAGTGCGCAGATTAGTCCAAATCCATATATATATGAACTTAGGTTTGCTAGGTCATATGTTCCGTCAGTTCAAGAGATATTTTATTTTATTTTATTTAAGGACCATTAATCTAGTTTTAGATTAAGATTGGCTTAAATATATGAGCATATGGGCTCAATTTATTTTAACTAAGGATACGTTAGTCTTATATGAGAATAAGATCAACTTAGAAATATATTTAAGAATCATTAAATTTTATTAAGATCCATCAACAGATCATATATGCTCAACTGCAAGGAACAATACGGGTTCAAGGAAATTTCAGAGACTTAGCCAATTTTGGGCTCAGTCTTGGGATTTTTCCATCATACAGCAATGCTAAGCACTTAGTCTTTTGACTATGGATTTGATATCCAATTGCTGCTCTGGCGCTCACATGTGTATCACGTGAGGCGCTCAGATTTGGGCGTTGCCCTATCAGTGCTAAACACTTAGTCACTTTGACTATATAATGCTAAGTACTTTTATACAACGCTCACGTGTAGAGCATGTGAGGCGCCAGATCTTTATTTATGAGCGCTCACATGTGAAGTATGCGAGGCGCTGAGTTTTCATTTACGGGCGCTTACGTGTGAGCCACATGAGGCGCTGACTTCAGGGAATCTTTTGAGCGCTTACGGGTGTATCACGTGAGGCGCTGAGTCTTTTAGAGATTTAGTCTCTGTTTATATATATATATATATATATTAAAGAAGTTTAACTTCTGTTAATAGTGTTTTGACTATTAATGATCACCAAGATCTCTATTTTGAAGATTTGAGATCGGATTTTTAAGAACTAAGTTCGTTTGTTCCTTTTTTATATGAACTAAGTTCTTTATATAGGGTTAAACCCTGTTTTTAGAGGAATTAAATTCCTGGGATATAAGTTCCATTTCTTTTCTTCATATTTCTTTTCTCATATCTAGTTTTTCCTTAGATCTTGAGGCTGAAGAACACAATCTTCCCGATGAGAATTAAATTCTCAACTTATGAGAGATTTGTCTTGCGCATTTCAAATCCAGAGAAATAACTAAGTTCTTTTTGGAGGGTTAAATCCTTATATTTATATATATTAGGCAAAGAGATTTTTTTATCTTTGTTTTTTTCTTCACCTAGGGTTTGAGAGGAGCAGAAAATTTTCTTCAGCAAGAGAATTGAATTTTCGGTTGTAGCTTTTTTTCTATCACCTAATGGGGTTGATTCTTCTCCTGAGACTTGAAGTCGGGTCCTTTATATAGGTGTCACTCCCCGCTTCCCAGAGTACGCTAGATTGGGCGCGTGACATAGCCAATCATGCTACCTGTGGGTAGGAAGTATCCATCCACAGTCACATTACGGCTGTAGAGATATCAAGAACAAGATAAAACTATCTAAAAACATGTCCATAATCCAGAATAACAGGAGTCAATGATAAATGAATGCGGAAGCAAATGATCCAATACAATAACTGAAAAGTAAGTCCCATAATGCAGGCTCAAATCTGGAAATAAATGCAGGAAATAAAACTAACCACTACAGGACTCACAACTCAGCCTGCTGGCTGAAGTATTCCTGCTCGGACTGCGACAGTGGTACAGAATCTGGGCCATGCAAAACCCAGACGTCAGCGCGTCATGTCAACCAGTAATATAATATGAAAATGTAACAGGCAATGCAAAATAAGCATGAATAAAGCAATAATGTGAAACAAGCAGTACAGGGTAATGTGCAGTGGGTAACTAAACTGTTCTATCAGGTTTTCTATTCTAAAGTCTTTGAAATCAAATTGAGTAATCCTCCATGTAACTCAAAGGATATGTCCCGTTACCCCCCGGGACCACGGATCAGGAATATGTGAACCAATAGTGGTTCTGTCCCGTTACCCCCCGGGACCACGGATCAGGAAAATGTAAGAGTCACGAATGGCTCTGTCCCGTTACCCCCCGGGACCACGGATCAAGAAAATGTAAGAGTCACGAATGGCTCTGTCCCGTTACCCCCCCGGGACCACAGATCAAGTAATACCCTTTTAAGTTACACTTTAGTTTACACTTTTGATTTCCCCATACCCCCAAGTTATATATGTCAGGTCAGGTATTCAGTAATCAAGAAACTAATGCCAACACAGGATCAGGTAAACAGGTTTGTCTGGATAGACAACAGGAACGGTCCATGAGGACTGCATGTTATGTTTGTTGGCATTAGACACAAGATCAGGTAACAGGTAAAGCCATGGTACATCAGGTCAAGCCAGATAATGTATAAAGGTGTCATGTCATGTCAAGAGTGTACGTTACCATGTCATGTCAAGTTGGAAGTGTAACAGGTCATGTCAGGAAGCACAAGATGTCATGTGGGTGCTCATAATCAACTAACATAAGCATGTGTATAAATAAACAAGCATGAGTACTATCAGAACAATAAACTGGAACATGTAATATGATATGCAAATAGATATAATTTCAAGGATATGGATGCACAGTTATCGATTAGGGTTACATTTATAGTTCCAATATTAATTAGGATGCAATTTATTAAACATGGAGTGTTAATATCACACTATTATGTAGTAATGTGATCTATGGATGCAATTATATGTATCTTAAATGCGATGGATGCAAACGGGTATCCGAAAAGTTATAAAACTATAAAATGGTAATGTGGGATGTACAACTAAGCAATATGTGATATAAATATTGATATAATAATATTAATATGGATAGCATATTCAAAGCGATTAATAACTATAAAAGTGGTATTGATTAACCATGCACAAGAAAGTTCCGTTCAGAAATTCAACGTCACCCTAATTTGTAAAATAGCTTAAAAATAACAAACGTTCTCCAAAAGGAACGTGTCTTATACCAAAAAAAAGATAATTCAATAAGGTTTTCAGTTTTATAAGTATAAGCATCTCAGGTTGTCCCTACAAAAAGTTATGAATATTCGAAATTGAAAGTTTGCTGCTGGAATTTCCCTGGACAGCAGTTTGGAGACATTTTCATTTGCATTTTACGTTATTTAAACAATTTATTTTGCAAGTAAATATTTCATAGAGTTATAGTATTCTTAGTTATCTTCGTAACGAACTAAAGAACGTATACTAATGATTTTTCTATGATTTATAATGAATTTTATAAGATAAGGTGTACAATAAATTTTAGATTTGTCATATCCGATTTTTCAACGACGTTTCATGTGTAAACTATAAGATTTTCAAATGTATAACATTATAAAATGAAGATTATAAACTAATTAAAGATAATAATAATAAATATTATGACGATATATATTTTAAATGATATGGTTGCAGTATAATGTAATATAGTATATCACAAGATAAGTTTTCATGATCTAGGTTTAATATGATATAAACGGATGCAAACGGAACATCGAAACGTTGTAAAATTAAACATGGGGCACTAGATTTAAACTATAGGTATGGTATTTATTTAAATAGGTATAAAATTAATTATATAGCATGTAACAAGATTAACTTGCCTCGATGGGTCGCGAATCGGGAAAACGGAACGTTAACCGTCGGCGGAGAAAACTCGCGACGGGCGCACGGTTCACGGAATGAACCCAAACGACGAACAAAGGAACCACACGGGTCAGGGTACCTCGCTATAGCGTCGAGAAGCGTCACCGGCACGACGAAATTCCGGCAACAAAAGAACAGTTAAAAAAATTGAGAAACGAGACATGAAGGAAGAAGAGAAAGAATGATAAAGAGAAGTACGGGAGAATATATGAGAGAGAGAGAGAGAGAAAGTGGAGAGAGAGAGAGAGAGCTGCAGGTGGGGGCCTACGGAATTAAAAGGAACGCGATTGGCTAAAGGGGAATCGTTAGTTAGGGATAAATATTAATTAAAGATTCAAAATATTTTAAGGAACAGTAGGATATATATAGGTTAATTTAAAGATTTAAAAGATAGGTAATGAACAGTAAGATATCAGGTTAGTTAGAAAAATATATGCGATGGTTTTAATAATATTAAAATTTTGGATTTTGGCGCCAAATAAAACATTTCCAAATCGCGCCCGGGTCGGGTCCAAAAATTTGAAATTGAAATAATAGGATTTTAAGCGGGATCTAAAATTTAAAATTAAGTGTTTTATGATCAAAAAGCATACCCCCAAAACTGACACACGTACGTGCACGTAGCCGTCCAAACTCGCCCGTTTCACGGAACGGGACGAGAACACAATGCACGGACGCTACCACGAGGCTAGGGGTGTCAAGTAGGCCAAGATGAATATTTTCAATTTTATTTTAGATGCCAAAATTTGTTATATGTAGAAATGACTTTGCCGGGTAAATTTTACAGTAAGCAACAAACAAGCAAATTAAATGAAATGAGTACCACATTATGCTCAAACAGTAATTGAAACTAGTAGCATTGGGCTCGGGTGTTACATTATACCCAACTATAAAAAGAATTTCGTCCTCGAAATTCCAAGAATACAAAGATAGATAACTACAAGAAAAGGTGAGGAAAATTCTGCCGGATCTCATTTTCTCGTTCCCAAGTGGACTCTCCATGCGATCGATTTCCCTAAGAAACAAGCACAAGGGGAAAAACCTTGTTTTTGAGAACCTTTTCCATTCGATCCACGATTTCAATCGGTCGCTCCTCAAAAGTCAAGTCTTCTCGTACTGTTAGCTCCGAATGATCCAAAACGTGTGTTTCATCTCGAACATATTTACGGAGTTGAGATACGTGAAACACATCGTGCACATTTGCCAAGGACTGCGGTAACGCCAAACGATACGCTACCTCACCAACACACTCCACGATCTCAAGGGTCCAACGAATCGAGGACCAAGCTTTCCTCGACTTCCAAAACGAATCACCCCTCTAGTCGGTGATGTCTTCAAGAATACCAAATCACCCACGGTGAACTCTAGAGGTCTTCTTGACGTATCTGCCCAACTCTTCTGTCGGTCCTGTGCTGCCTTCATATGATTTCTGATAGGGTTAACCTTCTCAACTGTCTGCACAACCAAATCTGGTCCCAATAATCTTCGTTCACCGACATCGTCCTAACAAACAGGTAAACGGCATTTACGACCATACAAAGCTTCAAATGGAGCCATCTGAATAGTCGCCTGAAAACTGTTGTTGTAAGACAACTCCACCAAAAGTAGATGATCCTTCCAAGACCCCTTGAAGTCCAACATGCATGCTCTCAACATATCCTCAAGAGTTTGGATCGTTCTCTCCGACTGACCATCAGTTTGAGGATGATAAGCTATGCTAAACTTCAATCGAGTCCCCCAAACTTTCCTGTAAACTCCTCCAGAAGTGTGATAAGAACCGAGTGTCCCGATCGGACACGATACTCACCGGTACTCCATGCAATCTTACAATCTCCTGCATGTACCGCTCTGCCAAATTCTCTGTTGATTGACCAACCCGCAAAGGAATAAAGTGAGCTGCCTTGGTCAGTCGGTCAACAATTACCCATACTGCATTGCTGTCTTTTGGACTTCGCGGTAAAGCCGTCACGGAATCCATGGTTATATGTTCCCACTTCCACCGAGGAATCGGAAGTGGTTGCAATAAATCAGCAACCCTTTGATGTTCAGCCTTAACTTGCTGACACACCAAGCACTTTGCCACAAAGCGAGCAATCTCCCGCTTCATGCCCTCCCACCAGAAATGCTGTCGAATATCTCGGTACATCTTTGTGCCTCCTGGATGTACAGAATAAGCTGAGCTGTGTGCCTCCTTCATAAGCTCTTCACGAACATCACCCTTTGGCACACACAAACGGCTACCATACCTCAACGAACCATCTTCGTGGATCAATAAATCTGTTCATAGCCCGGCTTCAACCTACTCTCGAAATTTTTGCAGTCTAGGATCCTACGATTGAGCTGCTTTAATATTCTTGATCAAAGATGAATGTACTTGCAGCTGCAACAACTGTCCCGTAGAACGCGGTAGCACAACCTCCAAGTCAAATCTTCAAAAATCTGCGACGATCTCCTTCTGCGTAGTTAACACCTGAATTACTGGTAACCGACTAAGCGCATCCGGCACAACATTAACCTTCCCCGGATGGTACTTAAGATCAAGATCATAGTCAGCCATCAGCTCCAACCATCTACGCTGCCTCATGTTAAGCTCCTTCTGTGTGAACACATACTTCAAGCTCTTATGATCTGTAAAAACTTCGACTCTTTCGCTCAAAAGGTAGTGTCTCCAAATCTTCAAAGCGAAAATCACAGCCGCAAGCTCCAAGTCATGAGTTGGATAATTCTTCTCATGGGTCTTCAACTGTCTCGATGCGTATGCTACAACCTTCCCATGCTGCATCAAAACACATCCCAATCCTTTCCCAGATGCGTCGCTGTGAATCACCAATCCTTCGGAATTGTCTGGCACGGTCAGAATAGGGGCGGTTATCAACTTCTGGTTCAACGTCTCGAAAGCTAACGCACACTTATCCGCCCATACAAAAGGTACCTCCTTGCGCGTAAGCTTGGTCAACGGCTCTGCCAAACGAGCAAAGTTCTCCACAAATCTCCTGTAGTATCCGGCTAATCTAAGGAAACTTCTTATCTCAGCAACATTCTTTGGAATAGGCCAATCTCAAACTGCTGCAATCTTTTCTGGATCGACGACAATGCCATCGCCAGACACAACATGCCCCAAAAACCTTACTTCCTCCAGCCAAAACTCGCACTTACTCATCTTCGCATACAATTTCTCCTGTCTCAACGTCTGCAGTGCGATCTTCAAATGCTCAGCATGCTCTTCAAAACTCTTCGAGTAAACCAGAATATCGTCAATGAATACCACAATGAACTGATCCAAGAACGGTGAAAAGATTCGGTTCATCAAGTCCATGAATACTGCCGGCGCATTCGTTACTCCGAAGGGCATCACTAAGTACTCGTAATGTCTATATCGAGTTCGGAACGCCGTCTTGCAAATATCTTCTGTTTTCACTCGGACCTGATGATATCTGGATCGTAAATCCAACTTCGAGAATACCCTCGCGCCACTAAGCTGCTCAAAAGTTCTCCAATACGAGGGATCGGGTACTTGTTCTTAACAGTCACCCGGTTTAATTCCCGATAGTCGATGCACATCCTTCTCGTGCCATCCTTCTTCTTTACTAGAAGAACTGGAGCTCCCCAAGGCGAGTTGCTGCTTCGAATCTAACCCTTCTCAAGAAATTCAGCAACCTGTTTCTTAACTTCTTCCAACTCTATTGGTGCCATTGGATAATACGCTTCAGATACTGGCGCTGCACCAGGAATAAGATCAATTGCGAACTCCACATCTCGCTTCGGCGGTAAACCCGATATATCTTCAAACACGTCCATAAAATCATGAACAACATCCGGCTCTTCACTTTCATCACTTCCATTGATGCAAGAATATTATTTGTCGGCCTAGCCCTAAACTCGACTGGCCCGACAGAACTGCTTCCTTAACGCAACTGCTGTCTGCTGCAAACTCCCTTTCATCCCAGATAAACTCTGCTGCTCTTGGCTGCTGCAAGTATTTGTGAGAAAGTGGTCAAACCCAGGGAGACAATCTGCCTCTGGATGTCCACGTCCAGTCTGCGCATGAACCTCCGTGCCCTGTCTGCATCGTTGGCCACTAAAGGTCCAGCGAAACTACTGAGTCTCGTCCATTCTGCTACATGCACATCTACGGGTGCTCCATTCTGCTTTAGTCCGATGAACTTCTCTTCTATTTCCTACCGTGCAGTCCACGGGAAGAACTTCTCCAGGAAACTCTTCGAAAAATCCGCCCACTTGATCGGCTTGGGCAAACGGTTCTCTTCTACAAGCCACCATTCTCGGGCGTAATCCACTAGCTGAATGCGTACCGCAATAACTTTTTTGTCATCTGGAATCTGTGCCGTAAAAAGCAAGTTCTCTGTGTCAACTAGCCACTGCTCCACTGGAAACGGCTCCTTTAAACCAGTAAATGTAGACGGACCCAACCGCCTGAAATCTGCTACGGTCCCTACTCGGTCAACTGGTTTAGCTCCAACATTGTTCACAGACTGCTGAACGATCTGCAAACCTTCCCGAAACGAGTCCGCTTGCTGCTGGATCAGCTCGGTCTATTTCTTTGATTCTCCAGCATTCCTCTTATCACTCCAAGCATGGCGGCTTTGTCCACACGCCTCTAGTATGTCTTCAATTTCTTACCGGCCATATTCCTAAACTCAAAATACCCAACATTAGCATGATGATAGATTTTGAATATAGATCAAGGCTAGAACTCCAAGATACTTAAATAGAGTACCGCATTGTAACTATGCCGCAGTATCATAGCCACAATTACATAACTCCATCCAAGTCGCCTAAGTCCTAGAGATAACAAGGAATCAGGTTTTCGAATCGATATGCAAAGGAAGTTTGCACATCGTAAAAGATATAATCAGGAAGAATGTGATTCAAGAATGGTAAAACGGTCAAGGTGGCAGGACATGTTTCCTAAACACGGGTATTCTGATTTGTGTATTGGGTACAATACCCAACTACAAAAAGAATCAACCCGACTATCCTATGGCTCTGATACCAAAAGAACCATGTCACGCCCCGCTTCCCAGAGTACGCTAGATTGGGCCCGTGACATAGCCAACCATGCTACCTGTGGGTAGGAAGTATCCATCCACAGTCACATTACGGCTGTAGAGATATCAAGAACAAGATAAAACTATCTAAAAACATGTCCATAATCCAGAATAACAGGAGTCAATGATAAATGAATGCGGAAGCAAATGATCCAATACAATAACTGAAAAGTAAGTCCCATAATGCGGGCTCAAATCTGGAAATAAAGGCAGGAAATAAAACTAACCACTACAGGACTCACAACTCAGCCTGCTGGCTGAAGTACTCCTGCTCGGACTGCGACAGTGGTACAGAATCTGGGCCATGCAAAACCCAGACGTCAGCGCGTCATGTCAACCAGTAATATAATATGAAAATATAACAGGCAATGCAAAATAAGCATGAATAAAGAAATAATGTGAAACAAGCAGTACAGGGTAATGTGCAGTGGGTAACTAAACTGTTCTATCAGGTTTTCTATTCTAAAGTCTTTGAAATCAAATTGAGTAATCCTCCATGTAACTCAAAGGATATGTCCCGTTACCCCCGGGGACCACGGATCAGGAATATGTGAACCAATAGTGGTTCTGTCCCGTTACCCCCCGGGACCACGGATCAGGAAAATGTAAGAGTCACGAATGGCTCTGTCCCGTTACCCCCCGGGACCACGGATCAAGAAAATGTAAGAGTCACGAATGGCTCTGTCCCGTTACCCCCCCGGGACCACGGATCAAGTAATACCCTTTTAAGTTACACTTTAGTTTACACTTTTGATTTCCCCATACCCCCAAGTTATATATGTCAGGTCAGGTATTCAGTAATCAAGAAACTAATGCCAACACAGGATCAGGTAAACAGGTTTGTCTGGATAGACAACAGGAACGGTCCATGAGGACTGCATGTTATGTTTGTTGGCATTAGACACAAGATCAGGTAACAGGTAAAGCCATGGTACCTCAGATCAAGCCAGGTAATGTATAAAGGTGTCATGTCATGTCAAGAGTGTACGTTACCATGTCATGTCAAGTAGGAAGTGTAACAGGTCATGTCAGGAAGCACAAGATGTCATGTGGGTACTCATAATCAACTAACATAAGCATGTGTATAAATAAACAAGCATGAGTACTATCAGAACAATAAACTGGAACATGTAATATGATATGCAAATAGATATAATTTCAAGGATATGGATGCACAGTTATCGATTAGGGTTACATTTATAGTTCCAATATTAATTAGGATGCAATTTATTAAACATGGAGTGTTAATATCACACTATTATGTAGTAATGTGATCTATGGATGCAATTATATGTATCTTAAATGCGATGGATGCAAACGGGTATCCGAAAAGTTATAAAACTATAAAATGGTAATGTGGGATGTACAACTAAGCAATATGTGATATAAATATTGATATAATAATATTAATATGGATAGCATATTCAAAGCGATTAATAACTATAAAAGTGGTATTGATTAACCATGCACAAGAAAGTTCCGTTCAGAAATTCAACGTCACCCTAATTTGTAAAATAGCTTAAAAATAACAAACGTTCTCCAAAAGGAACGTGTCTTATACCAAAACAAAGATAATTCAATAAGGTTTTCAGTTTTATAAGTATAAGCATCTCAGGTTGTCCCTACAAAAAGTTATGAATATTCGAAATTGAAAGTTTGCTGCTGGAATTTCCCTGGACAGCAGTTTGGAGACATTTTCATTTGCATTTTACGTTATTTAAACAATTTATTTTGCAAGTAAATATTTCATAGAGTTATAGTATTCTTAGTTAGCTTCGTAACAAACTAAAGAACGTATACTAATGATTTTTCTATGATTTATAATGAATTTTATAAGATAAGGTGTACAGTAAATTTTAGATTTGTCATATCCGATTTTTCAACGACGTTTCATGTGTAAACTATAAGATTTTCAAATGTATAACATTATAAAATAAAGATTATAAACTAATTAAAGATAATAATAATAAATATTACGACGATATATATTTTAAATGATATGGTTGCAGTATAATGTAATCTAGTATGTCACAAGATAAGTTTTCATGATCTAGGTTTAATATGATATAAACGGATGCAAACGGAACATCGAAACGTTATAAAATTAAACATGGGGCACTAGATTTAAACTATAGGTATGGTATTTATTTAAATAGGTATAAAATTAATTATATAGCATGTAACAAGATTAACTTGCCTCGATGGGTCGCGAATCGGGAAAACGGAACGTTAACCGTCGGCGGGGAAAACTCGCGACGGGCGCACGGTTCACGGAATGAACCCAAACGACGAACAAAGGAACCACACGGGTCAGGGTACCTCGCTGGAACGTCGAGAAGCGTCACCGGCACGACGGAATTCCGGCAACAAAAGAACAGTTAAAAAAATGAGAAACGAGACATGAAGGAAGAAGAGAAAGAACGATAAAGAGAAGTACGAGAGAATATATGAGAGAGAGAGAGAGAGAAAGTGGAGAGAGAGAGAGAGAGAGCTGCAGGTGGGGGCCTACGGAATTAAAAGGAACGCGATTGGCTAAAGGGGAATCGTTAGTTAGGGATAAATATTAATTAAAGATTCAAAACATTTTAAGGAACAGTAGGATATATATATAGGTTAATTTAAAGATTTAAAAGATAGGTAATGAACAGTAAGATATCAGGTTAGTTAGAAAAATATATGCGATGGTTTTAATAATATTAAAATTTTGGATTTTGGCGCCAAATAAAACATTTCCAAATCGCGCCCGGGTCGGGTCCAAAAATTTGAAATTGAAATAATAGGATTTTAAGCGGGATCTAAATTTTAAAATTAAGTGTTTTATGATCAAAAAGCATACCCCCAAAACGGACACACGTACGTGCACGTAGCCGTCCAAACTCGCCCGTTTCACGGAACGGGACGAGAACACAATGCACGGACGCTACCACGAGGCTAGGGGTGTCAAGTAGGCCAAGATGAATATTTTCAATTTTATTTTAGATGCCAAAATTTGTTATATGTAGAAATGACTTTACCGGGTAAATTTTACAGTAAGCAACAAACAAGCAAGTTAAATGAAATGAGTACCACATTATGCTCAAACAGTAACTGAAAATAGTAGCATTGGGCTCGGGTGTTACAATAGGTAAGGAAAAAATTGTTGATTTGTTTAAAAGTTCTCTTATTTAAGAGATCTCAATCTGATTTCATAATTAGATAGTGATTTTTAATTACCGTTGGATCTTAGATCCAAGACTTTCTATTTAACAGAATATATTTTTCTTGTTTTTAACAAGATTAGGGGAAATATTTTCCCATATATATAATTTAATTCTATCTTTTAATTAAAACGGTGATTTTTAATTACCATTGGATTTTTTAATCCGAGGGTTCTCTGTTTAATAGAGCATATCTTTTTTGTTTAGAAAGATCAGGAAAATATTTTTCCCTAATAGAATTTAATTCTATCTTTTGATGATTTTTAAAATGACTATTGGGTCTTTGATCCAACGGCTCTCTATTTAACATAGAATATTGTTATTTTTTAGGGAAATATTTTCCAATATAGAATTTAATTCTATCCGAAGCAAATCTGCTTCAATTTGGGCGTTGACGCTCACGTACTATGCACGTGGGCGTAGCCAAAGAATTCAATTCTTACTGAAACAAGTACCCACGTGTTTTGCACGCCGACGCTCACATTCCTTTCATGTGAGGCACCGGTCCTAGGATTCAATCCTATCAGAGATAAGCATCCACATGCTTTGCTCGCGGTTGCTCAAATGTATAGCACGCGGATCTGGTTTTAGGATTCAATCCTATCAAGCATCCACATGATGTGCATGCCGGCGCTCACGTGTGAGGCACGTGAGGTGCCGCCTTATTATGTTTTCATTATTATTTTTTTCTTTTTTATATGAGGGAACAAATTCCCCCCACCGTTGTTCTCACGTGGTTTGCACGCGAGTGCAACGGTGTCCAGCCTTTAGCCATCCGACCCGCCTTGGAATACGCGGAATCTGAACCGACCCCATCACTTTAAATAGGGCATTAAGCCCTAGACGATAGCTGCACCTCCATTTTTTCTTATTCCTTGAGAATTTTATTCTCTATTAGAGCTTAGCTTTGTTCTTGAAGCTTAGTTCTTCATTTTTTTTTCACAGATCTACATTTGCAGACCCACTCTGCCAAAATTTTCTTGGTAAAAGTCTTCTTCAGCAAAGCTTAGCTTTTGCTTTTAGAACATTGTTTTTAGAAATTTTTAGAAGATTAACTTCATTTTTGGTCATAGTGCTTAGCTCTAGCATATTCCCTTTGGGAATTTCTTGAAGTTCTGATTTCATTTGTGGTCACGGAAGTTAGTTCTAATTTTCGATTTTAAATCATACCCCTTTGGGGATTTTTTTGATGTTTTAATTTCACTTGTTATCACAGAACTTAGTTCTGATTTTAATTTCAGATCATCTCCCCTTTGGAGATTTCTTGACTTATTTTAATTCAACAGAGCTTAGTTCTGATCATTTTTAATATCAAATCCCCTGCTTAGGGATTTTTAGGAATTAACTCCACTTCATATTGTAGAGATGGGCTCTAATCTTGACCTTTTTTTCCTTTAGGGAAATTTGGTATTATATACCTAATTTTTTTAATTAAAACTGGTCTTATAGAATCTTTTTAGATTTCTCTACTGGGCACATGTTCCAATCATTAATGAGCCGACATCTTTGATTTCGTAGGGCCACTAGCTTTTGGACTTATTGATTCTAGCGCTTCTTACTAATTTTCCACCTGGTTTCTTTTCAGGCACTATGACTGCTCATTTGTATGACATCGAGGAGATTGTTTCCTATGAAGAGATTCGCATTCAAGGGCGCCTTCAAGGCCAAGAATATACCGCTGCCTAATGTGACGATGTCATACATCGTTTCCATGATCACAACGGTCGATTGCTCCTCCGTCACTCTGCCCTTTTGAAGATCGTCATTGGGTCGATCTGGGAAGCTTTACCTGGGCATCTTGAGGCTATGCCGTTCCAGGAGCTCGATGACGCTGAAGACAAGGTGCATTAAATATATCTAATGGGTCTGATCTTGAAGAAACGGAGAGATGATCTCGTCACTATCTTACACCGCGTCTTCTAACAAAAAGCAATAGTATCATCATACCAGACGATGGAGGATTTCAGTGGTGACCCTGAAGCTTGCATACGAGAGAAGATGCATAAGAAGATGGTCGATGAAGCTGAAGGTGTTTTACTCAAACTTGCTTTTGAGTTTGAGAATACATGTCCAGAATTTAGCGTCTTGCCACTGTAAATCCTGGATGATGCGGCATCGTTTGTTTTTAATTTTGTTTCCTTTTTTTATTTCCTTTTTATTTCCTTTGTACTCGTCCTCAGGCGACAGTGTGTAATTACCCTTTTTTTTTAAGTATGAAAAGCATCTTTTCCTTTTATATCTGCACTTTTCTTTTCTTTTTGTGCTAAAATTAGTTTATTTACTCAATTCAGAGTTTTTTAGTTTACCTTTCCCTTAGATTTATAGGCAAACTCGCTCTAACGTTAAATATAGATAAATCCCCTTTTTTATAGGGGTCCGTTAGGTTTGTGGTACTGGGTTAAGTCCATCGTACCGTTGTGTTGGCTGATATATTCTCAATATGCAATCTCTTGGATTGCGGCTCGAGTAGCCTCATATTTGTGGATGTACCTTTTTTTAGGTGGCCCGTAAGGTAACGCACTAACAGTTGTCGATCACGACATTCTTTGAAAGACCCCATCATATAGGACTTAGGAAGGATGTGAAGTGTTTTATGCCCGTGGATTGTATACGTTACTCGATATGGAGACCTACCTAGGGAAATATATTAGTTTAAAGACATTACGGCCCATTATTAATTTAGGGATGTTTCGGTCCAACATTTGTTTGGGGACGTTTCGGTCCAACATTCCCGGGTTTGGGATGAAGATTAGTTTAATGACATCTCGGTCCAACATTCCTATGTTTGGGACAAATATTAGTTTAAGGACATCTCGGTCCAACATTCCCATGTTTATCTCGGTCCAACATTCCCATGTTTGGGACGAATATTAATTTAAGGACATCTCGATTCAGCATTCCATTATTTGGGACGAATATTAGTTTAAGGACATCTCAGTCCAACATTCCCATATTTGGGACGAATATATTTGGCACCACTTTCAGAATTTTGACTCAGGAAGATAGCGAGCGGACACAAGCGTCGTCATCTATCATTGACCTAAATCGCGACTCTCCCGGCGCAGTACTTTTTTAAGGAATCGACCATTTATCGGCCGGAATGGCCTTTCACCATGTATATCCATGAATAGATAAGATCCACCTTGGTAGACCTTATCTATGATGTAGGGGCCTTCATAGTTTGGCTCAAACTTTCCCCGTTTTGCACGATTGGGAATCATTGGTCTTTTGACAACCAACACGAGTTCACCTTGGCGGAATGTTCTCGGCCTGGTCAGTCTTTCATATGACCGTGTCATCCTTGCCTTATAAGTCTCCAGGTTTTGCGGTGCTATAAGGCGGGTTTCGTCGAGAGCATCGAGTTCCTCAAGCCTAAGATGAGCATTTTCTTCATCTTTTAGCTCGTATTGAATTGATACTCGTAGTGAGGGGAGCTCCATCTCCAGTGGGAGTTTTGCTTCAGCGCCAAACACCAATACATATGGTGTTGTATTTATGGTCGTCTTGAACATTGTTCGTGATTGCTGCCTCATTTCCATGTTCGCTTCGGGATTTTCCTTTTTCACGGGGGTACACAGCGGGTTGTGGATGGAGAGTATCACGATCTACTCCTTCCACTGATTGCCGACTGAGACTGTAACAACCCTAAATTTCCTATACAAAATTTTTTCAAAATATTTTTCAAAAATCCACAAAGAGGTATTTTAGCCTGAGCACAAGATTTAGGTAATTATTTTTGTTTTTAATTACAAGCTACAAGAAGGAAATAACTCCATTTTTAGTGTACAAGAAATTACTTTAAAATTTAATGTATACTTGGAGTATTTACTCTTGCTGCTATCATTTTAAGTAATTAAATAACACAATAATTACAAGAAGGAGCTTGTAGCTCATTGGTAATACCTTGCACTGCTGAACCAAGCCACCAGAGTTCGAATCCCATGCCCCACATTATTTTTAGTTTATTTTTTCTTTTAAAATTCTTGGAAGCCCAACAGTCCACAGGCCATAACTCCCAAAAGATGAACTGAACCCTAAAAACGGAGTATGCCAAAGTCTACATCAGAGAACCCCGCACCCGACGGTGGCCGGACTCGGCCGGGATCGGCCGAGGTCCCAAAACAAAAAATGTGGCTTTTCGTCTTCTATAACCCCCTGTTAACTCCATTTTAATAGTTCGGTTCCAGAATTTTAAATACACCATAATTGCTACAAATTTTAATGATTTTCTTTAAATTTTTACAATTTTTTTTAATAAAGAAAACCTTTCACCTACCCTACCCTAGCTACCCTATAAATAGACCATGTACCCTCTACCCTCTCATCCTAAAACATTAGGTTTGCTCTCTCAAAATTTCTACAAGAAAGGTGTGCTTTGAAACCGAGTTCACGGCGAAGCGCTGACGGATTTCCGGCGACGTTCTTTGAAGCAACCGGCGACGAATCAACACCTCGACCACTTCCCTTGTCCCTCTATACTCTTTAGTATAGATCAAAACCCGTAAGCCCCGTTCTTTTCTTCTTCTACTTCTCAAAAATACGGAATTATGAAACCCGACGGTAATCGGAACAAACCGATTTCCGATTCGGTTTTTCTACAAAATCTCACTTGTCACCAATTCCATAATACCTAAACATACTCATGATGACTATTAATCACATAACAATTAATTTGGACAAAGTTTCTCATATGAAATGATAACTTTTCTGTAATATCGTATTCCTTTCATATTAATACCATAATGTTTATTTTTCTTATTCTAATCAATTCCATCATTCCTAAACATCTCCATCTTGACCAATAAACTTGTAGAAATCAATTTGAATGAGTTTTCACACATGAAATGATAACTTTTGCAAATACCGTATTCTTTCACTTAAATACCCTCATGTTTAATTTATCATATTTAACCCCTAAATTTCACAATACCTTAAAATAAGTCACGAGGTAATGACCTACCTCCACACACACGCAAATACAACCTTAATTGTTATCATCAAAATTTAGAATACAAAAATACAAGACTTTACATTAAAATACCATTTTCTTTATAAACCTTTTCTAAAAGTTCTAATTTGAATACAATTTTAAAACAAACCTTTTAAAAAGAAAATACGATAAGTTGTGGACATCGATCGTTTATCTAAACTGGCTTTGTGGTGTCTAGGCTAGGCAAGTGAGCTTGGGTAACTTTAAAATGCTCGCCTCACGATTCGTGAGCGGATCCCTCCCTCCTCACTTGTACTTACCTGGCCACAATTGGCAGTGAAGAGGTGATTTGAGGCTTCTAATGACTTGTCGTTTAGACCTTTAGAAATAGGCTAGTTGGCTTAGGGAACTCTAGAAACTAAAATACGGAAATTTACATCCTTTTATAAATAAATACCTTATATTTATAAAACCATTTTCTAAATGAATAGTATTTATTAAATCTTTGCAAAGCGCCACTACAACCCACCTTTGGGGAACCCGTTAGGGATAGTACGGTTTATCGTGCACCCGCGGGCTAGTAGTGCGAGAGTCAGACCTCCGCAAGGAGCATTCGGTCTCGAAAGGTTTAAAATACGACATTTAAGAAAAATGAGATTTTTGGAAAATAAAATATTTATATAAAATTATTCTTGTATAAACATATGTATATTTATTATTTAAACACCTATTTTATTATAAAATAAAGATTCCACCTTTTCCTAAAAATTACAAGATTAAAAGTTACATTAAAATACCATGAATTTCAAATAAATCAATTAATACTTTTATTAGGATATATTCACTAAAATAACACAAGTAAAATTTACACTCATTATAACTATAAAGACGAATAACAAATACTTGAGGTGTATCTTGAAAACTATACAAAAGTACTTTTTACATAAAACCCCCTCAAGTTTTATAAATTATAATAAGGACCCTAACAATTATAGAACTTCAAATTACTTTTATTTTAGTCTGACTCGGGTTTGAGTCTGACTATTTCTGACTTGAATATGATTCAAGTCAATCTATATTCTTTAACATTCCAACTCAATATGAATACATGAATTCCTGAATCTAGTTAACAACCTATTCAACTTGACTGAACCGAACCATGGATATATTCCTTTTACATGATTCCCAGTATTCCATTTACATGACTCTATGGTTATAACCGTTTCCTGATATCATGGTTTCGGTTAGTCAGTCAATCAATCATGCAATCAATACAACTTTACAAGATAACAATACAAACAAGATATCACGGGGTTTAAGGGGTAGATTGGTACGGAAGGTGTTAAAGGTGGCACGAGGTGGTCAGATTAAGACACCTAACCTATATTTCGTTGCTGTTGTACCGTGGCATAAACGGTTCCTTGAGTTCCTGATACCATAGTCTCCGGGGCAAGTGACACTCCTCTTGTATACACTGGCATTCTTCTGTACCAAGCTACAAACAACAGCGTTAACACAATACTACAATAATATAACAATATAATACAACTATAATAATATACTCTCTCTCTATGTTACTCTCTATCTATTCTCCTCTTATTTTTGGGACTTACCGAGCGACCTGTTCGCTGACGACATTCTGTTTCTTTCTTCTTTGAATGTCATCAGGTGGTTTGGACCCGGCAGAGATCGAGCCATCACAAGAAGACTTGGAGCAGTTTACTGAAGACCCTGCACAGTAGTTTCATTGTACACTTTTCTTTTCAGTATTTTTCATTTCCTGTTATGCCATTGTTTAGGCATCTTTATTTCAGTTGTATTTCCTTTTCATGTATTGTACAAAGAATGTTAATAAATAAAAGTTGATGTTCTTTTTATACTCTTGTCTCTTGTGTATCTATTTCTATATTTCTTAGCTACGCTTAGCATATGTACTTCTGAGTACATACGTAGCGGACCTCGTCGCGCCCACTTCGCCGTACACTGGGAAGCGGGGCGTGACAGAGACGCTACATCTTGGCCTTTTTATATATGGCCATTTCGCAACTGTGGTTGTTTTGGCAGGTTTGACAAGCTTCTTTTATTATCTTGTCAATTTTCTCTTCGAGTGAGGGACTTAAGTTTTTTCAAGCAAGACTTTTCCCTTGTTCGGCAGCATGGCTGTTTGGAGAAACATTTTCTTCTCCGTTCAAGCTGTTTATGGTGAGGAAGCTGTAAATTCTCTCCCGCTTCTTGGATTGAATATATCCTAGCCCAGTTGTTTCCATTTTCTTGTTGGGCTTCTTTCGTTGAGTCCCAGAAATATCCCAAATCTTTTTGTAGACTTGGGCTTGCCGAACCGTTTGTTCGAGGGGTACACCTTGGCGCTTTAACAGTTTCATTAATCCCTCCGCATAATGTCTTGACATACGGATGGGCTGGAACGTGTCAAGAGTGGGGTTGGCACCATGCCAGACTTCTTTTTCTACCTTAGTCTCCATAAATTTATAGAAGAGAATCGTCTTTTCATATCTTCGTCTTGGGGGCACGTAGAAAGTTTCCAGTTCCTACACGCTGTATGTATTGAGCACGTCAAGTTCCCTGTAGTATCGAGGCGGAGTCATCATAATGTGTAGACTCTGATCTGCTTCGGCAAGAGTTTGTGTTGATGGGCGAATGGAGAACACCATGTTCGCCTCATCTTTAGAGTCACTACCAAAGACCAGGATAGGGGTCGATGGTCCGAACTTATTGTTTTCCCTCTGAGATTGTCCCGAGTAGACTATTTGTTTTTCTTCCTCAGTATCACTTCCGAAGACCGGGATGGTGGCCACAGACTTTTGCTTATTTTCCGGCCTATGGCATCTTTTGGTGTCTTCAAAATCCGGCTGAAAATACTTTACATCTTCATACTTTCGCACTTCGTTCACCGAGAAAGGATTGAGCTTTCCCGTGATGGTGTACTCCGAGACATCTTAAAATACTTCATACACTGATGTTGTGTAGAAGGGATGACGTTGTACTCATGTAGCCAAGGCCTGCCGAGCAGAGCGTTATAACAAGTCTTGGCGTCAATGACATGAAATTTGATGTCAGTGACGAGCAGCCCGAAGCGGAGCGTCAATATCACGGACCTAAGCGTCCGTGATGACTGCGAGTCGAACCCCGAGATGGTAATTTTGTCTCAAGCAAGATGCTGAACATTCATACATATTTCCTTCAGCACTCTCATGTTGAAAAGATTGACGGAGGATCCGTTGTCGATAATGATTTTCCCTATCTTGACGTCGTGGCAATACATGGTGACACAGAGCGGTCGATTATGCTCGCATGTACCTGTAGAGTGTTTTTCGTCATCCCATTGAGATGGGAAATACGCGCCGCTTGTCAGGCGTATACAAATTCCCACTGCCTAGGGTAGGCTGAAGTTTATTGATTATGGGGATCCGAATCTCCGACAACCGCGGACTAAGCTGCCGTTAATTATCCCTCGCCTTTGGAGCGAAGGAACCTCCGATTGACGGGTCAATTAGTCATGCGAACTCAGTGTGCAGTGTGCGTGTGTTGTGTTTTGGAAGGGTTTTAGATAAAAAACTTCCTAACGGGGGACATGTTTTGGATGTGGATTGTATGGGAAATGAGGGGTGAGGAGCGTCTTAAAGACGCGTGCATGGCACGTGCGCGCTGGGCACCTGTAGGTCACATGCCTGACGTGTGGGCGCTTGGCGCCCGCGGGTCACGTGCCAGGCGCTCGCGGGTCACGTACCGTGTACACGGCCGCTGGGCGCCAGCGGGTCACGTGCTCGGCACGCGGCCGTTGGGCTTCAGCGGGTCACGTGCGCGGCATGCGGCCACTGGGCACTGAGTGCCCGCGGATCCCGTGAGGCGCACGTGGGTGCTAAGCACCCGTGGGTCACGTGCCCTATACGTGACCGCTGGGCGCCCGTGGGTCACGTGCGCGGAACGCGACCTCTGGGCGCCCGCGGGTCACGTGCGCGGTACGCGACTGCTGGAAACACCAGCGGAAAAGGGGCTTAGCCCCTGGGCTTGGAGTTGAACTCCTAACAGGGATTATGTATAGATTTGGAGTTTAACTCCTAAAAAGGGTTTTGTTTATGGAGTTAAACTCCAACAGATCTTGGATGGAGTTAAACTCCTAGAAATTTTTGAAGATGATCAGAGGGGACCCCTTTCTTCTCCTCTTTAGCCCTGAATCTTCTTTTGAGCCTTGGATCTTCCTGAAATAAGATTTTTGGAGATGGGTCTCTTTCTTACTCCTCTCTGTTGGCTGGATCTTGGAGGAAAAGGGGGCGAGACTTAAAAATCTCCCCTTTTAGAGATTTGATGGGAGATCTGAGTTCTCCTTTAAGGGTTTTATGGTGAAAAACTGTTTCTTTTTGGAAAAAGAAGAGTTAAACTCTTGATTTAATTCAAAAAAGGGGGAAGAAGGTTTGGAACCTTGAGAAAGGAAAAGGAGGCACAGAAACCCTAGCTTTTGAGGGGAATGAATAAAATGTTTTCATTTCATCATCATGTTGCCTTATATAGGCTTGCAAATTTACACATAGCCCCTTAGTCTTTACAAAATGGCATTTTGTCCATCCCATGCTTCATGTGGTATTTCTTTTTGCACATGAGCCATGGGCTTTACAAAATTTTGGCTTTATACCCATTTTCCTTACATTTATTCATAGAAATTACATCAAAATTATTTATTACATAATTCTCATTTTGGGCATGGGGGGAGGCTTGAAACTGATTAGGCTCTTGCAGGACTTTGATCAAGAAGTCTTGTGCCTCTTTCGATAGGAGGAGAGCATCTAATATACTCAGTTGTGAGGGTATTTTCCTCAGCTGCACAAGGACATTATAACCCGCTTTAGTTTTCTTAAACGAGTCCTTTACGGCGAGCTCTTTAGCCGCCTCTTCATCAAGTGCGATCTCGTCGGGAATTTTCCCCTTCCCTTTATCCTTTTTATTCGAACCCTTGTTTACGGGACCAAGGTTCTTTTTAGGCAGCGTACGGTTACGCTGCTGGATGTTCTCACAATCCTTCCCGTCTTCTTCTTTTTCCAAGGGGGAGTTTTCAAAGAGAGGGTTGAAAGGTATTTTATCCTCGGAATCACTCTTGAACGTGAGAACTCGAGGTTTTCCCCTTTCTGAACTGGTACCAACCATATGCCAGTTGCCAGTTGTTTCACCGTTCCCATCTTGACGAGCGCGAGCTTCACGCTTCTCCTTCTTGAAGTGTTTTTTGTGGGCAATATTGAGAGGAACTAAATTCCTGTGAGTTTGAGAGAATCAAATTCTCAATTAGGGTTAAACCCTAGTTCTGTCCATCTTGAAGGAATTAAATTCCTATAATTTTTGGAGAATTTAATTCTCACATAGGGTTAAACCCTAATTTCATATCTTGGAGGAATTAAATTCCTATAGCTTTGTGAGAATTAAATTCTCTGAACTCAATTCCCCCTCTAAGGTTTAGATCTGCATGGCAGGATCTCAACCCGATAAGAATTAAATTCTCAACTTATGGGGAGATGTGCGCTTTGCAGATCTTCAACTAGAGAAAGAACTAAGTTCTTTCATAAAAGAGTTAAACTCTTAGATTGAGAATTAAATTCTCTTTTTCGAAGTTTTGATCCCCTTTCTTTTCTTACCTAGGGTTTTTCTTTTGTAGAGAATTAAATTCTCCTCTCTTTTCTCTCTGAAATTTCAAGATTCAGAAACTCTATATCTCCAAAACTCTCTCTATCTCTCTCCCTTCTTTTGGCTCCTATTTATAGGAGAAGGAAAAGAATCAATCTGTTTGGTAAATCTTTCATTGAAAGATTTGATTTGTTTTCATCATTAATTCGGGCCTTTAGATTATTAGGTGAATTTTATTCACCGTTGGATTTTAAATCCAAAGATATTCCTTTTGTTATTTCGGGGAGATTTAGGAGAAATCTTTCCTTGTCCAAGATTTTTCCATAAATTGGTGATATTTAATCACCCTGGGATTCTTAATCCAGCGGTTCTCCATAATTCTTCTCCATTTTGGAAAGATTTAAATGATCTTTTTCAGAATTTAATTCTGTTGAACAGTAAGGCTTTTAAAGCCAGTCACGTGTGGCCACGTGACCTTTGGTCACGTGTGAGCACGTGACCCCCGGTCACGTGTGAGCACATGACCCCCTGAATGGACTCCTCTTCTGCGCTCTGTTCTTTGCCGCTGCTTTAACCATCACGTGCCAACACGTGACCACTGGTCACGTGTGAGCACGTGATGCCTCTTCTGAAGCTTTTTCCTGATTTTTAATCAGGGAACAAATGCCCCCACAGCGTTGCTCTCACGTGTCTGCACGTGAGTGCAACGCTATCACTTTTGTGACCGTTGGATCTGCCTTGGGAGTAGGGTAGATGAAACGTTTTCCATCCCATCTTATAAATGCCAATGTCTTTTCAGAAGCACCTCCACTTTGCTCATCTTCCTCCTTTGAGAACTTTCTTCTTTTGAGAATTTAATTCTCCTTTCCCAGAGCTTAGTTCTCTGCTTCAAACATTTTCCAGAGTTTAACTCTGTTGAAGGATTCCCTTTTCCTCAGGTAATTCTCTTGAACGAATGAAGAACTTCCACAGAAACCTTCATTGGATTTTAAATCCAGACCAGGGGCTTTTCCTTTAATCAAGAATCCATATTTTTTGAAACTCTCTAAGAAACAGAGAATCATTTAATCTTCCAACCATAGATCTTTTAGAGTTTCTTTAACCTTTAGGGAGATGATGGGATCGGTTGCCTTTTCTATGGAATTTAATTCCATCCAAAAAAAACTTTGGTTCTGAAGGGTGTCTCTGGGAAGGAATTTAATTCCTACGAAGAACTAAGTTCTTCCCATAGGGACTCCTTAGGGTTTTCTTGCCCTGAGTTGTTTTTCTCCCATCCGAGTTTACAATGTTGCTCTCTGAGAATTTAATTCCCTTGATTCTGTTTGATTTGTCACAGAGTCCAAGATGTATTTCTTCTTAGAAGAATGTGTAGGGTCATTTGAAATCCATTGTCTATTTAATGAGAATCTTCCCTTTGTCTCATTATAATTGCTTTGCTTTATCATTAGCCAGCCGCCATCTTGATTTTGTGGGACCCATATGTTTTGTAACCAATGGTCCCATAAAATGAGTCTTCTGTCACTGTCTTTTTCCTTGTATATATATCTATAATCATTGTTGGTTTTGCCTTAACAGTTTCCCCTTATTTTATTACAGGTGCAATGACGTCTGTTCCGTATTTCCCTTTCGCTCGCTCGGAGGCCGCCTTTCCTCAATCACCATCTGATGAGGAAGTGATGGCGATGATCAAGGCCCATGACCCGACCTGCACCAACTTGCTTTTGTGGGGGACCTGGTACGGTCATATTATCCGGGGATGTCGAAGCTTCCTTTGTGAAGTACCAACGGAGCCCACCTTTCCGTTTCTGCCAACGGACCCACCAAGGACAGTCTTTGCTGTGGAGATGCCGAATTGGACTCCGATGGGGCGGCTCGAGCCTTCGACGACTGGTATCCCGAACCATCCGATCCCAGCTATAGATATTCTGGGACGATGTATTTGTCAGGGTGTTGTCAGGGTGAGGCCCAACCATGGGGACAAATCTACAAGATAGGGCTCACCCCTTGACACCCTACGGGCTACCGCCTCTAGGCTCGTTACATCCTGTCCGCCCATCGCGCGCTGCTGCAGAAGGTCGGGCTTTACCAGGCGATGTATGCGTCGCTCTTCCACTACTAATCCCCGCATGTCTGGTGGGTTAAGGCGTTCTTGAACCAGTGGAATCTCCCCATCAACACTTTTCTTTTAGGGGACCGCGAGATTGCAATCTCTCTGGAAGAATTTCGTGAGATCTCGGGGCTGCCAATCAGGGGTACACTGTATGAGGAGCTGTTGCCTCCTAATGAGTATGTTTTTGAGCCCGAGCCCACAATTACCGACGGCTTGTCTAGTGAGAACACCGTTCGCCACAAGCGTTCAAGTTTGATCAAGGCGCTGGGTATTTTTGACCGGCCGTTCACGGAATCTGAGGAGCAGGGAGTTACTTTTAAGAGCTTCATTGCCTGCTTACTCCGCGAGGATGTCCTGTCGAAGACGGCTTCGAAGTTCGCAAACATCAAAGACCCCTTTGGGTTTGGTCCGAAGAAGCTGCCGACCAAGGAATCGGATTTACCGCAGTACTACATTCCTATTTTGTCGACGGTGTCTTTCGAATCTATCACAGCTCCTGGCATGGATGAAAAGACATTCTTCGTGGGCTTTGTCAGTGTCTGGCTTAGCTGGTTCGTCATTCCCATGCATCGCCGCTTCATGAGAGTCTCGGTTATCTATCTGGCTCATCGCATCGCTGAGGGAACACGGCTGGCCATTGGTATCCCGGCGTTGGCACATCTATATCACGGGTTAGGCGTTGCGGCTAATACCTCGACTCCTGGCGTGAATGTAGTAAACTTTTCCCTGCATTACTTCACGTCTTGGCTCGAAATGTATGTGCTGGGGGCTTTTGCTATGCATCAGAGGCCCGCTTTTTATGACGCCTACACCTTCCCGCGACTTATGCGATTGGTGGATGCTTCTCCCTCTGACCCAACTCAGTTTGGGGCCATTCGGACGTTGATTGCCCCTTACGCTACTGCTGACGGATTGGTATTTACCGATCGGGTTCTATCTTCTCCTTCAGGTCCCGCTTCGCAACTCTGAGACCAGTCAAAGGACAATGTGCCTTCTTTAAGGCCCTGGGAGGTCGCGCACTTGTATGCCATCAGGCCAGGCTATCTGGTATTTCGCCAGGATAATGCGGCCCTTTTCATGCGGTACAACCCGCATCGCTTCGCCTGGCAGCTTGGATATGACCAGGGCGTCCCTTTCGAGGCTTTCATAGTTGCGCCGGTCCCTTCACTTGAAGCCGTTCGTGATGCAGCTCACCATTTCGTGAGGTTGAACACCGGCTCCCATTTCATGATCCCTGAAGCTGACCATCTTCCCCGGTGCGTGGGGTTGTTTACGGGTTGGTACCTTCATCAGGTCAACCCGATTATTGTTGAGGAGAGAAGGGTACTCTTTGGCCATGGTGCTCCTACTCAGGTTTCGGCCACAGGAGCTACGCTGCGACCGCGCTCCCCGGTCCTTTTTCCTCTGAGGGATACCGGTGTTGCGCTTATTCCGGGAGAGTCGGGGGTAGACCTCACTCCCACAGTTGGTATGCCATTGAGCACCCGGTCGTGAGCTAATCGGGCTCCGGTAGCAGCACCACCACCCGCGGCGTCGACAATGGCGGTGTCGTCCTCGATAGCACCACCAAACGAGGGTGTTGAAGGTGAGGTGGGTCGGCGTCGTGCCAAGGCTCCACGGGAAAAGAAGCGAGCGTCCTCTGGCATTAGTTCCCGGCCAAAGAAGAGGAAGAAAACGGTCGCCCGTCTGCTCGATCTTTCAGAAGGATCCGAACTTGTCGTTCAAGACGAACCCATATCCATGATATCGCCGGACGATGGTCTTCTTTTCCGAGGTTTATCTGCCGAGGAAGCCACACAATTGGCTGAGGTTATAAGACGCTCGCAGCTTGAAGCTGAGAAGGTAAGGATCCCGAAGAGGCCTTATCCTGTCGTCATCTTCTATGAAGATCCTTCGTGGATACGGCGGCGGTTCTTTGGCCCTTTGGAGGAGTGGGGAGAAAGGGCCCTTAAGCAGGCTGCTTCGGAGGATGCCGCGGACGCGCTCTCCTTGTGGACGGGCAGCCACGAGTCCACTCTTAAACCCCGGCGAGCACACCTCCTTGAGAAGGAGCATCGGCTTGAAGAAGCCATATTGAAGGCTTCCCTACGCATTGGTATGTTTCTATATTTCTTTGCGGTACTTCATGTTGCCTGCACTCATATACATGTATTCTTATTCTTGTGTGAATTGTGCAGAGACTTCAGCGATGGGGGAGGTTCCTACGGGCTTGTTGAAGATAGAGCCTGTTGATGTTCCCAATGAAACATTGCTCGATGTGGAGGGGGTTGACGATGCTGCTCCTCTCATAATAGAACCTCCGGTGGCGGTTCTTGATTCCGGAGCACTCGTTCCTTTGGGAGAGGCTCCCTTGGTGGTCGCCGCCTCAACGACTCTTCCTGAAGGCGACCCAGAGGCTGGGATGGAGGTAGTCGGGACCACCCTCCTTTTGTTGGAGCCCGAGGTCACGGCGGAGGCCGTTGAAGCTGCTATTCCCCCAGCTCAGAATGGGAGAAGTGTCAAAGGTAACCTTCCACATTTTAAGCTAGTAATCTTTCTGTTACCTGAACTCTTTTGTCTTTTCAGAATTGCGCGGACTGGCGGCCTCTATTGCCAATCTGTCTCCCCGGCAATCCTTTCAGCGTCTGCTGGAGATAGCCGCTCCGCAGGCGATATCTCCTCAACGCATCGTCCTCTCGTCTGGGCAAGGTTAGTTTCGTTCACCATCTTTTCATATCATTGTTATTATTTTGCGGAATGACATTGACGTCCTTTACAGTTCTGGAGGCCGATGACGAGGTTGAAATTCTCCAGGGGCCAGGGGAGCCTTCAGCTCCTTCTTGCATGACTGTGGGTAAGTGACGTCTCAATATGGTCCCACCTGTTCCTTTGCTTAAGAGTTTCACTGATCTTTTATAAATCTGAACAGCCTTGCCAGTTCTCACAATGCTGGAGTCGCGCATCGCCATGCCGCCCAGTCCTTATGCTTTGCGAGCCTCAGACCGTCTGGCGAAATTAAGCCCTGACTCCTTATCATCCCTGATCGAGGAGTTTTGTGCGGGCAGTGTAATCACAGCCGAAGCGTTTGCTGGCGAAGCTAACGGTTCTCTTCCCTTTCTTGCTGTCTATCATAGTGAGGCTGTGGTGCAAGTCTGGGTTGAGTTTTGCCGTCAGGTGGAGGATTGTCTGCACGTGCTTGAGTGTACCCGCCTTTCCTCGAAGGCTGTAGCTACGAAAGCGGGCTTGCAAGGTTTGATTGAGCGGTGCGCGGCGAACATGGTGTCGTGCGAGAAGAGGCTCGGCCGCAAATTCTCGGAGAGGGAGCTGGCTTCTAACGCGCTGAACGAGCTTCAAGCCAATCTTACCGCCAAGGCCAACAAAGCGTACGAACTCTGGCGAGTGCTTCAAGAGGCCATCAAGGAGGTAGTGGCCATCGATAAGGCCGCCGAGTTTACTCGCGAAAGAGTTGAGGCCCATAAGCTACCGAGAAGGAGCTCGAAGATCGGCTTGCCTCATATCAGGCCGAGCAGGCTCGAGCAGAGGCCCGTCTTCTGGCGATATTGAATCACGAAGGCGTAGCCCAGCGAAAGAAGGATGAGCTGGCCAAGCTGCTAAATCGCCCGCCGGCCTGAAGACTTATATATCCCTTTTCTTCTTCTTTTGTACATACTCCTGAATGAAAGTATATATTTTTTGTTCTTTTCATGAATTGTACTTTGTATCCATTTTGGTTTATGAATAAAAGACATATTTTCCTTCTCGATGGCATGTCCCTTTTTATTGAATGTATTCTGCGGATAATCTGTCTTGATCTCCTTGCATGGCAACGATGGCTTAGGATTCAGGGTTAAGATCTGCCTCCTAAGACTTTTCAACTTTATGAGCCGTGAGGGTCTCATAAAGAGTTTTTCTCCCTATAGGTCGAGAGGATCCCATAGGTGTAATTTCTCCTTGAGAATCGTGAGGATTCCTAAGCGTGTTTTCCCTTGAAAGTCGTAAGGATCTACCAAGAGAATTTGCTTCCTTACGGGTCGTGAGGACCCACAAGTGCTGGGTGCAGTTGCCCTTATCCGTATTTTGCGGGGTCAGGGGTTGCTCTGGATGTTTTCTGGGGTACCGTAGTTTAAAGACATCGCGGTCAAGGTTAAGGACATCATAGTCCGTGGGTTTAAGGACTCCACTGTCCGTTGCTAGTTTTAAGACATCACGGTCGAGGTTAAGGACATCGTAGTCCGTGGATTTAAGGACTCCACAGTCCAACGTTAGTTTTAAGACATCACAGTCAAGGTTAAGGACATCATAGTCCGTGGATTTTAAGGACTCCACAGTCCGATGTTAGTTTTAATACATCACGGTCAAGATTAAGGACATCATAGTCTATGGATTTAAGGACTCCACAGTCCACGAAATGTGTGGTTACTGGGAACCGTCACCTCTTTGAAGACGTTGAGGAATTATAATGACAAATGTCAAAGGAGTGAAGAGATGTACCCTTGAACCAAGGTAAAACCAGTCTAGAATCATTATGGTTGATCGTTAGTTTTAAGACATTACGGTCGAGGTTAAGGACATCATAGTCATGGATTTTAAGGACTCCACAGTCCGATGTTTGCTCTGGATACTTCACACGGGTTCACTGCCGTGCTCTGCGAGGACCAGGCTCTGCTCTGGACGTTTTCTGCGGAGTTAAAGAGTGACGTTATCCGCGTTCCACGTGACTAGGAATTTTGCTCTGGGTGCTTCCCACGGGTTCACTGCCGTGTTCGGCGAGGACCAGGCTCCGCTCTGGATGCTTCACACGGGTTCACTGCCGTGCTCTGCGAGGACCAGGATCCGCTCTGGACGTTTTCCGCGGGGTCAAAGAGTGACGTTATCCGCATTCCACGTGAGCAGGAATTTTGCTCTAGGTGCTTCCCAAGGGTTCGCTGCCGTGTTCGGCAAGGACTAGGCTCCGCTCGGGACGTTTTCCACGGGGTCAAAGAGTGACGTTATCCGCGTTCCATGTGACCAGGAATTTTTCTCTGGATGCTTCCCACGGGTTCACTGCCGTGTTCGGCGAGGACCAGGCTCCGCTCTGGACGTTTTCTATGGGGTCAGAAGTGACGTTATCTGTGTTCCACGTGACCAGGAATTTTGCTCTGGATGCTTCCCACGGGTTCACCGCCGTGTTCGGCGAGGACCAGTCTCCGCTCTGGATGCTTCACATGGGTTCACTGTCGTGCTCTGCGAGGACCAGGATCCGCTCTGGACGTTTTCCACGGGGTCAAAGGGTGACGTTATCCGCGTTCCACGTGACCAGGAATTTTGCTCTAGGTGCTTCCCACGGGTTCACTATCGTGTTCGGCGAGGACTAGGCTCCGCTCTGGACGTTTTTCACGGGGTCAGAAGTGACGTTATCCGCGTTCCACGTGACTAGGAATTTTGCTCCGGATGCTTCCCACGGGTTCACTGCCGTGTTCGGCGAAGACGAGGCTCCGCTCTGGATACTTCACACGGGTTCACTGCCGTGCTCTGCGAGGACCAGGATCCGCTCTGGACGTTTTCCATGGGGTCAAAGAGTGACGTTATCCGCGTTCCACGTGACCAGGAATTTTGCTTTGGATGCTTCCCACGGGTTCACTGCCGTGTTCGGCGAGGACCAGGCTCCGCTCTGGACGTTTTCCACGGGGTCAGAGAGTGACGTTATCCGTGTTCCACATGACCAGGAATTTTGCTGATTGTATCCGCATTTCACGGAGTTGGGATTTGACTCTCGGTCATCTGTACACCGTCGAGTCATGGAACTGGGAATTTCCACTGTTCCTCTTTGCTTGATATTGTGTCTACTGCAATGAGACGAACGTCGAGATGATCTCTAGGCTATCTGTGACTCATCGAGATTTGGCTTCTTCTTCTGATGAAACCTGAGAGAGGAGGAGTGTGATTCCTTCTTTGTTTGTGCCCCTGGATTGTATACAGGGATTGATGTAATATCACCTGTAGGGCATAAATTTCATTTTTTGTTTTATTTCTTTTTCCGCGATGCTCTATCATTTCAGCTTTTATATCGCGAAGGTCGCGATTGCCCCATCATTTCGGCTATTTTTCGCGGTGCCCAATCATTTCGGCTATTTATTTTATTTTTACTCACTGCTTTTTATTGTGAGTTACCCAATCATTTCGGCTATTTTTTATGCATACATTTTTACTTGCTGCTTTTTATTGCAAGTTGCCCCATCATTTCGGCTATTTCATATGCATTTTTAGCTCGCTGATTTTTTATCGCGAGTGTAGAACTTGGAATCTGGTGCCAATCTCAGCATCAGCATCACTACAACTGGAATATGGCCAGGAGCGAATCATCATTTGCCATGAAAGGACTCGGAATTTGATACCGTTTTAGGCATCAGCATCGCTACAACTGGGATATTGCCAGGAGCGAATCATCATTTGCCTCTGTCGATGTCGAACAAAGATGGCTTAGTAAACAGGGTTATGATTCTGTCGACTAAGGCTTTTGACTTCGTGAGCCGTAAGGGTCTCACAAAGGTATTTCTGCCTACAAGTCGTGAGGATCTCGTAGGTGTTTTTTTCTTCTTGGGAATCGTGAGGATTCCTAAGTGCGTGTTCCCCTGTAAGTCGTAAGGATCTTACAAAAGGGTTTTCTCCTTATAAGTCGAGAGGACTCGCAAGGGTCGTTCACCGTGCGAACATATCCCCAGTCACAGATGGGACTCGGTTAGGGAAATGTTTATTCGCGCCCGTGGATTGTATACAAGGGTCAGTATGAGCCGCTTGTAGGACGATATCGAAGGTTGTGTAGGGGTTGCTTAAGAACAGGTTCAGGTCTCTATAACTTAAGACTTTCAAATCTTATGAGCCGTGAGGGTATCATAAGAGAGTTCTCCTTACGAGTCGTGAGGATCTCGCAAGTGTAATTTATCCTTAGTAATCGAGAGGATTCCTAAGTGTGTTTCTCCTTTGTGAGTCGTAAGGATCTCACGCAGGTGGTTTCTCCTTACAAGGTCGAGAGGACCCAGTAAGCGTCTTTTAACGAGGTTGCGCCCTTTCGGGTTTTCACAAACACTCGCCGGTAGCCCTGCTGTTTTTACTCACGGAGCCCTTTCGGGTTTTCATCTGTGCCCATTTTGCTTATGGACATACCGTCTTACCTTTTTTTATTCTTTTTATTTTTCTAACGAGGTTGCGCCCTTTCATATTTTCACAAACACTCGTCGGTAGCCCTGCTATTTTTACTCACGGAGCCCTTTCGGGTTTTCATCCGTGCCCATTTTGCTTATGGACATACCGTTTTTATTTTTTATTTTTTTATTCCCTTTTTTGTATCGGTTTCGGGATGCCGCAATCCATCGTAGTTTATCGACATCTCGGTCAACAACAGTTTTAGGACATAGTGGTCCATCGTTAGTTTAAGGACGTTTCGGTCCGTTGTTAGTTTAAGGACATTTCGGTCCGTTGTTAGTTTAAGGACATTTCGGTCCGTTGTTAGTTTAGAGATGTTTCGGTCCGCTGTTGCAGAAGGCCGGTCACTACTTATAGAGTTCGGGCTTAGGAAGATAGCGAGCGGACATAGTCGTCGTCATCTATCATTGACCTAGGCTGTAACTCATTAAGCGTAGTATTTCTTTAAGAAGCGACCGTTAATTGGCCTGAAAGGCCTTTCACCGTGCATATCCATGAGTAGATAGGCTCTACCCTGGTAGACCTTGTCTATGATGTACAGGCCTTCATAGTTCGGCTCGAATTTTTCCCGCTTTACGCGATTGGGGATCATAGGTCTTTTAACCACTAGCACGAGTTCGCCTTGGCGGAATGTCCTCAGCCTGGTCAATCTTTCATATGAGCGCGTCATCTTTACTTTATAAGCCTCCAGATTTTGTTGCGTTATGAGACGGGTTTCATCAAGGGCATCAAGCTCTTCAAGCCGAAGGTGAGCATTTTCTTCGTCCGTCAGCTCGTAGTGGATTGCCACTCGTAGAGAGGGTAACTCTATCTCGAGGGGGTGTTCCCCTCCGAATGGCGGCGCGACGTAGAGACGTCTTGCCTGAGATTCATGGCAGATGCTAATTGGTGCTATCCGTCCACCTCTCCGAAGATGCCAAGTTGATTTATGGCACCGTGTATCGGAGGTTTGGACGGATGCGGCCGATGTAGCAGACTTCGTCAGATTCCCCCTCGTCTGAGGGGTTTTTGATTGTGGGGACGCTCTTCCCTGCAGGCGCAAGCCCCTGCAGTTAATTACGCTACCGCATCGCGGTAACAACTTTCTCCTTCTCCAGAATTTCACTTCGTGTCGTGGGTGTTTGTTTTGTTTGTGGTTGCCCGTGGATTGTATACGGAGACTAATTTATGTCGTCGCCCGTAGGACGTGGATTAGTCCAAATCCGTATTTTCTTAGATTTGGGTTTGGGATTTTGGTTTAAGGATACGTTAGCCATATTTGAGACTAAGATCAACTCAAACGCTTGTTAAGGATACGTTAGTCTAATTTGAGACTAAGATCAACTTAACAGGATCGTTTAGATCCGACAAAAGAGCATTTGGGCTCTATTGTTCCAGTTTAGGGACATAGTGGTCCATTGCCAGTTTAGGGACATGGTGGTCCATCTCCAGTTTAGGGACATGGTGGTCCAACATTCCCATTTTGGGGACGAATATTGGTTTAAGGACGCATTAGTCCATGAGTTTAAGGACCCCACAGTCCGTACTACCAGTTTAGGGACATGGTTGTCCAACATTCCCATTTTGGGGACGAATATTGGTTTAAGGACGCATCAGTCCATGAGTTTAAGGACCCCACAGTCCGTATTAATATGTGGTTGTCGGGACCCGTCACCTCTCTGACGACGTTGAAGGATTACAATGACAAATATCAGAGGAGTTCGGAGATGTACCCTTGAACGGGATGTAAATTGATTTGAGAGAGCAGTTGTGCTCAGTTCAATTTAATTTGTGGACTTACGGCCAGAATTGGGTTAAGTCCATTTGAAAATGTTTAACATTTTATTTGTGTTTGGCCTGTCAGGCCTTTATTTGGGCTCTGCCCTTTTTAATAATGCACTGCATTTTTTTATTTGGTCTGATAGACCTTTTAATTGGGCTCTGCCCTTTTAATAATGCACTGCATTAAATGTTCTGACAATGCCCCACGTGGCTTGTCAGGCGCTTTGCGCCAATTGAGGAGCGCAAGGCGCAAATTCATGTAGAGGTGACACGTGTCACGCGCTAGTGAGCGCAAGTCTGTTAGCGCAGTGCGCTGCTGACACGTGGCGCGCTCTGGTGACTTGCGCCAAACCAAGAGAGCAGTGCTCTGTTTTTAGAAGCGCAAGGCGCAGTTGTTCTGTGATTGACACGTGACGCTCTCTGGTGGCTTGCGCCAATCCAAGGAGCACAACAGTGCAAATTTCAAAAGTGCAAGCCACTGTTTAATATCTTGATCAAATTTAGATCAAAGAAAACAAGTTTTTCTTTTTCCAGAGAGGTTCTACCTCAAATTTCAAGAACCAGTAGTTCATCAAAAGGCAATGCCTTTATATAGATCGAAAGATCTAATAAAGAAGTAAAATTATTTCTTTTTTATTATTATTTTTTATTAAAGATCTTGATCTTGTTCTTAGATCTTTGATCTTTTTTAGAAGAAATTCTTATTTTTCCTAAAGGTTTTACCTTTTTCTTTTCTTCGAGTTCTTCTCAAAGTTTTAGAGGAGTTATGTATCTCTATCTCTCTTCTTCTTCTTTTTTATTTTAGAAAGAAGGATCATTGGTCGTTGGGACCCACCACCTCTCCGACGACACTGAGAGATTACAGTGCCATATATCGAAGGTGTGGAAGGATGTACCCTTTGAACCATGTCTCACTCATCAGGGGGAAGAATAAGCTAGAGCTTAAGCTTCTCGCTGCTGAAAAAGGCTTCTTTGCGTTCGCGCACGTGCGTCGCACGTGTTGGGCGCTCACATGGAGCTTGCGCGTGTGGCGGGCACACGTGCGTTGCACGTTGCGCATATGCGCATTATGAGGAGAAGCAGGGCTTCTATATATGGAGAACTAAGCTCCTTTTAATATTATTAAATATTCTCATGTGGTGCGCACGTGCGTTGCATGTGGTGCGCGCGTGGCGGGCACACGTGCGTTGCACGTAGCGCACATGCGCATTATGAGAAGAAGCAGGGCTTCTATATATGGAGAACTAAGCTTCTTTTAATATTATTAAATGTTCTCATGTGTTGCGCACGTGCGTTGCACGTGGTGCGCGCGTGGCGGGCACACGTGCGTTGCACGTAGCGCACATGCGCATTATGAGGAGAAGCAGGGCTTCTATATATGGAGAACTAAGCTCCTTTTAATATTATTAAATTTTCTCATGTGGTGCGCACGTGCGTTGCTGATTAGAAGAGATTTTATCACCAAAAATATTTTACCGCAATCAGAAACAGCGTCGCTTTGCAGCTAGCCGGTGAATACGGGTCGGTCCACAGGGATGTGTAATTTTCCTAAGTGTTCTTACGAGCTAATTCCAATAGTTGTTTGGTCTTTTAATTAAATCTAAAAACTAAGTTGTACGATGATCAAGAAACTTGCTAGGATTAGGTCTAAGGTGAGTTTGATAAGATTAATATTCACTCCTCTTTCAATGCCCTCAATTAAATCTTTTTAGAATTTATAACAATTATTAGTAAAGGGGATTAGGATGATTGGGAAGAAATGAAGTTTCTTCCTCTAGATCCTTGTCCGTCCTTTCCTAATAATTGATCTAACCTTCATGGAAGTCATGCTTATCCGGTCCTTTATACTACGGTTTCACCGTTACCTCGTGGGTAGGGTGCCGTAGGGAGCGGATCATGCATGCGTGCATGAAGTTCTAGTTATTACAAATTATTGGGCTTGAAAGAGATGAGAGATATTCATCTCTCAATCCCTCCTTTATTCCTAACCCTAACAAGCGAGGAAATTACTCGCTCATTAAGGGAATTGTTAAAAACATCATTTTTATTGTATGTATTTTATTTGATCTAATAACTTAGTTACCTACTGCAGGTTAAAAGATTTTACACTAGATTACTAGGGCAAAGGAATGATTTATCTAAGGCAAGAATTAAATTAGAAATCTAGGGCAAAGAATGAATTATAAACTAGGGCAGAAAATAAAATGAACTTACAAGAAATGATGCTCTTCAATCTTCAAAGAATCTGAATTTTTATTTATTGAAAAGAGGCATACCTATTACAATATTTTGATTACATATTTATAAGGAAATAGGAAAACTAGGGTTAGAAATTCTCGCGCATGTGCTATTACAGATATACCCACGAAAAATCCCAACCTATGCACCGACGCACCGCCACCAACTTCCTGCACCGACGTGCGCACTGGACGGCCGCGGAACCGCGGCTTAGGTAGGGGTGGGGCCGCAGTTCCACGGCCCATTGGTGATATCATATGTCCAAACTTTGTGGGCTGCTTCTTGATGCTTTGGGCTTTCTATTTCTATAGTTCTTTTCTCCATTTGGATTCTGGGTTTTCTCCAGATCTTCAGTGAAACTTGTAGTGGTCTTTTAACTGTTTCTTTTGACATTTCGGACCATGTGTTGCCTTGTACAATTGTGAATTGTTCTTCGTCTAGGCTTGACTAGGATTCTTCTACTTATGTGTCAAAAGTCCCTCTTTTTGTATCATCTTTTGTCTTTTTCACTGTCTTCGCTCCAAGAACCTGTATCCTGTAATATGTAGCAGACATGCGTCAAAAGCACCTGTTTATTTATAAAACGCCTAAGAATGGGGAATATAAAATGCAATATTATGATATGAACAAATACCCCCAAACTTATCTTTTCCTCGTTCTCGAGCAAACTCATTATTTTATTCTCGATAAAACCTAACCGCACTTTCGCAGGGAAACGCGATTGCACTGAGCTCGTGCAACAAGCCGTTAAACCTTTAGGTGTCCCTAGTAGGAGGAGTGTTGTCTCCTGAGGGTTTTCAGCGGATACTACCTACAAAATCCTATCAATTAGGCCCACTGACTTTAATTCTCCAATTAGGTTTTATAACAAGGAATTCTATTATCATTGACTCATAAATTACCCACCCATATTCTTCACACTTCCTCATCATTTAACTTAAGATTATATATGTTCGATAGACTCATTCAGCTTTCAGCATTTCTTAAGTTTTCCTTCTAAGGTTCCATCTCCACTTGGGAATTTTTCTATCAACTCTACTAAAGATACAAGTTCTATTCTTCATTCCTTTCTCTTATCTCAACTCTAATCATATATCCCCACGTATGTGTATAAATCACCCCTACACTTGGAAATTCAAATCAAGCAATCATACTATTGTCCGTTGTCCAAAGCACTAATTAACTGGTGAATTCACATCCTTCATGCGACTGTTAATACTTCTTGAGGTACCAACAACCGATTAAATGATATGTTTGCACTTTAAAGCGTAATTCCTAGTCTTGCAACACCCAAGGCTTTTAGCAGTGACTCCCAAACCAGTTGGTCTAAGGCACTAGGTGATGAAGCACCCTAGCTAAATATTTTTTCTATTTTTGCAGCCTTAAGTAATCACAAAGACCAGTGTTCATTTTTTTTTTCTTTATTCACATTTTTTTTTATTTTCTTCGTACTAAAGACTTTAGACAAGAGCATTTCAAGGTCTCTTCTACTATTCCAAGTTTCAAGGTGCGTGATTGTGCAATTTGTAGGGTATACATTTTCAGAATATAGACTTAAGCTAGGAATTATTTTTCAAACTTATACTCTAATAAGAATATCAATATTTTTCCTTTATTTCAACTTAGCCCAAAAAGTGAACTCAAAATTTGCCTAGTTCTAGATAAACTACAAAGACATATACTTTCTGCCGTTAATCTTTAAAGAAGGCTATTTTTAGGGTTTTTAATTTACTAGGTCTAAGATCTAGTTGTTCCTAGCCAGTTAATCTATCTGTCAAACTCAAGTTAAATATGGTCAAAATTGAATATAATAATTTTTATAATTTTTGAAATTTTCAATTTTTTATGGGTTTTCAAAATAAGTATGCAAATGAAAAAATATACATATGAATGCGAAGGAAGAAGACGTACCGAGCATACCCCCAAACTTGAACTGGACAGTGTCCTCACTGTCATGCTGCACCAAGAGGGTCGATAATGTCGGCAATGTCCTGCTTATTAATATATTTACAAATGATACACACCCCCAAACTTATTTGAAACAAAGTTTTGGAAAATTGATTGGAAATTCGGGGGTGAAAGGGAGGAAAATCAATCAGTGTAAATCGGCTCCTGCAAAAACAGGAGCTCCTCCGAATGGTCCGCCGTGAAGAACGGTTTCAATCAATGTCCATTAACCTTGAATAAAGTACCGTCCTCAGAATTTTCAAGATCGACCGCACCATGCGGATAAACTGTGCGGACAACAAATGGTCATTTCCATCTAGAATGGAGCTTGCCTGGGTGATAATGTAACTGAGTGTCATAGAGTAAAACCTGTTGACCAGGTTCAAAAGTTTTTCGCAAAAGGTGTTTATCATGGAACACCTTAGTTTGGTTTTTGACAATTACGGCGTTATCATATGCCTCATCCCGCAGCTCTTCTAGTTCATTTAATTGCAGCTTTCGGTTGCTGCCCGCATCTCCTAAAGATAAATTCAGCTCTTTGATAGCCCAAAATGCCTTGTGCTCAATTTCAACCGGGAGGTGGCAAGCCTTCTCGTAAACAAGCCGGTATGAAGACATACCAAGATCGGTCTTGTATGCAGTACGGAAAGCCCATAGTGCATCGATCAGTTTAAGTGACCAATCCTTACGGTTTTTAGAAACCGTTTTCTCCAAGATTTGCTTTATTTGCCGATTTGAAACCTTGGCTTGCCCACATGTTTGGGGATGGTATGGCGTTGACAGCTTGTGGGTTATAGAATATTTGCGCATTAAGGACTCAAAAGTCCTATTGCAAAAGTGAGAACCATTGTCATTTATTATCGCTCGAGGGTGCCCAAATCGAGAAAAGATGTGTTCTTTAAGAAACCGAACGACGACCTTGTTGTCGTTCGTTCTGCTAGGCACTGCCTCGACCCATTTTGAGACGTAATCAACAGCCAACAGAATATAAACATTCCCAAAAGAATTAGGAAATGGTCCCATGAAGTCTATACCCCAAACATCAAAAACATCGACAACCAAAATTGGTTGGAGAGGCATTTCGTTTCTCCGCGATATCCAGCCCAAGTGTTGGCATCGGGAGCATGTCTTACAGTATTCATAGGCATCCTTGAAAAGTCGTGGCCAATAGAAACCACACTGCAAGATTTTTTCGGCTGTCTTCTTTGGGCCAAAGTGCCCACCACATGCTTGATCGTGGCAATAAGACAGCACACTCTTAAACTTATTTTCTAGTACACACCGACGAATGATTTGGTCAGAACAGTATTTAAAAAGATAAGGTTCATCCCAGTAAAAATGCTTTGCTTGGGATAAGAATCGAAGTTTATCCTGTTTCGACCAATCGTTAGGTATCAAGCCGGTGGCTAAGTAGTTTACTATATCAGCGAACCATGGTTCACAAGAAACGGTCAAGAGTTGCTCATCGGAAAAAGCATCAGTGATAGGAAGTTCAAGTGTGGGCGAAGAAGGAAGTCATGAAAGGTGATCGGCCACTACGTTTTCACATCCTTTTTTGTCCCTTATGACAAGGTCAAACTCTTGTAGCAGGAGGATCCAACGTATTAGCCTCAACTTAGCATCCTTCTTCGCAAAAAGGTGGCGAAGAGTTGAATGATCCGTATACACAATAACTGGAGAGCTGATTAAATAAGGCCGAAATTTTTCAAGTGCAAACACAACTGCTAAAAACTCTTTTTCTGTTGTTGTGTAGTTTAGTTGGGCCTCATTTAATGTACGGCTAGCGTAATAAATCACGTGCGGCATCTTGTTAATGTGCTGTCCCAGGACAGCACCAATGGCAAAATCTAATGCGTCGCACATAATTTCGAAAGGTTGTGTCCAGTCTGGAGATGAAAGAATGGGCGCAGAAATGAGAGAGTATTTCAAAGACTCGAATGCTTCCATGCAAGTTGAGTCGAAATCAAATGTTGTGTCCTTGGCTAATAAGAGAGTCAAGGGTCTAGCAATCTTGCCAAAATCCTTGATGAACCGTCTATAAAATCCGGCGTGGCCAAGGAAAGCTCGGATGTCTTTGACGCATTTAGGAGGAGGAAGATTAGAGATGACTTCAAGTTTGGCTCTATCAACCTCTATGCCGTTTTGCGAGATGACATGTCCTAAGAAAATGCCCTCTCGTACCATAAAATGGCACTTCTCCCAATTCAAAGTTAGGTTCTTATCCCTACAGCGGGTAAGAACAGCGTCAAAATGTCGTAAACACTCGTCGAAGGAGTCACCAAAAATGGAGAAATCATCCATAAAGATCTCCAAGAACTTTTCAACCATGTCTGAAAAGATCCCCATCATACACGGCTGAAATGTAGCGGGAGCATTGCATAACCCAAAGGGCATGCGACGATAAGCAAAAGTGCTAAAGGGACAAGTAAATGTGGTCTTGTCTTGATCCTCTTTGGCTATGGGGACTTGGTTATAACCGGAATAGCCATCTAAAAAGCAGTAGAACTCGTGCTCCGCCAATCGTTCGAGCATTTGGTCAATGAAAGGTAAAGGAAAGTGGTCCTTTCTTGTCACGGCATTGAGTTTTCTATAGTCGATACAAACTCGCCGCCCCATTTGGGTGCGAGTGGGAATTAACTCATTTGCCTCATTGGTAATGACCGTGATGCCCGATTTCTTTGGCACGACTTGAATGGGGCTAACCCATTGGCTATCCGAGATAGGGTAGATGATACCACTATCAAGACATTTAACGATCTCCTTCTTAACAGCCTCTTTCATAATGGGGTTGAGGCGTCTTTGTGGATCCCTTGCCGGCTTGGCATCATCCATCAAGTGCATATGATGTTCAACAATGAGGGGACTAATCCCCTTGATGTCCGCCATAGACCAGCCAAAAGCTTGCCGATTATTTTCTAAGACCATTAAAAGGGACTTCTCTTGCTCAAGAGCTAGAGAGGCCGATATGATAACGGGTAAGGTCTCATTATCACCTAGATAAGCATATTTTAGGTGCGATGGCAAAAGCTTTAGTTCAAGTTTAGGAGGTGAAATAATAGATGGTAACAATAGAGTAACTGTTTCAAACTCGAAGGATTCCATCAAAGGTTCAAATCGAGTGTATGCAACCAAGTCGGATAGTTCAACTAACTCATCCGAAAAAGCAAAAGACTCAAGCTCGGGTGGTGAGTCTTCAAATTCGTCTACAAAGGTGAAACACTTATAATCGTTGTCCGCAGTGAAAGCTGTGTCGGATTCTAGGAGGAATGCACTAGTGGCGTTAACACTGCTGTGATCGAACATGAAATTTTCGAACTCACAATCCTCCTCCGCGATCTCATTGATCGAGCAAACATCAAGTACGCTAGAATTAGGCTCGGCAGGCTGATTTCCAACTTAAAGATGTTGAGTTCAATTTTCATATTTCCAAAAGATAGATTCATTGAACCATTACGACAATTGATCACTGCATCAGAAGTCGCCAGGAATGGTCGACCAAGTATCACCGGAATTTGACTCCGGGGGTTAGCGATAGGTTGTGTATCCATAACAATAAAGTCTACGGGGAAAATGAAATCCCCAACTCTAATTAACACATCCTCCAACTCTCCCCTAGGATGGGTGATTAATCGGTCGGCCATTTGGAGAGTGCAGTGTATGGGCTTAAGCTCTCCAACGCCAAATTTCTCGTACACAGAATAAGGTAGCAAATTGACACTAGCACCAAGATCTAATCGTGCTCTATTGATGTTTTTGTCCCCAATTGTTATCGAAATAATAGGACAACCGGGGTCCTTTTGCTTTGGGGGTAAAGAGTTTACAATAGCATCACTAATAGCACTAGCCACAAAACCTTTCTTTGGTACTTGTGTCTTCCTCTTTTTGGTGCATAAGTCCTTTAAGATTTTTGCATATGAAGGAACTTGTTGGATTGCATCCAAAAGAGAGATATTTATGCTGACCTGTTTGAACAACTCTACAATCTTCTCCATCTGTGGAGTTGGTTTATTGGATCTCAACCGGTTTGGAAAAGGTACATTTGGATAGGTTGTTGAGTCCAATTTTTGCGGATCAGATTGTTGAGTTGGAACGGATCCCCGTGTAGATGTGTTCGTGTTGTAAGAAGTGGGTCCGTTCGAGCTAGAAGAAGTAGAGCCGTGTGAAGGATGAAGAATAGGCTCTAACAAAGAAGAAGGTGAAGAAGATGAAGAAGAAGAACCACCGGCAGGGGTGTCATGGTTAATACCCACATTGTTTTGCAACACCTTCCCGGATCTCAACGTGGTCACAGCATTTACGTTATGATTTTGCTGTTGATATGCAGCATGTGCGTGACCGGGATTGGGCAGTGGTTGAGATGGGAGCTTTTCTTTTTCTCGCTCGCTCAATGCTGCATTGAGTTGTGCAATTTGTGCCTCGATAGATTTGATGCTTTGATCGTGTGAGGTACTGTTTTGCACCAAGATTGAATAGAAGTCTCTAATCTTGCTGTAGATTGTGTAGATTGCTTTAGAAACGCATCTAGACTTCTTTCGAGCGAAGTAACCTTGTCATTATTAGGTTGAACAAAATTGTTTGGCGGGTAAGAGTTGTTAGGCACAAAATTGTTCACTTGATTAGGGTAAGGTTGCTGTTGAAATTGAGTTTGTGGAGGTGCTTGTTGTTGTTGTGGAGGAGGAGGCCTTTGAAAATTGTTATTTCCTTGGAATTGTTGATTTTGGTTCCAAGAGAAATTTGGGTGACTCCTCCACCTCGGATTGTATGTCGAAGAGTATGGATCGTTTCTCTGTCGTTGCTGGTAGGTAGCATTGACTTGATCATGTCCTTGAGTAGATGCATTGTAAGGACACTCTTCGGTGAGATGTGATGGATCCGTACAACAAGCACAAACAGTTCGTGGAGGCACAACAGGGGCGGGAGAAGACGATGAGATTTTGGTCTCAATCGCTTCTAGCTTTTTCGTAAGAGCGGCCATCTCGGCCTTCATAGCAATCGACATCTCTACTTGATGTATGCCTGCCCTAGATTGACCACTAAAAGAAGATGATATGGTCTTGGTGATCTCCCACTGAATTGTTTGTTCACTAAGATCCTCAAGAAACTGCCACGCTTCCTCACTAGATTTGGAGAGAAAGTGACCTTGACAGATGGTTTTTAGCAACTGCTTCGTTGCCGAGTTCAATCCCTCGTATAATATTTGGCAAAGTTGCCAACTTTCGATCCCATGATGAGGGCATTGAACGAGTAGGTCTTTAAATCTCTCAAAACACTTCCAAAATGGTTCGGAAGGAAGCTGTGAAAATTGTATAATCTCATTACGGATTCTAGCAGTTTTGTGATCAGGATAGAACTTTCTAAGAAAGGCTTTCACAAACTCATCCCAATTTCTAATGGAATGTGATGCTGTGCTGTATAGCCACTTCTCGGCTAGGTCACATAAGGTGAAAGGAATGACCCTTAGCCTTATAGCGTCATCACTTAATTGGGATGTTTTGATCATAGCGCAAACGTTTTGGAATTTATTGATAAAAATATAAGCATCTTCTGATTCCAAACCGTGAAATTTTGGCAGCATATTGATGAAATGTGGTTTTATTTCAAAATTGTCCCCATTTACCGGTGGGGGTGAAAGACAGGTAGGTAAAGAAGTGCAGACAGGGTAGAAGAGATCCTGGAGCGCAATTCGTGCGGGCGCTTCAACAGGCGGTTGATTCGGGTTATTCGCACCTAACGGAGGTGGAATCATTCCCGTCGGTAAGGTATCGTTGGGATTGTATCCCGACATGCCTTCAGAAGAAGAATTTGAAGGTGGAGGTAAGGAAGTGGACGGAATTTCGACTTCGGTGTCGAAAGGTATGTCGGTCGGTATTAACGAAACACGGACTAATCGGACGCTAGTGTCCCTAGTCCAAAGTGACATACACTAAAGGGTAGTGTAGTCAGAAAAAAAATGAAAGACAGAATGTGGTGGTAAGATAACGTCAATGAAAGGAAGTGGTGAAAGTGAGTTGCAAGATTTCTTTAGCGACAAGGTGCAAGTTTTGAAAAGGTTTTTCTTTTTCTTTTTTTATGTGAGATCTTTTTTTTGCAAAAAATTTTTGACAAGAGACTTGTGACACAAATACGATCAACCACACATGCACACTCAGGCCTAGATCAGGGTCACCTAGGTCAGCTAGACAGCTCCTAACTAGGGTTAGAAATAGGACCTCAAACCGCCTCTTCACCGCCAATTGCGGCCAGGTAAGTGCCAGGTAAGTGGGAGGCTCCCCGCTACAAGTAGCGGTTCTAATTAAGTAACCACTTGCCTTGACACACTTGCCTAGACACCGCAAAGTCAGTTAGGATAAACGGTCGATGCCTATGTCTAGTCCTTTGTCCTATTGAGCTCGAAGTCCTTAGGACTGAGTCTAGTATTTTTTAATTAAGAGTGGTCGATGCAAATGCTTTAAGTGCTTTCTGGGGTCCTGGGAAGGGTGATGAAATCCCCACCCAATCTGAGTTTGGTCAATAGCCCCTTAAAGTTCGATTAAATTATGCAAAACAGTAAATTCACTTGCAATTAATTTTTTTAAGCACGGCGCAAAGAAACCTGCAGAAAATCTGTTATTTAGAAGGGGAGAGAAAATTTTTAGCGCAAAGAAATCCTGCAGAAAATTTCGCAAAAGGATATATGGAGGTTGGCAGAGGGGAGAATGTGGAACAAACCGACAAAATTTGAGGAGCTGACGTGGCAATACTGCGGCGGAACCGCGGTTCTTGCCGCACAACGGCCGCGGAAACGCGGTCTGTAGGAGGGCTCTGTTCCCGAGAAAAACTCTGCCGCTCCTTTGTTCCAATCCTCCTCTGTTCGGATGTGCCAATTTCTGTTTCGCCCTCTGTAAATTTCCAGATCCGAGATTCTTCGCTGTTCCTGCAAGATTCAAACGATAAACCCTTCAAACAGACAAAAATTGATAAAATTTTTTGTACTTTTTCTATTTTCAGATTTTTATGGTTTATAAGATTTATATTAACCCGAAATTACAAAAATGAAATTTTACGCCATCCCCGGCAACGACGCCATTTGATTAGAAGAGATTTTATCACCAAAAATATTTTACCGCAATCAGAAACGACGTCGCTTTGCAGCTAGCCGGTGAATACGGGTCGGTCCACAGGGATGTGTAATTTTCCTAAGTGTTCTTACGAGCTAATTCCAATGGTTGTTTGGTCTTTTAATTGAATCTAAAAACTAAGTTGTACGATGATCAAGAAACTTGCTAGGATTAGGTCTAAGGTGAGTTTGATAAGATTAATATTCACTCCTCTTTCAATGCCCTCAACTAAATCTTTTTAGAAGTTATAACAATTATTAGTAAAGGGGATTAGGATGATTGGGAAGAAACAAAGTTTCTTCCTCTAGATCCTTGTCCGTCCTTTCTTAATAATTGATCTAACCTTCATGGAAATCATGCATGCCCGGTCCTTTATACTACGGTTTCACCGTTACCTCATGGGTAGGGTGCCGTAGGGAGCGGATCATGCATGCGTGCATGAAGTTCTAGTTATTACAAAGTATTGGGTTTGAAAGAGATGAGAGATATTCATCTCTCAATCCCTCCCTTATTCCTAACCCTAACAAGCGAGGAAATTACTCGCTCATTAAGGGAATTGTTAAAAACATCATTTTTATTGTATGTATTTTATTTGATCTAATAACTTAGTTACCTACTGCAGGTTAAAAGATTTTACACTAGATTACTAGGGCAAAGGAATGATTTATCTAAGGCAAGAATTAAATTAGAAAGCTAGGGCAAAGAATGAATTATAAACTAGGGCAGAAAATAAAATGAACTTACAAGAAATGATGCTCTTCAATCTTCAAAGAATCTGAATTTTTATTTATTGAAAAGAGGCATCCCTATTACAATATTTTGATTACATATTTATAATAAAATAGGAAAACTAGGGTTAGAAATTCTCGCGCATGTGCTATTACAGATATACCCACGAAAAATCCCAACCTACGCACCGACGCACCGCCACCAACTTCCAGCACCGACGTGCGCACTGGACGGCCGTGGAACCACGGCATGGGTAGGGGTGGGGCCGCGGTTCCGCGGCCCATTGGTGATATCATATGTCCAAACTTTGTGGGCTGCTTCTTGATGCTTTGGGCTTTCTATTTCTATAATTCTTTTCTCCATTTGGATTCTAGGTTTTCTCCAGATCTTCAGTGAAACTTGTAGGGGTCTTTTAACCATTTCCTTTGACATTTCGGACCATGCGTTGCCTTGTACAATTGTGAATTGTTCTTCGTCTAGGCTTGACTAGGATTCTTCTACTTGTGTGTCAAAAGTCCCTCTTTTTGTATCATCTTTTGTCTTTTTCACTGTCTTCGCTCCAAAAACCTGTATCCTGTAATATGTAGCAGACATGCGTCAAAAGCACCTGTTTATTTATAAAACGCCTAAGAATGGGGAATATAATATGCAATATTATGATATGAACAGTTGCACGTGGTGCGCGCGTGGCGGGCACACGTGCGTTACACGTAGCGCACATGCGCATTATGAGGAGAAGCAGGGCTTCTATATATGGAGAACTAAGCTCCTTTTAATATTATTAAATGTTCTCATGTGGTGCACACGTGCATTGCACGTGGTGCGCGCATGGCGGGCACACGTGCGTTGCACGTAGCGCACATGCGCATTATGAGGAGAAGCAGGCCTTCTATATATGGAGAACTAAGCACCTTTTAATATTATTAAATGTTCTCATGTGGTGTGCACGTGCGTTGCACGTGGTGCGCGCGTGGCGGGCACACGTGCGTTGCACGTAGCGCACATGCGCATTATGAGGAGAAGCAGGGCTTCTATATATGAAGAACTAAGCTCTTATGGAGAACTAAGCTCCTTTGAATATTGAATCCTTTGAGGATTGAACTCTATCCTTTCTAAGAGGTATCCCCTCTTATTTATATGGGAGTGGTAGAGAAGACATCTCTCCTTTTCCCGATGTGGGACTAAAAAATGCATTCCCCATGTAGTAGAGCATTACTTTAGATTACACGTGCATAACACATTTACTCATAACTTTTGATCTCAGATGAATTATGAGGCCTATAATATATCAAATCGAAGGATTTTTCGAGAAACTTTCGACACCATCAAAATTTAGCTGTTTATCATTCCGGAGTTTGTCAAAATACAGCTCGGAAAATACTGGTTCGCATCTTCTTCCTTATATCACATGTGCATAGACATTTGCTCATAACTTTTGATCCCGGATGAATTATGAGGCCCATAATATATCAAATCGAAGGTGTTTTCGAGATGCTTTCAATACCATCAGAATTTAGCTGTTTCTTATTATGGAGTTTGTCAAAATACAGCTCGAAATATACTGGTTCGCATCTTCTTCCTTAGATCACACGTGCATAGACATTTGCTCATAACTTTTGATCCCGGATGCATTATGAGGCGCATAATATATCAAATCGAAGGTTTTTTCGAGATGCTTTCATTACGATCAAAATTTAGCTATTTCTCATTCGGGAGTTTGTCAAAATACAGCCTGAAAAATACAGGTTCACATTTTTTTAAGCGTATCGCTGCCAGCCTTGGGCTCTTTTGTGCAGAAATTTTTGGCGGGAACAAATACCCCCTACTATTTTGCCCACGTAAGTATGTACGTGGGTGAAGTAGTGCAGAGTTATGCATGGCGTATGACCAGTTTCTTTATGTCTTACTCTGGCGTGAAGTAGTTTATACGCTCATGATTAAGTTCTCTATTTCAGTGGCATGTAGTTTTGGCAAGTGTGGCTCATAGATGGTCCATCTTAACCTCTTTGTAGGGCAGTGATGGCTTAGGAGACAGGGTTAGGATCTGCCACCTAAGACTTTTCAACTTTATGAGCCTTGAGGGTCTCATAAAGACTTTTCTCCTTACGAATCGAGAGGATCCCGCAGGTGTATTTTCTCCTTAAGGGTCGTGACGACTCCTAAGTGTGTTTTCTCTTGAAAGTCGTAAGGATCTCACAAGAGAATTTTTCCCGCTTACAAGTCGGGAGGACTTGTAAGTGGTTGTTTCCCTCTTTGTCGATGTTCGACTTCGGAGAGTGTGACCCGTGAATAGTATGCAAGAGTCCATCTTGGACTGACTTGCAGGGCTTTAGTGCTTAGGAAACAGGTTTTTTTTAATCCCCATTGCCTAAGGCTTTGCCTTACGAGTCGAGACGAATCGAGAAGTTCTCGCAAGGATGTCCTAACGTCACAGTTAACCTCTGCTCTTTACGACAAAGGTCCGTTAGGGTCTGTGGTACTAGGATTTTGTCCGTCGTACCGTCGCGTTGGCTGATATATTCCTCGATAGGCAATCTTGCTGTTCGAGCAGCCTTGCGACTGTCGTGTCTCTGATCGCTTCGGAGGCTGGACAAGACGTCTTCAAGCAATCCTCCTAGGCAGTTTGACCGTCGGAAGAGCAAGCATTAGGAATTTTGCCATGCTGCTTTTTACTTGAGGTTAGGCCCATTTTGGAGAGCCCCGATGAGTCATAACCGCTCCGCGCTGGTGTGGGACGATCTCCGATAGTCTTTCAGGTTTTATATGAGTTGTCGTCAAGACCCTGAAGCTAGGAATTTGGCCTTCGCTTCGTTTGCTGGCACTGCATCTGCTGTATCGAGATGAATGTCGCGGTTGTCTCTAGGTTGGATGTGAACCGTCGAGGTTTGGAACTAGGGATTTTGCTATGGCTCCGTTGTTTGATTGTCGCGTCTGAGTCCTGTTGGAGGAAGAATGTTGTGGTGACATCACGTCTGCTGTGTCGAGACGAATGTCCAGATGGTGACCATTCCACGCTGGTGTGGGATGATCTCCGATGGTCTTTCAGATTTTGTATGAGTTGCCTTCAAGACCCTGAAGCTAGGAATTTGGCCTTCGCTTCGTTTGCTTTGGCGCGTCTGAATCCTGTTGGAGGAAAGGCGCTGTAGTGACATCTCGTCTGCTGTATCGAGACGAACGTCGATCTCCGATAGTATTTCAGATTTTATATGAGTTACCGTCAAGACCCTGAAGCTAGGAATTTGGCCTTTGCTTCGTTTGCTTTGGCATGTCCGGATCCTATTGGAGGAAGAACGTTGTGGTGACATCTCGTCTATTGTATCGAAACGAACGTCGAGGTGATGACCACTCCATGTGGGATGATCTCCGATTGTCTTTCAGGTTTTATATGAGTTACCATCAAGACCCTGAAGCTAGGAATTTTTCCTTTGCTTCGTTTGGCGGCATTGCATCTGCTGTATCGAGACGAGTGTCGCAGTTGTCTCTAGGTTGTTGGTGAACCGTCGAGGTTTGGAACTAGGGATTTTACCGTGGCTCCGTTGTTTGATTGTCGCGTCTGAACCCTGCTGGAGGAACAACGCTGGGGTGACATCTCGTCTGCTGTATCGAGACGAACGTCGAGGTGGTGACCACTCCACGCTAGTGTGGGATGATCTCCGATGGTCTTTCAGGTTTTATATGAGTTGCCTTTAAGACCCTGAAGCTAGGAATTTGTCCTTCGCTTCGTTTGCTTTGGCGCGTCCGAATCTTGTTAGAGGAAGGGCGCTGTAGTGACATCTCGTCTGCTGTATCAAGACGAACGTCGAGGTGGTGACCGCTCCGCGCTGGTGTGGGATGATCTCCGATAGTCTTTCAGGTTTTATATGAGTTACTGTCAAGACCCTGAAGCTAAGAATTTGGCCTTTGCTTCGTTTGCTTTGGCGCGTCCGAATCCTGTTGGAGGAAGGGCGTTGTAGTGATATCTCGTTTGCTGTATCGAGACAAATGTCGAGGTTGTGACCGCTCCGCGCTGGTGTGGGATGATCTCCGATAGTCTTTCAGGTTTTATATGAGTTACCGTCAAGACCCTGAAGCTAGGAATTTGGCCTTTGCTTCGTTTGGCGGCATTGCATCTGCTGTATCGAGACGAGTGTCGCAGTTGTCTTTAGATTGTTGGTGAACCGTCGAGACTTGGCTCTCTTTCGGATGGAGCCTGGTGGGAAGGTATGGTTCCCTTTTTGTTTGTGCCCCTGGATTGTATACAGGGATTGATATGATCTCACCTGTAGGGAAAAAGTTTCATTCTTTCATCATTTTTTAATTCTTTCCGCGTTGCTCTATCATTTCAGCTTTTCATATCGCGAAAATCGCGGTTGCCCAATCATTTCGGCTATTTTTCGCGGTGCCCAATCATTTCGGCTATTTTTCTTTTTACTCGCTGCTTTTTATTGCGAGTTGCCCAATCATTTCGGCTATATTTGTATGCATACATTTTTACTTGTTGATTTTGTTGCAAGTTGCCCCATCATTTCGGCTATTTCATATGCATTTTTTTGGCTCGCCGATTTTTTTCTCGCGAGTAGGGGATTTGGGATCTGATACCAATCTTAGCATCAACATCGCTACGACTGGAATATTGCCAGGAGCGAATCATCATTTGCCGTAAAAGGACTTGGAATTTGATACCGTTTTTGGCATCAGCATCGCTACCACTGGGATATTACCAGGAGCGAATCATCATTTTCCTCTGTCGATGTCGAACAAAAGTGGCTTAGCAAACAGGGTTAGGATCCTGTCGACTAAGGCTTTTAACTTTATGAGCCGTAAGGGTCTCATAAAGGTATTTCTCCCTACAAGTCGTGAGGATCTCATAGGTGCGTTTTTCTCCTTGGGAGTCGTGAGGATTCCTAAGTGCATGGTCTCTTATAAGTCGTAAGGATCTTACAAGAGTTCTTTCTCCTTATAAGTCGAGAGGACTTACAAGGTCTGTTCACCGTGTAAACATATCCCTAGTCACGGATGGGGCTTTGTTAGGGAAATGTTTATTCGCGCCCGTGGATTGTATATAAGGGTCAATACTGAATCGCTTGTAGGGCAGTATTGGAGGTTGTGATTGCTTAAGAACAGGTTCAGATCCCTGTAGCTTAAGGCTTTTGAACCCTATGAGCCGTGAGGGTCTCAAAGGGGAATTCTCCTTACGAGTCGTGAGGATCTCGTAAGCGTAGTTTCTCCTTAAGAATCGTGAGGATTCCTAAGTGTATTACTCCTTTGTGAGTCGTAAGGATCTCACGTAGGTGGTTTCTCCTTACAGGGTCGAGAGGACCTTGCAAGTGTCTTTTAACGAGATTGCGTCCTTTCGGGTTTTCACAAAACTCGACGGTAGTCCTGCTGTTTTTACTCACGGCGCCCTTTCGGGTTTTCATCCGTGCCCATTTTGCTTGTGGACATACCGTTTATTTTTGTTTTTATTTTTTATTTTTATGAGTCTGTGCCCTTTCGGATTTTCACAAACATCGCCGGTAGTCCTGCTGTTTTTACTCACGGCGCCCTTTCGGGTTTTCATCCGTGCCTATTTTGCTTATGGACATACCGTTTTTTTTATACTACGTCAGCCTGAAGATGCCGCTGGTTGGGAGTAGTTTAACGACGTTTCGGTCATCAGCCAGTTTTAGGACATAGTGGTCCATCGTTAGTTTAACGACGTTTCGGTCTATCGTTGCCATATTTGAGGCGAGTTTCTAGTTTACGGACTTTTTGGTCCATGGGGCTTTCTCTATGAAAGAGCACGATGCTCCCGGTATGTCCATCTTTTTCGGAGCATGTGGTTGTGGTGGGCTCACCTTCCAGTTTTCGGACAGCACGAACTTGCCCTGTTGGTATTGGTCTTCAACCCAGTTTTTGAAGACGTGGCAGTTTTCGATCGGATGGCCTAATACTTGGTGGTAAGGGCAGTAATTAGGATTGTTGACATCATTTAGTTGTAGCTGGTGTTTCGGATCCGGTAGAGTGATAAGTCTGTTGCGCACTGCTAGTTCGAACAGCCTCCTTGTTTCATCCCGGGGAAATGAGTAAGGACGTTTCAACTTTTCATAGAGGGGTTGCCGCTTGTTGCTTTGGCGAACAACCGGTCTCGGATTACTTGGTTGTTGTTGAGCATTGGCGACGAAGGTTGCTTTTCCATTCCCCTTATCCTTTTTGTTCGATCCCTTATTTGCGGGTCCGAGATTCTTTTCGGGTAGCGTGCGATTGCACAGCTGAACGTTCTCGCAGTTCTTCTTTTCTTCCTCTTTTCCTGAGGTGGATTCTTTGAAGAGAGGGCTGAGAGTCATTTCTTCTTCAGAATTGCTCCCGAAGGTGAGAGCTTGTGATCTTCTGTCGTCAACCATGTGACCTTTGCCGGCAGTTTTCATATGCTCAATTGTCATGCTTCTCTGTTTCTGATGAGCTTTGCGCTTCAATCGCTGAACGTGCTGCCGGTGAGCAACATATCCCTGCCACCAGTTTTTAAAGGCATTGCACTCTTCGGTTGGGTGCGCAATCTTTCGATGACATAAGCAGTAGCTAGGATGTACATCCGCTTCATCAGGAATGTTTCCTTCAGAGGGTGGCAGCTTCATTCCCATTGATATGGCTTTGGCGAATCTTTTCCTCATCTTGAACCTGATTTTATTTGCGGCGGATGTACTTTGATGCGGTGGGAGTGTTTCGACCCTTTCATCTAGTCGCCGGCGTTTGGCTTTCTCGAATATGGCCATCTCGCGCTCTCGATCAGCTTTGCTTTTAAGACGGGCTTCGTTCAGGAATGCATCAATCATTTCGTCTGATGGTCCTAGAAGTTCTGGCTCAGGATCTGCCCCTAGCTTCTCTGTGTAAGGAGCTTCTTCGTCGTTTATCAACGAGTGAGAGATCACATGGCAGCTTGCCACATAATCTTCAGATTCATCCAACGAGTCTTCTCCATTGTCATCATCTCCGTCCTTAAGGACATGGCTGAGAAATTCTTGGAGTGTGATTGGAGTCCGCGCTTTTTGATTGTATTCTTCTAGCGCGTCGATATGTTTTTGCAAGTTCGTGCACTTGTCACCAGGCTTCATGGGCTTCTTGGATTTCTTCTTTTTCGTCTTCGAAGACTTTGACGGTTGCATGTGAGCACTTTGATTTTCACCACTAATTTTTGGAATTGGGCGCGGTTTCAGCATTCCCTCGATGATCTCGGGTTCCAGTGGATTTTTCCACTTGATCGCCGGGCATGTTTGAAGATCCTTCAGCATTCTTTTCGCTTTGGCTGAAAGAGCGACCTCCCATGGAGCTTCTTCGACAAACGAGCATAATGCCCCCGGTGTGTCCGTCTTTTTGAGAGCGTGCGGCTGAAGCGGACTTACTTTCCAATTCTCGGACAGTGCGAATTTTCCATGTTGGTATTGGTCTTCGATCCAGCCTTTGAAGATGAAGCAATCTTCAACTGGATGGCTTACCGTTTGATGGTAAGGGCAATAATTAGGACTATTAGCCTCGCCGGGTTGCAACGGTCGTTTTGGATTCGGGAGAATGATGAGCCTGTTGCGCACCGCTAGCTCAAATAATCTCCTTGTTTTGTCTTGGGGAAACGAATAAAGGCGTCCCAGTCTCTCCTCGAGGGATGGGCGTGGACGCACGTTGTTTTGGCGAACGACTGGCTTTAAGTTGTCCGGTTGTTGTTGGGTATTGGCGACAAAAATCGCTTTCCCTTTACCCTTTTCATTTCGCGGCTCCGGCTTTGTAGGAGACGGTCTATGATCCATCTGGTCCATTTAGGCCAGTTTGTCAATCAAAGCCTGGAACGTGGTCGACTTGAAGAACATCATGAATTGGGAAATAGTTGCTTGAGGGTCAAGAGTGCCCACGAACATGCCCACTGCCGGCGCTTCTTCAATGTGATGCTCACATTTTGACCACAAGTTCCGCCATCGTATTGCGTACCGCACCCACGTTTCACCTGGCTTCACCCTGGCATTGATCAATGCTGTTATTGGGGTAAGTTCACTAGCACTTGCGAAACGTTGGGTAAACAGCAACTCCATTTCTGTAAATGTTTTGACGAAGTCGTCGGGAAGCTCCGAGTACCATTCAAACGTTGTCTCCGATAAGCTGCCAACAAATTGGCGAAGCAGCAATTTATCGTCACCCCCAGTATTACCACACAAGGCTCTGAATTGAGCAACGTGCTGGTGCGGATTTCCCGTCCGCTTATATACGTGGAATTTGGGGATCGTATATCCCGGCGGGTACCTTATTTGGTCATACCATCCTGGATAGGGTCGTCCTGTTTTAACGCTCTGCCCAGCCGCTTCATTCGCCTGGTAAGCTCGTATTTGCTGAGCGATGTAATCATCCAGAGTGGCCTTGGAGATAGTCTCTTCCTTGGCCGCTGAAAGAGCTGGAGGAGGGTTTGACGTCTCCACTCGGTCGTCTTCGAGGATAATCGGAGGATCTTCAGCTGGAGGATCCGGCTGTAACATCATCCCGACCATGTCTTGAAATAAGAACGCCATTTGTTTTATGTTGGCAGCTTGTTCCGCTGCCTCTTTGTCCTTCTTTTCGAGGATTCTCTGAATAAACTCGGCATCAGTTTCCTGCTCATGGCACTGCTCCGAGGATGTCTACGGGCTTACTTTCGGTCCCGTAAGTGCGGTCATGGCTCTCAGCATTTCTTGGAGCTTTTGTTGTTGTTGCTCCTGAGCCTTAATCACTGATCGCGTAAGCGGTCTATGACATGTGAAGACATGGCTATCCTCTTTTCCAGATGCCATATAGACGGTATGTACCATCATGCCCCCAGACTTAGGGTGTTTGGGTTCAGTGGTCTTGCATTTCGTCGCAGACCCAGGGATTTTCTCCAGCCTTCTTCTCTTGTGAGCGGTCGAAGTTGAGGGGGCCGTTGCAGTGGGCACCCAAGTAGCTATCGCCTTTGTGGCTTGATAGGACGGTCCTCTTCCCGCTGAACTTTCACCTTTTTCTGTCGGCGGGGATAATCTTGATCAATTACCGAGTCTTGGACTTGAAGCCAGACCATGTAGATTTTAGAGAACAGCCGTTGAGGGGGCTGTTCCGGCTTCACCTTTGTAGCCCTCTCCATAGGTGGAGGAGATCTTTTCAGCACAGCGGTCGGAGAGTTCTTGCGGACCTTCCTAAGTGGTTCAAAGTTGTTCCCAGTTGGAACAGCAGCATCAATTTCCGCCGTTAGAGTCGGCGGAGTCAGTCCAGAAGGAGAGTTGCCCCCAGCCTTCCTTACTCGGCGCCAGTGGCATATCTCTAGTAGGAGGAGTGTTGTCTCCTGAGGGTTTTCAGCGGATTACACCCACAAAATCCTATAATAAAAGAGAGATGGTGAAAGTTATATAAAGATAAGAACTATAAAAGAAAGAACTTGAAAAAAAGAGTTTTCAACTATACCATCTTTTCAGTTACTATGAGACCTATCTTAATGGTCATGAAAAAATGTTAGAAATCACATTATCCCTCAATAAAACATCGCCTTTAGTTTTCATTCCTACCTTTCTTCCAAACATTGATCATATACCCCTACGTGTGTGAACTGGACATCCCTACACTCAGAGAATTCAATTCAAGCAATCATACTCTTGTCCATCTACCTTAGTACTTTTTAATAGATATTTAGATGGAATTTGCTCACACATTCTTCATGCGACCGTTAATACTTCTTGAGGTACTAACCGACCGATTACTCATGTGCTTGCTAATTAAGTATTTTTCCTCGTCTTGCAACACCTAAGGCTTAGTAGTGGCTCCCAAACCAGTTGGTCTAAGGCACTAGGTGATAAAGCACCCTCGTAATATTTTTTATTGCTGCCTCGGTAATAACAAAACCAGTGTTCATTTTTCTTTTCACCATTTTATCTTTTATTCTCCACTTTTATTTTCTTCATACTTTGGCTTTCAGACAAGAGCATTTCAAGGTATCCTCTACTATCTCGAGTTTCAAGATGTGTGTAAGTGCGTATAGTAGGGTATTAACGTACAAATGTTTGGCTTCCAGAATAGGAACTATTTTTCAGGCTTATTTTTATCCTCAGATTAGTAATTTCCTTCATCTTACTAACCCTTGGGACAACAGCTCATAACTACTCATTACTAGTTTCATTTAAGAAAACATCTAACTTTCTTGTTTTTCTTAAACTATTCCTATCTTTTAATTATAATTTTTCACTTTCTACTATTTTATTATCACAATTATTTTGTGTGTGCTTATATATAGTATAATACAAAGTAGGGCGTAAATAAGCACAGGAGCGCTGAAAAACGACTTCTTGGGAGCTTCTTGCGATGGTACAGGAGCGCTGAAGCTCGTTGGCGGGAGCATGGTTCCGAAGAATAGCCCAGTGGTGGCTTGAGTTACCTGCTCCACTGGCATAGTGAAAAGGGAGGCTGCTTGGGGCCCGTAGGTTACTCCTCCAGATGGGACAGAGCGAGAGTTGCGGTTACAGTTAGTGCAGTTTGAAGCCATTGATTTCATGAAGAGCTTGAATATTCTTCCCCCTGCGTCGACCTTAGTCTTTGGCATGTATCGGTTGTTTGAGGATCGATTCCATCGGCAAGGCTGCTGCTTGGGGAGCCTGCCTGTGGACGACAGACATCCTCTGGGCTTCCTCCATCGGCGTTGAGGCACCGAGGGTGGGAGGTGGGAGCATCGACCCAAAAAGAAGCCCATTGATTTCTTGAAGAGCCGGATTATAGAGATTTGAGGCTGCAAGTGACCCATACTTGACTCCGCCGGATATGACAGAGCCTGAGTTGCTAGGGTAGGAGAAAATGTCATTCTTCATAGAAACGAAATGCCGGCTTCAATATCCACTCCCCTAAGGGCAACCAAAAACATACACACCACGATTATTTGATCGCGGGAAAAACACGACACACGAAGTGTGGAGTGGAAAGAGGAAAAGGTCCTACCGGGCGAGCCAGAATCTGTTCCGCTCCGAATGGCGGCGCGACGTAGAGACGTCTTGCCTGAGATTCGGGGCAGATGCTAATTGGTGCTATCCGTCCACCTCTCCGAAGATGCCAAGTTGATTTATGGCACCGTGTATCGGAGGTTTGGACGGATGCGGCCGATGTAGCAGACTTCGTCAGATTCCCCCTCGTCTGAGGGGTTTTTGATTGTGGGGATGCTCTTCCCTGCAGGCGCAAGCCCCTGCAGTTAATTACGCTACTGCATTGCGGTAACAACTTTCTCCTTCTCCAGAATTTCACTTCGTGTCGTGGGTGTTTGTTTTGTTTGTGGTTGCCCGTGGATTGTATACGGAGACTAATTTATGTCGTCGCCCATAGGACGTGGATTAGTCCAAATCCGTATTTTCTTAGATTTGGGTTTGGGTTTTGGTTTAAGGATACGTTAGCCATATTTGAGACTAAGATCAACTCAAACGCTTGTTAAGGATACGTTAGTCTAATTTGAGACTAAGATCAACTTAACAGAATCGTTTAGATTCGACAAAAGAGCATTTGGGCTGTATTGTTCCAGTTTAGGGACATAGTGGTCCATTGCCAGTTTAGGAACATGGTGGTCCATCTCCAGTTTAGGGACATGGTGGTCCAACATTACCATTTTGGGGACGAATATTAGTTTAAGGATGTATTAGTTCATGAGTTTAAGGACCCCACAGTCCGTATTACCAGTTTAGGGACATGGTGGTCCAACATTCCCATTTTGGGGAAGAATATTGGTTTAAGAACGCATTAGTCCATGAGTTTAAGGACCCCACAGTCCGTATTAATATGTGGTTGTCGGGACCCGTCACCTCTCTGACGACGTTGAAGGATTACAATGACAAATATCAGAGGAGTTCGGAGATCTTGAACCGGATGTAAATTGATTTGAGAGAGTAGTTGTGCTCAGTTCAATTTAATTTGAGGACTTACGGCCAAAATTGGGTTAAGTCCATTTGAAAATGTTTAACATTTTATTTGTGTTTAGCCTGTGAGGCCTTTATTTGGGCTCTGCCCTTTTTAATAATGCACTGCATTTTTTTTATTTGGTCTGATAGACCTTTTAATTGGGCTCTGCCCTTTTTAATAATGTACTGCATTAAATGTTCTGACAATGCCCCACGTGGCTTGTCAGGCGCTTTGCGCCAATTGAGGAGCGCAAGGCGCAAATTCATGTGGATGTGACACGTGTCACGCGCTGGTGAGCGCAAGTCTGTTAGCGCAGTACGCTGCGCTAGTGCGCTGCTGACACGTGGCGCGCTCTGGTGACTTGCGCCAAACCAAGAGAGCAGTGCTCTATTTTTAGAAGCGCAAGGCGCAGTTGTTCTGTGATTGACATGTGGCGCTCTCTGGTGGCTTGCGCCAATCCAAGGAGCGCAACAGTGCAAATTTCAAAAGTGCAAGGCACTGTTTAATATCTTGATCAAATTTAGATCAAAGAAAACAAGTTTTTCTTTTTCCAGAGAGGTTCTACCTCAAATTTCAAGAACCAGTGGTTCATCAAAAGGCAATGCCTTTATATAGATCGAAAGATCTAATAAAGAAGTAAAATTATTTCTTTTTTATTATTATTTTTTATTAAAGATCTTGATCTTGTTCTTAGATCTTTAATCTTTTTTAGAAGAAATTCTTCTTTTTTCTAAAGGTTTTACCTTTTTTCTTTTCTTCGAGTTCTTCTCAAAGTTTTAGAGGAGTTCTGTATCTCTATCTCTCTTCTTCTTTTTTTTAAATTTTAGAAAGAAGGATCATTGGTCGTTGGGACCCACCACCTCTCCGACGATACTGAGAGATTACAGTGTCATATATCGAAGGTGTGGAGGGATGTACCCATTGAACCATGTCTCACTCATCAGGGGGAAGAACAGTCTGGAGCTTAAGCTTCTCGCTGCTGAAAAAGTCTTCTTTGCGTTCGCGCACGTGCGTCGCACGTGTTGGGCGCACATGCGTCGCACGTGTTGGGCGCTCATATTTGCATGTAGCGCACATGGAGCTTGCGCATATGCGCATTATGAGGAGAAGCAGGGCTTCTATATATGGAAAACTAAGCTCCTTTTAATATTATTAAATGTTCTCATATGGTGCGCACGTGCGTTGCACGTGGTGCGCGCGTGGCGGGCACACGTGCGTTGTACGTAGCGCACATACGCATTATAAGGAGAAGCATGGCTTCTATATATGGAGAACTAAGCTCCTTTTAATATTATTAAATGTTCTCATGTGGTGCACACGTGCGTTGCACGTGACGCGCCCGTGGCGGGCACACGTGCGTTGCACGTAGCGCACATGCACATTATGAGGAGAAGCAGGGCTTCTATATATGGAGAACTAAGCTCCTTTTAATATTATTAAATATTCTCATGTGGTGCGCACGTGCGTTGCACGTGGCGCGCGCGTGGCGGGCACACGTGCGTTGCACGTAGCGCACATGCGCATTATGAGGAGATGCAGGGCTTCTATATATGGAGAACTAAGCTCCTTTTAATATTATTAAATGTTCTCATGTGGTGCGCATGTGCGTGACACGTGGTGCGCGCGTAGCGGGCACACGTGCGTTGCACGTAGCGCACATGCGCATTATGAGGAGAAGCAGGGCTTCTATATATGGAGAACTAAGCTCCTTTTAATATTATTAAATGTTCTCATGTGGTGCACACGTGGTGCGCACGTGCGTTGCACGTGGTGAGCGCGTGGCAGGCACATATGTGTTGCACGTAGCGCACATGCGCATTATGAGGAGATGCAGGGCTTCTATATATGAGGAACTAAGCTCATATGGAGAACTAAGCTCCTTTGAGTATTGAATCCTTTGAGGATTGAACTCTATCCTTTCTAACAGGTATCCCCTCTTATTTATATGGGAGTGGTAGAGAAGACAACTCTCCTTTTCCCGATGTGGGACTAAAAAATGCATTCCCCATGTAGTAGAGCATTACTTTATATTACACGTGCATAGCACATTTGCTCATAACTTTTGATCTCGGATGAATTATGAGGCCTATAATATATCAAATCGAAGGATTTTTCGAGACACTTTCGAAACCATCAAAATTTAGCTGTTTATCATTCCGGAGTTTATCAAAATACAGCTCGGAAAATACTGGTTCGCATTTTCTTCCTTAGATCACACGTGCATAGACATTTGCTCATAACTTTTGATCCCGGATGAATTATGAGGCCCATAATATATCAAATCGAAGATTTTTTCGAGATGCTTTTAATACCATCAGAATTTAGTTGTTTCTCATTCCAGAGTTTGTCAAAATGCAGCTCGGAAAATACTGGTTCGCATCTTCTTCCTTAGATCACACGTGCATAGACATTTGCTCATAACTTTTGATCCCGGATGAATTATGAGGCCCATGATATATCAAATCGAAGGTTTTTTCGAGATGCTTTCAATACCATCAAAATTTAGCTATTTCTCATTCGGGAGTTTGTCAAAATACAGCCCGGAAAATACAGGTTCACATTTTCTTAAGCATATCGCTGCCAGCCTTGGGCTCTTTTGTGCAGAAATTTTTGGCGGGAACAAATGCCCCCCACTACTTTGCCCACGTAAGTATGTATGTGGGTTAAGTAGTGCAGAGTTATGCATGGTGTATGACCAGTTGATTGTTTTGAAAAAGTGTGTGTATGTAGTTAACAGCAATCAGAACGGTGTCGCGCGTAACTAGACCGAGATGAGTACGGGTCGTCCTCAGGGAAACGCTGAACCTTTTAATCTTATTTTAGATGTGTTGAGAAAGAGAGGAGGGATAAATAATTTTGAAGAATGGTTTCTAAATCTACTTTAAGCAAGAATGCAAAAATATAGATCTAGATTATTTTAGGGATGTAGTTAATATAATAAGGGAGCTTGTAGGGTTCGTTAGGATTTAGTAGTCATGGACGATTAATTAAAAGTTACCATTTTTATCCTTTAATAGATTTAAAATTAGAACGACGGTGATGCATGTAGATTAGGGTTTCTGGAGGGAAAAGGAATCCCACTCTTAACCCTTATCTCGACACGGAACTCCGTTCATATCTAGCCTTTACCAAAACAATCATTAATCTAATCTCTAATCACGGTCGGAACTAACAAAGAATTGTTAGCGCGCCCGATTAGGATGTTAATGATTCTTTTGATAAAGTTCATAAACCTTATAGGACTTAAAAAGGGTTTAGGGATGTTCATCATCCATTAGCCTACCCTAATCCTACGAACCCTAACAAGCGGAGAATTACTCGCGCATGTTGGGAGAAAAAGAGATAGAGAGAAAATGCAAAACTAAACTACGAAGAAATAGAATAAGAAACAGAGCTACCTTTATTAATCAACAATATTCATTACACTTTGATTCCTTAGAAAATGATTACAAAGACTAGTTTGCTTCTCGATCTCTTCCAAGGAGGTAGACGAACAGTTGATGATCAGTCTGGATGCGTGAGCCGTCATGAACTTCGTGATCTCGTCGACTTGATGATTTTTCCAAGGGGCTCTCGGTCTTTATTTATAGTCCCAAAGCCATAAATCTAGCTTCTAGATTTGGAAGCAACTAGTTATGATCCAACAGAAAAAATCCCACATTCTGAACACTCTGGCACGCGGCGGATCCACGGCCAATAGGGGGGTTTGGCCGCGGATCCGCGGCCAAAAAGTGAGATCTCATGTTTATTTTTCTTGCCTTGCATCTTCAGGACACGTGGTGATCAATGGAATCTTTGTAAACTGGAAATCCTTTCTTTGTTTCTGCCAGATTTGATTTCTTTAGTTTGCTTTCTTAATTAGGCAGGTTTGCTTTAACAACTTTGATTCCCTTGATTTTAGCCCTGCAAATTCTGCACAATAACTCAATAAATAATATTTAGTAGACTTTGTTATATTGAGATATTAACTTAACCATTAAGACTTTGGTCAAAGGTATTTAATAAAGTAAGCATATTTTAAATGGGCCAAATGTTACATGGATATTATATGCTTACTTTATTAAATGTCATATTAAATGTGCAGTTTTATCAACTGAACACCAGTTTCTTTATGTCTTACTCTGGCGTGAAGTAGTTTATATGCTTATGAGTAAGTACTCCATTTCAGTGGCATGTAGTTTTGGCAAGTGTGGCTCATAGATGGTCCATCTTAATCTCTTTGTAGGGCAGTGATGGCTTAGGAGACAGGGTTAGGATCTGCCACCTAAGACTTTTCAACTTTATGAGCCTTGAGCGTCTCATAAAGGCTTTTCTCCCTACGAGTCGAGAGGATCCCGCAGGTGTATTTTCTCCTTAGGGGTCGTGAGGACTCCTAAGTGTGTTTTCTCTTGAAAGTCGTAAGGATCTCACAAGAGAATTTTTCCCGTTTACAAGTCGGGAGGACTTGTAAGTGGTTGTTTCCCTCTTTGTCGATATTCGACTTCGGAGAGTGTGACCCGTGAATAGTATGCAAGAGTCCATCTTGGACTGACTTGCAGGGCCCCGGTGCTTAGGAAACAGGTTTTTTTTAATCCTCATTGCCTAAGGCTTTGCCTTACGAGTCGAGACGAATCGAGAAGTTCTCGTAAGGATGTCCTAACGTCACAGTTAACCTCTGCTCTTTACGACAAAGGTCCGTTAGGGTCTGTGGTACTAGGATTTTGTCCGTCGTACCGTCGCGTTGGCTGATGTATTCCTCGATAGGCAATCTTGCCGTTCGAGCAGCCTTGCGACTGTTATGTCTCTGATCCCTTCGGGGGCTGGACAAGACGTCTTCAAGCAATCCTCCTAGGCAGTTTGACCGTCGGAAGAGCAAGCGTTAGGAATTTTGCCATGCCGCATTTTACTTGAGGTTAGGCCCATTTTGGAGAGCCCCGATGAGTCATAACCGCTCCGCGCTGGTGTGGGACGATCTCCGATAGTCTTTCAGGTTTTATATGAGTTGCCGTCAAGACCCCGAAGCTAGGAATTTGGCCTTCGCTTCGTTTGCTGGCACTGCATCTGCTGTATCGAGACGAATGCCGCGGTTGTCTCTAGGTTGTATGTGAACCGTCGAGGTTTGGAACTAGGGATTTTTCCATGGCACCGTTGTTTGATTGTCGCGTCTGAGTCCTGTTGGAGGAAGAATGTTGTGGTGACATCGCGTCTGCTGTGTCGAGACGAATGTCGAGGTGGTGACCATTCCACACTGGTGTGGGATGATCTCCGATGGTCTTTCAGATTTTATATGAGTTGCCTTCAAGACCCTGAAGCTAGGAATTTGGCCTTCGCTTCGTTTGTTTTGGCGTGTACGAATCCTGTTGGAGGAAGGGCGCTGTAGTGACATCTCGTCTGCTGTATCGAGACGAACGTCGAGGTGGTGACCGCTCCGCGCTGGTGTGGGATGATCTCTGATAGTCTTTCAGATTTTATATGAGTTACCGTCAAGACCCTGAAGCTAGGAATTTGGCCTTTGCTTCGTTTGCTTTGGCATGTCCGGATCCTGTTGGAGGAAGAACGTTGTGGTGACATCTCATCTATTGTATCGAGAGGAACGTCGAGGTGATGACCACTCCATGTAGGATGATCTCCGATTGTCTTTCAGGTTTTATATGAGTTACCATCAAGACCCTGAAGTTAGGAATTTTTCCTTTGCTTCGTTTGGCGGTATTGCATCTGCTGTATCGAGACGAGTGTCACAGTTGTCTCTAGGTTGTTGGTGAACCGTCGAGGTTTGGAACTAGGGATTTTGCCGTGGCTCTGTTGTTTGATTGTCGCGTCTGAACCCTGCTGGAGGAAGAACGCTGGGGTGACATCTCGTCTGCTGTATCGAGACGAACGTCGAGGTGGTGACCACTCCGCGCTAGTGTGGGATGATCTCCGATGGTCTTTCAGGTTTTATATGAGTTGCCTTCAAGACCATGAAGCTAGGAATTTGGCCTTCACTTCGTTTGCTTTGGCGCGTCCGAATCCTGTTGGAGGAAGGGCGCTATAGTGACATCTCGTCTGCTGTATCGAGACGAACGTCGAGGTGGTGACCGCTCCACGCTGGTGTGGGATGATCTCCGATAGTCTTTCAGGTTTTATATGAGTTACCGTCAAGCTCCTTTTAATATTATTAAATGTTTTCATGTGGTGCGCACGTGCGTTGCACTTGGTGCGCGCGTTGCGGGCACACGTGCGTTGTACGTAGCGCACATGCGTATTATGAGGAGAAGTAGGGCTTCTATATATGGAGAACTAAGCTCCTTTTAATATTATTAAATGTTCTCATGTGGTGCGCACGTGCGTTGTACGTGGTGCTCGCGTGGCGGGCACACGTTCGTTGCACGTAGCGCACATGCGCATTATGAGGAGAAGCAGGGCTTCTATATATGGAGAACTAAGCTCCTTTTAATATTATTACATGTTCTCATGTGGTGCACACGTGCGTTGCACGTGGTGCGCGCGTGGCGGGCACACGTGCGTTGCACGTAGCGCACATGCGCTTTATGAGGAGAAGCAGGGCTTCTATATATGGAGAACTAAGCTCCTTTTAATATTATTAAATGTTCTCATGTGGTGCGTACGTGCGTTGCACGTGGTGCGAGCGTGGTGGGCACACGTGCGTTGCACGTAGCGCACATGCGCATTATGAGGAGAAGCAGGGCTTCTATATATGAAGAACTAAGCTCCTATGGAGAACTAAGCTCCTTTAAGTATTGAATCCTTTGAGAATTGAACTCTACCCTTTCTAAGGGTATCACTTCTTATTTATATGGGAGTGGTAGAGAAACCGTCTCTCCTTTTCCCGATGTGGGACTAAAAAATGCATTCCTCATGTAGTAGAGCATTACTTTAGATTACACGTGCATAGCACATTTGCTCATAAATTTTGATCTCGGATGAATTATGAGGCCTATAATATATCAAATCGAAGGATTTTTCGAGACACTTTCGACACCATCAAAATTTAGCTGTTTCACATTCCTGAGTTTGTCAAAATACTGCTCGAAAAATACTGGTTCACATCTTCTTCCTTAGATCACATGTGCATAGACATTTGCTCATAACTTTTGATCCTGAATGAATTATGAGGCCCATAATATATCAAATCGAAGGTGTTTTCGAGATGCTTTCAATACCATCAGAATTTAGCTATTTCTCATTCCGGAGTTTGTCAAAATACAGTTCGGAAAATACTAGTTCGTATCTTCTTCCTTAGATCACACGTGCATAGACATTTGCTCATAACTTTTGATCCCGGATAAATTATGAGGCCCATAATATATCAAATCGAAGGTTTTTTTGAGATGCTTTCAATAAAATCAAAATTTAGCTGTTTCTCATTCGGGAGTTTGTCAAAATACAGCCCGAAAAATACAGGTTCACATTTTCTTAAGCGTATCGCTGCCAGCCTTGGGCTCTTTTGTGCAGAAATTTTTGGCGGGAACAGGAGGAGTACTGCTTCCATACCGAATACCAACGCGTATGGCGTTGTGTTCGTGGCCATTTTGAACGTAGTTCGATACGCTCAGAGAGCTTCTTGCAGTCTCTCGTGCCAGTCCTTCTTATTTCGGGACACCGTCTTCTTCACGATCTTCGTCAAGGTCTTGTTGAAAACCTCAGCTAGACCGTTAGCTCGGGGATTATAAACTGAGGAATATTTCCAGTCTAAATTGTGTTGTTGCGCGAAACGGCTGATCTTGTGGCTTCAGTAGGCTGGCCCGTTATCGGAGATGATCCGTCATGGAGTTCCAAACCGATAAATGACGCGCGTTTTGAAGAAATGGAGGATATTCTCCGTCTTCACTTCCCTCAGTGGTATTGCTTCTTCCTATTTGGAGAAATAGTCAGTTGTCGCCAAAATGAATCGATGTCCCCTGGACGGCGCTGGTTTGATGGGGCCGATTATATTAGTTCCCCACATTTCGAACGGCCAGCTGGCCACTGTTGGATGTAGAGGACTTGGATACTGATGGATAAAGTCCCCATGAATCTGGCATGAGTGGCATTGCTTCGCATTTTCTAGGCAGTCCTGAATCATCGTGGGCCAATAGTAGCCCATCCGTTTAATCTTCAACTTCATCTTCGGGCCTGCTTGGTGAGAACCGCAGAGTCCGTCGTGAACTTCCTGAACGACTCTTTTCGCTTCGTCAGGTCCCAGACATCTCAACCAAAAAGAATCAAATGACCTCTTGTACAGAGTATCGTTGACGAAGGCAAAAGACAGAGCTCGTTTCATAAGCTGATGTCTTGAGGACGCATCTTCAGGTGTTCGACGGGACTTGAAGTAGTCTATAAAGACTTCTCTCCAATCCTCGGTCTTTTCCTGGTCTTTTATTTGCATAGCCATTTGCTCAGTCACTCCCTTTTCTTCGGATGATTCCGGAGATATTTCTGCTGGGGCAAGTACCCGACGGCTTTGTACCACGATTCTTACGTCATCGAGGTTCTCATCGGCCAATTCTTTAGCGAGCTTAGCTAGTGCATCTGCCTTGCTATTTTCCGCACGCGGTATGCTTTCCAGCATATAGGAGGGAATTTGAGTCAACAGTTGCTGTACTCTCTCGCCATATTTCACCAGTTCGGGTTTGCACGTTTGGTAGTCTCCATTTACTTGACTGACGACCAGTTGAGAATCTCCGTATATAAGGAGGTTTTCAATTCCCATATCGATGGCGATCTCGAGGCCTGCTATTAAAGCTTCGTACTCAGCTTCATTGTTCGTCCTCGTCTCTGTCAAGGAGAAGGCGAAGTGCATTATCCCTCCTTGTGGGGTCATGAAGATGAGGCCTACCCCTGATTTGATTACAGGGTTGTTTTGTTTGCGCTTCTTCATGGAGGACGCTCCATCAAAGTAGAGCTCCCATCGGGTATCACTACCGTCGATCGCATCAAATGCATGTTCGTCTGGCAATTCTCCATTCAAAGGGTAATCGGCAGGTATCGGATGCTCAGCGAGGAAGTCGGCGATGGCCTGGCCTTTCACCGCCTTAAGAGGCTGATAGGTTATCGAAAACTCCATTAAGAGCAAGGCCCATTTAGCGAGTCTCCCTGTCAATATGGCCTTCGACATTAAATATTTAAGGGGGTCCACCTTCGAAATGAGACGAACTTCATGCGCCAACGCATAGTGCCTGAGCTTTGTTATCGCGAAGATCAACGCCAGGCAGTGTTTTTCGATGGGAGAGTAGTTGCTTTCTGCCCCCAGTAGAACTCGACTTAAGTAATAGAGAGCTCTTTCTTTCCCTTGGTCATTCTCTTGTGCCCACAATGCACCTAAGGAAGCCTCGAGGGCGGTTGTATAAAGAATAAGAGGCTTTCCCTTGACCGGAGTAGCCAACACTGGTGGATTCTGTAAGTATTGCTTGATTTCGTCTAGTGCGCTCTGGCATTTGTGATCCCAAACGAAAGGGGTTCCCTTCTTCATCAGGTGACTGTAAGGGCGGCACTTGCCTGAAAGGTTGGCTATAAATCGCCGGATGTACGCGAGCTTCCCTTGGAGAAACCGCAATTGTTTGAGAGTCCTTGGCGGAGGCATTTCCATGATCGCCTTGATCTTTGACGGATCTATCTCGATACCTCGGTGTTGGATGATGAATCCTAGGAATTTGCCCGAGGAAACTCCGAATGCGCACTTGAGAGGGTTCATCTTCAGGTTGTATTGCCGAAGGCGTTGAAATACGGTCTTCAGATACTCTAAATGCTCCTTGTATGATTTGCTCTTGACCACGAGGTCGTCGATATAGCATTCGACGATTTCGTGTATAAGGTCATCGAAGATCTTTGTCATGGCCCTTTGATAGGTGGCACCGGCGTTCTTTAGACCGAAGGGCATAACCTTGTAGCAGAATATACCCAAAGGGGTCCGGAAAGCGGTGTGCTTCTGGTCTTCGGGATGCATCTTTATCTGATTGTATCCTGATGAGCCGTCCATGAATGAGAAAACCTCGTGAGTGGACGTGTTATCTATCATCAGCTCGGTGACTGGTACTGGGAAGTCGTCCTTCGGGCAGGCTTTATTGAGATCCCGAAAGTCCACACATATGCGCACTGTCCCATTCTTCTTCATCACTGGGACGATGTTGGCGATCCAATCAGGGTATTGAACCTCTTGGATGAAGACGGAGTCGATTAGCTTTTTTACCTCAGCGTTAATCCTCATCTCAAGCTCAAGCCGCATTCTTCTCGGTGCTTGTTTGATTGGCTTAACATCCGGGGATATAGCCAGTTTGTGAACAACAATCTCTGGGTCTAATCCTGGCATTTCGGAATAGTTCCATGCGAAGCAGTCTTTACGCTGCATAAGCACATCTTTTAACGCAGCCACCCTTTCTTCAGACAGCAGCTCGCTGACGAATGTCGGCCGCGGGTCGCCTGTCGTCCCCAGCTCAATTTTCTTGAGCTCATCTGCAGTGGTATGGATTCCATCTTCCAGCTCTTTCGGCGCCGGCGGGAATTCTGTAATCACCTCGTCATTATTGTTTTCGAAGCACCAGGGAAGGTCATCTATATCCTCGGGCTCTTCTTTTGATATCGTTATCATATGACAAGTACGAGTATGCTTCCATGACTGATGTAGGTCTGGGTCTATCCTCGCTGTATGCGCGGCTTTTGGTTCGTGCTTCTGTGGCGGACTTATCCTCCAGCTGCTGGATAGAGCAAACCTGCCTTGCTGATACTGGTTTTCGACCCAGTTCTTGAAGGTGAAGCAGTCTTCGAGAGGGTGTCCTATTGCTCGGTGATAAGAGCAATAGCCCGGATGAGAGACCTCGTTAGCTTGCTCAGGGTGTTTGGACTGTGGAAGTGTAATCATTTGATGTTTTAAAGCGAGCTCAAGTATCTTCTTTGTCTTGTCTTGAGGGAAAGAGTATGCTCGACTCATCTTCTTCATAAGGGACGAATCTGGATTGCTCGATTCCCGATCGCGTGGCTTCGTGGTCCCGCTTTGTTGCTGTCGAGCGCCTTTTCCGCTATTTGTTATGTTTCTGCCTCTGCGTCGGGCTTTTTGCACAGCAGGTTGACAGAGAGGAGCATTTTCATCTTTCGCAGCCTGTTGAAGAAGGCGTTGCGTCCTGGCTTTCTCATAGATGGCCATTTCACGGTTATGATCATCTCGAACTTTCTGACCTGCTTCCCTGATAAGCTTGTCCATTCGTTCTTCATTTTGATTGGAGGATCTTGTTTTGGTGCGGGGTCGGCATTTTCTGACAGGGTGTCCTCTTCTTCATCGAAGTTATATATGGCGTAGCTACCATGGAATCGTTCCCGTTTCCCGGATTTCATATATCCAAGCCCGAGCGTTTCCATTTTCCCGTTGGGCAGCTTGCGCTGAGTTCTAGGGACATCCCAAATCCTGTTGTAGAACCGAGCTTGTCGAATGGTGTGTTTGAGAGGTACCCCTTGGCGCTTCAAGAGCCTTCTCAAGCCTTCCGAGTAATATCTGGGCAGATGGATGGGCTGGAGTCTGTCGAGTGTAGAATCCGCACCGCGCCAGATTTCTTTCTCTACTCTTGTTTCCGTGGACCGGTAGAATAGGATCGCTTTTTCACCTTTTCTCCTGGGAGGGACGTAAAATGTCTGCAGGTCTTGCACACTGTAAGCTTCAAGTGCATCGAGATCTTTGTAGTGCTCCCGCGGAATCATGGTAATTTGCAAACTCTGATTATCACCAGCGAATGCTTATATTGACAGCCGAACATAGAACACAGTATTAACCTCAGCCTCCGAGTCGCTTCCGAAGATCAACATGGGGGTGGACAGTCCCGGGTTGTTGCGTCGAGACAGCCCAGAATAAACTATCTTTTCCTCTTCCTCGGTATCACCCCCGAAGACAGGAATGGTGGCGACAGCTTTGTTCTCCGGTTTGTGACACCTCTCTGTGTCCTCGAAATCTGGCAAGAAGTATTTTGCATCTTCATACTTGCGGTCTTCGTTCATGGAGAATGGGTTCAACTCCCCTGTCACAGTATACTCGAGACCATCCTTAAAATACTTCATACACTAATATTGCGTAGAAAGGATGATGTTGTACTCGTGTAACCAAGGACGACCGAGCAAGGCGTTGTAGCAGGTCTTGGCGTCAATGACGTGAAACATAATATCCGTGACGAGTAGTCCGAAGCGTAATGTTAGTATTACCGATCCGAGAGTTCGTGACGACAGAGAATCGAAACCAGAGATGGTAATTTTATCACGAGCGAGGTGCTGAACGCTCATGCAGATTTCCTTCAACACCCGAACATTAAGGAGATTGACGGAGGATCGATTATCAACCAGGATTTTACTTATCTTGATATCGTGGCAGTATCCAGAGACATAGAGGGGACGACTATGGTCGCATGTCCCAAGGAGAAGGTCTTCATCACCGAACGTGACATCGGTTGTGTGCACTTTTTCCAGTTCATCCTTCATCCTTTCCTCGGCGAGGAAGGCTTGGAATTGCTCTGGTTCTTGCAGTGACTTGATTAATGAATCTCTCACTTCTTTTGATAATAAGAGGGTGTCGAGAATGCTGAGCTGAGAGGGTAGCTTCCTCAGGTGTGCTAGGACGTTGTAGTCTACCTTGTTTTTCTTTGGTGGGTCCTTGGCGGTCATTTCTTTCATGACTTGGTCGTCTAGGGTGATATCCTCAGAGATCTTTTCTTTTCCCTTATCTTTTCTACTTATGGGTCCGAGATTCTTTTCGGGCAGCGTACGATTGCGCAGCTGAATATTCTCGCAGATCTTCGGTTCTTCCTCTTTTCTTGACGTGGATTCTTTGAAGAGGGGGCCAAGAGTCATTTCTTCGTCAGAGTCGCTCCCGAAGGTGAGAACTTGCGATTCCCCAGCGTTGACCACGCGACAGTATGGCCATCTCACGCTCCTGATTGGCTTTAATTTCCAGACGAATCTCATTCAGGAAGGCGTCGATCATCTCGTCTGATGGCCATAGACGTTCCGATTCAGGACCCGCCCCCGGTTTCTCGGTGCAAGGGGCCTCTTTATCATCTATCAACCAGTGAGAGATCACATGACAACTTTCTATGTAATCCTCAGATTCATCTGACGAGTTTTCTCCATCATCTTCCTCTTGAAAGACGTGGCTGAGGAACTCTTGGAGCGTGATGGGAGTCCGTGCCTTCTGATTATACTCCTCCAAAGCGTCGATCTGTTTCTGCAGGTCCGTGCGCTTGTCGCCAGGCATCACGGGCTTTTTGGATTTATTCTTCTTTTCTGAAGATTTCAACGGCTGGGTGTGAGCGCTTGGGCCCTCACCACCGATCTTTGGAGTTGGGCGCGGCTTTAGCATCCTTTCGATGATCTCAGGTTCCAACGGATTCTTCCATCTGATCGCCGGGCATGTCTGGAGATCATTCAGCATCCTTTTGGTCTTGGCCGAAAGAACCACCTCCCATGGAGCTTCTTCAAGAAAAGAGCACGTTGCCCCCGGTGTGTCCGCCTTCTTAGGAGTATGCGGTTGTGGTGGGTTTACCTTCCACTTCTCGGACAGCGCAAACTTGCCTTGTAGGTACTAATCCTCGATCCATCCCTTGAAGACGAAGCAATCCTCGATCGGATGGCTTACCGTTTGGTGGTAAGGGTAATAATTAGGATTATTCACTTCGCTGGGTTGCGGTGGTCGCCTTGGATTTGGCAAGTTGATAAGCCTGTTGCGGATTGCCAGCTCGAACAGCCTCCTTGTTTTGTCCCGTGGGAATGAGTAAGGACGCTTCATTTTCTCATTGTAATAGCATCGTCTCTCTTCCAATTGATCCGCTAGCTTTGGGGTACTGAGCTGCTGTTGGGTGTTCGTGACGAGGGTTGCCTTCCCTTTAACCTTGTCGTTTCGCGGTTCCGGCTTCGGGGGAGACGGTCTGTGACCCATTTGATCCATCTGAGCCAGCTTGTCAATTAGGGCCTGGAACGTGGTCGGTTTAAAGAACATCATGAACTGTGAAATAGTCGCGTGAGGATCTAGGGTGCCTACGAACATGCCCACTGCTGGTGCTTCTTCGATGCGCTGCTCGCACTTCGACCACAAGTTCTTCCATCGGATTGCATATTGAACCCAGGTTTCGCCCGGCTTCACCCTTGCATTAATTAATGCTGTTATCGGGGTGCGTTCACTGGCGCTTGTGAAACGCTGAGTGAATAGCAACTCCATCTCTGCAAAAGATTTTACGGAGTCATTTGGAAGCTCGGAGTACCACTCGAACGCCGTCTCCGATAAGCTGCCGACGACTTGGCGAAGCAAGAGCTTATCATCGCAGCCGGTGTTGCCGCAGAGAGCCCTGAACTGGGACACATGTTGATGGGGATTGCCTGTCCCCTTGTAGACATGGAATTTTGGGATCGTGTAGCCCGGCGGGTATTTGATCTGATCATACCAGCTCGGATATTGTCACGCCCCGCTTCCCAAAAGAAGGAGAAGGAAGACGTGGCAAGGTCCGCAACCTAACTGTATTGAAGGTGGTCTATTCAATACAGTTACGTTAAGCGTATAAATAATTAATATGCAGGATGTGTACCAAAACAAAATTAATAAAAGCGAAAGGCATTTTATTTCCATTAACCAAACTTTATTACATCCCAAAGGAAATAGTAAAATAAACTAAGTAGTTTATTTACATCAAAGGAGAAACAAAAAGCCCTAAACATGTGGGCAACAACAAAAATTAAAACTATCTAATCTTCCATTGTCCTGTCTGCATAATCTTCATAAGTTGGCTTCACACCTTGATCTTCGCTGTAATACTCATTCTTATCTGACGGACATTGCAAAGATAAAGAAAGAAAAGGAAGGTCCGTCAGCGAGTTATACTCGGGTAGGATTGCCTCATAAGTTAGTAAGGGTATAGAAACAAACAGGTGTGTATAATGAATATGATATACATGAGGTTATGTACAAATTAGATATGTGAATATGAGTAGGTTATATATGTTGTAAGTTATATGTAGATGAAGGTAATAGTTTGTATTAGTTTGTTAAACAAGGGTCTGGATACTCGAGATTATTCCGTTGTAGCCACGGAACAACAACTGGGGAAGTGAAATATACCGTTTCACTTCCCAGGATCATGATCGAGTAGTAGGGGAATCCGAGTTCCGAATTATCCTTGCCTAATCAAACTACCCATCCCCGTGATTCAATATAAAGGTTCGGACGAATTAGAGTTAGTGTGTATACTTCTAGGCATGGAATTTCCACATTGTATAGTCATCCACACTTTGGACTGGTCACCCAGAATATCGGGATCTTCATATTTGTATAGTCGTCCATACTTTGGAATGGTCACCCGGAATATCGGGATCTTCATTTTAGTATAGTCGTCCACACTTTGGACTGGTCACCCGGAATATCGGGATCTTCATATTTGTAGTCGCCCATATATTGGACTGGTCATCCTGCCTGCAGGGATCTTCATAAAGTATTCCATACCTAGGTCCGCGCATTCTAACCCTAACCGTATCAAGTTTTGTATATGTCATGTTGTCATAAACTGGAATTTTAGAAAGAGTATTTGATCTCATTTAATATGGCCTTCCACAACCACTCGTTTTATCTTCTAGAATTTGTAAAGTACTTCGTGTTCTTCATAAAAAGCTTAGTTAAAATAATAAGGTTTAAATATCGTTTATTACTTCTAAGAAAAACCATGATATTTGGGATATTTATTATTTTGGAAAAGAATAAGGTTTTACAGAAAATGTCCTTTTGATAACAGGTTGTGATGTTTATTTGAAAATCTTTTATAAAAAGGTTTTTATTTAAAAATCTAGACTGCTCCTAATATTCCAAAATGATAAGTTATGAGGTCCTCAAATCGTCTCTTCACCGCCAATTGTGGCCAGGTAAGCACAAGTAAGGAAAGGAGGGATCCGCTCATGAATCACCGTGAGACGGGCCTTTTAAAGTTACCTTTCTCACTTGTCTAGCCTAGGCACCACAAAGTCTGGTTTAGATAAACGATTGATGCCTGCAACCTTTCCTTTGTTCTAGATTGGTGTTATTTTAAAATTACTTTTTAAAAGATACTAAATATTCCTTTTTTAAAAGGATATCGTTATTTAAATTTAATATTTTCTTTCTTAAAATGTTAAGGGGTTTTAAAAATATTTGTAAGTAAAATATACGTATACTGTATCTAAAATATTTATTTCACATATATTTATTTCTTATAGACATTTTAAACAAATATAATATTTAAATTAAACGAGGGTATCTTGTGGAAGTAACCTATTACGAGATCATTTTTATAGTGTGGGTATGTCAGAGGTGAAATGACAATTCATGGGTTACATCAGATTCCAGGTATTTTGGGTGTGCAATATAATTCTATGTACAGAGAAAATTCAAACACCGTTTTCAAATATGGGTTAACATTATCATGATTAAGGGTATAAGGAAAAAGGGTATGCACAAATATTATAACACCATTTTAAATGGGGGTTGAGAATTAGAAGTTGGAACTAGATTATTGAGATAGAAAAAGGTGATAGGAAAAGGAGAGAGAGGCGGATCCTACCTTTTGTTTGAGTCGGAAAGCCGAAGAGCTGAAAACGTAGTCTCGTACTAAATCCTCAATAACTCCACGTCCCGATTTTTCCTCTGCGATTGGATGGAGCCGTAGCATCGGCGTCGTCGATACGAAGGCACCAGTATTTTTTTCAGAATTTTTGGAGTTCTAAGGTGTGAGAAAATGAGGTTTCAAGGTGCCTATTTATAGCGTTCAAAAATAACAAGAAAATCCAAAAAAAATCCTCAAAATCTGCGCCGCTAATGATTGCTGCAATGATTGCGCCCGCCGTCTAAAACCTCAGCCGTTGGATCTGCATCCAACGGCGCAGATCGCGCCGCCCATCGCCACGTGTCGCGCTGCGATTGGTCCACAGCCGTGGGTGCGGATCACCACGTGGGCGCCGCCGCAGTGCTCTGGGCTGTTGGATCTCGTGATCCAACGGTCCAGGTTAAAAAGATTTAAAAATTTAAAATAAAAATTAATAAAAATAAATAAAATAGCAGATTATTTAAAATATTGATCTGGCTTTGAAAAAATTTGTTAAAAATCGTTAAAAATACGGGAAAATTATAGAAAAATTCCAAAAAATATATTTTATTATTATCTTTAATATAAAAATAGTTTTGGGCTAAAAACAATTAGTATATCTATTTCTAAATTGTTAGCTAGTTATAATAATTATATAATATCTAGTTCATCTTTAAAATATTTTAATTACGAATTAATTACTTTTATTGATAATAAAAATACGTAGATTATTTTAAGGTATTATAAAATCTTTCTAAAACATTTTAAGCGTATAAAAATAATAAATAGATTTTAGAAATTTCCTTTAATCATATTTACTGCTTTAAAAATTATTAACACTACTTTAAAAATTAGTATTATATAAAAGAAACATGTAAATAATTATTTGATAGTAGAAATATAAATAAAATATATTTTATTAAGTATTAGAAAACATGGTCGTTACAGCTATAGTCGCCCCATTTTGACAACTTGGCCGGCTGCCTCAGTTGCCTGGTGAACTCGTATTTGTTGATCTATGTATTCATCCAGGGCAGCTTTGGAAATTGTCTCCTCCTTGGCTGTTGAAAGAGCCGGCGGTGGATTTGACGTTTCTCCCCCGTCATCTTCAAGGACAATCGGAGGATTTTCTGCAGGAGGATCTTGCTGGATCATCATACCCACCATGTCCTGGAACAGAAGGGTCATTCGTTTTATATTGGCTGCTTGTTCCGCAGCCTCTTTGTCTTTCTTTTCCGGTATTCTCTGAAGGAATTCGGCATCGGTTTCTTTCTCCTGGCGTTGATCCGAGGATGCTTCTGAGCTTTCTTTTGACCCGGTGAGTGCGGCCATCGCAGTCATCATTTCTTGGAGCTTCTGCTGCTGCTCTTAAGTTTTAGTCACCGATCGCGTGAGCGGTCTACGACCTGTGGATATACAGCTATCCTCTTTCCCGGACGCCATGTAGACGGTATGTACCACTATTCCCCTAGACTTAGGGCGTTTGGGTTCAGTGCCTTTGACTTTTGTCGCCGGCACATGGATCTTTTCCGGCCTTCTTTTCTCAGGAGCGGTCGAAGTTGAGGGAGCTATCGAGGTGGGCACCCAGACAGCTTTTCGTGGCTTAGCAGGATGGTTGACTTCCTGTTGGACCTTCAGCTTCTTGTGCTGGCGGGAGAAATTTGGATCGATCACTGAGTCTCGGGCCTGCCGCCAGACTTTATAGATTTTAGAGGACAGCCGTTGAGGGGATTGGGGCTGTTCTGGATTTGCTTCTACAGCCTTTTCCAGCGGAGGGGGAGACCTCTTCAGTACAGCGGTAGGAGAATTCCTACGCACTTTATTTAGCAGTTCAAAGCTATTCCCAGTTGGAACAGCAGCATTAATCTCCGCCGTGTGGAGTTAGCTCGGAAGGGGAGTTGCCTCCAGACTTCCTCACTCGGCGCCAGTGGCGACGTCGAGCATGTCGAGTTGTTGGGATTGGTTCAGCGACGGCTTTATCTTGCCCCCTGTTCAGGTGAGGGGCTGTTGCCGGTGTCAGCCTCTTGAAGACTGACGTCCGTTGAGAAGCCGTGTCCAACCGGTCAAACACAGATTTTTGAGCGGGAGCGGGAACGGGAACAATCAGTCTCGCAAAGACCGACCCTCTAGGAGGAGAAGCCGCCTTGACGACTCCAGGAGCAGTTATCTTCTTCGGTATGGCCACTTCAGGTATTATGGGCTTCTTGGTAGGCCCTTTGGAGCCCGAGTTCAGCCTGGTGAAGACTGAGGAATTGGACGACCCGTTGAGAGGGGCCGTGGGAGTAGCAAGTCGATCGAAGACCGACTTCTTTGAAGCTTCCGATACGGGTACAGGGATAGTGAAGCTCGCTGGCGGGAGCATGGTCCCGAAAAACAGACCGGTAGTAGTGTTCCCTGATTAAAAAATCAGGAAAAAAGTTTCAGAGGAAGCATCACGTGCACACACGAGATGGTAAAGCAGCGGCAAAGAACAAAGCAAAGAAGAGGAGCCCATTCGAAGGGGTCACGTGCTTGCACGTGACCGGGGGCGCGTGCTCACACGTGACCGGGGGTCACGTGCTCACACGTGACCAAAGGTCACGTGACAACACGTGGCTGGCTTTAAAAGCCTTACTGTTTAACAGAATTAAATTCTGAAAAAGATCATTTAAATCTTTCCAAAATACAGAAGAATTATGTAAAACCGTTGGATTAAGAATCCGAGGGTGATTAAATATCACCAATTTATGGAAAAATCTTAGACAAGGAAAGATTTCCTCCAAATCTCACCGAAAATAACAAACATAATATCTTTGGATTTAAAATCCAACGGTGAATAAAATTCATTGTGTGATCTAAAGGATCATATTAATTATGAAATCAATTAAAATCTTTCAATGAAAGATTCACAAAACAAATTGATTCTTTTCTTTCTCCTATAAATAGGAGCCAAGAAGAGAAGAGGAGGGACCTTTTTTTTGGGAGAGAAAAACAGAGAGGGCCTTGGAATCTTAAAAATTCAGAGAGAAAAGAAAGAAGAATTTGATTCTCTACAAAGAAAAAACCCTAGGTAAGAAAAAAGGGGGTAAAGGCTTCAAAAAGAGAATTTAATTCACAATCCAAGAGTTTAACTCTTATATAAAAAGAAAAGAACTTAGTTCTTTCTCTGGTGGAAGACCTGCAAAGTGCACATCTCCCCATAGGTTGAGAATTTAATTCTCATCGGGTCGAGATCCTGCCATACAGATCTAAAACATAGAGGAAGAATTGAGTTTTGAGAATTTAATTCTCACAAAGTTATAGGAATTTAATTCCTCCAAGATAAAATTAGGGTTTAACCCTATTTGAGAATTTAATTCTCCAAAATTATAGGAATTTAATTCCTTCAAAATAGACAGAACTAGGGTTTAACCCTAATTGAGAATTTGATTCTCTCAAACTCACAGGGATTTAATTCCCCTTAAAATAAAATTAGGGTTTCATCCTATATCAGAACTTGTTTCTTTACATATATGAGAATCTAATTCCTACAGAAAGAAAATTAGGGTTTAACCCTACCGAAGAATATAATTCTTCGAAAATAGGAATTTAATTCCTCCAAAGTTATAGCTAGGGTTTAACCCTATGAAGAATTTAATTCTTAAAAAGACAAACAGATCTTTAAACAGGAAAGAACCAGGGTCACGTGTCCCCACGTGACCCCTATAAAAGATCCACAGGAAAGAAGCGTTGGGCGCCCTCACGTGTCATCACGTGATCCCTAATGAATATTCTAATAAATCAGGGCATGAGCACCCATCACGTGCCCACACGTGATGGCTGTGAGAATTAAAGGTGTTAAATACTTATCTGCAGAACAAAATGAAGGGGGTCTGGCCCCACTTTTTGATGCCATCACGTGCTCCAACGTGCTCCCCCCCTCTGTTAATGTTTAACACTAATCTGATAATTTTGTCGTCGGTGTTTAACACTGTTATCTGTTAGTGTTTAACACTAATTTGAGAATCACAATTTTTAGTGTTTAACACTAAGTTGATAATCTTATTTCCAATGTTCAACACTGTTGGTCTTTAGTGTTTAACATTAGGTTTAGCCCAATTGGCTAATTTTCTAGAGGCAAAGCCTCCCCTTCAACGGATCAACAGAGGGCCAATATTCCAAATATGATTGGACTTAGCCCAAGAAGGCCATAAGTCCTCAATTCAGACTTAACTGAGCCAATGGGCTCATAATATAATTAATTGATCTTGGTTCCAAATTGGGCTACAAATCATTTAATCTACCTTGGTTCAAGGGTACATCTCTTCACTCCTTTGATATTTGTCGTTGTAATTCCTCAACGTCTTCAAAGAGGTGACGGGTCCCAACAACCATACATTTCACGGACTGTGGGGTCCTTAAACTCATGGACTATGATGTCCTTAACCTTGACCATGATGTCTTAAAACTAACAACGGACTGTGGGGTCCTTAAACTCATGGACTATGATGTCCTTAACCTTGACCGGAATGTCTTAAAACTAACAACGGACTATGACGTCCTTAACCTTGACCGTGATGTCTTAAAACTAATGCCGGACTGTGGAGTCCTTAAATCTATGGATTATGATGTCCTTAACCTTGACCGCAATGTCTTAAAACTAACAATGGACCGCAATGTCCTTAAACTACCTATCGACCGCAATGTCACTAAACTAAACAATAGAGCCCCCCAATTGCTCTCTTGTCGGATCTAAATGATCCCGTTAAGTCGATCTTAGTCTAAAATGAGACTAACGTATCCTTAAGTTGATCTTAGTCTCAAATGAGGTTAACGTATTCTTAAACCCAAACCCCCAAACCCAAATCTAAGATAATACGGATTTGGACTAGTCCACGCCCTACGGGCGACAACATAACTTAGTCTCCGTATACAATCCACGGGCAACCAAAAACAAAACAAACACCCACAATACGAAGTGACCATCTGGAGAAGGAGAAAGTTGTCACCGCGATGCGGTAGCGTAATTAACTACAGGGGCTTGCGCCTGCAGGGAAGAGCGTCCCCACAATCAAAAACCCCTCAAGCGAGGGGGAATCTGACGAAGTCTGCTACATCGGCCGCATCCGTTTAAACCTTCGATACACGGTGCCATAAATCAACTTGGCATCTTCGAAGAGGTGGACGGATAAAACCAAATAGCATCTGCCCCGAATTTCAGGCAAGACGTCTCTACATCGCACCGTCTTTCGGAGGGGAACAGATTCTGGCACGCCCGGTGGGACCTTTTCCTCTTTCCACTCCACACTTCGTGTGTCGTCTTTGCGAACGAATCACGGTTTGTTAATGGTTGCCTTCGGGTTCCAAGTTACTAAGATTTGGTCTCTTGGTTGGCGCAGAAATCAAACAACAATGGCGTTTAACTGCTCAAACTGCTCCAACTGCAAGTGCAACCGACGCTCCGCCTCACCTGGAGGTGTAGCCTATGGACCGCAGGCTGCTTCCCTGTTCACTATGCCTGTAGAACAAGTGACTCAGGCTACCACCGGTCTGTTCTTTGGGACCATGCTCCCGCCAGTGAACGTTAATATCCAGCCGCCGAAGGAAGCGTAAAAGAAGTCGGTCTTCGATTGGCTCACTACTACAACGGCCCCTCTCAACGGGTCGTCCAATGCCAACTCCTCGGTCTTCACCAGACTGAGCCTGAACTCCGATAGGCCGGCCAGGAAGCCCATGACCCCTGAAGTGGCCATCCCGAGGAAGATAGCCGTATCTGCCCCTGAAGTCGTCAAGGCGGCTTCTCCTGCCAAAGAGTCGGTCTTTACAAGACTGACTATCCCGGCCCCCGTTCCTGCTCGAAGGTCTATTTTTGACAGATTGGATACCGCTACTCAAAAGGCATCAATCTTCAAGAGGCTGACACTAGCGGCGCCTCATCTAGACGGGGGGCAAGACGAAACCATCCCCATCACCGGACCAGCCCCAACAGCTCGACACACTCGACGTCGCCACTGGCGCTGAGTAAGGAAGGCCGGGGGCAACTCCCCCTCTGGGCTAACCCCACCGGCTCCAACGGTGGAAATCAATGCTGCTGTTCCGACTGGGAACAGTTTTGAACTGCTCAACAAGGTGCGCAGAAACTCTCCGACTGCCATGCTGAAAAGATCTCCTCCACCCGCGGAGAATGTTACAGAAACAAGGCCAGAGCAGCCCCCTCAACAGCTGTCCTCCAAAATTTATAAGGTCTGGCGACGGGTTCAGGACACAGTAATCGTTCAAGATCACTCTCACCGACAGAAGAGGGTGAAAGTTCAAGAAGAAAAGAACCGTCCTGTCAAACCGCAAAAGACGACAACCACCTGGGTGCCCAAAGCAACGGGCCCCTCAACTTCAACGGCCCACAAGAGAAGAAGGCCGGAGAAAATCCCCACGCCTGCGGCGAACGTCAAAGGCAGTGAACCCAAATGCCCTAAGTCCGGGGGCATTATGGTACATACCATCTACATGGCGTCCGGGAAAGAGGACAGCCGTATATCTACAGGTCATAGACCGCTTACGCGATCAGTGACTAAAGCTCAGGAGCAGCAGCAGAAGCTCCAAGAAATGATGACTGCGATGGCCGCACTCACTGGGCCAAAAGAGAGCCCGGAAGCATCCTCGGATCAACGCTAGGAGCAAGAAACCGACGCCGAGTTCCTTCGGAGAATATTGGAAAAGAAAGACAAAGAGGCTGCGGAAAAAGCAGCCAATATAAAACGAATGGCCCTTCTGTTCCAGGATATGGTGGGTATGATGATCCAGCAGGATCCCCCAGCGGAAGATCCTCCGATTGTCCTTGAAGATGACAGAAGAGAAACGTCAAATCCACCACCGGCTCTTTCAACTGCCAAGGAGGAGACAATTTCCAAAGCTGCCCTGGATGAATATATAGCTCAGCAGATATGAGTTCACCAGGCAACTGAGGCAGCCGGTCAGGTCGTTAAAACGGGACGACCATATCCGAGCTGGTATGATCAGATCAAGTACCCGCCGGGCTACACGATCCCAAAATTCCATGTCTACAAGGGGACATGCAACCCCTATCAACATGTTTCCCAGTTCAGGGTTCTTTGTGGCAACCCCGGTGGCGATGATAAGCTCCTGCTTCGCCAGTTCATCGGCAGCTTGTCGGAGACGGCGTTTGAATGGTATTCCGAGCTTCCGAACGACTCCGTCAAAACTTTCGCTGAAATGGAGTTGCTGTTTACCCAGCGTTTCGCAAGCACCAGCGAGCGTACTCCGATAAAAGCTTTGATCAATGCCAGAGTAAAGCCGGGCGAAACCTGGGTTCAATATGCAATCCGGTGGCGGAACTTGTGGTCGAAATGCGAACAGCGCATCGAAGAAGCGCCAGCGGTGGGCATGTTTGTAGGCACCCTAGATCCTCACGCGACTATTTCACAGTTCATGATGTTCTTTAAACCGACCACGTTCCAGGCCCTAATTGACAAGCTGGCTCAGATGGATCAAATGGGTCACAGATCGTTTCCCTCGAAGCCGGAACCGCGAAACGACAAGGGTAAAGCAAAGGCGACCTTCGTTGCGAACGCTCAACAGCAACCCAGTGCTCCAAGACTAGCGGATCAATTGGAGGAGAGACGGCGTTATTACAATGAGAAAATGAAACGCCCTTACTCATTCCCGCAGAATAAAATGAAGAGGCTGTTTGAGCTGGCGGTACGCAACAGGCTTATCAACTTACCAAATCCAAGGCAACCCCCGCAACCCAGCGAGGTGAATAACCCCAGTTACTGCCCTTACCATCAAACGATAAGCCATCCGATTGAGGATTGCTTTGTCTTTAAAGGATGGATCGAAGATCAGTACCTTCAAGGCAAGTTTGCGCTGTCCGAGAAGTGGAAGGTAAACCCACCACAACCGCACACTCCTAAGAAGACAGACACACCGGGGGCAACTTGTTCTTTTATTGAAGAAGCTCCATGTGAGGTGGCTCTTTCAGCCAAGACCAAAAGGATGCTGAATGATCTCCAGACATGCCCGGCGATCAGGTGGAAGAACCCGCTGGAACCTCAGATCATCAAAGGGATGCTGAAGCCACACCCAACTCTGAAGATTGGCGGTGATGGCCCAAGCACTCACACCCAGCCGTTAAAATCTTCAAAGAAAAATAAGAAGAAATCCAAGAAGCCCGTGAAGCCTGGTGACAAGCGCACAGATTTGCATAAACAGATCGACGCGCTGGAAGAATATAATCAGAAAGCACGGACCCCCATCACGCTCCAAGAGTTCCTCAGCCACGTCCTTGAGGACGAAAATGATGGGGAAATCTTGTCAAACGGATCTGAGGATTACGTAGCAAGTTGCCATGTGATCTCTCATTCATCGCTAGACAATGAAGAAACGCCCTGCACAGAAAGACTGGGGGCAGAGCCTGAGCCGGAACTTGTGTGGCCGTCAGACGAGATGATTGACGCCTTTCTGAATGAGATTCGTCTAAAAAGTAAAGCCGATCGGGAGCGTGAGATGGCCATATTAGAAGGAGCCAAACGCAGGCGACTAGACGAAAGAGTTGAGGCACTCCCGCCAAATCAAAAGACATCCGATACGGATAATAACATATTCAAGTCGAGGAAAAGGTTTGCTAAAGCCATATCAATGAGGATGAAGCTGCCATTCTCCGAAGGAAACACTCCCGGTGAAGCAGAGATGCATCCTAGCTACTGCTTATATCATCGAAAGATTTCGCACCCCACTAAAGAATGCGACGCTTTTAAAAGATGGTAGCAGGGGTATGTTGCTCACCGGCAACATGTTAAGCGGATGAAACGCAAGACTCGTCGGGAGCGAAGAAGTACGACTGAGGAGCATAAAGGAATTACTGGAAATTGTCGCACGGTCAACGCCGGGGGATCGCAGGTTCTCACCTTCGGGAGCGACTCTGACGAAGAAATGACCCTAAGCCCTCTCTTCAAAGAATCCATCTCGGGAAAAGAGGAAGAACCGAAAGCCTGTGAAAACATTCAGCTGCGTAATCGCACGCTTGTAGAAAAGAATCTCGGACCCACAAATAGAAAAGATAAGGGAAAAGAAAAGGTCTCTGAAGATATTGCCCTGGATGACCAAGTCATGAAAGAGCCGACTGCCAAAAACCCGCTAAAAAAGAACAAGGTGGATTACAACGTTCTGGCGCACTTGAGGAAATTGCCCTCTCAGCTCAGCATTCTCGACGCCCTCTTATTATCAAAAGATGCGAGAGATTCGTTAATCAAGGCGTTGCAAAAGCCCGAGCAATTCCAGGCCTTCCTCGCCGAAAAAAGGATGAAGGATGAACTGGAAGAAGTACACACAGCCAATGTCATATTCGGTGATGAGGACCTTCTCCTTGAGACGTGCGACCACAACCGTCCCCTCTATGTCTCAGGATACTGCCACGATATAAAGATAGGCAAAATCCTGGTCGACAATGAGTCTTCCGTCAATCTCCTCAACGTGCGAGTGTTGAAAGAAATCTGCATGAGCGTTCAACACCTCGCTCGTGATAAGATCACCATCTCTGGGTTCGACTCCCAGTCATCACGGACCCTTGGTTCTGTAATACTGACGCTGCGTTTCGGGCTGCTTGTCACAGACATTAAATTTCATGTCATTGACGCCAGGACATGCTACAACGCTTTGCTCGGTCGTCCTTGGTTACACTAGTACAACATCATCCCTTCTACGCAACATCAGTGTATGAAGTATTTCAAGGATGGTCTTGAGTATACCATGACAGGAGAGCTGAATCCATTCTCCGTGAACGAAGTCCGCAAGTACGAAGATGCAAAATACTTCTTGCCAGATTTTGAGGACACAGAGAGGTGTCACAAACCGGAGAACAAAGCCATCACCACCATTCCCGTCTTCGGGAGCGATACTGAAGAAGAGGAAGAGATAGTTTATTCAGGCCTACCCCAGCACAACAAGCCAGGACCGTCCGCTCCTATGTTGATCTTCGGAAGCGACTCGGAAGATGAGGTTAATGCTGTGTTCTCCAGCCGGCCGTCAATACCAGCATTCCCTGGTGATAATCAGAGTTTGCAAATTCCCATGATTCCGCGGGAGCACTACAAAGATCTCGACGCACTTGAAGCTTACAGTGTGCAATACCTGCAGACATTTTACGTCCCTCCCAGACGAAAAGGCGAAAAGGCGATCCTATTCTATCGGTCCACGGAAACAAGAGTGGAGAAAGAATTCTGGCACGGCGCGGATTCTACACTCGACAGACTCCAGCCCATTCGTCTGCCTAGATATTACTCGGAAGGCTTGAGAAGTCTCTTGAAGCGCCAAGGGGTACCTTTCAAACAGACTATTCGACAAGCTCGGTTCTACAACAGGATTTGGGATGTCCCTGGGACTCAGCACAAGCTGCCCAACGGAAAAATGGAAACGCTTGGGCTTGGATATGTGAGATCCGGGAAACGGGAACGAGTCCATGGTAGCTACGCCATATATAACTTCGATGAAGAAGAGGACACCCTATCAGAAAATGCCGACCCTGCACCAAAACAAAATCCTCCAACCAAAATACCGAGTCCGTCATTTGAAGAACGAATGGACAAGCTTATCAGGGAAGCGGGTCAGAAAGTTCGAGACGACCACAACCGTGAAATTTCCATCTACGAGAAAGCCAGGACGCAATGCCTCCTTCAACAGGCTGCGAAAGATGAAAATGCTCCTCCCTGTCAACCTGTTGTGCAAAAGGCCCGACGCAGAGGCAGAAACAAGTCTAAAAGCGAAAAAGGCATTCAACAACGACAAAGCGGAAACAAGAAGACACGCGGTCGGGAATCGAGCAGTCTGGATTTGTCCCTCATGAAGAAGATGAGTCGAGCATACTCTTTTCCTCAAGAAAAGACAAAGAAGATACTTGACCTCGCTGTAAAACATCAAATGATTACACTTCCAGAGTCCAAGCACCCCGAACAAGCAGACGAAGTCTCACACCCAAACTATTGCTCTTATCACAGGGTAATAGGGCACCCTCTCGAAGATTGCTTCACCTTCAAGAATTGGGTCGAAGATCAGTATCAGCTCGGCAAGTTCGCTCTGTCTAACAGCTGGAGTGTAACGCCGCCACAGAAGCATGAGCCCAAAGCCACGAGAGTGGAACCAGATCCGCATCGGTCTTCGAAGCGAACTCGTACTTGTCATATGATAACGATATCAAAAGAAGAGCCCGAGGATATGGATGACCTTCCCCGATGCTTCGAAAACAATAATGACGAGGTGATTACAGAATTTCCGCCGGCGCCGAAAGAGCTGGAAGATGGAATCCATACCACTGCAGATGAGCTCAAGAAAATTGAGCTGGGGACGACAAGCGACCCGCAGCCGACATTCATAAGCGAGCTGCTGTCTGAAGAAAAGGTGGCTGCGCTAAAAGACGTGCTCATGCAGCATAGAGACTACTTCGCATGGAACTATTCCGAAATGCCAGGATTAGACCCAGAGATTGCTGTTCACAAACTGGCCATATCCCCGGACGTTAAGCCAATCAAACAAGCACCGAGAAGAATGCGGCTTGAGCTTGATGTGAGCATTAACGCTAAAAAGCTAATCGACTCCGGCTTCATCTAAGAGGTTCAATACCCTGATTGGATCTCCAACATCGTCCCAGTGATGAAGAAGAATGGGACAGTGCACATATGTGTGGACTTTCGGGATCTCAATAAAGCCTGCCCGAAGGACGACTTCCCAGTACCAGTCACCGAGCTGATGATAGATAACACGTCCACTCACGAGGTTTTCTCATTCATGGATGGCTCATCAGGATACAATCAGATAAAGATGCATCCCGAAGACCAGAAGCACACCGCTTTCCGGACCCCTTTGGGTATATTCTGCTACAAGGTTATGCCCTTCGGTTTAAAGAACGCCGGTGCCACCTATCAAAGGGCCATGATAAAGATCTTCGATGACCTTATACACAAAATCGTCGAATGCTATATCGACGACCTCGTGGTTAAGAGCAAAACATACGAGGAGCATTTAGAGCATCTGAAGACCATATTTCAACGCCTTCGGCAATACAACCTGAAGATGAACCCTCTCAAGTGCGCATTCGGAGTTTCCTCGGGCAAATTCCTAGGATTCATCGTCCGACACCGAGGTATTGAGATAGATCCGTCAAAGATCAAGGCGATCATGGAAATGCCTCCGCCCAGGACTCTCAAACAATTGCGGTCTCTCCCAGGGAAGCTCGCGTACATCCGGCGATTTATAGCCAACCTTTCAGGCAAGTGCCGCCCTTACAGTCACCTGATGAAAAAGGGAACCCCTTTCGTTTGGGATCACAAATGCCAGAGCGCACTAGACGAAATCAAGCAATACTTGCAGAATCCACCAGTGTTGGCTTCTCCGGTCAAGGAAAAGCCTCTTATTCTTTATACAACCGCCCTCGAGGGTTCCTTAGGTGCATTGTGGGCACAAGAGAATGACCAAGGGAAAGAAAGAGCTCTCTATTACTTAAGTCGAGTTCTACTGGGGGCAGAAAGCAACTACTCTCCCATCGAAAAACACTGCCTCGCATTATCTTCGCGATGACAAAGCTCAGGCACTATGCGTTAGCGCATGAAGTCCGTCTCATTTCGAAGGTGGACCCCCTTAAATATTTAATGTCGAAGGCCATATTGACAGGGAGACTCGCTAAATAGGCCTTGCTCTTAATGGATTTTTCGATAACCTATCAGCCTCTTAAGGCGGTGAAAGGCCAGGCCATCGCCGACTTCCTCGCCGAGCATCCGATACCTTCCGATTCCCCTTTGAATGGAGAATTGCCAGACGAACATGTGTTTGATGCGATCGACGGTAGTGATACCCGATGGGAGCTCTACTTTGATGGAGCGTCCTCCATGAAGAAGCGCAAACAGAACACCCCTGTAATCAAATCAGGAGTAGGCCTCATCTTCGTGACCCCACAAGGAGGGATAATGCGCTTCGCCTTCTCCTTGACAGAGCCGAGGACGAACAATGAAGCTGAGTACGAAGCTTTGATAGCAGGCCTTGAGATCACCATCGATATGGGAATTGAAAACCTCCTTATATACGGAGATTCTCAACTGGTCGTCAGTCAAATAAACGGCGACTACCAGACGTGCAAGCCAGAACTGGTGAAATATGGCGAGAGAGTACAGCAACTGTTGACTCGAATTCCCCCCTATACGCTGGAAAGCATACCGCATGCAGAAAATAGCAAAGCAGATGCAATAGCTAAGCTCTCTAAAGAACTGGCCGATGAGAACCTTGATGACGTAAAGATCGTGGTACAAACCCGTCGGGTGCTTGCCCCCGCAGAAATATCTCCGGATCCGGAATCATCCGGAGAAAAGGGACCGACTGGGCAAATGGCTATGCAAATAAAAGACCAGGGAAAGGCTGAGGATTAGAGAGAAGCCTTTTTAGACTACTTCAAATCCAATCGAACGCCTAAAGATGCGTCCTCAAGCCATCAGCTCATGAAACGAGCTCTGTCTTTCGCTTTCGTCAATGATACTCTGTACAAGAGGTCGTTTGATTCTCTGTGGTTGAGATTCCTTGGACCTGATGAAACGAAAAGAGTCGTTCAGGAAGTTCACGACGGACTCTGCGGTTCTCACCAAGCGGGCCGAAGATGAAGTTGAAGATTAAACGAATGGGCTACTATTGGCCTACGATGATCCAGGATTGTCTCGAATATGCGAAGCAGTGCCACTCATGCCAGATTCATGGGGACTTTATCCACCAACATCCAAATCCTCTATATCCAACAGTGGCTAGCTGGCCATTCGAAATGTGGGGGACTGACGTAATCAGCCCCATTGAACCGGCATCGTCCAGAGGACATCGTTTTATCTTGGCGACGACTGACTACTTCTCCAAATGGGCAGAAGCAATACCGCTGAAGGAAGTAAAAACAGAAAATATCCTCCATTTCTTCAAGACGCACGTCATTTATCGGTTTGGAACGCCGAGACGGATCATCTCCGATAACGGGCCAGCCTACAGAAGCCAAAAGATCAGCCGCTTCGCGCAACAACACAACATAGACTGGAGATAATCCTCAGTTTATAATCCCCGAGCTAACGGTCTAGCCGAGGCTTTCAACAAGACTTTGACGAACATTGTGAAGAAGACGGTGTCCCAAAATAAGAAGGACTGGCACGAGAGACTGTATGAAGCTCTCTGAGCGTATCGAACTACGTTCAAGACGGCCACGAACACAACGCCATACGCATTGGTATTCGGTACAGAAGCGTACTCCCCCTCGAGATAGAGTTACCCTCTCTACGAGTGGCAGTCCACTATGAGCTGACGGACGAAGAAAACGCTCACCTTCGGCTTGAGGAGCTTGATGCCCTTAATGAAACCCGCCTCATAGCGCAACAAAATCTGGAGGCTTATAAAGCAAAGATGATGCGCTCATATGAAAGATTGACCAGGCCGAGGACATTCCGCCAAGGCGAACTCGTGCTAGTAGTCAAAAGACCTATGATCCCCAATCGCGCCAAGCGATGAAAATTCGAGCCAAACTATGAAGGCCCGTACATTATAGACAAGGTCTACCAGGGTAGAGCCTATCTACTCATGGATATGCACGGTGAAAGGCATTTCAGGCCAATAAACGGTCGCTTCCTAAAGAAATACTACGCTTAATGAGTTACAGCCTAGGTCAATGATAGATGACGACGACTATGTCCGCTCGCTATCTTCCTAAGCCCGAACTCTATAAGTAGTGACCGGCCTTCTGCAACAGCGGACCGAAACGTCCTTAAACTAACAACGGACCGAAATGTCCTTAAACTAACAACGGACCGAAACGTCCTTAAACTAACAACGGAACGAAACGTTTTTAAACTAACGATGGACCACTATGTCCTACAACTAGTTGTTGACCGAGATGTCGAAAAACTACGATGGATCGCGGCATCCCAAAACAGATACAAAAAAAAGAAGAATAAAAAAAATATAAAAATAAAAACGGTATGTCCGTAAGAAAAATGGGCACGGATGAAAACCCGAAAGGACTCCGTGAGTAAAAACAGCAGGGCTGCCGGCGAGTGTTCGTGAAAACCCGAAAGGGCGCAACCTCATTAAAATACACTTGCAAAGTCCTCTCGACCTTGTAAGAAGAAACCACCTGCGTGAGATCCTTATGACTCACAAGGGAGCAACACACTTAGGAATCCTCACGATTCCTAAGGAGAAATTACACTTGCGAGATCCTCAGGACTCGTAAGGAGAACTCTCTTGTGGGACCCTCACGGCTCATAAGACTTGAAAGTCTTAAGTTACAGAGACCTGAACCTGTTCTTAAGCAACCCCCACAAACTTCGATATTTCCCTACAAGTGGCTCAATACTGACCCTTGTATACAATCCACGGGCGCGAATAAACACTTCCCTAACCAAGTCCCATCCGTGACTAGGGATATGTTCGTACGGTGAACAACCCTTATAAGCCCTCACGACTTATAAGGAGAAAACCCTTTTGTAAGATCCTTACGACTTACAAGGGAACATACACTTAGGAATCCTCACGATTCCTAAGGAGAAAACACACTTAGGAGATCCTCACGACTTGTAGGGAGAAATACCTTTGTGAGACCCTTATGGATCATGAAGTCAAAAGCCTTAGTCGACAGGACCCTAACCCTGTTTGCTAAGCCACCTTTGTTCGATGTCGACAGAGGCAAATGATGATTCACTCTTAGCAATATCCCAAGTTGTAGCGGTGCTGATGCCAAACTCGATGTCTAATTCCAAGCTTGCAGCGAAAAGCCAGCAAGCCATACATGCATACGAAATAGCCGAAATGATGGGGCAACTTGCGACAAAATCAGCAAGTAAAAATGTATGCATGCAAAATAGCCGAAATGATTGGGCAACTCGCAATAAAAAAACAGCGAGTAAAAATAAAACAAATAGCCGAAATGATTGGGCAATCGCGACCTTCGCGATATAAAAAGCTGAAATGATAGAGCTTCGCGGAAAGAAATAAAATAAAAATAAAAATGAAATTTATGCCCTACAGGTGATATCACATCAATCCCTGTATGCAATCCAGGGGGCGCAAACAAAGAAGGAATCACACTCCTCCTCCCCAGGTTTCATCAGAAGAAGAAGCCAAATCTCGATGGGTCACAGATAGCCTAGAGATCATCTCAACATTCGTCTCAGTAGGCATAACATCAAGCAAAGCGGAACAGCGGCAACTCCCAGTTCTACGACTCGGTGGTGTACAGATCACTGAGAGTCAAATCCCAACTCCGTGAAATGCGGATATAATCAACAAAATTCCTGGTCACGTGGAACGCGGATAACGTCACTCTTTGACCCCGTGGAAAACGTCCAGAGCGGAGCCTGGTCCTCACAGAACACGGCAGTGAACCCGTGGGAAGCATCCAGAGCAAAATTCCTGGTCACGTGGAACGCGGATAACGTCACTCTTTGACCCCATGGAAAACGTCTAGAGCGGAGCCTGGTCCTCGCAGAACACGGCAGTGAACCCGTGGGAAGCATCCAGAGCAAAATTCCTGGTCACGTGGAACGCGAATAACGTCACTCTCTGACCCCGTGGAAAACGTCCAGAGCGGAGCCTGGTCCTCGCAGAACACGGCAGTGAACCCGTGGGAAGCATCCAGAGCAAAATTCCTGGTCACGTGGAACGCGGATAACGTCACTCTTTGACCCCGTGGAAAACGTCCAGAGCGGATCCTGATTCTCGCAGAGCACGGCAGTGAACCCGTGTGAAGCATCCAAAGCGGAGCCTAGTCCTCGCCGAACATGGCAGTGAACCCATGTGAAGCATCTAGTGCAAAATTCCCGGTCACGTGGAATGCGGATAACGTCACTTTTTGACCCTGTGGAAAACGTCCAGAGCGGAGCCTGGTCCTCGCAGAACACGGCAGTGAACCCGTGGGAAGCATCCAGAGAAAAATTCCTGGTCACATGGAACGCGGATAACGTCACTCTTTGACCTCGCGGAAAACGCCAAGAGCGGAGCCTGGCCCTCACAAAGCACAGCAGTGAACCCGTGTGAAGCATCCAGAGCAAACATCGGACTGTGGAGTCCTTAAAATCCATGGACTATGATGTCCTTAACCTCGACCGTAATGTCTTAAAACTAACGATCAACCATGATGATTCTAGACTGATTTCACCTTGGTTCAAGGGTACATCTCTTCACTCCTTTGATATTTGTCGTTGTAATTCCTCAACGTCTTCAAAGAGGTGACGGGTCCCAGTAACCACACATCAGACTGTGGAGTCCTTAAATCCACGGACTATGATGTCCTTAACCTTGACCGTGATGTCTTAAAACTAACATTGGACTGTGGAGTCCTTAAATCCACGGACTATGATGTCCTTAATCTTGACCGTGATGTCTTAAAACTAACATCGGACTGTGGAGTCCTTAAATCCACGGACTATGACGTCCTTAACCTTGACCGTGATGTCTTAAAACTAGCATTGGACTGTAGAGTCCTTAAATCCACGGACTATGATGTCCTTAACCTCGACCGTAATGTGTTTAAACTACGGTACCTTGGAAAACATCCTAAAGCAACCCCTGACCCCATGAGATACGGATAAGGGCGACCGCACCCAGCACTTGCGGGTCCTCACGACCTGTAGGGAAGAAAACTTTCTTGTGAGATCCTTACGACTCCCAAGGGAAAACCCGCTTAAGAATCCTCACGATTCTTAAGAAGAACTTACACCTATGGGATCCTCTCGACCTGTGGGGAGAAAAACTTTTTATAAGACCCTCACGGCTCATAAAGCTCAAAAGTCATAGGAGGAAGATCTTAACCCTGAATCCTAAGCCATCGCCGCCCTGCAAGGAGACCAAGATAAATTGTCCGCAGAACACATTCAATAAAATGAGACACACCATTGAGAAGAAAAATATATCATTATTCATAAACCAAAGTGGATACAAAGTACAATTCATGAAAAAAAAACGAAAAGAATATACTCTCATTCAGGAGTATGTACAAAAAGAAAGAAAGAGATACAAGTCCTCATGACGGCGGGCAATTTAGCAGCTTGGTCAGCTCATCCCTTTTCCGCTGGGCCTCGCCTTCATGGTTCAATATCGCCAGAAGACGGGCTTCTGCCTGAGCCTGCTGGACCTGATACGAGGCAAGCCGGCCTTCGAGCTCTTTCTCAGTAGCCTTGTGAGCCTCAACCCTTTCACGAGTGAACACGGCAGCTTTGGCGAGGGCCGCTGCCTCTTTGATAGACTCTTGAAGCACTCGCCAGAGTTCATACGCTTTATTGGCTTTGGCTGTAAGGCTGGTTTGGAGTTCGCACAGTGCCTTAGAGGCCAGCTCCCTCTCCAAGAATTTGCGGCCGAGCCTCTTCTCTTACGACACTATGTTCGCCGCACACTGCTCTATCAGCCTCCGCAAGTCCGCCTTTGCAGCTACGGCCTCCGAAGAAAGGCGGGAACACTCAAGTGCATCCAAGCAAGCCTCCACCTGCCGACAGAACTCCACCTAGACTCGCACCACTTCTTCGTTGTAGTATGTAGCAAGAAAAGGAAGAGAACCGTTAGCTTCGGCAGCGAATGCTTCGGCTGTGATTGCGCTGCCAGCACGGAGCTCCTCGATCAAAGATGATAGGGAGACAAGGCTTAACTTGGTCAGGCGCTCTGAGGCTCGCAAAGCGTAGGGGCCGGGCGGCATGGCGATACGCGATTCCAGCGCTATGGGGGCTGGCAAGGCTGTTCAGATATGAAAATTGTTAGTGAAACTGTTAAGCAAAGGAACAAGTGGAACCATATTGAGACGTCACTTACCCACATTCATGCAAGAAGGGGCTGAAGGTTCCCCTGGCCCTTCGAGGACCTCAACCTCATCATCAGCCTCCAGAACTGCAAAGAACATCAATGTTATTCCGCAAGGTAACAACAATGCTATAAAAAGACGGTGAGCGACACTAACCTTGCCCAGATGAGAGGACGATGCGTTGAGGAGATATCGCCTGCGGAGCGGCCATCTCCAACAGACACTGGAAGGATTGCCGAGGAGACAGATCGGCAATAGAGGCCGTCAGCCCACGCAATTCTGAAAAGACAAAAGAGTTCAGGTAACAGAAAGATTACTAGCTTAAAATGTGGAAGGTTACCTTCGACACTCCTCCCATTCTGAGCTGGGGGAATAGCAGCTTCAACGGCCTCCGCCGTGACCTCGAGCTCTAACGAAGGGAGGATGGTCCCGACTACCTCCATCCCAGCCTCTGGGCCGCCCTCAGGAAGAGCCGGTGGGACGACGACCACTAAAGGTGCCTCCCCCAAAGGAGCGAGTGCTCCAGGATCAACAACCACCACAGGAGGCTCTATCGTGAGAAGCACAGCGTCGTCAACCCCCTCCATATCGAGCAATGCTTCATTGGGGACGTCAACAGGCTTTATCCTCAACAAGCCCGTAGGAACCTCCCCCATCGCCGAAGTCTCTGCACAATTCACGCAAGAATAAATATACATACATGCAGGTGTAAGCAATAAGAAGTGCTGCAAAGAAGTATAAAGACATACCAATGCGTAAGGAAGCCTTCAATAGGGCTTCTTCCAGCCGGTGTTCTTTCTCAAGGAGATGTGCCCGTCGGGGTTCGAGGGTGGACTCGTGGCCGCCAGTCCACAATGAAAGTGCGTTCGCAGCATCCTCCGAAGCAGCCTGCTTCAGGACCCTTTCTCCCCATTCCTCCAAAGGGCCAATGAATCGCCGCCGGATCCACGAAGGGTCTTCATAAAAGATTACGGCAGGATAGGACTTCTTCGGAACCCTGACATTCTGAGACTCATCTTTGGAACGTCTTATAGCCTCAGCCAACTGTGCGGCTTCCTCGGCGGCCGAACCCGGAAAAATTAGGCCAGCATCTAATTCCTGCAGGGCCAACGGTTCATCCTCAAGAATGGGCTCAGACTCTACTAAAGAGTCGAGCAAGTTAGTAGCCTCCTTCCTTCGACGCTTGGACCCAGAGTCGGTCGTCGAGGATGACCGCTTCCTTCCCCGTGGAGCCTTAGCGCGACGCCAGCCCACCTCGCCTTCAACGCCCTCATCCCTGACACCCTCGCCCGGTGCCACAACCGAGGATGAAACTGCCATTGTCGATGCCACGGGGACGGTGCTGCCGCGGGTGGTGGTGTTGCTACCGGAGCCCGTTTACCCCGTGACTGGGTGCCTAATGGCATACCAGCTGTTGGGGTAAGATCCACCCCCGACTCTCCCGAAATGAGCGCAACACCAGTATCCCTCAAAGGAAAATGGACTGGTGCGAGCGGTCGCAGCGTAGCTCTCGTAGCCGGGGCCGGAGCGGGAACGCCGTGTCCAAGAAGTACTCTTCTTTCCTCAATAATAATCGGGTTGACCCGATGGAGATACCAGCCTGTAAACGACCCCACGCATCGGGGCATGTAATCAGCATCGGGGATCATGAACTGGGAGCCGGTGTTCAGCCTCACAAAATGATGGGCAGCATCTCGAACGGCTTCGAGCGAAGGAACCGGCATGACTATGAAATCCTCAAAAAGGACGCCCTGATCGTAGCCAAGCTGCCGGGCAAAGCGATGCGGATTGTACCGCATGAAAAGGGCCACGCTATCCTGATGAAATACCAGGTAGCCCGGTCTGATTGCGTATAAGTGCGCGGCCTCCCGGGGCCTCAAAGAAGGCACGTTATCTTTTGACCGATCCCAAAGTTGCTGAGCTGGACCTGAGGGAGAAGATAAGACCCGATCAGTGAATACCAACCCGCCAGCAGTAGCATAAGGAGAAATCAACGCCCGAATAGCCCCGAATTGAGTCGGATCAGGGGCAGAAGCATCTACCAATCGCATAAGTCGCGGAAAGGTGTAAGCATCATAAAATGCGGGCCTCTGATGTATAGCAAAAGCCCCTAACACATGCATCTCGATCCAAGACGTGAAATAATGGAGAGAAAAGTTTACTACATTCACGCCGGAAGTCGAGGTATTAGCCGCAGCGCCTAACCCGTGATATAGATGCGCCAGCGCCGGGATGCCGATGGCCAACCGCGCCTCCTCAGCGATACAATGAGCCGGGTAGATAACCAAGGCTCTTATGAAGCGACGATGCATGGGGACGACGAACCAGCTGAGCCAGACACTGACAAAGCCCACGAAGAATGTCTCCTCATCCATGCCGGGAGCTGCGATAGATTCGAAAGATACCGGTGGCATAATGGGGATGGAGTATTGCGGAAAATCTGATTCCTTGGTCGGCAGCTTCTTCGGGCCAAACCCAAAAGGGTCTTTGATGTTTGCGAACTTCGGAGCTGTCTTCGACAGGGCGCCCTCGCGAAGGAAGCAGGCAATGAAGCTCTTAAAAGTAACGCCCTGCTCCTCAGATTCGGTGAACAATCGGTCAAAGATACCTAGCGCCTTGATCAAGCTGGGACGCTTGTGGCGGACGACATTCTCAACAGACAAGCCGTCAAGCGGTGCAGGCTTGGGCTCAAAGACGTACTCGTCAGGAGGCAGCAACACCTCATACAGTGAACCCCTGATTGGCAATCCCGAGATTTCATAAAATTCTTCCAGAGAGATCGAGACCTCGCGGTCCCCTAGAATAAAAGTGTTGGTGGGGAGATTCCACTGGTTCGCGCACGATGGGTAGAAAGGATGTAGCGGGCCCAGAGAAGGTAGCCCGTGGGGTGTCGAGGGGTGAGCCCTATCTTATAGATTTGTCCCCATGGTTGGGCCTCACCCTGGCAAACACGTCGTCCCAGAATATCTATAGCTGGGATCAGATGGTTTGGGATACCGGTTGTCGAAGGCTCGAGCCGCCCCATTGGAGTCCAATTTGGCATCTCCACAGCGAAGACCGTCCTCGAAGAATCCATCGGCAAGAACGGAAAGGTGGGCTCTGTCGGCACTTCGCAGAGGAAACTCCGGCGACCCAGGATGATATGGCTGTACCAAATTCCCCATAGAAGTAAGCTAGTGCAGTTCGGGTCATGCGCCATGATCATTGCCATCACTTCCTCATCAGATGGTGACTGAGGAAAAGCGGTCTCCGAGCGAGTAAAAGGAAAATACGGAACGGAAGTCATCGCACCTGAAATAAAGTAAGGGGAAACTGTTAAAGCGAGGCCGACAATGTGTGTGTGTGTGTATATATATATATGGTTATGAATGCATATATATAAAAAGACAGTGGAAGAAAGCGACAGAGGACTTGTTTGGTGGGACCATTAGTTACAAAACATAAGGGTCCCACGAAATCAAGATGGCGGCTCACTAATGATAAGGCACAACAATTATAATGATATAAAGGGAATATTCTCATTAAATAGGCAGTGGGTTTCAAGTGACCCTACACATTCCCCTAAAAGACAGATCCATCTTGGACTCTGTGATAAATCAAACAGAATCAGGGGAATTAAATTCCCAAAGACCAACAGTGCAAACTTCTTCTGGATTGTGAAGAAGATGACTCAGGGCAAGAAAACCCATGAAGTTCTCTAGGAAGAACTTAGTTCTTTATAGGAATTAAATTCCTTTTTGAAAAAGGGAATTAAATTCCCAGAAAATTTTGTTCCAGAGCCAAAGCTCCTTGTGGGTGGAATCAAATTCCATGGAAAACAACCGACATCATCATCTCCCTAAAAGATCAGATGAATCCTAAGAGATCTACTGTTTGAAGATTAAATGGTTTTATATTTCTGTTGAAGAACTTGAAGAAAAAATGGATTCATGTTAAAAGGGTGAAACCCTTGATGTAGATTTAAAATCCAGATAGTATTTTAAAAGAATGGAGGTTCTGCGATCGTTCAACATCATTACCTGAAAGAAAGAGTCTTTCTTAAACAGAGTTAAACTCTGAAAAAATTTCAAGGCAGAGAACTAAGCTCTGGAAAAAGAGAATTAAATTCTCAAAAGAAGAAAGTTCTCAAAGGAGGAAGATGAGCAAAGTGGAGGCTCTTCTGAAAGGACATTGGCATTTATAGGATGGGATGGAAAACGTTTCATCTACCCTACTCCCAAGGCAGATCCGACGGTCACAAAAGTGACAGCGTTGCACTCACGTGCAGACACGTGAGAGCAACGCTGTGGGGGCATTTATTCCCTGATTAAAAAATCAGGAAAAAAGTTTCAGAGGAAGCATCACGTGCACACACGTGATCAGTGGTCACGTGTTGGCACGTGATGGTAAAGCAGCGGCAAAGAACAAAGCAAAGAAGAGGAACCCATTCGGAGGGGTCACGTGCTTACACATGACCAGGGTCGCGTACTTACACGTGACCGGGGGTCACGTGCTCACACGTGACCAAAGGTCACGTGACAACACATGGCTGGCTTTAAAAGCCTTACTGTTTAAAAGAATTAAATTCTGAAAAAGAGCATTTAAATCTTTCCAAAATAGAGAAGAATTATGTAAAACCGTTGGATTAAGAATCCGAGGGTGATTAAATATCACCAATTTATGGAAAAATCTTCGACAAGGAAAGATTTCCCCCAAATCTCACCGAAAATAACAAACAGAATATCTTTGGATTTAAAATCCAACGATGAAAAAAATTCATTGTGTGATCTAAAGGATCATATTAATTATGAAATCAATTAAAATCTTTCAATGAAAGATTCACAAAACAAATTGATTCTTTTCTTTCTCCTATAAATAGGAGCCAAGAAGAAAAGATGAGGGACCTTTTTTTTGGGAGAGAAAAACAGAGAGGGCCTTGGAATCTTAAAAATTCAGAGAGAAAAGAAAGAAGAATTTGATTCTCTACAAAGAAAAAACCCTAGGTAAGAAAAAAGAGGGTAAAGGCTTCAAAAAGAGAATTTAATTCTCAATCCAAGAGTTTAACTCTTATATAAAAAGAAAAGAACTTAGTTCTTTCTCTGGTGGAAGACCTGCAAAGTGCACACCTCCCTATAGGTTGAGAATTTAATTCTCATCGGGTCGAGATCCTACCATGCAGATCTAAAACATAGAGGAAGAATTGAGGTTTGAGAATTTAATTGACACAAAGTTATAGGAATTTAATTCCTCCAAGATAAAATTAGGGTTTAACCCTATTTGAGAATTTAATTCTCCAAAATTATAGGAATTTAATTCCTTCAAAATGGACAGAACTAGGGTTTAATCTTAATTGAGAATTTGATTCTCTAAAACTCACAGGGATTTAATTCCCCTTAAAATAAAATTAGGGTTTCACCCTATATCAGAACTTGTTTCTTTACATATATGAGAATCTAATTCCTACAGAAAGAAAATTAGGATTTAACCCTACTGTTTTCCCCAATCAGAGCAAGGCTCTACTGAATTTTGAAAATTCAAAATTCGAAGCAACGCTTCGGTTTCCGTGCGCAGCGCGCAATTTGCCACATGGCAGAAGGTGATTCGGCGGCGTAACGCCCGAGACAGTGCGTCCCATCAGAAAACAAAATTAAGACTTAAACTGCGCAAATGCATGGCAGCGCGACACGTGTCTGCGCAGTTGCGCAATCGCAACTGCGCAAGCGCACGGGTGCGCGACACGTGTCTGCGCAGTTGCGCAATCGCAACTGCGCAAGCGCACGGGTGCGCGACACGTGTCTGCGCAGTTGCGCAATCGGAACTGCGCAAGCGCACGGATGCGCGACACGTGTCACGCGCTGGTGAGTTGCGTAGCAACTGAATGAAAATTTGAGTAAATCTTTTCTGTTCTTCTGTAAAACAGAGACCCTTGGATCAGAGATCCAATGGTGGGAAAATTCCCAAAATTATTCAGGAAAGATCTTGGTAACAAATTTAACAAATTTGTGAGTACTATAAATAAGAGCTCAGACCTCATTCAAAAAAAAAAAAGAGGGCAAAATCATCAAGAGAAGGATAAACTTCTGAAAAGAAAGAATTCTTGAAGATTGATCAAGAGCAAAAAAAAGAGAAGGTAAAAAAAATTTCTGAAGAAAAGAATATTAAAAAGTTAATAATAAAACAAAAGAGAAATAGTGCCTTGCACTTGATATGAACCCTTGGTTCTGTATGATCAGGAAAAAAAACAAGAAGAACTTGTTTTCCTTTGATCCAAATTCAGATCAAAAGTGCCATGCACTTGTGTTCTTAAACCTGAAGATTTCTAGGGTTTCTAGGGTTTCTGCAACCCCTTATTCTGGGCCTGGCCCAAATTAAATTGCAATAATAAAAGGGCAAGGCCCTGTTTGGAAAATTCCTGAGTTTCTGCAAACTCATTATTTAAAAGGGCCTGGCCCAAACTAAATTGCAGAACAATAAAAGGGCAAAGCCCTGTTTGTAAAAATTCTTGAGTTCCTGCAACTCATTATTTAAAAGGGCCTGGCCCAAATTAAATTGCAATAATAAAAGGGCAGAGCCCTGTTTGGACTGATTTCTTCAGTCAGGCAGAGCCTAAAATAAATAAAAAATTGGACTTAACCCAATCCTGGCTGTAAGTCCTTAAATTAAATTGATTGAGCGAAATGGTTCTCCCAAACCGATTTACGACCGGTTCGAGGGTACATCTCAGAACCCCTTTGACACCCGTCGTTGTAATTCCTCAACGACGTCAAAGAGGCGACGGGTCCCAACGACCACTTATCTAAAATCGGACCGAAACGTCCCTAAACTAAAATCGGACAGAAACGTCCCTAAACTAAAAATCGGACCGAAACGTCCCTAAACTAATGACGGACCACTATGTCCCTAAACTGGCGACGGACCGAAACGTCCCTAAACTAATAATGGACCACCACGTCCCTAAACTGGAATATGGACCGCTACGTCCCTAAACTGACACGATAGGGCCCAAACGCTCTTTTGTCGGATCTAAACGGTCCCGTCTAAGTTGATCTTAACCCCAAATACGGTTAACGTGTCCTTAGACATCTAAATAAACAATAAAATCCCAAACCAACTTTGGTTCAAGGGTACATCTCGGAACTCCTCAGACGTATGTCGTTGTAATCCCTCAACGACGTCAGAGAGGTGACGAGTCCCGACGGCCGGATAATTAAATCAATCACTACGTCAAGTCGATCTTAGTCCAAAACAGGACTAGCGTATCCTTGATGAACGTTTAAGTTGATCTTAGTCGCAACGCGACTAATGCATCCTTAAACTAAAAACACCAAACCCAAATCTAAGCAAATACGGATTTGGACTAATCCACGTCCTACGGGTGACGATATTACTCAGTCTCCGTACACAATCCACGGGCAACCACAAACAAAACAAACACACACGACACGAAGTGAAATTCTGGAGAAGGAGAAAGTTGTTACCGCGATGCGGTAGCGTAATTAACTGCAGGGGCTTGCGCCTGCAGGGAAGAGTGTCCCCACAATCAAAAACCCCTCACCCTGAGGGGGAATCTGACGAAGTCTGCTACATCGGCCGCATCCGTCTAATCCTTCGATACACGGTGCCATAAATCAACTTGGCATCTTCGAAGAGGTGGATGGATAAAAACCAAATAGCATCTGCCCCGAACCTCAGGCACGTGACGTCCTAACGTCGCAGGCCGCCGTTCGGAGGGGAACAGATTCTGGCACGCCCGGTGGGACCTTTTCCTCTTTCCACTCCACACTTCGTGTGTCGTCTTCGCGAACCCATCGCGGTTTGTTAAATGGTTGCCTTCGAATTTCAAATTGCTAAGATTTGGTTTCTTGTCTGGCGCAGAACTCAAGTATCCATGGATTCCCACTGCACCAAATGCGCGAAGCACCACTGCAACGGACGCTCCACCTCACCGAGAGGTGTAACATATGGGCCCCAAGCGGCCTCTTTCCTTACTCTGCCGGTAGAGCAGGTGACCCAGGCCACTACCGGCCTATTTTTCGGGACCATGGTCCCCCCTGCAAGCTTCTCTATGCCGATATCCGCACCAGAAGCGAACAAGAAGTCGGTATTTGACCGGCTCACTGCTACCACGACCCCTGTCAACGGGTCGCCTGCTACTAAACCGACAGCCTCTGTTTTTACCAGGCTAGGTCAGGATCATAAAGTGGCTGTCCCAAAGAGGGCAACGGCCACAGCTTCGGAAGTCGTTGAAGCGGCTTCTCCTATCAGAAAGTCAGTCTTCACAAGATTGACGGTTCCTACTCCTCCTTCAGCTGGTCAAAAAGCATCAGTCTTTGATAGGCTGACACCGGCAGTTACCCCACACCCAAACAGGGGGCAACAAGAAACTATCCCGATTTCCGAGCCAGTCCCAATGGCTCGTCGTGCGCGACGTCGTCATTGGCAACGAATAAGGAATGCAGGGGGCAACTCCCCTTCAGGGCTAACCCCGCCTGCTCCAGTGGCGGAGGTCAACGCTGCTGTTCCAACTGGGAACAGCTTTGAATTACTGAGGAAAGTGAGAAAGAACTCCCCAATCGCCGTATTGAAAAGATCTCCTCCGCCCGTGGAGAAAGCTCCGGAGGCAAAACAAGAACAGCCCTCTCAACGGCTGTCGTCCAAAATTTATAAAGTCTGGCGGAGAGTTCAAGACTCCGTGATTGACTCAGACCACTTCCGTCGCCAGAAAAGGGCGAAGGTGGAAAAAGACAAGAACCCCCTATTAAACGGCAGGGGGCAACAAATGCTAGGATGCCCACTTCAGCGGCTCCTTCAACCTCAAAGGTCCATAAAAGGAAAAGACCAGAGAAAGCTCCCGCGACGATGACAAAATCTAAAAGCGGCGAACCCAAACGCCCCAAGTCAGGGGGCATGATAGTACATACGGTCTATATGGCTTCGGGAAAAGATGAAAGCCGTACTTCTACGGGTCACCGACCGCTTACCCGGTCAGTGACCAAATCTCAGGAGCAGCAACAAAAGCTCCAGGAGATGATGACCACAATGGCTGCACTCACTGGGCCGAAAGAAACCCCGGAAACATCCTCAGAAGAACGTCACGAACAAGAGACGGACGCCGAATTCCTTCGGCGCATGCTAGAGAAGAAAGATAAAGAGGCTGCGGAACAGGCGGCCAACATAAAGAAAATGGCCCTCCTGTTCCAGGATATGGTGGGTATGATGATTCAACCAGATCCACCTGCTGGAGATCCCCCGATCATTCTTGAAGATGATAGGGGAGAGACATCGAATCCTCCACCGGCTCTATCCGCAGCTAAAGAGGATACCATATCAAAAGCTGATTTGGATGAATATATCGCCCAACAAATACGGGTGCATCAGGCAATTGAAGCAGCCGGTCAGATCGTGAAAACGGGGCGGCCATATCCGGGCTGGTATGACCAAATCAAGTACCCGCCAGGTTACACAATTCCTAAGTTTCATGTCTACAAGGGGACCGGCAATCCCTATCAACATGTTGCCCAATTCAGGGCGCTTTGTGGTAACACTGGAGGCGACGACAAGCTCTTGCTGCGCCAATTTGTTGGAAGCTTATCAGATACGGCTTTCGAGTGGTATTCCGAGCTCCCCAACGACTCTATTAAAACCTTTGCGGAGATGGAGCTGCTCTTCACCCAACGTTTTGCAAGTGCCAGCGAGCGTACCCCAATGACGGCATTGATTAACGCCAGGATAAAACCCGGCGAGACGTGGGTTCAGTACGCTATACGGTGGCGTAATCTATGGTCTAAATGTGAACAGCGCATAGAAGAAGCCCCTGCGGTGGGAATGTTTGTTGGAACACTCGATCCACAAGCAACCATTTCACAATTTATGATGTTCTTCAAGCCGACTTCCTTCCAGGCTTTGATCGACAAATTGGCGCAGATGGACCAGATGGGCCATAAACCCCCTCTCCCGAAGCCGGATTCCCGAAATGACAAAGGAAAGGGAAAAGCGATCGTCGTCGCTAATGCCCAACAACAACCGAACGATTCGAAGCCGGTTGCTCGTCCAAATAATACGCGCCCATACGTACCCCTTGAGGACAGGATGGGACGTGCTTACTCCTTCCCCCGTGATAAAACAAGGAGGTTATTCGAGCTGGCATTGCGCAACAGGCTCATAAATCTGCCAGATCCAAAACGTCCGTCGCAACCAAGTGATGTCAACGATCCTAATTACTGCCCTTATCATAGAGTGTTGGGACATCCAATCGAAGACTGTTACGTTTTCAAAAATTGGCTTGAGAATCAATACCGTCAAGGCAAATTTGCGCTGTCTGACAAATGGAAGGTGAACCCTCCGCAACCCCACACCTATAAGGGGACGAATACGCCGGGGGCAACCTGCTCCGTCATTGAAGAAACTCCCTGGGAGGTTGTATTATCAGCCAAAACGAGGAGAATGCTAAATGATCTTCAGACCTGTCCAGCGGTCAAGTGGAAGAACCCCTTGGAACCGCAGGTTATCGAGGGGATGTTGAAGCCACGACCGATTCCGAAGACCGATGGTGGCAGTTCAAGCACTCATGGTCAGCCGTCAAAATCTTCTAAAAAGAAGAAGAAGAAATCTAAGAAGCCCGTGAAGCCTAGTGACAAGCGCACGGACTTACAAAAGCAAATCGATGCGCTGGATGAGTACAACCAAAAGGCACGGACTCCCATTACGCTCCAAGATTTCCTTAATCACGTCTTCCAAAAAGAAGATGAGGGAGAGAGTTCATCAGACGAATCCGAGGAGTACGTAGCGAGCTGTCATATGATCTCTCATTCGGTCATGAATGATGAAGGGACTTCTGGCACTGAAACGCTGGGGGCAAATGCCGAATCAGGAACCCCAGGGTTACCGGTTGAAATGATTAGCGCGTTTCTTAATGAAGCTCGGTTGAAAAGCAAGGCTGATCGAGAACGCGAGACGGCTATATTCGAAAGGGCCAAGCGTCAGCGACTTGAGGAAGGAGCTGAAATGATCCCGCTGGAACAAAATACCTCCACCGCTGACAAAAGCCAATTCAAGATAAAAAAGAAGTTTGCTAAGGCCATATCGATGGGCATGAAGCTACCACCCTCTGAAGAAAAAGTTAATGGCATGGTAGAAATGCACCCCTCTTATTGCTTATACCATCAGAAGGTCTCACATTCCACCCAAGATTGCAAAGCTTTCAATGGATGGTGGCAAGGATACGTCGCTAATCGACAACGATTTAAACGGGAAAAACGTAAAATTCGCCGAGAGCAAAGAAATACGACTAAAGAACTTGAAAGAACTGCCGGCAATTGTCACATGGTTAACACTACCGGGTCACAAGTGCCTACATTTGGGAGCGACTCCGATGAAGAGCTAGAGCTTGGCCCCCTCTTCAAAGAATCCATTCTGGGAAAAGAAGAAGAACCGAAGGCTTGCGAAAATATACAGCTACGCAATCGGACGCTACCTGAAAAGAATCTCGGACCCTTAAACAAGAAAAATAAAGGGAAAGAGAAGGTCTCTGAAGACATCGCTTTGGATGACCAAGTCGCGGAAGAGTTAACCGCCAAGAACCCGCCAAAGAGGAGTAAAGTGGATTACAATGTCTTGGCGCATCTGAGAAAGCTACCCTCACAACTCAGCATTCTCGATGCCCTATTACTATCAAAAGAGGCGAGGGATTCTTTGATTAAGGCCCTACAAGATCCGGACCAGTTCCAAGCCTTCCTAGCCGAACAAAAGATGAAGGATGAATTGGAAGAGGTGCACACAGCCGACGTTGCTTTTGGTGATGAAGACCTTCTTCTCGGGACGTGTGAACACAATCGCCCCCTTTATGTCTCAGGATACTGCCATGACATAAAGATAGGTAAAATCTTGGTCGATAACGGATCGTCTGTTAATTTACTCAATGTGCGAGTGTTAAAGGAGATTTGCATGAGTGTCCAACACCTCGCCCGAGACAAAATCACTATCTCCGGTTTCGATTCCCAATCCTCGAAGACTCTTGGATCTGTGATATTGACGCTGCGCTTCGGGTTGCTCGTCACAGATATCAAGTTCCATGTTATAGACGCCAAGACGTGTTACAATGCTCTACTCGGCCGACCATGGCTACACGAATACAATATTATCCCTTCTACACAGCATCAGTGTATGAAGTATTGTAGGGACGGCCTCGAGTACACAGTGGCGGGAGAACTGAATCCGTTTTCCGTAAACGAAGTTCGCAAATATGAGGATGCCAAATACTTCTTACCGAGTTTTGAAGACACGGAAAGATGTCACAAACCAGAGAACAAAACTAACGCCACCATCCCCGTCTTCGGCAGCGACACCGAGGAGGAGGATATAATTCATTCAGGTCCACCCCAATCCAACAGGCCAGGACCATCCGTTCCTTCATTAATCTTCGGCAGTGATTCGGAAGATGAAGTTCATGCTATATTCCCCGCTCAACCTTCAATACGGATTTCCACTGGTGAAGAGCGAAGCCTGCAAATAACCATGGTACCGCTTGAACACTACAAAGAACTGGATACACTCGACACCAACAGTGTGGAGGAATTAATGACGTTTTACGTCCCTCCCGGACGAGAAGGCAAGAGAGCAATCCTATTCTACCGTTCTGAAGAAAACAAGGTGGAAAAAGAAGTTTGGCATGGCGCGGATCCCATGCTCGACAGGATTCAACCTATCCGCCTTCCCAGATATTATACCAAAGGTTTAAAGAAACTGTTGAAACGCCAAGGGATGTCCTTCACACAGACCGCTAGAAAAGCTAAATTCTATGACAAGGTCTGGAACATTCCCGGGACTCAATGCAAACTGCCTAACGGGAGAACGGAAACAAAAGGGCTCGGGTACATCCGGCCAAAGAAACGGGAGTTAATAAACAGCTGTTATGCCATGTATGACTTTGATGAAGAGGCGGACGCTCAATGGGAGGACGCTGATCCTGAATCAGCAAAAGTCCCTGATACAAAACCACCCAGTCCATCGTCTGAACACCAGATGAGCAAACTTATAAAGGATGCGAGTCAAAAAGCCCGAGATGATCATGATCGTGAAATGGCAATCTATGAGAAAGCCAAGACCCAGCGCCTCCTCCAACAGGCAGTAAAGAACGAAGATGCCGCTCCTTGTCAACCTGCTACAAAAAAGGTTCGACGCGAGAACAAAAACAAGTCGAAAGGCAAGAGAGGCGCTCGACAACCACAAAGCAGAGCTAAGAAGCCACGCATCCGAGAGTCGAGCGTTATTGACTTAGCCCTCAGAAAGAAAATGGGTCGAGCATACTCATTTCCTCGGAACAAAACAAGGAAAATATTCGATCTCGCTCTAAAACATCAAATGCTTACGTTGCCAGAATCTAAACACCCTGAGCACGCGGGCGAAGTGTTCAACCCAAATTATTGCTTTTACCATCGAGTGGTAGGACATTCGCTTGAAGATTGCTTTACCTTCAAGAATTGGGTTGAGGACCAATATCAGTTAGGCAAATTCGCGCTTTCTGACAACTGGAGGGTAGCACCACCACAGAAGCACGAACCCGAGGCTGCAAAAGAAAAACCAACTCCGCATTGGGATTGGCAGAAAATTCGCACTTGCCACGTAGTAACAATATTAAAAGAAGAGTCCGAGGACATGAACGACTTCCCTTGGTGCTTTGAAAACGGCAGCGATGAGGTAATCTCAGAATTTCCCCCAGCTCCGAAAGAACTGGAGGATGGAATCCACACCACTGCAGATAATCTCAAGAAAATTGAGTTGGGGACGGAAAATGACCCGCGACCAACATTCATCAGCGAGCTGTTATCTGAAGAAAGGGTGACTGCGTTGAAGGATGTGCTTCTACAACACAAAGATTGCTTCGCGTGGAACTATTCCGAAATGCCGGGACTAGATCCAGAAATTGCTGTACACAAATTGGCGATATCTCCGGACATCAAGCCCGTCAAACAAGCGCCGAGGAGAATGCGACTCGAGCTTGAGATGAGCATCAACGCCGAAGTCAAAAAGCTTATAGACTCTGGCTTCATCCAGGAAGTTCAATACCCTGAATGGATTGCCAACATTGTCCCGGTGATGAAGAAAAATGGGACGGTGCGTATATGCGTAGATTTCCGGGATCTTAATAAAGCCTGCCCAAAAGATGATTTCCCAGTACCAGTCACCGAGCTAATGATAGACAACACGTCTACTCATGAAGTTTTCTCCTTCATGGACGGCTCATCGGGGTATAATCAAATAAAAATGCATCCTGAAGATCAGAAACACACAGCTTTCAGGACCCCCCTTGGGATATTTTGTTATAAAGTGATGCCCTTCGGTTTGAAGAACGCCGGTGCTACTTATCAGAGAGCCATGACAAAGATCTTCGACGACCTCATACATGAAATCGTTGAATGCTATATCGACGATCTCATGGTTAAAAGCAAATCATACGAGGAACATCTCGAGCATTTGAAGATCGTGTTTCAACGCCTTCGGCAATACAACTTGAAGATGAATCCTCTTAAATGTGCGTTCGGGGTTTCTTCGGGTAAATTCCTAGGATTCGTCGTTCGACACCGAGGTATTGAAATAGATCCGTCAAAGATCAAAGCGATCATGGAAATGCCTCCGCCGAGGACTCTCAAACAGTTGCGGTCTCTCCAAGGGAAACTCGCATACATACGGCGATTTATAGCCAACCTTTCAGGAAAGTGCCGCCCTTATAGTCACCTGATGAAGAAGGGAACCCCATTCGTTTGGGATCAAAAATGCCAAGGCGCACTGGATGAGATCAAGCAATACCTGCAGAACCCGCCGGTGTTGGCTGCTCCGGTTAAGGGGAAGCCTCTTATTCTTTATACAACCGCCCTCGAAGGTTCCTTAGGCGCATTATGGGCACAAGAGAACGATCAAGGGAAAGAAAGGGCGCTCTACTACTTAAGTCGAGTGCTGCTGGGGGCAGAAAGCAACTATTCTCCCATTGAAAAACACTGCCTGGCATTGATCTTCGCAATAACAAAGCTTAGGCACTATGCGTTGGCGCACGAGGTCCGCCTGATTTCAAAAGTGGACCCTCTCAAATATTTAATGTCAAAAGCCATATTGACAGGACGACTCGCTAAATGGGCCCTGCTCTTGATGGAATTTTCCATAACATATCAACCTCTCAAGGCAGTAAAAGGCCAGGCCATCGCTGACTTCCTTGCTGAGCATCCCATACTTGCCGACTCTCATTTAAATTGCGATTTGCCAGACAGACATGCATTTGACGCAATCGACAGTGGTGATACCCGTTGGGAGCTTTACTTCGATGGAGCGTCTTCTATGAAAAAGCACAAACAAAGTACGCCAACGATCAAATCGGGGGTGGGACTCATCTTTGTGACTCCACAAGGAGGAATAATGCGCTTCGCCTTCTCCTTAACGGAGCCGAGGACGAATAATGAAGCTGAATATGAAGCTCTGATAGCAGGCCTTGAGATCGCCATTGATATGGGAATTGAGAGCCTCCTCATATACGGGGACTCCCAACTGGTCGTCAGTCAAGTAAACGGCGATTACCAAACATGTAAACCGGAATTGGTAAAATACGGTGAAAAAGTGCAACAACTGCTAACCCAAATTCCCTCTTACACGTTGGAAAGCATACCGCGCGCGGAAAATAGCAAAGCAGACGCACTAGCCAAACTTGCTAAAGAACTGGCTGACGAGAACCTCGACGACGTTAGAATCGTGGTGCAAAGCCGTCGAGTGCTCGCCCCAACAGAAATATCTCCGGAATCGTCTGAAGAAAAAGGAGCGAAAGAGGAGACAACCCTGCAAGTAAAAGACTGGGAAAATACCGGGGACTGGAGAGAAGTCTTCATAGATTACTTCAAGTTCCACCGAATACCTGAAGAAGCGTCCACAAGACATCAGCTCACGAAACGAGCTCTGTCTTTCGCCTTCGTCAATGATACTCTGTACAAGAGGTCATTCGATTCTCTGTGGTTGAGATGCTTAGGACCTGACGAAGCGAGAAGGGTCGTCCAAGAAGTTCACGACGGACTCTGCGGTTCCCACCAAGCAGGCCCTAAGATGAAGTTAAAGATAAAGCGGATGGGCTACTACTGGCCCACGATGATGCAGGATTGCCTAGAATACGCGAGGCAATGTCATTCATGCCAAATTCATGGAGACTTCATCCATCAGCATCCCAATCCACTGCATCCAACAGTGGCTAGTTGGCCATTTGAAATGTGGGGAACTGACATAGTCGGTCCCATCGAACCAGCATCGTCAAAGGGACATCGTTTCATCTTGGCGACGACTGATTACTTCTCCAAATGGGCAGAAGCGGTACCGTTGAGGGAAGTGAAAACGGAAAACATCCTCCATTTCTTCAAAACGCATGTCATATACCGGTTTGGAACCCCAAGAAGGATCATCTCTGACAATGGGCCAGCCTACCGAAGTCATAAGATTAGCCGCTTCGCACAGCAGCACAATATAGACTGGAGATATTCCTCAGTTTATAACCCGCGAGCTAACGGTCTAGCTGAGGCCTTCAACAAGACCTTGACGAAGATCATGAAGAAAACAGTGTCACGAAATAAGAGAGATTGGCACGAAAGATTGCAAGAGGCTCTTTGGGCGTATCGAACTACATTTAAAACGGCCACAAACACAACGCCATACGCGTTGGTATTTGGGACGGAAGCAGTACTCCCCCTCGAGATAGAATTACCCTCTCTACGAGTGGCAGTCCATTACGAGTTGACGGACGAAGAAAATGCCCACCTTCGGTTTGAAGAGCTTGACGCCCTTGACGAAACCCGGCTTCTGGCACAGCAAAATCTGGAAGCTTATAAAGCGAAGATGACGCGCTCATACGAAAGATTGACCCGACCGAGGACATTCCACCAAGGCGAACTCGTGCTAGTCGTCAAAAGGCCCATGATCCCCAATCGCGCCAAGCGGGGAAAGTTTGAGCCAAACTATGAAGGACCGTACATCATTGATAAGGTCTACCAGGGCGGGGCCTATCTACTCATGGACATGCACGGTGAAAGGCCTTTCAGGCCAATAAACGGTCGCTTCCTAAAGAAATACTACTCTTAACGAGCCTTAGCTTAGGTCAATGATAGATGACGACGACTATGTCCGCTCGCTATCTTCCTAAGCTCAGGCTTTATAAGCAGTAACCAGCCCTCTCAACGGCGGACCGAAATGTCCTTAAAACTAATAGCAGACCACAACGTCTTTAAACTACTACCGTAGCATCCTTAGGCTGACAAAAAAAAAAGGTATAATAAATAAAAACGGTATGTCCATAAGCAAAATGGGCACGGATGAAAACCCGAAAGGGCTCCGTGAGTAAAAACAGCAGGAATACCGGCGAATGTTTGTGAAAACCCGAAAGGGCGCAACTTCGTTAAAGAACCCTTACAGAGTCCTCTCGACCCTGTAAAGAGAAACCACCCGCGTGAGGTCCTTACGACTCATAAGGGAACAACACACTTAGGAATCCCCACGATTCCTAAGGAGAAAATACACTTGCGAGATCCTCACGACTCGTAAGGAGAACTCTCTTGTGGGACCCTCACGGCTCATGAGATTTGAAAGTCTTAAGTTACAGAAACCTAAACCTGTGCTTAAGCAAGCCCCCACAAACTTCCAATATTGCCCTACAAGTGGCTCAATATTGACCCTTGTATACAATCCACGGGCGCGAATAAACATTTCCCTAGCCAAATTTCATCCATAACTGGGAATACGTTCGCATGGTAAACAACCCTTATAAATCCCCTCGATTTATGAGGAGAAAACCCTCCTGTAGGATCCTTACGACTTACAGAAGAACAAAACACTTAGGAACCCTCACGGTTCCTAAGGAGAAAATACACCTACAAGATTCTCACGACTTGTAGAGAGAAATACCTTTATGAGACCCTTACGGCTCATGAAATCGAAAGCCTTAGTCGACAGGTCCCTAACCCTGATCGCTAAGCCCCCCTTTATTCGACAATAACGGAGGCAAATGATGATTCGCTCCTGGCAATATTCCAGTTGCAGCGGTGCTGATGCCGAAATCGGTGTCCAATTTCAGGTTTATGGCGAAAGCCAGTAGGCCGCTCATGCATACAAAATAGCCGAAATGATAGGGCAACTTGCAATAAAAAGCAGCAAGTAAAATGTATGCATGCAAAATAGCCGAAATGATCGGGCAACTCGTAATAAAAAGCAACGAGTAAAGATAAAATAAAAAAGCCGAAACGATTGGGTACCGCGAAAAATAGCCGAAATGATTGGGCAATCGCGACCTTCGCGATATAAAAGCTGAAATGATAGAGCATCGCGGAAATAAAATAAAACAAAAATAAGAAATGATGAAACTTCGGCCCGACAGTTAAGATCACATCGATCCCTGTATACAATCCAAGGGCGCAAACAGAGAAGAAACCATACTTCCCCAGCGGATTCCGTCGAACGATAAAGCTAAACCTCAATGGTTCATTTCGACCGAAGAAGCCAGTGACTTCAACACAAATTCCTCGACTCACGGATACAAACACTCCTTGACGAGAGCTTCCTGATCCGCGTCGACCCGTAGAGCCACCAGTGCCTCCGTAGGAACCCTCGACTCGTTTCAAACCCCAAGGACACAAATAATCCTTGGCGCTTGGGAAACAAATAATCCCTCGCAAAACTTCTCAACTCACGGATACAAACACTCCTTGACGAGAGCTTCCTGATCCGCGTCGACCCGCAGAGCCACCAGTGCCTCCGTAGGAACCCTCGACTCGTTTCAAACCCCAAGGACACAAATAATCCTTGGCGCTTGGGAAACAAATAATCCCTCGCAAAACTTCTCAACTCACGGATACAAACACTCCTTGACGAGAGCTTCCTGATCCGCGTCGACCCGCAGAGCCACCAGTGCCTCCGTAGGAACCCTCGACTCGTTTCAAACCCCAAGGACACAAATAATCCTTGGCGCTTGGGAAACAAATAATCCCAGCAAATTCCTCGACTCACGGATACAAACACTCCTTGACGAGAGCTTCCTGATCCGCGTCGACCCGCAGAACCACCAGTGCCTCCGTAGGAACCCTCGACTCGTTTCAAACCCCAAGGACACAAATAATCCTTGGCGCTTGGGAAACAAATAATCCCAGCAAATTCCTCGACTCACGGATACAAACACTCCTTGACGAGAGCCTTCTGATCCGCGTCGACTCGCAGAGCCACCGGCGCCTCCGTGGGAACCATCGACTCGTTTCAAACCCTAAGGACACAAATAATCCTTGGCGCTTGGGAAACAAATAATCCCTCGCAAAACTTCTCAACTCACGGATACAAACACTCCGTGACGAGAGCTTTTCTGACTCACATCTCGGGCAGTAAGGATTCAAAAACTTGCTTCCTGAACAATGGGACCCTGCAAGTCAATCCTAAATGGTCTCTTGCATACTATTCACGGGTCTCACTATCTGAAGTCGATCCTCGACAAAGAGGGAAACAACCGCTCACGAGCCCTCTCGACTCGTAAGAGGGAGAAATTCTCTCATAAGATCCTTTCGACCTATGAGAGAAAACTACACTTGGGAATCCTCACAATTCCTAAGGAGAAAATCCACTTACGAGATCCTCTCGATCCGTAGGGAGAAAAGTCTCTATGAGACCCTCACGGCTCATAGAGTTGAAAAGTCTTAGGCAGCAGATCCGAACCTGCGGCCTAAGCCATCGTTATATCTTGAAGAAACCAAAATGCTTACTCTGTTACCTGTCAATCATGTTTATCAAGACAGCATGCTCATAATAAGAGAAGGGAGAAAGCAAAGAAATGATACAAGACATTGCAAAAAAAAAAATGTGTATCTTTATTTATTAACTCAATCAAGTACATGGCGAATCGTATAAAAGAATAAAGAATGTATACATCTTATTCAAAAAAGAAAATTACAAGTATATTGATACAATGGCAGCTACTGGGAAGGGAGCGTCTTGCACAGATGTAGCAATCGCTCGCATATCTCCTTCCACGCCTTCTCCTGCTCGGCTACCGCCGTCAACTCTGCCTCTACTTGGGCTCGTTGCCGCAAGACCAGTGCAAGCTGCTCCCTCACGCCCTGATAAGCAGCCTCCCGACTTGGGATATGGCGCTCAGCCACGTCAAGCTTCCTCTTTAAGTTTAGCCCACGGGAGATGCGCTCCAAGAGACCCTCAAAGATAGTCTTCACTTGGGCAGCATTTGCCTCAACCTCAGCGCGCAGATGGGCTGTTTCGTTTGAGGTCTTTTGGCATTCCCTTAGTCTCCGAGCTGCTTCTTGCTCCAAGTGGCGGGAGTGCGAAGTGCTTTGCTCGAGCCAAGTTGTGCGTTGGGCGCTCAGAGCTAAAACTTCGGGAGCAAGGCACGTCAACTCCAGCCGGTACAAGCAAGCCTCAATCTCCCTGCAGTGATTAACCCAAGATTCAACGACGCCTTCGCTGTGAAAAGTTACGAGCGCCGCTAACATGGGGTTAACATCCACAGCGAAATCTGCAGCGGAAGGGAGAGCGTCCATGCTGAGCTCGTCGATATACCCGCTCAGCATGCCTAGACTCATCACCGCACCCTTTGAAGACGGACGTCTCAAAAAGGGGCCTGCCGGTAAAAGGACGCGAGCCTCGAAGGGGACCGGAGCCGGAACAATAGCTGCAAAACAAAACAGGTTTAAACGATGGTTCAAAAGATGTTGAAGGATTACCAAAAGGAAATTTACCATACCGGGTACAGCGGACGGCAAAGCCGGGAGGGCCGGTAGCGCGACAGGGCTTGCATCCCCTCCTTCGATTTGTGGCACTGCAATAAAGAAAAGGAAAAGTCAGAAATCGTCCCATTGCTAGAAAAAAGGGGTAAACAAAGATATTACCGGCGCCACTAGAGGGAGAAGCGAGTTCGGATGGGAAAGAGAAGTGCGGGAGCAACACTTGATATAAGTGATCAAAAAGCACTCCTGCAAAGGCACAATAGTGTAACGTTAGTACAAAAGCCGCATTTTTGAAAGATTAATGCATGAGTCGTGAACCCATACCTTCCAACATCCGTGACGGTACAAGGGAAGACGGGGAGGTGACTACTGCCAAAGCAGTAGTTGACGGTGCCCCCTCGAGCAATGGAGCATCGGTACTGGCCGCACCTGCAAGAACAAGCTTGTTAGAAGAGATCACAAGATATATACAAAAAAAAAGGGAAACGCTGGTGACTCAAAAAAAAAAAAAAAAAAAAATTTACCTGACGAGCTGCCAGCAGAAACTGAGGCAGTCCCTTCCTCCACTGACGGAAGACCACCGCCTGTAGCTTCATCACCCGACTCAAGGGGAACTGTTGTTATGCTCTCAAGCTCTGCAGGCGGCGGGGAACCATAGACAGGGAGGGCCAAGATAGGAACATTGCCAGATTCCTGAGAAGGAGCGCCTAGCTCGTCCTCAGGAATCATGGCCGCCTCACCTGCTGCTCCCTCAGGATCAGCGATTACAGCCGCCCCGTCCATCGGCACCACGAGGTCCCCAGCCTCAAGTACCTCGCCCTCTACCGCCTTTGGCTCGGTCGAGACAATCATCTCATCTGCCGCCACTTCGGGTACGGCATCAATGACTTTCTCCGCGGTAGGTTCCTCAATCTCGGCTCCAGGCCCCATGGCCTCGACAAAGTTGTCCACTGTCGGTTCGGGTTCGGCGAGTACCGCTTCTTCCGCTCCCTTGGGTTCGACGGTCGTCTCCGCCTCCCCCTCAGTTGGACTTGACCCTGCAAGATGAGATATGTATAAGCCAATAGTTTTACAAGTCATACAACAAGGCTCTGAAAGGAGTACTACCTGAAGCGGATTTATCATTGGCACTCCGAACCGCGCGCGCAACTTGCCGACGAGCGGTAGACAGGGCCACAGGGGGCTCTTCAGAAGGAGTACTAGCGTGAGGAACAGTGCTAGGGCCCGCTCCTGCGGCCAGAGCAGCTCTGCGCGCCTTAGCTTCGCGTCTGGACCGCTTCCGCTCCTCTCGAGCCGATGAGACAGATGCCATCAGGGCTTCCTTGAGCGAAGCCTCCTCATCCGTGTAGAGGGATGCCTCCAGATTTTTCAGAGCATCCCTCGTTGTTGCATCAAGCCGAGGCTCTTGCGGCAGCTTCGACGGAGCTGGGACTTCGATGACGGGCTTGGGAAGGGTCCTTGCGCCGATTAATACAACCCCTGTAAAGAAACAAGAGAAGGTCAGGTCGACTATCATAAAAAGATAACGAACTTTCCGTATAAAAGAGAAAGGGATAAAACATACCGACGCTTGCTAGGGTACGCTTCTTCTCCTCCTCCTGGAAGGTCTTCAGAGAGGCAGCAATGGCCTCTTCAGTAGAAACACCTGTTGAAAATGAGGCAAATATTAGCTAAAGATAATAATAAAAAGTGGGATAAAATAACAAATAAGGAGGCTGATGATTACCTGACTCAGCGAGTCTGCTTAACATTGCTTCGAGCCTCGCCGATCGCTCCGAAGCTGCAATGGCGGCGGCTAGATTGGTGTCCTCAGGGTCCACCACGAAACCTTCATTGCTGCCGTACTCGCATATGGTCTCGGCAGGATGAGCCGCGGGTTCTAAGTTAAGGATCGCGTCGAGGGATAAAATGGACTTCTTCTTCTTTTGCCCGCCAGCCTTGGACCCACTGGGAGCAGCTTTGCGCTTGCCAGTTTTGGCAGTCACTTTCGGGCGGCGAGTCCCGATGTCCGCTCCTGCGCCCGACTCCGGCGATGCCGCTTTAACCGTCTTTGTCGGAGCACGGGGCGCCGTTGGGGTATCCACCGTAGTAGGCAGAGGCAGTCCACGCGGAGGGGCCAACACCCGTGGTCGATCAGCTCCGGCCTCTTTCGTCGGAGGGATAACCTGAACCCTGGGCTGCAATGGAGCCTTGCGATTGCCGCCGGGAGGCGCAGCCCTACGGTCAACCAATAGGCGTTTCTCCGTCAAGATGATTGGGCCCATCGCGTGCGCGTACCAGGCCACATACGAATTGAGTATCTTAGGGGTACAGCTGGGCTCACTGATAAAAAAGTAGGAGCCTGTATTGAGCCGGATGAAGTGATGCATCGCATTCCGTACTCCCTCTGGACCGACTGCAGGTGTTCCCAAGAAGGCTTCCAACGGGACTCCTTGGTTATAACTCGATTGCCGGGAAAATCGATGCGGGTTATACCTCATGAAGAGGGCCGTTTCATTCTGCCTAAATACCAAGTAGCCCGGCCGAATAGAATAAAGGTGGAGGATTTCCCGAGCCTTCAACACGGAGACACTGCCTTTAAAGTCATCACGCAGCGGCACCACCGACTTAGTGGTCTCGGAACCCATGGTGATGACCTTGTCTACGAAAGAGGTCTTCGCCCCGACTAGATGCGAACGCAGAAGCAGTCCCCTAGACTCCCACGGAGGTGCAAACACGATGGAAGCCCCGACCAATCGCACGATTCTTGGAAGTTTGAATCTCTCAAAGAATGGAGGAGTTTTGTGGGCACCAAACACTCCTCGAACATGCAGCTCCATCCAAGAAGTGAAGTAGTGCATCGGGAAGTTAGCAGGCTGTACCCCAGGTTCATTAGCGTCCGCCGCTACGCTAAGTCCATTGTAGAGGTAAGCCAACCCGGCGATCCCCACTGATAACTGCAGACCGGCCACCATTCGATGCGCCGGGTAAAAGACAGAAGACCGCATGAGGCGTGGGTGCATGGGAAGCGCGAAGCTGCACAGCCACAGACTTAAGAACCCGATGAAGAAGGTCTCCTCATCCATGCCAGGAACGGCGATCTCTGAGAAAGGGACGCTAGCAGTGCCGGGAAGGTAAAAACTTCGCTGATCAATTTCCGATGAAGGTCGGCGGTCCAGGCCGAAACCAAAAGGATCAGCAAGTTGGGCGAACTTCTCACCTTGCTCTGATAAAAATTCCGGGCGAATAAAACGAGCAATAAAGTCCGCGAAACTAACGCCTCGGTCGCCCAATTCCAAATGAAGCTCCTCGTAAATCTCCAACACCTTCACCAAGCCCGGATGCTGATGCTGGATGGCATTTTCCGGAGTCAAGTCGAGTACCACCTGCTTGGTGGCAAAGACGTACTCATCAGGAAGAAGCAGCTCTTCGTAGTGCTCCCCCCTCGCCGGTAAACCTGAAAGCTCAACGAATTCCTCTAAAGAAATGGAAACTTCCCTATCCGCTGCCAGGAAAGTATGTGTGGGGATATTCCATTGTTCAATGAAGGCCTTTGTCCACCACGTTGGAGGAGTAGGATACTCGAAAAGCGAGACGTAGACGGCGGAGTATAAACCAATCTTCGTCAGGTGAGCTCTTTTCGCCGCTAAAATGTACCGGGCCCATGGCAGGTACCCAGCAAGCGGTCGCGGATTCAATCCAATATTGTAAGCCTGTCCCCAAGGGCGTGCTTCACCCTGACAGATTCGCCTTCCCAAGATATCTATGGCCGGCGGCGGCTGTACCGGAATAGCGCCGATTGCAGGCTGGAGAAGGTCGTCTGAATTCCAATTTTTTACCTCCACGGCATACTCCACCGGGGGTTTGTCCGCATAGGGGATCGTAACTATGGGTTCGGAAGGCGAGGCGGAACTAAAACTGCGGCGGCCTTGGATAATCTGGCTGTACCACCTTCCCCATAGGTGAAGTCTCTTGCACTCAGGATCGTGATCTTTAATCAAGGCGAACACTACCCGGTCCACTGGTGCATGTGGGAACCCTCCTTCTGAGCGAACGAAGGGAAAAGACAAGTCGTCAGACATCTTTCCTGCATAAAATATATATATATCATTAGTGGCCTGGCGCTTAAACATTAAAAAAAAAAAATAATGATAAAAAAATAATAATAAATAAAAATCTTGCTCCACACTGTGATGCAGCGGGTAGGGGACCAAAGGGGGACCCACAAAATCAAGATGACGGCGCATCATTTGATGAGACAATCCCACCATTGGATGAGACTATCAGTCAATAAAAAGAACCCCCAAGAGAATATCCTCATTGGGGGGGACCCCTAGAGACAAGGAGAAGATCTCCTCTTTTCAGAGCAAAGCTCTGCCACAGAGTGACATTTGTCAAACTCCTGTTTCAAAGGAATAAAACTTCTTAAAAAAGAGCCTAGCTCTGCAGTAGTAATAAAAATTTATAACTCCTAAGAATTAAAATTTTGGGATCTTAAAGATCCATGGAAACTTTTAAAAAAAAAGTTTTCTAGTTGATTTATGAAGCAAGGCTCTGTTCATGGGTTAAAACCTAAGAACAGAGTCTCTGCAAATTTTTGAGAGCAAGGCTCTGTGAATAAAAACCCCAAAGGGGTTTCCTTTAGATCAAAGATCTATAAGAGCAAGGCTCTGTTGAAGAAACCCCAAAGGGGTTTCCTTTAGATCAAAAATCTATAAGAGCAAGGCTCTGTTGAAGAAACCCCAAAGGGGTTTCCTTTAGATCAAAGATCTATAAGAGCAAGGCTCTGTTAATTAAGTTTGATTTAAATTAAATTAATTTAATTTACCTAGAATGGTTCTAAGGATAGAACTTGGAAGTTCTTAAGGAATCGCAAGAGCAAGGCTCTGGAAGTTCTCAAGTAAGAGCAAGGCTCTGAAATTTAATTTCTTGAGAATGGTAAAAAAATTACCAAGGACCAAGGGTCCTATTTATAGGCGCCTGCGCCTGTTCACTTGACCCGTCAATCCGACGGTCAGGATCTTGCCACCGTTGCACTCACGCGCGCGCCACGTGAGCGCAACGGTGGGGGGGCATCTGTTTCCCCCAATCAGAGCAAGGCTCTACTGAATTTTGAAAATTCAAAATTCGAAGCAACGCTTCGGTTTCCGTGCGCAGCGCGCAATTTGCCACATGGCAGAAGGTGATTCGGCGGCGTAACGCCCGAGACAGTGCGTCCCATCAGAGCAAGGCTCTTCAGAAAACAAAATTAAGACTTAAACTGCGCAAATGCATGGCAGCGCGACACGTGTCTGCGCAGTTGCGCAATCGCAACTGCGCAAGCGCACGGATGCGCGACACGTGTCACGCGCTGGTGAGTTGCGCAGCAACTGAATGAAAATTTGAGTAAATCTTTTCTGTTCTTCTGTAAAACAGAGACCCTTGGATCAGAGATCCAATGGTGGGAAAATTCCCAAAATTATTCAGGAAAGATCTTGGTAACAAATTTAACAAATTTGTGAGTACTATAAATAAGAGCCCAGACCTCATTCAAAAAAAAAAAGAGGGCAGAATCATCAAGAGAAGGATAAACTTCTGAAAAGAAAGAATTCTTGAAGATTGATCAAGAGCAAAAAAAAGAGAAGGTAAAAAAAATTTCTGAAGAAAAGAATATTAAAAAGTTAATAATAAAACAAAAGAGAAATAGTGCCTTGCACTTGATATGAACCCTTGGTTCTGTATGATCAGGAAAAAAAACAAGAAGAACTTGTTTTCCTTTGATCCAAATTCAGATCAAAAGTGCCATGCACTTGTGTTCTTAAACCTGAAGATTTCTAGGGTTTCTAGGGTTTCTGCAACCCCTTATTCTGGGCCTGGCCCAAATTAAATTGCAATAATAAAAGGGCAAGGCCCTGTTTGGAAAATTCCTGAGTTTCTGCAAACTCATTATTTAAAAGGGCCTGGCCCAAACTAAATTGCAGAACAATAAAAGGGCAAAGCCCTGTTTGTAAAAATTCTTGAGTTCTTGCAACTCATTATTTAAAAGGGCCTGGCCCAAATTAAATTGCAATAATAAAAGGGCAGAGCCCTGTTTGGACTGATTTCTTCAGTCAGGCAGAGCCTAAAATAAATAAAAAATTGGACTTAACCCAATCCTGGCTGTAAGTCCTTAAATTAAATTGATTGAGCGAAATGGTTCTCCCAAACCGATTTACGACCGGTTCGAGGGTACATCTCAGAACCCCTTTGACACCCATCGTTGTAATTCCTCAACGATGTCAAAGAGGCGACGGGTCCCAACGACCACTTATCTAAAATCGGACCGAAACGTCCCTAAACTAAAATCGGACCGAAACGTCCCTAAACTAAAAATCGGACCGAAACGTCCCTAAACTAATGACGGACCACTATGTCCCTAAACTGGCGACAGACCGAAACGTCCCTAAACTAATAATGGACCACCACGTCCCTAAACTGGAATATGGACCGCTACGTCCCTAAACTGACACGATAGGGCCCAAACGCTCTTTTGTCGGATCTAAACGGTCCCGTCTAAGTTGATCTTAACCCCAAATACGGTTAACATGTCCTTAGACATCTAAATAAACAATAAAATCCCAAACCAACTTTGGTTCAAGGGTACATCTCGGAACTCCTCAGACGTATGTCGTTGTAATCCCTCAACGACGTCAGAGAGGTGACGAGTCCCGACGGCCGGATAATTAAATCAATCACTACGTCAAGTCGATCTTAGTCCAAAACAGGACTAGCGTATCCTTGATGAACGTTTAAGTTGATCTTAGTCGCAACGCGACTAATGCATCCTTAAACTAAAAACACCAAACCCAAATCTAAGCAAATACGGATTTGGACTAATCCACGTCCTACGGGTGACGATATTACTCAGTCTCCGTACACAATCCACGGGCAACCACAAACAAAACAAACACACACGACACGAAGTGAAATTCTGGAGAAGGAGAAAGTTGTTACCGCGATGCGGTAGCGTAATTAACTGCAGGGGCTTGCGCCTGCAGGGAAGAGTGTCCCCACAATCAAAAACCCCTCACCCTGAGGGGGAATCTGACGAAGTCTGCTACATCGGCCGCATCCGTCTAAACCTTCGATACACGGTGCCATAAATCAACTTGGCATCTTCGAAGAGGTGGACGGATAAAAACCAAATAGCATCTGCCCCGAACCTCAGGCACGTGACGTCCTAACGTCGCAGGCCGCCGTTCGGAGGGGAACACCTACCTAAGAATATAATTCTTCGAAAATAGGAATTTAATTACTCCAAAGTTATAGCTAGGGTTTAACCCTATGAAGAATTTAATTCTTAAAAAGACAAACAGATCTTTAAACAGGAAAGAACCAGGGTCACGTGTCCCCACGTGACCCCTGTAAAAGATCCACAGGAAAGAAGCGCTGGGCGCCCTCACGTGTCATCACGTGATCCCTAATGAATATTCTAATAAATCAGGGCATGAGCACCCATCACGTGCTCACACGTGATGGCTGTGAGAATTAAAGGTGTTAAACACTTATCTGCAGAACAAAATGAAGGGGATCTGGCCCCACTTTTTGATGCCATCACGTGCTCCCACGTGATCCCCCCTCTGTTAATGTTTAACACTAATCTGATAATTTTGTCGCCAGTGTTTAACACTGTTATCTGTTAGTGTTTAACACTAATTTGAGAATCACAATTTTTAGTGTTTAATACTAATTTGATAATTTTATTTCCAGTATTCAACACTGTTCGTCTTTAGTGTTTAACACTAGCTTTAGCCCAATTGGCTAATTTTCTAGAGGCAAAGCCTCCCCTTCAATGGACCAACAGATGGCCAATATTCCAAACATGATTGGACTTAGCCCAAGAAGGCCATAAGTCCTCAATTCAGACTTAACTGAGCCAATGGGCTCATAATATAATTAATTGATCTTGGTTCCAAATTGGGCTACCGATCATTTAATCTACCTTGGTTCAAGGGCACATCTCTTCACTCCTTTGATATTTGTCGTTGTAATTCCTCAACGTCTTCAAAGAGGTGACGGGTCCCAACAACCATACATTTCACGGACTGTGGGGTCTTTAAACTCATGGACTATAATGTCCTTAACCTTGACCGTGATGTATTAAAACTAGCAACGGACTGTGGGGTCCTTAAACTCATGGCTATGATGTCCTTAACCTTGACCGGAATGTCTTAAAACTAACAACGGACTATGACGTCCTTAACCTTGATCGTGATGTCTTAAAACTAATACCAGACAGTGGAGTCCTTAAATCCACGAACTATGATGTCCTTAACCTTGACCTCAATGTCTTAAAACTAACATTGGACCGCAATGTCCTTAAACTACCTTTCGACCGCAATGTCACTAAACTAAACAATAGAGCCCCCCAATTGCTCTCTTGTCGGATCTAAATGATCCCGTTAAGTCGATCTTAGTCTAAAATGAGACTAACGTATCCTTAACAAACGTTTAAGTTAATCTTAGTCTCAAATGAGGCTAACGTATCCTTAAACCCAAACCCCCAAACCCAAATCTAAGATAATACGGATTTGGACTAGTCCACGCCCTACGGGAGACAACATAACTTAGTCTCCGTATACAATCCACGGGCAACCAAAAACAAAACAAACACCCACGGCACGAAGTGACCATCTGGAAAAGGAGAAAGTTGTTACCGCGATGCGGTAGCGTAATTAACTGCAGGGGCTTGCGCCTACAGGGAAGAGCGTCCCCATAATCAAAAACCCCTCAAGCGAGGGGGAATCTGACAAAGTCTGCTACATCGGCCGCATCCGTCTAAACCTTCGATACACGGTGCCATAAATCAACTTGGCATCTTCGGAGAGATGGACGGATAAAACCAAATAGCATCTGCCCCGAATTTCAGGCAAGACGTCTCTACGTCGCGCCGTCTTTCGGAGGGAAACAGATTCTTAAAACTAACATTTAGTATTAATTGAAACAGGCTACCACCGGTTTGTTCTTTGTTTATTGAAACCTCTCTGTTTAACACTATTATCTATTAGTGTTTAACACTAATTTGAGAATCACAATTTTTAGTCTTAACGCTAATTTGATAATCTTATTTCCAGTGTTCAACATTGTTGGCCTTTAGTGTTTAACACTAGTTTTAGCCCAATTGGCTAATTTTCTAGAGGCAAAGCCTCCCCTACAATTGAATATGTCTAATGTACCAATGGAGGGTCAATATTCCGAACTTGATTGGACTTTGCCCAAGAAGGCCATAAGTCCTCAATTCAGACTTAACTGAGCCAATGGGCTCATAATATAATTAATTGGTCTTGGTTCCAAATTGGACTACAGATCACTTAATCTACCTTGGTTCAAGGGTACATCTCTTCACTCCTTTGATATTTGTCATTGTAATTCCTCAACGTCTTCAAAGAGGTGACGGGTCCCAACAACCATACATTTCACGGACTGTGGGGTCCTTAAACTCATGGACTATGATGTCCTTAACCTTGACCAGGATGTCTTAAAACTAACAACGGACTGTGGGGTCCTTAAACTCATGTACTATGACGTCCTTAACCTTGACCGGGATGTCTTAAAACTAACAACGGACTGTGGGGTCCTTAAACTCATGGACTATGACGTCCTTAACCTTGACCGGGATGTCTTAAAACTAACAACGGACTGTGGGGTCCTTAAACTCATGGACTATGACGTCCTTAACCTTGACCGTGATGTCTTAAAACTAACGCCGGACTGTGGAGTCCTTAAACCCATGGACTATGATGTCCTTAACCTTGACCGCAACGTCTTAAAACTAACATTGGACCGCAATGTCCTTAAACTACCTATCGACCACAATGTCACTAAACTAAACAATAGATTCCCCCAATTGCTCTCTTGTCGGATCTAAATGATCCCGTTAAGTCGATCTTAGTCTAAAATGAGACTAACGTATTCTTAACAAACGTTTAAGTTGATCTTAGTCTCAAATGAGGCTAACGTATCCTTAAACCTAAACCCCCAAACCCAAATCTAAGATAATACGGATTTGGACTAGTCCACGCCCTACGGACAACAACATAACTTAGTCTCCGTATACAATCCACGGGCAACCAAACACAAAACAAACATCCACGACACGAAGTGACCATCTGGAGAAGGAGAAAGTTGTTACCGCGATGCGGTAGCGTAATTAACTGCAGGGGCTTGCGCCTGCAGGGAAGAGCGTCCCCACAATCAAAACCCCCTCAAGCGAGGGGGAATCTGACGAAGTCTGCTACATCGGACGCATCCATTTAAACCTTCGATATACGGTGCCATAAATCAACTTGGCATTTTCGGAGAGGTGGACGGATAGCACCAATTATCATCTGCCCCGAATCTCAGGCAAGACGTCTCCCGTCGCGCCGTATTTCGGAGGGGAATAAGTAGCTTAGGTAATTTGTTCCACCGGTATCGTGAATAGTGATGCCGCCTGCGGTCCATAGGCTACACCTCCAGGTGAGGCGGAGCATCGGTTGCACTTGCAGTTGGAGCAGTTCGAGCAGTTGAACGCTATTGCTGTTTGATTTCTGCACCAGGCAAAATGCCAAATCTTAGTACCTAGAAACCCAAGGGCAACCATTAGCAAACCGTGATTGGTTCGCGAACATGACACACGAAGGGAAAGAGGAAGAGGTCCCACCGGGCGTGCCAGAATCTGTTCCCCTCCGAAAGACGCGACGAAGACGCAGCGGACGTCTTGCCTGAAATTGGGGCAGATGCTAATTGGTGCTATCCGTCCACCTCTCCGAAAATGCCAAGTTCATTTATGACACCATGCATCGAAGGTTTAAACGGATGCGTCCGATATAGCAGACTTCGTCAGATTCCCCCTCGCTTGAAGGGTTTTTTATTGTGGGGGCGCTCTTCCCTGTAGGCGCAAGCCCCTGCAGTTAATTATGCTACCGCACCGCGGTAACAACTTCCTCCTTCTCCAGATGATCACTTCGTGTCGTGGGTGTTTGTTTCGTGTTTGGTTGCCCGTGGATTGTATACGGAGAATAAGTTATGTTGTCGCCCGTAGGGCGTGGACTAGTCCAAATCCGTATCTTTCTTAGATTTGGGTTTAGGGGGGTTTGTGTTTAAGGATACGTTAGCCTTATTTGAGGCTAAGATCAATTTAAACGTTTGTTAAGAATACGTTAGTCTAATTTTTAGACTAAGATCAACTTAACGGGATCGTTTAGATCCGACAAGAGAGCAATTGGGGGGCTCTATTGTTTAGTTTAATGATATTACGGTCGATAGGTAGTTTAAGGACATTGCGGTCCAATGTTCGTTTTAAGACGTTGCGGTCAAGGTTAAGGACATCATAGTCCGTGGATTTAAGGACTCCACAGTCCGGCGTTAGTTTTAAGACATCTCGGTCGAGATTAAGGACGTCATAGTCCGTTGTTAGTTTTAAGACATCCCGATCAAGGTTAAGGACATCATAGTCCATGAGTTTAAGGACCCCACAGTCCGTGAAATGTATGGTTGTTGGGACCCGTCACCTCTTTGAAGACGTTGAGGAATTACAACGACAGATATCAAAGGAGTGAAGAAATGTACCCTTGAACCAAGGTAGATTAAATGATCTGTAGCCCAATTTTGGAACCAAGACCAATTAATTATATTATGAGCCAATTGGCTCAGTTAAGTCTGGATTGAGGACTTATGGCCAACTTGGGCTAAGTCCAACTGAGTTTGAGCCTTTATTGGACTATTTGACATTTGTCTGGTTTTAGCCCACATTATTTTCATCTTTGATTTCCTTAATTTTGAGATTCAATTGAAGGAGGGGCGTTGCCTCTGGAAAATTAGCCAGGTTGGCCAAAAATAGTGTTTAGACAATAGGGAGCAGCAGTGTTAAACACTAGAAATAAAGCTTTTAGATTAGTGTTAAACACTAGAGAATAATAGTGTTAAACACTGGAAAGTAAGATTCTCAAATTAGTGTTAAACACTAAAAGATGATCAGTGTTAAACACTGGGAATAGGATTCTCGAATTAGTGTTAAACACTAGCAGATAATCAGTGTTAAACACTAGAAATAAGACTCTCAAATTAGTGTTAAACACTAAAAGATGATCAGTTTTAAACACTGGGAATGAAGCTCTTGAATTAGTGTTTAAAATACTAAAAGGAAGAATCACGTGGGGACACGTGAGGGCGTCCAAAGGTGGGACCAGATCTCCTTTTCTTCTTTCTGCAAGTAAGCGTTAAACACTTTTTATATCTTCTTTGGAGCATCACACGCTGAAACGTGAGGAGGATTAGTGCGCTGATTGTTAGAGCACTAGCCAAGGGGTCACCTGGGAACACGTGAGAGCGCCCAAGACTTTTATTTCTTTTATTTTTTCTATCTGTGTTCCGGGGGTCATGTGGAGCACGTGAGGCATTGCCTCTGAGCTTTTTCCTCCTTATTTCTGCGGGTCATTACAGGGGTCACGTGGGGCACGTGAGGTGTTGCCTCTGAGTTCTTTCCTTTTCATTTGTGGGGTTTTTTCAGGGGTCACGTGGGAACACGTGACCCGGGTTCTTTGCCTGTTTGAAGATCTGTTTATCCTTTTTAAGAATTAAATTCTTCATAGGGTTAAACCCTAGTAATAACTTTAGAGAAATTAAATTCCTATTTTCTTTTGAAGAATTATATTCTTAGATAGGGTTAAACCTTAATTCTCCTTCTGTGGGAATTAAACTCCCATATATGTAAGGAATCAAGTTCTGTCATAGGGTAAACCCCTAATTTTATTTTGAGAGGAATTAAATTCCTGTGAGTTTGAGAGAATCAAATTCTCAATTAGGGTTAAACCCTAGTTCTGTCCATCTTGAAGGAATTAAATTTCTATAATTTTTGGAGAATTGAATTCTCACATAGGCTTAAACCCTAATTTCATATCTTGGAGGAATTAAATTCCTATAGCTTTGGGAGAATTAAATTCTCTGAACTCAATTCCCCCTCTAAGTTTTAGATCTGCATGGCAGGATCTCAACCCGATTAGAATTAAATTCTCAACTTATGGGGAGATGTGCGCTTTGCAGATCTTCAACTAGAGGAAGAACTAAGTTCTTTCATAAAAGAGTTAAACTCTTAGATTGAGAATTAAATTCTCTTTTTTGAAATTTTGATCCCCTTTCTTTTCTTACCTAGGGTTTTTCTTTTGTAGAGAATTAAATTCTCCTCTCTTTTCTCTCTGAAATTTCAAGATTCAGAAACTCTATATCTCCAAAACTCTCTCTATCTCTCTCCCTTCTTTTGGCTCCTATTTATAGGAGAAGGAAAAGAATCAATATGTTTGGTAAATCTTTCATTGAAAGATTTGATTTGTTTTTATCATTAATTCGGGCCTTTAGATTATTAGGTGAATTTTATTCACCGTTGGATTTTAAATCCAAAGATATTCCTTTTGTTATTTCGGTGAGATTTAGGGGAAATCTTTCCTTGTCCAAGATTTTTCCATAAATTGGTGATATTTAATCACCCTGGGATTCTTAATCCAGCGGTTCTCCATAATTCTTCTCCATTTTGGAAAGATTTAAAAAATCTTTTTCAGAATTTAATTCTGTTGAACAGTAAGGCCTTTAAAGCCAGTCACGTGTGAGCACGTGACCCCCGGTCACGTGTGAGCACGTGACCCCCTGAATGGACTCCTCTTCTTCGCTCTGTTCTTTGTCGCTGCTTTAACCATCACGTGCCAACACGTGACCACTGGTCACGTGTGAGCACGTGATGCCTCTTCTGAAGCTTTTTCCTGATTTTTAATCAGGGAACAGTTGGTACCAGTTCAGAAAGGGGAAAACCTCGAGTTCTCATGTTCAGGAGTGATTCCGAGGATAAAATACCTTTCAACCCTCTCTTTGAAAACTCCCCCTTGGAAAAAGAAGAGGACAGGGAGGATTGTGAGAACATCCAGCTGCATAACCGTACGCTGCCTAAAAAGAACCTCGGACCCGTAAACAAGGGTTCGAATAAAAAGGATAAAGGGAAGGGGAAAATGCCCGACGAGATCGCCCTTAATGAAGAGGTGGCTAAAGAGCTCGCCGCAAAGGACTCGCCTAAGAAAACTAAAGCGGATTATAATGTCCTTGTGCAGCTGAGAAAAATACCCTCACAACTGAGCATGTTAGATGCTCTCCTCCTGTCCAAAGAGGCGCGAGACTCCTTGATCAAAGTCCTGCAAGAACCTGATCAGTTTCAAACCATCCTGGCAGAAGACAATATGAAGAATGAACTGGCAGAGGTCCACACGGCTGACACCACATTCAGCAATGAAGATCTACTCATCGGTACTGTTAGGGTAAAAAATTACACCCCGGTTGACTAAGTCAAAGTAAACTCCAAATTAAGTGGGACCAAGCCCCGGTCTGGTGGGCCCATGCCCAAGTCGGACCCGAACATGAAGAGGTCGGCCTCCCCCCAAGCCGAAAATAAAAATTATGTAATAAATAATTTTGATGTAAGATCTATGAATAAATGTAAGGAAAATGGGCATAAAGCCAAAATTTTGTAAAGCCCATGGCTCATGTGCAAAAAGAAATACCACATGAGGCATGGGATGAGCAAAATGTCATTTTGTAAAGCCCAAGGGGCTATGTGTAAATTTGTAAGCCTATATAATGCAACATGATGATGAAATGAAAACATTTTATTCATTCCCCTCAACAGTTAGGGTTTCTGTGCCTCCTCCTTTCTCAAGGTTCTAAACCTTCTTCCCCTTTTTTTGAATTAAATTAAGAGTTTAACTCTTCTTTTTCCAAAAAGAAACAGTTTTTCACCATAAAACCCTTGAAGGAGAACTCAGATCTCCCATCAAATCTCCAAAAGGCAGATTTTTAAGTCTCACTGCCCTTTCCTCCAAGATCCAGCCAACAGAGAGGAGGAAGAAAGATACCCATCTTCAAAAATCTCATTTCGGAAGATCCAAGGCTCAAAAGAAGATTCATGGCTAAAGAGGAGAAGAAAGAGGTCCCCTCTGATCATCTTCAAACATTTCTAAGAGTTTAACTCCATCCAAGATCTGTTGGAGTTTAACTCCATAAACAAAACCCTTTTTAGGAGTTTAACTCCAAATCTATACATAATCCCTGTTAGGATTCAACTCCCAGCCTAGGGCTAAGCCCTTTTTTCCGCTGGTGTTTCCAGCAGCCGCGTGCTGTGCACGTAACCCATGGGCGCCCAGCGGTCATGTGCCGCGCATGTGACCCGCGGGCGCCCAACGGTAGCGTACACGGCACGTAACCCGTGAGCGCCGAGCGGTCGCGTGCAGGTAACGTGACACGCGGGCGCTCAGCGCCCACGTATGCTTCACGGGATCCGCAGGCGCTTAGCGCCCAGCAGTTGCGTACAGCACACGTGACCCGCGGGCCCCAGCGGTCGCGTGCCGCGCACGTGACCCGCGGGCGCCCAGCGGTCGCGTGCCGGGCACGTGACCCGCGGGCGCCCAGCTGTCGTGTGCAGGGCATGTGACCCGCGGGCGCTCAGCGCCCACGTGCACCTCACGGGATCCGCGGGCGCTCAGCCCCAGCGGGCGCGTGCCGCGCACGTGACCCGCTGGCGCCCAGTGGTCACGTGCAGGGCACATGACCCATGGACGCTCAGTGCCCACGCGCCTGGCACGTGACCCGCGGGCGCCAGGCATCCAGGCGCCAAGTATGTAACCCGTGAGCGCCCAACGCCCGCATGCCATGCACACGTCTTTAAGACGCTTGTCACCCCTCATTTCCCATACACTCCACACCCAAAATACGTCCCCCGTTGGGAAAAATTTTCTAACGGGGTGCTTCCCCACACCCCCACAAGGGAGCTGCTAGCCCCCTTGACCCCCTGCCTACTATCCGGGTAGCGAAACCCCCTTAAACTCTGTGAGGCCCCCGATATATCCAAAACCCTTCCAAAACACAACACGCGCACACTACACACTGAGTTCGCATGACTAGTTGACCCGTCAATCGGAGGTTCCTTTGCTCCAAAGGCGAGGGGTAATTTATTGGCAGCTTAGTCCGCGCTTGCCGGAGATTCAGATCCCCATAATCAATAAACCCCGGTCTACCTTAGGTAGGGGGAATTTGTATATGCCTGACAAGCGGGGCATATTTCCCATCTCAATGAGGTGACGAAAAACACTCTACAGATTCTGGCACGCCCAGTGGGACCATTTCTCTCCTCCCATATTTTGGGTTAAACGTTCATGCGAACTCAACCGACATATACCTCAATTGCCTATACTAAAATCATGCTTCTTTGTGCAGGTTAACAGCTTCCAATTGCGATTTTTGGACGTAACAAAATGTCTCTAAGGACAGGCTCAACTTTCAACACGGCTCCCATCTCCTGCACGATGGAGATGGATGCCAGGATGATCCTCCGGGCCAGTCTCGGGCGACAGTAGGAGAAACCGCTGCTACAATTTGGATCTATTTTATTCAACTCAGCTAACGCCATCCCTGCTCCTCAAGCCCCGGTGACAGATAAACCGGCCTCGAAAGGGAAAAGGCCAAATGTCATGGTCGTGAAGGCACCTCAGCCCAAGCATAAATCCGTTTCCGAACGACTCTCCGTTGCTCCAGCTGGGGGCAAGACCATCAACACCAATAAAGCAATAAGGCGTTTCGGGAAAGCTCTAGCGGTGTCTCTGACAACTGCTCAATCGGGTATCTTCTCTAAGCTCTCCATCAATCGACTCATGGTGGCTTCCCAAAAAACGGATGCCCGCCAAGCCCTCAAAATTGAGAAGCTAAGACAGAAAAGGCTCAGATACAGAGCCAACAAAAGGGCTACGGCACCCGCTAAGCTGAACTTTATGAGGTTCCAAGAACAGGGTTACCCCGCAACAATAGCTGAATCGGCTGTGAACCTCGCTAACTCTTTTGAACTGCTGAAATTGGTTCACAAGAATGCCATGACCGTAAGAGTCAAGAAAGCTGCGATCCGAAAAGCGCCACCCAAGGACCCAGTCAGACCAACCTTCTACAGTCGCATGTCCTTTCCAGAAGAGGAAGGGTCGCGACAACGATCTGCGAATCAGCTGCCAGTGATGAAAAGATGGCCGAATGTGTTATCCACACGGTCTACATAGCGGGAACACGCAGCAAGGCAAGGACGGGGCCACCACATCTCAAATCCAATCTGGGGTGAATGTGGGTGCCACTTTCCAAGACCAGCCTTCTCTGGAAGGTAATGAAAACCCTCCCAGTGAGGTTGATAAGCTGAGAGATCCCTCAGTTCATAAGGAGTCAGGCTCGGAAAGCGAAGGGGAGCCAATTTTCTGTCCCAAGACCGCAAAGCAGCAACTTCTCTAAGAGCTCCAAAAGCAGCTCGAAACAAAAACAGGGAGATGGCCAAGCTCTACTCGAAGATTAACGACTTGACAAACGTCGTCTTACTGCTCACGGCCCATGTTGCCTCTCAGTCGCCTTATCAAGCGCAAGGCTCCGTTCATGAACCGGGAAACTGTGTCCCGAGGCAGCCGATACTTATTCCCTCAAATCTAAAGGTGGGTGAGCCGCATGAAAGTCAATCGCATTCTATCTTGGGAAATGTCTTGACTACCGATGACAGCAACCCGCTAACTCAAGATCAAATCATGAATTTGGTTTCCAACAAAGTCAAAATATTGGTAGCCGAAGCCGAAGCGCAAAAAGAAATCGGCAGTAGTGGGAGACCATATCCTGCTCAGTATGATCTGGTAGAGTTTCTTGGTGGCTATGTCATCCCCAAGTTCGGAAGATTCGATGGGACGGGAACTGCGAATCAGCACATCGTCCACTTTAAAGCCTCATGAGGGAATACTGAGGGCAATGATGCATTTCTCCTCCGCCAATTTGTTAATAGATTAACCGATGTCGCTTTCGATTGGTACGCAAGCTTACCGGATGACTCCGTTAGTACTTTCGTCCAAATGGAATCACTGTTTCGACAAAAGTTCATGAGTGTCAACGATAAGATCACCATTGCCGACCTCATAAGAACCAAGCCAAAGAACAACGAAAGCAGCACGGATTTTATAACCCGTTGGCGCAATCTCTCCATCAAATGCGAACCGCCGATAGAGCAGGACCAATCTGTCAGTCTCCTTGTCGGAAATCTCAACAATTGGATGGCCCCATTTCTATGCACCGCGGGTCTCAAAACATTTCAAGAGCTGAGCAGGAAAGTTCAGATGTTGGAGCGCTCAAAGAAGGAGTCCTCCTCTGATTCCCAAAATAACAATAGGTCGTGGAGAAACCGAAAGGATGGTAATCGCATGAGCGGAAATTTCGACGATGCTGAATCTTTTAACACTTCGGCTAACCGAAATAAGTGAGGGACAAGAGAGCCTAATGCCAACTAGCCTCGGAAGCCAGTGTTCGGAGAGGGAGGAGAATCTCCGCTGAAAGAGAAGCTGGATAAGGTTTATTCCTTCAGAAGGGACAAAGTCCACAAGATATTCAAGGACGCCCTGAAAAACGGTCTATAATTGCCAGAATCAAAGAGACCACAAGAAGCGATATGACCGACGATCCCAAATATTTCCCCTATCACAGAGTGATAAGTCATGTCATTGAGGACTGCTTCGTCTTCAAAGATTGGGTCGAAAAACAATACAAGGCAGGAGAGACAGAATTATCTAAAGGCGTGTTAGCAAACAATCAAGCTGCGGCCGTCTATTTTATACAAACAGAGACCGAAGCCCTTCGGAAACCTGTTTCTCTTAGTCGTCTGCCCTTCTCTGAAAAGGACAGGCCAAAGCAACAAGCTAAAAGACCAATGAGCAACATTGCCAATGAAGAAGCAATAGACGGGTACACAACCCATACGGTCTACATGATGGAGCTCAGCGGAATAAGTCCTCCTGCGCCTTATAGCCATGACGATGACATGGTTGATTCCATCGAACACTGGCTCGGTCTAGATGAAAAAAAGCCCGATTATGCGATTAGGCCAAAGGAGTCCATGGTTCCTGCAGAATCGAGCCCAGGCTCCAACAGTTGACCTCCACGTCATTAAACTGGAAACAATTGACCTCCACGTTGTTAAACTGGGAACAGATGACCACCACATCGTTAAACTGGAAATAATTGACCACCACGTCGTTAAACTGGAAACATTCAACCCCTAATTCGTTAAACTGGGAGTGTAAAAAAAATTGTAAATGAAAAAAAAGACCGAAATGATGGGGAAACTCGCAATAAAAATCAGCGAGTAAAATAAAGATAAAAATAAAGCCGAAATGATGGGGCAACCATGAATAAATAGCCGAAATGATGGGGAAATCGCGACCTTCACGATAAGAAAAGCTAAAATGATAGAGCAATCACGGTAAAAAAAAACCCTCCAAATGGCGAATGATGAGTCGATCCTGGTACCATATTCCAGTGCAGCGATGCAGACGCCAACGAAAATCCAAACCTCTAAACGGCGAATGATGAGTCGCTCCTGGTACCATATTCCAGTGCAGCGATGCATACGCCGACCAAAATCCAATTTCCTAAAATTCTCCCAGCCCTACGGTTGGTCCCCAAGTTGACTACCGTATACAATTTATAGGCTCAAATAATTCTCATCACACTCATACCCCACCACAATCACCAGTCCAGCGGCCGGTCTCCGCCCTTGGAATTATGCTCCATTTGGGAAGACCCACTCATGTGTCCTCACGATACATGAGGAGAACAAAACTTACGAGATCCTCTTGACTCGTAAGAAAACACCTTCGTGGGATCCTTACGACTTACAAAGGAAAAACACACTTGGGAGTCCCCACGACTCTTGAGGAAAAAATACACCTACGAGATCCTTTCGACTCGCAGGGAGAAAATGCTTTTATGGGACCCTTACGGCTCATAAAATTGAAAAGCCTTAGGTGATAAGGACCTAAACATGTCTCCTAAGCCATCGCTCCCCAACAGGCAAAGGCAAATGATGAATTACTCCTGGCACCTGTGCTTCAGTGTTAGCAACGCTGAAACCAGCCCCTATCCCAAGATTCCAAACTTCCGATCCAATAGACCTCTAAGTCTTTAAACTGGGAACAGATGATCTCTAAGTCGTTAAACTGGGAACATAGACCTCTAAGTCTTTAAACTGGGAACGGATGACCTCTAAGTCATTAAACTGGGAACATAGACCCTAAGTCTTTAAACTGGGAACACATGACCTCTAAGTCATTAAACTGGGAATACATGACCTCTAAGTCTTTAAACTGAGAACAAATGACCTCTAAGTCGTTAAACTGGGAACAGATGACCTCTAAGTCTTTAAACTGGGAACAGATGACCCCTAAGTCGTTAAACTGGGAACAGATGACCCCTGAGTCGTTAAACTGGGAACGAGGGAAATCCCCTCACGGCAAATGATGCTTCGCTCCCGGTACCATATTCCAGTGTAGTGATGCCGATGCCAAACCAAAACCAAAATCCCCAAATCCTCTCATGGCAAATGATGATTCGCTCCTGGTACCAAATTCCAATGTAGTGATGCTGATGTCAACCCAAATCACATCAAGTCAGCAAGACAACCAACGACCTCCTGGCAGAATCAAGCTCCACCTCGGAAACAAGTCGAACCTTGACACCGTAGAAAGCGGAACAAGTCAAATCCAATCCCCGACACCGCAGAAAGCCGAGCAAGTCAACTTCAACCCTAACACCGCAGAAAGCAGAGCAAGTCAAATCCAATCCCGACACCGCAGAAAGCGGAGCAAGTCATCTTCAACCCTGACACCGCAGAAAGTGGAGCAAGTCAAATCCAATTCCTGACACCGCAAGAAGCGGAGCAAGTCAAATCAAGCACCGACCATTCACGTCGCTAAAATGGCAGCACCGACCGTCCAAGTCACAAAAAGGGCAGCAACGACCTCAACCAATGACTTCGCCGTCGGAATTATGCTCCGTCTCGGAATCAAGTCAACCAATAAGCTCTGCGGCGGAATCATCCTTCAACTCAGAATTACCCAGTGTCGAAATCATGCTTCGCCTCAGAGTATCCGTCTTCCCTGTCGGAATTATACTTCGCCTGGGAATCAATCTCTGCATCGGAACCATGCTTCAGTCAGAATATCTGCCCTATGCCGGAATTATACTTCGTCTCAGGATACACCTGTCTCGTGTAGAAATCATGCTTCGTCCCGGACCCTGTGTCGAAACTGTGTTTCGTCTCAGAATATATCCTCCCCGTGGAATTATGCTCCACACATCGGAATGATGCTCCGACCCCCAGAATTATGCTCCGCTCTTCGGAATGATGCTCCGACCGTGGAATTATACTCTGCACCTCGAAATGATGCTCCAACCCCCAGAATGATACTCCACCTCAATGTCAAATTTCACACAGAACAAGATCCATAAATTTCATGCACACAACCCATATACGTGGTGTGCATATATTGATGGGGGCACTTTGTTGGGGTCAAAAATTACACCCTTGTTGACTAAGTCAAAGTCAACTTTAAATCAAGTGGGACTAAGCCCCGGTCTGGTGGTTCCGTGCTGAAGTCGGACCCGAACATGAAGAGGCTGGCCTCCCCCCATGCCCAAAATGAAAATTATGTAATAAATAATTTTGATGTAATTTCTATGAATAAATGTAAGGAAAATGGGCATAAAGCCAAAATTTTGTAAAGCCCGTGGCTCATGTGGAAAAATAAATACCACATGAGGCATGGGATGGGCAAAATGCTATTTTGTAAAGCCCAAAGGGCTATGTGTAAATTTGTAAGCCTATATAAGGCAACATGATGATGAAATGAAAACAATTTATTCATTCCTCTGAAAAGCTAGGGTTTCTGTGCCTCCTTCTCCTTTCTCAAGGTTCTAAACTTTCTTCTCCTTTTTTTGAATTAAATCAAGAGTATAACTCTTCTTTTTTCAAAAAGAAAAAGTTTTTCACCATAAAACCCTTGAAGGAGAACTCAGATCTCCCATCAAATCTCTAAAAGGGGAGATTTTAAAGTCTCACCCCCTTTCCTCCAAGATCCAACCAACAGAGAGGATGAAGAAAGAGACCCATCTCCAAAAATCCCATTTCGAGAAGATCTAAGGCTCAAAAGAAGATTCAGGGCTAAATGGGAGAAGAAAGAGGTCCTCTCTGATCATCTTCAAATATTTTTAGGAGTTTAACTCTATCCAAGATCTGTTGGAGTTTAACTCCATAAACAAAACCCTTTTTAGGAGTTTAACTCCAAATCTATACATAATCCTTGTTAGGAGTTCAACTCACAGCCCAGGGGCTAAGCTCCTTTTCCGCTGGTGTTTCCAGCGGTCGCGTGGCGTGCACATGACCCCCGGGCGTCCAGGGGTCGCGTGCCGTGCACGTGACCCACGGACGCTCAGCGGTCGCGTGCCGTGCACGTGACCCGTGGACGCCCAGCAGTCGCGTGCAAAGCACGTGACCCGCGGGCGCCCAGCGGTCGCCTGCCGCGCATGTGACCTGTTGGCGCCCAGCGGTCGCGTGACGCGCACGTGACCCGCGGGCGCTCAACTCCCACGTGCGCCTCACGGGATCCGCGGGCGCTCAGCGCCCAGCGGTAGCGTGCCGCGCACGTGACCCGCTGGCGCCCAACGGTCGCGTACCGCGCACGTAACCTGCTGGCACACAACGGTCGTGTGCCATGCACGTGACCCGCTGGCGCCCAGCGCCCATGCGCCTGGCACATGAACCGCGGGTGCCAAGCGCTCATGCTCCAGGAACGTTACCCGCGGGCGTCTAGCGCCCACGTGCCATGCACGCATCTTTAAGACGCTCCTCACCCCTCATTTTCCCATACACTCCATACGCAAAACGAGCCAGGCTCGTGACCCGCGGGACCCCCGTAAACTCTGCGAGGCCCCCGATATATCCAAAACACAACACACGCACACTGCACACTGAGTTCGCATGACTAGTTGACCTGTCGATCGGAGGTTTCTTCTCTCTAAAGATGAGGGGTAATTAACGGCAGCTTTGTCCACGGTTGCCGGTGTTTCGGATCCCCATAATCAATAAACCCCGGCCAACCCTAGGCAGGGGGAATCTGTATATGCCTGACAAGCGGCGCGTATTTCCTATCTCAATGGGGTGACGAAAAACACTCTACAGGTACATGCGAGCATAATCGACCGCTCTGTGTCACCGTATATTGCCACGACGTCAAGATAGGGAAAATCATTGTCGACAACGGATCCTCTGTCAATCTTCTCAATGTGAGAGTGCTGAAGGAAATATGTATGAATGTTCAACACCTTGCCTGAGACAAAATTACCATTTCGGGGTTCGACTCGCAGTCATCACGGATGCTTGGGTCCATGATATTGATGCTCCGCTTCGGGCTGCTCGTCACTGATATCAAATTTCATGCCATTGACGCCAAGACTTGTTATAACGCTCTACTCGGCAGGCCTTGGCTACACAAGTACAACGTCATCCCTTCTACACAATATCAGTATATGAAGTATTTCAAAGATGTATCGGAGTATACCGTCACGGGAGAGCTCAATCCTTTCTCGGTGAACAAAGTGCGAAAGTATGAAGACGCAAAGTATTTTAAGCCGGATTTTGAAGACACCGAAAGATGCCATAGGCTAGAAAATAAGAAAAAGTTTGTGGCCACCATCCCGGTCTTCGGAAGTGATACTGAGGAAGATGAACAAATAGTCTACTCAGGACAATCTCAGAGGGAAAACAATAAGTCCGGACCATCGACCCCTATCATGGTCTTTGGTAGCGACTCTAAAGATGAGGCGAATGTAGTGTTCTCCATTCGTCCATCACCACAAACTCTTACCGAAGCGGATCAGACTCTACACATTACGATGACTCCGCCTCGACACTACAGGGAACTTAACGCGCTCAATACATACAACGTGTAGGAACTGGAAACTTTCTACGTGCCTCCAAGTCGAAGAGATGAAAAGGCAATTCTGTTCTACAAATTTATGGAGACTAAGGTGGAAAAAGAAGTCTGGCATGGTGCCAACCCCACTCTCGACAGGTTCCAGCCCATCCGTATGCCAAGACATTATGCGGAGGGATTAAAGAAACTATTAAAGCGCTAAGGCGTACCTCTCGAACAAATGGTTTGGCAAGCCCAATTCTATAAAAAGATTTGGGATATTTCCGGGACTCAACGAAAGAAGCCCAACAGGAAGATGGAAACAACTGGGCTAGGATATATTCAATCCAAGAAGCGGGAGCGAATTTATAGCTGCCTCACCATAAACAGCTCGAATGGAGAAGAAAATGTTTCTCCAAACAGCCATGCTGCCGAACAAGGGAAAAGTCTTGCTCGAAAAAACTTAAGTCCGTCACTCGAAGAGCAAATTGACAAGATAATAAAAGAAGCTTGTCAAACCAGCCGAAACAACCACAGTCGTGAAATGGCCATATATAAAAAGGCCAAGATACAGCATCTTAGTCGTCAATCAGTGGAAGGAGTAGATCGTGATACTCTCCATCCACAACCCGCTATGTACCCCCGTGAAAGAGGAAAATCCCAAAGCGAAGATGGAAATGAGGCAGCAATCGTGAACAACGTTCAAGACGGCCACAAATACAACATCATACGTATTGGTGTTTGGCGCTGAAGCAGTACTCCCATAGGAGATGGAGCTCCCCTCACTATGAGTAGCAGTTCAATACGAGCTAACGGATGAAGAAAATACTCATCTTAGGCTCGAGGAACTAGATGCTCTCGACGAAACCCGCCTTATAGCATAGCAAAACCTGGAGACTTATAAGGCAAGGATGACACGGTCATATAAAAGACTGACCAGGCCGACAACATTCCCCCAAGGTGAACTCGTGTTAGTTGTCAAAAGACCAATAATTCCAAATCGTGCAAAATGGGGAAAGTTCGAGCCAAACTATGAAGGCCCGTACATCATAGATAAGGTCTACAAAGGTGGAGCTTATCTGCTCATGGATATGCATGGCGAAAGGCCATTTTGGCCGATAAATGGTCGATTCCTCAAAAAAGTACTATATCGGGAGAGTCGCGATTTAGATCAATGATAAATGACGACGCTTGTATCCGCTCGCTATCTTCTTGAGTCAAAATTCTGAAAGTGGTGCCAAATATAATCGTCCCAAATATGGAAATGTTGGACTGAGATGTCCTTAAAATAATATTCGTCCCAAACATGGGAATGCTGGACCGAGATGTCCTTAAATTAATATTCGTCCTAAACATGGGAATGTTGGACCGAGATGTCCTTAAACTAATATTCGTCCCAAACATGGGAATGTTGGACCAAGATGTCCTTAAACTAATATTCGTCCCAAACGCGGGAATGTTTGACCGAAACGTCCCTAAATTAATAATGGACCGTAATGTCTTTAAACTAATATATTGACCTACGGTAGGTATCCATATCTAGTACCGTATACAATCCACGGGCATAAAACACTTCACATCCTTCCCAGGTCCTATATGATAGGGTCCATTGAAGAATGTCGTGATCGACAACTGTTAGTGTGTTACCTTACTGGCCGCCTAAAAAAAGATATGTCCACAAACGTGAGGCTACTCGAGCCGCAACCCAAGAGATTGCATATTGAGAATATATCAGCCAACACGATGGTACGATGGACTTAACCCAGTACCATAAACCTTACGGACCCCTATAAAAAAGGGGTTTATCTATATTTAACGTTAGAGCGAGTTTTCCTATAAATCTAAGGGAAAAGTAAACTAAAAAACTCCGAAATGAGTAAATAAACTAATTTTAGCACAAAAAGAAAAGAAAAGTGTAGATATAAAAGGAAAAGATGCTTTTCATACTTCAAAAAAAAGGGAATTACACACTGTCGGCAGAGGACGAGTATGAAGGAAATAAAAAGGAAATAAAAAAAGGAAACAAAATTAAAAACAAACGCTACCGCATCATCCAGGATCTTCAGTGGCAAGACGCTAAATTCTGGACACGGATTCTCAAACTCAAAAGCAAGTTTGAGTAAAGCACCTTCAGCTTCATCGACCATCTTCTTATGCATCTTCTCTCGGATGCAAGCTTCAGGGTCACCGCTGATATCCTTCATCCTCTGGTATGATGATACTATTGCTTTTTGTTGGAAGACGCGGTGTAAGATAGTGACGAGATCATCTCTCTGTTTCTTCAAGATCAGACCCATCAGATATACTGAATGCACTTTGTTTTCAGCGTCATCGAGCTCCTGGAACGGCATAGCCTCAAGATGCCCAGGTAAAGCTTCCCAGATCGACCCAATGACGATCTTCAAAAGGGCAGAGCGACAGAGGAGAAATCGACCATTGTGATCATGGAAACGATGTATCACATCATCACATTGGGCGGCAGTATATTCTTGGCCTTGAATGCGAATCTCTTCATAGGAAACAATCTCCTCGATGTCATATAAATGATCAGTCATAGTACCTGAAAAGAAACCAGGTGGAAAATTAGCAAGAAGTGCTAGAATCAATAAGTCCAAAAGCTAGTGGGCCCTACAAAATCAAAGATGGCGGCTCATTAATGATTGGAATATGTGCCCAGTAGAAAAATCTAAAATGATTCTTTAAGACTGGTTTTAATAAAAAAATTAGGTATAAAATACCAAAATTTCCCTAAAGGAAAAAATGGTCGAGATTAGAGCCCAGCTCTACAAAATAAAGTGGAGTTAATTCCCAAAATTCCCCAAGCAGGGGATTTGATATTAAAAATTATTAGAGCTAAGCTCTGTTGAATTAAAATAAGTCAAGAAATCTCTAAAGAGTAGATGATCTGAAATTAAAATCAGAATTAAGTTATGGGATAACAAGTGAAATTAAAACTTCAAAAAAATACCCGAAGGGGTATGATTTAAAATTGAAAATTAGAACTAAGTTCCGTGACCACAAATGAAATCAGAACTTCAAGAAATTCCCAAAGAGAATATGCTAGAGCGAAGCTCTGTGACCAAAAATGAAGTTAATCTTCTAAAATTTCTAAAAAACAATGTTCTAAAGGCAAGAGCTAAGCTCTGCTGAAAAAGACTTTTACCAAGAAAATTTTGGCAGAGTGGGTCTGCAAATGTAGATCTGTGAAAAAAAATGAAGAACTAAGCTTCAAGAACAAAGCTAAGCTCTAATGGAGAATAAAATTCTCAAGGAAGAAGATAAAATGGAGGCGCAGCTGTCGCCTAGGGCTTAATGCCCTATTTAAAGTGATGAGGTCGGTTCAGATTCCGCGTATTCCAAGACGGATCGGATGGCTAAAGGCTGGACACCGTTGCACTCGCGTATAAACCACGTGAGAACAACGGTAGGGGGCATTTGTTCCCTCATATAAAAAAATAATAATGAAAATATAATAAGGCGGCGCCTCACGTGCGTCACACATGAGCGCCGGCGTGCACAGCACGTGGATGCTTGATAGGATTGAATCCTAAGACCAGATCCTCATATGATATATACGTGAGCACCGGCGAGCAAAGCACGTGGATGCTCATCTCTGATAGGATTGAATCCTAGGACCCGTGCCTCACATGAAAGGCATGTGAGCGTCGGCATGCAAAACACGTGGGTAACTATTTCAGTAAGAATTGAATTCTTTTGCTTCACCCACGTGCATAGTACGTGAGCGTCAGCGCCCAAATTGAAGCAGATTTTCTTCGGGTAGAATTAAATTCTATATTGGAAAATATTTCCCTAAAAAATAACAATATTCTCTGTTAAACGGAGAGCCGTTGGATCAAAGACTCAATGGTGATTTTAAAAATCATAAAAAGATAGAATTAAATTCTATTAGGGAAAAATATCTCCCTGGTCTTTCTAAACAAAAAAGATATGCTCTGTTAAACAGAGAACCCTCGGATTAAAAAATCCAGCGGTGATTAAAAATCACCATTTTAATTAAAAGATAGAATTAAATTCTATATATGGGAAAATATTTCCCCTAATCTTGTTATAAACAAGAAAAATATATTCTGTTCAACAGAAAGCCTTGGATCTAAGATCCAACGGTAATTAAAAATCACCATCAGATTATGAAATCAGATTGAGACCTCCCAAATAAGGGAACTTTTAAACTAATCAACAATTTTTTCCTTACCTATATAAAGGACCCGAGACTTCAAGTCTCAGGAGAAGAATCAACCCCATAAGGTGATAGAAAAAAATCTACAACCGAAAATTCAATTCTCTTGCTGAAGAAAATTTTCTGCTCCTCTCAAACCCTAGGTAAAGAAAAAAAAACAAAGATAAAAAATCTCCTTTTCCTAATATATATAAATACAAGGGTTTAACCCTCCAAAAAAAAACTTAGTTATTTCTTTGGATTTGAGATCCGCAAGACAAATCTCTCATAAGTTGAGAATTTAATTCTCATCGGGAAGATTTTGTTCTTCAGCCTCAGGATCTACGGGGAAAGAACTAGATATGAGAAAACAAATACGAAGAAAAGAAATGGAACTTATATCCCAGGAATATAATTTCTCTAAAACAGGGTTTAACCCAATATAAAGAGCTTAGTTCATATAAAAAAGGAACATATGAACTTAGTTCTCAAAAATCCGATCTCAAATATTCAAAATAGAGATCTTGGTGATTATTAATGGTCAAAACACTATTAACAGAAATTAAATTTCTTATATATATATATATATAAATAGAGACTAGATATTTAAAAGACTCAGCGTCTCATGTGATACACACGTAAGCGCTCAAAAGATTCCTTGAAGTCAGCGCCTCATGTGGCTCACACGTAAGCGCCCATAAATGAAAACTCAGCGCCTCACGTGCTTCACACGTAAGCGCTCATAAATAAAGATCTGGCGCCTCACGTGCTTTACACGTGAGCGCTGTATAAAAGTACTTAGCACTATATAGTCAAAGTGACTAAGTGTTTAGCACTGATAAGGCAACGCCCAAGTCTGAGCGCCTCACGTGATACACATTTGAACGCCAGAGCAGCAATTGGATATCATATCCATAGTCAAAAGACTAAGTGCTTAGCATTGCTGAATGATGGAAAAAGCCCAAGACTGAGCCCAAAATTGGCTAAGTCTCTGAAATTTTCTTGAACCCATATTGTTCCTTGCAGCTGAGCATATATGATCTGTTGATAGATCTTAACAAAATTTAATGATCCTTAAATATATTTCTAAGTTGATCTTATTCTCATATAAGACTAATGTATTCTTAGTTAAAATAAATCGAGCCCATATGCTCATATATTTAAGCCAATCCTAATCTAAAACCAGATTAATGGTCCTTAAATAAAATAAAATATCTCCTGAATTGATGGAACATATGACCTAGCAAACCCAAGTTCATATATATATGGATTTGGACTAATCTGTGCACTACGGGCGACGACATAAACTAGTCTCCGTATACAATCCACGGACAACCAAAATAAACAAAATACAAAACGATACGAAGTGATCTGCCTGGAGAAGGAGAAAGTGGTTATCACAATGCGATAGCGTAATTAACTGCAGAGGCTTGCGCCTGCAGGGAAGAGCTTCTCCACAATCAAAAACCCATCTAAGAGGGGGAATCTGATAAAGTCACGCTACAACGGTCGCATCTGTCCAAACCTCCGATATACATTGTCATATATTGACTTAGTATCTTTGGAGAGGTGGACGGGTATGTGCAAATAGTATCTTCTCCCAAATTCAGATAAGACGACCTATCCCAGTTCGTCTCTATTTTCGGCGGTAAACAGATACCCTCATCTATTTGAAGTTTAGTCCTTTGTGTAAATTTCGAGGATGAAATTTTTATAAGGAGGGTAGGATGTAACGACCCTAAAATCCCTGTACAATTGTAACGCATTCACAGTATATAAAGGTGTATTTCAGCCCTGATTGTGAGTTATAAATTAAGTTTATTAAATAAAAGTAAGAAACTCCTTATAGCTCACTGGTTAATACTTTCCACAGCTGTTCTTTAGCCTTCGTGTTCGAATTCCATCAGTTCCAATTATTTTAATATTTTTCTTTTTAACTTTTCGGAAGCTTAAGAGTTTGCAGGGGCGTCACACAGGGTTACGAAAAGTTATTAGATAAAAGAAGTATGCCAATAGAACCCATACCATGACCCGAACCCATACTCCTTGACCCAACCCCTGGGGCGGACCTGGGACTGCAACCGGCGGCCAAGATAGACCCATTTATGTCCATCTTGTTCCCGTGAATCTTTTCGTCTCCCTTCTTCTGCATGGTATAATTTAAAATCCCTCCACTAACTAGGGAACTCCCAGACTTTTTATTTCTTCTATAAACACAATTTTAATATCATTAATCCCTTTTTAATTCACCATAACCTTACCTCAATTCCCTATAAATACATACTCTCCTATCTTCATCCTCATTTCTAAAAATTCCTCTCATAAAGCTTCCTATACCAAGTTCAAGTCCAAGCCAACATTTCCCTCAAGACCGTTCCTCTCGCCTCATCAACTCGCAAGCGTTGTAGTCACGGTTCTTCCAATCTTCTTCATCTCATACTCCTTTGTTTCAAGCGCAACCCGTAAGTCCCTTAGTTTTACCTCTTTCCTCTCTATCTTTTCATCTCAAACTCCTCTTAAAACGATATTGATAAAAAAGTGGAATTAGCTTTTTCACAATCTCTTTAAAATAATTTTACTACCATTATCATGCTAAAAACCTTTAACAACAACCTTTAAATAGTGTTCATCTAATTAACTTTGCACATGTTTAGAATTTCTTGTTAAATAGAACGTTTATCGAATTTTACACCAAACTACCGTGAGCTTTGCAAGCACCCTTTTATCGCTATTTTGACATTTAACTCTAGAAAACTCACGGGTTAATGACCTACCCTATTCACATACGTTATTGTTTCATAGCACGATACCTTGGTTACATATTATATCTAAAAGAAACAATTTTCATTAAAATACCCTCGCTTTATAAAAATATGTTTTTAATCACTATTTTAAAACCTTTGTAATTACGTCTCTACAACTCTCGTTAGGGGACCCGTTTGTGGATGGTGCGGGTTATCGCACATTCTTGGGATAGTAGAGCGAAATACAGAACTCCTCACTCAGAATTCGGTATCGAAAGGAATAAAATACGATTTTAAAGAAATATGACTTTTAAAACAAATTAAATCATTGGAAAATAATATAAATCATAAATCCGTATTTTCAATGAAAAAATTATGGAAAACTATATTTTTAAACAAAAAATACCATCAATTTTCTAAAAAGTGGTATATTTCATTAAAATACAATAAACTTTAAAAGCTAGTTTTGACCCTAAAATACCACAAAGATACAAAATACGTTTTTATGAAAAATATTGACTTTATAATTAACATATTTTTATTAAAAACATATCGAGCCTTTAGGACGAATTAAAAATTCTCGAGAATTTTTAAATGACTTTTTATAAAAATATCCTAAAAATCAAAAGACTGGTTTAGGTTACGTATTTAAATTGCAGATTGGTTTGAATGGTATCTTCTCTTGTCAGTTACCTCGGAGTTACCAGAGATAATGATGCACCACTTGCCTCTCTCTATATATAGATCGTAAGCTTAAGGTAGAAATTATCAAATGACAACCGTCTTTGAAAAAGACACAAATCCTGCCGTCTATGTGCAGCAGTTGTCGATATTTTCCAAACTCAAGAATTCACAAGATTAAATCTATTAATAGGATATGCCTAAAACATGAATACAAACTCGAACTCGATTTGAATTCGAACTCAAACCCAAATTCGAAAACAATCTTGAAACTTGCACGCTTGAACTTGAACTTGAACTTGAGTATCCAAACTTGAACTTGAACTTGAATATCCAAACATGAACTTGAACACTTGACTTAACTTGACTGAACCATGAATATAACTTGACATGAATACTCACTAGTAAAATAGGGGGTTGCCCCTACGGATATTGGAATCCGTAGGGGCAGATTTAACTTGGCCCTACGGATTAATCCGTAGAGCTAAAAGGTTGCCCCTACGGGCCCAGACGTCCAAGAATAAAAATATTAATTCTTAATTTGGTGTTTGCCCCTACTGAGCCGCAAACAAAGAACCTACGGGTATATCCGTAGGGGCAACTAAATATCAAATTACTAAAGCTCAGATCTCGATCGCCTACGCTCACAATTTCTTTCTCTCTCGATCTCGATCGCGCGTGAAAACAACTCCTCGTCGCCACCGTCGTCCTCCTCGTCGCCACCGGCGTTCTCGTCGCCACCGCCGTTCAGGTCGTCGCCAGCGCCGTTCGGGTCGTCGCCACCGCCGGTCAGGTGAGTAAATCTTGAGGTAAATTAAAGAATTTTTTGATTAACATACGTGCTAGGTCTGGGGTCGGGGGGTTGCGCGCGCGCGAGTTGAGGTTCGGCAGGGGTCGCGGTCGGGGTCGGGGTCGGGGTCGGGGTTAGGGTTAGGGTCGGGGTTCGCTGCTGCTGGGGCTGGGGCTGGGGTTAGGGTTTGCCTTAGGGTTGGTGTTGGGGTTTAGCTGGCCGTGCTGGGGTTAGGGTTAGGGTTAGGTTGGGGCTGGGCTGGGCTGGGGCTGGGGCTGGGGGCTGGGGGCTGGGGCTGGGGTTGGGCTGGGCTGGGGCTGGGGGCTGCCCCTGGGGCTAGGTGGGGCTGGGGCTAGGGTTAGGTTAGGGTTAGGGTTAGGTGGATTGATGACAACAAAATACATGGATGGATCGATGAATTTAGTGATGTTATGTGTCCCGCCAACATAGGAAATTCAAACGTATACTCCGTTTTCTCATCTTAAAACTAGCAACCAAAATGTGACTAAAAAATCTTTCTAAATATATTTGAAACACATTTATTAGTTGGGTTGAATATTTGTGATTCCATTATATTATATTGTAAGATGCAGAAATTGTATCCTAAAACTACTTGATCCAATCATCCAACAAATACATTCATAAGATACTTATTAATTTTCCTGTATCTTGTATTGAATCGTAAGATTGATTTGCATGTCGTAAGATATTTGACAACACTAGGATGTCTTTCATAAAACAGAAAGTAAATTGGTGTAGGGAGAAAGCTGCTTGATGGGTGGTGACTGGGTCCATTCTTTCTTCATAATCCCCTTCAACTCTATGCCTTTCAATTATTGTGGGAAAATTAGATATTACTTGAGTGGTCATGATATCATTTTTTTTTGAATATTTCTTCCGAGAATTTATGCATGGTCTTGACATTGAACCTTATCATACTCCTTAATATTACTTTAGTGATTGATAATATTCAATAAGCTTATGTTGTTGACCCAAATTAAGTAAGGGGGTTAGTCAATTGGAATTGGTGTTTGGAACTTTGAAGTATATCTTTAATGGGATAGGTTTATTTGGTGCCAGTCAAATAAAATGAGAAGTAGAACCTTTTATTGTTAGTTATGAATGAATCTAATATTGGAAGTTGATGGTTTCAGTTAGAACTTTTTTGGTATATGATAGATTTCCGCCTACCAAAATCGTTCCATCCAAAAAGTGAATACAGTGGAACTTCTGTTCTCCTTGCCCATCCACTTTTTCTCTCTGGAAATTTGTAGTCTATATAACTATCTAAAATGTATTTGCTAATACAATTATTTTAACCTGACATACTAAAATATTATTATATTGTTTATGTTATCAATAAGTTATTAGTAGTATTCTCTTGATTGGTAAAAGGGGCATGGGCGTTCGCTCTATACATTCTTAATGGGATAGAAGCCTACCCCCCACAGCCGGAACACACACATACAACAAGAATACACAACAAACGCATAATTAGAGAGCGATTCGAGATGTTCGGGTTAAAACCAATATATGATACTCGATGATAATATGAAACCTTCATATCCCCATCGAAACTCATATATGAAACTAAAAGGGCCACTTATTCCCCGTCTATCGGTTAACATACGTGCGATGCTCGTCATGACCTAGAACTATACGAAGGTTGTTAAATATCGGACAGTATAGCTCGATACTAACAACCGTCGTATAGTCTACGCGACGAGAAAATTCAATCGTATGGTAACCCATAGATTTGTCCCGTGTGGACAAGTTAAGAATGTATAAAGCAAACGCCTTCATTCACTTGTGTTTTCATCCGTTTCGAGATATTTCGTCAGTACCTTTCCGCTGGTTCTCCGTGTACAAAGATAGATTAGATGTTCATTTCAACGTTGTTTCACAGCTTTGAAATGATTATCTATTCTATTACAGTGTACTCGGAGAACAGCGGAGAGGTGCTGCCAAAATTTACTCGAAACGGTTGAAAGCACAAATGATGGGCGTTCGCTCTATACATTCTTAATGGGATAGAAGCCTACCCCCGACAGCCGGAACACATACATACAAATGCATAACTAGAGAGCGATTCGAGATGTTCGGGTTAAAACCAATATATGATACTCGATGATAATATGAAACCTTCATATCCCCATCGAAACTCATATATGAAACTAAAAGCGCCACTTAGTCCCCGTCTATCGGTTAACATACGTGCGATACTCGTCGTGACCTAGAACTATACGAAGGTTGTTAAATATCGGACAGTATAGCTCGATACTAACAACCATCGTATAGTCTACGCGACGAGAAAATTCAATCGTATGGTAACCCATAGATTTGTCCCGTGTGGACAAGTTAAGAATGTATAAAGCAAACGCCTTCATTCACTTGTGTTTTCATCCGTTTCGAGATATTTCGTCGGTACCTTTCCGCTGGTTCTCCGTGTACAAAGATAGATTAGATGTTCATTTCAACGTTGTTTCACAGCTTTGAAATGATTATCTATTCTATTACAGTGTACTCGGAGAACAGCGGGGAGGTGCTGCCGAAATTTACTCGAAACGGTTGAAAGCACAAGTGATAGGCATTCGCTCTATACATTCTTAATGGGATAGAAGCCTACCCCCGACAGCCGGAACACATACATACAAATGCATAACTAGAGAGCGATTCGAGATGTTCGGGTTAAAACCAATTTTTATATATCATATAGTGTATGTATATTGATTTAGAATGCTATATCATAAATATACACATTCTTTTTGCTCTTACTTAGCAATTTTTATTATTGTCTAGCTGTAGGTGGTGACACCACCGCACCTGCGGGTATGTTTATATGTCCTATAGTGCATGCATATTGATTTAGAACGTTATATTATTGATCTACACATTCTTTTTGCAATTACTTATATAATCTATTTTTAATTGTCTAATTATAGGTGGTGCGTCCACACCTTCCACAGGGGCCACTCCTGCCGCTTCCATACCCTCCGCATCGTCTGCAGGTTAGTATGAATAAATTTAAAATATTTATTTATTTTACATATGTTCTATAGAATAAATATGAACTTCATGGAAATTTAGCGTCGATATTTATTTTATAGTTGGAGGGGATGCGTCCGGGTCCGGGACCTCGGTTGTTCCTCACCGGAGGAACTATCGTCCCGCTCGTGCTGCTGCTCGGGCCCAGGCTCGTGCGCTAGTCACCGGAGGTATATATCACACTTGAATTTTTGTTTAACCTTGATTTCTTAATACAACTTTGTCTTATTATTGATTGTCTTGATATTTCGTGCAGACGCAGGGCCTCTCCATCCCCAGAGGGGGACTCGAGGCCCGAATCAGTCCCATAGGCTGAGGCCTGATAGAGCTAGGGGGGAGGCAGCATTCCCCCTATTTTTTACCCTTGACTATCGCTATACCGGTCCTCATGCCGAGAGGTTCGGCCGGTATTTGGGGGACGAAAGCTGGATCGTGAAGAACTATCCACTTCACGTTGAGTGGGGTGAGCAGCACCAGCGCTCATTCGCCCTCTTCTTTGATCAAGCTCGGGTATGTATTAATATATATTTTCATTTGATCTATCCAATATATTTATTATTAACACTTGCAATCTAATAACAATGTTTTTTTTTGTATTTTCAATTGGATTACGATTTTCAGCCTGTAGCCGACCCTGATCACCCGGGGAGGGTGCTCGACCTTCATGCTCTGTACAATGGCCTGATGAAGAACATGCAGGCCAAGGTCCGATACAACAGGAATGAGCTGAAGGCCGACTGCTACTCGCTGTGGATAGAGACCCCCAAGGCAGAGAGAGCGGCCCTCCTATCCACTCCGGCGTTTGCGAGAGTCGACGTAGAGACATGGCCTCTATTGTGCGCTTATTTCGACTCCGAACGCAAAAAAGTATGTATTTTAAATTTAATTCATTATTTATGATATAATTTATTTCTTTGTGTTTCTTAATTAGAAAACTAAATGTTAATGCGTTGTGCAGAAACAGGCCGCTCAGAATACGGAGAACAGGAAGTCGGCGAAGAGGGGTCGCCCCACTTACACAGGTGGCTCGAGGAACATTACTCGAGCCATGGAGTTATCGGTAAATTAAGAGTTATTCTCTAATATTCTGCAATATTAAGAGTTATTCTCTAATATTTCTAATATTAAGAGTTACTTTCTAATATTGCAGACATCTCGGACCGTGGCGTCAGGTGGTACACCGAGCGTGCTGTCCGCATATCTTGCCGTCCACGGCACCTCGACAGATCCCGCCACGGGCGAACTTCGATGTCCCGACGTCGCTACCCAGGAGTACTGCGTAAGTGTTAATATTTTTTCTACCCAAATTTGAAATTTTAGTTTTGGAAGGTTCAAGTTTAAATTTTATACTTATACTTTACTGCTTAATGTGGGTGTAGGAGCGGGTGGTTGAGCAGGCCCAGGCCTCGGGGATCGATTTTACCGGACAGAACGATCCGAGGCTGCTGACCCCAGTTCTGGACGCCGCACACGGAGGGTGTAAGTGCACGGCGGCGCTCCGGCCGTCAATCCGACGGCCAAAAGCGGAAGCGGTGATAAACTTTGATTTTTCTTGAACTGGCAAACCGCCGCACACTAATACCCGGATCGAACCATTAACTAGTCCTAGCTAACTACAAGAAAAGGAATAGAGATATACCGACGATCCAAGTCCTCCGGTCTTCTCGTCATGGTCCCGATCTCCTGCGGAAAGTCCTGTCTCCTCCTCGTCGCCGGAAATGCACCACATCGCCTACTTTGTTTACGGGCTCCCACCTCAATGCCGAGGCAACTCGGGCACGAAGCCGGCTACTCGACGTGCCCAAGGTTCGCTGTAGAATATGTAGTCTTCAAGTCTCACTTTTGGGGTTGTAGGAATTGCCTTTTGGTGGAGGGATGAACAATGGAGTTTGGAGATGGAACTTGTATGAATTTTCCAAAGCCAAATGAGTGTAATCCCCTCATGTAAAAAATGGGACAGCCCCTCAAGAGGAATGGCCGGCCACTACAAGGGGGAGTGAGTGAGAATGAGGAGGGTATGATAGAAAATGAGAGAGCCATCCAATAATGCAATGGAGAAAGAGAAAGCTATCATAAGGAAAATAATGATCACCAAGAAAAGTCCTCACTCAACAACCATACCATCTCCCATCATCAACAATCATCAAGCATGATGACTTCAAAAAGTCAAGCCATCATGAAGAGGTCAAGGTCAAGGAATGGTGCATATCATGAAAACCATCATGATACAAATAATATGCAAAGGACCCCCTTCCAAAAACTTATTTGCAACAATGCAAATAAGCCATCCTCCACCAAACATCGGCCAATGAACGATCAAAGGAAAATTGGCCGAAACGGAAAACAAACTGGCAACTCCAAAAACTGGTCCCGTAATAAATTACAGGAAAACCCCGATACTGTGCATACACACCCGCATTTGTATTCCGACCGAAATACAAATGCAATGAGACAAAATCTACACTGTACTATACTAGGATCCGGCTTAAACCAAAGCCGGCTAGTAATATCTGTTCGATCCCGATCCGTGCAATACCGCACGTATCTGATCGAACCCTGCCATATAACCATACGGCCTATAGTACAAACTGTCCGATCCTGATCCGTGCAATACCGCACGTATATGATCGGACCATGCCATATCTCCATACGGCCTCTACAACCTTTCACCCGAAAGCTGAGTAACTGAATGTGGGGGACTCTAAAGACTCATCAACACCTTGGTTGTGGATTTAACCACTAGCACGTTAGAGGTATAAGCCAATACATAACGGGCTACCAGGTATTGACCAAAAGGGACGTCTGTGAGCGAACTCAGCCTGACTCCCTACTGAGCCTGTCAGTGACAATATCCGTACAGTCCGGTCCGTTCGTCTATGAGCATCGCATGGCGGGCCTAGGGGGTTGGTGAAAGTCAGACCCCCAAAAGCGGTACAAGTCGTGTCGGAGTGTAGCCCAGAACACCCTGAGATACTACTGGAATACCTACCAGTAAATCTCCTTGCCTTGGCCAAGGACTTCGTGTAATGGCTCTCCAAGACACAGCACGACCTCACCCCCAATACCGGGAGAGACGAACCCCTGAAGATACGCTCACTGCCTCCATGTGGCTCGGGACTGAACCCAACTAAAACCTGTTTGCACGACTCCTTTGAGCCGTGGTAGGGTAGTAATCAAAGTACAGTGGGAACTCACACGAGACAAATGACGATCCCCAGGTCGATGAACTAACCTACACACATGTCACCAGGGAACTGCCATCTGACGTCTGGTATATGACCAACTGGCATGTTCCCGGCGAGTCCTGTCCGGTGTACTCATAACCCAATGAGCACCTGTATACATCTTAGGTGATCCAACTGACACCAGTGGCTTGTGAGACCGGCCACCGCCCCTCGTCGGGGTCTCGACTGTATACACTAGTCTACTAATGGAGTATCGATGCCCAGTCTCGAAACTCCCACGACTAGGGACTTTTTAAGGATAAGCTTATAGACCCCCAGCTCCCACTTATATGATCGCCCTCATACTGCTGGTGGTCAAGCAAGAATCCTAGGGGCTCTATCAACGTGTAATAGCGACGTGTCAGGTCACCTAAAGCAGTACACGATGATAAAGGTAAACCAGATAGCATACTATCATCTCGAGTAAGACTGTCCTACCGGGATAGGTCCTCCCTCAATCATTACAATCACGTACCTGTGACCTAATAATTGACTCTGAGGACACTATCTCCAACAGAGGGCACCACGGAGGTTGGGAGAGAGGCCGGGGATTGGGCCCTAGCAGGGCCCATATGAGGTTGGACTCCACCCCGGCGGTTACTTCCTCCGTCTCCAGTGACCGGCATGTCCATCAGGAACTGGATAGCTTGAGGGCCACCGTTCAGGAGTTGAAGGAGATGCTGGTATGTATACTACTTTATAGTAAAATATCATTTCATATTATGTACATATCAACATATCCATAATTAGTACGTAGCTTGAGCTTATTTGGTTTTAGACTTAAGTTTGATTAATCATACATACATATGTAATTAAAATAAACAACGCTTTTCCAAACTAGATATCCAAACAGGGTTTCGAAATAACTTAATAATGAAACGAATTCGAATAATACACAGTTCTTACACGCTTCTTACACACGTTATGTCCAGACGCGACAGGGTAGATCGGCCGAGCCTCCACATGCATCTCCTTCGGCTGCGGCTCCGCAAGCCACTACATCGGCTGCGGTTCCGCAGACAGCTCCTGTAGCTCCACCGCCCACTCAGACTCCCGCAGCCGCGGCTCCGCAAGCGACTACCTCGACGGCGGCTGCGCAGACCACATCGCCAGCTCCACATGCCGCTCAGACTCCCTTATTTATAGCATTGCAGAGTGTATTGACCGAGGAGCAGGCGCGCGTTATTCTAACGTTATTCAGAGGTGGAGCTGGACCGAACTAGGGTAGCTTTTTGGTTCTTATTATTTGAAACATGTATTTATATCACATTGTACTACATTTTGAAACGATATTGATATTGGTTTGTATTTATATCATATTCAGTTTTTGGGTTTCTTTTGTATATTATATATATGCGTAAGATGTGATTATGAATACTGCAATATATGATTTGATTGATGTATATAGTATTGTGCACAGGGCGGGAAAAAATCAAGCAGCCCATTTCTAAAAAAAAAAATACAGACAATATGTACCTACGGATTAAGCCGTAGGTAGATACGTTGCCCCTACGAAGTTATCCGTAGGGGCAAACTATCAGGAAACCTGATATTTTCCCACCTGATCTCAGTGCAGGGTGTTGTGGGTTGCTCCTACGGATAAATCCGTAGGGGCCACTGTCTATCCCCTACGGATTTATCCGTAGAGGCAAAATATCAGGTTTCCTGACATTTTCCCTCCTGATCTCAGTGCAGGGTGTTGGGAGTGCCCCTACGGATATGTCCGTAGGGGCCACTGCATATCCCCTACGGAGTTATCCGTAGGGGTAGTACAAGGACCTACGGATGTATCCGTAGGTATATACAATATATTCAAAAAAAAAATACATATATGATTTGATTACCCCTACGGAGTACTCCGTAGGGGCAATAACACCTACATATATATCCGTAGGGGCAAGAATTTGCCCGTAGGGGCAAGTTCAGGGTCTCAACTTGCACCTGCGGCCTTTGCACCTACGGGGTATTTTTTCGCCCCTACGCAGATATCCGTAGGGGCAGTGGGTTGCCCCTACGGATTTATCCGTAGGGGCAACCCATATTTGTAGTAGTGACCTGATTACAACTTGAACCTGAACTGGTACTCTTTATATTCATGAATTCGGCCAAGACCTGTAAACTTGAACTATAAATTAAAATACGCGGGGATAAGGGGTTGGTTGGTAAGGAACGTATAGCGTGGCACGAGATGTCACTTTAAAATATACCTAACCTGAATTCCTGTGGCGTTATCCCGTGGATTATGACGGAGCCTTGTACTTCCTGTTAGCTTAGTCTACGGGGTAAGTTGGACTCCTCTCGTATAAATGAATACCTTCTTTATCAGAATACAAGCAGCCACGTTAGAATAGCTACTTTATACATATAAATGACATGCTTAGATACTTTCACATACACCCTTACCTATTCACTATTACTTGGGTTCTATTCATTTTCATACCCTCAGTAATCATTACTTATTTCTTTTGGGGGCTTACCGAGCGCTAGTTCGCTGACGACATTCCTCTCTACTTTTTTTTCCGTAGAATGTTCTTCAGGAGGGCAGAAGTCTGAAGAGATCGAGCCCAGCCATGAGGACTTCGATCAACTTACTGTCCAGCCAGATTATAAGTTTCCTTTTTCTGCATTTATATTTTGTAAGCCATTGTTTAGGCTTTTTAGTATTGTATCTTTTATTCCAGACATTTGTATTTGAAATTGAATATAAATAAAGTAGCTATTTATTTTTATTACTCTTGTTAATTCTTGCATATGGTTATATTTCTTACATACGTTTAACGTATTTATTGAGAGAAATAATCTTCTCATAATAAATACATTGCAGGATTCGTCACGTATTGTTACCGTCTTTTGGGAAGCGGGACGTGACAGCATTCTACGATATTAACATATCAAGTGTTTAAGTTAATGGGTATTATAGCTTTCGGTTAAAAAATACTTAATTTCCTTCGGCAAAATCCTATCACTTTTAAATTTATGCAATCATATATTTAGCTTAATTGTTTTTAACTTTTTCAAGTGAGACTAAAAAGTACTTTGGTGGAGCAATAAACTTTGCAAGTGAATCTATTAATCTACCAAGTAGAACTATTGATTTACCAATTTAGAATGAATTTTCATTAAGAATTTCTCTAGGTGGTACTATTTGTTTTTCTAAGTGAGATTTTTTATTTACTAAGTGGGACTTTCTGTTAACTAAATGGAACTTTCTAAATGTGACCTTTTGATGTGGACTAGATCCAAAATATGTCAAATTGATGCTCATTTGAAAGAGAATTTCAATATGAATCTAATGAACTAAATTTGAGTTAATTCCGACACCATATGTGAAAGTTATGAAATTTTTAAGATGGGGATTTTTTTACCATGATTTGGACCAATCGGGACACGACACACGTCTCTTTCAACAAGGACAAATCTTTAAACCGGTTACGGCAGGTGACAATTTTTTCTACAATTTAAAAAACAAGCATTTTTGTTCCACTGAATAATGATCCCTGCAAAATATCAAAAATATCACAACACCATAAACAAAAGACAACATGAAATGTGAGAAAAAGAAGAAGCGGGAACTCCTAGCAGCATCCAAACATCATCTTACTCCTTCAAATTCTCTCTCTACAGTGAAACAACAGTTTTAAGGTAGATCAAAGTTCACATAAAACCCAGTAGAATATAATGTCAAGGATACGGCAGCAGAAAGATACTTAGTGTAATAAAATAAAATAAAACAAAAAAATAAAAAACACTCAAGCCATCAAAATAGAGATCTGACCAGTAGGATAGGAAAACTAGGGTACATGCATCAGATAAAAACATAGTATAATCTCTCAAGGTTTCAACCTAGAAATATGGCCTCAGTCAAAGATATAAAGCCACTAATCATACCCACTGATCAACATACTAGATTGAATTTATGAAACAAGGTCATAATGAAGTCACAACCAAACATACAAACGCAGAAATATCATTCTTATTTAAACTCAACCTAACAAAAGTATCCAGCAATCTCCACACATATATATTGTATTGTATATCAACTAGGAAACATGTTTATGCTTGTCTGACGATGTCAATCTTCTTAACTTAGTGCCAGCTTCATGATACGAGGGTCAGCGTTGAACGTATGATATTTTTCATCTAAAACTTTGCAAGATAACGAATTTTAGGATAACTCATTTTTCTTTCTTCACGGTGCGCTTTATGGTGCCACTGCATTTCAGACACCGTCTTCTTATACATAAAAAACCATTATAGTCTCAGTATTAGTGGAAAATGATGAAGAATTTTCATGGGCACATCACTCGAGTGAAAGTCTTTTTTAGGCTTGAATCAACTGGTCCCGCACATAAGGCAGTTTCTGAGTGTGGCATATTCTATCCAGAACAAAACACAATCATTCTCGCATGTATGGATCTTGTCACACTTTAGGCTGATATTTGTAATTATCTTTTGCGCCCCGTACCAGTTCGGTGGCACTTCATTTCTGTCGGGAATAGCTTCCTTCAGTATTGCTAAGAAATCGGTGAAAGACTGATTACTCCATCTGTTCTTACACTTGATTTGAAAGAGGTGTACGAAAAATGACAATTTTAAAAACCCTTTGCAATTTGGATATAGCGGGATTCTTGCGTCAGCCTTGTACTTCTCCAAAAAAAGGGTCATGTGTGTTCCGTATCATCAGGAGGTCCCGCAGCATTTATAAGCCCATCCATATCAGCGATCGGCGTGAATACATAATTATCTTCTTCAATTGTTTCGTCTTCTCGATAGGTATATTACAAACCAGCAGTTCCCCACGAGTCCGTCCAATGTAACTCATAACCCAATGAGCACCTGCATACTATCTCCAGTACGACATACTGATGGCTGTGGGACAGACCATCCCCCCTTCTGGGACGAGAAGCGTATACACTAGTCTACTCTGGAGTATCGATGCCCTGTCTCGATAATCCTACGACTAGGGACCTGTGTAAGGATGTGCTTGTAGACTATCCAACCCCTACTAGTGTGACTGTCATCACAACGCTGATAGTCAAGTAAAGATCCTAAGGGCTCTATCAATATGTATTAGCGATACGTTAAAAGAAACATATACACATATTAAGATAGATACAAACCAAGTAGCATATTACTATATTGAGCAAGATTGTCATAAATCCGTGTATACCATTCATCCTTCTCATCTTCTTCTACTATCCATTTCCACACTTCGGTTTCCACTTCAATGAACTCGTTTCCCGTCTTTAGCACTTATGCCTCATTTTCAGTTACAACGACTTCTTTTTCTCCATGAAGTTCCCACATAGTGTAATCTCTAACGAAATCGTCTCTCACAATGTGTAACTCAACTTTCACCTTCTTGAGCAATCGTTTGTTCATACACTTAGAACACAAACAATAGATTTCTTACTTTTTCGATAACCTGAGATGTGTGTAGACAAAATCGGTGAAAAAGTAAACACCGTTAAGAAAAAAATCATTGGCTTTCGAGAAAGTATCGACGTCCATCCAACTCTTGTTGTGAAGGTAGGGAAGTGCCATATTGGAACAGTTCGGACGAAATAAGATTCCTATAGACAAGAGTCGTGGAATTAAGATTTCTTGACAAATACGCGATAGACAGATACTAAGAAGCGTCAGTGTTAGGTTTAACTAATGATTTGGTTAAATTTAGTTTCAATTGATAATTTAGCTATAAAGATTATCAGAGACCGAGAGTAAATGCTCATAACTTGGAAGTTGGATTTTTTTTCCAAGAAAGAAGATGATGATATTAACGGTTCTAAATTGGATGTCGAGGATAATGGCTCATTAAGAATGTATAGAATATACACCCATTCACTTATGCTTTTATCCATTTGGAGAAAATTTCGGCAACACCTCCCCGCTGTTCTCCGAGTACACTGCAATAGAAAAGATGATCATTTCAATACTATCAAACAATATTGAAATGAATATCTAATCCATCTTTGTACATAGAGAACCAGCGGAAAGGTTTTCCGAAAAAATATCTCGAAACAAATGAAAACACAAGTAAATGCAGGTGTTTGCTTTATACATTCCTAAATTTTCCACACTGGATAAATCTATCGGTTATCATACGATTAAATCTTCTCGTCTGTCGTGCCCCGCTTCCCAAAATATGGAATACGAGAGTGACAAGGCCATCCATACTCCTACGGTCAAGAAATAATCCTACCGTAGTCACACTTCGGCTTCTAGCAGTATATGGAACAGTAATATGACACATATAATGAGATAAAACATTCACTAAAACTATCAAGTGAAAAGAAACTGAACGCAGCAAGTACAACAACTAACCGGTGATAATGAAAGGAATGATAGGGCCAGTTCACTAGTCTAGATATCCACGATCTTCCCGAAATCAGACGGGTTCACTTCTTTCACTCCGAGCATGCATACTCAGGTCGTCAGAGCAACACAATAGCAGTATATATAATACGTGCAACAATAATAGATATGAAGTAGCATGCAAAGGTAAATACTATAACATGAATATTAGATCGGTAAGTCGATGCAAGTCTATGTCACTAATCAAATCAGCCTCTAGGTCTCAATATCCATGTCACTATTCTATCGTTAGTATGAGCGTAAGAATCAACCATTGAAAACACAAGGCCCTCTCCTGTATTCAGTAACAATAATTAACATACGTTCACGTAATGGGACCATGAGTGGGGTCCTCTCCTGTATTCAGTATACACTCATGTAATGGGACCCTAAGATACCGTTGACCGAACTCACGCACAAACTATCCCAACACCCACCGTCTACATCAAGGTTCAACCACGAACCAAAATATCCGTTAGACATGACAAGTCTACTCAAGAATTGGAGATCGGTCTCCATCAAGCATGACTAGACCAATACTATAGACAGGTGGACAGCCTCCAATGTCTTATCTATAACACTAATATAAATGCTTCCATAAATGTCCCATTCCAATTATCATTACACCTATATACGTCCCACAGATGTCGACAATGAAATAATTAAATGGTCGCACCGATTGTGTACAAGTATGTGTCATGATCACTGTTCGTTCATGCTTTTACGCTAATGTACTTGCCACAATCTAATCACTAACACTTCGGTAATCTAAAAGCAGTCACTAGGGTGTCAATGCAAATGATCACTAATTACTGAGGTATACAGTCATGAAACATAATGGAGATGCAGTAAGATACATTACTAATGATATATGAACAGCCGGCATCATTTGGATTAGGAAAACTCACATAAAATCACACGTGTATAATTTGGCAAAACAATATAAAAGGTGTAAACAGTATATTAAATTATCTGTACAGCAAAATTGGTTTCGACTTAATCAGGGCTGAGGTTTACGAGTTACAGTCATTCCATTTTAAGTGTTTACTGCTGGAAATCCAATTTCTGAACTGGAAGTCCGTTTCGTAACAAGTTTTTCTCCCTGTTAAGAGCATAATTAGGCGACGCTACGGCTAGATAATATTTATATTTATCTATTATGTTTCCAACGTACTAGACAGATCAATAATATCCGCTATATGCAGGGAGATATGCACTGCTTAAGGTTATGGTATAAATTCTGTTTCTGCAGAAAACTGCAGTACATACCGTCGGTTAGAAAGGTGTTATAAATATCAAACGACACTATAATGCAATGAGAACAGTACCGTTAGGAAGCTAATTCAATTCTCTACGCTTCCAAGTATAGTTCCGCATACCTGCGCACTTAAACAGTGAGAAGTATGCGATCTAAAATGGATAAAGGTAGAGATTCTTGCTCTGGACTGCAGTCCAGAGCCATGAATCGCTACAATTTTCGTTATCATAACTTATAAAAATTCATAGATCAACTATGGAGTGTTGTGGGTTTATCCGTTTTCTTCGATATGAGCCATGGAACGGTAATATCCGATATATAAATGATATATTATTAATTTAACGGTTTAGCATGTCCGGAAAAATTCAGCTTTTGAAAAGGTCATCGAGGGTAACGTTTTATGGGTGAAACGGCGTCGTTTTGCCGTCAAATTTCTATAGAATATTCATTAACCATAATAGGGTCTAATGATCATGGGTTCCGCCATATTCGCTTAAGTTATCGCATAGGGTTCTATATTAAACATCTATTCTATGCAAACGGTTATCGATCAAAATATCGATTCATTTTACTTAATCAACACGAAATTAATTCATAAGTTTCTATATGATATTACTACGGCGTAATCAACCCAAGTCGGGTCTCAGACACTAAAATTTACGACGATGGTATTTATTCGATATTAACTTCGCAAACGATGTATATATGAAATATCTATACTTATACATATATATCAATATATATTATATCTAAAGATTACTATAGCAAGATGAACTAATGAAGGGGTTCACTTTCCTGAAGTCAAATTGATGATCACGTCAGCGACAGCGGCACGGGTATGGCCACTGCGAGACTTGGCTAAGATACGTGTAACAACCCTGAACTTTCTGTACAAAATTTTTCAAAATACAGAAAGGAACACCTAAGTCTGAGCACAAGTTATAAGTTTAATTTGCTTTTGAACAGCAAGAAAGCACTTGTAGCTCAATGGTAAAACCTTGCACTGCTGTGACATAGCTCCTGTGTTCGAATCCCCCCAGCCAGATTATCTTTTTGTTGATTTTTTCTTTTAAACTTTTAGAAGCCCAAGAGTTTGCATGTGCACTGCAAGTAAAATGAAAAGTCACAAAGAAATCAAACACATAGGAAATGATATACCAACAGACCCCGACATACGGCGAAGATCCAAGCCCCCGACCTCACCATTGGACCAGCGAGATCGGGCTTGGGGCCGGCGCCGCCGGGCCCCCCGTAGAAAATGCTACAAAAAAAATTCCCCTGCACCTTTTGGCCTACCCCACTTCCCCCATACTGTTTGAATTCCCTGCACATTTCCAAAGAATTAAAAATCACCCTTTAATCCATTTTTAATGCATATTTTTAATGCATTCTTTAACCCTCAAAACCCTAATTTTCCCAATAAATACCACACTCTATTTCACCCCTCCTCATTCAGAATTCTATGCCAAAACTCTCTAAAATTCTAAAGTCTAAAAAGTTGTGCAATTGGAATTAGCAAAGGGCAAGGTTCCGGCGAAGTTTCGGGAAGATTTCGGTGACGAAATGACTCCCCGGTGTTCACACCATAATATTGTATTATTATATTCCCCATTCTTATTCTTTTTATAAATAAACAGGTGCTTTTGACGCATGTCTGCTACATGTTACAGGTTACAGGTTCTTAGACAGAAAACAGTGAAAACGATGTAAAGACGATGAAAAAGTGGACTTTGACCAACAAATAGAAGACTCTTGATCAAGCCTACATCAAAGATAAAATTCACAAAGTACAAGGCAATGCAAGGTCCAAGATTATAAAGCGAACGGTTAAAAGTCCACCGCAATTATTCACTGGAGATCTGGAAGAAATAGAAGCTATTTTAATAAAGAACCAAATAATAAGGAAGCCCAAAGATCCAAGGCCCAATACTTTCTTTTAAAGAGACATAAAATTTTACCAAAGCTTGAAGTCTAGTTTAACTAGGTCTTCCTAAGGATATTTTGGTAAATGTAGACATGCAAATCAATTGTAACCTAGGGTTTCTATCTCCTATAAATAGAAGCCCAAATCATTGTATTCTTTTCATGCCTCCTTTTAATAATAAATTTTAGAATTCTTTTGGAGAGCATCGGTGTTTCTTTTCAATTCATGAATTCAGATCTGACAACCCTGCGTTGATGATTGGAGAGATGCATCTGTAAGTAGATTTAATTCCTTGCTCTAGTTTAGATTTCAATTCTTGCCCTAGGTAATTTTTATTCTCTGCCCTAGATAAATGTTCTTCAATTCTAATGAGTGAGTAGTTTTCTCGCTTGTTAGGGTTAGGAATGGGGAAGGATTTGAGAGACGAAGATCTCTCATCTCTTTTCTTTGCCAATCTTTTATGAAAATTAGAACTCCATGCATACCTTCTTATTCCGCTCCCTACGGCACTCTACCCTCGAGGTAACGGTGATTCCGTAGTCTAAAGGCCCGGATTCTAAGGTTTTCCATGGAGGTTAGGGTAAAGATTAAGAAAGGAAGGACAAGGATCTAGAGGAAGAATCAATCTTCCCAATCATCCTAATCCCCTTTGTTAAGATTTACCATAACACTAATATGATATCTTTAATTAAAGGCAATGGAAAAAGATGTAGATCTTTGTTTACCAAATTTTCCCTAAACCTAATCCTAGCAAGTTTCTAATCCTAGTATCATACAACTTCAATTTTTAGGTTTAATTATAAATCCGAACACCCTTCGGAATTAACTCGTTAGCGCGATTAGGAAATTCACAACATCCCTGTGGACCGACCCGTACTCACCGGCTAGCTTCAAGCGACGCCGTTCTTGATTGCGGTTACAAATATTTTTGATCTATCTTTTAGAAAGCGCAAGCACGCTAAATCACATCTAATCACCCGGCGATCCCTAAATCTTCCTCTACCTTTCCTCGTTCTTTCCAATCAGTAAGTCCCTACTCCACTCCTCCATTTCTGTTCTAAAACTTCTCATTTTCAAAACTCGTCGGAAGCGGAGTTATTCCGACTTCCGATTCGTTTTTCTTCAAAAACTCCATTTTTCTTAAATAATAAAATACCACATTCTCTCATAATGTTTAACAAACATATTAGAACAAGTTTCATCTCAAAATAATGCATGTTACAATTTTTATATCACTTTTACAGTAAAATACCATCATGTTTAGATACGGCTTTTATTTAATGTTTTACCCTATTACCTTTAGAAAACTCATGAGGTAATGACCTACCTCCTCAAAACACTCATTCTTGACATAGCACGATTTACTTTTGGAGAATATTCGTGGGAAAATTACAAGTTACAATAAAATACCCTAAACTATTACAAAACCGTATTTTTTAAATTGTTTTATTTAATTCCATACGATTATGTCCTTACAACCCATTCGTGGGGAATACGACTTGGTTGGTGCGGGTTATCGCACATCCATCGGACTAGTAGGGCGGAATTCAGACCTCCTCACGGAGCATTCGAATTAAGATGGATTTTTTTTTAATTAGAATTTTTAGAAAAACGTGAATTCTATTAATAAATAAAATTATATTTTTAAAAAATAATTATATATGTAAATACTATCAAAATATTTATTTTAAATATTTATAATATTCCATCTTTCCAAATGCCAAGAAAAGAATCACCAATTTCATGAAACTACCTTTATAATTCAATACCATTTCAATGTTACACTATAATACCATATACTATTCAAGTTAGGTTACATCCACTAGAACACTTCATTTTTATTATAAAAAAACTATATCTATGAAAGACCTAAAGACGATAATTAAATACTTGAGGTGTATTTTGAAATAATATCAAATCTTTTTTTCATAAAATCCCCTCAAGTTTATCAATTTACAATAAGGACCCTGGTAAATATAAAATTAAGCGGAATCCGTTCTCTTGAGCCTTAGGGAGCCGGAGAATGACAGTGCTTGCCTATTTAAGGTAGACAAACTAAAAACGGTGTTATCAATACGGTAATTGGCTTAGAAAAAGTTACAAATCCTACCGTCCATGTGCAGCAATTACCGATAACTCCAAAACCTAACTCAGGAATTCAATTCTGTTTAAGTGTATAACTAAATATGAGTCTCAGTCAATCTGTATATATTTCAATATATGAATGCAATTCAACATAAATCCAAAACAACATGAATCCATATAGACTGGAACTTGAACATGAATACCAGAATAATATTGCCATGCAAACATGACTTGACTTGACTCGAACCATGAATACAAGAATACTTGACATGAATACTCGATATCTACATGAACTCTATCTGGACACTTGATGTATTCATGGATTCGAGCAAGGCCTGTAAATAATACTTGTAACTTAGCATACACGGGGTGCTGGGTTAGTTCATGCGTGAATCCAACGAAATCTCAGGAGTCCCCCTAGATCATGAATCCATGTCTACTAACACAAGCAAGCTATCATGAGGGCCCGTGTTTCCGTGCTTCTGGATTACAGCCTGTTGAGTTTGGAATACTTCAACACTAGGTTGAAGTCCCGTTTCTAACACTTGATTCGGGCCCGTGGTTCCCTACCCCTGTATTACAGCCTGTTGGGTTCGAGAACACTCTTGAGATTGGTTGACATTCACCCTTGAACTTACGTTTAATTAGTATACCCAAGTAGAGACCTGTTAAAACACTTACCTTCACTGCATGTTCATTATACTTACACTACACGGCCATGTTACTTTTATACTGCCATGCTCATGCTATCATGCTTATCTACTCGTCATACATTACTATACCTATTCACATGTATTACAATAAAACCGCATGCTAAACAAACTTGACAAGTTGATATTAAATGACATGCTGACACAACATATCTCATACTCAATAATTCATAATATAATTTTACCCTATCATTTCACTTTTTACTTTACTCCCTTTCTTTAGGATTTACTGAGCGAAAGTTCGCTGACGGGCATTCTACATTTCTCTGTTTTTCTTGGAATGTTCGTCAGATACTGAGAAGACTGAAGAAGTAGACATCCCAGAGGAGGAGCACCAACAGACCGAAACCCAGGCCTAGACCAGTTACCTTTTTCTGTTGATGTACGCTACCTGTTTAGGCGTTTCAATCTTTGTATTTTCTTTCAGTTAAAAATCATGTATTGTAAATGAATCAAGTTGAATGTAAATAAAGTTGTTGAAGTTTTACTCTCATGCTTATTATCTTTTTTTTATTGCTTATATTACGCTTAGCGTATTTATTTCGGGAAATGACCTTCTCGAAATATATACGTCGCGGCCTCGTCACGTACCTATTTCCGTCTACTGGGAAGCGAGGCGTGACAGGTTTTGTTGGTGGCCCATGTAGGTCCTGTTCTGCATGAAGTCATAAGCAATATAAAACAAGAAATATAAGATTCAACAACTTTACATTCCCTTGCAATTCAATTTCCGATGAATCTATCATAATCTTTCTTCTCAATCTAAGGTGATGGATTCTCCCAGCAACCCTAGCACCAACGATGCAAGTACATCACCGCCACCTACCCTTGCCATCCAACCACATCCACCTACCATAACCGCTCTACTCACAGAATAGACGGTGCTTCTGGAGGCTATCAAAAGCTTACTTGAAGGTCAGCAGGCTCAAGGCACGATTTTGCAGGAGTAGACTGCTCTCCTTCAACAGAGTTTCATCCGCTCTGAAGCAGAGGCACCGGGGGTGAAACAATTTCAGTCTTTACACCCAAAGAACTTCTCAGGAAAGGAGAAACCACTTGAGGCTGAGGAATGGGCGCAGAGAATTGAAGATGACCTAGCCGCAACTCAAATTCCAGAAATGGCTTGGGTCAGAATAGCCAAACTACAGCTCACCGACAATGCTAGAGTCTGGTGGAAGGTTGAGGAGAGCCGCCTTGAGCAGCCAATCGAGTGGAAGACTTTTCGTGATCTCTTTGATACCAAGTATTTTATAGAAACCGTGCATTTCGAGATGGAACGGAAATTCATCCACCTGCAACAAGGATCCATGTGGGATAAGTCAGTGGACGAGTACGATGCTGAATTCACCATACTCAGCAGATTCACCGCTCATCTAATTCCTACAGCAGAAATCAGAGCCAGGCGTTTCCAGCAAGGATTGGACCCTGAGATTCAAGCCGCCCTAGCAACGGGGGAATACCCGACACATGCAGCAGCTTTGAAGTCAGCCCGTCGCTACGAAGCTATTATTAAGAAGAAAAGAAGGCCACAGTCGGTCAGTATGAAACGCCCCGCCAATCAGATTACTGGGGGAGCCTCTTCTAGGCCAACTCTCCCAGCGCCAGCTATGAGGTCCGGAGGATCATTTTCTGAGACTGAATCGAACTTCTGCATCTATTGTAAGAAGACCGGACACCAAGTCAAGAATTTCCGTCCAGCAAACGGTCTTTGTCTGATATGTGGATCATCCTCACATACCATAGGAACTTTCCCACACAACCGAACAGGCCCTATTTCCGTAGCTAGACCAGCTATCCAAGCTCCACTTACTCGGTTAGCTCTTCTTGTACCACCTCCACGTGGACCATCTTTACCTCGACAGCCATCGATGTACTAGCATGCACAGAGAAATGTGCCGAGACACCAGGCTTACACTTTAGCGGCCGTAGAAGGTCAAGGTAACACTGGTAAATTCCTTCCCATCTTTTCAGCCGTTTCAACTCTCACATCTTTCGTTCTTCCAAATATTTTCATACACTATCAATAGTTCTATCACTAAACTTTCTTTGAATCCGTTACACTCCACTTCTATAAATTTCGAGGATGAAATTTTTATAAGAAGGGTAGAATGTAACAATCCTGAACTTTCTGTACAAAAATTTTCAAAATGCAGAAAGGAACACCTAATTCTGAACACAAGTTATAAGTTTAATTTGCTTTTGAACAGCAAGAAAGCACTTGTAGCTCATTGATAAAGCCCTGCACTGCTGTGACGTAGCTCCTGTGTTTGAATCCCCCCAGCCACATTATCTTTTTGTTGATTTTTTCTTTTAAACTTTTAGAAGCCCAAGAGTTTGCACGTGCACTGCACATAAAATGAAAAGTTACAAAGAAATCAAACACATGGGAAATGATATACCAACAGACCCCGACACGTGGCGAAGATCCAAACCCCCGACCACACCATTGGACCGACGAGATCGAGCTTGGGGCCGGCGCCGCCGGGCCCCCCGTAGCAAATGCTACAAAAAAAAATCCCCTGCACCTTTTGGCCTACCCCACTTCCCCCATACTATTTGAATTCCCTGCGCATTTCCAGAGAATTAAAAATCACCCTTTAATCCATTTTTAATGCATATTTTTAATGCATTCTTTAACCCTTAAAATCCTAATTTTCCCTATAAATACCACACTCTATTTCACCCCTCCTCATTCAAAATTCCATGCCAAAACTCTCTAAAATTCTAAAGTCCAAAAAGTTATGCAAGTGGAGTTAGCAAAGGGCAAGATTCCGGCGAAGTTTCGGGAAGATTTTAGGGACAAAATGACTCCCCGTCGATCCCTAAATCTTCCAGCACCTTTCCTCTTTCTTTCCAATCAGTAAGTCCCTACTCCTCTCCTCTATTTCTGTTCTAAAACTTCTCATTTTCAAAACTCGTCGGAAGCGGAGTTATTCTGATTTCCGATTCGTTTTTCTTCAAAAACTCAATTTTTCTTAAATAATAAAATACCACATTCTCTCATAATGTTTAACAAACATAAACAAATACATTAGAAAAAGTTTCATCTCAAATTAATGCATGTTACAATTTTTATATCACTTTTACAGTAAAATAACATCATGTTTACATACGGCTTTTATTTAATGTTTTACCCTATTACCTTTAGAAAACTCACGAGGTAATGACCACTACAACAAATAAAGATTGCCCCTACGGATTTAGCCGTCGGGGAAAACCACTGCCCCTACGGATAGAGCCGTAGAGACAAGAAAATACCCTGTAGGTACAAACGCCGTAGGTGCAAGTCGAAGTCTTGAACTTGCCCCTACGGACAAAAATTTGCCCCTACGGAGTTCTCTGTAGCTCCCGTTTGCCCTACGGAATAGGCCATAGGGGCAACAAATTTATTTTATTTACGGTTTTTTTAAATAGTTTACGTGTACCTACGGATGAATCCGTAGGGCCAAGTAATAGCCCCTACGGATACATGCGTAGGTACATATCTGTAGGGGCAAAATATCAGGATTCCTGATATTTTGCCCCTATGGATAACTGGGTAGAGGCATTTGTTTGCCCCTACGGATATATCCGTAGGGGCAATCTCAACCCCCTGATACTGAGATCACAGGGGAAAATATCAGTTATCCTGATATTTTACCTCTACGGTTTAATCCGTAGGGGCAACGTTGGTACCTACGGATTAATCCGTAAGTACATATTATCAGTTTTTTTTAAGAAAGGGCTGCCTATTTTTTTCTCGCCCTGTGCACAATAATATATACATCGATCAAATATAAAATTAATCATCACACAACATATATCGCAGTATTCATAATCACATCTCACGCATATAATATACAAAAGAAACCAAAAAACAGAATATAATATAAATATAAACACCGTAGGACCACCAATATCAATATCATCCAAAATGTAGTACAATATGTATCATATAAATAAATACATGTTTCAAAAAATAAGAATCAAAAAGCTACCCTAGCTCGGTCCAGCTCCACCTCTGATAAACGCTAGAATCTGGCGCGCCTGCTCCTCGGTCAATAAATCATGCAATGCGGAGCGTGCGGGAGTCTGAGCGGGCTGTGGAGCTGGCGATGTGGTCTGTGCAGCCGCCGTCGAGGTAGTGGCTTGAGGAGCCGAGGCTGCGGGAGTCTGAGCGGGCGGTGGAGCTATAGGAGTTGTCTGCGGAACCGCAGCCGATGTAGTGGCTTGCGGAGCCGCAGCCAAAGGAGATGCATGTGGAGGTTCAGCCGATGTACCCTGTCGCGTCTGGACCTAACGTATGTAATAAGCGTGTAAGAACTGTGTATTATTCGAAATGAACATCTAATCTATCTTTGTACACGGAGAACCAGCGGAAAGGTACCGACGAAATATCTCGAAACGGATGAAAACAGAAGTGAATGAAGGTGTTTGCTTTATACATTCCTAACTTGTCCACACGGGACAAATCTATCGGTTACCATACGATTGAATCTTCTCGTCGCATAGACTATACGACGGTTGTTAGTATCGAGCTATACTGTCCGATATTTAACAACCTTCGTATAGTTCTATGTCACGACGAACATCGCACGTATGTTAACCGATAGACGGGGACTAAGTGGCGCTTTTAGTTTCATATATGAGTATCGATGAGAATATGAAGGTTTCATATTATCATCGAGTATCATATATTGATTTTAACTTGAATATCTTGAATCACTCTCTAATGATGCGTTTGTTGTGCATTCGTGTTGTATGTGTAACATGATTTTAAACCATTGAGATCAAGATTAATAGAACTGATCATCCACAAAGAGATTAAGGATTGACTTTTGACAGCCATATGAAGGAAAATTTTCTCCTACGGCAACCTAATAATATACCCATTATCCTCATATATACATATATGCAGGCAGGCATGGATACATACATGCAAATATTTGAAAAATTAATATATCAACCAAAAACTATTATTGCAATGGCATTCATCTATAACAATCAACAATTAAAACTACAAATGTAGGATACTGATATCATAAAGCGTTATACGCAACATATGAATTCACATGACTGAAACATGCATCAAAAAACATGTTCATCCAAAAGAAAGGCCACTGTCAACAAATATAGACAAATACGTCATAAAAACAGTAACAATTAACAAGTTGATTAGCATCTGGATCAAGAAAATGATAGGAAAAACAATTGACTATGATCTATAATGACAAGTCAATTACCATGACTCTCGACTAACAAAGGTGGCTTTTCGTCCTCGGTAGCTTGATAATTGGGATTTCATGGCGAATAAAAATATGCATATGCCGTTAGACCGGGAACTTCAATAGAAAACTAAATGAGGTCGGGTGTACTGAAGTACGCTTTGTATTTCACTATATCAGGTGATGAAGCCCAAGCCCTAGCTAGCCCCAGCCCCACCCCAACCGAAACCTAGCCCCAGCCCCAGCCCCAGCCCAGCCCCAACCCTAACCGAACCCTAGCCCCAGCCCCAGCCCCAGCCCAGCCCAGCCCCAACCGAACCCTAGCCCCAGCCCCAGCCCAGCCCAGCCCCAGCCCCAGCCCCAACCCCAACCGAACCCGAGAACCGAATCCTAACCCTAACCCTAATCGAACCCGATGCCGATGCCGATGCCAAACCCTCACCCCTACTCGAACCTGGCCTGAACCCTAGACCTAACATCATCAAAATTAAAAATAATTTGAGATTTAATTACTAACCGGGCGCACGGTGGAGGAGAAGACAGAAATCGGTGGTCGACGACGATCGGCGAAGGTGGCGACGAGGTGCGGGAAGTCGACGAAGGTGTGGGAATGACCGATGAAGGTGACGACGAGGCGCGGAGCACGGTGGCGACGAGGCGCAGGAACAGGCGATATGAGGCACGGGAGTGAGAGAGAGAAATTTTGGGAATGACGAATGACTTTTCTGTGCTTTATTTATATTAATAACCTATTTATATGCCCCTACGGACATAACCGTAGGTCCACCGTTTGCGGCTCCGTAGGACCAAACAAAAAATTAGAACGTAAGGCACCGTAGGGACAACGATGTGGCCCTACGGAGAAATCCGTAGGGGCAAGAAATATTTGCCCCTACGGATTCCTGAGTCCGTAGGGGCAACCCCATATTGTAGTAGTGGACCTACCTCCTCATAACGCTCATTCTTGATATAGCACGATTTACTTTTGGACAATATTCGTGGGAAAATTACAAGTTACAATAAAATACCCTAAACTATTACAAAATCATATTCTTTAAATTTTTTTATATAATTCCATACGATTATGTCCTTACAACCCAATCGTGGGGAATCCGACTTGGTTGGTGCGGGTTATCGCACATCCATCGGACTAGTAGGACGGAATTCAGACCTCCTCACGGAGCATTCGAATTCCAATGGATTTTTTTTAATTACAATTTTTAGAAAAACGTGAATTCTATTAATAAATAAAATTATATTTTTAATAAATAATTATATATGTAAATACTATCAAAATATCTATTTTAAATATTTATAATATTCCATATTTCTAAAATCCAAGAAAAGAATCACCAATTTCATGAAACTGCCTTTACAATTCAATACCATTTCAATGTTACACAATAATATCATATACTATTCAAGTTAGGTTACATCCACTAGAACACTTCATTTCTATAAATAAAAAAAACTACATCTATGAAAGCCCTAAAGACGATAATTAAATACTTGAGGTGTATTTTGAAATAATATCAAAACTATTTTTCATAAAACCCCCTCAAGTTTATCAATTTACAATAAGGACCCTAGTAAATATAGGTTTAAGCGGAATCCGTTCTCTTGAGCCTCAGGGAGCCGGAGAATGAGAGTGCTTGCCTATTTAAGGTAGACAAATTAAAAAAAGTGTTATCAATACGGTAATTGGCTTGGAAAAGTCACAAATCCTGCCGTTCATGTGCAGCAGTTACCGATAACTCCAAAACCTAACTAAGGAATTCAATTCTGTTTAAGTGTCTGACTCAATATGAGTCTCAGTCAATCTGTATATATTTCAATATATGAATGCAATTCAACATAAATCCAAAACAACATGAATGCATATGTACTGGAACTTGAATATGAATACCAGAATAGTATTGTCATGCAAACATGACTCGACTTGACTCGAACCATGAATACAACTTGACATGAATACAAGAATACTCGATATCTACATGAACTCTATCTGGACACTTGATGTATTCATGGATTCGAGCAAGGCCTGTAAATAATACTTGTAACTTAGCATACACGGGGTGTTGGGGTAGTTCATGCGTGAATCCAACGAAATCTCAAGAGTCCACCTAGATCATGAATCCATGTCTACTAACACAAGCAAGCTATCATGAGGGACCGTATTTCCTTACTCCTGGATTACAGCCTGTTGAGTTTGGAATACTTCAACACTAGGTTGAAGTCCCGTTACTAACACTTGATTCGGGCCCGTGGTTCCCTACCCCTGGATTACAGCCTGTTGGGTTCGAGAACACTCTTGAGATTAGTTGACATTCACCCTTGAACTTACATTAAATTAGTATACCCAAGTGGAGACCTATTAAAACACTTACCTTCACTGCATGTTCACTATACTTACACTACACGACCATGTTACTTTTATACTGCCATGCTCATGCTATCATGCTTATCTACTCGTCATATATTACTATACTTGTTCACATGTATTACAATAAAACCGCATGCTAAACAAACTTGACAAGTTGATATTAAATGGCATGCTGACACAACATATCTCATACTCAATAATTCATAATATAATTTTACCCTATCATTTCACTTTTTACTGTACTCCCTTTCTTTGGGACTTACCGAGCCAAAGTTCGCTGACGAGCATTCTACCTTTCTCTGTTTTTCTTGGAATGTTCGTCAGATACTGAGGAGACTGAAGAAGTAGACATCCCAGAGGAGGAGCACCAACAGACTGAGACCCAGGCCTAGACCATGTAGGGATCCCTAGGACGGCAGCAAGGTTTCGGGAGGTATCGTCCATGCCGTTTTTAAATTTTTGCCGTTCTAAAGAACCCTAACCTAGAATCTTAACTAGAGATTTAAAAAAAACTTCATGCAAACAATTTTGCAAACAAGTGAATGAGGAATAAAACCTTTGTAGATCGGTCCTTCACTTCAAATGCTCCGTGTAGAAGTCCCTTCGCTGCGAGTAGTGATCTCCCGAACTCTAGTATGGGTTCCCTTGGAGACATGAACAAGCTTGCTCGAAGTCTTCGAGACCGAAGATGATCTACGTCGAGAAGACTCAAGCTCTTGCTACCTCTTCACTAAATTGGGGTTTAGTGAAGCAAACCCCCTAAACTAAATGGCTAATAGTAGAGGATGATGAAATAGGAAATGAGATCTCTTTAGTTTTCTTTTTATCACAATATTTTCTCACCTTAGAAAAAGCTAGCAAGCTTTTTCTCTCATGAAGAAGAAGATGAAGTGATGAGATGAAGAATGAACTCATGAGGTGAGAATAGCAACCATGGATGAGTTAGTGCCAAACACTAACTCATGTAGAGAGTTAACCATAGCTAATCAATAATGGTTAGGTTAATAAATATCTATAAGTAAAACAAACTTAGTGGACTTGGTCAATGGTTCCACAAGCTTCTACAAGCTTCAACCATGTGACTTAATCCCACTAATTTTGATTAACTTTAAAAAAATAAAACCATCACATTATTAAGCATGGTGTAAGTCTCATACACCCATGTTGCATCTGGCATCAAGCATGACACAAATTCATGTATATTAATATATATCACATATATAATATATGCACACTAGTGAGAAAAAGAAATGTTTAAGCGAGCTAATATTAGTTAATGTAAATTAATATATCACATATATAATTATACATTAAATTATCAAATCAACTCTTGATTTAATAATCCGGCTATATCATATACAACCGACTAATATCAAATGTAACAATATATCGAATCAACACTTGATCCGATAACCCGGCTATATCACATATAACCGACTGATATCACATATCGCGAGAATAGAATGCGGTATCACATACGCGCATTAACTCGATCCCGCACATATCACATATGTGCTCCTACTTCGTTTCGCATGAACCAGGAAACCTCTATGTAGGACTTTAAAGACTCGTCAATACGCCGGCAGTAGGTGATGATCGTATCAAACATCCATAAGCCGCAAGCGGTCTGCTAAACGTAACGGCCACCCGGGTATTGAGCGATCAGAAGATTAACAAGCAAGTCTGCTCGTACTCCTGCGAATCCAATCAGAAACACTGCCGTACAGTCCGGTCTCTTCGTCAGATATGTCGCATATCACAGCCTGGGGGTTGTATAATGTCAGACCCCGATAGCCTAATAAGTGACGCCGATGCAAGGTCCATAACGGTTCGAGAAACTACTGATAACACTTACCAGTAGATCTCAGCAACCCTGGCCAGGGATTTCCTGTTATGGCCAATCGAGCATAGCGCAACATCAACTCCCAATACCGGGAGAGAAGAATCCCCTCCTATCGCTCATTGCCTCCATGTGACTTGGGACTGTACCCAAAAACCACCTTTTTGCATGATCTCTTGACCGTGGTATGGTGGAAATCAAAGCACCGTGGGAATCACACAAGACTCTATGACGATCTCGGGTCGACAGACTAACCTGTACCAGTGTCACCAGAGAACTGCTATCCGACGATAGGTATAATACCATCTAGGAGTTCTCGACGAGTCCGTCCAGTGTACCCAGTCTCCACTGAGCACCCGTATACCTTCTTTGATGTCAAACACCAATGGATGTGGGATCATCCATCGCCCATTATATGGGTCAAGAAGCGCATACGCTAGTCTACTCTGGAGTATCGATGCCCTGTCTCGATACTCCCACGACTAGGAACAATTATAGGGTGTACTTTTGGACTACCCTTGGCCCCACTAGTATGATCTCCATCATAGTCCTGGAAGTCAAGTACACATCCTAAGGGCTTTATCAACATGTGAGAGCAAGATACCATCACTTATACAAGTCAACATGTTAAGATAAAGTGCAACCAGATAGCATACTATCATGTCGAGCAAGAAAGTCCTCCCTATATATGTCCAAGCATCCACTACAATATACATCCCATGTTCAGTAATGGCCTCTAGGGCATACATATAACTAACAATCTCCCACTTGCACTAAGGCCATCTGTTGTAGTATCCAATACCCAACAATATAGCAGTGGTTATAGTATCCCATACTCAACCATCCTAAAATCTCTCAAATAGTATTTGGGGAAGCAGGCCTTGGTGAGTGGATCCGCCGTGTTATCCTTTGTGTCAACTCTCCTTACCTCAATCCGTTGGAGATCAACCATCTCCTTGATCAGGTGATACTTGCCTCAGAATATGTCTGGATCGCTGATGGGACCAGTGTTCCTAGGCCAAAACCACAACTCCATTGTTGTCACAATAACAGTTATTGGACACTCAATGGTAGGAACCTTGTTCATCTCATGAACAAGTAATGTCTAGACAGCCACTTTGGTAGTATCGTTGGCAGCGATGTATTCAGCCTTTATCTTCTAGTATGTCTCGGTATATAGCTTGGAACTTTTCCAACATACCGTCCCTCCACTGAGGGTAAAGACAATGCTTGTGACTGACTCTCAGTCGAACTTATCACTCTGGAAGCTGGAACCAAGAACTTTCTTTTAGTGCTTCTCAAGTACTTAAGAATGTCCTCCACAGCTGTCCAGTGATTCTCCCAAGATCCGATTGATTCCCGATCACTACACCTAGTGAGTCATCTACATCTGGTCTGGTACATAACATCGCATACGTGATAGAGCCTACTGCCGAAGCATAGGGTATCCCTTGCATGCGAGCTCTCTCCAAATCAGTCTTGGAAGACATCTTTTTTGAGAGAGTGATTCCTGAGAAAGTGGGAAAACCACCACGCTTAGAATCCTCCATACTAAACCCCTTTAGTATGGTGTTAATGTACCTAGATTTGGGACACTCCCAACATCCACTTAGATCTACCACTTTAGATCATAATCCACAAGATGTAGTAGGTATCATCCAGATCTTCTATTGAGAATCCTCGTGATAAGAGGAGCTTGACCGAGTGTAGCATAGGAAACCATTTCCTATCAAGAGTATGTCATCTACGTACTATACGTGTGAGACGGCCTTACTCTCTACAACCTTCTTGTATATACAAGGTTCATCTACCTTTTGATGAAGTCAAACTTTTTGACTACCACATCAAAACAGATATTCCAACTCCGCGATGCGCGCATTGGTCCTGAGGACTTAAGCATAGCTTTGAAAGTCTTAACTTTTCCATCTACACCAAGAATCTTCTCAAGATCCAACTTGCTCCCAATGGGTTTTACCCCTTCAGGTGCAACATTCAAAGTCATACTTTGTTGGTGTACATGGATTCCATCTTTGATCGCACAGCATCCAGCCATTTCATAGAATCCCCACTCGTGAGGGTTTGCCTGAACCTAGTTGGGTCATCATCTACCATGATGCAATCCTCGCTCCCACTGTCACTGAGAAGAACGTAGTATCTCTCAAGTGGATGAGAAACCCTACCAGATTCGCGGAGAGGCTGAGGTTCGTTGGAGACTATTGAATCCTTTGGTTTCACCAAATCATCAGCTGTTAGTTTGTCTAGCTGGAACTTCTTCCAGTTCTACCTCATGACCACTAATTTCTTCACAAGAAATTCCTTTTCTAAAAAGGTGGCATGCTGAGAAATAAAACACCTTTTGCTCCTCAATTTGGTAGAAGATATTCCCTCGCAAATGATTGGGATATCCAACAAACTTATACAGATCTGACCTTGCCTCGAGCTTGTCCGGATTTTGCTTTTCAACATAGGCCGGACAACCCCATATCTTAACTTTCTTAAGAAATGGTCTATTCCCATTCCACATCTCATATGGAGTGGTAGGCACTTGATTTTGTTGGAACCCCATTCAATAGGTATGCAGCTTCTCAAGTGCATAACACCCAAAAGGAAACAGGTAACTCTGCAATACTCATCATAGAGCGCGCCATATCTCATAGGGTGCGATACCTTCGCCCCGATACACCGTTGTGCTGTGGTGTATACGAAGGAGTAAGCTGAGAGAGAATCACATTCTCCTTTTAGAAACTCCAGGAACTCCATGCGCAAGTATTCTCCTTCTCGATCACATCGGAGGACTAAATACTTCTACCCGTCTGGTTCTCAACTTCAAGCTTATGTTCCTTGAATTTCTCAAAAGTTTCAGACTTGTATTTCAACAGGAACATATGTCCGAATCCTGAGAGATGATCAGTGAATATAATGAAGTACAAAGAACCAGCCTTGGCATTTGTAGATATAGGACCGTATACATCATCATGTATCTATCCCAAGAGTTCAGTAACCCTTTCTCTATTTCCAGTAAACGGAGTATTGGTCATTTTACTTTTGAGACAAGACTGGCAAGTATCATAAGATGAAAATTCGAACAGATTCTCATATTCATCTTTATGTAATTTAGCTGGTCGTGTCGCATAGATATGACCTAGTCTACAATGCCACAAGAAGGATTCGTTCATTTTTGAACTATTCCTCTTGTGTGTGTTCTAGATATTTTGAACTGTGGTTTGATTTAGAACGTATATGCTATTATATAACATGCCTGATCGAATCAACTCTTGATTCAGGAAGATGTTCACAACATTATCCTCCAATACAGAATTATATCCTTCTTTAACTCATTAAAGAAAATGATGTAATGTTGTATATCAGGTTCAGTATGTAATAACATTCGTTCAGAATCAATGTATTAATACAATGTGATATTTGCCAACTGATTTGGCTGCAACACTTGCACCATTCTCTAACACTTAGAAACATATCACCTATTCCCAGTTCTCTACCTATCTGTAGCCCATGTAACATATTACATATGCGGGATCCTGATCCGATATCACATACCCAGGACATAAGGGATACTGAAAAACAGTTCTCGGTAATGAACACACCCCGAAGAAGATGCATCAACATGCACTTTCTTCGATTGGGTGGCATGGGAATCCGGATATTCCCCTATTTCCTGCTCAGACTTATAACAATTATAAGAAAGAACGGAACCAACGTTCCCCAGCTCAGTATAATAAGTAGGTTCAGTCAATGCATCCATATTATTATCTTGATTAAAGCGTGACATGGTCGCTACCAGGAGAGAGAAAGAAGAAAACACTCTGCGTGCGCTCTTTGTAAGATTAGATTGGTTATTATTTTATCTAATCAGGATGGCTCCCGCTATTTTTATCAAATCTTCCTTCAAACCCTAAAAGGTAAGACTAGCCGGGATTAATTACACCCTACAAGTTCGTCAATCTTTCGGCCAGGCCAGTGTCGATACTTTGAGGGAGGTTCCCCGTGCTTTCGCACGGACCTAATTAAAATAAACCTCATTTTCCCAGGGGAGTAACCCCGTTAACACCTTTCTAGATACCTACTTGATCGGCTAATTGTAATGTGTAAAACTCTTCCAGGAGTAACTTTTACTCGCAGCGGGTATCGGGATCCAACTATCTCATAGAAGGTATGCAATCTCATTGCAAATTTCAACACTTGAAATTCCCGATGATATTTTGCCCCAAGCGATCTATGACCTTGACAAGGTCAACAAAACATAGACCGCAAGTCAAGTTCAACCCGTCATTTCCTGATTGAATTAAATCCACCCGCATAAACCTTGACAAGGTCAACAAGGTCGTACGACTACCCTAATCCAATCACATCATATGCTAGCAGATAAGCACTAGTCAGCTACCGCACACTACGCCTTGACAAGGTCAACAAACGCAGCAAGAATACTAATTACTACTTATCTGAAATGACGGAGGGCTACGACAGGTTTTTATGAAAACCCATTGCGTAATGAACTTGATATCGTTGTAGAATCGAGTGATTTTGAAAAGGAGTTTTTTTTAGGCTTTTACTAGTTTTGCTAAAGAGATCACTCCCGGTGAAGGGATCTCGGCTCTTTCCTTATCGAATAAGGTGCAGAATATTTCACAAATACCACTATGCAAAGCAAAAACTATAGAAGCAATCAAAAGACAAACCGAGTGGGTTGTAGCATCTGCCAGTTTCGCTAAAGAGGTCACTCCCGATGAAGGGATCTCGGCTCTTTCCTTATCGAATAAGGTGCTGGATATTCTACAAGGAATACCGCTATGCAAAGCGAAAACTAGAGCTACCTGTTTTCGAGGCAAGTTTCCACAACATCTTTGGGTTTCTTTTATTTCATTAATCTCATTAATGAAGTCCCATTAATTATGCTTCCTAACTATCACATATGAAACGAAAACAGCAATATTAATTATATCTCATATATATAATATAGGCATTCGTCTCAGAACATATAAAGTGATCATATCACAGAATATCAGCAGCAGAAGAACATATATGAAATATTGGATATACTAGGAATTTCGTGTTTTAAATTAAGCCAGTATAAAACACGGATTCCACGGTCGCGATGAATAGCCAAACTCACATCCCTAGACCCTTACGAGAGCGGCAAGCAACCCTGCCAATTCTAGAGTTAGGAGATCCGGTCTCGACTCCTCGAGATGGTCTCCCACTGGACTCTAGAACCCGGTTACTTGTGCTCTCCTCCTTGAGTCTATCCTAATGCGGAAAAGTAAATAATATACATCAATGGTGACATCATCCTCAACCCGGAAGTGCCCCAATAAAAGAATATTACATACAAGATTTTACATGAATGAAAATGAAAAACTCTCATCTCACATAAAAAAAAACCGGCTATTCAAAACATAACGATCCAATATAACATATCACAGCAACACATAACATCACATGTCATCAACGTAAGTAAATATGCGTATCCCAATTGTTGTTGACATATAGCAACGAAACCGGCGATACAACACATATTACACTTACGGTCGCAGAAAAGAAAGTGAAAACTACAACAGTTGGAATCTGCAACCACCTTAGACATCATAAATCCAATGTATCACATACTTTGGATTTCATGCCCAACCATTTGAATTCCTTAGACATCGCATGCCTAACAATTATAAACCCCGTATTTTAGTCTCGATATTGAAAACACTTTCCAATAACCTGTCGGGAAATTCAACAAGATTCCTGATAACTTGATCGAATGCTCGTCGGAAACTTTAGTAGACGGCCGCACTCCTGATGCCATCGACGAAGTGCACTAAGGCGGAACACCGCTGCCGCGAGCACCCGAACGGATGCTTTTGGAGACGGGGTTCTCCTACAGTCACTTGGTAGGGGTTATGGGGCGTGGCTATCTAGTACGGTTACCCAGCGAGTATCCGCTTAAACTACGTAATTGCGACGGACTTTTGATCCACATCAAAATTCCGTGGCAACCGATCAAATAAGACTAAACTGCTAGATTTATAAGATTCAAACTAGTTATCTCATAACTAATTATGTGGATTCCAAATATTGAATCACAATCACAGATAGTTAGACGAAGTTAAACTTTTCGATCGAATAAGCAAGCACCCAAAATTTCCCAACAAGCTCAACATTTGAGCGGAGTTCAAAAAGTACCCAGAAACTGCCACAGCTCCTATGAACCATCCGTAGAAGGGCCGACCGATGCCTCACTCATGTCGCCACGGAACTGCGGCAAACCCTAGGGTATGACCGCGGTTCCGCGATCCGAAAAGTCGAATTTTGGGTATTGTTCTTCTAGAGAGTCCACAGAATCGCTTACATGATTTTCTAAAAATTTTAAACTCGGAAAAAATCCAACGCTTGGAAAATTTCCAACGGCGAAAAATTGGGTTATTGATATCCGTTCGAACTTTTTAACATCGTCTAAATAACCCGAATATATGTTAGAATTACGACTGCGAAACACTTCGAGTTGCCTTTGCAGAAAGTTAACATCACATGCAAATTTAGCAAAAACAAACAACACCTGAAACTCCAAAACCCAGAGACTGAAACACCATGAAAATTTCAAGCCCAAAAGCCAAAATTGACCCGAGCTCACCGGTTTTTGAGGCCATGTGGCCGGCCACTTTAAGAGGAAATAGCTTAAAATTTGTATGGTGTTCATGTTATATCTCATACAACATTCTGCAGTTGTTTAAAAAAAATTTGACCCCTCTAAAAATTCGACAGAAACTAGATTTTGTATCGGGTGTTTCGGAGTAGTTTCGATTTCATAATCTAACAAATATCGTTTAAATCTCTAGCTTGGCTCTGATACTACTGTAGGGATCCCTAGGACGGCAGCAAGGTTTCGGGAGGCATCGTCCATTCCATTTTTAAATTTTTGTCGTTCTAAAGAACCCTAACCTAGAATCTTAACTAGAGATTTAAACAAAACTTCATGCAAACAATTTTGCAAACAAGTGAATGAGGAATACAACCTTTATAGACCGGTCCTTCATTTCAAATGCTCCGTGTAGAAGTCCCTTCGCTGCCAGTAGTGATCTCCCGAACTCTAGTATGGGTTCCCTTGGAGAAATGAACAAGCTTGCTCGAAGTCTTCGAGGCCGAAGATGATCTACGTCGAGGAGACTCAAGCTTATGCTACCTCTTCACTAAATTAGGGTTTAGTGAAGCAAACACCCTAAACTAAATGGCTAATAGTAGAGAATGATGAAATAGGAAATATGCTCTCTTTAGTTTTCTTTTTCTCACAATATTTTCCCACCTTAGAAAAAGCTAGCAAGCTTTTTCTCTCATGAAGAAGAAGATGAAGTGATGAGATGAAGAATGAACTCATGAGGTGAGAATAGCAACCATGGGTGAGTTAGTGTCATACACTAACTTATGTAGAGAGTTAACCATGGCTAATCAATAATGGTTAGGTTAATAAATATCTACAAGTAAAACAAACATAGTGGACTTGGTCAATGGTTCCATAAGCTTCTACAAGCTTCAACCATGTGACTTAATCCCACTAATTTTGATTAACTTTAAATAAATAAAACCATCACATTATTAAGCATGGTGTAAGTCTCATACACCCATGTTGCATGTGGCATCAAGCATGACACAAATTCATGTACATTAATATATATCACATATATAATATATGCACACTAGTGAGAAAAAGAAATGTTTAAGTGAGCTAATATTAGTTAATGTAAATTAATATATCACATATATCATTATACATTAAATTATCAAATCAACTCTTGATTTAATAATCCGTCTATATCACATACAACCGACTAATATCAAATGTAACAATCTATCAAATCAACACTTGATCCGATAACCTGGCTATATCACATATAAACGACCGATATCACATATCGCGAGAATAGAATGCGGTATCACATACGCGCATTAATCTCGGTCCTGCACATATCACATATGTGCTCCTACTTCGTTTCGCATGAACCAGGAAATCTCTGTGTAGGACTCTAAAGACTCGTCAATACGCCGGCAGTAGGTGATGATTATATCAAACACCCACAAGCCGCAAGCGGTCTGCTAAACGTAACGGCCATCCGGGTATTGAGCGATCAGAAGATCAACAAGCAAGCCTGCTCGTACTCCTGCGAATCCAATCAGTAACACTACCGTACAGTCCGGTCTCTTCGTCAGATATGTCGCATATCACAGCCTGGAGTGGTATAACGTCAGACCCCAATAGCCTGATAAGTCATGCCGATGTAAGGTCCATAACGGTTCGAGAAACTACTGATAACACTTACTAGTAGATCTCAGCAACCCTGGCCAGGGATTTCCTGTTATGGCCAATCGAGCATAGCACAACATCAACTCCCAATACCGGGAGAGACGAATCCCCTCCTATTGCTCATTGCCTCCATGTGACTCGGGACTGTACCCAAAAACCACCTTTTTGCACGATCTCATGACCGTGGTATGGTGGAAATAAAAGCACAGTGGGAATCACACAAGACTCTATGACGATCTCGGGTCGACAAACTAACCTGTACCAGTGTCACCAGAGAACTACTATCCGACGATAGGTTTAATACCATCTAGGAGTTCTCGGTTAGTCTGTCCAGTGTACCCAGTCTCCACTAAGCACCCGTATACCTTCTCTGATGTCAAACACCAATGGATGTGGGATCATCCATCGCCCATCATATGGATCAAGAAGCGCATACGCTAGTCTACTCTGGAGTATCGATGCCCTGTCTCGATACTCCCACGGCTAGGAACAATTATAGGGTGTACTTGTAGACTACCCTTGGCCCCACTAGTATGATCTCCATCATAGTCCTGGTAGTCAAGTACACATCCTAAGGGCTTTATCAACAAGTGAGAGCAAGACAGCATCACCTATACAAGTCAACATGTTAAGATAAAGTGCAACCAGATAGCATACTATCATGTCGAGTAAGAAAGTCCTCCCTATATATGTCCAAGCATCCACTACAATATACACCACATGTACAGTAATGGCCTCTAGGGCATACATATAACTAACAGACCAGTTACCTTTTTTCTGTTGATGTACACCACCTGTTTAGGCGTTTCAATCTTTGTATTTTTTCAGTTAAAATCATGTATTGTAAATGAATCAAGTTTAATGTAAATAAAGTTGTTGAAGTTTTACTCTCATGCTTATTATCTTGTCTTTTTATGTTGCTTATATTACGCTTAGCGTATTTATTTCGGGAAATGACCTTCTCGAAATATATACGTCACGGCCTTGTCACGTACATGTTTCCGTCTAATGGGAAGCGGGGCGTGACAATACGTCGCGACATGGGAGTGACACGGCACGACACAGTGCGTGGAGTGGCATGACGCGGTGATGGGCACAGCGGTGGCACGGGGCTAGTGTGAAGTGGGCACACAGGTGGGCACGGTTGTGGTGCGCTGTGAGCACGAGGCGGGCATGGTCATAGTGCAGAGTGTGCATGCAAGTGGGGACGGTCGTGGTGCACTGTGAGCACAAGGCGGGCACGGTCGTGGTGCGAAGTGGGCTCGAGAGCGACTCGACGTGGGCATGACAGCGACAATAGGCGGTGGTTGTGGCTGTTGCTGCTGTTGTCATCAACATCGACGATGGCAACGGGGGTTGCTTGGCTTGTGCTGGTGTCGTGGGTCACTGGAGGGTGGCTCGTGGTGGTGGCAACGGGAACTGCAGCTTCGGCAGTGAGGAGAGGAGGGCTCGTCGTCGAAGGTGAGGTGGTCGGAGTCGGCTTGGGCTGTAGTCGAGCGAAGCTCGGGGTCGGTTGGCTGTCGCGGAGGCGGTCGAGCTCGGGGCTTGAGTTTGTGAAGAGGAGGAGACAAAGTCGCTCATTATGTAGGCGTCGGTTGCCGGTGAGGAGCGGGCACGGTGTCGCTGACAAAGTCGCCGACGGTTCAGAGGGGGTGACGGCGATAGGTCGACGGTAAGGTGGTGAACAATGGTGTGAGGCAGTGATGGAGTTTGGGTGTTTGAGGTGGAAGTGGGGTGACCTCAAGGATAGTGGCGGAGGTGGTGTTGGTGGAAGAGAGGGGTGGGTTCGTCGGAGGAGGTAATGGTGGTTGGTCGGTGAGGAGCTAAGAGGTCGGCGACGCGGTGAGAGGAGGTGGTCGGGTGTGTAGAGTTTTAGAAGAAGGTGGAGGATCTTTAGGGTAGAGGAAGATGGCGAGGGTGGTGCTAGGTTATGGGGTCCCAGGTTGAGGGTGAGAAGGAGATGGGGGTTCGGGTGATCGGGGAAGAAGAGGGGGCGCCGGCGGTTGAGAAAGAGAGAGAGATGGAGATGAGTGACAGAGAGAGAGTGTGTGTGTTTAAAGAGAGAGAGAATAAAGAATTAAATGAGAATAAGGGGATTAATGAGGGTCAAAGAGGAATTGATTAGGGATTGTCGGTTTGAATTCTGAGTGAATACAAAAATGAAGAGGGAAAAAGATATTTAAAAGAATTAAAGAAAATCAATGGGGGATTTAAATGGAGTTAAGGAGAAATTAAATGGTGATTAATGGGATTTATGTGGAGAATTCAAAATGTAGTTTAATAGGATAATGAATAGGAGATTTTGGTTGGGAATTTGAAAAGAAGAGAAGATAACTATTGAAGAGAAGAAGTGGGGGAGTTTGACCTAGGCTAGAGTAGTGGGCCGGGCCAAGAGAGAGAGTGGGATTGGGTTTGGGTTAGGATTTAAATAGGTTAGGGGGAAAATTATTAGAGTTAGAAAATAGAAATATAGGAATTGGTTATAATAAATGGTTAGGCTTAGGAAATTAATAAGTATGTTTTTAAAATTTAATATAATAACAATTGATGACAAATCAATACCAAATCAACCTTATTAATAACAATTATTAAAAATGATACCAATTTAGCCAATGTGAGGAAATATATAAATGTATGTAAAATATAAAGAAATAAATTAGAATAAATAAAGTTTATTTAAATTCGTATTTGACTGTATAATAGGTACTGGGTATTACATCATACCCCACTTAAATAGAAATTTTGTCCTCGAAATTAAAACAAAAACCGAAAAGAATCGAGGGACGTTATTTGGAAACACTATATAGTAACTTTAAGCAAAAGAAATAGAATGAAAATCAAATATTTGTATATGAGAAATAGAACAACTAAAAGAAATAGTCGTATGTAAGAACAAAGACATAACAATTAATATCGAAGTAGTAGTTGATAAGTCTCATGGAACTATAGCTATATTAGTGAATTAAAACAGAAAAGAAATGAACCTTAAATTTTATAAATAAAAAAAAACTTTATTAACATGAAAAGAATGAGAAAATAAAGCAATATGTAACTCATTATATTCGTATAAAGGAGATATTGGAAGCAACCAGCAAAATATTAGAAAACCATAAGTAATAGAAAACCCTTCAACATACAGAGTATACAAATAAATAAATTATTTACCAATAATGCAAAAGTAGTGAAGTTAAATAAGTAGTAGTAAATATAGTAATACGATAATCATAATACATATTCTGGAACATAGTAATAAAATTTTTAAAGTATTGTGATCACAAATAAGTTAGAGAAGAATATCGATGAAGTGATATGAAAATCAACATTACAAAAAGAAGAAGGACTTTATAAGAAGAATTAAGCTTAACAAGGAGTAATAAGAAAACATATAATGAAAGATACAAGTAAACTCAGGAGAAATTTAGCATAAATAAGAATAAAAGAAAAGAGAATACTTTGTAGAAAATCAAGATAAAACTCATTTTAAAGAAAAATCCAAACCGCTAATAATATAAATTTTAAGAGTTAAACAAAATAATAGCAATAAACTAAATAAATACGAATGGTAATACTATAATAAACAATAAAACGTTAAAGAAAATATATAATAGCAAATAACTCGAATGTAATTACAGCAGATAAAAAAATCAAAACAAAAGGCATGAAGAATAGAACTACATAATAAAAAGGACGATAGTATGAAAATCATTAATAGGAAAAATTCACTAGAAAATAAAATATACAGTGTAAATTAGAGCTATTGGAAATTTGAAAATAGTAAAGTACTTAGTAAAACAAAAGTAGTTAATAATACGCAAATTAGAAAAACATAACTAAATACAAAATAGAAAGAAAACTAAATTTGGAATAACAAATGTCACTAAATGTAATTATAGTAAAAGAAAATATTACTAGCCAAGGCATGGATTGTGGTAAGATACGACCTAATCGAAAGATGGTGTCAGGAATGCGGTGCTAAACTATAGTGTCAACTAAGCTGAGGGTCAGGTTACTTCAAGATTTAAGGATGGGATAATAATAATAAATCTCAGGAAAGGAAATAAATTATTGCAAGAAACAACAATCAATGCATCAATTGGACTTTCTAGGTACAATACTCAAGGAAGATTTACGTGATCTGAAACCTTATTATTCAGAAAATTTTAACAAAGTACACTTGAAAGATAAAAGTGGCCCTAAGCTATACGTTGCTTTTATTTTTCCAAATAAAAGGAAACGAAGTCATGTCATTCGTGATTGTGGAAGTTCAACAAGTTACGATATGTCCTCGTGCTAAGATAGGGGCTTCCATTCCCATAGTGCCTTACTGGAACTGCTGCTTGAGCTTCTTCAGCCTCGAGTTTCTCCTCACTCGAGATTCCATCCTCTGGCTCTTCCTCGGCCGGGGCCTCGTTTCCGGACTCTTCTCTCATGGGGTTTTCTTCTCCTAGCTCTTCTTCATCGGCGGGAGCTTTCTCATCGGGATCCTCCTCAATATGTTCCATCTCTTCTGGGTCCCCTTCTGGTTCCTCTTCCATAGGGTCTTCCTCAGGATCCTCCTCGTCAGGATCTTCTTCTGGGTCCTCTTCCACTGTGTCTTCCTAGGATCCTCTTATATTGGGTCTTCTTCGGGATCCTCATCTTCATCATCCGAGTTATTGATCATGTTGACGTCTGGAGCTGCGACCTCGACTCCTTTGTCCTCGGAATCGCTGTTGTCGATAATAACCTGTCGACCATCGACATCGTCGTCAGAACCCACTAGTATGCAGTCAAAAGAAATGCAAGACCGAGTGTCCTAATCGAGAAACGGTGCTGCCCTAGGGTTGTCCATAGCCTGAAAAGTAAGGATTATGATCAGATAGTGGAACACAAAAAATTAATGGCTGGCGAGGTGAAGCATATGGAAAATATGAGGTGAATAAAATTCAAAATCATGAACTTGAGAGATGATGCAGCAAGCAGTATATGAAAGTGAATGGAAAGGAAACAAAATATAAATCACAACCCACATTTTTTCCCATTAAACCAAGGATTCAACAATACACGACTTACGCGAAAAGAAACAACTACTAAATAAAATAGCAAAGCCTTTATTGAAAGAAGGAAAGGGGATAACTCCGCGTCGATCTCTAAATCTCTGCATCCTCGTAATTCAAAGTACGAAAAATAATTAAAACCATCAAGTTACTCAGACAGATGTGGAAGACGTTGACGAATCTCCTCCTTACAGCTCTTTCCTTTGAGGGCAACTGTTGATAAGATGATCGCCGGATCCACAAATTAAGCATTGCCCCTTGGCCCGGCGACAGTCCCTCTGAAGGTGTCCTGGCCTCTTGCAATAACCATAAATTTGGGTTCTCCACTGCTTCTGCTGCTGAGAAACAAATGGGCGCTTCATCTGCACACCTCCTCTTTGTTTAACAGGGATTGTCCCACGATTGGGGACTCCTCCTGGTGTCTGAGCCATTTACCCCACAAATTGTCGCTAGGGTATCGATGCAAATGATCACTAATTACTGGAGTATATAGTCATGCAACATAATGGAGATGCAGTAAGATGCACTACTAATGATATATGAACAACCGGTGTCATTTGGATTAGGAAAACACACATAAAATCACACGTGTATAATTTGGCGAAACAATATAAAAGGTGTAAACAATATATTAAATTATCTATACAACAAAATTGGTTTCGACTTAATCAGGGTTCAGGTTTGCGAGTTACGATCATTCCATTGTAAGTGTTTACAGCTGGAAATCCTATTTCTGAACTGAAAGTCCGTTTCATAACAAGTTTTTATCCATGTTGGGAGCATAATAAAGTGACGCTACAGCTAGATAATATTTAGATTTATCTGTTATATTTCTAATACACTAGACGGATCAATAATATCCGCTATATGCAGGGAGATATGCACTGCTTAAGGTTATGTTATAAATTCTGTTTCTGCAGAAAACTGCAGTACATACCAACGGTTAGAAAGGTGTTATAAATATCAAACGACACTATAATGAAATGAGACTAGTACCGTTAGGAAGATAATTCAATTCTCTATGGTTCCAAGTATGGTTCCACATACCTGCGCACTTAAACAGTGAGAAGTATGCGTTCTAAAACGGATAAAGGCAGAGATTCTTGCTCTGGACTGCAGTCCAGAGCCATGAATCGCCACAGTTTTCGTTATCATAACTTATTAAAATTCGGAGATCAACTATGGAGTGTTATGGGTTTATCCGTTGGTTTAGATACGAGCCATGAAACGCTAAGATTCGATATATAAATGATTTATTATGAATTTAACGGTTTAGCATGTCCAGGAAAATTCAACTTTCACAAAGGTCATCGAAGGTTGTTAGTTATATGTATGCCTTAGAGGCCATTATTGTACATGATTGTATATTATAATGGATGCTTGGACATATATAGGGAGGAATTTCTTGCTCGACATGATAGTATGCTATCTGGTTACTCTTTATCTTAACATGTAGACTAGTAGACTGATACTGTCTTGCTCTCGCATGTTGGTAAAGCCCTTAGGATGTGTACTTGACTATCAGGATTATGATGGAGATCATACTAGTGGGGCCAGGGTAGTCCATAAGTATATCCTTTAATTGTTCCTGGTCGAGAGTGTATCGAGACGGGGCATCGATATTCCAAAGTAGACTAGCGTATACGCTTCTTGACCCATATGATGGGTGATGGATGATCCCATATCCATTGGTGTTTGACATCAAAGATGGTATACGGATGCTCAGTGGAGACTGGGTACACTGAACGGACTCGCCGAGAACTCCTAGATGATATTATACCTAACGTCAGATAGCAGTTCTCAGGTGACACTGGTACAGGTTAGTCTGTAGACCCGAGATCGTCATAGAGTCTTGTGTGATTCCCACTGTGCTTTGATTTCCACCTTACCACGTTCAAGAGAGCGTGCAAAATGGTGGTTTTTGGGTACAGTCCCAATTCATATGGAGGCAATGAGCGATAGGAGGGGATTCGTCTATCCCGGTATTGGGGGTTGATTTTGCGCTGTGCTCAATTGGCTATAACAGGAAGTCCCTGACCAGGGCTGATTCAGAGATTTGCTGGTAAGTGTTATCACTAATTTCTCGACCCGTTATGAGCCTCATATCGGCATGACTTATCAAGTTATTGGAGTCTGACATTTACCACCCCCAGACTCGATATGCGACATATCAGACGAAGAGACCGGACTGTACGGTGGTGGTACTGATTGGATTCACAGGAGTATGGACAAGCTTGCTTGTTGATCTTCTGATCGCTCAATACCAGGGTAGCCGTTACGTCCAGCTAGTACCGCTGACGGCTTGTGGGTGTTTGATATGATCATCACCTACTGCCGGCGTATTGACGAGTCTTTAGAGTCCTACACAGAGGTTTCATAGCTCATGCGAAACGAAGTAAGGCACATATGTGATATGTGCGGGACCGAGATTAATACGTGTATATGATACCATATTCTAATCTCGCGATATGTGATATCGGTCTGTTATATGTGATATAGCCGGGTTATTGAATCAAGTGTTGATTCGATAAGTTGATATACAAATGATATTAGTCGGTTGTATGCGATACAGCCGGGTTATTAAATCAAGTGTTGATTTAATAATTTAATGTATAATTATATATTTGATATATTAATATACATTAACTAATATTAGCTCACTTAAGAATTCTTTTCTCATTATACATTTAAATATATATGTGATATATATTAATGTGTATATTTATGTATCATGCTAGATGATACATTAGACTTGGGTGTATGAGACCCATACCAAAGTAAAGATAATGTGGGTTTTATTTATTAAGAGTAAATACAAAATTAGGTGGAAATTAGCATGGTTGAAGAAGCTTGGAGAAGCTTGTGGCAACCTTGACTTAGTCCACTAATTTTGTTTTACACTAGATATTTATTAACCTAACTATTATCTTTAGCCTTGGTTAAGTCTCTACATGAGTTGATATATGATATTTTATCACCCATGGTTCACATAAGAGATCACTTGAGTTTCTTCTTCATCTCCCTCCTTTGCTCTCTTGAGTTTTGAGTGAGGTGAAAAGAAAAAGAGAAAAATTATTCTAAAGTGAGCAAAATTCCTACTTTACCAATCTACACTAGATTAGCCATTTAGTATAGCTTGTTTGCTTCACTAATTATCAATTAGTGAAGAGGTAGCATGAGTTAGAGTCTCCTCGACGTAGATCATCTTCGGCCTCGAAGATCTTTGAGCAAGCTCGTTCATTTCGCGTAGTGGAGCCTACGAAGAGTTCGGGAGACCACTATTTGGAGTGAAGGTACTACTACACGGAGCTTTAGAAGTGAAGGACCGGTCTACAAAGGTTGTATTCCTTGTTCACTTAGAGTAAAGTTGTTTACTTGCTTAAGTTAAACCCTAATTCTCTAGTTAGATCCTTGGTTAGGGTTTCCTAGAACTCTAGATTTTTTTAAATTGCATGCTAGATGCCTTAGAAAACATAATGAGGGTGCTAAGGAACCCAGCAGTGGTATTAGAGCATTGCTAGAGCGTTAGGCGTTGTCTAGGCGAAGTTAAAGTGTTCGAACGAACATCGAAACCCTAAATTTCCATGCTCTTTGGAAATTTTTCCAAATGTTGGAATTTTTCATGTTAAAAATATTCAGAAAATCATGCAGGTTATTCTATGGATCCCCAAGAAAAACGACGGCTCAACTCGACCATACGACTGCGGAACCGCGGCCAATATGGGCTATTTGCGGCAGTTCCGCGGCGCCGTAGGTGAGGCAGGGAGCGTGCCTTTCTTTTGCTGATCCGTAAGTAATTTTGGCATGTTATGGGCATTTATAACAGTGCTCAAGTGTTGAGCTCTCTGGGAATTATGGGACTTTGATGAATCGATCGAAATGTTTAACATCGTCTGGATATCTGTGATTTAGGATACAATATTTGGAATCCACAATAATCGGTTTTGTGAAAACTAGTTAGCACTTTGTGAATCTAGCAAGTTAGTCTCTCTTGATCGGTTGCCACGGAATTTTGATTTTGATTAAAACTTCGTCGCAATCACGTGGTGTACGCGAACACTCGCCGGGTAACACTAATAGATAGCCCCGCCCCATCGCTCCGACCAAGTGACTGTAGGAGAATTCCGTTGCCAAAAGCATCCGTTAGGGTGCTCGCGGCCGCGGTGTTCCGCCTAAGTGCGCTCGGTCGATGGCATCGGGGGTGCGGCCGTCTACTAATGTTTGCGACGAGCGTTCGATCATTTGTTGGGAATCTTGTTGAATTTTCCGACTGATTATTGAAAAGGTGTTTTCAATTTGAGACTAAAATGCTGGGTTTATAATGTTAGGCATGAAATCCGGAGTATGAGATATTTTGGGTTTATGATGTCTAAGGCTGTTGCGGATTCTAATTGTTGTATGTTTCATTTCTTTTCTGCGACCGTAAGTGTAATATGTGGTGTATCGCTGTTTCGTTGCTATACGCCAACGACAATTGGGATACGCATATTTACTTATGTTGATGACATGTGATGTTATGTGTTGTTGTGATATGTTATATTGGATCGTCGTGTTTGAATAGCCGGGGGGTTTTGCGTGAGATGAGAGTTTTTCATTTTCATTCATGTAAAAATGTATGTGATATTCTTTTATTGGGGCACTTCCGGGTTGAGGACGATATCACCATTGATGTATATTATTTAATTTTCCGCATTAGGATAGACCCAAGGCGGGGAGCACAAGTAACTGGGTTCTAGAGTCCAGTGGGAGACCATCTCGAGGAGTCGAGACCGGGTCTCCTAACTCTAGAATTGGTAGAGTTGCTTGCCGCTCTCGTAGGGGTCTAGGATGTGGGATTGGCTATTCATCACGACCGTGGAATCCGTGTTTTTTATTGGTTTAATTTAAAACTCGGACTTCCTAGTATATCCAATATTTCATATATTGTTTCTGCTGCGATGTTCTATAATGAGATCATATTACTGTTTGAGATGAATACTTTATATTATATATATGATATATAATAGACGTTGCTTATGTTTTGCATCCGCGCTAGTCCTGCCCCCGCTCTGTCGTTAGTTATCTAACCTAACGGTGTATGACGGGACCCCGTGGAGAATGTGGATGGCATTATCGTACGTTGTATTTATCTGTGATGCTTAGAAAGCATAAATAATGGGACTTCATTAATGAGCTTAATGAAAAAAAAGAAACCTAATGATGTTGTGGAATCAAATTTTCAAAAGGTAGCTCTAGTTGTTGCTTTGCATAGCGGTATTTTGAATATCCTGCACCTCATTCGACGAAGAAAGAGCCGAGATCCCTTCACCGGGAATGACCTCTTTAGCAAAAACTAGAAGATGCTACAACCCACTCGGTTTGTTTTGAAAACTGTTCGATTTTAAAAAGCGGAGCTTAAACCACTCATTTTCAAATCACTCGATTCTACAATGATATCAAGTTCATTACGCAAAAGGTTTTCTTAAAAACCTGTCGTAGCCCTACGCCATTTCAGAGAAATACTATTTAGTATTCGTGCTACGTTTGTTGGCCTTCGTCAAGGCGTAGTGTGCGGTAGCTGATTAGTGCTTATCTGCTACATATGATGCAATTGGATTAGGGTAGTCATACGATTTTGTTGGCCTTCGTCAAGGGTCGTGCGGGTGGGTTTAATTCAATCATGAAATGTACGAGTTGAACTTGACTAGTAACTTATGGTTTGTTGGCCTTCGTCAAGATCATATGACGCTAGGGGCAAAATATTATTGGGAATTTCAAGTGTTGAAATTTGCAATGAGATTGCATACTTTCTATGAGATAGTTGGATCTCGATACCCACTGCGAGTAAGAGTTACTCCTGGGAGAGTTTTGCACTTTATAATTAGCCGATCAAGTAGATGTCTAGAAAGGTGTCAATGGGGTTATGCCTCTGGGAAAACGAGGTTTATTTTAATTAGGTCCGTGCGAAAGCACGGGGAACCTCCCTTAAACTACCGACACTGGCCTGGCTGAAAGATTGACGAACTTGTAGGGTGTAATTAATCCCGGCTAGTCTTACCTTTTAGGGTTTGAAGGAAGATATGATAAAAACAGTGGGAGCCATCCTGATTAAATAAAATAATAACCAATATAATCTTGCAAGAGCATACACTAAGTGTTTTCTTCTCTCTCTCCAGGTAGCGACCATGTCACGCCTTAATCAAGATAATAATATGGATGTATTGACCGAACCCATTTGTTATACTGAGCTGGGGAACGTTGGTCCCTCTCTACCTTATAATTGTTATAAGACCAAGCAGGAAATAGGGGAATACCAGGATTCCCATGCAGCCCAAACGAAGAAAGTGCATGTTGATGTATCTTCTTCGGGTGTGTTCATTACCGAGAACTGTTTCTCAGTATCCTCTATGTCCTGGGTATTAGATACCGGATCGGGATCCCATATATGTGATTTGTTACATGGGCTTAAGAAAGATAGAAAACTGGGAATGGGTGATAAGAATATAAGAGTTGGAAATGGTGCAATTGTTGCAGCTAAGGCAGTTGGCGATTATCACCTTGTATTACCAAGTGGCAATACATTGATTCTGAATGAATGCTATTACATACCGAACCTGATATGCAATATTATATCAGTTTTCTTTATTATGTAAAGAATGATATAATTTTGTATTACAGGATAATGTTATGAACATTTTCCTAAATCAAAAGTTGATCGGATCAGGCACGTTATCTAATGGCATATACGTTCTAAATCAAACCACAGTTCTTAACGTATAAAACACACACAAGAAGAAGAGTTCGGAAATGAACGAATCCTTCTTATAGCATTGTAGACTAGGTCATATCAATGCGACACGGCTAGCTAAGTTACATAAGGATGGATATTTGAATCCGTTCGAATTTTCATCATATGAAACTTGCCAATCATGTCTCAAAGGTAAAATGACCAAAACTCCGTTTACTGGACACAGAGAAAGAGCTACTGAACTCTTAGGACTGATACATAGTGATGTATGTAGTCCCATGTCTACACATGCCAGAAATGGTTGCTCGTACTTCATTACATTCACTGATGATCTCTCAAGATACGGACATATGTTCCTGTTGAAACACAGGTCTGAAGCTTTTGAGAAATTCAAAGAATATAAGTGGGAAGTCGAGAACTAAATGGGTAAAAGTATTAAAAAATTTTGATCTGATCGAGGAGGAGAATACTTGAGCACGGAGTTCCTGAACTATTTAAAAGAGAATGGGATTCTCTCTCAGCTTACTCCTCCGTATACACCACAGCACAACGATGTATCGCGGCAGAGAAATCGCACCCTATTAGATATGGTGCGCTCTATGATGAGTACTGCTGAGTTGACTATTTCCTTTTGAGGTTATGCTCTTAAGGAAGCTGCATACCTATTGAATAGGGTTCCGACCAAATCAGTGCCTACCACTCCATATGAGATATGGAATGAGAAGAGACCATCTCTTAAACGAGGTAACATTTAGGGTTGTCCGGCCTATGTCTAAAAGCAAAATCCGGACAAGCTCGAGGCAAGATCAGTTCTGTGTAAGTTTGTTGGATATCCCAAGCATTCGCGAGGGTATATCTTCTACCACACCGAGGAACAAAAGGTGTTTTGTTTCTCGGCATGCCACTTTTTTTTTAAAAAGGAATTTTTTATGAAAGAAATTAGTGGTCATGAGGTAGAACTAGAAGAAGTTCCAACTATACAAACTACAGCTGATGATTTGGTAAAACCGGAGGATTCGATAGTTCCCGACAAACCTCAACCTCTCCGCAGATCTAGTAGGGTTCCTCATCCACCTGAGAGATACTACGGTTTTCTCAATGACAATGGGAGCGAGGATTGCATCATGGAAGATGATGACCCACTAGTTTCGAGCAGGCCATCATGAGTGTGGACTTTGTGAAATGGCTTGATGCTATGCAATCTGAGATGGAATCCATGTACACCAACAACGTATGGCCTTTGGTAGTTGCACCTGAAGGGGTAAAACCCATCGGGAGTAAGTGGATCTTGAGAAGATTCTTGGTGTAGATGGAAAAGTTGAGACTTTCAAAGCTAAACTTGTTGCAAAAGATTCTCATCAACGACCAGATATGGATTATGATGAAACCTTTTCTCCAGTGGCTATGCTTAAGTCCATCCGGATCCTACTTGCCATTTCTGCATACCATGACTACGAAATCTGGCAGTTGGATATCAAGACCACTTTTCTAAATGGTGATTTAGAAGAGAGCGTCTACATGACACAGCCAGAGGGCTTCATAGACAGTGGGAGCAGTGGAAAGGTGTGCAAGTTGCTTAAATCAATTTACAGGTTAAACCAGGTATCGCGGAGTTGGAACATCTGTTTTGATGTGGTAGTCAAAGAGTTTGACTTCATCAAAAAGGTAGATGAACCTTGTATATACAAGAAGGTTATAGAGAGTAAAACTGTCTTCCTCGTATTGTACGTGGATGACATACTCTTGATAGGAAAGGAGTTTCCTATGCTACACTTGGTCAAGCTCCTCTTATCACAATGATTCTCCATGAAGGATCTGGGTGATACCTCCTACATCCTAGGGATTAAGATCTATAAAAATAGATCTAAGCGGATGTTGGGATTGTCCCAATTCAGATACAAAGACACCATACTAAAGGGGTTTAGTATGGAAGATTCCAAGCGTGGGAATTTACCCACGATCTCAGGAATCACTCTCTCCAAAAATATGTCTCCCAAGACTGATTTGGAGAGGGCTCGCATGCAAGAGATACCCTATGCTTCGACAGTCGGGTCTATCATGTATACGATGCAGTGTACCCGACCGGATGTAGCGTACTCACTAGGTGTAGTGAGCAGGTATCAATCGGATCCTGGAGAGAATCACTGGACAGCTGTGAAGAACATTCTTAAATACTTGAGAAGCACTAAAGAAATGTTTTTGGTGTTTGGTAACGATGAACTCCTTGTCGAGTCTTTTACCAATTCGAGCTTATAGAGTGATAAGGTCGACTATAAGATAGTCACGGGTCTTGTCTTTACCCTCAGTTGAGGGACGGTATGTTGGAAGAGTTCCAAACTAGATACTGTGGCAAAACTCAATGATGAAAGGCTGAATACATCGCTACCAACGATGCTACCAAAGAGGCTATCTAGGTATAAATGTTCATGAGATGAACTTGGTTCCTACCATCGTAGTGACAATGGAGCTGTGGCTTTGGCCTAGGAACCCCGGTCCCATCAGTGATCCAGACATATTCTCAGGCAGTATCACCTGATCAAGGAAATGGTTGATCTCCGGGAGATCGAGGTCAGGAGAGTTGACTCAGAGGTTAACACAGCGGATCCACTCACTAAGGCCCTTTTCCCAGATACAATTTGAGAGATTTTGGGATGTTGGGTATGAGATACTACAACAAATGGCCTTAGTGCAGGTGGGAGATTATTAGTTATATTTATGCCCTAGAGGCTATTATTGTACATGATTGTATATTATAATGGATACTTGGACATATATAGGGAGGACTTTCTTGCTCGACATGATAATATGCTATCTGTTTACTCTTTATCTTAACATGTAGACTAGTATACTGATACTGTCTTGCTCTCACATGTTGGTAAAGCCCTTAGGATGTGTACTTGACTACCAGGATTATGATGGAGATCATACTAGTGGGACCAGGGTAGTCCATAAGTACGTCCTTTAATTGTTCCTGGTCGAGGGTGTATCGAGACGGGGCATCGATATTCCAGAGTAGACTAGCGTATACGCTTCTTGACCCATATGATGGGTGATGGATGATCCCATATCTATTGGTGTTTGACATCAAAGATGGTATACGGGTGCTCAGTGGAGACTGGGTATACTGAACGGACTCGCCGAGAACTCCTAGATAGTATTATACCTAACGTCAGATAGCAGTTCTCAGGTGACACTAGTACAGATTAAACTGTAGACCCGAGATTGTCATAGAGTCTTGTGTGATTCCCACTGTGCTTTGATTTCCACCTTACCACATTCAAGAGAGCGTGCAAAACGGTGGTTTTTGGATACAGTCCTGAGTCACATGGAGACAATGAGCGATAGGAGAGGATTTGTCTCTCCCGGTATTGGGGGTTGATGTTGCGCTGTGCTCGATTGGCTATAACAGGAAGTCCCTGACCAGGGATGATTCAGAGATTTACTGGTAAGTGTTATCAGTAGTTTCTCGACCCGTTATGAGCCTCATATCGGCATGACTTATCAAGTTATTAGGGTCAGACGTTTACCACCCCCAGACTCGATATGCGACATATCAGACGAAGAGACCGGACTGTACGGTGGTGGTACTGATTGGATTCACAGGAGTATGGACAAGCTTGCTTGTTGATCTTCTGATCGCTCAATACCAGGGTAGCCGTTACGTCCAGCTAGTACCGCTGACGGCTTGTGGGTGTTTGATATGATCATCACCTACTGCCGGCGTATTAACGAGTCTTTAGAGTCCTACACAGAGGTTTCCTAGCTCATGAGAAACGAAGTAAGGCACATATGTGATATGTGTGGGACCGAGATTAATGCGCGTATATGATACCGTATTCTAATCTCGCGATATGTGATATCGGTCAGTTATATGTGATATAACCGGGTTATTGAATCAAGTGTTGATTCAATAAGTTGATATACAAATGATATTAGTCGGTTGTATGCGATACAACCGGGTTATTAAATCAAGTGTTGATTTAATAATTTAATGTATAATTATATATTTGATATATTGATTTACATTAACTAATATTAGCTCACTTAAGAATTCTTTTCTCATTATACATTTAAATATATATGTGATATATATTAATGTGTATATTTATGTGTCATGCTAGATGATATATTGGACTTGGGAGTATGAGACTCATACCAAAGTAAAGATAATATGGGTTTTATTTATTAAGAGTAAATACAAAATTAGGTGGAAATTAGCATGGTTGAAGAAGCTTAGAGAAGCTTGTGGCAATCTTGACTTAGTCCACTAATTTTGTTTTACACTAGATATTTATTAACCTAACCATTATCTTTAGCCTTGGTTAAGTCTCTACATGAGTTGATATATGATATTTTCTCACCCATGGTTCATATAAAAGATCACTTGAGTTTCTTCTTCATCTCCTTCCTTTGCTCTCTTGAGTTTTGAGTGAGGTGATAAGAAAAAAAGAGAAAAATTATTCTAAAGTGAGCAAAATTCCTACTTCACCAATCTACACTAGACTAGCCATTTAGTATAGGTCGTTTGCTTCACTAATTCTAAATTAGTGAAGAGATAGCATGAGTTAGAGTCTCCTCGGCGTAGATCATCTTCGGCCTCAAAGATATTTGAGCAAGCTCATTCATTTCGCCTAGTGGAGCTTACAAAGAGTTCGGGAGACCACTATTTGGAGCGAAGAGACTACTACACGGAACTTTAGAAGTGAAGAACCGGTCTACAAAGGTTGTATTCCTTGTTCACTTAGAGTAAAGTTGTTCACTTGCTTAAGTTAAACTCTAATTCTCTAGTTAGATCTTTGGTTAGGATTTCTTAGCACTCTAGATTTTTTTAAATTGCATGCTAGATGCCTTAGAAAACATAATGAGGGTGCTAAGGAACCCAGCAAGGATAACGTTTTTTGGGTGAAACGGCGTTGTTTCTCTATCAAATTTCTATAGGGTATTCATTAATAGTAATAGGGTCTAATGATCATGAGTTCTGCCATATTCGCTTAAGTTATCGCATAGGATTCTATATCGAATACCTAAACTATACAAATGATTATCGATCGAAATATAGATTCCTTTTACTTGATCAACATGAATTGATTCATGATTTTCTATATGATATTACTACAGCGTATTCGACCCAAGTCGGGTCTTAGGCACTAAAATTTACGATGATGGTACTTATTCAATATTAGCTTCGCAAACGATATATATATGAAATATCAATATTTATACATATATATCAATATATATTATATCTAGGGATTAATATAGCATGATGAACTGGTGAAGGGGTTCATTTGCCTGAAGTCGAATTGACGATCACGACAGCGACAGCGGCACGGGTATGGCCACAGCGAGGCTTGGCTACGATACAGCATGACACGGGAGTGGCACGGCACGACACAGTGTGTAGAGTGATGCGGTGATAGGCACAGCGGTAGCACGGGGCTGGTGTGAAGTGGGCACGCAGGTGGGCGCGGTCGTGGTACACTGTGAGCACGAGGTGGGCACAGTCGTGGTGCGGAGTAGGCACGGTCGTAGTGCGCTGTGAGCACGAGGCGGACACGGTCGTGGTGTAATGTGGGCACGAGAGCGGCTCGATGTGGGCACGATAGCGGCAATAGACGGTGGCTGCGGCTGTTGCCGCTGTTGTCATCAACGTCGACGATGGCAACGGGGGTTGCTTGGCTTGTGGTGGCATCGTGGGTCGCTGGAGGGTGGCTCGAGGTGGTGGAAACAGGCACTGCAGCTCCTACAGTGAGGACATGGGGGTGAAGAGGAGGGCTCATCGTCGAAGGTTAGGTGGTCAGAGTCAGCTTGGGCTGCAGTCGAGGGAAGCTCAAGTCGGTTAGCCGTCGCGGAAGCGGTAGAGCTCGGGGCTTGAGTTTGTGAAGAGGAGGAGGTAGAGTCGCTCGTGGTGTAGGCGTAGGCTGCCGGCGAGGAGCGGGCACAGTGTTATTGACAAGGTTGCTGGCAGTTCAGAGGGGTTGACGGCGATGGGTCAATGGTGAGGTGGTGAACGGTGGTGTGAGGCAGTGATGGAGTTTGGGTGTTTGAGGTGGAAGTGGGGTGACCTCGAGGACAGTGGCGGAGGTTGTGTTGGTGGAAGAGAGGGATAGGTTCGTCGGAGGAGGTGATGGTGGTTGATCGGTGATGAGCTAGGAGGTCGTCGACATGGTGAGAGATTGTGGTCGGGTGTGTAGAGTTTTGGAAGAAGATGTAGGATCTCAGGGGTAGAGGAAGATGGCGAGGGTAGTGCTGGATGATGGGGTCTCGGGTTGAGGGTGAGAAAGAGATGGGGGTTCGGATGATCGGGGAAGAAGAGGGGGCGCCGACGGTTGAGGGGGGGTCTGCAGCGCACGCGAGAGTGAGAAAGAGAGAGAGATGAGTGACAGGAGGAGAGAGTGTGTGTTTAAAGAGAGAGATAGAATAGAGGATTAAATGAGAATAAAAGGGATTAATGAGGGTTAAAAGGGAATTGATTAGGGATTATCGGTTTGGATTCTGAGTGAATACAAAAATGTAGAGGGGAAAAGATATTTAAAAGAATTAAAGAAAATCATGGGGGAATTTAAATGGAGTTGAGGAGAAATTAAATGGTGATTAATAGGATTTATTAGGATAATTCAAAATGTAGTTTAATGGGATAATGAATAGGAGATTTTGGTTGGGAATTTGAAAAGAGGAGAAAATAACTATTGAAGAGAAGGAGAAGTGGGGGGAGTTCGACCTGGGCTAGAGTAGTGGGCCAGGCCAAGAGGAAGAGTGGAATTGGGTTTGGGTTAGGATTTAAATAGGTTAGGGGGAAAATTATTAGAGTAAGAAAATAGAAAAATAAGAATTGGTTATAATAAATAGTTAGGCTAAGTGAATTAATAAGTTTTTAAAATGCAATATAATAACAATTGATGAAAAATCAATACCAAATCAACCTTATTAATAACAATTAATAAAAATGATACCACTTTAGCCAATTTGAGGAAATATATAAATGTATGTAAAATAAAAAGAAATAAATTAGAATAAATAAAGTTTATTTAAATTTGTATTTGACTGTATAATAGGTACTGGGTATTACATCATCACATAAACTAAACGACGGTTGTTAGATTCGAACGATACCGTATGATATTTAACAATCTTCGTGTAATTTTATGTCACGACAAGTATCAAACATATGTTAACCGGTAGACGGGGACTAAGACACGTTTTGATTTTCACATATGATTATCGATGAGAATATGAAAATTTCATATTATCATCAAGTATCATGCACTTAAGATTTAATTTGAATTAGTTTTACGTTTACGTTTCAATTTCAAGATTTTGAAGTTTTTTGTTTAGGGTTTACTTTTTTAAAATTAAGAGTTTTCTTAATCAAGTTTTAGGGTTGGGGTTAGGGTGGGATTTGATAAGAGTTCAATGTAGAGGAGAATGATGATGAATTAAGATTTGGCCTAGTTTGATTTGTGAGATCATTGTCATTATCACACACACCCACACACCCATCCACACCCTCATATTTATTACATTACTATAAAATACTATAAAAATTTTCAGTAAACTACCTTTATCTATTATTGTTTTTCACTAAACTATCTTAAAATTTTTCCTAATTAACCTATTTCTTCAATTTTACTAAATTACACTAAAATACTCTTAACTATTGTTGGTTTTTCATTAAACTAGCTTAAATTAACTAAATTACTAAAAATTTCTCTAAAATACCCTTAACTACTGTTGTTTTTCACTAAGCTATCTTAAAAATTTAACTAAATGATTCATTTTCTTAAATTAACTAAATTACTATAAATTTCACTAAAATACCCTTAACTATTATTGTTTTTTACTAAATTATCATTAAAATTTTTAATAAAAAACCCTATTTACTTAATTTTACTTATTTACACTAAAATACTCTTAACTATTGTTACTTTTCACTAAACCACCTACAAAATTTGCTAAATTAGCCGAACCCTAACTCTAACACTTAACCCTAACCCGGCCTTAACCCCCAACCGAAACCCTAACCCCCCTACAACAACAACAATAGCAGCAGCTGCAGCAGCATCATCATCAATAACAACAGCAGCAACAATTAATTTTTGGAATCGAGCAAAAAAATTAAAATTTAACCGGTTTACACTTATCACTTGACGACCGGCGGCGAGCGGAGATGAGAAAACTTCGAGCGGCGACGAGCTTCGACGAGCACAATTGGGGGCTAAGGCTTCGATCGCGGCTTAGGATTTTGATCGACGATGCTAAGCTAGACCGCAGAGGAGAGGCGGCGAGGGCTTCGAAGAGGGATGGCCACGGAGGTGACGAGAGGCGGCGCAGGCGACGGAGGAGGCAGCGGCGACCGAGGAAGGATTTTGGCGTTCGATGAAAATTTGGGGAGATAAAGACGAGGCTCGATGAAAATTGGGGGGGTTTGGGTTTTTATCTCCTGTGGGTTGTGGGGCCCGCCATATTTTTTTGATTAGTAGCGGTCATAACCATTACCAAATCTATGAAAACTGTTATCATTGATTGATAACAGTTTGAACCGCTACCATTGATTGATAACGATTTGAGCCGCTACCAATTTTTCATTACTGTTGGGCACATTTATAGTATTGTTTATTTATATTTTTAATTTGCTTTAGCAATACTTTCATTTAGACTACTAAACTAAAGCATGAAATAAAGAGGAGAAGAAAAACCGCTCATAATTTGCCACCAAAACTCATGATACAAGACTCTTATCTAAAATAAAAGGGCTTAATTCCAAAAATCTATCAAATTATTTGCCTCAATTACGGGAAAAGAACCAAATTCTCTCAAAATTATGAAAAACTTCTATACTTTGAAAGTTTTGTGGTTGTTTCTTGCACTTATTGCTGATGTGATACCTTATTTATGATAGGTTTTCGTAGTTTTTAAAAACTTTGTGGTAGTTTCTTATAGTTTTGAAAAGTTATGTGGTAGTTTCTTGCGTATAAACAAGAATTTGCTAGTTTCTCGTAATTAGACCAAAATACTTGATGGTTTTATGAAATTAAGCCAAACAAAAATAGATACAATGGATGCCTACAGCAGAATCCCACCATCTACGAACCATCCATGCATATAAGTACGATGCATGTACTCATCATAAATTTTAGGTTCATGAATCATGATACCAAAAATGATTTAGAAATATAAAGCATTTATAGATTTTACAATTTGATAATGTTAGGTGAGGTGAATTCTTATCATGCAATGTATTTTGACAATTTAGTGCAAAGCATTTGATACCCATAATAGGCTATATAAAGGGGATGAGTAAGCAATGCAATAATACACATCAAAATTTTATTGCTATTAATTATTATTTGGCTAGTTTTGCATGCCATGGATGAACCATTGCGACTCCATGTAGAAGCAGAAATTGAGAGATGCAAGAAATTAAGGCTTAGAGTCCAATCCAATATTACCATATTTTCCCGGAAAAGGTAACATATTTTCGCATTTCGATTTTTCTTAATATTCATATTTTGAATCTTTTGTTCTACTCTTTTTGAATATGGTTTTTGGTTGAATCCATAACTCTACCCTATGTAAATTTGACAAAATCATTGTTTTTCTTTTTCTTCCTTTTATGTATTAAGATGAGGTTCTCAGGAAAACGATACAAAAGTTTTTGTTTAGCATACAAATCTCACATTTCAGTAGATTTATTTGTTAAAGGATTATGGAAAATTTCTAAAAATTGCAAGCATATAACTATTTGGGGCTCAAAATGGTTGAGAAAACCATTGGGCAAAAAATTGCAGAAACTTAGGATTGTTTTAAGCTTTTGTTAGAGTATTTCCATATCCAAAGCACATATTGCATTTGGTTTATGAATTTTTTTTTAATGGAAACGGTCCGTAAGCCTCATCCAAGCACACATCACACTCACGCACACAACACACAGAGACAAACAACACACGTCTAAGGGACCCATAAATTTATCCCGAAAATGTTAATTTGTGGCCATTTCCATCCCTAAAGTTCGAACCCGCGCTCTCTTAGGAGGAGAAGTGCCATACATACGGAGCTATTGCTCATTGGTCATTTGGTTCACGAATAAACAACTAGAAATGTAACCTAATGAAATACAACATTTTCTACTTAGTTTAAGCAATAAACAAACATCTAAAATGTTAAAAATTAAGGATAACTTGCTCTTGCAGTTTCTCCTTCAATTTATATATTTGGATAAAGGAATCTAACCAAGTCAAAACCCAAACATTTCAGGGGATAAATTATGAAGATCTTCTGCTTGGAGATCTACAGGATCTTCATTACAGCGCCTGGCCACACTTCCAACCATGTAGATCAAGACGGTATGCATCATTAACCAAAAAATTAAAATAAAATGTTTTATAGCAGTTTGAAAAACGATCATTAGATTTTGCGCTAACATGTTTTACTTGATATTACAGACATCCCGATAAAAGATGAAACCATGATTAATCATTCAACTGGTTTCCACATGCGCAAAGACAACGTCAGGAGTGGCAAAATTATAGCAATCGAGCTAAATCCTAGACAGACATAAATGGAGACAATCTAAAAGGACATGTAGCTAGATGGAAAAAAAATGATTCATACCGCTGATCCAAAAAAATTTTGGAATACAACTTGTTGACTATTGTTGATATTTGTAATTCCACTTATTGCTAGTTTCATGTTATGAAAATCATCAATAAATAATACCATACATGATGTTTTTCATAAATTTTTCTGTGTATAATAATCAAACAATCAACAAACAGAAATTACATATTAAATTAGCAAAAGATGCAGAATTTTCATTTGATTTCTTAAAGTTTCTCATGATGAATTTACGGAATAAATGATTGGAATGATCAAATCGATCCATCGCCTGCAAGATCCCCATAGCACATTATGTGATCCTAAACTAATTTAGACTGCCAAAACTAAATGAAATGAATGGAGAGGAAGCAGGAAAATAAGAGGAAATGACGACATATTATGCATAAAAAACAATGTACCGTGATGAATATTTTCAAAGCTCAACAGCAATGTTGTTTAGTAGCCTTCAACATGAGATCAGAATCCAGTTTAATTTAGAGAATGGCAAATTCAACTTAATTTCCCATCACTGATATAATAATTTGGAACTGCGAAACAAATGGACAATCAAAAAAAAATTTGGAAGAGGACAATCCAAATTTTGAAACATTGAATTGATCTTTGAGTTAGCGGCAAAGCGAATGAGAGATGACTCCAAAAGAGAGCATCCTGTTTCCACGCACTTATGTACTCCATACAAATGTCGAATACAGAAAATACCCTGAAAATTCCTTCATAAAATTACAGGACAGCCTCTACTAACAAATTTGGTTCGGCCGCGAGAACTATGATGAGTACGCAATAACTCCTGAAATATAAAATCATCCAGTCAACTTCTTTAAGAATTTCGATTTTCGATACTTTTTTGGTAAAATGGTTCGATCAAAAATGAATCCTGAAATTAAATTAAGATTATATGCTAATGTCTCTCTAGGATGGACGATTGCTTGTAAATTCAACAATCTTTATCAGTTATATGCACACACAAGAACAAAATATATATGACCAAAACCAGGAAAAGAAAAAAAAAAAAGAAAAGTTGAGTAAAGCAAAAAGCTCGAAAGCGTCCCTCAAATTTATAAGGACCTGAATAATCCATGAATAGGATAGACCGCAATCGAAACAACTCGACAGATAATTATCATGATAGAGACATGGTATATATGAAGATATTTAGTAAGGTACAACCAACTTTTTGGAAGAAGATCATTGTAAATTGAGAGCAGGGGAGACCCCATCACTGGCCTTTCCTTTCTTTCTTTCTTTCTTTAATTGATTAATTGAATAATTAATTACATCAAATCAAATTAAATTTCAATTGGGAGAGAGATTGGCCTTTTATCTGTTTCCTGTGCACTTAGATTCTCATGTTTTGAGCTGGAAGGCGTAAGCTCTAGTTCCTTTTCCCCCTATATTTTGATGTCTTGCCACTTGTGGATTTCAAGAAGCAACTCAATTTGTCCTTTTCTTAAATATTTTACAGTATTCATGTCTTGAGGGGTTTTTTTTTTTGCTTGGCCATCCAATTCTTTTATATCTCTAAAAACACCACCAACCACTTTATATCTCTAAAAACACCACCAATTTCTTTAAACGATATCTAAAAAGGGCACTTCTGTTAGGTTGCAGTTATAGAGATGAGTTAAAGAGTGAGTTAATGTAACCGAGGGGGTTAGGTAAGGGAAATGATAACCCATTTACCCCTCATCTCTCTAGTTCTCTGATAATGCTCACGAATGGGAATTCCTCAGATATTGACACATAGCAGATGACGTGTCGTCCATGTAAGCCCATTAAATTCGTGGGAGCTATGGAGTTGGACTAAGTACGATGCCTTGGGGGCATTCCTCGGCGTATCACCTCCGATGTCACACTCGACCTTTTAGAGACTTCCCCGGAGTACGGCTAACCCCCAGCCAATAGTTCGTTTCCGAGCTATCATATAGCTGAGATTCCTCGGCATCTCTGTTTGGCCGAGAATACGGAGCACGAGCGGTCCCGTAACGACTCCGTATATCTCACCGCGAGAGATCTCCGCCGCTCCACGTCCTGCATCCCCGCTAGCATATCTCGCCATTAATGAGCGTATCTCGCCATCAACGCAAGCGTGACGCAAGAGCGAAACGGACGGCGAGAATCTCGCATTGGCTCGCTCCAATACAACACCTATATAAACCCCTCCTCCAAACGATTTAAGGAACTCGAACTCATTCCAATACGCCGCTGCTATGTCCTAATATTCCTCGGTACTTGATCGTCGGAGGGTCCTACGGCGGTTTCCCATCCCGGAACTTACTTTACAAGTAGCTCGGCGTCAACAACAACCAACAACCCATTGAGATCCACACGCTCAACCCTCACCATCAATCATAACCGTTCAGCTCCGCTAACTGCAAGATCGACGGAGGACAACATCTGAGAGAGATTCCGACTCCATCACTTGGCGCCGTATGTGGGAAATACTCATTTCATTTTTCACCACAAAAAGTTGACCTCCCACCTTCGATTCAATAGACAGTGATCATCGCAACGAGAATCCTAGCACAAGCCATCCTGTCCACCATAACGGAGGCAGAGGCGGTTCCACTCCTCCAAACATCGTCGAAGCCTTATCGGCGCGGATCAACCGACTGACAACGACGGTGGACGCACTCACTCGTGTCTAAACTGTGAGCCACGCCCGGCAAACCGCCGCCCTGCTCCCCAGAGCGTCGGCGTGCGCGAGGCGGCAGAAGGACGTGTCCAGGTCCTCGGCCTTGCTCGTACCAACCATGACATCACGAAACCCCGGCGTGCCGATTACGGCAGTCGTGACCCCCATACGAGAAATGATTCCATGATTCGTTGGGCGCCGGATAGTCCAACACCGAGGTCTTGGGACCAATCAAATGGTCGCTTCGACACTCGCCGCGCTCTCTCACCCTCCGAGACGACGTCTGTCAGGTCGCCTGATTCCAGGGAGGACCGACGTCACCATGCTCATCGAGGTCGCGCACAGGACGCACGACGGAACGAGCCACGAAAGGTTCACCCCGAGGATCTGAGGAACGTGATAGAGCGAAGCCGAAACCGCTCCACCGCGCAAGCCCGAAGCAGAGACAGCAAGCACTCCGATTTTAGAGAATCCTCGAGGTATCAACAGCGAGGTCCTCGAGAAGAAGATTGAGGACATGCGGCTTGCCACCCGTTCGACCGAAGGATCGGCAAAATACTCCGCGGATTCTCTCATGGGGCCCTTCACGGAGCAGTTACTAAGTGAGCGGGTCTCATCTCAGAACAAACCGCCCAAGGTGGCCCTCTTCGACGGGAAGTCCGACTCAAAGCACAACTTGTACGTGTTTACGGAGGGCATGAGGTTCCAAGATAACTCGGACGCAGCTCAGTGCCGAGCCTTCCCCACCACCCTCATCCGGGCCAGGCGAGACTGGTTCCGCAGCCTGACTCCACGTTCAATCTCAACCTTCGACGAGCTAGCTACTCATTTCCTCGGTTATTTCGTCGGCAACTGACGACAAAAGATGACGGTCGACTACCTACTCACCATCAAGAGCGATGACAGGGAATCTTTCAAGGGTTACTGTAAGTGCACGGTGGCGCCCCGGCCGTCAATCCGACGCCGGAATGCGGAAGCGGTGATAAACTTTAATTTTGCGGACTTTGCAAACCGGCACCACCGCGCACTAAACTCCGGATCGTAACCATTAACAAGTCTAAGCTACTAACAAGAAAGGGAAGAGATGTACCGACTGATCCGAGTCCTCCGGTCTTCATCTCCACTCCGATCTCCTCGCGGGATCTCCGTCCGTCTCCTCCTCGTCGGAAAGGGCACCACATCGCCTGTAGCTTTTACGGGCTCCCACCTCAATACCGAGGCAACTCGGGCGCGAAGCTGGCGAATCGACGCGTCCAAGATTTGCTGTAGGAAGTAGTGTAGAATACGCTTTGTCTCACTTTGGGGTTGGTTGCCTTGATGGAGGAATCAAGATGATATGAACTTGGGGATTTTTGTGGCAATGAAAATGATATGAATGATTAATTTTCCCACACCAAAATGATAACTCTCATTTTTCTCTCCTCATCAAAATAGTGGCCGGCCATTTTCTTGGTGGAAAATGGTGGAGGGAATAACAATATGAAGTAAGAAGGGAGGTGAGTGTAGGAGTGAAGCAAAGGTGACCATATACAAACATGAACCATGCTTATACCTTTTTCAAACCATACCCATTCATGTCATAATTAAAGCAAGCATGGTGCAAAGAAAAGAAAGTCATCATAATCAATATATATGCAATAAACCCCTCCACAAAGTGTTATTTGCGAACTTGCAAATAACCCCCTCCATCGGAAAAGTCCGGCCGGGAAAGAACAAAGGAAAACCGGCCGGAACGGAATGCAAACTGGCAACTCCAGAAAACTGGTCCCGTAATAAATTACAGGAAAACCCCGACACTGTGCATACACACCCGCATCTGTATTCCGTCCGGATACAAATGCAAAGAGACAAAATCTACACTGTACTAAACTAGGACCGGCTTAAACCAAAGCCGGCTAGTAATATCCGTTCGATCCTGATCCGTGCAATACCGCACGTATCTGATCGAACCCTGCCATATTCCTATACGGCTACTAGTACAAACCGTCCGATCCTGATCCGTGCAATACCGCACGTATCTGATCGGACCCTGCCATATCTCCATACGGCCTCTACAGCGTTTCGCCCGAAACTTGAGTAACTGTAAGTGTGGTGGACTCTAAAGACTCGTCAATACTATGGCTGTGGATTTAACCACTAGCACGTCAGAGGTATAAGCCAATACGTGACGGGCCACCAGCTATTGACTAAAAGGGACGTCGATGAGCGAACTCATCCTGACACCCTACTGAGCCTGTCAGTGACAATATCCGTGCAGTCCGGTCCGTTCGTCTATGAGCATCGCATGGCGGGCCTAGGGGGTTGGTAAAAGTCAGACCCCCAAAAGCGGTACAAGTCGTGTCGGAGTGTAGCCCAGAACACCCTGAGATACTACCGGAATAGCTACCAGTAAATCTCCTGCCTTGGCCAAGGACTTCGTGTAATGGCTCTCCTAGACACAGCGCGACCTCACCCCCAATACCGGGAGAGACGAACCCCTGAAGATACGCTCACTGCCTCCATGTGGCTCGGGACTGTACCCAACTAAAACCTGTTTGCACGACTCCTTTGAGCCGTGGTAGGGTAGTAATCAAAGTACAGTGGGAACTCACACGAGACAAATGACGATCCCCGGGTCGATGAACTAACCTGCACACATGTCACCAGGGAACTGCCATCTGACGTCTGGTATATGACCAACTAGCATGTTCCCGGCGAGTCCTGTCCGGTGTACTCATAACCCAATGAGCACCTGTATACATCTTAGGTGAACCAACTGACACCAGTGGCTTGTGAGACCGGCCACCGCCCCTCGTCGGGGTCTCGACTGTATACACTAGTCTACTAATGGAGTATCGATGCCCGGTCTCGAAACTCCCACGACTAGGGACCTTTTAAGGATAAGCTTGTAGACCCCAGCTCCCACTTATATGATCGCCCTCATACTGCTGGTGGTCAAGCAAGAATCCTAGGGGCTCTATCAACGTGTAATAGCGACGTGTCATGTCACCTAAAGCAGTACACGATGATAAAGGTAAACCTGATAGCATACTATCATCTCGAGTAAGACTATTTTACCGGGATAGGTCCTCCCTCAATCATTGCAATCACGTGCCTGTGATCCAATAATTGACTCTGAGGGCACTATCTCCAACAATCTCCCACTTGCACTCAAGGCTAATTATTGCGATGTCGCATACTCACAGCCCGTGTGATACCGAACACCCAACTCCTCTACTAGTCAGTCGCACAAAACCTGTTTGCGAAACTATTGCGTTCGAGGAATAGCCTTAGTGAGTGGATCCGCTCTGAAGTTTCTTTCTATGTCTCTCTCAAAATCTCAAGTTCGCGGAGAATGCCATCTCCCGAAATGAGCAATACCTGTCTTAGAATGTCTGGATATCTGATGGGACCTAGCTCATAAATGAACTCCAAATCCAAACTTCTTAGACTGTATCGTCAACTGAACTTAATCAGTATCCTGCGCCATGCCTCCCTCAGTATTGCCTTGGATCACCTGTCCAAAATACTGTCCCTCGTCAGAAGGAAAACTATAACTCTGACAACCTGCTTGTCGTCCAGGTCACCTTGGAAGCCTGGAATGATAACTGTTTCCCGAATAGGGCTTTCGTTATCATATCCCTAGAACAGCCACTTATGTTCTAAAACTGCTTCCGACTGTTCCTCCAGGATTGGATCAATATCAACTTATTGCATCTAGTGCAAGAACAACATCTGGTGTGGTACTTGACATCTCATGATTGACTCAATTGCCTAAGCAAGTGATCTGCCAATCATGCACATCCCTCTCTACTTTAGTCTATAAGACACCTTTAGAGAGGGCGACTCCATTACCTGCAGGTACACTACCGTGCCAGGAGTCGTCCATTCTAAATACTCTTAGAATGCTGTCAAGGTACCCTGATTGGGAAACCACCCAAATCTAGATCCAAAACCATAGATCTAGTAACCAGTATGTCTGATATTGTGTCCAAGTTCCTTGTGGAGAAACCACTGTGTGACGACCAAAGAATAACCGATTGTAGTATAGGAGTTTCTTTTCCTACTTTGTGTATGTCATCCAAAACCCGGATATCACACCCTACTATCTTCTCAACAGATCCATCCCCTATTCTGATGACGTCAAACCCATGACTGTCACATCAGAATTAGATGATCTATCTCCGCTATATCTGCTTTAGTCTATAAACAGACATAAGCCTGATGTCCACCAATGCTTCCGCTGCTCCCACTGACTACGACAACCCTCTGGCAGAGTCATATAGACGTGCACTTCTAAAGCTAGTTTAGAACGACGCTATACTCATCCTCCTGCCGGGTCTCGCAGCCTGGAACAACAACAATGGCAAGTGTGGGTAAACAAGAACTTCCCTGTCACCGTCCTTGAGGCTACCGGAGTACCTCTCGGGTGCCTGAAGTTACCCACCTTTTCTGCGGAGTGGCCAATGGAATGTCAAATCAGATTGAGTCTTTAGGTTCCTTATCAAATCTCCAGTAATCGTTTGCGGTTCTGGAATCGCTTCCAGTTCTACCATACTCCCACTACTGTTTTCTGAAAAATAACCATTTCTTTTAAAATGTGGCGAGTTAAGAACAATATCACTATTGATCTTCCAGATGGTAGAAAGTCAACCCTCGTCATAGCCTGGGTCAACCCACAAACAGCCATTACAGAAACGTGCCTTGAGTTATTCAGAGTCTGGTTTTAATCATAAGCCGGACAACTCCCCGTACCTTAACAATGTTAAGATATGAACTGTACTATATCCAATATAGAACCAGAGGCACTGATTTAATTGAACCAGATTCAAATCATGCAGCTGTTCCCAGCGCATGTCAACTAAATGGAAGGAGGCCGACCAGCGTTACTCAACTTAGGAATACTTCCAATTATGAGTAACCTGAAAGAGAAGCAAGATCTCTTTATCATTACTATCAACTGAATACCATACACAAGTATCTACATCTTCGATCTCTTTGAAGAATCCCGATACTTGCGACACCTGGTTCTCCACTCTATTCAAATACCAATAACTTCTCCAAATTCGGACCCTGTGTTTCCACGAAACACCTGTCTAAAAACTAGAGAAGTCATAAGTAAACTGAATGTAGTACGAGGACCAACCCCTCTGTCCTGATGGACCCTGGACAACATACAATACTCTGTATAAGTCCCTTGAGTCTGATAACTCATTCACTATGTGCCGTAGGTTGAAAACTGTACTTATGGTTAAGAAGAATTACACCGCTGTTTAATGCTCCTTACCTAACCATCCACTGATATAGGTAAATGTCGTAGACATAATTTCAGAAAGGCATATCTCACTCTATGAAAATAGACGTACAGATATATCAATTTGAAATTGGTGCATAACAGCGGATATTCAAAACCAAATATTTGCCGACCGGCAAACAGCCCAGGTGATTTCCTCAAATATCACCGATTACAATTAATCTCGATATAATGAGGATAATCACCCAATTCCCAATAACTTACTCCCACTCATCATCTGTAAAAACCATACAGATGTGAGAATCGTACCTGGTAAATACATACCCTGGAGTAAGTATCTAATTGGGAAATCAGTTTCCTTTTAACAGTACATAGTGAGACTGAAACATTGAAATGTTTCATTGGGGTATTCTGGTATTCCTAGTAATGCCTCTTCCAGATTCACGACTGTAACCGTATAGTTCTTTGCCACCTCTCCAAATCCCTTCATATGTCTTTAGTCTTTACCTTTTGCACACCCTTTTAGGCCAAATGGTTTTCTTCCTTCCCTACCGTTCGGCACCAGCCTATGGTTTGGAAGAAGACTATCCAATAAGCATAATGGGTGTACTGTCCCAATCCTAGGAACACTCGCAATGAGAGAGGGTGAAGATAAAAGACAACTGAATAAACCTTATTCCTATTTCTCCTGAACCAGAATCCATCCCCGAACTGGAACCAGTTCCATTCGAGTTCGTATATAACCATACGATGGAGTATCCAAATAAACTGTGGATCTTCGTAGTGATACGGAGTGTCCTGGAGAAATACAAAGGTGATGTGGGAGTGGTAACGAAATATTTGGTTTGGTCGTGAATGTCTGTTGCAATTTACTTTGCCCTCTTACTAATCCCTTGCTTTGTCTGAACTTAATACCTTCTGCACACCATCGTTATGCTAATTGGTTTTCTTCATTCCCTACCGATCGGCACCAGCCTAAGGTTTGGAAGAAGACAATCCAATTTGCGTAATAGGTGTACTACCCCTAAACCAAGGAGTACTCGTAACCTGAGAGAGGGTAAAAGGAAAAGACAACTGAATAGTCCTATCCGTTTTCTCCAGAACTGGAAACCATCCTCGAATCCCTTCGAGTTCGTATCTAACCATACGATGGTTTTGTCCAATGGAAGTGGACGTTCGTAGTAATACGGGGTGTCCTGGAGAAAAGGGTAAAAGTAGGAGTGGCAATGAGGTCTGCAACTCTGACAATCCAAAAGCCGGTGTTTAAGAAGGTTCGGTCAACTTGGTCTCTGAGTCAAAGTCTTAGGGTCGGGTCAATGGTCGCTGCCAAAGAGAGAGAGAAAAGAAACACTCAGCGTGCACTCTAACCAAGATCAGAATGGTTACCAATTTATCTAATCTGGAAACCTCCCACTGTACCTCAAATTCTTCTCCAAACCTAAAAGAAGAATTAGTCGGGGTCACCCGAGGAGTAAACTAACTCATCAGTGGGAATCGGGATCCAACTCTCATCGCATGACAACGTGACGGAATCCGCTCACGTCATCACACTCCAGAAGGTATGCGCATATCTGGCAAGTTTCAGTTCTTTTGAAACTCCCGATGTGATTTCTGCCCCATGCTCTTATGACCTTGACTAAGGCCAACAAATCATAAGTCACATGTCAAGTTCTACCCGTCATTGTCCAGGTTGATTTGAACCCACCCGTACAAGCCCTTGACTAAGGCCAACAAGGCTATACGACTGTCCCAAACCAACGCATCTATCTATGCAGCATATGAATACCCAATAGCTACCAAACACTGTGCCTTGACTAAGGCCAACAAACACAGCTTGAATACTATTGACTACCCATATGAAACGACGGAGGGCTACGAATGGTTTCTGGCGAAAACCTTTAACGTAGTGAACTTGATATCGTTGAGGGAACGGATAGCTTTTTAGAAAATATAGTGGCGAAAACCTTTACTAAAGAGGTCACTCCCGGTGAAGGGATCTCGGCTCTTTCCCCGTAGAATGGGGTGCAGGATATTCCAAATGAATACCACGGTGCAAAGCAAAAGTAATCAGCTATAGTGAAGTTAATGCCCTGACGCAAACTTCTGTCCAAGGGGTCACTCCCGGTGAAGGGATCTCGGCCCTTGCCTCGTCGACTGAGGAGCAGGATATTCCAAATGAATACCACGATGCAAAACAAAAGTGAACGTCCTTGCAATAACAGCTTTTGAAAAAGTGTTCCAACAACATCAGATTAGGTTTGTTTAACTTGCATTGATCCGAATCAACGCAGTCCCATCAATTGATCACACCACAAAGAACGAAAATATACTGACGTACGTATATGCCATCCGCATTCGCCACTGGGTCCCGTCATCACCCGTTAGGTTAGCTAACTAACGGCAGAGCGGGGACTGGACTAGCGCGGATGAAAAACATATACAACATCTACTAATATATATACCAATATATTATATTTCGCTCAAGGCGTGAATAAAATGCGACATCACAGAAATGAACAGCATCACAGAAACAATACAGATATCTGGGATCCCCGGGTTTCACAGAGCCGCTGAAACCCGACGTTCCCCTGGTCGTGTGGATAGCCTGTGCAATGAAATCCTAGACCCCTACGGGCGCGGCAAGTCACCCGCCAAAACCTGAAGCGAGGCAGCCCCCTTCAGCGCCGTGAATGGACCACCCAGCACTTCACGGAATCCGGTAACTTGGGCACCCCTCCTGGGTCAACCTGTACCCCCTATGAGTGCGGCGAATAGCCCGCCAATTCCAGACTGAAGCCCCCTCCGTCTCAATGCCATGAGATGCGGGCTTGTTGCCCTCCAGAACCCGGCTATCCGTGCACCCCTCCGCGGGGTAAACCTAGTACAGAAAGTAAAATATACATACACCGGGTACATCGACCGCAACCAGGTCGTGCCCCAAAATAATAATACAAACAGGCAGTGACGGCAGTCCACATGTCGGACGCTCGCCCCACAATATCAAATGTACATAATACAACAACACTGTACTAGCATTGCATCCAGGCTATCCCCCACGACCGATCCGCAACATCACAGCAAATACATAGAACATCAACGTGAAAGTCACGTTCGCAAATCCGTCTAACCGGGCTATAGCAGTTAGACAGGATTTACCGATCGAGTGACATTCACGGTCGCAGATATAATGTAAATACTGTGAAAAATGTGTTTAAAATTTTCCGATTGATCAAACAATTAACAAGTGGGCCCCAAAGAAAACTGTAGCACTCACAGAAATAATTGGCCCAACTTTAATATTCCAAAGCCCATATTTTAAGCCCAGAAGGCCTCTGTAAAAAAATGGTGAAGTGATGTGAATAGTGCGCGGCGGAAGGGCCGCACAAGTGGGGTTTTCGCGGCGGTTCCGCGCTCCAACTGTGGAGTCACTTCATCGAATTTTTACAGAGCTCTTAGATTTTCCAGTACATCAATATTTTACAACCTGAAAAATTTTTCGAGACCAAAATATTTCAACAGAAACTGATGTGAACAAAAAATACGGTTTTTGGAGTTTTGGTCGATCGGAACTTAAAAACACATTAAACCAAGCTAGACGAAGTTAATGGCGAGGCTCTGATACCACTGTAAGTGCACGGTGGCGCCCCGGCCGTCAATCCGACGCCGGAATGCGGAAGCGGTGATAAACTTTAATTTTGCGGACTTTGCAAACCGGCACCACCGCGCACTAAACTCCGGATCGTAACCATTAACAAGTCTAAGCTACTAACAAGAAAGGGAAGAGATGTACCGACTGATCCGAGTCCTCCGGTCTTCATCTCCACTCCGATCTCCTCGCGGGATCTCCGTCCGTCTCCTCCTCGTCGGAAAGGGCACCACATCGCCTGTAGCTTTTACGGGCTCCCACCTCAATACCGAGGCAACTCGGGCGCGAAGCTGGCGAATCGACGCGTCCAAGATTTGCTGTAGGAAGTAGTGTAGAATACGCTTTGTCTCACTTTGGGGTTGGTTGCCTTGATGGAGGAATCAAGATGATATGAACTTGGGGATTTTTGTGGCAATGAAAATGATATGAATGATTAATTTTCCCACACCAAAATGATAACTCTCATTTTTCTCTCCTCATCAAAATAGTGGCCGGCCATTTTCTTGGTGGAAAATGGTGGAGGGAATAACAATATGAAGTAAGAAGGGAGCTGAGTGTAGGAGTGAAGCAAAGGTGACCATATACAAACATGAACCATGCTTATACCTTTTTCAAACCATACCCATTCATGTCATAATTAAAGCAAGCATGGTGCAAAGAAAAGAAAGTCATCATAATCAATATATATGCAATAAACCCCTCCACAAAGTGTTATTTGCGAACTTGCAAATAACCCCCTCCATCGGAAAAGTCCGGCCGGGAAAGAACAAAGGAAAACCGGCCGGAACGGAATGCAAACTGGCAACTCCAGAAAACTGGTCCCGTAATAAATTACAGGAAAACCCCGACACTGTGCATACACACCCGCATCTGTATTCCGTCCGGATACAAATGCAAAGAGACAAAATCTACACTGTACTAAACTAGGACCGGCTTAAACCAAAGCCGGCTAGTAATATCCGTTCGATCCTGATCCGTGCAATACCGCACGTATCTGATCGAACCCTGCCATATTCCTATACGGCTACTAGTACAAACCGTCCGATCCTGATCCGTGCAATACCGCACGTATCTGATCGGACCCTGCCATATCTCCATACGGCCTCTACAGCGTTTCGCCCGAAACTTGAGTAACTGTAAGTGTGGTGGACTCTAAAGACTCGTCAATACTATGGCTGTGGATTTAACCACTAGCACGTCAGAGGTATAAGCCAATACGTGACGGGCCACCAGCTATTGACTAAAAGGGACGTCGATGAGCGAACTCATCCTGACACCCTACTGAGCCTGTCAGTGACAATATCCGTGCAGTCCGGTCCGTTCGTCTATGAGCATCGCATGGCGGGCCTAGGGGGTTGGTAAAAGTCAGACCCCCAAAAGCGGTACAAGTCGTGTCGGAGTGTAGCCCAGAACACCCTGAGATACTACCGGAATAGCTACCAGTAAATCTCCTGCCTTGGCCAAGGACTTCGTGTAATGGCTCTCCTAGACACAGCGCGACCTCACCCCCAATACCGGGAGAGACGAACCCCTGAAGATACGCTCACTGCCTCCATGTGGCTCGGGACTGTACCCAACTAAAACCTGTTTGCACGACTCCTTTGAGCCGTGGTAGGGTAGTAATCAAAGTACAGTGGGAACTCACACGAGACAAATGACGATCCCCAGGTCGATGAACTAACCTGCACACATGTCACCAGGGAACTGCCATCTGACATCTGGTATATGACCAACTAGCATGTTCCCGGCGAGTCCTGTCCGGTGTACTCATAACCCAATGAGCACCTGTATACATCTTAGGTGAACCAACTGACACCAGTGGCTTGTGAGACCGGCCACCGCCCCTCGTCGGGGTCTCGACTGTATACACTAGTCTACTAATGGAGTATCGATGCCCGGTCTCGAAACTCCCACGACTAGGGACCTTTTAAGGATAAGCTTGTAGACCCCAGCTCCCACTTATATGATCGCCCTCATACTGCTGGTGGTCAAGCAAGAATCCTAGAGGCTCTATCAACGTGTAATAGCGACGTGTCATGTCACCTAAAGCAGTACACGATGATAAAGGTAAACCTGATAGCATACTATCATCTCGAGTAAGACTGTTTTACCGGGATAGGTCCTCCCTCAATCATTGCAATCACGTGCCTGTGATCCAATAATTGACTCTGAGGGCACTATCTCCAACAGTTACATCACCCGGTTCTATAATGCTTTTCTTGAAGTACCCGAGCACCAGGACAAAACGGTCATCACCGCCTTGAGATTCGGTGTTAGGCACAAAGAGTGGCTCCGCACTTTTGCATTAACGCAACCTAAGACCATAACCGAAGTAAAAGTCTAGACCGGACGGGAAATCCAAGTCGAGTCCGAGGTGAACGCTAACCTTCCCTGCGGAGACCGGACGGACCGAAAAAAGGGACCGAGAGGAGAAGAAAAAGTCGATCATCCGAAACCTTATTCTCCAAGGTTTCACGAGTACACCCCTCTGAATGTCTTTCAGGCGGAACTGCTAGAGAAGGTAAAAAGCGAGAGATTCTTTAAGATCCTTCCGATGATCCAAAGGTTGGGCAAGCGACTCCGCGGGACATACTGCGCCTTTCATTGGTCACAGGGACACCCGACCGAGAACTGCAAATAGCTCCGCGATTATATCAAGGAGCTGATCCACTTCGGTCACCTAGCAAAGTACCTGCGAGACAAACGTCAAGTAGATAGGGAGCAAGCAGACCAATCTCCAACCGGAGAGTTGACGGTCGGCTAGATCATGGTCGTCTATGTTGGCTCGACTCCGAGTAACGAGGAACCCGCCGTATCCGGCCGGTCATGACCTTAGGTGCTCCCCCCTCCAAGAAGTGCAAGAAGGTTGGTCCCATCACCTTCACCGAGGAAGACCTTCATGGCATATCCGTCCTACACAATGACCCCTGGTGATCAAGGCCCGGGTAAATCGGTACGAAGTCCGGAGAATCCTAGTTGACTCCGGAAGCTCGGCGGATATCCTATTTTACGACTGTTTCCAGCGTATGGGGTTAAACCCGTCCGATCTCCAACCGACTCGCACGTTCTCTCTGGGTTTACTAACCACTCCGTCCAAACCGAGAGAACGATCACTCTCCCTTTCAACATTGGGAAGGCTGGAAGAACCCGAACCATGTCGGTGAGTTTTCTCGTCGTCCAGGTTTCTTCATCTTATAACATCCTCTTGGGTCGTCCCCACTTTAAACGTCCTCCAGGCCCAGATCACGACCTACCACTTCGCACTCAAGTTTCCTCTGGGTGATGGGGGATAGGCCGAACTTACGGAGATCAGCAAATCGCTTGAGTGTACCTCGCTGCGACGGTGCCCAAAGACAAAGAAGTTGATCTATCCGAGAGACCGTGTCCCCCTCGGGAATTGCTGGACATACATGATGACGAGAAGGAGATCCGGGGTTCCCCGGTGGAGGCCTTGTCCGAGGTCCCCCTCAAGGAGGGAGACAGCAGCCGAAATGTACATATCGGCTCCCTCTTGACCGGGAAAATTCAGGACAATCTTATCCAGTTCCTCCGAAACAACTCCGACGTGTTTGCTTGGACTTCCACGGACATACCGGGGATCAACCCCAAGGTGATCTCCCACAAGATCGGAATTGACTCAAAATCCCGACCGGTCCGATAAAAGAAAAGCTTCGCGTCTGTCAAACAGAAGGCGATCGAGGAGGAAGTGGACCAACTACTCACGGCTGGCTTCATCAGGAACCTGGACTACTCGGCTTGGCTAGCCAACGTAGTCATGGTCAAGAAAGCGAATGGAAAGTGGCGCGTGTGCGTTGATTTTACCGACCTGAATAAGGCCTGCCCTAAAGATAACTACCCGCTCTCTCGGATAGATCAGCCGGTTGACAGCTCAGCCGGTCACGAGCTGCTGAGCTTCATGGATACCTTCTCCAGTTATAATCAAATTCGGATGAACCCAGTTGACAAAGAGCCCATTGCCTTCACCACCGATCGAGTCTGCTGCTACAAGGTAATACCCTTCATCCTCAAAATCACTGGGACAACGTACCAACGGCTGGTCAACAAGTTGTTCAAGCCACATACCGGGAGAAACATAGAAGTCTACGTCGATAACATGCTCGTAAAATCCACTTTGTCAGCCGGGCATACCACGGATCTTGGCGTGACCTTTGAGGTCTTGCGAAAGTACAAAAGGAAGATGAATCCAGCCAAGTGTGCTTTCGGCGTCACGGACGACAAGTTCCTCGGATTCATGATCACACACCGAGGAATCGAAGCAAACCTGGAGAAGATCATGGCCATCATTGACATGGCGACGCTCAAGAGCAACGTAGAAATCATGCGACTCAGAGGCAGGGTGGCCGCTCTGAGTCGATTCATGTTCAGATCCGGCGAAAAGTGCATACCTTTCTTCAAAACCTTAAGGAAAAGCCCCGGATTCGAGTGGTCCGAGGAGTGTCAAGTCGCCTTCGAACAGCTCAAGACTAATCTTACGACGCAACCACTTCTCACCCGACCACCTGAAGAAGACGAGCTGCTTACCTGGCCGTCTCCGACCGTCTCCGATCGTCATGTCCGTGGAAAGTTCCTCGGATTCATGGTCACACACTGTTTAAAGAAATTTGTGTTGTTTTTGGAAGATCATTGCAAATTGAGAACATGGAACTTTTTTTCTTTCTTTAATTGATTACTTGAATGATTAATTACATCAAATCAAATTTCAATTCGGAGAGAGATTGGCCTTTTATCTGTTTCCTGTGCACTTAGATTCTCATTTGAATTTGTGCATGTAGAATTAATTATTTTTTGGAAGAAGGACAGAGATGATGTGAGGGTTATAATTATTTTTTGGAAGAAGGACAGAATTAATTATTTTTTGGAAGGACAGAGATGATGTTGAGGGTTATATATATATATATATATATATATATATATATATATATTTGGAGAGATAATATGGAGGATTCTAGATAAACAATTAATTATTTTTTGGGAGGAGAAAGATGATGTGAAGGGCTTGAGGTGAGGATTTTTCTCATTTTTTCTTTCTTTTTTTTAAAAAAAAGGACCTCTAACCAAAAGTATTTGCATTATAAATAGATGTTTTGAGCTGGACGGTATAAGCTCTAGTTCCTTTTCTCCCTCTATTATGATGTCTTGCCACTTGTCGATTTCAAGAAGTAACTCAATTTGTCTTTTTCTTAAATATTTTATAGTGTTGGTATTATTATTTTGTTTGTTTTTACCATCAATTCTTTTTGTATGTTTAAAAAACACATCAACTACTTTATATTTCTAAAAACAACACAAATTTCTTTAAACGTTATCTGAAAAGGACACTTCTGTTAGGTTACAGTTATAGGAGTGAGTTAGAGAGTGAGTTAATATAACTGAGAGGGTTGGGCAAGGGAAATGTTGACCCATTTACACCTCATCTCTCTGGTTCTCTCTCTTCCCCTTCCCCCCGTGTTCTCTATCATCTCTCTCTCTCTCTCGTTCTCTCCCAATCCCTAAGTTTCATTTCGATCACCCCAAAATTGAAGAGAGGAGGTGCAGAAAGGGAGGACGAGAGAAAATAGACGGTGTTTAAGTTTGTGAGAGAGAGAGCGAGAAAATGAAGAGAGAGAGATAGAAGAATAAGAGACCCTCAACTCTTTTAATAATCAAAGATAACCATAAGAGGGGTATTTATGTCTTTTTAAACCTCTGTCGGCTATAATTGACATTAGTTAACATGGGATGAATGGAAAGTTAATGAAACTTAACCGTGGTATCCTTTCTAGATTTAGTTGAAAAGATTGGTGTTGTTTTTAGAAATATAAAATAGTTGGTGTGTTTTTTGAAAATATGAAAGAAGTTGGTGGCTAAATCAAAAAAAATCGATATCATAAATGTAGGATTTGGATCCTCCGCTTGGCAAAGCACCCTGCTCTGCCACGCAGAGCCGTCTGACCCCCCTCATGACCCCACCATACCCCTAGCCCCATATTTTCCACTAATCTCGACCGTCGAAATTTCAGTGGAGAGGAAGAATATAGCAGAGGATCTGGATCCATAAAAGTGGGGGTCAATGTCGTAGAAGAGAGTTTCTCCTCTATACTGATCAAGAAGTCAACTTTCCACGACTTCTTTTGATGACCGACATTGTTCATCTTGATCTTTATACTTTTAAAACATATGTATATCAATTTCGTTATACAAAACAACATAAAGGGGAAAATAAAATTTAGATATTTTTTTCTACAAAATTCGTCATACATGACTATGGACTAAAATCAAAATTGATTCATTGGATGTCATAGTTCCACCGCATCGAAAACCCTCCCGCTACACTTTCCATGAACCATGCGAAAATTCATTGCAACTATTTATCACAATTTTTGGTTCATGGATCACTATGTCAAAAAAGGACAGAGAAATATAAAGCATTTATGGATTGAATAAATGAAGAATGCAATACAGCTAGCATGCATTTCTATAGTACAATGTATTTTGTGAACAGTGCAATGCATTTGTGGATATGGCAATGTATTTGAGAATATATATTGCTAGCATTTGATCCTTTGATATTGGCTTATTAAGGGAAGCAGAGAACTAATTAACATCGAAATAACATATCTAAATTCTATTGCTTTATTATTTGGCTATTACCGATGATAATCAATGAGCAATCGCAACTCTCTGACGCAACGAAGAATGCAAGCAACAACAAATTTGAGGCTTATAGTCCAATCCCTTAGACCTATCTCCATCCATAAAAGGCAGCAATTTCCCTCATGCTAATTTCTTTTAAAACATGTTGTGTATACCTTCCATTTCGATCCCTATTGATTTCCCATAGATTCAAACTTATTTACAAGGTAAGGAATAACAGATTCAGACTTATCAACAATCAAGATGGATGTTTATTAGTTGAGAAATTAGTTATTTAGACTTATCTCTAGTTATTTAGACTTATCTCTAATATACTATATATATTGTAGTATTTTGTAACCCTAGAGATTGATGCCTTCGAGATAGTTTTTTGATAGAGAACTATTTGTGAGAGGGATTTGTATTCTCCATCAATTTGTACTCCTCCGATATTTGATTATTAATAAAGATTCGCCTTCGCCTAATTAGTAAGTTCTCATATTTTCTATTTGTCTGTGGTTTTGTTTCTTCTCTATATCGTCTGTTTTGTCTTCGTGATCGTATTTGTCGCAACAAAATAGTATCATAGCTATTTTGCATTGTTGTGGGATTTTTGGTTGAACCATTTGGTTTTTAATTTTGCAATCTAGGCTAACGGTGAGTAACGATGACTACGTCCTCTTCCCCACTTTCTTAGATCGTGATTTTGAAGTTTTAGGGTTTGTTAGTACTCAAGGTATTTTGAACTCACATAATGTCTCCAACAATCATGAAGTTTGATATCGAGAAATTTAATAAAAATATGAGTTTCTATTTGTGGCAAATCCGTATGGTTGTTGTTTTGACTCAAAACAATTTGAAGAAGGTGACTCATGGGAAGGATAAAACGCCTCCCGCTATGACGGAGGAAGCTTGGGAGAAGATGGATGAAAAGGCCCTCATGCCTATCCATTTGTGCCTGACAAATGAAGTTCTACAAGTGGTTGTTTTGGTGGAGAAGACGGCAACTGATTTGTGGAATAAATTGGAGGAGTTATATTTAAGGAAATTTCTCACGAATAGACTCATGTTGAAGCAGTGTCTTTACACACTTCGTATGTCAGAAGGTTCTCCAATAAAATATCACGTTGGTGAGTTTAATGCGATCATTACGGATCTGGGTAAGATCGATATTAAGATTGATGATAAAAATCAAGCTCTTCTCTTATTGTGTTCGTTGACATCCTCTTATAAGCACTTCCTTAACACCATGGTTTATGGACAAGACACGATCTCAATCAAGGATGTTAAGAAGAATTTGATGAACAAAGAGAAGATCGACAAGGAGTTGACTTCCACCGAAGCGGATGGATCATCGACTGGCTTATTTGTTCTAGGGCGTGCGGAGAAGAGAGATCCAGAAGCAAATATAAAGAAGTCGAGATCGAAATACAAGGCTAAGAACGTGACATGCAATTATTGTAAGAAAAAAGAGCACTTCAAAGTCGATTGTTTTAATTTGCAGAACAAGCTAAAGCAAAAAGAAAAATCGAAGGAGTTTTTGACTGAAGCGAGTATAGCAGAAGGATTAGGAGATCTTCTTGTGGTCCTTGACAACACACATCGAGCCAAGGATAAGTGGATCATGAATTCGGGTTGTTCTTACTACATGTGTCCCAATAGGGATTTGTTCACTATGTATGAGTCCGTTGATGGTGAAGTGGTTTTGATGGGCAACAATAGTTTGTGTCGAGCTATTGGCAAAGGGACAATCTAAGTCAAAATGTTTGACGGTGTTATAAGGATATTGGCGGAACTCGGGCATGTACCTGACTTGAAGAAGAATCGCATCTCTTTGAGTGCATTCAACGACAAAGGTTATAAGTTTTTCGCTGAAGGTGGAGTTTTGAAGGTAACCAAAAGTGCTCTAGTTGTGATGAAGGGCTTGAAAAGGGGGTCCTTATATTCGTTGTAGGGTTCGATGACTTCCAGATTGACTACTATTTCATCATCCAAATATATGACGAATTCGGAAACTACCAGATTATGGCATATGAGGCTCGGGCATATGAGTGAGAGAGGTATGGACGAGTTGTCGAAGCAGGGTCTATTTGGTGACAAAAGTACGACGAATCTGGAGTTTTGTGAACATTGCGTTTTTTGGAAGCAGAAACATGTTAGTTTCAGTTCGGCGGTGCACAACACAAAAGATACTCTTGATCATATCCATTCGGATTTGTGGGACTCTCTCCAATTGCTTCTAAAGGAAACGGTGCCAAATATCTGCTTACCTTTATTGATAATTTTTCGAGAAAAGTTTGGGTCTAATTCTCGAAACACAAAAGTGATGTGTTTACTATATTCACGTAATGGAAGATGTTGCTTGAGAAATAGACAGGAAAGCAGATTAAGACACTGAGGACAGACAACGGGTTAGAGTTTTGCGGTGGAGATTTCAATGATTTCTGCAAAAATGAAGAGATGGTTCGGCATCATAACGTTGTCTACACACCATGGCATAATGGAGTTGCGGAACAAATGAACCGGACTCTTTTGGAAAAAGCGCGGTGCATGTTGTCCAACGCAGGGCTTGGAAAGGAGTTTTAGACATAAGCGGTAAATACGGATTGTTAAATTGTGAATTGGTCACCTCATACATCGCTAGGTTATAGGACACCGGAACAGGTATGGTCGGGAAAACACACTGATTATTCAACACTTAAGGTGTTTGGTGGCCCCGCTTATGCACATTGCCGTGAAGGCAAGGGGGTCCTCGAGCGAAGAAATGTACATTTCTCGGTTATGCTACAGGCGTTAAAGATTACAGATTGTGGTGTTCGGATCCTAAAGTGCCTAAATTTATCATTAGCAGATATGTGACTTTTGATGAATCTGCTATATTGAAGCTGAAAATTGTGAAATCTCCAATTGAAGACGATTTGAAGAAGGATGAGCCGAGCGTTGATATTGAGGTCGGTGAAAGCTCGGGTTCGCAAGAGATCCCTCCTTCATCATCGTCCAAAGTAGCTCATGATGAACAATCCCATGATGAGAAGTATTTGCTCGCTCGTGATCGAAAAAGAAGGTATATTAGACAGCCACAAAAATATGGCTACGATGATCTAGTGGCGTATGCACTTTCTATTGCAGAGACAGTTGATAGTAACGATCCGACGAACTATAAAGAATCCATCTCATCCGATAAGTCAGCTCGTTGGTTAGTTGTTATAAATGAAGAGATCGAGTCTTATCAAAAGAACCAGACTTGGAAGCTCGTGAAATCCAAAGAAGGAAAGAAAGTATGGTTGCAAGTGGGTTTTCAAGAAGAAGAAGGTGACCAAGGGACGGTTGATACGAGATACAAGGCGCGGTTGGTAGCTAAAGGCTATTCACAGATTTGGAGAGTTGACTTCAATGAGATATTTTTCCCGGTTGTTAAACATACCTCCATACCTGTCTTACTCGGTTTGGTAGCTATGCAGGATTTGGAGCTTAAACAGCTCGATGTGAAGATAATATTCTTACATGGTGATTTGGTAGAGAAGATCTACATGCAACAGCCCGAAGGTTTTGAAGTTGAAGGCAAAAAAGACCATGTTTGTTTGGTAGAGAAGTCACTCTATGGTTTGAAGCAGTCACCTAGACGTTTGTATAAGAAATTTGACTCCTTCATGAAAAAATTTGAGTTCATGAGAAGTATAAGCGACAGTTGTGTGTATTCGAAGAAATTCGCCGATAGTTCTTTCATATACTTATTGCTTTATGTTGATAATATGTTGATAATAGCAAGGTATATGGTTGATATTCAGAATTTGAAGGAACGGTTGAAAGGCAAGTTTGAGACCAAGAATTTAGGAGTGGTCAAGAAAATACTTGATATGGAGATTAGGCGTGATCGTAAAGGAGAAAAGCTATACTTGTCTCAACATCGATATGTTGAGAAAGGTTTGAAGTGTTTCGGCATGGCAGACGCTAAATCTGTAAGTACTCCGTTGGCAACTCATTTTAAACTTTCATCCCGTTCATCATCGCAAACAGAGGAAGAGATTAAGTATATGTCGAATGTTCCATATACGAATGCGGTGGGTAGCATCATGTATGACATGGTTTGTACACAACCCGACATTTCACATACCGATAGTGTTGTTAGTCGCTATATGTATTCTCCTGGTAAAGGCCATTGGCGGCCAGTGAAATGGATATTACGATACAAACAAGATACGTCTGATGTAGGGTTAGTGTTTGGAAGGAATAACGACAGTTTGGTTGGATTCAGCGATTCCGATTATGTAGGTGATCTTGACAGACGAAAATCGTTCACCGGTTATGTATTCTCTTTGGGAGGATGTGCCATCAGTTGGTGTGCTTCATTACAGCCTACAGTAGCATTGTCTAAGACGGAGATGCAGTATATGGCCGTTGCTGCTGCCGTTAAGGAAGCGATCTAGTAGAAAAGTCTATTTTCGGAACTTATTATTCAAAAGGATACCATAATAGTCTACTGTGATAGTCAAAACGCGACTCACTTAACGAAAGATCAAATGCATCATGATAAGATGAAGCACATTGATGTGAGGTGCTGGTTTGTGCAGGAAGTTGTTGAGAAAGAAGAGATTATTGTGAAGAAGGTTGGCATAGCGGATAATCCGGCTGACATGTTGACGAAGTATTTTTCGGTTGTGAAGTTTGAGCATTGCTTGAACTTTATTGGAATGTGTCGCACTCAATAGAACCCTTGAGGGATTTTGTGGTGAAAGTGACACTATTATTAATTTTGATGGAGGAGTTTGTGGGAATGTGAGGCAAGGTGGAGATTTGTTGTGTATGCTTTCCATTTCGATCCATTTTGATTTCTCATTGATTCAGATTTATCTAAAAGGTAAGGGATAACAGATTCAGATTTATCTACAAGACAAGTGATAACAGATTCAGACTACTTATCTACAAGGTAAGGGATAACAGATTCAGATTTATGTACAAAACAAGTGATAACAGATTCAGACCTATCTACAAGTAAGGTGGATGTTTATTTGTCACACCCCGCTTCCTAATAGATGGAAACGATGACTTGGTAAGCCAGCGGCATATTTATCCAGAGAAAGTCATTCCCTAAATAAACATACTAAGCGTATTGAAACAATAATACACAAGGCAAGAATAAATGAAGTGTAACCACCCAAATTTTCTGTACAAAATTTTTCTTTTCAATATACAGAAAGGAGTACCTTAGCCTGAGCATAAGTTCTAAATTTAAATTGTTTTAGAACAGCAAGAAAGCACTTGTAGCTTACTGATAAAGCCTTGCATTGCTGTGACGTAGCCCCTGTGTTCGAATCCTATCAGCTACATAATATTTTTGATGATTTTTCTTTTAAACTTTTAGAAGCCCAAAAGTTTACACGTGCAATACACGTAAAAATGAAGTCTCAGAAATCAAACATGTGCACTGAGATATATGAAACGGCATCGACACATGGCATCAATCCAAGCACACACACCCACACTTTGGCCGGCGAGATCCTCCTCTGGGTGGCGCCACCGGGACCCCCGTGGCAAATGCTCCCAAATTTTTACTCTAAGCCCCTTGGCCTCCCCCCACTACCCTAATTCTGTTTGTATTTCCTGCACATTAACAGAGAATTAAAAATGAGCTTTTAATCCAATATTTAATGCATTTTTAATTCTCATTTTAATTCCCTAAACCCTAATGCAATCCTAAAAATACCACATCACCCTAGCCCTCTATTTTGAAATCTAGCATCAAAACTCTCAAAATTTTCCAAGTCAAATAAGGTGTACAGATGGAGTTAGCTCAAGGTCATCTTCCGGCGACGACTCGGGACAAATCCGGCGACACCGCGACTCCACAATGCTTTCAAACCATTCTTATACCTCCCTTCTCGCTTCTCAATCTGTAAGTCACCACTAATTTCTTATTCTCACCTTTCAAAACTTCTTTTCAATGATGTCGATAAGTGGAGTTGTACCAATATTCATTTCTAAAACTTCTTAAACTAACAATTTTCTTAAGAACTATTTATCTAAATCATTGTACTCTGTTTGTTAAACATTAAACAATAATTAGAAACAAGTTTCATTCCAAAACTCCATATGAAACAACTTTTATTGCACTTTTACGTTTAAATACCATAAATTTTACATATGACATCATTTAATCTTTTTGCTTGTATTACCTTTAGAAAACTCAAGAGTTAATGACCTACCGCATCACAACACTCATCATGACATAACACGATTTCCTTCTAAAAATATTTTGGGACAAATACGATTTTTTCATTAAAATACCATAAACTACTAAAAACACCGTATTCTTTAAACTTATATTATTTATATTTCTTGCAATTAAGCCTCTAACACCCATTTTGGGGAACCCGATCGAGATGGTGCGCGTTATCGTACGTTCTCGTGACTAGTAGAGCGACATGCAGAGCTCCTCACGGAGCATCCGATCTCGATGGAAATTTTAATGCAATTTCTAAGAAATACGTGATTTTCTATTTAATAAATAAATTTTATTTTCAATAATTATATATAAATATTATTAAACCATCTATTTTACATATATGATAAATTCCACATTTTTTCTACACAAAAGAAAAGAATTTCAAATTACATGAAAATGCCATTAAGAATCCATTCAAGTCGAATTTACACAAAAACACCATCTATTATTCAAGCTAGGTATTTATTCATTAGAATACCACATTTCCAAAATTTACAACCATGTAACTCATAAAGACGATAAATAAATACTTGAGCTTTATTTTGAAAGTATACTAAAAATATTTTTCATAAAACCCCCTCAAGTTATATTAATTTACAGCAAGGATCCTAGTAAATATAGGTTTAAGCGGAATCTTTTCTCTGGAGCCTCAGAGAGCCGGAGAATGAGAATGCTTGCCTATTTAAGGTAGACAAACTAAAAACGGTGTTATCGATACGGTAATTGTCTTGGAAAAAATCGCAAATCCTGCCGTCCATGTGCAGCAGTTACCGATAACTCCAAAACCTAACTCAGGAATTCAATTCTGTTTAAGTGTCTGACTCAATCTGAGTCTCAGTCAATCTATATACATTTCAATACATGAATACATTTCAAAAATAACTCCGGTACAACATGAATCTATATATACTGGAACTTGAATATGAATACCAGAACAATATCACCATACAAACATGACGCGACTTGACTCGATCCATGAATACAACTTGACATGAATATAAGAATACTTGATATGAATACTCGATATCTACATGAACTCTATCTGGACACTTGATGTATTCATGGTGTTCCCCTCCGAATGACGGCGACGACGCGGAGACGTCTTGCCTGAGATTCGGGGCAAATGCTATTTGGTTTTATCCGTCCACCTCTCCGAAGATGCCAAGTTGATTTATGGCGCCGTGTATCGAAGGTTTAGACGGATGCGGCCGATATAGCAGACTTCGTCAGATTCCCCCTCGCTTGAGGGGTTTTTGATTGTGGGGACGCTCTTCCCTGCAGACGCAAGCCCCTGCAGTTAATTACGCTACCGCATCGCGGTAGCCACTTTCTCCTTCTCCAGAATTTCACTTCGTGTCGTGTGTGTTTGTTTTGTTTGTGGATGCCCGTAGATTGTATACGATGACTAAGTTATGTCGTCGCCCGTAAGACGTGGATTAGTCCAAATCCGTATTTACTTAGATTTGGGTTTGGTGTTTTAGTTTAAGGATACGTTAGCCATATTGAGGCTAAGATCAACTTAAACGTTCGTTAAGGATACGTTAGTCTGATTTGAGACTAAGATCAACTTAACGGGATCGTTTGGATCCGACAAAATTGCATTTGGGAGCTCTATTGTTCCAGTTTAGGGACATAGTGGTCCATAGATAGTTTAAGAACATTGCGGTCCATTGCCAGTTTAGGGACATGGTGGTCCATTAGTTTAAGGACGCATAAGTCCGTGGGTTTAAGGACCCCACAGTCCGTATCTTGGTTTAAGGACGCATAAGTCCATGAGTTTAAAGACCCCACAGTCCGTGTTGATGTGTGGTTGTCGGGACCCGTCACCTCTCTGACGTCGTTGAAGGATTACAACGATAGGAATCAGAAGAGTTCGGAGATGTACCCTCGAACCGGATGTAAATTGATTTAGGAGAGCAGCCGTGCTCAGTCAATTTAATTTGAGAACTTACGGCCATAATTGAACTAAGTCCAATTGAGAATATTCAACATTTTTATTTATCTTTGGCCTATTAGGCCTGTGCTAGGGCTTTGCCCCTACATTTTTTGTTTTGTTTGGGCTCTGCCCTTTTATAAATGATGCAGAGCATCTATTTTGTTTGGGCTCGGCCCTTTTAATGCATTGCATTTTTATTTTGTTTGGGTTCTGCCCTTTTATAAATGATGCAGAGCATCTATTTTGTTTGGACTCTGCCCTTTTAATGCATTGCATTTTATTTTGGCCTGCTAGGCCTTTTTAATTTGGGCCTGGCCCTTCATTAAACAATAGAGTGCATTTGTCAGGCGCTTTGCGTCAATCATTGAGCGCAAGCGCATGTAGAGATTACACGTGTCACGTTCTGGTGAGCGCAAGCGCAACAGCGCAGTGCGCTGCGCTGTTGCGCTGCTGACACGTGGCGCGCTCTGGTGAGTTGCGCCAATTTCAGAGAGCAATGCTCTATCTTAAAAGCGCAAAGCGCAAGTGGTTCAGGTGCTGACACGTGGCGCTCTCTGGTGGCTTGCGCCAACCCAGGAGCGCAACAGTGCAGTTTTGCAAGTGCAAGGCACTGTTTTAATGACTTGATCCAATTTTGGACTCAAGAGAGGAATTTTTCTGAAATTCCAAAAACAATGGTTCATAAAAAGTGCAAGACACTATTATTATTTGTTTTTTTTTTATTGAAGAACATTGATCTTGTTCTTAGATCAATGATCTATTCAGAAGAAATTCTTCTATTTTATAAAGGGTTTTTTTTTACCTTTTTCTTGAATTTTCTTCAGAGTTCTCTCTGTTTTTGAAGTTCTTGATCTCTCACAATGTTGATGATTTTGAGTTGGGGTCTAGGGGTCTTTATATAGTGCGCATAAATTTATTAAGTTTGTTAAAGAGATCATTCTCTGAGTGATTTGGGGAATTTTCCCCACCGTTGGATCTTTGATCCAAAGGCTTCTGTTTTACAGAAGACAATTTTCTTGTTTTAACAAGAACAGAAGGATCTTACTATAATTTTAATTCTGTTTGGTGCAAACGCCCCAGCGCTTGACACGTGTCGCGCAGCGCAGCGCTTGTGCAACTAAAGCGTTGCTTCATTTAATTTTTGTTTTAAATAGAGCCTTGCTCTGATTGGGCGCGCTGCCTTGGGCGCTGCGCCTGATATATCAACTTCTGACACGTGGCACGTTGCGCGCAGCGCACGGAATTTGAAGCGTTGTTTCAAAATTTGAATTTTTGAAATTCAAACAGAGCCTTGCTCTGATTGGAGGAAACAAATGCCCCCCCCGTTGCGCACACGTGAGTGCAGCGGTGGCAAAATCTTGGCCGTTATATCAACAGGTGAGTTGAAGGGGCGCAGACGCCTATAAATAGGACCCTTGGCCCTTGAATTTTTTTTTACCATTTTCAAGAACTTGAATTTCAGAGTCTTGCTCTTGTTTAGGAATTTTAGAGCCTTACTCTCGTTTCTTTCCAAGAACTCCAGAGTTCAGATTTTTAGAACAACTTAAGTAAAATTTTAAATTAAATTAAATTTGATTAACAGAGCCTTGCTCTTATAGATCTTTGATCTAAAAAAAACCCCTTTGGGGTTTTATTAACAGAGGCTTGCTCTCAAAAATTTATAGATCTACAGAGATCTTGTTCATGGGTTTTAACCCATGAACAGAGCTTTGCTCATGGATCAAATGTAGATCTTTTTTTTTTGATCTAAAAATGGAGAACTCCTAAAAGTTTTCATGGATCTTTAAGATCCCAAATTTTTAATCTTTAGGAGTTAAAGTTTTCTTTTGATGGATTTTTCCATCATTATTATAGAGCTAGGCTCTTTTTAGGAAATTTTATTCCCTTGAGACCAGAGTTTGACAAATGTCACTCTGTGACAGAGCTTTGCTCTGAAAGAGGAGATTTTCTCCTTGTCTCTAGGGATTTCCCATTAATGAGAATATTCTCATGGAGATCTTTTCATTAATTGACAGTCTTACCCAATGATGGGGCTGTCTTATTAAATGATGCACTGTCATCCAGAATTTGTGGGTCCCCATTTGGTCCCCTACCCACTGCCTTGTAATGTGTTAAAAAAAGAATTTTTAAAATACCAAGCGTTGGAATTACTATACTGTCGGCTAATTTTTGTCCCTCCGCAGGAAACATGTCTGCCAATTTGTCTTTCCCGTTTGTTCGCTCGGAGGGAGGGTTTCCCCAGGCACCGGTGGACCGATTGGTGCTCGCTCTCATTAAGGATCATGATCCCGAGCACAAGAGCCTTCACTTGTGGGGTAGGTGGTATAATGAGATCATCCAGGGTCGCCGAAATTTCAGTTCCGCCACGCCATCTGAGCCCATAGTTTCGATCTCCTATGCGGATGAACACCCGGTGAAGTATGCCGTGGAGGTCAAAAATTGGAATTCGGATGACCTCCTCCAACCTGCAATTGGTGCCATTCCCGTGCAGCCGCCGCCGGCAATAGACATTTTGGGAAGGCGAATCTGTCAGCGTGAAGCACGCCCTTGGGGACAGGCCTATAATATTGGATTGGTCCCGCGACCGCCCGCCGGATATTTGCAGTGGGCCCGGTACATCTTATCGGCGAAAAGGACTCATTTGACGAAAATTGGTTTGTATTCGGCTATCTACATCTCACTCTTTGAGTATCCCTCTCCTCCAACGTGGTGGATTAAGGCTTTTATCGAGCAATGGAATATCCCCACCCATACCTTCTTAATGACGGACAGGGAGGTCTCTATTTTCTTGGAGGAGTTTGCCGAAATCTCAGGTCTGCCGATGAGGGGGGAGCATTATAAAGAGTTGCTTCCTCCTGACGAATACGTCTTTGCCACCAAGCCGCTAGTGTTTGATCTGACTCCGGAGAACGCTATTCAGCACCAGTATCCGGGCTTGGTGAAGGTGTTGGACATCTATGAAGGGCTCTATCTGGAATCGGGCATCCGGGGAGTCAGTTTCGCAGATTTTATCGCCCGCTTCATTCGACCGGAGTTTCTATCGGAGCAGAGCGAGAAGTTCGCCCATCTCGATGACCCTTTTGGCTTCGGCTTGGACCGCCGACCGATATCGGAGAATGATCAAAGGGACTTTTATCTTCCCGGCGCCGCCGTCGTCCCTTTCTCAGAAATCGCCGTCCCGGGCATGGATGAGGAGACCTTTTTTGTAGGGTTCCTGGGCTTGTGGCTGTGCAGCTTTGCGCTCCACATGCATCCGCGCCACATGCGGCCATCTGTTTTCTACCCAGCGCATCGGATGGTGGCTGGTTTGCAGTTGTCAGTAGGAATTGCCGGGTTGGCTTATCTTTATAATGGACTTAGCGTAGCGGCAGACGCTAGTGAGCCTTGGGTGCAGCCCGCTAACTTCCCGATGCACTACTTCACCTCCTGGATGGAAATGCACGTGCACGGGGTGTTCGGCGCCCATAAGATTCCTCCATTTTTTGAGAAATGCATACTCCCAAGAGTCATGCGGTTGGTTGGCGCTTCAATCGTGGTTGCATCTCCGCGGGATTCTAGGGGGCTGCTCCTTCGTCCGCACCTGGTCGGAGCGAAGGTTTCCTTTGTGGATAAAGTTATAACTATAGGCTTAGAGACCACCAAGTCAGTAGTGCCGATGCGCGATGATTTTAAAGACGGGACTTCCATATTGAAGGCTCGGGAGATCCTCCATCTCTACTCCATTCGGCCAGGCTACCTGGTGTTTAGGCAAAATGAGATGGCGCTCCTGATGAGGTATAACCCTCACCGGTTCGCTCAGCAATCGAGCTATCACCAGGGGATCCCGATGGAAGCGTTCTTGGAAGAGCCCGTGGTCAGCCAAGAGGGGATGAGGAACGCAATGCACCATTTCATGCGGCTTAACACGGGCTCCTATTTCTTCATCAGCGAGCCGAGCTGTGTCCCCAAAGTCCTCAACGCGTACGTGGCTTGGTACGCGTATGCCATGGGTCCAGTTATCCATATGGAGAAGCGCATGCTGGTTGACCGCAAGGGTGCGCCTCCCGGCGGTGATCGCAAGGCTCCCTTGAAGCCAAGGACCCCGGTCATTCCTCCGCTGAAAGACGCCGGAGTTGATCAACCACGATTGCTGAGCCCCCCGCATGGATTGCCGCTGCCTGTTACGGGGAATGTGCTACCGGTGCCCCGTGCTCCAAAGGAGACGGTCAATGTGGTATCGCCGGAGTCAGGCATAGGTGCGGATATCGGGACCCGCCGCCCCAAGGTGCCCGCAAAGCGCAAATCGATCCCGGGTGCACCCAGGGCTGGCAGGCAAAAGAAGAAGTCGCTCCTCTCCCTCGACGCTATCCTCGGTTTAGAGCCTCAGGCCCCTCTAGTCAAAGGTATAAGCGAGTATGGCAGTAATGAAGGCTTCTCGGTAGATCCCGCAGACACCGACCTGGCGGCCGCCATTGCGGCTTTCGAGCGGCCAGCGAGGCTCGAAGCGATGATGAATAAACTCACTCAGTCAGGTAATCGTTAGCTGTGTTCTTCGTCATTTTATCGCATTTTTATCATTATTTTTGACTAATACTTTCCTCCATTTTTTAAACAGGTGTCACTACCGAAGAAGCCATTGCTGCCTCTTTAAAAACCTTCCAGGAGGAGGAGAAAAAGCGCGCCTTAATGGGCGTTGGTACGTCTCGTCTTATCAAAAAAAAAATTTGTTATCTTTTTTGATGGCCAACCTAACCTTCTTCCTTTGTTTTCTTTGCAGGGGCTGCACCAGCTGATGCGGGGACTCTCCCCGAGCCCGCTACTGAAGTCCCAGTCTCGTCGGGGCTGCTGCTGGAGCCTCAACTCAACAAGTCGACGAGGGATGCCTTGAAGAATTTGGAGGCATCCCTGTTCACGGACGAGGACGTCTCAATGAAAAAGGCTTTGGTGAGGTCCGTCTCAACGGCTCAGGAGGAGAGAAAGCGGCGGAGGCGCGAGACAAAGGCACGCCGGGCTGCTTTAGCCGCGGGAGCGTGTTCAAGCACCATCATTTCCATTGGTTCTCCCTCCGAAGAGCTCCCGGCCGACCTATCTACCGCACGCAAACAAATGGCGTGTGCAGTTCGGGAAGCTAATGATAAGTCCACTTCAGGTAACGTACCTTTCAAGATTTCGTTGTAAGAATTGTAAACCTATCGGTTCTTATATATTTTGTCTTGCAGGGCCAAGTCCAACTGAAGGGGAGGCGGAAACCGTCGAACCCAAGGAGCCAGGGGAAGAAGCACCGGCCGAACCCGAGTCAACGGTGGGCAACGTTGCTGGGGCTGCTGAGCCTGAGTTAGAGGCTGAGGGAGCTGCACTCGAAAGGGTCATTGATGCCAAGCCCGAGGTAGCGGCAAATGAGACGACCATCATAACTGAGCCTGGGGCAGTAGCGGCCGAGGTGCCTGAGACCAGCGACTACATGGCAACGGCGGATGAAACAGCAGCAGCCGCTGAGCCTGAAGGAGTAGCGGGTGAGATGGGTGTAACTCTCGGGAACGAGCCAGCCGCTCTTTCTCAAGAGTCTGGCAATGCTCCGATCATTGCTCTCCCCATCTACGGTCTTCCACCGTCTTCTGGTCGTGCGAGCATAACGACAGCCCCGGTTGAGTCCGGTGATGAGGCCACCGGAGGTGGACTCGTATCGATGGAGGAGGGAGATGCCTCTATTTAGGCCGGCAGTTCATCAGGTAAATCTCGAGTTACTGTCCTTTTTTATCTCACAATCCTTTCTGACAAACTTATCTTTGTTTTTAACACAGGTGCGGCCAGTGCCGATGCTCCACCGCTCAAGGGGGCGCTGTCAACTACTGTCTTGACAATGGCCACCTCTATACCTTCTCTCGTGCCATCGCAAATGTTAGAAGGTATGGTCTTGTGCCTTATCGGTTTCATCTTTGCTGCACTATTTATGTATTGATGTCGTATTATTACGCCTTTGCAGGAGCGCTTTTTGATCACCTCTACCAGGTGTTGCGCCCGCACTTCTCCTTCCCATTGGAGCTCGCTTCATCCAGTGGCGTCGGTGAGCATAATTTACAATTAATACTCCTTCTCTTTCCAGCAATGGACTTGTTTCTGATTTTTTCTTGCCCTAATTGCAGTGCTACAAATCGAAAGAGGAGATGCAGGATCGGCCACGCCACCGGCCCATCCGGCTTTGCCGTCTGCTGTAGCTGGTATAGTAAATTTCCTTATTGATGACCCTTCTACATCTTTTGAACTGTCATTTGACTGTGTTTTGTTTTGCAGCTATCGTTCCGGTTCCGGTCCCTCTTGAGTCTCGCATCCTAACGCCGGCAGGCCCTTCCTGAAACGTCCATCCTCAAAGGGTGCCGTGATGAGTCTGGGCATGTTGAGCGGGTACATCGAAGAGCTTAACGCAGACGCTCTCCCATCTGCCGCAGATTTCGCTGTGGAGGTTAACCCAATGTTGGCGGCGCTTGTAAATTTTCATAACGAAAGCGTCGTCGAATCTTGGGTTAATCACTGCAGGGAAATCGAGGCCTGCCTTCATCAGCTAGAGTCGATGCGTCCTGCCCCTAAGGTTTTGGCCGTGAGTACTCAACGGGCAGCATGGCTCGAGCAAAGCACTTCTTATTTCCGCCATTTGGAACAAGAAGCAGCTTCAAGGCATAAGGAGCGCGGCGAGACTTCGAGCAAATCTGCCCGACTGCATGCTCAGGTGGAGGCAAACGCTGCACAGCTGAAGGTTATCTTTGAAGGCCTTTTGCGATGCCTCTCCGAAGGGTTAACACTGAGGCAGCAGCTTGACGTCGTCGAGCGGGATGCACCAAATTAGGAGGCAGCCCAGCAGGCAGCTGAGGAGCAACTTTCATCCTACCTGCAGCAGCGGGCCCAGGTGGAAGCGGAAGTGGCTGCGGCAGTCGCTCAGGAGGAGGCGCTGAAGGAAGTACGAGAGCAGGTCACGGATTTGTTAAAGACACTTCCTTCTTAGTAGCTACTTTTTGTATCGACTGTACACTTGTAATCTTTGAATAAAATGTACACATTCTTTATTCTTTTATACGATTCTCCTTGTACTTAATTGAATTCATGAATAAAGATACACATATTTTCTTTTGCAATGTCTAGTATGCTCTTTTGTTTTCTCCCTTTCTCTTATTATCAGCGTGCTGTCTTAATAAACACGGTTGACAGATAATAGAGTAAACGTCTTCTTTTTCTTTTAGAAATAGCGATGGCTTAGGCCGCAGGTTCAGATCTGCCGCCTAAGACTTTTCAACTCCATGAGCCGTGAGGGTCCCATAGAGACTTTTCTCCCTACGGATCGAGAGGATCTCGTAGGTGTATTTTCTCCTTAGGAATCGTGAGGATTCCTAAGTGCGTTTTCTCTTATAAGTCGTAAGGATCCTATAAGAGAATTTTCCCTCTTACGAGTCGAGAGGACCCATAAGCGGTTGTTTCCCTCCTTGTCTAAATTTGAAATTGGAGAGTGAGACTCATGAATAGTATGCAAGAGACCATTTTAGACCGACTTGCAGGGTCTCAGTGCTCAGGAAACAAGTTTTTTAATCCCTGCTGCCTGAGGCTTTATCTTGCAAGTTGAGACGAATCGGGAATTTCCCGCGGAGACACTGGTTTCTCTGCGAGCCGACGCGAATCAGGAGGCTCTCATCAAGGACGCTAGTTTCCCTGAATTGAGGTATTTATCAAGGACACTTGTTTCCCTGGGGTTGAAACGAATCGAGAATTTCTCGCGAAGACGCTAGTTTCTCTGCGGGTCGACGCGAATCAGGATTTTCTCGTCAAGGACACTTGTTTCCCTAAGTCGAAGGATTTTGCCGAAGACACTGGATTCTTCGGGGTTGAAACGAATCGGGAATTTCTCACGGAGACACTGGTTTCTCTGCAAGCCGACGCGAATCAGGAGGCTCTCATCAAGGACGCTAGTTTTCCTGAGTTGAGGTATTTGCCAAGGACACTTGTTTCCCTGGGGTTGAAACGAATCGAGAATTTCTCGCGGAGACACTGGTTTCTCTGCGAGTCGACGCGAATCAGGATTTTCTCGTCAAGGACACTTGTTTCCCTGAGTCGAAGGATTTTGCCGAAGACACTGGTTTCTTCGGGGTTGAAACGAATCGGGAATTTCTCACGGAGACACTGGTTTCTCTGCCAGCCAACGCGAATCAGGAGGCTCTCATCAAGGACGCTAGTTTCCCTGAGTTGAGGTATTTGCCAAGGACACTTGTTTCCCTGGGGTTGAAACGAATCGAGAATTTCTCGCGGAGACACTGGTTTCTCTGCGAGTCGACGCGAATCAGGATTTTCTCGTCAAGGACACGGGTTTCCCTGAGTCGAAAGATTTTGCCGAAGACACTGGTTTCTTCGGGGTTGAAACGAATCGGGAATTTCTCACGGAGACACTGGTTTCTCTGCAAGCCGACGCAAATCATGAGGCTCTCATCAAGGACGCTAGTTTCCCTGAGTTGAGGAGTTTGCCAAGGACACTTGTTTCCCTGGGGTTGAAACGAATCGAGAATTTCTCGCGGAGACACTGGTTTCTCTGCGAGTCGACGTGAATCAGGATTTTCTCGTCAAGGACACTGGTTTCCCTGAGTCGAAAGATTTTGCTGAAGACACTGGTTTCTTCGGGGTTAAAACGAATCGGGAATTTCTCACGGAAACATTGGTTTCTCTGCAAGCCGACGCGAATCATGAGGCTCTTATCAAGGACGCTAGTTTCCCTGAGTTGAGGAGTTTGCCAAGGACATTTGTTTCCCTGGGGGTTGAACTGATCTGTGGTGGTCTTTCAGGTTTTATATAAGTTACCGTCAAAACCGTGAAGCTAGGAATTTGATCTTCGCTTCGTTTGCTGGTACTGCGTCTGCTGTATTGAGACGAATGTCGCGGTTGTCTCTAGGCTGTTGGTGAACCATCGAGATTTGGCTTAGCTTTTTGGCGGAGCCTGTTGGAAAGGTATGGTTCCCTCTTTGTTTGTGCCTTTGGATTGTATACAGGGATCGATGTGATCTCAACTGTAGGGCAAAAGTTTCATTCATTTTTATTGTTTTATTTCCGCGATACTCTATCATTTCAGCTTTTATATCGCGAAGGTCGCGATTGCCCAATCATTTCGGCTATTTTTCGCGGTGCCCGATCATTTCGGCTATTTATTTTATTTTTACTCGCTGCTTTTTATTGCGAGTTGCCCAATCATTTCGGCTATTTTGTATGCATACATCTTTACTTGCTGCTTTTTACTGCAAGTTGCCCCATCATTTCGGTTATTTCGTATGCATGTGCGGCCAACCGGCTTTTTGCCGCAAACCTAAAATTAAACACCGATTTCGGCATCAGCATCGCTACAACTGGGATGTTGCCAGGAGCGAATCATCATTTGCCTCTTGTCGATGTCGAACAAAGATGGCTCAGCGAACAGGGTTAAGGTCCTGTCGACTAAGGCTTTTAACTTCATGAGCCGTAAGGGTCTCACAAAGGTATTTCTCCCTACAAGTCGCGAGGATCTTATAAGTGTATTTTCTCCTTAGGAATCGTGAGGATTCCTAAGTGTATGTTTCTCTGTAAGTCGTAAGGATCCTACAAGAGGGTTTTCTCCTTGTAAGTCGAGAGGACTTATAAGGGTTGTTCGTCATGCGTACATATCCCCAGTCACGGATGGGACTTGGTTAGGAAAATGTTTATTCGCGCCCGTGGACTGTATACAAGGGTCAGTATTGAGCCACTTGTAGGGCAATATCGAAGGTTGTGGGGGTTGCTTAAGCACAGGTTTAGGTCTCTGTAACTTAAGACTTTCAAATCTTATGAGCCGTGAGGGTCCCATAAGAGAGTTCTCCTTACGAGTCGTGAGGATCTCACAAGTGTATTTTCTCCTTAGGAATCGTGAGGATCCCTAAGTGTGTTGCTCCCTTGTGAGTCGTAAGGATCTCACGCGGGTGGTTTCTCCTTACAAGGTCGAGAGGACCCTATAAGTGTCCTTTTAACGAGGTTGCGCCCTTTCAGGTTTTCACAAACACTTGCCGGTAGTCCTGCTATTTTTACTCACGGAGCCCTTTCGGGTTTTCATCTATGCTTATTTTGCTTATGGACGTACCGTTTTTTTATTCTTTTTATTTTCTTCTTTTTTTTTACGAGGTCGCGTCCTTTCGGGTTTTCACGAACACTCGCCGGTAGCCCTGCTGTTTTTACTCACGGAGCCCTTTCGGGTTTTCATCCGTGCCCATTTTGCTTATGGACATACCGTTTATTATATATTTTTTTAATATTTTTTTTATTCATCTCGTGAGCCTAAGGATGCTGCGGTAGTATTTTAAGGACGTTTCGGTCCGTCATTAGTTTAAGGACGTTTCGGTCCGGTCAGGAGAAGGCCTGCTACTGTTTATAGAGTTTGAGTTTAGGAAGATAGCGAGCGGACATAGTCGTCGTCATCTATCATTGACCTAGGCTGCGGCTCATTAAGCGTAGTATTTCTTTAGGAAGCGACCATTTATTGGCCTAAAAGGCCTTTCACCGTGCATATCCATGAGTAGATAGGCTCCACCCTGGTAGACCTTGTCTATGATGTACGGGCCTTCATAGTTCGGCTCGAATTTTCCCCGCTTGGCGTGATTGGGGATCATAGGCCTTTTGACTACTAGCACAAGTTCGCCCTGGCGGAATGCCCTCGGCCGAGTCAATCTTTCATATGAGCGCGTCATCTTTGAATTATAGGCCTCCAGATTTTGTTGCGCTATGAACCGGGTTTCATCAAGAGCATCAAGTTCTCAAACCGAAGGTGAGCATTTTCTTCGTCCGTCAGCTCGTAGTGGACTGCCACTCGTAGAGAGGGTAATTCTATCTCAAGGGGGAGTACTTCTTCTATACCGAATACCAACGCATATGGCGTTGTGTTCATGGCTGTCTTGAATGTAGTTCGATACGCCCAGAGAGCTTCTTGCAGTTTCTCGTGCCAGTCCTTCTTATTTCGGGACACCGTCTTCTTCATGATCTTTGTCAAGGTCTTGTTGAAGGCTTCCGCTAGACCGTTAGCTCGCGGATTATAAACTGAGGAATATCTCCAGTCTATATTGTGTTGTTGCGCGAAGCGACTGATCTTGTGGCTTCTGTAAGCTGGCCCGTTATCGGAGATGATCCGTCGTGGAGTTCCAAACCGATAAATGACATGTGTTTTGAAGAAATGGAGGATATTCTCCGTCTTCACTTCTCTTAACGGTACTACTTCTGCCCATTTGGAGAAGTAGTCAGTCGTCGCCAGGATGAAACGATGTCCCTTGGACGATACTGGTTTGATGGGGCAGACTATGTCAGTTCCCCACATTTCGAATGGCCAGCTAGCCACCGTTAGATGGAGTAGATTTGGATGCTGGTGGATGAAGTTCCCATGGATTTGGCATGAGTGGCATTGCTTCGCATATTCGAGGCAGTCCTGAATCATCGTGGGCCAGTAGTAGCCCATCCGTTTAATCTTCAACTTCATCTTTGGGCCTGCTTGGTGAGAACCGCAGAGCCCGTCGTGAACTTCCTGAACGACTCTTTTTGCCTCTTCAGGTCCCAGACATCTCAACCACAGAGAATCAAACGACCTCTTGTACAGAGTATCATTGACGAAGGCGAAAGACAGAGCTCGTTTCATAAGCTGATGCCTTGAGAACGCATCTTCGGGCATTCGACGGTATTTGAAGTAGTCTATAAAGACTTCTCTCCAATCCTCGGTATTTTCCCGATCTTTTATTTGCAAGGTCGTCTGCTCAGTCGCTCTCTTTTCTTCGGATGAATCCGGAGATATTTCCGCTGGGGCAAGTACCCGACGGCTTTGTACCACGATTCTTACGTCATCGAGGTTCTCATCAGCCATTTCCTTAGCGAGCTTGGCCAACGCGTCAGCTTTGCTGTTTTCCGCACGCGGTATGTTTTCCAAAGTGTAGGAAGGGATTTGGGTCAACAGTTGTTGCACCTTTTCGCCGTACTTCACCAACTTTGGTTTGCACGTTTGGTAGTCGCCGTTTACTTGACTAACGACCAGTTGGGAATCTTCGTATATGATGAGGTTTTCAATTCCCATGTCAATAGCGATCTCAAGGCCTGCTATTAAAGCTTCGTATTCGGCTTCATTGTTTGTCCTCGGCTTTGTTAGGGAGAAAGCAAAGCGCATTATCCCTCCTTGTGGAGTTACAAAGATGAGTCCTATCCCCGATTTGATTATAGGGGTACTTTGTTTGCGCTTCTTCATGGAAAATACTCCATCGAAATAAAGCTCCCAACGGGTATCGCTACCGTCGATCGCATCAAACGCATGTTCTTCTGGCAGATCGCAATTCAGAGGAGAATCGGCAGGTATTGGATGTTCAGCGAGGAAGTCGGCAATGGCCTGGCCTTTCACTGCCTTGAGAGGCTGATAGGTTATCGAGAACCCCATCAAGAGCAAGGCCCATTTAGCGAGTCGTCCCGTCAATATGGCCTTTGACATTAAATATTTAAGAGGGTCCACCTTCGAAATGAGACGGACCTCATGTGCCAACGCATAGTGTCTGAGCTTTGTTATCGCAAAGATCAACGCCAGGCAGTGTTTTTCAATGGGGGAGTAGTTACTTTCTGCCCCCAGTAGAACTCGACTCAAATAATAGAGTGCTTTTTCCTTCCCTTGGTCGTTCTCTTGCGCCCATAATGCACCTAAGGAATCTTCGAGGGCGGTTGTATAAATAATGAAAGGCTTTCCCTTGACCGGAGCAGCCAACACTGGCGGAATCTGCAGGTATTGCTTGATTTCGTCCAGCGCATCTTGGCATTTATGATCCCAAACGAACGGGGCTCCCTTCTTCATCAGGTGGCTGTAAGGACGACACTTGCCTGAAAGGTTGGCTATAAATCGCCTATGTACGCGAGCTTCCCTTGGAGAGACCGCAGCTATTTGAGAGTCCTTGGCGGAGGCATTTCCATGATCGCCTTGATCTTTAACGGATCTATTTCAATACCTCGGTGTCGGACGATGAATCCCAGGAATTTGCCCGAGGAAACTCCGAATGCACACTTGAGAGGGTTCATCTTCAAGTTGTATTGTCGAAGGCGTTGAAATACGGTCTTTAGATGCTCGAGATGTTCCTCGTATGATTTGCTTTTAACCACGAGATCGTCGATATAGCATTCGACGATTTCGTGTATAAGGTCATCAAAGATTCGTCATGGCCCTCTGATAGGTGGCACCGGCATTCTTTAAACCGAAGGGCATCACCTTGTAGCAGAATATACCCAAAGGAGTCCTGAAGGCGGTGTGCTTCTGGTCTTCGGAATGCATCTTTACCTGATTATACCCTGATGAGTCGTCCATGAAGGAGAAAACCTCATGAGTGGACGTATTGTCTATCATCAGTTCGGTGACTCGCACTGGGAAATCGTCCTTCAGGCAAGCTTTATTGAGATCCCGGAAATCCACGCATATGCGCACTGTCCCATTTTTCTTCATCACCGGGACGATGTTGGCGATCCACTCGGGATACTGGACCTCCTGGATAAAACCAGAGTCGATTAACTTCTTGACCTCGGCGTTGATGCTCATCTCAAGCTCGAGCCGATTCTTCTTGGCGCTTGTTTGACCGGCTTGACGTCCGGAGATATCGCCAATTTGTGCACAGCAATTTCTGGATCTAATCCCGGCATTTCGGAATAGTTCCATGCGAAGCAATCTCTATGCTGTACAAGCATGTCTTTTAACGCAGCCACTCTTTCTTCAGATAGCAGTTCACTGACAAATGTCGGTCGCGAGTCGCTCGACGTCCCCAACTCAATTTTCTTGAGGTTATCTGCGGTGGTATGGATTCCATCTTCTAGCTCTTTTGGCGCTGGTGGAAATTCTGAGATCACCTCATCGTCGCTGTTTTCGAAGCACCAAGGAAGATCATCCATATTCTCGGGCTCTTCTTTTGATATTGTTATCATGTGACAAGTACGAATTCGCTTCCAAGCCCAATGTGGAACTGGTTCTGCTCTCGTGGCTTTGGGTTCATGCTTCTGTGGCGGCGTTACCCTCCAGTTGTCAGATAAAGCGAACTTGCCGAGCTGATACTGATCTTCAACTCAATTCTTAAAGGTGAAGCAGTCCTCGAGAGGGTGTCCTATCACTCGGTGATAAGGGCAATAGTCCGGGTGAGAGACTTCGCTTGCTTATTCGGGATGTTTAGACTCCGGCAGTGTAAGCATCTGATGTTTTAGAGTGAGGTCAAGTATTTTCTTCGTCTTGTCCCGAGGAAAAGAATATGCCCGACCCATTTTCCTCATGAAGGATAGATCGGAACAGCTCGATTCTCGCTTGCGTGGCTTCTTAGTCCCGCTTTGTTACTGTTGAGCGCCTTTTTCGCCTTTCGACTTATTTCTGCCTCTGTGTCGTGTCTTTTTTATAACAGGTTGACAGGGAGCGGCATTTTCATCTTTCACAGCCTGTTGGAGGAGGCGTTGCGTTTTGGCTTTCTCGTAGATGGCCATCTCACGGTTGTGATCGCCTCTGACTTTTTGGCCAGCTTCCCTTATAAGCTTGTCCATTTGTTCTTCGAACGACGGACTGGGCACTTTTGCATCAGGAACTTTTACTGGTTCAGGATTGGCATCTTCCCATTGAGCATCCGCTTCTTCATGGAAGTCATGCACGACGTAGCAACCATGGAGTAGCTCTCGTTTCTTTGACCGGATGTATCCAAGCCCGATTGTTTCCATTCTCCCATTAAGCAACTTGTGCTGAGTCCCGGAAACGTTCCAGACCTTGTCGTAGAACTTGGCTTTTCGAGCGGTCTATTTAAAGGATATCCCCTGGCGCTTCAATAGCCTTTTCAAGCCTTCTGTATAATATCTGGGGAGACGGATGGGCTGAAGCCTGTCAAGCGTAGGATCCGCGCTGTGCCAGATTTCTTTCTCCACTTTGGTTTCTTCAGAGCGGTAGAATAGAATTGCCTTTTCGCCTTCTTCCCTGAGAGGGACATAGAACGTCCGCAGCTCCTCTACACTGTAGATATCAAGTGCATCCAGTTCTTTATGGTGTTTAGGTGGAACCATGGTGACTTGTATACTTTGCTCTTCGTCAGCGGACATTTGTATTGAACGTCGAGCAGAGAATACAGCATGGACTTCATCTTCCGAGTCGCTACCAAAGATCAACGTAGGAGCAGATGGTCCCGGCTTGTTGTGTTGGGGTGGACCCGAATAAATCATTTCTTCCTCTTCTTCAGTATCACTCCCGAAGACAGGAATGGTGGCGTTAGCTTTGTTCTCTAGCTTGTGACACCTCTCCGTGTCTTCGAAATCCGGTAAGAAGTATTTGGCATCTTCATATTTGCGGACTTCGTTCATGGAGAATGGGTTCAGTTCTCCCGTCACGGTATACTCGAGACCATCCTTACAATACTTCATGCACTGATGTTGCGTAGAAGGGATGATGTTGTACTCGTGTAACCATGGTCGGCCGAGCAAAGAATTGTAGCATGTCTTGGCGTCTATGACGTGAAACTTAATGTCCGTGACGAGTAGCCCGAAGCGTAGCGTCAGTATTACAGACCCAAGAGTTCTTGATGACTAGGAGTCGAACCCGGAGATGGTGATCTTGTTCCGAGCAAGGTGCTGGACGCTCATGCAGATTTCTTTTAACACCCGCACATTGAGGAGATTAACGGAGGATCCATTGTCGACCAGGATTTTGCCTATCTTTATATCGTGGCGGTATCCTGAGACATAGAGGGGGCGATTGTGTTCGCGCGTCCCAAGGAGAAGGTCTTCATCGCCAAAAGTGACATCGACCGTGTGCACTTCCTCCAATTCATCCTTCATCTTTTCTTCGGCCAGGAAAGCTTGGAATTGTTCCGGCTCCTGTAGTGCCTTGATTAACGAATCTCTCGCCTCTTTTGATAGTAAAAGGACGTCAAGAATGCTGAGCTGCGAGGGTAGCTTCCTCAGATGTGCTAAGATGTTGTAATCCACCTTATTTCTCTTCGGCGGGTCTTTGGCAGTTAGCTCCTCCACAACTTGGTCATCTAGGGCGATCTCCTCAGGGACTCTCTCTTTTCCCTTATCTTTTTTATTTGAGGGTCCGAGATTCTTTTCGGGTAGCGTACGATTACGCAGCCGGATATTTTCACAGACCTTCTGCTCTTCTTCTTTTCCCGAGGTGGACTCTTTAAAGAGAGGGCTAAGAGCCGGCTCCTCGTCAGAATCGCTCCCGAATGTAAGCACTTGTGATCCCCCGGCATTAACCATGCGACAATTGCCGGTAGTTCTGTTAAGCCCTTCGGTCGTATTTTTCCGCTCCCGATGAGTTTTGCGCTTCTCCTGCTTAAAATGTTGTCGATGAGCAACATATCCTTGCCACCATCTATCGAAAGCTTTGCACTCTTCGGTGGGGTGCGAAATCTTCCGATGATATAAGCAGTAGGAGGGGTGCATTTCCACTTCACCAGTAATGTTTCCTTCAGAGGATAGTAGCTTCATGCCCATTGATATGGTCTTCGCAAACCTTTTCCTCGTCTTGAATTTGCTTTTATCCGCGGTGGATGTATTTTGCTCCTGCGGGAGTGTCTCAACTCTTTCGTCAAGTCGCTGGCGCTTGGCCCTTTCAAATATAGCCATCTCGTGTTCCCGATCAGCTTTACTTTTCAACAGAGTTTCGTTGAGAAATGCGTCAATTATTTCATCCGATGGCCCCAGAATTTTTGGTTCAGGATCTTCCCCCAGCTTCTTAGTGCAAGGAGTTTCCTCATCGTCTGTAACGAATGGGAGATCATATGACAGCTCGCCACATATTCCTCAGATTCATCCGACGAACTGTCTCCCTCATCTTCCTCTTGAAAGACGTGGTTGAGGAACTCTTGGAGTGTAATGGGAGTCCGTGCTTTCTGGTTATATTCCTCATGCGCGTCAATTTGTTTTTGTAAGTCCGTGCACTTGTCGCCAGGCTTCACAGGCTTCTTGGATTTCTTCTTCTTCTTCGAAGATTTTGACGGCTGGTTGTGAGTGCTTGGGCCACCACCATCGGTCTTTGGAGTTGGACGCGGCTTCAACATCCCCTCAATGACCTGCGGTTCCAACGGGTTCTTCCACCTGATCGCTGGGCATGTTTGAAGATCGTTCAGCATTCTTTTTGTTTTAGCTGATAGTACGACCTCCCATGGAGCTTCTTCAATGAGAGAGCACGTTGCCCCCGGCATATTCATCCTTTTAGAGGCGTGAGGTTGCGGCGGATTCACCTTCCATCTGTCGGATAACGCGAACTTGCCCTGTTGGTACTGGTCTTCAAGCCAATTTTTGAAGACGTAGCAATCTTCGATCGGATGACCCAGTACTCGGTGATAGGGACAGTAGTTGGGCTCATTGACATCATTTGGTTGCGACGAACGTTTTGGATCCGGCAGATTTATGAGTCGGTTGCGCAACGCCAGCTCGAATAATCTTCTCGTTTTATCTCGGGGAAACGAGTAAGGACGTCCTAGTCTCTCTTCAAGGGGGTACGTGTGGACACATATTATTTTGACGGACAACCGGCTTCGAGTTGCTCGGCTGTTGTTGAGCATTAGCGACAACAATCGCTTTCCCTTTTCCCTTTTCATTTCGAGAGTCCGGCTTTGGAAGGGGAGGTCTATGGCCCATCTGATCCATTTGCGCTAGCTTGTCGATCAGGGCCTGGAAGGTAGTCGGCTTGAAGAACATCATAAATTGCGAGATGATTGCTTGCGGATCAAGGGTTCCCACAAACATACCCACTGCAGGAGCTTCTTCAATGCGTTGCTCGCATTTTGACCATAAGTTCCGCCACCGTATAGCATATTGGACCCATGTCTCGCCTGGCTTCACCCTGACATTAATCAATGCCGTCATCGGGGTGCATTCACTGGCGCTTGTAAAACGCTGGGTAAACAACAGCTCCATCTCCGCGAAGGTCTTGATAGAGTCGTTTGGGAGCTCAGAATACCACTCAAATGTTGTATCTGACAAGCTGCCGACGAATTGGCGAAGCAACAGTTTGTCATCACCGCCGGTGTTGCCGCAAAGCGCTCTAAACTGGGCAACATGCTGGTGAGGATTGCCCGTCCCCTTATAGACATGGAATTTGGGTATTGTATAGCCCGGCGGGTACTTTATTTGATCGTACCAGCTCAGATATGGTCGTCCTGTTTTTACGACCTGACCGGCTGCTTCAGTCGCATGATGAACCCGTATTTGTTGGGCTATATACCCATCCAAGTCAGCTTTGGAGATCGTCTCCTCTTTGGCTGTCGACAGGGCTGGTGGAGGATTTGACGTTTCTCCCCTATCGTCTTCAAGGACGATCGGGGGACCTTCGGCTGTAGGATCTTGTTGGATCATCATCCCCACCATGTCTTGGAACAGGAGGGCCATACGCTTTACGTTGGCTGCTTGTTCAGCAGCCTCTTTATCCTTCTTCTCCAATATCCGACGAAGGAATTCGGCGTCAGTTTCTTGCTCCTGGCGTTCATCCGAGGACGCTTCAGGGCTTTCTTTTGGCCCAGAGAGTGCAGCCATCGCGGTCATCATTTCTTGGAGCTTCTGCTGCTGCTTCTGCGCTTTGGTCACCGATCGCGTAAGCGGTCTATGACCTGTGGATATGCGGCTGTCCTCTTTACCAGACGCCATGTAGATGGTATGAACTACGATGTCCCCGGACTTAGGGCGTTTGGGTTCACCACCTTTGATATTCGCCGTCGGCGTGAGGACTTTCTCCGGCCTTCTTCTCTTATGGGCCGTTGAAGATGAGGGGGCCGTTGCTTTGGGCACCCAAGTGGTCGTCGCCTTTCGTTGCTTGACAGGGGGATTTTCTTCCTGCCGCCCTTTCGACTTCTTGTGCTGGTGAGAGAAATTCGGATCAATCACCGATTCTCGGACTCGTCGCCACGTCTTGTAGATCCTGGAGGACAGCAATTGAGGAGACTGCTCCGGCTTTTCTGCTTCCACGGCGGTCTCTACTGGTGGAGGAGATCTTTTGAGCACCGCAGTTGGCGAATTTCTGCGTACCCTGTTCAGCAGCTCAAAGCTGTTCCCGGTTGGAACAGCAGCATTAACTTCCACCATTGGAGCTGGATGAGTTATCCCAGAGGGAGAGTTGCCCCCAGTCTTCCTTATCTAGCGCCAGTGGCGTCGTCGGGCGTGACGAGTTGTCGGTATTGGTTCAGCGACAGAGACAGCTTCTTCTTGCCCCCTGTCCGAATGAGGCGCTGCTGGTGCTAGCCTCTTAAAGACTGAGGTTGTTCTTTGAGTATCGGTATTCAATCTGTCAAAGACAGATCCTCGAGCAGGGGCAGGAGTGGGAATAGTCAGCCTTGCAAAGACTGACTCTTTGACAGGAAAAGCCGCCTTGGTGACTTCGGGAGCAGTCGTCTTCTTTGGGATGGCCTTCTCAGGTATCATAGGCTTCTTGATAGGCCCTTTGGTGCTCGAGCTTAGCCTGGTGAAGACTGAAGAATTGGACGACCCGTTGAGAGGGGCAGTGAGAGTAGCAAGTCGATCGAAGACCGACTTTTTTGAAGCTTCCGGTGCGGGCACAGGGATGGTGAAACTTGCTGGAGGGATCATGGTTCCGAAAAACAGGCCGGTGGTGGCCTGAGTCACTTGCTCCACAGGCATGGTAAGGACGGAGGCCGCTTGAGGCTCATATGCTACGCCTCCAGGTGAGGCGGAGCGTCGGTTGCATTGGCACTTCGAGCAGTTCGAGCAATTTGAGGCCATTGATGCTTGATTTCTGCGCCAGGCAAAAGACCAAATCTTAGTAACTTGAAATCCAAAGGCAACCATTAACAAACCGCGATTCGTTCGCGAAGACGACACACGAAGTGTGGAGTGGAAAGAGGAAAAGGTCCCACCGGGCGTGCCAGAATCTGTTCCCCTCCGAATGACGGCGACAACGCGGAGACGTCTTGCCTGAGATTCGGGGTAGATGCTATTTGGTTTTATCCGTCCACCTCTCCGAAGATGCCAAGTTGATTTATGGCGCCGTGTATCGAAGGTTTAGACGGATGCGGCCGATATAGCAGACTTCGTCAGATTCCCCCTCGCTTGAGGGGTTTTTGATTGTGGGGACGCTCTTCCCTGCAGGCGCAAGCCCCTGCAATTAATTACGCTACCGCATCGCGGTAGCCACTTTCTCCTTCTCCAGAATTTCACTTCGTGTCGTGTGTGTTTGTTTTGTTTGTGGATGCCCGTGGATTGTATACGGAGACTAAGTTATGCCGTCGCCCGTAAGACGTGGATTAGTCCAAATCCGTATTTACTTAGATTTGGGTTTGGTGTTTTAGTTTAAGGATACGTTAGCCATATTGAGGCTAAGATCAACTTAAACGTTCGTTAAGGATACGTTAGTCTGATTTGAGACTAAGATCAACTTAACGGGATCGTTTGGATCCGACAAAATTGCATTTGGGAGCTCTATTGTTTCAGTTTAGGGACATAGTGGTCCATAGATAGTTTAAGAACATTGCGGTCCATTGCCAGTTTAGGGACATGGTGGTCCATTAGTTTAAGGACGCATAAGTCCGTGGGTTTAAGGACCCCACAGTCCTTATCTTGGTTTAAGGACGCATAAGTCCATAGGTTTAAAGACCCCACAGTCCGTATCTTGGTTTAAGGACGCATAAGTCCATGAGTTTAAAGACCCCACAGTTCGTGTTGATGTGTGGTTGTCGGGACCCGTCACCTCTCTGACGTCGTTGAAGGATTACAATGATAGGAATCAGAAGAGTTCGGAGATGTACCCTCGAACCGGATGTAAATTGATTTAGGAGAGCAGCCGTGCTCAGTCAATTTAATTTGAGAACTTACGGCCATAATTGGACTAAGTCCAGTTGAGAATATTCGACATTTTTATTTATCTTTGGCCTATTAGGCCTGTGCTAGGACTTTGCCCCTGCCTGCTAGGCCTTTTTAATTTGGGCCTGGCCCTTCATTAAACAATACAGTGCATTTGTCAGGCGCTTTGCGCCAATCATTGAGCGCAAGCGCATGTAGAGATGACACGTGTCACGCTCTATCTTAAAAGTGCATAGCGCAAGTGGTTCAGGTGCTGACACGTGGCGCTCTCTGGTGGCTTGCGCCAACCCAGGAGCGCAACAGTGCAGTTTTGCAAGTGCAAGGCACTGTTTTAATGACTTGATCCAATTTTGGATTCAAGAGAGGAATTTTTCTGAAATTCCAGAACCAATGGTTCATAAAAAGTGCAAAGCACTATTATTATTTTTTTTTTATTGAAGATCATTGATCTATTCAGAAGAAATTCTTCTATGTTATAAAGGGTTTTTTTTTACCTTTTTCTTGAATTTTCTTCAGAGTTCTCTCTGTTTTTGAAGTTCTTGATCTCTCACAATGTTGATGATTTTGAGTTGGGGTCTAGGGGTCTTTATATAGTGCCCATAGATTTGTTAAGTTTGTTAAAGAGATCATTCTCTGAGTGATTTGGGAAATTTTCCCCACCGTTGGATCTTTGATCCAAGGGCTTCTGTTTTACAGAAGACAATCTTCTTGTTTTAACAAGAACAAAAGGATCTTACTAGAATCTTTGATCCAACTGCGCTGACACGTGTCGCGCAGCGCAGCTGCGCTGACACGTGTCGCGCAGCGCGCAGCGCAGCGCAACTGCGTTTGACGCAGTGTCGCGCTGCGCTTGCGCAACTGAAGCGTTACTTCCTTTAATTTTTGTTTTAAATAGAGCCTTACTCTGATTGGACGCGCTGCTTTGGACGCTACGCCTGACGTATCAACTTCTGATACGTGGCGCGTTGCGCGCAGCGCACGGAATTTGAAACGTTGCTTCAAAATTTGAATTTTTGAAATTCAAACAAAACCTTGCTCTGATTAGGGGAAACACATGGATTCAACCAAGGCCTATAAATAATACTTGTAACTTAGCATACACGGGGTGCTGGTGTAGTTCATGCGTGAATCCAAAGAAATCTCAGAAGTCCCACTAGATTATGAATCCATGTTTACTAACACAAGCAAGCTATCATGAGGGCCCGTGTTTCCTTACTTCTGGATTACAGCCTGTTGAGTTTGGAATACTTCAACACTAGGTTGAAGTCCCGTTACTAACACTTGATTCGGGCACGTGGTTCCCTATCCATGGATTACAGCCTGTTGGGTTCGAAAACACTCTTGAGATTGGTTGACATTCACCTTTGAACTTACGTTAAAATAGTATACCCAAATGGAGACATGTTAAGACACTTACCTTCACTGCATGTTCATATACTTACACTGCATGGCCATGTTACTTTTATATTGACATGCTTATGCTATCATGTTTATCTACTTGTCATACATTACTATACTTGTTCACATGGATTACAATAAAACCGCATGCTAAACAAACTTGCCAAGTTGATATTAAATGACATGCTGACCTCAAACTCAATAATTCATAATATATTTTTACCCTATCATTTCACTTTTTACTTTACTCCCTTTCTTTGGAACTTACCGAGCAAAAGTTCGCTGACGGGCATTCCACCCTTCTCTGTTTTTCTTGGAATGTTCGTCACATACTGTGGAGATCGAAGAAGTAGACATCCCATAGGAGGAGCACCAACAGACCGAGACCCAGGCCTAGACCAGTTACCTTTTCTCTGTTGATGTACGCCACCTGTTTAGGCGTTTCAATCTTTGTATTTTCTTTCAGTTAAAAAAAATCATGTATTGTAAAAGAATCAAGTTGAATGTAAATAAAGTTGTTGAAGTTTTACTCTCATGTTTATTATCTTGTCTTTATATACTGCTTATATTACACTTAGAGTATTTATTCTGGGAAATGACCTTCTCGAAATAAATACGTCGCGGGCTTACCACGTCACCGTTTCCGTCTACTGAGAAGCAGGGCGTGATAGGTTTTGTTGGTGGCCCATGCAGGTCCAGTTCTGCATGAAGTCATAAGCAATATATAACAAGAAATACGAGATTCAACAACTTTACATTCCCTTGCAATTCAATTTCCGTCGAATCTATCATAATCTTTCTTCTCAATCTAAGTAATGTATTCTCTCAGCAACCCTAGCACCAACGATGGAAGTACACCACTGCAACCTACCCTTACCATCCAACCACCTCCACCTAACATAACCGCTCCACTCACAGAATAAACAATACTTCAGGAGGCTATCAAAAGCTTACTTGAAGGTCAACAGGCTCAAGGCACGATTTTGCAGGAGCAGATTGCTCTCCTTCAACAGAGTTTTATCCGCTCTGAAGCAGAAGCACCGGGAGTGAAACAATTTCGGGCTTTACACCCAAAGAACTTCTCAGGAAAGGAGAAACCACTTGAGGCCGAGAAATGGACGCAGAGCATTGAAGACGACCTAGTCGCAGCTCAAATTCCAGAAATGGCTTGAATCAGAATAACCAAACTACAGCTTACCGACAATACTAGAGTCTGGTGGAAGGTCGAGGAGAGCCGCCTTGAGCAACCAATCGAGTGGAAGACTTTTCATGATCTCTTTGATGCCAAGTATTTTCCGGAAACCGCGCATTTCGAGATGGAACAGAAATTCATCCAGCTGCAACAAGGATCCACGTGGGATAAGTCAGTAGACGAGTACGATGCTGAATTCACCACGCTCGGCAGATTCGCCGCTCATCTAATTCCTACTGCAGAAATCAAAGCCAGGCGTTTCCAGCAAGGATTGGACTCTGAGATCCAGGCTGCCCTAGCAACGGGAGAATACCTAACACATGAAGCAGTTTCGAAGTCAGCGTGTCGCTATGAAGCTGTCATTAAGTAGAAGGGAAGGCCACTGTTGGTCGGTATGAAACGTCCCACCCATCAGATTACTGGAGGAGTCTCTTCTATGCCAACTCTCTCAGCGCCAGCTATGAGGCCCGGAGGATCATTTTCCGAGACTGAACCGAACTTATGCATCTATTGTAAAAGGACTGGACACCAAGTCAAGGATTGCCGTCGAGCAAACGATCTTTGTCTGATATGTGAATCATTCTCACATACCATAAGAACTTGCCCACACAACCAAATCGGCCCTATTTCCGCAGCTAGACCAGCTATCCAAGCTCCACCTACTCGCTTAGCCCTTCCTGCACCACCTCCACATGTACCACCTTTACCCCGTTAGCTATCGATGTACCAGCATGCGCAAAGAAATGTGCCGAGACGACAGGCTTACACTTTGGCGGCCGTAGAAGGTCAAGGTAACACTAGTAAATCCTTTTCCATCTTTTCAGCCGTTTCAAACTCTCACATCCTTTCGTTCTTTCAAACATTTTCATGCACTTTCAGTAGTTCTTTCACCACCGCTGTCATCAAATTTTCTGGAACCTGTTACAATTTCCTTTTATAAATTTCGAGGACGAAATTTATATAAGGAGGGTAGAAGTAACAACCCTAATTTTCTGTACAAAATTTTTCTTTTCAATATACAGAAAGGAGTACCTTAGCCTGAGCACAAGTTATAAATTTAAATTGTTTTAGAACAGTAAGAAAGCACGTGTAGCTCACTGGTAAAGCCTTACACTGCTTTGACGTAGCCCTTGTGTTCGAATCCTATCAGCCACATTATTTTTGATGATTTTTCTTTTAAACTTTTAAAAGCCCAAAAGTTTACACGTGCAATACACATAAAAATGAAAAGTCTCAGAAATCAAACATGTGCACTGAGATATATGAAACGATATCGACACGTGGCATCAATCCAAGCACACGCTCCCACACTTTGGCCGGTGAGATCCTCCTCTGGGCCGGTGCCGCCGGGACCCCCCGTGGCAAATGCTCCCAAATTTTTACCCTAAACCCCTTGGCCTCCCCCCCCCCCCCACTACCCTAATTCTGTTTGTTTTTCCTGCACAATAACAGAGAATTAAAAATGAGCTTTTAATCCAATATTTAATGCATTTTTAATTCTCATTTTAATTCCCTAAATCTTAATTCAATCCTATAAATACCGCATCACACCCTGACACTATATTCTGAAATCTAGCATCAAAACTCTCAAAATTTTCCAAGTCAAATAAGGTGTACAAGTGGAGTTAGTTAGCTCAAGGTCATCTTCCGGCGACGACTCGGGACAAATCCGGCGACACCGCGACTCCACGACACTTTCAAACCATTCCTATATCTCCCCCCTCTTCTCAATCTGCAAGTCCCCTCTACTTTCTTATTCTCACCTCTCAAAACTTCTTTTCAATGATGCCGGTAAGTAGAATTATACCGACATTCATTTTTAAAACCTCTTAAACTAATAATTTTCTTAAGAACTATTTATCTAAATCATTGTACTTTGTTTGTTAAACATTAAACAATAATTAGAAACAAGTTTCATTCCAAAACTCCATATGAAACAACTTTTATTGCACTTTTACGCTTAAATACCACAAATTTTACATAATCATTTAATCTTTTTGTTTGTATTACCTTTAGAAAACTCACAAGTTAATGACCTACCTAATCACAACACTCATCATTACATAGCACGATTTCCTTCTTACAATATTTTGGGACAAATACGACTTTTTCATTAAAATATCATAAACTACTAAAAACATCGTATTCTTTAAACTTGTATTATTTACATTCCTTGCAATTAAGCCTCTACAACCCATTTTGGGGAACCCGATCAAGATGGTGCGGGTTATCGCACGTCCTCGGGACTAGTAGAGTGAGATACAGACCTCCACACGGAGCATCCGATCTCGATGGAAATTTTAATGCAATTTCTAAGAAATAAGTGATTTTCTATTTAATAAATAAATTTTATTTTCTATAATTATATATAAATATTATTAAACCATCTATTTTACATATATGATAAATTCCACATTTTTTCTAAACAAAAGAAAAGAATTGCAAATTACATGAAAATACCATTAAGAATCCATTCAAGTCGAATTTACACAAAAACACCATCTATTATTCAAGCTAGGTATTTATTCATTAGAATACCACATTTCCAAAATTTACATTCATGAAACTCATAAAGACGTAAATAAATACTTGAGGATTTTTTTAAAGTATAATAAAAATATTGTTCATAAAACCCCCTCAAGTTATATTAATTTATAATAAGGACACTAATAAATATAGGTTTAAGCGAAATCCGTTCTCTTGAGCCTCAAGGAGCCGGAGAATGAGATTGCTTGCATATTTAAGGTAGACAAACTAAAAACGGTGTTATCAATACGGTAATTGGCTTGGAAAAAGTCATAAATTCTGCCGTCCATGTGCAGCAGTTACCGATAACTCCAAAACCTAACTCAGAAATTCAATTCTGTTTAAGTGTCTGACTCAATCTGAGTCTCAGTCAATCTGTATACATTTCAATACATGAATACATTTCAAAAATAACTCCATTACAACATGAATCCATATATATTGGAACTTGAACATGAATACCAGAACAATATCACCATACAAACATGACTCGACTTGATTCGAACCATGAATACAACTTGACATGAATACAAGAATACTTGACATGAATACTCGATATCTACATGAACTCTATATGGACACTTGATGTATTCATGGATTCGAGCAAGGCCTGTAAATAATACTTGTAACTTAGCATACACGGGGTGCCAGGATAGTTCATCCGTGAATCCAATGAAATCTCAGGAGTCCCACTAGATCATGAATCCATATTTACTAACACAAGCAAGATATCATGAGAGCCCGTGTTTCCTTGCTCCTGAATTACTATCTGTTAAGTTTGAAATACTTCAATACTAGGTTGAAGTCTCGTTACTAACACTTGATCCGGGCCCATGGTTCCCTACCCCTGGATTACAGCCTGTTGGGTTCGAAAACTCTCTTGAGATTGGTTGACATTCACCCTTGAACTTACGTTAAAATAGTATACCCAAGTAGAGACATGTTAAGACACTTACCTTCACTGCATGTTCACTATACTTACACTACACGGCCATGTTACTTTTATATTGCCATGCTCATGGTATCATGTTTATCTACTCGTCATACATTACTATACTTGTTCACATGGATTACAATAAAACCGCATGCTATACAAACTTGCCAAGTTGATATTAAATGACATGCTGACCTCATACTCAATAATTCATAATATACTTTTACCCTCTCATTTCACTTTTTACTTTACTCCCTTTCTTTGGGACTTACCGAGCGAAAGTTCGCTGACGGGCATTCCACCCTTCTCTGTATTTTTTGGAATGTTCGTCAGATACTGTGGAGACTGAAGAAGTAGACATCCCAGAGGAGGAGCACCAACAGACCGAGACCCAAGCCTAGACCAGTTACCTTTTCTCTATTGATGTACGCCACTTGTTTAGGCGTTTCAATCTTTGTATTTTCTTTCAGTTAAAAAAAATCATGTATTGTAAATGAATTAAGTTGAATGTAAATAAAGTTGTTGAAGTTTTACTCTCATGTTTATTATCTTGTCTTTATATAGTGCTTATATTACACTTAGCGTATTTATTCCGAGAATTGACCTTCTCGAAATAAATACGTCGCGGGCTTTCCACGTCACCGTTTCCGTCTACTGGGAAACGAGGTGTGACAGGTTTTGTTGGTGGCCCATGCAGGTCCAGTTCTGCATGAAGTCATAAGCAATATATAACAAGAAATACGAGATTCAACAACTTTACATTCCCTTGCAATTCAATTTACGTCGAATCTATCCTTAATTCTTTCTTCTCAATCTAAGATAATGGATTCTCCCAGCAACCCTAGCACCAACAATGGAAGTACACCACTGCCACCTACCCTTACCATCCAACCACCTCCACCTACCGTAACCGCTCCACTCACAAAACAGACGATGCTTCTTGAGGCTATCAAAAGCTTACTTGAAGGTCAGCAGGCTCAAGGCGCGATTCTGCAGGAGCAGGTTGCTCTCCTTCAACAGAGTTTCATCCGCTCTGAAGCAGAAGCACCGAGAGTGAAACAATTTCGAGCTTTACACCCAAAGAACTTCTCAGAAAAGGAGAAACCGCTTGAGGCCGAGAAATGGACGCAGAGCATTGAAGACGACCTAGACGCAGCTCAAATTCCAGAAATGGCTTGGGTCAGAATAGCCAAACTACAGCTCACCGACAATACTGGAGTCGGGTGGAAGGTCGAGGAAAGCCGTCTTGAGCAGCCAATCGAGTGGAAGACTTTTCGTGATCTCTTTGATGCCAAGTATTTTTCGAAAACCGCGCATTTCGAGATAGAACAGAAATTCACCCACCTGCAACAAGGATCCATGTAGGATAAGTCACTAAACGAGTACGATACTGAATTCACCATGCTCGGCAGATTCGCCGCTCATCTAATTCCTACTGCAGAAATCAGAGCCAGGCATTTCCAACAAGGATTGGACTCTGAGATCCAAGCTGCCCTAGCAACAGGAGAATACCTAACACATGAAACAGTTTTGAAGTCAGCCCGTCGCTATGAAGCTGTCATTAAGTATAAGGGAAAGCTACCGTTGGTCGGTATGAAACGTCTCGCCCATCAGATTACTAGAGGAGACTCTTCTAAGCCAACTCTCTCAGCGCCAGCTACGAGGCCCGGAGGATCATTTTCCGAGACTGAACCGAACTTCTGCATCTATTGTAAAAGGACCGGACACCAAGTCAAGGATTGTCGTCGAGCAAACGGTCTTTGTATGATATGTGGATCATCCTCACATACCATAGGAACTTGCCCACACAACCAGACTGGCCCTATTTCCGCAGCTAGACCAGCTATCCAAGCTCCACATACTCGCTTAACCTTTCCTGCACCACCTCCACATGCACCATATTTACCCCGTCAGCCATCGATGTACCAGCATGCGCAGAGAAATGTGCCGAGACGCCAGGCTTACACTTTGGCGGTCGTAGAAGGTCAAGATAACACTGGTAAATCCTTTTCTATCTTTTCAGCCGTTTCAAACTCACATCCTTTCGTTCTTTCAAACATTTTCATGCACTTCCAGTAGTTTTTTCACCACCGTTGTCATCAAATTTTCTGAAACCCATTACAATTTCCTTCTACAAACTTCGAGGACGAAATTTTTATAAGGGTAGAATATAACAACCCTAATTTTCTGCACAAAATTTTTCTTTTCAATATACAGAAAGGAGTACCTTAGTCTGAGCACAAGTTATAAATTTAAATTGTTTTAGAACAGTAAGAAAGCACTTATAGCTCACTGGTAAAGCCTTGCACTGCTGTGACGTAGCCCCTGTGTTCGAATCCTATCAGCTACATAATATTTTTGATGATTTTTCTTTTAAATCTTTAGAAACCCAAAAGTTTACACATGCAATACACGTAAAAATGAAAAGTCTCAGAAATCAAACATGTGCACTGAGATATATGAAACGACATCGACACGTGGCATCAATCCAAGCACACACCCCGACACTTTGGCCGGCGAGATCCTCCTCTGGGCCGACGCCTCCGGGCCCCCCGTGGCAAATACTCCCAAATTTTTACCCTAAAACCCTTGGTCTCCCCCACTACCCTAATTCTGTTTGTTTATCCTGCACATTAACAGAGAATTAAAAATGAGCTTTTGATCCAATATTTAATGCATTTTTAATTCTCATTTTAATTCCCTAAACCCTAATTCAATTCTATAAATACATCACACCACACCCTAGCCCTCTATTCTGAAATATAGCATCAAAACTCTCAAAATTTTCCAAGTCAAATAAGGTGTACAAGTGGAGTTAGCTCAAGGTCATCTTCCAGGGACGACTCGGAACAAATCCGGCGACACCACGACTCCACGACACTTCCAAACCATTCCTATACATCCCTTCTCTCTTCTCAATCTGTAAGACCCCTTTACTTTCTTATTCTCACCTCTCAAAACTTCTTTTCAATGATATCGGTAAGTGGAGTTATGCCAACATTCATTTCTAAAACTTCTTAAACTAACAATTTTCTTAAGAACTATTTATCTAAATCAGTGTACTTTGTTTGCTAAACATTAAACAATAATTAAAAACAAGTTTCATTCCAAAACTCTATATGAAACAACTTTTATTGCACTTTTACGTTTAAATACCACAAATTTTACATACGACATCATTTAATCTTTTTGCTTGTAGTACCTTTAGAAAACTCACGAGTTAATGACCTACCTCATCACAACACTCATCATGACATAGCACGATTTCCTTCTAAAAATATTTTGGCACAAATACGACTTTTTCATTAAAATACCATAAACTACTAAAAACACCGTATTCTTTAAACTTATATTATTTACATTCCTTGCAATTAAACTGCTATCATGTTTATCTACTCGTCATACATTACTATACTTGTTCACATGGATTACAATAAAACCGCATGATAAACAAACTTGCCAAGTTGATATTAAATGACATGCTGACCTCATACTCAATAATTCATAATATATTTTTACCCTATCATTTCACTTTTTACTTTACTCCCTTTCTTTGGGACTTACCGAGCGAAAGTTCGCTGACGGGCATTCCACCCTTCTCTCTTTTTCTTGGAATGTTCGTCAGATACTGTGGAGACTGAAGAAATAGACATCCCAGAGGAGGAGCACCAACAGACCAAGACCCAGGCCTAGATCAATTACCTTTTCTCTGTTGATGTATGCCATCTGTTTAGGCGTTTCAATCTTTGTATTTTCTTTTAGTTAAAAAAATCATGTATTGTAAATGAATCAAGTTGGATGTAAATAAAGTTGTTGAAGTTTTACTCTCATGTTTGTTATCTTGCCTTTATATATTGCTTATATTACGCTTAGCGTATTTATTCCGGGAAATGACCTTCTCGAAATAAATACGTCGCGGGCTTGCCACGTCACCATTTCCGTCTACTGAAAAGCGGGGCATGACATGAAGACTGTAAAATTTTCAACAAAACATCTTTAGTTACATTCAAACTTGAAATATGTACAGATACAAGAGATCAGCTGAAAAGTAAATACAATAACAGAAATATCTAAACAGATGGCATACATAAACTGAAAAAAAAAAGGATAATTAGTCTAAACTTGAACCACGATCTGATCGTACTTCTCCTCTGTAGTGTGCACCTCCTCCGTCTCCACAGAATCTGACGAACAGTCCAAGAAAACAAAGGTGGAAAACAATTTATTTTGATGATAAAGTTGTGAGCGGTAACGATGCTCGATTCGCCTCGTCTCGAATCCTAGCGAACGGAAGTATTCCAAAAATACCGGAATTATGATGGCTCGAGAATAAAGGTGGCTAGATTTTATTTATGGTTTATCTTTTTTGAATTTTTTGTATATAAAAAAAGAAGAGGAAAATAAATAATGATAAAATGCACATAAGAAAGGAAGAGAATGATGAATCGAGGTTTTGAAGAAAATGAAGGAGAGAGAGAACATATAATGTTCATCATAATTCTAATTTATGATGGATTTATTTTGAGAGTTAAAAGAAATTGAAAAGGTGACCATTCATTTGGGAGTTAAAGAAAATGAAAAATCTCTTGAGAGGGTTTAAAAATAATAAAAATAATTGCAAGAAAGGAACTTTGAACATATAACCTATGGAACAACAATGTAAGGACTTAACCAATAAACTACAAGATTGTTCATGCACATATTTAACAAGAATTAAATATATATCGTAGCTTGAAAAGAAAGTGGCTTAGAAAAAGAAAAGAAAAAAATCAAATGGATTTGTCTTGGCTTGGGTTTTGGGCTTTGAAAAATTATAGAATGGGTAAAATAGATGAAGTGATAAAATAATATATTTACTAGAAAACAAAATAAATCAAAAATAAATAATTACAATATTTTATTAAAGAAATGATACGCGAAAGTATAAGAATTTTAGAGTTGTTATATTCTACCATTCTTTAAAAAAAATTGTTATCGAAATTACTTAGGTAGGATGATACAACCGAATAAGGAAACAAGAAAGACATAAGAAAGATCGAGATGGCGATGAAAGATTTTGCATTCGTTTCCATCGCATCGAAACATGATCTTTGGGGAAACAGAAGGATAGGATTCGAGAATGCAGTCGTATTTCGTCGTCCCGTCCATCAGTCTGTACTCTTGTCGATAAGAAGGCATAAGCAAGGAACGTTTCTGAAAAATTCGAAAGCCGAACAAGAACTGCTAGGGTAATATCTAAGTTAACAAAGATCGTTTAGGATTGCGTGAAAAAATTGGTTAACAGATTCAAACAAAGAAGACTAATTATGAATTGAAAGAAATAAGAAAGTTACAAGAAAATTTGTGTCGATGCTGGACAAGATAAAGATAACACGGTTGTTCGATTTAAGGTTCAAGATGGATTTGAAAGATATTGAATAGAGAAGGAAATAAGATAGGACAGCATAATTAAGTCTAATAAAAATGAATCAAGAGTAGAACTCTAAATTACTTAAGCAGAGTACCACATTATAACCATGCCACTGTACATAATAACAATCACGTAATTCTATCTAAGTCACTCAAATCCTACTATTAGAGTCAATCGGATAAGATTTAAGAAAATAATCAAGAAAAATAAGATCAAACGAAGACCAGGGTTCGCAGTTTCGTGTTACGTCGAGACAAGATTATCAGGAAAAACAAGAAGAGATTCAACGAGATAGAATTCAAGAATATAGTCGTTACAGTCTACTCTCCTTAAAAGAATTTCGTCCGTGAAATTCTCCTAAGGAGCACATTGCAACAAATACGGGAAAAGCTAAGAATTACGTCTTCACGCTCTGTCGATCGATGTTCAAATTAGGTGAGCTAATAGGCCAAAAAGGAAAGGTGGACATCAATTAAGGATTCAAAAGTTGAGAGGTTATATTCAGGAGAGTCGAAAGTGAAATCAAGATGGATTCAAAGAGATATGAAATGCAAGGAATGTAAAGTTGTTGATTTATTAATTCTTGTGGTATTTTGCTTAAGACATTTTCTAGAACTGACCTGCATGAGCCACCAATAAAACCTGTCACGCCCCGCTTCCCAATAGACGGAAACGATGACGTGACAAGCCCACGGCATATTTATCCAGAGATGGATTCAAACTTGTGGTATAAAAATGCCACATGTTTAAGCATTTCTGTTATTGTATTTATTTTTCAGTTGATCTCTTGTATCTGTACATATTTCAAGTTTGAATGTAACTAAAGATATTTTGTTGAAAATTTTACAGTCTCCGTTTATTCTTCCCTTGTGTATTATTGATTCAATACGCTTGGTATATTTTTTCGAGAAATGATCTTCTTGTAATAAAGACGTCGCGGTCCTCGTCATGTGCCGTTTCCGTCTACTGGGAAGCGGAGCGTGACAAAAAGGATAACTAGTCTAAACTTGAGCCATGATCTGGTCGTACTCCTCCTTTGTAGCGTCCACCTCCTCCGTCTCCACAAAAACTGACGAACATTCTAAGAAAACAAAAGTGAAAAACGTTTTATTTTGATGACAAAATTGTGAGCGGTAACGATACTCGATTCGCCTCGTCTCGAATCCTAACGAACAGAAGTATTCTAAAAATGCCGGAATTATAATAACTCTAAGAATGAAGGTGGCTAGATTTTATGTAAGGTTTATCTTTTCTGAATTTTTTGTATATAAAAAAAAAGAGGAAAACAAATAATGATGAAATGCACATAAGAAAGAGAGAGAATTATGAGTGGAGTTTTTGAAGAAAATGGAGGGAGAGAGAACTTATAATGTTCACCATAATTTTAATTCATGATGGATTTATTTTGAGAGTTAGAAATTGTAAGGGTGATCATTCATTTGGGAGTTAAAGAAAATGAAAGGTCTCATGAGAGAGTTTAAAAAATAATAAAAATAATTGCAAGAATAAGAATTTGAACATATAACCTATGGAACAACAATGCAAGTACTTAACCAATGACCTACAAGATTGTTCATGCACATATTTAATAAGAATTAAATCTATATCGTAACTTGAAAAGAAAGTGGCTTAGAAAAAGAAAAGAAAGAAATCAAATTGAATTGTCTTGGCTTAAGTTTTGGGCTTTGAAAAATTATAGAATGGGTAAAATGACATGATAAAATAATATATCTACTAGAAAACTAAATATATCAAAAATAAATAATTACAATATTTTATTAAAGAAATGATACGTAAAGCTATTGGAATTTTAGGATCGATGCATTATTAGTTGGAAAATTAGTTATTTAGACTTATCTATAGTATACTATATATATTATAGTATTTTGTAACCCTAGAGATTGATACCTTTAAGATAGTTTTTTTAGATAGAACTATTTGTGAAGGGGATTTGTATTCTCCATCAATTTATACTCCTCCGATATTTGATTATTAATAAAGCTTCGTCTTCATCTAATTAGTAAGTTCTCGTATTTTCTATTTGTCTGTGGTTTTGTTTCTTCCCTATATCGTTTGTTTTGTCTTCGTATTTGTCGCAACAAAACATTTGTTTCTTTTTTTCCCCTTTTCAAACATGTTTTTCAGTCTACTTGTGATGTCAACCCACCAAAACTCGAATTCTTCAATCAATTTTTCAAAACTAAACTTAAAAATTTCTGCATTCTCTCATAAAACGGAAAAAGGAAGAAGCTGTAAACAAGTTTATTTGCCTACAGATTTCTCATCACCAGTTATAATTCATCAATTTTTTTCCTGTTAGGTCGACTTGTTAAATTTAATTTTATATTAAGTCGCAAACTTATCATTAGATTTCACACTAACAAAACTGCAAACATCTGAAAACATGACGAAACAGCCAGGATTAACCGTTGGTTTCAAAGCAAGAGGAGGTTGGGAGCGGCAGGATTGTAAAAATAAGGACAAGAGTATTTTAAAATGGCGGCATCAAGGCTGCATGGAAAAATTGAATCGTGTAATTGATTGAAAAATTTTGTAATAAAAACTTGCTATAATTGCCGATGTTGTAATCCTTCATGTGACTTGCTAGAATGCATATTAATTGTTGTAAAGCTATAAGTTTTGAGATGTACCATTGAACAGAGGAAAGAATCAATTGATCTGAGTGCTGCTTGGTTTTATATTATGAAAATCATCAACAAATTGTATTATACACAATTATTTGGATAAAATTTTAGGATGCTAAACAATCAAGCAAATAACAAACATAAACTACAAATTAAATTAGCAAAGCAGCATAAGTCATAACTTTTGTGGTCAGAAGAAGCATAAGCTTCATTTTATTTTTGCAATTTTTCATTATGAATTCACGGAAATCAGAATGAACAAGTCGACAGATCGACTGCCAGATCCCCTTGGCACATTATGTGATCCTACATTAATTTAGAGTTGCAAAACTAAATGAAACAAATAATTAGAAAGAAGAAAATTCTAATTCAATTTGTGTGACAATCTAAGAGAAGATGATAGCAAACAAAGCATACATAATAATAAACCATGAAAAAATTATTCAGAGCTAAACACTGCAAATTCTTCTTAAGTTTCTTATCACAAATACAATAATTGGGGGGAGGGGGGAGGGGGGGCGCAAATAGACAACCAAGAACAAAGATAATAAGACCAAGAGCTGATACACTGATTTGATCTTTTGCATTAATGACAATGCCAATGAGAATTAACATCAAAATTTGCCATAAACCTATATACCCGATACAAATGCCGAATAACAAAAATACCCTCAAAATACTTAAATTACCAGACCGCCATGACTAAAATATTTGGGTTAGGGGTGAAAATACAAGATATCACCTCAACATTGTAAAAATCGGTCATGTAAAGTTTTAAGAATTTTGATAGTAGACATTTCAGGCAAAAAGGTTTAGTCTAAAAGACTCCTTGTCAGTTATTTGACACGCACAAAAAAAATGTATGACGCAAAAAAGGAAAGAAGGAAGAAAGGAAAAAATTGCAAGTGTAGGCTGAGACGATGAAGGTCCAGCTAAGCATAATTAACACCAAAGCACATTATGCAACCACCTAAGAAATTAATATTTCTCTTTATCATGTACAACTCGAATATAACAACTAAAAAATAGAGTACAGAGTACAAGATATACATGGCGAGGAGATATACACTATATACCATTATAAAAGGGGAAAGAAAGGTCCACTGTGTCTAATAATAAGATCACTTGAAGGATGTAAAATGTTCAAAGGTCATCAAGAATGTGATCATTGTCATCTGAAGATGTCAGATACATGATCGACTTCAAAGTAGGCAAAGAACAATACTTGGTACGACCTTAAAATCATGGACATAACATTTCAATTCATGGAATGTCAAATTGTATGGTCCGTTAGTGTGATTAAGTGCAATCTAACTTTCTTGCAGTGATATCTTGTATACACAAAAATTTGAAAACGTACAAGCTACATTTTTAAGAGGTAGGTCTCTGTTGTGAGGATTACCTATCTATGAGCAGCGGAAAATCCAAGATCTTTGTTTTAGAGTAGATTGAAAAAGAACTATCCGAAGGATACAAAATCACACGAAAAAAACAAACCAGCAACAACACACAAGATTTACCCAGATTCGGCACAACTAGCACCTAATCCTGCAAACAGCGAGAAAAACTTCCACTATGAAAAAGAAATTACAAGAGATTATACCAACTTCTCACCCTCATTTATAAAGAAATACCCTCTCTTACCAGACCTCTCTATCCGCGACCGCACTTGGCCGTCTCTCCCACTCTAATCAAACCTTATGTTATTTGAGAATTATGGATTCATTAAAAACCTTAGAGAAAACCTTTTATTTATAGGATAAATAAATACTAGGAGATCAATCCATATTTAAACTGGAGATGAATATGAATTTAATCTAGAAATTAGATTTAAATCTAAATTAAACATATTAGATTAAAATCCTAACTAATCCGAATTTAAACTACTGCAACTTATTTCTCACCATATGTAATATTGTTTTAAAATGGTTATCATGGTCAAATGAATGCATGAAATTGGTTGGTTAGATCATTGGAACTTATATGAATGCTCAGATACGTGATACCTACATCATACATGATGTGAGGGAGGGATGGAGGAAAATCTGGGTGTATCTAGAAAGATTTTAAACTAAAATCCTGCTAATACAAACTCAATGACAATGATACTTAAAAGTTGAAAACTTAATGTACCTGATCATGATTCATGTCTATGCCTCTTTATTTAGTTTATTATAATCAAGATATAACGCTCCTCAGCAATACAGGGTTGGTTAAGCAACACATGGCTCCTTAAAAGATTTTGACAGATATTTGACCGCTTATGCTTGTCTGACGATGTCAATCTTCTTAACTTGGTGCCAGGCTCCTAAATAAGGAAATTGAATAGTGGCTCCCTAGAAAGACTATTTATGGTAGGAAGATCAACCTTATTGATCTTCCAGTAAGTTTGTGCAATCAAGGAGCACTACTTTAAAAATTCACCTGACTAAAGGAAACGACTTTGTGCAATCAAGGAGCAGTTTAACCTTGAAACCCCTCCCCACCCTCCCCCCTCCCCACCCCCCCACCCCCAAAAAAAGGCTACACACACAAAAGGAAGAAAAAAGGGTAGGTGCTCTACATATACCAAGTGCTTCTGGAGCAAAAAATGTTAAATTTAAGTACATGACATTTTCGAGTTGTGTGGTTTCCTTGATGCTGTAACGCCAAAATGATGCTTTTTCTTTTCTTTTCTTTTCTTTTTTTTTGAGAGTTTTTTTTTGAGGGGGGGGGGGGGGTGGTGGGGGAAGCGAGGTCGGGTCATGCAATTAAGTCAAGAAAATAAATGGCACTCTTTAGAGAAGTAGACAGCAGTGAACAATTAAAAGAACTTCACCATATCATTTAGTAATGAATTACAATTTTCTAGATGCATTTCACTCACATATATGAATTGCTAAAGCAAATATGAAGCCTTCATACAATAACAAAACTAGCACACGCTGAAATACTGAAGAACCTAGCATCAGTTGACCAATATGCCACAAACAAACAACACAGAATTGTAATCCTTTGTGAAAACGGTAAATACTAAATAGGTTATAACGAGGTCATTACCACATGATCTTTGTAAAATGTTAAAATAATCAAATTACTATCGATAATTTAACACTATTAAATTGTCCATTTTCCTATGAAAAGGGAGGGAGGGGGGTTGGATATGAAGCAAGGCTCTAAAAATTTGGCAAATTATGACCGGTTGCCGACCTAGCATCAATCCTCTTTCACTATAGTGCCACGTTCCTGGTCAAGAAAACAATGGACAAGAGATCAGGAGGCTTCTCACAATCCTAAACGATCAGTTGGCCTCTTGCAACTTCTTGTAGACATGATAGAAAAGTCAAGAAGAAAAAGGAATGATGATAGATTTTCCATATGGAATTAAATTATAAACACTTATAATTTAAGAGCAGACAGAAGTTGCAACATGCATATTTTGATACTGACCTCCCCCCTCTCCAACCCTAAATAATTATATATTTATAAAGCGGTTCTACTATCATAGATCTAGGCGATCTCAGCGATTCAGGGGACGAAAAATCTTCAAAGATTCCAATTTTCGAAGGCAGATAGAAAGTGATCTCGTGACCAAAGGAATCAAACAAGGCAACCACCATCTTGGTCTGGGGAAGAAAGAGTAATTTTTTGGATTAAGGTTTATTTCAATATATAAAAAAACATATATGTATTAGGGTTTGGATTTGGATTTAGGGTTTGGGTTTGCAGGGTCTTGGTTTATTTACATGGTTTGGCTTTGGGTTTGGATCTGGTTTGGGTGTTGGTTTAGCTTGTTTTTAAGTTTTGGATTTAGTTTAAGTGTTTTATTAGGGCTTAATAATTACACTAAAAATACCTTTAACTGTATATCCTGGTTTTACATCACTACCTTGAAGTCATTTTATTACAGTAAAATCCCCTAAAGTTTGGTTTAAAAGGAGTTTTCTACACTAAAACACCCTTAAATGTAGCAGTTTAAGCGGCTTACTATAATAAAAATAATTTTTAGGAGGATTTAAATGAGTTTTCTTGACTACTATGAGTTTTCTTCACTAAATGCCCTTAATGAACAACTACAATAGTTGAGCGTATTTTAGTTTAATTTACCTTAATGGTGAAATATAAATAAATGCTTTGTCAGTAAAGATGTAACGTTCAATTAAAAGATTTCTTATGCAAAAGATTGGAGTACAATTTTTACTAGTGATATATACTGATCCAGTGAGTTACAGAAAAGAAATAAAAAATGAAGTAAAGATGCATCATACGGATTAATAATAATAGAACCTCATAAATCTGAATTTCAATAAAACATAGAATTGTATGACATGAAAAAAGAGTTTTATATCCAAAAAAAATAGCTACACCAGTGTCTAAACATCATTAATAAATAAGAAATACCATTAATATACTTTCAAACACTCTCTTTTAAAAAAAATTAATAACTTTTAACTTCTTAACCAACCGATTCAAAAGATCCAATATTTCGATCCAAGACGGCCGATTCAACTGATATTTGCCGATTCTGATCTGAAAATTGAAGGTCCAATACTAATCCGGATCCCGAGATTTTAAACCTTGCTACTATGTTTGACATCATTCATTATCATTTTGGATCAACACTACTACAATAAGGAGTTGCCCCTACGGATATAGTTATCCGTGGGGTCAATAAAAGTTTGCCCCTATGAATTAATCATTAGGTTCCCATGGTTGTCCCTACGGTGCCATACGAATTAATTTAAAAATATTAAAACGTAATTTGTTATTTGGCCCTATGGAGCCGCAAAAGAAAGACCTACGGGTTAATCCGTAAGGGCATGTATATGGATTATTAATAAGAAAATAAAGCACAGAAAAGTCCTCGATCCCAAAAACAATATTCTCTCTATCACTCGATCTCCCGCGCGCGCCTCTCGTCGCCACCGCCCGCACCTCATCGTCACCGCCCTCCCGCACGCGGCTCGTCGTCCCCGACATCACCGTCGACTTCCTCATCGCCATCGCCCGCGACTCGTGGCCGATTGCGTCGTTGACCGTCTCCGTTCTCCTCCATCGCCAGCCTAGCTACAGATTAGTAAATTTTATAGTTTTACTTCTAATTATGCTATTATTTCTGTTTTTGTTGATCATCGGGTTGCTACTTAGGCTAGGATTAGGGTTCAGGGTTCGGTTAGGAGGATGGTTAGGGTTCGGTTAGGGGGAGGGTTGGGGTTCAGTTGAGGGTAGGGTTAGGGTTCGGTTCAATTAGGGTTAATTAGTTGGGGTTAGGGTTAGACTTGGGCTAGGGTTGGGGTTCAGTGTATGGTTAGGGTTAAGGGTTAGGTTCAGGTTTAGAGGCTAGGGTTAATTTGGGTTAATTATTGATAATTTGAAAATGCTGAGGTGTTGATTAGGGTTAATAAGGTTAATTTGGGTTGATTAGGGTTAATTAGGGATAATTTGTGTTAGGGTAACGATTATGATTAATTAGGTTAATTTGGATTATTTAGGATTAGGGTTTAGGGTGCACTAGTTCATTCAGTAGGATACTCGATGATAACGTAAACGTACAACTTTACCGTAAACGCAAGAAAAATTTATCCTAAACTAAAAACTTCGAACCCTTAATAACGAAACGTAAAACCTATTCAAGTTAAAACCAATATATGATACTCGATGATAATATGAAATTTTCATATTCTCATCGATACTGATATATGAAAATCAGCGCGACTTAGTCCCCATCTATCGGTTAACATACGTTCGATGTTCGTCGTGACATAGAACTATACGAAAGTTGTTAAAGATCGGACGGTATAGTTCAGTACTAACAACCGTCGTATAATCTATATGACGAGAAGATTCAATCGTATGATAACCGATAGATTTGTCCAGTGGGACAAGTTAGGAATGTATAAAGCAAACACCTGCATTCACTTGTGTTTTCATCCGTTTCAAGTTATTTCGTCGGTACTTTTCCGCTGGTTCTCCGTGTACAAAGATAGATTAGATGTTCATTTCAACGTTGTTTCACAGCTTTGAAATGATTATCTATTCTATTACAGTATACTCGGAGAACAGCGGGGAAGTGCTGCCGAAATTTACTCGAAACGGTTGAAAACACAAGCGAATGGGTGTCTGCTCTATATATTCTTAATGTAATAGAAGCCTTACCGCCGACAGCCGAAACACAAATACAATACGAATACACAACAAACGCACACACAGCACATACACACTAACAACCTTACACTTAAGCGAAATCATAAATTGAAACACACATATATAGAATGCAACTCATACATGGATATCCTCAAATCTAAGTTTGATTATCAATAATTTATTCTTTTCAACGACAAACGCACATACAAAGCATATGCACGGATTTTCTCCTTTGTCGGTAACCATCCCGTTTTTAGATTTCTCAATATAATCATCATAACCTACAATTTAAATGTTATATAGTCTAACATGGCCCATGAGTACATCAAGGTTAAGGACTGGATGTATACGGATTGGCAACGTATGCAATCTAAGTTTGTCGCAGGAGTTGCTGCTTTTATTAAATTTGCACGCGCACAAAATAGATCGTGATAGAGAAAATTCTCTGCCCGTACGATAGATATAGGAGTAAGTACTGGCAGAAGGTAGAATTTGCAGAGCTTCATATCGTTAAACATGGTTTTACTAAACTTTATACAACTTGGCTATATCACGGTAAAGGAGAAGAAGACAGTAATGCGGCAGAAGAAGAAGACGGTAATGCGGCAGAAGAAGAAAACGGTAATTTCTTTCCAGGAGAAGAAATGGAGGATATGGTAGAGGCTGCCCTAGGTGAATCTATTCGTACAGAAAATGACATTCCTTCCGGTCAAGTACCGCGTGCGGATAAGTATGAAAATTTCATGAATAATGTTAGAAAACCAATTTATGAGAATGCAAAGTATTCAACACTCTCATGGTTCGTCCAACTTTTCCAGATTAAGTGCCTAATTAGATGGAGTAACAAGTCATTCACAATACTTCTTTCATTCTTGAAAGATTTTATGCCCCCGGGAAATAACGTGCCCGACAGCTGGTACGGAGCCCAGAAGATGATGTCTGATTTGGGTCTGAAGTGTGAGAAGATTTAAGCATGTCCTCAAATTACGTGTTGTACCGGAAAGAGAATTCAGATTTGAAAGAGTGTCCAACATGCGGAGAGGCCAGGTATAAGCCGAAAGATTCTGATAAGAAGCCCGATAAACCTGTCAAGATAGCACGATACTTTCTCATAACACAGAGGCTATTCAGGTGCAAGAAAACAACCGAGACAATAATTTGGCATCAGCGTGCTCCTCCAAGTGAAGATGGAAAAATGAGTCATCCAAGAAATTCACCGGCATGGAAGGATTTCGATAGGAGGCACGAAATATTCAGTAGCGATCCTCGCAATGTCAGGCTCGGACTCGCTAGTGATGGATTCTGCCCATTCAACTATATGGCTGGAAGCCACAGCACATGGCCCGTTGTAATGATAGTTTATAATCTGTCGTCTTGGTTGGTTATGGACCAATCATACTTTATGATGTCTCTTCTTATCGACGGACCAAACTCACCGAGAAACAATATCGACGTCTATCGCCGACCTCTGATCGAGGAGTTAAAATCTTTATTCATTGATGGTGTAGAGACTTACGATGCAAACACAAATACAACCTTCATACCGCGTGCAGCTTTAATGTGGACAATTAATGACTTTCCTGCGTATGGAATGCTATCAGGTTAGTCCATACATGGTCACAAAGCATATCCTTATTGCCATCAACTTACATCGAAATTCTTGAATTTTAGCAGGAAGGTTTGTTATAGCGGCCATCAACGTTTCCTGCCTCTAGACCATCCCTACAGGTTAGACGCTGTTCACTTTGATGGTCATCAGGAGTTTCTTGGACCTCCAGCCCCATTGTCCGGAGAGGACGTGACTGCTTAGTGGGATGGTTACAATAATGTGACCTTCGGGATGGATCCGACAAAACAGGTCAAACCACCATTCTGGAACAAGTTAAGCATTTTCTTCGAGCTTCCGTACTGGTCAACAAATTTAGTGCGTCATTGTCTGGACGTCATGCATATAGAGAAGAGAGTATCCGAGCACGTACTCAACTTGCTTCTTTGTAAAGACGGGAAATCGAAAGACAACCTAATGCTTGGATGGATCTACAGGACTGGAAAATTAGAAGTGAATTGCATCCTAAACCGATAACGGGTAAACCAGGCAAGTTTGTACTTTCCAATGCCGCGTATCATATGTCACAACCGGAGAAGAAAAGATTCATGCAGATGTTGCGTGATTTGAAAGTTCCCACAGGTTTCTCAGGATCATTCAGCAAGAAGATAAAAATTGTGAAAGGCAAGATCGATGGGCTGAAAATTCATGATCGCCATGGTATTATGGAGCACTTTCTCCTATTAGTCCTCAGGACTTCCCTTCCCGAATCGGTTGATCTAGTAATCAATGACCTATGTTGTTTTTTTAGAGAATTATGTGCTAAAACACTGAATGTTGCGACGCTGGAGAAAATAGAAAATTCTATTTCGTTGATACTTTGCAAGTTTGAGCGTATTTTCCCACCGTCATTCTTCGATATCATAATACACCTGAAGGTTCATCTTGCAACTGAGGCTAAGTTAGTCGGACCGGGATAATCTCGATGGATGTATCCCGTCGAGAGGTACGTGGAAATTTTCGTTTCGCGCAATTTGTAAAATTAGTGTTGTCATGTATGCCCGTATTTATTTATTTAATATATTTTTCTTTAGGTATCTCTATACTCTAAAAAAGTATATACGCAATAAAAATCGACCAGAGGGTTCTATTATGCAAGGTTATCTTCTAGATGACGCAACCACATTTTGTTCCCGCTATCTGGACGAGAACATTGAGACGAGACTTAACCGGCCTCGAAGAATTCAGGACGGGTCATATAGTAAAGCAGATTATAAGAGGGTAGACACTATGTTTATCAACAAGATATACCGGTTTATCCTCCTCAATAGCGCGTGTCTTGAAAAAATTAGAGAGTAAGTTTTTTTGGATTAATTGTTATATTTGTGTGTATGAAATGATATAATAGTAATGTCATAATTTATTGTCGAGAACATAATTCATTTTAACGAGGTACGTGAGGGGCATCGTGATTGAAACGATTGGAAAAATATCATCAGGATAATTTTTGCGATTGGGTTGCAGATCATGCAAGTTATTCGAATAACATGTTATTGCTACCAGTTTTAATCTAAACTTATATCGTTATGTATTTGTCGTAAAATTTGTTTTGTTAGATCCACAATGCGAACTTGTCTGCATTATTAGAAAGATTCAAGATGTTTAGCTCAGTTTCCTATTATGGAGGTTGCATATTATAAAAGATTCGGTGTCCTTGGATACAAATTCAAAGTTAAGAACATAGAAACATCTAGAACCACTCAGAATAGTGGGATTGCGACGGTAGGATCGAATGGTGTGATTTATTATGGATACTTAAATTGTATACTTATCCAATATCCCGGACGATCAGAACCGTTTTATATATTTCAGTGTACTTGGTACGATACACGAACCGATAAATGGAGAAGCAATCTCGGGACTTGGAAAGATGAATATGGATTGACCAGTGTGAACACTTTTCGATTTTACGGTAAGGACGATTCGTTTATCTTTCCGAACCAAGCGTTCAAAGTATACTACTCACAGTGTTTGAAGCATCTGGGATGGAGTGTCGTATGCCGTTGGAAACCCAGGGATGTTTACGATGTCCCAGAATTCGAGGACGGCGATAAGGACGAAGAAGAGAGAAGACTTAGAGTGCTCCGACCGTATGTTTCGAAAGACGGGTTGTCTTCGGCTGATCATGAAGTTACGTGGGTTAGAAATGATATCGATGATGAAATCCAAGTAGATATGTCTAATGCATCCACGAAACGAAAAAGGTTATCAGTAATGTTATATTATCACTTCACATTTTACGATCTATACATATATAGCATGCATATGTAATGATTGTCTAATGTGTCCACGAACCGTTTTATCTAGATTTGATGACGATGACGGGAGCAACAAGGGACGAAAGGAGCTCCAGCCGCGGCACCGGCAGAGGCAGAGCGGTTCTGGAGACAACCCGTCTTTCGAAACAGACGGTCGGAGCACTCTAAGTCTTATCTCTTCTTCGTCCTCTCCTCGAATTCTGGGACATCGTAAACATCCCTGGGTTTCCAACAGCATACGACACTACATCCCGGATGCTTCAAACACTGTGAGTAGTATACTTTGAACGCTTGGTTCGGAAAAATAAACGGATCGTCCTTACCGTAAAATCAAAGTGTGTTCATACTGGTCAATCCACATTCATCTTTCCAAGTCCCGAGATTGCTTCTCCACTTATCCGTATCAGTTCGTGTATCGTACCAAGTACACTGAAATATATAAAACGGTTCTGATCGTCCGGGATATTGAATAACAAGTATACAATGTATCCATAATAAATCACACCATCCGATCCTACCGTCGCAATCCCACTATTCTGAGTGGTTCTAGATGTTTCTATGTCTTTAATTTCGAATTTGTATCCAAGAACACCGAATCCTTTATAATATGCAACCTCCATACTAGGAAACTGAATTAAACATCTTGAATTTCTCTAATAATGCAGACAAGTTCGCATCGTGGATCTAACAAAACAAATTTTATGACAAATACATAACGATATAAGTTTAGATTAAAACTGGTAGCAATAATATGTTATTCGAATAACTTGCAGGATCTGCAACCCAATCGCAAAAATTATCCTGATGATATTTTTCCAACCGTTCATCGTTCCGATCAGGATGCCCCTCACATATCTCGTTAAAATGAATTTTGTTCTCGACAATAAATTATGACATTAATATTATATCATTTCATACACACAAACACAAATATAACAATTAATCCAAAAAAATTACTCTCTAATTTTTTCAAGACATGCGCTATTGAGGAGGATAAACCGGTATATCTTGTTGATAAACATAGTGTCTACCCTCTTATAATCAACTTTACCATATGGGCCGTCCTGAATTTTTCGAGACCGGTTAAGTCTCGTCTCAATGTTCTCGTCCAGATAGCGGGAACAAAATGTGGTTGCTCCATCTAGAAGATAACCTTGCATGATAGAACCCTCTGGTCGATTTCTATTGCGTATATACTTTTTAGAGTGTAGAGGTACCTAAAGAAAAATATGTTAAATAAATAAATACGGGCATACAGGACAACAATAATTTTACAAATTACGCGAAACGAAAAATTCCACGTACCTCTCGACGGGATATATCCATCGAGATTGTACCGGTCCGGCTAACTCAGCCTCAATTGCAAGATGAACCGTCAGGTGTATTATGATATTGAAAAATGGCGGTGGGAAAATATGCTCAAACCTGCAAAGTATCAACGAAGTAGAATTTTCTAGTTTTTCCAGCGTCACAACATCCAGTGTTTTAACGCATAATTCTCTGAAAAACAACATAGATCATTGATTACTAGACCAACCGATTCGGGAAGGGAAGTCCTGAGGGCTAATGGGAGAAAGTGCTCCATAATAACATGATGATCATGACTTTTCAGCCCATCGATCTTGCCTTTCACAATTTTTATCTTCTTGCTTAATGATCCTGAGAAACCCGTGAGAACTTTCAAATCATGCAACACCTGCAGGAATCTTTTCTTCTCCGGTTGTGATATATGATACGCGGCATTGGGAAATACAAACTTACCTGGTTTACCCGCTATCAGTTTAGGATGCAATTCAATTCTAATTTCTCAGTTCTGTAGATCCATCCGAGCAATGAGGTTGTCTTTCGATTTCCCGTCTTTACAAAGAAGCAAGTTGAGTACATGATCGAATACTCCCTTCTCTATGCGCATGACGTCCAGACAATGACACACTAAATATGTTGACCAGTACGAAAGCTTGGAGAAAATGCTTAACTTGTTCCAGAATAGTGGTTTGACCTGTTTTGTCGGATCCATCTCGAAGGTCACATTATTGTAATCATCCTACTGAGCAGTCGCGTCCTCTCCGGACAATGGGGCTGGAGGTCCAAGAAGCTCCTAATGACCATCACAGTGAACAGCGTCTAACCTGTAAGGGTGGTCTAGAAGCAGGAAACATCGATGGCCGCAATAACAAACCTTCATGATAAAATTCAAGAATTTCGATGTTGTATGTTGATGGCAATAAGGACATGCTTTGTGACCATGTACGGACCAACCTGATAGCATTCCATACGCAGGAAAGTCATTAATTGTCCACATTAAAGCCGCACACAGTATGAAGGTTGTATTTGTGTTTATATCGTAAATCTCTACACCATCAATGAATAAAGATTTTAACTCCTCGATCAGAGGTCGGAGATAGACGTCGATATTGCTTCCCAGTGAATTTGGTCCGTCGATAAGAGACGTAATAAAGTATGATTGGTCCATAGCCAACCAAGACGACAGATTATAAACTATCATTACAACGGGCCATGTGCCGTGGCTTCCAGCCATATAATTGAATGGGCAGAAGCCATCACTAGCGAGTCCAAGCCTGATATTGCGAGGATCGCTACTGAATATTTCGTGCCTCCTATCGAAATCCTTCCATGCCGGTGAATTTCTTGGATGACTCATTTTTCCATCTTCACTTGGAGGAGCACGCTGATGCCAAATTATTGCCTCGGCTATTTTCTTGCACCTAAATAGCCTCTGCAGCCTCTGTGTTATGGGAAAGTATCGTGCTATCTTGATAGGTATATCAGGCTTCTTATCAGAATCTTTCGGCTTGTACCTGGCCTCTTCGCATGTTGGACACTCTTTCAAATCTGAATTCTTTTTCCGGTACAACACGCAATTTTAGGACATGCTTGAATCTTCACTTCAGACCTAAATCAGACATCTTCTGGGCTCCGTACCAGCTGTCGGGCACGTTATTTCCCGGAGGCATAAAATCTTTCAAGAACTAAAGAAGTATTGTGAATGACTTGTTGCTCGATCCATTTAGGCACTTAATCTAGAAAAGTTGGACGAACCATGAGAGGGTGGAATACTTTGCATTCTCATAAATTAGTTTTCTAGCATCATTCATGAAATTTTCATACTTATCCGCACGCGGTACTTGACCGGAAGAAATGTCATCTTCGGTACGAATAGATTCATCTAGGACAGCCTCTACCATATCCTCCATTTCTTTTCCTGGAAAGAAATTACCGTTTTCTTCTTCTGCCGCATTACCGTCATCTCCTCCTTCTGCCGCATTACCGTCATCTCCTCCTTCTGCCGCATTACCGTCATCTCCTCCTTCTGCCGTATTACCGTCTTCTCCTTCTTCTACCGCGTTATTGTCTTCTTCTCCTTCCCCTTCTCCGTGATATAGTCAAGTTGTATAAAGTCTAGTAAAACCATGTTTAACAATATGAAGCTCTGTAAATTCTACCTTCTGCCAGTACTTATTCCCACATCTATCGCACGGGCAGAGAATCTTCTCTATCACGATCTTATTATGTGCGCGTGCAAATTCAATAAAAGCAAGAACTCCTGCAACAAACTTAGGTTGCATACGTTGTTGCCAATCCACATACATGCAGTTCTTAACTCTGATGTACTCATGGACCATATTAGACTGTATAACATATAAATTGTAGGTTATGATGACTATATTGAGAAATCTAAGAACATGATGGTTACTTACAAAAGAGAAAATCCGTGTATATGCTTTGTGTGCGCGTTTGTCGTTGAAAAGAATAAATTATCGATAATCAAAATTAGATTTGAGGATACACATGTATGAGTTGTATTCTATATATGTGTGTTTCAATTTATGATTACGCTTAAGTATAGGGTTGTTAGTGTGTATGTGTTGTGTGTGCGTTTGTTGTGTATTCGTGTTGTATGTGTGTCTTACGGCTGTTGGGGGTAAGGCTTCTATCCCATTAAGAATGTATAGAGCAGACATCCATTCGCTTGTGCTTTCCGCTGTTCTCCGAGTATACTGTAATAGAATAGATAATCATTTCAAAGCTGTGAAACAACGTTGAAATGAACATCTAATCTATCTTTGTACACGGAGAGTTAACGGAAAAGTACCGACGAAATAACTCGAAACAGATGAAAACACAAGTGAATGCAGGTGTTTGCTTTATACATTCCTAACTTGTCCACACTAGACAAATCTATCGGTTATCATACGATTGAATCTTCTCGTCACATAGACTATACGACGGTTGTTAGTACCGAACTATACCGTCCGATATTTAACAACCTTCGTATAGTTTTATGTCACGACGAACATCGAACGTATGTTAACCGATAGACGGGGACTAAATCGCGCTTTGATTTTCATATATCAGTATCGATGAGAATATGAAAGTTTCATATTATCATCGTATCATCGAGTATCATATCTTGGTTTTAACTTGAACATTTAACTTGAATAGGTTTTACGTTTACGTTTCGTTATTAAGGATTCGAAGTTTTTAGTTTAGGGTAAATTTTTCTTGCGTTTACGGTAAAATTGTACGTCTACGTTATCATCGAGTATCCTACTGAATGAACTAGTGCACCCTAAACCCTAACCCTAAATAACCTAAATTAACCTAATTAACCACAATTAACCATAATCGTTACCCTAACACAAGTTATCCCTAATTAACCCGAACTTAACCCAATTTACCCAAATTAACCCTAATCAACCCTAACTTAACCCAATTTACCCAAATTAACCCTAATCAACACCCTAACCTTTTCAAATTATCAATAATTAACCCAAATTAACCCTAGCCTCTAATTAACCCAAATTAACCCTAGGCTCTAACCCTAAACATGAACAAAACCCTAACCCTAATCCCTAACCATACACTGAACCCTAACCCTAACCCAAGTCTTACCCTAACCCTAACCCCAACTAATTAACCCTAACCCTAACTGAACCGAACCCTAACCCTAACCCTACCCTCAACTGAACCCTAACCCTCCCCCTAACCGAACCCTGAATCCTAACCTAAGTAGCAACCCAATAATCAACAAAAACAAAAATAAAAGCATAATTAGAAGTAAACTATGAAATTTACTAACATGTAGCAAGGCCGGCGATGGAGGAGAACGGAGACGGTCGACGACGCAATCGGCGACGAGTCGCGGGCGGTGGTGACGAGGAAGCCGACAGTGATGTCGGGGACGACGAGCCGCGCGTGGGAGGGCAGTGGCGACGAGGCGCGGACGGTGGCGACAAGAAGCGCGCGGGGGAGATCGAGTGATGAGAGAGTATTTTTTTTGGAATTGAGTACTTTTCTGAGCTTTATTTTCTTATTAATAACCCATATACATGCCGCTACGGATTAACCCGTAGATCCTTTTGCGGCTCCGTAGGGCTAAATAACAAATTATGTTTTAATATTTTTAAATTAATTCGTATGGCACCGTAGGGACAACCATGAGGACCTACGGATTAATCCGTAGGGGCAAACTTTTATTGCCCCCACGGATAACTATATCCGTTAGGGGCAAACTTTTATTGCCCCAACGGATAACTATATCCGTAGGGACAACCCCTTATTGCAGTAGTGCATGCATCTATTCACTAGAAAGGGAACTTTACTTGATAATATTACTCAAGGAAAAATTGGGGTGAATGCTCGTAGTACTTCTAAATCAACCACATAACGTAAGTAAAACCAAAAAATAAGTAAATTATAAGGACAGCTGTCCTTGTTCTTCATGTCACAAACTTTCCTTCACTGAAAATTCAAACCGAGCAATTAACAAACTAATTGCCACGTAGGGAGACAGAGAAAGATATGAACGATCAAAAATTTCCATCAGGTATGGAAAAAATTCAGATTGCATTTAGTAATACCTTTCTCGCATATATGCACACATGGGCAGTTCCAAAATTCCTGCCCTACCTCAGCGCCTTTGTCATTGTAATGCCGTAATGCCTAACATAAAACATGAACAAGAAATACTGGTTAACTCCATAATGAGAAATAACATAAAGAGTTCTTGAAGAAGTTATTTACCTAAAAGAACACAATGGTGCTCCCAGTGAGTCTTTACGATTAGCAAGACCCTGTTAGAATTTAAGGCAATATTTCATATATCAACTTTATGCTTTTTAACATAGATGTTTAAGAAGGAGACGTGATGCTCTCAGGTAAAATTCACAAATTCAATATCCATGAACATAAACATAGAAAACAATTTGTAAAATATAAAAGAAGAGAGGCTCTCATGGTCCTCTGGATTAAGTAAAACCTACAGCAAGCAAAGTTCACCGCAAACGAAAATTCTACTAAACATAATTAATAACAACCTCTCCATATATATGTAAGATAACAATGACGAGAACATTAATATGGGTCTCTGAATTGCCAACTTAGGACAGAAGAATCCTTGACATAAAGTGAAATAACCTTAACAGAATAATGATAAAAAAAACCACATAACAAAAATATGGGAAGTTTTCAGAGAAAAATGGTTAGCTTTTCATGAAACAAGTAGCCCTAACAATTAAAATATTAATAACAAACACCTTTGGAAGGCAATTGTGCTCTAAGAGAATAAATGTTACCTTTACATATAATAAAAAGTCCGGATTGGAACATTGATATACATATCAAATTGCCAAGTTAAAACTAAAGTGACAGGTACATAGAAAGTGAAGACCTTAACAGGTTAATGGCACTACGGGAAAAAAACAATGGCTTTTTTGAAAGACTTTACTGTAATGGTCCGCCTTTTACTCAAATGTTCTACTTTTTCCTGTTAGAGTGACGAACAAGAAACATCTGATACAATGATCTGGTAAAAGATGTTTCAGTTCAACAAAATCTTCATTTGCTTTTCAGTTAGATGCCATGAATCCTATAATTTGAATAGGGTGTTTGCTTCATTTTGAGAGCCAGAAACATATATAGTACGCTCCCTAAGTTGTCATTCCATCTTCATATCTAGTCTACTTTCAACTTTTATGACGAGCTTCATCAGGATATTTTCTATACATCTTGGCATGAAGTTGGCAGAAATATAGATTTAGATATTTGTGGACTCAACCAGAGATTTCAGAAGCATCAAAAAATATAAAATCATCTCAATTATGTTTCATTTGTTATAAGAAAGATCAATTTTTATTTTATGAAGTGCTAAACCTACTCTGCGGAGCACAGGAGCCTAGAAGACGAATAGACAGAAATTAATTATGTCAGTCGATTGCGACACGATAAATCTTGTGCCCCTTCTCTTTGCAATCTAACTGGTCTTTTTATTTACTTTTTGTTCTGTCAACTGTACTTACATTGACTGGATTTAGTTACTTCTATCTTCATAAAACTCTATTCACCCTCCAGATATGACGATGCTTTTTTAAATCTTTGTAGCAGCCTTGACCAGACCATTGCTGTAAGGCTCAAAAATGCCAACTTAAAACAATCAACTAGCAACATATATACACATATGGGAAAATGGAGCTAAGTTATGGGCTCCGTTGTTTTTAAGTTATATATTTTTAATTTTTTATAGTTGGATAGGCCCATCTTCCTCCTCTCACATATCTTAGATAACTTAGCTAAGGCATACCTTAACTCCATTAACCTCATATACATATGACTTTAGTACAGTTGCCCTACATAAAAGTTCTAAATAACAGAAAATTAAAGGAAATCTTTCAAAAATACTTTGTGAGAAAAAGATAATATTCACACAAAAACCTTCACCAAAACTCGCGTAGCTCTTAAAATTGCCTACTTAAAAACAAATACTAACCTTCATAAAAGAACAATAACCATAACAAAACAATGACAGCTTCAACAAAATATTGGTAGGCTTTTATAGAATGGTTGGCATTACATAAAATCAGTAACTTGGAAGATAACTGATACCAGTTACGTACATAGAATATGGTAATATTACGAAGTACGGTTGTGTTTGGTAAGCAGTCTGGATTAATACTTTCGCATTTGGTTGTTTAAGCACAACTCAGCATCCCTAGAGATACTGGATTCTTGTCGGTACCATATTCCTAGAATGTGAATTACTCAATGATCTACATTCCCATCTAATGGAGAATCTTATAAAAATGAAATTCGAATCTGAAAAAAACTCTACTCTCAAATAGGTAGGTTATCTAAGATTTTGGCACAGAACCGATTGCCAAATCCTGAATAGGTCACCGAGACCCAAAAAAGCCACCAAGTAAAAATAAACAATAGTTTGACAGATGCCAACTGTTCTTAGATTGGTGGTCAAGGCATGTGACACGCCATCTGGAATCCGAACTAAATTTCCATATTTGGAAGTGAAATTTGCCGTTTTGTTCTTTAAGGACTTCTCTACAACCCTCTAAATACAAATTTCCATTTCTTGCATCCTATCGGTAATCAAGCTAGAGATTCCCTTCAGTCAAAATCTTAATCTTCATCAAAGAAATGACATGACCTCATCAAAGAAATGACATGACCAAAAACAACACAAACTGACTGCAAAATTTTGAAGACTTATGCACCAATAAGATATCATGATAGCTAATCGAAGATGGAATTTAGAAGTTAAATATGGAATTTTTGCAAGGAAAGTTACTTGTAGACTAAACAAGAATTTTCTTTTATCGAATTAGCCAGTTTGCAAAGCAATCCTTCTTTAGAAATCTAAACACAACATCAATTTTGCTTACCAAAAGCCAAAGTTCTATCACTAACATATAGTTTGCATTAACAAATTATTTGACCAGATGTGTCAATATTTCAACAAAAATAATACTAGTAGTTCATCTCATGTTAGGCACTAGAAGTTCATTGCGTAACTAGATTTGTCACTATTTATATACCTTGATAACAACAGGGGTGACCCCCTTATCTACACAAAAGTATGTTCCTGAGCGACGGGCATTCTGCTCTGAGAATTTCCTCATTATTTCAACAGACTTTTCACTCAACTCAACTGCAAATATTGTAAGCATCAAAATGGGTCACTTTTTATACACTAAAATAATGTTTATTACTAGCATAAAAAAATTTAGTGTTGACATGATCACAATCATACAGTCTCTATCCACATATGAAAATAAATATATCCCATTATGGTCTACTTGCACTATTGTTTTCTAGAATGTAAAAAAACACATGTTTGATTCAAAATACTAGTACAGATTGTACAAGTACCACATTATATAACAGATATGCATATATATGCACTGATAATCATAACGGATCACTAGGGAAAAAGTGCAAGAAAGGGACATTGCAATAAAGGGAAAAAGTGCAATAAGCTATAGAAAATTGAGAGGAAAAAAAAAATGAGACGAAACTAGTTGTTATACAAGAACAATGACAATTTCTACAACACTGCATATATTTATTCATGCATGTTATGAACAACCATGCCGTCGATAAACTATGGAAGGCATCTGTTTAGAATTAACATCCGACAAGATGGCGCGAAGCATGTGGGCTTTAACACTGGGCTCACCTAAAGTGTGTCGCCGGTTGTATACTAGGGCATGCAAATTTGTTGATTGGTCTAGCCAATTTATTCCATATGCCCTCTTCATTGAACCAAAGCATTACATGTCCCATTAAAGTAAAAGCCCCTGTCCATTGGGTCATAAATATTTGGCCGGGCAAATGTCTCCACAACCATATGTCTCCTATTTATAGGCTCAAATCATACATATATAGGATCCCATGCTAGTTCTACCTTTCTCCAGCACAATTAAGGAGAGTGCTATAATTCATTGTTCATACTACATTTCTACAGCCCTTTAGCCAAGTAAGAGTTGTCCATCACCCAATGGAGTGCTTGGCCTCCCATTCTCCCTTCCTATGCTCAAAGTCATGGCCGACTTTTTCGGGCCCACACTGAATTCAATTGGGGTCTCACCTTATTCATTTCGCTGATCGATACTCAAATTGATGAAGGTAAGCCAGGAAACCAATTGATAATTATATGCTGCGTTCTCCCTCACCTATATTTGCTTGATAATGAAAAAAGGAAAAAAAATGCTGAGCTCTTTTCTTCCAAAGACCCAGTCCCTTGTATCTCAAAGCATCAACATCTCATCTTGAGCTCTAAATACTTGATTGGGGGGATGAGATCCTTAAAGTGAGATGGCCAAATCTGACAGTTGGATCGACGATCGATCCATCCATCTTATTCTACACGTCTAAACATGTATGTGTATAAAAAAAAAATTGGACGGTTTGAAGATTTCTAAGTAATGCATCAAATGTATGCAATGCATGCAAATTTTACGATGCTTCAAAAACCATCAATTTTGCGAACATTTGATCCATACCTTAGAAGCCTCTAAATCATCCAGATTTGTGTACATACACATACATTGACATGTAGAACAAGATGTACAGCGCCGATCCTTGATTTGATGATCAGATGACAGTCGGATTTTTTCATCTCGCTTTAAGATCTCAATTAACCATCTCACCATATCATTACTCCGTGTGTGTGTGTGTATACGCATGTGTGCCTATATATATATGCGCGCGCGCATGACTAGAAAAAGAAAAGGGCAAATATTTTGTACAGCATACGGCACAAAAGCGTCCTTCAAATTTAAAGGGACATGAATCATCAAGGGATACAACTGGCTACAATCGAACTAATGCAACAGACGATTATTGTGGTAAAGGCATGTGATATATGATTTTGCGCGACATCTCATATTCTTATAATGCAAGCTCCAAAGGTGTTGATCATGCCATTAAGTGATGGTCTCTCTTTTTAATAAAAAAATGTGAAAGTTTCTTCCAATAAATTCCTAATTTCAGGCTATCCAAATCATCATCCCATTTTAACATTTTAATTGACTCTTTAAATTCAAATTTCAACCATCTCTCTCACACGCACACAAACACAAATTTCAACCTCCCTCCCTCCACATCCATTTAGGCATTATTATGAATATTGTTATGAATATATATTCAGTTGTTATGTTTAGTTAGTCAGTTTGATTAGTTATTATATGTTTGTTAGGAGAGTTTATCTAAAACTTTATGCATATAGAGTTGCATGGGCTATTATTTTTCTTAAGTCGATAAAAGTATTTTCTTAATCCTTTTCAAGATATGAGAGCAGAAATTTATTGAAAAGAATTAAGGAAAAAAACTTTTTTCCTCACCAGCGCTATCGAAGACACCTTCGCTTACCCCCCCCGGGCCACCTTCGATCCACCACCCTCGATCCAGAAACCCTCACCCGCCTCCAGAAACTCTCATTGACGTTCGTCCGCCTCCAGAAACCCTCATCTCCACCAACTGTTTCCTTGGCTCTCACCTGCCTTCAATCATCTCCCAAGAGCCCTCACCGACCATAGCACGCCCCCTCCAGCAGATCGAACCCCTAGCGTCCTACACGACGCCCTTTCAGCAAATCGCCCCCTCTTCCAGCAAGATCGAACTCAGTTGCTGGCCTCTGTGTATTACTTCTAACCTTTGATTAGTTTTTGAGAGAAGATTATTTTATTTATATTCTTTTTCTCTTCGAGATATGGTTGTCTCCATAATCTATTAGATCATATTGCTCCTTTTACGTATTGTGAGTTAGACTACATTTTATTTTCTCTGGGGATCTACCTTTGCGCCGTTCATAATGAATTTTGTTAATGACAAAAGTAATTCGGTCTCTCTCTCGTCCGTTGATTTTAAGACGGATTTTCGTTTGACTACGATCTCTCTCTCTCCGACGCAAATAACCACCTACAATGATCCAGTGCTGTTGAACGAGCCTTGAGCAGCAAAGTCTTTCACCGCCACTTGACGGATGCCTCCCTTGATTCCAAAGATCCCATCTATGATACCTGATTTCAGAATGATAATAAGCTAATTGTTTGGTTGTCTAACTCTATGAATTCGCGTTGTTATACGTCTATTATGTCTCTGAAAACAACAAAGGAAGCTTGGACACATCTTCGTTCTCTATACTTGTTTGAGGATAATTTGCAGAAACTCCATGACATCTTCCACACCTTTACTACGGCCAATCTAGAAGACAATATTCATGATTTTGGCGCCCTCTTCAATGGACTTCTTATCGGTGAAACGTCTATCGGCCTATCTCCACTGACCCTACTGTCGCTCGCAAACTCGAATATCTTGTTGGCGCGTTACTCTTGACTCGACTACCACCCAGCTTTGAAGGTGTCCGCTCTCTCATTCTTTCTCAGAGTGGTTCTCCATCATTGACGAGAATCATGTCGAGCATTTATCATGTGTCCACAGTCACTTTCCCGTCTACTGAGCATGTCTTGACCGCACTCGGTACTCGAGGCCATGGATGTGGGACCTACTCTGTCGAGCCATAGTCCCTCTAATTCTCTATGGTGGTCGTGGGGCATCGTGAGGTCGTCCCCCTTCGACTGCTTATAGTCGTAGTTCTCGTGGACATGGTCATGGCCGCACCGGCCTTTCTTGTTCTCATTGCGGCGGCACCGATCATCGGGATGGTTAGTGTTGGGAGAAATATGGTTATCCTGATGATACACATATCGCTCGCCAGGCATCCACACCGGCGGCTATTGAACAGCCTTCCTCCTGTCGGACAGGTATCGTTATCGAATGCTGAATGGAGCCAGTTACGTCGTCTCCTCTCTCGTGATGGACCATCTGATCTTACTTCTAGTTCTCACAAGCTTATTTCCATGGTTGATGGTAAGACTACACCTGTTTCTGGTTTCGCTGATTTATCACTTGCTTCATCTTTACACCTTAAAAATGCTTTAATTGTGTCATCTTTAAAACAAAACCTGCTTTTCATTCGTCAGCTTACAAATGATTCCAACTGCTCAGTAACTTTTTATTCATCTTACTTTGTGATGCAGGATCTTCTGACGAAGCAACAAATTGGTACGGGCATGAGAAGAATGGACTGTATTATGTTGATCACCTTCCCAGTACATCTGCAGTCGTTTCTACTGTCCAGTTGCGCCGGAGACTTGGTCACTATCCACTTTCGTCTTTACATACTATAATACCTTCTATTAGTTTATCAGAATTTAGATATGAGTCTTGTACTCTTGGGAAACATCATAGCTCCTCTTTTTCTCCAGTCAATAAGAGTCATGACTTATCCTTTGCTTTAATTCACTCCGATATTTGGGAACCAATTAAATCTCCTAGTGTGTTTGGTTATAAATATTTTGTTACATTTATTGATGACATGAACCAGAATCAGAATATCGTTGGGGCGTCCCCTACTCAGCGACGCGCTACATCGGATCCCGGGTGTAGTGTTAAATATGCAAGGGCTTGGTCGTCGTCCAGATGCGGCGCGCTACATCGGACCCCGGGTGTAGTGACAAATAAGCAAGGGTCGTCGTCCAGAGACGGCGCGCTACATCGGACCCCGGGTGTAGTGACAAATAAGCAAGGGTCGTCGTCTACAGACGGCGCGCTACATCGGACCCGGGTGTAGTGACAAATAAGCAAGGGTCGTCGTCCAGAGACGGCGCGCTACATCGGACCCCGGGTGTAGTGACAAATAAGCAAGGGTTTCATAGGATCCGTCTAGCTTCCTGGAATATAGGTTCCCTTACGGGTAGACTAATAGAATTAGTGGAGGTGATGATTAGGAGGAGAGTTGGTATTATGTGTTTGCAAGAAACTAAATGGTAGGTGAAAAGAGTAGAGTCATAGAGCCTTGGGGTTATAAGCTTTGGTATACGGGTAGAGATAAAAATCGTAATGGGGTAGGTATAATCATAGATAGACGGTTGCTTGAGGATGTAGTTGAGATTAGGAGAAAAGGTGATAGAATTTTACTGGTTAAGCTTATTCTAGGTGGAGAGATCTTTAATGTTATTAGTGCTTATGCACCACAGATAGGTCTTGATGACGCTAGTAAGCGTCTATTCTGGGAGGATTTAGACGAGGTGGTGCAAAGTATACCTAGTGGAGAGAAGTTATTTATTGGTGGTGATCTTAATGGACATGTAGGTACTAGTCGTAGTGGGTTTGATACTATCCATGGAGGTTTTGGTTTCGGACAAAGGAATGAAGTAGGTGACTCGATTCTAGATTTTGCTTTATCTTATGACTTGATCTTAGCAAACACCTGGTTTAGGAAAAGAGAGTCCCACCTTATCACTTTTAGGAGCGGATCAAATGCTAGTCAAATAGACTTTTTTCTGACGAGAAGAATAGATAGAGGTTGTTGTATCGACTGTAAGGTAGTGCCAGGTGAGAGTGTAACTACTCAACATAGACTTTTAGTTCTAGATTTTCGATTTAGAAGAGAACCTAGGAAGATTAGACGTAAGGTAGAGCCTAAAATTAAATGGTGGCGATTGAAAGAAGGTAATCAAAAGGCTTTTATAGATCGTGTAGTACAAGAAGCGGATTGGCAGTCGGAAGATGATCCAGACAAAACATGGAACAAAATGGCTAGTTGTATCAAGAAAGTAGCTAGAGATCTACTTGGTGAGTCGAGAGGTGGTGCTCCACCATCTAAGGACATATCATGGTGGAATGAAGATGTAAAGGCTGCTATTAAAATTAAAAGAGATTCTTATAAAGATTTGAAGAAAAGTAGAGATGTGGAGAGATTTGAGAAGTACAAAATGGCTAAAAAGGAAGTTAAGAAAGCTGTTCGGGAAGCTAAATCTAAGGTCTACAAGGAGGTGTACGAGAAATTAGACACTAAAGAGGCTGCAAATGATATATACCGGATTGCTCGAATGCGGGAAAGGAAGACTAAAGACTTATGTGCGGTGAAGTGTGTCAAAAATGAAAATCAGAAGGTTTTAGTTCGAGATGAGGATATCAAGGAAAGATGGAGAGATTATTTTGACAAATTGTTTAATGAGAGCTTTACTAAGAATTTGGATGGACTTGTCATTCAATCTCAAGATATAAATCGTGATTTCATGCGTAAAATAAGACTTACTGAGGTTAAAGAAGCTTTGAACAGAATGGGTTTAAGAAAAGCGGTTGGTCCTGACGGGATTCCTATCGAGATTTGGAGATGCTTAGGAGAAATAGGCGTTAAATGGCTGACAGATCTGTTTAATAAGATTTGGCAGACAAAAAAGATGCCAAATGAATGGAGGAAAAGTATCCTTGTACCTATCTACAAGAATAAGGGTGACATTCAAAGTTGCTCAAACTACCGTGGAATAAAACTAATGTGTCACACCATGAAACTTTGGGAGAGAGTGATTGAACACAGGCTAAGGAAGGATATTAAGATAACAGAGAACCAATTTGGTTTCATGCCTGAACGATCGACGACAGAGGCGATCCATTTGCTTCGTCAACTTGTCGAGCGCTTTCGAGAGAGGAGAAGAGATTTGCATATGATATTTATTGATTTAGAAAAAGCGTACGACAAGGTACCTAGAGAGGTATTATGGGGGACAATGATGAAAAAGGGGGTCCCCGTCAAGTATATTGACATAATCAAGGATATGTACGACGGAGTAGTGGCAAATGTCAGAACTTGCGGTGGCTTAACAAGTGATTTTCCGATTACTATTGGTTTACATCAAGGATCTGCATTAAGTCCATTCCTGTTTACCATCGTGATGGATGAGCTTACTAGAACTATCCAAGATGAGATCCCTTGGTGTATGCTATTCGCTGATGATATTGTTCTAGTAAATGAGACGAAAGCAGGGGTTAATGCCAAATTGGAATTATGGAGACAAACATTGGAATCTCGGGGATTCAGATTGAGCAGGTCCAAGACAGCATATATGCACTGCAAATTTAGTAGCCAGAGAAGTCAAAACCATATTGGTATAACATTGGAAGGGCAAGAGATATCACCGAGCGACCAGTTTAGATATCTAGGTTCCATCATCCAAAGGAATGGGGAGATCGATAGTGATGTTAATCAAAGGATCCAAGCTGGTTGGTTGAAATGGAGGAGTGCAACAGGGATTTTGTGTGATCGTAACTTTCCGTTAAAATTGAAAGGGAAGTTTTATCGGAGCGTTATTCGGCCTGCCTTATTATATGGTACAGAATGCTGGGCTCCTAAGAAGCATCATACACAGAAGATGCACGTAGCGGAGATGTGCATGCTTCGTTGGATGTGCGGTAACACTAGAAAAGACAAGGTGCGAAATGAGGATATTCGTGCAAAAGTTGGTGTAGCACCCGTGGAGGAGAAGATGCGGGAAAACCGGCTTAGATGGTTTGGTCATGTGCGACGCAGACCTATGGAAGCACCGGTTCGACGAATAGATACTCTCGATATGGGTAATGGCAAAAGGGCAAAAGGGAGACCGAAGAAAACATGGATGGAGGTGATACGAAACGATATGGTTGCCAAAGGACTCAATGAAAGTATATTGTTCGATAGAAGTGAGTGGAGACAGAGGATTCATGTGCTGGACCTGGCGTGATTCTCATGTTGGTTCATGTAGCCTACCCCATATGCTTGGGATAAAAGGCTCAGTTGTTGTTGTTGTTGTATTGATGATCATTCACACATGACTTGACTGTATCTTCTGCATAATAGGTCTGAACTTTTGTCTACTTTAAAACCTTTGTTGCTGAAATTTCTAATCAGTTTGGTGTTTCCGTTAAGCTTCTTCGTTCAGATAATGCTAATGAGTGTATATATCAACACAGAATTTCCTGCATTTTGTAAGATACAGGGAATATTGCACCAACCTTCGTGTTCTTATACTCCACAACAAAATGGGATTGTTGAATGAAAAAACCGACATTTACTTAAGATAGCGCGTTCCCTTATCTTACATATGCATGTTCCTAAATGTTTGTAGAATTTTACAGTTTTAGCTGCCTGCTTTTATATCAATCGCATGCCTTCTTCGGTCCTAGGCAACAAGTCTTCTTTCTCTATTTTGTTTCCACAGAATAAGCCTTTTCCTATTCCTCTGAAGGTGTTTGGTTGCCTATGCTATTCACATATTCTCGGTCCTCATATTGACATACTTGATCTTAGAGCCACACGTATGGTGTTTGTAGGTTACTCTCGATCCCAAAAAGGGTATGTTTGCTTTGATCCTGCCACATCCAAAGTTTGTACTTCATGTGATATGACCTTCTTAGAAGATCAAGCTTATTTTACACCACCTGTTAAGGAACCCACTTCTCTTATTCCGGTTTCACACATACCTTTTTCAGAGCTTGATTCATCTGTTCAACCTGTGCTCTCTAGTGATCGGCCTGTAGTCTCTTATCCATAGGTGTGGCACCGTTGTAAGAAAGTTGTCCAGCCACCTCCACCAATGATTCTTCTAGCAATTCCTCTGCAGGTACTATAATACAGTATATTGTTCCTGACCCACCGCCCCACTACATTCCGACGAAGATCTCTCTTCTATTGCCTTACATAAAGGTAAGCGTTCATATACTACTGCACATCCGATTTCTAATTTTGTTTCCTATCATAGACTGACTTCATCGGCTCATCAGTTTGTTTCTTTCTTATCTGCCATCACTCTCCCTTCCTCTGTTCAGGAATCACTCGATCACCCAGGTTGGCATGCAGCTGTGTTAGAACAGATTGTCGCACTGCGCCCTAATCAGACTTGAAAATCAATACCTCCGCCTTCAGATAAGAAGGTTGTTGGCTGTCGATGGATCTTTACTGTCAAGAAAAATCCAGATGGAACAACTGACCGTCTCAAAACTCGATTGGTAGCCAAAGAATTTACTCAGCAATATGGTTTGGATTATTTTAAGACTTTCTCCCCAGTTGCCAAATTACCATCGATTCGTGTTTTTCTATCCTTGGTTGTTTCTAAGACACGGCCTCTTCATCAACTTGATGTGAAAAATGCCTTTCTTAATGGCAATCTATCCAAGACTATTTATATACAACAGCCTCTTAGCTTTGAGCGACCGGAGGAGTTTATGATTTGTCTTCTACACAAATCATTATATGGACTAAAGCAGTCACCTCGTGCCTGGTATGAAAATTTTAGCATGATTTTACGACAAATTGGTTTCAAACGTAGTCGCGCCGACACGTCTTTTTCACCCATTATCGTTCTCGGGGCAGGATAATTGTGTTGGTGTATGTTGATGATATTATCATTTCTGGAGATGATTCTGTTGGTATCTCTAAGGTGAAAGAACATTTGGCTTCACTCTTTAATACCAAGGAGCTTGGGTCACTTAGATATTTCCTTGGAATTAAAATATCATGGAACTCTGGTAGATTGCAGCTCTCTCGGCGCAAGTATGCACTTGATCTTCTGTCTGAGACGAAACCTCTGGGATGTAAACCAGCAAACACCCATATGAATTCCTCAGTCAAACTATCTCGATTAAGCTTTCCATTAGATCCTCCACTACCCGACACAGGACGATATCGACGTCTAGTTGAGAAACTTATTTATCTCACTGTCACTCGGTCAAACATTGCCCTTGCCGTCAGTACAATGAGTCAATATATGTAGAATCCTTTAACCTCTCACCTTAAAGCAGTTGAGTATATTCTCAGATACATCAAAAGTTCTCTAGGACAGAGTCTTCTTTACACACCATCATCTATGTTGTGGCTCACAGCCTTTGCCGATGCTGATTTTGCTGGATCTGTTGATGATCGCCGTTCCACAAGTGGCTATTGTGTTTTCTTGGAAGAAAACCTGGTTACATGGAAAAGCAAAATGTGCTTGCTCGTTCTTCTGCAGAGGTTGAATATAAATCTGTGGCGCTACAATTGCTGAGTTAGTATGGTTTACCTCCCTTTTAACAGATCTTGAAGTTCTTTCTTCTTTTCCGACTACACTCTTCTGTGATATAAAGCCGCAATTCACATTGCTGAGAATCCAGTTTTTCATGAACATACCATACATATCGAGATAGATTGTCACTTCATTCGTGACAAAGTTACAAATAAGGTGGTTGCACTCCAGCATGTTTCTTCTGTAACTCAACTAGCAGATATTCTTACCAAAGCTCTTCCTTGACCAGTTATCGCTCATCTTTTGTCCAAGCCTGGCATAATTGATATATACGCTCCAGCTTGCGAGGAGTGTTATGAATATTATTATGGATATATATTCAGTTGTTATATTTAGTTAGTCAGTTTGATTAGTTATTATATATTTGTTAAGAAAGGTTATCTAAAACTCTCTATATAGAGAGTTGTATGGACTATTATCTTTCTTAAGTCAATAAAAGTATTTTCTTCTTCATCCTTTTCAGGCATCAATATCTAAGTCATCCTTTCTTATTTCTAGAGGCATTTCTAGAACTTCATTCTAAAATCATAATAATTAAATCGTATAGGATTGAGTTTAACCATACAATTCTATTAGGCATCCATGTCCACGTGCAAAAAAATAGTCTTAATAATGTTAGTTGTTGCATAATGTGCTTAATTTCTTAGTTGTTGCATAATGTGCTCTATTTTATATGAGTTAAAGAGAAATCTCAATTTCTTAGTTGTTGCATAATGTGCTTCGGTGTTCATTATGCTTATTCGGGCCTTCATCATCTCAGCCTGCACTATACATAAGTAAACATAGAGTACAAGATATGAATAACGAGACAGAAAACTACAAGTAAAAATAGAGTACAAGATATAAATAACAAGACATAAAACTATATACCATTGTGAACAGAAAAAAGTCATCACAACGATTAATAAGATCACTTGAAGGGTGTAAAATATTCCAAGGACATAAAACCTGTGATCATTGTCGTTTGAAGATGTCAGACACATGACCAAATTCAAAGTGGGCAAAGAACAATACTTTGTACGAAATTAAAATTCTGGAAATAAACTTTCAATTCATGGAATATCGAATTTCATGGTTTGTTGTTTTGATAATTGCAACTTGACTTTCTGGATAGTGATTTAATTGATATACAAAAATTTAAACTCGTACAAGCTACCTTTTTAACCGTATTTATTTAGGGAAGGGATAGGCCTTGGCATTCCTATACACTCAAATACAAACTATCTTTTTAACTTCATCTGCGAACATAAATATTTAAAAACTTCAAACTTTTTTCAAAAAGTATATGTTTTTGGATCAGGGAAGTGAGAGATGTCCATAAAGGAATTGGCATATCTGACGGGATGGAGAAAAATATGAGGTGACAATAATCAGTATATAAATTGGGATTTTCTTGTTTTGAAAATGAATCCAATTCACATTTTTTTAAAAGGTAGTAATGATTTGCACTTTACAAGTAACGTCAAATTTCTGTACTTCAAACCAGGCCAATTCAATTAAAAATAGATTACAATTCATGGAATTCTAATTTATAATAACCCAACGAAAAATTGAATCAAAATAGATTCAATGCATGTCATTGTATTTGAAACCCCCCCCCCCAAGCTATACTTCCTGCAAAGTATGGGTAAGAACATTGTATGTATTACATGAAAATTCTAAGATTCACGAATCAGCGATTAAAAAACAATTTAAAAATATAAAGAATTAAAGATCAAATAAACAGATTTATGGTGCTCAACATTATATACTAGAATTCACTGAAAATTTAGAACCAAACAAAACATTCAATCAAAATAGATTCAATGTATGCCCTTGTATTCGAAACCCACCAAACTATACTTCTACAATCTAACCATAAGAGCATTACATGTACTACATGAAAATTCTTAGGTTCACAAATCAGTGCCAAAAATATGATTTCAAAGTGTACAGTATTTAAGGACTGAATAAATGGATATATGGTGCCAGGATTTTCTGGTCTGCGCAATGTATTTGTGCATGGTAAAGTGTATTTGACAATAGTGCAAATCATTTGATGCCCAATAAATGCATGCATTCTATCAATAGGTCAATAAATTTTCCACTTATGGTTATGGTTTTTCTTATTACTTTTCCATTATTAGATTTTGTTATGGATCAATACTAATTATATCTTGAATTTTATGAACAAAATATGACCGAAATTTGGATATTTATGTCCTAGAAATATATTAGGGATCATAGATATCGCTGATCTCTCATACCAGTAACAACCAATTAAAAATAGCTAAATGAAGCATTTTTTTTCTTTGAATCTAGATTTTTTATATAACTTGGGTAGGGATAAGATTGTGGGACTATGATCTACTTTATCTGTGCCTTAAAGTTGAAAATAATCCTTTAAAATAAATATAGCATCTTTCCCTTTCTTTCAGACTTCCACATAGTCTACAAAACTTTAGAGAAGGCTAACTGATCATCTAGAATTATCTTTCGCTTTTCAACATTTTTGAAGGGAAGAAGTTTAGATAAGGAGAGGTGCCACATATGACCCCACCTATGATTTTGCAAGAAGTGACTTCAAAGATACTTCTAGAAAACAAAAATAAGACATTATATAAGTTCTTGAGCTTCGATTGGTAATTCCATAGCCAAAAGTGGTTCACAATTCTTTTTAGACCATCAGCATTAAGACTGCCTCTAACCAGGAGATGTCCTCTGTGAAAGCATTTTATAAGTCAACATTTCTAAAGTGAGACTCCATTTCCATAGTGATGCTCTAAACAATTTCTCCTCTTCTATCTATTATTTGTTATTTGTAATGTTGTATTTTCTCTTACCTTATATTTGCATTACAGTAATGTTGCTAAAGTTCACTTACAAAAATTTTCAGAAGACGTCTCTGCAAATAGAAGAGAAAAATTGAAGATCCAACGATTCTTCATGCAGTAGCAGCTACCACTTACAGAGAGGCTGTTCGTAGAGGTATACCAATCAGTGATACAAGAAATTAACATAGTGATATCTTAGTAATTTGTGAAGAAATCAATCGATTTTCCAATAACTCATGTGTTTCGCTCATGCATGAAGATTCCAAAGATGTCCAAAAATAGTCTTATACACTGGTCTACTGGGTGGCTTCCATGGAGAACAAAATGAGATACGGGTAGCTTCCATAAAGAATAAAATGAGAGAATTGAATTTCGTGGTTTGTTTCTGTAATGAAGACTGATTGATGCACCATAAGGAGCACCAATATTGTAGTAAAGGGATGCAGGGAGTTCAAATATATGCGTCAGTTGTTAATTTAATCATGAATATAGCTCCTAATGTAGCTAAATGAAAGAAAATTGTTCTTGTAACCGTCCCTAAAACTGTAGAACAAAGCCTTGTTGTATCTGTTACAACGCATAATTGTTGTAATTGAAGATCGTAGTTTTTAAATCCATGTAAAGACCGTATGTAATCCAGGTGAACAGCGAAATTAAACTAAAATTATCACTTTACGATATATAAGCAAGGATTTCGAGAGTAAACAAGATGATGAAATCAATATACCTGCAAGGTGTTTGACAAAAAAAGAACTGGTTAGACACATACAACATCAGTGCGAGCAACCCTAATATTCATTTGGTGGCAAAATTACATTTCATCTACATAACTAATGTAATCTTACATGTATACTGATTAAATAGAATTCCTCGATTCAAGTACATTATCATGGGGGGTTTCCTGTTAATACTACGGTAAGTTATTCTATCCTTAAGAGACATTTACTTTATACAATATTATCATATCCTATATAAAGCCTGATTCTTATTACGGAAATAGAAGATTGGTGTGCATGGAGAATGTTTCCGTTGAAGTTTAGGTCATCTACTTAACTTCCTTCACTATCTCCTATGTTTTATTTTTCCTCCTTTCCTATTTTCTTCTATATGCAATGTAGCTGTAGGTGCGCGTATGCTCGCAAAGCTTATGATCGTATCTGACTCTAGAGAATTGTTGGGGGTTCACCTCCATTGTCCATGTCACACTAAGATTCTCGTGTCAATGCCCACAAACATTTAAACTGGACACACTATCATAATTAAATTTAGTGAAGTATCCCCTTCACATTACATCATATTGACAACCACTAGTAATCTAGCATTCTAGCCCATCCTATCCATTCCCCTAATTTCCTATTTCATTACCATCAAGATTGTCCTTGAAGAGTTCTTTCATTTGCGATCAAAAGTTAAGGATGGAAAATATCGGAGGGCCAGATGATCTTTGGAAAGATGAATGTATTGATCATTCTTATTCTCCAGCAATTTCCTTGTCACATGAAAATCTATCAAAGCGGCCAAAACAAGGTAAAACGGCTACAATTATAACAAACACTCAAGAATTGATAAACCATACAATAAATCTATATAATCGATGACGTACGTACCCACAAGCTAGACTTTAGCTCTGTTTATGTACTTGAGCGAGCTCTCAAGCGCCAAATACGCCGAAACCTCGCTCAAACTCTTGGTCTCCAAGGCATAATCAAACACCTCATACGCCTCCGCGAGCTTACCCGCCCGACACAACGTCCTCACGAATGAAGCATAAGCCGCGTTCTCAAGCTTCATCCCTTCCCTCTTCATCACCTCGTACAACTCAAACCCCTTCTCCAAGCACTTCCCCTTACACAACCCCATCAACAAAGTGTTATAAGTGCACTCGTTAGGCCTACACCCCTTCTCCTCCATCTCCCCCAGAAGCATAACCGCCCCCATGGCGTCCCCTTTCCTACACATCCCATTCATAAGCGAAGTGTAGGTCACCGTATCGGGAAAACACCCCAGATTCTCCATGACACCTAGAAATTTCTTCGCTTGCTCCACCATCCCCGCCTTCGACAACCCATAAACCAAAGTATTATATGTCACCAGATCCGGCGCCACCCCCTCGTCCTTCATCCTGTTATAAACCTCCATCACCTCCCCGCACTCGTCCAGCTGGCAATACCCCTTCATGATCGTGTTATACACGTAGCAATCCGGCCTAAACCCGCACTCCTTAAGGACCCCGAGCAGCCTGGTGGCCTCCCTCAGGTTCCCCGACTTGCACACGCAGCCGATGAGCACGGTATAAGTGACGAGATTCGGCTCGAACTTGGATCTCAACGATTCCATGACGGCGTACACGGAGGAGATGGGTTGGGAGCTGGCCAGCTGGCGGATGAGGAAGTTGTAGGTGTACTCGTCGGGCGGGATGGGGGCGGAGATCAGGAGGGTGACGGCGAGGTCGAGGCGGGAGGCGGAGGAGAGGGAGCGGACGGCGAGGTCTAGGGTGGAGGGGTCCGGGGGGAGGGAGAGGGAGGACATGAGGGAGAAGACGGGGGAGAGGTCGGGGTTTTGGGAGTGGAGGAGGGTGTGGAGGAGGAGGGAGTGGAGGAGGGGGCGGGAGGGGGGGAGGGAGAGGCGGCGGAGGAGGTGGTGGAAGAAGGAGAGGGCGTCGGAGGGGGATGGCGGAGGGGAGGTGGAGAGGTAGGAGTGGAGGAGGGAGATGGGAGGGAGGGGGTTTCTTGGGTGGTGGAGGGAGGAGAGGGTGGAGAGGGCGGTGGGGAGAGATGGGGAGGTGAAGGGGTTGGGCTGGAGAGGAGTGAGGGAGGGAGGAAGCTGCTGCTGCTGCTGCTGCTGTCGCCGTTGGTTTTGGGTTTTGGATAGGGATTTCGTCTTGGGGTCTTTTGAGGGGTCAGCCGAGGTTTTGGATGGAGGCTTTGAGGGTTTCCGGAGTTTGCCGGAAGTGGAAAGGATCATGGAGCGAGACGAGGATGAAATCCTGCCCATTTTCCTTTTTTGAGTTACTTGATGGTGGTGGTGATTTCTTCAGACTTTGAGGGTGAAAGGGTGAAATGGTTCCGACGATGGGAAGGGGCTAGGGTTTTAGAGGGGGAGAATGCTGCACTGGGCTGGGCTCCTTGTAGTCTGTTGGGCTTCAAAAAGAGAATGTGTGGGGTGATGAGTGAGACTTTTATATTATATGTCCAAATAAAATGGATCAGAAGATGAACATAGATGTCTTTTTTAATAGGGGGCTTTTACTGCAACAGCCGCGTGCGTGGTTTGATACTTTTACCACAAACCAACCAATTGTTTTTCCGTTAGCGGAAAACCGTACTGAAGTATGCACCGTTAGCATGGATTTTCCTAACGGTGCATACTTCAATGTGGTTTTTCGCTGACGGGAAAAAACACTGGTTGGTTTCTCGTAAAAATTCAAACTACGTTATGAAAAACGCCCCTTCATTATATAAAAGATTAACTACAGATAGATCCCCTGTATTACGGAAAGTTGCGCGCTTACACCTCTTGAAGTATCCATAAAAAGCACTTATACCTCTGATAAAGATTATTTTTCGAATTTTCATTCTATCCCTTTCTCTTCCTCTTCAACGTTTAAAAAAAAACTCGCTTACAACCCAATGGAAATTTTTTTTTACCAATATCAACCAAAGAAAATAATAATAATAAAAAATAAAATAGAAAAATACGCATCTTGTAACTTACTTTTCTCCAATGAAACTAATGGAAAGAAGATGTTTAAAGTCTTCATTATTCTGGACAATTGCGAAAACCAAAAGTACTTTGGGGATGATGGACAAAAAGTTTGGAGGTGTAATCGTGAGAAAAGATAACAAGAACCTTTTAGATTGGGGCTAAAGGTTTGGTGTTTTGGAATTAAAGATTGGTATTTTAAGGAAGATGAAAAGGATAAAATCGGTATTATGAAAATATTTAATAATCATGGATGGAGCTTGTTACATGGAATGAATCATTATCATAAAATCAATAGTTCCGAGAATTCAAGAGTGGCGGTCTTGACGGAGCCATGATTTTTCTCTTTCTTTTGGGGAGCCCAAAATTTGGGGGTAAATTATCAAAAAGCCCCCGGTCAGCTTCAAACTTGTGTAAAAAAAACCAGGGCTTTTACTCTTGTTAAAAAAACCTGGGCCCAATCAATACTCCATGTATACCAGTTTTCTGTAATATCTAAGCGGTTGCAGTGCCTGTAATATCCAAACAGTTGAGAGAATACAAGACCTAAATGAAATATTTTCACAAAGATTTTCAACAGTGGACCCTTTCCAACAATTTGGAAAATTACAGGGTTTCAAACAACTCCTGACCAGGCCGGGGGCTTTTTGACAATTTACCCAAAAAAATTCCTAACAACTTTGTTAATTAATCACTTAAAATCATAAGTCATTAAACTAAACAACAATAATTTCCTAATCAAGATTTTTTTTTTTTTTTAATAGTAAGGATGCACTACTATATAATCTAAAATTCAAGAAGTACACGGATTGAAATTTGATTTGTGGTTGCAAAGACGACTTGTTTTTACTTTAGTCTATTTTCCCTTTTGCGGTTTCAATCAAAAAAACATTTATAACGGGTTAGGTTTCAAGGTAATAATTTTTAAACCAAAATGATATAAGAAAAGGCCCTTATCCACTTCTTATTTATGAAATCTTTCCGGTCATATAGATTGTAGAGCTTAAATAAACATCAGGATAATTGATGAGACCCAAGAACATGTCTATAGGATATATAATAAGGGCTTTTTACTATAAAGCCCCCTCATACTTTACGAATTACTGAAAAACCCTACATACTTCGTATTTACTTAAAAGACTTTTCATACATTTAAATCACACTAAAAGCCCCCTAACATGCCAAAAAGAGAAATTTTTTGGTATCTTCCGTTATTCTGTTAGTAGGCTAACGGCGAGCATCAGGTGAGAGTCTTAAAACCTTCATAACTCTCTTCTTTTCCCAAAATTTCTAAATTTTCTGCCAAATTAGTTTTAGGATTAGGGTTTCGATCAAACATCTCAAATTGAACATGAAAATTGGCTCATTTTTCTCAAACTTCTCCAGCAACAAGCTTATCGAGTGTCATTCTCTCTGATTGCAAGTATCGAGAGAGCAATTATTTAGCTGTGCTAAATCCCAATCTTCAACTAAGCGAAAATGTGAGTTCTTTTAATGAGCAAGGCCTACCTAAATAGTTAGAAGATAAGTGTAACATCCTAGAACTTAGGTACAATAGAAGAATTGTATCGGTTTCTTTATTTTGCTCAAATAAAACTATTGCAATATATATATATATATATATATTATCATTATCTAGTTTGTTAAATATGTTATTAGCAGTTGATATCTGTTTTAGTATCTTTTAGTATGCATATAATATTTTTGTTATATTAGATATGTAACAATATATATGTTTATGTATGTTTTATCTAGTTTGTTAAATATGTTATTGGCAGTTGATATCTGTTTTAGTATGTTTTAGTATGCATATAATATTTTTGTCTAATATTAGATATGTGACGATATATATGTTTATGTATGTTTGTATGGTAGTTTTAAAATAGGTTATGATATATATATATATATATATATATATATATATATATATATATTAGTTTCAACAAAAGATATTTTAGTTTGATAGTTTTAAGAGAAGGTATATCAAATATTTATGGTGAGGCAGCATGGAATGCTAAGGGGGTTTTGTGCAATTAACTTAAATCCTATATATGTATACCGTCTCTCTCTCCCCATCATCAAACTCTTTTCACTCTCCTATATTTTTATGCCCTAGCCGAGCCCATATCCTCCGTCACGGCATCCTCCATCGCCACCTCTTCTTCGTTGTCGAGCAACCCTAGCCGAGACTTCACCCGCAGCCACCTTCGACCGCTTCTCGAGCACTACCGCCACCTTGCCTTCATCTTCACCACAGCTGAACCCACATCGCCAAGAACTCCCTCACTAAGATCCCATCTCCACCATCACCACAAACCCTAACCTCTATCACCGGCGAGCCCTGCAACACCTACGACCCTTTGCCATCGCCACCACTTCACCTGCACTCGCCTCCATCAACCGCCGGTTCTTCTCAAGCACCGCACACCCATCTTCCTCCGAGCATCCAAACTTCAACCCTCTTTCACCGCTGACCCTCATCGTTGCCATCATCACCGGCGACCAAACCCATCGGTAACTCATGGCCGACAACTTCGCTAAACGCCACCTCCGCCCTCGTCGCAGGAGTTCCAGCCGCCGTCGCTATTGTGTGTTACCGGCCTCGTGGCGCAGTTCCAGCCGTAGTTGTAGTCGCCGTGTCGATCGCCTCGCTGCCGTGTAGCCGTGACTGCATCCATCCTTGTAACACCTTAGTTTATTTATACCATATTTTATTTGGATTTTCTATGATTTATAATGAATTTTATAAGGTAAAGTGTACAGTAAATTTCAGATTTTTCGTATCCGCTTTGCGATGACGTTTCATGTGTAAATTATAATATTTTCAAACTATATTTTGTATAACGTTATAAAATGCAGATTATAAACTAATTAATGATAATAATAAGAAATATTACGACGATATATATATATATATATATTTATAGATATAATTATAGCATATCGTAAGTAGTAAACTTGCATACATTGTATATTATAAAACTGATTAACGTTAAATAACTACGGTGTATAAATTATATAAATATAGCTGTATGATGATGATAATAATAATAGTAGAACGACAACATATAAGTAAATTACATAAATTATAGTATGTAGCAAGCTGTCACGTCCCACTTCCAGAGTGCGTTAATTACGATAAGTGACAGAATCAACCATGCTACCTGTGGTTAGGAAACATCCCTTCACAGTCACATTACGGCTGTCTACAAGATATCAAGAACAGTAAAATATAAAATCTATCTAATACATGTCCATTTGCCAAATAAAAGAGTCAAGAAAATGTATAAGCGGAAACGATAATAATATCCAATGAGCAGCATCTGAAAATATGTCCCAATATGGGCTCACATCAAGAAATGAAGCTGCGGAAAAATAACTAAACCAAACATCTCTAAATATAACTCCTCACTGCTCGGCTTGACGGCTAAAGTACTCCTGTTTAGCCTGCGATAGAGATAGAGGAACTGGGTCATGCAAAATCCAGACGTCAGTGCGTCATAATACCAAAATAGCAGTGATAAATAGGATGTAACGAGATATGTAAATATGAATATAAATCACAACATAAATATAAACAGTGAGGTACGTGTGTGTATGTGATGTGTAACCTAAAACTGGACTTCTAGGTTATATATTCTGAAGTCTTCGAAATCAATTAATATAATCCTCATCATAACCCATCAGTTTATGCCCCGCTCATTCCCCACGCGACCACGGTAACAGGATTATTCCGTAACGCCCGGAAAAACGGCAAACAGGATATTCCGGAAAAACGGCAAACATATACTTCTGTAACACCCGGAAAAACGGCAAACATGTAATAATAGCCTTTTGAGTTACGTTTCGGTTACATTCTTGATTTCCTCTTTACCCCCAGGTTTGTGTTCAAGTCAGGTATTGCCAATGTAGATCTAATGCCAACACAGGATCAAGCAGGTACAGGTTTTCGTCTATGTAGATAACAAGTAACGTCCGTCAGGACAACAAGTTAAGATTATTGGCATTAGTAACTAGATCCAAGTAATAAGTCAAGTAGTAGGTCGTGAACATATCATGTGATGCATATGTATCAGATAGATACCCAAATATGAAATTGTAACGAATATCTGAACACGGTAAGAACGACGGATACCAGGATGCATATGTGTCTATCTGTAATAACATGTATACGTATCCATGACTACGTATGATGCAACTAGACAGCATATTGCACTAATATAAAGGTAATATGATATAATGAGGTTCCGGCATGCAACTAGATATGCAATTGACAGTACGAATATGAACGAATATCAAAAAACAGAAAAACTATAATATCGGATGCACAATTAAAATACATTTATTATTTTTATTCATTTAGATATAAATATATTGACATAGCATGTTGCAAGATAAACTTGCCTGATTGGATCTCACGACGAGGTACGTACGTCACGTTCGACGTAGGGTAATCGCCGCGATGCACACAAGCGCATACAAAACTGGACTTGGCTACTCATAGACGTGACCACGCTGGATGAGGATAACGACTGGGTCATCCGGATCGTCGGCGACGTGCGCGACTCCGGCGACGGCCATAAAACCAATAATCAAGAAAGAAAAGAAAAGAAAGAAAGAAGAGAAAAGAGAAGAAGAACAGGCTGTGGTGCTCTGGGTTATGGGGTCAAAGACGAGAACATGAGGAGGTGAGGGTGATCGGTGGTGAAGGGTTGTAGGCATGGACGTCGGGGTTAGGTTCTTGGGTTGCTGCAGGGGTTGCGGGTTCTTAGGTTGTGGTCGGGGTTTGTGATGTCTGGAGTTTGCAGGGAGGTGACGAGAAGGAGGAAGTGGGGGTGAGGTCGACGAGGTAGTCGGCGGCGAGGGGTTTGTAGGGTGCAGGTTGTAAGGTTATGAGTTTGTGTCGTGGGTTCTCGGGGATGGGTGTGCAGGGACTGCTCAGGAAAGGAGGAGGAGAGAGGAGTAGAGATGGTTAGGGTGAGGTCGGGGTGGTGAGACAAGGGTAGTGACGGCGGTCAGCGACGAGGTCGGCGGCCATGGCGAGTCGGGGTTTGCAGGTGGTCGTGGGTGTGAGGTTGCTGGGTGTTGGTGAAAGTGTGTCTTAGCACCTTTACTAGGTTTCCACATGCATCAAGTATGTAATTTTAAAAAATCTAGAGGTCTGCGCTACACAAACCTAGAATCAAACTAAAGATATAGGGTTTTATGCAAGCTAACTAGTTCTATAACTAAGCGAAAATGATTACAACCTTTGTAGACCAAGTCCTTCACTTCTATAGCTCCAAGTAGTAGTCCCTAGAACTCTTCTTGGCTCCACTTGAAGAAAAGATCGAGCTTGCTATATGATCTTCGAAGCCGAAGATGATTGATTGATTCTTGAGAAAGTGAGTTTGTAGTAATAACCGCAATCAATAACGTGTCACGTGTAGCTAGCCGAGATGAGTACGGGTCGTCCTCAGGGATGCGTGGAACTTTTAATCTTGCTTTAGACGAGTTGATTATAGTAAAAGAAGAAAGGAGAATAGATTCTAAATCTATGTTAAACACGGATGTAGAATATATATAGTTTTAAGATTTAGTTTAAATACGGATGTAGAATCTATAAAGAAGAGGCTTGTAGAGTTCGTTAGAATTTAGTAGTCATGGATGACTAATAAAGATGACTCCTTTTTATGTTTTGATAGATTTAAAACTAGATTGATAGTGATGAATGAGGATTAGGGTTCTTGGAAGAAACTAGGGTTTCCCCGCTATTGACCCATGTCCCTTCATTGATCTATATTCATGTCTAGCCCTTAACAAAACAACTGTTAATCTGATCTCAAATCGCGGTCAAGACTATCAATAAATTGATAGCGCGCCCGATTATGATATTAACAATTCTTTTGCTAAAGTTTATAAACTTCATAAGACTTAAAAGAAGTTAAAATATTTTCTCATCCATTGTTCTACCATAATCCTACGAACCCTATCAAGCGGAGAATTACTCACGCATGATGGAGATAAAAGAAGAACGGATAGAGAATGAGATCATAATGCAGAAATTAAATACTAAATAATTAATCTAATGATCTATCTTTATTAATCAACTTCTCAATTACAAAACCTTCGAGTTTAGATTACAAGAGAAAGAAGAAGTTGCTCTTGATCTCTACCGCGTAGGAAGTAGATGCTCCGTCGAATCTCACGCCGCCTTATCACGTCGAATCGTGGGCCTGTCATGGATCACTTGTTCTTTTACGGTGATTTGCTTCGTGAAAAGGTGAAGATTTCTAAGTTTAGATCTTGGTCCTTTAAATAGTCCCAAAACCAGAAACCAAAGATCCCAAGTATTAGGGTTTGTTGTTGCAATCTTACCAAAAAATTCCCAAACCCTAACTCCTCTTCTCTGCCGCGGATCCGCCGCCAGAAGCCCATTATTGCCGCGGAAGGGCCGCACTTTAGTGGGATCAGGTGATGAAATTTTCTGTGGTCTCTGGTGTTGACACATGGAGATTGTTGTGATATCTGGAATCTTCATATCTTCTCTTAGTCTTTGCCAGTGTTGATTCTTCGATTTTATCTATCTTTATCGGCAGATTTTTGATTCCCGACATCTTGATATCCTGATCTCCTGACCTGAGCTAAAACTTGCACAATATCTCAATGAATAATATTAGTAATATTTGTTATAGAGATATTATTCTAATCATTTGTATGGTGTTATATATTTTAAAGAATTTTAATTAGAATATTTGATATGATATGCATAATAAAAAAATATTATATAAATATTATATGCATACATTTTCCTTTATAATGTTAATTATAATAAATATATGGTAAATAGTATTTTTGTAGATAAACCCAAATATGTTCTTTATTTATAATAAACACCTTTAGATATTTAAGAAAAGTAAGGAAAATGTTATCTCAAATGCGCGATATTTTCGACTGAACAAATACCCCCAAACTTAACTCTGATCGTCCCGAGCAAACTTATTTATTCAAGAGAGGGAGAAAAAGAAAAACCTAACTAGCACACTTTTGTAGGAAACACGATTGCATTGAGCACGTGCAACAAGCCGTTAAACCTCTAGGTGTCTCTGGTAGGAGGAATGTTGTCTCCTGAGGGTTTTCAGCGGATTACACCCACAAAATCCTATAATAAAAGAAAGATAGTGAAAGTTACATACGAAGATAGGAACTATAAAAGAAAGAACTTGAAAATAAGAGTTTCCAACTTCACCAGTTTTTCAGTTGCCATGAGCCCTATCTTAATGGTCATGAAAAATGTTAGAAATCAATAAAACATCATCTTTATTTTTCTTCCCTATCTTTCTTCCAAATATCGATCATATACCCCTACGTGTGTGTAAAAGTCATCCATACACTTAGAGAATTCAATTCAAGCTATCATACTCTATTCCATTTTCCTAAGTACTTTATAGTCGGTGAATATTTTCGATGAAATTGCTCACACATCTTTCATACGACCGTTAATACTTCTTGAGCTACTAACCGACCGATTACCAAATGTGCTTGCTCATTTAGACATAATTATCCCCGTCTTGCAACACCTAAGCCTTAGCAGTGGCTCCCAAACCAGTTGGTCTAAGGCACTAGGTGATAAAGCACCCTCGCTATATTTTTTTATGCTGCCTTAAGTAATTACAAAACCAGTGTTCATTTTTTTCTTCACCACTTATACTTTTTTTATTTTCCTTTATACTAAGGCTTTTAGACAAAAGCATTTCAAGGTATCCTCTACTATTCCAAGTTTCAAGATGTGTGCAAGTGCGTATAGCAGGGTATCAACATTCAAAAGTTTGGACTCAAGAATAAGGACCATTTTTCAGATTTATTTTTATCTTTAGATTGGTAATTTCCTTCATCTTACTAACCCTTGGGACAACGGCTCAAAATTACTTATTACTAGTTTCGTTTAAGAAAACATCTAACTTTCTTGCTTTTCTTAAACTATTCCAATTTTTCATATATAAAATTTTTCACTTTCAAACTTTCATTATCAAAAAATTTTTGTGCTTATATTTATGATAATGCAAAATAATACGTGAATAAGCACAAACCTCCCCCAAACCTGTTTTCAACAGCGTCCTCACGATGTCATATGTTAAACTTAAAAAAACCTGTAGACTTGGAAGGAAAAGTTAGTAACGAGGACATGAAATAATGAAAGTGAAATTCTCCCCGAAACTTATTTTTGGCTCGCAAATTTGTAAAAATTTTCTTTTCGTTCAATAGGCAAAATATCGCCCCTCTAAAGTTGAGTAAAATAGTATTAAGCATTTAAAATTATGAGAGGGGTTAAAGTTATTGGTCAATATAAAGCTTTACAAAGACCAAAAGTCAATATCAACCATTCAAATATTTTATTAATGTAGCATCAAGATTGGTAGAAAAACATGTCATCTATAGACGTGAAGAAGTGGGGAGGGGATAAGAGGTGGAATGGAACGGGTTTACGTCTCGGTTTATAGAGACGAAACAATGATGGTGGATTACTCGCATTCTCGTTATTGATAAGAAGAAGGGGTGGTGGTTCAACTTCTTTGTGTTGGGGTTGATTCATCATAACTCCCATGTTTTCTAAGAATGCGAGTTCTTCTGTGAAAATTTCTTCAAAACTTTCATCGATATCCTGAATAATAATCTCATCGGAAAGAACGGGATAATACTCAGACTTCGTAAAAGGTTCATAATAAGCGTTAGATGTTAACCCGGACAGCTCGATAGAAGGGTCCGTATGTATATAATAAATAGCAGGATCGAACATTAACGCACTGGTGGAGTCAAGATCAGAATCGTGAAGCTGTTCAAATTCGCTGCTGTCGGAATCCATCCTTTAGACAGAAAATACTTGAGCATAGGGTTCGGAAGATTCACTTTCCAAATTGGAAATGTTAAGCTCAATTGACATCTTTCCAAAGGATAAGGTCATACAACCATTTCGACAATTGATTATTGCATTGGAAATCGCAAGAAAATGTCGACCTAAAATCACCGGAATTTGCTTTCGTGGGTTTGCTACAGGCTGTGTATCTATAACGCAAAAGTCCATAGGGAATATAAATTTCCCAACTTTGATTAACACATCCTCTAGCTCACCCCTAAGTTGGGTGATAGATCGATCGGCCATCTGAAGAGTGCAGTGTGCTGGTTTTAACTCTCTGATCCATAATTGCTCATACACAGAATACGGAAGCAAGCTAACACTAGCACCTAAATCGAGTAGAGCACGATTGATAGTTTACCCCTAATAGAAATAGATATGGTAGGACTTCCGGGATCCATTTGTTTCTTGGGTAATTGTTGGGTAAACGCAGTGCTCACATTATTCACTAAGAAAACTTTTTTAAGTACTTGAATTTTTTTCTTCCTAGTGCATAATTCCTTTAGAATTTTCGCATAAGACGGAACTTGTTGAATAGCATCTAGGAGAGGAATATTTATGTTAACTTGCTTAAAAATTTCCACAATCTTCTCCATTTGTGGACTTGGACTGTTGCCTATTAACCTATATGGATGAGAAGTTTTATTAATAAGGGTTGGGTCCAACATTGGAGAAGATTGTGATGATGGAATGGATTTAGGTAGAATCGAGGAAGCAGGCTGAGTGTTCGAGCCTTGGGGAAAACGGAGAATAGGCTCGGAAGAAGGTGGACTAGACGAAATAGGAGAAGAAGTGGAAGTCGGGATTTCAATTGATTCCTTCTCATTAACCTGTTCACCCACTTGGTTGTTCAGCAATCTTCCCGATCTCAACGTGGTTATAGCACTCACATTATAACTTCGTGAGTAGCCAGGATTCGGCAGGGGTTGAGATGGAAGTTTCCCTTTCTCTCTCGCACTCATCGCGGCATTTAACTGTGCAAGTTGTGCTTCTATCGTTTTTATGTTTTCATCGTGGGAAGCAGTGTTCCGCATTAACGTTTGGATAAAAGATGTTAAAGTATCCATCGTTTGCATGGAATGTTTAATGAACGTTTCGAGTGCAGAGGGTTTATCGGTACCGGCAAAAGAATTATTATAAGGATCAAGGTTGTTGGCTGGGTTTTGCAAAGGTTGCAGTTGAAAGAGGTGCTGACTCGGTTGTATTGGTTGTTGTTATTGTGGGGGAGGTCTTTGATAATTACTTAGGAACTAGTTTTGATTTTGAGTTTGGTTTTAGTTCCAAGCAAAATTAGGATGATACCTCCATCCCTGATTGTATGTGGAAGAATAAGGATCGTTTCTAGGTCGTTGTTGAAAATCAGCATTAGTTTGTTCTTGACCTTGAAACGAAGGATTCAAAGGATACTCTTCCGTCAAATGTGATGGGTTGGAACAGCAACAACACACGGTTTTGGGGAGCGTAAATTGGTTTAGGAAGGCTGAAGAGACTTTGTTTTCTATAGTATCGAGTTTCCTTTTTATTGCGGCCATTTCGGCTCTCACTGTGATAGAAATATCGAACTGATGGATACCTCCCCTAGACGATGTAGGTCTAACGCTTTCCCAATATAAAGTTTGTTCAGCGAGATCTTCCAGAAATTGCCAAGTTTCACCATCATCTTTAGACAGGAAATGACATTGACACATGGTTACAAGCATCTGTTTTGTTGCTGGATCAATACCCTCATATATAATGCGACAAAGGTCCCATCTATTGATTCCGTGATGAGGGCATTGTAGAAGAAGATCCTTAAACCGTTCAAAGTATTTCTAAAATGGTTCGTTAGGAAGTTGGGTAAACTGGTAAATCTCGCTTCGAACGTGGGCGGTCTTATGATTTGGATAAAATTTCTTAAGAAATACTACAATGAATTCATCCCATTTGGCAATAGAATGTGCAGCAGTGTTATAAAACCATTTTTCTGCTATATTACACAAGGTAAAAGGGAGAAGAGGTAATCTCATAGTATTCACAGAAAGTTGTGACGTGCCCATCATTGCACATACGTTTTCGAATTTGTTTATAAAATTATATGCGCCTTCGGATTCAAGCCCGTGAAATTTGGGCAACAGTTTGATGAAGTGGGATTTAATTTCAAAATTATCCCCATTGGCTGGTGGAATAGATAGACAGGTAGGAAGGGGACCGTGTATAGGATAACATCTCTCTTGGAGAGAGATGCGCGGTGGATCCTGTGCAACGACGGGTGGTGGCAGGGTGATGTTATAATCTGATGGAGAACTGTCCATCTCGGTTGATGTGGTGGGTGAAAGGGAAAAAGAAGATGAAGAAATACCGACTTCGGAGTCGATAGCAGAAACGCGGACAAGACGGGCACTAGAATCCCGTGTCCAGCCGAGCATGCACTAAGCGGGTTTAGCGCAAGTGGTAGCGTGTGAACGATTTAAAAATGATTTGTTTTGAAAAGTGCTGGACATGAGACAAATTACACAAAATATGCATAATCAACCCTAGAACTAAGGCCACCTAGGTTAAATCACTAGACCGCTCCTAGACTTCCAAAGGACAAGCTGAATGATCAATCCTCTACCACTTCTTTATAACTCTTGTGACCAGGTAAGTGGAAGGTATCCGCTATACGAATCACCGAAAATAGCGGGCCTAATTAAGTAATCACTTGCCTTAGTCACGCTTGCCAAGATACCACAAAAGAAATGCGGATAAGCGATAGATTACCCACAACCTTTCTCTATCCTAATTGAGCGCGACGGCCCTCAGAGTCTTGGTTTAGATATTTTTTAATTAATGTAGGGTGATGAGGATGCTCGTTTTGTGATATGTGGGGCCTAGGAAGGGTGATGAAATCCCCACCTAATCCGAATTTTGGTCTTGCCCCTTAAAGTCCATATTAAAATATGCACAAACAAACAAATTGTAAAACACGCAAAAAGATTTTTGGTAGCGATATTTTGCAAAGAATCCTGCGGAAAAATATATTATTGGATTTTTCAAAAGAGAGAGAAAGAAATAGGAAAGTTACCAGAGAAGTTTAGAACCCTAAGTCCCCAACTATGCCGCGGTTCCGCCGCCAAAATGGACTTGTTGCCGCAGTTCCGCTGCGGAGTTGAAAGATCTTTTGAAAATTTTTGCTACAGTGGCCTCCCTTTCTCCTCCGGTCCTCTCAGAAAGTCTCTGAATCTTTATTTCCTCTCTACAGTGACTCCAGATATCCTCGCAAAAATCGCACGCTAATCGTTAAATATACAAGATGCGGTTTTGTTTTATTTTATGATATGGATCGAATAAGAATTCAACATGAATAGTAAGAAAAAAAATTACGCGCGTATCCCCGGCAATGGCGCCATTTGATTGATTCTTGTGAAAGTGAGTTTGTAGTCATAACCGCAATCAATAACGGTGTCGCATGTAGCTAACCGAGATGAGTACGGGTCGTCCTCAGGGATGCGTGGAACTTTTAATCTTGCTTTAGACGAGTTGATTAGAGTAAAGAAGAAAGGAGAATAGATTCTAGATCAATGTTAAATACGGATGTAGAATATATATAGTTTTAAGATCTAGTTTAAAAACGGGTGTAGAATCTATAAAGAAGAGGCTTGTAGGGTTCGTTAGGATTTAGTAGTCATGGATGACTAATAAATATGACTTCTTTTATTTTTTGATAAATTTAAAACTAGATTGATAGTGATGAATGAGGATCAGGGCTCTTGGAAGAAACTAGGGTTTTCCCACTATTGACCCTTGTCTTTTCATTGATCTCTAATCATGTCTAGCCCTTAACAAAACAATTGTTAATCTGATCTCAAATCGCGGTCTAGATTATCAATAAATTGATAGCGCGCCCGATTAGTGTTGGATATAGTGCCCTAAAAGTCAATTATTGGATCGCAGGCACGTGATTGCAATGATTGCGGAGGACCTATACCGGTAGGACAGTCTTACTCGAGATGATAGTATGCTATCTGGTTTGCCTTTATCAGTCGTGTACAGGTTCAGGTGACTGATCACTGTTACACTTTGATAGAGCCCTTAGGATCTTGCTTTACTACCAACAGTATGATGGCGATCATATACGTGAGAGTTGGGTGGTTTATACGCATATCCTTAATTGTGGTCTCTAGTCGTGGGAGTTTCGAAACAGGGCATTGATACTCCGGATTAGACTAGTGTATACAGTCGAGACCCCGAAGAGGGGCGGTGGCCGGTCTCACAAGCCACTGGTGTCAGTTGGATCACCTAAGATGTATACAGGTGCTCATTGGGTTATGAGTACACCGGACAGGACTCGCCGGGAATCTGCTAGTTGGTATTATACCTATCGTCAGATAGCAGTTCCTTGGTGACATGTGTACAGATTAGTTCATCGACCTGAGGTCGTCATTTGTCTCGTGTGAGTTCACACTGTGCTTTGATTTCTACCCTACCACGGCTCAAAAGAGTCGTGCAAACAGGTATTTTTTGGGTACAGTCCCGAGCCACATGGAGGCAAGTGAGCGGATCGACAGGGAAATCGTCTCTCCCAGTATTGGGGGTGAGATCGTGCTGTGTCTAGGAGAGCCATTACACAAAGCCCACGGCCGTGGCAGGAGATTTACTGGTAGGTACTCCAGTAGTATCTCAGGGTGTTTTTGGGCTACACTCCGACACGACTTATACTGCCATTAGGGGTCTGACGTTACCAGCCCCCTAGGCCGATATGCGATACTCATAGACGAACGGACCGGACTGTATATACATTGTCACTGTTAGGCTCAGTAGGGTTTCAGGATGAGTTCGCTCATCGGCTTCCCTTGAGGTCAGTACATGGGCAGCCGTTACGCACAGCTAGTGCCGCTGACGGCTTGTTGTTAAACCCACTACTAGGGTACTGACGAGTCATTAGAATCCCCCACATATAGTTTCCCAAGTTCGGGCGAAACGTTGTAGAGGCCGTATGGTTTTATGGCAGGGTTCGGAAAATGCACGTGCGTTTACGCACGTGTCATATTTCGGGCAGATGATACTGGTGGGCTTTGGTTTAAGCCAGATCCGAGTATTATATTGAGTAGATATAATATCTTTGTCTCAGTTCCATTTGTATTCGGTCGTAATACAAATGCGGGTATATTTATACAGTTACGGGGTTGTCCTGAAATTCGTTTCAGGATCGCTTTTGGAAGTTGCCAGTTTCCAGTTTCCAGTTTCCGTATTTGACATTCGGTTAAATGCGGATTTATCTTTCCGTCACTCGGGTGAGTCATGAGGGTGAGTCGTGCTTCTAGAAGCTTCTAGATTGGTGACTAGGTTCATGAATCTTTGGTTGCATTTATTAAGTGATGACTAGGTTTAAATGAGTAATTCTTTTCCTTTAATGCTCTTTGTTCTTGTTAAAGATATTTTGATTTAGATCTTTTCCATTATGGTCACCACTTTGCTCTTACCCTCACCTCCCTCATCCTATATGATGGCCGGCCCCTCTTTGAGAGTGTAAGGATTAATTTTGATTAAAAAGACTATGGTTTTGGATGTATGGAAATTTGATAGCTCATTTCTCATTTCATTTCATTTCGAGTGGCAACTTCATTAACCGTTCGTCCATAGCTTTGGACGAAGCGAGACAAAGTGTTCTACTCATTCTCTACATCAATTTTGGTCATCTCTTTTAGCAAACTTGATGACCGAGTTGCCTCGAGTCAGAGACGGGAGCCCGTTTAAAGATCCGTTGACGTGGTACCACCTGGACGAGGAGATCGGAGATCGACGAGATCGGAGCAGCCGCAACAGAGCGTGGGATGATGGTTAAAGAACGAAGGACTCGGATCGTTCGGTATAACCTTTCTACCATCTTTGTAGTTTGTTAGTTTAGCAATAATGGCAGATCCAGGTTATAGTATACGATAGCGCCAGTTAAAAAGTTTTTGTTCCGCATTTGGCTTCTGTTAGACGTCGTAGGGCGCTACCGTAGACTTACAGTGGTATCAGAGCCTCGCCATTAAGCTTTACTAACTTATGCTAACGCGTTTAAAATATCGATTGGACGAAATTTCGAAAACTATAATTTTCTGTGTAAAGTTTCTGTCGAATTTTAAATCTGGTCTAAAAATCATTTTGAGCATCTCAGAAAATCGTGCAGGCTTTTTTAAGCATTCTGGTGAAATTTGGTAGACTGAAGCTTCCAAAGCGCCGCGGAACCACCGCGCAAGCCCTAGTTTAGCCGCGGTTCCGCCGCCGTTTTGGAGCAACAGTAAACCATTTTTCTACAGTAGGGTCTTCATGGAAAATTGTGGTCTCTGGAATATTTCTTTTGGGCCCATATTTTGTTACTGTACCGCAGATGTACGTGGGGCCCACTTCGGGAAGTTTTGTCGATCGAAATTTTAAACTTGTTAGTTTACAGTACTTACACTGTATCTCCGACCGGGAATGTCATTTGAGCGGTAAATTGCGTCTAATTGCTATAGTCCTTTTAGACGGATTTGCGAACGTAACATTCGCGTTGATGTTCTGTGTTGTGCTCTGATGTTGCGGATTTGTCGTGGTGGATAGCAGTGTTCAATGGTAGTGCAGTTTGGATTTATTTGTACATTTGATATTGCGGGGCGAGCGTCCAACATGTGGACTGCCGTCACTGCCTGTTGTATAATATTCTTTTGGGGCACGACCGGGCTGAGGTCGATGTACCCGTTGTACATATTTTTTATTTCTGTACTAGGTTTTACCCCACGACGGAGTGCACGGATAGCCGGGTTCTGGAGGGCAACGGGTCCGCATCTCATGGCTTTGAGAGGTAGAGGGGCTTCACTCTAGAATTGGCAGACTATTCGCCGCACTCGTAGGGGGTACAGGTTGACCCAAGGAGGGGTGCTCAAGTTATCGGATTCCGTGAAGTACATGGTGGTCCATTCATTTTGCTGTAGGGGGCTGCCTCGCTTCAGGTTTTGGCGGGTAACTTGCCGCACCCGTAGGGGTCTAGGTTTCATTGCACAGGCTATCCACACGACCAGGGAAACATCGGGTTTCAGTAGCGGCTCTGTAAAACCCGAGGATCCCAGATTATCTGTATTGTTCTGTGATACTTATTACTTTTCTGTAATGTTGCATATTATCACGCCTGGAGCGATTATTGTATATTGGTATATATACTAGTAGATGTTGTATATGTTTTGCACCCGCGCTAGTTCAGTCCCCGCTCTGTCGTTAGTTAAGTAACCTAACGGGTGATGACGGGACCCAGTGACGAATGCGGATGGCATATACGTACATTTTATTTTCGTTCTTTTCTGGTGTGATTAATTGATGGGACTGCGTTGATTCTGATCAATGCAAAGGAAAACAAACATATTTGGCAGTTGTTGGAATAATTTTAAAAAGTGTTATTACAAAGACGTTTTCTTTTGTTTTGCATAGCGGTATTCGGTTGGAATATCCTGCACCTCATTCAACGAGGCAAGGGCCGATATCCCTTCACCGGGAATGACCCCTTGGGTAGAAGTTTGCGTCAGGGTAATAACTTCACTATAGTCGATTACAAGTTGCTTTGCATCGCGGTATTCAGTTGGAATATCCTGCACCTCATTCCACGAGGAAAGAGCCGAGATCCCTTCACCGGGAGTGACCTCTTTAGCAAAGGTTTTCGCCACTACATTTTTATAAAAAGCTATCAGGTTCCTTCAGCGATATCAAGTTCGTTACGTTAAAGGTTTTTCGCCAAAGTCCAGTCGTAGCCCTCCGTCATTTCTTTTGGGTATTCAGTAATATTCAAGCTATGTATTTTGACCAACGCCAAGGCATAGTGTTTGGTAGCTGCTGGGTATTCATTTGTTGCATAGATAGATGAGTTGGTTTGGGACAGTCGTTCTGCCATTTTGGCCAACGTCAAGGGCATGTGCGGGTGGGTTCAAATTGACAAGATAGTGACGGGTAGAACTTGGCATGTGACTTATGACATTTTGACCAACGCCAAAGTCATAAGAGCATGGGGCAAAAATAATATCGGGAGTTTCTAAAGAAACTGAAACTTGCCAAGTATGCGCATACCTTCTGGAGTGTGTAACGTGAGTGGATTCTGTCACGTTATCATGCGTTGAGAGTTGGATCCCGATTCCCACTGATGAGTTGGTTTACTCTTCGGGTGATCCCGATTGATTCTTCTTTTAGGTTTGGAGGAAAATTTGACAGTACAGTGGGAGGTTTCCTGATTAGATAAAGTGATAACCATTCTGATCTAGGTTAGAGTGCACGCAGAGTGTTTCTTTTCTCTCTCTCTTTGGCAGCGACCTTTGACCGACCCTAGACTATGACTCAGTGACCAAGTTGACCAAACCTTCTTAAAATACTGGCTTTTGGATTGTCCGAGTTGCATAAGTCATTGTCGCTCCTTCTTCTACCCTTTGAATTTCTCAGAACACCCCGTATTACTACGGACATCCACTTCCATTGGATAGATCCATCGTATGGTTATATACGAACTCGAAGGGACTTCTTCGAGGATGGATCCAGGTTCTAGAGAAATAGAATTGGTTTATTCAGTTGTCTTTTATTATCACCTTCTCTCAGGTTGCGAGGGCTTCTTAGTTTAGGAGAGTACACCTATTACGCTTATTGGATAGTCTTCTTCCAAACCATAGGCAGGTGCCGAAAGGTAGGGAATGAAGAAAACCAATTAGCCTAAGTAGGGTGTGCAGAAAGTAATATGTAAAGACAAAATAAAGGGATTAGAAAGAGGGCAAGGTAAATTGCGACTGCTATCATTCACGGCCAAACCGCGTACTTCATCGCCACTCCTATTTCACCTTTGCTTTTTACCCCAGTTCGGGAGAAATACAATAAGGTATTATTCAGTTGTTTTTTATCATCACCTTCTCTCAAGATGCGAGTACTCCTTGGTTTAGGAGGGTACACCTATTATGCTTACTAGATAGTCTTCTTCCAAACCATAGGCTGGTGCCGAACGGTAGGGAAGGAAGAAAACCATTTAGCCTAACGATGGTGTACAGAAGGTAATGACTAAAGACAAATAAAGGGATTTGGAGAGATGGCAAAGAAATATACGGTTATAGTCATGAATTGGATTATGGAAGAGGCATTACTAGGAATACCAGGATACCCCTACGAAACATTTTCATATTTCAGTGCATTGTTAAAGGTAAACTGTTTTCCCGATCAGATACTTACTCCAGGGTATGTATTTACCAGGTTTCATTCTCATATCTATATGGTTTTACAGATAATGAGTGGGAGTAAGTTATTGGGAATTAGGTGATCATCCTCATTATATCAGAATTCGTTGTAATTGGTGATATTTGAGGAAATCGCCTGGGTACAGTTTTCAACCTACGATGCACAGGTTTTGAGTTATTCAACTCAGCGGACTTATACAGAGTATTGTATGTTGTCTAAGTGTCCAGCAGGACAAAGGGGTAGGTCCTCGTACTATGTTCTGCTTACTTGTGACTTCTCTGGTTTTTAGATAAGTGTTTCGTAGAAATACAATGTCTATGTTTTGAGAAGTTGTGGGTATAAGAATAAAGAAGAGAACCACATATCGCAAGTATCGGGATTGTTCAAAGAGATCGAAGATGTAGATTATTGTGATTAGTATTCAAGTAATGGTTTCGAGAAACTAGTTTCTCTTTCAGGTTGCTCATAATTGGATGGATTCCTAAGTTGAGTAATGCTGATTAGCCTCTTTCCATTAAATTGATATGTACTGGAGACAGTTGCATGATTTGAATCTAGTTCCAATTAAATAAGTGCCAAAGTTTCTATATTGGATATAGAATGGTTCATATCTTAACGATGTTAAGGTACGGGGAGTTGTCCGGCTTATGTTTAAAACCAGACTCTGGATAACTCAGTGCACGTTTCTGTAATGGCTGTTTGTGGGTTGACCCTGGCTATGACGAGGGTTGATTTTCTACCATTTGGAAGATCAATAGTGATATTGTTCTTGACTCGTCACAGTTTTAGTAAAATGGATTTTTTCAGAAAACAGTAGTGGGAGTATGGTAGAACTGGAAGCGATTCCAGAACTGCAAACGATTACGAAAAATTTAATAGGACCTAAAGATTCAATCAGGTTTGACATTCCATTATCCACTCCGCAGATATGGTGGGTAACCTCAGACACCCGAGAGGTACTTCGGTAGCCTCAAGGACGGTGACAGGGAGGTTCTTGATTACCCAGACTTGACACTGCTGTTGTTCCAGGCTATGAGACCCGGCAGGAGGTTAAGTATAGTGTCGTTCTAAACTAGCTTTAGAAGTGTACGTATATATTATTTTGCCAGAGGGTTGTTGTGGTCAGTGGGAGGAGTGGAAGTATAGTGGGCAAGTAGCTTATGTCTATTTATAGACTTGAGCAGATATAGCGGAGATAGATCATCTAATTTTGATGTGAAAGTCATGGGTTTGACTTCATCAGAATAGGGGATGGATTTGTTAAGAAGGTAGTAGGGTGTGATGTCCTGGTATTTGGATGACATACACAGAGTAAGAAGTAAAATTCCTATACTACGATCGGTTGTACTGTAGTCGTCATACAGTTGTTTCTCCAGACAGGATTTGGATATAATATCAGACATTCTGGTTTCTAGATCTATGGTTTTAGATCTAGATTTGGGTAGTTTCACAATGTGGGTACTTTGACAGTATTCTAATAGTTTTTAGAATAGTTGACTCATGGCATGGTGGTGTACCTGCAGATGATGGAGTCACCCTCTCTAAAGGTGTCTTACAGACTAAAGGGGAGAGGGATGTGCATGATTGGCAGATCACTTGCTTAGGCAATTGAGTCAATCATGGGATGTCAAGTACCACACCAGATGTTGTTTTTTGCACTAGATGCAATAAGTTTGTATTAATCCAATCCTGGAGAAACATAAGGAAGCAGTTTTAGAACATAAGTGAATGTTCTACGGATTTGATGACGGCAACCTCTTTTGGAGACGGTTATCATTCCAGGCTTCAAAGGTGACATGGATGACAGAGTGATTGTCAGAGTTATAGTTTTCCCTCTGACGAGGAACAGTATTATGGACAGGTGGTCCAAAAGGATACTGTGGGAGGCATGGTGCAGGATACTGATTAGGTTCAGTGATCGATACAGTCTAAGAAGTTTGGATTTGGAGTTCATTTATGAACTAGGTCCCATCAGATATCCAGACATATTCTAAGACAGGTATTACTCGATTCGGGAGATGGCTTTCTCCGCGAACTTGAGATTAAGAGAGACATAGAAAGAAATATCCAGGCGGATCCACTCACTGAGGCTATTTCTCGAACACAATAGTTTTACAAACGGGCTTTGTGAAACTGATTAGTAGAGGAGTTGGATATTCGTTTTCACACGGGCTGTGAGTATGCGATATCGCAATAATTAGCCTTAAATGCAAGTGGGAGATTATTGGATATAGTGCCCTCAAAGTCAATTATTGGATCCCAGGCACGTGATTGCAATGATTGCGGAGGACCTATACCGGTAGGACAGTCTTACTCGAGATGATAGTATGCTATCTGGTTTGCCTTTATCAGTCATGTACAGGTTCAGGTGACTGATCACTGTTACACTTTGATAGAGCCCTTAGGATCTTTCTTTACTACCAACAGTATGATGGCGATCATATACGTGAGAGTTGGGTGGTTTATACGCATATCCTTAATTGTGGTCTCTAGTAGTGGGAGTTTCGAGACAGGGCATTGATATTCCGGAGTAGACTAGTGTATACAGTCGAGACCCCGACGAGGGGCGGTGGCCGGTCTCACAAGCCACTGGTGTCAGTTGGATCACCTAAGATGTATACAGGTGCTCATTGGGTTATGAGTACACCGGACAGGACTTGCCGGGAACCTGCTAGTTGGTATTATACCTATCGTCAGATAGCAGTTCCCTGGTGACATGTGTACATGTTAGTTCATCGACCTGAGGTCGTCATTTGTCTCGTGTGAGTTCCCACTGTGCTTTGATTTCTACCCTACCACGGCTCAAAGGAGTCGTGCAAACAGGTATTTTTTGGGTACAGTCTCGAGCCACATGGAGGCAAGTGAGCGGATCGGCAGGGGATTCGTCTCTCCTAGTATTGGGGGTGAGATCGTGCTGTGTCTAGGAGAGCCATTATACAAAGCCCATGGCCGTGGCAGTAGATTTATTGGTAGGTACTCCAGTAGTATCTCAGAGTGTTTTTGGGCTATACTCCGACACGACTTATACTGCCATTGGGGGTCTGACGTTACCAGCCCCCTAGGCCGATATGCGATACTCATAGACGAACGGACCGGACTGTATATACATTGTCACTGTTAGGCTCAGTAGGGTTTCAGGATGAGTTCGCTCATCGGCTTCCCTTGAGGTCAGTACATGGGCAGCCGTTACGCACAGCTAGTGCCGCTGACGGCTTGTGGTTAAACCCACTGCCAGGGTACTGACGAGTCATTAGAGTCCCCCACAGATAGTTTCCCATGTTCGGGCAAAATGTTATAGAGGCCGTATGGTTTTATGGCAGGGTTCGGAAAATGCATGTGCGTTTACGCACGTGTCATATTTCGGGCAGATGATATTGGTGGGCTTATATTGAGTAGATCTAATATTTTTGTCTCAGTTGCATTTGTATTCGGTCGTTATACAAATGTGGGTATATTTATACAGTTATGGGGTTGTCCTGAAATTCGTTTCAGGATCGCTTTTGGAAGTTGCCAGTTTTCAGTTTCCGTATTTGACATTCAATTAAATGCGGATTTATCTTTCCGTCACTCGGGTGAGTCATGAGGGTGAGTCGTGCTTCTAGAAGCTTCTAGATTGGTGACTAGGTTCATGAATCTTTGGTTGCATTTATTAAGTGATGACTAGGTTTAAATGAGTCATTCTTTTCCTTTAATGCTCTTTGTTCTTGTTTAAGATATTTTGATTTAGATCTTTTCTATTATGGTCACCACTTTGCTCCTACCCTCACCTCCCTCACCCTATATGATGGCCGGCCCCTCTTTGAGAGTGTAAGGATTGATTTTGATTAAAAAGACTATGGTTTTGGATGTTTGGAAATTTGATAGCTCATTTCTCATTTCATTTCATTTCAAGTGGCGACTTCATTAACCGTTCGTCCATGGCTTTGGACGAAGCGAGACAAAGTGTTCTACTCATTCTCTACATCAATCTTGGACATCTCTTTTAGCAAACTTGATGACCGAGTTGCCTCGAGTCAGAGGCGGGAGCCCGTTTAAAGATCCGTTGACGAGGTGCCACCTGGACGAGGAGATCGGAGATCGACGAGATTGGAGCAGCCGCAACAGAGCGTGGGATGATGGTTAAAGAATGAAGGACTCGGATCATTCGGTATAACCTTTCTACCCTCTTTGTAGTTTGTTAGTTTAGCAATAATGGCAGATCGGGGTTATAGTATACGATAGCGCCAGTTAAAAAGTTTTTGTTCCGCATTTGGCATCTGTTAGACGGCCGGGGCGCTACCGTAAACTTACAATTAGGATATTAAAGATTCTTTTGCTAAAGTTTATAAACTTCATAAGATTTAAAAGAACTTAAAATATTTTCTCATCTATTGTTCTACCCTTATCCTACGAACTCTATCGAGCGGAAAATTACTCGCGCATGATGGAAATAGAAGAAGAACGGATAGAGAATGAGATCATAATGCAGAAATTAAATACTAAATAATTCATCTAATGATCTACCTTTATTAATCAACTTCACAATTACAAAACCTTCGAGTTTAGATTACAAGAGGAAGAAGAAGTTGTTCTCTCTCTCTCTCTGCCTCATAGGAAGTAGATACTCCGTCGAATCTCACGTCACCTTATCACGTCGAATCGTGGACCTATCGTAGATCACTTGTTTTTTGATGGTGATTTGCTTCGTAAAAAACGTGATGATTTCTAAGTTTAGCCTTCGGTCCTTTAAATAGACCCAAAACCAGAAACCAAAGATCCCAAGTATTAGGGTTTGTTGTTGCAATCTTACCAAAAAATTCCCAAACCCTAACTCCTCTTCTCTGCCGTGGATCTGCCGCCAGAAGCCCATTATTGCTGCAGAAGGGCCGCACTTTGGAGGGATCAGGTGATGAAATTTTCTGTGGTCTCTGGTGTTGATACGTGGAGATTGTTGTGATATCTGGAATCTTCATATCTTCTCTTAGTCTTTGCCAGTATTGATTCTTCGATTTTATCTAATTTTATCGACAGATTTTTGATTCCCATTCTGATCTCCTAAGCTGAGCTAAACCTTGCACAATATCTCAATGAATAATGTTAACAATATTTGTTATAGAGATATTATTATAATCATTTGTATGATATCATATGTTTTTAGGAATCTTGATTAGAATATTTGATATGATATGCATAATAAAAAATATTATATATATATTATATACATACATTTTCCTTCATAATGTTAATTATAATATATAAACATATGGTAAATAGTATTTTTGTAGATAAACCCAAATATGTTCTATATTTTTAATAAATACCTTTAGATATTAAAGAAAAGTAAGGAAAATGTTATATCAAATGTACGATATTTTCGACTGAACAATGATCCACCTTGAAGTTTCTCTAGGTCACGCTAACTCTTCACTAATCAAGATATTAGTGAAGCAAACAATTTAAACTAATAAGCTAGATTAGTGTAGGTTGATGAAGTAGGAATTATGCTCACTTTAGAAATATTTTCTTCTAACTTTTTCCAACTCAAGAAAAACCCAAGAGAGCTCACTTGAGGAAGGAGATAAACTTAGGTGAAGAATAAACTTGTGATGAGAGAGTGAACCTTGAGCTCTAGATAATGTTGTGATGAATAAATATCTAGAGTAAAGCAAAAGGAGAGAGATGAGTCATGGCTTCTCAATACTTCTCAAAGCATCCAAACCATGACTCATTATCTACCCTTTTTTATTTTGCTTTAAACATAAATCATCACAATTATCTTTAACCCTAGTGTGAGTCTCATACACCCATGTTCAATGTATCATCAACCATGATACAAAATGTAAATACATATATTAATATATATCTCATATATATTTAAATGTATTTGTAGAGAAGAAAATCAAAAGTGAGCAATATTAGTTAATATATATTTATATATCAAATATATTAATATATATCAAATTATTAAATCAACACTTGATTCAATAATCCAGTTATATCATATATAACCGACTAATATCAATTATATGTATATCATATTATCAAATCATCACTTGATTCAATAATCCGGTTATATCACATATAACCGACAATATTCAATATTCAATATCAAATCAATACTTGATTCATTAATCCGGTCATATCATATATTGTTGGCTACAGTGCCCTCAAGGCAATTATTGTAATCACAGGCAGGTGATTATGATGATTGAGGGAGGACCTATACGGATAGAACAATCTTACTCAAAATGATAGTATGCTATATGGTTTGCCTTTATCATCATGTACATGCTTTATGTTGTATTACAGATCACTATTACATATTGATAGAGCCCATAGGATTTTTGCTTGACTACCAGCATTATGAAGACGGTCATATACGTGGGAGCTGGGTGGTCTATAAGCACTTTTTTAAATGTCTCTAGTCGTGAGGGTATCGAAACTGGGCATTGATACTGTTCCCCTCCAAAAGACGCGCAAGACGGACTGTCTTGCCTGAGATTCGGGGCAGATGCTAATTGGTGCTATCCGTCCACCTCTCCGAAGATACCAAGTTGATTTATGGCACCATGTATCGAAGGTTTAAACGGATGCCGCCGATGTAGCAGACTTCGTCAGATTCCCCCTCATTTGAGGGGTTTTTGATTGTGGGGACGCTCTTCCCTGCAGGCGCAAGCCCCTACAGTAAATTACGCTACCGCATCGTGGTAACAACTTTCTCCTTCTCCATATGGTCACTTCGTGTCGTAGGTGTTTGTTTTGTGTTTGGTTGCCCGTGGATTGTATACGGAGACTAAGTTATGCTGTCGCCCGTAGGGCGTAGACTAGTCCAAATCCGTATTCTTTCTTAGATTTGGGTTTGAGGGGTTTGGGTTTAAGGATACGTTAGTCTCATTTTAGACTAAAATCGACTTAAACTTTCATTAGGGATACGTTAGTCTTACTTCAGACAAAGATCAACTTAACGGGATCGTTTAGATCCGACAAGAGAGCAATTAGGCTCTATTGTTTAGTTTGCGGACATTTCGGTCGATTACCAGTTTAAGGACATGGTGGTCCATTACCAGTTTAAAGACATAGTGGTCCGATGTTAGTTTAAAGACATCACGGTCAAGATTAAGGACATCATAATCCATGAGTTTAAAGACCTCACGGTCAAGGTTAAAGACATCATAGTCCGTGGATTTAAGGACCCCACCAATGTTAGTTTTAATATATCACGGTCGAGGTTAAGGACATCATAGTCCATGAGTTTAAAGACCTCACAGTTAAGGTTAAGGATATCAAGTCCATGGGCTTAAGGACCCCACAGTCCAGTGTTAGTTTTAAGACATCACGGTCAAGATTAAGGACATCATAGTCCATGAGTTTAAAAACCTCACAGTCAAGGTTAAGCACATAATAGTCCATGGGCTTAAGAACCCCACAGTCCAGTGTTAGTTTTAAGACATCACGTTCGAGATTAAAGACATCATAGTTTATGAGTTTAAAGACCTCACAGTCAAGGTTAAGGACATCATAGTCCATGGGCTTAAGGACCCCACAATCCAGTTTAAAGACGTCATAGTCTATGAAATGTGTGGTTGTCGGGACCCGTCACCTTTCTGAAGACGTTGAAGCATTACAATGACAAATATTAGAGGAGTGAAAAGATGTACCCTTGAACCAAAGTAGATTAAGTGATCTGTAGTCCAATTCGGAACTAAGATCAATTAATTAGAATTATGAGCACACGGGCTCAGTTAAATCTGAACTGAGGACTTATAGCCAACTTGGCTAGATCCAATTGGATTTGAAGTGTTGGCCCTTTATTGGACCATTAGACATTTGTCTGGGTTCAAGCCTACATTATTTAGCAATGCTAAACAAGAGTTTGAGGGCTTTGGTGATAATTTTATCCGTGATTGAGCAGTAGACATTAGGGCTTTAATTTTTACTCAATTTTGAATGGGAGGCTTTGCCTCTGGAAGATTAACCAATTTGGTTAAAACTAGTGTTAAGCACTAGATAACAACAGTGTTAAAGCACTCAAGTTAGTGTGAAACACTAGAAGGAGAAGGGGTCATGTGGGGCCACGTGAGGGCGCACAGAGGTGGGACCAGATCCCCTTTTACTTTGCTTTGCAGATAAGTGTTAAACACTTCTTTTATATTTTATTTTGAGCATCACGTGTTGACATGTGATGGGGATTTATGCATCGATAATTAAAGCACTTGCTGAGGGGTCACGTGGGGACTCGTGAGAGCGCCCAAAGCTTCTTTTCTTCTGCTTTTTCTTTCTGTGTTTTGGAAGTCACGTTTGAGCACGTGAGGCGTTGCCTCAGAGCTTTTTCCTTCTCATTTTTGGGGATCTCTTCAGGGGTCACGTGGGGCCACGTGACCTTGATTCTTTTCATGTAAAGAGATCTTTTAAGTCTCCTTATTTTATTTTGAGAATTAAATTCTCTATAGGGTTAAACCCTAATCATGATTTTGGAGGAATTAAATTCCTATTATGAAAGAATTAAATTCTTATATAGGGTTAAACCTTAATTTCTTTTAGAGGAATTAAATTCCCATATATGTAAAAGAATTAAATTCTTATATAGGGTGAAACCCTAATTTCATTTTAAGAGGAATTAAATTCCTGTGAATTTGAGAGAATTAAATTCTCAATTAGGGTTAAACCCTAGTTCTGTCCACCTTGAAGGAATTAAATTCCTGTAATTTTAGGAGAATTGAATTCTCATATAGGGTTAAATCCTAGTTTTTATCTTGGAGGAATTAAATTCCTATAATTTTGGAAGAATTAAATTCTCATATAGGGTTAAACCCTAGTTTTGTTTTGGGAGAATTAAATTCTCTAAACTCAATTCCCCCTCTAAGTTTCGGATCTGCATGGCAGGATCTCAACCCGATGAGAATTAAATTCTCAACTTATAGGGAGATGTGCTCTTTGCAGATTTTCAACCAGAGGAAAAACTAAGTTCTTTTGTGCAGAAGAGTTAAACTCTTAGATTTGAGAATTAAATTCTCTGTTTGAAGTTTTGATTCCCTTTCTTTTCTCACCTAAGGTTTTCTTTCTTGAGAATTAAATTCTCCTTTCTTTTCTCTCTGCTATTTTCCTTTAGAAAACTTCAAGATCCCAAAATTCTATATCTTTCTTCTCTTCTTGGCTCCTATTTATAGGAGAAGGAAAAGAATCAATTTTTTTAGTAAATCTCTCATTGAAAGATTTTGTTTGTTTTTCGAAATTAATGTGATCTTTTAGATCACTCAGTGAATTTTTATTCACCATTGGATTTTTAATCCAAAAGATATTCTGTTATTCAAATTTTAGGGAAATCTTTCCTTGTATAAAATCTTTTCATAAATTGGTGATTTTTAATCACCATTGGATTTTTAATCCAACGGTGCTCCATTTTACAGAACACCATCCTTTTTGTTCGGAAAGATTTAAAAAAATATTTTTCCAGTTAGGGTTTTTGATTTCCCTTAATTTGAATTTAATTCTATTATTTCAGAGATTTTAGGATTCCATCATGTGTTGACACGTGACCCCCTCGATTAAACATTTAATTCTGTTGTTTTAAAGAGCTCAGGAATTATCACGTGTCAGCACGTGACCCTTGGTCACGTGTGAGCACGTGATGCCCCATTGGGTTTTTTTTCCTTGTTATTTTATTATACTTTTAATTCTTTTCGGTGAGTTTAAAGGCCTATCACGTGTTGACACGTGACCCCATTGTTGGAATTTAATTATTATCATTTCAGAGGGTTTAAGAGCCCATCACGTGTTAGCACGTGACCCCACTGATTAATTATTTAATTTAGAATTTAATTCTATTAATTCAGAAGGCTTGGGAACCCATCACGTATTCTGCACGTGACCTTTGGTCACGTGTGGACACGTGATCCCCCATTGGGGTATTCATGATTGTTTTATTTCACTTTTAATTTTCTTCAGTGGGTTTTCAAAGGCCTATCACGTGATGGCATGTGACCCCATTTAATTATTTATTTTATTCAGTGACTACAGGCTTTGCCTGTAAATGGTCACGTGTGGGCACGTGATACCCGATCACGTGTGGGCATATGATACCTCATAACTTTTGATCCCGGATAAATCATGAGGCTCATAATATATCAAATCGAAGGATTTTTCGAGACGCTTTCGATACCATCAGAATTTAGCTGTTTCTCATTCGGGAGTTTGTCAAAATACAGCTCGGAAAATACTGGTTCGCATTTTCTTAAGCGTATCGCTGCCATTTGATACCTTAGGCTCTTTGCGCAGAAATTTTTGGCGGGAACAAATGCCCCCCACTACTTTGCCCATGTAAGTATGTACGTGGGTGAAGTAGTGCAGAGTTACGCATGGCAATAGAATTGATGGCTTAGGAGACAAGTTTAGGGTTCTTGTAACGTAAGACTTTTTTCATCTTCATGAGCCGTAAGGGTCTCAAGAAGGTTTTTTCTCCTTACAGGTCGAGAGGATTCCGCAGGTGTATTTTCTCCTTAGGGGTCGTGAGGACTCCTAAGTGCGTTTTCCCTTAAGAGTCGTAAGGATCTCACAAGAGAATTTTCTCCCTTACAAGTCGAGAGGACTCATAAGTGATTGTTTCCCTCCTTGTCGATATTTGACTTCGGCAGTGTGGCCCGTAGATAGTCCATCTTGACCTCTTTGTAGGGCAGTGATGGCTTAGGAGATAGGGTTAGGATCTGCCGGCTAAGACTTTTCAACTTTATGAGCCGTGAGTGTCTCATAAAGACTTTTCTCCCTACGAGTCGAGAGAATCTCGTAGGTGTATTTTCTCCCTAGGAGTCGTGAGGACTTCTAAGTGTGTGTTTTCTCTTGAAAGTCGTAAGGATCTCACAAGAGAATTTTTCCCGCTTACAAGTCGAGAGGACTTGTAAGTGGTTGTTTCCCTTTTTGTCGATGTTCGACTTTGGAGAGTGTGACCCGTGAATAGTATGCAAGAGTCCATCTTGGACTGACTTGCAGGGCCCCAGTGCTTAGGAAACAGTTTTTTTTAATCCCCATTGCCTAAGGCTTTGCCTTACGAGTTGAGACGAATCGAGAAGTTCTCGCAAGGATGTCCTAACGTCATAGTTAACCTCTGCTCTTTACGACAAAGGTCCGTTAAGGTCTGTGGTACTAGGATTTTATCCGTCGTACCGTCGCGTTGCCTGATGTATTCCTCGATAGGCAATCTTGCTGTTCGAGCAGCCTTGCGACCGTCGTGTCTCTGATCCCTTCGGGGGCTGGATAAGACGTCTTCAAGCAATCTTCCTAGGCAGTTTGACCGTCAGAAGAGCAAGCTTTAGGAATTTTGCCATGCCGCTTTTTACTTGAGGTTAGGCTCATTTTGGAGAGCCCCGATGAGTCATAACCACTCCGTGCTGGTGTAGGATGATCTCCGATAGTCTTTCAGGTTTTATATGAGTTGCCGTCAAGACCCTAAAGCTAGGAATTTGGCCTTTGCTTCGTTTGCTGGCATTGCGTTTGCTGTATCGAGACGAATGTCGCGGTTGTCTCTAGGTTATCGGTGAACCGTCGAGGCTTGGAACTGGGGATTTTGCCGTGGTTCCGTTGTTTGATTGTCGCGTCTGAACCCTGCTGGAGGAAGAACGCTGGGGGTGACATCTCGTCTGCTGTATCGAGACGAACGTCGAGGTGGTGACCACTCCGCGCTGGTGTGGGATGATCTCCGATAGTCTTTCAGGTTTTATATGAGTTACCGTCAAGACCCTGAAGTTAGGAATTTGGCCTTTGCTTCGTTTGCTTTGGCGTGTCCGAATCCTGTTGGAGGAAGGACGCTGTAGTGACATCTCGTCTGCTGTATCGAGACGAACGTTGAGGTGGTGACCACTTTGCGCTGATTTGGGATGATCTCCGATAGTCTTTCGGGTTTTATATGAGTTGCCGTCAAGACCCTGAAGCTAGGAATTTGGCCTTCGCTTCGTTTGCTGGCACTGCGTCTGCTGTATCGAGACGAATGCTGAGGTGGAGCTCGGATTTTGCCGTCACTCCTCTTTGTTTTGACCATGGGGTCTTTTGTTGACGTTGCGTCTACATCCTGCTGAGGGAAAAAAACCCTAGGGTGACATCACGTCTGCTGTATCGAGACGAACGTCGAGGTAGAGACCACTCCGCGCTGTGGTGTAACATCTGTGTCCTGCTGGAACGAGGGGGCACACCATTGTTGGTCTCCAGGCTGTAGATGTGGCCATTGAGATTTGGAACTAGGGACTTTGCCATGGCTCCGTTTTGTTGCGACTCTGAGGTCGGTTGTTGACGTCACGTCTACGTCTGGTTGGAGTGAGGAGAAACGCCGTTGGTGATCTCTAAGTTGTCGATATTGACGTCGAGACCCTGAAGCTAGGGATCTTCCTTTGCTTCGTTTGTTGACATTGTGTCTGTAATATTGCGACAAATGTCGAGATTGTCTCTAGGTTGTCTATGAACCGTCGAGATTTGGCTTCGCTTTCTGATGGAGCCTGTTGGGAAAGTATGGTTCCCTCTTTGTTTGTACCCCTGGATTGTATACAGGGATCGATGTGATCTCACTTGTAGGGCAAAAAGTTTCATTCTTTCATTATTTTTTTATTCTTTCCGCGATGCTCTATCATTTCAGCTTTTTATATCGCGAAAATCCGATTGTCCAATCATTTCGGCTATTTTTCGCGGTGCCCAATCATTTCGGCTATTTTTCTTTTTACTCGCTGCTTTTTATTGCGAGTTGCCCAATCATTTCGGCTGTTTTTGTATGCATACATTTTTGCTTGCTGATTTCGTTGCAAGTTGCCCCATCATTTCGGTTATTTCATATGCATGTGTGGCTCGTTGGCTTTTCGCTGCAAGTTTGGAATTAGACACCGATTTTGGCATCAGCATCGCTACAACTGGGATATTGTCAGGAGCGAATCATCATTTGCCTCTGTCGATATCGAACAAAGGTGGCTTAGAAGACAGGGTTAAGATCCTGTCGACTAAAGCTTTTGACTTCATGAGCCGTAAGGGTTTCATAAAGGTATCTCTCCCTACAAGTCGTGAGGATCTCATAGGTGCGTTTTCTTCTTAGGAGTCGTGAGGATTCCTAAGTGCATGGTCTCTTATAAGTCGTAAGGATCTTACAAGAGTGCTTTCTCCTTATAAGTCGAGAGGACTTACAAGGGCTGTTCACCGTGTAAACATATCCCTAGTCACGGATGGGACTTTATTAGGGAAATGTTTATTCGCGCCCGTGGATTGTATACAAGGGTCAATACTGAACCGCTTGTAGGGCAGTATTGGAGGTTGTGGGGTGGGGGCGCTTAAGAACAGGTTTAGGTCCCTGTAACTTAAAACTTTTGAATCTTATGAGCCGTGAGGGTCTCATAAGAGGGTTCTCCTTACGAGTCGTGAGGATCTCGCAAGTGTAATTTCTCCTTAGGAGTCGTGGGGATTCCTAAGTGTGTTGCTTCCTTTGTGAGTCTTAAGGATCTCACGCGGGTGGTTTCTCCTCACAAGGTCGAGAGGACCTTGCAAGTGTCCTTTAACAAGGTTTCGCCCTTTCGGGTTTTCACAAACACTCGCCGGTAGCCCTGCTGTTTTTACTCACGGAGCCCTCTCGGGTTTTCATCTGTGTCCATTTTGCTTATGGACATACCCCTTTTTTTTTACGAGTCTGCGCCCTTTCGGGTTTTCACAAACATCGTCGGTAGTCCTGCTGTTTTTACTCACGGAGCCCTTTTGGGTTTTCATCCGTGCCCCTCTTGCTTGTGGACGTACCCTTTTTTTTTGCTTCTTTTTTTTACCACGTCAGCCTGTGGATGCCGCGGGTTAGTAGTAGTTTAACGACGTTTCGGTCATAGGTCAACGTACGATTACGCAGCTAGATTTTGCCGCAAATCTTCGTATGTTTTGTGCCGGAGGTGGATTCCTTGAAGAGAGGGCTGAGGGCGATTTCTTCATCAGAGTCGCTTCCAAAGGTGAAAACTTGCGATCCCTTGGTGTCAGCTATGTGACAGTTGCCAGCAGCTCTTTCGCGCTTATCTATCGTGTTTTTCTGTTCCCGACGAGCCTTGCGCTTCACTCGTTGAACGTGTCGTCGATGGGAAACATATCCCTGCCACCAGTTTTTAAAGGTTATGCACTCCTCGGTGGGGTGTGCAATCCTCTGATAGTATTGGCAGAAGTTAGGATGTATGTCCACTTCATCAAGACGTATATTGCCAGGGTAATTTCCTTTGAGAGAGGGCAACTTCATTCCTACTGCCAGGGCCCTAGCGAATTGATTCCTTACTTTAAGCTTGCTTTTGCTGGCGATAGGGATGCTTTGCTCCAGTCGGGGAGTCTCGACCTTTTCCTCCAGTCGTCGGTGTTTGGCACTTTCAAATATAGCCAGTTCACGCTCTCGATTGGCTTTGCTTTCCTGACAGGCTTCGTTTAGGAATGCCTCAATCATTTCGTCTGATGGTCCTAGAAGTTCAGGCTCAGGATTTGCCCCTGGTTTTTCTACATCCAAAGCTTCTTCACCGTTTATTAACAAGTGAGAGATCACATGATAGCTTGCCACATAATCCTCAGACTCATCCGACGAGTCTTCTCCATTGTCATCATCTTTGTCCACAAGGACGTGGGTGAGAAATTCTTGGAGTGTGACTGGGGTCCGCGCCTTCTAATTATATTCTTCCAACGCGTCAATCTATTTTTGCAGGTCCGTGCGCTTGTCACCAGGCTGCACGGGCTTTTTGGTCTTCTTCTTCTTCTTCGAAGACTTTGACGGCTAGGTGTGAGCGCTTTGACCATCACCACCAGTTTTTGGAGTTGGGCGCGGTTTCAGCATTCCCTCGATGATCTCGGGTTCCGATGGATTTTTCCACCTGATCGCCGGGCATGTATGGAGATCCTTCAGCATTCTTTTCGTCTTGTCTGAAAGAACGTCCTCCCATGGGGCTTCCCTTATGAATGAGCACGATGCCCCCGGCATGTCCACCTTTTTAGGGGCGTGGGGTTGTGGTGGGTTCACCTTCCAGTTTTCGGATAATGCGAACTTGCCTTGTTGGTATTGGTCTTCCATCCAGCCTTTGAAGACGAAACAATTTTCGATTGGATGGCTTACTGCTTGGTTGTAAGGGCAGTAATTAGGATTGTTGACATCGCCTGGCTGCAACGGACGTTTTGGATCCGGCAGATTGATGAGTTTGTTGCGCACTGCCAGCTCGAACAGTTTCCTCGTTTTATCCTGGAGAAACGAGTAAGGACGTCCCAATCTCTCCTCGAGGGATGGGCGTGGACGCACATTGTTTTGGCGAACAACCGGCTTTAAGTTGCTCGACCGTTGCTGAGTATTGGCAACGAAGGTTGCTTTCCCTTTACCCTTTTCATTCTAAGGCTCTGTCTTTGAAGAGGAAGGCCTATGGCCCATCTGGTCCATTTGGGCCAGCTTGTCAATCAAGGCCTGGAAGGTGGTCGGCTTGAAGAACATCATGAATTGGGAGATGGTCGCTTGGGGGTCGAGAGTACCCACGAACATGCCTACCGTGGGAGCTTCTTCGATGCGCTGCTCGCATTTCGACCATAAATTTCGCCACCGTATCGCGTATTGTACCCACGTTTCGCCTGGCTTTACCCTGGCGTTGATCAATGCGGTGATCGGGCTGCGCTCGCTGGCGCTTGCGAACCGTTGAGTGAATAGCAACTCCATTTCTGTAAACGTTTTGACGGAGTCGTCGGGAAGCTCAGAGTACCATTCAAATGCCGTTTCTGACAAACTGCCGACGAATTGGCGAAGTAGCAATTTATCGTCACCTCCGGTGTTGCCACATAAAGCCCTGAACTGGGCAACATGCTGGTGGGGATTGCCCGTCCTTTTGTATACATGAAATTTGGGGATCGTATATCCCGGCGGGTAACTTATTTAGTCGTACCAGCCCGGATAGGGTCGTCCAGTCTTGACAACTTGGCCAGCCGCCTCGTTTGCTCGGTGAGCTCGTATTTGTTTAGATATATAATCATCGAGCGTGGCTTTTGAGATGGTTTCCTTCTTGGCTGCTGACAGAGCCGGCAGAGGATTTGACGCTTTTTCTCTATCGTCTTCAATTATTACTTGAGGATCTTCGGTTGAAGGTTCCGGTTGCAACATTATCCCGACCATATCTTGGAAGAGAAACGCCATTCGTTTTATGTTAGCCGCTTGTTCTGTGGCTTCTCTGTCCTTTTCGAGGACTCTGCGAAGGAAGTCAGCATCGGTTTCTTGCTCATGGCGTTGCTTCGAGGATGCCTCTGGGCTTTGTTTTGGCCAGGTGAGTACGGCCATTGCAGTCATCATCTCCTGAAGCTTCTGCTGCTGCTCTCGGGCTTTTGTCACGGATCGGGTGAGCGGTCGGTGATCCGTAGAAGCGCGACTTTCCTCTTTTCCGGAAGCCATGTAAACGGTATGCACCATTATGCCCCCAGACTTGGGGCGTTTGGGCTCTGCGTCTTTGCGATCTGCCGTATTCATAGGGGCTTTCTCTGGCCTCCTTTTCTTTTGAGCAGTTGATGTTGAGGGGGCCGTTACAGCGGGCACCCAGGCAGTTGTCGTCCTTTGTGGCTTGCCAGGACGGTTCTCTTCCTACAGAACTTTTAGCTTTTTCTGTCGACGAGGATAGTCTTGATCAATCACCGACTCCTGGACCCGTCGCCAGACTTTGTAAACCTTGGAGGACAGCTGCTGAGGGAGCTGCTCCGGCTCTGCTTCTATAACATTCTCCACCGGTGGCGGAGATCTTTTCAGTACGGCGGTAGGAGAGTTCCTGCGCACTTTGTTCAACAATTCAAAGCGGTTCCAGGTTGGAATAGCAGCATTGACTTCCACCGTTGGGGCTGGTGGAGTTAGTATAGATGGGGAGCTGCCCCCAGCCTTCCGCACTCGGCGCCGTGACGACGTCGAGCGTGTCGAGCCGCTGGGATTGTTTCAGCTTGAGGGGTGACTTCGTCTTGCCCCTTGTTTTGAGGAGAGGTTGTTATTGGCGCTAGCCGGTCGAAGACTGACGTCCGTTGAGAGGGGATAGTCAGTCTTGCCAAGGCCGACTTTCGAACAGGGGAAACAACCTTCGTAACTTTAGGAGCAGGAATGGCTATCCGCTTCGGGATGGCTGCTTCAGGTATCGCGGGCTTCTTCATGGGCCCACTTGAGCTTTGGCCCAGTCTGCTGAAAACTGAGGCATTGGACTTGGGCGACCCGTTGAGAGGGGCCGCGGCATTTGTAAGCCGATCAAAGACCGACTTCTTTGGAGCTTCCTGCGACGACATTGGGGCATTGAAGCTCATCAGTGGGAGCATGGTCCTAAAGAATAAACCAGTGGTAGCCTGAGTCACCTGTTCTACCGGCATAGCGGAGATGGAGGCTGCTTGGGGCCCGTAAGTCACTCCTCCGGATGGGATGGAGCGAGAGTTGCAGCTGCAGTTAGTGCAGTTTGAAGCTATTGATCTTCTGTCTTCTGCACGGAGTAAGGTACCAAATCTAAGTATCTCAAATCCACATGCAACCATATCAAACCACGATTCGTTCGCGCACACGACACACAAAGTGTGGAGTGGAAAGAGGAAAAGGTCCCACCAGGCGTGCCAGAATCTGTTCCCCTCCAAAAGACGCGCAAGACGGACTGTCTTGCCTGAGATTCGGGGCAGATGCTAATTGGTGCTATCCTTCCACCTTTCCGAAGATACCAAGTTAATTTATGGCACCATGTATCGAAGGTTTAAACGGATGCCGCCGATGTAGCAGATTTCATCAGATTCCCCCTCATTTGAGGGGTTTTTGATTGTGGGGACGCTCTTCCCTGCAGGCGCAAGCCCCTGCAGTTAATTACGCTACCGCATCGCGGTAACAACTTTCTCCTTCTCCATATGGTCATTTTGTGTCGTGGGTGTTTGGTTGCCCGTGAATTGTATACGGAGACTAAGTTATGTTGTCGCCCGTAGGGCGCGGACTAGTCCAAATCCGTATTCTTTCTTAGATCTGGGTTTGGGGGGTTTGGGTTTAAGGATACGTTAGTCTTATTTGAGACTTAGATCGACTTAAACGTTCATTAAGGCTATGTTAGTCTTACTTTAGACTAAGATCAACTTAACGGGATCGTTTAGATCTGACAAGAGAGCAATTAGGCTCTATTGTTTAGTTTGTGGACATTTCGGTCGATAACCAGTTTAAGGACATGGTGGTCCATTACCAGTTTAAAGACATAGTGGTCCGATGTTAGTTTAAAGACATCACGGTCAAGGTTAAGGACATCATAGTCCGTGAGTTTAAAGACCTCACAGTCAAGGTTAAGGACATCATAATCCGTGGATTTAAGGACCCCACAGTCCAATGTTAGTTTTAAGATATCACGATCGAGGTTAAGGACATCATAGTCCATAAGTTTAAAGACCTCGCAGTCAAGGTTAAGGACATCATAATCCATGGATTTAAGGACCCCACAGTCCAATGTTAGTTTTAAGACATCACGGTCGAGGTTAAGGACATCATAGTCCATAAGTTTAAAGACCTCACAGTCAAGGTTAAGGACATCATAGTCCATGGGCTTAAGGACCCCACAGTCCAGTGTTAGTTTTAAGACATCACGGTCGAGGTTAAGGACATCATAGTCCATGAGTTTAAAGACCTCACAGTCAAGGTTAAGGACATCATAGTCCATGGGCTTAAGGACCCCACAGTCCAGTGTTAGTTTTAAGACATCATGGTCAAGATTAAGGACATCATAATCCATGAGTTTAAAGACCTCACAGTCAAGGTTAAGGACATCATAGTCCATAGGCTTAAGGGCCCCACAGTCCAGTTTAAAGACGTCATAGTCTATGAAATATGTGGTTGTCGGGACCCGTCACCTCTCTGAAGACGTTGGAAGATTACAACGACAAATATCAGAGGAGTGAAGAGATGTACCCTTGAACCAAAGTAGATTAAGTGATCTGTAGTCCAATTCGGAACTAAGATCAATTAATTAGAATTATGAGCACACGGGCGCAGTTAAATCTGAACTGAGGACTTATGGCCAACTTGGGCTAGGTCCAATTGGATTTGAAGTGTTGGCCCTTTATTTGACCATTAGACATTTGTCTGGGTTCAAGCTTACATTATTTAGCAATGCTAAACAAGAGTTCGAGGGCTTTGGTAATATTTTTATCTATGATTGAGCAGTAGACATTAGAGCTCTAATTTTTACTCAATTTTGAATGGAAGGTTCTGCCTCTGGAAGATTAACCAATTTGGTTAAAACTAGTGTTAAACACTAGATAACAACAGTATTAAAGCTCTCAAGTTAGTGTTGAACACTAGAAGGAGAAGGGGTCACGTGGGGCCACGTGAGGGCGCACAGTGGTGGGACCAGATCCCCTTTTACTTTGCTTTGCAGATAAGTGTTAAACACTTCTTTTATATTTTATTTTGAGCATCACGTGTTGACACGTGATGGGGATTTATGCATCGATAATTAAAGCACTTGCTGAGGGGTCACGTGGGGACACGTGAGAGCGCCCAAAGGTTCTTTTCTTCTGCTTTTTCTTTCTGTGTTTTGGAAGTCACGTGTGAGCACGTGAGGCGTTGTCTCAGAGCTTTTTCCTTCTCATTTTTGGGGATCTCTTCAGGGGTCACGTGAGGCCACGTGACCTTGATTCTTTTCATGCACAGAGATCTTTTAAGTCTCCTTATTTTATTTTGAGAATTAAATTCTCTATAGGGTTAAATCCTAATCATGATTTTGGAGGAATTAAATTCCTATTATGAAAAAATTAAATTCTTATATAGGGTTAAACCCTAATTTCTTTTAGAGGAATTAAATTTCCATATATGTAAAAGAATTAAATTCTTGTATAGGGTGAAACCCTAATTTCATTTTAAGAGGAATTAAATTCCTGTGAATTTGAGAGAATTAAATTCTCAATTAGGGTTAAACCCTAGTTCTGTCCATCTTGAAAGAATTAAATTCCTGTAATTTTAGGAGAATTGAATTCTCATATAGGGTAAAACCCTAGTTTTTATCTTGGAGAAATTAAATTCCTATAATTTTGGGAGAATTAAATTCTCATATAGGGTTAAACCATAGTTTTGTTTTGGGAGAATTAAATTCTCTAAACTCAATTCTTCCTCTAAGTTTCGGATCTGCATGGCAGGATCTCAACCCGATAAGAATTAAATTCTCAACTTATGGGGAGGTGTGCTCTTTACAGATCTTCAACCAGAGGAAGAACTAAGTTCTTTTGTGCAGAAGAGTTAAACTCTTAGATTTGAGAATTAAATTCTCTGTTTAAAGTTTTGATTCCCTTTCTTTTCTCACCTAGGGTTTTCTTTCTTGAGAATTAAATTCTCCTTTCTTTTCTCTCTGCTATTTTCTTTTAGAAAATTTCAAGATTCCAAAATTCTATATCTTTCTTCTTTTCTTGGCTCCTATTTATAGGAGAAGGAAAAGAATCAATTTTTTTAGTAAATCTCTCATTGAAAGATTTTGTTTGTTTTTCGTAACTAATGTGATCTTTTAGATCACTCAGTGAATTTTTATTCACCATTGGATTTTTAATCCAAAAGATATTCTGTTATTCAAATTTTAGGGAAATCTTTCCTTGTATAAAATCTTTCCATAAATTGGTGATTTTTAATCACCCTTGGATTTTTAATCCAACGGTGCTCCATTTTACAGAACACCATCCTTTTTGTTCGGAAAAATTTAAAGAAATATTTTTCCAGTTAGGGTTTTTGATTTCCCTTAATTAGAATTTAATTCTATTATTTCAGATATTTTAGGATCCCATCATGTGTTGACACGTAACCCCCTCGATTAAACATTTAATTCTGTTGTTTTAAAGAGCTCAGGAATTATCACATGTCAGCACGTGACCCTTGGTCACGTGTGAGCACGTGATGCCCCATTGGGTTTTTTTTCCTTGTTATTTTATTATACTTTTAATTCTTTTCGGTGAGTTTAAAGGCCTATCACGTGTTGACACGTGACCCTATTGTTGGAATTTAATTCTTATCATTTCAGAAGGTTTAAGAGCCTATCACGTGTTGGCACATGACCCCACTAATTAATTATTAAATTTAGAATTTAATTCTATTAATTCAGAGGGCTTGGGAACCCATCACATATTCTGCACTTGACCTTTGGTCACATGTGGACACGTGATCCCCCATTGGGGTATTCATGATTGTTTTATTTCACTTTTAATTTTCTTCGGTGGGTTTTCAAAGGCCTATCACGTGATGGCACATGACCCCATTTAATTATTTATTTTATTCAGTGACTATAGGCTTTGCCTGTAAATGGTCATGTGTGGGCACGTGATACCCGATCACGTGTGGGCACGTGATGCCTCATAACTTTTGATCCCGGATGAATTATGAGGCCTATAATATATCAAATCGAAGGATTTTTCGAGACGCTTTCGATACCATCAGAATTTAGCTGTTTCTCATTTGGGAGTTTGTCAAAATACAGCCCGGAAAATACTGATTCGCATTTTCTTAAGCGTATCGCTGCCATTTGATACCTTAGGCTCTTTGCGCAGAAATTTTTGGCGGGAACAGATACTCCAGAGTAGACTAGTGTGTACTTATCGAGACCTCAAAGAAGGGCGGTGGTCGGTCTCACAAGCCATTGGTGTCAGTTAGTCACTTAAGATAGTATACAAGTGCTCATTAGGTTATGAGTACACTGGACGGACTCGCCGGGAACATGCTACTTGGTATTATACCTATTGTCAGATTGCAATTCCCAGATGACATGTGTACAGGTTAGTCTGTCGACCTGAGATCATCATTTGTCTCGTGTGAGTTCCCACTGTGCTTTGATTACTACCCCACCACGGCTCAAAGGAGGCGTGCAAACAGGTTTAGCTGGGTACAGTCCCGAGCCACATAGAGGCAGTGAGCGGATCATCAGGGATTTGTCTCTCCCGGTATTGGGGATTGATGTCGCACAGTGCATGGGCGGCCATCTCCAGAAATCCTTAGCCAAGGTAGTCGGGAATTACTTATTTGGATCAGTAGTTTCTCAAATGGTGATGGACTTCATACCGATATGAAATGTTGTATTATTAGGGGTCTGACTTTATCCACCCCCCAGACTCGATATGTGATACTCTTAGACGGACTGACCGGACTGTATGGAGATTGTCGCGGACAGGCTCAGTAGGGGTTCGGATGAGTTTGCTCGTCGGCCTTCCTTTCGCTCAATACCTGGGTAGCCGTTACGTATAGCTAGTGCCGCTGACGTACTTGTGGTTAAACCCACTGCCAGCGTATTAACGAGTCTTTAAAGTCCCACACAGAGGGTTTTCCTGCTTCGGGCGAAACGATGTAGAGACCGTGTGGTTTTATGGCAGGGTTCGATCATATACATGCACTTGTGCACATATCATGATTCGGACGGATAATACTAGTGGGTTTTGGTTTAAGCCGGATTCTAGTATTATATGGTTAGATTATTTTTGTCTCTTTGTATTCGTATTTTTCGGAATACGGATATGGGCATTATGTACGGATGAGAGGTATTCTTGTAATTTATTACAAGGTGCTTCTAAAAGAAGACACATCATTTTAGTTTTAACTATTTGTTTAAATTGTTTAATTTGTTTAATGAGGTGGAGGGATGAGTTGTATCTTAGCATTTATTCAAGCATGGCTTTGTGGTGACTCATGGGGTGACTCATGGTTCACTATTTTGGCATGCTTGATATTTGTTTGTATGGTGAGATATTTTGTAGGCTTGAGATTTTTTGTTCACAACACTTAGCCATTTTCTATGGTTGCTCACTACACTCTCATCCTCAAGCTTTTTCATCTACCTCCACCCTTCAAGTCTCATGTATTGAGAAATCTAGGGTGTTTGGAGATAAATTAATCCATCATTAGATTCTACATCTTCTAGGCTATCTAGTTTAGCGAACTAGAAACCCTAGTTACCTTGGCTATGAGGTTGGAGCTCGAACTACAAATTCTCAGGTGGATCATCTTCGATGGAGGGAGACCGGCGATCAAGCTTGATCATGGTGGCCTCGACGAGTTAGGGAAGATGGTTAAAGACCGAAGAACACGGATCATTCGGTATAACCATTCTTAACTCCTCTTTAAATTTGCTAGTTTAGAGTTAATGGTCGATCCGTATTATGGGGTTGTTCTAACGCCAGTTTTATAAAAATTTTATTCCACATTCGGTCACGGTAGTTGGCCAGGGCGCTGGCATAACCCAACATGGTATCAGAGCCAACCCATAAACCCTTAGGTAGCAGTTTAAATGATGTATAAAGTAACGAAACTGAAACAACTTCGAAACAATACGGAAAATATTCAAGTTGCTGTCGAATTTTCAGAGTCTTTTATAAAAAATTTAAACAATTGCAGAAAGCTATTTATGTTGTAACTAGAACACCCACAAAACACGAGCCCCAAATGCCAAAATTTGGCCGGCGAGATTGAGGATTTACCCGGCCTGGCCGGTCCTTTAATGGTATTGGGACTTGAAATTTTTTGGGTGTTCTGGTCTCTTGAATATTGGTATTCAGGTATTGTTTGTTTTTACCAAGATTGTATATTCTGTCATCTCATGGTTTGGGGCAATACGGAGTATTTTGAAGTCGCTATTATAACACTATTTATTAGTTTTCAGTACATACATTACTATCTACGACCGTGAATATCATTAGAGCGGTATAACTCGTATAACTGCTATATGTTCTTTTAGACGAGTTTGCAAATATGACATTCATGTTGATGTTCTGTGTTGTGCTGAGATAGTGGTTGGATTGTCATGGTGGATAGCTAGTGGTGCAATGATAGTTGTATAGTTCAGGTTCATTTGTACATTTGATATTGCGGGGCGAGCGTCTAACATGTGGACTGTCGTCTCTGCCAGTTTGTATATTATTTGTTTGGGGCATGACCGGGTTGAGCTCGATGTCACCCTTGTACATATATTTTCTTTTTCTGTGTTAGGATTACCCCACGGTGGAGTGCTCGGATAGCCGTGTTCTAGAGGGAAACGGGCCCGCATCTCATGGCGTTGAGACGGAGAAGGCCTCACTCTAGAATTAGCGGGCTATTCGACGCATTCGTAGGGGGTACAGGTTGACTCACGGAGGGGTGCTCAAGTTATCGGATTCCATGAAGTGTTAGGTAGCCCATTCACTTTGTTTATTGGGGTTGCCTCACTTCTAGGATTGGCGGGTAACTTGACGCGTTCGTAGGGGTCCAGGTTTTCATTGCACAGGTTATCCACACGACAGGGAACGTCGGGTCTCATTTGCGGCTCAAATGAAACTCGAGACTCCAAAATTATCCACCATTCGGTGTTGCTTGCTGAGATTCTGTGATGTAGCTTATATCATGCCTGGGATGAATATTATATATATTTATATATACTAATAGATGTTATATATATTTTGCACCCGCACTAGTCCAGCCCATGCTCTACCGTTAGTTAAGTAACCTGACGGTGCATGACGGGGCACCGTGGTGAATGCGGATGGCATATACGTTACATTGTATTTTCGTTCTTTTCTAGTGTGATATGGATTAATTGATGGGACTGAATTAATTCTGATTAATGCAAGAAAAACAAACCTATATGATGTTGTTGGAACTAAGTTTTTAAAAACAGACATTACAGTAGTTTCCTTTTGCTTTGCACAGCGGTATTCGGTTATGAATATCCAGCATCTTATTTGACGAGGCAAGAGCCGAGTCCCCTTTACAGGGAGTGACCTCTTGGGCAAAAGTTTGCGTCAGTGTAATAACTTCACTATAGTCGATTCTTTTGGTTTGCATTATGGTATTCAGTTTGGAATATTCTGCACCTCATTCGACGAGGAAAGAGTCGAGATCCCTTCACAGGGAGTGACCTCTTTAGCAAAAGTTTGTGCTACTGTATATTTATAAAACCACTCGGTTCCTTCAACGATATCAAGTTCATTACGTTAAAGGTTTTTCGCCAAAAACCAGCTGTAGCCCTTCGTCATTTCGGATTGGTAGTGCTTAATATTCATGCTACGCATTTCGATCTTTAGTCGAGGCGTAGTATTCAGTAGCTATGTATTGCTTTTCCGTTGCATGATAATGCCATTGGTTAGGACAGTCGTGCGATCATTTTGATTTTTAGTCAAGGCTCGTATGGGTGGGTCTAACGCAATCAAGATAATGACGGGTAGAACTTGACTAAGACCTTTTGACATTTTGATCTTTAGTCAAGGTCACTTGGGTCCTAGGGATAAAAACCACATCGGGAGTTTCAAACATACAGGAAACTTGTCAGGCATGCGCATACCTTCTGAAGTGTAGTGACTCGAATGGCTTCCATCAAGTTATCATGCGATGATAGTTGGATCCCGATTCCCACTGATGAGTAGGTGTTTCTCCTCGGGTGATTTTAGATGATCCCGACTAATTCTCCTTTTAGGGTTTGAAGGAGAATTCGAGGAAACAACGGGAGCCATCCTGATTACATAAAATGGTTAACCAATATAATATAGGTTATAGTGCACACTGAGTGTTTCTTTTCTCTCTTTCTTTGGCAGCGACCATGGCCTGACCTTAAAAACTCATGAACCAAGTTAACCGAACCTTCTTAAAACACTTTGGTTTTTGGATTGTCATTTAGTCACATATATCATTGCCGCTCCTACATCCCCTTTGCATTTCTCCAGAACGCTCTGTTTCACTACGAAGATCCATATTGATTGGATATGCCATTATATAGTTACATACGAACTCGAAGGAACTTGTTCCAGTTCGAGAATGGTTTCTGGTTCTGGAGAAATTGAATAGGATTATCCGGTTGTCTTTTTCCTTTACCTTTTCTCATGTTGCGAGGGTTCCTGGTATCAGGAGAGTACACTTATTGCCTTTATTGGATAGTCTTCTTCCAAACCATATGCAGGTGCCGAAAGGTAGGGAAGGAATAAAACCAATTAGTGTAACACCCTAGTTCATTTATACCAATTCCAGTGCATGTATTTCTTTATTTATGGTATTTTCCTGATTTATTGTGTTTTGGGTGCGAATAGTGTATTTGACATTTATATTTGCATCCGACCCGTTGCTTGAAATCTGTCTTGATTCATTTATCCTGACTTGTTACGTAGACTAGTGCACTTTCATTTGCATACTGTATACTGGCATTTTATCTGGCATTTGCATTTCTTACAATATAACATTTTAAGTCACATAAAATATTTTAAAAATACATTGCATGGGCTGCATGATACCCCTAACCCTGTGGTAGCATCCGCGCATCTTGTTCCTGTCCCGTTCAGTGAAACGGACTTGTTTGGATGACTACGCACACGTACGTGCATCCGTTCTTGGGGGCATGCATTTTCGTTACCCGGACATTCATTTTAATTTTGGTCGTTGCATATATTTTTCGTATTTTAAAACTGAATTTTTAGACCCGACCCCAGCGTATTTTGGACTAAATTTGTATTTACCAGAAAATCCTTAATATAATATTTATATTTAAAATCGAGTTAACAGTTTAATTAACCAACTAAAATCTTTTCAAATTTAAAATCAAAACAAATTAACAACCATTCTCTCTCTCCCTCTCTCTCTTTCCCTTGCTTTTCTCTCTCTCTCTTCCACTACGAAACAAAACTATCTCTCCTCACTGTTCTCTCTCTCTTCTCGCATTCCTCTCTCTCCCCCTTTCTCTCTCTGTATCCCCCCCTCTCTCTATATCTATTCTTTCTTTTACCTTAACCCCTACCTCACGTCCCTCTCTCTCCCCTCATTTCTTTTTCCTCTTCCTCCGCTGCCTCTCGTCGCGAAAACCCAAGCCCAGCCTCCTCCTCTGCCTCGACGTCACCCCTCGTCATCGTTTTACCCTCATCTCATCATCTCCTTCCTTCTTCCTTCTTCTTCATCCTCCTTCCCGAGCTCACCCTGCAACCGACCCTCAACCCACTGCACCCATCACCGCCTCCCTTACCTCTTATCGCCGTCGACCTCCACCATCGGCCTCCCCTCGCACCATCTCCCCTTCTCGACCTCCACCTTCTCCTCTCCTCTTCTTCCAAAACTAGAACCCTTGCAAGCACCCCAACAACCAACTCCAACCACCTTCGAACCATCACCTAAACCCTCACCTGCACCCCTCGCCGCCGGTGATCCCTCGACCTCACCTCCACCCTCTATCTCTCCCCTTTCTCCTCTCTTCCTCTCCCTTACACCAAGCCCGAAGCCCTAGAACCCAAGAAAACTCACCATTGCCTTGCCTTGATCCCATTGCCTTGGCCGCTCCCTCACTTCCGGCGACCCTGGTCATCCCACCATCATCATCATCTCCCCCTCGCCTTCTTCTCTGAACCCAAAGACCCGAGCCTTCTTCTCCCTTCTCCTTCTCCTTCCTTTCTTTTCTTCTGTTCCTCTTTCTTATTTCTTATTGTTCCGGTCATCGCCGGCGACCCCATCGCCGCTGTTGATCTTGTCGTCGCCCTCTCGTCTCTCCTGACCCCTGTGCACAAATCCAGTAAGCCTCACCCCTTCTCTCTCTTTCTTCCTCTTCTTTTCTTTTCTTTTCCCGTTATTGAAATCTTGATTTGCAGCGATCGCTGGAGCCATGCTTGATGCCGACGATCCAGATGACCCAGTGGACGTACCTGACCTGCGTGATCACCTTCTTGCGTTGTAGGGACCCATCCCGTGTGCCGTGCGTGCGTTGCGACGTTTTGCCGAAGTCAGACGTGTCGTGCATATCCGTTTCACGATCCATCTAGGCAAGTTAATCTTGCTACATGCCATAATACTATAATCTATATCTATTTGAATTATAATACTTCAAAATGATTAATTTTGCAATCCGCATTATTGTTTTTCAGTTTTATCGACTTATTCGACATCCGTATATATCCGTATATATCATTTTAGATCTAGTGCATGAAAACCTATCTTGTTACATACTGTACTACAATATACTGCATCCAATTGAATATAACAGTTCATATTGTTTAAATTATACATTTCGTATTTACCAGTTTATCATTTTACGGTTATATGATATCCGTTTGCATCCATATCATATAGTATACATATAGCCGCATCTACAGATCACATTAATACATAATACTGTTAAATTAACACCCCATGTTTAATAATGTGCATCCTAATTAGTATCAGAACTATAAATGTAACCCTAATTGATAATTGCGCATCCATATCATTGATTTTATATCTATTTGCATACCATATCACATTATTTCATTTTATTGTTATATTAGTACTCCATACTTGATTTTGTGTACCCATGCTTACTACAGTTTGATTATGAACACCCACTTGATACCTGTACACTACTTGGCATGACCTGATACACTATTTGACATGACTTGATACATAAACACTACCTGACAAGACCTGATATACTACTGCTTGACTTGATACTTGATCTTATTACTAATGCCGACAATCTTGACCTGTTGTCCCTACGGACATTTCCTGTTGTCTATTTAGACAAACCTATAGCTGCTTGATCCTGTGTTGGCATTAACTCCAGATTTATCAATACCTGACTTGAACACATAACTTGGGGTTATGGGGAAATCAAGAATGTAGCCGAACGTAACTCAAAGGGCTATTATCCCTTTACCGTGGTCCCGTGGGGAATGAAAGGGACATAGACTCACAGTCTGTTATATCCTTTTACCGTGGCCCCATGGCGAATGAACGGGACATAGACCAATGGGTTACGATGAGAATTACATTAATTGATTTCGAATAACTTTAGAGTAGATAACCCTATAGCATAGTATAGACTACTCACTGCACTTCACCTGTATATATATATCCTGTTCACTGATTTATATTCATGTTACTGCTTATTTCCTGATAACTTGTTACTGTTTATACTTCATGCCTGCATATTTCATTACATCCTGCTTGCTTAGAGTTATTGATATTATGACACACTGACGCCTGGGTTTTGCATGGCCCAGATCCCTTATCCTTATCGCAGGCTGTCCAGGAGTATTTTGATCAACAGGCCGAGCAGTGAGGACCTGCTAGTGGTTTAGTTAGTTTTCTTTCAGTGTTTTCATTCCTGATGTGAGCCCATATTATGGGACGTACATTCCAGATTATTATTGTATTTGAATCTATTGCTTCCGCATTTTATTTCATGACTCTTTCATTCTGGATTATGGACATGTATTAGATAGTTTATTACTGTTCTTGATATCTCTAGACAGCCGTAATGTGACTGTGGAGGGATATTTCCTAGCCACAGGTAGCATGGTTGGCTCTATCATGTGCCGATCTTAGCACACTCTGGGAAGCGGGGCGTGACAATTAGCCTAAGTGTTGTGTACAGAAAGTAATAAGTAAAGACATATAAAGAGATTAGAGTAAGAGCAAAGAAAATTGCGACTACTATCATTCATAACAAAACCGCGTATACCCCTGCCACTCCTACTTCACCTTTGGATTTCTCCAGAACACTTCGTATCATTACGAAGATCCATATTGCTTGGATATACCATCATATAGTTACATACAAACTCGAAGGAACTTGTTCCAGTTCGAGGATGGATTATGGTTCGGAAGAAATAGAATAGGATTATTCAATTGTCTTTTCTTTTTACCTTCTCTCAGGTTGCGAGAGCTCCTAGTATTAGGAGAGTACACCTATTGCCCTTATTGGATAGTTTTTTTCCAAACCTTAAGCTGGTGCCGAAGGGTAGGGAAGGAAGAAAATCAATTAGCCTAAGTATGGTGTACAGAAGGTAATAAGTAAAGACATATAAATGAATTGGAGTGAGGGCAAGGTAATATACAGTTATAATCATGAATCTGGATTGTGGAAGATGCATTACTAGGAATACCCGCTTACCCCTTCGAAATGTTTTTATGTTTCAGTTTTACTGTGCGGTGTTAAGTGAAAACTGTTTTCCAAGTCAGATTCTAACTCCAGGGTATGTATCTACCAGATTTGATTCTCACATATGTATGGTGTTACAGATGGTGAGTGGGAGTAAGATATTGGGAATTGGGTGATTAGATCCTCAATATATATCAGAATCCTTTGTAATTGGTGATATTTGAGGAAATCACCTGAGTTTTGCCTGGCGACAAATATTTGGTTTTGAATATCCATCGTTATACACCAATTTCAAACTGATATATCTGTACGTTTATTTTATAAAGTGAGATATAAAATTTTGAAATTATGTCTATGACATTTACCTGTATCAGTTGATAGTTAGGTAAGATGCATTCAACAACGGTGTAATTCTTCTTAACCATAATACAGTTTTCAACCTACAACGCACAGGGTTTGATTTGTTAAACTCAAAGTACTTATACAAAGTATTGTATGTTGTCCGATGTCCGCAAGGACAAAGGGGTTGGTACTCGTACTATATTCTGTTTACTCATGACTTCTCTAGTTTCAGACAAGTATTTCATTGAAATACAGGGTCCAAGTTTTGAGAAGATATAATTATAAGAATAAAGTAGAGAACCATATGTTCCAAGTATCAGGATTCTTCAAGGTGATTGAAGATTTAGATACTTGTGTTTGGTATTCCGTTGTAAGTAATAGTTTTGAGAACTTGCTTCTCTTTCAGGTTACTCATACGTGGATGTATTCCTGGATGAGTAATGATGTATGACCTTCTTCCATTTGGTTGATATGCACTGGAAACAGCTGCATGTTTTTTGAATCCGGTTCCAATTAAATTAGTGCCTTTGTTTCTATATTGGATATATAGAATGGATTCATATCTTAACCATGTTAAGGTATATGGGGTTGTACGGCTGATGCTTAAAACCAGAATTTGGACAAACTCAAGGCACGTTTCAGTAATGACAGTTTGTGGTTATCCCGGGCTTTGACGAGGGATAACATTCTACTATCTGGAAGATCAATAGTTATATTGTTCTTGACTCGCCACCAATTTTAGTAAAATGGATTCTTTTCAGAAAACATTAGTGGGAGTATGGTAGAACTGGAAGTGATTCCAGGACCACAAATGATTACTAAAAATTTAGTAGAACCTAAACATTCAATTGGTTTCGACGATCCATTAGCCACTCCGCAGATTTGGTGGGTAACCTCAGGCACCCGAGAGGTACTTCGGTCTCCTCAAAGACCGTGACAGGGAGGTTTTTGATTACCCAAACTTGACACCACTGCTGTTTTAGACTATGAGTACTGGCAGGAGGATGAGTATAACGTCGTTCTAAATTAGTTTTAGAAGTGCATGTGTATATGATTCTGCTAGAGGGTTGTTGTAGTCAGTGGGAGCAGCGGAAGCATAGTGGGCAAATGGCTTATGTCTATTTATAGACTAAAGCAGGTATGGCAGAGATAGATTATCTATTTTTGATGTGATAGTCATAGAATTTGACTTTATCAGAATAACAGATGGATCTGGTAAGAAAGTAGTAGGGAGTGATATCCTGGTATTTGGATGACATGCACTTAATAGGAAGAGATCTTCCTATACTACGATCGGTTATACTATGGTTGTCATAAGGATTTTCTCCACACAGGATCTGGATAAAATATCAGGGATTCTGGTCACTAGATCTATGGTTTTAGATCTAGATTTGGAAAGTGTCCTAATTTGGTTAATTTGACACTATTCTAAAGTGTTTTAGAATGGAAGGCTCTTGGCGTGGTGGTATACCCGCAGGTGATGGAGTCACTCTCTCTAAAGAGATGTCTTTTAGACTGATAAGGAGAGGGATTTGCATGATTGGCATATCACTTGCTTAGGCAACTGAGTCAATCATGAGATGTCAAGTACAACACCAGATTTTGATTTTGCACAGGTTGCAATAAGTATATATATTATTCTAATCCTGGAAAAACATTGGGAAGCAATTATGAACATAAGTTGATGTTCATGGTATATGGTAACGGCAGCCTCCTTCAGAAGGCGGTTATCATTTCAGGCTTCCAAGGTGACCTGGATGACAGAGTGACTGTCAGAGTTATAGTTTTCCCTCTTTTGAGGGACAGTATGTTGAACAGGTGGTCCAAGCGGATACTATGGAAGGCATGTCGCAGGATACTGATTAAATTCAGTGCATGATACAGTCTAAGAAGCTTGTTGAATTTGGAGTTCATTTATGAACTAGGTCTCATCAGATATCCATACAAATTCTAAGTCAGGTAATGCTCATTTCGGGAGATAGTCTTTCTCCGTGAATTTGAGATATAGAGAGAGATAAAGATAGAAATATTGGAGCGGATCCACTCATTAAAGCTATTTCTCGAACGCAATAGTTTCACAAACTAGCTTTGTGAGACTGATTAGTAGAGAAGTTGGGTGTTCGGTATCACACGGGCTGTGAGTATGCAACACCGCAATTATCAGTCTTAAGTGCAAGTGGGAGATTGTTGGCTATAGTGCTCTCAAGGCAATTATTGTAATCACAGGCAGGTGATTATGATGATTGTGGGAGAACCTATACGGTTAGAACAGTCTTACTCAAAATGATAGTATACTATCTGGTTTGCCTTTATCATCATGTACACGCTTTATTTGGTATTCCAGATCACTATTACATATTGATAGAGCCTATAGGATTCTTGCTTGACTACCAGCATTATGATGACGATCATATACGTGGGAGCTGGGTGGTCTATAAGCACATCCTTAAACGTCCCTCGTCGTGGGAGTATCGAGACTGGGCATTGATACTCCAGAGTAGACTAGTATGTACTTATCGAGACCCCGACAAGGGATGGCGGCCGGTCTCACAAGCCATTGGTGTCGGTTAGTCACCTGAGATAGTATACAGGTGCTCATTGGGTTATGAGTATACTGGACGGACTTGCCGGGAACATGCTAGTTGGTATTATACTTATTGTCAGATAGCAGTTCCCAGGTGATATGTGTACATGTTAGTCTGTCGACCTAAGATCATCATTTGTCTCGTGTGAGTTCCCACTGTGCTTTGATTACTACCCTACCACGACTCAAAGAAGTCGTGCAAACAAGTTTTAGTTGGGTACAGTCCCGAGCCATATGGAGGCAGTGAGCGAATCATTGGGGATTCGTCTCTCTCGGTATTGGGGGTTGATGTCGCGCAGTGCATGGGTGACCATCACCAGAAATCCTTGGCCAAGGTAGTCGAGAATTACTTATTTGGATCGGTAGTTTCTCAGATGGTGATGGACTTCATACCGACACAAAATGTTGCGTTATTAGGGGTCTGATTTTATCCACCCCCAAGACTCGATATGCGATACTCTTAGAAGAACTGACCGGACTGTACGGAGATTGTCACGGACAGGCTCAGTAGGGGTTCGGATGAGTTTGCTCGTCGGCCTTCTTTTCGCTCAATACTTGGGTAGCCGTTACGTACAGCTAGTACCGCTGACGTGCTTATGGTTAAACCCACTGCCAGCGTATTTAAGAGTTTTTAGAGTCTCATACAGAGGGTTTCCCTGCTTCGGGCAAAACTATGTAAAGGCCGTATGGTTTTACGGCAGGGTTCGATCATATACGTGCACTTGTGCACGTATCATGATTCAGACGGATAATACTAGTGGGCTTTGGTTTAAACCGGATTCTAGTATTATATGGTTCGATTATTTTCGTCTCTTTGTATTCATATTTTTCGAAATATGGATACGAGTATGTATATACGGATGAGGGGTATTCTTGTAATTTATTACAAGGTGCTTCTAGAAGAATACACCTCATTTTAGTTTTAACCATTTGTTTAAATGGTTTAATAAGGTGGAGGGATGAGTTGTATCTTAGCATTTATTCAAGCATGGCTTTGTGGTGACTCATGGGGTGACTCATGGTTCACTATTTTGGCATGCTTGATATTTGTTTATATGGTGAGATATTTTGTAGGCTTGAGATTTATTGTTCACAACACTTAGCCATTTTCTATGGTTGCTCACTACACTCTCATCCTCAAGCTTCTTCATCTACCTCCACCCTTAAAGTCTCATGTCTTGAGGAACCTAGGGTGTTTGGAGACAAATTAATCCATCATTAGATTCTACATCCTTTAGATTACATAGTTTAGCGAACTAGGTACCCTAGTTACCTCGGCTATGAGGTTGGAGCTCGAACTACAAATCCTCAGGTGCATCATCTTCGATGGATGGAGACCGACGATCAAGCTTGATCATGGTGGCCTCTACGAGCTAGGGAAGATGGTTAAAGACCGAAGGACACGGATCATTCGATATAACCATTCTTAACTCCTCTTTATGTTTGCTAACTCAAGGTTAATGGTCGATCCGTATTATGGGATTGTTCTAGTGCCCATTTTATAAAAAAATTGTTCTGCATTCGGTCACGGTAGATGGCCAGGGCACTGGCATAACCCAATATATATAACCGACCAATATCAAAAATATATATACATATAACAAATCGTTGAATCAACAGTTGATTCAATAATCCGGTTATATCACATATAACCTATCCGATATCAAATATCACGAGATTAGAATATGGTATCACATACTCTTATTTAATCAAGCTCCCGCACATATCACCATATGTGCCCTACTTCATTTTGCTTAGCTAAGAAACCTCTGTATGGGACTCTAAAGACTCGTCAATACGCCAGCAGTAGGTAATGATCACATCAGATACCCATATGCCGTCAGCGGTACTAGCTGGATGTAACGACTATCTAGGTATTGAACGAATAAAAGATCAACAAGAAAGCTTGTCCAAACTATCGCAAAGCCTATAAGCAGCACTTATCGTGCATTCCGGTCTCTTCATCTGATATGTCGCATATCGAATCTAGGGATGGAATCGTCAGACCCCAGTAACTTGATAAGTCATGCCGATGTATGGCCTATAACCTTTTGAGAAACTACTGATAACACTTACCTGTAAATCTCATCAGCCCTGGCCAGGGACTTGCTGTTATATCCAATCGAGCATAGCGCAACATCAAATTCCTATACCGGGAGAGACGAAACCCCTCGTATCGCTCACTGGCTCCATGTGACTCAGGACTGTACCCAAAATCCACTTGTTTACATGACTCTTTTGAACCATGGAAAGAAGGAAATCAAAGAACAGTGGGAACCATACAAGACACTATGACGATCTCGGGTCTACAGACTAACTTGTACAAGTGTCACCTGAGAAGTGCTATCTGACAATAGGTATGGTACCATCTAAGAGTTCTCGGGGAGTCCTGTTCGGTGTACCCATTCTCTAATGAGAACCTATATACAATGTTTGATGTGAAACACCAATGGCTATGGGATTAACCATCACCCCATACAGGGTCAAGAAACGTACATACTGGTCTACTCTGGAATATCAATGCCCTGTCTTGATACTCTCTCGACTAGGAACAGTTAAGATCTGATGGAAGATCCAAGCTCTCATTTGTGGGTTTTGTGGTGAAAAACTATTTAGTTTTGGAAAAGGAAGAGTAAAACTCTTGATTTAATTCAAAAGAAAGAAGAAGGTTTTAGAATCTTGAAGAAGGAGAAGATCACAGATCTTGATTCTTTTTGGGAGAGAGAAAAAAGTTGTTGAGATTTTTCATTCTCTTTGTCTTTATAGGCTATACACTTTACATATAGCCCCTTGGGCTTTAAAAATGACATTTTTCCCATCCCATGCCTCATGTGCTGTTTCTTTTTGCACATAAGCCATAGGCTTTACAAAAATTTGGCTTTATGCCCATTTTCTTACATTTATTCAAAAAATAAAAAAAGGAAATACACCAAAATTATTTATTACAAAAATTTTATTTTGGCATGGCGGAAAGCCGGACGCTTTGTGTTCGGGCTTGACCCGAGCATTGGCCCACTTGACCTGGGCTTGGGCCCACTTGGCTTGGGGTTGACTTTGATTTTGACTTGGTCAACCGGGGTGTAAATTTCGACCCCAACACTAGGTACCCTAGTTACCTCGGTTTAGAAGTTGGAGCTCAAAGTATATACTCTCGGGTGGATCGGCTTTGACGCGTGGAGGCTGACGTTGCAAGCTCGATCCAATCTTCGATGAGCCAAGGAGAGGAGGAAAAGAAAACCCGAAGGACTTGTTCACAGAGGTATAAAACTCTCATCAAGTAGCTAAACCTCCAAGTAGTTAGTTAGTTAAGGTTTTCGTAAAGATTCTGGAGTTTAGTCGGTGTTGTGAAACTTGTAAAAATCGTTTTTTGCATATTCCACCTCCCCGAGAACCTGCGGGGTGCACAACATCGACTTACAGTGATATCAGAGCCTACTAAACCTTAACTAGTAATTTAGATGGTGTATAGAATTACGAAACCGAAATAACTCCGAAACATCGAAACCAAAATTTAAGTTTCTGTCGAATTTTGTAGAGGCTCTAAAAATTATTTAAACAATTGCAGAGTGCTCTTCTTGTTGTATATAGAACACCAAAGAAAAACGAGCACCGAAGACCTAACTTTGGCCGGCCAAACACCCCATTTTCCCGGCTTGGCCGGCCCAAAGAAGGAATTTTGTCTCGTGTTTTGTTTAGTGTTCTGGTATCTTAGAATTATGGTTTCAGGTGATGTTTGATTATGCCCAGATTTCATATACTGTTATATTTGTGTTAGGGCAATTCGGAGTGTTTCGAAGTTGCAATTTTAACATCGTTTATTTGTTTCAGTTTGGATATGTGTTGCGAAACGTCGACTAATTGCTATACGTCGATTAGTCGGGGTTGCACATATAAGTATCTTTGTGATGGTTTGTGTATATGGAATATTGGATCGTCGTGGATGAATAGGCGGGAGGATGTGAGAAGAATGTTTTCTTTTCTTTCATTCATGTATATTTGTAAATATGATGTAATATTTTTTTGCGGAGCACATCCGGGTTGAGGTTGTAGCCACCGTTGTATTATTTCATTTATTGTTTCTTACACCTAGGATAGACCCAAGGTGGGGAGCACAAACTACCGGGTTCTTGAAGTGCCGAGTGACCTACTCATTTTATTGAGGGGGGTCTCTTCACTTCGGGAATTTAGCCGGTAGTTTGCCGCACCCATAAGGGTCTAGGGTGGGGTTTGGTTATTCATCACGACCGTGGAATCCGTCTTTCGTTATAGGCTTAAACGAAACACAGAATTCCTGGTATATCCAATATATTCATCTGTGATCTGGAATGCCTATTATTGCGTGAGACGAATGGATATAAATATATATGATATATAATAGACGTTGCTTATGTTTTGCACCTGCGCTAGTCCAATCCCCACTCTGCCGTTAGTTAAGTAACCTAACGGTGCATGACGGGACCCTATGGCGAATGCGGATGGCATAAGCATGCGTTGTATTTTCGTTTCTTTCTGCAATGATAGGATTAAACGATGAGACATCATTAATTGATTAATGCAAAGAAAACAAACTAAAGCTAAATCGTTGGAACAGTTTCAAAACCACTCGGTTTTCTTCAAAAAGCAACTTTTAAATGCGGAGCCTAAACCACTCCTTTTTAAATCTATCATAGTTCCTTCGACTATATCAAGTTCATTACGTTCACGGTTTCGCCAAAACCATTCGTAACCCTCCGTCATTTCAGATGGGTATTCAGTAGTATTCAAGCTATGTATTTTGACCTTCATCAAGGCATAGTGATTGGTAGTTGCTGGGTATTCATCTGTAGTATAGATAGATGTGTTGGTTTGGGACAGTCGTACTACTATTTTTTCCTTCATCAAGGATATGTACGGGTGGGTTCAAATTAACCTGGACAATGACGGGTAGAACTTGACTTGCGACTTATGAAATGTTGGCCTTCGTCAAGATCATAAGAGTTTGGGGCAAAAATCCACATCGGGAGTTTCTAAGGAAATTGAAACTTGCTGGTGTTGCATAACATTTAGAGTGTGATGATTTTGGTAGAATTCCTTCAAGGTTATCATACGATGATATTTAGATCCCGATCCTACTGTGAGTATCCGCTACTCTTCGAAAGATTTTTCACTAAAACAATCGATGCTATAAACCAAGTAGGTGTCTAGAACAATGTTAGCGGGGCTATGCCTCCAGGAAAAAGAGATTATGTAATTAAGGAACTTCGTGAAAGCGTCGTAAAACCTCTCGAAGCACCGATACTAACCTGGCCGAAAGGTTAAGCAAGAATTGTAGGGTGAGATTAATCCTGACTAATTCTTCTTTTATGGTTTGAAGGAGGATTCGAGAAACAGTAAGAGCCATCCTATTTAGATAAACTAATAACCAATATAAACTTGCAAGAGTATCATGCTGAGTGTTTCTTCTCTCTCTCCTAATTGCAGCGACCAAAATAATCGGGCTTAAGTTACTGCTGGATAATAATATATTGACTGGGCCAAACTATTATGATTGGCTAAGGAATGTCCAGATGGCAATTACCTATAACAAGATGGGCTACCTCCTTCCTGCCAAAGCCCTCGCCGTCCCAGGTCCAGATTCAACCGTCACGGATGTTGATATCCGTAAGACATGGGAAAAGGATTGTACGAGAGCCAAGTGTCCCGTGTTAATCTCAATGGATTATAAACACCAGAGGTAGCACGAGAAGATGGAATTAGCTTCCATCTTCCTCTATACCAAAGTTTTATATGGAGAGCAATCTCGTATCGCAAGATATGAGACCTCAAAGAAATTGTTTCAGGCGAGATTGGCTGTCGGGTCATCTGTAGGGGACCACGTCCTTACGATGATTAGCTATATTAAAGAGCTCGCAGACCTTAGGACCACGTTGGAGAACGAGTTATGTACTGACTTGATTCTACAGTCGCTCCCCTCCACCTACGTACAGTTTATCTTGAATTTTAGCATTCAAGGGAAGGAAGTTTCACTTCCAGAACTCCTCAATATGTTGAGGAGCACTGAAGGCACCCTGCAGGAATCCAGGAAGACACCCACTTTGCTCATTGGGAAATCTTCCTCTTCTAGATCCAAGGTGAAAGCCAAGGGAGAGAAGAAGAAGGCCTCCACTAAGCCGATAGGCAGTGTCAGTAAGATAGAGGGAAAGGAAAGGGCAAAAGTTTTGGGGCTAACATTAGGGAAGGAGGAATGTTTCTATTGTCACGGGAAAAGGCATTGATAGAAGGAATGCATGGTTTGGAAATCCAGAAACCAAGATTTGAAGCACGTTGTGGTTTCAACTTCGAGTGTGTTTATGATTGAAAACTGTCTGTCAATTAACTCTACTTCCTGAGTACTAGATACCGGATCGGGATCTCATACCTGTAATTCATTAAAGGTTTTGAGAAATTATAGAGTTATCAAGGCAGGCGATATGACTCTCTGGGTTGCTAACGGAATGAGCGTGGACACTGCATCCATAGGGGAATATCACCTAAGATTGACAAGTGGGCAGATTTTGATTTTGCGTAACTGTTTGTGTGTACCTAGTCTGACTTGTAATATCATCTCTGTATCTTTACTTTCTAAAGAAGGTTATGATTTTACATTTGTAAGCGATGTTGTCAACATCCACCTAAATCAAGCTTTGATTGGGTCAAGTACACTAGATAACGGTATATACGTATTAAATCAAGCTCGGGTTTTCAACGTCCAGAATACACTTAAAAGAAAATCTCCAGAATTAAATCAGGCTTTCTTATGATATTGTATACTGGGTCACATCAATGAAACACGATTGACGAAATTACATAAAGAGGGATATTTGGATTCGTTCGAATATCAGTCTTATGCAACTTGTCAATAATGTCTCAAAGGAAAGATGACAAAGACTCTGTTCACTGGACACGGAGTAAGAGTGAGCGAGCTCTTGGGACTCATACACAGCGACATGTGTGGTCCAATGTCTACACATGCAAGAAGTGGCTATTCCTACTTCATTACTTTTACGGATGATTTCTCAAGATATAGACATGTATTCTTGATGAAACATAAATCCAAGGCCTTTGAGAAATTCCAAGAATATAAGAATGAAGTGGAAAAATAAACAGGCAAAAGTATCAAGACACTTAGATCTGATCGAGATGGTGAATACTTAAGTGCCGAGTTCCTAGGTTATTTAAAAGAGAATGGAATTCTCTCTCAGTTTACTCCTCCATACACACCTCAACACAACGGTGTATCGAAAAGGTGGAACCAAGCCTTATTGGATACCATGATGAGTAATGCTGAGTTACCGCGATCCTTCTGGGGTTATGCACTAGAATCAACTGCATATCTTTTGAACAAGGTTCCTACTAAGTCAGTGCGTACCACACCATATCAGATGTGGAGTGTGAAGAAACCTTATCTTAAGTATCTAAAGATATGGGGATGTCCAGCTTTTGTAAAAAAGCAGTATGAGGACAAGCTCAAGGCACGCTCAGTACTGTGTAAATTTGTGAGATACCCAAAGAACTCCAGGGGGTATCTTTTCTATTACGTGGAGAAATAAAAGGTCTTTGTTTCTCGGCATGCCCACCTTTTAGAAAATCAATTTCTTGAAAAAGAAATAAGTGGGAGCGTAATAGAACTAGAAGAAATTTCAGAACCATAAGCTATTACTGAAAGCATGGTGGAACCAGAAGTTTCGAAAGTACCGGATATCCCCGCGCCACTCCGCAGGACTAATAGGCAGTCTCATCCGCCCAAGAGATACTACGGTTTTTTTATAGACAGGGATAAAGAGGATTGCATCATCGATGATGATGAGCCAACTAGCTTCCAGCAAGCCATTCAGAGCAGAGACTCGGTAAAATGGCTAGATGCAATGCGGACCGAAATGGAGTCCATGTACACCAACAAAGTATGGACTTTGAACATTGCTCCAGAAGGGGTAAAACCCGTAGGCTGCAAATGAATCTTCAGAAAGAAGATTGGTGTAGATGGTGTTAGTTATATGTGTGCCCTAGAGGCCATTACTATACATAGGATGTATATTGTACTGGATGCTTGGACATATATAGGGAGGACTTTCTTGCTCGACATGATAGTATGCTATCTGGTTGCTCTTTACCTTAACGTGTACACTGATTGTCTCTCTGTTACATGTTGGTAAAGCCCTTAGGATGTGTACTTGACTACCTGGACTATGATGCGGATCATACTAGTGGGGACATGGTAGTCCATAAGTACATCCTTCAAGGTCCCTAGTCGTGGGTGTATCGAGATGGGGCATCGATATAACAGAGTAGACTAGCGTATACCTTCTCGACCCATGCAGATGGGCGATGGATGATCCCATATCCATTGGTGTTTGACATCAGAGATGATATACGGGTGCTCAGTGGAGACTGGGTACACTGGACGGACTCGCCGAGAACTCCCAGATGGTATTATACCTCATGTCAGATGGCAGTTCTCTGGTGACACTGGTACAGGTTAGTCTGTAGACCCAAGATCGTCATAGAGTCTTGTGTGATTCCCACTGTGCTTTGATTTCCACCTTACCACGTCCAAGAGGGCGTGCAAAACGGTGGTTTTTGGGTACAGTCTCGAATCATATGGAGGCAATGAGCGATAGGAGGGGATTCGTCTCTCCCGGTATAGGGAGTTGATGTTGCGCTGTGTTCGATTGGCTATAACCGGAAATCCCTGGCCAGGGTTGCTGAGATTTACTCGTAAGTGTTACCAGTAGTTTCTCGAACTGTTATAGACCTCATATCGACACGACTTATCAAGCTACTGGGGTCTGACGTTTACCGCCCCTAGGTGAGATATGCGACATATCAGACGAACAGACCGGACTGTACGGTAAGTGTTACTGGTTGGATTCACAGGAGTGTGAGCGGGCTTGCTCGTCGATCTTCTGATCGCTCAATACCCAGGTGGCCGTTACGTTTAGCAGACCGCTTGCGGCTTGTGGGTGTTTGATATGATCATCACCTGCTGCTGGCGTATTGACGAGTCTTTAGAGTCCTCCACAGAGGTTTCCTGGCTCAAGCGAAACGAAATAGGAGCGCATATGAGATATGTGCGGGACCCAGAATAATACCAGTATGTAATACTGTATTCTATTCTCGCGATATGTATCATGGGACGGTTATATGTGATATAGCCGGGTTACCGAATCAAATGTTGATTCGATACATTGATACATATGATATTAGTCGGTTATATGCAGTATGACCGGATCATTAAATAAAGTGTTGATTTAATGATTTAATGTATAATTATATATTTGATATATTACTTTGCATTAACTAGTATTGGTTCACTCAAGATTGATTTTCTCACTTGAAATGCACAAGTTGTATATGTGATATATTTTTGTGCACTTGTTTGTATCATGTTTGATGATACATGCAAACTTGGGTTTGGGTTTACTTTAAACCATGTTTAAGTGAATGGTTAGGGTTTTTATATTCTCTTGATTATTTATTTTATTTATTTATTCTTTTTAGCAAGAAAAGAAATGGTTGTTTCTTTTGGATTTACTTTGAAGCTTCATGAAGCTTTGAAAAGTTCAACCATTTTTATTTCTTTTGCTTAACCTAACCATTCACCTAACCTTAGTTTATTCTCTACACTTAACCATGGTTGCATTATGATAACCATCACTTGTTTTTCTATTATTCATAATTCTTTTTCATTCTTCTTCTTCATCTTCTTCATGAAGAGAAAAAGAAAAACCTTTGCTTAAAATTTCTAAGTGATGATTCCAAGTGAGAAATCCAAATCAAAAGTGAACCCACTTCCTATTTTTTCATCCTCTACCACTTGCCATATAGTATAGGGTGTTTTCTTCACAAGTTTCATGACTTGGTGAAGGTAGAGCTTGATCTTGAGTTGCCTCGACGTAGATCATCTTCGGCATCGAAGTCGACGACCTAGCCCGATCATTTCTCCGACGAAACCATCGCCAGAGTCCGGGATCCGATGATCGCAGCGGAGGGACGTCAACACGGAGCTAGAGAAGTGGAGGACCGGATCTACAAAGGTTGTAATTTCCTTTCACTTAGTGTAAAGTTGTTTACCCGCATTTGTTTTCGCCTAATCTCTAGCTAACGATCTAGTTTACGGTTTCTCGGAACCGTAAGCTTAGATTTTGGCATGGTTGATCAGTTGTGGAACCACTTGAGAGTGCCTAGGAACCCTACAGTGGTATCAGAGCCTAGCTAGAGCCTTAGGCGAAGTGTAGACGATGTTAGATGTCCGATCGAACCCGAAACCCTAGTTTAAAACCCTTCTTTGTACATTTTTTCAAAACTGGGTTTTTTCCATATTAAAAATATGCAGAAAAATCGGCAGGGTTTTATAAGGGTTACTGTGCAAAACGAGCGCCTGAGTCCACTAAACTGCCGCGGAACCGCGGCAATAGTATGGCTAATGCGGCGGTTCCGCGGCCTTATAGTCACATCATTTATTCATTTTTGCACAGTAATGTCTATCTGAAAGTGCTGTATTTTCTGGGAATTTTTAATATTTACTCAAGAGTTGAGTTTTCTGGGTTGTATTGGGGACTCGGTGTTTCGATCGGGAAGTCTAATTTCGTCTATGTGTTTTTCCGGGTAATTTCAGAATATGTTAAAAAGTTCGACCGGATATAAATACCCAATTTTTCCCCTGCCGGAAAATTTCCAAGTGTTGGATTTTTCCGTAGTTTAATGACGTTCTAAGTAGTGCAAGTAACGCGATGGTCCCTCTAGAAGACAACAAACCTTAACTCGATTATGTGACCGTCTTGAACTGCCCTTTGAGCCTTAGGGTTTGGGGGAGTACGGCGTGCCACATGTGAGGCGTTGGCTTGACCCTTCTACGGCTGGACCGTTGGTACTGAGGCATGAAGTGAATGTTTTTAAACTTATTTCATGTGTTGAGTTGTTTCGGGAAAACTTGGGTGTTTGACTGTTCGATCGGAAAGTTTAACATTTTCTATTTATCTGGAATGTGATACAATATTTGGAATCCACAAGGAGTTATGAGATAACTGATTTGAATGTTATAAACATAGCACTTTAGTCTCACTTGATCGGTTGCCACGGAATTTTGATGTGATCAAAAGTCCGTCGCAATCACGTAGCGCACACGGATACTCGCCGGATAAACTTAATAGACAGCTACACCCCTTAGCCCCGACCAAGTGACTGTAGGAGAACCCCGTCGCCGAAAGCATCCGTTCGGGTGCTTGCGGCAGCGGTGTTCCGCCTTGGTGCACTTCGTCGATGGCATCGGGGGTGTAGCCGCCTACTAAAGTTTGCGACGATCATTCGATCAAAATGCCGGAAATCTTGTTGAATTGCCCGACTTGATATTGAAAAGTGTTTTCGATTTTGAGACTAAAATGCGGGGTTTATAATTGTTATGCATGCGATGTCTAAGGAATTCATTTGGTTAGGCATGCGATGTCTAAAGAGTTTGCGGATTCCAACTGTTGTAGTTTTACACTTTCTTTTCTGCGACCGTAAGTGTAATATGTGATATCGCCGGTTTCGTTGCTATATGTCAATGACAATTGGGATACGCATGTTTACTTACGTTGATGACATGTGATGTTATGTGTTGCTGGATATGTTATATTGGATCGTCGTGTTTGAATAGCCGGGGGGTTTTATGTGAGACGAGTGTTTTTCATTTTCATTCATGTAAAAACTTGTATGTAATATTCTTTTATTGGGGCACTTCCAGGTTGCGGAAGATGTCACCTTTTGTATATTATTTACTTTTCCGCACTAGGATATGTAGGGTTCCTAGGCACGCTATAGAGGTCTCACAAGGCATCAACCATGCCAATTTTAAATTTTATGGGTGCCGAGAAACCCTAATACGGATCGTAGACTAGAATTCTAGGCGATGTACTAATCTAGTTAACAACTTAACTAAAAGAAGAGAGCTACAACCTTTGTAGATCCGGTTTTCCACTTCCTTAGCTCCATGTAGGCATCCTCTCGCTGTCCATCTCGAATCCCGAACTCAAACGTCGGCTTCATCGGAGATTTGGGCGGACTAGGTCGTCGGCTTCGTGCCGAAGATGATCTACGTCGAAGCATCACAAGTTCAAGCTCCAACTTCACAAATTTGTGAAACTTGTGAAGAAAACACCCAAAACAACTTGGCAAGAGGTAGAGGGTGAAGAAATAGGAGGTGGGTTCACTTTAGAATCGGATTTCTCACTTTAGAACTCAAGATGCCATTGATGGCATCAAGCTTTCTCTCTTGAAGATGAAGAAGAAGAAGATAGATTATGATAAGTATTGTATTAAAAATGAGAATAATATCATTACTTATCATATACTAACCATGGTGAAGTGTAGAGAGCAAACTAGGGTTAAGTGGATGGTTAGGTTAAGAGAAGAAAACAAAAATGGTCAATTATTCAACTCTTCATGAAGCTTCATGAAAGAAACAAATAATGCCACCATTTTTCTTTTCTTTTCCAAAAATGAATAATCAATATAAATAAATGAATAAGTATATAAAACCCTAACCATTCATATAACCATGGTTTAATCTTTACACAAGCACAAGTCAACATGTATCATCAAACATGATACAAATATGTGCACAAAAGTATATCACATATACAACTTGCACATCAAGTGAGAAAATCCATTTTACATGAACCAATACTAGTTAATGCAAAGTAATATATCAAATATATAATTATACATTAAATCATTAAATCAACACTTGATTCAATGATCCGGTCATGTCGCACATAACCGACTAGTATACAATGTATCGATTTATCGAATCAATGATTCGACAACTAGGTTATATCGCATACAACCAATCGAAACATTCATCGCGAGAATGAAATACGGTATCACATACACGTATTATTCTCGGTCCCGCACATATCTCATATGCGCTCCTATTTCGTTTCGCTTGAGCCAGGAAACCTCTGTGTAGGACTCTAAAGACTCGTCAATACGCCGGTAGCAGATGATGATCATATCAAGCACCCACAAGCCGCAAGCGGTCTGCTAAACGTAACGGCCATCCGGGTATTAAGCGATCAGAAGATCGACGAGCTAGCCCGCTCACACTCCTGTGAATCCAACCAGTAACACTTACCATACAGTCCGGTCTGTTTGTCTGATATGTCGCATATCAGGTCTAGGGGTGGTAAACGTCAGACCCCAATAACCGATAAGTCGTGCCGATGTGAGGCTCATAACGGGTCGAGAAACTACTGGTAACACTTACCAGCAAATCTCTGATCAGCCCTGGCCAGGGACTTCCCTGTTACGGCCAATCAAGCACAGCGCAACATCAACCCCCAATACCGGGAGAGACGAAACCCCTCCTATCGCTCATTGCCTCCATGTGACTCGGGACTGTACCCAAAGACCACCGTTTTGCATGCCCTCATGGACGTGGTAAGGTGGAGATCAAAGCACAGTGGGAATCACACAAGACTCTATGACAATCTCGGGTCTACAGACTAACCTGTACAAGTGTCATCTGAGAACTGCCATCTGACGTGAAGTATAATACCATCTGGGAGTTCTCGGCGAGTCCGTCCAGTGTATCCAGTCTCTACTGAGCACCCGTATACCATCTCTGATGTCAAACACCAATGGATATGGGATCATCCATCGCCCATCTCATGGGTCGAGAAGCGTATACGCTAGTCTACACTGGTATATCGATGCCCTGTCTCGATACACCCACGACTAGGGACCTTGAAGGATGTACTTATGGACTACCATGTCCCCACTAGTATGATCTGCATCATAGTCCAGGTAGTCAAGTACACATCCTAAGGGCTTTATCAACATGTAACTTTAAGACAGTTTAAAGAGACAAGTGTACATGTTAAGATAAAGAGTAACCAGATAGCATACTATCATATCGAGCAAGAAAGTCATCTCTATATATGTCCAAGCATCCAATATAATATACATCATCTGTACAATACTGGCCTCTAGGGCATACATACAACTAACAATCTCCCACTTGCACTAGGGCCAGCTGCTGTAGTATCGCATACCGAGCATCCCGAAGAATCTCTTAAACTGTATCTGGGGAATGGCCTTCGTGAGTGGATCCGCCGTGTTGTTCTTCGTGTCAACCCTCCTGACCTCGATCTCCCGGCGATCAACTATCTCCCGGATCAGGTGATACCGCCTCAGAATATGCCTGGATCGCTGATGGGACCTGGGTTCCTTGGCCAAAGCCACCGCTCCATTGTTATCGCAATACAAAGGTATTGGATGCTCAATGGATGGAACCACTCCAAGTTCAGTAATGAACTTCTTGATCCAGACTGCCTCTTTGGCAGCATCGTTGGCAGCGATGTATTCAGCCTCCATCGTCGAGTCTGCCACGGTTTCCTGCTTGGAACTCTTCCAGCTAACCGCCCCTCTATAAAGGGTAAAGACAAGTCCCGACTGCGACTTTGAGTCGTCCTTATCACTCTGGAAGCTCGAATCGGTAAAGGACTCCACTTGGAGTTCTCCGTTACCATACACCAAGAGCATCTCTTTAGTCCTTCGCAAGTACTTGAGAATGCTCTTCACAGCTGTCCAGTGACTCTCTCCAGGATCAGCTTGATACCTGCTCACTACACTTAGTGAGTATGCTACATCGGGTCTGGTACATAGCATCGCATACATGATAGAGCCTACAGCCGAAGTATAGGGTATCCCTTGCATGCGAGCTCTCTCCAAATCAGTCTTGGGAGACATCTCTTTGGAGAGAGTGACTCCAGAGATCGTGGGCAAGTTCCCACGCTTGGATTCTTCCATACTAAACCTTTTTAGTATGGTGTCAATGTACCTGGATTGGGACAATCCCAATATCCGTTTGGATCTATCTCTATAGATCCTAATTCCCAATATGCAGGAGGCATCACCAAGATCTTTCATCGAGAATCTTTGTGATAAGAAGAGCTTGACCGATTGCAGCATAGGAATATCATTTCCTATCAAGAGTATGTCGTCTACGTACAATACGAGGAAGACAACCTTACTCTCTGCCACCTTCTTGTAGATACAAGGTTCATCTGGATTTTTGACGAAATCAAACTCTTTGATAACGACGTCAAAGCAGATGTTCCAACTCCGCGATGCTTGCTTTAATCCATAAATGGATTTAAGCAGCTTGCACACCTTTCCGCTGCTCCCACTATCTACGAAGCCCTCTGGCTGAGTCATGTACACGCACTCTTCTAAATCACCATTTAGAAAGGCGGTCTTAACATCCATTTGCCAGATTTCGTAATCATGATATGCAGCGATGGCAAGCATGATCCGGATGGATTTAAGCATAGCTACTAGAGAAAAGGTTTCGTCATAGTCCACACCTGGTCTTTGACGAAAACCTTTTGCAACAAGTCTAGCTTTGAAAGTCTCCACTTTCCCATCTACACCAAGTTTCTTTTTAAAGATTCACTTGCTCCCGATGGGTTTTACCCCTTCAGGAGCAACATCCAAAGTCCATACTTTGTTGGTGTACATGGATTCCATCTCGGACCGCATAGCATCCAGCCATTTCACTGAGTCCCTACTCGTGATGGCCTGCTCGAAGCTAGTTGGGTCATCATCCTCCATGATGCAATCCTCGCTTCCACCGTCCATGAGAAAACCGTAGTATCTCTCAGGTTGGCGAGGAACCCTACTAGATCGGCGGAGAGGCTGAGGTTCATTGGGAGCTACTGAATCTTCTGGTTCCACTAAATCTTCAGTTACGGTTTGTGTATCTGGAACCTCTTCCAGCTCTACCACTTTGCCACTAATTTCTTTTTCAAGGAATTCCTTTTCTAAAAAGGTGGCATGTTGAGCAACAAACACTTTTTGTTCCTCACTGTGGTAGAAAAAATACCCATATGAGTTCTTTGGATATCCCACAAACTTGCAAAGAACTGACCGTGCCTCGAGCTTGTCCGGATTTTGTCTTTTGACATAGGCTGGACAACCCCATATCTTAACTCGTTTAAGATATGGCCTCTTCCCACTCCATATCTCATATGGTGTGGTAGGTACAGATTTAGATGGAACTTGATTCAATAGGTATGCTGCTGTCTCCAGTGCATATCCCCAGAAGGAAATAGGTAACTCAGCTGTGCTCATCATAGAGCGCACCATATCCAACAGGGTGCGGTTCCTCCGTTCAGATACACCGTTGTGCTGTGGTGTATATGGAGGAGTCAGCTGAGAGAGAATCCCATTCTCTTTTAGGAAGTCCAGGAATTCATTGCTCAAGTATTCACCTCCTCGATCAGATCGAAGGATTTTAATACTTTTTCCGGTTTGGTTCTCGACTTCTTGTTTATATTCTCTAAATTTCTCAAAAGCTTCTGATTTGTGTTTCATCAGGAACACATATCCGAATCTAGAGAGATCGTCAGTGAATGTAATGAAGTATGAAGAACCATCCCTGGCATGTGTAGACATGGGACCACATACATCACTATGTATCAGTCCCAAGAGTTCGGTAACTCTTTCTCCGTGTCCCGTAAACGGAGTTTTGGTCATCTTGCCTTTAAGACATGACTGGCAAGTGTCATAAGATGAAAATTCGAATGGTTTCAAATATCCATCCTTATGCAACTTAGCCAGTCGTGTCGCATTGATGTGACCCAGTCTACAATGCCATAAGAAGGATTCGTTCAGTTCTGAACTCTTCCTCTTGTGTGCGTTTGTTATGCTCAGAACTGTTGATTAGTTTAGAACATAAAGGCCATTGCACAACGTGCCTGATCCAACCAACTTTTGGTTACGGAAAATGTTCATAACATTGTCCTGTAATACAAAATTATATCCCTCTTTGCTCAACAAAGAAACCGATATAATGTTGCATATCAGGTTCGGCATGTAATAGCATTCGTTCAGAACCAATGTATTACCAGTTGGTAATACAAGGTGATATTCCCCGACAGTCTTAGCTGCAACAATTGCACCATTTCCAACTCTAATGTCTTTATCACCTTCTCCAAGTTCTCTACCTTTTCTAAGCCCATGTAACTGATTACATATATGGGATCCTGACCCGGTATCTAATACCCAGGACGTAGGGCAAATGGAGAAACAGTTCTCTGTAACGAACACACCCGAAGAAATTGCATCATCATGTACTTTCTTCATTCGGGTGGCATGGGAATCCTGGTATTCCCTTATATCCTGTTCAGTCCTATAACTCTTATAGGAAAAAACGGAACCAACGTTCCCCAGCACAGAATAACATGCGGGTTCGGTCAATACATCCATATTATTATCTTTATTAAGGTATGAAATGGTCGCTACTTGGAGAGAGAGAGAGAAGAAAACACTTTAGCGTATGCTCGTGCAAGATCAGATTGGTTATTATCTTATCTAATTAGGATGGCTCCCACTGCTTTTTATCAAATCTTCCTTCAAACCCTAAAAGGAAAGACTAGCCGGGATTAATTACACACTACAAGTTCGCCAATCTTTCAGCCAGGCCAGTGTCGGTACTTTGAGGGAGGTCCCCCGTGCTTTCGCACGAACCTAATTAATGTAAACCTCGTTTTTCCAGAGGCGTAACCTCGTTAACACCTTTCTAGACACCTACTTGATCGGCTAATTGTAATGTATAAAACTCTCCCAAGAGTAACTCTTACTCGCAGTGGGTATCGGGATCCAACTATCTCATAGAAGGTATGCAATCTCATTGCAAATTTCAACACTTGAAATTCCCGATAATGCTTTTGCCCCAAACGATCTATGACCTTGACAAGGTCAACAAACCATAGACCGTAAGTCAAGTTCAACCCGTCATTTCTTGATTGAATCAAACCCACCCGCACGACCCTTGACAAGGTCAACAAGGCCGTACGACTACCCTAACTCAATCTGCATCATATGCATAAGCAGATAAATACTGGTTAGCTACCGCACACTGTGCCTTGACAAGGTCAACAAACGCAGCACGAATACTAAACAGGACTTATCTGAAATGACGGAGGGCTACGACAGGTTTTTCTGAAAACCTATTGCGTAATGAACTTGATATCGTTGTAGAATCAAATGAAGTTTTGAAATGGAGTGATTTTGAGGTTTTTCCAGTTTTGCTAAAGGGGTCACTCCCGGTGAAGGGATCGTCGGCCCTTTCCTCGTCGAATGAGGTGCGGGATATATCATATATATCGCTGTGCAAAGCAGAAACTATAGAAGCAATCAAAAACAAACCGAGTGTGTAGCATCTGCTAGTTATTGCTAAAGGAGTCACTCCCGGTGAAGGGATCTCGGTCCTTTCCTCATCGAATAAGGTGCAGGGCATATCATATATACCGCTATGCAAAGTAAGAACTGTAGCTACCTGTTTTATTTAAAATTTGATTCTACAACATCTTTTGGTTTCTTTTATTTCATTAATCACATTAATGAAGTCCCATCATTTAAGTACCTAAACATCACAGATAAATACGACGTACACTTATGCCATCCGCATTCGCCTCGATGTCCCCTCGTGCACCGTTAGGTTAGGTAACTAATGACAGAGCAGGGCAGGGCTAGTGCGGGTGCAAAACATAAGTAACGTCTATATAATATATCATATATACTATATACTGTATCTATCACAGAACATCACATGATCACATCACAGATATCGCAGCAGAAGAAACATATGAAACATTGGATATACTAGGACGTCCGTGTTTTCAATACGAGCCAGTATAAAACACGGATTCCACGGTCGTGATGAATAGCCAATCCCACACCCCTAGACCCCTACGAGAGCGGCAAGCAACCCTACCAATTCTAGGGTTAGGAGACCCGGACTCGACTCCTCGAGTTGGTCTCCCACTGGACCCCAGAACCCGGTTACTTGTGCTCCCCTCCTTGGGTCTATCCTAATGCGGAAAAGTAAATAATATACAAAAGGTGACAACTTCCGCTACCTGGAAGTGTCCTAAATAAAAGAATATTACATACAAGTTTTTACATGAATGAAAATGAAAAACACTCATCTCACATAAAAACCCCCGGCTATTCAAACACGACGATCCAATATAATATATCCAGCAACACATAACATCACATGTCATCAACGTAAGTAAGTATGCATACCCCAATTGTCGTTGACGTATAGCAACGAAACCGGCGATATGAACATACTACACTTACGGTCACAGAAAAGAAAGTGTAAAACTACAACAGTTGGAATCCGCAACCTCTTTAGACATCACATGCCTAATCAAATGAAATACTTAGACATCACATGCCTAACAGTTATAAACCCCGCATTTTAGTCCCATTATCGAAAACTCTTTTCAATATCACGTGAGACTAAACCGCTAGATTTATAACATTCATCCAGTTATCTCATAACTGTTTGTGAATTCCAATTATTGTATCCAATTACGGATAAATAGAATATATTAAACTTTCCGATCGAACATCCGAACACCCAAGTTTTCCCGAAACCGTCCAACACATGAAATAGGTTCAAAGACATTCACTTCATGCCTCAGTACCAACGGTCCAGCCGTAGAAGGGTCAAGCCAACGCCTCACATGTGGCACGCCGTACTGCCCCAAACCCGAAGGTTCAAAGGGCAGTTCAAGACGGTCACATAATCGAGTTAAGGTTTGTTGTCTTCTAGAGGGTCCATCGCGTTACTTGCACTACTCAGAACGTCTTTAAACCATAGAAAGATCCAACACTTGGAATTATTCCGGCAGGGGAAAAGTTGGGTATTTTCATCCGGTCGAACTTTTTAACATATTCTTAAAATATCCGGAAAAACACATAGACGAAATTTGATAATCCGATCGAACTATCGAAGCTCCAAAACAGCCCCAGAAAATACAACTCTTGAATAAATTTCAAAAATTCCCAGGAAAACCAGCACTATCAATTAGGAGTTACTGTATAAAATTTATTGAATAAGGAGGCCATACGACCGCGGAACCGCCGCACGAGCCATGCTCGTGCCGCGGAACCGCGGCGGTTTGATGGAGTTAGGCACACGAAATTCACAGTAACTCTTAAAATCACCTGCTGATTTTTCTGTATATTTTTAATATTGAAAAATCCCGATTTTTAAAAATTGGACAGAGAGCATTTTGTGAGTTAGGGTTTCGGTTCGATCGGGTTTCAAACGTCGTCTAGACTTCGCCTAAGGCTCTAGCTAGGCTCTGATACCACTGTAGGGTTCCTAGGCACGCTATAGAGGTCTCACAAGGTATCAACCATGCCAATTTTAAATTTTATGGGTGCTGAGAAACCCTAATACGGATCGTAGACTAGAATTCTAGGCGATGTACTAATCTAGTTAACAACTTAACTAAAAGAAGAGAGCTACAACCTTTGTAGATCCGGTTTTCCACTTCCTTAGCTCCATGTAGGCATTCTCTCGCTGTCCATCTCGAATCCCGAACTCAAACGTCGGCTTCATCGGAGATTTGGGCGGACTAGGTCGTCGGCTTCGTGCCGAAGATGATCTACGTCGAAGCATCACAAGTTCAAGCTCCAACTTCACAAATTTGTGAAACTTGTGAAGAAAACACCCAAAACAACTTGGCAAGAGGTAGAGGGTGAAGAAATAGGAGGTGGGTTCACTTTAGAATCGGATTTCTCACTTTACAACTCAAGATGCCATTGATGGCATCAAGCTTTCTCTCTTGAAGATGAAGAAGAAGAAGATAGATTATGATAAGTATTGTATTAAAAATGAGAATAATATCATTACTTATCATATACTAACCATGGTGAAGTGTAGAGAGCAAACTAGGGTTAAGTGGATGGTTAGGTTAAGAGAAGAAAACAAAAATGGTCAATTATTCAACTCTTCATGAAGCTTCATGAAAGAAACAAATAATGCCACCATTTTTCTTTTCTTTTCCAAAAATGAATAATCAATATAAATAAATGAATAAGTATATAAAACCCTAACCATTCATATAACCATGGTTTAATCTTTACATAAGCACAAGTCAACATGTATCATCAAACATGATACAAATATGTGCACAAAAGTATATCACATATACAACTTGCACATCAAGTGAGAAAATCCATTTTAAATGAACCAATACTAGTTAATGCAAAGTAATATATCAAATATATAATTATACATTAAATCATTAAATCAACACTTGATTCAATGATCCGGTCATGTCGCACATAACCGACTAGTATACAATGTATCGATTTATCGAATCAATGATTCGACAACTAGGTTATATCGCATACAACCAATCGAAACATTCATCGCGAGAATGAAATACGGTATCACATACACGTATTATTCTCGGTCCCGCACATATCTCATATGCGCTCCTATTTCGTTTCGCTTGAGCCAGGAAACCTCTGTGTAGGACTCTAAAGACTCGTCAATACGCCGGTAGCAGATGATGATCATATCAAGCACCCACAAGCCGCAAGCGGTCTGCTAAACGTAACGGCCACCCGGGTATTAAGCGATCAGAAGATCGACGAGCTAGCCCGCTCACACTCTTGTGAATCCAACCAGTAACACTTACCATACAGTCCGGTCTGTTCGTCTGATATGTCGCATATCAGGTCTAGGGATGGTAAACGTCAGACCCCAATAACCGATAAGTTGTGCCAATGTGAGGCACATAACGGGTCGAGAAACTACTGGTAACACTTACCAGCAAATCTCTGATCAGCTCTGGCCAGGGACTTCCCTGTTACGGCCAATCAAGCACAGCGCAACATCAACCCCCAATACCGGGAGAGACGAAACCCCTCCTATCGCTCATTGCCTCCATATGAATCGGGACTGTACCCAAAGACCACCGTTTTGCACGCCCTCATGGACGTGGTAAGGTGGAGATCAAAGCACAGTGGGAATCACACAAGACTCTATGACGATCTCGGGTCTACAGACTAACCTGTACAAGTGTCACCTGAGAACTGCCATCTGACGTGAGGTATAATACCATCTGGGAGTTCTCGGCGAGTCCGTCCAGTGTACCCAGTCTCCACTGAGCACCCGTATACCATCTCTGATGTCAAACACCAATGGATATGGGATCATCCATCGCCCATCTCATGGGTCGAGAAGCGTATACGCTAGTCTACACTGGTATATCGATGCCCTGTCTCGATACACCCACGATTAGGGACCTTGAAGGATGTACTTATGGACTACCATGTCCCCACTAGTATGATCTGCATCATAGTCCAGGTAGTCAAGTACACATCCTAAGGGCTTTATCAACATGTAACTTTAAGACAGTTTAAAGAGACAAGTGTACATGTTAAGATAAAGAGTAACCAGATAGCATACTATCATATCGAGCAAGAAAGTCATCTCTATATATGTCCAAGCATCCAATATAATATACATCATCTGTACAATACTGACCTCTAGGGCATACATACAACTAACAGGATAGACCCAAGGAGGAGGGCACAAGTAACCGGGTTCTGGAGTCCAGTGGGAGACCAACTCGAGGAGTCGAGTCCGGGTCTCCTAACTCTAGAATTGGTAGGGTTGCTTGCCGCTCTTGTAGGGGTCTAGGGGTATGGGTTTGGCTATTCATCGCGACCGTAGAATCCGTATTTTATACTGGCTCGTATTGAAAACACGGACGTCCTAATATATCCAATATTTCATATGATATTTTCTGCTGCGTTATCAGTGATGTGATCATGTGATATGTTCAGATAGATATTATATATAGTATATATATGATATATTATATAGACGTTGCTTATGTTTTACACCCGCGCTAGCCCTGCCTCGCTCTGCCGTTAGTTACCTAACCTAACGATGCAGACGGGACATCGAGACGAATGCGGATGGCATAAGTGTACGTCGTATTTATCTGTGATGTTTAGGTGATTTAAATGATGGGACTTCATTAATATGATTAATGAAAGAAAAGAAACCTAAAGATGTTGTGGAATCGAATTTCAAAATTAAAACAGGTAGCTACAGTTCTTGCTTTGCACAGCGGTATATATGATATATCCTGCACCTTATTCGATGAGGAAAGGGCCGACGATCCCTTCACCGGGAGTGACCCCTTTAGCAATAACTGGCAGATGCTACAACTCTCGATTTGTCTTTTGATTGCTTCTATAGTTTCTGCTTTGCACAGCGATATATATGATATGTCCCGCACCTCATTCGACGAGGAAAGGGCCGACGAGCCCTTCACCGGGAGTGACCCCTTTAGCAAAACTAGAAAAGCCTAAAAAACACTCCATTTTAAAATCATTTGATTCTACAACGATATCAAGTTCATTACGCAATAGGTTTTCAGAAAAACCTGTCGTAGCCCTCCGTCATTTCAGATAAGTCCTACTTAGTATTCGTGCTACGTTTGTTGGCCTGCGTCAAGGCGTAGTGTGCGGTAGCTAACTAGTATTTATCTGCTTATGCATATGATGCAGATTGGATTAGGGTAGTCGTGCGACTTTGTTGGCCCGCGTCAAGGGTCGTGCGAGTGGGTTTAATTCAATCAAGAAATGACGGGTTGAACTTGACTAGCGCATTATGGTTTGTTGGCCTGCGTCAAGGTCATAGGACGCTAGGGGCAAAATATTATCGGGAATTTTAAGTGTTGAAATTTGCAATGAGATTGCATACCTTCTATGAGATAGTTGGATCCCGATACCCGCTGCGAGTAATTGTTACTCCTGGGAGAGTTTTACACATTACAATTAGCCGATCAAGTAGGTGTCTAGAAAGGTGTCAACGGGGTTACGCCTCTGGGAAAACGAGGTTTACATTAATTAGGTTCGTGCGAAAGCACGGGGGACCTCCCTCAAAGTACCGACACTGGCCTGGCTGAAAGATTGGCGAACTTGTAGTGTGTAATTAATCCGGCTAGTCTTTCCTTTTAGGGTTTGAAGGAAGATTTGATAAAAACAGTGGGAGCCATCCTGATTAGATAAAATAATAACCAATCTGATCTTGTAAGAGCGTACGCAGAGTGTTTTCTTCTCTCTCTCTCCAGGTAGCGACCATATCACGCCTTAATCAAGATAATAATACGGATGAATTGACCGAACCCACTTGTTATACAGAGCTGGGGAACGTTGGTCCCGCTCCAACTTATAATTGTTATAAGACAGAGCAGGAAATAGGGGAATACCAGAATTCCTGTGCCGCTCAAACGAAGAAAGTGCATATGATGCATCTCCTTCGGGTGTGTTCATTATAAAGAACCGTTTCTCAAGTATCCTCTACGTCCTGGGTATTTGATACCGGATCAGGATCCCGCATATGTAATTTGTTACATGGGCTACAGATAGGTAGAGAACTGAGAATGGGTGATAAGTTTCATGAGGCAGAAAACGGTGCAAGTGTTGCAGCCAAGTCTGTTGGTCACTGTCACCCTGTATTCTAAATACGTTGATTCTGAACAAATGTTATTAGATACCGAACCTGATATACAAAATCATATCAATCTCTTTATTCATTAAAGAATGATATAATTTTGTATTGTTGGATAATGTTTTGAACATTTCCTATATCAAAAGTTGATCGGTTCAGGCACGTTATCTAAAAGCATTGATGTTCTAAATCAAACTACAGTTCTTAGTATACGGAACACACACAAGAGGAAGAGTTCAGAAATGAACGGATCCTTCTTGAGGTATTGTAGACTAGGTCATATCAATGCGACCCGACTAGCTAAGTTACATATAGATGCATATTTAAACTAGTTTGAATTTACATCTTGTGAAACTTGCCAGTCATGTCACAAAGATTAGATGACCATAGCTCTGTTTATTGGAAACAGAGAAAGAGTTAGTAAACTCTTGGGAATGATACATGATGATGTATGTAAGGTCCCCTGTCTGCACATGCCAGGACCGGTTCTTTATACTTCATTACATTCTCTGATGATCTTTCAAGATTCAGACATATGTTCCTGTTGAAACACAGCTCTGAACCTTTTGAGATATTCACGGAATATAAGTTAGAAGTAGAGAACCAAAATATGGGTATAAGTATTATATCCTTTGATGTGATCGAGGAGGAGAATACTTGAGCACGGAAATCCTGGACTATTCTAAAGGAGAATGGGATTCTCTCTCTGCATTACTCCTCCGTATACACCATAGCACGATGGTATATCGGGGCGGAGCAATCACACCCTATATGATAAGGTGTGCTCTATGATGAGTACTACTGAGTTACCTATTTCTTTTTGGGAGTTATGCACTTATGAAGTTGCATACCTATTGAATAGGGTTCCAATCAAATCAGTTGCCTACCGCTTCATATGTGATATGGAAAGAGAAGAGCCCATATCTTAAGTTTGTTAAGATTTGGGGTTGTCCAGCCTATGTCTAAAAGGCAAAATCCGGACAAGCTCGAGGCAAGATCTGTTATGTAGAACTGGAAATATTCCAGCTATACGAACTGCAGCTGATGATTTGGTAGAACCAAAGGATTCAATAGTAACTGACGAACCTCTGCCTCTCCGCCGATCTAGTAGGGTTCCTCACCCACCCGAGAGATACATCGGTTTCTCTATGACAGTGGGAGTGAGGATTGCATCATGAGATGATGACCCAACTAGTTTCGAGCTGGCCATCAGGAGTGGGTCTCTGTAAGAATGGCTGGATGCTTAGCGATCTGAGAATCCTTATACACCAACAAAGTATGGACTTTGGTTGCTTTATCTGAAGGGTTAAATCCCCATCAGGAGCAAGTATATCTTGAGAAGATTACTTGGTGTACATGGAAAAGTTGAGACTTTCAAAGCTAGACTTGTTAAAGGTTTGCATCATTGACCAGGTATGGATTATGTTGAAACTTTTTCTAAGCATCTATGCTTAAGTCCATCCAGATCCTACTTTCCACGGCTACATACCATGACTATAAAATCTGGCGGTTGGGTGTCATGACTGCTTTTCTAAATGATGTTTTAGAAAAGAAAGTCTATAAGTACACAGTCAGAAGGCTTCGTAGACAGTGAGAGCAGCGGAAACGTGTGCAAGATGTTTTATGTGATGAAGCAGGCATCGCGGAGTTGGAACATCTGTTTTGATGAGTTAGTCAAACAGTTTGACATCATCAAAATGGTAGATGAACCTTGTATATACAAAAAGGTAGTATGAAGTATGGTAGTGATCCTCGTAGAGTACGTGGATGACATACTCTTGATAGGGAAGGAGTTTCCTATGCTACGCTCGGTCAATCTCCGCTTATCACAAGGATTCTCCATATAGGATCAAAGTGATACTTCCTAAATCCTGAGTTTTCATCCATGAGATAGATGTAATTGGATGCTAGGATTCTCACTAGTTGTAGTGAGATGGTATCAATCGATCCTGGGGAGAATCACTGGAAAGATTCCAGGATGATAAGAACGACTGAATGTCAGTCACAGGCATTGTCTTTACCCTTAGTAAAGGGACGGTATGTTAGAAGAGTTCCAAGCTAGATACCATGGCATACTAGACGATAAAGGCTAGATACATCACTGCTTAAGATGCTACCAAAGAGGCAGTCTGGATGTATATTAGTTCATGAGAAGAACTTCGTTCCTCCCATTGTGAGACAATGGAGTTATGGCTTATGCCTAGGAACGCCCGTCCCATCAGTGATCCAGACATATTCTGAGGCAGTGTCACCTGATCATGGAGATGGTTGATCTCCAAGGGATCGAGGTAAGGAGAGTAGACTCAGAGGACAACACGGCGGATCCACTTACAAAGGCCTTTTCCCAGAGAGAGACTTTTATGGGATGGTTGAGTATGAGATACTGCAGCCACTGCTTCAGATGGCCCTAGTGCAAGTGGGAGATTGTTAGTTATATGTGTGCCCTAGAGGCCATTACTATACATAGGATGTATATTGTACTGGATACTTGGACATATATAGGGAGGACTTTCTTGCTCGACATGATAATATGCTATCTGGTTGCTCTTTACCTTAACGTGTACACTGATTGTCTCTCTGTTACATGTTGGTAAAGCCCTTAGGATGTGTACTTGACTACCTGGACTATGATGCGGATCATACTAGTGGGGACATGGTAGTCCATAAGTACATCCTTCAAGGTCCCTAGTCGTGGGTGTATCGAGACGGGGCATCGATATAACAGAGTAGACTAGCGTATACCTTCTCGACCCATGCAGATGGGCGATGGATAATCCCATATCCATTGGTGTTTGACATCAGAGATGATATACGGGTGCTCAGTGGAGACTGGGTACACTGGACGGACTCGCCGAGAACTCCCAGATGGTATTATACCTTACATCAGATGGCAGTTCTCTGGTGACACTGGTACAGGTTAGTCTGTAGACCCGAGATTGTCATAGAGTCTTGTGTGATTCCCACTGTGCTTTGATTTCCACCTTACCACGTCCAAGAGGGCGTGCAAAACGGTGGTTTTTGGGTACAGTCCCGAATCACATGGAGGCAATGAGCGATAGGAGGGGATTCGTCTCTCCCGGTATAGGGAGTTGATGTTGCGCTGTGTTCGATTGGCTATAACCGGAAATCCCTGGTCAGGGTTGCTGAGATTTACTCGTAAGTGTTACCAGTAGTTTCTCAAACTGTTATAGACCTCATATCGACACGACTTATCAAGCTACTGGGGTCTGACGTTTACCGCCCCTAGGTGAGATATGCGACATATCAGACGAACAGACCGGACTGTACGGTAAGTGTTACTGGTTGGATTCATAGGAGTGTGAGCGGGCTTGCTCGTCGATCTTCTGATCGCTCAATACTCTGGTGGCCGTTACGTTTAGCAGACCACTTGCGGCTTGTGGGTGTTTGATATGATCATCACCTGCTGCCGGCGTATTGACGAGTCTTTAGAGTCCTACACAGAGGTTTCCTGGCTCAAGCGAAACGAAATAGGAGCGCATATGAGATATGTGCGGGACCGAGAATAATACCAGTATGTGATACTGTATTCTATTCTCGCGATATGTATCATGGGACGGTTATATGTGATATAGCCGGGTTACCGAATCAAATGTTGATTCGATACATTGATACACATGATATTAGTCGGTTATATGCAGTATGACCGGATCATTAAATCAAGTGTTGATTTAATGTATAATTATATATTTGATATATTACTTTGCATTAACTAGTATTGGTTCACTCAAGATTGATTTTCTCACTTGAAATGCACAAGTTGTATATGTGATATATTTTTGTGCACTTGTTTGTATCATATTTTATGATACATGCAAACTTGGGTTTGTGTTTACTTTAAACCATGTTTAAGTGAATGGTTAGGGTTTTTATATTCTCTTGATTATTTATTTTATTTATTTATTCTTTTTAGCAAGAAAAGAAATGGTTGCTTCTTTTGGATTTACTTTGAAGCTTCATGAAGCTTTGAAAAGTTCAACCATTTTTGTTTCTTTTGCTTAACCTAACCATTCACCTAACCCTAGTTTATTCTCTACACTTAACCATGGTTGCATTATGATAACCATCACTTGTTTTTCTATTATTCATAATTCTTTTTCATTTTTCTTCTTCATCTTCTTCATGAAGAGAAAAAGAAAAACCTTTGCTTAAAATTTCTAAGTGATGATTCCAAGTGAGAAATCCAAATCAAAAGTGAACCCACTTCCTATTTCTTCATCCTCTACCACTTTCCATGTAGTATAGGGTGTTTTCTTCACAAGTTTCATGACTTGGTGAAGGTGGAGCTTGATCTTGAGTTGCCTCGACGTAGATCATCTTCGGCATCGAAGTCGACGACCTAGCCCGATCATTTCTCCGACGAAACCATCGCCAGAGTCCGGGATCCGATGATCGTAGCGGAAGGATGTCAACACGGAGCTAGAGAAGTGGAGGACCGGATCTACAAAGGTTGTAATTTCCGTTCACTTAGTGTAAAGTTGTTTACCCGCATTTGTTTTCGCCTAATCTCTAGCTAACGATCTAGCTTACGGTTTCTCAGCACCGTAAGCTTTGATTTTGGCATGGTTGATCAGTTGTGGAACCACTTGAGAGTGCCTAGGAACCCTACAGATAGACAGGTTGAAACCTATAAGGCTAGACTTGTTGCGAAAGGTTTTCGTCAAAGACCTGGTTTGGACTATGATGAAACCTTTTCTCCAGTGGCTATGCTCAAATCCATTCGGATCTTTCTTGCCATTACTGCCTTCCACGATTATGAAATTTAGCAAATGGACGTAAAGACTACTTTTCTGAATGGAAATTTGGAAGAGTGTGTTTTTATGGATCAGCCGGAGGGTTTCATAGAGAGTAGGAGCAGCGGAAGAGTGTGCAAGTTGTTTAAATCTATTTATGGATTAAAGCAGACATCGCGGAGTTAGAACATCTGTTTTGATGAGATGGTCAAACAATTTAACTTTATCAAAAATCTAGATGAACCATGCATCTATAGTAAGATTGTGGAGGGAGTTGTGGTATTCCTCGTATTGTAAGTGGATGACATTCTCCTGATAGGAAATAACATTCCTATGTTACAATCAGTTAAAGGATTCTTATCACAAAGGTTCTCCATGAAGGACCTGGGTGATTCCTCCTACATTCTGGGAATCCAGATCTATCATGATAGATCTTAATGGATGTTGGGACTTTCACAGTCAAGGTATATCGACACCATACTGAAAAGATTTAGTATGGAAGATTCAAAGCGCGGTAATCTACCGGCTTGTCACGGAATCACTCTCTCCAAAGAGATATCTCCCAAGACTGATTTAGAAAGAGATCGCATGCGTATTATACCCTACGCTTTAGCGCTAGGCTCTATAATATATGTGATATTGTGTACCAGACTAGATGTAGCTTACGCACTGAGTGTTGTAAGCAGGTATCAGTCAAACTCAGGAGAGAAGCACTGGACAACAGTAAAGAACATTCTCAAGTACCTGAGAAGGACTAAGGAGATGTTCTTAGTATACGGCGGAAAAGACCTCCAGATCGAGGCCTTTGCTGACTCCAGCTTCCAGAGTGACAAGGATGACCCAAGTCCACGTCGGGTTATGTCTTTACTCTTAATGGAGGGACGGTCTGTTGGAAGAGATCCAAGCAGGACACCGTTGCTGATTCGACGATGGAAACGGAGTATATCGCTGCATGTGACGCCGCGAAAGAAGCAGTCTGGATGAGAAAGTTCGTAATAGAACTTCAGGTGGTTCCGTCCATTGTTGATCCAATACCGCTGTATTGTGACAACAACGGCGCTATAGTTTTAGCGAAGAAACCAAGGTCCCATCAAAAGTCCAGACACATCTTGAGGTGGTACCACCTGATCAGGGAGATCGTTGATTGCCGGGAGATCGAGGTGAGGAGAGTTGATACAGAGAACAACACTGCGGATCCACTCACAAAGGCCATCCCTCAGAGCAGTTCGAGAGGCTATTCGAGATGATAGGTCTGCGATATGCCAATACGTGGCCTTAGTACAAGTGGAAGATTATTAGTGATATATGCCCTAGAGGCCATTATTGTATAGTACTGGTTTATATATTACATTTTAGAAGTTTAGGATATACACAGATATAATAACAGTCTTGCTCAATATAGTAGTATGCTACTTGGTTTGATTCTATCTCAATTTGTGTATATGTTTCTTTTAGCATATCGCTTATACATATTGGTAAAGCCCTTAGGATCTTGCTTGACTACCAGCGTTGTGATGACAGTCACATCAGTGGGGGCTAGGTAGTCTATAAGAACATCCTTACACAGATCCCTAGTCGTAGGATTATCGAGACAAGGCATCGATACTCCAGAGTAGACTAGTGTATACGTTTCTCATCCTAGTAGGAGAGATGGTCCGTTCCACAGCCATTGGTACGTCGTACTGGAGATAGTATACAGGTGCTCATTGGGTTATATGTTATACTGGATGGACTCGTCGGGAACTGCTGGTTGGTATTATACCTATCATCAGGTAGCAGTTCCCGGATGGCATGAGTACAGGTTAGTCCGTTGACTTGACATCGCTATTCTTCTCGAGTGTGTTCCCACTGCACTTAGATTACTACCCTATGACAGCTCAAAGGAGTCGTGCAAAAAGGTAGTAGTTGGGTGCAGTCCCGAAACACTTGGAGGCAGTAGCGGTTAGATTGGATTCGTCTCTCCTGGTATTGAGGATTGATATCGCGCTGTGTTCGGAAAGTTATTACACAAAGTCCTTGGCCAGGGAAGTCGAGATATACTGGCAGGTACTCCAATAGTTTCTCAGGGTGTATTGGGCTCTATCCCGGCATGACTTATTGGGCTATTAGGGGTCTGACGGTTACCGCCCCCAGGCCCGATATGCAATACTCTTAGAAGAACAGACCGGACTATACGGAGATTGTCATAGATAGGCTCGGTAGGAGTTCGGATGAGTGTCACGCCCCGCTTCCCAGAGTACGCTAGATTGGGCACGTGACATAGCCAACCATGCTACCTGTGGGTAGGAAGTATCCATCTACAGTCACATTACGGCTGTCGAGATATCAAGAACAAGATAAAACTATCTAACACATGTCCAAATCCAGAATAACAAGAGTCAATGATAAATAAAATGCGGAAGCAAATGATCCAATACAATAATAGAAAAGTATGTCCCATAATGCGGGCTCACATCTGGAAATAAACATGCAGGAAATAAAACTAATCACTACAGAACTCACAAATCAGCCTGCTGGCTGAAGTACTCCTGCTCGGTCAGCGACAGTGGTAAAGAATCTGGGCCATGCAAAACCCAGACGTCAGCGCGTCATGTCAACCAATAATATAATATGAACAGTGTATAAGCAATGCAGAAATAAACATGAATAAAGCAATAGTGTGAATCAATCAGTGCAGGGTAGTGTGCAGTGGGTAACTAAACTGTTCCATCGGGTTTTCTATTCTAAAGTCTTTGAAATCAATTCGAGTAATCCTCCATGTAACTCAAAGGATATGTCCCATTACCCCCCGGGACCACGGATCAGGAATATGGGAACCAGTAGTGGTTCTGTCCCGTTGCCCCCCGGGACCACGGATCAGGAAGATGTAAGAGTCACGAATGGCTCTGTCCCGTTACCCCCCGGGACCACGGATCAAGTAATACCCTTTTAAGTTACACTTTAGATTACCCTTTTGATTTCCCTATACCCCCAGGTTATAGGTGTCAGGTCAGGTATTCAGTGGTCAAGAACTAATGCCAACACAAGTTCAGGTAACAGTAGGTTGTCTGGATAGACAACAAGCTTGGTCCATGAGGATTCCATGTCAGGTTTATTGGCATTAGGCATGAGATCAGGTAACAGGTCAAGTCATGGTACATCAGGTCAAGTCGATAGTGAAGGGTACCATGTCAGGTGCATCGGTATATATATATCATGTGTAGCAAGGTCAAGATGTAACAATATCGTGGGTGTGCTCACAACAGATGTATAATCGAACATGGATTAACAGCAGGAAATAAGTAATAAATTAAACAACAATAAGCAGTTCATTTAATCACAGTAGTGCAATACCGTTACATCAATATCAAAAAATGTAATAGAACTACATGTGTAGAGGCTATCATCCTTTAAACGGTAAAATGTGATTAACGGGTAAACTTCGTTATTAGGGTTAAAGTGGCAAACTGAAATTTTAGGTTAACTGTAAAATGATATATGTCATATTGCGACCAAATGAGAACAATAACTATTCCGAGTTAAGTTTTGCAGGTTTTACGAGTCAAAGCATATATAATTGTATAGTGTAGCATGTAGCAAGTGATACTTGCCTCGACGGAACGACGAACACGAAAACGGAACGTAACGTCGGCGGGAAAACACGCGACGGACGTACGGTTCACGGATCGAGCCCAAACAACGAACAGTGGGACCATGCGGATCGAGGTACCTCACTGGAATGGCGGGTCAAGTCGTCGGCACGGCCGGATTCCGGCGAGATGCAAAACAGCGACAAAAGTTTAGAAACCCTACGTACGGACAAAGACCAACCAGAGGGGGAAAAAGGAAGGGGGAAGGTGAAGGGAAGCTTACTGGGATTGCAAAGGTTGCGACAGCGACGGGGTCGACGGCGATGGGGCGCCGGCGAGGAAGCTGCAGGCGGCAGACTCGGCTGCGGGTGCTGGAGGAGGAAAGACGGTGAGGAGGGAGAGGAAGTGGCCGGGTCTGGTGTGCAGGTGAAGAGGAGGTGGTCGGCGGTGGCGCAGGTGACGACGACGAGGGTCAACGGCGGCGTTTCCGGCCAACCAGAGAAGGTGCGGGGGTTGCTGTTGGGTCCTGTTGCGGCGCCGGGCACACGGGAGAAGGAGGAAGGAGGGCTGTGGTTGAGACGAGGATGATGGTGGTGGTGGCGTCGGCGTTGGGCTGCGGCGGCGACGGGCACGGTGGCTGGGCTAGGGTTCGCGATGGGGTTCTCGTGATGAGGTTCTGGGAAAAAAGAAGAAGACGAGGATAGTATATATATATCGAGGAGAGAGAGGGTTAGAGAGAGAGAGAGGTACAGATTAGAGAGAGAGAGAGAGAGAGATGTGAGGGAGAGAGAGAGAGAGATAGAGATAGAGAGAGGCGGGGCCCATGGGGGTTAAACCCTCTGTGATTGGCTGAAAGCTTGGGAAGGAAAATTTTAAAAGATTTAAAGGATTTATAAAATAACAGTAAGATTAGTATATATATTATAGTTTTGATTATTTTATTAAATTGGGATTTTGGCGCTAAATGAAACATTTCCAAATCGCGTCCGGGTTGCGTCCAAAAATTTGAAATTCAAATAATAGAATTTTAAGCGGGTTCCAAATTTTAAAATGAAATGTTTTATGATTAAAAAGCATGCCCCCAAGTCGGATATTTGCACGCGCGCGTAGTCGTCCAAACTCGCCCGTTTCACCGAACGGGATGAGAACTCGACGCACGGACGCTACCACGCGGTTAGGGGTGACGAGTAGGCCAATATAGATATTTTTAATTTTACTTTAGGTGTTAAAATTTTTTATATGCAAAAATGACTTAGCCAGTTAAAATTTTGCAGTAAGACCCAAACAAGCAAGATAAATGAAATGGGTAATATCTAACACTCAATCCGTAATAGAAATAGTAGTATTGGGCTTGGGTGTTACATTATACCCAACTACAAAAGAATTTCGTCCTCGAAATTCCAAGAATACAAGATAGAAAACTACAGGAAAAGGTGAGGAAACTCCTGTCGGATCTCGTCTTCGCGCTCCCACGTGGATTCTCCATGTGATCGATTACCTCAAGAAACTAGCACAAGGGGGATAACCTTGTTCTTAAGAACCTTTTCCCTGCGATCCATGATTTCAACCGGTCGCTCCTCAAATGTTAGGTCCTCGCGTACAGTTAACTCCGAATGATCCAAGACGTGTGTTTCATCCCGAACATACCTTCGTAGTTGAGATACATGAAACACATCGTGCATATTCGCCAAGGACTGCGGTAACGCAAAACGATACGCTAGCTCACCAACACGCTCCAAGATCTCAAAGGGTCCAACGAATCGAGGACTAAGCTTTCCTCGACTTCCAAAACGAATCACCCCTCTAGTCGGCGATATTTTCAAGAATACCAAATCACCCACGGTGAACTCTAGAGGTCTTCTTGACGTGTCAGCCCAACTTTTCTGTCTGTCTTGAGCTGCCTTCATATGCTTTCTGATGGCGTTAACCTTCTCAACGGTCTGTACTACCAAATCTGGTCTCAATAATCTTCGTTCACCAACATCATCCCAACAAACGGGTGAACGACACTTGCGACCATACAAAGCTTCAAACGGAGCCATCTGGATAGTTGCTTGGAAACTATTGTTGTAAGAAAACTCCACTAAGTGTAGATGATCCTCCCATGAACCCTTGAAGTCCAACATGCACGCTCTCAACATGTCTTCAAGAGTTTGGATCGTTCTCTCCGACTGGCCATCAGTTTGAGGATGATAAGCTGTGCTAAACTTCAATCGAGTCCCCAAACTTTCCTGTAAGCTCCTCCAGAAGTGTGATAAGAACCGAGTGTCCCGATCGAACACAATACTCACCGGTATGCCATGCAATCTTACAATCTCCTGCATGTACCGTTCTGCCAAAGTCTCCGTTGATTGACCAACCCGGAAAGGAATAAAGTGAGCTGCCTTGGTCAACCGATCGACAATCACCCATACTGCATTGTTGCCCTTTGGACTCCGCGGTAAAGCCGTCACGAAATTCATGGTTATATGTTCCCACTTCCACTGAGGAATCGGAAGTGGTTGCAACAAACCAGCAACCCTTTGGTGTTCAGCCTTGACTTGCTGACATACCAAGCACTTAACCACGAAGCGAGCAATCTCTCGTTTCATGCCTTCCCACCAGAAATGCTGTCGAATATCTCGGTACATCTTTGTACCTCCTGGATGTACAGAGTAAGCTGAACTGTGTGCCTCCTTCATAAGCTCTTCACGCACATCCCCCTTTGGCACACACACACGGCTACCATACCTCAACGAACCATCTTCGTGGACCAGTAAATCTGTTCGTAGTCCGGCTTCAACCTGCTCTCGAAACCTTTGCAGTCTAGGATCCTGCGATTGTGCCGCTTTAATCTTCTCGACCAAGAACGACTGTACTTGCAACTGCATCAACTGTCCCGTAGAATGTGGTAGCACAACCTCCAAGTCAAATCTTCGAAAATCCGCAATGATCTCTCTCTGCGTAGTCAATACCTGAATCGCTGGTAACCGACTAAGCGCATCCGGCACGACGTTAACTTTTCCCGGATGGTACTTAAGATCAAGGTCGAAGTCGGCCATCAGCTCCAACCATCTATGTTGCCTCATGTTCAACTCTTTCTGAGTGAACACATACTTCAAACTCTTGTGATCTGTAAAAACTTCGACTCTCTCACCCAAAAGGTAGTGTCTCCAAATCTTCAAGGCGAAGATCACAGCCGCAAGCTCCAAGTCATGAGTCGGATAATTCTTCTCATGGGTCTTTAATTGTCTCGATGCATACGCTACAACCTTCCCATTCTGCATCAAAACTCATCCCAATCCCTTTCCAGATGCGTCGCTGTGAATCACCAGTCCTCCGGAATTGTCTGGTACGGTCAGGATAGGGGCGGTTATCAACTTCTGCTTCAATGTCTCGAAAGCCAATGCATATTTATCCGTCCAAACAAAAGGTACTTTCTTGCGCGTAAGCTTGGTCAACGGTTCTGCTAAACGAGCGAAGTTCTCCACAAATCTCCTGTAGTATCCGGCCAAACCAAGGAAACTTCTTATCTCAGCCACATTTCTTGGAATAGGCCAATCTCGAACTGCTGAAATCTTTTCGGGATCGACGGCGATTCCGTCGCCCGACACAACATGCCCCAGAAACTTCACTTCTTCCAGCCAAAATTCGCACTTACTCATCTTCGCATACAATTTCTCCTGTCTCAGTGTCTGCAGTGCGATCTTCAAATGCTCAGCATGCTCCTCCGAACTCTTCGAGTAAACCAGAATATCGTCAATGAATACCACAATAAACTGGTCCAAGAATGGTGAAAAGATCCGGTTCATCAAATCCATGAATACCGCCGGCGCATTTGTTACTCCGAAGGGCATCACTAGATACTCGTAATGTCCATACCGAGTTCGAAACGCCATCTTGCAAATATCTTCTGCTTTCACTCGGACCTGATGATATCCGGATCGCAAATCCAGTTTCGAGAATACCCTCGCGCCACTAAGCTGCTCAAAAAGTTCTCCAATGCGAGAGATCGGGTACTTGTTCTTGATAGTCACCCGGTTTAATTCTCTATAATCAATGCACATCCTTCTCGTGCCATCCTTCTTCTTTACTAGAAGAACTGGAGCTCCCCAAGGCGAGTTGCTGCTTCGAATCCAACCCTTCTCAAGCAATTCACCAACTTGCTTCTTAACTTCTTCCAATTCCACTGGTGCCATTGGATAATAAGCTTTAGATACTGGCGCTGCACCGGGAATAAGGTCAATCGCGAACTCCACGTCTCGCTTCGGCGGTAAGCCCGATATATCTTCAAATACGTCCATAAAGTTGCGAACAACTGCCGGCTCTTCATTACTATCAACTTCCATAGCTGCAAGAACACTGTTTGTCGGCCTAGCCCTAAACTCGACTGGCCCGACAGAACTGCTTCCCCCAGTGAAGGTAAACTCAGGATATCCGGGAATCTGGAAAATTACCTTCCTTGCCCTACAGTCAATGTGGGCGTGGAAAGTGCCAAGAAAATCCATTCCCAAGACAACTTCATAGCTGCCCGTATCTATTACCAAAAAATCTGCAAAGAGTTCCCGTCCGCACACAACAACTGTACAATCTTTACATTCCCTACTAGCTATGATCTTCCCATTCCCAGTGTGTATGTCCCAAAAACTGGACAGGGTCGTGCAGGCAATCGAGTGTGTAGTTATAAACTTGGATGACATAAAGCAATGGGATGCACCGGAATCAAATAATGCCAATGCGGGAAAACCATGAACGAATAAAGTACCTGAAACCACTTCTCCTGATGCCTTAGCTTCCTCAGCTGTCAAGGTGAAAGCTCGAGCCTGATTAGGTCCCTGAGTCAGCTGTTTCTGCCCTTGGAACGGTCTCTGCGGAGGCTTCTGTATATCATCTCTCGTGCGAAGCTTCGACGGACAGGCACCAACTGCGTGATCGGCCGCTCCACAAACCAAACAAAGTCCCAGCTTCCTTCGACAATCCTTCTGCATATGCCCGGGCAAACGGCAGTAGTCACAAATCACGCTCTTTCTTCGATCAACGACCACAGGCTTTTTCATGGGTGCTACACCACGACGGTCCACTGGAATACCTCTGCGCCCATGATCTCGGTTAGGTACGAATGCGGGCTTCCTGGCCGCAACTGCTGTCTGCTGCAGGTTCCCTTTCATTCCCGATAAACTCTGTTGCTCCCGGGCTGCCGTAAGAACCTGTGAGAAAGTGGTCAAACCCAGGGAGACAATCTGCCTCTGGATGTCCACATCCAAACTGCGCATGAACCTCCGTGCCCTGTCTGCATCGTTGGCAACTAAAGGTCCAGCGAATCTGCTGAGTCTCGTCCATTCCGCTGCATGCACATCCACGGGTGCTCCATTTTGCCTCAGACCAATAAATTTCTCTTCCATTTCCTCCCGTGCAGTCCGCGGGAAGAATTTCTCCAAGAAACTCTTAGAGAAATCCGCCCAGCTGATTGGCTTGGGCAAGCGGGTCTCCTCCACAAGCCACCACTCTCGGGCGTAATCCACTAGCTGAATGCGCACCACATCAACTCTTTTGTCCTCTGGGATCTGTGCCGCAATCAGCAAATTCTCCGTGTCAACTAGCCACTGCTCGGCTGGCAACGGCTCCTCCAGGCCAGTGAAAGTAGTAGGACCCAAACGTCTGAAATCTGCCACGGTCCCTACCCGGTCAACTGGTTTCACTCCAGCGTTGTTTACAGACTGCCGAATGGCCTGCAAACCCTCCTGAAATGAATCTGCTTGCTGCTGGATCAGCTCAGTATGCCTCTTCTGATTTTCCAACATTCCACGTATCACTCCCAACATGGCGGCTTCATCCACGCGCCTCTGATACGTCTTGAAATTCTTATCTGCCATATTCCTGAAATCAAAACACCCAACATTAGCATGATGATAGATTCAATATATAAATCAAGGCTAGAACCCCAAGATACTTAAATAGAGTACCGCATTGTAACTATGCCGCGGTATCATAGCCACAATTACTTAACTCCACCCAAGTCGCCTAAGTCCTAGAGATAACAAGAAATCAGGTTTTCGGGTCGACATGCAAAGTAAGTTTGCACGTCGATATAATCAGGAAGAATGTGATTCAAGAATGGTAAAATGGTCAAGGTGGTAGGACATGTTTCCTAAGCACGGGTATTCTGATTCGTGTATCGGGTACAATACCCAACTACAAAAGAATCAACCCCATTAACCTATGGCTCTGATACCAAAAGAACCATGTCACGCCCCGCTTCCCAGAGTACGCTAGATTGGGCACGTGACATAGCCAACCATGCTACCTGTGGGTAGGAAGTATCCATCCACAGTCACATTACGGCTGTCGAGATATCAAGAACAAGATAAAACTATCTAACACATGTCCAAATCCAGAATAACAAGAGTCAATGATAAATAAAATGCGGAAGCAAATGATCCAATACAATAATAGAAAAGTATGTCCCATAATGCGGGCTCACATCTGGAAATAAACATGCAGGAAATAAAACTAATCACTACAGAACTCACAAATCAACCTACTGGCTGAAGTACTCCTGCTCGGTCAGCGACAGTGGTAAAGAATCTGGGCCATGCAAAACCCAGACGTCAGCGCGTCATGTCAACCAATAATATAATATGAACAGTGTATAAGCAATGCAGAAATAAACATGAATAAAGCAATAGTGTGAATCAAGCAGTGCAGGGTAGTGTGCAGTGGGTAACTAAACTGTTCCATCGGGTTTTCTATTCTAAAGTCTTTGAAATCAATTCGAGTAATCCTCCATGTAACTCAAAGGATATGTCCCGTTACCCCCCGGGACCACGGATCAGGAATATGGGAACCAGTAGTGGTTCTGTCCCGTTGCCCCCCGGGACCACGGATCAGGAAGATGTAAGAGTCACGAATGGCTCTGTCCCGTTACCCCCCGGGACCACGGATCAAATAATACCCTTTTAAGTTACACTTTAGATTACCCTTTTGATTTCCCCATACCCCCAGGTTATAGGTGTCAGGTCAGGTATTCAGTGGTCAAGAACTAATGCCAACACAAGTTCAGGTAACAGTAGGTTTGTCTGAATAGACAACAAGCTTGGTCAATGAGGATTCCATGTCAGGTTTATTGGCATTAAGCATGAGATCAGGTAACAGGTCAAGTCATGGTACATCAGGTCAAGTCGATAGTGAAGGGTACCATGTCAGGTGCATCGGTATATATATATCATGTGTAGCAGGGTCAAGATGTAACAATATCGTGGGTGTGCTCACAACAGATGTATAATCGAACATGGATTAACAGCAGGAAATAAGTAATAAATTAAACAACAATAAGCAGTTCATTTAATCACAGTAGTGCAATACCGTTACATCAATGTCAAAAAATGTAATAGAACTACATGTGTAGAGGCTATCATCCTTTAAACGGTAAAATGTGATTAACGGGTAAACTTCGTTATTAGGGTTAAAGTGGCAAACTGAAATTTTAGGTTAACTGTAAAATGATATATGTCATATTGCGACCAAATGAGAACAATAACTATTCTGAGTTAAGTTTTGCAGGTTTTACGAGTCAAAGCATATATAATTGTATAGTGTAGCATGTAGCAAGTGATACTTGCCTCGACGGAACGACGAACACGAAAACAGAACGTAACGTCGGCGGGAAAACACGCGACGGACGCACGGTTCACGGATCGAGCCCAAACAACGAACAGTGGGACCACGCGGATCGGGGTACCTCGCTAGAATGGCGGGTCAAGTCGTCGGCACGGCCGGATTCCGGCGAGATGCAAAACAGCGACAAAAGTTTAGAAACCCTACGTACGGACAAAGACCAACCAGAGGGGGAAAAAGGAAGGGGGAAGGTGAAGGGAAGTTTACTGGGATTGCAAAGGTTGCGACAGCGACGGGGTCGACGGCTATGGGGCGCCGGCGAGGAAGCTGCAGGCGGCAGACTCGGCTGCGGGTGCTGGAGGAGGAAAGACAGTGAGGAGGGAGAGGAAGTGGCCGGGTCTGGTGTGCAGGTGAAGAGGAGGTGGTCGGCGGTGGCGCAGGTGACGACGACGAGGGTCAACGGCGGCGTTTCCGGCCAACCAGAGAAGGTGCGGGGGTTGCTGTTGGGTCCTGTTGCGGCGCCGGGCACACGGGAGAAGGAGGAAAGAGGGCTATGGTTGAGACGAGGATGATGGTGGTGGTGGCATCGGCGTTGGGCTGCGGCGGCTACGGGCACGGTGGCTGGGCTAGGGTTCGCGATGGGGTTCTCGTGATGAGGTTCTGGGAAAAAAGAAGAAGACGAGGATAGTATATATATATCGAGGAGAGAGAGGGTTAGAGAGAGAGAGGTACAGATTAGAGAGAGAGAGAGAGAGATGTGAGGGGGAGAGAGATAGAGATAGAGATAGAGAGAGGCGGGGCCCACGGGGGTTAAACCCTCTGTGATTGGCTGAAAGCTTGGGAAGGAAAATTTTAAAAGATTTAAAGGATTTATAAAATAACAGTAAGATTAGTATATATATTATAGTTTTGATTATTTTATTAAATTGGGATTTTGGCGCTAAATGAAACATTTCCAAATCGCGTCCGGGTTGCGTCCAAAAATTTGAAATTCAAATAATAGAATTTTAAGCGGGTTCCAAATTTTAAAATGAAATGTTTTATGATTAAAAAGCATGCCCCAAGTCGGACATTTGCACGCGCGCGTAGTCGTCCAAACTCGCCCGTTTCACCGAACGGGATGAGAACTCGACGCACGGACGCTACCACGCGGCTAGGGGTGACGAGTAGGCCAATATAGCTATTTTTAATTTTACTTTAGGTGTTAAAATTTGTTATATGCAAAAATGACTTAGCCTGTTAAAATTTTGCAGTAAGACCCAAACAAACAAGATAAATGAAATGGGTAATATCTAACACTCAATCCGTAACAGAAATAGTAGTATTGGGCTTGGGTGTTACAATGAGTTTGCTCATCGACCTTCTTATCGACAGATACCTGGATAGCCGTTACGTGCAACTAGTACCGCTGATGTGCTTGTGGTTAAATCCACTGCCAGCGTACTGTCAAGTCTTTAGAGTCCCACACAGAGGGTTTCCCTGCTTCGGGTGAAACGATGTAGAGGCCATATGGTTTTACGGCAGGGTTTCGATCACATACGTGTACTTGTGCATGGATGATATTCGGGCGGATAATACTAGTGAGCTTTGGTTTAAGCCAGATCCTAATATTATATTGTTGGATTATTTTCATCTCATTGTATTCGTATTTTTCGGAATACAAATACGGGTATGTATATATGGTGAGGGCATTCTTGTAATTTTGCAAGAGATGTTTCTAGAAGGGGACACCTCATTATTGGTTTATCTATTTTGTAAAATAGATTAGTGAGGTGGAAATTGGAGAGATATTTGTGGCATGGGTGTGAAGCATGGCTCATATATTTGTTTATTAGTTTGGCATCACTATTGAAGCATGGTTGGGTTAAAGTATTGGAATATAATACATACTTCAATGAGTGAAGTCCTTGAGCCATTCTCCACACTCACACAACCTTAGCTCATTTGCATTCTCTCATTCTCTCTCCTAGTTTCCTTTCCTTCTTCCTCAAACCCTAAAAGTCTCATGTGTTGAGAAACTTAGGGTTCTTGAGACAAATCAATCCATAATCATTCTCTATATCATCTTGGCTACTTAGCTTAGCATACTAGGTACCCTAGTTACCTCGGTTTAGAAGTTGGAGCTCAAAGTACATACTCTCGGGTGGATCGTCTTTGACGCGAGCAGGCCGACGTTGCAAGCTCGATCCAATCTTCGATGAGCCAAGGAGAGGAGGAAAGAAGACCTGAAGGACTTGTTCACGGAGGTATAAAACTCTCACCGAGTAGCTAAACCTTCAAGTAGTTAGTTAGTTAAGGTTTTTGTAAAGATCCTGGAGTTTAGTCGGTGTTGCGAAGCTTATAAAAATCGTTTTTTGCATATTTCGCGCACCCCGCGAACCTGCGGGGTGCGCGATATCGACTTACATCAGATTCATTCGGTTTATACCTAGTCTCTTCTCATGTTGGACACTCTTTCAAATCTGAATTTTCTTTCCGGTACAACACGCAATCTTTGGGACATGCATAAATTTTCTTACACTTCAGACCCAAATCAGATATCATCTTCTGGGCTTCGTACCAACTGTCGGGCACGTTATTTCCCAGGGGCATAGAATCTTTCAGGAACTTCAGAAGTATCGTGAATGAGTTGTTGCTCCATCCATTTAGGCACTTAATCTGGAAAAGTTGGACGAACCATGATAGGGTGGAATACTTTGCATTCTCATAAATTGGTTTTCTAGCATCATTCATGAACTTTTTATACTTATCCGCACATGGTTCTTGACCGGAAAGAATGTTATCTTCGCTAGGAATACTATCACCAAGGGCAGTCTCTACCATATCCTCCATTTCTTCTCCTAAAAAGAAGTTATCATCTTCTTCTTCTTCTGCCGCATTACCGTCTTCGCCTTCTTCTTCTGCCGCATTATCGTCTTCTTCTTGTTCTTCCCCGTGATATAGCCAAGTTGTATATAGTTTAGTAAAACCATATTTAACGATGTGAAGCTCTACGATTTCTACTTTCTGCCAGAGTTTATTCCCACATCTATCGCACGGATAGAGAATTTTCTCTGACACGATTTTATTATGTGCGCATGTAAATTCAATGAAAGCAGCAACTCCTGCGACGAACTTAGATTGCATGCGTTGTTGCCAATCCACGTACATCCAGTCCTTAACTTTGATGTACTCATGGGCCATGTTAGACTGTATAACATATAAATTATAGGTTATGGTTATTATATTGAGAAATCTAAAAATGAGATGGTTACTGACAAAGAAGAAAATCCGTAAAGGCAAGTTTGTCGTTGAAAATAATAAATTATCGATTAACAAAATTAGATTTGAAGATACCCAAGTATGAGTTGTATTCTGTGTATGCGTGTTTCAATCTATGATTTCGCTTAGATGTAGGGTTGTTAGTGTGTATGTGCTTTGTGTGTGCGTTTGTTGTGTATTCATATTGTATGTGTGTGTTTCGGTTGTCGGAGGTAAGGATTCTATCCCATTCAAAATGTATAGAGCTGACACTCATTCACTTTTACTTTCATCCGTTTCGAGTAAATTTCGGCAGCACCTCCCCACTGTTCTCCAAGTAAACAGTAATAGAATAGATAACCATTTCAATGTTGTGAAACAACGTTGAAATGAACATCTAATCTATCTTTGTACACAGAGAACCAGCGGAAAAGTACCGACGAAATAACTCGAAACGAATGAAAACACAAGTGAATGCACGTGTTTGCTTTATACATTCCTAACTTGTCTACACTGGACAAATCTATCGGTTATCATACGATTAAATTTTCTCATCACATAGACTACACGACGGTTGTTAGTACCGAACTATACCATCTGATATTTAACAACTTTCGTATATGTCGCAACCCGAAGGTACAGAACGTGACCGGCACTTACGAAGCGTCTAGAGGCGCAACGTAATCTAAGTAAGCCGAAGCCCAGAAATCTAAACTATTTAAAAGAAGAATTAAAGAAAAATATGTTTAAAAGCAACATCAAATTTCTCAAAAATTTCGGCAGAGTTTTCTTTGTAAAAACTGGCCCTAAACGGGTACAAATAAAAAAATATATACATAAGCAACAATAAAAAGGCATCCCCAAGCGGGAGCTAGCTCTACGTGAAAAGGCGAAAACAACCACACAAGCAATATAATATACAACGCCGAAGAGCGAGGAACAAAACTCAAAGAAAACCAAATCCACCAAAACCATTATAATACAAGCGCGACTCTAAGGTCGAAATAAAAAAAACAACTGGTCTTCTAAATCTATCATGTAATACAAGTCTGGTTGATGGAGCTTACTAGATACAAATGAAATAATAAAAATACAACGGCGGTTCTGATGCAAATGACCCAACCTACCAAGAAAATCACCCTGAATGAAATGATGTGCCAGCAAGCTGCCAAGGAAACCTGTACATCGAAACCTGTAAAAAAAATTGGCACAACGGGGGTGAGTTGCCAACTCGTGAGTAGAAGACATCTGCGAGTAGAAATCGCATCCACGACGCTCTCCTACGTCATAATAATATACTTAATATAATACTAGACAACTAATAATGACAGGGTAATAATCTATACGTAAGTGCAATACTCAGTGCTCGTGTCAGTGCCTCAAGTAGTAACATGTCATGTGTATGAGTATGCATGCACCATGAATGTAAAACAATCAACCATGAAATCTGGATATATCTGTAAGAAATCTTTAACTTTTATCATAGTAAAATTTTTGTGGTAAGCTGAAATATCATCAATAAAATCCATGGAAATCGGTGTCAAGCATCGACACAAAACATGTAAATCTTAAGGTCTCAATACCTCATAATCTCAATATCTCATAGTCTCAATATCTCGGGCTCCATCAGTCTGGATCGGCCCATATCATCAAATCTTACGACAACGGTCGGTATCCTCCGGATATCCGCCGCGCTAGACATCACCAGTACGTAGTCTTCCCCTGCCAGGCTCATCGTCTATAACTCGAATTTCTTGCTCCGGGGTACCATACCGGGCCTACCATGTACCCGAGACGGTTCATCCACTCCTCGAATCGGGTCTCGAAATCCAGCAGAAAACCTGAAATCTCATGGTGGACGATACATACATCACGAGAAAACCGCAACTGGTATTTTAAAATGAGAGGGGGAGAGAGAGAGAAATTTTTATATATATTCTTGCGGTTTTCCCCAAAATCCAGAAATCTCATAGAAATCCAAAATCCCAAAATCATGAGTAAGTAAATAATGAGTATCGGTATAAGCCCCACAATACTGCATGATAATATGAAAATGTGAATGCATGAAGTGTCTAAGTAATAAATGCAATGTCTAAATTAGCACATGAGAGTAATCACACAATATTATATTGGACTAGCATTTAGCTGATTATATCAATAAAAAGATAATATGTTCTAAAGTGTACGTGACATGGCAATTACCGATGATGGTGTGTGTGAGCCGGCAAATAAGTGTACGTGGAACATGCGCATCATCGGTAATGGTGCTGGTGTCCTAACAGGCAGAGCTTCATATTAGCTAAAAAACATATGTATGATTATGCGATGCGATGGACACAACATGAATATAACGATGAAAATGTAGTAACGCACAACTAGAAAATATATGCTGATTACGAGTCATACGGTTTGTTGTTTGAAAAAGCACGATTCAACAGTTTGAAAATAAGTATGACTCAAGCCTAAACTAAGATCTACCTAACCAACTAAGGAACTAACTAAAGACACTAGTCGAAAGGTAAGAAGAATCCTCCTAAAGTCTGAATCGACATCTCTAGTAGTCGGCGATCCGGCCTCAATAGCGTCACATAGTACGACTTTCTCGAGTCAAGAGTGCGGATCAATCATCACATCTATGCCTCGTACGGTAAAATCCATCGTACGGCATCCAAAAATCGTGGTACGGGTCAACTATCACATATATACATCATCGTTCATATAGTATCATCATCAAACAATATCATGATCAAGGGTACTGTACTATAATCGCATATATCCCAATATCATCAATCATATATCATCGTCTGCGTAAATATACATCAACAAATGATCCACTAAAATGTCATGTTATATATCATCTCGTGATTAAGTCACATATCACAATCCGGGTTCTATTCTAGAGTCTTGTACATTTCAATGTTATCATCACCTATTATCGTTTATATATAATTATACATTTCTTCATCTCACAACGATCCGCTAATATCATAATACATCTCATATCATAACTCGATCGTATATCCAATATCTCATGGTATCATGCCCGATCATATTGACTCATCCCCAAGTATCATATAATAACCTCATATCATGTGTATATGTTGGGGGTGTGTGTGTGTGTGTGTGTATCCCTATACACACACACACACACACACACACACACACACACACACACACATACACCAAGTCAAGTTTATGTGTGTACGTGTATGTGTCTATCTGAAACCTACGAATTCCCTCCAAGGCAGTCATCCTCTGGTTAAGTCTTTCTAAATCAGTCTCGTCCAACCTAAAGTCTTCAATAGGACCCTACTCGCCAAGAATCTAAGGTCACGTCCGATTTCCTAATAACAGTACATAATATCCATATTCTACGTTTGCGGGGATGCTATACGCCATCCACCCGACTTCCCCCGTAGATATACATCTACTCACCTGGTCCTTGTCTGCCGAACTCGATATCGCCATCCTCTTCTTCATCGTCCGAAGTCCACGTGAGGGGTACCTATACGCAAACATATATAATATCGTAAACCAAAATCACGGATAAAACCAAAACTACGCACGAAACGCGCATATGTTAAAACCTATGACCCGCTAATGGAAAAGAACCAAATAACCCTCGACATCGGCGTACAAATACCGATTGATCGAGATAAAACACAAACGTACAAATCGTAGTTCCAAAACTCACTAATTATAATATAAAAAAGATTGCAACTCATCAAAAACTCAAAATAAATCAAATCGATTTATTTCCGAAAACCTAAAAAGTCTCAAATAACCGTTTTAATTCGAAACTTGATGATTTAACAAAACTAATGGCTATAATATTCACTAAATATTATAACTAAGTCATACAAACTATCACCATAATTTAATCTCATCAATTTGTATTAAATCCTAAATTCTAGTTTGCAAAAATATCAAATTTTAACACTTTTTAAAGAAAAATTCACAATTCAACAACTAAGCTTGGTTTTGCATGAACTAAAGTATTAAAGTACAATTTATAATGTTAATAATGTCATGAAACCCTAATTAGATTTTAATCCCAATTATTTAACCAATTTCTAAAAACCTAGTTAGCAAAAATAGCATATTTAGCATAATTTTAAACTAACAATTAGCAACTAGTAACTAGATTAGGTTCTGCATTCAATTAACATGTTAATCTACCCATTAAAACTATGAATAATTGATAAAAATTCTCGCTAGAATTTTATCTCACCTATATATATATATATATATATATATATATATATATATATATATATATATATATATATATATATTACAAAAATCTAGTTTGCAAAAATTATGCAATTCGGACAAATTAATTGTAAAAATTTATAATTTAGCTTCTCGATTAGATTTAGCATTACCCAACATGTTAAACTACACATTGCATACTTAATGATGAAGTAAAAACCCTAACTTGATTTTAAAACCCTTTCTTTAATTTTCAATTTAGCAACTAAAATCATAATTAAACACCGAAATCCATTCAATTTACGTAATTAACTTACAATTAACACTAGGGTTAGAATTATACCTCACTAAACATGAGATCCAACATGAAAATCATAGCCTCCAAAGTGCTAACTTTGCTCCAAGATCCATGCTAGATAGGCCAACGAATAATGGGTAGGGATTGGATTTGGAATTTAAGGTTTTATTTTGGATTTTTCATGAATTTTTGAAGATTTTTGTTGCAAAGTGAGATGGGTAAAATTGGGGGCTACCATGGGGGATTTCGGCCACATTAGGGGAGGGAAAGAAAGAGAGGAAAAAGTATGTAGAAATGTGTAGAAACCTCCCAAATAATTAACCCTTTTAAGTCTTATCACTAATTATTACATTTTTATTTATTTTCTTTATTTTATTTGACCTAGAAAAGTCTAGAAATTTGAAGACAAATCAAGAAGAGAAGAGCATGCTAGTAACTAGATTCCAATATGTCATGGTTCACATTTGTCAAGTTAACCCATTGTAATTTGTAATTTGCACTAATTTAAAGTATAATTAAAAGCTTATGTAAATATTTGAATTTAATTAATTACGGAAAATATTTTAGTAAACTAATAATTTATAAGTCACTAAATAAACACCAAATACTACCAATTATATAGTTAAAATAGACGTATTTAATTCTATATTGAAAAATAATTATAGTTGAGTTTTATGGAAAATACAGTTTATTTTACCGATTATCAGAAAATTCACCTAAAGGATTTTATTTATTTATTTATTTATTTATTTTTAAAACGTTACAGTATAGTTCTATGTCAGGACGAATATCGAACGTATGTTAACTGATAGACGGGGACTAAGTTGCGCTTTGATTTTCACATATGAGTATCGATAAGAATATGAAAGTTTCATATTATTATCGAGTATCATATATTGGTTTTAACTTGAACATTTAACTTGAATATCTTTTACGTTTACGTTTCGTTTTTAGGGGTTTGAAGTTTTTAGTTTAGGGTAAATTTTTCTTACGTTTACGGTAAAGTTGTCCGTTTACGTTATCATCGAGTATCCTACTGAAAGAACTAGTGCACGCTAAACCCTAACCCAAATTAACCTAATTAACCATAATCATCACCCTAACTCAAAGTATCTCTAATTAACCCAAAATTAAGTTAATTAAACCAAATTAACCTAATTAATCCAAATTAACCCTAATCATCACCTTAACTCAAATTATCCCTAATTAACCTAAAATTAAGCTAATTAAACCAAATTAACCCAAAATTAAGCTAATTAAACCAAATTAATCCTAATCAACACCCTAACACAATACACTCTATTTTTCCTAATTAACTCTATCCCAAACCCTAACCTAAATTAACCTAAGCTTAATCCTAACCCAAATTAACCCTAACCCAAATTAACCCTAACCCAAACCAAAATTAACCCTAATGAATCTAAATAAGCCTAACCCTATTCATCACCAACCCTATTTTACCTAATTAACCCATACTAACCCTAACCCTAAACATCAATCGAATCCTAACCCTACCCCTAACCCTACCTAATTAACCTTAACCCTAACCCTAACCCAAATTAACCCCCAATTAACCCGGCCCTAGCTATAATCCTAACCCTAACCCTAACCCTAAAATCAACAACAATAACACAATAAACAGCATAATTATAAATTAAAATCGAAATTAACTCACCTCAGTAGTCACCAGCCGGTGGCAAAAAGCTCGATGAGGTAGAGGAGGTCGGGGATGGAGCTTGAAGAGGTGCTTGCAGCGAGAGTGTGGTGGCGACGACGAGAGTGTGGTGGCGACGAGGAAGTTGACGACGACGGGTGTGGTGGCGACGAGAAAGTCGACGATGAAGGATGTGGTGGCGACGATGCGCGGGTACTCAATCGAGAAATTGGTGGGAAATTTTGATGACGGTGGGAAATAACTTAGTTTTATTTTTTTTATAAATAACCCTTTGTTGCTCTCACGGATTAATCCGTAGGGATTTCTTTTGCGGCACCATAGGACCAAATAAAAGATTACATTTTAATATTTTTAAATTTATTTATGCCCCTACGGCGGACACCGTAGGGGCAAATCGATAGCCCTACGAATTCCTATATCCGTAGGGGCAACCCCTCATCATAGTAGTGAGCCTCCATACTTCGTATTTACTTTTTAAAAAAACCCATACATTTAGGTTGCATTAAAACAACCCCTATCAAGCCAAAAAGAGAATGTTTTTGGTATCTTCCATTACCCCATTAGGGGGCTAACAGTGAGTATTGGGCTAGGGTTTTAAAACCTCCCCAGCCCCTCCTCTTCTCCCAAAATTTCTAATTTTTCCCTTAAATTAGTTATAGAGTTATGATGAAAAATCTCTCAAATTGATCATGGAAACCGGTTCTTCTATCTCAACCTTCTCCAATAATGAGCTTGTCAAGTGCTGTTGTCTCTTCAATTGCAAGTTTCGAGTTTATAGACAACCTCTTTTGAAAGAATGATGATTCTTTATTTGCACTAAATCCCAATTTTCAACTAAACGAGAATGTGGTGTTTTTTTGGGAGAAAAGCCGACCTAAATATCTAGAAGGTAGAGCAGCTCAAGCTTAAGCTCCATCTCTTTAATGGGAAGCTAACTTTGGATGGAAAACCGAAAGGGGGTGCTTCAGTGCAAGTTAAATGTATAGATAGACTTTTAAGTAAATATGAAGTATGTAAGGGTTGTTTAGTAATTAGCAAATTATGAGTGGGCTTTCTAGTAAAAAGCCATATGTTTAATATTGCAATTGTAAATAAACTAGTATTTTGCACGTGTGATACACGTTTATATAAATTGGAAATGACATTGGAGCATTTTCAAGGGAATGTCTTTTTTTCTTAGTTTAGGTTCAAATATATATATATATATATATATATATATATATATATATATATATATATATATATATATTTCGGCCCGTGGCAATTAACTACCCTATAGTTTTTTTCTAAGAAAACCATCATATCTAACGGTGACCCGTTAGTTTTAACGGTCCACGTCATCGTCACGTCAGCATTGGCTGCCATATCATTACAAAAAATCAATTATTCCCAAAATACTCTCATATTCATTTCCTAACCCTAACCTTCGCCGACGTCGTCGCCGCTGCCCCGTAGGCCTCACCCCCTCCCCTGCTTTGATTTCCACCCCTGCTTTGACCTCCCCCAAAATCGCCACCTCCACCTCCATCATCATCATCATCATCATCATCATCATCCTCCCTTCACCACCACTGCCATTATCGTCATCTCTGTTTTCTTTCTCCTCCACCCTTTCCTAAAATCCACCTTCTCCACCACCACCACCATCTCTGTCCTTCTCCATCTTCACCCTTTCCCAAAATCGCCACCAACTCCATCATCATCATCATCATCATCATCTATGTTTTCCACTTCCACCCTTTCACAAAATCGCCACCACCTCCATCATCATCATCATCATCATCATCTTCTTCTTCTTCTTCTCTGTGAGCCGTCCTCACCCCTCTCCGACCTCTCTTCAAGCTCCCCCTCCTTCACCAACCTTCCCTCATACTCCCCCTCCTTCATCAACTTCCCCTCGAGCTCCCCTCCGTCTCTGACTTCTCCTCGAGCCCGCCTGTCTTTTCCTTTTAGAATTTTAAATTTTTTTAGGGTTAGAGATAAGAGTAGAATTGTCTTTTTACCCTAAGTTAACGATGTGACTTTATAGGGTAGTTTTCTGCAAAAAGAAAAATATAGAGTAGTCAGTTGCCTCGGAATAAAACTAAAAGGGGTTTTGTTGCATTTAAGCCCCTCTCTCTCTCCCCATATATATATATATATATATATATATATATATATATATATATATGGGGAGGGAGAGAGAGAGAGAATAATGGAGAAAGAAGGCCTTAAGAGCATTAAAAATCTATATCCTCCATTTTATTCAATGATCGGCACACATTATCATTATCTTTATCATATGTAAGATATGGATACACAAAGTTTCACGTGATTCCTCTACTTTTTCACCATTGAATAAGCAATGTAAAATGTTGTATTGTCGGTAAACCGTTAATTTTACGCCTACTAAATCAACGATGAAAAAATTGTGGAATCATATGAAATTTGGTGTATCCATATTTTAGATGATAAAGATGAAGATGATGGATGCCGATCGTTGAAAAAAATCATGAAAGGTGTATTTTTTAAACGCCATAGGAGGAAATCCTATCATATGGCACATTTCCTTCAATATATATATATATATATATATATATATATATATAATCAAAATGTTATTAGTACCAATAAAAAAGTTTCAATATTCTTGGTTTAAGTACATATCTTTTTTTCCTTTTTTAAGTGAGGAGGGGGAGGGGGGGTGTTTTGATTAATGCGTGTGTGGGAGAGGGAGAGAGAGAGAGAGAGGAGAGGGAGAGAGAGAGAGGGCATGTGTACGTGGAGCGGATGAGGTGGACATATAAATTGAAATGATTTTCTCGTTCTTTAGATTTTTTTCTTGAGGAAGGGAATATGACAACTAATACCTTTTGGGTTTGAGTTATCATATTAATAAAGAAGTAATAAAGATGAGGGATGCATTTAAATTTTTTATTTGAAAAAGCATGACATGAAGCTCTCTAATGTTTGCTTTTAGCAAAAGACCATTTCTTCTTCTTTTTATTTTTTCTTGCAAAATGATGAAATAATGACACCACCATCCAAAATGTTTGGGTTATAATAGTAAAGATATTTTAGTTAAACTTTAAAGTTTTTGCTGCATTTATTATTTCGGTTATATATGCTTAGTATATGATATAATAGATAGTGTTTTTTTTTAAATGTTAGGGACGGTTTGAACCATCCCCAAGTCATACAAACATTCCCTATGAAAATTTGGGGACAGTTTTAACTGTCCCCAAAGCGGAGACCGACCACCGTCCCTATTGAGGGTAATGGGGTCTAGTAGTGTATATCAACAGGTTCAAATCGGGTATGGGTTCGGACCCATTTACAAGCTTAGTTGATGATGAAGAAGCTTTTTTATTTTGAGACCAAGGATAGAAGAATTTAGAAGAAAAGCATGTGTTGAGTTGTTTCTATCTTAGGCTTTTAAAAGGGACATGAGGGTGAGGTTGTGCAAATGATGTGTTAGCAAATGAAACAAAGATTTTTATTTCATGAACAGTTAATTTTCTTGGGTGAAGGCAACGAAATTATATCTACTATTATAGTTAGAAAACAACACACGTCAAGTTCACACCATTCCAATAAAAAGAGAATTTTCTTGAACCCAAGGATTTCTAGGTTATCGCATAAAGTTCTTAGAGAAAATATGATAACTACTTTCCTTCAACAATTGCTAAAGAACAATCGTTAACTTCAATCTCAACACTAGACGAATAATAACCACACTTTTCATTTATCTAATTAATTATTTAGTATGTCAAATAAAATTCCAAATTCTATATGTTTTATCAACCGCTAAGCTTTCATATCTTATAACATCTAAAACTTGCATTGCGCTTGTGAAAATACAATCTCTTTATCAACTACTCTCCTTTTTTAACATGTGTCGGGTACAGCATGCTTAAAATCTATTATGTAATTATAGGTAAATTTATTACTTACTTTGTAGTTCGGCACATGGAAGATTCTTATTGTGTATGGAACATTGTTGCTTTGTGTGCGCATATGCTAAAAATCTTTTGCATGCAAGATTTATATTTCTTGGGTTAGTGATGAAGGGGCCTTTCCGGTCTCCTTCAAATGTTGTCTCCTGTTGATCTGCCGATGGCTGCTATTGACGGCTAGGATTTGATCTGGAGCGTGATCTCCTGCGATGTGTGGATCTCAATGGGTTGGAGGAAATATGCGCCGAGTACCTGCAAGGAAATGCCGGGGTGGTTTGGTACCACCGAGGACCCTCCGACGATCAAGTCAGTAACAAGATCTGAGCAGAGTAACGGCTTAGTGGAGTAAAAATAGCTTACTTGATCCCTCTGGAAGAGGGGTTTATATAGCGGCGGCGGCATGCAGGGGCAGGCGCGAGAATCACACCGGCCGTTACGCTCCTGACGTCACGCCCGCGTGATAAGCGGATCTTCCCATTAATGGCAAGACATGCTCGTTAATAGGGAATCGTAGTGGCGTGGAACGTGGGATGTAGCCGGCGGAGATCTCGCACATGGCGAGATTCGCGGAGTGGCGGTTACGCCTGCGAGTGGTACTGTTGGTCGGTCGATGAGACCGAGGAAAATGGCCTCGGCGGGAGAGCTCGGGGGCGAGGGGGAGAGTCGAGGCATCTTGGTCCTGTGATAGCTCGAAGGCGAGCTGGGAGGCCGAGAAAGCCAATTTGTGCATGGGGGCTCTGAGGAGAGCCAGCTTGTGCTTGCGGGTCGGGCACAGGGGTGGCCTGGTCGGCCCCTGTAGGCCCTTTCTTCTGAGCTCTGCGACACATCATCTGCCACATGTCACGATCTGGGAGATCGCCGATATCGAGCATCATCATTAGCCCCCCACTCTCGTCCCGACCAGCTAACGGGTCGGGTCGAGAGTGGACTGCCAGGCCACCCGGGATGAGCTCCCTTTGAAGATATCGTCGGGACGTGTCCCCGGGCAATCTGTTGTCTTTTCTGCCAGCGAATCATGGGCGAGATCTCTGCATTTAAGGAAGGTGCGCCGGTTCGTGCGTTCCATCACTGAAGCGACGGTCCATGTGACGAGCGTCGGTTGGGCGACGCGATGTGTTGTAGACCTGCGTCGTCTGATGGGATGCAGCCCAATGCTGGAGTGACGGGTGGAGCAATCGGGGTCGTCGGACGCGAAGAGTCGTTTTGGCGGGAGATGAAGGGCGCCGTTGGATGAGGGCGATGGCAGCAATAAATAGGGATGGGGTCCATTCCAGAGCCCCTATCTCTCCATATTTTTGTCGCATTAAGTCCTGATAGCTCGGTGCACTTCTTCCTTAGGTCGGATCTATGGATCGATCCAGAGCTTTGGGTGTCTCGTCCCGGAGGACAGTGGTGCGGCCGCGCCCCCGGCCGGCTCGAGCCCTGCGCCAAATGTTCTGCCGGCGGCGGGGCCGTCTGCTTCACTGAGAGCTCCTGGCGATTGTCCCGGCAGCGGCCTGAGGCGTCCACGGGTTTCCAAGCCCCAAACGCGGGATGCAGGGGAGGGTAAAGACGGGACTCCCCTTAAGAGGAAGAGGGCGGTCTCTCGTGCACCGCCGTCGAGGGTCCCTAAGGGAAATCCTGTGCAGGAAGGGACGCCATTTTCATGGTTCCGTCTGGGCTTTCCGTTGCTGCCGGCCTACTCCCTGAAATGGAAGAGTCGGTAAGGGGCAAGCTCCCGCATGGCACCCTTAGGGCCCAAGTGGCAGCCATAGCTCAAGAGGCGGTTCAGGTACGAACTCCTTCTTGTGTTGTTTTGACTCTTCTTTCTTTGGCTCGAGTGTCTTGAAATTTCTCATCCGTTTCTCGTCAGGTTCTTCAACACTGCGTGTAATACCCAGCCCCTTTTTATACCAATATCTGTATTTTTGTTATTCTTGAATTTTATTTAATTTTATTCCTTCTAAACCCCAAACCCTAAATCTTTACTTTTCTATTTCCATAATTCCATAGCCAATCCAATCCCTCAGCCCAACACCATTTTTCCCTTTATTAATGAATTCCTTCAGCCCAACACCATTTTTCCCTTTATTAATAAATTCCCTCAGCCCAGCAAATCCAGCCCATTTTTTTTTAACTTAAACTTAATTTCTTTTATTCTAAAGCCCCGGCCCAGCATAAATTCCCTCAACCCATTCCTTTATTTTTCATAAACTTAATCCTTTTTTTCAAACCCCGGCCCACTCCCTTGGCCTGCATCTCAAACCCGATCCGACCCGCCACCCCTTCTCCCTCTTCCCCAACGGCTATTTTCCCGCCCACGCCCACTGTTTCCTCGACCCGCTTCCTCCGCCCACGCCCACGCTCGCGCACATTACCCCACGACGCGCGCGTTTCCTCTACGACCCGTTCCCCAACCGTTCGCACCTCTCTCACCTCCTCACCTCCCTCGTCTCCTCCCATCACCTGCCCCGAGCTCCACTTGCATCCAACCTCCCGCTGCCCTCTTTTCTAAACCCGATCTCCCTCCACCACTACAGCCCCAGCAGCTGCACCGCTGTCCACCACCTCGCCCTCCTTCTTCGACCATCTCACTCCACCTCCAGCGCCCAATCGCCACTTTCCCCCGCCTGCAAACCCAACACAGTCGAGCATCCACGCATCAACAGCAAAGCTGCGACGCAAGCCCAAGCCTAGTCGAGCCCCGGCATTTCGTCGAACACCTACAGAGATCGCCGTTGCCGCTGCCGTGCATCACCAGAACGTCTTCAGGCAAGTATTTTACTTGCTACATGCTATTATATTCGTATTACAGACTTAGATCGTATAGTTTACAAATTTACAACTCTCGATAAAATATATGGTACAACTGTTTGATACTTGATCTCAATGGAAATCCTTATTTAAATTGACGGAATGAGAGGGCAATTGCTGGCCCATGTGATTTTGAATGCTATGCATAAATTTCACTAGATAATACGACTGTTAGTTACTAAAATGAATACCCTCAACTATACCGGTAAAACTAGAAATTTCTCGTATCTGAAAATGGCAAAAATCATCGTAAATTATGTACATACTGGAATGATGCGTTTGAGGGCTTAAATCGAAGCCGACTCGACGAACTATAACCCTATGTAAGTTTCTCATGGTTTCTGTACTTAAATGGTGACAATATTTAGATCGGAGTGCGACTCTGGACTGCAGTCCAGAGCGACTCTAGTTGTTGTTTACTGTCCCGTAATGAGTACCACCTTGCTTCCTTAACTCTTATGTTGCGTAACTCTGCTGTTTATAAAAGGTGAAACTGTTAGCTAGATAACACAAGTGGTTTCATTCTGTTTCGTCACCATTTGCTATTTAATCTGTAATTTAAAAGATGGGGACGTTTAACAGTCCCAACAGAATCAGAATTGACATACTAGTATTGAACAGTGTATATCTCCTGACGTACAGACGCGATTGAGAATCCGTCTATTGCGTTGTAAACCTTACTGAAAACTCTAGATTTCATTAACCTGTAGCGTCGCTAAAATCTGATCCCAACTAGAATTAAAATGCGTTTCGAAATGGACTTCCGATTCTGAAACCGGATTTCCAGCCGTGAATGCTTAAAATGAAATGGCCATAACTAGTGATCCTGAAACCCAATTGACGCGAAAGCAAATTCGCTGGATAGATAATCAAACATACTATTTATTCCCCGTTCATCGTTTTGCTAAACTGTACACGTATGATTTCTGATAAATTATGCAAGTGGTAGAATACTGATTTATGACATCCTAATCGTGCTTTACATACTGTTTACTCATCATATCATACATATGTCACTGCATTGATAACCTAGTGATCATGTGAATTACCCAGTGTTAGGTATTAGTGATGATTGTGGCAAGTACGTTAGTGTTCGTGCATGAGTGAATAAGTGAAAATGACACATACTTGTACACAATCAGTGAACCTTATTATTCTATTGCATTATCGACGTCTGTGGGACGCGCGTACGTGTGACTATAAGTGGTATGGGACACTTATGGAAGCTCTTGCATGGGTGTCACAGATAAGGCACCAGACACTGCCATTTATCTTGGGTATTAGTCGGGACGTGCTTGATGGAGATCCTGTCTCCAGTTCTCGTGCAGACTTGTCACAGACCGACTGGTATTTGAGATTATGGTTAGCGTTTGATGTAGACCATGGGGTGTGGGGTAGTTTGATTATGAGTTCAACATAATCTCGGGAGTCCCATACCGGCTTATATATATGGAGATATATGGAGATTTACAGGGTACATGATTATTACCGTGAGTTACATGTTGGGCCCGTGGTCCCTTGCCCTTGGGTCCTACCCTTGGGTGGAGGACACTCGCAAGTGGTTGACTGTCATACTTGGACTGACGATAGGCTTAATGACCTGTACAGTGAGACTTAGAGACTGATAGGGATGATGGCATCGATATACATTTCTTACTGTGTTGACATACCCGGCATACTATATTACTGTTTTACTGTTCACCTGATCTATTAAACATTTCATTGGTTATTGCATGTTCATATCTATACCGTCTTGATTTACTGTTATATATATACCTATTATCACTGTTCGAGTTGTCACATATATCTATATATTATATTGCTATTGTGTAGCTCTGACGACCTGAGTATGCATGCTCAGTGTGAGAAGTGGATTTAGCCGGGACCAGGACCAGACGCACATTACGGATATCTTGATTAGTTATCCAGAGTTATACTCTTTTGTTTCCCATCAGGTCAGTTCTTCATATTGTTTTGTTTCAGTTACTGCATTTCTCATTACCTGCGCATTATTTACTATTTACCACGTAAAGCTAGAAGCCGAAGTGTGACTACGGCAGGACATTTCCTTGACCGTAGGAGCATGGCTGGCCTTGTCAACCCTTCGTATTCCGTATTTTGGGAAGCGGGACGTGACACCGTGCCCTTGTTACCCGCATGGAAGCCGAGGGGGCTTTCCATGCTGTGAGACTGGTGGGAGAGTCTTCTTCGGAGGCCGAGGTCCTGCAACTTGACCTGCGTCTGGAGAGGGAGAGGGCCGATGTCCTGGCAGCCCGATCGGAGTCCGCAGAGCTTGCCGTCTTAATGTGTCAGGAGTCCTATCGTCGCCTGAGCGAGTCCCACCGAATCGTTGAGGCAAAGCTGACGGAACTGGCCGATTGCTTCGCGGCCATGAAGAAGGAGAGAAATGCCAGCAGGAGGGATGCCGAGGAGGTGCTTCAGGCGGCCGAGGTCACCGAGGTTAGGGATAGGAAGGCGGTGGCCGATTACAAGGTGTCGGAGCAGTTTTATGCTGAACTTGGCGAGTATACCGCCGTCGCGTGGAGCAAGGCTCTTGATGCCGTTAAGGAGCAGTTTCCTGAGTTTGCTGATGGTGAGCTCTGTACTCGGGTCCCGCTCTCGGTGGTCAAGCCTCCGGCAGACAGTGATGAGGGAAGTGAGGAGTAGGGGGCTTGTGACTTAGGCCTTTTTTTTATATTTCCTCTTCTCTCTTTTTGTAATCTTCCGGGCCATTTGATAAGGCTGGGGAGCCCACAATACCCTTGTAAAGATATTGATTTTTAAGCGAATAAAACTTTTGCTGTTTCATTGCTTGCACATTATCTTTTGTTCGGTCTGAATACTCGCAGAATATTCGGATTTGCACTATTGAGCTTCCATGTCAGGTCAGTTCTTCGTCTGGCGATCGCACGTCGAGTTGGTTTCGATCACTTGCCAAGTGCAAAGGCTGTTGGGAAGAAGGTATCTCTGTGGCCCCGAAGTCGGGGGGGATTACTCGGACTTATATAGACCCTGTGTCTCTTGGAGAGTGCTTCAGATCTACGGCATTTGATGGGCAGTAGGCTACCCGTTGCAGATGCGCCGAGCCGAAGAGAGATCGGTGCCTCACTCTGAGGGCTTCAGATACCTTTTGGCGGGGGCTTAGATCCCTAGCGTCGTGGGTAGGGAGATACCAGCCGGGAATGACCGAGCGGAGTAGCCGCTCGGTGCTTCTTGGCGAGGGCTTGGATCCCTGGCGTCGTGGGTAGGGAGCTACCAGCCGGGGATGACCGATCAGGGTAGCTGCTCGGTGCCTCTTGGCGAGGGCTTGGATCCCTGGCGTTGTGGGTAGGGAGTTACCAGCCTGGGATGACCGAGCAGGGTAGCCGCTCGGTGCCTCTTGGCGATGGCTTGGATCCCTGGCATCGTGGGTAGGGAGATACCAGCCGGGAATGACCGAGCAGGGTAGCCGCTCGGTGCCTCTTGGCAAGGGCTTGATCCTTGGCGTCGTGGGTAGGGAGTTACCAGCCGGGGATGACTGAGCAGGGTAGCCGATCGGTGCCTCTTGCCAAGGGCTTAGATCCCTGGCGTCATGGGTAGAGAGTTACCAGCCGGGGATGACCGAGTAGGGTAGCCGCTCGGTGCCTCTTGGCGAGGGCTTTGATCTCTGGCGTCGTGGGTAGGGAGCTACCAGCCGGGGATGACCGAGCAGGGTAGCTGCTCGGTGCCTCTTGGCGAGGGCTTTGATCCCTGGCGTTGTGGGTAGGGAGCTACCAGCCAGGGATAGCCAAGCAAGGGTCGGGCTTAACTGCCTCTAGGGAGGGCTTTGATCCTTCAGGACGGGGGCCGAGCAGGGTTACTTCCCGGTGCCTCTTGGCGAGGGCTTTGATCCCTGTCGGTTGTGGTAGGAAGCTACCAGTCGGGGATAGCCGAGCAAGGGTCTGGCTCGGCCGCCTCTAGGGAGGACTTTAATCCTTAGCGCGGGAGGGGTGTAAGAAGCCTACTAAGGATGGGGGCCGGGTAGGGTTACTTCCCGGTGCCTCTTGGCGAAGGCTTTTGTCCTTTAGGATGGGGCCGAGCAGGGTTACTGCCGGTGCCTCTTGGCGAGGGCTTTGATCCCTGGCGTCATGGGTAGAGAGCTACCAGCCGTGGATAGCCGAGCAGGGTAGCCGCTCGGCTGCCTCTAGGCGAGGGCTTGGATCCTTAGCGTTGAAGGGGCCGTAGGAGTCCTGCTAAGGATAACCGGACAGTGAAGCTGCGCGGTTGCCTCTTGGCGGGGGCTTTGATCCCTGGCGTTGTGTGTAGGGAAGCTACCGACCAGGGATAGCCGAGCAGGGTAGCGGCATGGCTGCCTCTAGACGAGGGCTTTGATCCTTAGCGCTGGAGGGGCCGTAAGAGGCCTGCTAAGGATAACTGGGCAGTGAAGCTGCGTGCCATCACGTGACTAGCTTTGAAAGCCTCACAGTTTAAAAGAATTTAATTCTAAAAGTCAGAAAATACCTCAACGAGGTATCACGTGTTTATACGTGACCAATGGTCACGTGTTGACACGTGATGGTTAAAACAACAACATAAACAAGCGGCTGTTAAAAGAACCAATTGGGGGTCACGTGCTCACACGTGACCAAGGGTCACATACCAGCACGTGACAGGCTTTGAAAGCCTTACAGTTTAATAGAATTAAAATTCTAAATTTCTCTAAATCTTTCCAAATGGAAAAGGATTATGGGGACCGTTGGATTAAATATCCAAGGGTGATTAAAAATCACCAATTTATGGGAAAATCTTAGACAAGGAAATATTTCCCTAAATCTCACCGAAAATAACAAACAGAATATCTTTTGGATTTAAAATCCAACGGTGAATAAAATTCACTGAATGATCTAAAGGATCATATTAATTATGAAAACAAATCAAATCTTTCAATAAAAGATTCACAAAACAAATTGATTCTTTTCTTTCTCCTATAAATAGGAGCCAAGAAGAGAAGAGAAGGGATCTACTTTTTTTGGGGAGATAACAACAACAGAGAGAGAAAAGAAAGGAGAATTTAATTCTCAACAAAGAAAACCCTAGGTGAGAAAGAGAAAAAGGATCAAAACTTTAATAAAGAGAATTTAATTCTCAATCCAAGAGTTTAACTCTTATACAAAAAAGAACTTAGCTTTTCTTCTGGTTGAAGATCTACACAGAGCACATCTCCCCATAAGTTGAGAATTTAATTCTCACCGGGTCGAGATCCTGCCATGCAGATCCTAAACTTAGAAGGGGAATTGAGTTTTGAGAATTTAATTCTCCTAAAATAAAACTAGGGTTTAACCTTATATGAGAAATTCTCCTAAAACAAAACTAGGGTTTAACCCTAATTGAGAATTTAATTCTCTCAGATCAACATGAATTTAATTCCTCCTAAAATGAAACTAGGGTTTAACCCTATATAAGAATTTAATTCTTTTATATATTTGGGAATTTAATTCTTTTAAAAAGAAATTAGGGTTTTACCCTAAATAAGAATTTAATTCTTAATCTTACAGAGAATTAAATTCTCAAATTAAAATGAAGAGACTTAAAAGATCTCCATGCATGCAAAAGACCAATGTCACGTGTCCCCACATGACCCCTGAAGAGATCCCCAGAAATGAGAAGGAAGAAAGCTCTGAGGCAATGCCTCACGTGCTCCCACGTGACCTACAAAACACAAAAAGAAAAAGCAAAGGAAATATGAGCTTTGGGCGCTCTCACGTGTCCCCACGTGACCCCTTAGCGAGTGCTTTAATGATCAGTGCATAAATCTCCATCACGTGTCAACACGTGATGCTCAAAAGATGAAGAAGTGTTTAACACTTAATTGCAGAACGAAGAAAAGGGATCTGGTCCCACCTTTGGGCGCTCTCACGTGTCCGCACGTGACCCCTCTTTCTTTAGTGTTTAACACTAATTTGGGGATTATATTTCCAGTGTTTAACACCGATTGTTTCTAGTGTTTAACACTAAATTGAAGATTATATTTCCAGTGTTTAACACCGATTGCCTTTTAGTGTTTAACACTAATTTGAGAGTTCTATCTCCAGTGTTTAACACTGTTGTTCTTTAGTGTTTAACACTACTTTTAGCCAAATTGGCTAGTTCTCCAGAGGCAAAAGTCCCTCCTCCAAATGAATCTTAAAATTGAGAAAATCAAAGACAAAATGATTTTCAGAACCCCCAAACCTCTGTTTAGCACTGCTGAATGATGAGGGGCTGAATCTAGACAAATGTCTAATGGCCCAAAGGGCCAATATTTCAAACATAATTGGACTTAGCCCAAACTGGACATAAGTCCTCAAATCATCTTGAACTGAGCACATCTGCTCTTTCAACCAACTCATTGGTTCAAGGGTACATCTCTGAGCTCCTCTGATATTTGTTGTTGTAATCTTTCAACGTCTTCAGAGAGGTGATGGGTCCCGACAGCCATACATTTTATTGGATCACCATGTCCTTAAACTGGCAATGGACCACCATGTCCCTAATCTGGCAATGGACCACCAAGTCCCTAAACTGGCGATGGACCACCATATCCCTAAACTGGAACAATAGAGCCCCCAAATGCTCTTTTGTCGGATCTAAACGATCCTATTAAGTTGATCTTAGTCTCAAATTAGACTAACGTATCCTTAACAAACGTTTAAGTTGATCTTAGCCTCAAATATGGCTAACGTATCCTTAAACCAAAACACCAAACCCAAATCTAAGAAAATACGGATTTGGACTAATCCAAGTCCTACGGGCGACGACATAAATTAGTCTCCGTATACAATCCACGGGCAACCACAAACAAAACAAACACCCACGACACGAAGTGAAATTCTGGAGAAGGAAAAAGTTGTTACCGCGATGCGGTAGCGTAATTAATTGCAGGGGCTTGCGCCTGCAGGGAAGAGTGTCCCCACAATCAAAAACCCCTCAAGCGAGGGGGAATCTGACGAAATCTGCTAAATCGGCCGCATCCGTTTAAACCTTCCATACATGGTGCCATAAATCAACTTGGCATCTTCGGAGAGGTAGACGGATAGCACCTATTAGCATCTGCCCCGAATCTTAGGCAAGACATCCCTGTCTTGGCCGCCGTTCGGAGGGGAACAGATTCTGGCACGCCCGGTGGGACCTCTTCCTCTTTCCACTCCACACTTCGTGTGTCGTGTTCGCGAACGAATCGCGGTTTGCTATGGTTGCCTGTGGATTCGAGGTACTTAGATATGGTGTCTTGCTCCGTGCAGAAAATAGAAGATCAATGGCTTCAAACTGCACTCATTGCAACAAATCCCACTCCATCCTCACCGGAGGAGTGACCTAAGGGCCTCAAGCGGCCTCCCTTTTCAAGATACTAGTGGAGCAGGTAACTCAGGCCACCACTGGGCTATTCTTCGGGACCATGATCCCACCAACGAGCTTCAACGTTCAGATGCCGTCACAGGAAGCTACGAAGAAGTCGGTTTTTGATCGGCTTGCTACTACCACGGCCCCTCTCAACGGGTCGTCCAGCTCCAACTCCTCGGTCTTCGCCAGACTGAGCCTGAACTCCGATGAGCCTGCCAAGAAGCCCATGACACCTGAAGTGGCTATCCTAAAGAAGATAGTCATCTCTGCTCCTGATGTCGTCAAGGCGGCTTCTCCTGCCAAAGAGTCGGTCTTTACAAAACCGACTATTCCGGCTCCCGTTCTTGCTCGAAGGTCTGTCTTTGACAGATTGGATCCTGCTACTCAAAAGACGTCAGTCTTCAAGAGGCTGGCACCAGCGGCGCCTCATCTTGACAGGGGGCAAGACAAACCCTTCCCCATCGCCGAATCAACACCGTCCGCTCGACACGCTCGACGTCGCCACTGGCGCCGAGCAAGGAAGGTTGGGGGCAACTCCCTCTCTGGGCTAGCTCCACCGACTCCAATGGTGGAAATTAAGGTTACTATTCCAACCAGGAACAGCTTCGAGTTGCTGAACAAGGTGCGCAGGAACTCTCCTACCGCCGTACTGAAAAATCTCCTTCGTCCGTAGAGAATGTTGCGGAAGCAAAGCCAGAACAGTCCCCTCAGCAGCCGTCCACCAAAATCTACAAAGTCTGGCGGCAGGTTCGGGACTCAGTAGTTGATCAAGATTACCCTCATCGACAGAAAAGGGCGAAGGTTCAACAAGAAGAGAACCGTCTTGCTAAGTCACAAAAGGCAACAGCTGTCTGGGTGCCCGCTGCAATGGCCTCCTCAACGTCAACTGCTCAAAAGAAAAGGAGGCCAGAGAAAGCCTCTATGACTACGGCGGATCGTAAAGACACTGAGCCCAAATGCCCCAAGTCTGGGGGCATAACGTTGCATACTGTTTACATGGCTTCCAGAAAAGAGGTGTCACGCCCCGCTTCCCAAAAATGTGGAATACGGGAAGCGACGAAGGCCAGCCGTGCTACCTACGGTAAGGAAAAGTCCTACCATAGTCACATAAGGCTGTCTAGATTAACCTGTCAAAAATAAAATCCAATACCAAAAGAAATAATACTGATAATCATGCTGCAATGAAACCACAAGAAATCCTAAAATGGGTCCACTAGATAATTGATGCAATTAAAGATTCAAAACAAAAGATTCGGAATAAAATAAGATCCGAAAGAGATAAAAAAGTCCTAATGTCCCATAAGGGCGCACATGCTAAGAACTAAAAGTAAAGGAAAATAAACCTACGATTACTGATCTTCAGCAAAGTCCTGGTAGCCGCTCTATTCCTGCTCAGCCTGCAGATCTGTCTCTAAAGCTGAGATGGCAAATCTTAGGGATGTCAGAACATCCCAGCAATTACTCAACGTATAAAGTGTGTGTAGCATAATAACAAGAATATATAAAAGTGAAGCCCGGTGCGCAAGAAAGCATGTATATAAGTAATTAAGTGCATTAACACCATGAAACATGTATGTAAGGGATCAGGTCATAACCTAACTGGCCACTAAAAGGGTAAACTATCCTATCGTAAGCTTGAGTGTGTGCGTCAACCTCTGCAGGAGTATTCCTAACCCAAGAGTGGTGCCCCAAGGGCCCGGAAACACGGGCCCAACTGTGGAATGAACAAGAGACCGCTATAGCCCGGTACGAGCTGTAATCATGTGACCGCTATAGCCCGGCACGAGCTGTAATCATGTGACCGCTATAGCCCGGTACGAGCTGCCGGCATGGGACTCCTGAGTTCCTGTTGTACAACGCACACTCAAACTACCCCAACACCCACGTATGTATAGTTGCTATGGTAAATATTAAAATCACTAATTAAGAATGCTGAAAAGACAGGAACTTGCAGTATGGTAATTGTATGGAAATAAAACTGGTGAATAGTGGTGTCATGGCATATAGTCCAGCACTCTAATTAATGATTTCACTTAAGAAAATAAATAATAAAGATCACGAATAAGCATGTCAAATCAAGGTGTTCTATACATGTAATCAACATGAGTCTCGAATGTGTATAAAGCATGTAACAGGATTCATGTGCATAATATTCATGTCATAGCATTACATAACGAAAAAGCAAGCAGCAGTTAGCATTATATATTAGCAAGTGTTACGATAAGGACAGATGATAAAACTGTGAAAGAAACATCTTTCCTCTAATATCCAAACTTGTACAGGCGAAGAACTAATTTAGATAATCGTCGATGTTGCATCGACAAAAAGAAAAAAGCAAGAGTACTTGCCTGAGGATAGCGATCACGAAAACGATGTACGAAAATGCAGGCACGATCTCAGCTAAGGTGCGACTTTGGATCTGAGTTATATGATCCGCCTAGATAAATTTCATCGATTTAAATTATAAGTATCTACATACAAAATTGTCACACAAAATTATTTCAATTTAGGGTTTGATACTAATCTTCCCCTTTTCAAAGTTCACGGCTATCATTTCATTTTTTTTATTCATATATATTTATATAATTTTTTTTGTTTTCTGAAAAGAAACAGGGATTACAGAACTTACAGAGAATGGATATCGAGCTAGGGTTCACTTGCTTCGATGAACTCCAGCGAGGCCGATCTGGTGTCAGGGAGTCTCCGGCGAGGTGGACGAGGGTGGCTGTTGTGGGTTAGGGTTCGGTCAGTTGGTGGTTGCAGGGGTTTTGTTGGAAGGGATCGCGGGGGTTGCTGGAGCGCTCGATAGGATCGAGTGATCGGTGGTCCGTGGAGGCACCGGTGGGAATGAAGACGAGGGCGAGGGTGAAGACGACGGAGAAGGGGTGATGGGTTGATAGGTTGGGCTCGGGGTTGTAGTCGGGGTGAAAGAGAGAGAGGAGGAAGTGGATGAGGGGAGAAGATCGAGGTCGGGAAGAAGGCGGCGACGGCGCGGCGCGGCGACGGCTAAGGTTAGGGCTTCGTGGGTGAGGAACGAGCGGCTGGGGAAAGAGAGAGAGAGAGAGATGCGGGTATGAGAGAGGGAGAGAAAGAGATGTGAGAATGAGAGATAGAGAGAGATTTTTATTGTATATATAAAATATTTTTATAAATATATTATAAGGATGCATATCTTTAATTGGTTGCATTTAGAGATTCGGTGCAGATTTTCTCGTTCTCATTTTAACAGTAAACATATACGAAAAATATTATTTTGCTGACAGTATGAGAATATTATTTATATAATCTAAAAACTGAATATTTTCCAGATCAAAATTGTTCACAGAGAAAAAATCTAAATTAAAATATTTTAGCGGCCAACTAAAAATTCAAAATATTTTGGGAAAAGAATCTTGATAAACTCTTGAATTATTACATTCAAAGAGGGTTGTTACATCCTACCCACCTTACAGAAAATTTCGTCCTCGAAATTGGAAAGACGTCTACAAGATCAAGAAAATAGGTGTGGGTACTTTTGACGAATCGTGTCCTCGCGCTCCCAAGTAGATTCCCCGCAAGAACGTCCGCCCCAAGATACAAGAACTAAAGGGATGATCTTGTTTCTCAATATCTTCTCCTTACGGTCGACAAAGGCTGTAGGTTGCTCTTAATACGAGAGATCGGTGCTCAAGGTTAATTCAGAATGATCGAGAACATGACTGTCATCGCGAACGTACCGACGCAATTGTGATACATGGAATACGTCGTGCACACCAGCCAAAGAAGGTGGTAAGGCCAATCTGTAAGCCATTGTTTCAACGCGTTCCACAATCTCGAATGGTCCAATAAATCGGGGACTGAGTTTCCCACGACTACCGAATCTAATCACTCCTCGAGTCGGCGAAATCTTAAGGAAGGCATGCTCTCCTACTCCAAACTCGAGAGGTCTTCGACTATTATCTGCCCAGCTCTTCTGACGATCCTGTGCAGTCTTGATATGGTCCCTGATCAACTGGACCTTCTCAACTGTTTGGGTTACGAGCTCCGGTCCCAATAATCTTCGCTCACCTACATCATCCCAGCAAAGTGGAGAACGACATTTACGTCCGTAAAGTGCCTCGAACGGCGCCATCTGGATACTCGCCTGATAGCTGTTATTATACGAGAATTCCACCAAGTGAAGATGATCCTCCCATGATCCCTTGAAATCTAGCATACAGGCTCTCAACATATCTTCTAGTATCTGTATCGTACGTTCAGACTGTCCGTCAGTCTGGGGATGGTAAGCTGTGCTGTAGCGAAGACGAGTGCCTAAACTCTCTTGTAAGCTTCTCCAGAAATGTGAGAGGAATCTCGTGTCTCGGTCCGATACTATAGTGATAGGCACCCCATGCAACCGTACGATCTCTTGCATATACTTCTCTGCCAATGTCTCCGTCGATTGTCCCACTCGAAAGGGTAGAAAATGGGCCGCCTTTGTGAGACGGTCGACGATGACCCAAATAGCATTATTGCCCTTAGGACTCCGTGGTAAAGCCGTCACGAAGTCCATAGTGATGTGTTCCCACTTCTACTGGGGAATGGGAAGTGGTTGCAATAGGCCGGCCACTCGCTGATGTTCGGCCTTCATCTGCTGGCACACTAAGCACTTCGACACATAGCGGGCAATCTCTCTCTTCATGCCATTCCACCAAAAGTGTTGTTTAACATCCCTATACATCTTGGTACCACCCGGGTGCACCGAATAAGCTGAACTGTGTGCTTCCTTCAACACTTCCTCTCGAACGTCGCCCTTTGGCACGCATAATCGACTGCCGAATCTTAAAGAGCCATCTTCGTGTATCAATAGGTCTGTTCTCAATCCTGCCTCTACTAACCCGCGGAGTTTCTGCAATTGCGGGTCCCCAGTCCGTGCAGCTTTAATACGATCAACTAACGAAGACTGCACCTGTAGTTGCCAATATTGTCCGGGCATCCCCTGCTCTACCACTTCTAGATCGAGCCTTCGAAGTTCATCAATGAGTTCTTTCTGGCCAGTCAACCACATCGCTGTTGGTCTCCGACTGAGAGCATCTGGTACCACATTTACTTTCCCTGGATGATATTTCAAATCGATATCATAATCAGCTATGAACTCCAATCACCTACGCTGTCTCATATTTAGCTCCTTCTGCGTGAATACATATTTCAAGCTCTTATGGTCCGTAAAAATTTCCACTCGTTCTCCCAAAAGATAATGCCTCCAAATTTTCAAAGCAAAGATTACAGCTGCCAACTCTAAATCGTGCGTTGGGTAATTCTTCTCGTGCATCCTCAGTTGACGCGAGGCATAAGCGACAACACTCCCACGTTGCATCAAGACACAGCCTAGCCCCTTACCGGAAGCGTCGCTATGAATCACTAGTCCTCCTGTCCCATCTGGTACGGTCAATATGGGTGCGGTTGTGAGTTTCTCCTTCAATAATTCGAACGCTCGGTTGCACTCTTCTGACCATACGAATGGTATCCCTTTTCGAGTAAGTCTTGTCAATGGCTCAGCCGCTCGTGCAAAATCTTTAACAAACCTGCGGTAGTAGCCTACGAGTCCCAGAAAACTTCTAATCTCTGCTACTGATTTTGGTGCTGGCCAATCCTTCACTGCTTCAATCTTCGCCGGATCTACTGATATACCGTCTCCAGAAACGATGTGGCCCAAAATTTGAACTTGTTCAAGCCAAAACTCGCATTTACTAAGCTTGGCGTAAAACTTTTCTTGCCTCAGTATCTGCAACACGATCCTCAAATGCTCGGCATGCTCCTCCTTGCTTTTAGAGTACACAAGAATGTCGTCAATGAAAACTACGACAAACTGATCAAGGTACTGGGAGAAAACTCGGTTCATTAAATCCATGAACACGGCTGGGGCATTAGTAACACCGAATGGCATTACCAAGAATTCATAATGACCGTATCGAGTTCTGAAGGTTGTCTTGCATACATCCTCCGCTTTAACACGAACTTGACGGTACCCCGACCGAAGGTCCAACTTAGAGAACACTCGAGCACCACACAATTGATCGAACAAATCATCGATCCGAGGTATAGGGTACTTGTTTTTAATCGTAACCCGGTTCATCTCTCGGTAGTCGATGCACATGCGTAACGAGCCGTCCTTCTTCTTTACTAGTAAAACTGGAGCACCCCACGGAGAAGTACTCGGGCGAATGAATCCTTTGCTGAGGAGGTCTTCTATCTGCTTCTTCAATTCCACTAATTCAACTGGTGCCATCCTGTAGGGTGACTTAGAAATTGGTGCCGTTCCTGGCAATAATTCTATCGAAAACCCCAAAGCACGAGGTGGGGGTAAGCCAGGTAAGTTCTCAGGAAAGACATCCAAAAATTCCCGAACTACGACCGGTGCCGAACTCATATCAACCTCCATTGATGCTAGTATGTCGCACGTCGGCTTTGCTCTAAACTTTATGGGTCCCAGAGATTTGCTCCCTCCAATGAACACGAACTCTGGGTGGTTAGGAATGCGAAAGCTTACAGTTTTGGCCCGACAATCAATATGTGCGTGAAAGGTGCCCAACCAATCCATTCCTAAGACGACATCATAACTACCGGTCCCAATCAACAGGAAATCTGCGAAAAGTTCCCTGCCGCAAATCACAATCGGAAAAAACTTGCACTCTAGGTTGGTGGTAACTACTCCATTTCCATTGTGAATGTCCCAATCTCTAGTCAGTGTTTTATGTGCAATAGAATGTGTTGTGGCAAAATCCAAAGACATAAAACAATGCGAAGCTCCGGAATCGAAAAGTGTTCTAGCAGGAACAGAACAAATTAGAACGGTACCTGAAACGACATCCTCCGATGCTTCCGCCTGCTCAGCTGTCAGTGTAAAGGCCCGTCCCTGTCCACGACCTGTGTTTCCTCGCCTCTGATCAAAAAGTTGCTCCTGAGGGACAAGTCCTTTCTGAGGTTGGTTGCGCTCTGCTCTCCTTGGACAACTCCCAATCTGATGGTCACTAGCACCACAAATCAGACATAGACCCTTAGCGTGGCGGCAATTTCTCTCGACGTGTCCCGGTATCCGACAGTATCCACAAACCGGAGATTCCCGTTGTGGTGGGGTTGCGGTACGCTTCATCTGAACTCCTCCGTGCTGTCTAACTGGAATCCTCCCTGAAGTTTGATTCACGGGCCGTTTGAATCTTCCACTCTGAAGTTTCTTCCTCTTATCCATAACTGTCTCAATTCTGCGGGCCGCATTTAATACCTCTGAATAAGTTCTCAGATCATGTGAAGCTAACTTCTCTTGTATTTCCAGAGTGAGGCACTGTAAGAATCTTCTAGCCCTATCCTCTTTCTGGGCTACCATTGAAGGAGCAAAATGACTAAGTCGGATAAACTCGGCCGCTACCTCGTCCACTGTGCGATCTCTCTGACGAAGATTGATAAATTGCTGTTCCATCTCGATCCTGGCCGATTTAGGGAAGAATTTCTCAAGAAAAGCCGTAGAGAAATCAGTCCATGTAATCGGTTTCTCTAATCTGTTCTCTTCTGCGAGCCACCAAATTCTAGCAATATCCTGCAGTTGAATCTTGACTATATCCACTTTGTCCTCTTCAGGAACCCGGGCGGCTGACAGCAAATTCCCCATGTCGACAACCTACTGCTCGGCATCAAGTGGTCCGCCTGCGCCAGTGAAAACTGCCGGCTGTAGTCTCCTGAAATCGGCGACGCTGCCCGGGCGTCTACCTTCATGAACCTCAGCCACCTTGTTCAGGGCCGCAGTAGCGGTCTGCTGAGAAGCAAGTAGGCCCTCTTGTAGCAATTCGGTCTGCTGCTGTTGACTCTCCAACATGCCACGTATAACTCCAAGTAGTGCAGTATTGTTGTCACGTCTCCCATATACTCGCAAATTTTCTTCGGCCATGATTCTGAGGTCAAAACGAACGACGAGATTTAGCAACGAAAACGAGGTTTAAATTCAAAATATTAAAACTGAGTGAAACAAAGAGATAAGGAAATAATCAATTCAAAGAATACAGATCAAGTGTAGGACTCTAAGTTACTCATACAGGATACCGTATTGTATCCATGCCGCGGTACATGGGCACAATATCGTAACTCTATGTAAGTCGCCCGAATCCTACGGTCAGAGTCAACGGAATCTGCAGCATGACATACTGGGGAAAACTTAGACATGTGTTTCTAACCTAAAAGGTCGGTAGAACCAAGACTAACTTTGAAGTCAGCCTGGGCTCTGATACCAACAAAACCTTGTCACGCCCCGCTTCCCAAAAATGTGGAATACGGGAAGCGACGAAGGCCAGCCGTGCTACCTACGGTAAGAAAAAGTCCTACCACAGTCACATAAGGCTGTCTAGATTAACCTGTCAAAAATAAAATCCAATACCAAAAGAAATAATACTGATAATCATGCTGCAATGAAACCACAAGAAATCCTAAAATGGGTCCACTAGATAATTGATGCAATTAAAGATTCAAAACAAAAGATTCGGAATAAAATAAGATCCGAAAGAGATAAAAAAGTCCTAATGTCCCATAAGGGCGCACATGCTAAGAACTAAAAGTAAAGGAAAATAAACCTACGATTACTGATCTTCAGCAAAGTCCTGGTAGCCGCTCTATTCCTGCTCAGCCTGCAGATCTGTCTCTAAACCTGAGATGGCAAATCTCAGGGATGTCAGAACATCCCAGCAATTACTCAACGTATAAAGTGTGTGTAGCATAATAACAAGAATATATAAAAGTGAAGCCCGGTGCGCAAGAAAGCATGTATATAAGTAATTAAGTGCATTAACACCATGAAACATGTATGTAAGGGATCAGGTCATAACCTAACTGGCCACTAAAAGGGTAAACTATCCTATCGTAAGCTTGAGTGTGTGCGTCAACCTCTGCAGGAGTATTCCTAACCCAAGAGTGGTGCCCCAAGGGCTAGGAAACACGGGCCCAACTGTGGAATGAACAAGAGACCGCTATAGCCCGGTACGAGCTGTAATCATGTGACCGCTATAGCCCGGTACGAGCTGTAATCATGTGACCGCTATAGCCCGGTACGAGCTGCCGGCATGGGACTCCTGAGTTCCTGTTGTACAACGCACACTCAAACTACCCCAACACCCACGTATGTATAGTTGCTATGGTAAATATTAAAATCACTAATTAAGAATGCTGAAAAGACAGGAACTTGCAGTATGGTAATTGTATGGAAATAAAACTGGTGAATAGTGGTGTCATGGCATATAGTCCAGCACTCTAATTAATGATTTCACTTAAGAAAATAAATAATAAAGATCACGAATAAGCATGTCAAATCAAGGTGTTCTATACATGTAATCAACATGAGTCTCGAATGTGTATAAAGCATGTAACAGGATTCATGTGCATAATATTCATGTCATAGCATTACATAACGAAAAAGCAAGCAGCAGTTAGCATTATATATTAGCAAGTGTTACGATAAGGACAGATGATAAAACTGTGAAAGAAACATCTTTCCTCTAATATCCAAACTTGTACAGGCTAAGAACTAATTTAGATAATCGCCGATGTTGCATCGACAAAAAGAAAAAAGCAAGAGTACTTGCCTGAGGATAGCGATCATGAAAACGATGTACGAAAATGCAGGCACGATCTCAGCTAAGGTGCGACTTTGGATCTGAGTTATATGATCCGCCTAGATAAATTTCATCGATTTAAATTATAAGTATCTACATACAAAATTGTCACACAAAATTATTTCAATTTAGGGTTTGATACTAATCTTCCCCTTTTCAAAGTTCACGGCTATCATTTCATTTTTTTTATTCATATATATTTATATAATTTTTTTTGTTTTCTGAAAAGAAACAGGGATTACAGAACTTACAGAGAATGGATATCGAGCTAGGGTTCACTTGCTTCGATGAACTCCAGCGAGGCCGATCTGGTGTCAGGGAGTCTCCGGCGAGGTGGACGAGGGTGGCTGTTGTGGGTTAGGGTTCGGTCAGTTGGTGGTTGCAGGGGTTTTGTTGGAAGGGATCGCGGGGGTTGCTGGAGCGCTCGATAGGATCGAGTGATCGGTGGTCCGTGGAGGCGCCGGTGGGAATGAAGACGAGGGCGAGGGTGAAGACGACGGAGAAGGGGTGATGGGTTGATAGGTTGGGCTCGGGGTTGTAGTCGGGGTGAAAGAGAGAGAGGAGGAAGTGGATGAGGGGAGAAGATCGAGGTCGGGAAGAAGGCGGCGACGGCGCGGCGCGGCGACGGCTAAGGTTAGGGCTTCGTGGGTGAGGAACGAGCGGCTGGGGAAAGAGAGAGAGAGAGAGATGCGGGTATGAGAGAGGGAGAGAAAGAGATGTGAGAATGAGAGATAGAGAGAGATTTTTATTGTATATATAAAATATTTTTATAAATATATTATAAGGATGCATATCTTTAATTGGTTGCATTTAGAGATTCGGTGCAGATTTTCTCGTTCTCATTTTAACAGTAAACATATACGAAAAATATTATTTTGCTGACAGTATGAGAATATTATTTATATAATCTAAAAACTGAATATTTTCCAGATCAAAATTGTTCACAAAGAAAAAATCTAAATTAAAATATTTTAGCGGCCAACTAAAAATTCAAAATATTTTGGGAAAAGAATCTTGATAAACTCTTGAATTATTGCATTCAAAGAGGGTTATTACATGAGGAAGGCGTACTTCGACGGGCCACCGACCGCTCACCCGATAAATAACAAGGGTTCAGGAACAACAACAGTAGAAGCTTCAAGAGATGCTGACTGCAATAGCCGCACTCACCGGACCAAAAGAGAGCCCGGAGACGTCGTCGGAGCAGCGTCACGAACAAGAAACCGATGCTGAATTCCTTCGGAGGATGCTCGAAAAGAAGGACAGGGAGGCTGCGGAACAAGCGTCTAATATAAAGCAAATGGCTCTTTTGTTCCAAGACATGGTGGGCATGATGTTACAGCCGGATCCTCCAGCCGAAAACCTCCGATCATTATTGAAGACGATAGAAGGGAGACATCTAATTCTCCTCCGGCTCTTTCAACAGCCAAAGAGGAAACTATCTCCGAGACCGCCCTGGATGATTATATTGCTCAGCAGATACGAGTTCATCAAGCGAATGAAGCGGCTGGGCAAATTGTTAGAACCGGACGACCCTATCCGGGCGGGTATGACCAAATCAGTTACCCGCCGGGATATACGATCCCTAAGTTCCACGTATATAAAGGAACGGGGAATCCCCATTAACACGTCGCTCAATTCAGAGCCTTATGCGGCAACACTGGAGGCGACGACAAACTGTTGCTTCGCCAATTCGTCGGCAGCTTAGCAGAAACAGCCTTTGAATGGTATTCGGAGCTACCTAACGACTCTGTCAAAACATTTGCGGAGATGGAGCTACTGTTTACACAAAGATTCGCGAGTGCTAGCGGACGCACCCCGATCACGGCATTGATCAATGCCAGGGTAAGGCCAGGCGAAACTTGGGTCCAGTATGCGATACAATGGCGTAATCTATGGCCAAAGTGCGAGCGGCGTATCGAAGAAGCTCCTGCCGTGGGCATGTTCGTAGGTACTCTCGACCCTCAAGCGACCATATCCCAATTCATGATGTTCTTCAAGCCAACCACTTTTCAGGCCTTGATTGACAAGCTGGCCTAAATGGACCAGATGGGTCATAGACCATCTCCTTCAAAGATAAAGCCTTGGAATGAAAAGGGCAAAGGAAAAGCAACCTTCGTCGCCAACACTCAACAACAGCCGAGCAACTCAAAACTGGTTGTTCGCCAAAACAACGTGCGTCCACGCCCATCCCTCGAGAAGAGACTGGGACGTCTTTACTCGATTCCCCAGGATAAAACGAGGAAACTGTTCGAGCTGGCAGTGTGCAACAAACTCATCAATCTGCCGGATCCAAAACGTCCATTGCAGCCAGGCGATATCAACAATCCTAATTACTGCCCTTGCCACCAAGTATTGGGCCATCCGATCGATAACTGCTACGTCTTCAAAAACTGGGTTGAAGACCAGTACCAACAAGGCAAGTTCGCGCTGTCCGAAAAATGGAAGGTGAACCCACCACAATCACATGCTCTGAAAAAGATGGACATGCCGGGGGCATCGTGCTCTTTCATAGAGAAAGCCCAATAGACCGAAAAGTCAGTAAACTAGAGATTCGCCTCAAATACGGCGACGTTGGACCACTATGTCCTAAAACCGGCGTTAGACCGAAACGTCGTTAAACTAACAATGGACCGCAATGTCCTAAAACTTGCAAATGACCGAAACGTCGTTAAACTACTACTAACTCACGGCATCCCCAGGCTGACGTGGTATTAGAAAAAAAGGTATGTCCATAAGCAAAATGGGCACGGATGAAAACCCGAAAAGGCTCCGTGGGTAAAAACAGCAGGGCTACCAGCGAGTGTTTGTGAAAGCCCGAAAGGGCGCAAGCTCGTTAAAAGACACTTACAAGGTCCTCTCGATCTTGTAAGGAGAAATCACCCGCGTGAGATCCTTACGACTCACAGGGAAGCAACACACTTAGGGATCCTCACGATTCCTAAGGAGAAATTACACTTGCGAGATCCTCACGACTTGTAAGGAGAACTCTCTTATGCGACCCTCACGGCTTATAAGATTTGAAAGTCTTAAGTTACAGAGACCTAAACCTGTTCTTAAGCAATCCCCACAACCTTCGATAGTGCCCTACAAGCGGCTCAATACTGACCCTTGTATACAATCCACGGGCGCGAATAAACATTTCCCTAACCAAGTCCCACCTGTGACTGAGGATATGTCCATATGGTGAACAACCCTTGTAAGTCCTCTCGACTTATAAGAAGAAAACCCTTTTGTAAGATCCTTACGACTTACAGGGGAACATACACTTAGGAATCCTCATGATTCCTAAGGAGAAAACACACCTACGAGATCCTCACGGCTTGTAGGGAAAAATACCTTTGTGAGACCCTTACGGCTCATGAAGTCAAAAGCCTTAGTCGACGGGATCCTAACCCTGTTCGCTAAGCCACCTTTGTTCAATATCGACAGAGGCAAATGATGATTAGCTCCTGGTAATATCCCAGTTGTAGCGATACTGATGCCTAAACCGGTATCAAATTCCAAGCCCTTTCATGGCAAATGATGATTCGCTCCTGGCAATATTCCAGTCGTAGCGATGCTGATGCTAAGATTGGCATCAGATTCCAAGTTACCCACCCGCGATAAAAAAATCAGCGAGCCAAAAATGCATATGAAATAGCTGAAATGATGGGGCAACTTGCAACGAAATCAGCAAGTAAAAATGTATGCATACAAAAAACAGCCGAAATGATTGGGCAACTCGCAATAAAAAGCAGCGAGTAAAAAGAAAAATAGCCGAAATGATTAGGCACCGCGAAAAATAACCGAAATGATTGGGCAATCACAATCTTCGCGATATAAGAAGCTGAAATGATAGAGCATCGCGGAAAGAATAAAAAAAATGATGAAAGAATGAAACTTTTTGCCCTACAGGTGAGATCACGTCGATCCCTGTATACAATCCATGGGCACAAACAAAGTGGGAACCATACCTTCTCAACAGGCTCCATCAGAAAACGAAGCCAAATCTCGACGGTTCATAGACAACCTAGAGACAATCTCAATATTTATCGCAATATTGTAGACACAATGTCAACAAACGAAGTAAAGGAAGATCCCTCGCTTCAAGGTATCGACGTCAATATCGACAACTTAGAGATCACCAACGGTGTTTCTTCTCACTCCAACCAGATGCAGACGTGACGTCAACAACCGACCTCAGAGTCGCAACAAAACGGAGCCATGGTAAAGTCCCTAGTTCCAAATCTCAATGGCAACATCTACAGCCTGGAGACCAACAACGGTGTGCCTCCTCATTCCAGCAGGACGCATATGCTTCACCATCAAACGGAACCACGGTATAGTCCCTAGTTCCAAATCTTAACGGCAATATCTACAGCCTAAGAATCAGCAACGGCGTTCCTTTGCAGTCCAGCAGGATGCAGATGCAACGTCAACAAGAGACCCCATGGTCGAAACAATGCGGAGTGACGGCAAAATCCCAACTCCATCTCGGCATTCGTCTCGTTACAGCAGACGCAATGTCAACAACGGCGTTCCTTCGCAGTCCAGCAGGATGCAGATGCAACGTCAACAAAACACCTCACGGTCGAAACAAAGCGGAGCGACGGCAAAATCCCAGCTCCACCTCAGCATTCGTCTCGATACAGCAGACGCAGTGCGACCAAATGAAGCGAAGGCCAAATTCCTAGCTTCAGGGTCTTGACGGTAACTCATATAAAACCTGAAAGACTATCGGAGATCATCCCGCATCAGCGTGGAGTGGTCACCACCTCGACTTTCGTCTCGATACAGCAGACAAAATGTCACCCCAGCGTTCTTCCCCCAGCAGGATTCGGACGCGCCAAAGCAAATGAAGCAAAAGGCTAAATTCCTAGCTTCAGGGCCTTGACGGCAAGTCATATAAAGCCTGAAAGACAATCGGAGATCATCTCGCACCAGCGCGGAGTGGTCACCACCTCGACAATCGTCTCGATACAGCAGATGAAATGTCACCCCAGCGTTCTTCCCCCAGCAGGATTCGGACGCGCCAAAGCAAATGAAGCAAAAGGCCAAATTCCTAGCTTCAGGGTCTTGACGGCAAGTCATATAAAGCCTGAAAGACATTCGGAGATCATCTCGCACCAATGCGGAGTGGTCACCACCTCGACATTTGTCTCGATACAGTAGACGCGATGTCACCCCAGCGTTCTTCCTCCAACAGGACTCAGACGCAACATCACCAAAAGGAGTCACGGCAAAATCCCTAGTTCCAAATCTCGACGGTTCACCGGCAACCTAGAGATAACCGCGACATTCGTCTCGATACAGCAGACGCAGTGCCAGCAAACGAAGCGAAGGCCAAATTCCTAGCTTCAGGGTCTTAATGGCAAGTCATATAAAGCCTGAAAGACAATCGGAGATCATCTCGCACCAGTGCGGAGTGGTCACCACCTCGACGTTTGTCTCGACACAGCAGACGCAACAGCACCAAAAGGAGCCACGGCAAAATCCCTAGTTCCAAACCTTGACGGTTCACCAGCAACCTAGAGACAACCGCGACATTCGTCTCGATACAGCAGACGCAGTGCCAGCAAACGAAGCAAAGGCCAAATTCCTAACTTCAGGGTCTTAACGGAAAGTCATATAAAGCCTGAAAGACTATTGGAGATCATCCCACACCAGCGCGGAGTGGTTATGACTCATCGGGGCTCTCCAAAATGAGCCTAACCTCAAGTAAAAAGCGGCATAGAAAAATTCCTAACGCTTGCTCTTCCGACGGTCAAACTGCCTAGGAGGATTGCTTGAAGACGTCTTGTCCAGCCCCCGAAGGGATCGGAGACACGACAATCGCAAGGCTACTCGAACAGCAAAACTGTCTATTGAGAAATACATTAGCCGATGCAGCGGTACGACGGACAAAACCCTAAATACCACAGACCCTAACGGACCTCTGTCATAAAGAGCAGAGGTTAACTGTGACGTTAGGATATTCTTGCGAGAAATGCTCGATTCGTTTCGACTCGTGAGGAAATTAGTGTCTTTGCTAGAAATGCTCGATTCGTCTCGACTCGTAAGGAAAAGCCTTAGGCAGCGGGGATTAAAAAACCTGTTTCCTAAGCACTGGGACCCTGCAAGTCGATCCAAAACGGTCTCTTGCATATTATCCACGGGTCACACTCTCCAAAGTTGAATCTCGACAAAGAGGGAAACAACAGCTTACGGGTCCTCTCAACTCGTAAGAGGGAAAATTCTCTTATAAGATACTTACGACTTATAAGAGAGAACACACTTAGGAGTCCTCACGACCCCTAAGGAGAAAATACACCTACGAGATCCTCTCGATCCATAGGGAGAAAAGTCTTTGTGAGACCCTCATGGCTCATAAAGTTGAAAAGTCTTAGGCTACAAGGACCCTAAACTTGTCTCCTAAGCCATCAATTCTATTGCCACGCGTAACTCTGCACTACTTCACCCACGTACATACTTACGTGGGCAAAGTAGTAGGGGGCATTTGTTCCCGCCAAAAATTTCTGCGCAAAAGAGCCTAAGGTATCAAATGGCAGTGATACGCTTAAGAAAATGCGAACCAGTATCTTCCGGGCAGTTTTTTGATAAACTCCTGAATGAGAAACAGCTAAATTCTGATAATATTGGAAGCATCTCGAAAAACCCTTTGATTTGATATATTATGGGCTTCATAATTCATTCGGGATCAAAAGTTATGAGCAAACATGCTATGCACTGTTCCCTGATTAAAAATCAGGAATTACCTCAATGAGGTATCACGTGCTCACACGTGATCAATGGTCACGTGTTGACACGTGATAGTTAAAATAGAAATAAAAACAAATGGCTGAAGAAGGACCCAATTGGGGGTCACGTGCTCACATGTGACCAATGGTCACGTGGTGACACGTGATAGTTAAAACAGAAATAAAAACAAAAGGCTGAAAGATGACCTAATTTGGGATCACGTGCCAGCACGTGACTAGCTTTGAAAGCCTCGCAGTTTAAAAGAATTTAATTCTAAAAGTCAGAAAATACCTCAACGAGGTATCACATGCTTACACGTGACCAATGGCCACGTGTTGACACGTGATGGTTAAAACAACAACATAAACAAGCGGCTGTTAAAAGAACCAATTGGGGGTCACGTGCTCACACATGACCAAGGGTCACGTGCCAGCACGTGACAGGCTTTGAAAGCCTTACAATTTAATAGAATTAAAATTCTAAATTTCTCTAAATCTTTCCAAATGGAAAAGGATTATGGGGACCGTTGGATTAAAGATCCAAGGGTGATTAAAAATCACCAATTTATGGGAAAATCTTAGACAAGGAAAGATTTCCCTAAATCTCACAGAAAATAACAAACAGAATATCTTTTGGATTTAAAATCCAATGGTGAATAAAATTCACTGAATGATCTAAAAGATCATATTAATTATGAAAACAAATCAAATTTTTCAATGAAAGATTCACAAAACAAATTGATTCTTTTCTTTCTCCTATAAATAGGAGCCAAGAAGAGAAGAGAAGGGATCTACTTTTTTGGGGAGATAACAACAACAGAGAGAGAAAAGAAAAGAGAATTTAATTCTCAACAAAGAAAACCCTAGGTAAGAAAGCGAAAAAGGATCAAAACTTCAATAAAGATAATTTAATTCTCAATCCAAGAGTTTAACTCTTATACAAAAAAGAACTTAGTTCTTCTTCTGGTTGAAGATCTACACAGCATCTCCCCATAAGTTGAGAATTTAATTCTCATCGGGTCGAGATCCTGCCATGCAGATCCTAAACTTAGAAGGGGAATTGAGTTTTGAGAATTTAATTCTCCTAAAATAAAACTAGGGTTTAACCTTATATGAGAAATTCTCCTAAAACAAAACTAGGGTTTAACCTTAATTGAGAATTTAATTCTCTCAGATCAACATAAATTTAATTCCTCCTAAAATGAAACTAGGGTTTAACCCTATATAAGAATTTAATTCTTTTACATATTTGGGAATTTAATTCCTTTAAAAAGAAATTATGGTTTTACCCTAAATAAGAATTTAATTCTTAATCTTACAGAGAATTAAATTCTCAAAATAAAATGAAGAGACTTAAAAGATCTCCATGCATGCAAAAGACCAAGGTCACGTGTCCCCACATGACCCCTGAAGAGATCCCCAGAAATGAGAAGGAAGAAAGCTCTGAGGCAATGCCTCACGTGCTCCCACGTGACCTACAAAACACAAAAAGAAAAAGCAAAGGAAATATGAGCTTTGGGCGCTCTCACGTGTCCCCACGTGACCCCTTAGCGAGTGCTTTAATGATCAGTGCATAAATCTCCATCACGTGTCAACACGTGATGCTCAAAAGATGAAGAAGTATTTAACACTTAATTGCAGAACGAAGAAAAGGGATCTGGTCCCATCTTTAGGCGCTCTCACGTGTCCACACGTGACCCCTCTTTCTTTAGTGTTTAACACTAATTTGGGGATTATATTTCCAGTGTTTAACACTGATTGTTTCTAGTGTTTAACACTAAATTGAAGATTATATTTCCAGTGTTTAACACTGATTGTCTTTTAGTGTTTAATACTAATTTGAGAGTTCTATTTCCAGTGTTTAACATTGTTTTTCTTTAGTGTTTAGCACTACTTTTAGCCAAATTGGCTAGTTCTCCAGTGGCAAAAGTCCCTCCTCCAAATGAATCTCAAAATTGAGGAAATCAAAGACAAAATGATTGTCAGAACCCCAAACCTCTGTTTAGCACTGCTGAATGATGAGGGGCTGAACCTAGACAAATGTCTAATGGCCCAAAGGGCCAATATTTCAAACATAATTGGACTTAGCCCAAACTGGACATAAGTCCTCAAATCATCTTGAACTGAGCACATCTGCTCTTTCAACCAACTCATTGGTTCAAGGGTACATCTCTGAGCTCCTCTAATATTTGTCGTTGTAATTCTTCAACGTCTTCAGAGAGGTGATGGGTCCCGACAGCCATACATTTTATTGGACCACCATGTCCTTAAATTGGCAATGGAACACCATGTCCCTAAACTGGTGGAACAATAGAACCCCCAAATGCTCTTTTGTCGGATCTAAACGATCCTGTTAAGTTGATCTTAGTCTCAAATTAGACTAACGTATCCTTAACAAACGTTTAAGTTGATCTTAGCCTCAAATATGGCTAACGTATCCTTAAACCAAAACACCAAACCCAAATCTAAGAAAATACGGATTTGGACTAATCAACGTCCTACGGGCGACGACATAAATTAGTCTCTGTATACAATCCACGGGTAACCACAAACAAAACAAACACCCACGACACGAAGTGAAATTCTGGAGAAGGAGAAAATTGTTACCGCGATGCGGTAGCGTAATTAACTGCAGGGGCTTGCGCCTGCAGGGAAGAGCGTCCCCACAATCAAAAACCCCTCAAGCGAGGGGGAATCTGACGAAGTCTGCTACATCGCCCGCATCCGTTTAAACCTTCAATACATGGTGCCATAAATCAACTTGGCATCTTTGGAGAGGTGGACGGATAGCACCATTAGCATCTGTCCCGAATCTCAGGCAAGACGTCCCAATCTTGGCCGCCGTTCGGAGGGGAACACGCGGTTGCCTCTTGACGAGGGCTTTGATCCCTGGCGTTGTTTGTAGGGAAGCTACCGGCCAGGGATAGCCGGGCAAGGTAGCTGCGCGGCTACCTCTAGACGAGGGCTTTGATCACAAAGACAGAATTCCTCCTTTTTGCAATGCTCTAACATTCCTTTTATTTGAAATAGAAAGGATTTTTAGAGAACATTTACATCGTCTTGCGAAAGGAAAGGTACACACTCGTAGGCCTTGGTCTCATTGGTACAGCTTGAGCTTCTCGACGTTGTAAGGTCGCGGGAACTTGCGTCCGTCTGCGTCTTGTAAACGATAGGCTCCGCCGGGGAGTACCTCGGAGACGAGGAAAGGACCATCCCACTTTGGGGAAAACTTGTGTAGCCTGTTTTGATCGACGAACTCGTTCTACCGCAAGACCAGATCTTCGGTCTTGAAGGAGCGACGCTTGACCCGTGCATTGTAGTATCGAGCAGTTTGTTGCTGGTAAGCGGCAGCTCTGATTTGAGCCCGGTCTCTCTTCTCCAGCAAGATGTCCAGGTTGGTCCGTAGCGCCGAGGTGTTTGCTTCGTTGTCAAAGTGCTCAACCCAATGACTGGGTAGCCCGATCTCCGCTGGGACCATTGCCTCGGTCCCGTAGCAGAGGCTGAAGGAGGTTTCCCCAGTGGGGTCTTCTTTGATGTGTGCAGAGCCCATAAGACCCGGGGCAGTTCCTCGACCCAACTGCCTTGTCGTCCTTCTAGGCGGGTCCGGAGACCTCAGAGGATGTCTCGGTTAGCAATTTCGGCCTTCCCGTTGCATTGGGGGTGCGATACCGCAGCGAATTTCATGAGGATATGGTATCGCCGCAGAAATCTTTCACTTTTCATTTTCGAAGTTCGTCCCTTGGTCGGTGATAATACACCTTGGGATGCCAAACCGAAGTATCAGATTGTTCTGCAGGAACTTGATGGTCGTGGCGGCATCCGGTTTCCTGATGGGGACGGCCTCGATCCACTTTGTGAAGTAGTCTACCGCGACGAGGACATATTTGTACCCGCCCGCACCGGTAGGGAACTGGCCTATCATGTCCAACCCCCACTGGGCGAACGGCCACGGGGATGTTAAGGGAGTCAGCTCGGTAGCTGGAAGGCGTGGTATGATGCCGTGGAGTTGGCAACTTTTGCATCTTCTGACGAGCTTCTGGGCGTCTTCGTGAACAGTGGGCTAGTAGTACCTCTGGAGCAATGCCTTCTGGATCAAGGTTCGGGCCCCTTGGTGTGTGCCACCGACCCCTTCATGGATTTCACGGAGGACGTAGTCAGCTTCGTGGGGGTCGACGCACCGGAGCAGGGGCTGGGTGAAAGATTTCTTCTAAAGGTTTCTATTGCTCCAGATGAAGTGACGGGCTTTGGCCCGGAGACGGTGGGCTGCTCCCCGATCTTCTGGGAGCGTACCGTCCCTTAGGAACTCTACGAGGGGCTTCCTCCAGTCTTGGTCGTCTTCCCGCGCCGTATATATATATGGAGTATCGTCGCTCCGTCCTCCACGCTGGGCTGGGGCAAGGTCTCGAAGAGGATAGACCGCTTGTTGTTGGCCGAGTAGGACGAAGCCAGCTTGCTCAGGGCATCGGCTTGGGCATTGAGTTGCCTTGGTATTTGCTCCACCTGGACTTCGTCAAAGTTTTTCTGAAGCTTCCTTACTTCGTCGAGGTACTTCATCATCAGGGGTTCCCGAGCCTCGAAGCGGCCGGTCACTTGGCCGACGACTAAAGCTGAGTCGCTGCGGATTCGAATTGTCTTCAGTCCCAGCCCGGAGGCCATGCGCAGTCCAGCCAGCAGGGCCTCGTACTCTGCCATGTTGTTTGAGGCCTTGAATCCGAGCTTCAGAGAGTACTCCATTTCTGCCTCGTTCGGGCCCCGGATGATGAGGCCGGCACCACAGCCTTCCTCGGTTGAAGACCCGTCGACGTAGATGACCCACTCAAGGACCGAGCCGGGCCTCTCCGCGATGGGGTGTCGGGCTCCGAGGGCTAGCGCGGATTCCGGTTCATTGCCGGGGATGGTGCATTCAACGATGAAATCGACCAGGGCCTGCGCTTTGATGGCCTGCCTCGGGCGATATTTTATGTCGAATTGAGATAGCTCCCACCTCCAGTTCTATAAGCGGCCCGAGGATTCCGGTGATGCAAGGATAGCCCCAACAGGTGCTCGGTGAGGATGAGGATGGTGTGTGCCTGGAAGTAGTGTCGTAGCTTCCTTGAGGCCACCACGAGGGCCAAGACAATCTTTTCTATGGCTGGATACCTCGTTTCTGCGTCCTTGAAGACGTGGCTCACATAGTACACCGGCTTCTGCACTCCATTGAACTCTCGAAGAAGCATCGATCCCGCTGCTTGAGCGGATACCGCCAGATACAGCGACAGCTCATCTCCTTCGACTAGTCGGGTGAGCAGTGGTGGGGTCGTGAGGTGCCTCTTCAATTGGTCGAAAGCGATCTGGCACTCCTCCGACCACTCGAACCTCGGGATCTTTGAAGAACGGGAGGCACTTCTCCCCCGACCTTGATATAAAACGGCTTAGAGCGGCCATCGTCCTGTGAGCCGCATGATCTCGACGTTGGACTTGGGCGCGACCATGTTGAGGATAGCGTCGATTTTCTCTGGGTTAGCCTCGATTCCATGGTGAGCGACCATGAAACCGAGGAACTTTCCCCCGGTGACTCCGAATGCGCATTTGGCGGGGTTTAGCTTCATTTTGAACTTGCAGAGCACTTCGAAGGCCTCGCCCAGGTCCTTGGCGTGGTCGGCCGACGAAATAGACTTGACAAGCATGTCATCGACGTAGACTTCCATATTCCTGCCGATCTGCGGCTTGAATATGCGGTTGACCAACCGTTGGTACGTAGCTCCGGCGTTCTTGAGGCCAAAGGGCATCACCTTGTAGCAATATACCCCCCGGTCCGTAGTGAATGCGGTAAGATCTTCGTCTGCTGGATTCATACGGATCTGATTGTAGCCGGAAAAAGCATCCATGAAACTCAACAGCTCATGGCCGGCCGAGCCGTCGACGAGCTGATCTATCCGAGGGAGGGGGTAGTTGTCCTTAGGGCAGGCCTTATTGAGGTCGGTGAAGTCAACACACATGCGTCACTTCCCGCTTGACTTCTTGACCAGAACTATATTCGCCAGCCACTCCGAGTAAGGTACATTCCGGATGAGGTTGGCGGCGAGAAGTCGATCAACTTCGTCTTTGATAGCTTTCTGTTTGACCGGGGCGAAGATTCGCTTCTTCTGCCTGACGGGTCGGGTCGTAGGGTCAACCCCGAGCTTGTGAGAAATGATCTTGGGGTCGATCCCAGGCATGTCAGCAGGCGCCCTGGCGAAGATGTCGGAGTTTTTTCTGAGGAAACCAATCAGGTCCTCCCGCTGAGTTCCTGTTAGAAGTGATCCCACTTGGACGATTTTTCATCGTTCCCCTCTGCCAGGGGCACCTCAATCAGTGGTTCGACCAGGGTCCCCCGAACCTCTTTTTGCTCGTCCCGGGTGTCTAGCGAGCCCTTGATGTCGTCTTCAACCTCGGCTCCTTCGGCCGGCTGCTCGGACGAAGACGTCTCGGTGAAGCATACCTTTGCGATCCGTTGGTCTCCATAGACCCGACCTATCCCATCCTGATTGAGGGGGAACTTCATTGCCAGGGTCGATATCTGGGCCCGAAGTGAGTTCAGCGTCGGGCAGCCGAGGAGGATGTTGTAGGCCGATGGGATTCTTGCTACGATGAACTCCACGGGCAATGTTCACGTGCGGCCATCCTCCCCGACGTTAAACTGCAGAGTGACCACCCCTTCTGTCGGGATGGAGTGGTTGGTGAACCCTGAAAGGACGTGCAAGGTCGGCCTTAGGTCTGCCGGGGTGAGCCCCATATGCAGAAAACAGTCGTGGAAGAGGATGTCCGCCGCGCTACCCGAGTCGACCAGTATCATGTGCACCTCGTATTGGTAGACCCGAGCAGTGATCACTAGAGGGTCGTTGTGTGGCAGAGATGTTCCATGGAAGTCCCCGTCTTCAAAAGTGATCGTCTCGTGGTCCCTGGCCTTCTTCATCGGGCGGCTGTCGACCTCCACTGCCGACGGGGGGTGCGGAGTCTTACAGGGGCTTGATGGACCCCCTGCTGACATGCCCATGATTTTTGATGAGCCTCGGCTCCTTCTGGTGAGGCCTCTTAGATCCTTCGGCGAGGACGTCGCTGAGCTGTCCTGGTGAGTCTCGTGTGCGTGACCCCGTCGAGGGAGGGGGTGCTGGTCATGCCTGGAAGCAGGCGAGCTGACCGCCACCGCCTTGTAAGAGACATGGGTGCGACGAGATTCGGGGCGAAGCTCTCTGATGTGGGACCTCGAGATTAAATGGGACGGCTTGGGGGACCTGTGACTGTCGGAAGCAGCGAGGCGGTGGCTGATGGAGGAGGGGGTGAGGTCATTCGGCGGAGGATGATCCGCGCCTCCATCAAGGGGGAGGCGACGGCTGGTGCTTGGATCTTCAGGATGATCGCTCGCCATGTAGTTGGAGATCGGGAGACGAACTTTTGTTTTTGTGGAGTTAGTTTCCCACAGACGGCGCCAGCTGATGAAGGGGCCTTTCCGGTCTCCTTCAGATGTTGTCTCCCGTTGATCTGCCGATGGCTGCGATTGACGGCTGGGATTTGATCTGGAGCGTGATCTCCTGTGATGTGTGGATCTCAATGGGTTGGAGGAAATTTGCGTCGAGTACCTGCAAGGAAGTCCCGGGGTGATTTGGTACCACCGAGGACCCTCCGACGATCAAGTCAGTAACAAGATCCGAGCAGAATAACGGCTTAGTGGAGTAAAAATGGCTTACTTAATCCCTTTGGGAGAGGGGTATATATAGCGGCGGCGGCATGCAGGGGCAGGCGCGAGAATCACGCCGGCCGTTACGCTCCCGACGTCACGCCCGTGTGATAAGCGGATCTTATCATTTATGGTGAGATAGGCTTGTTAATAAGGATCATAGTGGCGTGGAACATGGGATATGGCCGGCGGAGATCTCGTGCATGGTGAGATTCACGGAGCGGCGGTTATGCCTGCGAGTGGTACCGCTGGTCGGTCGATGAGACCGAGGAAAATGGCCTCGGCGGAAGAGATCGGGGGCGAGCGGGAGAGCCGAGGCATCTTGGTCCTGTGATAGCTCGGAGGCGAGCTAGGAGGCCGAGGAAGCCAATTTATGCATGGGGGCTCTGAGGAGAGCCATCTTGTGCTTGCGGGTTGGGCACAGGGGTGGCCTGGTCGGCCCCTGTAGGCCCTTTCTTCTGAGCTCTGGGACACGTCATCTGCTACGCGTCACGATCTGGGAGATCGCCGATATCGAGCATCATCAGCATCACCTTGTAGCAATATACCCCCCGGTCCGTAGTGAATGCGGTAAGATCTTCGTCTGTCGGATTCATACGGATCTGATTGTAACCGGAGAAAGCATCCATGAAACTCAACAGCTCGTGGCCGGCCGAGCTGTCGACGAGCTGATCTATCCGAGGGAGGGGGTAGTTGTCCTTGGGGCAGGCCTTATTGAGGTCGGTGAAGTCGACACACATGCGCCACTTCCTGCTTGACTTCTTGACCAGAACTACATTCGCCAGCCACTCCGAGTAGGGTACATTCCGGATGAAGTTGGCGGCGATAAGTCAATCAAGTTCGTCTTCGATAGCCTTCTGTTTGACCGGGGCGAAGCTTCGCTTCTTCTGCCTGACGGGTCGGGCCGTAGGGTCAACCCCGAGCTTGTGAGAAATGATCTTGGGGTCGATCCCAGGCATGTCAGCAGGCACCCAGGCGAAGACGTCGGAGTTTTTTCTGAGGAAACCGATCGTCCTCCCGCTGAGTACCTGTCAGAAGTGATCCGACTTGGACGGTTTTTCATCGTTCCCCTCTGCCAGGGGCACCTCGGTCAATGGTTCGACCGGGGTCCCCCGAACCTCTTTTTGCTCGTCTCGGGTGTCTAGCGAGCCCTTGATGTCGTATTCAACCTCGGCTCCTTCGGCCGGCTGCTCGGACGAAGACGTCTCAGTGAAGCATACCTTTGCGACCCGTTAGTCTCCATAGACCCGACCTATCCCACCCTGATTGAGGGGGAACTTCATTGCCAGGTGATAGGTCGATATCTGGGCCCGGAGTGAGTTCAGTGTCGGGCGGCCGAGGAGGATGTTGTAGGCCGATGGGATTCTTGCTACGATGAACTCCACAGGCAATGTTCGCGTGTGGCCGGCCTCCTCGACGTTAAACTGCGGAGTGACCATCCCTTCCGCCGGGATGGAGTGGTTGGTGAACCCTGAAAGAACGTGCGAGGTCGGCCATAGGTCTGTCGGGGTAAGCCCCATGCGCAGAAAACAGTCGTGGAAGAGGATGTCCGCCGCGCTACCTGAGTCGACCAGTATCCTGTGCACCTCGTATTGGTGGACCCGAGTAGTGATCACTAGAGGGTCATTGTATGGCAGAGATATTCCATGGAAGTCCCCGTCGTCAAAAGTGATCGGCTCGTGGTCCCTGGCCTTCTTCATCGGGCGACTGTCGGCCTTCACTGCCGGCGGGGGGTGCGGAGTCTCGCAGGGGCTTGATGGACCCCCCGCTGACACGCCCATGATTTTGGATGAGCCTCGGCTCCTTTTGGCGTGGCCCCTTAGATCCTCCGGCGAAGATCTCTCTGAGCTGTCCTGGTGAGTCTCGTGTGCGTGACCCCGTCGAGAGAAGGGGTGTTGGTCATGCCTGAAAGCAAGCGAGCTGACCGCCACCGCCATGTAAGAGACAGGGGTGCGACGAGATTCAGGGAGAAGCTCTCTGATGTGAGAGCTCGAGGTTAAATGGGACGGCTTGGGGGACCTGCGACTGTCGGAGGCCGCGTGGCGGCGGCCGACGGAGGAGGAGGTGAGGTCATTCGATGGAGGATGATCCGAGCCTTCATTGAAGGGGAGGCGCCGGCTGGTGCTTGGATCTTCAGAATGATCGCTCGCCATGTGGTTAGAGATCGGGGGACGAACTTTTGTTTTTGTGGAGTTAGTTTCCCACAGACGGCGCCAGCTGATGGAGGGGCCTTTCCGGTCTCCTTCAGATGTCGTCTCCCGTTGATCTACCAATGGCTGCGATTGACGGCTGGGATTTGATCTGGAGCGTGATCTCCTGCGATGTGTGGATCTTAATGGATTGGAGGAAATTTGCGCCGAGTACCTGCAAGGAAGTCCCGGGGTGGTTTGGTACCACCGAGGACCCTCCGACGATCAAGTCAGTAACAAGATCCGAGCAGAGTAACGGCTTAGTGGAGTAAAAATGGCTTACTTGATCCCTCTGGGAGAGGGGTATATATAGCGGCGGCAGTATGCAGGGGCAGACGCGAGAATCACGCCGGCCATTACGCTTCCGACGTTACGCCCGCGTGATAAGCGGATCTTCCCATTAATGGCGAGACAGGCTCGTTAATGGAGATCGTAGTGGCGTGGAACGTGGGATGGGGCCGGCAGAGATCTCGCGCATGGCGAGATTCGCGGAGTGGCGGTTACGCCTGCGAGTGGTACTGTTGGTCGGTCGATGAGACCAAGGAAAATGGCCTCGGCGGGAGAGCTCGGGGGCGAGCGGGAGAGCCGAGGCATCTTGGTCCTGTGATAGCTCGAAGGCGAGCTGGGAGGCCGAGGAAGCCAATTTGTGCATGGGGGTTTTGAGGAGAGCCAGCTTGTGCTTGCAGATCGGGCACATGGGTGGTCTGGTCGGCCCCTGTAGGCCCTTTCTTCTGAGTTCTGGGACACGTCATCTGCCGCGTATCACGATCTGGGAGATCGCCGATATCGAGCATCATCAGATAGTATTAGGATAACAGCGTACATGGATGACCAACTTGTCACTCAAATATGGTAGCTCTTCAAGCAATTCATGCACGAATCAAATAAAATGACGTAAGAATTATGAGAGGCCTTGTGTTACAATGGACAATCCCCACCTTTTCACTCTACTCTGTTACAGCGTTAGTGATACTACTACTGAAATCAGTAAGAATTATTTGATTGCCAGTTCATGATCTTTAGATGGACATAAAAACTTTAATTCTTTTTCAAGAAATTAAATAGATAGCATAAGGAATTATATTATACTAGACATATGTATATATTATACGAGGTTAATGGAGGAAATGTGCCAATGGGAGGGAATTTTCTCTTATGGCGTCAGAAAAATACATCCTCTGTGATTTTTTTCGACGATCGGCATACGTCACATCGATCTTTATCATCTAAGATATGGATACACCAAATTTCATATGATTATACCATTTTTTCACCGTTGATTTAGTTAGTTCAAAATTAATGATTTACCGACAATAAAACTTTTTACATTGCTAATTCAACAGTGAACAAATAGTGGAATCACATGAAATTTGGTGTATGCACATCTTAGATGATAACGATGATGATAATGGATGCCGATCGTCGGAAAAAATGGTGGGGGTTGTATTTTTTCGACTGCAGAGGAGAAAATCCCTTCCTATAGCCTCTTTTCTCCATTATTCTCATATTATACATACATGTATATACACACCTTTACGAATGATCTAAAAAGGCACTCTATACGTTCCTGAACTTTGTTTTCCATTCTAAGTGTATCGTGAACAAGACTACATCTATTGTATAACGTTCCATGACAAGTGGTTCGTTCTGAAACGTTCCGCTTTCCGTCATTTGTCAACTTCTGTGAATGCTCATCTAATTTCTTAAACCTAATGTCATCTTGTATTATATTCCAATCAATTGTCAAGAGAAAGCGTCACAAGAATTTTGTAATCATATTTAGTGGAATCAAATTTGAACCTTGATGAATATTTATCTATGTGTGGCGGTCGAAAAGTTTTCTCATTTTGCTTACTTTTGGGCCACTAAAGTAGTTATGGTAACATTTTATGTGCTTGATTGAGAAAAATATGTTAGCTTTAAAAAGAATTTGTAGAGCACAAGCGGAATTGGTCAACCATCTAATGCTACATTGTCCGACCATAAAGAGACTTTGGAAGCTTGTTATTTTGAGGTTTAACCTTCGTAGGTTTCCAGTACTTTTAAATCTTTATGGGGTAAATGGCGAGTCAATAAAGTCCCTAAGGGGTTACATACGGCTTGGGGCAGTGAGTATGGCTGCTAGTTGGGAGTTAGGGATTGAGCGTAATGATGCTATTTTTTTTAGATAAAAAGATACATATTACTGTTGTTTTTGCTAAAATTTGCTCGTTCACTGTTAATTGGATGCATCTTGCCTCAGCAGATACTATGAAAAAGCTCTTGAAGATCATTCCAAAAGTGGTTTTTTAATCATTCTCAAAAAAAAAAAAATACGTTAACTTTCTTAATCCGGTTCAAGTCAGCTCTCAATACAACTGCGACAAGATTTTTAGATTAGAGAACTCTTAAATTTAGCACGAATTTCTAAAATCTAAAAAGCATACACACACACACACAAACACTGTGAGAGAGAGAGAGAGGGTTCTAGGAGGCTTTTTCGTCACTTCGTCAGGTGACGTCAAAAAACTACACCCCCACCATTTTATTCGACGATCGGCACCTATCATTTTCATCTTTATCATCTAAGATGTGGATACACCGAATTTGATGTGATTTTACCACCTTTTCACCGTTGAATCAGCAATGTAAAAAGTTCTATTATTGGTAAACCGTTAATTTTACACACACTAATTCAACAGTGAAAAATGGCAACATCACATGAAATTCGATGTATCAACATCTTAGATGATAAAGATGAAGATGATGGGTGTCGATTGTCAAATAAAACGGTGGAGGATGTAGTTTTTTTGACGCCGCCTGACGAAAAAGACTGCTAGGGCCTCTTTCCTTCAATATTCTCATATGTGTATATATATATATATATATATATATATATATATAGAGAGAGAGAGAGAGAGAGAGAGAGAGATTGATTTTCATGATGAGCATAGATGATATGACTTTGACCGGATGGATCGCATATCTCTTGAATCAAAGATTGTCTTTAAACCATTTAAGTACTCCGTTAGCAGCAGTCCTGAAAAATAAAAATTGCAATTGCCTGTTAATTAAAATTGAAACAGGCAGGCGAAATTCCGAATACAAAGATACAAAAGTATGATACAAAAGTTCTCGGGCGCCTGATCAGATACAGTCGAGGAATTGTTTTGCCAAGAGAGCCCAACAATCTCTAACAACATACTAAATAAATTTCTTTCAAACAAAATAAATGGTTATTTAAATTAGGGATTACTAATTGTTTCATCAGAAAGAGGTTCTTGAAATTAGGAATTACCCAGCAAGGTCCTTTAATTGCTGCCATACGTTGTTTTGTTCCTTGGGCTTTTCAGGATCTTCTGTCTCGGCACTCTTTGGGCTTTCTGTTCTTTTAACTGCAAAAGGCAGAAAGTCACTCAATCTTGTATAAAAAAAAGACCAGGACAGGGTTATTTAAAAGCCCAAACATACCCATCAAACAAGAAAGATGTAACTTTCATATGGTACCAAAGCAATGATATACACCAAGTTGTATATGCATGCAAATTGTGTTCGTGGGCATGAAAGTGTGTGCGCAAGTTTTGTGTTCTTGTGTGTGCGCTGTTTTTTCCTTCTTTTTCTTTCCTTTCTTTTGTGAGTAATGTCAAATTGTGGACCATAGATTCTTACTCTGTGGTTCAGTACTAGGACGGAAGCGCGCACGGCTGATCGACTTATCACTCAGATATGCAAGTTCTTCAAGCAGTTCACGCTCTCTTCCACTGCCAAGACAAAGAAAGCATCAAATAAAATAAGAAAAGAATCGTTACAGGCTATTACAACCCTTTTTTGGGAAGTTTGGTGACCATTTTATTATGAAAATTTAAGAAATTTACTTCCATCAGTAGTATACATCAAATGAATTATGGATCATTTGATCCCTTTTGGTAAACAAAGTTACTTCAGGGATTGAAATCTAGCAACTTTTTGGGTTTATCACGTAATTTAACACTTCCTATAAAATTCTAAGTGAAATTATGCATAACATGGAAAAGGGTACATCAATAAACTGCTACTTTCTGATTCTAATTAAAACTGCACTTGTAAAGCTAAGAAAAAACATCTTTATTAGAAACATACCTGACACGTTTCGGTGTAGTAACCTTAATTGTGAACAAATGATCTCCACGAATTGATGGTTTGTTTAACTTTGGGACACCTCGCTTTGCAAGAACCAACACATCCCCAGGTTGAGTACCAGGTGGAATTTGAAGTTCAGTAGTTCCATCAACTGTCTTCACCTGTTTAATTCAAGCTTTTGCAAGAAATAGAATCAATAGCATTACAACATACAAAATTCAAATGACATAGGGCCTTTGACTAATTATTCCACATGCATTATGGATAAATATATATCAAATGTTCGTCAGGCGAGCATATCATACGAAATGCAAAGAGCTCAATTGTCATCAAGACATGTTATATGCATGTGCTTATGTTGTGAAGTAGTCATAGCAATGCAATGGTTGCACCAACACATGTACAGAATTATCGAGTCTTGTCATTATGTTATGAAGAATTATGTAAAAATAGAAAGTTAGGATTTCACCTTAACAACTGCACCCAATATTGCTTCAATGTAATTTACGGAAATGGTTGAAAGTAAATTGATTCCATCCCTTTGTATCCCTGGTATCTCTTCCACCTCAAGGCATACATAAAGATCTCCAGGAGGTCCCCTAGTAGAATTAGAGAAATACACAAAAATTTAAACCCGTTGCTATTGTCTTAAAAACATTAAATTATGCAACAAAGAACGGCAACAAAAACTTTATGAAAAGTATAAATCTCCCTCATGCATGTTGTCTCCACGTGCACTAAAAAAAGGAAAGGGAAAAATAAACTGTGTTGTTCTCTATGAAATGACAGCAGTGGATGATATAAAACTTTTCTTGGCACATCACCCAACAGCTTAAGCATATATGATATGCTACAAACAATCGTAGGGAATATTTTTACCAACGACGACTTCTGGCGAGCAAATATACTTGATGCCCATTGCCATCACTGAACAAGCTAATGCAAACAAAGTAGAACAAAAGCTGCAAATTTCCTACATCTGAATTAACTATATGTGGCCAAAATATTAATCAATTTTCTTGCATTGTAGTGGTGAATGTACACAAATTCTAATCCAACAAAGCTAAAAAAAATTATTTAAGAATATATAATATCAAAGTTTTCTAGGAACAAGATCTATAGAAATATTGATACTACAAGCATGCTTCAATTTTAAAAATAATGGAAAGTATATCTGGACTTAAAGTTCAATAAACATACCTATATCAATATGTAAAAATGGATAAGATATGCAATTTTTCAACTTATAAGGAAAAAATCAGTCGAAGTATATTACAAGTATAACAAATATTTCACATACCCTTTAGGTCCAGTATCACCTTCACCACGAACACGAACAGTACTACCCTTACTAATACCAGGAGGTATTCTCACTTTAATATCTTTTTTGACGCGCACACGGCCTTCCCCAGCACACTTGCGGCAATACTCAGAAATGATTTCGCCTTCCCCCACACATGTTGGACATACAGAAACCTATAAACATCAACGAAGGATCGAAGTTGTTCAAGAGTGAAGAAAGTACATGTCTTTTAAAAGGATTTCAATTAAAGACGCCTCCAAGACTAACTGGTCAGCTAACATAACCTGAACCCCCAATGTCATGATCTTATATAAGTTTCTGGAATGTGTAACCCCCCCCCCCCCGGCGGGCGGGTACTATGTCTGGTTGGGCAGCAATACCCCTTGAATTTTAGAAATGGGATCTTACATTCTCTCTGTTTCTAACTAGTTTTCGAATTCTGGTTCTAACCATGTTTTCTTCCTCTCCATTCCCAAATAAAGACCTATCTTCTATCCATGTTCAGCAAAAACTATGGAGATCAATTCACCACATTACACACCTTCCGTAGGGAGTGGGATGTTGATGTTTTAGTATCCGCATCTGTTAGTGAGTTCATGGTTTTATTTATGAATAGAGAGGAGAAAGAGATGCGTTTGTTTGTGAATGGAGATGAGGAAGAAGGGTAACTCAGGGGAAAACAGCTGGAAGAGATGGAGTATAAGTGTTTACTTTTATAGCTCAACAGGAATTAGTTACCATCCCTCTATAGTACAGGGGAATATGCGCAATTAACCCTTCTGGGAATTACATTCGTATTATAAGAAAAAGAAATTTAGACTGATGGAAGCAAAAATTGTAAAAGACCAAGTATGAAGGATCATATTAAAACATAGACCAATTTCTCATACCTGGGAGAACAAACCAAAAGGCGTCTGCTCAGTCCGCATCACTTGACCTCTTCCACCGCATGTTGAGCATATTCTCATCTTTGAACCAACCTTTGACCCAGTTCCCATGCACACATCACAAGTTTCCAAATGAGACAACTGAATCTCTTTTTCTGCTCCAAATATAGCCTCCGAGAACTCCAGAATCAAATCATATCTGAAGAGACACTTTGGTGCAAGTTTTCAAGCTCTATAAACAAGTCAGTATAGATAAGACAAGATTTTGTCCTTAATGCATACATCTGTATATGTAAGAAAATGTAGAAAGATGCGGGAGTCGATAAATAAAAGACTTGATGAACACAAAATGACAAGAGACTATCTCCTGCACAGAAGATCGCAGATTGTGTTGACAAATGATACACAACAACACAAAACATATTTGTGCGAGAGAGATGGATCTCCCAGTTTGTCTATTTAAACCACAGTGTTTTGTTTCTCAGAGCACCCTTCTAGCTAAGTCAACCTGGTTTAATCTACCATGATGAGCTATTATCATAAGAGAAATTGTGAGCCTTGGCTATATTTTTTGGTTATCAATGCAAGAATAAGATACAAGAACAAATTAGACGTATGAGTTGGTTGGGGAAGGGGTGCATTTAATGTAATTATACACTTGAAAGACACGCCATCAAATTTATCAATACACATCTACGCTTCAGATCATTATTCTAGCATAGAGTTTAAATGGGGGGGGGGGGGGGATGTTCATAGTTCGTCAATTTTTGCTGTAAATAGCTTTATAATTGAGAACAATATATATGAAAATAATTTCTCGATTTTTTCATCGCCACATGTAAGAAAGAAGTTTGAATATAAACAAAGTTGTTTCACCAATATTTAGATGTGTAAACAAAAATATTATACAGTTCTACGATGTACCATGCAATGCAAAGCAGTTAAATCGAAGAATGTTGTTGTGAGCTCCATCTACTTTCTTTCTTCCCATGGCACTCAACCGGTAAAACATGACAGCTAGCTGAACATAAAATGAACAGAGAGAACATGCGAACTACATACTGTTTCTAGAGAGACATCATATAAGCCGCTGTTAAATTAAGGGTCAAGATTAAAAGCAAAATACAGCCCTGCCAATATATACACAAAATTTGAACTGTGGCATCCTTACATTTGCCAACTTTCCCATTTAGTTTTTATTAGCAGTTACCAGAAAAAACTCAAAAGTTTAGTTTGCGAAATTTGGATGTTCTGATATGTGATTAAGAATCTAGACCTGCAGCATGGTAAGGGCAAGATACATGAAGATGCAGAAATCAAACAAACAGTCAGATTGTTATCTTTAATTTGAGTGTGTGCATGCATCAAAGGTTGCTGACTACAGCAAGGGTCATGAGATAAAATAGAAACTGGAAAGAAAGCCAATAAGCACATATAAGTGTATAACATTCCAACTGAAGAGAAAAAAAACAAAAACTAGGTATAACCACCGTAAAATCCGTATACTTTTTTTATGATTTTCCTTCTTTAATAAATCCCTATTCGTTGAATTAAGCATATATTGATCCTATTGTTGATTTTATTATTATATAAATATAATATATTATTTACTTATTTGGGATAACGTAGAAATTAAGTGAATTATATTATTACTGATCGTTTTACAATTTTAAATTATATTTTTATATGAATATTTTATATCGTCTATTAGTTCTAATTGGTATATATAATCGAGAAGATAACTTTATTGTTGATTATTTTATATTATCTAGTTAATTTAATATGATGTGTGTTTGCATACTATAATTAGTGTAAATATTGTACATCTATAGTTACTATATCAAACTAAATTAACTAATCTAAATAACTACTATTTTTAGAGATATGGTTAGATATTGGAAAATATTTGCAGATCTTTCTAAACAGATTTGATTTGGGTGTTTTGTGAGAAAACAAATTTTAAAAGGGGTTTAAGTGAAATTGTGCACCTATATTATTTAAACCCACCCCTTCCTTATATTCTCCTCTCATCTCGATCTACTTCTTCCTCCGCCGATTTCTACTTCCCCGCAAACCCTTCTTCCTCTTGCCTCTTCGAGCATAAAATCCGAAAAACCCCAAGCCCTATTCAAACCGATTCCATCCTCATCTTCATCCTCCCAAAAGCAGAACCTAGCCGAAACCTGACCCTAGATCTCCATCGCCTCCACCACTGGTGATGCCTTAATCGACGACGTCCCTGTTGTCTACTTCGTCTAGATGAGCGCCCAACTCGACCGAGCACCGAAGCCCAACTTCGTCGCCATCACCTCGTCTTCAAGCGCCACCGCCATGGCTCTATCCTAAACTCGAGCAATTCAGGCCGAGACCCAAACCCGACGCGTTGATCGTTCTCGCCGTCGCCGTCGCTTTCTTCATCTTCCCTACGATTTTTCACCGGCTGTAAGTCCCTCCTCTTTCCTTTCTCCGTCTACTCTTTTATTTTTAGTGAAAAGTGTTGAATGAATACCTACATCTAGAAATAAAGTAATAAATATTGCAGATGAGAAAATCCCTGATAAATGAAATAGCACCTTGTTTAGATAGAAACACACATATAAATATATATAAGAAGTAAATTTATCATATAAAATTGTACAAATTAACATGGAATTAATGTTATGTGCCATAGCATGAATCGTTGAAAATGAATAATTGAAGCAAGATTAAGGAGAAGAATGTTGGTGTCTGCATACCAATTTTGTTTTTGCTATCTTCAGTAAGGTGAACCATGGAAATTGGAAACTAGGATATAAAGAGAAGAGAGATTTAACATATGGTTTTATTGATTTAGAGAATGGTCTGTGATTATCAAGTTCTATGTTCGTTGCTGGAATTTTAAAAGAGAGAAATCTGATATATTTCTAGTTTTGTTTAAGAATAATAGTTGGTGTCAGATTCATACTTTTTCATAAGACCATTGATGTAAAACCCACATGTTGCTTACTGGTCTGGTTCTTCTACTTTATTGTAAATATCTTATTATGAATAAGATCGATTTCTTTGCTCACAATCTCCACCATGAATGAATGAACAAATTTAGATTACCGTAGGTAAAGTTATAAACTACGAGTCTCACATGTGATAAGTCATGAATCGGTCTTACAAGCTGTAAATCCTTACAAGTCAGAATTCAAGAAATGGAAGTTTTTAAGTACTATGAGGTTTCCTGTTTCTACTTTTCTGCACAAGGAGATCAGATCATCTTTAATTGCTTTTTCTTGTTCCAGCTGTATAGCCTTTCAAATATGATGTTAAAATTTCTCGTCACTAAATTGGATCAGTAAAAATATATTTGTTTGGAATCTAGCTGATGTATTGTTCATACAATTTATAGTGAACTTGGTAAACGCAGCACCAAGTAAAATGACCTTGTTTATGCTGCTGGCATATGAAGTCAGAATCAGGAATCTTAATTGCCAGTGTGTACTAGTTTATATTTTTATGCAATAATTTAAGGATCCTAACTGTGAATGCAAGTATAACTGTCTTGGTTTATTGTTTGTCTATTGCTACCCCTATAACTATTTAATAAGTATAAAATAGTATGCATTCTATTATATTTATTATACACAAAATATGATTACTTTATCACTGTTAATATATATGATTTGCTTTCTTTACTAAGGAATCATATATTTGACCAAATAAACTATTCGTGTCATATATTGTTCATTACTTCTTTTTACTATTATAATCTTAATACTGACGTTAATATAATTATTCATGATATATTATCAACTTTGTTAATATTAATAACATTCTACTTGCATGATTATAATATTACAACTAAACTTCTATTTGTATTATATTATAATTTTATTTCATGCAATACTACGAAACTACACTCATGATAAATTAACATCTTATTCCTACAATACCTGTATCATGCCCTGATCACTATGACCTACTTAGTCCAATATATGTGTGTGTGTGTGTTTTTTTGTGTGGAGACTTAGTATTGTATTTAGGACTTGACATGATATCTCAGGATTCCCATGACCAAATCATGAATAGACCTGTGTTTCCTGGCCCCTGGATAATAGCCTTAGGTCTGTGAATACTCCTACGGTGGTTGGAGTCTCGTTATATGGACGGACCCATGTTTTCTTGTCCTTGGATGGCAGCCTTGGATTTGTAAATACTCCAGCATTAGATTATACTATCTTGACCTGAATCTGATATGAACCACTTAGATATCTTGAATATCGTGAATCTAATGAATATCTTGAATCTCATGAACATGACATGTACACTATTTATTGGATATATATACTATATAAATATATATATCATGAGAATGAGGTAGCTCGAAAATGGGATATTTATGTATGACGAAGGATCATATCTTGTTTTTCGTGGTACCAAAATACGGTACATTGCATTATATATATATATATATATATATATATATATATATTGAATCTCGTGTTGCTGTTATTCCGTGATATTACGGAGTATCCTGGTTACATAATAAAACTCGTATAATCGAACTTATTTATACTTATATTTATACTTGTACCTGTACTTGTATTTATATTTATTCTTATAGTAAATAGTACTGAAATATCGAATATCATGATACTCTAGTTATCTTACACTAATTAACACATGCTATTTATTTGACATGTACACCATCATTTATTGTTCACGGTTATTATCATGCCTAGTATTATGTATACTATATTTCATTAATTAACATTATTTGTCATGCCTAGCATTAATTGCATGTATTGTTAATACTAAATAATAGTAACAGAATCTGTACTTATGCATTTACAACAATGTCCAGAAAAAAAACATAGATTGTGATAACACTGACGTTTACTGTGATTTACTGCTTAAAAACACTTACTCTATAATACAAACACTCACTTAACATTTAATAAAATATTCTCATGAAATTCAATGTTCAAATTTAACTTCTAAATTATTAAATCGATGCTAAGCACATACTTAATAATTCTAACTAACTATTGATTTATTTAATAATCATATGGTCATGATCATACACCTATAAGATCCTCAAAGTTACGTTTAAAACAGCTCAAAGATGATGAATTCTATACTCTTATGTTTTCGCATAACTTGACTTTCAAATACTACTTTTATAAAATGGGAATTTACCGAACTTTAGTTCGCTAACGGCATTCCTGTTTTCTTGTTTTCTTTTCTTGGGAATGTCGTCAGATAATATTGAGACAGGCGACGAGGCTACGTACGAGATGGTACAAACTGAGGAGGACAATCAATATCTTTCAAATTAGGCCAAGCGCTAATTTTCCTTTTTAGTAAGTATGCATTTTTTTCAAAGCTATCTTACATTCCTAGTTCCTTGAATTTTCGAATTTGTGTTTAGTTTTTGTTTTTGAGACTGTTATAAATATTGTTGGATATTTTATAAGCTTAAAATTCTTGTACTATAATTTCCTAAGCAGATTATATAGACGCTTAGCGTATTCATGTCGAGAAAGAGTGCTTCTCGATATGAATACGATGTGGGTTTGTCGCTCTCGTTTCTCGTTCTTGGGAAGCGGGGTGTGACACAAGGGGGCATAACAAAATTGAAGTTGTAAAGTAATCACGTAAAGCTCATAAAACATGCTGCAGACTTGCACATGTAACTACAAAAATGTGTAGTATTTCTAAAACAGGCTATCAATCAAACAGGCATAACTTCTTTATTCACTTCACATGATATTTGAAAACTTACCGTATATCTTCACCCTTGAGCGCAGAATCGTGTGTTCGTGTTCTAAAGGTACTCTGGTCCATACCAGAGAAACCACCAATATTTGCCCCAAAGAAAGCCTCAATAGGTCAAAAGGATTGCTCTGCCAGAAAAACAGAAACCAGTAAATAAACATATAAATGCAATTAAAAAAAGGTTGATATAGAAAATCTCCAGATTTACGATTTGATTTGCACAATGTTTCATTGTTCAGAGCGATTCTCTTGGGCAAAAAACTAGCAAGAAGATTGTCTATATTAAAAACATTATAATACTTATTTAATAGGGAAGCATATGGTAGACATGAAGTTGTAGTATATGAATAAGTACCGTATATGCTCCAGCTGAACCCCCTACAGCGCTCTTTACTCCAGCTTCACCATACTGATCATACAATGCCCTTTTCTTATCATCTGACAGCACCTGACAATTTGGTGATTCAGTACGGGAAATTACATATTACATGCTTGATTCAAATGTATATAGATAACAAACCAAGACATATCTCTCTAGTGAATAAGAGGATATGAAACTGATGGCAAGAAATAGAGAAGGGAAAAAAAAGATACACGCTATACAACTTAATTAAAATTCATACTCAAAAAAGGCATGCATTTTGCATATTATGCGGCTAACCACAGAGAATTATAAACATTAATACAGTTTTGTCACAAACAATAAGAAATGAGTACTATATAAAAAAGATATCCCGGAAAAGTGAATGATAACTACTACATACTGTACTAAAATATTCAGCTAAGCAATATGTGTGGATATATTGATTAGCAATTACAATGGACTTGGAACAGCCAGCATTCACAGTAAACTTTATGCAAACCTCTTAACCAAACCCAAATTCTTAAGCTAATGGTTTGCGGGCTAACAATATATATCAAGCAAGAGCAACACTCGCAGGTCCCTTAAGGCCCACGTGGAGAGGGCTCCAGCATAGACATGACTTGTTTGGGGGGGGGGGGATTCGGTGGAGGAACATGCTTAAATTTGCCAATTATGAGGTTAGAACTTGAACCCATGACTCTTGAAACTTGCTTCCCTGAACCTGATATCATACGGGGCAATAGGACACGGAAGTGGCAAGACAGGAATACTGAAAATTCCGAATATAAATACATGAAGGAGGACACGAGTATGTAGAATGTCAGCCCATTATAGGTCAGAATCCAGATTTTAAGCTAATAGGTTGTGAGCTAACAAGATACATCAAGAAAACTTGGCATTTAATTCATAAGGTCTAAAATATTCTTGAAACTGACAGCAGCAGTTTTCAACAGAAAATTTCAAAATGCAAGTACTCCATTAGGTTTTGATGAAGTCCAAGAGAGTGCCACTTAAATTAGAACATGCCTAACGCACCAGAGCCGACAATAGCACGCCTCTCACACATGCTCCATATCTACTGCCTAGAGAAGTGAGCTAGCATAACATCGAGGCAGACACACCTCAAGCACATATTTTCCTCGCTTAATAACTGAAGATAAAACTTTGTCACATCTTTACCGGAGCTTTGCTCCATAGCTGATCCCATTTGGATGGGAAAAGGCTTAGATGATGATGACGAAGACGAAGATGATGAACTGAAAATAAACTAAGAAATGTCGGGAACAGCCTTCTCGATGTCTGATGAACTTTTGTGAGGAAAGAAAAGCATAAGCACCTCATAAGCACTCGTCAAAGACCGCAATGCTTCAAGTTTAAAGTTGACTATATTATTCAAAGTTCAAAATAACTTCTAGTTTCAAACAAGATGCACCATGGCATCAGCACAAAACATCATGCGGCACACATAATTGTACTTTCATGACCATACCGCCCTTCTACTTACTACCCGATAAAAAGAAGAAAAAAAAGAAATAGTTAACTAAACAGAATTAGTGCTTGATCCTTCCACTACCCACTACCAATTTCATTGTCTGATGCTAGTCTTAGGTAAGCAATTATCGTGCAGAAGTGGGCCCTAGATCTTTGTATGGCACATTGTTTTGGTGAACTCATTTTTTAGAAAATTCAAGCTCAAGTGGATTTTAGATTGCTTTTGACTGGTGAACAATCCGAAAAATTAATGGTATATTCTCAGAATGAGCTTTTGGCATAATCACATAAAAAATCAAGAAAGAATAGGTTTGAGATACACCATTTTTTTAGGGAGGTTTGAGATACACCATGAAGAACTGTATGGCCCTGTTTGGATACAAAGTTAGGATAACCATGGTTTATTTTAAAGTGGGGGCAAGAGGGATGCAAACTATGGTTTGCAAGCCCCAAACTCCAAAAATGGAGTTTAGTAAACTTTGATCGGATTGGAGTTGAGATAACTGCAATTTAAGGCTGAATATTTGCTGTTATCTCAACTCCAAAATGGTTGCCAAATAAGCCAAAGTTAGCATTTTGGAGTTGACTTTTGTTAACTTTATGAAACCACAGTTCACAAAACTTAACTCCATCCCCAAAATAGTGACTGGTGGGGTGAATAGTATTAACAAAATAGTGACCGGTAGTGTGAATAGTATTAACAAGATCTGCAAAAACTCTAAGCGAAGAACCATCTCTGTCAAAATCAAGTGCTAAACTGAAAATCCCATGGAAATTTTATGACCTTAGGAGTAAAGCAAGATACAAGTTTGATAAAAGAGAAGTAACAAACAGCTGAATACGTTAGAAATAAGTGAAAAATACCTCATATGCATTGCTTATCTCCTTGAACTTTTCAGTTGCTCCAGGCTGCTTATTGACATCAGGGTGATACTTGTAAGATAAAACAGAAAGTCACTAACTGCTGCAAATGCAATAGTAAAAAAAATGTAGAATTTAAAATTGTTTAGCAGAAGGATTCCAAAATTAAACTCATAAAATTAGCTTCAATTATTTCGGACATGTCTTAATAAACTAATTGTGTAATTTAATCCCGACTAGGCAATCACCAACCGATATTTAATGACTATGTACTTAATAATAACAAAACAAAATAGCTGTACTCCTAGACCCCAAGAAAATTAGTACATTGTATGGCACCAAAAAATATGTATCGAGTTATGTTACTGAAGCAAATATTGGCACTTAACAATACCAATAGTTTACCTTTTACATGTGATGATTCACAAGTATGAGCATCTCCTCCATCTTAATGAATATAAGATTACTTCTCTAGGCTTTCCAAGTTCTAATACTTGCATGAGGTAAGTGAAATTCTAAGTTTATTATGTTTCCTACTTCTAATAATTTTTATTTCATATTTAATATATAATCAGAAATTCATATTCCAATAATGCCAAAAAAAATGGAAGTGTCAGAGAAGGGTAAAAGTAGCATCTTAAAAGTGTCAACGAGTGTCCATGATTAACCTAAACTATTACAATAAGATTACATAAAGGTAGTGTTCGGAAAGTAGCCAAACGGTATTGAAGCAGCATTGTCTGGTGCATGTTGGACATGGACATGACTCCATAATAGAAGTGCCTATGCTATTAGATGCAAATACAGATACACATGAATTAATTATGCATCCGGAGGTTCAAAAAATAGTTGTTCGTGCCTCTAAAAGGAATAGCTTCTTTGTTTTGTACTGGCATTCTGTAACCGCTAAATGGAGTCTTAGTTAATTAAATTTTACACCTTATAACTTATACGTTACATCATATTTTGCATGTTGTCAAAATGCATGGATGTATCAAGTATATATTATAACCAAAAACGTATCCTACTAATTATCGAAAAGACCTTCCTTCTCAGTAATTAGCCTATTAATTCACATCCTATTTACTCACATAGTCACATCAAATACTAATGTAGAATTGATGGAAATAGATAACCTGTTGCCAGCTAACCCCATCCTGGATTTAGCTGAAGATGTTCATAATAAAATAGATTTTTTATAGGGTTGTTTGGTTGTGTGTGAGAGAGAGAGAGATGCAACATTTGTTGCATGTAGCAAATGTTGCAAATAAAAAAGCCTAAATCCATTGCTTGGTTGTTTTCAACCTCTGTTGTCGCATTTCCAAATCCTAGTGGTTCTTTTGTGTTTGGTTCAACTAAAGGCAAGAGGTAATGCCATTTGTTGCAAAATTGCATAGGTGGCATGCGATAGGTTTACATGGCGTAATTAATTATTGTTGATCATATTTCTTAGAAGTTGCAACATTTGTTGCAAGTTGCAACCAAATGTTGCAAGTTTTTTAGACTAGTTTGCGACTCCATTTCCATTCATATCCAATTTGATGCTAACCAAACATATGAAATTGAATTTTTCCACAACAAATGTGCATGCATTTCCACTTTCAAGCAACCAAGCATGCCCTATGTCTGAGCTAAAGTTAACTAGGGTAGTATATCTTTATTTCTCTAATATCTTAGCCTTTTTGTAGTTAAAATGCTAACTAGAATAGAATTTTGAGTAATAGTGAATTAGAGCTATGTTTAGTTTTCGTTGAAGCTTGTTTACTCAAAATAGTCAACCTGGTTTAAAAAAAGTGTTCCAAGGAGGAGGTGCGGTTATAAATCCCTAACTCAATACGACTTGATTTAATTGAATCATGGCTCCGAATTATGTTAACCCCTAGTCATAACAAACTGTTTGGCAACACAAACTGGGTTAACCCCATCTTACTCTCGACTTAACCTGCAGCCAAATGGCCATATGTGTCAAAATTTGGTGAGCTAATTTCCACATATTTAACATGCTTATTTCCCAAATGACCTTATGCATTCTTAAACTAGGATTGTTTGTAGAGGTTACGCAAGCTTGTTGAATGATCCTCTACAATCTACATAGGTTTAGTCCTCAACCGAAAACCCCTAATTTCATATACCACTACATATTAAATCAAATGTGACAAGTATATTTAATTTAGCCTTTTAACTTCTTGAATTTGTCTCAAAACCCAATGCCGTCAGAGTTTCGGTCTTAAATATAAGCAGCCTTGAAACCCAAGGCATGCCTGCTACCACTTTTAACTAAGATTAACATCCGATTCCAGATGGATATCTACGTCTTTACTTTCCTCAAAGTATGCATCCTTCCAAAAGTTTTCCATGTTTCTTTCATTCTCTACACTATAAGTACATCCCTAGTTAGTCCTTGTGAATTGTAATTAAATGTCCTCTTCAAAACATAATCGTGAGGGTTCGTAGAAATTTACAAAAAAGAGTGTTCAAGGCATGTCAACAATCTATCACCATTTCCCTTCTTCTACCCTTCTTCCCTAGTCTATGAGAAATTATAGGATGCCAATAACTTCATAACTAATTAGCATATACATTAACATTGCCCCTAGCATTTCGCCAAACCTGTCATGGAGCCTTATGATCTTTATATAATCCAAACAAATAAGACATCTAAGCAACCAATTGAACAAAAAGGCAAACCCCATCTCTGATTTTTTTATTTTATTTTATTTTAATTTTTTTGGGCAAGACACGAGACATCAAAATCACCAGCAACCAAATGGGTTTTAGGTTTTGAACAAGATTGAGCATTTAAACAAACACCTGACGAGCCAATTGGCGATAGGCAGCCTTGATCTCCTTGCTGGTAGCAGACTTGGGGACCCCAAGAGTCGAGTAGTAATCCGCAGACGCCGAGATGCCATTCGAGAACCCATCGACGACGCCAACTGAGAAATCCCTCCTCCTCCTGCTGCCGCCGCCGCCTCTAATGGAGATTTGTGGAAGAGAGAGAGAGGGGTCTCTTAAGGTGAAGGAAGAGGAGCGAGAATGGAGGTTGGGGGCAAATTTGGGAGTGTGGATGAAGGAGACTGAGGAGAGAGAGAGTGCCATGAGAGAGAGAGGAGAGAGAGGGGGAGGGGATATCCCCTCTTTCTTGATTTTGCCTTTTGTGCAAAGAAGAGAAAGAGATTAAATATTTGTTGAGCGATTTAAATGGATATAAATTACATGGGAGTGAAGGGTTGGCTAATTAGCATCCAAGCCTTTCGAAAAGCCACCTTTTTCACAACCCCACGTGGCTTTTGTCTGAAAAGCCGGAAACATTTCAATATACCAAAAAGATTTGTCCCAATAGCAGGAAATATACCTGACTTTCTAAAACATGCACTTTCAGCCCTCTTAGATTTCATTTAAATAAATATTTATTTAAATGAAATACCAAAAGAGAAGAAAAGAAAAAAAAATAGATTAAATGTTGAAACTAAAGGCATTTTCATAATAAATCAAAGTTGAGGTGTGCAAAATGCGGGTTTCACAATGTAATGGGCATTTCAAGCTATTGGGATACAAGCTGGAGATATTTCCTACGGTTAGCCTTTGAAAAGCTTGCATTTTGCCTCGTAAATCTTAATGATATTGATATTTCCATTCATAAGACTCTTTTATACCAAAAAAAACACTCTAATAAATTTAATTAACTTACTGATTATTCTGTATTTTTTGCCTCGTTTTTCTAAATCAAAACTCCTTTAAAGCCGCACTTACTCTTTGGAGAGAAGATAGACGGTGTTTTGAATTAGAGATCGTGGAGAATAAAGAAAAGAAAAAAGCAGACAAAAAAATTTCGAGACAAAAGTAGGAAGGAATTTGGGGAAGAAAGATATGAAGGGTACCATGGAAAAGGTGCAATTCTTTCCGCATGAAAAGGTTTTCTAGTTTTTCAAGCAAAAAGGGCGGGGTTTCTGCATTTTTAGCTTTTTCCATTGTGGACTATTGATAAGTTTTTATTAAGATGGGTTGATACAGCCTTACAATGTAGGCATGTGTGCAAATCTAGTTGGTCGAGGCCTGATGATCAAAACCCATACTAAAAGTTGTTTCGAACTTGGATTGGCCTTGCAAATCTCGAAGTCAAGTTAGGCTGCAGATGAGCTGAAATGCAAATGAGGCCCATTAGTTAATTTTACAAATAGTTGTCAAAAAGCTTTTAATATTCATAATTTTTTGATGCATACAATACTACGCATCCACATGCTCCTACGGCTAAGTACATGCTCCTACGGATTTAGCCGTAGGGGCAACCGGTAGCCCCTACGGATTAATCCGTAAGGACTTAAAATACCTCCGTAGGTCCAAAGGCCGCAGATGCAGATCTTTGCTCTGAACATGCCCCTGCGGAGTAAACGTTGCCTCTACGGCTTAAAGGGTAGGTGTATTTATCTATACGTATGAATCCGTAGGGACAAAATCTTTTTTTAATTTTTTTGTTAAAAAAAAATTTGTACGTACGCAGTTATACGCAGGGGATTATTAATGCTCCTACGGATTAATCCGTGGGGGCAAGTTTTGCATCTATTACTAAGTCTATATATGGACAATATATCAGGATTTTTTTTAAAAAGGGAGCTTCCTGGTTTTTTTCCCCGCCCTGTGCATAATAATATATATCATATAACCAAATACAGAAATATTCATAAACAATATCTCCCGCATAATATATAAATAAATAAACAAACATATTACGAAATCAATCTAAAATCATCGTAAATATCCAAACAACCATCGATATCGTCCCAAACATACAAAATGTATCAAATAAGTACATCCATCCTAAAAAAATGTATCGAATAAGTACATCCATCCTAAAAAATATAAATAAACCTATCCAAACTCGGTCCAGCTCCTCTACCTCTAATAAACGCTGAAATCTGGCGCATCTACTCCTCGGTGCAGCCCTGGGTCGATAAAAACTCGACTAATGAAGGAGTGATCTGTGCAGGAGTCTGAGTGGTCTGTGCGGAACTCTGAGTGGGCTGTGGAGCCATAAGAGCGGCCTGTGCAGCCATAGCCGAGGTAGCGGCTTGCGGAGCGCATCCGAAGGATTGGCATGTGGAGCCGCAGCCAAAATAACCTGCCGAATTTGTAAAATTTTGTGTTTATATAATAAACAAGTAAGAACGGTCTACTTGATTTAGTCGAATTCGTATCAATATCGGATTATTGCGGAACCGCGAATTTATATATGCTTTATTGAGATTCCACACGTTCTGTAGAAATTCATATGTTATATATGAGAATTTATACATGTTGAAATTCCACACATTCAGAACTTCGCTTTTTCCCCCAATCTAATAATACTTAGGGCCTTAGGCCTAGTTTGGGTATCTAATTTGGAAAACCGTAGTTTATTTTAACTGGAGATATACATGATGCTTACTCTAACTTGTAAGCCCGTATCTCTCCTTAATTGTTTAGCTTTGATGGGATGCTTGGTTTTAGAGTTATCTAATTTCCAAAGCAATGTTTTCTTCTCAAGTTTTGAGTTTAGATAATCATAACTTTTTAAACTCCAAAATGAAGAAAGATGTGGCATGATTAGAATTATAGAGTTCAGTTTAGATAGTTTTATATAAGTCTGATTAATCAAACTTAAGTCTAAAACCAAATAAGCTCAGGCTATTATTATTGCATATGCCACTATCTATAATGTGATATAATATTTTTCTAATAAGTAATATACGTACCAACATCTCCTTCAACTCCTCGACGATGGTCTCAATGCGGCAATATCATGCTCCAGATATCGCTCACGGGGGGGTAGGGGAAGTAAACGTCGGAGTGAAGACCAACTTTATATGGGTCCTGCTAGGACCAAGTCCCCGGCCTCTCCCCCAACTATCGTGATGCCCTTCGTGTGCAGCGTCTAGGACTGGGGTCAGTATGATCGGATCGGTCTGTCCACTGAAATCAATCTCCGATGACTCCGCCTGCTCCCTCCTATACCCACGTTAAGCATTAAAACATAAGTATATCATTTAAATTTGAACTTATCAAAACAAAAATTTCATTCGAATTAGAATAAATATTAACACTTATGCAATACTCCTGGGTAGCAGTGTCGGGAAATCGAAGCTCGCCAGTAGCGGGATCTGTCGAGATACCATGGACAGCCAGATACGCGGTCAATATGCTCGGTGTACAACCGTGCGCCAGGGTCTGAGCTCTCTGCAATTCGCCAAAAAATTACATATATTATAAAATAACTTTTAATATTGTATTATATTAAAATAGATATATTTTAATTTACCGATACCTCCATGGCATGGAATGTTCCTTGAGCCACCTATGGAGGTAGGACGACCCCTCTTCGCGGACTTCCGATTCTCTTTGTTTTGATCGGCCTGTTTCTGCACAACGCAATTAAATTTAGTTTTCTAATTAAGCAATACAAAAAAATAAATTATATACTAAACAATAAATTACATTTAAATTACAAACCTGTTTGCGTTCAGACTCATAATACCGGCACAAGAAAGGCCATGTATCTATATCGACTCTGGTCAAGGCCGGAGACAGTAAGAGAGCCGCTTTCTCTGCCTCGAGGGTCGCCAGCCATAGCATATAGCAATCGACCTTCAGCTCGTTCCTATTATATCGGACCTTAGATTGCATGTTCTTCATGAGGCCCAGGTAAAGAGCATGAAGATCGAGCACTCTGTCAGGATGATCAGGGTTGGGTACATGCTGAAAGTTGCAATCCAACCGCAAATATAAGAAAATAATGTCTTTAAATTATAAGTGTTAAATAATAGTAAATTTATTTGATAAGTCAAATGAATATATATATTAATACCCGAGCTTGATCAAAGAAGAGGGCAAAAGAGCGCCGGTGCTAATTGTCCCACTCAACGTGAAGAAGATACTCCTTTTGGATGCGGCTCTCATCCCCCATATACCGGCCGAACTTCTCGGTATAATCGCCGGTGTAGCGATAATCTTGGGTAAGGAAGAGGGGAAATGGTGCCTCCTCCCTAACTCTATCGGGCTTCAGCCTGTGGGACTGATTCGGCCCTCGAGCCCCCCTCTCAGGGTGTGGGTGCCCTATATCTACAAGATAAATAGATATATACCTCTGGCAACAGCAGCACGAGCTTGAGCCTGGGCAGTAGCACGAGCGGGAAGATAGTTCCTCCGGTGAGGAACAGCCGGTGATTCGGATGTGGATGCATCCCCTCCAACCAGAAAATAAATATTGACGATAAAATTACATGAAGTTCATGGTTATTCTTAGAGGATATGTAAAATGAAAAAACTAATTTTCATAAAAATAAAGGGTGACTGTATCAACCAAAAAGGTTGAGAGTTTAAATCATTTTCATTATAAAAATAGAGATATATGCAAACCCTAAATTCAAAGTGGTAGATGTTAGTCAAATTTGGGTCGTTTAGATAGGCTAGTGTGTCCAAGTCATCGTCTCTTTTGTGAAAAAAATCATATAGTTAAGAAAAGTAATGTCCAGACTGCGCAGAGGGTACGAAAGTGGCGGGAGTGGCCTCTGCGCCGGATGTGGAGGCACTACCTACAATTAGACAATCAAAAATTGATTATATAAGTAATTCCAAAAAGAATTTGTATATATCTATAATATAATATTCTAAATCAATATATATGCAATATAGGATATATAAACATACCTGCAGGTGCAGGAGTGGCTACCGTCCCAGATTAAGCCCGGCTAATGAAGCGAATCGACAGCAAATCGATCCGCTTCGTCTCGTCACAAAGCGAATAAAATTTGCTTCGTGATAACGTGGGCAAATTGGGCGAATCGATTCGCCTCGCCGGCCACGAATTGGCGAAGCGAGCGGGTTCCTAACTTTTATGGCCGTGCTTTGTCGTAGTTCGCCTCGCCTAACTTGCCAACTCGCCTCGCTTTGCCTCGTGAATCGCCACGATTCACCATGAATCGGCAAGACCCACCGATTCGCTTCGCTTCGTTCACCAATTTGCCACGGGTTCGCCTCAAACTCGCCGCCCAACAGTCATAAATGACCGCCTGCTCGACGAGTCGCTTCACCTCATCTCGGGTTCGCTTCGTCTCGCCTTAGAATTCTCATCCAATGGCTACTAAGGGTTGGATTTAGGAGACGAATTTCGATTCGCTTCGCCTCGTAACGACTACAAACGGGCAAAAAATTCAAACCCCCCTAAAACCTATAAATACCCCCTCAAACCTCATTTCTTCTCATTCCAAACTCTTTTCTCTTCCAAAATAAAAATTCCCATCTCTCTAAAAAAAATTAATCTTAATCTATATTACTATTGTGGCAATTTCCATCTCTTTAAAGAATAGAAGCTCCGATTTGATCCTTCGACAGCCCGACTCTGAGTTTTCGAAGCTCGGAGCCTCCGATTGACCCATTCTTCTCTCTTTCTTATTTCTTATTATTAATTTATTATTTCTAATTTTATACTCTTAACACTTTATTTTTTTAACATTTAGTCAAAATATTGATATAGAGGATTCATCTGATATGCATCAAACCTAAATTTCTCATCCTGAACAACAAGCGGAAGGATTCACCCATACATTAAGAGAAGCTAAAAACGTGCGACTGCTGGTGATGTTTGGGATCACTATAAAATTGAATTTAAGGACGGTGTTGGATATGCCATTTGCAAATATTGTGGTAATGCATATAAACACAAGGATAGTGTTGTTCCCCTCCGAATCACAGAGACGCGGCCACGTAGATTCGTCTTGCCTGAAATTCGGGACAGATGCTAATTAGTGCTGTTCGTCCATCTCTCCGAAGATGCCAAGCTGATTTATGGCACTATGTATCGAAGGTTTAAACGGATGCGGCCGATATAGCAGACTTCGTCAGATTCCCCCTCGTCTGAGGGGTTTTTGATTGTGGGGACGCTCTTCCCTGCAGGCGCAAGCCCCTGCAGTTAATTACGCTACCGTATCGCGGTAACAACTTTCTCCTTCTCCAGATGGTCACTTCGTGTCGTATGTATTTGTTTTGTGTTTGGTTTCCCGTGGATTGTATACGGAGACTAAGTTATGTTGTCGCCCGTAGGGCGTGGACTAGTCCAAATCCGTATCTTTCTTAGATTTGGGTTTGGGGGTTTGGGTTTAAGGATACATTAGCATCATTTGAGACTAAGATCAACTTAAATGTTTGTTAAGGATACGTTAGTCTAATTTTAGACTAAGATCAACTTAACGGGATCATTTAGATCCGACAAGAAAGCAATTGGGCTCTATTGTTTAGTTTAGGGACATTGCGGTCGATTACCAGTTTAAGGACATGGTGGTCCAATGTTAGTTTAAAGACATCACGGTCGAGGTTAAGGACATCATAGTCCGTGGGTTTAAGGACCCCACAGTCTGATATTAGTTTAAAGACATCACGGTTGAGGTTAAGGACATCATAGTCCGTGGGTTTAAGGACCCCACAGTCCGATATTAGTTTAAAAACATCACGGTCGAGGTTAAGGACATCATAGTCCGTGGGTTTAAGGACCCCACAGTCCGATGTTAGTTTTAAGACATCACGGTCGAGGTTAAGGACATCATAGTCCATGGGTTTAGGGACCCCACAGTCCATTGTTAGTTTTAAAACATCACGGTCGAGGTTAAGGACATCATAGTCCGTGGGTTTAAGTGTAAGTTTACGGTAGCGCCCCGGCCGTCTTTCCGAGGCCAAAATGCGGAAACGAAACTTTTTCTTAACTTGTAAACCGGCGCTACCGCATACTAAAAACCCGGATCGGACCATTAACCTACTACTAGCAAACTAGAGATAGGGTAGAGAGCTATACCGAGCGATCTGTGTCCTTCGGTCTTCGGCCACCATCCCGATCTCCCCGCGGCAACTCCGGTCTTCATCTCCTCGTCGGAAAGGGCACCACATCGAGAAGTCTTTTTACGGGCTCCCGCTTCATCCGAAACAACTCGGGCACGAAGTGTGCTAGCCGACGTGCCCAAAGTTGAAATAGAGTATGTTGTGATCACTTTGTCTCTTGCATCCATGGCTTGGATGGAGGTTGAAGGTGTTACCATTGGAGGAAGATAATGAGCTAGAGGAAGAAGAAGAAGAAAATGCTTTCTCACCTTTTTCATTTTCTTTTTGTTGTTGTAAAAAATGAGAGTGAGAGAGTGCTTAAGAAATAATACAAGACCAAAAACAAAAATCATGGCAGCCCCTCTCTCTCACTTCATCAAATCAAGACATAAAACAATTCATTAACGTGACATATTTGCAAGAAAAGAGACCATGACTCATGATACAAGTCCATGTCACATTAATGCATTGTCATGATGATTTCTAGCTCATTATTTCCTTAAGCAAACATTAATCCAAATGTTTGCCATAACAAAAAGATCCGGCAACATCTAAAGTAAACTCGTGACGGATCACAAGGATACCCCTCACCTGTATATACATACCTGCATCCGCATTCCGACTGAATGCGAATGCGATGAGACTAAAGTAATCCAACAAATCTAATACTAGGATCCGGTTTAAACCAAAGCCCACTAGTATGATTCGTCCGATCATGATCCATGCACTACTGCACGTATATGATCGGACCCTGCCATATATCATACAGCCTCTACAACGTTTCGCCCGAAACTTGAGAAACTGTCTGTGGGGGACTCTAAAGACTCGTCAATACTTTGGCTGTGGATTTAACCACTGGCACGTCAGAGGTATTAGCCATACGTAACGGGCTACCAGGTATTGACCAAAAGGGATTCGATGAGCGAACTCATCCTGACACCCTACTGAGCCTATCAGTGACAATATCCGTACAGTCCGGTCCGTTCGTCTATGAGCATCGCATGGCGGGCCTAGGGGGTTGGTAAAAGTCAGACCCCCAAAAGCGGTACAAGTCGTGTCGGAGTGTAGCCCAGAACACCCTGAGATACTACTGGAATACCTACCAGTAAATCTCCTGCCTTGGCCAAGGACTTCGTGTAATGGCTCTCCTAGACACAGCACGACCTCACCCCCAATACCGGGAGAGACGAACCCCTGCCGATCCGCTCACTGCCTCCATGTGGCTCGGGACTGTACCCAACTAAAACCTGTTTGCACGACTCCTTTGAGCCATTGTAGGGTAGTAATCAAAGCACAGTGGGAACTCACACGAGACAAATGACGATCTCAGGTCGATGAACTAACTTGTACACATGTCACCAGGGAACTGCTATCTGACGCTAGGTATAATACCAACTAGCATGTTTCCGACGAGTCCTGTCCGGTGTACTCATAACCCAATGAGCACCTGTATACATCTTAGGTGAACCAACTGACACCAGTGGCTTGTGAGACCGGCCACCACCCTTCGTCGGGGTCTCGACTGTATACTCTAGTCTACTCTGGAGTATCGATGCCCTGTCTCGAAAACTCCCACGACTAGGGACCTTTTTAAGGATGTGCTTATAGACCCTAGCTCCCACGTATATGATCACCATCATACTGCTGGCCGTCAAGCAAGAATCCTAAGGGCTCTATCAACGCGCAATAGTGACCTGTAAGGTCACCTAAGGCAGCACACGATGATAAAGATAAACCAGATAGCATACTATCATCTTGAATAAGACCGTCCTACCGGTATAGGTCCTCCCTCAATCATTGCAATCACGTGCCTGTGATCTAATAATTGACTCTGAGGGCACTATATCCAACAATCTCCCACTTACACTCAAGGCTAATTATTGCGATGTCGCATACTCACAGCCCGTGTGATACCGAACACCCAACTCCTCTACTAATCAGTTTCACAAAGCCCGTTTGTGAAACTATTGCGTTCGAGGAATAGGCTCAGCTAGTGGATCCGCCCTGATGTTTCTTTCTATGTCTCTCTTTATCTTAAGTTCGCGGAGAAACCCATCTCCCGAAATGAGCAATACATGTCTTAGAATATGTCTGGATATCTGATGGGAGCTAGTTCATAAATGAACTCCAAATCCAAACTTCTTAGACTGTATCGTTAATTGAACTTAATCAGTATCCTACGCCATGCCTCCCTCAGTATCCACCTGGACCACCTGTCCAAAATACTGCCCCTCGTCAGAGGGAAAACTATAACTCTGACAGCCACTCTGTCATCCACGTCACCTTGGAAGCCTGAAATGATAACCGTCTCCTAAAAGAGGCTGCCGTTATCATATCCCTAGAACATCAACTTATGTTCCAAAACTGCTTCTGATCGTTTCTCCAGGATTGGATTAATATCAACTTATTGCATCTAGTGCAAAAATAACATCTGGTGTGGTACTTGACATCTCATAATTGACTCAATTGCCTAAGCAAGTGATCTGTCAATCATGCACATCCCTTTCCCCTTTAGTCTGTAAGACACCTTTAGAGAGGGTGACTCCATCACCTGCAGGTACACTACTGTGCCAGGAGTCGTCCATTCTAAAATACCTTTAGAATGCTGTCTAAGTACCCAGATTGGGAAACTACCCAAATCTAGATCTAAAACCATAGATCTAGTAACCAGAATATCTGATATAATATCCATATCCTATATGGAGAAACCACTGTGTGACAACCAAAGTATAACCGATCGTAGTATAGGAATTTCACTTCCTACTCTGTGTATGTCATCCAAATACTAGGACATCACACCCTACTACCTTCTTAACAGATCCATCCCCTATTCTGATGAAGTCAAACCTATGATTGTCACATCAGAAATAGATGATCTATCTCCGCTATGGCTGCTTTAGTCCATAAATAGACATAAGCTACTAGTCCACTATGCTTCTGCTGCTCCCACTGACTGCGACAACCCTCTGGCAGAGTCATATACACGTGCACTTCTAAAGCTAGTTTAGAACGACGCTATACTCATCCTCCTGCCGGGTCTCAGTCTGGAACAACAGCAATGGCAAGTCTGGGTAAACAAGAACCTCCCTGTCACCGTCTTTGAGCATACCGAAGTACCTCTCGAGTGCCTGAGGTTACCCACCATATCTGCGGAGTGGCTAATGGAATGTCAAACCAGATCGAATCTTTAGGTTCTTATCAAATTTTCAGTAATCGTTTGCGGTTCTGGAATCACTTCCAGCTCTACCATACTCCCACTACCGTTTTCTGAAAAAATCCATTTTTATCAAAACTGTGGCGAGTCAAGAACAATATCACTATTGATCTTCCAGATGGTAGAAAGTCAACCCTCGTCGTAGCCCGGGTCAACCCACAAACAGCCATTACAGAAACGTGCCTTGAGTTATCCAGAGTCTGGTTTTAAGCATATGCCGGACAACTCCCCGTACCTTAACATCGTTAAGATATGAACCGTTCTATATCCAATATAGAAACAGAGGCACTGATTTAATTGGAACCAGAATCAAATCATGCAACTGTCTCCAGTGCATGCCAACTAAATGGAAGAAGGCCGATCGGCGTTACTCAACTTAGGAGTGCTTCCAATTATGAGTAACCTGAAAGAGAAGCAAGTTCTCATAATCATTACTATCAACTGAATACCATACACAAGTATCTACATCTTTTGATCACCTTGAAGAATCTTGATACTTGCAACACCTGGTTCTCTACTTTACTCTTATACCTACAACTTTTCAAAACTTGGACCTTGTATTTCTATGAAACACATGTCTAAGAACTAGAGAAGTCACAAGTAAACAGAATATAGTACGAGTACCAACCCCTCTGTCCTAATGGACACTGGACAACATACAATACTCTGTATAAGTCCCCTGAGTCTAATAACTCAATCCTTGTGTGTCGTAGGTTGAAAACTGTACTTATGGTTAAGAAGAATTACACCGCTGTTTAATGCTCTTACCTAACTATCCACTGATATAGGTAAATGTCATAGACATAATTTCAAAAAGTTATATCTCACTCTATAAAAATAGACGTACAGATATATCAATTTGAAATTGGTGCATTACAACGGATATTCAAAACAAATATTTGCCGTCCGGCAAACAACCCAGGTGATTTCCTCAAATACCACCAATTACAACGAATCCCGATATAATGAGGATGATCACCCAATTCCCAATAACTTACTCTCACTCATCATCTGTAAAACCATACGGATGTAAGAATCATACCTGGTAAATACATACCCTGGAGCAAGTGTCTAATTAGGAAATCAGTTTTCTATTAACAATGCACAGTGAAACTGAAATATATAAATGTTTCGAAGGGGTATCCGGGTATTCCTAGTAATGCCTCTTCCATTATCCTGATTCACAACTGTAACCGTATATTTCTTTGCCATCTCTCCAAATCCCTTCATATGTCTTTAGTTATTACCTTCTGTACACCCTTTTAGGCTAAATGGTTTTCTTCCTTCCCTACCGTTCGGCACCAGCTTATGGTTTGAAAGAAGACTATCCAATAAGCATAATGGGTGTACTGTCCTAATCCTAGGAGCACTAGCAATGCGAGAGAAGGTGAAGATAAAAGACAACCGAATAAACCTTATTCCTATTTCTCCTGAATCAGAATCCATCTCCGAACTGGAACAAGTTCCTTTCGAGTTCGTATATAACCATACGATGGAGTATCCAATAAACTGTGGATCTTCGTAGTGATACGGAGTGTTCTGGAGAAATACAACGGTGATGTAGAAGTGGCGATGAAATACTTGGTTTTGGTCGTGAATAACAGTCGCGGTTTACTTTGCCCTCTTACTAATCCCTTTTTTTGTCTTTACTTAATACCTTCTGTATACCGTTTAGGCTAAATGGTTTTCTTCATTCCCTACCGTTCGGCACCTGCCTATGGTTTGGAAGAAAACTATCCAATTTGTGTAATAGGTGTACCGTCCTAATCCAAGGAACACTCGCAACCTGAGAGAAGGTAAAAGGAAAAGACAACTGAATAGTCCTATTCGTTTTCTCCAGAACCAGAAACCACCCTCGAATCTGGAAAAAATTCCTTCGAGTTCGTATATAACCATACGATGGTTTTATCCAATGGAAGTGGATGTTCATAATAATACGGGGTGTTCTGGAGAAAAGGGTAAAAGTAAGAGTGGCAATGAGGTATGCAACTCCGACAATCCAAAAACCAGTCTTATAAGAAGGTTCGGTCAACTTAGTCACTGAGTCAAAGTCAAGGATCGGGTCATGGTCGCTGCCAAAGAGAGAGAGAAAAGAAACACTCAGCGTGTACGCTAACCTAGATCAGAATGGTTATCACTTTATCTAATCAGGAAACCTCCCACTGTAACCTCAAATTCTCCTCCAAACCTGAAAGAAGAATTAGTCGGGATCACCCGAGGAGTAAACCAACTCATCAGTGGAAATCGGGATCCAACTATCATCGCATGATAACATGATGGAATCCACTCACGTTATCACACTCCAGAAGGTATGTGCATATCTGGCAAGTTTCAGTTTCTTTAGAAACTCCCGATGTGATTTTTACCCTATGCTCTTATGACCTTGACGAAGGTCAACAAATCATAAGTCACATGTCAAGTTCTACTCGTCATTGTCCAGGTTAATTTGAACCCACCCGTACAAGCCCTTGACGAAGGTCAACAAGGCTATACGACTGTCATAAACCAACGCATCTATCTATGAAGCAGAAAGGTAACAAGCAGCAACCATTCACTATGCCTTGACGAAGGTCAACAAACATAGCATGAATACTACGTGCTACCCGTCTGAAATGACGGAGGGCTACGAATGGTTTTTGGCGAAAAACCTTTAACGTAGTGAACTTGATATCGTTGAAGGAACCGGATAGCTTTCTATAAAAATATAGTGACGAAAACCTTTGCTAAAGAGGTCACTCCCGGTGAAGGGATCTCGGCTCTTTCCCTGTAGAATGAGGTGCAGGATATTCCAACTGAATACCACGATGCAAAGCAAAAGTAATCGGCTATAGTGAAGTTATTACCCTGACGCAAACTTCTGTCCAAGGGGTCACTTCCGGTGAAAGGATCTCGGCCCTTGCCTCGTCGACTGAGGTGCTGGATATTCATAACCGAATACCACTGTGCAAAACAAAAGAGAACGTCCTTGCAATAACAGCTTTTTGAAAAATGTTCCAACAACATCAGAATAGGTTTGTTTAGCCTGCATTGATCCGAATCAACGCAGTCCCATCAATTGATCACACCAATAAAGAACGAAAATAATGATGTACGTATATGCCACCCGCATTCGCCACTGGGTCCCGTCATCACCCGTTAGGTTACTTAACTAACGACAGAGCGTGGACTGGACTAGCGCGGGTGTAAAACATATACAACATCTACTAGTATATATATCAATATATAATATTCGCTCAAGGCGTGATAAAATGCAACATCACAGAAATGTAATAAGCATCACAGAACAATACAGATATCTGGGATTCCCGGGTTTCATAGAGCCACTACTGAAACCCGACGTTCCCCTGGTCGTGTGGATAGCCTGTGCAATGAAATCCTAGACCCCTACGGGCTCGGCAAGTTACCCGTCAAAAGCTGAAGCGAGGCAGCCCCCTTCAACAAAGTGAATGGACCACCCAGCACTTCACGGAATCTGGTAACTTGAGCACCCTTCCTTGGGTCAACATATACCCCCTACGAGTGCGGCGAATAGCCCGCCAATTCTAGAGTAAAGCCCCCCCCGTCTCAAAGCCATGAGATGCGGGCCCGTTGCCCTCTAGAACCCGGCTACCCGTGCACCCCTCCGCGGGGTAATCCTAGTACAGAAAGTAAAATATACAACGGGTACATCGACCTCAGCCCGGTCGTGCCCCAAAAGAATAATATACAAACAGGCAGTAACGGCAGTCCACATGTCGGACGCTCGCCCCGCAAAAACAAATGTACATATACAACCAAACTGTACTACCATTGTATCCAGGCTATCCACCACGATAAATCCGCAACATCACAGCACAACACAGAACATCAACGTGAATGTCACGTTCGCAAATCCTTCTAAAAGGGCTATAGCAGTTAGACAGGATTTACCGATCAAATGACATTCACGGTCGCAGATATAATGTAAATACTGTGAACTAACATGTTTAAAAATTTCGATCGACAAAAATTCCCGAAGTGGGCCCCAAGCACAATAACCAATACTCAAAATAATCTGGGCCCAAACAGAATATACCAAAAACCCCAATTCCAACACAGAGACCTACTGAAGAAATTTGGTACACTGTGGCTATAGTACGACGATGGATCCGCGGCCAAAACGTGGTTTTGGCCGCGGATCCGCCGCGCTACAGTAATATCAGCCTACCAATTTTTCTCAGTTTTCTTAAAAATGCCTGCATATATTTCTGCAATATACCAAATAATTTTTCGAGCACAAAAAAATTTCGACAGAAAGTGCATTTTGAAATTGTGGTTTTTGGAATTTTTGTTCGATCGAAATTCTAAACACGTTAGAGCAAGCTAGTAAAGGTTAACGGCATGGCTCTGATACCATGTAAGTCTATGGTAGCGCCCCGGCCGTCTTTCCGAGGCCAAAATGCGGAAACGAAACTTTTTCTTAACTTGTAAACCGGCGCTACCGCATACTAAAAACCCGGATTGGACCATTAACCTACTACTAGCAAACTAGAGATAGGGTAGAGAGCTATACCGAGCGATCCGTATCCTTCGGTCTTCGGCCACCATCCCGATCTCCCCGCGGCAACTCCGGTCTTCATCTCCTCGTCGGAAAGGGCACCACATCGAGAAGTCTTTTTACGGGCTCCCGCTTCATCCGAAGCAACTTGGGCACGAAGTGTGCTAGCCGACGTGCCCAAGGTTGAAGTAGAGTATGTTGTGATCACTTTGTCTCTTGCATCCATGGCTTGGATGGAGGTTGAGGGTGTTGCCATTGGAGGAAGATAATGAGCTAGAGGAAGAAGAAGAAAATGCTTTCTCACCTTTTTCATTTTCTTTTTGTTGTTGTAAAAAATGAGAGTGAGAGAGTGCTTAAGAAATAATACAAGACCAAAAACAAAAATCATGGCAGCCCCTCTCTCTCACTTCATCAAATCAAGACATAAAACAATTCATTAATGTGACATATTTGCAAGAAAAGAGACCATGACTCATGATACAAGTCCATGTCACATTAATGCATTGTCATGATGATTTCTAGCTCATTATTTCCTTAAGCAAACATTAATCCAAATGTTTGCAACAACAAAAAGATCCGGCAACATCTAAAGTAAACTTGTGACGGATCACAAGAATACCCCTCACCTGTATATACATACCTGCATCCGCATTCCGACTGAATGCGAATGCGATGAGACTAAAGTAATCCAACAAATCTAATACTAGGATCCGGCTTAAACCAAAGCCCACTAGTATGATCCGTCCGATCATGATCCGTGCACTATTGCACGTATATAATCGGACCCTGCCATATATCATACGGCCTCTACAACGTTTCGCCCGAAACTTGAGAAACTGTCTGTGGGGGACTCTAAAGACTCGTCAATACTTTGGCTGTGGATTTAACCACTAGCATGTCAGAGGTATTAGCCATACGTAACGGGCTACCAGGTATTGACCAAAAGGGACGTCGATGAGTGACACCCTATTGAGCCTGTCAGTGACAATATCCGTACAGTCCGGTCCGTTCGTCTATGAGCATCGCATGGCGGGCCTAGGGGGTTGGTAAAAGTCAGACCCCCAAAAGCGGTACAAGTCGTGTCGGAGTGTAGCCCAGAACACCCTGAGATACTACTGGAATACCTACCAGTAAATCTCCTGCCTTGGCCAAGGACTTCGTGTGATGGCTCTCCTAGACACAGCACGACCTCACCCCCAATACCGGGAGAGACGGACCCCTGCCGATCTGCTCACTGCCTCCATGTGGCTCGGGACTGTACCCAACTAAAACCTATTTGCACGACTCCTTTGAGCCGTTGTAGGATAGTAATCAAAGCATAGTGGGAACTCACACGAGACAAATGACGATCTTAGGTCGATGAATTAATTTGTACACATGTCACCAGGGAACTGCTATCTGACGCTAGGTATAATACCAACTAGCATGTTCCCGGCGAGTCCTGTCCGGTATACTCATAACCCAATGAGCATCTGTATACATCTTAGGTGAACCAACTGACACCAGTGGCTTGTGAGACCGGCCACCGCCCCTCGTCGGGGTCTCGACTGTATACTCTAGTCTACTCTGGAGTATCGATGCCCTGTCTCGAAAACTCCTACGACTAGGGACCTTTTTAAGGATGTGCTTATAGACCCCAGCTCCCACGTATATGATCGCCATCATACTGCTGGCCGTCAAGCAAGAATCCTAAGGGCTCTATCAACGCGCAATAGTGACCTGTAAGGTCACCTAAAACAGTACACGATGATAAAAATAAACCAGATAGCATACTATCATCTTGAGTAAGACTGTCCTACCGGTATAGGTCCTCCTCCAATCATTGCAATCACGTGCCTGTGATCCAATAATTAACTCTGAGGGCACTATATCTAACATTAAGGACCCCACAGTCCGATGTTAGTTTTAAGACATCACGGTCGAGGTTAAGGACATCATAGTCCATGGGTTTAGGGACCCCACAGTCCATTGCTAGTTTTAAGATATCACGGTCGAGGTTAAGGACATCATAGTCAGTGGGTTTAAGGACCCCACAGTCCGTTGTTAGTTTTAAGACATCACGGTCGAGGTTAAGGACATCATAGTCCATGGGTTTAGGGACCCCACAGTCCGTAGAAATGTGTGGTCGTCGGGACCCGTCACCTCTCTGAAGACGTTGAAGGATTACAACGACAAATATCAGAAGAGTAACGAGATGTACTCTCGAACCGATGTGAGTTGGTTGAGAGAGCAGATGTGCTCAATTCAAGATAAGTTGAGGCCTTATGGCCAGAATTGGGCTAAGTCCAATTAAAAAAATGTTTGACATTTTATTTTTTGTTCTGGCTATTAAGCCTTTGTTTGGGCTCGGCCCTTTTAATAATGCTAGGTATTGGGCTCTGACATCTTTTGTCTCCATCAGAACAAGTTGTGCTATGACAATGCGCCACGTGGCGCGCCAGGCGGTTTGCGCCAGCTAAAGAGCGCATTGCGCTTCTATTAGGTAGCGCACACGAAGAGGACACGTATCGCGCTTAGCGCTAAGCGCTAGTTCATTTAGCGCATTGCGCTTTTTAATTTATGAGCGCTCTGCGCTAGTCTGTTGGCGCGCCAGTGAGCGACACGTGGCGCACTTGGCGCTGAGCGCCAGCTCATGAGCGCAGTGCGCTGTTTTAAAAGCGCAAAGCGTAAGTGGTGTCTATGGTTGACACGTGGCATGTTTTGGCGCTGAGCGCCGATCCAAGGAGCGCAAGAGTGCAGTTCATGAGTGCAAGGCACTTTTCAATAGCGCAAAGCGCATCTGATCAATTTTAAAATCAAAGAACAAATTTTATGTTCTTCTTAAAGGAGATTTTGCCTCAAGATTCATGAACAAAAGATCTTGTTTTTATAAAAGGGCTCTGCCTTTATAGATCAAAGATCTATGAATGGAGTAAAATACTTCTTTTATTTTTTTTATGATTAGATCTTTTGATCTTTTTCTTTTTATCAAAAAAAAAACCTTGGTCTTTTTTCAGATTTATGATCTTTTTAGAAGATAGTTCTTCTTTTTATGAGATGGTTTCATCTCTGTTATTCAAGAACTTAGTTGTTTACCTTGAAGATGAAGAAATGATCTTCTTTTTTCTAAGAGCTTGCTCTTCTTTTTCTCAAAACTTGCAAAGGGTTTCTCTCTCTCTCTCTTCTGTTGTATCTCCATTAGACTTGAAGTCTAGGGGCCTTTATATAGGGCCAAATGATTTGTTGAATCAGTTTAAGAGATCTTTCTCTGATTGATTTGGGAATATTTCCCACCGTTGGATCTTTGATCCAAAGGTTTCTGTTTTACAGAAGATACTCTTCTTGTTTTAATAAGATTAGAAAGATCTTTTCATAACAGAATTTTAATTCTGATTAATTAATAATTTATTATTATTAGATCTTTTGATCTAACGGCGGGGAATTTTTAATTCCAGCGCTGGCGCATCTTGCTCTAGCGCACCTACGTTCGACACGTGGCACGCAGCGCAACTGCGCTAGCGCACCCATTTTTTGACACGCGGCGCGCTGCGCGGCGCGGCACAACTGCGCTAGCGCACCCGTGTTTGACACGTGGCGCGCAGCGCAGAGTGCTGGATCTGAAGCGTTGCTTCAGCTTTTAAATTTTGAATTTTAAAACAGAGTTTTGCTCTGATTGGGGATGCGCTGCCTAGGGCGCAGCGCACCTGGCGCTAGCGCGTCTGCGTTTGACACATAGCGCGCAGCGCGCAGAATCTGAAGCGTTGCTTCAATTTAAATTTTGAATTTTGAAACAGAGTCTTGCTCTGATTGGGAGAATCGGAAGCGTCGTTTCATTTCAAATCTTGAAATTTGAACAGAGTTTTGCTCTGACTGGGGAAACAAATGCCCCCCCACCGTTGCACTTACGTAGCTCAAACGCGAGTCAACGGTGGTAGCATTTCAGCCGTTGGATCAACTTTTGGAAGTTGAAGCGGCTCTGAATGCCTATAAATAGGACCTTTGGTCCCCTGGATGATTTTCATCTCCTCCTTGAGAATTATCTCTTCGTCAGAGCATTACTCTCCTGTTGAAAACTTTTAAGAGTCAGAACTCTGTTAAAATTTAGGTCAAGTTTAAAACCTTCACTAAATTAGGGTTTTACCCATTAACAGAGCTTTGCTCTTCATAGATCTTTGATCTAACGAGAACCTTTTTATGGTTCCACTGAAAGAGCTTTGCTCCTATAGATCTAAAGAGATCTTTTGTTAGGGTTCCTTAACCCATGCATCAGAGCTCTGCTTTTTTGTTAGATTTTCTTAATCTTAGATGAAGAACTCTTAACAGTTTTTTCATGGATCTTGAAGATCCCAGAATTTTTTAATTTACAATGATTTTAATTAATTCTTGATGGATTTTTCCATCATTATTAAAGAGTCAGGCTCTTAGCATTCGCGGGGAATCTCTTTTAAATTCCTTTCATAATTGACTCTGACGAATGTCATTCCTGTTTGTAGAGCATTGCTCTCAAGGCGTTTAACTCTTTGACTCGAAAGGTCGCTTATCAAATGAGATTCCCTTTTCAGGATTTCTCACAAATTCGAATTTATTAGGTGTCATAATTAAGATTTGTTGCCTGTTTTTTTAATAAGAGTTTGCTTAATCAGTCTGTCCGCTAATTCTTGTTGATTTTCTTTTTCAGGAGTTATGGACGCCCATATGTACGACCTCGACGATATTATCTCTTATGGAGACATCCGCTCACTCGGCCGTTCTTAAAATCGAGAATTCACAAACGCCGAGTGTGCCGAAATCATGAGTCGCTTTGACGCATACAATAGTCGGCTGCTTCATCGACGTTCCTCTCTCCTGAAGCTTATTGTGGGAGCGATCTGGGAAGCTCTTCCTCTATTCTGTATCGGCGTGCCGCTTAGGGCATTGGATGCCGCCGAGAATAAGGTACATTCGGTGTATCTGATGTGCCTAATCTCGAAGAGAAGGCGAGACAATCTTATCGATCTCCTGCATCAGGCTTTTCAACAGTCGGCCATACTTGTTGCCTCGGAGGGTGGAGGACATCCGTAGGGATCCCGACGCTTGTGATCGCGAAAGAAAGCATACTAGGATGGTTCGAAATGCCTGGAAGATTCTGGACAAAGTCACTTTTGAGTTCCTCAATCCATGTCCTGGATCTGAGGTTTTGCCATGTAATTGTTTTGATAATGTTTCTGTTTACTGCTTTCATAATTATAAGAACTTTTTCGTAGTATGAATGGCAAGTTTCTCATTTCAGCTTGTTTTATTTTACATACTAAATCTTTTGCGCATGCATGAACGGGTATGCCTCGAACTCTTAATTAAATGTGAATCAAATGTTCTCTTTGTCGCTTTCTTCTCCTTGCTGTGTTGATGCCATATGATTTTAGCAAGTGTGGTCTGTAGATAGCATATAACTGTCCATCTTGGGCTCTTTGTAGAGTGGTGATGGCTTAGAAAACAGGGTTAGGATCTGTCACCTAAGACTTTTCAACTTTATGAGCCGTGAGGGTCTCATAAAGAATTTTCTCCCTACCGGTCGAGAGGATTCCGTAGGTGTAATTTCTCCTTAAGAATCGTGAGGATTCCTAAGTGTGTTTTCTCTTGAAAGTCGTAAGGATCTCACAAGAGAATTTACTCGCTTACGAGTCGTGAGGACCCACAAGTGATGGGTGAAGTTGTCCTTATTCGCATTTCACGGAGTCAGGAGTTACTTTGGATGCTTCCCACGGGTTCACTGCCGTGTTCTGCGAGGACCAGGCTCCGCTGTGGACGTTTCCCATGGGGTCAGGGTTGACATTATCCGCGTTCCACATGACCAGGAATTTTGCTCTGGATGCTTTCCACGGGTTCACTACCGTGTTCGGCGAGGACCAGGCTCCACTCTGAATGCTTCACACGGGGTCATTGCCGTGCTCTGCGAGGACCAGGATCCACTCTGGACGTTTCTCACGGGGTCAGGATTGGCATAAGCCGTGTTCCACGTAACCAAGAAATTTGCTCTAGATGCTTCCCATGGGTTCACTGCCGTGTTCGGCGAGGACTAAGCTCCGCTGTGGATGCTTCACACGGGTTCATTGTCGTGCTCTGCGAGGGCCAGGAATTTTGCTCTGGATGCTTCCCACGGGTTCACTGCCGTGTTCGGCGAGGACCAGGTTCCACTCTGGATGTTTCCCACGGGGTCAGGGTTGATATTATCCATGTTCCACGTAGCCAAGAATTTTTCTCTGGATGCTTCCCACGGGTTCACTGCCGTGTTTGGCGAGGACCAGGCTCCGCTCTGGATGCTTCACACGAGGTCATTGCCGTGCTCTGCGAGGACCAGGATCCGCTCTGGACGTTTCCCACGGGGTCAGGATTGACATAAGCCGCATTCCACGTAGCCAGGAATTTTGCTCTGGATGCTTCCCACGGGTTCACTGCCGTGTTCGGCGAGAACCAGGCTCTGCTCTGGATGCTTTACATGGGGTCATTGCCATGCTCTGCGAGGACCAGGATCCGCTCTGGACGTTTCCCACGGGGTCAGGATTGACATAAGCCGCGTTCCACATAGCTAGGAATTTTGCTCTGGATGCTTCCCACGGATTCATTGCCGTGTTCGGCGAGGACCAGGCTCCGCTCTGGATGCTTTACACGGGGTCATTGCCGTGCTCTGCGAGGACCGGGATCCGCTCTGGACGTTCCCACGGGGTCAGGGTTGACATTATCCATGTTCCACATGACCAGGAATTTTGCTCTGGATGCTTCCCACGGGTTCACTGCCGTGTTCGGCGAGGACCAGGCTCCGCTCTGGACGTTTCCCACGGGGTCAGGGTTGACATTATCCACATTTCACGTAGCCAAGAATTTTTCTCTGGATGCTTCCCACGGGTTCACTGCCGTAATTGGCGAGGACCAGGCTCCGCTCTGGATGCTTCACACGGGGTCATTGCCGTGCTCTGCGAGGACCAGGATCCGCTCTGGACATTTCCCACGGGGTTAGGATTGACATAAACCGCGTTCCACATATCCAGGAATTTTGCTCTGGATGCTTCCCACGGGTTCACTGTCGTGTTCGGCAAGGACCAGGCTCTGCTCAGGATGCTTCACACGGGTTCACTGCCATGCTCTGCGAGGACCAGGATCCGCTCTAGACGTTTCCTACTGGGTCAGGATTGACATAAGCCGCGTTCCACGTAGCCAGGAATTTTGCTCTAGATGCTTCCCATGGGTTCACTGCCGTGTTCGGCGAAGACTAGGCTCCGCTCTGGACGTTTCCCACGGGGTCAGGATTGACATAAGCCGCGTTCCACGTAGCCAGGAATTTTGCTCTAGATGCTTACCATGGGTTCACTGCTGTGTTCGGCGAGGACTAGGCTCCGCTCTGGACGTTTCCCATGGGGTCAGGATTCACATAAGCCGCATTCCATATAGCCAAGAATTTTGCTCTAGAATGCTTCCCACGGGTTCACTGCCGTGTTCGGCGAGAACTAGGCTCCGCTCTGGACGTTTCCCATGGGGTTAGGATTGACATAAGCCGCGTTCCACATAGCCAGGAATTTTGCTCTAGATGCTTCCTATGGGTTCACTGCCGTGTTCGGCAAGGACTAGGCTCCGCTCTGGACATTTCCCACGGGGTCAGGATTGACATAAGCCGCGTTCCATGTAGCCAGGAATTTTGCTCTGGATGCTTCCCATGGGTTCACTGCCGTGTTCGGCGAGGACCAGGCTCCGCTCTGGATGCTTCATACGGGGTCATTGCCATGTTCTGCGAAGACCAGGATCCGCTCTGGACGTTTCCCACGGGGTCAGGATTGACATTATCCGCGTTCCACGTGACCAGGAATTTTGCTCTGGATGTTTTCTACGGGTTCACTGCCGTGTTCGGCGAGGACCAGGCTCCGCTCTGGACGTTTCCCACGGGGTCAGGATTGACATTATCCGCGTTCCACGTGACCAGGAATTTTGCTTCATCCGCATTTCACGGAGTCAGGGTTTGACTCTCGGTCATCTGTGTACCGCCGAGTCATGGAACTGGGAGTTGCCGCTGTTCCACTTTGCTTGATGTTGTGTTTGTCGTAATGAAACGGATGTTGAGATTTGGCTTCTTCTTCTGATGAAACCTAGGGAGGAAATGTATGATTCCTTCTTTGTTTGCGCCCCTGGATTGTATACAGGGATTGATGTGATATTACCTGTACGGCATAAATTTATTTTTTTTATTTCTTTCTGCGATGCTCTATCATTTTAGCTTTTATATCGCGAAGGTCGCGATTGCCCAATCATTTCGGCTATTTTTCGCGGTGCCCAATCATTTCGGCTATTTGTTTTATTTTTACTCTCTGTTTTTTATTGCGAGTTGCCCAATCATTTCGGCTATTTTGCATGCATACATTTTTTTTACTTGCTGATTTTGTTGCAAGTTGCCCTATCATTTCGGCTATTTCGTATGCAAGTGTGGCTCACTAGCTTCTTGCCGCAAGCTTGGATTTAGAAACTGATTTCGGCATCAACACCGCTACAACTAGGATATTTCCAAGAGCGAATCATCATTTACCTCTGTCGATGACGAACAAAGGTGGCTTAGTAGACAGGGTTAGGATTCTGTCGACTAAGGCTTTTGACTTCATGAGCCGTAAGGGTCTCATAAAGGTATTTCTCCCTGCGAGTCGTGAGGATCTTGTAGGTGCGTTTTCTCCTTAAGAATCATGAGGATTCCTAAGTGCATGTTCTTTTATAAGTCGTAAAGATCTTACAAGAGTGTTTTCTCCTTGTAAGTCGAGAGGACTTACAAGGGTTGTTCACCATGTAGACATATCCCTAGTCACAGATGGGACTTTGTTGGGGAAATGTTTATTCGCCCCCGTGGATTGTATACAAGGGTTAGTATTGAGCCGCTTGTAGGGCAGTATCGGAGGTTGTGAGGGCTTCTTAAGAACAGGTTCAGATCTCTGTAGCTTAAGACTTTTGAATCTTATGAGCCGTGAGGGTCCCTTAAGAGGGTTCTCCTTACGAGTCGTGAGGATCTCGCAAGTGTAGTTTCTCCCTAGGGATCGTGGGGATCCCTAAGCGTGTTGCTCCCTTGTGAGTCGTAAGGATCTCACGCAGGTGGTTTCTCCTTACAAAGTCGAGAGGACCTTGAAAGTGTCTTTTAACGAGATTGCGCCCTTTCGGGTTTTTACAAAACTCGCCGGTAGCCCTGCTGTTTTTACTCACGGAGCCCCATCGGGTTTTCATCTGTGCCCATTTTGCTTATGGACATACCGTTTTCTTTTTTTCTTCTTTTTTTTTATTCTAACGAGATTGCGCCCTTTCGGGTTTTCACAAAACTCGCCGGTAGCCCTGCTGTTTTTACTCACGGAGCCCTTTCGGGTTTTCATCCGTGCCTATTTTGCTTATGGACATACCGTTTTCTTTTCTTTTTCTTTTTTTTATTTTTTTATTTGTATCAGTTTTGGGATGCTGCAATCCACCGTAGTTTATCGGCATCTCGGTCAACGGCTAGTTTTAGGACATAGTGGCCCGTTGTTAGTTTAAGGACGTTTTGGTCCATCGTTAGTTTAAGGACGTTTCGGTCCGTTGTTAGTTTAAGGACGTTTCGGTCCGTTGTTAAGGAAGCCGGTTACTACTTACAGAGTTTAGGCTTAGGAAGATAGTGAGCAGACATAGTCGTCGTCATCTATCATTGACCTAGGCCGTGACTCGTTAGGTGTAGTATTTCTTCAGGAAGCGACCATTTATTGGCCTGAAGGGCTTTTCACCATGCACGTCCATGAGTAGATAGGCTCCACCCTGGTAGACTTTGTCTATGATGTACGGGCCTTCATAGTTTGGCTCGAATTTCCCCCGCTTGGCACGATTGGGGATCATAGGTCTTTTGACCACTACCACGAGTTTGCCTTGGCGGAATATCCTCGGCCTGGTCAATCTTTCGTATGAGCGCGTCATCTTGCTTTATAAGCCTCCAGATTTTGTTGCGCTATGAGCCGGGTTTCATCAAGGGCATCGAGCTCCTCAAGCTGAAGGTGAGCATTTTCTTCGTCTGTTAGCTCGTAGTGAACTGCCACTCGTAGAGAGGGTAGCTTTATCTCGAGGGGGAGTACTGCTTCCGTGCCGAATACCAATGCGTACGGCGTTGTGTTCGTGGCTGTTTTGAACGTAGTTCGATACGCCCAGAGAGCTTCATGCAGTCTCTCATGTCAGTCCTTCTTATTTCGGGACACCGTCTTTTTCACGATCTTTGTCAAGGTCTTGTTGAAAGGCTCAGCTAGACCGTTAGCTCGAGGATTATAAACTGAGGAGTATCTTCAGTCTATGTTATGTTGTTGTGTGAAGCGGCTGATTTTGTGGCTTCTGTAGGCTGGCCCGTTATCGGAGATAATCCGTCGTGGAGTTCTAAATCGATAAATGACGTGCGTCTTGAAGAAGTGGAGGATATTCTCCGTCTTCACTTCCCTCAGCGGTACTGTTCTGCCCATTTAGAGAAGTAATCAGTTGTCGCCAAAATGAATCGATGTCCTCTGGACGATACTGGTTCGATGGGGCCGATTATGTTAGTCCCCCACATCTCGAACGGCCAGCTAGCCACTGTCGGATGTAGTGGATTTGGGTGCTGATGGATGAAGTCCCTATGGATCTGGCACGAGTGGCATTGCTTCGCATACTCGAGGCAGTCCTGGATCATCGTGGGCCAATAATAACCCATCCGTCTGATCTTCAGCTTCATCTTCGGCCCGGCTTGGTGAGAACCGCAGAGTCCATCGTGAGTTTCTTGGACGACTCTCTTTTCTTCTTCAGGTCCCAGACATCTTAGCCACAGAGAATCGAATGACCTCTTGTACAGAGTATCATTGACGAAAGCAAAAGATAGGGCTCGCTTTATGAGCTGATGTCTTGAGGACGCATCTTCAGGCGTCCGACGGGATTTGAAGTAGTCTATAAGGACTTCCCTCCAATCTTCAACCTTTTCCTGCTCTTTTATTTGCAGGGCCGTTTGCTCGGTCGCTCCCTTTTCTTCGGATGACTCCAGGGATATTTCTGCCAGTGCAAGAACCCGACGGCTTTGCACAACGATCCTCACGTCATCGAGGTTCTCGTCGGCCAATTCTTTAGCAAGCTTAGCTAATGCATCCGCTTTGCTATTTTCCGCGCGCGGTATGCTTTCCAAGGTGTAGGAAGGTATTTGGGTCAGCAGTTGCTGCACCTTCTTGCCGTACTTCACCAGTTCGGGTTTGCACGTTTGATAATCACTGTTTACTTGACTAACGACCAATTGGGAGTCTCCATATATAAGGAGGTTCTCAATCCTCATGTCGATGGCGATCTCGAGACCTTCTATCAAAGTTTCATACTCGGCTTCATTGTTTGTCCTCGGCTCTGTTAAGGAGAAGGCAAAGTGCATTATCCCTCCTTGTGGAGTTACGAAGATGAGGCCTACCCCTGATTTGATTATGGGGGTGCTTTATTTGCGCTTCTTCATGGAAGATGCTCCATCAAAATAAAGTTCCCATCGGGTATCACTCCCATTAATCGTGTCAAACGCATGCTCGTCTGGCAGTTCGCAATTCAGGGGAGAATCGGCAGGTATCGGATGCTCAGCGAGGAAGTCGGCGATGGCCCGGTCTTTCACTGCCTTAAGAGGCTGATAAGTTATTGAGAACTCCATCAAGAGCAAGGCCCATTTGGCGAGTCGCCCGGTCAATATGGCCCTTGAAATCAAGTATTTGAGAGGATCCGCCTTCGATATGAGACGGACTTCATGCGCCAACGCATAGTGCCTGAGCTTCGTTATCGCGAAGATTAATGCTAGGCAGTGTTTTTCAATGGGAGAGTAATTGCTTTCTGCCCCCAATAGAACTCGGCTCAAATAGTATAGGGCTCTTTCCTTCCCTTGGTCGTTCTCTTGTGCCCATAATGCACCTAAAGAACCTTCGAGGGCAGTTGTATACAGAATGGGAGGCTTTCCCTTGACCGGAGCAGCCGGCACTGGCGGGTTCTGCAGGTATTGCTTGATTTCGTCCAGCGCACTTTGGCATTTTTGATCCCAGACGAACGGGGTTCCCTTCTTCATCAGATGACTGTAAGGACGACACTTGCCTGAGAGATTGGTTATAAATCGCCGGATATAAGCGAGCTTCCCTGGGAGAGACCGCAGTTGCTTGAGAGTCCTTGGCGGAGGCATTTCCATAATCGCCTTGATCTTTGACGGATCTATTTCAATACCTCGGTGTCGGACGATGAATCCCAGGAACTTGCCCGAGGAAACTCCGAATGCGCATTTGAGAGGGTTCATCTTCAAGTTGTATTGTCGGAGGCGTTGAAACACGATACTCAGATGCTCTAAATGTTCCTCATATGATTTTCTTTTCACCACGAGGTCGTCGATATAGCATTCGACGATTTCATGTATGAGATCATCGAAGATCTTCGTCATGGCCCTCTGATAGGTGGCGTTGGCGTTCTTTCGACCGAAGGGCATCACCTTGTAGTAGAATATACCCAAAGGGGTCCGGAAGGCGGTATGCTTCTGGTCCTTGGGATGCATCTTTATCTGATTATATCTTGACGATCCGTCCATGAAGGAGAAGACTTTGTGGGTGGATATATTGTCTATCATCAGTTCGGTGACCGGTACCGGGAAGTCATCCTTCGGGCATGCTTTATTAAGATCCCGAAAGTCCACACATATGCGCACCGCCCCATTCTTCTTCATCACCGGGACGATGTTGGCGATCCAGTCAAGATATTGCACCTCTTGGATGAAGCCGGAGTCGATTAGCTTCTTAACTTCGGCGTTGATGCTAATCTCAAGCTCGAGCCGCATTCTTCTTGGCGCTTTTTTGATCGGCTTGACGTCCGGCGATATCGCCAATTTGTGCATAGCAACCTCTGGATCTAGTCCTGGCATCTCAGAATAGTTCTACGCGAAGCAATCCTTATGTTGCATCAGCACGACTTTTAGTGCAGCCATCCTTTCTTCAGACAACAGCTCACTGACGAATGTCGGCCGCGGGTCGCTTGTCGTCCCCAGATCAATTTTCTTGAGATCGTCTGCAGTAGTATGTATTCCATCCTCTAGCTCTTTCGGCGTCGGTGGAAATTTTGAGATCACCTCGTCATCATTGTTTTCGAAGCACCAGGGGAGGTCATCCATATCCTCGGGCTCTTCTTTTGATAGCGTTATTATATGACAAGTACGGGCTCGCTTCCAAGACCGATGTTGATCTGATTCTACTCCCGTTATATACGCGGCTTTTGGTTCATGCTTCTGTGACGGGTTTATCCTCCAACTGCTGGATAGAGCGAACTTGCCAAGCTGATATTGGTCTTCGACCCAATTCTTGAAGGTGAAGCAGTCTTCGAGAGGATGTCCTATCGCTCGGTGATAAGAGCAATAGTCTGGGTGAGAGACCTCGTTAGCTTGCTCGGGGTGTTTAGACTCCGGGAGTGTAATCATTTGATGTCTTATGGCAAGATCAAGTATCTTCCGTGTTTTGTTCTGAGGAAAAGAGTATGCTCGACTCATCTTCTTTATAAGAGATGAATCCGAATTGCTCGCTTCCCGATCGCGTGGCTTCTTGGTCTCGCTTTGGCGCTCTCGAATGCTTTTCCCGCTTTTTGACTTATTTTTGCCTCTGCGTCGGGCCTTTTGTATGACGGGTTGATAAGAAAGAGTATTTTCATCTTTCGCGACCTGTTGAAGAAGGCGTTGCGTCCTGGCTTTCTCGTAGATAGCCATTTCACGATTATGGTCGTCTCGAACTTTTTGACCCGCTTCCCTTATAAGCCTGTCCATTTGTTCTTCGAACAACGGACTGGGCATTTTCACGTCGGGAGCTCTTTCTGGTTCAGGGTTAGCTTCTTCCCATAGAGCATCCCCTTCTCCATCAAAGTCATGTACGACATAGCAGTCGCGGAGCAGCTCCCGTTTCTTGGATAGAACATACCCAAACCCGGTCGTTTCCATTTTCCCGTTGAGCAATTTCCGCTGAGTTCCAGGGACGTTCCAGATCCTATCATAGAACTTAGCTTTCCAAGCGGTCTGTTTGAAAGGTACGCCTTGGCGCCTTAACAGCCTTTTTAGTCCGTTCGTGTAATATCTGGGCAAACGGATGGGCTGGAGCCTGTCAAGTGTAGAATCCGCGCCGTACCAGATTTCTTTCTCCACTTTGGTTTCCCCGGATCGGTAGAATAGGATCGCCTCTTCACCTTCTCACCTGGGAAGGACATAAAACTTCTGCAGCTCTTCCACACTGTAGGTATCAAGTGTAGAATCCGCGCCGTACCAGATTTCTTTCTCCACTTTGGTTTTCCCGGATCGGTAGAATAGGATCGCCTCTTCACCTTCTCACCTGGGAGGGACATAAAACTTCTGCAGCTCTTCCACACTGTAGGTATCAAGTGCGTCTAGTTCTTTATGATACTTAGGCGGAACCATGGCAACTTGCAAACTTTGCTCTTCATCAGCGAATGTTTGTATTGAAGACCGAGCAGAGAATATAGTATGGACCTCATCTTCCGAGTTGCTGCCAAAGATCAACATAGGAGCGGATGGTCCTGGTTTGTTGCACTGGAGCGGATCTAAGTAAACTATCTCTTCTTCCTCCTCGGTATCACTCCCGAAGACCGGAATGGTAGGGGTAGCTTTGTTCTCCGGTTTGTAACATCTCTCCGTATCCTCGAAATCTGGCAAGAAGTATTTTGCATCTTCGTATTTCCGGACTTCGTTCACGGAGAATAGGTTTAGCTCTCCTGTCACATTATACTCGAGACCATCCTTGAAATACTTCATACACTGGTGTTGTATAGAAGGGATGATGTTGTACTCGTGCAACCAGGGCCGACCGAGCAAAGCATTGTAGCATGTCTTGGCGTCAATGACGTGGAACTTGATATCAGTGATGAGCAACCCAAAGCGTAACGTCAGTATCACGGACCCAAGCGTCCGTGATGACTGAGAGTCAAATCCGGAGATGGTGATCTTATCCTGAGTGAGGTATTGAACGCTCATGCAGATTTCCTTCAATACTCTTACGTTGAGGAGGTTGACGGAAGACCCATTGTCGACCAGGATTTTACCTATCTTGATGCCATGAAAGTATCCGGAGACATATAGGGGACGGTTGTGTTCGCATGTCCCAAGGAAGAGATCTTCATCGCCGAAGTTGATATCGGCTGTGTGCACTTCTTCTAGCTCGTCCTTCATCCTTTCTTCGGCGAGTAAAGCTTGGAATTGCTCTGGCTCTTGTAGCGCCTTGATCAATGAATCTCTTGCTTCTTTTGATAGTAAAAGGGCGTCGAGAATGCTGAGCTGCGAGGGTAACTTCCTTAAGTGCGCCAGAATGTTGTAGTCCACCTTACTTTTCTTTGGCGGGTCCTTGGTGGTCAGCTCTTTCATGACTTGGTCATCTAGGGCGATATCCTCAGAGACCTTTTCTTTTCCCTTATCTTTTCTATTCGTGGGTCCGAGATTCTTTTCGGGCAGCGTACAATTGCACAGCTGGATATTTTTACAGGTCTTCGGCTCTTCCTCTTTCCCTGAGGTGGATTCTTTGAAGAGAGGGCCAAGAGTCATCTCTTCATCGGAGTCGCTCCCGAAGGTGAGAACTTATGATCCCCCGGCGTTAACCATGCGACAGTTGTCGGCGGTCTTTCTAAGCTCCTCGGTCGCACTTCTTCGATCCCGACGAGTTTTGCGTTTCATCCGCTTAAAATGTTTCCGGTGAGCAACATACCCTTACCACCATCTTTTAAAAGCGTTGCATTCCTCAGTGGGGTGCGCAATCTTTTGATGATATAAACAGTAGCTAGGATGCATTTCGGCTTCACCAAGAGTACTTCCTTCGGAGGGTGATAGCTTCATTCCCACTGATATGGCTTTCGCAAACTTTTTCCTCATCTTGAACTTGTTTTTATCTGCAACAGATGTCCTTTGATTTGGCAGGAGTGTCTTGACTCTTTCGTCCAGTCGCCGGCGTTTGGCCTTTTCAAATATGGCCATCTCACGATCCCGATCAGCTTTACTTTTCAGAAGAGCTTTGTTCAGGAATGCGTCGATCATTTCGTCCGATGGCCCTGAAAGTTCCGGTTCAGGACCTGCCTCAGTCTCTCGGTGCAAGGAGCCTCTTCATCGTCTATCAATGAGTGAGAGATCACATGACAACTTGCTACGTAATCCTCAGATCCATCCGACTAGTCTTCTCCATCATCTTCGTCTTCAAGGACGTGGCCGATAAATTCCTGAAGCGTGATTGGATTCCGCGCCTTCTGGTTATACTCTTCCAGCGCGTCGATCTGTTTTTGCAGGTCCATGTGCTTGTCGCCAGGCTTCATGGGCTTTTTGGATTTCTTCTTCTTTTTCGAAGATTTCGACGGCTGGATATGAACACTTTGGTTATCACCACCAACCTTTGGAGTTAGGTGCGGCTTCAGCATTCCTTCGATGACTTCAGGTTCCAACGGATTCTTCCACCTGATCGCCGGGCATGTCTAGAGATCATTCAGCATTCTTTTGGTTTTGGCCGAAAGAACGACCACTTATGGAACTTCTTCAACAAAAGAGCACGTTGCCCCTGAAGTGTCCATCTTCTTAGGAATATGCGGTTGTGGTGGGCTCACTTTCCACTTCTCAGACAACACAAACTTGCCTTGTTGGTACTGATCCTCGATCCATCCCTTAAAGACGAAGCAATCTTCGATTGGATGGCTTACCGTTTGGTGGTAAGGAAAATAATTGGGATTATTCGCTTCGCCGGGTTGCAATGGCCGCCTTGGATTCGGCAGATTGATAAGCTGGTTGCGCATCGCCAGCTCGAAGAGTCTCTTCGTTTTGTCCCGTGGGAACGAGTAAGGACGCTTCATTTTCTCATTATAATAGCGTCGTCTCTCTTCCAGTTGATCCATTAATTTTAGGGCACTGGGCTACTGTTGGGTATTCGCAACGAAGGTCGCCTTCCCTTTACCTTTTTCGTTTCGCGACTCCGGCTTCGGAGGAGATGGTCTATGCCCCATCTGGTCCATTTGGGCTAGCTTGTCGATTAGAGCGTGAAACGTGGTCGGTTTGAAGAACATCATGAACTGTGAAATAGTTGCATGAGGGTCTAGGGTGCCCACGAACATGCCCACCGCTGGTGCTTCTTCGATGCGCTGTTCGCACTTCGACCATAGATTCCACCATCGGATCGCGTACTGAACCCACGTCTCGCCCGGCTTCACCCTGGCATTGATCAATGCCATTATTAGGGTGCGTTCACTGGCACTTGCGAATCGCTGGGTGAACAACAACTCCATTTCTGCGAAAGTTTTGACGGAGTCGTTTGGGAGTTCGGAGTACCACTCAAATGCCGTTTTCGATAAGCTGCCGACGAATTGGCGGAGAAAAAGCTTGTCATCGCCACCAGTATTGCCACAGAGAGCCCTGAACTGAGCGACATGTTGATGGGGATTGCCTGTCCCTTTGTACACATGGAATTTGGGGATCGTGTAGCCCGGCGGGTACTTTATCTGATCATACCAGCCTGGATACGGTCGCCCAGTTTTGATGACTTGGCCGGCCGCTTCATTTGCCTGGTGAACTCGTATTTGCTGAGCGATATAATCATCCAGGGCGGACTTGGAAATAGTTTCCTCCTTGGCTGCTGAAAGAGCCGGAGGTGGATTTGATGTTTCTCCTCTGTCGTCTTCGAGGATAATCGGAGGATCTTCAGCTGGAGGGTCCTGCTGGATCATCATACCCACCATGTCTTGGAACAGAAGAGCCATTTGCTTTATATTGGCCGCTTGTTCCGCAGCCTCTTTGTCCTTTTTTTCGAGCATTTTCCGAAGGAATTCAGCATCAGTCTCGTGTTCGTGACGTTTTTTCGATGACGCCTCCGGGCTTTCTTTTAGCCCGGTAAGTGTGGCCATTGTAGTCAGCATCTCCTGAAGCTTCTGCTGTTGTTGTTCCTGAGCCCTTGTTAGTGATCGGGTGAGCGGTCGGTGGCCCGTCGAAGTGCGGCTTTTCTCTTTTCCGGAAGCCATGTAAACAGTATGTACCACCATGCCCCTAGACTTAGGGCGTTTGGGCTCGGTGTTTTTGTGGTCTGCCACGTTTACAGGGGCTTTCTCTGGCCTCCTTTTCTTTTGAGTAGTCGACGTGGAGGGGGCCGTTGTTGCGGGCACCCAAGTGGTTGTCGTCTTTTGCGGCTTACTGGGACGGTTCTCTTCCGGCTGAACCTTCAGCTTCTTCTGTCGGCGGAGGTAGTCTTGATCGATCACTGACTCTTGGACACGTCGCCAGACTTTGTAAACTTTGGAGGACATCCGCTGAGGGGGCTGTTCCGGTTTTGCTTCTGCGACAGTCTCCACCGGTGGAGGAGATATTTTCAGTATGGCGATAGGCGAGTTCCTACGCACCTTGTTCAGTAGTTCAAAGTTGTTCCCAGTCGGAACAGCAGCATTGACTTCCACTGTTCGAGCTGGGGGAGTTAGACCAGAGGGGGAGTTTCCCCCGGCCTTTCTCACTCGGCGCCAGTGGCGATGTCGAGCGTGTCGAGCTGTTGGGGTTGGTTCAGTGATGGGGACGGCTTTGTCTTGCCCTCTATCTAGGTGAGGGGCTGTTGCTGGCGTCAGCCTCTTGAAGACTGATGTCTGTTGAGAAGCGGTATCCAACCGGTCAAAAACAGACTTCTGAGCAGGGACGGGAACCGTAGTGGGAGCCGGAACAGCCAGTATTGTAAAAACTGACCCTTTGGTAGGAGAATCCGCCTTGACGACTTCAGGAGCAGGATGGCTATCCTCTTCGGAACAACCTTTTCTGGGACTGCAGGCTTCAACATGGGCCCACAGGAACTTCAGCCCAATCTGGAGAAGACCGAGGTGCTGGAGCTGGGCGACCCGTTGAAAGGGGCCGCAGTAGTTATAAGCCGATCAAAGACCGACTTCTTAGGAGCTTCCGGCGTTGGCACAGGAACGGTGAAGCTCATTGGCGGGAGCATGGTCCCGAAAAACAACCCGGTGGTGGCCTGAGTCACCTGGTCCACCGGCATTGTGAAAAGCGAAGCCGCTTGAGGCCCGTAGGCTATGCCTCTGGATGAGGCGGAGCGTACGTTGCAGTTGCAGCTGGAATATTTTGCACAAGTTAACGCCATTGATCCTTCGCTTTCTGCACCAAGCAAAACGCTAAATCTTAGTACCTTGAAACCCAAGGGCAACCATTTAGCAAACCATGATTGGTTCGCGAACACGACACATGAAGTGTGGAGTGGGAAGAGGAAAAGGTCCCACCGGGCGTGCCAGAATCTGTTCACCTCCGAATCATGGAGACGCGACCGTGTAGGTTCGTCTTGCCTGAAATTCAGGCAGATGCTAATTGGTGCTATCCGTCCACCTCTCCGAAGATGCCAAGCTGATTTATGGCACCATGTATCGAAGGTTTAAACGGATGCGGCCGATGTAGCAGACTTCGTCAGATTCCCCCTCGTCTGAGGGGTTTTTGATTGTGGAGACGCTCTTCCCTGCAGGCGCAAGCTCCTGCAGTTAATTACGCTACCGCATCGCGGTAACAACTTTCTCCTTCTCCAGATGGTCACTTCATGTCGTGTGTGTTTGTTTTGTGTTTGGTTGCCCGTGGATTGTATACGGAGACTAAGTTATGTTGTCGCCCGTAGGGCATGGACTAGTCCAAATCCGTATCTTTCTTAGATTTGGGTTTAGGTTTAAGGATACGTTAGCATCATTTGAGACTAAGATCAACTTAAACGTTTGTTAAGGATACGTTAGTCTAATTTTAGACTAAGATCAACTTAACGGGATCATTTAGATCCGACAAGAGAGCAATTGGGCTCTATTGTTTAGTTTAGGGACATTGCGGTCGATTACCAGTTTAAGGACATGGTGGTCCAATGTTAGTTTAAAGACATCACGGTCGAATGTTAGTTTAAAGACATCATAGTCCGTGGGTTTAAGGACCCCATAGTCCGATGTTAGTTTAAAGACATCACGGTCGAGGTTAAGGACATCATATTCCGTGGGTTTAAGGACCCCACAGTCCGATGTTAGTTTAAACACATCACGGTTGAGGTTAAGGACATCATAGTCCGTAGGTTTAAGGACCCGAGAGTCCGATGTTAGTTTTAAGACATCACGGTCGAGGTTAAGGACATCATAGTCCATGGGTTTAGGGACCCCACAGTCTATTATTAGTTTTAAGACATCACGGTCGAGATTAAGGACATCATAGTCCGTGGGTTTAAGGACCCCACAGTCCGATGTTAGTTTTAAGACATCACGGTCGAGGTTAAGGACATCATAGTCCATGGGTTTAGGGACCCCACAGTCCATTGTTAGTTTTAAGACATCACGGTCGAGGTTAAGGACATCATAGTCCGTGGGTTTAAGGACCCCACAGTCCGTTGTTAGTTTTTAATATATCACGGTCGAGGTTAAGGACATCATAGTCCATGGGTTTAGGGACCCCACAGTCCGTAGAAATGTGTGGTCGTCGGGACCCGTTACCTCTCTGAAGACGTTGAAGGATTACAACGACAAATATCAGAGGAGTAACGAGATGTACCCTTGAACCGATGTGAGTTGGCAGAGAGAGCAGATGTGCTCAATTCAAGATAAGTTGAGGACTTATGGCCAGAATTGGGCTAAGTCCAATTAAAAAAATGTTTAACATTTTATTTTTTGTTCTGGCTATTAAGCCTTTATTTGGGCTCGGCCCTTTTAATAATGCTAGGCATTGGGCTTTGACATCTTTTGTCTTCATCAGAACAAGTTGTGCTCTGACAATGCGCCACGTGGCGCGCCAGGCGCTTTGCGCCAGCTAAAGAGCGCATTGCGCTTCTGTCAGGTAGCGCACATGAAGAGGACACGTGTCGCGCTTAGCGCTAGTTCATTTAGCGCATTGCGCTTTTTAATTTATGAGCGCTTTGCGCTAGTCTGTTGGCGCGCCAGTGAGCAACACGTGGCGCACTTGGCGCTGAGTGCCAGCTCATGAGCGCGGTGCGCTGTTTTAAAAGCGCAAAGCGCAAGTGGTGTCTATGGTTGATACGTGGCATGTTTTGGCGCCGAGCGCCGATCCAAGGAGCGCAAGAGCGCAGTTCATGAGTGCAAGGCACTTTTCAATATCGCAAAGCGCATCTGATCAATTTTAAAATCAAAGAACAAATTTTATATTCTTCTTCAAGGAGACTTTGCCTCAAGATTCAAGAACAAAAGTTCTTGTTTTTATAAAAGGGCTATGCCTTTATAGATCAAAGATCTATGAATGAAGTAAAATACTTCTTTTATTTTTTTATGATTAGATCTTTTGATCTTTTTCTTTTTATCAAAAAAAACCTTGGTCTTTTCTCAGATCTATGATCCTTATAGAAGATGGTTCTTCTTTTTATGAGATGGTTTCATCTCTGTTATTTAAGAACATAGTTGTTTACTTTGAAGATGAAGAAATGATCTTCTTTTTTCTAAGAGCTTGCTCTCTTTTTCTCAAAGCTTGCAGAGGGTTTCTCTCTCTCTCTCTTCTGTTGTATCTCCATTTGACTTGAAGTCTAGGAGCCTTTATATAGGGCCAAATGATTTGTTGAATCAGTTTAAGGGATCTTTTTCTGATTGATTTGGGAATATTTCCCATCGTTGGATCTTTGTTCCTAAGGCTTCTGTTTTACAGAAGATAATATTCTTGTTTTAATAAGATTGGAAAGATCTTTTCATAACAGAATTTTAATTCTGATTAATTAATAATTTATTATTATTAGATCTTTTGATCTAACGGCGGAGAATTTTTAATTCCAGCGCTGGCGCACCTTGCGCCGGCGCACCTTGCGCCAGCGCACCTACGTTCGACATGTGGCACGCAGCGCAGAGCGCAGCGCAACTGCGCTAGTGCACCCGTTTTTTGACACGTGGCGCGCAGCGCAACTGTGCTAGCGCACTCGTGTTTGACACGTGGCGTGCAGCGCTGGATCTGAAGTGTTGCTTTAGCTTTTAAATTTTGAATTTTAAAACAGAGCTTTGCTCTGATTGGGGATGCGCTGCCTAGGGCACAACACACCTGGCGCTAGCGCGTCTGCGTTTGACACGTGGCGCGCAGCGCGCAGAATCTGAAGCGTTGCTTCGATTTAAATTTTGAATTTTGAAACAGAGGCTTGCTCTGATTGGGGGAATCGGAAGCGTCGCTTCATTTCAAATCTTGAAATTTGAATAGAGTTTTGCTCTGACTGGGGAAACAAGTGCCGTCACCGATAGTTTGAATAAACATGCAAAAACACACTTAGAAGCCCCGGCCGATTCCTCCACTACACAAACACTAATTGGTTTCGCCGGTCAAGCTATTTTCAATATAATCATGATTTAAATGTTTCAGAAATGACAAGATATGTTATGGCAGATGAATAGGTTCTCGTATTCGGAGAAAGCGCAGCTTTTAAGTGGTACGTTCAAACGGCGTTGCAACCGGCATTCAAAAGGGTTCCGAGGACCCGCTTAAAAGTCATTGTTTTAGCCTCTACAATGACGGTAAACATGTATTAATTGTTACTCTTGTTTCTTTAGATACTGGTATTTCATTAACTTCTGATGTTTGGACGTATAGAAAGGAACTTCTCTGGATCTGTGTTACTGCACATTGGATAGATTCTGATTGGTTTTTGCAAAAAAGAATTATTGCTTTTAAACAATTTCAATACCCGCAAAGTGCTTTTCATATAACTTCTGAAATTAGATCTATTTTAGAAGAATATTATTGTGTAAATAATAAAATTTCTATTTTTTTCGATAATACTAACAACAATAATTCTGCTATTGCTGAACACTTTAGGCTATGCAAATCAATTTGCAGTGGTCATTTTTTCATATTCGTTGTGCATGTCATATACTTAACCTTGCTGTATAAGATCAATATACCATATGTAATACAAATATTCAAACAATTAAATATGCATGTAGGTTTATTAAAAGTTCTGGAAAAAGAAAAGCTGAATATAAAACTAGATGCTTAACTGCAGGTGTAAGGCCGTCTCTTAAAAAAGATGTGGCACTATATGGAATAGTACATATGATATGCTTCATACTGCATTAAAGACCGCCGGAATTATTAGTAACATGTGTAATGAACAAATGCCTGTAGAAAACCACTTAACACCCGATCATTGGACTGCTGCAGATCTTTTTAAAGATTTTCTTATGACTTTTAAAATAGCAACTGAACGATTTTCTGCTACTTATACCCCCACTTTTCATATTCTTGTCTCTGAATTGTATAATATAGCTAATTGTTTTGCTTGTCACGTAGAAAATCCAGTACTTCACCATCCAATACTTACTATGCTAGCTAAAATTTCTAAATATTTCTCTGAAATTCCAATTATTTATTGTTTGTGTTCGGTAATAGACCCTAGAATTAAATTAGAAGGTTTGGAGGCTCTTTTAACCGGGTTCCACACGGCCATGGGACATGGTGTAGATATTGATGCCTATGTTAGTATCATTAGAAGTAATTTAGATGAAGTGTTTGATTTGTATATTGCACGATCTTATTCTGGTAGAACTAGTAAACCATCGCTCTCAATCAGTTCGCGTGTTTCAATTCCAGCTTTAGCACTTATTCAACAGTAGAAAAGGGCAAAAGGCCCCGTAGCCTCATCATCGTCATCTTTAAATGAGTTATCAATATTTTTACAAACTGAGTCAGATGTAGATTTAACTATAAATTATTTTGATATTTTTAGCCTGGTGGAAAAGCCACAGACATCTGTATCCAGCGCTTTCTACTATGGCTTGTGATATACTAATTGTTCCAATGTCCACAGTAGCGTCGGAAAGTGCTTTTAGTACAGGTGGCAGGATATTAAGCGAGAAACGATGCAGCTTGGTGCACGACACAATGGAGTGCATGATTTGCTCGCAAGATTGGAAAGCAGCAACCGTCACGAAATAAAATGCGATCATTTTGGACTCGGATTATCTACCTGAGGAGCTTACATTCGGACAAGACCAATACCGAAGGATGAAGAACCACAACCGGCGCTGACGAGTAGTGAGTAAGATTTGTAATAGCAGAAAAAGAATTACGCAGACCTAATTCTCTCTCATTGAGATCAATATTTTGGAGGGATACGTTGACAGCCCTGTTGGGGTCAAAAATTACACCCCGGTTGACCAAGTCAAAGTCATTCAATCCCCATCCAAGCCGGCCCAAGCTCAAGTGAAGTGGGCCCAAACCCAAGTCAAGACCAAGAATGGAAGGGCCAAGCTCCATGCCAAGAATGAAGTAATAAATTAGTTCAATGCAATTTTTAGAAATAAATGTATGAAAAATGGGCAAAAAACCAAAATTTTGTAAACCCCATGGCTTATGTGCAAAAAGAAATAAGCATATAAGGCATGGGGCGGCACAAGTGCCATTTGGTAAAGCCCAAGAGGCTATATGTAAAGTGTGTAGCCTATAAAGGCAAACATGATGAAAAAATCAAGAACAACTTTTCATTCTCTCCAAAAGTTAGGGTTCTGTGCCTCCTTCTCTTTCCTCAAATTTCTAAACCTTCTTCTCTTTTCTGAATTAAATCAAGAGTTTAACTCTTCCTTTTCCAAAATGAAATAGTTTTTCCCCATAAAACTCTTGAAGAGAAACTCGGATCTTCCATTAAATCCCCAAAAAGGGAGATTTTTAAGCCTCGCCCCTTTTTTCTCCAAGATCTAGCCAAGAGAGAGGAGGAAAGGGTCCCCTTTGATCATCTCCGAAGATTTTCGGGAGTTCAACTCCCTTTGTCAAAATCTTTTGGAGTCTTTCGGAGTTTAACTCCATTCAAAATCTTTTGGAGTCTAATTCCACAAATACAATCCTTTTAGGAGTTTAACTCCATTTAAAATCTTTTGGAGTTTAACTCCATAATAAAAATTCTTTTGGAGTTGCACTCCACAATAAAAATAGATAAAAATCCTTTTGGGAGTTTAACTCCAGATCCTAGGGCTAAGCTCCTTTTTTCTGCAGGCGCCCAGCGCCTATGCGCTCAGCGCCCATGTACCGGGCACATGAGGCGCATGCGCCCATACGCCCACGTGTCGGGCGCGTGAGGCGCTGGCGCCCATGCACCTTGCACGTGGCCCGCGGGTGCCCAGTGCCCATGTGCCGGGCCCATAAGGCGCTGGCGCCCACGCATCCTTAGGACATTACTTACCCCTCTTTTTTCCATACACTTCCTACTAAAAATATCTCTCTCGTTAGAAAAAATTTTCTAACGGGGCGCTGCACCGCACCTCGCAAGGGGGCTGCTAGCCCCCTTGACCCCCAGCTCGCTATCCAGGTAGTGGAACCCCCGTCAACTCTGCGAGGCACCCGATATGTCCAAATACCCTTCAAAACACAACACATGCACACGGCATATTAAGCTCACATGACCAGTTTGACCCGTTAATCGGAGATTCCCTCGCTTCAAAAGCGAGGGGTACTTAACGGCAGTTTAGTCTGCAGCTGCCGAAGATTCGGATCCTTACAATCAATAAACCCCGGCCTGTCCCAGACAGGGGGAATCTGTACATGCCTGACAAGCGAGCGCATTCCCATCTCAATGAGGTGACAAAAAACACCCTACAAGCCCGATTGGGTTCGATCTTTAATGTAAAAAAACAACAAATTAATTTATGAATTTGTAATTTGATTCAGATTTTTTTAATATAAAAACTTGTTTAAATTTCAAAATTTTAAACCTAATTTTAATTTTAATTTTTTTTAAATAGCAACCGAGCTAGGAGAAAAATTCACCTGGCTTGGAAAATTTGCCTCGCCTCGCCTCGCGAACCAGCGAGGCGAAGCGAGCGGGTTCTGGTTTCATTACTGTTGTCCCCGCCTCGCCTAGCCGGTAAAGCGAGAAAAAATTGCTTCGCCAGCTAGGCAAAGCAAACGAATTCCGAAGCGAGTTGCTTCGGCTCGCTTCATTAGCCACGCCTACCCCGGATGTGGAGGCACCACCTACAATTTGACAATAAAAAATTGATTATATAAGTAATTGCAAAAAGAATGTGTGTATATCTATAATATAACATTCTAAATCAGTATGCATGCAATATAGGATATATAAACATACCTGCAGGTGCAGTAGTGGCCTCTGTCTCGGATGTGGAGGCACCACTTATAACTAGACAATTAAAAATTGACTATATAAGTAACTTTAAAATGAATATACATGTATATCTATAATATTACATTCGAAATGAATATGCGTGCAATATACCTGGAGGTGTGGCAAAGTCCACATGGAAAGAGTCATTCGAAGGGATACGGATCAGGGTGCAAGACCATCCCTCTGGAGCTCCCTACGCAGATCCTCGAACGGCAGAACCGCTCTGTCGCTGCCCCTGTGCTGCCCCAGCTGGTGCTCCTGCTATCTCTCGCTGCTCCTGACGTCGTCATCAGACCTAGATAAAAGTACAATCATTACAGCTGTGAGTGTTGTGTATTCATGTTGTATGTGTATGTTTCGGCTGTCGGGGGTAAGGCTTCTATCCCATTAAGAATGTATAGAGCAGACACCCATTCGCTTGTGCTTTTATCCGTTTCGAGAAAATTTCGATAGCACCTCCCCGCTGTTCTCCGAGTACATTGTAATAGAATAGATAATCATTTCTTTGCTGTGAAAAAACATTGAAATGATAATTTAATCTATCTTTGTACACGGAGAACCAGCGGAAAAGTACTGATGGAATAACCCGAAACGAATGAAAACACAAGTGAATGCAGGTGTTTGCTTTATATATTCCTAACTTGTCTAAACTGTACAAATCTATCAGTTATCATACGATTGAATTTTCTCGCCACATAGACTACACGACGATTGTTAGTATCGAACGCTACCGTCCGATATTTAACAACCTTCGTGTAGTTTTATGTCATGATGAATATCGAACGTATGTTAACCGATAGACGAAAACTAAGGTGCGCTTTGATTTTCACATATCGATGAGAATATGAAAATTTCATATTATCATCGAGTATCATATATACACTTATTATAAGATTTAACTTGAATTGGTTTTACGATTACGTTTCAATTTCAAGGGTTTGAAGTTTTTAGTTTAGGGTAACATTTTTTAAAGTAAAAGGTTTCTTAATCAAGTTTAAGATTTTGGATCTGGTTCTCGTGTTAAGTTTAAGATTTTGGATTTAGTTCTGGTGTTAAGTTTAAAATTAGGGTTTGGCATTGTTTGATATGAGAGATCATCATCATTATTATCTCTCATACACACACAAATACACACATATGATCATCAACATTATCTCTCTCTCTCACACACACACACCCCCCCACACCCACACCCACCACCACCACCACCATCATCATCATCAACATTATCACAAACACACACATACATACACACATATCATCATCATTATCTCTCTCACACACATACACACTTACACCAACACTAAAATATCCTAACCATAACCCTCACCCTTAATTCTAACCCTAATTATCTTAACCATAACCCTAAACCTAAACCTAATTAATCCTAACCCCCTATAAATTCTTCATTGAACTACCCTTTGCTATTTTTTTTGCTAAACCTAACCAAAATCCTAATCCTGATTCTAACCTTAATCCTAAACCTACCCTTAACCATTAGCCATAACCCTAATCATAACTCTAACCCTAATCAAACCAAACTCAAACCCTAATTCACAACCAATCTTCTTCTTCTTCCCCTCACCACTACCACCAATCTCATCTAAAATTACTTTTCCCGGCTCCTCACCCGACCTACCCGGTCCTCGTCGACCTTCCCCGACCCCTTTCCCTACCACCACAGCCATCGCCACCCACAACCGCCACCGCCACAACCGCCGCCGCCACCCACATCCCCAAACAACCCCAAATTAAAGAGCAGCCACCGCCACCATTAACAGCCGCCGCCACTGACCACCACCACAATCCAAAATCCCTAAATTAACATTAGCCCACAAATTAAAGCTCTACCCACCAAATTCAATTTAGGAAAATAAAATTTTAAATTGAATAAATTAACTAACCGGTTGAGAATTTCGACGGTGACGAAGAAGCCGGGGAGGAGCTCGACGTTGATGAGAAGGGCGACGATCGACATTGACAAGGAGGGCGTGATCGAGACGACGATCGATCGAGACGGCGCTGGAGGTGATGTAGACGGCGTTGGAGGCTGTAGAAGGTCGGTGGAGACGACGGGGGAGGAGGCGATGATGGCGCTAGAGGTTGGAAGAGGTGACGAAGTCGGAGGAGGCGATGATGGCGCTGGAGGTCGGAGGAGGCGACGAGAGAGGAGACGACGTCGAGGTCGGAGGCGACGAGTAACAACCGCAAATTTTGTATTCTTTTCCTTTAAAATTCTTTTTGTAATTAAATCTTTTTTTTGAATCGAATAGGTATTTGTTGATATTTTTATGCTTTATATGCAAGATTACTAATGGTCCCTACTGCTTACCTGCTTGCATCGCCATCTCATAGGTTGTGAGTTCGATCCCTTGAGTAAAATTCCCTAATTCTAAACCAAAACCATAGATTTCTGAATGCAAACTTATGCTTATTTCTGGGCCTGAAACTAAACTATTATTACATGCTTGTTATATATACATGGAGACTTAGAATTGTATTTAGGACTTGACCTATATTCTCAAGAGTCCCATGACCAACTCATGAACGGGCCCGTGTTTCCTGGCCCCTAGATGATAGCCTTGGGTCTGAGAATACTCCTGCGGTGATTGGAGTCTCATTATACGAGCGGGCTCGTATTTCTTTACCTCTGGATGATAGCCTTGGGTCGGTGAATACTCCCGTGACTTGAACTAATTTCCTGTAACCGTGTACCACTTAACATGTGTCCACTTATAAATGGGTTGACTGCCTATATTCATGTATTCCAGTACTCGTGTATTCATGTATTCCAGTACTCCTTTATACATGTATTCATGCACTCCTGTATTCTTGTATTACACCATCATGTGCTGGAACCTGTGTTCAATTATAAACAATGTGACTAATGCTTGCCGGGGGTGTTGGGAGTAGTTACGGATGAGTAGTTCATCTCTTTCGGACCCTTATGTACGTACTCCTGTATTCTTGTATTCCTGTACTTTTGAAAGGGTTGAACACCTACCTTAATTTACGTCATGACCAATATATATATATATATAAAGAGAGAGAGAGAGAGGGGTTAATGGAGGAAAGGTGCCATAGGAGGGAATTTCCTCCTATGGCGTCGGAAAAATGCACCCTACATGATTTTTTTCGACGATCGGCATACATCACCTCCATCTTTATCATCTAAGATGTGGATACACCAAATTTCATGTGATTATACAATTTTTTCACCGTTGATTTAGTTGGTGCAAAATTAATGGTTTACCGACAATAGAACTTTTTACATTGCTAATTTAAAGGTGAAAAAGTGGTGGAATCACATGAAATTTGGTGTATGCACGTCTTAGATGATAACGATGATGATGATGGATGCCGATCGTCGGAAAAAATGGTGGAGTTTGTATTTTTTTGACGCCGTAGAAGGAAATCCCCTCCTATGGCCTCTTTCCTCCGTTATTCCCTCACACACACACACACACACACACACATATATATATATACGGTTGTTGGGAGTTAAGAATGCGTAGTCCAGTTGTTTCCTCCAATCAGAGCAAAGCTCTGTTGAAATTCAAAATTCAAATTTTAAAGCAACGCTTCAAATCCCGGGTGCAACGCGCCACGTGTTAGGCGTTGATACGTCAGCGCAGCGCGCCCAATCAGAGCAAAGCTCTATGAAAAAACAAATAGAAGCAAAACTTCAGTTGCGCAAGCGCTGCGCTGCGCGACACGTGTCAGCGCAGTCGCTTTTGCGCAAGCGCTGCGCTGCGCGACACGTGTCAGCGCAGTTGTGCAAGCGCAGCTGCACTGAGCTGTGCGCTGCGCGACATTTGTCATGCGCTTGGGCATTTGCGCCAAACAGAATTAAAATTTTAAAGAAATCTTTCTGTTCTTGTTAAAACAAGAAGATTTTCTTCTGTAAAACAGGAGCCCTTGGATCAAAGATCCAACGGTGGGGAAAATTCCCCAAATCATTCAGAGAAAGATCTCTTTAACAAATTTAACTAATTTATGGGCACTATATAAAGGCCTCTAGACCTCAATCCAAAAGGATCAACATTATCATTGAGAACTCTGAAGAATTGGAGAGAATTCCTCAAGAACAAAAAAGGTAAAACCTTTAGAAAAAAGAGAAAATTCTCTTATAAACAGATCATTGATCTGAGAAGAAGATTAATGATCTTCAATAAAAAGAAAAATAAGTAATAATAGTGCTTTGCACTTTGCTTATGAACCATTGGTTCTTTAAAAACAAGAAAAGCTTGTCTTCTTTGATTTAAAATCGATCAAAAGACAAAACAGTGCTCTGCACTTGAAAAATAGCACTGTTGCGCTCCTGTGTTGGCGCAAGCTACCAGAGAGCGCCACGTGTTAGCAGCGCAGCAGCGCAGCGCACTGCGCTAACTGCGCTTGCGCTCACCAGATCGTGACACGTGTCATCACCATATGAGTTTGCGCCTTGCGCTCCTCAATTGGCGCAAAGCGCCTGACAAGCCTCATGGGGCACTGTCAGAGTATTAAATGCAATGCATTTCTTTTACTAAAGGGGCAGGCCCAAATCAGAAAGGCCTAGTAGGCCAAATTAAATTACAATGCAATAAAAAGGGCAGAGCCCAAACAAAATTGATGCTCTGCATCATTTATAAATGGGCAGAGCCCAAACAAAATAATAAATAATGCAATGCATTATTTTAAAGGGGCAGAGCCCAAATAAAGGTCCAACAGAGACCAAGAATAATGCTATGCATTATTAAAAATGAGCCAAGCCCTAGCACAGGCCTAATAGGCCAAAAACAAATAAAAGTGTTGAACATTTTTCAACTGGACTTAGCCCAATCGTGGCCGTAAGTCCTCAAATTAAATTGACTAAGCAAGATTGCTCTCCCAAATCAACTTTGGTTCAAGGGTACATCTCGGAACTCTTCTGACCCCTATCGTTGTGATCCTTTAACGACGTCAAAGAGGTGATGGGTCCCGACAACCACACATCAATACGGACTGTGGGGTCCTTAAACTCATGGACTTATGCGTCCTTAAACCAAGATATGGACTGTGGGGTCCTTAAACCCACGGACTTATGCGTCCTTAAACTAACGGATTAATTCGTCCTTAAACACACCCATATGGACTGTGGGGTCCTTAAACCCATGGACTTATGCGTCTTTAAACTACCAATGGACCGCAATGTCCTTAAACTACCAATGGACCACCACGTCCCTAAACTGGAACATGGAACGCAACGTCCTTAAACTACCTATGGACCACTACATCCCTAAACTGGAACAATAGAGCCTCCAAATGCTCTTTTGCCGGATCTAAATGATCCCGTTTAAGTTGATCTTAGCCCCAAACACGGCTAACGTATCCTTAAACATTCAAATGGACTATAAAACTCCAAACCAACTTTGGTTTAAGGGTACATCTCTGAACTTCTCTGACACCTATCGTTGTAATCCTTCAACGATGTCAGAGAGGTGATGAGTCCTGACGGCCATATATTAAATGGATCACCACGTTAAGTTGATCTTAGTCTCAAACAGGACTAACGTATCCTTAACGAACGTTTCCTTAACGAACGTTTAAGTTGATCTTAGCCTCAATACGGCTAACGTATCTTTAAACTAAAATACCAAACCCAAATCTAAGCAAATACGGATTTGGACTAATCCACGTCCTACGGGCGACGGCATAACTTAGTCTCTGTATACAATCCACGGGCAATCACAAACAAAACAAACACATACACGACACGAAGTGAAATTTCTGGAGAAGGAGAAAGTGGTTACCGCGACGCGGTAGCGTAATTAACTGCAGGGGCTTACGCCAGCAGGGAAGAGCGTCCCCACAATAAAAAACCCCTCAAGTAAGGGGGAATCTGACGAAGTCTGCTACATCGGCCGCATCCGTCTAAACCTCCGATACACGGTGCCATAAATCAACTTGGCATCATCAGAGAGGTAGATGGATAAAACCAATTAGCATCTGCCCCGAATCTCAGGCAAGACGTCCTCATGTCGTCGCCGTCTTTCGGAGGGGAACAGATTCTGGCACGCCCGATGGGACCTTTTTCTCTTTCCACTCCACACTTCGTGTGTCGTATTCGTGAACGAATCGCGGTTTGTTAATGGTTGCCTTCGGATTTTAAGTTACTAAGATTTGGTCTTTTGCCTGGCGCAGAAATCAAGCATCGATGGCCTCTACCTGTTCGAAGTGCTCCAACTGCTGCTGCAGCTTGCGTCCGGCCTCAACTGGGGGCATAACCTACGGGCCCCAAGCGGCCTCTTTTTTCACTATGCCCGTGGAGCAGATTACTCAAGCCACCACGGGGTTGTTTTTCGGAACTATGCTTCCGCCAACAAGCTTCAGCACCCCCGTGCCCGTACAAGAAGCTCCTAAGAAGTCGGTCTTCGATCGACTTTCAGTTACTGCGGCCCCTCTCAACGGGTCACCCAACACCAGTGCCTCGGTCTTCTCCAGACTGGGCCAAAACTCCTGCGGGCCCACAACGAAGCTTGCAGTCCCAGAGAAGGTTATTCCAAAAAGAGTAGCCAAACCTGCTCCTGAAGTCGTCAAGGCGGCTTCTCCTGCTAAGAGATCGGTCTTTACAAGATTGACCGTCCCAACTCCTACTCGTGCTCTTGCTGCTCAAAAGACATCAGTCTTCAATAGGCTGACGCCGGCAACAGCCCCACACCTGAACAGGGGGCAAGAAGAAGCTGTTTCTGTGTCTGAACCAATACCGATGACTCGTCACGCCCGACGACGCCACTGGCGCCGGGTAAGGAAGACCGGGGGCAACTCCCCTTCTGGGATGACTCCGCCAGCTCCAACGATGGAAGTTAACGCTGCTGTTCCAACTGGGAACAGTTTCGAGCTACTGAATAGAGTACGCAGAAACTCGCCAACTGCGGTGCTCAAAAGATCTCCTCCACCGGTAGAGACTGCCATGGAAGCAGAAAAGCCAGAGCAGTCTCCTCAATCGCTGTCCTCCAGGATTTACAAGACATGGCGACGAGTCCGAGAATCTGTGATTGATCCTAATTTCTCTCGCCAACACAAGAAGTCGAAAGGCCGGCAAGAAGAAAATCCCCCGATCAAGCAACGAAAGGCGACGACCGCTTGGGTGCCCAAAAGAGCGGCCCCCTCAACTTCTACAGCCCATAAGAGAAGAAGGCCAGCAAAAGTCCCTACACCCATGGCGAATATCAAAGGTGGTGAACCTAAACGCCCTAAGTCCGGGGGCATAATAGTTCACACAGTATACATGGCGTCGGGGAAGGAGGACAGCCGTGCATCCATAGGTCATAGACCGCTTACACGGTCGGTGACCAAAGCTCAGGAGCAACAGCAAAAGCTCCAAGAGATGATGAACGCGATGGCCGCACTTATTGGGCTAAAAGAAAGCCCTGAAACGTCTTCAGATGAACGCCAAGAACAAGAAACCGACGCCGAATTCCTTCGACGAATATTGGAGAAGAAGGATAAAGAGGCTGCTGAAAAAGCAGCCAACATAAAGCGTATGGGCCTCCTGTTCCAAGACATGGTAGGGATGATGATCCAGCAGGATCTTCCGGCCGAAGATCCCCCGATCGTCCTTGAAGATGATAGGGAAGAAACGTCAAATCCTCCACCGGCACTGTCAACAGCCAAGGAGGAGACAATCTCCAAAGCTGACTTGGACGAGTATATAGCCCAACAAATACGGGTTCATCATGCGACCGAAGCAGCCGGTCAGGTCGTAAAAACAGGACAACCATATCCGAGCTGGTACGACCAGATCAAGTACCCACCGGGCTACACAATTCCCAAGTTCCATGTCTATAAGGGGACGGGCAATCCCCACTAGCATGTTGCCCAATTCAGGGCACTTTGTGGCAACACCGGCGGTGATGACAAACTGTTGCTTCGCCAGTTTATTGGAAGTTTATCAGATACGGCGTTCGAGTGGTACTCTGAGCTCCCGAACGAATCTATCAAGACCTTCGCGGAGATGGAACTGTTGTTTACTCAGCGTTTTGCAAGCGCCAGCGAACGCACCCCGATGACGACACTGATTAACGCCAGGGTGAAGCCAGGCGAGACATGGGTCCAATATGCTATAAGGTGGCGGAACTTATGGTCAAAATGCGAGCAACGCATTGAAGAAGCTCCTGCAGTAGGTATGTTTGTGGGAACCCTCGACCCGCAAGCAACCATCTCGCAATTTATGATGTTCTTCAAGCAGACCACCTTCCAGGCACTAATCGACAAGCTGGCGCAAATGGATCAGATGGGCCATAAACCTCCTCTTCCAAAGCCGGACTCCCGAAATGAGAAGGGGAAGGGGAAAGCGATTGTTGTCGCTAATGCTCAACAACAACCGAACAACTCGAAGCCGGTCGTTCGTCAAAATAATATGCGCCCGTACGTAGCCCTTGAGGAGAGGATGGGCCGTCCTTACTCGTTTCCCCGAGATAAAACGAGAAGGTTATTCGAGCTGGCATTGCGCAACCGACTCATAAATCTGCCGGATCCAAAATGTCCGTCGCAACCAAGTGATGTCAATAAGCCCAACTACTGTCCTTATCATCGAGTACTGGGTCATCCGATCGAGGATTGCTACGTTTTCAAAAATTGTCTTGAAGATCAGTACCGACAGGGCAAGTTCGCATTGTCTGACAAATGGAAGGTGAATCCACCGCAGTCCCACACCTCTAAGGGAATGAATACGCCGGGGGCAACATGCTCTGTCGTTGAAGAAGCTCCTTGTGAGGTTGTATTATCAGCCAAAACAAAGAGGATGCTGAATGATCTTCAAGCATGCCCAGCGATTAAGTGGAAGAACCCGGTGGAGCCGCAGATCATTGAAGGGATGTTGAAGCCTCGTCCAACTAAAAAGATCGATGGAGGTGGCCCAAGCATTCACAACCAGCCGTCGAAATCTTCAAAGAAGAAGAAAAAGAAATCAAAGAAGCCCGTGAAGCCTGGCGACAAGCGCACGGACTTGCAAAAACAAATTGACGCGCTGGAAGAATACAACCAGAAGGCACGGACTCCCATTACATTCCAAGAATTCCTCAATCACGTCTTTCAAGAGGAAGATGAGGGAGAAAGTTCATCTGACGAATCTGAAGAATACACGGCGAGCTGTCATGTGATTTCCCATTCGTTCATGGGCGATGAGGAGACTCCTTGTACTGAAATGCTGGGGGCAGATCCCGAACCAAAAATTCTAGGGCCATCGAATGAAGTAATCGACGCGTTCCTCAATGAAGCTCTTTTGAAAAGTAAAGCTGATCGGGAGCACGAGGCGATCATATTTGAAAGGGCCAAGCGCCAACGCCTTGACGAAAGAGCTGAGATACTCCCACTGGAGCAAAGCACACCCACTGCGGATAAAATCAAATTCAAGATGAGGAAGAGGTTTGCTAAAGCCGTGTCAATGGGTATGAAGCTACCATCCTCTGAGGGAAGCGTTACTGGTGAAGCGGAAACGCACCCCTCCTATTGCTTGTATCATCGGAAGATTTTGCACCCCACTGAAGAGTGCAAAGTTTTCGATAGATGATGGCAAGGATATGTTGCTCACCGACAGCATTTTAAGCGGGAAAAGCGCAAGACCCGCCGAGAGCAAAACGGTACGACCAAAGGGCTTAACAGAACCACCTGCAATTGTCGCATGGTCAACGACGGAGGATCACAAGTACTCACATTCAGGAGCGATTCTGATGAGGAGTTGAAGCTTAGCCCCCTCTTTAAAGAGTCCACTTCGGGAAAAGAAGAAGAGTCGAAGATTTGTGAAAATGTCCGGCTGCGTAATCGCACGCTGCCCGAAAAGAATCTCGGACCCTCAAACAAAAAAGATAAAGGAAAAGAAAAAGTCTCTGCCCTAGATGACCAAGTCATGGAAGAGCTAACTGCCAAAGACCCGCCGAAGAAAAATAAGGTGGATTACAACGTCTTAGCGTATCTGAGGAAGCTACCCTCGCAGCTCAGCATTCTTGACGCCCTTTTACTATCAAAGGAGGCGAGAGATTCGTTAATTAAGGCACTACAGGACCCGGAGCAGTTCCAAGCCTTCCTGGCCGAAGAAAAGATGAAGGATGAATTGGAGGAAGTGCACGGCCGATGTCACCTTTAGCGATGAAGATCTTCTCCTTGGGACGTGCGAACACAATCGCCCCCTTTATGTCTCAGGATACTGCCATGATATAAAGATAGGCAAAATCCTGATCGATAACGGATCGTCTGTTAATCTACTCAATATGTGGGTGTTAAAGGAAATATGCATGAGCATCCAACACCTCGCTCGAGACAAGATCACCATCTCCGGGTTCGACTCCCAATCATCAAAGACTCTTGGATCTGTGATACTCACGCTACGCTTTGGGCTGCTCATCACGGACATTAAATTCCACGTTATAGATGCCAAGCCATGCTACAATGCTCTGCTCGGCCGACCATGGTTACACGAGTACAACATCATCCCTTCTACACAGCACCAGTGTATAAAATATTTTAGGGATGGTCTCGAGTATACCGTGACGGGAGAACTGAATCTGTTTTCCGAGAACAAAGTTCGCAAATATGAAGATGCCAAGTACTTCTTACCGAGTTTCGAAGACACGGAAAGGTGTCACAAGCCGGAGAATAAAACTAACGCTACCATCCCTGTCTTCGGCAGTGATACCGAGGAGGAGGAGGAGATAGTTTATTCGGGTCCGCCCCAATACACCAAGCCGGGACCATCTGCTCCTACATTGATCTTTGGTAGTGATTCGGAGGATGAAGTCTATGCTGTATTCTCTGCTCGACCTTCAATACGAGCTTCCGCTGATGAAGAGCAAAGTCTGCAAGTCGCCATGGTACCGCTTAAACATTATAAAGAACCGGATGCCCTCGAAACCGACAGTGTAGAGGAGCTGCAGAAATTCTATATCCCTCCCAGGCGAGAAGGCGAGAAGGCAATTCTATTCTACCGCTCTGAAGAAAATAAAGTGGAGAAAGAAATCTGGCACGGTGCAGATCCTACACTAGACAGGCTTCAACCCATCCGTCTACCCAGATATTATACAGAAGGCTTGAAGAGGTTGTTGAAGCACCAAGGGATACCCTTCAAACAGACCATTAGAAAGGCCAAATTCTATGACAGGGTCTGGAACGTTCCCGGAACTCAACACAAGCTGCCTAGTGGGAGGATGGAGACGATCGGGCTCGGATACATTCGCTCCAAGAAACGAGAGCTGCTCCGCTACTGTTACGTCGTGCACGACTTCAATGAAGAAGCAGATGCTTAACGGGAGGACACTAATCCTGAACCAGTAAAAGTTCCTGATGCAAAAGTGCCCAGTCCATCGTTTGAAGAATAAATGGACAGGCTTATAAGGGAAGCTGGTCAAAAAGTCCAAGATGATCACAATCGTGAAATGGCAATCTACGAGAAAGCCAAAACGCAACGCCTCCTTCAACAGGCCGTGAAAGACGAAAATGCTGCCCCCTGTCAACCTGTTATAAAAAAGGCCCGACGCAGAAACAAGTCGAAAGGCCCGACGCAGAGGCAGAAACAAGTCGAAAGGCCAAAAAAGCGCTCAACAGCAACAAAGCGGGGCTAAGAAGTCACGCAAACGGGAGTCGAGCGTTATTGATCTATCCCTCATGAAGAAAATGGGTCGAGCGTACTCATTTCCTCGGGACAAGACGAAGAAGATACTTGATCTTGCTCTAAAACATCAAATGCTTACACTGCCGGAGTCCAAAAACCCCGAACGAGCAGGCGAAGTCTCTGACCCAAATTATTGCTCTTATCATCGAGTAATAGGGCACATGCTCGAAGACTGATTCACCTTTAAGAATTGGGTCGAAGATCAGTATCAGCTTGGCAAATTCACTTTGTCTGACAACTGGAGGGTAATGCCGCCACAGAAGCACGAACCCAAAGCCACAAGAACAGAACCAACTCCACATTGGGATTGGAAGCGGATTCGTACTTGTCACATGATAACAATATTAAAAGAAGAGCCCGAGAACGTGGATAACCTTCCCTGGTGCTTCGAGAACAGCAATGATGAGGTGATCTCAGAATTTCCATCAGCGCCGAAAGAACTAGAGGATGGAATACACACCACTGCGGATAACCTTAAGAAAATTGAGTTGGGGATGGCGAACGATCCGCGACTGACATTTGTCAGCGAGCTACTATCTGAAGAAAGGGTGGCTGCATTAAAAGACGTCCTTGTACAGCATAGAGATTGCTTCGCATGGAACTATTCCGAAATGCTGGGACTAAATCCAGAAATTGCTGTGCACAAATTGACGATATCCCCGGACGTCAAGCCAGTCAAACAGGCGCCGAGAAGAATGCGGCTCGAGCTTGAGATGAGCATCAACGCCGAGGTCAAGAAGCTAATCGACTCTGGCTTTATCCAGGAGGTTCAATATCCTGAATGGATCGCCAACATCGTCCCGGTGATGAAGAAAAATGGGATGGTGCGCATATACGTGGATTTTCGGGATCTCAATAAAGCCTGCCCGAAGGATGATTTCCCGGTGCTAGTCACCGAACTGATGATAGACAATACGTCCACGCATGAGGTTTTCTCCTTCATGGACGGCTCATCAGGGTATAATCAGATAAAGATTCATCCCGAAGATTAGAAGAACACCGCTTTCCGGACTCCTTTGAGAATATTCTGTTACAAGGTAATGCTCTTCGGTCTAAAGAACGCCGGCGCCACCTATCAGAGGGCCATGACGAAGATCTTCGATGACCTTATACATGAAAACGTCGAATGCTATATCGACGACCTCGTGGTTAAGAGCAAATCATACGAAGAACATCCGGAGCATCTAAAGACCGTATTTCGACGCCTTCGACAATACAACTTGAAGATGAACCCCCTTAAGTGTGCGTTCGGGGTTTCCTCGGGTAAATTCCTGGAATTCATCGTCCGACACCGAGGTATCGAAATAGATCCATCTAAGATCAAAGCGATCATGGAAATGCCTCCGCCAAGAACTCTCAAACAGTTGCGGTCTCTCCAAGGAAAGCTCGCATATATTCGGCGATTTATAGCCAACTTCTCTGGCAAGTGCCGCCCTTACAGTCACCTGATGAAGAAGGGGACTCCATTCGTCTGGGATCAAAATGCCAGGGCGCGCTGGACAAGATTAAACAGTACCTGCAGAACCCGCCAGTGTTGGCTGCTCCGGTTAAGGGAAAGCCTCTCTTTCTTTACACGACCGCCCTCGAAGGTTCTTTATGCGTATTATGGGCGCAAGAGAATGACCAGGGGAAAGAAAGAGCACTCTACTATTTATGTCGAGTTCTTCTGGGAGCAGAAAGCAACTACTCTCCTATTGAAAAACACTGCCTGGCGTTGGTCTTTGCGATAACAAAGCTCAGACACTACGCATTGGCACATGAAGTCCGTCTCATTTTGAAGGTGGACCCTCTTAAATATTTAATGTCGAAGGCCATATTGACAGGTCGACACGCTAAATGGGCTCTGCTCTTGATGGAGTTCTCGATAACGTATCAACCTCTCAAGGCAGTGAAAGGCCAGGCCATCGCCGACTTTCTCGCTGAGCACCCAATACCTGTCGATTCTCCTCTGAATTGCGATTTGCCAGACGAACATGCGTTTGACGCGATCGACGGTGGTGATACCCAATGGGAGCTTTATTTCGATGGAGCATCTTCCATGAAAAAGCGCAAACAAAGTACCCCTATAATCAAATCGGGGGTAGGCCTCATCTTCGTAACTCCACAAGGAGGGATAATGCGCTTCGCTTTCTCCTTAACAGAGCCGAGGACGAATAATGAAGCAGAATATGAAGCCTTGATTGCAGGTCTCGAGATTGCCATCGACATGGGAATTGAAAACCTCCTCATATACGGAGATTCTCAACTGGTCGTTAGTCAAGTAAACGGCGACTACCAAACGTGTAAACCGGAGTTGGTGAAGTACGGTGAAAAGGTGCAACGACTGTTGACCCAAATTCCCTCCTATACTTTGGAAAGTATACCGCGCGCAGAAAACAGCAAAGCAGACGCGTTGGCCAAGCTTGCTAAAGAACTGGCTGACGAGAACCTCGATAACGTCAGAATCGTGGTACAAAGCCGTCGGGTGCTTGCCCCAGCAGAAATACCTCCGGAATCATCCGAAGAGAAGGGAGCGACTGAACAGACGACCTTGCAAATAAAAGACCGGGAAAAGGCTGAGGATTGGAGAGAAGTCTTTATAGACTACTTCAAATACCGTCGAACGCCCGAAGACGCGTCCGCAAGACATCAGCTCACGAAACGAGCTCTGTCTTACGCCTTTGTCAACGATACTCTGTACAAGAGGTCGTTTGATTCTCTGTAGCTGAGATGCTTAGGACCCGACGAAGCAGAAAGAGTCGCTCAGGAAGTTCATGACGGAATCTGTGGTTCTCACCAAGCGGGCCCGAAGATGAAGTTGAAGATCAAACGGATGGGCTACTACTGGCCCACGATGATTCAGGATTGCCACGAATATGCGAAGCAATGCCACTCATGCCAAATCCATGGGGTCTTCATCCACCAGCATCCAAATCCACTACATCCAACGGTGGCTAGCTGGCCGTTCGAAATGTGGGGAACTGACATAGTCGGCCCCATCGAACCAGCATCGTCCAGGGGATATTGTTTCATCCTGGCGACGACTGATTACTTCTCCAAATGGGCAGAAGCAGTACCGTTAAGGGAGGTGAAGACGGAGAATATCCTCCATTTCTTCAAGACGCACGTCATATATCGGTTTGGAACGCCGAGACGGATCATCTCCGATAACGGGCCAGCTTACAGAAGCCACAAGATCAGTCGCTTCGCGCAACAACACAATATAGACTGGAGATATTCCTCGGTTTATAATCCGCGAGCTAATGGTCTAGCCAATGCCTTCAACAAGACCCTGACGAAGATCATGAAAAAGACGGTGTCCCAAAATAAGAAAGACTGGCACGAGAGACTGCAAGAGGCTCTTTGGGCATATCGAACTACCTTCAAGACGGCCATGAACACAACGCCATACGCGTTGGTATTCGGTACGGAAGCAGTACTCCCACTCGAGATAGACCTACCTTCTCTGCGAGTGGCAGTCCACTACGAGCTGACGAACGAAGAAAACGCTCACCTTCGGCTTGAGGAGCTTGATGCCCTTGAAGAAACACGGCTCATAGCGCAACAAAATCTGGAAGCTTATAAAGCAAAGATGACGCGCTCATATGAAAGATTGACCCGACCGAGGACATTCCGCCAAGGCGAACTCGTACTAGTGGTCAAAAGGTCTATGATCCCCAATTGCGCCAAGCGGGGAAAATTCGAGCCAAACTATGAAGGCCCGTACATCATAGATAAGGTCTACCAGGGCGGGGCTTATCTACTCATGGACATGCACGGTGAAAGGCCTTACAGGCCAATAAATGGTCGATTCCTGAAGAAATACTACGCTTAATGAGCCACAGCCTAGGTCAATGATAGATGACGACGACTATGTCCGCTCGCTATCTTCGTAAGCTCAAGCTTTATAAGCAGTAGCCAGCCTTCTCCATGACGGACCGAAACGTCCTTAAACTAATAGCGGACCGAAACGTCCTTAAACTAACAACGGACCGAAACGTCCTTAAACTAATACCGCAGCATCCGTAGGCTGACGGGATAAAAAAAAGAAGAAAAATACAATAAATAAAAATGGTACGTCCATAAGCAAAAAGGGCACGGATGAAAACCCGAAAGGGCTCCGTGAGTAAAAACAGCAGGGCTACCGGCGAGTGTTCATGAAAACCCGAAAGGGCGCGACCTCGTAAAAAAAAAAGAAGAAAATAAAAAGATAAATAAAAACGGTATGTCTATAAGCAAAACGGGCACGGATGAAAACCCGAAAGGGCTCCGTGAGTAAAAACAGCAGGACTACCGGCGAGTGTTTGTGAAAACCAGAAAGGGCGCAACATCGTTAAAAGACACTTATAGGGTCCTCTCGACCTTGTAAGGAGAAACCACCCACGTGAGATCCTTACGACTCACAAGGGAGCAACACACTTAGGGATCCCCACGATTCCTAAGGAGAAAATACACTTGCGAGATCCTCACGACTCGTAAGGAGAACTTTCTTATGAGACCCTCACGGCTCATAAGATTTGAAAGTCTTAAGTTACAGAGACCTAAATCTGTGCTTAAGCAACCCCCACAACCTCCGATATTGCCCTACAAGTGGTCTAATACTGGCTCTTGTATACAATCCACGGGCGCGAATAAACATTTCCCTAACTAAGTCCCATCCGAGACTAGGGATATGTTCGCATGGTGAATAACCCTTGTAAATCCTCTCGATTTATGAGGAGAAAACCCTCCTGTAGGATCCTTATGACTTACAGAGGAACAAACACTTAGGAATCCTAAGGAGAAAATACACCTACAAGATCCTCACGACTTGTAGAGAGAAATATCTTTGTGAGACCCTTACGGCTCATGAAGTCAAAAGTCTTAGTCGACAGGACCTTAACCCTGTTCGCTAAGCCACCCTTGTTCAATATCGACAGAGGCAGATGATGATTCGCTCTTGGCAATATCCCAGTTGTAGCGGTGCTGATGCCGAAATCGGTGTCTAATTTCAGGTTTACGGCAAAAAGCCAGTAGGCCGCACATGCATACGAAATAGCCGAAATGATGGGGCAACTTGCAATAAAAAGCAGCAAGTAAAAATGTATGCACGTAAAATAGCCGAAATGATTGGGCAACTCGCAATAAAAAGCAGCGAGTAAAAATAAAATAAACAGCCGAAATGATTGGGCAACTTGCAATAAAAAGCAGCAAGTAAAAATAAAATAAACAGCCGAAATGATTGGGCACCGCGAAAAATAGCCGAAATGATCGGGCAATCGCGACCTTCGCGATATAAAAGCTGAAATGATAGAGCATCGCGGAAATAAAAAAATGATAATAAAACTTTTGCTCTACAGTTGAGATCACATCGATCCCTGTATACGATCCAAGGGCGCAAACAAAGAAGGAACCTTACTTTCCCAACAGGCTCTGCCAGAAAACGAAGCCAATCTCGACGGTTCATCCCGACCCCGAAGGAGCCAGTGTCTTCGGCAAAATCCTTCGACTCGAGGAAACAAGTGTCCTTAACGAAGAAAATCCTGATTCGCATCGACTCGCAGAGAAACCAATGTCTCCGTGGGAAATTCTCGATTTGTTTCAATACTAGGGAAACAAATAATCCTTGGCAAATACCTCAATTCAGGAAAACCAGCGTCCTTGATGAGAGCCTCCTGATTCGCGTCGACTCGCAGAGAAACCAGTGTCTCCGCGGAAAATTCTCGATTCGTTTCAACACCAGGAAAACAAATAATCCTTGGCAAATACCTCAATTCAGGGAAACCAGCGTCCTTGATGGGAGCCTCCTGATTCGCATCGACTCGCAGAGAAACCAATGTCTCCGTGGGAAATTCTCGATTCGTTTCAACACCAGGGAAACAAATAATCCTTGGCAAATACCTTAATTCAGGGAAACCAGCGTCCTTGATGGGAGCCTCCTGATTCGCGTCGACTCGCAGAGCAACCAGTGTCTCCGTGGGAAATTCTCGATTCGTTTCAACACCAGGGAAACAAATAATCCTTGGCAAATACCTCAACTCAGGGAAACTAGCGTCCTTGATGAGAGCCTCCCGATTCGCATCGACTCGCAAAGAAACCAGTGTCTCCGCGGGAAATTCTCGATTTGTTTCAATACTAGGGAAACAAATAATCCTTGGCAAATATCTCAACTCAGGGAAACTAGCGTCCTTGATGAGAGCCTCCGGATTCGCGTCGACTCGCAGAGAAACCAGTGTCTCCGTGGGAAATTCTCGATTCGTTTCAACACCAGGGAAACAAATAATCCTTGGCAAATACCTCAACTCAGGAAAAGTAGCGTCCTTGATGAGAGCCTCCGGATTCGCGTCGACTCGCAGAGAAACCAGTGTCTCCGCGGGAAATTCTCGATTCGTTTCAACACCAGGGAAACAAATAATCCTTGGCAAATACCTCAACTCAGGGAAACTAGCATCCTTGATGAGAGCCTCCTGATTCGCGTCGACTCGCAGAGCAACCAGTGTCTCCGTGGGAAATTCTCGATTCGTTTCAACACCAGGGAAACAAATAATCCTTGGCAAATACCTCAACTCAGGGAAACTAGCATCCTTGATGAGAGCTTCCGGATTCGCATCGACTCACGGAGCAAACAGTGTCTCCGTGGGAAATTCTCGATTCGTTTCAACACCAGGGAAACAAATAATCCTTGGCAAATACCTCAATTCAGGGAAACTAGCGTCCTTGATGAGAGCCTCCTGATTCGCATCGGCTCGCAGAGAAACCAGTGTCTCCGCGGGAAATTCCCGGTTCGTCTCAACTCCGAAGAAACCAGTGTCTTCGGCAAATCCTTCGACTCAAGGAAACAAGTGTCCTTGACGAAGAAAATCCTGATTCGCGTCGGCTCGCAGAGAAACCAGTGTCTCCGCGGGAAACTCCCGATTCGTCTCAACGTGCAAGATGAAGCCTCAGGCAGCAGGGATTAAAAAACTTGCTTACTGAACAATGGGACCCTGCAAGTCGGTCTAAAACGGTCTCTTGCATACTATTCACGGGTCTCACTCTCCAAAGTCGAATTTCGACAAGGAGGGAAACAACCGCTTACGGGTCCTCTCGACTCGTAAGAGGGAAAATTCTCTTATAGGATCCTTACGACTTATAAGAGGAAACGCACTTGGGAATCCTCACGATTCCCAAGGAGAAAATCCACCTTTGAGATCCTCTCGATCCGTAGGGAGAAAAGTCTCTATGAGACCCTCACGGCTCATAGAGTTGAAAAGTCTTAGGCGGCAGATCTGTACCTGCGGCCTAAGCCATCGCTATTTCTTGAGGAAATCAAGATGCGTGCTCTATTATCTGTCAACCATGTTTACTAAGGTGGCATGCTGATAATAAAAGAAAGAAAAGGTGAAGAAGTGACACAAGACATTACAAAGAATGTATATCTTTTATTCATAAACTTAATTAGGTACAAGATACATTGTGTTAAAGAATAAAAAATATATATACATTTTTTTTACAAATACAAATGATACAAAAAGGGATAGCTACTGAGGAGGAAGTGTCTTTAACAAATCCGCAAGCTGCTCTCGCACTTCCTTCAGCGCCTCCTCCTGAATGGCTGCCGCGGCCACTTCCGCTTCCACCTGGGCCCACTGCTGCAAAAAGGATGAAAGTTGCTCCTCCGCCGCCTTCTGGGCTGCTTCCTAGTTAGGTGCATCCCGCTCAACAACGTCAAGCTGTTGCCTCAGTGATAACCCTTCGGAGAGGCATTGCAGAAGGCCCTCAAAGATAACCTTCAGCCGTGCAGCGTTGGCCTCCACCCGAGCATGCAGTTGGGTAGATTTGCTCGAAGTCTCACCATGCTCCTTACGCCTTGAAGTAACTTCTTGTTCGAGATGGCGGAAGTAAGAAGCACTCTGCTCAATCCACGCTGCTCTTTGATGGCTGGCGGCTAAGGTCTCGGGAACGGGACGCATCGACTCCAGCTGATGCAGGCGAGCCTCGATCTCCCTGCAATGGTTAACCCAAGACGTGATGATGTCCTTGTTATGGAAGTTCACGAGTATCACTAGCATCGGGTTAACCGCCGTAGCGAAGTCTGCAGCAGATGTAGGAGTCTCGACGTCAAGTTCCTTAACGTAATCGCTCAACATGCGCAGACTATTCGCGGTGCCTTTCGAAGATGGACGTCTCAGATAAGGACCTGCCGACATTGTGATGCGAGGCTCGAAGGGCGCCGAGACCGGAACGACAGCTGAAAAGAAACAAGATGTGATCAGATAACAGTTCAGGAAATAAAAAAGGTGGGAGTTATCAATGTGATAGTCACTGTACCAGCTGAGGCAGGTGGCAAGACCGGAAGGGCCGATGGCGCAGCCGATCTTTCATCCCCTCCTTCAATTTGTAGCACTGCAGTCGGGACGAGAAAAAAAAGTTAGAAGTAATTCCATCAATGAAAAAGAAAAATATCAATGGAAATCATACTCAGCAGCGCCACCAGAGGAAGAAGCGAATTCAGATGGGAATGAGAAGTGTGGGAGCAACACTTGATAAAGATGGTCAAAGAGCACTCCTAAAAAGGCATAACAGTACGATTTTAGTACACAAATTATACGTCTGAAAGATAAGATTAATAAGTTGCAAACCCATACCTTCCAACATCTTCGATGGTATGAGAGAGGGTTGAGAGGTGACCACCGCTAAGGCAGTCGTTGAAGGCGCTCCCTCGAGCAGTGGGGCATCGGCGCTGGCTGCACCTGCGTTACGAACAAAGGTGAACTTGTCAGAAGGGATTGTAAGGTAAAGAAAGACAACAACTTGGGATTTACCTGATGAGCTGCTGGCTGAAACGGAGTCGACTCCCTCCTCCATCGACATGAGGCCATCGCCCGTGGCCTCATCACCCGACTCAATGGGGGCCGTCGTCGTGCTCGCGCAGCCAGGAGACGGCGGAAGATCATAGGCGGGGAGGGCAATGATCGGAGCATTGCCGGACTCTTGAGAGAGAGCGGCTGACTCTTCCCCAAGAGTCGTGCCCATCTCACCCGCTACTTCTTCAGGCTCCGCGGTCTCCATCGGCTCATCCGCCGTCACCACGAGGTCGCTGGCCTCAAGCACCTCGTCCGCCACTACCCTGGGCTTAGTTATAACAATCATTTCATCTGCCGCCACTTCAGGCTCGGCATCAATGACCTTCTCGGCTGCAGATCCCTCAACCTCCATCTTAGGCTCCGCAGCCCCAACGACGTTGCCCACCGTCAGCTCGGGTTCGCCAGGTACCGCCTTCTCAGTTTCCTTGGGATCGACGGTCTCCTCCTCCCCCTTGGTTGGACTTAGCCCTGCAGGATAGAATATATAAGAACCAGCAGCTTTATGATTCTTACAACAAAATTCTAAAAAAAAGAAATACTACCTGAGGTGGACTTATTGTTAGCCTCCCTACTGGCGCGCACCGCCTGTCTATGAGCCGTAGACAAGGCGACCGGGTGCTCTTCTGATGGAGTATCGGCACGAGGGATGGTGCTTGGGCCCGCTCCAATGGCCAAGGCAGCCCTGCATGCCTTCGCTTCGCGCCTTGACCGTTTCCTCTCCTCCCGAGCTGTCGCGATGGATCTCTTCGACGCTTCCTTCATCAAGGCGTCATCGTCCTCGTTCAGAGATGCCTCCAGAGCCTTTAAGGCATCTCTCATCGGCTCTTCAAGACGGACCTCCCGCGGTAGCCCCAAGGAAGCAGGAACATCGGCAGCTGGCAGAATGTCCGCGTCGCTTGGCGGGAACAGCATTGAGGTTCCTGCGATAAAAAGGGAGAAGTTTAGATCGACCATAACACAAGAGAAATGAAAACTTGATGAATTGAAACTTACTAAGGCCTAAAGACGCTCTAAGGCGTTTCTCCTCTTGGAAAGTCTTGAGGGAAGAAGCAATGGCTTCTTCAGTGGTAATGCCTGTTGGAAGAAAAGAAGTAAAAATGTTAGTCACAGGCAATAATAAAAATATGATGCAATAAAAAATGCGACTAGTGATTACCTGATGTTGCAAGCTTAGCCAGCCACGCATCGCGCCTCGCCAACCGCTCCGAAGCTTTGAGGGCGGCCTCCAAGTCCGTGTCATCCGGCGGCATGACTAATCCCTCGTTAATCCCATATTCACTCAGGCCCTCACCATAGGGAGCGTAGGGTTCCTGACTGAACGCGACGTCTGCAGCGAAGAACGACTTCTTTTTCTTCTGCCCGCCAACCCTAGGTGCACGCGGGATCGACTTACGCTTAGCAGCCACCTTGGGACGGCGGGTCCCGATGTCCGCACCCACGCCAGACTCCGGCGAGGCAACAACCACTGTCTCCACTGGAGCACAGGGTGCTGGAGGTGCATCCGCAATATCGGGGAGCGGCAATCCGGGTAGAGGACTCTGCGCATGCGATGGTCCGACTCTGTCATCTTTCAGTGGAGGCACTACCGGGGTCCTCGGCACCAGAGGAGCTTTGCGGTCGCTGCCGGGAGGTGTACCTTTACGGTCGACCAACACTCGCCTCTCTTCCTTTATAACGGCTCCTGTTGAATGATTGTACCATTCTTTATATACATTGAGGAGTCGTGGAGCGTAAGCCGGCGCACTGACAAAAAAGTGAGAATCCGTATTCAGGCGTATGAAATGATGCAGCGCGTTCTCCATCCCTTCTTCAGTGGCAGCAGGTTCCAGTAGGAAAGCTTCCAAGGGTACCCCTTGATCGTAGCCCAGTTGTTGGGCGAAACGATGCGGGTTATATCTCATGAAAGTCGCCGCACCGTTCTGCCTGAAGACTAGGAAGCCCGGTCTAATAGAATATAAGTGGAGGGTCTCTCGGGCCGTCAAAACTGAGGCTCCATCCTTAAAGGAGTCTTGTAATGGTCGCACCGCAATGGTGGACGCCTTTCCAATAGTCAATACCTTGTCAATGAAGGATATCCCGGCTCCAACGGTGTGGGGGCGAAGGAGTAAACCCCTGGCATTTCGTGGGGATGGGGTCACAATTGATGCGCCGATCAACTGTATGATGCGAGGGAAACCGCACCTGTCGAAGAACGAAGGCCTTTTGTGTATGCCGAAGACACCCGCCGTGTGTAGCTCGAGCCATGATATGAAGTAGTGCATCGGAAAGACCACGTGCAGTACCCCAGGCTCATTAGCATCCGCTGCTCGATTGAGGCCATGATATAAGTGTGCCAAGCCGGCGATCCCAACGGCCACTTTTACCCCGATGGTCATCCGGTGGGCTGGGTAAAAGACAGAAGGCCGCATATGGCGAGAGTTCATTGGAATTGCAAACCAACTCAGCCACAACCCAAGAAATCCTAAGAAAAAGGCCTCCTCGTCCATCTCAGGGGCTGCAATTTCTGCAAAAGACATGGTCGGGAAGTCCGGAAGGAAAAAACCCTTTTGGTCTATTTCCTTCGTCGGCAGGTTATCCAAACCTAGACCGAAAGGGTCATCCAGGGTAGCAAACTTGGCAGCTTCTGATGAGAGGACGCTTGGGCGAAGGAACCGAGCGATGAAATCCTCAAAGCTAACTCCACGACTCCCATGTTCGATGAAAAGGGCCTCATAGATGTTCAACACTTTAATCAAGCTTGGGAATTGGTGTTGAACAGCATTCTCCGGCGTGAGCCCCCTTACCACCGGCTTAGCACCGAAAACATACTCGTCTGTCGGGAGCAACTCCTCATAGTGTTCCCCTATAACCGGTAAACCGGATACTTCCGTGAACTCCTCCAGAGAAATTGACACTTCCCGATCCATGGCGAGGAAAGTGTGGGTAGGAATGTTCCACTGCTCCAAGAAAGCATTGAACCACCAGGTGGGGAGCGTGGGATATTGGAAGAGAGAGACGTAAACCGCAGTGTACAATCCTAACCTTATCAACTGCGACTTCTTCGTCGACAGGATATACCGGGCCTACGGCAGATAGCCAATCGGGTGGCGGGGGTTCAGACCGATGTTATATGATTGCCCCCAAGGTCGCGCCTCGCCTTGACAGATGCGGCGTCCTAGGATATCCAAAACCATAGGACGCTGGACCGGAATCGCATCTATGGCGGGATGAAGAAAGCCCTTCGAGGTCCAATCAACCATTTCCACGGCATACTGCACCGAGGGTGAGGTGGCATAATGAATCGCCGTAATCGGTTCTGACGGTACGGCGCACGTGAAGCTCCGTCGACCCATGATAATCTGATTATACCACGACCCCCAAAGGTGGAGACTCTTATATTCCGGGTCATGGTCCTTGATCATAGCCAGGACTTCGCGGTCCAAGGGCGCTTCAGGAAATCCCTCCTCCGAACGAGCGAACGGGAACGAAGTGTCGAAATACATAGTCACTGCAAGAGAAAGGAAATTAGCCGTTAGTGTTGTAATTCCAACGCTTGGCGTTTGAAGAAATTAATTAATTAAATTAAAGATTAATTAAATTAAAATTAATTAATTACACCATACAGCAGTGCAGTGGGTAGGGGACCAAATGGGGATCCACAAAATCTGGATGACAATGCCTCATGTAATAAGACAGCCCCATCATTGGGCGAGACTGTCAATTAATGAAAAGATCCCCAAGAGAATATTCTCATCAGTGGGGAATCCCTAGAGACAAGGAGAAAATCTCCTCTTTCAGAGCAAAACTCTGTCGCAGAATGACACTTGTCAAAATTCTGGTCTCAAAGGGATAAAATTCCTTAAAAAGAGCTTAGCTCTGTAATGGTGATAAAAAAAAAATCCATCAAAAGAAAATTTTAACTCTCAAAGAAATTTAAAATTAAAAGTTTTTGGGATCTTGAAAATCCAAGAAAAACTCTTAAGAGTTCATCATCAGAAGATCCAAAGATCTATATTCTGTCAATGAGCAAAGCTCAGCTCCTTTGAGTATTGAATCCTTTGAGGATTTTACTCAAAAGATCTATGAGAGCAAAGCTCTTTTGGTTAAGATTGATTTAAATAAATTTGATTTAAATTAATTTTACCTAAAAGTTTTCTAACTTTGGAAACGAGCAAAGCTCTGAAGTTCTTAAGCAAGAGCAAACCTCTGGAAAATTAAAGTCTTGAAAAATGGTGAAGATTTTCTAAGGGCCAGAGGTCCTATTTATAAGGCGCTTGCGCTCTTTCAGCTCACCCGTTGATCCAACGGTCAGGAGCTTGCCACCGCTGCACTCACGTGCGCGCCACATGAGCGCAACGGTGGGGGGGCATTTGTTTCCTCCAATCAGAGCAAAGCTCTGTTGAAATTCAAAATTCAAATTTTAAAGCAACGCTTCAAATCCCGTGCGCAACGCACCACGTGTCAGGAGCTGATACGTCAGCGCAGCGCCCAAGGAAGCGCGTCCAATCAGAGTAAACCTCTATGAAAAAACAAATAGAAGCAAAACTTCAGTTGCGCAAGCGCTGCGCTGCGCGACACGTGTCAGCGCAGTCGCTTTTGCGCAAGCGCTGCGCTGCGCGACACATGTCAGCGCAGCTGCGCTGTGCTGTGCACTGCGCGACACGTGTCACGCGCTGGGGTATTTGCGCCAAACAGAATTAAAATTTTAAAAAAATCTTTCTATTCTTGTTAAAATAAGAAGATTTTCTTCTGTAAAACAGGAGCCCTTGGATCAAAGATCCAACGGTGGGGAAAATTCCCCAAATCACTCAGAGAAAGATCTCTTTAACAAATTTAACTAATTTATGGGCACTATATAAAGACCCCTAGACCTCAATCCAAAAGGATCAACATTATCATTGAGAACTCTGAAGAATTGGAAAGAATTTCTCAAGAACAAAAAAGGTAAAAACCTTTAGAAAAAAGAGAAAATTCTCTTATAAACAGATCATTGATCTGAGAAGAAGATCAATGATCTTCAATAAAAAGAAAAATAAGTAATAATAGTGCTTTGCACTTTGCTTATGAACCATTGGTTCTTTAAAAACAAGAAAAGCTTGTCTTCTTTGATTTAAAATCGATCAAAAGACAAAACAGTGTTCTGCACTTGAAAAATAGCACTGTTGCGCTCCTGTGTTGGCGCAAGCCACCAGAGAGCGTCACGTGTCAGCAGCGTACTGGTGCAGCGCACTGCGCTAACTGCGCTTGCGCTCACCAGATCGTGACACGTGTCATCACCATATGAGTTTGCGCCTTGCGCTCCTCAATTGGCGCAAAGCGCCTGACAAGCCACGTGGGACACTGTCAGAGTATTAAATGCAATGCATTTCTTTTACTAAAGGGGCGGGCCCAAATCAGAAAGGCCTAGTAGGCCAAATTAAATTGCAATGCAATAAAAAGGGCAGAGCCCAAACAAAATTGATGCTCTGCATCATTTATAAATGGGCAGAGCCCAAACAAAATAATAAATAATGAAATGCATTATTTTAAAAGGGGCAGAGCCCAAATAAAGGTCCAACAGAGACCAAGAATAATGCTATGCATTATTAAAAATGGGCCAAGCCCTAGCACAGGCCTAATAGGCCAAAAACAAATAAAAGTGTTGAACATTTTTCAACTGGACTTAGCCCAATCGTGGCCGTAAGTCCTTAAATTAAATTGACTGAGCAAGGTTGCTCTCCCATATCAACTTTGGTTCAAGGGTACATCTCGGAACTCCTCTGACCCTTATCGTTGTGATCCTTCAACGACGGCAGAGAGGTGACGGGTCCCGACAACCACACATCAATACGGACTGTGGGGTCCTTAAACTCATGGACTTATGTGTCCTTAAACCAAGATATGGACTTTGGGGTACTTAAACCCACGGACTTATGCGTCCTTAAACTAACGGACTAATTCGTCCTTAAACACACCCATATGGACTGTGGGGTCCTTAAACCCATGGACTTATGCGTCCTTAAACTACCAATGGACTGCAATGTCCTTAAACTACCAATGGACCACCACATCCCTAAACTGGAACATGGACCACCACGTCCCTAAACTGGAACATGGACCGCAACGTCCTTAAACTACCTATGGACCACTACGTCCCTAAACTGGAACAATAGAGCCTCAAAATGCTCTTTTGCCGGATCTAAATGAGCCCGTTTAAGTTGATCTTAGCCCCAAACACGGCTAACGTATCCTTAAACATTCAAATAGACTATAAAACTCCAAATCAAGTTTGGTTCAAGGGTACATCTCTGAACTCCTCTTACACCTATCATTGTAATCCTTCAACGACGTCAGAGAGGTGATGAGTCCTGATGGCCATATATTAAATGGATCACCACGTTAAGTTGATCTTAGTCTCAAACAGGACTAACGTATCCTTAACGAACGTTTAAGTTGATCTTAGCCTCAACACTGCTAATGTATCTTTAAACTAAAACACCAAACCCAAATCTAAGCAAATACGGATTTGGACTAATCCACGTCCTACGGGCGACGGCATAACTTAGTCTCCATATACAATCCACGGGCAATCACAAACAAAACAAACACATACACGACACGAAGTGAAATTTCTGGAGAAGGAGAAAGTGGTTACCGCGACGCGTTAGCGTAATTAACTGTAGGGGCTTACGCCTGCTGGGAAGAGCGTCCCCACAATCAAAAACCCCTCAAGCGAGGGGGAATCTGACGAAGTCTGCTACATCGGCCGCATCCGTCTAAACCTCCGATACACGGTGCCATAAATCAACTTGGCATCTTCGGAGAGGTAGACGGATAAAACCAATTAGCATCTGCCCCGAATCTCATGCAAGACGTCCTCACGTCGTCGCCGTCTTTCGGAGGGGAACACCAGTTGATTTACGACTTGGTTAGATGCCATGCCTTAGATTGCGTTAGAATAGGAGATTTACATACTATTGATTCTGCCATCTCTATTATTCATGACATGTACCCCCATACTAGTATATACATTTCTGGATTCACATTGTACTTGTTTGCATATGTCATCATATGCATGATCATCATGCCTTGCTATTTTTTTTATAACCTGCTTGTTTTCAATGATTATAATTTAAATCCCTGAACTATACCATCATGTCAATATCAACATTATATTCTTCGTTATTAAGCATTTCTAAGAACATGTTTTTTTTATGTTTCCTTTTATTGGTGTTGTGTACTTCTATGTCTTTTATAACCTAAATTATACGTTTCAACTTTATTACCATCTTTTAAATTCTTTGCATATTCATATTTATTTTTCAAGTATAAATATTGTTATAATGAGAAACTTACCGAACTTTAGTTCGCTGACGACATTTCTATTTTCTTTTCTTGGGAATGTCGTCAGATGAATTTGGGGCAGGAGACCAAGCTTAGTATGAAAGTGAGCCCAGCGAGCAGGAGATCATCTATTTCTCCCCACAAGCTGACTTTTAGTTTTATTTTCTCTGCGGTATATTCGTTTGGACTATCTTTATTCTATTCATATTATTTGTAATTGATGTTGTCGATTCAGTTATTTATTCGAACTTCTAATAAATGTTATTGGACTTGATTTTATATTAAATTTTTTGTAAATTTATATTTATCCTGCACAATCCAGATGCTTAGCGTATTTCTATAAAGAAGATGTGCTTCTCGGTATGAATACGTAGTGGGCTCGTCGCTCTCGCTCCTCGTCTAGTGGGAAGCGGGGCATGACAAGTTTTTATGGTAGCCCATGCAGGTCCGTCTGCATTACCATTAAAAGCGGATACTATAAGAATTTAAATGTCCAACAACATTTATTACTCTTCTTGAATTATATCCTTGAACCCTTTTTGATCGCTTCCTTGTATTTCAAATCCTTAACATCAGTGCCTATTTTCCATTATATTTCCTTGAATCTATCTTTCGTCTTGTCTACTCAATTCTTGATGTTTCATTTTGTTTCAATCGTATTTTTCAGACGAAGCATCAATGAAGAAGTGACAGTTGGAAGCGCGAAGACAACCGGCACGACACCTTCTTTTTCTTATACTATTACAATATATTCCTTGAGAGAATTTCGAAGACGAAATCCTTTTAAGGAGGGTAGGTTGTAAGAACTGCACTACAGTTTTCTTCTTAAACCTTAGTGATCGCTTGAATATTTTCTCAATTTCTTTGACGACCGTATCTTGACATAAAGAGAAAGGGGAACAGAAGTGCGAGCTCTATATCTTCATCTTTATCCTTCTTATAAGCTACTTGATTTCTTAAATTCACAATTAACAACTTCTTGTCTCTTTGATTTTCTTTTTGCACGTGTTACTGAACCTTTTACTTTAACTTAGGAATTATTCTAGAAAGCTCGTACCAGTAGTTGAATCTCATTGACTCATGACTATTGGTTCCTTTAAACCTGTTTCAAACACGTTATACGCTAACCATCATCTTCCTACTTGTTGGAACGCCAGTTGATAGAACATGTACATGATGACGTTGTAAGTTACTTTGTCTAATGGCGATTACTCCATGTCGGAATCACTAGGCATGGACTGGCTGCATACTTAATTTTCTTCTCTTCGTCTTTGTTTGAGCTCTTAGTTAATCTTTATAATTCGTTTTTTGATTTCTTGAATCTCATTCACTGAATCCATCGCGATTCCTTGGTTAGATTTTCTTGAAGATCACTTCTAGAATCTTTGATTCCCAAAATCCTATCCGGTTTCAGTTTTCAGATTTTTCTATAAGGAAGCACAATCCATATTACATGACTTCCTAGTTTGTGTTAGCGTTTTCTATGACACCCTTTACCGTCGCTAAAGGAGGGTAGTATTCAACACCACAGTTCGCCTTGCGTTCTTCTTTGAAAACAGAAGTTGATATTTGTATCTTACCGTTTATTGTACTCCTTGAAGTTTTCTTTCTAAATCCACCTAAAATTTTCTTCTACTATCTATGGCAATACTGTCTCAATGCGAAGGAAACAGAAGTATGAGTCTTTTATCTCCGTCTTGCCCCATTCTTGTAACTTGTGCGATTCCTTGACTCTCAATAGGTTTCATTGTTTACATATTTGAACCTTTCATTCTAAAAATATTGTCTTAACTTTCGACTTCTTTAAGTCGAAGGTAGCTTCTAATATTGCATTTTTTGTCTTGTCTCTTCTGATTAGTTGGCCTGTCTATTGACAATACGTACGGCGTTATCCTAGCCCTTTACTTTGTTACAACATTTTCATTCTGAATTTCGACGACGAAATTCCATTTAAGGAGGGTAGATTGTAACAACCGCAAATTTCATATTCTTTTGCTTTAAAATTCTTTTCGTAATTAAATCTTTTCTTTGAATCAAATAGGTATTTGTTGATATTCTTGTGATTTATATGCAAGATTACTAATAGTCCCTACTGGTTACCTGATTGCACATCTCATAGGTTGTGAGTTTGATCCCTTATGTATGATTCCCTAATTCTAAACCAAAACCATAGATTTCTGCATGCGAACTTATGCTTATTTCTGGCCTAAAACTGAACTATTATTACATGCTTGTTTTATATACATAGAGACTTAGAATTGTATTTAGAACTTGACCTATATTCTCAAGAGTCTCATAACCAACTCATGAATGAGCCCGTGTTTCCTGGCCCCTGAATGATAGCATTGGGTCAGAGAATACTCCTGCAGTGATTGGAGTCCCATTACATGAGCGAGCCCGTGTTTCCTTGCCCCTGGATGATAGCCTTGGGTCGGTGAATACTCTTGTGACTTGAACTAATTTCCTTTAACCGTGTACCACTTAACACGTGTCAACTTATAAATGGGTTGACTACCTATATTCATGTATTCCAGTACTCATGTATTCACATATTCCAGTACTCATATATTCATGTATTTATGTACTCCTGTATTCTTGTACTACACCATCATATACTAGAACCTGTGTTCAATTATAAACAATATGACCAATACTTGCCGAGGGTGTTGAGGATAGTTAAGGATGAGTAGTTCAGCTCTTTCAGACCCTCATGTACGTACTCTTGAAAGGGTTGAACACCTATCTTAACTTACGTTAGAAATAGTCATGATCAATATATATATATATATATATATATATATATATATATATATATATATATATCGGTGGTTGTTGGGAGTTAAGGATGCGTCGTCCAGTTGATTTATGATTTGGTTGGATACCATGCCTTAGCTTGCATTAGAATAGGAGATTTACATACTATTGATATGGCCATATCTATTTATTCATGACATGTACCCCCATGCTAATATATACATTTCCGGATTCATATTGTACTTGTTTACATATGCCATTATATGAATAATCATCATGCCTTTCTATTTTTTAATAACTAGCTTGTTTTCAATGATTATAATTTAAATCCCTGAACTATACCATTATGTCGATATCAACATTATATTCTTCGTTATTAAGCATTTCTAAGAACATGTTTGTTTTTTTGATGTTTTCTTTTATAGGTGTTGTGTACTTCTATGTCTTTTATAACCTAAATTATACTTTTCAACTTTATTACCATCTTTTAAATCCTTTGCATATTAATATTTATTTTTCAAGTATAAATATTGTTATAATGAGAAACTTATCAAACTTTAGTTCGCTGACGGTATTCCTATTTTCTTGTTTTCTTTTCTTGGGAATGTCGTCAGATGAATTTGGGGCAGGATGTTAGATTACGAAACCGATACGACTCCGAAACTTGAAACACTTGAACTTAGTTTCTGTCGATTTTAAAAAGTCTTCAAATTTTTTTTTAAACAGCTGCAGAATATTATATGTGATATAACATGAACACCATGAAAATTCGAGGCAATTTGAGCTCAAAGTGGCTGGCCACAATGATGTTAAAACCGGCGAGCTCGGCCCAATTTGGGAGTTTTGGCTTCAAATTTTCAGGTATTATAGTGGATGCTTGGACATACATAGGGATGACTTTCTTGCTCGACATGATAGTATGCTATCTGGTTACTCTTTATCTTAACATACACACTGATTGTCTCTCTGTTACATATTGATAAAGCCCTTAGGATGTGTACTTGACTACCTGGATTATGATGCGGATCATACTAGTGGGATAAAGGTAGTCGGTAAGTACATCCTTTAATGTTCCTAGTCGTGGGTGTATCGAGACGGGGCATCGATATACCAGAGTAGACTAGCGTATAGCTTCTCGACCCATGAAGATGGGCGATGGATGATCCCATATCCATTGGTGTTTGACATCAGAGATGGTATACGGGTGCTCAGTGGAGACTGGGTACACTGGACGGACTCACCGAGAACTCCTAGATGGTATTATACCTCACGCCAGATGGCAGTTCTCTGGTGATACTAGTACGGGTTAGTCTGTCGATTCGAGATCGTCATAGAGTCTTATGTGATTCCCACTGTGCTTTGATTTCCACCTTACCACGTTCAAGAGAATGTACAAAACGGTGGTTTTTGGGTACAGTCTCGAGTCACATGGAGGCAATGAGCGATAGGAGGGGATTTCGTCTCTCCTGGTATTGGGGGTTGATGTTGCGCTGTGCTCGATTAGCCATAACAGTAAGTCCCTAGCCAGGGCTGTTTCTGAGATTTACTGGTAAGTGTTATCAGTAGTTTCTTGACTCGTTATGAGCCTCACATCGGCACGACTTATCGAGTTATTGGGGTCTGACGTTTACCACCCTCAGACGAGATATGCGGCATATCAGACGAAGAGACCGGACTGTATGGTAGTGTTACTGATTGGATTCGCAGGAGTATGAGCATGCTTGATTGTTGATTTTCTGATCGCTCAATATCCGGGTGGCCGTTACGTTTAGCAGACCGCTTGCGGCTTGTGGGTGTTTAATATGATCACCACCTACTGCCGGAGTATTGACGAGTCTTTAGAGTCCTACACAGAGCTTTCCTGGTTCATGCGAAAGCATATATATGATATGTGCGGGACCGAGATTAATACTGTATGTGATACCGTATTCTATTCTCGCGATTTGTGTTATCGATCGGTTATATGTGATATAACCGGGTTATCGAATCAAGTGTTGATTCGATAAGTTGATACACATGATATTAGTCGGTTATATATGATATAGCCGGATTGTTAAATCAAGTGTTGATTTAATAATTTAATATATAATTATATATGTGATATATTAACATACAATAACTAATATTGGCTCACTTATGATTTCTTTTCTCACTTGATTGTGCACATAGTATATATGTGGTATATATTAGTGTACAATATTGTGTGTCATACTAGATGCCACATGAGACATGGGTATATGAGACTTACACCATACTAATAATAATGATAAGGTTTTATTTATCTAAAGTAAATCAAAATTAGTGGAATTAAGTCACATGGTTGAAGCTTGTGGAACCATTGACCAAGTCCACTCCTTTTGTTTTACTTGTAGATATTTATTAACCTAACCATTATTGTTAGCCATGGTTTATTCTCTACATGGGTTGGTGTATAACACTAACTCACTCATGATTGCTATTCTCACCTCATGAGTTCATTCTCATCTTTTCACTTCATCTTCTTCATTCTTGAGAAAAAGCTTGCTAGCTTTTGATCAAGTGAGAAAACATTGTAAGAAAAATAAATCTAAAGTGAGCCCACTTCCTACTTCATCATCCTCTACTATATTAGCCATTTAGTTTAGGGTGTTTGATTCACTAATCTACAATTAGTGAAGATATAGCATGAGCTTGAGTCTGCTCGACGTAGATCATTTTCGGCCTCGAAGACTTCGAGCAAATTTGTTCATTTTTTCAGGAGAACCCTTTCTAGAGTTCGGGTGTTCATGATTTGCAGCGAAGGGATTGCTACACGGAGCATTAGAAGTGAATGACCGGTCTATAAATGTTGTATTCCTGATTCACTTTGTATGTAAAGTAGTTTACATGTTTTTTCGTCGGATTTTCTAGTAACGATTCTAGGGTTAGTTAAAACGGCAAATTTTTGAAATTGGCATGGACGATACCTCCCGAAACCTTGCTGCCGTGCTAGACAACCCTGCACAGGAGACCAAGCTTAGTACGAAGGTGAGCCCAGTGAGCAGGAGATCATTTATTTCTCCCCACAAGTTGACTTTTAGTTTAATTTTCTCTGCGGTATATTCATTTAGACTATCTTTATTCTATTCATATTGTCTGTAATTGATGTTGTCGATTTAGTTATTTATTCGAACTTCTAATAAATGTTATTGGACTTGATTTTATATTAAATTTATTGTTAATTTATATTTATCCTGCACAATCCAGACGCTTAGCGTATTTATATAGGAAAGATGTGCTTCTCGGTATGAATACGCAGCGGGCTTGTCGCTCTTGCTCCTCGTCTAGTGAAAAGCAGGACGTGACATGACTCGAGGGCGGGGAAATTTTGGGAGGAAATAAATTGGGGAATTAGGATACTGTGGGAATGGGAGTGGAAAATTTTGGTTTTTTATTTTTTTTAAATGTTCGACTTTACCTCTACGGTAGAATCGTAGGGCCTTCTTTTGCGGTACCGTAGGGACAACTACATATGCTAAATTTTTACAAATTTTTAATTATATAGGTCCCCTAAGATCTAAACCATAGGAGCATTGGAAACCGTAGGGACAACCTAAAATTGCTCCTACGAATTTTCCCATCCGTAGAGACAATTCATCTTTGTATCAGTGATATCCAAGATGTCTAGAGAATTTGTAGTTGCATCCTAACTGAGCGCATCCTGATTTTGGCATGAATTCTTCCCAAAGAAAAGGAATATATATATATATATATATATATATTTTTTCACCGAGAGCGACAAAAGTCTGTCCCATGACTTTATTAAAAATTCTCGAAAAGAAAGACACAGTTCAAAACTGAGATACAAGAGCAAGGCTACACCCCCTCCAATGTGCACAAATGCACTCCATAAAAAAAGAAAAAGAGAGAAGACAAAGAGAACAACAGAAGAGAGCAACATGGAATAGCACATAGTAAGAGAAATACAAAGAGGCGACTTATATGTAAGAGATAAAAAAGAGCTTTGCTGAAGAGTCGGTGGAAATTGTATTCTCTCAAATTGGCTTCAACTGGAGGCAGTTCTTAATATTTGCAGACTTTTTGCAAACTTGTCTTTAGGCAATAATGGCTTGATGTATATTCTCGAACTCTATCATAAAACTATTTAAAGAGCTCTTAGCTTTTGTATTGTATAGTCTTGAATCCAGATTTTTCTCAGCAGTTTGAATGTCTACAAAAAAAGAAAAAAAAAGAAAAAACGCAAAACCAGTAAAAGTGTTTGATGCATAAAGCTTCCAAATTTTGATCGTATATATGTAATAATCAGTATCTGAACAAACTACTCATAATTAGAAAGTTTCCAAAGCAAGAAGAATGACCATACATGTTTGTGTAATTATGTTGTATGTTGATATACTCATCAGCTTCAGTAAAAAGGAAATTTTATCTGCACCCAATATAGGCACAATCTAGAAGAAAGTAACGTAAAAGAAACATGGATGCATAAGAACAAATACTGAGCCAAAAATTTCACAGCAACATGTTTTATTAAAGATTCAAAAGTGCAAGATGTTCTGAAAACCTGAGAGATGAAACAAAGCTAAAAAGCTTCCAGGTTTAGCAAGGCTCTACACCTAGAACTAGATAAAAACCTGAAGAGGATAGAGCTAAGCATGATTGAAAGACTCAGTAAAAAAGATACAACATTTTTTGTAACATCATTAGCCTATGAAATTAGCATATACAAAACAAAATAAGGGTAATTAAAGAGAGGGCAAGGGATTGCAACTTCTTTGCGGCAGATTATTAACCTCACCTTCATATTATATGATTAATGTAGATTAAACATATCATTCTTTTTCTAATTTATTATTTCCTTTTTCTTCATTGCATGTCTAAGGGTGAGGTGGGTTTTTGATATTATAACTTATGACATGTATTAGACGAAAGAGAAAGGTGTTAGGGTTATGACATGGGTCATGGTTTACTCTAGCCATAACTTCATACACATTCTCTCTCATCCCTTTAGGGAAAAAGAAAGAGTGGAGAGAAAAAGGAATGGTAATGAGAAAGAGAAAGAGAAGAAAGAGTTCTTCATCATCTACATCTACTTCATCTCACATCTTAGCACCTTATGAGATCAAAGAAGTAGCTCAAGTGGGATCTCCGTCGACGTGGATCATCTTTGACGGAAGGATCGGCGATCAAGCTTCATCTCCCGATTCAAGAAGCCTAGCAAAGAGTTCAAGCAAGAGAGAGCAACCTTTTAACCCTTTTGGAGCTCAAGAGGAAGCTTCAAAGGCTGTATGATCTTATAGCTCTTTGTTTTCCTTTTGCAAGTTAAATTTTTTAGGATGATCATTAGGGTTTCTTTGTGTATCATGCATGCTTGATAGAAAATCCGGTTTTTTAGCTTCCGCCTCGTTTGAGACCGCCCTAGTCGGATGCATGACACACTTACATGATTATACATATATATGTATATTCTTTTTTCTCCCTTTTATTTCTCTTTCTTGACTTATGAATGTCATATGCATTATGTGTAAGCTTGTGGGCTTATACTTGGCATGCTTGATTATATGTGTAGGATGAGAATATATGGTGATATGGCAAAGGGGTTCTACACTCTTGCTCACAAGGCTTGGCCCTTATGTTTTTGATTTTCTCTCTCATCATCAAGTAAAAAAATGGAGAGAGAGAGAGAGAGAGAGCATGTGTACCCTTACAGAACAAAGTTTTAATACTAGTGAATTCTATAGTATTAGTAACTTTTTCTCTAGTTTTGTTGGACATGCCACCCAGTAAAGAAATGATAAAGAATAATGTTCAGGAGCTGATTATGAGGCGTATGTATGTCATTAAAATTTTTATTGTTGTTTCTAACAAACCAAATATTCCAATAAGTAGAGTACAAAAGTAAATTCCATATATGATCAAAGTTTTTATGTATATTGGATTTTCTCCGGGCAGTAATAACATCAATGAAGGATTTTGGTTGGGAATGTACTTGAGAGCAGCACTTATATCTCTCCATACATAATTAGCTATTTTACATTCAAAAAATAGATGGTTAGATGATTCAATTACACAGTTATCAAACATAGAAGCAGCATAATGAAACCAACCCCTTTTAATCAGATTATCCATTGTTAAAATCCTATTCTTATCAAGTAACAGGCAAAAAATTTAATCTTGAAGGGAGCAGATCCAAATGGTTTTGTAGTAAGAAAAGTTTTGATGAGAAAAATTGATAATATTATAGGCAGATTTAAAACTGAATTTTCCAGTATTATTGCCAGGCCATCTAGGTTCATCTTTTGTAGTAGGACTATTAGAGCACATGGCACTAGAGATCAGGAGATGAGTGAGTGAAACTTTATCAGCCTCAGAAAGGGTTTTATTGAAAGCAGGTTTCCAATGCCAAATAGCATTGTTGAAATGACCCTGCATGTGTCACGCCCCGCTTCCCAGTAGACGGAAACGGTGACGTGGCAAGCCCGCGGCATATTTATCTAGAGAAGGTCATTTCCTAAGTAAATATATATACTAAGCGTATTGAAACAATAATACACAATGTAAGCATAAATGGAGACTGTACAATTTTTCAACAAATATCTTTATTTACATTCAACTTTCAATATTTACAAGTACATGAGTTTCAACTGGAAAGTAAATACAATAAAGGAAATGCCTAAACATGTGGTATACATAAACTGAATAAAAAGTGAAGCCAAGCTAATCTTGAGGAGCAATCTGGTTGTAGTCTTCATCTGTGACCTCCACTTCCTCCATTTCGACCGTATCTGACGAACATTTCAAGAAAACAAGGGTGGATGGAATGCCCGTCAGCGAACTAGCGCTCGGTAAGTCCCAAAAATAAAGTGAGAGAAAAACAATGACAAGTGTAGAATATATATATATATATATATATATATATATATATATATATATATATATATAGGAAGAGTAAAATTATCTGATCATGTGTAAATATGTGCTATAGGTCTTTATATAGTCATTATGTTAGCGTTAAGTTTCAAGTGTGAATGTCAACGCAGCCGTAGAAATATTCACGAGATCAAGAGTGGGGCCCCAGGAGTAAGAAAACACGGGCCCATTTCATATATTAGTATCAGGGCTCTAGGCCGTGGATGAGTCAACCCGACTGATATTCGAGTAAAATAAAAAATAGGTTAATACGGGACTCCTGAAATTCCGTTGGATTCACACAAGAAACTATTCCAAGCACCCCGAGTATAAATAGTGTATAACTGTATAATATACTTAATTAAATTGATTGATTGGTTATAACATGCCTTGATCGAAACCATAGATTGCAAAAGGTGTGGAATGAAGTCGAGTGAGTCGAGTAAAATACGAGTCATGTTAATTGCAATCTTAGATCGAGTCAAGTTAGTTCGAGTAGGCTGGGTTCAAGTTCATGTTCAAGTTTAGATTCGAGTTTGAATTCGAGTTCAAGTTTTAGATTCGGGTTTTGGATTTGAGTTCAAGTCTTTTTCATATGAATTGATTTAACTGTTAAAAATCTTATGTTCGGGAGAAATCGGCAACTGCTGCACATGAACGGCAGGATTTGTGTTTTTTTCCAAGACAATTACCACTTGATAACTCCGTTAAATTGTCTAATCTGAATAGGCAAGCACTCACTTTCTCCATCTCCCGGGGCTCAAGAGAAATGATACCATTTAAACCTATATTAATCTAGAGTTCTTAAAATATTATTTGCATATCTCGAGAGGTTTTTATGAAAATATGTTAAAATTGTTTAAAAAAAGCCTCGAGCATGATTTATAATATTTAGAGTTTTTATGAAAACATATTTTAGTTTTAGTGGTATTTTGGTGATAAAACCTAGCTTTTAAAAGTTTATGGTATTTTTATGAAAACTAGCTTTTTTGAAAACTTGATAGTATTTTTCATTTAATTTTAACCTTTCATTTGAAAATATAATTTTTCATAATTTGTTTTACTGAAAATACGGTTTCATAATTATATATAATTTTCCAAAATTTAGCTTTGTTTAGAAAAAATCCGTATTTCTTAAAAACCGTATTTTTTTCTCCTTTCGAGACCGAATACTTTGTGAAGAGCTCTGTATCTCGCTCTATTATCCAAGGATGTGCGATAATCCGCACCATTCGTAGATGGGTTCCCCTAAAAGGATTGTAGAGACGTATATGCAAAGGAAAAGTTATCGATGGTATTTTTATTTGAGGGTATTTTATTGAAAATTGATTATGACCGTGCTTCAAATATGATCTGATAGGCTCATGCATATATCAACATTGACTACTTTTGAGTTATTACTCTACCATGATTTTTTTTATTATTTTATTTTATTTTATGTTTTTATTTTGTAAGAGGGATTCCCTGATCGAAGTCATTCATTTCTAAGAACCATCTCTATATGCTTACTATTTGGCCTCCATGTATGAACAAGTATTACAGCATCAATTTTTTTATTTTTTTTCTCAGGTTGTGACATATGAATAAAGATTATATGTGACTATAATTCTATAGAAGTGCTCTTTTGGAAAAAAAATCAAGCAGACTATGGAAAATATGCGCAATATAAGTTGTGAGCATAATATGCATTAGACTAATGTTTCTTGTTTATATCATTTTAGTAAGGAGGAATCTTCTGAGAGTGAGCTTAGTATGAAAGAGGTGAAACGAGAGAGAGCGAGAAAAAAGGACTGGGACTTACATCGCGGTTAGAACGTGAGAGACGATAGAATCTCATTGGGGCGTTTTGTCGAACACCTTCGGACACACAATTTGAAATGTCGACAGATTGAAAATCTGGAGACGTGGAAATGATCATGGCGCTCATGCGGTCTCAGGTCTATCCATTGAGTCTCGTTTCTCGGCCCGAAATGCGTCGAATACGCTGTCGAAAGTCAAGGGATTTTGGTGTTGGTGGTGTTTGCGGCTGTTGTTGTTCATGATGATGATGGTGATGACGACGGAGTATTGCAATGGGGGCGAGAAGGGGTCTCGGCTTGGTGGGTTTGCTCGGCCATGGAGGCCATGGAGGGGGAGATGATTTATGAGTGTATGTACATATGTACATATGTAAAGAGAGAGAGGGAGAGTGAGGCTGTGCGTGTATATAAGGGAAAAGAGAGAGAGAAATAATGGAATTCAATGAGAGAGGAGTGGGGAGAAGAAAGGTTGGACATAGGATCATAGTCACAAATTCGTCATTCGGGAATAATTCGGCGAGGTCGAAAATTCGGATTCGGAGAATTATTCGGAAAAAATCGGCAGGTATTCGGGAAAGATTCGGTAAGTGTTCGGGAAATGTTCGGGAAGGATTTCGAGCAATAAATTAATATATGAGACGTTAGGTTTTGATTTTGTGAATTATTTGCTGTTTTTTGAATTATTCGGTGTTTTATCACATAATTCGGGAATAATTCGCGAATTATTCGTGAATAATTCGCGGATTATTCGGCCAGTTCGGCAATGGCGATTAATTCGGAGATTAATTCGTCTGATCAAGAATTCGCGAATTATTCGCGAATTCGGCGAATAATTCGCGAATTATGTGACTATGCATAGGATGAGGCCAACAGTGTAGAGTTGGTTTTGATTTGAGCATGGAATTGAAGTGGGTGTTAATAGAAGGGGTTTTTAATTGGAGTTAAAAGGAGGAGCTGCATAGGGGTTTTTTGTGCATGGGAATGTGAAGGGTTATTTTAGTTTAATTGATAGATAATTAGAAGAAGTTAAGTGGCTGCTATTTTGAGTTTGGATTTTTTTTCTTTTTGGGTTTTGTTTTGGTATTAAAAATATAAAGAGTGTTCGGGTTTTATTTAGTGGAAAATTTTGGTTAAAGAATTTGGTTTAATTGAAACAATATTTAGTCTAAGAATATAAATGGGTTTAATAATAATTGTTTGTAAGAAAAATATAAATACGAAAATAGCTAAGTGATAAAAACAGGCTTTTGGGTTCAAAAAAAAATAATAGAAAAAATAGATGGAGGGCTTAAATAGGAATAATAAAATAATAGAAAACAAAAATATATGGTAAATATTTATAACAATTAAGTACAGTATTTTATTGAAGGAAGATAATAGGAAGGAAGGAAGATAATACGAAGATAGAGGGAATTGGGGGTCATTACAGCATGTATACAAGAGCATCATGATTCCATGCTTTGGCATAAAAATAAGGGAACTGCTAAGCTAAAGTGGTATTACTGGCCCAAGCATCAATCCAAAAATAAATCAATAAGCCATCCCCTAGCTTCCAGTTAACATTATCATAAAAAAGATTTTCGCAAGTAGCTAAATTTTTCCAAACAATAGAAGAATTATGACATTGGAAATTTCTATTAATCAAATTATAAATAGATCTAAGGGCCACAACAGAATAAGTATCAGATTTATAAAGTTGCCATGTCCATTCACATAAAAGCGAGATGTTGAAGCGTTCCAGGTTTTTTATGCTGAAGCCTCCCTCTTTTCTACTAAGGAAAACTTTATCCCACTTGACCAAGTTGTTTACCGTCGAAAACAGAGACGAAACCGCGTAGGTCGTCTTGCCTGAATTTGGGGGCATATGCTATTTGGTGCTATCCGTCCACCTCTCCGAAAATGCCAAGTTGATTTATGGCACCGTGTATCGGAGGTTTGGATGGATGCGGCCGTTGTAGCAGACTTCGTCAGATTCCCCCTCGTTTGAGGGGTTTTTGATTGTGGGGACGCTCTTCCCTGCAGGCGCAAGCCCCTGCAGTTAATTACACCACCGCACCGCGGTAACAACTTTCTCTTTCTCCAGATGGTCACTTTGTGTCGTGTGTGTTTATTTTATTTTTGGTTTCCCGTGGATTGTATACGGAGACTAATCTATGTTGTTGCCCGTAGGACGTGGATTAGTCTAAATCCGTATTTTCTTAGATTTGGTTTTGGGTTGGATTTAACGATCGTTAATATCATACGAGACTAAGATCAACTTAAACGTTTGTTAAGAATACGTTAGTCTAATTTTAGACTAAGATCTACTTAATAAGATCATTTAGATCCAACAAAAGAGCATTTAAGCTCTATTGTTTTAGTTTAGGGACGTTGCGGTCCATTGGGTTTATTAATTGTCGGGACCCGCCACCTCTCTGAAGACGTTGAAGAGTTACAATGACATATATCAGAGGTATGAGGAGATGTACCCTTGAACCAATGTCAGTTGAGAGATCTGTAGTTTGATTGATTTAAGGATCGTTAATCTCGTTTGAGATTAAGATCAACTTAAATGGTTGTTAAGGATACGTTAATCTAATTTTAGACTAAGCTCTACTTAACAGGTTTTTAGGATCATTTAGATCCAGTGAAAGAGCATTTGAGCTCTATCGTTTTAGTTTAAGAACGTTACGGTCCGTAGTTAGTTTAAGGACATTACGGTCCATGAGTTTAGGGACCTCATAGTCCGTAAAGTTTAAGAACATCATAGTCCATGAGTTTAAGGACCTCATAGTCCATGGAGTTTAAGGACATCATAGTCCATAGTTTAAGGACCTCATAGTCCATAAAATTTAAAGACATCATAGTTTGTGAGGTTTTTTGTTTAAAGACATCATAGTCCATGAAGGTTAGTTTAAGGACGTTACGGTCCAAAGTTAGTTTAAGGACATTACGGTCCGTAGTTTAGATGCAAACATGGGTTTGAAAATGCACCAGATAGTTATTGGTCATCGGGACCCACCACTTTTCTGAAGACGTTGAAGAATTACAACGACATGTATCAGAGGTGTGAAGAGATGTACCCTTGAACCAAATGCCAGATTGAGAAGCAATGGGATGAACATTATTGTAAATGCCATCTGAGATGGTTAATTTTGGAAGACCTGAACATAATTAGGGCTCGGTTAAAAACAAGGTTTTAGCTTTGGGAGACTTAGCTAACTTGGTCTAAGATTGGCCTATCATAATGTTAAACACTAGCATATGTTCGGCGCTCACGTGCTCCCACATGAGGCCTTAAAGTATTGTTTAAGCACTGAAAATTTGAAGCGCTCACGTGAGGCGCTTGAACTAGTGTTAAACACTAAAGATTTGAAGCTCTCACGTGGGGTCACGTGAGGTGTTTGAAGTAGTGTTAAACACTGAAAATTTGAAGCGCCCACGTGGGGTCACGTGAGGCGTTTGAAGTAGTGTTAAACACAAAAGATTTGAAGCGCTCACGTGGGGTCATGTGAGGCGCTTGAAGTAATGTTAAACACTGAAGATTTGAAGCGCTCACGTGGGGTCACGTGAGGCGTTTGAAGTAGTGTTAAATACTGAAGATTTGAAGCGCTCACGTGGGGTCACGTGAGGCACCTGGGATTTGGCACATCTTCTTTGAATTTGTTCCCTTTTTCTTTTCTTAGTGCTGAGCACTTTTGGGTCACGTGGGATCACGTGAGGCGTCCCCAAAGACTGAAAGATGCCTCTGTTTTATTCTCTTTTGAAAAGTGCTAAGCACTATTAAGGGGCCACGTGATGTCACGTGAGGCGCCCTAAAATAGAAACTGCCTTGGGTTTATTCCCCCTTTTTCTTCTGAAGGGCTTGTTCAGGGGTCACGTGGGAGCACGTGACCTGATCTCATTTGCTTTCTCTCGTTCAACACGGGTGCTCACGTGGGAACACATGATCATGTTTGGGTGCTAATCTTTTTATTTTACGTGCATGGAGATCTTAAGTTTTGAGACCTTCAAGTCCTTTGTTTAATAAGTGTTAAATTCTTTTGTAGGGTTAAACCCTAGTTTTATTTAGAGGAATTAAATTTCTAGATGTACTTTTGTAAGAATTAAATTCTTTGGACTCTATTCTCCTCCTAAGTTTTGAATCTGCATAAAAGATCTCCCCGATGAGAATTAAATTATCAACTTGTAGGGAGGTCTGCTTCTGCAGGTCTTCAACCAGAGCAAGAACTAAGTTCTTTTTAGAAGAGTTAAGCTCTTGTGAGTATGAAGAAGAGGTAAGAGGTTCTGTCTTTGTTCCTTTCCTTACCTAGGATTTCTTTTTGGAGATCTTCTTCTCTCTGGAGAATTAAATTCTCTTTTCTTTCGGCTTGCAAAGGGTTTTTCTCTCTCTCTTTCTATCTCTTCTCTTTTCTGTCCCTTTGCTCTTATTTATAGGAGAAAGAAAAGAATCAATTTGTTCAAAAAATCTCTCATTGAGAGATGTTGATTGATTTTATAACCAAAATGATCTTTTAGATCAATCGGTGAGTTTTATTCACCGTTGGATTTTTAATCCAAAGGCTCTCTGTTTAACAGAGAAGATTTCTTGTTTGTTTAGCAAGTTTAGGAAGATATTTCCCTGCACAGAATTTTTCTGTAAATTGGTGATTTTTAATCACCATTGGATTTTTAATCCAACGATACTCTGCTTTACAGAGTGCAATTTTTCTTGTTTAGAAAGATCCAAGGAAATATTTTCCAAAATAGCGCTTTTGATCCCTTTGTTTAGAATTTAATTCTTTCTGTTCAGAAGGCATAAGAGCCATCACGTGTACCACATGACCCCTCACAGAATTAATTTGGTTTGTTCGTATGAAGGAGTCCAAACAGATGGAAGGCATCACGTGGTAACACGTGAGCTTCTTTATTCTTTGTTTGTTTTATAACTGAGTCCCACACGTTTTGTGTGAAAGACGATCACGTGCTTGCATGTGAGGCTTTAGCTGCCGCCTACTAAATGGATCCGCTTACTCTGCATACAGATGCATCACGTGCTTGCACGTGATGCTCCACTAGCGGGAATTTTTTTCTTTTCCTTCTCTGAGTCTCTTTGTAAGGGATTGATGATCACATGCTTACACGTGATGCTTCCATTAGTGGGGAATTTTCCCCTTCCCTTTTTCTTTCTGAATTTTTATAAGGGAACAAATTCCCCCACAGCGTTGTTCTCACGTGGCTTACACGTGAGTGCAACGCCATCACCTTTACAGCCGTTGGATCTTCCTAGGGAACGGGGAAGATGAACCGTTTCCCATCATGTCTTATAAATGCAGGGGTCTCGTCTCTGTAACACCTTCGTTCTTTCATCTTCTTCCTCCTTCGTTTACTTTTAGAATTCAATTCTCTTCCTCAGAGCTTAGTTCTCTGCCATTGCAAATCCAGAGTTAAACTCTGTCAACAAGAAAACCCTTTTTAGGTAAATATCCTGCACATCGTAAAAAAACTTTTCTTTTTGAACAAGAAATTTCTGGATTTTAAATCCATCATGAGAGCTTTGCCCTGCTTAGAAACCCATTCATTTAGGGATCCAAAGATGTGATCTTTGATTAGTAAACTTCCATATCTTGAACATTCACTTCTGTTTTTGAGGATTCATGGGATTTTATTTCTCATATATGTTTTTTTGTGAGTTTTTGGAATTTAATTCCATCATATAAAAAGGAATTTAATTCCTACAGCGAAGAGCTTAGCTATGAAAGATCAGGAGGATCCTTTGGGAATTTAATTCCTTGGTGTTCTTGAAAACCTTTTCATAGGGTTTTACCCTTATTCGCACAAATTTGAATTTGTTGGTAACTTAATAGAACTTGTTTTCCCAAGAATTGTTTGAATTCCAATGTCTGGTTACTGAGGATCTTCTTGATTTTCATAATGATTGCCCTGTCTCATCATCAGTGAGCCGCCATATTGATTTCGTGGGATCCATGTGTTTTGTAGGCAGTGGTCCCGCAAGACAGATATCTTGTCGTTTCCTTTTGTTATATATATATGTATATATATATGTATATATATATATATATATGTATGTGCATGGGTTTCACTAATGCTTCTTCTTTTCCTTATTTCCGGAACAATGGCTTCTCTTCCTTATTTCCCTTACACCCGCTCGGATGCCGCCTTTCCACAATCGCCGTCGGATGAGAAGGCAATGGCGATGATCAGAGCTCATGATAAAAACCGGGCAAATCTGCTCTTATGGGGCACTTGGTATGGCCACATCATCCAGGGGCGGCGAAGTTTTATTTGCGAAGAGCCAGCGGAACCACTTCGCCCTATACTGCCGATGGAACGCTCACAGACTGCTTCCACGGTGGAGGTGACCAATTGGACTTCTTCGGGCCGGCTGGATCCCTCTACATCTGAGATACCCAACCAACCCTTACCGGCTATAGACATCTTGGGGAGTCGGATTTGCCAAGGTGAAGCTCGACCTTAGGGGCAGGTCTATAAAGTGGGCGTTGCTCCCCGGCACCCGGTGGGCTACCTTATTTGGGCTCGCTACATTCTTCCGCCCATCGCACAAGACTGTAAAAGGTCGGGCTGTATCAGGCAGTATACGCTTCGCTATTCCACTATGAGGTTCCTCACATCTGGTGGATCAAAGCTTTCGTAAACCAATGGAATTTGCCTACCAACACCTTTCTGCTAGGGGATCGAGAGGTGTCTATTTTATTGGATGAGTTTCGTGAGATTTCGGGGTTGCCAATCAGGGGTGAGCATTACGAGGAGTTGCTGCCTCCAGATGAATATGTTTTCTCCACCATGCCGGCTACGCTTGACGGCCTGACGCCCGAAACTGCTGTCCGTCATAAGTATCCTAGTCTAATCAAGGCTCTGGGTATCTTCGACAGATTGTTTACGAAGTCAGAGAGGCAGGGTGTCACTTTCGAGAGTTTCATCGCCTGCTTCATCCGGGAAGATGCTCTATCCAAGGATGCCCCGAAGTTTGCGAGTATCGACGACCCTTTTGGGTTTGGATTGAATAAGCTGCCGGCCAAAGAAGAAGATTTACTGCAGTTTTACATCCCAATCACGTCGGCCGTGTCTTTTGATGCAATTGCGGTCCCCGGCACAGACGAAGAGACTTTCTTTGTCGGCTTTATTAGCCTCTGGCTCAGTTGGTTTGCGATACCAACCCACCGCCAGTTCATGAGAGCTTCTGCCTTCTACCCTGCCCATCGTGCAGCTGAAGGGGTAAGGTTGGCCGTTGGTATTGCGGGATTATCACACCTTTATCATGGGTTAAGTGTTGCAGCCAACACTTCAACTCCAGATGTAGATGTTGTGAATCTCCCCCTTCATTACTTCACATTTTGGATCGAAATGCATGTGCTGGGGGAGTTCGCAGTACATCGACGGCCGAGTTTCTATGACTCCTACACCTTCCCGTGAGTTATGAGATTGGTGGATGCATCCGCTCCCGATCCGACTCAGCTAGGGACCTTCCGTGTTCTACTTAATACATATACTAATGAGGGAGGGATGGTGTTCATTGATCGCGTTCTTTCTGCTCCGGCGGGGCCTGTCCAACAGTTATTCGACTCGTCGAAAGGGGGAGCACCATCTTTAAAGCCTAGAGAGATCATGCATCTGTATTCAATTAGGCCGGGCTATTTGGTGTTCCGCCGGGATGATACGGCTCTCGTCATGCGGTATACTCCGCACCGCTTCGCTCGGCAATTGGGCTATAATCAGGACGTCCCTTTTGAAGCGTTTTTGGTTGAGCCTTCCTCATCTTTGGGAGTTATTCACGACGTCATGCATCACTTCATGCGGCTGAACACTGGCTCTGTGTTCATGATTCCAGAACCTGACTATCTCCCACGATCTGTGGGGTCCTTTGTCGGCTGGTATCGCCACCGGGTTGGCTCTGTTATTGCTAAGGAAAGGCGGGTACTCTTTGAGTATAAGACTCCTGTTCCGGCTCAAGTTACCAGTGTCCCGTTGCGACCGCGGTCATTCGTTCGCTCTCTCTTGCGGGATAGCGGCGTGGTCCTTATCTCGCAAGCCGCAGAAACCGAATCAGCTCCTCCCACTGTAGGGCTGCCAATGCGTACTAGAGCTCAAGCAAAGGCTTCCGCCGAAGTGCCAGCGGCAGTGCCGTTATCAGCAGTGGTGTCGCTGAAAGAGAATAGCGGGGGCGAAGTGGGCCAACGTCGCGCCAAACCACCGAAGGGAAGGAAGCGATCTTCTACCAGCGCTAGTTCCGGGTCGAAGAGGAGACAGAAGATGGTCACCAGTCTGCTCGACCTCATGCTTGAACCTGAAGTTGTTGCCCAAGACGAACTCATATCTATGGAAGAGCCAGATGATGGTTTTCTTTTTCCCGGTTCATCTGCCGAGGAAGCCGCACAATTGGCTGAGGTTATAAGGCGCTCACAGGACGGAACTGAGAATGTGAGTGTTCCGAAGAGTCCTTATCCTGCCGTCATATTCTATGAAGATCCCCCATCAATACGGCGAATATTTATAGGTCCTCTGGAACAGGGAGGCGAGATAGCCCTCAAGCAGCCTATCTCAGCCGCTTCCGAAGATGAGTTATCGTCTTCCGGCGAGCATACTTTCTCAGGAAGGAACATCAGCTTGAAAAAGCCATACTAGAGGCATCCTGGCGTATCGGTATGCGTGATTTCTGTATTTTCTCTTTGGCAAGTAATTTGTTTCGCTTTTTATGTCTCCCTATCTTCGTAAAACTTTGCAGGGACTTCAGTAATGGCAGAGAATTTAAGTTCAAGTTGCATCCTGACTGTGGACTCTGTAAATATCCCTGATGAGACACCCGTAAGTGTAGAGGGGGTCGGTACAGCTGTTATTCTTGCTGCGGAGCTTCCTCTGGCGGTCTCTGTTCCCCCAGTGTCCGTTCTCCCGGATGAGGTGCCCTTACCGGCCATAGATTTAATGGACCTTTCTGGTAATGGCTCGGAGATTGTGGAACAGGTAATTAAGATTGCCGTTCCTGAAGTGGCAGCCTTTGCCCCTCAACTAAAAGCCGTCACACCAGCAAATGTCTCCGATAATGTGCTTAAGGGTACGGAGGAGGTTGCCGAAGCTGCTATCCCTCCCGTTCAAAGCGGGAGGAGCATCGAAGGTAGTCTTCTATATTTTGTTTTAATGATCTCTCCATTATTTGAATCTTTCTGTCTTTTCAGAATTACGAGGATTGGCGGCGTCCATCGCGGATCTATCCCCCAGAAAGTCTTTTCAGCGTCTGCTTGAGATAGCCGCCCCATAGGCAATATCCCCGCAACGCATCGTCCTCTCTTCTGGGCAAGGTCGGTGTTATTTGACCCCCTCATTGCATTATCATTATTTCGTATAACGATGCTAATGTCTTCTGTAGTTCTGGAAGCTGACGACGAAGTTGAGATTCTCGACGGAACTGGAGATCTTTTAAACCCTCCTTGCATGACTGTGGGTAAGTAAAGTTTTGACGTTGTTCCATCTATTCTTTGTTTGTAAATCTCGCTGATTGTTTATGAATCTTGATAGCTTTGCCCGTTCTTATCTCGCTGGAATCTCGCATCACTATGCCACCCGGCCCTTATGCCCGGCGCGCATCTGAACGGATGGCGAAGCAAAGCCTTCACTCCTTGTCGGCTCTTATCGAAGATCTTCGTGCTGGTAGTTCGATCACAGCCGAAGAATTTGCTGCCGAAGCTAACATTTCTTTGCCCTTTCTTGCCACTTACCATAATGAAACATTGGTACATGTCTAGGTTGAATTTTGTCGTCGAGTGGAAGCTTGCTTACATGGTCTCGAGTGCACATGCCTTCCTTTAGAAGTCATGGTTGCAAAGACGAGCTTGCGGGGGATGATTGAATAGTGCGCCGCAAATCTGCAGTCATGTGAGAAGAGGCTTAACCGAAAATTTTCGGAGAGGGAGCTAGCTTCAAATGCTTTGGGGGAACTTCAAGATGAACTCACGGCTAAGACCACTCGTGCATATGAACTTTGGCAGGTGCTTCAAGAAGCTATCAGGGAGGTGGGAGCTATTGATAAAGCCGTTATTTTTACTCGCAAGATAGTTGAAGCTCACAAAGTTGCTGAAAAGGAGCTTGAGAGTCGGCTCGCCTCGTATCAGGCTCAATAGTCTCAGGCGGAGACCCGTCTCATAGCAATAACAAAACATGAAGCCGAGACCCAGCGGAAGAAAGATGAATTAACGAATTTATTACGTCGTCCGCTGGCTTAAAGATTTTTTGTATACTCTCCCTTTTTTTTGTATTTACTTCTGAACGAGAGAATATTTTGTATTTTTTATGACATGTATCTTGTATTCATTTTCAATTCATGAATAAAGAACGTATTTCTTTTCTATCTCGCACTATCGCCTTCTTTTCTTCGCTGTGTTGTTGTCATATCACTGTAGTAAGTGTGGCCTGTAGATAACAACTCATCTTGAACTCTTTGTACGGTGCCAACGGCTTAGGAAACATGTTCGGGTCTGCTGTCTAAGACTTTTCAACATTATGAGCCATAAGGGTCCCATAAAGATTTTTCTCCCTACGAGTCGTGAGGATCTCATAGGTTTATTTTCTCTTTTGGAGTCGTGAGAACTCCTAAATGCGCTTTCTCTTGAGAGTCGTAAGGATCTCACAAGAGAACTTTCTTCCTTACAAGTCGAGAGGACTCGTAAGTGGTTGATGAGTTGATTTGTTCCCGAGTCAAAGCGTTGCTTTGACGGGGAGGTCGAAGATTGACTTTCACCGTTACGGTGTCGGGGTTGACTTTCGCCGTTACGGTGTTGGGGTTGACTTTCACCGTTACAATGTCAGGGTTGACTTTCGCCGTTACGGTGTCGGGGTTGACTTCAGGTTGTCTTTGAACCGTGGAGTCTTAGAACTGGGGACTTTTCCGTGGCTCTAATTGGTACTGTCACGTCCGTATCCTGCTGGAATGAGGAGGAATGTCATTGTGAGTCTCCAGGCCGTAGATGTTGCCGTCGAGATTTGACTCTCCGTTTGAAAGAGCCTGGTAGGGAAATATGGTTCCTTTTTTGTTTATGCCCATGGATTGTATACAGGGGTCAATATGGATTTACCTGCAGGGCAAGAGTTTCATTTTATACGTATTTTGTTTTCTTTCCGCGATACTCTATCATTTCAGCTTTTTGTATCGCGAAAGTTGCGATTGCCCAATCATTTAGGCTATTTTGTATGCATATATTTTACTTGCTGATTTTGTTGCAAGTTTCCCCATCATTTCGGCTATTTTTATGCATTTATGGCTCGCTGACTTTTGCCGTGAGTATGGAACTCGGGATCTGATACCGATTTAGGCATCAGCATCGCTATAATTGAGATATTGCCAGGAGCGAATCATCATTTTCCTTCATCGGTTCGAACAAAGGTGGCTTAGCAAACAGGGTTAGGATCCTGTCGACTAAGGCTTTTGACTTAATGAGCCGTAAGGGTCTCATAAAGGTATTTCTCCCTACGAGTCATGAGGATCTTGTAGGTGTGTTTTCTCCTTAGAAGTCGTGGGGACTTCTAAGTGGTGTGTTCTCTTGTAAATCGTAAGGATCTTACTAGAGTGTTTTTTCCTTATAAGTCGAGAGGACTTACAAGGGTCGTTCACCATGTGATGGTATCCCTCATCGCTGGCGGGACTCTGTTAGGGAGATGTTTATCCGTGCCCGTGGATTGTATACAAGGGTCAGCATTGAACCGTTTGTAGGGCAATTTGTAGAACGTGATGGCTTAAGAACAGATTCAGATCCTTATAACTAAAGGCTTTTGAATCCTATGAGCCGTGAGGGTCTCATAGGGGAATTCTCCTTACGAGTCATGAGGATCTCGTAAGTGTAACTTCTCCTTAGGAATCATGGGGATCCCTAAGTGTGTTGCTCCCTTGTGAGTCGTAAGGATCTCACGCAGGTATTTTCACCTTAAAAGGTCGAGAGGACCTCGCAAGTGTCTTTTAACGAGATTGCGCCTTTTCGGGTTTTCACAAACTCACTGGTAGCCCTGCTATTTTTACTCACGGAGCCCTTTCGGTTTTTCATCCGTGCCCATTTTGCTTATGGACGTACCGTTTTTTTTGGCGTCAGCCTTAGGATGCTGCGGTTTGTAGTAGTTTGACGTTTCGGTCAAGCGTAGTATTTTTTCAAGAACCGAACGGTTATTGGCCTAAAGGGTCTTTCTCCATGCATATTCATGAGCAAGTAAGCCCCACTTTAGTAGACTTTGTCTATGATATACGGGCCCTCATAGTTTGGCTCGAATTTCCCCCATTTGGCATGATTGGGGATCATAGGCCTCTTGATTATTAGCACGAGTTCTCCTTGGCGGAATGTTCTCGGCCTAGTCAATCTTTCGTACGAGCGCGTCATCCTTGCTTTGTAAGCTTCCAGGTTTTGCTGCGCCATCAGCCGGGTTTCGTCAAAGGCCCCAAGTTCCTCCAGCCGAAGATGAGCGTTCTCTTCATCTGTTAGCTCGTAATGAACCGCCACTCGTAGAGAGGGTAGCTCTATCTCCAAGGGAAGTACCGCTTCTGTACCGAATACTAATGCATACGGCGTCGTGTTTGTGGCCGTGTTGAACGTGGTTCGATACACCCAGAGAGCTTCATGCAATATCTCATGCCAATCTCTTCTATTCCTGGACACCGTCTTCTTTATGATCTTCATCAAGGTCTTGTTGAAGGCCTCAGCTAGACCATTAGCCCAGGGATTATAGACCGAAGAGTATCTCCAGTCTATATTATGTTGTTGCGCGAAGCGGCTGATTCTGTGATTTCTGTAAGCTGGTCCGTTATCGGAGATAATCCGTCGCGGAGTGCCAAACCGATATATGATGTGCGTCTTGAAGAAATGGAGGATGTTCTCCGTCTTCACTTCTCTCAGCGGTACCGCTTCTGCCCACTTAGAGAAGTAATCAGTTGTTGCCAATATGAACCGGTGTCCTCTGGATGACGCTGGTTCGATGGGCCCGGTTATATCGGTTCCCCACATTTCGAACGGCCATCTAGCCATCGTTGGGTGTAGCAGATTTGGATGCTGGTTGATGAAGTCTCTGTGAATTTGGCACGAGTGGCACTGCTTCATGTATTCGAGACAGTCTTGGATCATCGTGGGCCAATAGTAGCCCATCCTTTTGATCTTCAACTTCATCTTTGGCCCGGCTTGATGAGAACCGCAGAGTCCGTTGTGAGTTTCTTGGACGACTCTCTTTGCTTCTTCAGGTCCCAGGCATCTCATCCATAGAGAGTCGAACGATCTCTTATACAGAGTATCATTGATGAAGGCGAAAGACAGAGCTCGTTTCATGAGCTGATGTCTTGAGGACGCTTCTTCAGGTGTTCGATGGGATTTGAAGTAGTCTATAAAGACTTCTCTCCAATCCTTAGCCTCTCCCTGATCTTTTATTTGTAAGGCCGTTTGCTTGGTCACTCCCTTTTCTTCGGACGACTCCGGAGATATTTCTGCTGGTGCAAGAACCCGGCGGCTTTGTACCACGATCCTTACCTCATCGAGGTTTTCGTCAGCCAGTTCTTTAGCGAGTTTGTCCAACATATCCGCTTTGCTATTTTCCGCACGCGGTATGCTTTCCAGAGCATAGGCGGGAATTTGAGTCAGCAATCGTTGCACTCTCTCACCGTACCTTACCAACTCAGGTTTGCAAGTTTGATAGTCGCCGTTTACTTAACTAACGACCAGTTGGAGTCTCCGTATATGAGGAGGTTTTCGATTCCCATGTCGACAGTGATCTCAAGACCTGCTATCAAAGCTTCATATTCTGCTTCATTGTTCGTCCTCGGCTCTGTTAAGGAGAAGGCAAAGCGCATTATCCCTTTTTATGGAGTCACGAAGATAAGGCCTACCCCCGATTTGATTATAGGGGAGCCGTGCTTTTGCTTCTTCATGGAAGATGCCCCATCGAAGTAGAGTTCCCATCGGGTATCACTTTCTCCTCTCTCCCTGTCGATCGTGTCAAACGCGTGCTCGTCTGGCAATTCGCAATTTAGGGGTGAATCGGCAGGTATCAGATGCTCAGCGAGGAAGTCAGCGATGGCCTGGCGTTTCACTGCCTTGAGGGGTCGATATGTTATCGAGAACTCCATCAAGAGGAGGGCCCATTTAGAGAGTCGTCCCATTAGTATGGCTCTTGATATCAAATATTTGAGAGGATCCACTTTTGATATGGGGTAGACCTCATGTGCCAACGCATAGTGCTGGAGCTTCGTTATTGCGAAGATTAACGCCAGGCAGTGTTTTTCAATGGGGGAGTAGTTGTTTTCTGCCCTCAGGAGAACTCGACTCAAATAGTATAGGGCTCTCTCCTTCCCTTGAACATTCTCTTGTGCCCATAGCGCGCCTAACGAACCTTCAAGGGCTGTTGTGTACAGGATGAGGGGCTTTCCCTTGACTGGAGCGGTCAGTACTGGCGGATTCTGCAGGTATTGCTTGATTTCGTCCAGTGCGCTTTGGAATTTGTGATTCCAAACGAACTGGGTTCCCTTCTTCATTAGGTGACTGTAGGGGCGTCATTTGCTGGAGAGGTTGGCTATAAACCGTCGGATATATGCGAGCTTTCCTTGGAGAGACCGCAGCTGCTTGAGAGTTCTCGGTGGAGGCATCTCCATAATCGCCTTGATCTTTGACGGGTCTATTTCGATGCCCCGGTGTCGTACGACGAATTCTAGGAATTTTTCTGAGGAAACTCCGAATGCGCATTTCAGAGGGTTCATCTTTAGGTTGTATTTCCGAAGGCACTGGAACACGATCTTCAGATGCTCCCAATGCTCCTCGTGAGATTTGCTCTTAACCACGAGGTCGTCGATATAGCATTCGACGATTTCATGTATGAGGTCATCGAAAATCTTAGTCATGGCCCTCTGATAGGTGGCGCCGGCGTTCTTCAGACCGAAATGCATTACTTTGTAGCAGAATATGCCCAGAGTTGTCGGGAAAGCGGTATGCTTCTGGTCTTCGGGATGCATCTTTATTTGATTGTACCCTGATGAGTCATCCATGAAGGAGAAGACTTCGTGAGTGGAAATGTTGTCTATCATCAGCTCGGTAACCGGTAGAGAAAAATCATCTTTCGGACAAGCTTTGTTGAGATCCCGAAAGTCCACGCATATACGCACCGTCCCATTTTTCTTCATCACTGGGACGATGTTGGCAATCCAGTCAGGGTACTGAACCTCTTGGATGAAGCCGGAGTCGATTAGCTTCTTGACCTCGGCGTTGATGCTCATTTCAAGTTCGAGCCGCATTCTTCTCGGCGCTTGTTTGACTGGATTGATATCCGGAGATATTGCCAATTTGTGGATGGCTATTCCTGGATCTAATCCTGGCATCTCGGAATAGTTCCATACGAAGCAATCTTTATACTGCATGAGTACGTCTTTGAGCGTAGCCACCTTTTCTTCAGACAATAGCTCACTGATGAACGTCGACCATGGGTCGTTTTCCGTCCCCAAGTCGATTTTTCTGAGGTTATCTGCAGTAGTATGTATCCCATCTTCCAACTCTTTTGGCGCCGGCGGAAATTCCGAGATCAATTCCTCTTCATCCTCGTTTTCAAAGCACCAGGATAGGTCATCCGACATCGTTATCACGTGACAGGTGCGGGATCGTTTCGAAAACCGATGTTGGTCTGGTTCTACTCTTGCCGCATACGTGGCTTTCAGTTCATGCTTCTGTGGTGGGGTTACCCTCCAACTGCTGGATAGAGCGAACCTGTCTTGCTGATACTGGTCTTCGACCCAGTTCTTGAATGTGAAGCAATCTTCGAGAGGATGTCCTATCGCTCGGTGATAGGAGCAATAATCCGGGTGAGAGACCCCGTCTGCTTGTTCGGGGTGCTTGGGCTCCGGGAGCGTAATCATTTGATGTTTCATGACAAGATCGAATATCTTCCTTGTCTTGTCTTGGGGAAAAGAATATGCTCGGCCCATCTTCTTTATAAGAGACGAATCCCGGCCGCTCAATTCTTGATCTCGTGGCTTCTTGGACCCGCTTTGCCACTGTCGAACGTTTTTTTCCCGTTCTTTAGCTTTTTTCTACCTCTGCATCGGGTCTTTTGTATGACGGGCTAGCAACGAAGAGCATCGTCATTCTCCGCAGCCTGCTAAAGGAGGTGCTGCGTCCTGGCTTTCTCGTAAATGGCCATTTCACGGTTATGGTAATCCCGGACTTTTTGACCCGCTTCCCTTATTAACTCGTCCATCTGTTCTTCGAACGATGGACTTGGCATTTTCATGACGGGACCTCGTTTTGGTGCAGGGTTAGCGTCTTCTAACAGAGCATCTCCTTCTTCATCAAAGTCATGTATAACGTAGCAACCATGGAATTGCTCCTGTTTTTTGGATTGAACATATCCAAGCCCGATCATTTCCATTCTCCCGTTGGACAATTTTTTCTGAGTTCCAGGGACGTTCCAGATCCTGTTGTAGAACTGAGCCTGTCGAGCAGTCTATTTGAAGGGTACGCCTTGGCGCCTCAACAGCCTTTTTAATCCTTTTGTGTAGTATCTGGGAAGACGGATGGGCTGAAGCCTGTCAAGTGTAGAATCGACACCATGCCAGATTTCTTTCTCCACTTTAGTTTCCGCGGATCGGTAAAAGAGGATCGCATTTTCATCTTTTTGCCTGGGAGGGACGTAGAACGTCTGCAGTTCCTGCACACTATAGATATCAAGTGCGTCGAGCTCTTTGTAATGATTTTGCGGAACCATGGCGATTTGCAAACTCCGTTCATTGCCAGTGAAGGCTCGCATTGATAGCCGGACCGAGAACACTGCATTGACTTCATCTTCAGAGTCACTACCAAAGACCAAAATAGGGATGGACGGTCCTGGCTTGGTGTATTGGGGTGGCCCTGAATAAACTATCTCTTCTTCCTCCTCAGTATAAGACCGGAATAGTGGTGATAGCTTTCTGCTTATTCTCCGGTTTACGGCATCTTTCCGTGACTTTAAAGTCTGGCAGGAAATACTTTGCATCCTCGTACTTTCGGACTTCATTTACGGAAAATGGGTTCAGTTCCCCTGTCATGGTGTACCCGAGACCATGTTTGAAATACTTCATACACTGATGTTGTGTAGAAGGGATGATGTTGTACTCGTGTAGCCAAGGCACGCCGAGCAAAGCGTTGTAGCAAGTCTTGGCGTCAATGACATGAAATTTGATGTCAGTGACGAGCAGCCCAAAGCATAACGTCAGTATCACAGACTCGAGCGTCCGTGATGACTGGGAGTCGAATCCGGAGATAGTGATTTTATCTCGAGCGAGGTGTTGAATGCTCATGCAGATTTCTTTTAATACCCTCACATTTAGGAGGTTGACAGAGGACCCGTTATCAACTAGGATCTTCCCTATTTTGATGTCATGGCAGTATCCGGTGACGTACAAGGGACGGTTGTGCTCGCACGTCCAGAGGAGGAGGTCTTCATCGCCGAAAGTGACGTCAGCAGTGTGCACTTCTTCCAACTCGTCCTTCATCTTTTCTTCGGCAAGGAAAGCTTGGAACTGCTTGGGCTCTCGTAGTGCCTTGATCAAAGAATCTCTCGCCTCTTTAGATAGCAGAAGGGCATCGAGAATGCTTAGTTGCGAGGGTATCTTCCTCAGGTGTGCCAGAACGTTGTAATCCACCTTGTTTTTCTTTGGCGGGACCTTGACTTTCAGCTCTTTGATGACTTGATCATCGAGGGCGATATCTTCAGGGACTTTTTCCTTCCCTTTATCTTTTTTACTCAACTCCTTGTTTGTGGTTCCGAGATTCTTCTCGGGTAACGTGCGGTTACGTAGCTGAATGTTCTCGCAGGTCTTCATCTCTTCTGTTTCGGAGATGGATTCCTTGAAGAGAGGGCCGAGGGCTATTTCTTCATCGAAATCGCTCCCGAAGGTGGGAACTTGCGATCCCCCGGAATCAACCATGTGATAGTTGCCGGCAGTTCTTTTGCGCTCATCTATCGTGCTCTTCTGTTCTCGACGCGTTTTACGCTTCATCCGCTTGAAATGCTGCCGATGAGCAACGTATCCCTGCTACCAATTCTTGAAGGCCATGCATTCCTCGGTAGGGTGTGTGATCCTCCGATGGTATAAGCAGTAGTTTGGATGTGCATCTAGTTCGTCGGGGAACGTATTTTCTGAAGTGTCTTCTTTGAGAGGTGGCAGCTTCATTCCCATTGACAAAGCTTTAGCGAACTGCTTTCTTGTCTTCAACCTGCTTTTGTTGGCGGCAGAAGTGCTTCCATCTGGTTGGGGTACTTCAACCCTTTTGTCCAGCCGCTGGCGTTTGGCTTTCTCAAATATAGCCATTTCGCGCTCTCAATCAGTTTTGCTCTTTTGACAGGCTTCGTTCAGTAACATGTCAATCATCTTGTCTGACGGTTCTAGGAGTTCCGGTTCGGGATCTGCCCCCAGTTTCTCTGCATCAGGAGCTTCTTCACCATCTATTGACGAGTGAGAGATCATGTGGCAGCTTGCCACATAATTCTCGGGTTCTTCTGAAGAATTGTCTCCTTCATCAGCGTCATCGGCTCCATTTTCAAGAACGTGTTTAAAGAATTCATCCAATGTGATTGGGGTCCGTGCCCTCTGGTTATATTCTTCTAGTGCATCAATGTATTTCTGTAGACCTGTACGGCTATCGTCGGGTTGGACGGGCTTCTTGGCCTTCTTCTTTTTCTTTAAAGACTTTGGAGGCTTGACTTGAATGTTTTGTCCACCAACTTTCAGCGTTGGGCGCGGCTTCAGCATCCCCTCAATAATCTCGGGCTCCAGCGGGTTCTTCCACCTGATCGCCGGGCATGTTTGGAGATCCTTCAGCATTCTTTTCTTTTTTGTCGAAAGAACAACTTTCCATGGAGCTTCCTCTATAAATGAGCATGATGCCCCCGGCGTGTCCATCTTTTCGGAGCGTGTGGTTGTGGCGGGTTTACCCTCCAGTTTTCAGACAACGCGAATTTGCCTTGCTGGTACTGATCTTCAATCCAGTTTTTGAAGAAAAAGCAATCTTCGATTGGATGGCCCATTATTCGATGGTAGGGGCAGTAGTTGGGACTGTTGACATCACCGGGCTGCAGTGGGCGTTTCGGATCCGGTAGGGTGATGAGCCTGTTGCGCACCGCCAACTTGAACAATCTTCTCGTCTTATCCCGAGGAAACGAATAAGGACGTTTTAGCCTCTCGTTGAAGAGTCGCTGTCTATTACTTTGGCGATCAACTGGTTTCGGACCACTAGGCTGCTATTGAGCATTGGCGACGAAGGTCGCTTTCCGCTTCCCCTTTTCGTTTCGAGGCTCCATTTTTGAGGAAGACGGTCCATGGCCCATCTGATCCATTTGGGCCAGTTTGTCAATCAAGTCTTGGAAGGTAGTCGACTTGAAAAAAATTATGAATTGGGATATGGTCGCCTGCGGATTGAGGGTACCCACAAACATGCCTACTGCAGGAGCCTCTTCTATGCGTTGTTCGCACTTCGACCATAGATTCCGCCACCGTATCGCGTATTGAACCCATGTTTCTCCCGGCTTCACCCTGGCATTGATCAATGCCGTGATTGGGGTGCGTTCGCCAGCGCTTGCGAACCTTTGTGTAAACAGTAACTCCATTTCTGCAAATGTCTTAACAGAATCGTTCGGGAGCTCAGAGTACCATTCAAACGCTGTCTCCGACAAGCTGCCAACAAACTGGTGAAGCAGCAGTTTGTCGTCACCTCCAGTGTTGCCGCATAGAGCCCTGATTGAGAAACGTGTTGGTGTGGATTCCCCATCCTATTATATACATGGAATTTAGGGATTGTATATCCCGGCGGGTACTTTATTTGGTCGTACCAACCCGGATAGGGTCGTCCAGTCTTAACAATTTGGCTAGCCGCTTCACTCGCCTGATGAGCTCGTATCTGTTGAGCGATATAGTCATCTAGGGCGGCTTTGGAGATCGTCTCCTCTTTGGCTGCAGATAGAGCCGGAAGAGAGTTCGATGTCTCCTCTTTGTCGTCTTCAAGGATAATCGGTGGTCTTCAGCTGGAGGATCCGGCAGTATCATCATCCCGACCATATTTTGGAATAAAAGCGCCATTTGTTTTATGTTGGCCGCTTGTTCCGCGGCCTCTTTGTCTTTCCTCTCGAGCATTCTTCGGAGGAATTCGGCATCAGTTTCCTGTTCTTGGCGCTGCTCCAACGATGTTTCCGGGCTTTCTTTTGGCCCAGTGAGTGCGGCCATCCTCGTTAGCATCTCTTGGAGCTTTTGCTGTTATTGCTCCTGAGCCTTAGTTACTGACCGCGTGAGTGGTCGATGACCCATGGAGATACGGCTGTCCTCTTTCCCGGAAGCCATATAAACAGTATGCACTACCATGCCCCCAGACTTGGGGCGCTTGGATTCAATGCCCTTGTGGTTCATCGCAGACGCGGAGATCTTCTCCAGCCTTCTCCTTTTGTGAGCAGTCGAAGTTGAGGGGGCCGTTGTAGCGGGAATCCAAGTAGACGACACCTCCTGTAGACCGACAGGGTGGTCCTTCTCTTGCCGAAATTTCATCTTCTTCGGTCGGCGAGAATAGTCTTGGTTAATCACAGAGTCTTGAACCCTTCGCCGTACTCTATGGATTTTAGAGGACAACCGCTGAGGGGGCTGTTCCGGCTTCGTCTTTGTGATCGTTTCAGCAGGCGGAGGGGACTTTTTCAGCACGGCAGTCGGCGAATTCCTGCGCACCCTGTTAAGTGGTTCAAAGCTATTCCCAGTTGGAACAGCAGCATCGACTTCCACCGTTAGAGCTGGCAAAGTCAGTCCAGAAGGGGAACTGCCCCCAGCTTTCCTCACTCGGCGCTAATGGTGACGTCGAGCATGCCTTGCCGACGGTGTTGGTTCAGCTATGGGGGTGGCTTCATCATGCCCCCTGCTCTGGTGGAGGGTTTCTGCCGGTGTCAGCCTCTTGAAGACTGATGTCCGCTGAGAAGAAACGTCCAACTTATCGAAGACTGAATTTTGAGCAGGGGCAGCAACCTTGGTGACTTCGCCCGAAGCGGGAGTCGGAATGGTCAGTCTTGTGAAGACCGACCCCTTAGTAGGAGAAGTCTCTCTGATGACTTCATTTGCTGGAGCAGGGATGGCTATCCGTTTCAGGATAACCCCTTCAGGTATTGCGTGCTTCTTCACAGGCCCATTGGAGCTTTGGCCCAGTGTGTTAAAGACCGAGGCGTTGGATTTGGGTGACCCGTTGAGAGGGGCCGCGGTAGTCGTAAGCCAATCAAAGACCGACTTCTTTGGAGCTTCCCGCGACGGCACTGGGGCGTTGAAGCTCATTGGTAGGAGCATAGTCCCGAAGAACAACCCAGTGGTGGCTTGCATCACCTATTCCACTGGCATCGTGAAAACGGAGGCCGCGTGAGGCCTATAAGTCACTCTTCCAGTAAGGACGGAGTGGGAGTTGTTGCAGTTGTTGCAATTGGTGCAGTTGAAAGCCATTGATCTTCTTTTTCTGTACGGGGCAAGACACCAAATCTTAGTACCTCGAATTCAGGGGCAACCATAGCAAACCGTGATTCGTTCGAGAAACATGACACACGAAGTGTGGAGTGGAAAGAGGAAAAGGTCCCACCGGGCATGCCAGAATCTGTTTATCGCCGAAAACAGAGACGAAACCGCGTAGGTCGTCTTGGCTGAATTTGGGGGCAGATGCTATTTGGTGCTATCCGTCCACCTCTCCGAAGATGCCAAGTTGATTTATGGCACTGTGTATCGGAGCTTTGGACGGATGCGGCCGTTGTAGCAGACTTTATCAGATTCCCCATCATTTGAGGGGTTTTTGATTGTGGGAACGCTCTTCCCTGCAGGCGCAAGCCCCTGCAGTTAATTACGCTACCGCATCGCGGTAACAACTTTCTCCTTCTCCAGATGGCCACTTCGTGTCGTGTGTGTTTATTTTATTTTTGGTTGCCCGTGGATTGTATACGGAAACTAATTTATGTTGTCGCTCGTAGGGCGTGGATTAGTCCAAATCCGTATTTTCTTAGATTTGGTTTTGGGTTGGGTTTAAGGATCGTTAATCTCATTCGAGACTAAGATCAACTTACACGTTTGTTAAGGATACGTTAGTCTAATTTTAGACTAAGATCTACTTAACAGGATCATTTAGATCCAACAAAAGAGCATTTGGGCTCTATTGTTTTAGTTTAGGGACATTGCGGTCCATTGGGTTTATTGATTGTCGGGACCCGCCACCTCTCTGAAGACGTTGAAGAGTTACAACGACATATATCAGAGGTGTGAGGAGATGTACCTTTGAACCAATGTCAGTTGAGGGATCTGTAGTTGGATTGATTTAAGGATCATTAATCTCGTTTGAGATTAAAATCAACTTAAATGGTTGTTAAGGACACGTTAGTCTAATTTTAGACTACGCTCTACTTAACAGGTTTTTAGGATCATTTAGATCCAGCGAAAGAGCAGTTGGGCTCTATCGTTTTAGTTTAAGGACGTTATGGTCCGTAGTTAGTTTAAGGACATTACGGTCCATGAGTTTAGGGACCTCATAGTCCGTAAAGTTTAAGGACATCATAGTCCATGAGTTTAAGGACCTCATAGTCCATGGAGTTTAAGGACATCATAGTTCATAGTTTAAGGACCTTCATGGAATATGATGTCCTTAAACTAAAACCTCACAGAATATGATGTTTTTAAATTTTATGGACTATGAGGTCCATGAAGGTTAGTTTAAGGACGTTACGGTCCAAAGTTAGTTTAAGGACATTACGGTCCGCGGTTTAGATGCAAACATGGGTTTGGAAATGCACCAGATAGTTATTGGTCATTGGGACCCACCACCTCTTTGAAGACGTTGAAGAATTACAACGACATGTATCAGAGGTGTGAAGAGATGTACCCTTGAACCAAATGCCAGATTGAGAAGCAATGGGATGGACATTATTGTAAATGCCATCTGAGATGGTTAATTTTGGAAGACCTGAACATAATTAGGGCTTGGTTAAAAACAAGGTTTTGGCTTTGGGAGACTTAGCTAACTTGGGCTAAGATTGGCCTATCATAGTGTTAAACACTAGCATATGTTCGACGCTCACGTGCTCCCACATGAGGCCTTAAAGTATTGTTTAAGCACTGAAAATTTGAAGCGCTCACGTGGGGTCACGTGAAGCGCTTGAAGTAGTGTTAAACACTGAAGATTTGAAGCGCTCACGTGAGGTCACGTGAGGCGTTTGAAGTAGTGTTAAACACTGAAAATTTGAAGCGCTCACGTGGGGTCACGTGAGGCATTTGAAGTAGTGTTAAACACAAAAGATTTGAAGCGCTCACGTGGGGTCACGTGAGGCGCTTGAAGTAGTGTTAAACACTGAAGATTTGAAGTGCTCAAGTGGGGTCACGTGAGGCATTTGAAGTAGTGTTAAACACTGAAGATTTGAAGCGCTCATGTGGGGTCACGTGAGGCGCTTGAAATAGTGTTAAACACTGAAGATTTGAAGCGCTCACGTGGGGTCACGTGAGGCACCTGAGATTTGGCACATCTTCTTTGAATTTGTTCCCTTTTTCTTTTCTTAGTGCTGAGCACTATTGGGTCACATGGGATCACGTGAGGCATCCCCAAAGACTGAAAGCTGTCTCTGTTTTATTTTCTTTTGAAAAGTGCTAAGCACTATTAAGGGGTCACGTGATGTCACGTGAGGCGCCCTAAAATAGAAACTGCCTTGGGTTTATTCTCCCTTTTTCTTCTGAAGGGCTTGTTCAGGGGTCACGTGGGAGCACGTGACCTGATCTCATTTGTTTTCTCTCGTTCAACACGGGTGCTCACGTGGGAACACGTGATCATGTTTGGATGCTAACCTTCTTTTTTTTACGTGCATGGAGATCTTGAGTTTTGAGACCTTCAAGTCCTTTGTTTAATAAGAGTTAAATTCTTTTGTAGGGTTAAACCCTAGTTTTAGTTAGAGGAATTAAATTCCTAGATGTACTGTTGTAAGAATTAAATTCTTTAGACTCGATTCTCCTCCTATGTTTTGAATCTGCATAACAGATCTTCCCGATGAGAATTAAATTCTTAACTTGTAGGGTGGTCTGCTTCTGCAGATCTTCAACTAGAGGGAGTACAAAGTTCTTTTTAGAAGAGTAAACTCTTGTGAGTATGAAGAAGAGGTAAGATGTTCTGTCTTTGTTCCTTTCCTTACCTAGGGTTTCTTTTTGGAGATCTTCTTCTCTCTAGAGAATTAAATTCTCATTTTTTTTTTGGCTTTCGAAGGGGTTTACTCTCTCTCTTTTTCTATCTCTTCTTTTTTCTATCCCTTTGCTCTTATTTATAGGAGAAAGAAAAGAATCAATTTGTTCAGAAAATCTCTCATTGAGAGATGTTGATTGATTTTATAATCAACAAAAATGATCTTTTAGATCAATCGGTGAATTTTATTCACCGTTGGATTTTTAATCCAAAAGCTCTCTGTTTAACAAAGAAGATTTCTTGTTTGTTTAGCAAGTTTAGGAAGATATTTCCTTGCACAGAATTTTTCTGTAAATTGGTGATTTTTAATCACCATTGGATTTTTAATCCAACGGCGCTCTACTTTTCAGAGTGCAATCTTTCTTGTTTAGAAAGATCCAAGGAAATATTTTTCAAAATAGCGCTTTTGATCCCTTTGTTTATTAATTCTTTCTGTTCAGAAGGCATAGGAGCCATCACGTGTACCACGTGACCCCTCACAGAATTAATTTGGTTTGTTCGTATGAAGGAGTCCACACAGAGAGAAGGCATCACGTGGTAACACGTGAGCTTCTTTGTTCTTTGTTTGTTTTATAACTGAGTCCCACACGTTTTGTGTGAAAGACGATCACGTGCTTGCACGTGAGGTTGTAGTTGCCGCCTACTAAATGGATCCGCTTACTCTGCATACAGATGCATCACGTGCTTGCACATGATGCTCCACTAGCGGAATTTTTTTTCTTTTCCTTCTCTGAGTCTCTTTGTAAGGGATTGATGATCACGTGCTTACACGTGATATTTCTATTAGTGGGGAATTTTCCCCTTCCCTTTTTCTTTCTGAATTTTTATAAGGGAACACAAGTTATAACCCTTCTTGTCCTTATTAACTCCCTTCCGAGGGAAATTAGCTCTAATAGTATCAATCATTTTAATCACCCATGTGGGTAATTTGAAAAAGGGCATTTAGCAAAGAAGAAGAGATGAAAGCATAGAATTAATAAGAGCGAGCCTTCCTCCAATATAAAGGTTCTTTCCTTTCCAGTTAGACAATTTGCATTGCAATTCAACAATAAGAGCATGCCAACAATTTTTATCAATAATACCAGCTTTAAGAGGCAACCCCAGATAAGTAGTAGGAAAAGAAAAGAGCATGCAATTGAGAATGTTAGCTAGCCTGTCACCAAAAAGCAGTTTTTTACCAAAATAAAATATAGAACTTTTATGAAAGTTAATTTTAAGACCAGACATACCTTCAAAAATGAACAAAATCATATTCATGATGAGAATTTCATTCTCACAAGCTTTACAAAACAGAATTGTATCATCAGCAAACTGGACAGAAGACAAATTTTTGAGCTCACCTCTGAGATTAGGTATAGATAGTTTGCCTTGCTCTCTTGCCGGTAACAACCTCCTAGCCAAAGCATCCACTGCAAGATTGAAAGGAAGAGGAGATAGGGGATCCTCTTATTTTAAGCCTCTCCTACATTTAAAAATGTTTCACAAATGATTGGTGTATTTTAATGAATATTTTGGAACCTTATTTATTTATATTATGTCACATTTAATACTGCACGTAGGTATTTTATGATATTTGCAGATGACAGGGATTAAAGTGAAAATAGAGAAGAAAAGTGACTAATACGTGTGTTTTACGTGCAAAACAAGTTCATATGGAGCAGAAGCACAAAAGATATAAAATTATACAAAATATATTTGAATGGATTCAAAATAACATAAAAGATCCAGGCCCAATTCAGCATAAAAGCCCGATATCATAGCAAACATAAAACGATCATATCTCGAAGACCGTAACTCCGATTCACATACCGTTGGAAAGATATTGACGATACAAATCTTCACACAAAATTTGACGTCCAAACTTCACAAAATTTCGGTCAAAATCGGCATAACAGAAGATTCAGCCGAAATTTTGAAGGATCCGGAATTGAGATTTTTGTGGAAATTTGAGATTATCTGTATATTTTAGAAAGTTTATTCAAATTATCCAGAAGTCCTATAAATACTCTGTATAGTTTATTGGGTTTTCATGTCTCTTCCATAGGCAATTATTTTAGGGTTTTCAAGTTGAGAGGAATGATAAATAATTTTGTAAGTAATCTGTACTATGAATAAAGCTTTTCTTTTTTATAATATGAATAACTAGTCTATTTTTCTAGGGTTTGTATTTTTTACTTTAATGGTTGGATATTTTTATTAATATCATCTTTTCTACGTTTTTATTATGAATGTCTATTGAACTAATGCTTCTCTTTTAAGTTTTTCATCTATGAAACTAATTTTTATAATGAAAGTCGACACTTTGAATAAAATTAGGGATAAATGATATACCTAGAAACTAATTAAGTTAATGAAAGCGTGACGAACTAGAAATATAATTAGGGAAGGTAATAAATGGTTTTTAATTAAGAGAATTCAGCCTAATTAATTAGGGTAGTCTAGATTACGCCGATAATTTGATTATTCATAAATTGACAACCTACGAGTTATTTAATAAAAGAGTAAACTAGTTGCTTTTGAACTAATTAGAATTATTTGTTTTAATTATTTTCTAAATGGTTTTATATAATTGATAGGCTATGTTTAATTATATTAATTTAACTTATGTTTTTATATAGTTAATAGATGACATATTAAAACTAGAAAAAGAAAAGATGTAGAATACTTTAAACCAACTATAAGAGTAAAGCAACACAAAACCCTAGATTCTTGTATATTCATAAAAAAACCATTTTTATTTTATTTGCAATTTAATTCGTAGTTTAAATAAAAACTATATTCTTTACTTAGTTAGAATTAATTAAAATTATAGCTTCCCGTGGATCGATCCGCAAGTACTACTACGATAGAACTGTGCACTTGCAGTTAAAGTTGATAGACTAATCAAATCTCAATCAAGTTTTTGGCGCCGTTGCCGGAGAGGCGTAGTATTTTAGTTAGTTTTAATTTAAGTTAATTTAGTTTAGTTTAGTTTTATTAGATTTGATTCTACAAATTCTCTGTTTAATTTCAGGAATCGAGACAAACTTCTAGGGAGATCGGATCATGACGAACAAAAGGAAAATCAACCAGGGACCCAAATCAAAAAAAAATTGGCCATTTCTACCTTTTATACAATTTTAGCCGAATTTTTTTCATATCCAGATACTATTTGTTGCAAGTTGGAGCACTTCTCAAGTACTTCCCAGAAATTTGTTTTGATTTTGATGAAGTGTCAAGCTTGCAACAGAAACGAAGCAAATTCGCAACGCTTTCACCTACCTATTTGCAGTGATACGTGCTTCCAATGTCTTTGGTCTAGGATCCTTGCTGTTGCTCGCCCATAGACGGATCTTAGTTCTAGGTTTTAGGTACGTTTTCGTTCATCCCTAATCTTTTTTTCCAACTAACAGTTTTTGCAGATTTCTTTGCTCTGCTAAAAAAAATTCAAAAAAAGAATAGTTTAAGATTTTTTAAAATTGTTTTAGATTTTGTTTGATTTTATTTTATTTTGCATATTTAAAAAGATTTTAAGGGGAAACAATCCAAATTAACATTATGTGAGGATCTCATCACCCTTTCTAGACCCTACAAATCAGAAACCTAGCATACGTATTCACCTACATTAATTAAAAAATATCTAGACTCAGCTCCTAAGGACATTCGTGAGCACAGAAGACAAGAGAAGGTTATGGATAGTTTACTCTTTATCCGCATCTTTCTTGTGGTATCTAAGACAAGTGGTTTACTTAATTAGGCATGCTATTCAGTGATTCGTATAGCGGATACCTCCCACTTACCTGACTGCAAAATTGGTAAAGAGGCAGTATATGATCTATCTTTCAACTTGACCCTTAGAAGTTTAGGAGCGGGTCTAGTGACTTGATCTAGGCGACCCCGGTTTTAGGGATTGTTTGCGCACTTTTGTGTTTAGGATTTATTAGAATCCTTACTTTATTTTCTGCATTTTTATTTTCTTAAAAAAACCTTTAAATAATATAACTTTATATTCTTTTTTTGGTATATACACGCTTAGGGTCGAGACGAAACACAGAGATTAATTCATCTTGATTTAGTAGATACCATGGCCGATATTATCCTTGCTACACCTACGCTACAGGATAGATGCTATCTTGTGCGTACATCTCTAACATCTTGCATAGTCCTACTGCTTGCTGCTGTGACTATGAAATTAAACCCGCCTTCATAAACTCGCTTCCCAAATTCCACTGTCTTAAGTCAGAAGACGCTTATGACTTTATAAGGAAATTTGAGGACTTGTGCCAATTGTTCAAATTGAAGCAGTTAAATCAAGATACTGTAAAACTTAGACTAATAACATTTGCCCTCATTGATAAAGCTAAGTATTGGATTTACAGTGTGCCGGCCAATACAGTTCATACATGGGAGGAGTTCACAAAAGCTTTCCTTAAAAAATTCTACCCACATTTTAAAATCGCTAAATCCATAAATGAAATTAGAATTTTTTTCACAAAAACCGAGAGAATATTTTTGTAAATATTTTGAACGTTTTAAAGTCCTCATCATTAAATGCCCACATCACAATATAGCTAAGTGGGAATTATGCCAGATAGTGTATGATGGCATGGAGTCTAAATTTATGATAGAGTCAATATATCAAGACGACTTTATAATGAAAAAGGAAGATGACGCATGGAACTTTCTAGAAGAATTATTTGATAAAACTATACAATAGGAGAGTGCTAGTGAGAGAGCTTCAACCACATCTAGGGAAAGGTTACACGCAGTTGAAGCTACTATAGAGATGCAAGCCGAGCTAGCAGCAATAAGAAAATCAATAGAAAAACAATCAACTACAATCGTCCCAGTCCAACAAGTTAGCAAACCCTCTCCTTGCCTAAACTGTCAAGACTTTTTCCATTTTTCTAAACAATGTCCTCTTCTAAGCAGTCCACAAGAGCAAGAGATCACCAATACTGCATATAAAAATAATAGTAATAATCCATATTCTCAAACCTACAATTAAGGATGGAGGAACTACTCTAATTTACAATGAAATCAAGGCAACAGTAGCTAACAATTCCAAAACCAAAGTCAATATCCTCTACCTAACCCTACCTAACCTAACACACAATACACATCTAATAGGGTTGGGAATGAGAATACATACTTTAATGATGATAAGCAGCTGGCCATATTTTTGCAAAATAAAATTACATCACTTAAACAGTCCATAGCTAATATTGAAAGGCAAATTGGTCAGCTAGCTGCAGCATTGGAAGGACGAGAGATGGGCACCTTACTTAGCCAACCTGTAACAAATCCAAAAGATACACGCATAAATTCCGCTGAAATAAATACTATAACTACTTTGAGGTCAGGAAAACAGGTTGATAACCAGCTTAGGATGCCCGATAATTTTGAAGAGATCCCGGCTGATGAGGAGCAGCAGACTCCCAATCCACTTGCACAGCCGGCATCCACTTCCACACCCGATTCTACATACAACCATCTTCTAGCAATAACCCATTTTAACCTAGAGTACCATATCTAAAACGTTTAAAGACCAAGAAGTATGATACTAAAGTAGCGAAAATAATGGAGACGTTAAATAAGTCAAGATCAACATCCCTCTACTAGATGCAATTGACCAAATTCCATCCTATGCTAAATTTCTTAAAGACCTTTGCACTAAAAAGAGACAAACAAATGTTCCTAAAAAGGGTTTTCTAGCCAGTAATGTTAGTGAGGTCCTGCATAATGCATTACCCATAAAGTATAAGGACCCCAGTTGTCCTACAATTTCATGCATTATCAGAGGTAAGGTCATTAATAGAGCTTTATTTGACCTAGACGCTAATGTGAATTTTCTTCCTTTTTTGGTCTATGAACAGCTAGGGATAGATGAGTTTGAACCCACAAAAGTCATTTTACAGTTGGCAGATCGTTCCATTAAGAAACCAAAGGGAAAGATTAAAAATGTGTTGATCAAAATAGGTGAATTTATATTCCCTATAGATTCCAACGTTTTAGAAACACAACCTGTCTCCAACCTTAAAAATCAAATTCTGGTAATCTTAGGATGACCATTCCTAGCTACCGCTAACGCTTTGATTAACCGTCGCAATGGTTCAATGGAATTTTCGTTTGGGAACATGACAGTTGTTCTAAATATTTTCAATTTAGGAAGCTAAACTAGTGCTCCTTATTACTTACATTGTGATATCAACGCTTTATTTGAATTGTCTAATGAGGAGATAGGTGATGATGATGGGTGTTTATTTGATTTTAAGGAATGCGATTCTTCATTTGATGGTACACATGATCAACTTATTGATGTTTCGCCTAATCTTCATGATGAATTAATATGGCAACATCTCGAAATAATTTCCTTAAAAATCAAATTTTGTTGTTAGAAAAGGAGAAAAAGGAATTAACATCTTTTAATGAATCTTTGAAAAGCGAAAAAGAGAATTTGATTTTATCTTGCAATTTTTTGAGACAAGAAAATGATAGTTTGATTGAAATTTTTACTAATGAAATTGATATTTTAAAATCTTCTAATAGTTCACAAGCATTTTTGACAAATGATGTTTTGATTGATAGATTAGAAAAAGAGAAAAATGATTTTCTTGCACAAATTGATAAATTAGAGAAGGAGAAAATCGAGTTTCTTTCAAAAATTGATATTCAATAAAAAACTATTGATACTTTAAAAACTGAAAATGAAAACTTGATTTTGTCATGTGATGTTTTGAAGAATGATCATGACAATTTGGTTTTATCTTTTAAAAGAGAAATTATTTCTTTGAAATTATCCTATATTTCTTAAGGAATATTGATCGAGGAAATTGCTTCCTTCAAGAAGCAAAATATTGATTTGTAAGTATTGAGAATTTAAAACCGGGAAGATTACAGAAAAAGTAAGCACAACTATACGGGTATAACAAGTTATGTACTCTAACACAACGAGAACATTGTTAAATTTAAGTGTAGGGGGTTGGTGGTTTGTACAAAGTTTTTTTTGTTAAAATTTTTTAAAAAGATTTTGAAAATGGAAATGAAAAGGTGAAAAATGTATATAAGAGAGAGAGAGAGAGAGAGAGAGAGAGAGAGAGATTTTAAGAAAAATAAGAAAAAGAGATGTGTTGAATGGATCTAGTAATAAGTAGTCATGAGCCCGTTCCCAAAAGTCGAGTGATATGAAGGAATTACTGGGTTTGAGGAAAGAAATGACAGTGGATCGTATTCGTGAGTCCAACTTAGTGAATATATACCCAACAAACTGCACATACACACATTCTCAAGCTCGGGATAGTAGAGAATACCATGATATATCATTGTGTGAAATCCTCGGTATAAATGAAAAAACAGTATTTGAAGCTAACCACGAAAAAAGACATCGCTGAAAAAAATTTATATATAAGTTTGGGTTGTAACTTACTTAGGGCTATAAAAAAAATAATAATAAAATATATACTGCGAGGGTGCTTTATCACCCAGTGCCTTAGATCAACAGGTCTGAGAGTCACTGCAGAGCCCGAGATAGTTATAAGACTAGGCTTATATGTAAAAATCTATTTACGCCTTAAGCTCACATAATCGGTAATCGGTTGATTAGTGCCTAAGCAAGCATTAGTGGTCGCATGAAAGGCGTGTGAGCAAATCCATCGATCCTTAATAAAAACTAGTACCAAGGTAATTATGGCAATTGTACGATTGTTTGAATTGAATTCTTGGAGTGTAGGGATGACATTTTTACATACACGCAAGGGTATAGGATCGATGTGTGGAGGAGAGATAGGTAGGAAATATTGGAATGATATGAAGAAAATAACTTTCGGATTTGTTCAAGGCTATTAAGATAAGGTTCATAAAAACTGAAAAGCTAGTGGAAGTCGAAACTCTTATTTTTCAAGTATTTTCTTTTATCTGTTCTTATCTTTGTATGTAGATTTCGTTTTCCTATTTTTGTTTCTTTTATTTTCTTTGATCTTTTTTGGGATTTTGTGGGTAGTATCCGCTGAAAACTTTTAAGAGACACAATGCCTCCTACTAGGGACACCTAGGGGTTGAAAGACTTGTTGCATATGATCAATGCAATCGCACACCCGCAAAAGAAGCATAGAAGTAGGAGTAGTTTAGTTAGATTTTAGTTGATAGAGTTAGACTTTTATTTTTAGTTGTTAGTTGAGTGTTTGAAATCTTAGAATTGCTCGTGGACTGGCAAAAGATAAGTATGTAGGTATTTGATTGATAATTTTTAATGCATATTTTGTAACCATATTTATCTTTATTAGGTCACATTTAATGATGCGCATAGGTATTTTATGATATTTGCAGATGACAGGGACTAAAGTGCAAAAAGAGAAGAACAATGACTAATACGCGTGTTTTACATACAAAACTAGTTCATATGGAGCAGAAGCACAAAAGATATAAAATTATACAAAATATATTTGAATGGATTCAAAATTGTCACGCCCCGCTTCCCAAAATACGGAATACGAGGGGTAGACAAGGCCAGCCATGCTCCTACGGTCAAGGAAATGTCCTGCCGTAGTCACACTTCGGCTTTTAATTTATCATGGTAAACAGTAAATGATGCGCAGGTAATGAGAAATGCAGTAACTGAAAGAAACAATAATATAAACTGACCTGAAGTGGAACAAATGAAAGTAACTCGGTGTGGCAAGTCAAGAAGTCTGTGATACACGTCTAGTTCTGATCCAGGCTAAATCTTCTCCTCACACTGAGCATGCATACTCAGGTCGTCAGAGCGACACAATAGCAATAATATATATATAAAATCAAGTGATAGTTCTAACAGTGGTAATGGAAATGAATAACAGTAAATCAACGACAGCATGAATATGGATGTGCAGTAATCAATGCAGCGGAACAGTAAATCAGTATAACAATATGTCACGTATGCCACACAGTATATCAGGAATAAAATGCCAGTATCCCTATCAGTCTCTAAGTCTCACTGTACAGGTCACTAAGCCTATCGTCAGTCCAATTGTGAGAGTCAACCACTCGCGAGTGTCCTCCACCCAAGGGTAGAACCCAAGGGCAAGGGACCACGAGCCCAACATGTAACAAGAATATCACGGTGTATATATCACATACCCTGTAAATCTCCATATAACTCCCTAAATATATAAGCCGGCATGGGACTCCCGAGATTCTGTTGAACTCACACTTAAACTACCCCACACCCCGTGGTCTACATCAAACACTAACCATCAACCTAAATGATAATCGATCCGTGACAAGTCTGCACGAGAACTGGAGGCAGGACCTCCATCAAGCACGTCCCGAATAATACCTAAGATAAACGGCAGTCTCTGGTGTCTTATCTGTGACATCCGTGCAACGCTTCCATAAATGTCCCATTCCACTTACAGTCACACGTACACGCACCCCACAGACGTCGACAATGCAATAAATAATAGGGTCACTGATTGTGTACAAGTACGTATCACTTTCACTTAATCACGAATACACGAACAATGACGTACTTGCCACAATCATCGCTAGAAACTAACACTGGGTGAATGCACGATATCACTAGGTTATCACTACATGATATAGGTATGATATGATGCATGAACAGTATTTAAGCACAATTAAGGTGTCATAAAAACAGTAGTCTATCACTTGCACGATTTATCATGAAACGTACGTATATAATTTAGCGAAACAATAAACAGGTAGTAATTAGTATGTTCAGTTATCCATCCATAGAATTTTGTTTCAAGCCAATCGGGTTCCAGGATCATTAATTATAACCTTTTCATTTTAAGCGCTCGCGGCTGGAAATCCAATTTCAGAATCAGAAGTTCGTTTCGCAACGCATTTTGATCCCAGTTGGGATCAGATTTTAGCGATGCTACAGTTGGATGAATTCTAGGGTTTTCAGTAAAGTTTTCAACGCAACAGACGGATCATCAATCTCATCTGTACGTTAGGAGTTATAATCTGTTTAATATTAACATATCAATTCTGATTCTGTTGGGACTGTTATGTGTTCCGATATATTAAATTACAGATTAAATATCAAACGGTAACGAAACAGAATGAAACCAATTGTGTTGTCTAGCTAACAGATTTATCTATAATAAACAGTGGAGTTCCGCAACCTACGAGTTAAGAAAATCCTGTGGTACCCAATACGGAACAGCAAGCAACCACTGAAGTCGCTCTGGACTGCAGTCCAGAGTCGCACTCCGATACGAATATCATCACAATTTAAGTGCAGGAATGTCTGGAAACTAGCATAGGGTTAAATCTCGTTGAGTTGGCTTCGATTTGAGCCCTCGAACGCACGATTCTAGTATGTATATTATTTATGGTGAATTTAACGGTTCTCAGGTACAACAGAATTACAGTTTTACGGTTAAACTTGGGGGCAGTCGTTTTGGCTATTAACGATCGAATTATCCAACGAAATTCATACACTAAGTTCACAGCTATACGGGCCAAACAATACCGTTTAGTTCCGCTAAATTTGATGGGTATTTTCATTGGGAACAAATGTCGAACAGGTATGGTGCAATATTAATCCAAAAGTGTAACACTATGATTTATGAAATTAACGATTATAACCAGGATATATAGCATGTAAGAAAGTAAAGAACTTGCCTGGATCAGTCCCGGGGATGCACGGTGATTGTAACGTCACGAACGCGCGACGCACACGCGTCACGGCACTCGACTTGGCTCGAATTCGAGTCTCGGCTTAACCTGGCACGGTCTTGACGGCTTGGCAGCGGTGGCGAAGGGTGGTGTAGCGATCGTCTACGGAGTTGTGAGGGTCGGCTGGTGGAGGGATTTCAGAGGGGGAGAGATATTGCGAAAGAGAGAGAGAAAATTAGAGAAAGGCAGTGAGTGAGAGAGAGAGTTAGAGAGAGACAGAGGGAGAGGCACAGAAAGAGTATAGAGAGAGGGAGAGAGTGACAAAGAGGTGCAGGGAGAGAGAGAGAGGGACAATGAGGAGAAGAGAGAGAGAGAAAGAGAGAGACTGAGAGTGAAGGAGAGAACAGAAGGGAGATCTGAGAGATGACGACGAGGTCGTAGGGTGGTCGGAAAGAGGGGTGGAGAGGTCGCCGTCGTCGGGGTGCAAGGTGATGGTTGTCTCGGTGAAATGGGTTGGTGTGCAGGGTGCTCGTGATCGAGGGGGTGCTCGGGTGTGGGTGCGAGGGTGGTCGGTTGCTGGTGATCGAGGGATGAGGATGGAGGTGAGATGAGGGCAGCGACGGTGGTATAAGGAGGTCGAGACGGCGCCGGCGGTTTCTGATGAGGAGGAAGGAGGTGGGTTCCAAAACGAGAGAGGAGGGAGGAGCACGAGGGAGAGAGCGAGCGAGGAAAAAAGAGTAGTGGGTAGAGGAGAGATAGTGGAGACGGGGTCGCGCTTCAATGGCGGTAACGCTCGCAAGCGACGGGGCGCGAGCGTGGGCGGAGGCGACGGAGCTGGGTCGAGCGCGCACGGAATTTAAGTGGAGGTAGCCGTTGGGGAGAAGAAGAAAGTGTAGGGTGCGGGTCGGGTTTGGAGAAACGGGTGCGGTAAGGGTGAGGAGAGTGGGCCGCGGGAAAAAAAGCTGGGTCGGCAGAAAAATAAAAATAATTTAAATAGAGGAGTGGTTGCTGGGCTGAATGAGATGGGCCAGGGCAAAAATACAAAAGAATTAGGGAAATGGGATAAGAGGGCTGGGCCGGGGTTTAAAGGGGAATTTAAATGGAAAATTAAAGGTATTAATTAATTGGGCTGTGAGAATAAATAAGGTTAGGGCTTTATACGAAAAAATAAGGAAATGGCTGAGGAAATTTGAATGAATTAATTAGATAAATAGGTGGGCTTAGGGTAAAGAAAATAAAGGGTATAAAAGAATATGGTTTGGGTTCATCACAAGAAAGGATTATGAATATAGGAAGGGGCCGGCTGCTAGGCTCGCAAAAATAGAAAGAATTTCCATTTCCAAAAGATTTGGGCTCGGCCAGAATTAAGATTCTAATATGAAAAATGGAATAGGCTGGGAAATAAAATAGGGGTGGAGAACTAAAATAGATTGAAAAATTTAAAATAATGAATAGTTATAAATAAAATTTTATAGGTGAAAAAGAAAATACGGGTATAAACGTACAAAAAGAACTGGGTATTACATCATACCACCCTTACAAAAATTTCGTCCTCGAAATTTAAGACTAAACGATCAGTTGTAAAATCAAAAACGAAAGCTACCATATCATAAACTACTTCATAATGGTTTACTTAAAATGGGTGGATGAAATTTGTGAAGATATATATATATATATATATATATATATATATATATATATATATATATATATATATATATATGCAAGAACAACATACAACAGAAAGGATTTAAATGAGTATACGGCAGGAACAACTATAAGGACGAACTATAAGTACACGAGAATATAGATAACAATAACGAACGGAAATAAGCAATGCATGTTCAATAAAATCGAAACCAAAATGTGTGCACATCTAAGTATATCAAAAATAGCAAACAGAGATAATAAATATAAATCTCAACCATTCATAATAGTAAGCATAGGCACAACACTCGAAAATAAAACGACAATAAGATAATGAAAAATTTTGTTGGTAGGTCAAAACATTTTAGGACGATATATCGATCAGATAGTTTTAAAATAACTTAGAAAACTCGTATCGTGAAAATAAGGAACATGGAACAAAAATATGCGCGGTGTAAGGTTGCGCTTCTGAAAATGAGAGTACTAATAGTGTACTTAAAATACTTAAAACAGAGTAATCAATAACACACACTCTATGATAAATTTAAAATAATGAAAACTAAACCTTGAATAATAATGTCTCTAAATATATTTGGGGTAATAGAGAAATCACCAATATGAATAGGGCTAGCTAGGGTAGTGATTACAAGAAAGTGTGGCTCAATCAGAAGGTCGGAGCGGCGGCTTTAGGCTGAATGTTAAGGGGATCGGGATAGGGTCAGCACAGGAAATAAGTGAGCAATAAAGGAATACAAAAGGAAAAGTGTGGGGGAAACAACAGTCTGTACAACACACGAATCAAAATTTTGAAGAGTTAGTGAACTCGGAAGTTTCACAAGAACTGTTCTCCTCCCAGAAGGATCTCAAACGGGGCACAGACGAGGGATGGAGGGTGGCTCATTCCAAGGATCAGGGTGCGGTACTTTCTAATCGACACGGGGTGAAAAATATACAATGAGTAGGGGTGGACAGTCAGGGAACTCAGCAGAAAAATAAATGGATATGGGCAATAAACAAGTATCAAGTGAACCAATAATCAAAAGGTTTACGAACTCAGCAATTTATTTCATTCAAGAAAGTCTGAAACAAGGCATTCTCAAAAGCGAAAAGTGGCCCTAAACTATACACATTTTATTTGGCCAAAAAGACAACATCAAAAGGAATTCCGTCAGTCGCGGTTGTGGAGATTCAGTAGGTTGCGGTAGGCTCGCGCACTCAGGTAGGGACGTCCGTTTCCATATCGCCTTGCAGGCATCGCCACTGGAAGTTCGTCCACAGCAGGGTCCTGATCTTCTGGTCCTTCTTCCTCGGATGGAGCTTCTTCATCGAGGTCCGATTCCATGTAATTCTCTTCTTCTGGATTTTCTCCCACGGGATTTTCCTCCGCTGGATTTTCTTCTATCGGTTCTTCCTCGGGGTCTTCCTCTATCGGGTTCTCTTCAAGGTCTCCTTCTTCTTCGTCGGAATCAGCTAACACGTTAAACCCTGGGGCGGCTACTTCTTCGTCCTCTGAATCGTTGTTTCCGAAGTTGACCTGGGGACCATTGACCTCATCATCGGAACTCGTCAGTGTATGATCTAAGGAAACGCATGACTGTGCATCCTCGTCTAGATGCGGCGCTGCTCCAGGGTGGGCCATGGCCTGAAAAGAGAAGTCATGATTAGACAGTAGAATATATCAAGGAAAACTCAGTGTACGAAATATAGGAAAAATATGCGGTTGCAGGAACTGAAAGATCAGAATGAAAATACTGTGATAATGAATAGAATTTGACATAGAGAAAGCATGAGAATGATACATATATTATGATTCAAATTTTATTTCATTCAACTAAAAGTTCGACGGATACAAAGGTTCAATTGGAAGGAAATGTTTATAAGAGTATGACAACATAATACTGAAATTAGAAAACATAAAATTCTTCTTTGACTGCCAGAACGCTGCATCACCGTTACGCGAGTTGAATCCTGTGTTGGGTCCGCTTTATCCTCGAAATTCGAACTAGGTAGAAATCCTCACTTGGCAGCAGTGGAGAGTGTGGACAAGTTTCCTCCTTATAGTTCTTTCCTTTCTGGACAACCGTTGATGAGTTGTTTGTCGGAACCGCATATCAGACATTTCCCTTGGACACGGCGACAATCCTTCTGAAGATGTCCTGGCCTCTTACAATATCCACAGCAAGGGTTCTTCTGATGCTTCTGTTGACGCTTCATCTTCTTCTCTTTTCCTCGTCTAATAGGGATCCCTTTATGATAGGAGGTTCCCGCTGGGGTCTGGCTCACCTGTCTTCTCAGCCCTTCTGCTAATAGGTCGTTTGTTCGCTCCTGGGCTTCCTCTAAACCTTGTAGTACACTAAGAATCTCAACAGTCTGATTCTGGGGAGCGGATAAAGATGAAGAGTCGTTGGAAGACATGATCCTGAAACAACAATTTCGAGAATGATATGAGTCACACGCTAAATGAATCAAAATATGATATGGATAGGACAAGGATTCAAGAATATCAGAGATGATGAATTTTATTACAAGTGGAAAATCAACCGTATGACTTTAAGTCACCTAAACCGAATACGGTAGTGGAATTGCAAACAACGTAATCTTGTCAGGTCACCCGAAACCATAGCGAATGGATAGCTGAACACACGATGTGAATATGGATCAAGAGTGACAAGTTTACAACCTAGACCGAGGAATGTCTTAGATTGCCAAACTATGCACGGAAAACTGCAACCTCAAATGATGCAAAACCTGGCTCTGATACCAACTAAACCATGTCACGCCCAGCTTCCCAGAATACGAAATACAAAGGGTAGACAAGGCCAGCCATGCTCCTACGGTCAAGGAAATGTCCTGCTGTAGTCACACTTCGGCTTCTAGTTTATCATGGTAAACAGTAAATGATGCGCAGGTAATGAGAAATGCAGTAACTGAAAGAAACAATAATATAAACTGACCTGAAGTGGAACAAACGAAAGTAACTCGGTGTGGCAAGTCAAGAAGTCTGTGATACACGTCTAGTTCTGATCCAGGCTAAATCTTCTCCTCACACTGAGCATGCATACTCAGGTCGTCAGAGCGACACAATAGCAATAATATATATATAAAATCAAGTGATAGTTCTAACAGTGGTAATGGAAATGAATAACAGTAAATCAACGACAGCATGAATATGGATGTGCAGTAATCAATGCAGCGGAACAGTAAATCAGTATAACAATATGTCACGTATGCCACACAGTATATCAGGAATAAAATGCCAGTATCCCTATCAGTCTCTGAGTCTCACTGTACAGGTCACTAAGCCTATCGTCAGTCCAAGTGTGAGAGTCAACCACTCGCGAGTGTCCTCCACCCAAGGGTAGAACCCAAGGGCAAGGGACCACGAGCCCAACATGTAACAAGAATATCACGGTGTATATATCACATACCCTGTAAATCTCCATATAACTCCCTAAATATATAAGCCGGCATGGGACTCCCGAGATTCTGTTGAACTCACACTTAAACTACCCCACACCCCGTGGTCTACATCAAACACTAACCATCAACCTAAATACTAATCGATCCGTGACAAGTCTGCACGAGAACTGGAGGTAGGACCTCCATCAAGGACGTCCCGACTAATACCTAAGATAAACGGCAGTGTCTGGTGTCTTATCTGTGACATCCGTGCAACGCTTCCATAAATGTCCCATTCCACTTACAGTCACACGTACACGCACCCCACAGACGTCGACAATGCAATAAATAATAGGGTCACTGATTGTGTACAAGTACGTATCACTTTCACTTAATCACGAATACACGAACAATGACGTACTTGCCACAATCATCGCTAGAAACTAACACTGGGTGAATGCACGATATCACTAGATTATCACTACAATGATATATGTATGATAAGATGCATGAACAGTATTTAAGCACAATTAAGGTGTCATAAAAACAGTAGTCTATCACTTGCACGATTTATCATGAAACGTACGTATATAATTTAGCGAAACAATAAACAGGTAGTAATTAGTATGTTCAGTTATCCATCCATAGAATTTTGTTTCAAGCCAATCGGGTTCCAGGATCATTAATTATAACCTTTTCATTTTAAGCGCTCGCGGCTGGAAATCCAATTTCAGAATCAGAAGTTCGTTTCGCAACGCATTTTGATCCCAGTTGGGATCGGATTTTAGCGACTCTACAGTTGGATGAATTCTAGGGTTTTCAGTAAAGTTTTCAACGCAACAGACGGATCATCAATCGCATCTTTACGTTAGGAGTTATAATCTGTTTAATATTAACATATCAATTCTGATTCTGTTGGGACTGTTATGTGTTCCGATATATTAAATTACAGATTAAATATCAAACGGTAACGAAACAGAATGAAACCAATTGTGTTGTCTAGCTAACAGATTTATCTATAATAAACAGTGGAGTTCCGCAACCTACGAGTTAAGGAAATCCTGTGGTACCCAATACGGAACAGCAAGCAACCACTGAAGTCGCTCTGGACTGCAGTCCAGAGTCGCACTCCGATACGAATATCATCACAATTTAAGTGCAGGAATGTCTGGAAACTAGTATAGGGTTAAATCTCGTCGAGTTGGCTTCGATTTGAGCCCTCGAACGCACTATTCTAGTATGTATATTATTTATGGTGAATTTAACGGTTCTCAGGTACAACAGAATTACAGTTTTACTGTTAAACTTCGGGGCAGTCGTTTTGGCTATTAACGATCGAATTATCCAACGAAATTCATACACTAAGTTCACAGCTATACGGGCCAAACAATACCGTTTAGTTCCGCCAAATTTGATGGGTATTTTCATTGGGAACAAATGTCGAACAGGTATGGTGCAATATTAATCCAAAAGTGTAACACTATGATTTATGAAATTAACGATTATAACCAGGATATATAGCATGTAAGCAAGTAAAGAACTTGCCTGGATTAGTCCCGGGGATGCACGGTGATTGTAACGTCGCGAACGCGCGACGCACACGTGTCACGGCACTCGACTTGGCTCGAATTCGAGTCTCGGCTTAACCTGGCACGGTCTTGACGGCTTGGCAGCGGTGGCGAAGGGTGGTGTAGCGATCGTCTATGGAGTTGTGAGGGTCGGCTGGTGGAGGGATTTCAGAGGAGGAGAGATATTGAGAAAGAGAGAGAGAAAATTAGAGAAAGGCAGTGAGTGAGAGAGAGAGTTAGAGAGAGACAGAGGGAGAGGCACAGAGAGAGTATAGAGAGAGGGAAAGAGTGAGAAAGAGGTGCAGAGAGAGAGAGGGACAATGAGGAGAAGAGAGAGAGAGAGAGAAAGAGAGAGACTGAGAGTGAAGGAGAGAACAGAAGGGAGATCTGAGAGATGACGACGAGGTCGTAGGGTGGTCGGAAAGAGGGGTGGAGAGGTCGCCGTCGTCGTGGTGCAAGGTGATGGTCGTCTCGGTGAAATGGGTTGGTGTGCAGGGTGCTCGTGATCGAGGGGGTGCTCGGGTGTGGGTGCGAGGGTGGTCGGTTGCTGGTGATCGAGAGAGGAGGATGGAGGTGAGATGAGGGCAGCGACGGTGGTATAAGGAGGTCGAGACGGCGCCGGCGGTTTCTGATGAGGAGGAAGGAGGTGGGTTCCAGAACGAGAGAGGAGGGAGGAGCACGAGGGAGAGAGCGAGCGAGGAAAAAGGAGTAGTGGGTAGAGGAGAGATAGTGGAGACGGGGTCGTGCTTCGATGGCGGTAACGCTCGCAAGCGACGGGGCGCGAGCGTGGGCGGAGGCGACGGAGCTGGGTCGAGCGCGCGCGGAATTTAAGTGGAGGTAGCCGTTGGGGAGAAGAAGAAAGTGTAGGGTGCGGGTCGGGTTTGGAGAAACGGGTGCGGTAAGGGTGAGGAGAGTGGGCCGCGGGAAAAAAAGCTGGGCCGGCAGAAAAATAAAAATAATTTAAATAGAGGAGTGGTTGCTGGGCTGAATGAGATGGGCCAGGGCAAAAATACAAAAGAATTAGGGAAATGGGATAAGAGGGCTGGGCCGGGGTTTAAAGAGGAATTTAAATGGAAAATTAAAGGTATTAATTAATTGGGCTGTGAGAATAAATAAGGTTAGGGCTTTATACAAAAAAATAAGGAAATGGCTGAGGAAATTTGAATGAATTAATTAGATAAATAGGTGGGCTTAGGGTAAAGAAAATATAGGGTATAAAAGAATATGGTTTGGGTTCATCACAAGAAAGGATTATGAATATAGGAAGGGGCCGGCTGCTAGGCTCGCAAAAATAGAAAGAATTTCCATTTCCAAAAGATTTGGGCTCGGCCAGAATTAAGATTCTAATATGAAAAATGGAATAGGCTGGGAAATAAAATAGGGGTGGAGAACTAAAATAGATTGAAAAATTTAAAATAATGAATAGTTATAAATAAAATTTTATAGGTGAAAAAAAAATACGGGTATAAACGTACAAAAAGAACTGGGTATTACAAAAATAATATAAAATATCCAAGCCCAATCAGCATAAAGGCCCGATATCAGAGCAAATTTAAAACGAGCATATCTCAAAGACCGTAACTCCGATTTCAATTTAGAATATACCGTTGGAAATATCTTGATGAGACGAATCCTCACACAAAATTTGAGGTCCAAACTCTACAAAATTTTGACCAAAATTGGCATAACAGAAGATGCAGCCGAAATTTTGAAGGATCTGGAGTCGAGATTTTTATGAAAAATTGAGATTATCTGTATATTTTAGGAAGTTTTTTTCAATTATCCAGAAGTCTTATAAATACTGTGTATAGTTTATTAGGGTTTCATATCTCTTCCAAAACCAATTATTCTAGGGTTTTCAAGTTGAGAGAAATGATCAATAATTTTGTAAGTACTCTTTATTATGCATAAAGCTTTCCTTTTTTGTAATATCAGTAACTAATCTATTCTTCTAGGGTTTGTGTTCTTTACTTTAATTGTTGGATATTTTTATTAATCTCATCTTTTCTATGTTTTATTATGAATGTCTATTGATCTAATACTTTACTTTTAAGTTTTTCATCTGTGAAACTAATTTTTATAGTGAAAGTTAAATAAAATTAGGGATAGATGATACACCTAGAAACTAATTAGATTTATGAAAGCTTGACGAACTAGAAATCTAATTAAGGGAGGTAAGAAATGGTTTTTAATCAAGAGAATTCGACCTAGTTAATTAGGGTAGTTTAGGTTACGCCGATAATTTTATAATTCATAGATAGACAACGTACGAGTTATTTAATAAAAGGGTAAACTAGTTGCTTTTGAATTGATTAGAATTATTTGTTTTAATTATTTTCTAAATGATTTTATATAATTGATAGGCTATGATTAATCACATTAATTTAACCCATGCTTTTATATAATTAATAGACGACATATTAAAATTAGAAAAAGAAAAAATGTAGAATCCTTTAAACTAACCATAAGAGCAAAGCAACACAAAACCCTAGATTTTTCTATATTCATAAAAAAACCATTTTTATTTTATTTGCAATTTAATTCTTAGTTTAGACAACAACTATATTCTTTACTTAGTTAGAATTAATTAAAATCACACTTTCCTGTGGATCGATCCGCAAGTACTACTATGATAGAACTGTGCACTTGCGGTTAAACTTGATAGACTAATAAAATCTCAATCAAGTTTTTGACGCCGTTGCTGGGGAGGCGTAGTATTTTAGTTAGTTTTAATTTAAGTTAATTTAGTTTAGTTTAGTTTTATTAGATTTGATTTTGCAAATTCTCTGTTTAATTTCAGGAATCGAGTCAAACTTCCAGGGAGATCAGATCATGATGAACAGAAGGAAAATCAACCGGGATCCAAATAAAAAAAATTCTACCATTTATACCTTTTATACAATTTCGGCCAAATTTTTTTCATATTCAGATACTGTTTGTTGCAAGTTGGAGCACTTCTTTAGTACTTCCCAAAAGTTTGTTCTGATTTTGATGAAGTGTTAAGCGTACAACAGAAACGAGGCAAATCCCAACATTTTCACCTACATGTTTGCAGTGATACGTTCTTCCAACGTCTTTGGTCTAGGATCCTCGTTGTTACTCTCCCACAGACGGATCTTAGGTTTAGGCTTTAGGTACGTTTTCGTTCTTCCCTAACCTTTTTTTTCCAACTAACAGTTTTTGCAGATTTCTTTGCGCCACTAAAAAAATATTTTAGATTTTATTTTATTTTGCATATTTAAAAAGATTTTAAGGGGTAACAATCCAAATCAATATTAGGTGGGGATTTCATCACCCTTCATACGCCCCACAAATTAGAAACTTATTATATGCATTCACCTATATTAATTTTAGACTCAGCCCCTAAGGATATTCATGCTCATATAGGATGAGAGAAAGTTGTGGGTAATTTACTCTTTATCCGCATTTTTCTTGTAGTGTCTAAGGCAAGTGTGTCTAAGGCATGTGGTTTACTTAATTAAGCCCGCTATTTTGGTGATTCGTATAGAGGATACCTCCAACTTACCTTGCACTTACCTGGCTGCAAAATTGGTAAAAATGTAGTAGAGAATCTATCTTACAACTTGTTCCTTGGAAGTCTAAGAGTAGGTCTAGTGACTTGACCTAGGTGACCCTAGTTTTAGGGATTGTTTGCGTATATTTGTGTTTGTGATCTGTTAGAGTCTTTAGTTTGTTTTCTGCATTTTTATTTTCTTAAAAAAAACCCTTTAAAAATATAACTTTATATTCTTTTCTTTTGGTATATGCACTGTTAGGGTCGAGATGAAACACAGAGATTAATTCACCTTGATTTATTAGATACCATGGGCCGATATTATCCCTGCAACACCTACGCTATATGATGATATTATCATGTGCGTACATCCCTATCCTCTTGCATAGTCCTACCTCTTGCTGCCAGTGACTATGAAATTAAACCCGCCTTCATAAACTCGCTTCCCAAATTCCACGGTCTCGAGTCAGAAGACGCTTATGTATTTATAAAGGAATTTGAGGATTTGTGCCAATTGTTCAAATCGAAGCAGTTAAATCAAGATACTGTAAAACTTAGACTAATACCATTTGCTCTCACTGATAAAGCTAAGTATTGGCTTTACAGTGTGCTGAACGATACTATTCGCCCATGGGAGGAGTTCACAAAAGCTTTCCTTAAAATATTCTACCTGCATTTTAAAATCGCTAAATTCAGAAATGAAATTAGTACTTTTTTATAAAAACCGGGAGAACATTTTTGGAAATATTTTGAACGTTTTAAAGACCTTCTCATTAAATGCCCACATCATAATATAGCTAAGTGGGAATTATACCAGATAATGTATGATGGTATGGAGTCTAAACTTATGGTAGAGTTGATGTGTCAAGGCGAATTTATGATGAAAAAGGAAGATGATGCATGGAACTTTCTAGAAGAATTATCTGACAAAACCATGAAATGGGAGAGTACTAATGAGAGAGATTCAACCACATCTACAGACAGGGTTACACGCAGTTGAAGCTACAATAAGAATGCAAGACGAGCTAGCAGCAAGAAGAAAATCAATAGGTAAGCAATTGACTACAACCGTCCCCGTCCAACAAGTTAGCAAACACTCTCCTTGTCTAAATTGTCTAGACTCTTTCCACATTTCTGAAGAATTGTTGGGATGTTAGGCTCGTCTAGTAGGGTTTAAAACGCGGCGGAAGCATTAATTTAAAAAATCTAGAGAGTATTAGCAAACCCAACCCAAGAATCAAACCAAATTACTAAACTTGCAACTTAACCAGTAAGCTAAAACAAAGAGTTTGGCAGGTTACAACCTTTGTAGCACGTTAGACACCTCTTCTTGGACTCCGGCTATTCTCCACGAAGTCCGTAACAAACTTGCTCGATGATCTCCTCGCCAAAAATGATCCATCTTGAGATAACTCAAACATAAGCTTTAGTTTCAAATTGATCTCATCAAAATGAAACAACCCACTAATTAAACTTCCTAAGAATGATTAGTAGGAGATGTAGAATAATTAGATCACTTAATTTTTCTCTTTTCTTTTCTTTTCTTCACTTAAGAAAAACTCAAGTGGAAGACAAAGAACCATGGAGGAAATGAGACAGTATCAAGAAAAGATAAGGTTCAAAAAATTGAACTAAAAACAAAAATGAGTCATGAAAATAAAACACCTCATCAATTCTACAACCATCTTAAATTCATGACTCATTCTCATTCTTTCATATAATTCTCATACATCTATCTCATATGTATCAACATACATGAAACAATATTTATATCAAATATAAATATCAATTAAGAGATGAAAATAATAAAATGAGCATGATATTAGTTAATATATAAATATATATTTATATTATTAAATCAACACTTGATTTAATAATCTGGCTATATCATATATATACCGGCTAATATCAATAAATACCCGATTAAAATACGTGTATCAAATACACATGTTTAATCGAACTCCTGCATGTATCCCTATACATGCGCTACATCATTTCGCATGTGCTGGCAAATCTCTGTGTGGGACTCTAAAGACTCGACAATACGTTGGCAGTAGGTTGGATCATATCCATAGCCCACAAGTACGTCAGCGGTACTAACTATACGTAACGGCTACCCAGGTATTGATCGAAAGAAGGTCAATGAGCAAGCTCATTTCAAATTCTATCAGTGACATTATACAGTCCGGACTCTTCGTCTTAGAGTATCGCATATCGGGTCTAGGGTTTGGAATCTGTCAGACCCTAATAACTCGATAAATCGTGCGATGGAGGACTCATAACCAACCAGAAATATAATCGATAATGCTTATCAGTTTATCTCCACTGCGATAGCCATCGACTTATAGTTGTAGTCATGTCTTTCATAGAGCGACATCAACTCCCTATACCGGGAGAGACGAATCCCCTTGACCTCTCTTTGCCTCCACGTGCTTCGGGACTATACCCAACAAAAAGCTGTTTGCATGACTTCTTTGAGCCATGGTAGGGTAGAAGTCTAAGTATAGTGGGAACACACATGAGACACTATGGCGATCTCAGGTCTTAGGGACTATCCTGTACTCACGTCACTAGAAAACTGCTGGCTGACATTGGTATATCACCAACTAGAAGTTCTTGGTGAGTCCGTCCAGTGTAACTCATCCAATGAGTACCTATATACAATCCTTGATGTCAAACACTAATAGCTACAGGATTAGCTATCGCCCTCCAACCGGGTCAGGAAACGTACACACTAGTCTAAACTGAAGTACCGATGCCCAGTCTCAATACTCCTATGACTAGGGACATTTAAAGATGTGCTTATTGACTACCCAGGCCCTACTAGTATGATCTCTATCATCGTCCTGGTAGTCAAGAAAAATCTTAGGGTTTTATCTCATGTCTAAACGATACGTGATAGTAAATAAAACGCATCAAATGAAAGATAAAGGCAAACCAGATAGCATACTATCATCTCGAGTAAGATTGTTCTCTGTTATAGGTCCTACTTCAATTACAATAATTGACTTGAGGGCACTTATATCCAACAATCTCCCACTTGCACTTAAGGCCAATTATTGCGGTATCGCATACCCAACTTCTGTACTGACAGTTTTGCAAACTTTGTTCGAGAACTAGCCTCAATGAGTGGAGCACAGCACATCTCTCTGTTTCTCCCTGAATCTCAACTTCGCGGAGATAAAATATCTCTCGAACTGAGCGATACCTTCTTTAGTATTTTCCTGGACAAACGATGCGATCATGTTCATATATGAACAATTATATCCGGTGAATCCTCAGGCGGTATCCTTTACTGATTCACAATCAACATCCAGCGCCACGACTACCTCAGTATCCCACTTGAAACTCTTTTCAATATACTGCTCCTCAAAAGAGGGTAAACTTATAACTCGCGATAGATGTTCTGTCTTCCATGTTACCTGGGAAGTAAGAATCGATAAACACCTCCTTCAGGAGGCTGCCATTAGCATATACCAAGAACATCAAATGCTCTTCATTGCTGCCCTATGTTTCTCTAGAATTGGACTGATATCGATATCCTATATGGAGAAACACATGTGACCACCATTGTTTTACCGATTTGCAGCATAGAAACATCAATTCCTATCATGAGTATGTCATCCATATACTATATGAGGAATCTGACAACACTCCTTACTACCTTCTTACAAATACCAGGTTCATCTCTCATTTTGATGAAGTTAAACGCTTTGACCATACCATCAAAACATATGATCCTTTTCCACTATGTATGTTTTAGTCTAAAAATAGACTTAAGCAACTTGCACGCTTACCGCTGTTCCCACCGACTAAGATAACTCTCTGGCAAAGTCATATACACGTACACTTCTAAATTCAATTTAGAAAAACGTTATAGTCATGCACATGCCAGATATCATAGCCATGAAAGACAATATTGGCAAGTTTTATCCGTATGGACTTTAACACAGACACTGAAATAATAGTTTCATCACAATCCACAATGGATATTTGATGAAGACTTTTTACTACAAGTCTAGCCTTATTAGGTCAGTACTTTTCCATTTGCACCGATCTCGAAAGATCCACTTGCTCTCAATGGGTTTTACCCCTTCAGGAGCACCCAACAAAGTCCACATTTTGTTGGAGTGCATGGAGTCTAACTAGGATAAGTAGGTATCCAGCCATCAATCGGAAGTCACCACTTTCCATGCCTGCTGATAACTAGTTGAGTCATCATCACATGATGCAAGTTTCCTTGTCACCGTCAACGAGAAAACTGTAGTACCTCTAAGGTGGCTGAGGTCACCTACCAAATCTGCAGAGTAGGTTAAGGTTTGTCTAGGTCAATTGAATTTTCAGATTCTACTAAATCTTCAGTAATCGTTCGTGGTTCTGGAATCACTTCCAGTTCTATTATACTCTCACTAATTTCTTTTGCAAGAAATTCCTTTTCTAAAAAGGTGGCGTGTCGAGAACAAAACAACTTTTGATCCTGAAAATGGTAGAAAGTTAAACCCTCGTCAATGCCCGGGATAACCCATAAATTGCCATTATCAAAACGTGCCTTGAGTTTATTCGGATTCTGGTTTTAAGCATAGGCCGGACAACTTAACATCTTAACAATCTTAAGATGATAACCCATTCGATATCACATATAGAATTTGAGGCACCGATTTAGGTGGAACCTAGTATCAATTGATATGCATATATTTCTAGTGCATCCTTTAATTGAAAAAGGCGATTCCGCATTACTCATCATAGAGCGCACCCGCAGATGAGTAATCTGAGAGAGAATCAAATTCTCAATTATATAATTACGGAATACCTAGAATAAGTATCCATATCTTCGAACATTTCGAAGAACCTTGATACTTCCAACATTTGGTTCTCTACTTTATTCCTATATTTTATGAACTTCTCAAAATCTTTGGACTTTGCATTTCAACAAGAATGCGTGTCTAAAACTAGAGAACTCATAGTAAAACGGAATGAAATATGAGCACCAACCCCTTGTCCGTGCGGACACTGGACAACATACATCATTATGTATAAGTCTTATGAGTTCACTAACTCATATTCTGTGTGTTATAAATTGAAAACTGTATTTTGGTTAAGAATGTATATCCCGTTATTCAATGCACCTTACCCAATCATTTAATGATAAAGGCAAATGTTCATAATATAAATTTTAAAAATTTATATCCCACTTTATCAAATAAAGAGATGGATATATCGGTTTTTAAAAGTTGGTGCATAATAACAGATATTCAAAACCAAAAGTTTGCTGAAAGGCAAAACCATGTTGTAACACCCTAGTTCATTTATACCAGTTCTAGTTCAAGTATTTCTTTATTTATGGTATTTTCCTGATTTACTGTGTTTTGGGTGCGAATAGTGTTTTGACATCTGTATTTGCATCTGACCCGACCCATATGCTTGAAACCTGTCTTGATTCATGTTTATGATTTATCCTCACTTGTTACGTGGACTCGTGCACTTCCATATTTACATACTACATATTGGCATTTATCTGGCATCTGCATTTTTAAGTATAACATTTAAAGTCACAGAATATTTTAAAAATATATTGCATAGCCTGCATGATTTTCCTGACCCTGTGATAGCATCCGCGCAACTTGTCCTCGTCCCGCTCAGTAAAACAGACTTATTTGGATGGCTACGTGCACGTACGTGCATCCGTTCTTGGGGGTATGCATTTTCGTTATCCGGATATCCAATTTTGGTTTTGGTTGATACATATATTTTCCGTATTTTAAAACTGGATTTTTAGACCCGACGTGGGTGCATTTTAGAGTAAGTTTGTATTTGCCAAAATATCAAATTTTATTAATATTATATTTTAAATATTTTAACAGCTTAAAATTTAATTAACTAAAATATATTTTTAAAATTTAAAATCCTAACTAAAAACAAAACTATCTTCCTTTCGCTCTTTCTCTCCTTTCGCCGGTTCTCTCTCTCTTTCTCTTTCTGTTTCTCTCTCTCTCTACTTCTCTCTCTCCCTTTCTCTCTCTTTCTCTTTCTGTCTTTCTCTCTCTCTCTCCCCCCCTCTTTCTCACTCCTCTCGCATACACTATTCCCCGAGGGATCCCCTCACCTTCCTTCTTCTACTATCGTTACCTCTCTTCTTCCTCACTCATAAATTTCCTTTCCTTCCTGCCTTTGCCTCCACGCCCTGCCCTCGCTCGCGCGTCGCCGCCGACCTCTCGCCTCCACCCTTGTCCATCTCCTCACCTCCATCTCTTCGCCCTCACCTCTCTCCAATCCCCGAGCTCCCCTTGCACACCAAGATCGTTGCAACCAATCCCTCTCTCCCGACCACGATCCCCTCAACCCTCAATCCTAGCCCTCACCTCATCATCGCCGATCACGTCGTCGGTTTCACCCCATCACAACTATCCCCATCTTCACCACCCTCGTTCCTTCTCCTCTAACCCGGCAACCCGACGACCAAACCCGACCGCAACCTAGAAGCCCACAGCCGCCGCCGTTGTCTCCCTCGCCTGAGCCGGCACCCTCACCGTCGACCACCCTCGTCGGCCGTCCCTGTCAACTCTTCTGACCCCAGAGCACCAACCCAGAAGCAACCTCTCTCTCTCTTCTTCTTCTGTTCTCTTTCTCTTCTTTTTTCTCTCTTGGCTTCTCGGTTTCCGACCGTCGCCGGAGCCGTGCGTGTCGCCGACAATCCGGGCGACCCAGAAGACGTTCTCGTGCAGTGTGGTCACTTCTTGCATTGGCTGGTTCCGTTCTTGGCACACGTGTGTGCATCGCAACTTTTACCGACATCCGACGTGCCGTACGTATTCGTATTGTGATCCATCGAGGCAAATTTATCTTGCTACATGATATGATATATACTACATCCATATTAATAATAATATTTCATATTTAGTGTATTGTACATCCCCTATTATCATTTTACTGTTTTACGACGTCCGTTTGCATCCGTACAATTTATTTCATCTCTAGTTGCATGCAAGTTTATCTTGCTACATGCTATACTACAATATATTTCACCCATTTGAATTATAACATTACATATTGTTTAAGTTATACATCCCACATTACATTTTTCATTTTACTGTTATATGACGTCCGTGTGCATCCATATCATTATTTACATATCTAGTCGCATGCTAATTCATCTTGCTATGCTAGGTATATTATTATGCATCCATATGAATAAAAATATCACATGTTGAATGCATTGTATATCCATATTAAAGTTTACCATTTTCGGATACCCGTTTGCATCCATATCATTTAATATACATGTAGCTGCATCTACAGATCACATTAATTCATATTATTATTATAGAAACACCCCATGCTTAATAATGCATCCCACGCAGCCTTGGAACTGTAAATGTAACCCTAATCGATGTTTGTGCATCCATACCATTAATTATATATCAATTTGCATGCCATGTTACATTGTTTCATATTATTAGTACTCCATGATTGATAATGTGCATCCTACATAGTCATGATGTAACCCCTAATAAATATTTATGCATCCATGATTTTATCGTACACCCGTACCTGCAACAGTTTTATTATGAGCATCCGCTTGATACCTGTGCACTACCTGACATGACCTGATGTACCATTGCTTGACTTGATACCTGATCTTGTTACTAATGCCGACAATCTTGACCTGTTGTCTCGATGGACATATCCTGTTTTCTATTTATACAAACCTGTACCTGCTTGATCCTGTGTTGGCATTAGCTCCAGATTATCAATACTTGACTTGAACACATAACCTTGAGGGTATGGGGAAATCAAAAATGTAAACTAAAGTGTAACTTAAAAGGATATTACTTGATCCGTGGTCCCAGGGGGTAACGGGACAGAGCCATTCGTGACTCTTATATATTCTTGATCCGTGGTCCCGGGGGGTAACGGGACAGAACCACTCTTGGTTCACATATTCCTGATCCATGGTCCCGAGGGGTAACGGGACATATCCTTTGAGTTACATGGAGGATTACATTAATTGATTTCAAACAAACTTTATAATAGATAACCCAGTAACACAGTTTAGATTGATCACTGCACGTCACATATATTGATACACTTCACTAATCTATATCCGTGTTTACTTATTACATTCATGTTACTGTTTATGATTCATGCCTGCATATCTCGTGTATCCTGTTCATTTATTATTGGTTGATATCATGACGCACTGACGTCTGGGTTTTGCATGGCCCAGATCCTCTATCTCTGTCGCAGGCAGTTCAGGAGTATTTTGACCAACAAGCCGAGCAGCGAAGATCATGTTAGTCGCTAGTTAGTTTAGTTTTATTTTCGTACTTTAATTCCTGATGTGAGCCCATATTTTGGGACGTACTTTCCAGATTGTTATTGTTACTTGAATTTATTGCTTCCGCATTTTATTTCTTGACTCGTTATTTCTGGCTCATGGACATGTACTAGATAGTTTCTTTTATTTTCCTGTTCTTGATATCTATAGACAGCCGTAATGTGACTGTGGAGGGATGTTTTCTAGCTACAGGTAGCATGGTTGGCTCTGTCACGTGCCGATCTTAGCGCACTCTGTGAAGCGGGGCGTGACAGGGTTTGTTTGGTATCAGAGACATAGGATTTAGGTTTATCGGGTTTGATTCTTTTGTAGTTGGGTATTGGACCTAATACACGAATCGGAATACTCGTAATTAGGAACATGTCCTGCCACTTTACTATCTTGCCATTCTTGAATCATATCTTTGTCTTGACCCTTGTCTTGACGATATGCAAACAACTTTGCATCTCGGCTTGAAATCTTTTGGGTTCCCTATTGGTTATCCTTTCCTATTCTTTTGATTCTGATACTAGAATTTGGGCGACTTGGACGGAGTTATGTGATTGTAACTATGAACTGCAGTATGGTTACAATGCGGTACTCTATTTAAGTAACTTGGAGTCCTAGTCTTGATTCACTTCCTTGTTTCATGGTCATTATATTACCTTGCTTCTCTCGGTTTCATTGTTTACCAATTCATGTTTTATCGCCAGCTTGAATCATGTTTACCGTGCTTATCTTCTTTAGTATCTTGGCTTCAGATGAAGTCGTTTCAGGTATCCTACTTGTTCATGTTTTCCCCGCATTAGAATTATTCGATTCAGGTACATCCCTTTGTTATGAAGTTGTCTTGGGAAGGGATTTTCTCGGCACTTTCCACGCTCACATTGATTGTAGGGCAAAGAAAGTGATTTTCCAGATTTCCGGACATCCGGAGTTTGTTTTTGCTGGAGGAAACGGTTCTGTCGGGCTAGTCGAGTTTAGGGCTAGGCCGACAAACAGTGTTCTTTTGTCGATAGAAGTTGATAAGGAGGAAGTGCCAGCTGTAGTTCGAGAGTTCATGGACGTGTTCGAGGACATCTCGGGTTTACCACCAAAACGAGATGTGGAGTTTGTGATCGATCTTGTTCCTGGTGCAGCGCCAATCTCAAAGGCGTACTATCTGATGGCACCAGTGGAGTTAGATGAAGTCAAGAAACATGTTACCGAATTGCTAGAGAAGGGTTAGATTCGCAGCAACAATTCACCATGGGGAGCTCCAGTTCTTCTAGTAAAGAAGAAAGATGGCACAAGGAGGATGTGCATCGATTATCGAGAATTAAACCGGGTGACTATTAAGAACAAGTACCCGATCCCTCGCATTGGCGAATTATTCGAGCAGCTTAGTGGCGCGAGGGTATTCTCGAAGCTGGATTTGCGATCCGGATATCATCAAGTTCGAGTTAAATCTGAGGATATTTTCAAGACTGCGTTCCGAACTCGATATGGACATTACGAGTATTTAGTGATGCCATTCGGAGTCACGAACGCACCGGCGATATTCATGGACTTGAGGAACCGAATCATTTCACCGTTCTTGGACCAGTTTATTGTGGTGTTTGTTGATGATATTCTGGTGTATTCGAGGAGCCTAGAAGAGCATGCAGAACACTTGAAGATCGCACTGCAAACATTGAGGTAAGAAAGATTATATGCAAAGATGAGCAAGTACGAGTTTTGGCTTGAAGAAGTGAAGTTTTTGGGGCATATCGTATCCGGAGATGGAATCGCCGTTGACCCTGAGAAGATTGCAGCAGTTCAAGATTGGCCGATTCAGAGGAATGTAGCGGAGATCAGAAGTTTTCTGGGACTTGCAGGATACTACAGAAGATTCGTGGAGAGCCTTTACCCAAGCTTACACGGAAGGAGGTACCGTTCATATGGACGGATAAATGTGCGTCAGCTTTTGAAGCGTTAAAGCAAAGATTGATAACCGCTCCTATTTTGACCGTACCAGATGGTTCCGGAGGATTGGTGATTCACAGCGATGCATCTGGGAAAGCTTTGGGATGTGTTTTGATGCAGCATAGGAAAGTTATAACTTACGCATCGAGACAGTTGAAGACCCATGAGAAGAATTACCCAACTTATGATTTGGAGCTAGTAGCTGTGATTTTCGCTCTGAAGATTTGGAGACACTACTTACTGGGCGAAAGGGTTGAAGTATTCACCGATCACAAAAGCCTAAACCATGTCTTCATGCAGAAAGAGCTAAACATGAGACAGCGTAGATGGTTGGAGCTGATGGCTGACTATGATCTTGATCTTAAGTACTATCCGGGGAAAGTTAATGTTGTGCCAGATGCGCTTAGTCGGTTGCCAGCGATTCGGATGTTGACTGCACAGAAAGAGCTTATCGAAGACTTTCGGAAATTCGAATTGGAGATCGTGTTACCGCATTCTTCAGGACAGTTGATGCAGCTGCAAGTACAGTCGTCGTTGATGGAGAATATTAAAGCAGCGCAGTCACAGGACTCAAGATTGCATAAGTTTCGAGAACAAGTTGAAGCAGGACTTCGAACGGACGTGTTGATTCATGAAGATGGTTCGCTGTGTTATGGTAGCTGTTTGTGTGTGCTGAAAGGAGACATTCATGAAGAAGACAGTTCCGCATTTTTCGTACATCCAGGAGGCACGAAGATGTACCGTGATCTATGACAGCATTCCTGGTGGGAAGGCATGAAAAGGGAGATTGCTCGTTTTGTAGTGAAATGCTTGGTGTGTCAGCAAGTCAAGGCTGAACATCAAAGGGTAGCTGGTTTATTGCAACCACTTCCGATTCCTCAATGGAAGTGGGAACATATAACCATGGATTTCGTGACAGCTTTACCGCGGAGTCCAAAGGGCAACAATGCAGTTTGGGTGATTGTTGATCGATTGACCAAGGCAGCCCATTTCATACCGTTTCGAGTTGGTCAGTCAACGGAAGCGTTAGAAGAACGGTACATGCAGAAGATTGTGAGATTGCATGGAGTACCTGTGAGCATTGTTTCTGATCGTGATACTCGATTCTTATCACACATCTGGAGGAGTTTACAGGAAAGTTTGGGGGACGCGGTTGAAGTTTAACATAGCTTATCATCCTCAGACAGATGGCCAGTCGGAGAGAACAATCTAAACTCTTGAAGACGTATTGAGAGCTTGCATGTTAGACTTCAAGGGTTCGTGGAAGGATCATCTACACTTGGTGGAGTTTTCTTACAATAACAGTTTTCAGGCGACTATTCAGATGGCTCCATTCGAAGCATTATATGGTCGCAAGTGTTGCTCACCTGTTTGTTGGGATGATGTTGGAGAGCGAAGATTGTTGGGACCGGATTTGATCGTACAAATAGTAGAGAAGGTTAATACTATCCGGAATCACATGAAGGCGGTACAAGATCGGCAGAAGAGTTGGGCAGACACATCGAGAAGACCTCTGGAGTTCTCTGTTGGTGATCTTGTGTTCTTGATGATATCACCGACTGGGGGAGTGATTCATTTTGGGAGTCGAAGCAAGCTTAGTCCTTGATTCATAGGGCCTTTCGAGATTTTGGAGCGTGTTGGAGAAGTGGCTTATCGATTAGCTTTACCACAATCTTTGGCGAATGTTTATGACGTGTTTCATGTATCTCAACTCCGTAAGTATGTTCGAGATGAAACACATGTACTAGATCATTCGGAGCTGACTGTAAGAGAGGATTTGACCTTTGAGAAACGACCGATGTCGATTGTTGATCGAAGAGAAAAGGTCTTTAAGAACAAGGTTATCTCTCTCGTACTTGTTTCTTGGGAAAATCGCTCGCATGGAGAATCGACTTGGGAACGTGAAGACGAGATTCGACAGAAGTTTCCACACCTATTCTTATAGATTCATGTTGTTTACCTTTTCTTGTCTTGGGAATTTCGAGGATGAAATTCTTTTTGTAGTTGGGTATAATGTAACACCCTAGTTCATTTATACCAGTTCTAGTTCAAGTATTTCTTTATTTATGGTATTTTCCTGATTTACTGTGTTTTAGGTGCGAATAGTGTTTTGACATCTGTATTTGCATCTGACCCGACCCACATGCTTGAAACCTGTCTTGATTCATGTTTATGATTTATCCTGACTTGTTATGTGGACTCGTGCACTTCCATATTTACATACTGCATATTGGCATTTATCTGGCATCTGTATTTTTAAGTATAACATTTAAAATCATATAAAATATTTTAAAAATACATTGCATGGCCTGCATGATATCCCTGACCCTGTGGTAGCATCCGCGCATCTTGTTCTCGTCCCGTTCAGTGAAACGGACTTGTTTGGATGGCTACGTGCACGCACGTGCATCCGTTCTTGGGGGTATGCATTTTCGTTACCCGGATATCTAATTTTGGTTTTGGTTGACACGTATATTTTCCGTATTTTAAAACTGGATTTTTAGACCCGACCTGGGTGCATTTTGCAGTAAGTTTGTATTTGCCAAAATATTAAATTTTATTAATATTATATTTTAAATATTTTAACAGTTTAAAATTTAATTAACTAAAATATATTTTTAAAATTTAAAATCCTAACTAAAAACAAAACTATCTCTCCTCTCGCTCTTTCTCTCCTCTCGCCGGTTCTCTCTCTCTCTTTCTCTTTCTGTTTCTCTCTCTCTCTCTCTCTCTTTCTCTTTCTGTCTTTCTCTCTCTCTCTCTCTCCCCCCTCTTTCTCACTCCTCTCGCATACACTGTTCCCCGAGGGATCCCCTCACCTTCCTTCTTCTACTATCGTTACCTCTCTTCTTCCTCACTCATAAATTTTCTTTCCTTCCCGCCTTTGCCTCCACGCCTTGCCCTCGCTCACCCGTCGCCGCCGACCTTTTACCTCCATCCTCGTCCATCTCCTCACCTCCATCTCTTCGCCCTCACCTCTCTCCAATCTCCGAGCTCCCCCTGCACACCAAGATCATTGCAACCAATCCCTCTCCCCCGACCACGATCCCCTCAACCCTCAAGCCCAGCCCTCACCTCATCATCGCCGATCACGTCGTCGGTCTCACCCCATCACAACCATCCCCATCTTCACCACCCTCGTTCCTTCTCCTCTAACCTGGCAACCTGATGACCAAACCCGACCACAACCTAGAAGCCCACAGCCACCACCGTTGTCTCCCTCGCCTGCGCCGGCACCCTCACCGTCGACCACCCTCGTCGGCCGTCCCTGTCAACTCTCCTGACCCCCGAGCACCAACCCAGAAGCAACCTCTCTTTCTCTCTTCTTCTTCTCTTCTCTTTCTCTTCTTCTTTCTCTCTTGGCTTCTCGGTTTCCGACCGTCGCCGGAGCCGTGCTCATCGCCGACAATTCGGGCGACCCAGAAGACGTTCCCGTGCAGCGTGGTCACTTCTTACATTGGCTGGTTCCGTTCTGAGCACGCGTGTGTGCATCGCAACTTTTACCGACATCCGACGTGCCATACGTATCCGTATTGTGATCCATCGAGGCATGTTTATCTTGCTACATGCTATGATATATATACTACATCCATATTAATAATAATATTTCATGTTTAGTGTATTGTACATCCCCTGTTATCATTTTACTGTTTTACAACGTCCGTTTGCATCCCTACAATTTATTTCATATCTAGTTGCATGCAAGTTTATCTTGCTATATGCTATACTACAATATATTGCACCCATTTGAATTATAACATTACATATTGTTTAAGTTATACATCCCACATTACCATTTTTCATTTTACTGTTATATGACGTCCGTGTGCATCCATATCATTATTTACATATCTAGTCGCATGCTAATTCATCTTGCTACGCTTGGTATATTATTATGCATCCATATGAATAAAAATATCACATGTTGAATGCATTGTATATCCATATTAAAGTTTACCATTTTCGGATACCCGTTTGCATCCATATCATTTAATATATATGTAGCTGCATCTACAGATCACATTAATTCATATTATTATTGTAGAAACACCCCATGCTTAATAATGCATCCCACGTAGCCTTGGAACTGTAAATGTAACCCTAATCGATGTTTGTGCATCCATACCATTAATTATATATCAATTTGCATGCCATGTCACATTGTTTCATATTATTAGTACTCCATGCTTGATAATGTGCATCCTACATAGTCATGATATAACCCCTAATAAATATTTATGAATCCATGCTTTTATCGTGCACCTGTACCTACTACAGTTTTATTATGAGCATCCGCTTAATACCTGTGCACTACCTGACATGACTTGACGTACCACTGTTTGACTTGATACCTAATCTTGTTACTAATGCCGACAATCTTGACCTGTTGTCCCGATGGACATATCCTGTTGTCTATTTAGACAAACCTGTACCTGCTTGATCTTGTGTTGGCATTAGCTCCAGATTATCAATACCTGACTTGAACACATAACCTTGGGGGTAAGGGGAAATCAAAAGTGTAAACTAAAGTGTAACTTAAAAGGGTATTACTTGATCCGTGGTCCTGGGGGGTAACGGGACAGAGCCATTCGTTACTCTTACATATTCTTGATCCGTGGTCCCGGGGGGTAACGGGACAGAACCACTCTTGGTTCACATATTCCTGATCCGTGGTCCCGGGGGGCAACGGGACATATCCTTTGAGTTACATGGAGAATTACATTAATTGATTTCAAACAAACTTTAGAATAGATAACAAAGTAGCACAGTTTAGATTGATCACTTCACGTCACATATATTGATACACTTCATTGGTCTATATCCGTGTTTACTTATTAAATTCATGTTACTGTTTATGATTCATGCCTGCATATCTCGTGTATCCTGTTCATTTATTATTGGTTGATATCATGACGCACTGACGTCTGGGTTTTGCATGGCCCAAATCTTCTATCTCTGTCGCAGGCAGTTCAGGAGTATTTTGACCAACAAGCCGAGCAGTGAAGATCATGTTAGTTGCTAGTTAGTTTAGTTTTATTTTCGTACTTTCATTCCTGATGTGAGCCCATATTTTGGGACGTACTTTCCAGATTGTTATTGTTACTTGCATTTATTGCTTCCGCATATTATTTCTTGACTCGTTATTTCTGGCTCATAGACATGTACTAGATAGTTTCTTTTATTTTCATGTTCTTGATATCTATAGACAGCCATAATGTGACTGTGGAGGGATATTTCCTAATCACAGGTAGCATGGTTGGCTCTTTCACGTGCCGATCTTAGCGCACTCTGGGAAGCGGGGCGTGACACATGTGATCCCCAATAGCAACGATTGCTTCAAATTCCGACATTGAAGATCAAATCAACTTTCCAATAATCTAATCATTCACAGCATCTGTAACAACTTACAGATATGGAATGTTAATCTGGTATCTATATACCCAGAATTTAGAATTAATTGGAAAACAATTCTCTATTACTATTTCATAGAAAACATGAAACATCAAAATATTTCAAGGGGTGGCCGGGTATTCTAAGTAATGCATCTTTCATTGCGCAGGGTCATAACAGTAGCTGCATTTTCCTTTCCACTCATTTCGTCCCCTATTGTTGTCTCTCTTTCTTATCTTGTGTATACTTAACTTATGCTAGTTGGTTTTCTTCTTACCCTTCCTTTCAGCTCCAGCATCGGGATTGGAAGAAGACCATCCAACAAACGTAACTGGTATATTCTCCTTATTTAAGGAGCTCTCAAACTTGAGATAAGGTGGATAGGAGAGACAGATGAATTGTATCATATACAATTCACTTTCTCCAGAACCTGCGGCCATCCTCGACTGAAACAATTTGTTCGAGTTCGTATCTAACTATACGATGGCCTTCTAAGCAATATGGATCTCTGAATTAGATACAGAGTATTCTGGAGGAAGCAAAAGGGAAAGTGGGAGGGGTAAGGACATATGCGACTATGTCGTGAAATGAGGCAATCATGACATTCCAAAGCCATTGATTATAAAAAGATTCGGTTAACTTGGTTTACAAGTTTTTAGTTTTTATTTTAGGGTCAGTCTTAGGTCGTTACCAGAGAGAGAAAAGAAACACTCGTCGTGCACTCCAACCTAGATTAGATTAGTATATTTATCTAATCAGAATGGCTCCCACTGTTTTGTCGAATTCTCCTTCAAATCTTAAAAGGAGAACTAGCCAGGATCATTAATAGAAAATCTCCTGAGAGTAACTATTACTCACAGTGGGAATCAGGATCCAAACTATCATGGCATGGTAACCTTAACTAAAGCCAAAAATTCATCCCACTCCATAAAAGGTATGCAATTTCATTATAAGTTTCAACACTTCAAACTCCCAATATCAGTTTTTACCCCTAACGGCTTATGACCTTAACTATGGCCAACAAATCATATGTCGCTAGTCAAGTTCAACTTGTCATTTCGTGACTGTTTTAGACCCACCCGCACAATCCTTAACTATGGTCAACAAAGTCGTCCGACTGTCCTAACCAATTGTATCATATGCAAGCAGAAAGATATTACTTAACCACCGTACACTACGTCTTAACTAAGGTCAACAAATGCAGCACGAATACCAAGTACTCTACTTTCTGAAGTGACAAAGGGCTACGACTTGTTTTTAAGAAAACCTTTAACGTAATGAACCTGATTTCATCGTAGTAACCGAGCGGTTTTGCAAATTTATAGTAATATAAACTTTTGCTTAAGAGCGAACACCCAGTGAAAAGGGATCAAGGCTCTTTCCTCATCGAATGAGATGCAGGATATTCCTAACCGAATACCTCTGTGCAAAGCAAAAGACTACGACTATACAATTTGAAAATTTATAGTAACACAATTTTTTTCCAAAGAGGTCACTTCCTGTTAAGGGATCTAGACACTTCCTTTTTGGGATTTTGTGGGTAGTATCCGCTAAAAACTTTTAAGAGACACAACTCCTCCTACTAGGGACGCCTAGGGTTTGAAAGGCTTTTTGTATATGCTCAATGCAATCGCACGCTCGTGAAAAGAGCATATGAGTAGGAGAAGTTTAGTTAGATTTTAGTTGATAGAGTTGGATTTTTATTTTTAGTCGTTTGTTGAGAGTTTGAAACCCTAGAACTGTTCAAGGACTCGCAAAAGATAAGTATGGGGGTGTTTGATTGGTGTATTTTAATGCATATTTTGTAACCATATTTATCTTTATTATGTCACATTTAATGCCGCACGTAGTTATTGTATGACATTTGCATGTAACAGGGACTAAAGAGCAAAATGAGAAGAAAAGTGACTAATACTTGCATTTTACATACAAAACAAATTCATATGGAGCACAAGCACAAAATATATCAAATTATACAAAAAATATTTGAATGGATTCAAAATAACATAAAATATCCTAGCTCAATTCAGCATAAAGACCCGATATCAGAGCAAACTTAAAACTATCGTATTTTGAAGACCGTTACTCCGATTTCAATTTAGCACATACCGTTGGAAAGATATTGACAAGACGATTTTTCACACAAAATTTGAGTACGAAACTCCACAAAATTTCGACCAAAATTGGAATAATAGAAGATTCATCCGAAATTTTGAAGGATATGGAGTCGAGAATTTTGTGGAAATTTGAGATTATCTGTATATTTTAAGAAGTTTGTTCCAATTATCCAGAAATCCTATAAATACTGTGTATAGTTTATTAGGGTTCATATCTCTTCCATAGATAATTATTCTAGGGTTTTCAAGTTGAGAGGAAGGATCAATAATTTTATAAGTACCCTTTTTTTTATGAATAAAGCTTTTCTTTATTATAATATGAGTAACTAATCTATTTTTTTAGGATTTGTATTTTTTACTTTAATGGTTGTATATTTTTATTAATCTCATCTTTTCTATATTTTTATTATGAATGTCTATTGATCTAATATTTCTTTTTTAAGTTTTTCATTCATGAAACTAATTTTTATAATAAAAGTTGACACCTTGAATAAAATTGGAGATAGACGATACACCTAGAAACTAATTAGGTTAATGAAAGCGTGATGAACTAGAACTCTAATTAAGGAAGGCAAGAGATGGTTTTTAATCAAGAGAATTCAATCTAGTTAATTAGGGTAGTCTAGATTATGCTGCTAATTTGATGATTCGTAGATTGACATTCTATAAGTTATTTAATAAAAGAGTAAACTAGCTGCTTTTGAATTAATTAGAATTATTTATTTTAATTATTGTCTAAATGATTTTATATAATTGATAGGCTATGTTTAATCATATTAATTTAACATATACTTTTATATAATTAATAGATGACATATTAAAACTAGAAAAAGAAAAGATGTAGAATCTTTTAAACCAACCATAAGAATAAAGAAACACAAAACCCTAGATTCTTGTATATTCATAAAAAAACCATTTTTATTTTATTTGCAATTTAATTCTTAGTTTAAACAACAACTATATTCTTTACTTAGTTAGAATTAATTAAAATCATACCTCCCTATGGATCGATCCCCAAGTACTACTACGATAGAAATGTGCACTTAAGATTAAAGTTGATAGACTAATAAAATCTCAATCACCAAACTTCCATTAAAAGCATCTAAGAACTAGAAGAGCACTACAAGAATTGCCCCTTTATTTCGTTGGGCATCACCAGACGAAATAAATAGTCACCCAACGAAATAAACTTATTTCGTCAGAGGATGTCCGACGGAATAAATAACGACTAAATAAATCTTATTTCATCGGGTACTTTATTTCGTCGGAAGATAACTGACGGAATAAGATCGAAACATGGCAAAATTTGCCAGTACGCGGCTTATTCCATCTGGTAATTTCCGAAGGAATAAGTTATTTCGTTGGAAACCGCCTGACGAAATAAGCTGCATACAGAGAAAAAAAGAGCAGGTTTTGCATGGTTTTCGAGTATTCGATACAAATTCAATTCAATTACTGATATTATAGCCAACAGACAACCAATACATATCATAATACTCATGGTCGTGCCGCATACAAAATCAATTCAAAACAAAGAAAATATATAATAAACACAAATCTGATACATACGATATGATATTGAAATAAAATTCATTACTTAAACAACTTCACAAAATTATAGAATTTGAGAATCCGATACAAAATATAATTAACATATCATTCATATAATCTTATTTTACAACTTCTTAAATCGTAAAAATGTACGAAATGGAATGATTCGTCGATGCGCGTGCGTTTTGTGCTTTTCCACTCCATCTCAAGCTCACTCGTCACCGTTGTCGTCGACGTCGTCGTCCGGAAAGTCATTGAAATCGAGTATGTACTATAATGTTATCAATGGACAAGTATTAGTACATAATATTTTCGATAATTATATGAAAATTTTATTGAAACCAAGGATTATCAAACTTACATCCAGTACTTTATTTCTTTGAGACCTCAAGCTCTGGATGATCTGTATCCTCACCTCAAGTGCACTAGAGACTTCTTCTTCCGACATTCTCCTTCATGAACCCAAAGCCGACGAGAGTCCAGATGCGGGAGGAGACGAGAAGACGCATGCTCGAGAACCTGCGGGAGTATGAAGAGACATGCCTTCTCCATGAAATACCGGAGTGGCCGGAGATGCAGATGGGGCTGCAGGGGGAGCGGGATCCTGAATGAATATCCATGCGCGTATCTGAAGAGGATGCAACTCTGGACCATGATAGGCGTGATATAATGTAGGAGAAATGCCCTGCCCATCCAGATGAACTCTCCCGTGCCGATCCGAGTTCTGTCGCTGAATGACATCCTCGTTAATTCCATGAAGCTCAATGGGAGTAGGATCTCGGCCATGCTCCTTGAAAAATTCTGCCACCAGCTCATCAATCTCTATGCTCATCTCTTTCTGCATGAAATTGCAGTATGAACCAAATTAATTCAATTATTGAAAACGAAATTAAGTAATTTAAATAACTAAAAGAAACCCACATAGAAGCATACTTATATAATGCTCAGTCACCTCCTTCGAGCTGGGAAAACTGGAGTGACGCGCAAACCCCATACCATAAATTTCCATACGGCTGGGCATTTCTCCCATTTGTCTTGCCTGCCATTTAGATGAAAATTCAATTTAGATCAAGTTTAAGAAATAGACAAAATCAGAATATTTGATTTGATCTTACATGAACAACTCCGTACTGAGAGGAGTTCATCCCTTAGCCCAACCAATGATCAGTAAGATACTCAACTACTGGATAGGACAACCTTGTATGCATGATAACATACCTGTACTATATCTTGCAGCACACCATGGTATTCAAGCTGTCCCGTAGTTGGATTGAGATTTCTATACAACGCGTAACTTCTTGTGGTTGATGTCAAAAAAACGCCGGAGTTTTGGAACTTTCTACATGCATTTCTAGTTTGTGTGTGAAATCTATATCCATTAATGACATAACCAGTAAGACACTCAACTACTGGATCTGGTTCAAACGCAAGTATTTTTATATCCTCTGTTATGTTGGCATCCACGGCTGTATGGACCTAATAAGGTAGGATAAGATTTCAAAATCGCATTTAGTTTAAAGGATAAGACATGAATTATATAGTTGAATATAATTTAGTGTTAAACTTACAAAATGGTTAAATCATGTCGAAAATTCTTGATTTCGAGCATTATCGATATTCCTCGGTAGCGATTGACCCTTTGGTGGTCTGTACTGAGCTTTCCCTATCCCTTCATCTCCCTTCATCTCTTCGCCCCTCACCTCCTTCTCTATTCCTAACCTCCTTTCTCTCTCTAATACATCAAAACCAATCGACAATTTCTCTCTATCTCTCTTTATTTGGAATCAATAACAAAATGAAAACATCAACCAAAACAATATATATCAACCAACAAACAATTCTTATAAGACCATCAACAATCCTAACTACAATCACCCTTTTATCAACAATTCTTATAAGAACATCAACTAAAACAATACACCCCCTCAACAAACATCAATTAAAATTTAAAAATAAATAAAATTATAAAAAATACCTTAACTGAGCTTGAAGGAGGCGACGACCTGAGCTTGGAGGAAGAGGTGGCGGCTTAAGCTTAGAGGAGGAGGAGGTAGCGACGACCTGAGCTTGGAGGAGAAGGCGGCGATGGCCAGATCTTGGAATTGATGATGAGGAGGAGGAGGGTCGGCTTGGAGGAGCTTGGAATCGATGGGGAGGCTAGGAGGAGGGTCGGCGACGAGCTCGATGATCTCAAGGAGGCTAAAAGGAGGTCGGCGACGAGCTCGAGCTTGTCGCGCTGGCGACGAGGAGGAGGAAGGAGGATCGGAGAGGAGGATGATGAGGCTCCGGCGACGAGGAGGAGGAGTTGGAGATGGCGTCGGCGATGACAACGAGGTGGAGAGAGGAGGTGATGGAGCTACTTTTCGGGCCTCCGTCAGATGTTGTCTTCCGTTGATCTCGAGGTGAACCGGGTTGATTGTCCTTCATTGCGTGTGGGTCTCAATGGGTTTTGAGAGGACGAAGTGGGATGAGGAGGCTGCCGCCGTGTATCTGCAAAGAAGTCCCAGGGTGGTTTGGTACCACCGAGGACTCTCCGACGCTCAAGTCAGTGACAAGATCCGAGTAGAGTAACGGCGTAAGTGTAAAGAATGGCTTACTTGACCCCTCTGTGATGGGGGTTTATATAGCGGTGGTGGCATGCAGCAGCAGGCGTGAGAATCTCGCCGGCAGTTACGCTCCCGACGTCACGCCCGCGTAAAGAGCGGATCGCCCATTAATAGGGATCGTGATGGCGTGGAACGTGGGATGTTGCTGGCGGAGAATCTGCGCATGACGAGATTTGCGGAGCGGCGGTTACGCCTGTGAATGGTGGAGTTGGTCGGTCGGAGGGACCGAGGAAGATGGTCTCGGCGGGTGAGCTCGGGAACGAGCGAGAGGGCCGAGGTATCTTGGTCCTGCGGTAGCTCGGAGGCGAGCTGAGAAGCCGAGGAGGCCAATTTGCAGGGGGCGCTGAGGTGAGCCAGCTTTGTGCTTGTAGGTCGGGTACAGGGGTGGCCTGATCGGCCCCTGTGGGCCCTCTCTTCTGAGTTCTGGGACACGTCATCTGCCACGTGTCCTGATCTGGAAGGTCGCTAATATAGAGCATCATCATTAGCCCCCCACTCTTGTCCCGACCAGCTGGCGGGTTGGGCCAAGAGTGGACTGCCGGGCTGCCCGGGGAGAGCTCCCTCCTAAGATTTCGTTAGGACGCGTCCCCGGGCTATCAGCTGCCTTTTCTGCCAGCGAATCAGGGCGAGATCTTTGCATTTAAGGAGGGTGCGCCGGTTCGTGCATTCTGCAGTTGAAGCGACGGTCCACGTGTCGAGCGCCTAATGGCTGATGCGACGTGCGCAGGTCTGCGGCGTCTGACGGGACGCAGCCAATCGCTGGGCTGCCACGTGGAGCGATCGGAGCCGCTGGGCGCGAGGAGCCGTTTCGGCGGGAGACGATGGGCGCCATTGGATGTGGCCATATGCGGCAATAAATACGGGTGGGGCCCGCCCCAGGGCTCTTACTCTTTCATATTCCTCATTCTCAAGCCCCAGCTGCTCGGTGCTCGTCTCCCTTCCCTTTGAAGAGTTTCCTTCCCAGGTTAGATGTCTTCCCCTGTAGAATTAGTTCACGTTGTAGGAGTAGATGATAGGGTTCCTTTAGATGTGTCCGAATCTCCTCGGGGAGCAGGGGCTGAGCCCTCTCCCCGCGGCCGTGAGGCGGGGGCCACCTCTATGGAGGAGGCGGTAAATGTAGCCCCCAGAACCCCGTGCTGGGTGAGGCATGAGGACGAGCTCGCCAATGCTCGAGCTCGCTTCCACATTCCCCCGCGCTACACGCTTCGTCTGGCCGATGAAGGAGAGAGGGCGGACCAGGTACGGGGCAAGGAGATTGCCCTGTATTTGGAAGCTTTTTGGGGCGAAATGCGCTTGCCCCTCTCTCCTGAGGTCATCGCCGCTCTGAATTTCTTCGGCTTGGCTCCTGGCCAGTTGGTGCCGAACGCGTGGAGGATCCTCCTTGGGTTCCTGATCCGCCTGAAGCTGCAGGCGATTCCTTTCAGCCTTTCCCTTCTCGATTCCTCCCTTGCTTTTAAGAGTCACCCCGGCGGTCGAGATGGCGACCCGAGATGGGTTTATCTTACTTTTAGGAAGCGACCCGGGGTCGCCGCCAGGGCGGGGGTCGTGGCCTTGCCCTCCTCCATCCACGACTGGAAAAAGAAGTTTTTCTTCGTCTCCCCTCCTAAGGGTGAGGACTGGCCGGTGCCCACCAAGTGGTCGAGGGAGAAGAGTCTGCCGGGGAACCTGTCCGACGACCCCGCCGCGGTGAGAGTGGCGTCGTGGGAACCCATCCCTCGATGCGACGTGCTGCTGTCCGAGAGGGTTTTGAGCTGGGCCGGGCTTAGCCCCGTCGAGTTCGTTGGTAAGTTAGGCTTGCTTTCCGGGTTTATGTTTTACTCGCGTTGCTGATAAGCGGGGTATTTGTTTTGTGCAGGATCCATAGATTTCGGCGTTCTCCGAGATGCTATGCGCCAACCGAGGCAGCCTGTTAGGGCTGGGGGCGCCAGCTCTTCCCGGGCGCAGGCAGCCCCCACTCCTACTGCCCCGGTGGCGGTGCCCCGAGGACGCCCAGCGGTGGACCCCGCCCCAGGCCCCAGCAGAGTGTCGGGCCGGAAGCGGGCCCTGATTATTGAGGACACGGTCTCGGAAGAGGAGATCGGCTCCCCCTCGGAGACGCTCAAGAGAAGTTCCCGGAGACCTTCTCGGGGCCGGTCTTCGCCGACCGTGGTGGAGGAAGGGGGGCTCCGGTTCGCGGTGCCGTCCGGGCTGTCGGTCGCGGACAGTCTCCTCCACAAGATAGAGACCTCGGCCGGGGGTCGGGTTCCCGGGGGAACCCTCAAGGCTCAGCTGACGTCGATCACCCAGGAATCCGCGTAGGTAAGCCTCCAGTGTGCGGTGAGATTTAGTGTTTTCCTTCATATTTTCTGATCCTTCTTCTTCTTATGCCCTCCCAGACTCTCCAGCACATGGCCCTCGCCCTCCGCACGGAGACCGAGGTGGTAGCACCGACGGTGGAGGCCGCGGGCCAGCTCGCCGCGTTGCAAGAGAGCTCCAGACGGGAGCAGGAGGCGATGTCGGCGAGGATCGCCGCCCTGGAGGGCGAGGTGAATGCTGGGAAAAGGGAGGTCGCCTGGCATCGTGAGGCCGCCGCCATCGCCGAGGGAAAGCTCGAGGACTCCCAGGTGCTTGCCGGCAACCTCAAAAAGATGGTGAAGACCCTGTGGAAGGAGCTGGGGGCGGCGGCCGAGGCCTATTAGTCGGCGGAGTCGAGGGCCGTGGCGAGCTACAAGGGGTCGAGGGGCTTTTATGACGATCTGGCCGTGGCCACGACTCGCATTTGGCACGACTCCCTTGATGCCGTCAAGTCTCGGATGCCGGAGTTCGACGACGCAGATCTGCGGGCCGAGTTCCCCCTCGTAGGCATCGACGAGCAGGGGGGAGAGGCTCTCGGCGGGGAGGGGGCCGAGGACCCGGCGCCCCCAGTGGTGGATATTGAGGACCTCGAGGTCGTTCCCGGGCCCGAGGTGTAGAGCCCCCGTTCTCCTACCTTCATTTTGTTTTTCTTTTGAATTTTGTAAGGCTGAGGAGCCTAAAAATACCTTTTGTAAACAAACTTATCTTTGGCAGTAGTAATAAAGTTTTTCTTCAGCTCCATAGAATTTTATTCTGCCATATGTTTATGAAGAATGCTCGTTTGTGATATTTTTATTTGTGCCGTTGTGCTTTCATGTCAGGTTGGCCCTCTGTCTAACGATCGTCCGTCAAGCTGACTGCAGTCGGTTGCCGACGAGCATCTTCGAGGAGGTATCTCCTTGGGCCCCGGAATCGAGAGGAGGTCGTTTAGACTTGGACAAACTTAACATCCATTTCTGATTTAGAGTATTGGCCACCATCTGGGGGTGACCGGGCAGGGTAGCTGTGCCGTCATCTCCTGCTAAGGCTTCATGCTTCTGTCGCGGTGGTAGGGGGGTTACCCGCCAGGGATGGCCGAGCATGGTAGTTGCCCGGTTGCCTTTTTCGAGGGCTTGGTTCTTTAGAGTCGTGGGTAGGCAACTACCAGCCTAGGGTGTACGAGCTGGGTAGCCGCTTCGATGCCTCTTGTGAGGGCTTCTGATCCCTGGCGTCGCGAGTAGGGAAGCTACCGGCCAGGGATAGTCGAGTCTGGAAGGACTTTGATCCTTATCTTTGTTGGGTAGGAAGCTACCCGCTGGGATGCGCCGAGTAGGAAGGGGCTCGGCGGCCTCGCGAAGAGGGCTTCAGATCCTCAGCGTTTGATGGGCAGGAGGATGCCCGCTGGGGATGCGCCGAGCAGGAAGGAACTCGGTGGTCTCGCGATGAGGGCTTCAGACCATCAGCGTCTGATGGGCAGGAGGATGCCCGCTGGGATGCGCCGAGCAGGAAAGAACTCGACGGCCTCGCGATGAGGGCTTTGGACCATCAGCGTCTGACGGGCAGGAGGATGCCCGCTGGGATGCGCCAAGCAGGAAAGAACTCGGAGGCCTCACGATGAGGGCTTGAGATCCTCAGCGTCTGATGGACAGGAGGATGCCCGCTGGGGATGCGCCGAGCAGAAGGAACTCGGCGGCCTCACGGTGAGGGCTTGAGATCCTCGACGCTGGAGGGGCCCTGAGGGGCCCGCGAAGGATGGCCGAGCAGGGTAGCTGCTCGGTGCCTCTTGGCGAGGGCTTTGATCCTTAATGCCGGAGGGTCCCTGAGAGGCTTGCGAAGGATGGCCGAGCAGGGTAGCTGCTCGGTGTCTCTTGGCGAGGGCTTTGATCCTTGACGCTGGAGGGGCCCTGAGGGGCCGCGAAGGATGGCCGAGCAGGGTAGCTGCTCGGTGCCTCTTGGCGAGGGCTTTGATCCTTGACGCTGGAGGGTCCCTGAGAGGACTGCGAAGGATGGCCGAGCAGGGTAGCTGCTCAGTGCTTCTTGGCGAGGGTTTTGATCCTTAACGCTGGAGGGGCCCTGAGGGGCCTGTGATGGATGGCCGAGCAGGGTAGCTGCTCGGTGCCTCTTGGCGAGGGCTTTGATCCTTGACGTTGGAGGGTCCCTGAGAGGCCTGCGAAGGATGGCTGAGCAGGGTAGCTGCTCGGTGCCTCTTGGCGAGGGCTTTCTGATCCCCGGCGTTGCGGTAGGGAAGCTACCCGCCGGGGATAGCCGAGCGAGGGATCCTCGGGCTCAACTGCCTCTGGGAGGACTTTCTGAGTCCTGGTGTTGCGGTAGGGATGCTACCCGCCAGGGATAGCCGAGCGAGGGATCCTCAAGCTCGACTGCCTCTGGGAGGACTTTTGATCCTTCAGGACGGGGACCGAGTAGGGTTACTGCACAGTGCCTCTTGGCGAGGACTTTGATCCCTGTCAGTTGTGGTAGGAAGCTACCAGCCGGGGATAGCCGAGCAAGGACCCGACTGCCTCTTGGAGGACTTTGGTCCTTGGCGCGAGAAAAAGCTATAGGGCTGTAAGAAACCTACCAAGGACCCTTGGCCGGGTAGGGTTACTATCCGGTGCCTCTTGGCGAGGGCTTTTGTCCTGAAGGATAGCCGAGTGAGGGAACCTCGGGCCTCGATTGCCTCTGCGAGGGCTTTTTGATCCCTAGCGTTGTGGCAGAGAAGCTGCCCGCTGGGGATAGCCGAGCGAGGGAATCTCGGGCTCGACTGCCTCTGGGAGGGCTTTTTGATCTCCAGCGTTGTGGCAGGGAAGCTGCCCGCTGGGAATAGCCGAGCGAGGGATCCTCGGGCTCGACTGCCTCTGGGAGGACTTTCTGATCCCTGGCGTTGCGGTAGGGAAGCTACCCGCCAAGGATAGCCGAGCAGGGTAGCTACTGGGATGCCCCTTAGTGAGGGCTTAGATCCTTGGGCGAGGTGGCCCTCGAGCCGCCGTGGCGAGCCCCCTCTGTGCGACCCCGTCAAGGAAGGGGGTGTCGGTCTATTCGGCCGGCGAGGGCGTTGATGACGGTCGCCGGAGGAGGTCCACCCATGCCTGCGGTGAGGGGGAGGCGGCGGCTGGTATCTGGATCTTCAGGGTGATCGCTTGCCATGGCGATGGAGATCGGAAGCCAACTTTGTATTTTGTGGAGTTGTTCCCACAGACGGCGCCAACTGATGGAGCTCCTTTTCGGATCTCCGTCAGATGTTGTCTTCCGTTGATCTTGAGGTGAGCTGGGTTGATTGTCCTTCGTTGCGTGTGGGTCTCAATGGGTTTTGAGAGGACGAAGTGGGATGAGGAGGCTGCCGCCGTGTACCTGCAAAGAAGTCCCAGGGTGGTTTGGTACCACCGTGGACCCTCCGACGCTCAAGTCAGTGACAAGATCCGAGCAGAGTAACGGCGTAAGTGTAAAGAATGGCTTACTTGACCCCTCTGTGATGGGGGATTATATAGCGGTGGTGGCATGCAGCAGCAGGCGCGAGAATCTCGCCGGCAGTTACGCTCCCGACGTCACGTCCGCGTAAAGAGCGGATCGCCCATTAATGGGGATCGTGATGGCGTGGAATGTGGGATGTTGCTGGCGGAGAATCTGCGCATGACGAGATTTGCGGAGCGGCGGTTACGCCTGTGAATGGTGGAGTTGGTCGGTCGGAGGGACCGAGGAAGATGGTCTCGGCGGGTGAGCTCGGGAACGAGCGAGAGGGCCGAGGTATCTTGGTCCTGCGGTAGCTCGGAGGCGAGCTGAGAAGCCGAGGAGGCCAATTTGCAGGGGGCCCTAAGGTGAGCCAGCTTTGTGCTTGTAGGTCGGGTACAGGGGTGGCCTGATCGGCCCCTGTGGGCTCTCTCTTCTGAGTTCTGGGACACGTCATCTGCCACGTGTCCTGATCTGGAAGGTCGCTAATATAGAGCATCATCAGGAGGAGTCGACGGCGAAATGAGGAGGAGGGAGCAGGGAAATATGGGCTAAGGTTTAAGATCTAAGGAAATGATCTTAAACACGAGTCCTCCTAAGCTTTATAGATGTTCGACTTTATTCCTTCAGCTATTGGCCGACAGAATAAGCCAACGAAAAAATTACCGCCTCGACCCTACTGCCCCAGTTTAAATAAGGTTTATTCCGTCAGATCCTAGCCAACAGAATAAAGCCCTCAACAAAATAAAGTTGTTTTTCCTGTAGTGGAGTAAAGTATCATGGAAACCCAATTGATCCATTTTGTCCCAAAACCTCTCACTTTAAGAATATCAAGCAGAAAATTTCAATTCACAGAGTAAAAAGCCTTTTAGAAATCAATTTTGAGCAAAAGAGTCTCAGACTTGGCCTTACAACAAGCACTAACCAATTCATAAGCAATGGAGAAGCAATCAAGAGTAGATTTGATACCCATAAAATCAAACTGAGTCTTGCACAACAGATCATGAAGCACGGATCTCAATCTATTGGTAAGAAATTTTAGTAAAGATCTTGAAAATGCCATTAAGATGGCTAATTGGCCTGAAATCCTTTGCTTTGGGCACCTTCCACCTTAGGAATTAAGCAAATAATAGCATAATTGATCCTATCCAAAGAACAATCACCTTTATCGATAAAGTTAAAGATATCAACTAGTTCCTTTTTCAAAATATCCCAGAAGTATTGATAGAACATCATTGAGTACCCATCTGGAACTGGAGCTGTATCAGCTCCTAGTCCAAAGATGGCCCTCTTGACTTCATCAATACTAAAAGGCACGTCTAAGGTATCTAGTTGAACATGAGTAGATCCACTGAAATATCATATAAGTCGACATCAATCTTGAAAGTAGAAGGAGTATCAAGCAAAAGTTTGTAAAAACTATGAAATTCTTTGTGCATATCATCAATGTTATTGGTCAAGGAATCATTAACATCTAAAGCATGAATGAAATTGTGTTTTTTTAAATAAAAATTAGCTATTTTATGGAGGAAAAAAACAGTATTCAAATCATCCTATTTAAGCCATTACACTCTAAATCTTTGTTTCCAATCGATCTCTTCTTTTGAATTAATGTCATGAAGATCAGATTTCAAGTCATTAAAAAGTATAAGCTCAACATCAGTAAGGTTCCTAGTATCTTTAATAACATTCCAATCAGAAATATCATTTAAGATCTGTTTTTTCTTTTGCAAAATACTCCCAAAAGTGGTTTTCTTCCATTTTAAAAGAAAATTCGTTAAGCGTCTAAGTTTACAAACAAAAGCATTGATGAGATCCCCCTTCGTTTTGAAATTGTTTCAAATAGAGGTAACAATGTCTTTAAAGTTAGGATAAGAGAGCCAAATTTTATCAAATCTAAAAATATTGCTATGAGCCATGAAAGTGTTAGTGTCAAAAGCAATGGGACAACGATCAGAGCAGTTATTAGGCAATGTGTATTGGCAAAAATGTGAAACAAGAGTATTCCAATCATTAGTGACAAAAAATCTATCTAATCTAGCGGAAGAAATACCATTACTCCTAGTGTATTTCGTCCCAGCAAAAGGGATATCAATAAGATTCATGTCAACAGTGAATTGCTGAAACAAAGAAGTACTGATCTTGTGACTACCTTTGCAGATTCTATCAGTAATATTCAAAGTAGCATTAGGATCTCCTGAAAGCACCCAGGGTAAAAAAAAAAAATTGATTCTAGCATTCTTTAATTCATTGTAGCAGGCATCTTTAAGAGTATTTATGCAGGGGGCATAAACAGAAGTGAAAATAAAACTGTAATTATCATGTAAAGCAGTAACATGCAGAAAAATAGAGAAGTTTCCTATAAAGAAGTTGTTACATCTAAACTTGTGACTATTAAAACCTACAAGCATCCCAAGGTGAAGATGTGAAGATGTGAAGTAATAGTATCAAGATGTTGTTACATCTAAATTTTCTGGGGAAGTCACAAGGTGAAGATGTGAAGCTAGGGGGTAAAAGGGAAGTGATAGAAGGTGTGCATGGGTTGTCAAGCAAAATCTGATTAATATCATTACACCACTCCTTAATAAAGGCATTCCCCTACCTGTCATTCTCATAGTGATCAAAATTATTATCACCGGTGGTAGTAGGATTGTTGAGAGTAATAGTAGACAAATTGTCAGAAGGAATATAAGGGAAGGAATCAGATAGCGGGTCAAGGGGATGTGAAGTAATAGTATCAAGAGCGGTGTCAACACAAACCAAACTACCATAATTATCATGAGTGCTACCATCAGAAACCAAATTAACAGAAGTGCTAGCAATCAACATTATTATAATTAGCAACATATCCATTAATTCTAGACCGAGGCACAAGATTGTTAGAGCTAATGTTCTGCTTGTTCTCTAAATTTACAGCATGATGCATAACATGAGAAGGTATCCAGCTGTTATTAAATTGCAGTAGAAAGTCATAAGAAAAAGAGAAGGCGCTATTGTCAAGGGTTCTGAAAACAAGCATTTAAAAAACCACTCTTAGAAATAACATTTCCATGAAAGTCATTCATAATAAGTGAGCATTCAACATTATTAATCACAGAAGAATTAATAAAACAATATATTGCTTGAAAGTAATCTCATATGGAGAAAGAACACATAGAATAACCTTATTAGGTATGTCATCTATGTCCAGGATTTTGACAAGCAATTTAAAATCTATGTTCTCATCCTTAGCATAAATATTATGCTTCACATGAATAGGTGTACCAAAAGAAGACACAATGAGATAGCAAAGGCTTTCACACAATAGATGTAGAGGCAAGTAAGAAAAAGAAATCTAAGCAGTTAAAGATTTAGGAATAATGGTACAGTCAAGATCTCCACGACCAAGGCTTAATCCAAAACCTGCAATTATCTCTAGAAATAGGACTTTTGCTTGATGCAATAGTGTAAAGACTGTGTATTTACTATACTGTTTTTAGATAAATAAAAATCTATTTGTTTCGAAATGATTCGTTTTGTAAAAAAGAGGGGTTTGAAAGATTATTTTAAAGGAAAATTTTGAAAAGAGAATTTGTTTTTATTTAAAAATTAGATTAAGGAAGGAATTTATTCCATTATCTTTTAAATTATTTACTTTTGATCTTTTAAGAGAACATGCTTAAGTATTCCATCGGTTGAGACATTGCGGTATTATTTAGAGTTCGCAAGATGATGTTGCAATCATTTGTTTTATCAAATCTTTTTTAAAATTCTCTCAGAACCTACAAATATATTAGGATCTTTTATATTTATTTTGTAAACTCCCATAATGAATATATAACTAAGTGGAATTATGATGACCAACCACTTTTTGTGTGTTACTCCTCTCCTTCTTTTTCTTCTTCATTTCTACTTAAAATTTAGAGACAGTCCATTAGAAAAATCAGAACTTCTTTTTCTTCTACTTCGCCTCCTTCGTATCTCGAAGACACCGGAACCCACATGCCGCAAGGACAAAATTGGCGAGCCGTTTCTTATACCAACTCATATTATTTTTAAGTCCCCATCTCTCTCCTTCTCTTGTCATGCTCCTCCATTAACCGCTACCTTTGTCTTGTCATAGTACCTAATAGGGTGTATATATATGTATATATGGGAATAATGGAGGGTTGGTGCCATAGGAGGGAATTTCTTCCAATGACATCGAAAAAAACACCCTCCATGACTTTTTGTGATGATCGACATTAATCATTATCATCTTAATCATCTAAGATGCGGATATACAAAATTTCATATGATTCTACCACATTTTCACCATTGGTTTAGTGGATGCAAAATTAACGGTTTACCGATAATAGAACATTTTACATTGCTAATTCAATAGTGAAAAAGTGGTAGATTCACATGAATTTGGTGTATCAACATAATAGATGATAAAGATGATGATGATGGATGCAGATCGTTGAATAAAATGATGGAGGATATAGATTTTTGGCACCACCTAACGAAAAAAAACTCCCAGGGAATAATGGAGAAAAGAGGGCATAGGAGGCTTTTTTTCGTTAGGTGGCACCAAAAATCTATATCCTCCACTATTTTATTCAACGATCGGTATCCATCATCATCATTTTTATCATCTAAGATGTAAATACACCAAATTTCATCTGAATCTACTATTTTTTCACTGTTGAATTAGCAATGTAAAATGTTTTATTGCCGGTAAATAGTTAATTTTGCATCCAATAAATCAATGGTGAAAAAATTATAGAATTATATAATATTTGGTGTATCCACATCTTAGATGGTAAAGATGAAGATTATGGGTGCCAATCGTCATGAAAATGGGTAGAGGATGTATTATTTCGACGCTATATATATATAAGGAAAGAGGCCCTAGAAGGCTTTTTCGTCAGGCGGCGTCAAAAAACTTAGCCCTCCACCGATTTATTCAGCGATCGGCATCCATCATCTTCATCTTTATCATCTGAGATGCGGATACACCGAATTTCATGTGATTTTACCACTTTTCACCATTGAATTAGCAATGTAAAAAGTTCTATTGTCGGTAAACCGTTAATTTTGCACCGACTAATTCAATGGTGAAAAATTGGTAAAATCACATGAAATTCGGTGTATCCACATCTTAGATGATAAAGATGAAGATGATGGATGCCGATCGTCGACTAAAACGGTAGAGGGTTAAGTTTTTTGACGCCACCTGACGAAAAAGCCTCCTAGGGCCTCTTTCCTCCATTATTCTCATATATATATATATATATATATATATATATATATATATATGAAAGACGCCATATATAGGAGAGAATTTCATCCTATGTTGTTGGAATAATACACCTTCGACCATTTTTTCCGACAATCGGCATCCATCATCTTTATCATTATCATCTAAGATGTGGATACACCAAATTTCATGCGATTCAACCGCTTTTTCACCGTTGATTTCGAGGGTGAAAAATTAACGGTTTACCGACAATAGAACTTTTAACTTTGCCCATTCAATGGTGAAAAAGTGGTAGAATCACATGACATTTAGTGTATCCACATCTTATATGATAAGGATGAAGATGATGGGTGTCGATCGTTGGATAAAATTGTGGATGGTGTATTTTTTGATGCCATAGGAGAATTCCATTTTATACCACATTTCCTCCATTATATATATATATATATATATATATATATAGTACGGATCCGTTAGGGTGGTTTCGCATTTTTAAATTCATGAATCTGAATAACAGCCGTTGGATCTACCCTTTACTTTCAACGGCTCCGATTAAAATAAATTTATAAATCCATTAAATAACAAAGTAAATACTCTCTTACCTAATTTTTGGAATCCATGCGTATCGCCATTCATTTATTTTGGGTAATATGGATCATGGAATATTTTGGGTAATATTGTTTTAGAATCATGGTGATTGAATTTGTTAGATATTTTGATTAAATTTATTGATCGCCTCTTGTTCAAGTTTTATGTGTACTTACTGTTTTCTTATATGATACCATGCTTCCATATGGAGAAGGCAGTAAAGAAAGTTGAGAGAGAGGAGGAAACAACCTTTGAAGATCGTCGATAGCCACGAATCCGACGGGATCACGTCGGAAGAAGAAGAAGAAGGAAAAGAAGATCTATAAGTATGAAAGGGATGAGACGAGTATGTCGGGAAAGGAGCTGGTTTCAAGCAACCTTTCGATGCTTCGATCGTCATTTCGAACAAGATCCCTGAGTTCTGAGTCCCTGTCAAAGCTTCGCCAACGACCCCTCCCTGAATAAGAATAAGGGTTTTTTATGTTGTGAAGGTTTGTTGCATATCAACAAGACAGTTCATGAAACCAAAGAAGGGCAAGACGTCTGCAGCAATGATCACAGATGTCTGGCAAATAAAGAGCCAAATTTCCAGGAAGCTCACAGACATCTAAGCTATGAGTTTCATATGTCTGCCAAAGCTCTGGCTAGACGCTTGGTGAATGGCAGACGCTTGACCCTTATAGGTCAGACTTCTGGGCACACTTTGTTCAACATACAGATTTTGGGTAGACGTCTGACCCATATAGGTTCAGACGTCTGTCGTCGAGATAAGAGCAAATCTGCAGTTCGAGATTTATCTTGAAAATTAGGTATCTGGTGGTAGTTTGTAAATTTTAGGATCTCATTGTAACTCAAATTGTATAGGCTATATATAGGATCTTAAGGTTAAAGTTTAAAGGTGCTTGAGATCTTGATTATAAGGTTTAAGGGGGATGACCCTATGGCTCCATAAGGAAACAAGACGAAGGCCATTAAAAATGGTTATTGATCATAAAGTTAAAAGGGAAACGGCGGCTTTTTAAGGGATCAAGACTATCGTAAGAAGAACTTGAAGAGAGAGAGAGAGAGAGAGAGAGAGGAAGATCTTCTTGGAGATCATAAGGAGAGAGTTTGTGTAATTCTCTGTAAGGTTTTATTCTTTCTCTTAAGTTCTAATAAAGGTTCTTCCTGTTTCCTTACAAATCTTTTGTGTTATTTATTATTGTGGTTTGCTTCTAATTTTTTGTTATTCATTTTAAAGGGATCTAGGTTTAGATCCATTGGGGTTGGTTGTTTCGACACATCCGCTGCGCCCTCGATAAATCCCAACAAGTAGTATCAAAGTCATGTTCTGTAGTTTTTGCAATTCAAGTTTACGGTAGGTGACGACGCTTATGTCCGCTCTCCATTTTCTTAGATTGTAATACTATTTGAAAGTCTACTCTAGCACCACCATGCGGTTCTAGTAGCCTCAACCATGCCAAATTTAAATTTTTATAGGTGCTAAGTTAGACTAACCAAGATCTTAATTAGAATATTAGGGTTAAACTATGATGATATCACAAACAAAGAGAAGGGGTAACAACCTTTGTGGACCGTGTCCTTCTCTTCTAAACCTCCGGGATGTAGTCCACACGACTCCAATAGGCTCCTCTTCGAGTTTGAACGAGCCTCCTCCGTGATCTTCGTGCCGAATACGATCCACCCGAAGTCTCTCTAGCTCAACCTACCATTCACTAAACTATCTTTAGTGAAGGCAACACACTACACTTGATTGCTAATCAAGTGTAGGATGGTGAAGTAGGGGTTTGGTTTAGCTCACTATTTTGTTCAAAACTCTATAGTTCACATCACATGTGAGGGGTTAGAGTTTTGATGCATGAAAGAGAAGGAAGAAGAAGAGGTAGAGAGTACCCAAGAAAATAACACAAGTGAAGAATGGAGTATGGCTATCCCCTTGACCCTCACTCATTCAAGCATGGAGTAAATTGCAATATAAAATTGCAACCATACTTGAATAGTGAGTCAAGAGTAATAAACAAATAATAAAGCCCATGCCTCACTATTCCTCCTCATTTTCCACCTCTTTTTCTATTTTCCAAAAATAGAAATTCATGCCAAGCTTCATATATATATATATATATATATATATCAAATATATATTAATACATATATGAAAGTATTAAGTGAGCTAATAATATTAGTTAAGATATAATTATATCAAATATAATATATATCACATTATTAAATCAACACTTGATTTAATAATCCGGTTATATCACATATAACAGACTAATATCATTTATCTGTATATCACATTATCAAATCAATACTTGATTCGATAATCCTTTTATATCACATATAACCTGACCGACATCAGATAACTGTCAGATTACAATACGGTATCACATGCTCGTATTTAATAAGGCCCCCGCACATATCATCATATGTGCCCTACTTTGTTTCGCTTGAACCAGGAAACTTCTGTGTGGGACTCTAAAGACTCGTTAATACGCCAGCAGTAGGTGATGATCACATCAGTCACCCACAAGCCGTCAACGGTACTAGCTGGACGTAACGGCTACCCAGATATTGATCGATATGAAGATCAACAAGCAAGCTTGTCCATACTCTCCATGAAGCCTATCAGTAACACTTACCGTACAGTCCGATCTCTTCGTCTGATATGTCGCATATCGAGTTTAGGGATGGTAAACGTCAGACCCCAGTAACTTGATAAGTCATGCCGATATCTGGCCTATAACTGTTCGAGAAACTACTGATAACTCTTATCAGTAAATCTCAGTAGCTACCCTGGCCAGGGACATCCAGTTATAGCCAATCGTGCATAGCGTAACATCAACCCTCAATACTGGCAGAGACAAAACCCCTCCTATCACTCATTGCCTCCATGTGACTTGGGACAGTACCCAAAATCCACCTATTTGCATGTCTCCTTTGAGCATGGTAGGGAAGAAATCAAAGCATAGTGGGAGCCACACAAAACTCTATGACGATCTTGGGTCTATAGACTAACCTGTACCAGTGTCACCAGAGGACTGCTATCTGATGATAGGTATACTACCAACTAGGAGTCCTCGGCGAGTCTTGTTCGGTGTACCCATTTTCTAATGAGCACCTGTGTACAATCTTTGATATCAAACACTAATGGCTATGGGACCAACCATTGCCCCCATACAAGGTCAAGAAACGTACACACTAGTCTACTCTGGTAATATCAATGTCCTGTCTCGATATACCCTCGACTAGGAACAATTGAAGGATGTGCTTATAGACTACACAAGTCCCAGTAGTATGATCTCCATCATAGTCCTGGTAGTCAAGCTACATCCTATGGGCTTTATCAACATGTGAGAGAGAGACAGTATATGAATACTAGTCTACATGTTAAGATAAAGGCAACCAGATAGCATACTATCATGTTGAGCAAGAAAGTCCTCTCTATATATGTCCAAGCATCAACTATATCATACAATAATGGCCTCTAGGGCATACATATTACTAACAATCTCCCATTTGCACTAAGGCCAGTTGTTGTAGTATCTGAAATGACGCCTTGACGGAGGACAACATACACAGCACGAATACTCAATAATACTTATCTGAAATGATGGAGGGCTACGGCTGGTTTTTAAGAAAACGTTTAACGTAATGAACTTGATATCGTTGTAGAATCTAGTGATTTGAAAAAGGAGTGTCTTTTGTAGTTTTTGCTAGTTTCGCTAAAGAGGTCACTCCCGGTGAAGGGATCTCGGCTCTTTTCTCATCGTATGAGGTGCTGGATATTCATGAATACCACTATGCAAAGTAAGAACTAGAGAAGCTATCAAAATACAAAACCGAGTGGGTTGTAGCATTTGCTAGTTTTGCTAAAGAGGTCATTCCCGGTGAAGGGATCTCGGCTCTTTCCTCATCGGATGAGGTGCTGGATATTCATCAAGGAATACCACTATGCAAAGCAAAAACTAGAGCTACCCTTTTTTGAAAATTTGATTCTACAACATCTTTAGGTTTCTTTTCTTTCATTAATCTCATTAACGAAATCCCATCATTTAATGTTTCCTAAACATCACAGGAAAAATGAAATGAAAATAGAACGTACGCTTATATCATCCGCATTCGCCACTGGGCCTTGTCATGCACCGTTAGGTTACTTAACTAACGGTTGAGCAGGGGCTGGACTAGTGCGGGTCCAAAACATAAGCAACGTTTATTATATATCATATATATAATATAATATTCGTGTCACCCAGTTATATGATCACATCACAGAACTAAGCAGCAGAAGTCAACATATGAAATATTGGATATATTAGGAGGTTCGTGTTTTTAATTCAGCCAGTAATGAAAAACACGGATTCTACAGTCGTGATGAATAGTCAAACCCACATCTCTAGACTCCTACGAGAGTGGCAGGTAACCCTATCAGTTCTAGAGTTAGGAGACCCGGTCTCGACTCCCTGAGATGGTCTCCCACTAGACTCTAGAACCCGGTTACTTGTGCTCTCCGCCTTGGGTCTATCCTAATGCGGAAAAGTAAATAATATCATCAGTGGTGACATCATCCTCAACCTGGAAGTACCGCAATAAAAGAATATTACATACAGATTTTACATGAATGAAAATGAAAAACTTTCATCTCATGCAAAACCCCCGGCTATTCAATCACGACGATCCAATAAAACATATCACAGCAACACATAACATCTCATGTCATCAACGTAAGTAAATATGCATATCCCAAAATTCATTGACATATAGCAACGAGACGGGATACCCCACATATTACACTTACAGTCGCAGAAAAGAAATGAAAAACTACAATAATTAGAATCCGTATATCCTCAGACATCATAAACCCGAAATATCTTATATTCCGGATTTCATGCCTAACCTATAAACCTTGTATTTTAGTCTCAAATTGAAAACGCTTTTTAATTACTTTAGTCGGGTAATTCAACACGATTCCCGACTATATTATCGAATACTCGTCGGAAACTTTAGTAGATGGCCGCACATCCGATGCCGTCGACAAAGTGCACTAAGGCGGAACACCGTGGCCGCAAGCACTTGAGTGGATGCTTTTGGCAACGGGGTTCTCCTACAGTCACTTGGTCGGGGCTATGTGACGTGGCTGTCTACTAGAGTTACCCGACAAGTGTTCGCATACAATACGCGATTGCGATGGAGTTTTGATCCGAATCAAAACTCCGTGGCAACCGATTAACCGAGACTAAAACACTAGATTTACAATATACTAACTAGTTTTCATAAAACTAATTAATCCAGACTTTAAATATTGTATCACATATCATCAAAGTCTAAACAACATTAAACATTTCGATCGGTTTAACAAACACCCACAAATTCCAGAGACCTCAACAACTTGAGAACCATTAAAAACACCCAGAAAGTGCTAAATGAAACCATAGAGCAGCACAAGAAAAATGGACCCACAACTCCCCAAAATGGTGGCGGAACCACAGCCAAACTAGGGTTTTGGCCGCGGTTCCGCGGCGCTTTAATGGAATTGGGGCTCCAAATTTCTTGGGGCTTCATAGAAAACCCTGCACAATTTTTTGGATATTTTTAATCACGAAAATTTCAACATTTGAAAAATTCGAGAGAAAGTTCACAAAATACGGGTTTTGAAAACTGATCGAACACTTTAACATTGTAAAGACCTTCTTTAATGTTCTAGCTTAGTTTTGATACCATGAAAGTCTACCCTAACACCACTATGAGGTTCTAGTAGCATCAACCATGCCGAATTTAAAATTTTGTAGGTGCTAAGTTAGACTAACCAAGATCTTAACTAGAATATTAGGGTTAAACTATGATGATATCATAAACAAAGAGAAGGAAATGAGGTAACAATCTTTGTAGACCGTGTCCTTCTCTTCTAAAGGTCCGGGGTGTAGTTTACGCGACTCCACTAGGCTCCTCTTCGAGTTTGAACGAGCCTCCTCCGTGATCTTCACGCCGAAGACGATCCACCCGAAGTCCCTCTAGCTCAAGCTACCTCTTCACTAAACTATCTTTAGTGAAGGCAACACACTACACTTGATTGCTAATCAAGTGTAGGATGGTGAAGTAGGGGTTTGGTTTAGCTCACTAGTTTGTTCAAAACTCCATGGTTCATATCACATGAGAGGGGTTGGAGTTTTGATGCATGAAAAGGAAGAAGAAGAAGAGGTAGAGAGCTCAAGAGAGCAACCCAAGTAAATAACACAAGTGAAGAATGAAGTGAGTATGGCTACCCCCTTGACCCTCACTCATTCAAGCATGGAGTAAATTGCAATATAAAATTGCAACTATACTTGAATAGTGAGTTAAGAGTAATAAACAAATAATAAAGCCCATGCCTCACAATTCCTCCTCATTTTCCACCTCTTTTTTCTATTTTCCAAAAATAGAAATTCATGCCATGCTTCATATATATATATATATCACATATATATATCAATGTATATAAGAAAATATTAAGTGAGCTAATAATATTAGTTAAGATATAATTATATCAAATATAATATATATCACATTATTAAATCAACACTTGATTTAATAATCCGGTTATATCACATATAACCGAATAATATCATTTATATGTATATCACATTATTAAATCAACACTTGATTCGATAATCCGGTTATATCACATATAACTTGGCCGACATCAGATAACTGCCAGATTACAATACGGTATCACATGCTCGTATTTAATAAGGCCCCCGCATATATCATCATATGTGCCCTACTTCGTTTCGCTTGAACCAGGAAACTTCTATGTGGGACTCTAAAGACTCGTCAATACGTCAGCAGTAGGTGATGATCACATCAGTCACCCACAAGCCGTCAGCGGTACTAGCTGGACGTAACGGCTACCCAGGTATTGAGCGATATGAAGATCAACAAGCAAGCTTGTCCGTACTCTCCATGAAGCCTATCAGTAACACTTACCATACAGTCCGATTTCTTCGTCTGATATGTCGCATATCGAGTCTAGGGGTGGTAAATGTTAGACCCCAGTAACTTGATAAGTCATGCCAATGTCTGGCCTATAACGGTTCGAGAAACTACCGATAACTCTTATCAGTAAATCTCAGCAGTAGCCCTGACTAGGGATTTCCAGTTATAGCCAATCGTGCATAGCGCAACATCAACCTCCAATACCGGGAGAGACGAAACCCCTCCAATCGCTCATTGCCTCCATGTAACTCGGGACAGTACCCAAAATCCACCTGTTTGCACGTCTCCTTTGAGCGTGGTAGGGAGGAAATCAAAGCACAGTGGGAGCCACACAAGACTCTATGACGATCTCGGGTCTACAGACTAACTTGTACCGGTATCACCAGAGAACTGCTATCTGACGATAGGTATACTACCAATTAGGAGTCCTCGGCGAGTCCTGTTCGGTGTGCCCATTCTCTAATGAGCACCTGTGTACATTCTTTGATGTCAAACACCAATGGTTATGGGACCAACCATTGCCCCCATACAGGGTCAAGAAACGTACACACAAGTCTACTCTGGTAATATCGATGCCCAGTCTTGATATACCATCGACTAGGAACAATTAAAGGATGTGCTTATAGACTACACAAGTCCCAGCAGTATGATCTCCATCATAGTCCTGGTAGTCAAGTTACATCCTAAGGGCTTTATCAATATGTGAGAGAGAGACAGTATAAGAATACCAGTCAACATATTAAGATAAAGGCAACCAGATAGCATACTATCATGTTGAGCAAGAAAGTCCTCTATATAATATCCAAGCATCCACTATATCATAGAATAATGGCCTCTAGGGCAAAAATTGCAGTCATGGTAAAACCTTGGTTTATTCAATTTTCAAGGACTCATACATATTCCTAACAATCTCCCACTTGCACTAAGGCCAGTTGTTGTAGTATCTCATACCCAACATCCCAAAAAGTCTCTCGATTAGCATCTAGGGGAGGGCCTTAGTGAGTGGATCCGCTGTGTTATCCTCTGTGTCAACTCCCCTGACCTCGATCTCCCGGAGATCAACCATCTTCCTGATCAGGTGATACTGAGTAAGAATATGTCTGGATCGCTGATGGGACCGGGGTTCCTAGACCAAAGCCACGGTTCCATTGTTATCACAATACACAGGTATTGGATGCTCAATGGTAGGAACCAAGTTCATCTTATGAATTAATTCATCCAGACAGCCTCTTTGGCAGTATCGTTGGTAGCGATGTAATCAGCCTCTATCAACGAGTCTGCTACGGTATATAGCTTGGAACCCTTCCAACATACCGTCTCTCCATTGAGGGTAAAGACAAAACCCAAGACCGACTTTCAGTCGTCCTTATCACTATGGAAACTCGAATCGGTAAAGGACTCGACCTGGAGTCCACCGTTACCATACACCAAGAACATTTCTTTAGTCCTTCTCAAATACTTAAGAAGGTTCTTCACAGCTGTCCAGTGATTTTCCCCAAGATCTGATTGATACCTACTCATTACACCTAGTGAGTAAGCTACATCCGGTCTGGTACATAACATTGCATACATGATAGAGCTTACCGCCAAAGCATAGGATATCTCTTGAATGCGAGCTCTCTCCAAATCAGTCTTGGGAGATATTTTTTTGGTGAGAGTGATTCCTGAACAAGCGGGTACATTACCACACTTAGAATCTTCCATACTAAACCTCTTTAGTATGGTGTCTATGTACCTGGATTAGGACAATCCTAACACCTGTTTAGATCTATCTCTATAGATCTTTATCCCCAGGATGTAGGAGGCATCACTTAGATCTTTCATGGAGAACATGCGTGATTAGAAGAGCTTGACCGAGTGTGGCATAGGAACATTGTTTCCTATCAAGAGTATGTCATCCATGTACGATACGAGGAAGACATGTTGGGTTTCGGCAGCGCCCCGGCCATCAACCGTGACAAAATGCGGAACAAAAATTTATAAAAAACTGGCGCTAACGGAACCCGATGCCCAGATCTACTATTAACCCTATACTAGCAAACAAGAAAGAGTTAGGAATGGTTATACCAAATCGATCCGTGTCCTTCGGTCTTTAACCATCTTCCCAAGCTCCTAGAGGCCTCCATGATTAAGCTTGATCTCCGGTCACCCTCCATCGAAGATGATCCACCTGAAGGTTTGTGCAACGAGCTCCTACTTCATAACCGAAGTAACTAGGGTACCTACATCGCTAAATTAGATAGCCTAGAGGATATAGAGTGTGGTGATGGATTAATTTATTTCAAGACATCCAAGGTTTCTCAACACATGAGAGGGTTTGGGTGGAGGAAGAAGAAGATACCATGAGGATGAGAGTGAGGCAACTCAAGAAAGAAAATGGCTAAGTTTCTTTTGTTGTGAGATTTCTTTTGTTGTGGTTGTCTTTTGTAATAATTGAATCCATCCACTAAATATCCCATAGCTACAAAATATCTAGAGTCAACTAAAAATATCTTAAGCCAACAAAATCTCACAACAAACAAAAACTTAATCATGCTTAGAAAAGTAACCATGGGTCACTAATAAGCCATGCCACCAAAAATGCAATAAACACCTTATCCTACACCTCAATAACCTTTTAATCAAAAAAGGTCTAAACCATAATGAGGTGTAATCTTCTAAAAGTAATCTTGTAAGAAATTACAAGAATACACCTCATCCGTATATACATACCCGCATCCGTATTCCGAAGAATACGAATACAATGAGACGAAAATAATCCAACAATATAATATTAGAATCCGGCTTAAACCAAAGCCATAAGTATTATCTGTCCGAATCCTAATGCGTGCACAAGTGCACGTAAATAATCGAACTCTGACGTAAAACCATACGACCTCTACATCGTTTCGCCCAAGCAGGGAAACCCTCTGTGTAGGACTCTAAAGATTCGTCAATACGCTGGCAGTGGGTTTAACCACAAGCACATCAGTGACACTAGATGTATATAACGGCTACGCAGGTATTGAGCGAAAGGGAGGCCGACGAGCAAACTCATCCTGAAACCCTACTGAGCCCGACAGTGACAATATCCGTACAGTCCGGTCCGTTCGTCTATGAGTATCGCATATCGAGTCTAGGGGAGTGGATAAAGTCAGACCCCTAATAACGCGACATTTAGTGTCGGTATGAAGCCCATCACCATCTAAGAAACTACTGATCCAAATCAGTAATTCTCGACTACCTTGGCCAAGGATTTCTGGTGATAGCCATCTGATTCGTTTGATTTCTTGGTTTGTGTTTGTAAAAGCAAGTATCGAATCAATTGCTTCCCGATAACGGTTTCATTTGATCGATAAAAGTATCTTATATCGGTATTTAGAAAATTGTATAAAGAAATCACAACCAAAGAATTATATTTGACCGCAATCAATTACGGTGTCAGTTGTAGATCGTAAGCGAGTACGGATCGTCCACAGGGATTGTGCGATTCGTTTCAATGTTCGAATTGTTTGAATTGAAAAGTTAATTGCGAAGAAAAGAAAACATGATTCAAGATTTATCAAATGTTTCAAGTGTCACTATTCTTAATCAAGAATCAAGAAAATGATAAACATCAAGAATCGAGTTTCTTTGAATTCCAATCACTTAAGGGTTTCAAGATTTGAAGTAAAATGCTCGTAGGAATCGATTAGATTGTAGATGTGATGAAGATTCAATAATACGATTTCTTATCCATTAGCGAATTGATACTAACTCGATATCGATTGATCGAGGTTTAAGGATCTTGCGAAGAATTAGGGTTCTTCGTCTTATCCTTTGTCCTTTCGATGAATCACATTCGCTAGATAGCTTCTTGAAGATACAATGATCGATTCTTGAATTTCTAGATCGTGCGAAAAGAATCAAGAACCCATTTCACATCAATCTAGATCATCGATCATTCTATTTTCAAGAATTTACAATTGCTATAAGACTTAAGAAAATGTTTAAAGATTCGTCAACACCATCATTCTACAATCATCTCGATTCCTCCACGAGCGGAGTTTATTCACACATCATCACAAAGAATATATTCAAGAATCGAAATGAAATCATGATGCTAGAATTTAAATGTAAACAAGTTTAAAGAATCTTCACCTTTATTATATCAACAAGAAGTTACAACTCTCAAGAATTATAAGAGGAAGGAACATCGCTCGTTGAATCTTGCATCGCTCGGCTTCTTGAGTCTTGGATCGCTTCGACCTCGTGCTCCGATAAACTCCGTCTTTGCTTCTAAAGGGTTGTAGAAGACTTGCTTAGCTTGAACTCCATGAATCTTGAAGTGGGTATTTGTGGATTGGATTAGGGTTAGGGTTTGGAGGTGGTTGTTGTTGGGTAGAAGAAGAACTAGGGTTTCTACTCAACAACAATGAATGACTCAATGAATGGATCAATTGAATGATACTAAAAATTGGGGATCTCTTTACAAGTGAGCCTAGGGTCTTATTTATAGATCTCCCAAACCCTAGGTCTAGGTTTGAAATTACAATTCCCTCCAAAAGTTTGTTGAGGCTTCTAGAAGGTAGTTTGTTAGGAGCTAGCTTAGGCTTTAAGCTAGGATTGTTTAAGCTTAGAAACCCTAGTTTGCTGATCTGGTAGAAGTCTCTGGAGTCTTCTGGAACTTGAAGTATATGAGATGAATGTGGGCCCTGAATGAAGAATTTTGATGCAAAGCTTAAGTGGTGACGTCGACAAACCGCCGCGGAACCGCGGCAATAGGCGGCTTAGGCCGCGGTTCCGCGGCCATGTTGGCTCCTTGGGACTTGGGCTCTTTTCAGTGGTCTTGGGATGATATTTGGGCCTTTCTCTGATGTGTTGATTTGTATTTGTCTCTTTGGATTGATACCAGAACTGAAATCATTGAGTTGGCGTAATGTTTTAGCGGTGTAAGTTTTGAGCAAGCTTCAGATTTTCCTGCACAGACTTCGAAACACGGGTTGCGATATATAGGAATGATGCCATGCTATGAAATGCAGTAAATTTCCTAGAAATGCCGGTTTTAAGGTCTAACACATGTAATCTGATATTTTGCGACAGATTTGCGAATATGTGAAATATGAATGCCGAACACTTCTATATGAATGCAAATGATAGGGAAATTGCCGGTTAAAAGATGCAATATTTTCGACTAATCACCATCCGTGCACTACGCGACATCAACCCCCAATACCGGGAAAGACGAATCCCCAACGATCTGCTCACTACCACCATATGGCTCGGGACTGTACCCAACTAAAACCTGTTTGCACGACTCCTTTGAGCCGTGGTAGGGTAGTAATCAAAGTACAGTGGGAACTCACACGAGACAAATGACGATCTCAGGTCGACAGACTAACCTGTACACATGTCACCTGTAAGTCCACAGTAGCGCCCCGGCCGTCTAACAGACGCCAAATGCGGAACAAAAACTTTTACAACTGGCGCTATCGCGTACTATAACCCGGATCTGCCATTAAAGCTAAACTAACAAACTACAAAGTGGGCAGAAATGTTATACCGAACGATTCGAGTCCTTCGGTCTTTAACCATCATCCCACGCTTTGTTACGGTTGCTCCGATCTCCTGAATCTCCAGTCTGCTCGTCCAGGTGGCACCACGTCGACTGATCTTTAAACGGGCTCCCGCCTCTGAACCGAGGTAACTCGATCATCAAGTTTGCTAAAAGAGATGACCAAGAATGATGTAGAGAATGAGTAGAACACTTTGTCTCGTTACGTCCAAGGCTATGAACGAACGGTTAATGAAGTTGCCTTTTGGAATCGGGTGAAATGAGAATTGAAGCTATCTAATTTCCATGAATCCAAAACCATAATCTTTTCCAAATTTACAACCATAATCTAGCAAGAGGGGGGGCCGGCCACTTATGAAGGAAGGGGGTGAGTGTAGGAAGGGAGAGGGTGATCATAAGCACTTAACCAAAAGCATGAGTCAAATGTAACACCTTGCATCTCATTAATGCATACAATGAACCTTAAACCCTAGTCATCAGAACATTAAATGACCAATTAATGCATTAAGCCACCTCACCATCCTAGTCACCATCTAGAACCTTCTAGAAGCACGACTCACCCTCATGACACACCCAAGTGACGAAAAGATAAATCCGCATTTAACCGAATGTTAAATACGGGTGATAGAAAACTGGAAACTGGCAACTTCCAAAAGCGATCCTGAAACGAATTTCAGGATAACCCCGTAACAGTATAAACATACCCGCATTTGTATTACAACTGAATACAAATGCATCTGAGACAAAGATATTATATCTACACAGTATAATACTCGGATCCGGCTTAAACCAAAGCCGACCAGTATTATCTGCCCGAAATATGACACGTGCGTAAACGCACGTGTATTTTCCGAACCCTGCCATAAAACCATACGGCCTTTACAACGTTTCGCCCGAACTTGGGAAAATGTCTGTAGGGGACTCTAATGACTCATCAATACACTGGCACTGGGTATAACCTCTAGCACGTCAGAGGTACAAGCTGTACGTAACGGTTGCGTATGTATTGATCGAAAGGGAAGCTGACGAGCGAACTCATCCAGAAAACCCTACTGAGCATGACAGTGAAAATATTCGTACAGTCCGGTCCGTTTGTCTAAGTGTATCGCATATCGAGTCTAGGGGGGTGGATCAAGTCAGACCCTTAATAACGCAATAATTCATGTCGGTATGAAGCCCATCACCACTTGAGAAACTACTTATCCAAATCAGTAATTCTCCACTACCCCGGCCGAGAATTTCTAGTGATGGCCACCCATGCACTGTGCGACATCAACCTCCAATACCGGGAGAGACGAATCCCCGACGATCCGCTCACTGCCTCCATGTGGCTCGGGACTGTACCCAAAAAATACCTGTTTGCACGACTCCTTTGAGCCTTGGTAGGGTAGAAATCAAAGCACAGTGGGAACTCACACGAGACAAATGACGATCTCAGGTCGACAAACTAACCTGTACACATGTAATCAGGGAACTGCTATCTGACGATATGTATAATACCAACTAGCATGTTCCCGGCGAGTCCTGTCCGGTGTACTCATAACCCAATGAGCACCTGTATACATCTTAGGTGAACTAACTGACACCAATGGCTTGTGAGACCGGCCACTGCCCCTCGTCGGGGTCTCGAATGTATACACTAGTCTACTGTAGAGTATCGATGCCCTGTCTCGAAACTCCCACGACTAGGGACACTTTAAGGATGTGCTTACAGACCCTAGCTCTCACGTATATGATCGCCATCATACTGCTGGCAGTCAAGCAAGAATCCTATGGGCTCTATCATCATGCAATAGTGAACTAAAACATGTATACGATGATAAAGGCAAACCAGATATTTTTTTATTCACTTTTTTTTTTATTTCCTTCATACATGGACTTTAAGACAAGAGCATTTCAAGGTATCCTCTACTATCCCAGGCTTCATGACGTGTGTAAGTGCGAATAACACGGTAGCAACGTTCAAAATGTTTGGCTTCCAGAATAGAAACTATTTTTCAGACTTATTTTTATCCTCAGATTAGTGACGTCTTTCATCTGACTAACCCTTGGGACAACGGCTCATAACTACTTATTACTAGTTCGTATAAGAAAACTTCTAATTTTCTTAGTTTTCTTAAATTTTTCAAATCTCATGGATGTAATTGTTCATTATCTAGACTTTTATTATCTTATTTATGTACAAAAAAGATTTAAATATTAAAATATTTTTATATTTGAAATTTTTTAAATTTTTGTAGATTTTTAAAAGAATTGTTTTGTGCTTATGCAGATGATATGCAAATGATGTAAAAATAAGCACAAACCTCCCCCAAACTTGATTTCAACAGTGTCCTCACTGTTGCCAATCGCTATACCTATAAAAACTGTAAGCCTGGGGGGAATTATTAGTGCGGGCAAAATATATAAGTGAAGAACTTCCCCCAAACTTATTCTTTTCCACTCACCTTTATTCAAAAGATGATGCAATGATATATAGGATATGAAGGTGAGACGGAGGAATTTTAATCCAAATAAACTGGCTCTTGTAAGAACAAGAGCTCCTCCGTGGGGTCAGTGGAAAAATATGGCTTTAGTCTATGTCCATTTACTTTGAAAAATGTGCCGTTTTTAACATTTTCTACTTCTACTGCCCCGTGCGGGTATACAGACCGCACAATAAAAGGTCCCTTCCACCGAGATCGGAGCTTACCCGCGTGAAGGTGTAATCGTGAATCATAAAGAAGGACTTGTTGACCAGGTGAAAATATTTTCCTCAAAATGTTTTTATCGTGAAAAACCTTAGTCCTATTCTTTACAATTACAGCGTTATCATAAGCTTCATCGCGGAGTTCGCTTAGCTCATGTAGCTGCAGCTTCCGAAAGCTGCAGGCTTCTTTTAGATCAAAGTTTATTTCCTTAATAGCCCATAATGCTTTATGCTCTATCTCGACGGGTAAATGACATGCTTTCCCAAACACTATCCTATATAGAGACATCCCTAGATCGGTTTTATATGCAGTCCTGAATGCCCAAAGAGCATCCGTCAATTTGGTCGAACAGTCTTTTCTATTCTTAGCAACAGTCTTCTCCAGGATAAGTTTGATCTGTCTGTTTGAGATTTCAGCCTGCCCGCTCGTTTGGGGATGATAGGGTGTAGAAAGTCGATGGTTGATTCTGTATTTCCGCATCAGAGTCTCGAAAGATCTGTTGCAGAAATGTGTCCCATTATCGCTAATGATAGCGCGCGGGTGTCCAAATCGCGAAAAGATATTTTCTTTTAAGAACTTAATGACAACTTTCTTGTCATTAGTGCAACATGGAATGGCTTCAACCCACTTTGAGACATAATCAACCGCCAGCAGTATGTATAAATTCCCAAAGGAGTTGGGAAAAGGACCCATAAAATCAATGCCCCAAACATCGAATATTTCAACAACCAGAATGGGTTGCTGAGGCATTTCATTTCTCCGGGATATTCTACCCGTGTACTGACATTGTGTACAGGTTTTGCAATAGTCAAATGCATCCTTGAATAAGGTCGGCCAATAAAATCAACATTGCAAAACCTTTTCCGCCGTCTTTTTAGGACCAAAGTGACCCCCACAGGCTTGATCATGACAAAAAGAAAGAACACTCTTGAACTCTTCTTTCGGGACACACCGGCGAATGATCTGATCAGGACAATATTTAAACAAATATGGATCATCCCAGTAAAAGTGTTTTACTTGGGATAGAAAACGGTATTTGTCCTGTTTTGACCAATCGCTCGGTATAAGTCCCGTGACAAGATAGTTCACAATATCCCTAAACTATGGTTCAGCGGATACGTTCAAGAGTTGTTCATTAGGGAACGAATCATTGATCGGCAGGGTCACAGGGGAAGAAATGATGCGTGAAAGATGGTCGGTTACAACGTTTTCACATCCTTTCTTATCTTTGATAACAAGATCAAATTCTTGTAACAGAAGGATCCAACCTATTAGTCGACCTTTTGCATCTTTCTTCGCCAAAAGATGTTTTAGGGCTGAATGGTCAGTGTACACAACTATAGGAGAGCCAATTAAGTAAGGCCTGAATTTTTCTAATGCAAATACAACCGCTAAAAGTTCTTTCTCGGTGGTTGTATAGTTGATTTGTGTATCGTTCAGGGTCTTACTTGCATAGTAGATCACGTGTGGCATCTTTTCGATGTGCTGTCCTAAGACTGCACCTACTGCAAAGTCGGATGCGTTACACATCAGCTCAAAAGGGTAGTCCCAATTTGGAGATGATAGAATGGGGGCTGAAGTGAGTGAGTGTTTAAGTGAGTCGAAAGCTGTCTCACAGTCCGAGTCAAAGTGGAAGGTCGTATCCTTGGCCAGGAGAAGAGTTAAAGGTCTAGCAATTTTGCTAAAGTTCTTAATGAATCTCCTATAAAAGCCCGCATGGCCAAGGAAAGATCGAATATCTTTGACGCTTTTGGGATGAGGGAGGTTTTGAATGACATCTATCTTAGCTCTGTCAACCTCAATGCCTTTCTGTGAAATAACATGTCCAAGTACAATTCCTTCTTGGACCATGAAATGGCATTTTTCCCAGTTCAAAGTTAAGTTCTTCTCTTTGCAACGAGTAAGAACTGCGTCAAGATTCGATAGGCAATCAGAAAAAGAGTCTCCAAAAATCGAGAAATCATCCATAAAGATCTCCAGAAAATTCTCTACCATATCAGAGAATATCCCCATCATACACCGCTGAAAGGTAGCGGGAGCATTGCATAACCCAAAGGGCATGCGACTATACCAAAAGGACAAGTAAAAGTGGTTTTATATTGATCTTTTTTGGCGATGGGGACCTGATTATAGCCTGAGTATCCGTCCATAAAGCAATAAAATTCTCGTCCTGCTAAGCGTTCCAGCATTTGATCAATGAATGGTAGAGGAAAGTGGTCTTTCCTCGTGGCAGCATTGAGTTTTCTATAATCAATACATACACGCCACCCAGTTTGGATGCGTGTCTGAATCAACTCATTTGCCTCATTGGTAATAACAGTGATGCCGGATTTCTTAGGGACGACATGTATAGGACTCACCCATTGGCTATCGGAGATGGGGTATATAATACCATTATCTAGGCATTTGACGATCTCTTTCATCACCGCTTCCTTCATGACGGGATTTAACCGTCTCTGTGGTTCTCGGGTTGGTCTGGCATCATCCATCACATGTATATGATGCTCAACTATCAAGGGACTAATCCCTTTGATGTCCTCCATGGTCCAACCAAACGCTTTTTTGTTAGATCTCAATACCGATAAAAGTGCATTCTCTTGCTCTGATGCAAGAGAAGCGGAAATGATAACCGGTAAGCACTCATTGTCACCTAAATATGCATATTTAAGGTGAGAAGGTAAAATTTTGAGATCTAAAACTGGCGGAGAAATGATAGAAGGAGGGGTCATCGAGTGATTTTTGGAATTACAAAGAAGCTCAGAGCCTGTGAAAGATACAGACTCAGGTGGAGAAAAGTCAGGAGTGCAGGACTCAAGTGTAGGAAAAGTGTCCTCACTAAGATCATGTGTAAGATCAAGCAGAGATGTGGTAATGTCGTCGAGATCTAAAAAGCAAAGATCCTCAGCTCCACAACTATCGAGAGCGATCTCGTGGACAGAGCACACATCTAGAATATGAGCAGAGGGTTCTGATGGCCGACTTCCAACTTTATAGATGTTTAGTTCAATGGTCATATTTTCAAATGATAAGTTCATTGAACCATTTCTACAGTTTATAACGGCGTTGGAAGTGGCAAGGAAAGGACGACCCAGAATCACCGGAATTTGACCCCGGGGGTTTGCTACAGGCTGTGTATCGAGTACAATGAAGTCTACAGGGAAAACAAATTCCCCGACCTTTATCAACACATCCTCTAGTTCACCCCTTGGTTTGGTGATTGAACGGTCTGCCATTTGGAGAGTGCAGTGAGCAGGTTTCAACTCTCCAATCCCTAATTGCTCATATACAGAATATGGAAGTAGGTTAACACTTGCGCTAAGGTCTAAAAGAGCACGATTTATGTTTTACCCCCAATAGAAATCGATATTGTAGGACATCCTGGGTCCTTACGTTTCTTTGGTAGCTGGGGGATAAAAGCAGTGCTAATATTATTAGACATAAAGACCTTCTTCGGCACTTAAGTCTTCCTCTTCCCAGTGCACAAGTCCTTAAGAATTTTCGCATAAGCGGGGACTTGCTGAATCGCATCTAGGAGATGGATATTGATGTTAACCTGTTTAAACATTTCCATAATTTTCTCCATATGTGGACTCGTTTTGTTAGCCCTTAACCGATTCGGGTAAGGTGCTTTCGCAATAAGCGTCGGGTCCATCATAGGAGAAGGAAGAGGGGGTAGACGAGATCCCAAAAGAGGTGTGGGGACCGTCTGTGGAGAACTAGAAGGCTATACTGAGGTGTCGAGCCTAGTGGGAAATGGAGAATAGGCTCGCGAGAAGGTGGTGTGGTAGAAGAACAAGGATCAGAAGGAGAAGTGTGTGTGTGTGGAAAGGTCTCAGCCGGGGTGTTGATATGATTTTCAGTATCATCAATACCTTCCCCGACATGATTGTTCAACACTCTTCCCGATCTCAACGTTGTGACGGCATTTACATTGTAATGCCCAGGATTCTGTAGGGGTTGAGAGGGAAGTTTCCCTTTTTCTCTCGCACTCATTTCGGCTTTAAGTCGTGCGATTTCGGCTTCCATCATTCTGATACTCTCAGCTTGGGACGCTGAGTTTTTCTTTATCTCACCGACGGAAGATCTAACCTCAGCCGAAACCTCTATGAAATTTGACAAAAGCGATTTCATGGTTTGAGTGAATTGAGAGAACTCGTCAGAACAGGTCATAGGATTAGACTGTGCAGGAGTGTTGACCTGATTTTGGAAGTTTTGTGACTGATAGGGATGCTGAGTGAGTTGAAGGGGTTGCTGTGGTGGAGGAAGAGCCCTTTGAAATTGATTCGTGTTTGGAACCGTGTTTTGAGATTGGTTTTGGTTCCAAGCAAAATTCGGGTGATTCCTCCAACCCTGATTGTACGTGGAAGAATATGGATCGTTTCTAGGTCTTTGAAATGTGGCATTTGAATGCTCGTGACCTTGAAACGCAGAGTTTAATGGACATTCTTCCGTTAAATGAGACGGATCAGAACAGCACCCACAAACAGTTTTGGGGAGTGACACTGGGTTTAGGGAGGCTGCTGCAAATTTGTGTTCCATAGCATCGAGCTTCTTTTGCATTGCTGCCATCTCAGCTCGAACACCTATGGACATATCTATTTGGTGTATGCCACCCCTATTCAATGGTTGGGTTCCACTCTCCCACTGTAATGATTTTTCAGCGAACTCTTCTAAATACTTCCAAGCTTCCCCATCATCTTTGGTCATAAAAGTACCTTGACACATGTTTTCAAGGCTCTGTTTAGTATTTGGGTTAATGCCCTCATAAATGATTCGGCAAAGCTCCCATCTCGGGATGCCGTGATGAGGACATTGAACCAATAGATCCTTGAAACGTTCAAAGCATTTAGAGAATGGTTCAGTAGGGAGCTGGGCAAATTGATTCAGTTCGCTACGGATTCGAGCTGTCTTTTGTATTGGGTAAAATTTCTTAAGGAATGCAGCGACGAATTCTTCCCAATTCGTAATAGAGTGTGCGGTAGTGTTATATAGCCACTTCTCGGCTATATCGCACAAAGTAAATGGAAGAAGTCGTAGACGCATAGCATCCACTGAAAGTTGTGACGTACCCATCATTACGCATACGTTTTCAAATTTGGTAATGAAAACGTAAGCGTCCTCAGTCTCGAGTCCGTGGAATTTGGGTAAAAGATTGATATACTGGGGCTTAATCTCAAAGTTATCTCCGTTGGCTGGTGGTGTGGATAAGCAGGTCGAAAGAGGACCTCGAATAGGGTAGCACCTCTCCTGGAGAGAGATGCGGGGTGGATTCTACGCACCAACGGACGGCGGCAGATTTGGGTTAAAGAAGTTTGATGGATTCGGATCCATCGAAGTGGATGTGGTAGCGGGTAAAGGAAAGGTAAATGGAGAAATATCGACTTCGGAGTCGATAAAGGGTACGCAGACTAAACGGGCACTAGAATCCCGTGTCCAGCCTATCTTGCACTAAAAAGGGTTAGTACAAGTGGCAGTATTGACTTATAATTAGGGGAATGATGAATGCGGTGTTTGCTTTGAAAAAGGGAAGGATTTTTGAAAAAATGATGCGACACAACAAATGCAGCAACAAAAACCCTAGAATCTAGTGGTCACCTAGGTCCGGCTCTAGACCGCTCCTAACTGCCAAAAGACAAGTCGCGGGATAAAATCCTCCACTGCCTCCTTGTCCCCCTGTGGCCGGATAAGTGCCAGGTAAGTGGGAAGGTACTCCACTACGTAAGTAGTGGGCCTAATTAAAAACCACTAGCCTTAGACACACTTGCCTAGGCACCACAAGAAAACGCGGATAAGCAATGAATTACCCACGGCCTTCTTCTGTCCTAATTGAGCGCGACGGTCCTTAGAGTCATCTCTAGTTATTTTTTAGTTAATGTGGGTCAATGCGGATGCAAGTTTTGTGATTTTCGGGGCCTAGGAAGGGTAATGAAATCTCCACCTAATTTGGATTTGGCTGTGCCCCTTAATATCCGTATTTAGAATGCAAACAACCAAGAAACAAAATCACGCACAAATTTAATTTTTCAATTTGCGAGCTGCGATTATTTGCAAAGAATACTGCAGAAAATTATTAGTTGGAGCTAAAAAGAGGAGAGAGGAGAAGGTAAGAAGTTACCTGAAGCAAAAATTTTACAGAGATCCCCAAGAATGCCGCGGTTCCTCCGCATATGGGTACTAAGACCGCGGAAACGCGGTTGAATGGTGAGATCACTCCACCAAAATTCAGCAGAGAGCTTTTGTAGACACTCTCTGCTCTCTGGTATATTCCAAATTTTTTTTCACATTCACAGAAAGCTCCAGATCTCCTTGCAATGAACCACAACAAATCGTTTATGGTTTGCACGAATTTTGATCTCAAAAATCACAATGGAATAAATCTTTCAATTCAACATTAATATGAAACGAATTAGCGCGCGATCCCCGGCAACGGCGCCATTTGATTCGTTTGATTTCTTAGTTTGTGTTTGTAAAAGCAAGTATCGAATCAATTGCTTCCCGATAACGGTTTCATTTGATCGATAAAAGTATCTTGTATTGGTATTTAGAAAATTGTATAAAGAAATCACAACCAAAGAATTATATTTGACCGCAATCAATTACGGTGTCAGTTGTAGATCGTAAGCGAGTGCGGATCGTCCACAGGGATTGTGCGATTCGTTTCAATGTTCGAATTGTTTGAATTGAAAAGTTAATTGCGAAGAAAAGAAAACATGATTCAAGATTTATCAAATGTTTCAAGTGTCACTATTCTTAATCAAGAATCAAGAAAATGATAAACATCAAGAATCGAGTTTCTTTGAATTCCAATCACTTAAGGGTTTCAAGATTTGAAGTAAAATGCTCGTAGGAATCGATTAGATTGTAGATGTGATGAAGATTCAATAATACGATTTCTTATCCATTAGCGAATTGATACTAACTCGATGTCGATTGATCGAGTTTAAGGATCTTGCGAAGAATTAGGGTTCTTCGTCCTATCCTTTGTCCTTTCAATGATTCACATTCGCTAGATAGCTTCTTGAAGATATAATGATCGATTCTTGAATTTCTAGATCGTGCGAAAAGAATCAAGAATCCATTTCACATCAATTTAGATCATCGATCATTCTATTTTCAAGAATTTACAATTGCTATAAGACTTAAGAAAATGTCAAAAGATTCGTCAACACCATCATTCTACAATCATCTCGATTCCTCCACGAGCGGAGTTTATTCACACATCATCACAAAGAATATATTCAAGAATCGAAATGAAATCATGATGCTAGAATTTAAATGTAAACAAGTTTAAAGAATCTTCACCTTTATTATATCAACAAGAAGTTACAACTCTCAAGAATTACAAGAGGAAGGAACATCGCTCGTTGAATCTTGCATCGCTCGGCTTCTTGAGTCTTGGATCGCTTCGACCTCGTGCTCCGATGAACTCCGGCTTTGCTTCTAAAGGGTTGTAGAAGACTTTCTTGGCTTGAACTCCATGAATCTTGAAGTGGGTATTTGTGGATTGGATTAGGGTTAGGGTTTGGAGGTGGTTGTTGTTGGGTAGAAGAAGAACTAGGGTTTCTACTCAACAACAATGAATGACTCAATGAATGGATCAATTGAATGATACTAAATATTGGGGATCTCTTTACAAGTGAGCCTAGGGTCTTATTTATAGATCTCCCAAACCCTAGGTCTAGGTTTGAAATTACAATTCCCTCCAAAAGTTTGTTGAGGCTTCTAGATGGTAGTTTGTTAGGAGCTAGCTTAGGCTTTAAGCTAGGATTGTTTAAGCTTAGAAACCCTAGTTTGCTGATCTGGTAGAAGTCTCTGGAGCCTTCTGGAACTTGAAGTATATGAGATGAATGTAGGCCCTGAATGAAGAATTTTGATGCAAAGCTTAGGTGGTGACGTCGACAAACCGCCGCGGAACCGCGGCAATAGGCGGCTTAGGCCGCGGTTCCACGGCTATGTTGGCTCCTTGGGACTTGGGCTCTTTTCAGTGGTCTTGGGATGATATTTGGGCCTTTCTCTGATGTGTTAATTTGTATTTGTCCCTTTGGATTGATACCAGAACTGAAATCATTGAGTTGGCGTAATGTTTTAGCGGTGTAAGTTTTGAGCAAGCTTCAGATTTTCCTGCACAGACTTTGAAACACGGGTTGCGATATATAGGAATGATGCCATGCTATGAAATGCAGTAAATTTCCCTAGAGATGCCGGTTTTAAGGTCTAACACATGTAATCTGATATTTTGCGACAGATTTGCTAATATGTGAAATATGAATGCCGAACACTTCTATATGAATGTGTTAGTTGTATGTATGCCCTAGAGGCCAGTATTGTACAGATGATGTATATTATATTGGATGCTTGGACATATATAGAGATGACTTTCTTGCTCGATATGATAGTATGCTATCTGGTTACTCTTTATCTTAACATGTACACTTGTCTCTTTAAACTGTCTTATAGTTACATGTTGATAAAGCCCTTAGGATGTGTACTTGACTACCTGGACTATGATGCAGATCATACTAGTGGGGACATGGTAGTCCATAAGTACATCCTTCAAGGTCCATAGTCGTGGGTGTATTGAGACAGGGCATCGATATACCAGTATAGACTAGCGTATACGCTTCTCGACCCATAAGATGGGCGATGGATGATCCCATGTCCATTGGTGTTTGACATCAGAGATGGTATACGGGTGCTCAGTGGAGACTGGGTACACTGGACGGACTCACCGAGAACTCCCAGATGGTATTATACCTCACGTCAGATGGCAGTTCTCAGGTGACACTTGTGCAGGTTAGTCTGTAGACCCGAGATCGTCATAGAGTCTTGTGTAATTCCCACTGTGCTTTGATCTCCACCTTACCACGTCCATGAGGGCGTGCAAAACGGTGGTCTTTAGGTACAGTCCCGAGTCACATGGAGGCAATGAGCGATAGGAGGGGTTTCGTCTCTCCCGGTATTGGGGGTTGATGTTGCGCTGTGCTCGATTAGCTGTAACAGGGAAGTCCCTGGCCAGGGCTGATCAGAGATTTGCTGGTAAGTGTTACCAGTAGTTTCTCGACCCGTTATGAGCCTCACATCGGCACGACTTATCGGTTATTGGGGTCTGACGTATACCACCCCTAGACTTGATATGCGACATATCAGACGAACAGACCGGACTGTACGGTAAGTGTTACTGGTTGGATTCACAGGAGTGTGAGCGGGCTAGCTCGTCGATCTTCTGATCGCTCAATACCCGGATGGCCGTTACGTTTAGCAGACCGCTTGCGGCTTGTGGGTGCTTGATATGATCATCATCTGCTACTGGCGTATTGACGAGTCTTTAGAGTCCTACACAGAGGTTTCCTGGCTCAAGCGAAACGAAATAGGAGTGCATATGAGATATGTGCAGGACCGAGAATGATGCGTGTATGTGATACCGTATTCCATTCTCGCGATGGTTGTATCGATTGGTTATATTTGATATAACCTAGATATCGAATCAAGGATTGATTCGATAAGCCGATACATAGGATACTAGTCGGTTATATGCGATATGACCGGATTGTTAAATCAAGTGTTGATTTAATGATTTAATGTATAATTATATATTTGATATATTACTTTGCATTAACTAGCATTGGTTCACTTTAAATGGATTTTCTCACTTGATGTGCAAGAAGTATATGTGATATACTTTTGTGCACATATTTGTATCATATTTGATGATACTTGATCTTGTGGTTAAGTGTAAAGGATTAAACCATGGTTAAGAGATGATTAGGGTTTTGCTTTTTCATTTATTTATTTGTTTATTTATTTGGAAAAGATTTAGATAAGAATGGTGTCTATGTTTGTTTCTAGTTGAAGCTTCATGAAGCTTTGACTTCTTAACCATTCTTGTCTTCATGCTTAACCCTAACCCATCCAAGTAACCATGGTCTATTCTCTACACTCTACTATGGTTAGCTTATGATAAGTAATGAATTATTTTTCATTTTAATTGAACACTTATCATATTCTTTCTTCTTCTTCATCATCTTCTTCTTCAAGAAAGCTTGATGCCATCAATGACAACTTGAGTTCTAAAGTGAGAAATCCAATTCTAAAGTGAACCCACCTCCTATTTCTTCACCCTCTACCTCTTGCCAAGTTGTTTTGGGTGTTTTCTTCACAAGTTTCACAAATTTGTGAAGTCGGAGCTTGAACTTATGATGCCTCGACGTAGATCATCTTCGGCACGAAGCCGACGACCTAGTCCGCCCATTTCTCCGATCAAGCTGATTGAGTCCGGGATTCGAGATGGACAGCGAGAGGACGCCTACGTAGAGCCAAGGAAGTGGATATCCGGATCTACAAAGGTTGTAGCTTCTTATCTTTAGTTAAGTTGTTAACTAGTTTCGTTTTCGCCTAAATTTCTAGTCGACGATCCGTATTAGGGTTTCTCGGCACCTATAAAATTTGAAATTGGCATGGTTGATGCCTTGTGAGACCTCTATAGTGTGCCTAGGAACCCTACAGAATGCAAATGATAGGGAAATTGCCGGTTAAAAGATGTAATATTTTTGACTAATCACCATCCGTGCACTACGCGACATCAACCCCCAATACCGGGAAAGACGAATCCCTAACGATCCGCTCACTACCTCCATATGGCTCGGGACTGTACCCAACTAAAACCTGTTTGCACGACTCCTTTGAGCCGTGGTAGGGTAGTAATCAAAGTACAGTGGGAACTCACACGAGACAAATGACGATCTCAGGTCGACAGACTAACCTGTACACATGTCACCTGTAAGTCCACAGTAGCGCCCCGGCCGTCTAACAGACGCCAAATGCGGAACAAAAACTTTTACAACTGGCGCTATCGCGTACTATAACCCGGATCTGCCATTAAAGCTAAACTAACAAACTACAAAGTGGGCAGAAATGTTATACCGAACGATTCGAGTCCTTCGGTCTTTAACCATCATCCCACGCTTTGTTACGGTTGCTCCGATCTCCTGAATCTCCAGTCTGCTCATCCAGGTGGCACCACGTCGACTGATCTTTAAACGGGCTCCCGCCTCTGAACCGAGGTAACTCGATCATCAAGTTTGCTAAAAGAGATGACCAAGAATGATGTAGAGAATGAGTAGAACACTTTGTCTCGTTACGTCCAAGGCTATGAACGAACGGTTAATGAAGTTGCCTTTTGGAATCGGGTGAAATGAGAATTGAAGCTATCTAATTTCTATGAATCCAAAATTATAATCTTTTCCAAATTTACAACCATAATCTAGCAAGAGGGGGGCCGGCCACTTATGAAGGAAGGGGGTGAGTGTAGGAAGGGAGAGGGTGACCATAAGCACTTAACCAAAAGCATGAGTCAAATGTAACACCTTGCATCTCATTAATGCATACAATGAACCTTAAACCCTAGTCATCAAAACATTAAATGACCAATTAATGCATTAAGCTACCTCACCATCCTAGTCACCATCCAGAACCTTTTAGAAGCATGACTCACCCTCATGACACACCCAAGTGACGAAAAGATAAATCCGCATTTAACCGAATGTTAAATACGGGTGATAGAAAACTGGAAACTGGCAACTTCCAAAAGCGACCCTGAAACGAATTTCAGGATAACCCCGTAATAGTATAAACATACCCGTATTTGTATTACAACTGAATACAAATGCATCTGAAACAAAGATATTATATCTACACAGTATAATACTCGGATCCGGCTTAAACCAAAGCCGACCAGTATTATCTGCCCGAAATATGACACGTGCGTAAACGTATGTGCATTTTCCGAACCCTGCCATAAAACCATACGGCCTCTACAACGTTTCGCCCGAACTTGGGAAAATGTCTGTGGGGGACTCTAATGACTCATCAATACACTGGTACTGGGTATAACCTCTAGCACGTCAGAGGTACAAGCTGTACGTAACGGTTGCCTATGTATTGATCGAAAGGGAAGCTGATGAGCGAACTCATCCAGAAAACCCTACTGAGCATGATGGTGACAATATCCGTACAGTCCGGTCCGTTCGTCTAAGAGTATCGCATATCGAGTCTAGGGATGTGGATCAAGTCAGACCCCTAATAACGCGATAATTCATGTCGGTATGAAGCCCATCACCACTTGAGAAACTACTGATCCAAATCAGTAATTCTCCACTACCTCGGCCGAGAATTTCTAGTGATGGCCACCCGTGCACTGTGCGACATCAACCCCCAATAGCGGGAGAGACGAATCCCCGACGATCCGCTCACTGCCTCCATGTGGCTCGGGACTGTGTCCAAAAAATACCTGTTTGCATGACTTCTTTGAGCCGTGGTAGGGTAGAAATCAAAGCACAGTGGGAACTCACACGAGACAAATGACGATCTCAGGTCGACAAACTAACCTGTACACATGTCACCAGGGAACTGCTATCTGACGATATATATAATACCAACTAGCATGTTCCCGGCGAGTCCTGTCCGGTGTACTCATAACCCAATGAGCACCTGTATACATCTTAGGTGAACTAACTGACGCCAATGGCTTGTGAGACCGGCCACCGCCCCTCGTCGGGGTCTCGAATGTATACACTAGTTTACTGTGGAGTATCGATGCCCTGTCTCGAAACTCCCACGACTAGGGACACTTTAAGGATGTGCTTACAGACCCCAGCTCTCACGTATATGATCGCCATCATACTGCTGGCAGTCAAGCAAGAATCCTATGGGCTCTATCATCATGCAATAGTGAACTAAAGCATGTATACGATGATAAAGGCAAACCAGATAGCATAATATCATCTCGAGCAAGACTGTCATATCGGTATAGGTCCTCCCTCAATCATTGCAATCACGTGCCTGCGATCCAATAATTGACTTTGAGGGCACTATATCCAACAATCTCCCACTTACACTTAAGGCTAATTATTACGATGTCGCATACTCACAGCCCGTGTGATACCGAATATCCAACTCTTCTACTAATCAGTTTCACAAAGCTCGTTTGTAAAACTATTGTGTTCGAGAAATAGCCTCAGTGAGTGGATCCGCCCAGATGTTTCTTTCTATGTCTCTCTTAATCTAAAGTTTGCGGAGAAAGCCATCTCCCGAATCGAGTAATACCTGTCTTAGAATATGTCTGGATATCTGATGGGACCTAGTTCATAAATGAACTTCAAATCCAAACTTCTTAGACTGTATCGATAACTGATCCTAATCAGTATCCAGCACCATGCCTCCCACAGTATCCTCTTGGACCACCTGTCCATAATACTGTCTCTCGTCAGAAAGAAAACTATAACTCTGACAATCACTCTGTCATTCATGTCACCTTTGAAGTCTGGAATGATAACCATCTCCCGAAGGAGGCTGCCGTCATCAAATCCGTAGAACATTCACTTATGTTCTAAAACTGCTTCCTTATGTTTCTCCAGGATTGGATTAATATAAACTTATCGCATCTAGTGCAAAAACAACATCTGGTGTGGTACTTGACATCTCACGATTGACTCAATTGCCTAAGCAAGTGGTCTGCCAATCATGCGCATCCCTCTCCCCTTTAGTCTGAAAGACACCTTTAGAGAGGGTGACTCCATCACCTGCTGGTACACCACCATGCCCGGAGTCATCTATTCTAAAATACTATTAGAATACTGTCAAAGTACCCATATTGGGAAACTACCCAAATCTAGATCTAAAACCATAGATCTAGTTACCAGAATGTCAGATATTATATCCATATCCTGTGTGAAGAAACAACTATGTGACGACCACAGTATAACCGATTGTGGTATAGGAATTTTACTTCTTTATCTGTGTATGTCATCCAAATACCAGGACATCACACCCTACTACCTTCTCAACAGATCCATCCCCTATTCTGATGAAGTCAAAGTCTTGACTGTCACATAAAAAATAGATGATCTTATCTCCGCTATATCTGCTTAAGTCAATAAATAGACATAAGCATCTTGTCCACTATGCTTCCGCTGCTTCCACTGACCACAACAACCCTCTGGCAGAATAATATATACGTGCACTTCTAAAACTAGTTTAGAACGACGCTATACTTATCTTCCTGCCGGGTCTCATAGTCTGGAACAACAGTAGTGTTAAGTCTGGGTAAATAAGAACCCCTCTGTCACCGTCCTTGAGGCTACCTGAGTACCTCTCGGGTGTCTGAGGTTACCCACCATATCTGCGGAGTGGCTAATGGAATGTCTAACCTGATTGAATATATAGGTCCTATTAAATTTTCCGTAATCGTTTGCGGTTCTGGAATCACTTCCAGTTCTACCATACTCCCACTACTGTATTCTGAAAAAATCCATTTTACTAAAACTGTGGCGAGTCAAGAACAATATCACTATTGATCTTCCAGATGCTAGAAAATCAACCCTCGTCAAAGCCAGGGTCAACCCACAAACTGCCATTACAGAAACGTGCCTTGAGTTATCCAGAGTCTGGTTTTAAGCATAAGCTGGACAACTCACCGTACCTTAACTTCGTTAAGATATGGACCATTCTATATCCAATATAGAAACTTTGGCACTTATTTAATTGGAACCAGATTCAAATCATGCAGCTGTCTCCAGTGCATATCATCTTAATGGAGAGAGGCTAATCAGCATTACTCAACTTAGGAATCCATCCAATTATGAGTAATCTGAAAGAGAAACAAGTTTCTCAAAACCATTACTATCATCTGAATACCAATCACAAGAATCTACATCTTCGATCTCTTTGAAGAATCCCGATACTTGTGACACCTGGTTCTCTACTTTATTCCTATACCCACAACTTCTCAAAACTTAGACATTGTATTTCTACAAAACACTTGTCTAAAAACTAGAGAAGTTATAAGTAAACAGAATAGAGTACGAGAACCTGCCCCTTTGTCTTGATGGATACTGGACAACATACAATACTCTGTATAAGTCCGCTGAGTTGAATAACCCAAAACCTGTGCGTCGTAGGTTGAAAACTGTACCCAGGCGATTTCCTCAAATATCACCAATTACAATGAATTCCGATATAATGAGGATAATCACCTAATTCCCAATAACTTACTCCCACTCATCATCTGTAAAACCATACAGATGTGAGAGTCATACCTGGTAAATACATACCCTGGAGTAAGTATCTAATCGGGAAATCAGTTTTGCTTCAACAATGCACTGAAACAAAAAATGTTCCGTAGGGGTATCCTGGTATTCCTAGTAATGCCACTTCCATAATCCAATTCATGACTTTAACCGTATATTTCTCTGCCATCTCTCCAAATCCCTTTATTTGTCCTTAGTCGTTACCTTCTGTACACCTTCGTTAGGCTAAATGGTTTTCTTTCTTCCCTACCGTTCGGCACCAGCCTATGGTTTGGAAGAAGACTATCCAGTAAGCATAATAGGTGTACCCTCCTAAACCAAGGAGTACTCGCAACTTGAGAAAAGGTGATGATAAAAGACAACTGAATAATACCTTATTCTATTAAAGGTGAAATAGGAGTGGCGATGAAGTATGCGGTCTGGTCGTGAATGATAACAGTCGCAATTTTACTTTGCTCTCTTTCTAATCCCTTTATCTTGTCTTTACATATTACCTTCTGCACACTCTACTTAGGCTAATTGGTTTTCTTCATTCCCTACCTTTCGGCACCTGCCTATGGTTTGGAATAAGACTATCCAATAAGCGTAATAGGTGTACTCTCCTAAACTAAGGAGCCCTCGCAACTTGAGAGAAGGTGATAATAAAAGACAACTGAATAAACCAATTCTATTTCTCCTGAACCTGGATCCATTCTCGAAGAAGTCCCTTCGAGTTCGTATATAACCATACGATGGATCTATCCAATGGAAGTGGATATCCGTAGTAATACGGGATGTTCTGAGAAATACAAAGGGTAAAAGAAGGAACGACAATGACTTATGCAACTCGGACAATCCAAAAGCCTGTATTTTAAGAAGGTTCGGTCAACTTGGTCACTGAGTCATAGTCTAGGGTCGGTCAAAGGTCGCTGCCAAAGAGAGAGAGAAAAGAAACACTCTGCGTGCATTCTAACCTAGATCAGAATGGTTATCACTTTATCTAATCAGGAAACCTCCCACTGTAACGTCAATTTCTCCTCCAAACCAAAAAGAAGAATCAATCGGGATCATCCGAAGAGTAAACCAACTCATCAGTGGGAATCGGGATCCAACTCTCATCGCATGATAACTTGATAGAAGCCACTCAAGTTATCACACTCCAGAAGGTATGCGCATGCCTGGCAAGTTTCAGTTTATATTTGAAACTCCCGATAAGATTTTTGCCCCATGCTCTTATGACCTTGGCTTTGGTCAAAATGTCATAAGTCACATGCCAAGTTCTACCCATCACTATTCAGGTCAATTTGAACCCACCCGCACATGCCCTTGACTTTGGCCAAAATGGAAGAATGACTGTCCCAAACCAACTCATCTATCTATGCAACAAATGAATACCCAGCAGCTACCAAACACTATGCCTTGACTTTGGCCAAAATACATAGCTTGAATACTACTGAATACCCAAAAGAAATGACGGAGGGCTACGACTGGTTTTTGGCGAAAAACCTTTAACGTAATGAACTTGATATCGCTGAAGGAACCTGATAGCTTTTTATAAAAATATAGTGGCGAAAACCTTTTGCTAAAGAGGTCATTCCCGGTGAAGGGATCTCGGCTTTTTCCTCATGGAATGAGGTGCAGGATATTCTAACTGAATACCGCGAAGCAAGGCAACTTGTAATCGACTATAGTCAAGTTATTACCCTGACGTAAACTTCTGCCCAAGGGGTCACTCCCGGTGAAGGGATATCTACCCTTGCCTCGTCGAATGAGGTGCAGGATATTCCAACCGAATATCGCTATGCAAAACAAAAGGAAACGTCTTTGTAATAACACTTTTTAAAACTGTTCCAACAACTGCCAAACATGTTTATTTTATCCTTGCATTGATAAGAATCAATGCAGTCCCATCAATCAATCACACCAGAAAAGAACGAAAATAAAATGTACGTATATGCCATCTGCATTCGTCACTGGGTCCCGTCATCACCCATTAGGTTACTTAACTAACGACAGAGCGGGGACTGGACTAGCGCGGGTGTAAAACATATACAATATCTAATAGTATATATACCAATATACAATAATCGCTCCAGGCGTGATAATATGCAACATTACAGAAAAATAATAAGCATCACAGAACAATACAGATAATCTGGGACCCCCGGATTTCACAGAGTCGCGACTGAAACCCGACGTTCCCCTGGTCGTGTGGATAGCCCGTGCAATGAAACCTAGACCCCTACGGGTGCAGCAAGTTACCCGCCAAAACCTGAAGCGAGGCAGCCCCCTACAACAAAATGAATGGACCACCCGGTACTTCATGGAATCTGGTAACTTGAGCACCCCTCTTTGGGTCAACCTATACCCCCTACGAGTGCGGCGAATAGTCTGCCAATTCTAGAGTGAGGCCCCTCTGCCTCTCAAAGCCATGAGATACGGACCCGTTGCCCTCCAGAACCCGTCTATCCGTGCACTCCGTCGCGGGGTAAACCTAGTACAGAAATAAAAATATGTACAATGGGTACATCGACCTCAGCCCGGTCGTGCCCCAAAAGAATATTATACAAACAGGCAGTGACGGCAGTCCACATGTTGGACGCTCACCCCGCAATATCAAATGTATAAATAAATCCAAACAGCACTACCATTGCACACTGCTATCCACCACGACAAATCCGCAACATCACAGCACAACACAGAACATCAACGCGAATGTCACGTTCATAAATCCGTCTAAAAGAGCTATAGCAATTAGATGCAATTTACCGCTCGAATGACATTCCCGGTCGGAGATATAATGTAAATACTGCATACTAACAAGTTTAAAATTTCGATCGACAAAACTTCCCGAAGTGGGCCCCACATATATCTGGTGTACAGTAATAAAATCTGGGCCCAAAAGAATATTCCAAAAACCACAATTTACCAAGGAAAGCCTACTGGAAAATTTTGATGCACTGTTCCCACATACTGGCCGTGGTACCACGGTCAAACCCTAGGTTTGACCGCGGATCCGCGGCAGTCACGTGGGATCACGTGCTCAAAATTTGCCAGTTTGCTTAAAAAACCCTGCTTTGTTTTCTGTGATATGCAAAATAATTTTTAGACTTGATTTAAAATCGACAGAAAGTTTCGCAAAGAAAAATTGTAAATTTCGAAAATACGTTCGATCGATATTTTAAACGCGTTAGCACGAGTTAGTATAGCTTAATGGTGAGGCTCTGATACTATTGTAAGTCCACGGTAGTGCCCCGGTCGTCTAAAAGACGCCAAATGCGGAACAAAAACTTTTACAACTGGCGCTATCGCGTACTATAACCCGGATCTGCCATTAAAGCTAAACTAACAAACTACAAAGTGGGCAGAAATGTTATACCAAACAATCCGAGTCCTTCGGTCTTCAACCATCATCCCACGCTTTGTTGCGGCTGCTCCGATCTCCTGAATCTCCAGTCTTCTCGTCCAGGTGGCACCACGTCGACGGATCTTTAAACGGGCTCCCGCCTCTGAACCGAGGCAACTCGATCATCAAGTTTGTTAAAAGAGATGACTAAGAATGATGTAGAGAATGAGTAGAACATTTTGTCTCATTACGTCCAAGGTTATGAACGAACGGTTAATGAAGTTGCCTTTTAGAATCGGGTGAAATGAGAATTGAAGCTATCTAATTTCCATGAATCCAAAACCATAATCTTTTCCAAATTTACAACCATAATCTAGCAAGAGGGGGGGCCGGCCACTTATGAAGGAAGGGGGTGAGTGTAGGAAGGGACAGGGTGACCATAAGCACTTAACCAAAAGCATGAGTCAAATGTAACACCTTGCATCTCATTAATGCATACAATGAACCTTAAACCCTGGTCATCAAAACATTAAATGACCAATTAATTCATTAAGCCACCTCACCATCCTAGTCACCATCCAGAACCTTCTAGAAGCACGACTCACCCTCATGACACACCCAAATGACGAAAAGATAAATCCGCATTTAACCGAATGTTAAATACGGGTGATAGAAAACTGGAAACTGGCAACTTCCAAAAGCGATCCTGAAACGAATTTCAGGATAACCCCGTAACAGTATAAACATACCCGCATTTGTATTACAACTGAATACAAATGCATCTGAGACAAAGATATTATATCTACACAGTATAATACTCGGATCCGGCTTAAACCAAAGCCGACCAGTATTATCTGCCCGAAATATGACACGTGCGTAAACGCACGTGCATTTTCCGAACCCTGCCATAAAACCATACGGCCTCTACAACGTTTCGCCCGAACTTGGGAAAATATCTGTGGGGGACTCTAATGACTCATCAACACACTGGCACTGGGTATAACCACTAGCACGTCAGAGGTACAAGCTGTACGTAACGGTTGCCTATGTATTGATCGAAAGGGAAGCTGACGAGCGAACTCATCCAGAAAACCCTACTGAGCATGACAGTGACAATATCCGTATAGTCCGGTCCGTTCGTCTAAGAGTATCGTATACGAGTCTAGGGGGGTGGATCAAGTCAGACCCCTAATAACGCGATAATTCGTGTCGGTATGAAGCCCATCACCACCTGAGAAACTACTGATCCAAATTAGTAATTCTCCACTACCCCGGCCGAGGATTTCTAGTGATGGCCACCCGTGCACTGTGCGACATCAACCCCCAATACCGGGAGAGACGAATCCCCGACGATCCGCTCACTGCCTCCATGTGGCTCGGGACTTTACCCAAAAAATACCTGTTTGCATGACTCCTTTGAGCCGTGGTAGGGTAGAAATCAAAGCACAGTGGAAACTCACACGAGACAAATGACGATCTCAGGTCGACAAACTAACCTGTACACATGTCACCAGGGAACTGCTATCTGACGATATGTATAATACCAACTAGCATATTCCCGGCGAGTCCTGTCCGGTGTACTCATAACCCAATGAGCACCTGTATACATTTTAGGTGAACTAACTGACACCAATGGCTTGTGAGACCGGCCACCGCCCCTCGTCGGGGTCTCGACTGTATACACTAGTCTACTGTGGAGTATCGATGCCCTGTCTCGAAACTCCCACGACTAGGGACACTTTAAGGATGTGCTTACAGACCCCAGCTCTCACGTATATGATCGCCATCATACTGCTGGCGGTCAAGCAAGAATCCTATGGGCTCTATCATCATGCAATAGTGAACTAAAGCATATATACGATGATAAAGGCAAACCAGATAGCATACTATTATCTCGGGCAAGACTGTCATATCGGTATAGGTCCTCCCTCAATCATTGCAATCACGTGCCTGCGATCCAATAATTGACTTTGAGGGCACTATATCCAACATCACCTGGGAACTGCTATCTGACAATAGGTATAATACCAACTAGCAGGTTCCCGGTGATTGTATGATTTAGCGTGCTTGCGCTTTCTAAAAGATAGATCAAAAATATTTGTAACCGCAATCAAGAACGGCGTCGCATGAAGCTAGCTGGTGAGTACGGGTCGGTCCACAGGGATGTTGTGACTTTCCGATTCGTTCTTACGAGTTAATTCCGAAAGGTGTTCGGACAGATTATTAAATCTAAAAATCTAAATTATCCTAGGGCAATTATCTAGATCTACTCTTGCTAGGGCTAGGTTTAGGGATGGTTTGGAAATGTAATTAAATCTCACCACTTTCAATACCCGAATGAAGATCTGTGAGGAGTTATGGTAATTATCAATAAAGTGGATTAGATCCGTTCGGGAAGGTGTTCCTTCCTCTAGGTTCTTGTCCTTCCTTTAGAGATCCTTACCCTAACCTTCATGGAAAACATCACACCCGGGCCTTTATACTACGGTATCACCGCTACCTCGAGGGATAGAGTGCCGTAGGGAGCGGTATATGCATGTATGCATGGAGTCCTATTGTAAATATTTGGTGGGTAAGAAAGGGATGAGAGATCTCATCTCTCAAAATCCTTCCCAAAAGCTAAACCCTAAACAAGTTCCTAGGGCATGAAATTAAATCTACCTAGGGCAAGGAATTGAAAACTACACTAGGGCAAGAAATTAAATTACTTACAGATGCATCCCTCCAATCATCTATGCAGGGTTGTCAGATCTGAATTTCTGAATGGAGAAGAAACACCGATGCTCTCCAAAAAGGATTTCTGAATTTTTATTAAAAGGAGGCATAAAGAATTACAAGCTTTAGAGTTCTATTTATAGGAAATAGAAACCCTAGGTTACATCTTGAACCACATGTCTATATTTACAAAAGTAGCCCTAGGTTGACTAGTCAACGCCGCCAAAGAATTATGTAAAATTTTCAACTCAAGATCGCGCAGTACGGCCGCGGAACCGCGGCCGCAGCCAGGGTTTGGCCGCGGTTCCGTGGCCAACTTGAAGGCTTGGGATCTGTAATTTCTGGTACTGGCTTCTGGTAACTTTGTCTTCCTGTTTCTATATGTTCTTTTCCATTTGAGCTTCTAGGTTGGTTCCAGATTTCCAGTGAACAATTGTAGTGAACTTTTGCCGTTGCTTCATGACGAAGTCTTGAACCTTGCATTGTCTTGTACTTTGTGAACTGATCTTCATGTGGGTTTGATCAAGGTTCTCCCATTTGTCGGTCTTAGTCTCACTTTTTGCATCGTCTTCTGTCTTTTTCACTGTTTTCGATCCAAGAACCTGTAACCTGTAACATGTAGCAGACATGCGTCAAAGGCACCCGTTTATTTGTAAAATATATAAGAATGGGGAATATAATAATGCAATATTCTGGTGTGAACAAATACCCCCAAACTTATCTTTTGCTCGTCCTCGAGCAAACTTATTTTTATTCACTAAAATCCTAACCGCACTTTCGCAGGGAAACGCGATTGCACTGAGCACGTGCAACAAGCCGTTAAACCTCTAGGTGTCCCTAGTAGGAGGAGTGTTGTTTCCTGAGGGTTTTCAGCGGATTACACCCACAAAATCCTATCAATTCGGCCCATTAACTTTTGTTCTCCAATTAGGTTTTCTAACAAGGAATTCTATTATCTTTTACCCGTAAATTATCCACCCATATTCTTCACACTTCCTCATCATTTAACTTAAGATTATATATATCCTGTAGACTTACTTAGCTTTCGGCATCTCTTAAGTTTTCCTTCTAGGGTTCCACCTCCACTTAGAAATTTTTATCAACTCTATTAAAGATACAAGCACTATCCTTCATTCCTTTCTCTCATCTAAACTCTAATCACATATCCTCACGTGTGTGTAAATATCACCCCTACACTTGGAAATTCAAATCAAGCAATCGTACTCTTGTCCGTTGTCCAAAGCACTTCTTAATTGGTGAATTTTTAACTGAATTTTGCTTACACATCCTTCATGCGACCGCTAATACTTCTTGAGGTACCAACACCCGATTACAAGATGCGTTAGCACTTTAAAGCATACTTCCTAGTCTTGCAACACCCAAGGCTTTAGCAGTGACTCCCAAACCAGTTGGTTTAAGGCACTAGGTGATGAAGCACCCTCGCTAAATATTTTTCTATTTTTGCAGCCTTAAATAATCACAAAAACCAGTGTCCATTTTTTTTCTTTATTCACTTTTTTTTCTTTTATTTTCATTGTACTAAGGACTTTAGACAAGAGCATTTCAAGGTCTCTTCTACTATTCCAAGTTTCAAGGTTTGTGATTGTGAAATTTTGTAGGGTATACATTTTCAGAATCTAGACTTAAGGTAGGAACTATTTTTCAAACTTATACTCTAATAAGAACATCAATACTCTTCCTTCGTTTTGATTTAGCCCAAGAAGTGAACCCAAAATTTGCCTATTTCTAAATAAACTACAAGGCATATGCTTTCTACCGTTAAATTTTAATGAATGTTATTTTTAGGGTTTTTAATTCACTAAGTCTAAGATCTAGTTTTTCCTAGCCAGTTAACCTATTTGTCAAACTCAATTCAATTAGCCAATATTGAATACAATATTTTTTTATAATTTTTGAAATTTTTCAAATTTTTATGGGTTTTCAAATAAATATGCAAATACAAAAATATATACAAATGAATGCGAAGGAAGAAGACGTACCGAGCATACCCCCAAACTTAAACTTGACAGTGTCCTCACTGTCATGCTAAACCAAGAGGGTCAAAATGTCGGCACTCCCCTGTTTATTTATTTACATTTTTTTTATTGTTTTGAAATTTATTTATTTTTTATTTTTTATAGAAAAAGAAAACAAAAAATAATATACATATATACAACAAGGTTCCCCCCAAACTTAAGCTTGGCCTTACACAAGCCAAATGTTAGCACCAACCATTCAAAAATCTTATCGTGGTAATGGTATAGTTGGTGCAAGAATGGGGTAGAGATGAAAGAAATGAGAAACACGCGAGACCGTGTGGAAAGAAGAATGGTAGAATATGGTCTCGGTGGGGGGAAAGAAGGGCGGAAAGGAGAAAGAAGGATCGCGCGAACTTGAGGGTGTAAATCGAGTGAATAAATTAGCGCAATATGTGATGATCGATATGTTATAAGCGATTGCGCTAACCTATCAACCCGTCGGGAAATGGGGTCAAATCCCTCAAGATTCGCAAGAAAATATGGGTACGCCGAACTTGGTATCGGAGATGAAAGCGTAACGGTCATTTGTACGGTCGGGACAATAGGAGAGACGAAAGGGAGTGAATTAGGGATAATATCTTTCTCACCGTAGTAAACTGTTTCGAACTTGAAAGATTCCATTAATGATTCGAAACTACTATAATCAACCGAGTCTGATGGCTCATCTGAAAATGTAAAGGACTCAAACTCGGGCGGTGAGTCATCAACATCATCCGAAAAAGTGAAACACTCGTAAGTGTTATCATCTGTGAGAACAGTATCGGATTCAAAGGAAAATCTTTCAAGCTCACAGTCTTCAAGTGAGGTCAGAACGATGGGAAGGAGGGAGGTGATATAACAGTCAAAGGTTCAGGAGGATGAATTGGAAAATCAGACACATCAAACAAAAATGATTCAACCTCAATATTATCCTTAAGACTCTTCTCGATACTATCCTCAATATTCAACTCATCCATGCCATTATCATCAAAATCTAGACGCATATGAGATTCGGGAGAAACATTTAATAACTCAGGATGATGATTTGAACATAAAATTTCAAGCAAATCGACATGTTCATCATCCGAAATATTCCCGGCGTCTATATTCTCAATCAAGTGAAAATCAATTTCTTTAGACACCTCATCAAAAGTATGGATATCTATCAATTTAGGTTCTAGATGGGAAGTGTAAAGATCGAAAGGATTAGGTGTGGTTTCACTCGAAAGGGGTTCCTCACAATCTGGTAAATCAAACACTACAAAATCACACAACTCGTTTTTATTTTCAACTGGTGAATCATTTGGAACAATCGATGGAAAACCGGAGTTGTGAATTTCAATTGGGTATGGGTAGGTTTGATTTGGAAATCCTCTCTCATTCTCACTCTGTCCAACCGCCTCCTTATACATTGAAATTTTTTGAGCTAGCGGGAAACTAGCTACCGGTTTACTAGGTTGCATAAGGGCGGCCAAGGACGCTTCCACATTCCTAGTCATTTTATTTGTTGCTGCAATGTACGCTTCCAACGACTCTTTCGACTTAGGTGGTGAGGGGGTTTCAGTAAAAGATTCAAAATTGGTTATTATTGTGAAACTCCCTAATGGCCGTGTCGAAACAGTGTCTAGTGAAGGTGGAAAAATCGGGTATGACTGGTAGGAAGTGGGTGATTGGACAGGGGTAGGGTCAACATATGGATAAATAGGTGAATAGTCGTGCGGATCCCTAAAACTAGATGAGTGGAAAGGGGTGAAAGATCGACTGTGAGATTGAGCAATATGCTCAGCAATGGATATCGGCTTAGGGGTTACAGCTGAACTTGAAAAAGTGGTGTCAACATATGAAGGTGGTGAAGGTTGACTTGGTTGACACAAAGGGGGTTGAAAAGTCAAACTGTTTCTCCTGGACGCCTCTATGTGATCTTTTAAAGATTTTTTAGGCATGGAGGGATCGTTTTTAAATTGACCGAACAAATTGACATATGACGTAAAATTAGGTTCGGGATACCAAAGTTCGGCTAATGATTTATTGTGTGGGGTACCCATGTTAGAAGAAGAAAGGTGACAAGAAGGAAGGTTGGGTCGTGCAAGGATTCATTTGGGGCTAAAAATTTTTTGCAAGTTCTATAAAATATTTGTCCTTTTTATTTTCATTTTTCATTAATTTTTTCTTTCTCTTTATTTGGAAAAATTTTGTTGCAAAAAGATTTTAGAGAAAAGATATGCAAAAGCAAAATATTTTATAGAAAAGATATGCAACAGCAAAATATTACTTGCAATCTATTTTATTTTAAGCGGGGCCCAAAAATCCTGCACAAGATTGTTATTTTGGAGAGGAATATATTTTTAAAGCGCACGGAATCTTGCAGGAATTTCCAGAAAAGATATATGGGGATTTGCAGAGGAGAGAATTAGAAATCAAACCGAGCAAATTTCGCGCAGAGAGGAGGCTAAACCGTCGCGGTTCCGCGGTCTGGGGCCCACTTTTGCCGCGGTTTCACGGTCTGGTGACGGGATCAGCTCCTGAAAAAAATTGTACGGCTCTCTGGTGGTACTCTCCCTCTGTTTTGATGTACCCTTTTCTGATTTGCCTTCTGGAAATTTCTAGATCTGAATTTGTATATCCTGCAAAAATTCAAACAACAAAGTATCCCTTCCAAAAATAACAGATTATATATTTTTATATTTTTATGATTTTTCAGATTTTTATGATTTTTTAAATTTTATGATTAACCCGAAATTGCGAGAAGGAAATGACACGCCATCCCCGGCAACGGCGCCATTTGATTGTACGATTTAGCGTGCTTGCGCTTTCTAAAAGATAGATCAAAAATATTTGTAACTGCAATCAAGAACGGCGTCGCATGAAGCTAGCCGGTGAGTACGGGTCGGTCCACAGGGATGTTGTGACTTTCCGATTCGTTCTTACGAGTTAATTCCGAAAGGTGTTCGGACAGATCATTAAATCTAAAAATCTAAATTATCCTAGGGCAATTATCTAGATCTACTCTTGCTAGGGCTAGGTTTAGGGATGGTTTGGAAATGTAATTAAATCTCACTACTTTCAATACCCGAATGAAGATCTGTGAGGAGTTATAGTAATTATCAATAAAGTGGATTAGATCCGTTCGGGAAGGTGTTCCTTCCTCTAGGTTCTTGTCCTTCCTTTAGAGATCCTTACCCTAACCTCCATGGAAAACATCACACCCGGGCCTTTATACTACGGTATCACTGCTACCTCGAGGGATAGAGTGCCGTAGGGAGCGGTATGTGCATGTATGCATGGAGTCCTATTGTAAATGTTTGGTGGGTAAGAAAGGGATGAGAGATCTCATCTCTCAAAATCCTTCCCAAAAGCTAAACCCTAAACAAGTTTCTAGGGCATGAAATTAAATCTACCTAGGGCAAGGAATTGAAAATTACACTAGGGCAAGAAATTAAATTACTTACAGATGCATCCCTCCAATCATCCATGCAGGGTTGTCAGATCTAAATTTCTGAATGGAGAAGAAACACCGATGCTCTCCAAAAAGGATTTCTGAATTTTTATTAAAAGGAGGCATAAAGAATTACAAGTTTTAGAGTTCTATTTATAGGAAATAGAAACCCTAGGTTACATCTTGAACCGCATGTCTATATTTACAAAAGTAGCCCTAGGTTGACTACTCAACGCCGCCAAAGAATTATGTAAAATTTTCAACTCGAGATCGCGCAGTACGGCCGCGGAATCGCGGCCGCAGCCAGGGTTTGGCCGCGATTCCGCGGCCAACTTGAAGGCTTGGGATCTGTAATTTCTGGTACTGGCTTCTGGTGACTTTGTCTTCCTGTTTCTATATGTTCTTTTCCATTTGAGCTTCTAGGTTGGTTCCAGATTTCCAGTGAACAATTGTAGTGAACTTTTGCCGTTGCTTCGTGACGAAGTCTTGAACCTTGCATTGTCTTGTACTTTGTGAACTGATCTTCATGTGGGTTTGATTAAGGTTCTCCCATTTGTCGGTCTTAGTCTCACTTTTTGCATCGTCTTCTGTCTTTTTCACTATTTTCGATCCAAGAACCTGTAACCTGTAACATGTAGCAGACATGGGTCAAAAGCACCCGTTTATTTGTAAAATATATAAGAATGGGGAATATAATAATGCAATATTCTGGTGTGAACACCCGGCGAGTCCGTCCAGTGTACTCATAACCCAATGAGCACCTGCATACTATTTTAGGTGAACAAACAAACACCAACAGCTTGTGAGACCAGTCCACCACCCTTCATCGAGGTCTCGATCAGTATAGACTAGTCTACTCTAGAGTATCGATACCCAGTTTCGATACTCCCTCGACTAGGGATATTTAAGGATGTGCATATAGACCACCCAGCTCCCACGTATATGATCACCATCATAATACTGGTAGTCAAGCAAGAATCTTATGGGCTCTATCAACATGTAATAGTGATCTGTAATACCACCTAATGCTGTATATGATAATAAAGACAAATCAGATATCATACTATCATCTCGAGTAAGACCGTTCTACCGGTATAGGTCCTCCCTCAATCATCATAATCACCTGCCTGCGACTATGATAATTGCCTTGAGGGCACTATAGCCAACAATCTCCCACTTGCACATAAGGCTAATTATTATGGTGTCGCATACTCATAGCCGTGTGATACCGAACACATAACTCCTCTACTAATCAGTCTCGCAAAGCTCGTTTGCGAAACTTTTGCGTTCGAGAAATAACCTCAGTGAGTGGATCCACTCCAATGTTTCTTTCTATATCTCTCTATATCTCAACTTCGCGGAGAAAGGCCATCTCCCGAAATGAGCAATACCTGTCTTAGAATTTGTCTGGATATCAGATGGGACCCAATTCATAAATGAACTCCAAATCCAACAAACTTATTAGACTGTATCATCCACTGAATTTAATCAGTATCCTACACCATGCCTTCTCCAGTATCCGCATGGACCACCTATCCAATATACTGTCCCTCACAAAAAGGGAAAACTATAACTCTGACAGCCGTTTTGTCATCTAAGTCACTTTGGAAGCCTGAAATGATAACCGTCTCCTGAAAGGGTCTGTCGTTACCATATCCCTAGAACATCCACTTTTGTTCATAACTGCTTCCTAACGTTTCTCCAGGATTGGATTAATATATATGCTTATTGCAGCTAGTGCAAAAGCAATATCTGGTGTTGTACTTGACATCTCATGATTGACTCAATTGACTAAGCAAGTGACATGTCAATCATGCAAATCCCTCTCTCCTTCAGTCTGTAAGACATCCTTTAGAGAGGGTGACTCCATCACCTGCAGGTACTAGCACCTCGCCAGGAGTCGTCCATTCTAAAACTCCTTTAGAATCATGTCAAAGTACCTTAATTGGGACACTTCCCAAATCTAGATCTAAAACCATCGATCTAGTCACTAGAATCCCTGATATTTTATCCATATCCTATATGGAGAAACCACCTTATGACAACCACAGTATAACCGATCGTAGTATAGGAATTTCACTTCCTATAAAGTGCATGTCATCCAAATACCTGGACATCACTCTCTACTACCTTCTTATCAGATCTATCTCCTATTCTGGTGAAGTCAAAACCTATGACTGTCACATCAGAAATAGATAATCTATTTCCGCTATACCTGCTTTAGTCTATAAATAGACATAAGCTACTTGCCCTCTATGCTTCCACAGCTCCCACTGACTACAACAAGCCCCTAGCAGAGTCATATACACGTGTACTTCTAAAGCTAGTTTAAAACAATGTTATACTTATCCTCCTGCCGGGTCTTATAGTTTAGAACAGTAGCAATGGCAAGTTTGGGTAAACAAGAACCTCCCTGTCACCGTTTCTGAGAAGACCGAAGTACCCTTCGGGTGCCTGAGGTTACCCACCAAATCCATGGAATGGCTAATAGAATGTCGAATCCTATTGAATCTTTAGGTTCTATTAAATTTTTAGTAATCGTTTGTGGTTCTGGAATCACTTCCAGTTCTACCATACTCCGACTAATGTTTTCTGAAAAAATACATTTTACTAAAATTGGTGGCGAGTCAAGAACAATATAACTATTGATCTTCCTGATGGTCTTGTAAAGGCCGGGATAACCTACAAACTGCCATTAATGAAACGTGCCTTGAGTTTATCCGAATTCTGGTTTTAAGTATCAAGCGAACAACTCCCTATATCTTAACATCGTTAAGATATAAATTGATTCTATATGCCATATAGAAACAAATGCACTAATTTAATTGGAACCAGATTCAAAATCATGCAGCTATCTCCAGTGCATATCAACCAAATGGAAGGAGGCCAATCGGCATTACTCAACTAGGAGTGCATCCATTTATGAGTAACCTGAAAAAGAAGCAAGTTCTCAAAAACCATTACTATCAATGGAATACCAAACACAAGTATCTACATCTTCGACTATCTCGAAGAATCCTGATACTTCCAACAAATGTTTCTCCACTTTATTCTTATACCTATAACTTCTCAATATCTGGACCTTGTGTTACAACGAAATGCTTGTCTAGAAATGGAGAAGTCATGAGTAAACAGAATATAGTACGAGTACCAACCCCTTTGTTCTAATGGACACTGGAAAACATACAATACTTTGTATAAGCCCATTGAGTTCAACAACTCAAACCCTGTGCGTCGTAGGTTAAAAACTATACTATGGTTAAGAAGAATTACACTGCTGTTGAATGCAGCTTACCTAATCACCAAATGATATAGGTAAATGTCATAGACATAATTTCAAAAATTTATATCTCACTTTATAAAATAAACGTACAGATATATCAGTTTGAAATTAGTGCATAACAACGGATATTCAAAACCAAATATTTACCGTCAGGCAAAACCCAGGTGATTTTCTTAAATATCACCAACTACAAAGAATTCCGATATATAGAGGATCTAATCACCCAATTCCCAATATCTTACTCCCACTCACCATCTGTAACACTATACAGATGTAAGAAACGAATCTGGTAAATACATACCCTGGAGTTAGAATCCAATTGCGAAAACAGTTTTCACTTAACATCGCACAGTAAATCTGAAACATGAAAATGTTTCGAAGGGGTAATCTGGTATTCTTACTAACGCCTCTTCCACTATCCTGATTCATGACTGTAACCGTATAGTTTCATGCCTCACTCCAATCCTTTTATTATGTCTTTACTTATTACCTTCTGTACACCACCTTTAGGCTAATTGGTTTTCTTCCTTCCCTACCTTTCGGCACCAGCCTATGGTTTGGAAGAAGACTATTCAATAAGCGTAACAGGTGTACTCTCCTAATAGTAGGAGCCTTCGCAACCCGAGAGAAGGTAAAGGGAAAAGACAACTGAATAATCATATTCTGTAAATACCCGTTCCCATCTTAATAAAAGTTTCCTATTTTCCTAATTTCCCGAGTCCCTTTTCTTTTGCCCTCGTAAATGTTGTAGGAAGGTGGTTGTGTAAACTCCAATATTTAAAATTTCCCTAACCCAAAAAAACCAAAACCCAAGATGTAAAACCAAAGCCAAATTAAACTAAAAACCCCAGCTTTCTACCCTCAGCCCAATGATTTTTCTCTTCTCAAATTAATTCATACTCGGCCCATACACTCTTCAGCCAGGATTTTGTTTTAAGGAAATTTAAACCTAATTTTGAACCCAGCCCATTCCCTCTGCTCAGCCCACTCACCATATTTTAAATAAATTCTTTATTTAAAACCCCGGCACGTTTCCCTTCCTCAGCCCACGATTTTTTTAAAAAAAAAGGGAATTCTTTTAAAAAACTTCTCATCCCAACTCCTATCGGCCCGCTTCCTCAACACACCAACCCGACCCGCTCCTGTTCATCCTCCCCCTCCAACGGCTCTTTCCTTTCCCCGCGCGCGATCCGCCTTCTCCGCAGCGCCTCGCGCCCACGCCCACGCTTCCGCTCTTGCGACGTTACACCCGCGACTTCAACCCTCATTCATTTCCTCACTCCCTCATCTCTCTCTCGCTCACCAACTCCATCACAAAAAACTCTCCTTCCACTCAAAATTTCTCCACGAACCCGCTGCAACCTCGACGCCGGCGATCACCCCATATCTTCGTCGACCTCACCATTCCACCTAGCTCACTTCTCCCCACAAACTGACCTCCCTACACTACCCCTTCGCCTCCAGCCCTCCATCAACCGAGCAAACCCCCTGCACACCAACCCCCTGCGCCGAGCCGACCACCATCCTGCCCCCTCGACGCCGGCGATCTCCACACCACACCGTCGACCCCTACACCCTCTGTATCTTCTCCTCCTCCTCCAAGATCCACACCCGAGCTCTCTCTCCCTCTCTCTCTTCAAGAAAATTCCATAACCTATTTTCCAAACACCCACTTCGGCCCATCGCCGGAGCGACGCCGTCGACCGTCGGCAACCCCAGCACTTCTCAGGCAAACCACAGAGCACCCCCTCCATTTCCAGCAAGTATAAGAAGTCTCCGGGCAACTCCGACACAAATTCCGTATCGCGAGCCAAGCTCGCGATAATCGTTTCATGACGTACATCGCGCGTTCGTGACGCCGCTGCTGCCGTGCAACCCCGAGACGTTTCCAGGCAAGTGTTTTACTTGCTACATGCTAATATAATTGTGATACAAACTTAAATCATATAGTTTATAATTTACCGATTCCCGATATATTTTGCGACCTATATGTTCGATGCTAGACCCTAATGAAAATACTTTCTTAACTTGACAGAAATAGATGTTTTCTGTTGGCCCATATAATGACGAATATCGTGTATAAATCACACTGGAAAATACGACTAAAATTGATACCCCCAAATATGCCGATAAAACTAGAATTTTCCCGTATCTGAAAATGATTAAAATCACTGTAAATTATGTACATACTGGAATGATGCGTTCAAGGGCTTAAATCGAAGCCGACTCGACGAACTTTAACTCTATGTAAACTTTTAATGATTTCTGTTCTGTAACTGCGATGATATTTAGATCAGAGTGCGACTCTGGACTGCAGTCCAGAGCGACTCTGATTACTGTGTACTGTCCCAAAATGTATGTCACTTTGTTTCCTGAATTCGTATGTTACAGAACTCTGCTGAGGATTAAAGATGGATCTGTTATCTAAACAAAACAAGTGGTTTCATTCCGTTTCATTGCCGTTTTCTATTTAAATTGTAAATAAGAAAGCAGAACGTATAACAGTCCAGAACAAATTCAGAAGTGACATACTGATGTTAAACTGTGCATAACTTTCGACGTACAGACGCGATTGAGGATCCGTCTATTGAGTTGAATACCCTATCGAGAACCCTATATTTTATTCAACGGTAGCATCGCTAAATTCTGAACCCAACTGGGTGCAATTCGTGTCGCGAAACGGACATTCAGTTCTGAAACTGAATTTCCAGCCGCGAGCACTTAAAATGAAACAGCTGTATCTTGAATACCGGAAACCCGATTGAACTGAAACTAATTTTAATAAATTTCTGATTGAATTTTCTATTTATCTTATTTGTATCATTTCGTTGAATTCTAAACAGATGAATTTATGCAATTTTTGTAAATTAATGACATGCATATTGAGTCATAACATACTTAGCTTATTGATGGCATACATACATATATCATACCCCATTTGCCATATACTTAGTGTTAGCGCGTGTTAGAGGTAGTGGACATTGTATTATCGTGCGTGATTGATATTGGTTTAGGAGTGACGAGTACACCAATGGAAAGTGAATATTCGTGACAGTGATTGATACAGTAAACAGTGATAAAACCGTGCCATTGGTATACTTGTACACGACTAAATCAAGATCATAAATAGTGTAAACCTGGGGATAAAGGGGAAATCGAAGTGGAAAGAGAATCGTATTTAGCGGGACCGTGTTTTAGAGAATGATCATTCGACCAGCGATATATATTAGGTAGGATCTAGCGATTCGGCTGACAGGGTTATGTCCCGGGCATATGGGCCGTTGTCTCGGATATGTACGAGACTCCTGTTAAACATGATCCTCCTTCCACTATGCGATTTCAAACATGACCTAGAGACCGTTAGGGACACAGATCATATTCTGCATCATATAGTGATATAGTGAATACTCGTATTGTTCTTTCACTAGTATTTTACCTGTTTCACCTTATTGTTATAATATTGCTATTGTGTCGCTCTGACGACCTGAGTATGCATGCTCAGATTTCGTGGAATGACCAGCACAGAAGACGGATCTACCTTTCGAGTTCACGGAGATATAGTCTAGTGTACTTTCTTTCTTTACTGCTTTCCGTAAAAGTGATCGTGAGATTGAACTTGGTTAGTAATTGTTCTTGTTATCTATAATTTGTGAACAATGGATTTTAATGTAATAAATTAGTGATGTGATTCCTTTACTACTGTGCTTTATTTACTGATTACCATGTAATGCTAGAAGCCGAAGTGTGACTACGGCGGGATGATTCCTTGACCGTAGGAGCATGGCTGGCCTAGTCATCCCTCGTTTTCCGTATTTTGGGAAGCGGGGCATGACATGGTTTAGTTGGTATCAGAGCCGTGTTTAGTATCAAGGGATAACATTAACTATACTGTATTACGTTATTCTCGTTTCACTACTCTTGATTTTCATCCTTGAATCTGATCTTATCCTTTTGAATCTTCCAGTGATATGACGTCCCCGAACGACCCCTCCTCGGACTCCAGCACTCAAGACCGCACGGAAAGAATACTTAGTGCACTGACCTCTTTCGCGGAAGCTCAGGAGAGGAAGACAGATTTACTCGCTGAGGGACTCAGGGCGATTACCGCCGCAGGAGGACCCTCCGTACTCATTAGCACTCCCGAGGGCGCTACCCCACCAGCTTATCATGCTTGGGCTAGTACCGTATCAGACTTCCGACGATTACATCCAGCTGCATTCACAGGGCGAGCTGAACCCCTTGAGGCTGAGCAATGGCTGGTGAACATGGAGAACTTACTGACAGCCGCCAGGGTTCCAGAGGAAGATAGGGTGGACGTGATAAAGATACAATTGGAAGATGAAGCCCGTACATGGTGGTCGGTGGAAGAAAGCAGGCTAGACGGGCCGACTGAATGGGGCAAATTTAAGGAGTGTTTCCTAGATCATTATTTTCCTTCCACAGCCAAGGCAGAAATGGAGGAAAGATTTATTCTTTTGAAGCAGAATGGACGCCCATTGGACGTTTATGCGGCAGAGTTTAACCGTCTGAGCCATTTTGCTCCATACATGGTCATCTCAGAGGCCACCAGGGCCAGACGTTTCCTTTAGGGGCTAGATTTCGAGTTGCAGCAGTTAATTGCATCGCTGGATTTGCAGACTTTCGCACAGGTACTCAACGCAGCGAGAGTTCAGGAGCAATTGATTAACAAGTTCAGGAGACCCCCAGTCGTTCCAGCACGTACCCACGCGCCTTCTCGAGGAGCCATACCGGTTCATAGGCCAGGAACGACACAAATGAAGCGCCCGTTCGTACCACAGCATCGCCCCCAGAGACAGGGCGTAGTTTGCGGCTATTGCGGTAGAGGTGGGCATACCCAGAAGGACTGTCGCCGTGCTAAGGGACAGTGCTTGATTTGCGGATCCAGTCAGCACAAGATTAACAGTTGCCCTGAGCGAGTAGAGATACAGGGAGGTTCTGGACTGCCACAGCAGAGGCCACAGGAGCAGAGGCAACCCTTTACAGGTCGCGGTCAGGGACGGGCTTTCACCTTGACAGCCGAGCAGGCAGAGGCGTCGGGAGACGTGGTTACAGGTACTCTGCTCGTACATTCCTTGCCAGCTAGAGTACTATTTGATTCTGGAGCATCGCATTGTTTCTTGTCTGAGCATTTCACTGATACACACTCAATACCACATGAACCACTAACCAAGAGATGGGAAATTCATACGGGTAATGGCATTATAATATCTAGTCGAGAATGTAGATTATGCCCGGTTGTAGTGTGTGGCAGGGAATTTTATGCGAATTTCCTTCTGATTGGGACAGGCAGCTACGACGCAATTCTCGGGATGGATTGGATGAGCACTTTCCATGCAGTTATCGATTGTCGTGCAAGGAAGGTGATCTTCCGCATTCCCAATCACCCGGAGTTTACTTTCGAGGGAGGAAGCGAATCTTTGGAGCCAGCTAAGTACAGAGCCAAGCCCAAGGAGCTGACAGCGATGGAGGTTGATAAGAGCCCAGTCCCAGAAATTGTTCGGGACTTTCTGAACGTATTTCCTGAAGATCTACCGGGTCTACCACCTCCTCGAATCTTGGAGTTCTCGATCGATTTGACTCCAGGTACAGCCCCAGTATCCAGAGCCCAGTACAGAATGGCACCAGTTGAGTTGGCGGAATTGAGGAAGCAGGTTGAAGAACTATTGGAGAAGGGATTTATTCGGCCAAGCGCTTCACCGTGGGGTACACCAGTTTTATTAGTAAAGAAGAAGGATGGATCGCTGCGAATGTGTACAGATTATCGGGAGCTGAACAAAGTCACAATAAAGAACAAGTATCCAATCCCGCGCATTGACGACTTATTCGATCAGCTAAGTGGAGCCAATGTATTCTTGAAGTTGGACCTCCGTTCTGGATATCATCAAATCAGAGTAGCAGCCGAGGATGTATGCAAGACGGCTTTCAGGACCTGATACGGACATTACGAGTTCCTTGTGATGCCGTTCGGTGTTACCAATGCCCCAGCAATATTCATGGACTTGATGAACAGGGTGTTCGCAAAGTACTTGGACACGTTTGTCGTTGTGTTTATCGATGACATACTTGTCTACTCGAAGACCCGGGAAGAGCATGCCGAACATTTGCGCACGGTCCTACAAATTCTTCGGGAAGAGAAGCTGTATGCGAACCTAAGCAAGTGTGAATTCTGGCTCGACAAGGTTCAGTTTTTGGGATATATTGTTTCGGGCGAAGGCATCTCGGTGGACCCGGCAAAGATAGAATCTGTCAAAGATTGGCCAACACCGAAGTCAGTGGCCGCGATCAGGAGTTTTCTGGGATTGGCAGGTTATTATCGGAGATTCGTCCAAGATTTCTCAAGAATCGCTGAACTATTGACGAGGCTGACACGGAAGGACGTACCGTTTACGTGGACAGAGGAGTGCACTCAGGCATTTGACACACTGAAGCAGAAGTTAACCACGGCGCCTATTCTTACAGTACCAGATGATTCCGGTGGTTTGGTGATACACAGTGATGCCTCAGGGAAGGGTTTAGGCTGTGTTCTAATGCAGCACGACCGAGTGGTTGCTTACGCCTCTCGACAACTGAGAAACCACGAGAAGAACTACCTTACGCATGACTTGGAGTTAGCTGTGGTAGTCTTTGCGTTGAAGATTTGGAGGCACTATCTATTGGGTGAGAAAGTGGAGGTGTACACAGATCACAAAAGTTTGAAGTATGTTTTCACTCAAAAAGAACTAAACATGAGGCAGCGCCGATGGTTAGAGCTGATGGCAGATTATGATTTGGACCTTCAGTATCACCCGGGAAAGGTGAATGTTGTACCAGATGCGCTCAGTCGCAAGCCAGCGGTCATGATGTTGACCGATCAGAGGAGCATTATTGAGGACTTTCAGAGACTTGAACTTGAAGTCGTTACGCCGAACGCACTCAGTCAACTTTGGCAACTACAGGTGCAATCTTCTCTGGTGGATCGCATCAAGATTGCACAAGCGGATGATCCCCGATTGCAAAGGTTCAGAGAGCAAGTGGAAGCCGGACTGAGAACGGACTTGATTATACATGAAGATGGCTCTCTGAGTTTCGGTAGCAGACTCTGCGTACCCAAGGGAGATGTTCGAGAAGAAGTATTGGCTGAAGCACACAGTTCAGCTTATTCTGTGCATCCAGGAGGTACAAAAATGTATCAGGACCTAAAGCAACATTTTTGGTGGAACGGGATGAAGCGGGAAATTGCGAGGTTCGTATCCATGTGCTTGGTATGTCAGCAGGTGAAGGCGGAACATCAGAGGACAGCAGGATTGTTACAACCACTGCCGATACCTGAATGGAAGTGGGAGCACATTACTATGGATTTCGTGACGGCCATACCACGGAGCCCTAGGGGAAATAACGCCATTTGGGTTATCGTCGATCGCCTCACAAAAGATGCACACTTCCTACCTTTGCGAGTGGGACAGTCGACAGAATCACTGGTAGAAAGATATATGCAAGAGATTGTACGACTTCACGGTGTTCCAGTCAGCATTGTGTCAGACCGGGACACCAGATTCTTGTCACACTTTTGGAAGAGCTTACAGGAGAGTTTGGGAACCCGCCTTAAATTCAACACAGCTTATCACCCACAGATGGATGGACAATCTGAGCGTACGATTCAGATGCTCGAGGATATGTTGAGAGCCTGTATGTTGGACTTTCAGGGTTCCTGGGAGGACCATCTGCATCTAGTCGAGTTCTCGTACAACAATAGCTATCAGGCTAGTATTCAGATGGCTCCTTTTGAAGCACTTTACGGGCGGAAGTGTCGATCCCCGGTATGTTGGGATGATGTGGGAGAACGAAGATTATTGGGCCCCGAACTCATTGTCCAGACAGTCGACAAGGTCCAAATGATCAGGCAACGCATTAAGACGGCACAAGATCGACAGAAAAGTTGGGCAGATACCAGTAGGTTGGCACTAGAATTCGAAGTCGGAGATCACGTGTTCTTGAAGATTTCCCCTCCCGTGGAGTTATCAGGTTCGGAGGCCGGGGAATGCTCAGTCTCCTTTTTATCGGACCTTTTGAGGTGCTAGAGCGAGTAGGAGAGGTGGCCTATCGACTTGCCTTGCCTCCATCGCTAGCTGGCGTGCACAATACCTTCCACGTGTCACAGTTGCGGCGTTATGTTCGGGATGAGAGCCATGTCCTGGACTATTCGGAGCTAGTTTTGGGTACCGATCTGTCATACGAGGAGCGGCCCACTACCATCCTCGACCGCAGAGAGAAAGTGCTGAAGAATAAGGTCATTCCTTTAGTCCGAGTGTCTTGGGGAGGTCGTTCCCCAGGAGAATCCACCTGGGAACGGGAGGAAGATATCCGTGATCGTTATCCACATCTCTTTGTTTAGCACATTGTTTCCTTGTATCCTTGTTAAATTTCGAGGACGAAATTTTTGTAAGGGGGGTATGATGTAAATCCCCGTTCCCATCTTAATAAAAGTTTCCTATTTTCCTAATTTCCCGAGTCCCTTTTCTTTTGCCCTCGTAAATGTTGTAGGAAGGTGGTTGCGTAAACTCCAATATTTAAAATTTCCCTAACCCAAAAAAGCCAAAACCCAAGATGTAAAACCAAAGCCAAATTAAACTAAAAACCCCAGCTTTCTACCCTCAGCCCAATGATTTTTCTCTTCTCAAATTAATTCATACTCGGCCCATACACTCTTCAGCCAGGATTTTGTTTTAAGAAAATTTAAACCTAATTTTGAACCCAGCCCATTCCCTCTGCTCAGCCCACTCACCATATTTTAAATAAATTCTTTATTTAAAACCCCGGCCCGTTTCCCTTCCTCAGCCCACGATTTTTTTAAAAAAAAGGGAATTCTTTTAAAAAACTTCTCAGCCCAACTCCTTTCGGCCCGCCTCCTCAACACACCAACCCGACCCGCTCCTGTTCATCCTCCCCCTCCAACGGCTCTTTCCTTTCCCCGCGCGCGATCCGTCTTCTCCACCGCGCTTCGCGCCCACGCCCACGCCTCCGCTCTTGCGATGTTACACCCGCGACTTCAACCCTCATTCATTTCCTCACACCCTCATCTCTCTCTCGCTCACCAACTCCATCACAAAAAACTCTCCTTCCACACAAAATTTCTCTACGAACCCACTGCAACCTCGACGCCGGCGATCACCCCATATCTTCATCGACCTCACCATTCCACCTAGCTCACTTCTCCCCACAAACTGAGCTCCCTACACTACCCCTTCGCCTCCAGCCCTCCATCAACCGAGCAAACCCCCTGCACACCAACCCCTTACGCCGAGCCGACCACCATCCTGCCCCCTCGACGCCGGCGATCTCCACACCACACCGTCGACCCCTACACCCTCTGCATCTTCTCCTCCTCCTCCAAGATCCACACCAGAGCTCTCTCCCCCTCTCTCTCTCTTCAAGAAAACTCCATAACCCATTTTCCAAACACCCATTGCGGCCCATCGCTGGAGCGACGCCGTCGACCGTCGGCAATCCCAGCACTTCTCAGGCAAACCACAGAGCACCCCCTCCGTTTCCAGCGAGTATAAGAAGTCTCCGGGCAACTCCGACACAAATTCCGTATCGCGAGCCAAGCTCACGATAATCGTTTCACGATGTACATCGCGCGTTCGTGATGCCGCTGCTGCCGTGCAACACCGAGACGTTTCCAGGCAAGTGTTTTACTTGCTACATGCTAATATAATTGTGATACAAACTTAAATCATATAGTTTATAATTTACCGATTTCCGATATATTTTGCGACCTATGTGTTCGATGCTAGACCCCAATGAAAATACTTGCTTAACTTGACGGAAATAGATGTTTTCTGTTGGCCCATATAATGACGAATATCGTGTATAAATCACACTGGAAAATACGACTAAAATTGATACCCCCAAATATGCCGATAAAACTAGAATTTTCCCATATCTGAAAATGATTAAAATCACTGTAAATTATGTACATACTGGAATGATCCGTTCGAGGGCTTAAATCGAAGCCGACTCGACAAACTTTAACTCTATGTAAACTTCTAATGATTTCTGTTCTGTAACTGCGATGATATTTAGATCGGAGTGCGACTCTGGACTGCAGTCCAGAGCGACTCTGATTACTGTGTACTGTCCCAAAATGCATGTCACTTTGTTTCCTGAATTCGTATGTTACGGAACTCTGCTGAGGATTAAATATGGATCTTTTAGATAAACAAAACAAGTGGTTTCATTCCGTTTCATTGCCGTTTGCTATTTAAATTGTAAATAAGAATGCAGAACGTATAACTGTCCAGAACAAATTCAGAAGTGACATACTGATGTTAAACTGTGCATAACTTTTGACGTACAGACGCGATTGAGGATCTGTCTATTGCGTTGAATACCCTATCGAGAACCCTAGATTTTATTCAACGGTAGCATTGCTAAATTCTGAACTCAACTGGGTGCAATTCGTGTCGCGAAACGGACGTTCAGTTCTGAAACTGAATTTCCAGCCGCGAGCACTTAAAATGAAACAGCTGTATCTTAAATACCGGAAACCCGATTGAACTGAAACTAATTTTGATGAATTGCTGATTGAATGTTCTATTTATTGTATTTGTATCATTTCGTTAAATTCTAAACAGATGAATTTATGCAATTTTTGTAAGTTAATAACATGCATATTGATTCATAACATACTTAGCTTATTGATGGCATACATACATATATCATACCCCATTTGCCATATACTTAGTGTTAGCGCGTGTTAGAGGCAGTGGACATTGCATTATCGTGCGTGATTGATGTTGGTTTAGGAGTGACGAGTACACCAATGGAAAGTGAATATTCGTGACAGTGATTGATACAGTGAACAGTGATAAAACCGTGCCATTGGTATACTTGTACACGACTAAATCAAGATCATAAATAGTGTAAACTTATGGATAAAGGGGAAATCGAAGTGGAAAGATAATCGTATTTAGCGGGACCGTGTTTTAGAGGATGATCATTCGAGCAGCGATATAAATTAGGTAGGATCTAGCGATCCGGCTGACAGGGTTATGTCCCGGGCATATGGGCCGTTGTCTCGGGTATGTACGAGACTCCTGTTAAACATGATCCTCCTTCCACTATGCGATTTCAAACATGACCAAGAGACCGTTAGGGACACAGATCATATTCTGCATCATATAGTGATATAGTGAATACTCGTATTGTTCTTTCACTAGTATTTTACTTGTTTCACCTTATTGTTATAATATTGCTATTGTGTCGCTCTGACACCTGAGTATGCATGCTCAGATTCTGTGGAAGGACCAGCACAGGAGACGGATCTACCTTTCGAGTTCACGGAGATATAGTCTGGTGTACTTTCTTTCTTTACTGCTTTCCATAAAAGTGATCGTGAGATTGAACTTGGTTAGTAATTGTTCTTGTTATCTATAATTTGTGAACAATAGATTTTAATGTAATAAATTAGTAATGTGATTCCTTTACTTCTGTGCTTTATTTACTGATTACCATGTAATGCTAGAAGCCGAAGTGTGACTACGGCGGGATGATTCCTTGACCGTAGGAGCATGGCTGGCCTAGTCATCCCTCGTTTTCCGTATTTTGGGAAGCGGGGCATGACATATTCTATTTCTCCTGAACCGGAAACCATCCTCGAATCTGGAACAAGTTCTTTCGAGTTCGTATGTAACTATATGATGGCGTATCCAAGCATTATGGATGTTTGTAGTGATACGAAGTGTTCTGGAGAAAACCAAAATGGATATGGGAGTGGCAGGGGTATACGCGTTTTTTCGTGAATGATAGCAGTCTTAATTTCTTTTTGTCCTTATTCTAATCCCTTTATTATGTATTTACTTGTTACCTTCTGTACACCACACTTAGGCTAATTGGTTTTCTTCCTTCCCCACCTTTCGGCACCTGCCTATGGTTTGGATGAAGACTCTCCAATAAGCACAATAGGCATACTCTCTCCTAATCTAAGGAGCCCTCACAACCTGAGAGAAGGTAAAGGGAAAAGACAACCGAATAATTCTAATCAATTTCTCCTAAACCAGAATCCATCCTCGAATCTGGAACATGTTCTTTCGAGTTCGTATATAACTATACGATGGATTATCCAATAGATGTGGATATTTGTAGTAATACGGGGTGTTTTGGAGAAATGCAAAGGTGATATATAAGTGGCAATGATATATGCGACACCGTGACACTCTAAAAGCCAAAGTGTTTTAAGAAGGTTCGGTTAACTTGGTTTATGAGTTTTAGTTTAGGGTCGGGCCATGGTCGCTGCCAAAGAGTGAGAGAAAAGAAACACTCAGCGTGCACTCTAACCTAGATCAGAATGGTTAATCACTTTATCTAATCAGGATGGCTCCCACTGTTTCCTCGAAGTCTCTTCCAAACCCAAAAGAAGTATTAGTCGGGATCATATAAAATCACCCGAGGAGTAAACCAACTCATCAGTGGGAATCGGGATCCATCTATCATCGCATGATAATCTTGATGGAAACCACTCAAGTTATCACACTTCAGAAGGTATGCTCATGCCTGGCAAGTTTCTTGTATGTTTGAAACTCTCGATGTGATTTTTACCCCAAGCGCTTATGATCTTGACTTTGGACAACAAAGTATAACACGCAAGTCAAGTTCTACCCGTCATTATTCAGATGATTTAGACCCACCCGCACACACCCTTGACTTTGGCCAACAAAGCGGTACGATTGTCCTAAACCAATGCATCTATCTATGCTATGGATAATTAACATATAACTACCATTCACGATGCTTTGACTTTGGCCAACAAACACCGCATGAATACTATATGCTATTTATCCGAAATGACGGAGGGCTACGGATGGTTTTTGGCGAAATACCTTTAACGTAATGAACTTGATATCGTTGAAGGAACCGGATAGCTTTACAAATATATAGTGGCGCAAACTTTTGCTAAAGAGGTCACTCCCTGTGAAGGGATCTCGGCTCTTTCCTCGTCGAATGAGGTGCAGGATATTCCTAATTGAATACCACGATGCAAAGCAAAAGAATCGACTATAGTGAAGTTATTTCACTGACGCAAACTTCTGCCCAAGAGGTCACTCCCGATGAAGGGATTTCGGCCCTTGCCTCGTCGAATGAGGTGCTGGATATTCATAACCGAATACCACTGTGCAAAGAAAACAAAAACTTCTGTAATGTCAGTTTTTAAAAAAACAATGGTTCCAACAACATCATATATAGGTTTGTTTTCCTTGCATTGATCAGAATCAACGCAGTCCCATCAATTAATCACACCAGAAAAGAACAAAAATATGATGTACGTATATGCCATCCGCATTCGCCACTGGGCCCCGTCATCACCCGTTAGGTTACTTAACTAACGACAGAGCGGAGGCTGGACTAGTGCGGGTGCAAAACATATACAACATATACTAGTATATATATAAATATATATAACAATCGTCCCAGGCATGATATAAAGCAACATCACATAATCTCAGCCAACAACGCAGAGTGGTGGATAATTCTGGAGCCTCGGGTTTCACTTGAGCCGCAAATGAGACTCGACGTTCCCTGTCATATGGATAGCCGGTGCAATGAAAACCTAGACCCCTACGAGCGCGGCAAGTTACCCACCAATCTTAGAAGCGAGGCAACCCCAATTAACAATGTGAATGGGCCACCCAGCACTTAACGGAATCCGGTAACTTGAGCACCCCTTCATGGGTCAACCTATACCCCTTACGAGTGCGGCGAATAGCCCGCCAATTCTAGAGTAAGGTCCTCTCCGTCTCAACGCCATGAGATGCGGACCTGTTGCCCTCTAGAACCCGACTATTCGTGCACTCCACAGCGGGATAATTCTAGTATAGAAAAGAAAATAATTTGTACAAGGGTGACATCGACCTCAACCCGGTCGTGCCCCAACCAAATAATATACAAACTGGTAGAGACGGCAGTCCACATGTCGGACGCTCTCCCCGCAATATTAAATGTACTAATGAAACTAAATTGTACTAACATTGCACCCAAGCTATCCACCATGACTATTCAACCACAACCATAGCACAACATAGAACATCAACGTAAATGTCACGTTCGCAAACCCGTCTAAAAGAACATATAGCAATTAGACGAGTTGTACCGCTCTAGTGATATTCACGGTCGCAGATAGTAATGTATACACTGTAAACTATTAAACAATGTTTAAAATATTGATTTCAAAGCACCCTTAATTTCCCCTGATCAAAAGATAATACTATATCCAAACTGGGCAAAATAAACAATACCAATGCACCAATATTCTAGAGACTAGACAACCTTATAAAAATCAAGTCAAAACACACTAACAAAACCGGCCACACCTATTTTTTTTCATCTCTCGCCGGGTCAAATCTGGTGAATGGGGCTCATTTTTGTAGGGTGTTTTAGATGTCTCACAAGTAGCCTTCTGCAATTGTTTTAAATTTTTTTTGAAGACTCTGAAAAATCAACAGAACCTGGAATATACGGGGAATTGTTTCGGTTTCGATACTTTTGTTAGCTATATGTATGCCCTAGAGACCATTACTGTACATGTGATGTATATTGTAGTGGATGCTTGGACATATATAGGGAGGACTTTCTTGCTCGGCATGATAGTATGCTATCTGGTTGCTCTTTATCTTAACATGTACACTTATTATCTATCTATTACATGTTGATAAAGCCCTGATTGATTCTTAAAGTCGAGATCGTGTTTATGAAATGTAATTTTTTCACAATCAAAGAAATTTGTATCGCCGCAATCAATAACGGTGTCACTTGTAGCGATTGTTAGTGAGCACGGATCGTCCACATAGATTCGTGTTTTGATTGATCTTGTTTTAGATGAGTTGAAATGAAATGGTAAAGAAAAATTCAAGATAGAGATTCAAGATTTAATTGCGTTGTCATTTCAAGAAAATCAAGAAAAATATCAAAAATCAAGAATTCATGCAATTATCCAATATCACTTTGATTTATCAAGATTATGAAGAATAGCTTGTAGGATTCGATTGAATTAATAGCTAATGATGAATCTAATAATTCCTAATCTTATCTATTGATAAATTGTAGCTAGATTGATGATGTTGAATGAAGATTAGGGATCTATTGAAGAAACTGGGGTTTTTTCTTCTCTATCCCTTGTCTTTTCATTGATCATTATTCGGATCTAGCCTCTAGGAAAGAAAATCATCAATTGTTTGATCCCTAATTTGCAACGAAATAATCAAGAACATGATCTCGCTTCCAAATTAGGTTGTCAACAATTCTTTTTCATAAAGTTCACATTCCTCATAAGACTTAAGATTAGTATTATGATTTTATCATCATTAGATCTATCGATTCTCTCGAATCCTTCACAAGCGGAGATTTACTCTCTCATTATGAAAATAAAAGAATCAAGAACGAAGAATTTCATAATGCAAGAATGTATAGAAAGCGAGAATTACAATTATCACCTTTATTTAAATCTTCCTTCAAATTACACCTCTAACATTGAGATTACAAGACTAGCTCTCACTCACTCCTTTGAAAGCGAATTTGTCGTCGATCTTTGCGTGGCTCGATCGCCGTGAGACATGGATCGGTTGCGGATCTCTTGCTCGGATGATGACCGGCGTTGCAATAAATGATCTTTGATTGTCGCTTGATTTGCTCTCAATGGATCTTGATTTGGCTCACAAGTTGTGTCACTCAACTTGAATTGTATTGATTTGAATTTTTTAATAATGAACAACAACCAACCCCTTTTCAATGAAGCCCTAGGTCTATTTTTATAGTCTCCCCAATTTTTCCCTAGAAGCTAGGTTTATCTTCCACTAGAAGCTAGGTTGTTATGAAGCTTGCATAGGAAGCTAGGTAGGTATCAAGCTTGCATAGGAAGCTTGGCTGTTGTAGGGAAGCTTCTGGAGAAATCTAGGGAGTTCGAAGCATCTTGAGGAAGCTTGGAAGTTATAAGGGGGCCTCTGGAAAAAATTCCGACCGCCAACGAGCCAACTCGGCTGCGGATCCGCGGCGGATCGCGCTGAATCGGCCGCGGTTCCGTGGCCGTTTGGAGAGATCTTTGAATTATTTCTTCTGTGCAGTCTTCTATTGGCATTTAGGTCTTCTTCTGATATCTGGAATCTTATTTTATTTTCTGAATCTTTGCCAGATTCTAAGTCTTTGACTTGCTGCGTTTTATCGGCAAATTTATGATTCCGGTTCTTTGACCTGAATAATTTTCTGCACAAAATCTTACTGAAACGTGTCGAGATATACAATACCATGAATGAAGTAATAAACACACAATTTCCTATAAAGAATGATGAATATATATATCACACGGGGTAATTAGTATTTTCCAGACAAACTGGTAATATGTGTTATATTTAAATCAACTATCCTTAGTTGGGTAGAATAATGAGGAAATTGATGTGTTACAGATTGGATTATTTTCGACTGAACAAATTCTCCCAAACTTAATTTTGGTCATCTCGAGCAAACATCTTTTATTCAGGAGAAGGAGAAAATTTAAGAAAAAGAAAAACTAAGTAGCACACTTTCGTAGGCCACACGATTGCACTGAGCACGTGCAACGAGCCTTTAAACCTCTAGGTGTCCCTAGTAGGAGGAGTGTTGTCTGCTGAGGGTTTTCAACGGATTGCACCCATAAAATCGCATAATAAAAGGAAGACTGTGAAAGTTACATATAAAGATAAGAATTATAAAAGAAATACTTTGAAAATCAGAGTTTCCAACTATACTAGCTTTTCGGTTGTCATGAGCCCTATCTTAATAGTCATGAAAAAATGTTAAAAGTCACATCATCCCTCAATAAAACATCGTTTTTAATCTTCATTCCTACCTTTCTTCCAAACACCGATCATATACCCCTACGTGTGTGTAAAGGACATCCCTACACTCGGAGAATTCAATTCAAGCTATCATACTCTTGTCCATCTACCTCAGTACTTTTTAGTCGGTGAATATTTTAAATGGAATTACTTACACATTTTTCATGCGACCGTTAATACTTCTTGAGGTACTAACCGATCGATTACTAAATGTGTTTTCTTGATTAGGCGTAAGTAGCAATTTCCTTATCTTGCAACACCTAAAGCTTAGCAGTGACTCCCAAACCAATTGGTCTAAGGCACCAGGTGATGAAGCACCCTCGCTATATTTTTTTATGCTGCCTTGGTAATTACAAAACCAATGTTCATTTTTTTTACACCATTTTATCTTTTATGCTTCATTTATTATTTTCTTCGTACTTTGGCTTTAAGACAAGAGCATTTCAAGGTATTCTCTACTATCCCGAGTTTCAAGACGTGTGTAAGTGCGTATAATAGGGTATCAACATTCAAATGTTTGGCTTCCAGAATAGGAACTATTTTTCAGACTTATTTTTATCCACAGATTAGTGACTTCCTTCATCTTACTAACCCTTGGGACAACGGCTCATAACTACTTATTACTAGTTCATTTAAGAAAACTTCTAATTTTCTCGGTTTTCTTAAATTTTTCTAATCTTTTGGATGTAATTTTTCACTTTCTAATCTTTTATTATAAAAGATTAAATATTAAATATTTTTTTATGTTTTGTGCTTATGCAAAGTATGATGCAAATTGATGCGTAAATAAGCACAAACCTCCCCCAAACTTGTTTACAACAGTGTCCTCACTGTTGCCATCTGTTAAATCTTCAGAAACCTGTAAACTTGGGAGGAATTTATTAACAGGGGGCAAGAATATATGAGTGAGAAAATCTCCCCCAAACTTATTCTTTTAATACTCACCTCCATTTTAAAGATGATACATTAATTTTTCAAGACATGGAGGTGATACGGAGGAATTTTAGTCAAGATAAAATGGCTCCTGTAAAAACAAGAGCTCCTCCGTGTGGTCAGTGGAAAAATACGGTTTTAATCGATGTCCATTCACTTTAAAAATTGTACCGCTTTCAACATTTTCAAGCTCAACTGCCCCGTGTGGGTATACATACCGCACAACAAAAGGTCCTTTCCATCGAGATCGTAGCTTACCCACATGAAGATGGAGGCGTGAGTCGTAAAGAAGGACTTGTTGACCAGGTGTAAAAGTTTTTCTCAAAATGTTTTTATCGTGAAATATCTTAGTCCGGTTCTTTACAATCACAGCATTCTCATAAGCTTCATCGCGGAGTTCGCTTAGCTCGTTTAATTGCAGCTTCCGAAAGTTGCAGGATTGATTTAAGTCAAAGTTAAGTTCTCTAATGGCCCTCAATGCTTTATGTTCAATCTCGACTGGAAGGTGGAAAGCCTTACCAAACACTAGACGGTAAGGAGACATACCTATATCGGTTTTATATGCAGTATGGAATGCCCAAAGAGCATCCGTCAATTTGGTTGACCAATCTTTTCGATATTTAGAAACTATTTTCTCCAAAATTTGTTTGATTTTTCTGTTTGAAACCTCAGCTTGTCCGCTCGTTTGGGGATGATAGGGTATGCAAAGTTTGTGGTTGATTGCATATTTCCGCATCACAGTCTCGAAAGGCCGATTACAGAAACGCGTCCCGTTATCGCTAATGATAGCGCGAGGGTGTCCAAATCGTGAAAAGATATTTTTTTTAAGGAACCTAGTGACAACCTTGTTATCATTAGTGCGACAAGGAATAGATTCCACCCATTTCGAGACGTAATCAACCGCAAGCAATATATACAGATTCCCAAAGGAGTTGGGAAAAGGACCTATAAAGTTAATACCCCAAACGTCGAAAATTTCAACCACCAAGACGGGTTGAAGTGGCATCTCATTTCTTCGAGAAATCCTACCCGTGTGTTGACACTGTGTACAGGTTTTGCAATGATCAAATGAATCTTGGAACAAAGTAGGCCAGTAAAAACTGCATTGCAAAACCTTCTCCGCCGTCTTTTGAGGACCAAAGTAACCCCCACATGCCTGATCATGATAAAAAGATATAACACTCTTGAATTCATCGTTGGGAACACATCTGCGAATGATCTGGTCAGGACAATACTTAAACAGATAAGGTTCATCCCAGTAAAAATGTTTTACTTGGGATAGGAATCGATATTTGTCCTGTTTCGACCATTCACAGGGAATAAGTCCCGTAGCAAGATAATTCACAATATCCCCGAACCAAGGTTCGTTGGATACATTCAATAGTTGTTCGTCCGGAAAAGAGTCATTAATTGGCAGGGTCATAGGTGAAGAAGAGATGCGCAACAGATGGTCGGCTACTACGTTTTCACATCCTTTCTTGTCTTTAATAACAAGATAAAATTCTTGTAATAAAAGGATCCAACGTATTAGCCTACCTTTAGCATCCTTCTTCGCCAAAAGACGTTTCAAGGCGGAGTGGTCAGTGTACACAACAATAGGTGAGCTAATCAGGTAAGGCCTGAATTTTTCTAATGCAAATACAACTGCCAAAAGTTCTTTTTCGGTAGTTGTATAATTAATTTGAGCATCATTCAGGGTCTTACTTACATAATAAATTACGTGTGGCATCTTTTCAATGTGCTGCCCTAAGACTGCACCAACTGCAAAATCTGATGCATCACACATAAGCTCAAACGGGTGGATCCAATCTGGAGATGATAGAACGGGGGATATAATGAGAGAGTTTTTAAGTGAGTCAAATGCCACCTCACAATCCGAGTCAAAGTGAAAGGTTGTGTCCTTGGCCAAGAGAAGAGTTAAGCGTCTAGGAATTTTGCTAAAATCCTTAATGAATCTCCTGTAAAAGCCTGCATGGTGTTCATACCATAATTTTGCATTATTATATTCCCCATTCTTATTCATTTTACAAATAAACAGGTGCTTTTGATCCATGTCTGCTACATAGTTGCAGATTACAGGTTCTCGGAACAAAAACAGTGAAAATGATGAAAAGACGATACAAAAGTGAGACTACAACCGACAAATGGAAGAATCTTGATCATGCCTACATTTTGAGGGACAATGAAGATCAATGAACAAGTTCACAAAGTACAAAGGCAATGTAAGGTTCAAGACTTCGACATGAAGCAAACGGTAAAATCCACGACATTATTCACTGTGGAAATCTGGAAGAAATCTAGAAGACAATCTGAGAAACCAAGTGAAGAAAAGAGAAGCAAATGCAACCAGAATCAGCCCTAAAAAGTGCAGTCCATGAAGCCATTATATGGCCATGGATCCGCGGCCAAACATGGGTTTTGGCCGTGGTTCCGCGGCCATAAGGAGCCCGTGTTGATGCAAACTCTGTGACGGTGTGGCGGTGCGTTGACTAGTCTTCTTAGGGTATATTTGTAAATGCAGATGTGAATCGATTGTAACCCTAGGGTTTCTATGCTCTATAAATAGAAATCCTAAATCTCTCTTTGAGGTATGCCTCTTTTCATTGATAAAAAATTCAGAAATCCTTTGTAATGTTTTGAGAGTATCAATAAAGTAAGTAGATTTATTTTCATTGCCCTAGCTCTTAAATTCTTTTCTGCCCTAGTATAGATTTATTATCTGCCCTAGTTAATTAGCTTAGAACTTTTATTAATTTGCCGTAGTTTAGATAGTTAATCTTTTAAATTGAAAACTTATAAAAAAACATGTCTTTCATCAATCCCCTAATGAGTGAGTAGTTTCTCACTTGTTAGGGTTAGGAATAGGAAAGGTTTGAGAGATGAAAATCTCTCACCTCTTTCTTGCCCATCACATATTAATTCATATGACTCCATGCATACATACACACACCGCTCCCTACGGCATCCTACCTATGAGGTAACGGTGATACCGTAGTTTAAAAGACCGGTTGTGCATGTTTTCCATGGAGGTTAGGGTAAGAAGTAAGAAAGGACGGACAAGGACCTAGAGGAAGAAACATCGTTTCTTCCCGATCGTCCTAATCCCTTTTATTAATTATTACCATAACACCTAAATATATCTAAATTAGGGTATTGAAAGCGGTGGGAAATTTTAAATTTCCAAACTTAATCTAAACCTAACCCTAGCAAGATTTTAATCCTAGTCTAAATCAACTTAGCTTTTAGTGATAATCAATCCAACACCGTTTGGAATTAACTCGTTAGAACAAATTGAGAATACACAAAATCCCTGTGGACCGACCCGTACTCACCGGCTAGCTACCAAGCGACACCGTTCTTGATTGCGGTAAACAATTCTTTGGTTCATCTTTTGAAAGCGAAAGCGCGTACAAAATTCCTAAAAATCAAATGGCGCCGTTGAGGGGAACAATTCTTTGTAGAAGAGTTCTTGATTGCGGTAAACAATTTTGTTCAACCAAATAATGATAAGGTTACCTCGCTAGAAAGAAGTGTAGATGCGTTTCTAACGCAATCTACACAATCTGCAGCAAGGTCGGAGACTTCTATTCAATCTTTGGTGCAAAACAGTGCCTCACACGATCAAAGCATCAAATCTATTGAGGCACAAATTGCACAACTAAATGCTGCGTTGAGCGAGCGAGAAAAGAGAAAGCTTCCATCTCAACCATTGCCAAATCCCGGTCATGCTCATGTTGCATATGAACAGCAAAATCATAATGTGAATGTTGTGACCACGTTGAGATCTGGAAAAGTGTTGCACAATAACGTGGGTATTAGTAATGACACCCCTGCCGGTGGTTCTTCTTCATCTTCTTCTTCTTCTTCTTCATCTTCATCTTCTTCGTTAGAGCCTATTCTTCATTCTTCACAAGGCTCTACTTTTTCTACTTCGAACGGACCTACTTCTCACTTCACGAACACACCAACACTGGGATCCGCTCCAACTCAGCAATCTACTCCACAGAAATTAGACTCAACAAATTTTCAAAATGTTCCTTTTCCAAACAGGTTGAGATCTAATAAACCAACTCCACAAATGGAGAAGATTATAGAGTTGTTCAAACAGGTTAGCATAAACATACTTCTCTTGGATGCAATCCAACAAGTTCCTTCATACGCAAAAATCTTAAAGGACTTATGCACCAAGAAGAGAAAGTCACAAGTACCAAAGAAAGTTTTCGTGGCTAGTGCTGTTAGTGATGCTCTTGTCCAATCTTTACCCCAAAAACATAAGGACCCTGGCTGTCCTACAATTTCGATAATAATTGGGGACAAGAACATTAATAGAGCACTATTAGATCTTGGTGCTAGTGTCAATTTGCTACCCTATTCGGTGTACAAACAATTAGGCGTTGGAGAGCTTAAACCCATTCATTGTACTCTCCAAATGGCCGACCGATCCATCACCCATCCTAGGGGAGAGTTAGAGGATGTGTTAATTAAAGTAGGGGACTTTATTTTCCCCGTTGACTTTATTGTTATGGATACACAACCTGTGGCTAACCCCCGGAGTCAAATTCCGGTGATACTTGGTCGACCATTCCTTGCGACTTCTAATGCGGTGATCAATTATCGTAATGGTTCGATGAACTTATCTTTTGGCAATATGATGATTGAACTCAACATTTTTAAGTTGGGGAATCAGCCTTCCAAGCCTAATGCTAGTATACTTGATGTTTGCTCGATCCATGAGACCACACAGGAGGATTGTGAGCTCGAAAAATTTCTGTTCGATCACAGCAGTGTTGACGCCTCTAGTGTGTTCCTCCTAGAATCTAACACAGCTTTCACGCCTGAAAACGACTACGAGTGTTTCACTTTTTTGGATGATTTTGAAAACTCACCACCCGAGTTTGAGTCTTTTGATTTTTCGGATGAGTTAGTTGAACCATCCGACTCGGTTGCTTACACTCGATTTGAACCATTGATGGAATCCTTCGAGTTTGAAACAGTTTCACCAATGTTACCTTCAAGTGTTTCACCTCCTAAACTCGAACTAAAGCTTTTGCCGTCTCACCTTAAATATGCTTACCTAGGTGAGAATGAGACCCTTCCCGTTATCATATCGGCCTCTCTAGCTCTCGAGCAAGAGAAGGCCCTTTTAATGGTCTTGCAAAATAACCGGCAAGCTTTTGGCTGGACTATGGCGGACATCAAGGGCATTAGTCCCCTCATAGTTGAACATCATATACACATGATGGATGATGCCAAGCCAGTACGGGATCCATAAAGATGCCTCAACCCCATAATGAAAGAGGCTGTCAAGAAGGAGATTGTAAAATGTCTTGATAGTGGTATCATTTACCCTATCTCGGATAGGCAGTGGGTTATCCCCATTCATGTTGTCCTAAAGAAATCGGGCATCACGGTCATAACCAATGAGGCAAATGAGTTAATACCTACTCGCACACAAACTGGATGGCGAGTTTGCATCGACTACAGAAAACTCAATGCCGCGACAAGAAAAGACCACTTTCCTTTACCTTTCATAGACCAAATGCTAGAACGATTGGCTGGGCATGAATTTTATTGCTTTTTGGACGGCTATTCCGGCTATAAACAAGTCCCCATCGCCGAAAAGGATCAAGACAAGACCACATTTACTTGTCCTTTCGGTACTTTCGCTTACCGTCGCATGTCCTTTGGGTTATGCAATGCACCCGCTACATTTCAGCGGTGTATGATGGATATCTTTTCTGACATGGTGGAGAAATTTTTAGAGATCTTTATGGATGATTTCTCCATTTTCGGTGACTCCTTCGACGAGTGTTTGCTACACCTTGACGCAGTTCTTACCCGCTGTAGAGATAAGAACCTCACTTTAAATTGGGAGAAGTGCCACTTTATGGTACGAGAGGGTCTTAGGACATGTCATCTCGCAAAATGGCATAGAGGTAGATAAAGCCAAGATTGACGTCATTTCTAATCTTCCTCCTCCTAAATGCGTCAAAGACATCCGAGCTTTCCTTGGTCATGCCGGTTTTTATAGATGGTTCATCAAGGATTTTAGCAAGATAGCTAGACCCTTGACTCTCTTATTGGCCAAGGACACAACATTTGATTTTGACTCAACTTGCATGGATGCGTTCGAGTCATTGAAACACTCACTCATTTCTGCGCCCATTCTTTCATCTCCCGACTGGACGCATCCATTCGAAATTATGTGCGATGCATACGATTTTGCCATTGGTGCTGTTCTTGGACAGCACATTAATAAGATGCCGCACGTAATTTATTATGCTAGCCGAACATTAAATGAGACCCAACTGAACTACACAACAACAGAAAAAGAATTTTTAGCCGTTGTGTTTGCACTTGAAAAATTCCGGCCTTATTTAATCGGCTCTCCAGTGATTGTGTACACGGACCATTCAGCTCTTCGCCACCTCTTTACAAAGAAGGATGCTAAATTGCGGTTAATACGTTAGATCCTCTTGCTACAAGAGTTTGACCTTGTCATAAGGGACAAAAAAGGATGTGAAAATATAGTGGCCGATCACCTTTCACGACTTCCTTCTTCGCCTACACTTGAAATTCCAATTAAAGATGTTTTTCCCGATGAGCAACTCTTAACCGTGTCATGCGAACCATGGTTCGCTGATATCGTAAACTACTTGGCCACTTGCTTGATACCTAAAGATTGGTCGAAACAGGATAAATTCCGATTCTTGTCCCAAGTAAAACATTTTTACTGGGATGAACCGTATTTTTTAAATACTGTTCTAACCAAATCATTCGTCGATGTGTACCTGAAAATGAGTTTAAGAGTGTGCTGTCTTTTTGCCACGATCAAGCATGTGGCGGGCACTTTGGCCCCAAGAAGACAGCCGAGAAAATCTTGCAGTGTGGTTTCTACTGGCCACGACTCTTTAAAGATGCATATGAATTCTGCAAGACATGCTCCCGGTGCCAACACTTGGGCTGGATATCGCGGAGAAACGAAATGCCGCTCCAACCAATTTTGGTTGTGGATATTTTTGATATTTGGGGAATAGACTTCATGGGACCATTTCCCAATTCCTTTAGGAATGTGTATATTCTTTTGGCTGTTTACTGTGTGTCAAAATGGGTCGAGACTGTGCCTAGCCGAACAAATGACAACAAAGTTGTCGTTCAATTTCTTAAAGAAAACATCTTTTCTCAGTTTGGACACCCTCGAGCAATTATAAGTGATAATGGATCGCACTTCTGCAATAGGACTTTTGAGTCCTTAATGCGCAAATATTCCATTACTCACAAATTGTCAACATCATATCATCCCCAAACTTGTGGGCAAGCCGAGATTTCGAATCGGCAAATTAAACAAATTTTGGAGAAAATGGTTTCTAAAAACCGTAAAGATTGGTCACACAAACTGATTGATGCACTATGGGAATTTCGTACTGCATACAAGACCGATCTTGGTATGTCTCCATATCGGCTTGTTTATGGGAAGGATTGCCACCTCCCAGTTGAGATTGAGCACAAGGCATTTTGGGCGATTAAGGAGTTGAGTTTATCGATGGGAGATGCGAGCAGCAATCGAAAGCTGCAATTAAATGAACTAGAAGAGCTGCGGGATGAGGCTTATGATAATGCTGTAATTGTTAAAAACTGAACTAAGGTGTTCCATGACAAACACCTTATGCGCAAAATGTTTAAACCTGGTCAACAGGTTTTGCTTTATGACACTCGGTTACACTTTCACCCCGGCAAGCTCAAATCTCGGTGGAAAGGGCCGTTTTTGGTACGCACCGTATATCCGCACGGTGCGGTTGATCTTGAAAACCCAGAGGACGGTACTTTGTTTAAAGTAAACGGACATCGACTCAAACCGTTCCTCACTGCAGACCCGTCGGAGGAGCTCCTGTTTTTGCAGGAGCCGATTTACACTGATTGATCTTCCTCCATTTTGCCCCCAAATCTTTGATCATCTAGCCAACACTTTGTTTCACACAAGTTTGGGGGTATGTATCATTTGTAAATATATAAATACAAATAACATAAAAAAAATTGGAAAATAAAAAAAAAAATTTAGGGCATTTTTGTAAATTTGCAGATTACATAAATTAATAAAATTTTTATTTGCAAATAAATTCCTCTTTTTAGAGGGGTTTATTTGCAAATATCCATCATTTCCCCTATATAAAGAGACCGACCCCTCCTGTTTTCACTAACCCTAATTTTTACATCTCTGAAAAACCCTAGCCGCCGCAAGCATTTTTTCGCAGCAAGATCCAAAGGCCGTGCCGCGCAACCGCCGCCAGAGGCAGCTTCCGACCGCGCTTCCGCCGCGGTTCCTGTTCTTCACCCCCTGAAATTTTCACGGGAGGTACGCTCGCTCAAAACACCCTCTGTTTTTATAATTTCTAGATCTGTAAGACACCCAATGGTACACAGCATGCAGCTTGAACGTGATTTTTCACAAGTATTTTCACACGAGCTGTACGGTAGTTATTTTGCAAATGAAATAGCGCATCGGGGTTGGAACTTTCTGATTTATAATCATCCTAATGCGTATGCCTTGCCGGAATTAGTCACTCGTTTTTACGAGTGTATGGAGGATGGGTGCCTCAACCAATTCGGGTTTATTAAATTGCAATGGGGTGAGCGAGAAATTATCATTGATAGGGATATCATACACGAAGTCACACTAATCCCTCGCATACCTGCCCATGACCAACCCTTGCAATTCGAGGATTACATGCCCTTGATGGGCAACGATTGCTCAAGGGAGCCGCGTAAGGATATCCAAGCGAGAACCCTTTTCGCGAATGTTTTGACTGTGTGCCGGTGGGCACAAAATAATATTTTCGGTAGCTCCCATAACACAACATTTTTTACACCCTCCTTGCATATTGTGCATACCCTCATGACACGAAACCCCCGTTTTGACATATGCACAGTTTTGCTAAACTTTTTAGGTGCGGGAAAACGAGCCCCCAATTACCCTTGTCCTATGCTGGTTACACAATTATGTCGATATTTACTTTCCGTGGAGGAGTTCGAATTTTATATGCATGGAGGCATTCCGGTCAGACCTCTTATTGAGGGCGTTACTACGTTCTATTCTCGATTGACAGATGTGTGGTCTAGAACCGAACCGGCAGAGAATGTCTTCGCCCGCACACCTAGCTCTAGCTCGGCCGCGAGCGAAGGAGAAATGACCCCTCTTGAACATGCACAGTTAATGCGGAGAGCTGTGAGGGGCATAGAGGAGTTGAGGGAGCAATTTAGGGTGACATCAAGGGAGCACGACCGACGGTTGACGGAGGTAGAGCGGGGGATTCAAACCCTGCTGGCTAGGGAGGAGCGTTCACGTTCACGCTTGCGAGCGCGACGTAGGGCCGAGCAGTAAGGGCACTGCTTTGGATAAGTTTGGGGGAGTTGGTGATTACATATAGTTATCTTTTGCATTGCATATTTTTTAAATTTTTATATATTTTTTCTTTTTCTTTTGCATGTTTAAATTCTGTATTGCATTCTTATATAAAAATCATAAAAATTAAAATATCTGAAAATAAAAAAAAATTGAAAAATAAAATCAAATAAAAAAACTGAAAAATTTGAAAAATTATAAAATTAAACATTCAATTTTGGCCTTAATTGACTTGAGTTTGACAAATATGTTAACTAGCTAGGAACAACTAGATCTTAGACTTAGTAAATTAAAAACCCTAAAAATAACCTTTCTTAAAATTTAACGATAGAAAGTATATGTCTTTATTGTTTATTTAGAAATAGGCAAATTTCGAGTTGACTTCTTGGGCTGAGTTAAAACAAAGGAAAAGTATTGATATTTTTATTAAAGTATAAGTCTGAAAAATAATTCCTAGGTTTAAGTCTCAATTCTGAAAATATATACCCTACAAATTGCACAAACACGAACCTTGAAACTTGGAATAGTAGAAGAGGCCTTGAAATGCTCTTGTCTAAAGTCCTTAGTATGAAGGAAAATAAAAATAAAAATACAAGTGTGAATAAAGAGATAAAAAAATTGAACACTGGTTTTTGTAATTACTTAAGGCTGCATAAAATAAAGAAATATTTAGCGAGGGTGCTTTATCACCCAGTGCCTTAGAACAACTGGTTTGGGAGTCACTGCTATAAGCCTTAGGTATTACAAGACTAGGAATTACGCCTTAATATGCAAACACATTTTGTAATCGGTCGTTGATACCTCAAGAAGTATTAACGGTCGCATGAAGAATGTGTGAGCAATTTCATCTAAAAATTCACCAATTGAAAAGTACTTTGGATGATGGACAAGAGTGTAATAGCTTGATTTGAATTTCCAAGTGTAGGGGTGATATATACACACACGTAGGGGTATGTGATTGGGGTTTAGATAAGAGATAGGAATGAAAATAGGACTTGTATCTTTAGTAGAGATGATAAAAATTCCTAAGTTGAGATGAAACCCTTGAAGGAAAACTTAAAAGATGCTAAAAGCTAAGTAAATTTACAAGAACATATATAATCTTAAGTTAAATAATAAGGAAGCGTGACAAATACGGGTGGATAATTTCTGAGTCGAAGATAATATAATTCCTTGTTGGAAAACCTAATTGGAGAATAAAAGTCAACAGGCCAAATTGATAGGATTTTGTAGGTAGTATCCGCTGAAAACCCTCAGGAGACAACACTCCTCCTAATAGGGACACCTAGAGGTTTAACGGCTTGTTGCACGAGCTCAGTGCAATCGCGTTTCCCTGCGAAAGTGAGGCTAGGTCTTTTTCAAGAATAAAACTAGGTTTGTTCGAGGACGAGCAAAAGATAAGTTTGGGGGTATTTGTTCATACCATAATTTTGCATTATTATATTCCCCATTCTTATTCATTTTACAAATAAACAGGTGCTTTTGATCCATGTCTGCTACATAGTTGCAGGTTACAGGTTCTCGGAACAAAAACAGTGAAAATGATGAAAAGAAGATACAAAAGTGAGACTACAACCGACAAATGGAAGAATCTTGATCATGCCTACGGTTTGAGGGACAATGAAGATCAATGAACAAGTTCACAAAGTACAAAGACAGTGCAATGTTCAAGACTTCGACACGAAGCAAACGGTAAAGTCCACGACATTATTCACTGTGGAAATCTGGAAGAAATCTAGAAGACAATCTGAGAAACCAAGTGAAGAAAAGAGAAGCAAAATGCAACCAGAATCATCCCTAAAAAGTGCAGTCCATGAAGCCACTATATGGCCGTGGATTTGCGGCCAAACATGGGTTTTGGCCGCGGTTCCGCGGCCGTAAGGAGCCGGTGTCGGTGCAAACTCTGTGACGGTGTGGCGGTGCGTTGACTAGTCTTCTTAAGGTATATTTGTAAATGCAGATGTGAATCGATTGTAACCCTAGGGTTTCTATGCTCTATAAATAGAAATCCTAAATCTCTCTTTGAGGTATGCCTCTTTTCATTGATAAAAAATTCAGAAATCCTTTGTAATGTTTTGAGAGCATCAATAAAGTAAGTAGATTTATTTTCATTTCCCTAGTTCTTAAATTCTTTTCTGCCCTAGTATAGATTTATTATCTCCCCTAGTTAATTAGCTTAGAACTTTTTATTAATTTGCTATAGTTTAGATAGTTAATCTTTTAAATTGAAAACTCATAAAAAACATGTCTTTCATCAATCCCGTAATGAGTGAGTAGTTCCTCACTTGTTAGGGTTAGGAATAGGAAAGGTTTGAGAGATGAAAATCTCTCACCCCTTTCTTACCCATCACATATTAATTCATAGGACTCCATGCATACATACATACACCACTCCCTACGGCATCCTACCCATGAGGTAACGGTGATATTGTAGTTTAAAAGACCAGTTGTGCATGTTTTCCGTGGAGGTTAGGATAAGAATTAAGAAAGGACGGACAAGGACTTAGAGGAAGAAACATCGTTTCTTCCCGATCGTCCTAATCCCTTTTATTAATTATTAGCATAACACCTAAATAGATCTAAATTAGGGCATTGAAAGCGGTGGGAAATCTTAAATTTTCAAACTTAACCTAAACCTAACCCTAGCAAGATTTTAATCCTAGTCTAAATCAACTTAGCTTTTAGTGATAATCAATCTAACACCGTTTGGAATTAACTCGTTAGAATAAATTGAGAATACACAAAATCCCTGTGGACCGACCCATACTCACCGGCTAGTTACCAAGCGACGCCGTTCTTGATTGCGGTAGACAATTCTTTGATTCATCTTTTGAAAGCGAAAGTGCGTACAAAATTCCTAAAAATCACATGGCCAAGAAAGGATCGTATATCCTTGACGCATTTGGGATAAGGAAGGTTCTGAATGACATCTATTTTAGTTTTGTCAACCTCAATTCCTTTTCATGAAACGACATGTCCAAACACAATTCCCTCTTGGACCATGAAATGGCATTTTTCCCAATTCAAGGTTAAGTTCTTCTCTTTACAACGAGTAAGAATGCGTCAAGATGAGATAGGCAGTCATCAAAAGAATCTTCGAATATCGAGAAATCGTCCATGAAAATCTCCAGAAAATTCTCAACCATGTCCGAGAATATCCCCATCACACACCGTTGAAATGTAGCGGGAGCATTGCATAACCCAAAGGGCATGCGTCTATAAGCAAAAGTACCAAAAGGATAAATAAATGTGGTTTTGTCTTGATCCTTTTCGGCAATAGGGACCTGGTTATAGCCAGAGTATCCGTCCATGAAACAATAATATTCACTTCCAGCTAATTGTTCCAGCATCTGGTCAATGAAAGGTAGAAGGAAGTGGTCTTTCCTCGTTGCGGCATTGAATTTTCTGTAATCAATACATACACGCCACTCAGTTTGAGTGCGTGTCTGGATCAACTCATCAGCCTCATTTGTTATGACCGTGATGCCGGACTTCTTAGGGACTATATGAATAGGACTTACCCATTGGCTATCAGAGATTGGGTAAATGATACCACTGTTTAAGCATTTGACAATTTCTTTCTTTACCGCCTCCTTCATGACGGGATTTAACCGTCTTTGTGGTTCTCGGGTTGGCTTGGTTTCATCCATCAGATGTATATGATGTTCAACAATCATAGGACTAATCCCTTTGATGTCAGCTATTGTCCAACCAAAAACCTGACTATTAGATCTCAATACAGTCAAAAGAGCACTCTCTTGCTCTAGGGCTAAAGAAGCAGATATAATCACGGATAAAGACTCATTCTCACCTAAATAGGCATATTTAAGATGAGAAGGTAATAATTTGAGATCTAATGTCGGTGGAGAGACAATAGAAAGTGGGGTAAGTGAATGATATTCGGATTCACGAAGAAGTTCATAGCCTGCATAAGATACAGACTCGGAAAGTGAGGAGTCGAAGGTTTCTGACTCAGGAGTGGACTCGTCAAAATTTTTCTCACAAAGATGTGCAAGATCAAGCAGTGATGTGCTAATGTTGTCAAGATTATCAAAGCAAAGTTTATCAACCTTGCAGCTTTCGGAAGCAATCTCGTGGACAGAACAGACATCCAGAATGTGAGCATAGGGTTCAAATGGCTGACTTCCAATTTTGTAAATGTTCAGCTTAATTGACATCTTCCTGAAGGATAGGATCATAGAACCGTTTCTATAGTTGATTACATCATTGGAAGTGGCAAGGAAGGGTCGACCCAAAATCACCGGAATTTGGTTCCGTGGGTTAGCGACAGGTTGTGTATCAAGAACAATGAAGTCCACAGGGAATATAAATTCCCCAACTTTTATTAACACATCCTCAAGTTCACCCCTAAGTTTGGTGATGGATCGGTCTGCCATTTGGAGAGTGCAATGAGCTGGTTTCAACTCTCCAATCCCAAACTGCTTGTAAACAGAATATGGAAGCAGGTTAACACTAGCGCCAAGGTCAAGTAAAACACGGTTGATGTTTTTACCCCCAATAGAAATCAATATTGTAGGACATCCAGGGTCCTTACGTTTCTTTGGTAACTGTGGGGTAAAAGCAGTGCTAACATTATTTATCATGAAGATCTTTTTGGGCACTTGAGTCTTCCTCTTCCTAGTGCACAAGTCCTTAAGAATTTTCGCATAAGACGGTACTTGTTGGATAGCATCTAGGAGAGGGATGTTGATGTTAACCTGTTTAACATCTCCATAATCTTCTCCATATGTGGACTCGATTTGTTTCCCCTTAACCGATTCGGATAAGGAGCTTTAGCAATAAAAACTGGCTCCAACATTGGAGAAGATGGTGTGTGTGGAACTGATCCCAGAATAGGAGTGGGGATCGTCTTTGGTGGACTAGAAGAGCTAGGCTGAGGGTTTAAGCCTTGAGGAAAACGGAGAATAGGCTCGCAAGAAGGTAGTGGGGTAGAAAAAGTAGGAACAGAAGTAGAAGTGGATGTGGAAGTGGAAGGAAAAAACGCAGTAGAAGCCGGGGTGTTATTGATATTTTCATTATCATCAATCTCTTCACCGACTTGGTTATGCAGCACTCTTCCAGATCTCAATGTTGTGATGGCATTCACATTGTAGTGTTGTGAATGCCCAGGATTCGGTAGGGGTTGAGACGGAAGTTTCCCTTTTTCTCTTGCACTCATTTCGGCATTTATTTGTGCAATCTGTGCTTCTATCGATTTAATACTCTCACCGTGGGAGGCGGAGTCTTTCTTTATGGTATCGATAGAAGACTTAATTTCAGCCGAAACTTGCATAAAATTTGTCAGAAGGAAATTCATGGTTTGTTCGAGTGAAGAAGAGTAATTGGTACCAGTCAATTGCAAAGGTGCAGAAGTGTTGACCAGGTTTTGGAAGTTTTGTGGTTGATAGGGGTGCTGGCTCAGTTGTAGTGGTTGTTGTTGCGGTGGAGGGACCCTTTGAAAATTGTTTTGGTTTGGAACCGTATTTTGGTGTTGGTTCCAAGCAAAATTGGGGCGATTCCTCCAACCCTGATTATAAGTGGAAGAATACAGATCGTTTCTAGGTCTTTACTAAAAAGCAGCATTTGTGTGCTCTTGACCTTGAAACGGTGAATTCAAAGGACATTCTTCCGTTAAATGAGATGGATCAGAACAACATCCACAGACAGTTTTGGGGAGTGTCATCTGATTTAGGGAGGCTAATAAAAATTTTTGTTTCATAGCTTCGAGTTTCTTTTCCATTGCTGCCATTTCAGCTCTAACTCCTATGGAAACATCCAGTTGATGGATACCACCCCTAGACGATGATTGACTTACACTCTCCCACTGTAAAGATTTTTCAGCGAACTCTTCTAAAAATCTCCAAGCTTCACCATCATCTTTAGACATGAAGTTGCCTTGACACATGGATTCAAGATTCTGTTTTGTTGTAGGATTAATGCCCTCATATATGATTCTGCACAGATCCCATAGATGGATTTCGTGATGAGTGTAAGTGCACGGCGGCGCCCCGGCCGTCAATCCGACGCCGGAATACGGAAGCGGTGATAAACTTTAATTTTTGCGGACTTTGCAAACCGGCACCACCGCGCACTAAACTCCGGATCGTAACCATTAACAAGTCTAAGCTAACTAGAATACGGGTTAGAGATATACCGACTGATCCGAGTCCTCCGGTCTTCATCTCCACTCCGATCTCCTCGCGGGATCTCCGTCCGTCTCCTCCTCATCGGAAAGGGCACCACATCGCCTTCGTCTTTTACGGGCTCCCGCCTCAATACCGAGGCAACTCGAGCATGAAGCCGGCAACTCGACATGCTCAAGATGTGCTGTAGGAAGTGTAGGGTCTATGTCTCATTGGGGTTTTGGTTGCCTTTTGAAGATGGAGGAATGAAGGTATGAAAAATGGTGCTTTCATTTTTCTTGGCATGAAAAAAGATCAAGAATGAAAAAAAACCCTCTCTAGGATGAAGCTCTCTCCTTCTCTTTTCTTCTTCTCACTCAACCATGAAAAAACTTTTCCACTTAGAAATGGAGGAGGAAAGAATATGAAGCAATAAGGGAGGTGAGTGTAGGAGATGAGAAGAGGTGACCACATCAAGGGACAAGAAAACTGTCCGATCCTGATCCGTGCAATACCGCTATTATCTGATCGAACCCTGCCATATATCCATACGGCTATTAGTACAAAACTGTCCGATCCTGATCCGTGCAATACCGCACGTATCTGATCGGACCCTGCCATATCTCCATACGGCCTCTACAGCGTTTCGCCCGAAACTTGAGTAACTGTAAGTGTGGTGGACTCTAAAGACTCGTCAATACTATGGCTGTGGATTTAACCACCAGCACGTCAGAGGTATAAGCCAATACGTGACGGGCCACCAGCTATTGACTAAAAGGGACGTCGATGAGCGAACTCATCCTGACACCCTACTGAGCCTGTCAGTGACAATATCCGTGCAGTCCGGTCCGTTCGTCTATGAGCATCGCATGGCGGGCTTAGGGGGTTGGTAAAAGTCAGACCCCCAAAAGCGGTACAAGTCGTGTCGGAGTGTAGCCCAGAACACCCTGAGATACTACTGGAATACCTACCAGTAAATCTCCTTGCCTTGGCCAAGGACTTTGTGTAATGGCTCTCCTAGACACAGCACGACCTCACCCCCAATACCGGGAGAGACGAACCCCTGAAGATACGCTCACTGCCTCCATGTGGCTCGGGACTGTACCCAACTAAAACCTGTTTGCACGACTCCTTTGAGCCGTGGTAGGGTAGTAATCAAAGTACAGTGGGAACTCACACGAGACAAATGACGATCCCCAGGTCGATGAACTAACCTGCACACATGTCACCAGGGAACTGCCATCTGACGTCTGGTATATGACCAACTAGCATGTTCCCGGCGAGTCCTGTCCGGTGTACTCATAACCCAATGAGCACCTGTATACATCTTAGGTGATCCAACTGACACCAGTGGCTTGTGAGACCGGCCACCGCCCCTCGTCGGGGTCTCGACTGTATACACTAGTCTACTAATGGAGTATCGATGCCCGGTCTCGAAACTCCCACGACTAGGGACCATTTAAGGATATGCTTGTAGACCCCCAGCTCTCACTTATATGATCGCCCTCATACTGCTGGTGGTCAAGCAAGAATCCTAGGGGCTCTATCAACGTGTAATAGCGACGTGTCAGGTCACCTAAAACAGTACACGATGATAAAGGTAAACCAGATAGCATACTATCATCTCGAGTAAGACTGTCCTACCGGGATAGGTCCTCCCTCAATCATTACAATCACGTACCTGTGACCTAATAATTGACTCTGAGGGCACTATCTCCAACAATGAGGACATTGAACTAACAGATCCTTGAAGCGTTCAAAACACTTCGAAAATGGTTCATTGGGAAGATGGGTAAATTGATTTATTTCGCTACGGACTCGGGCTGTCTTATGATTGGGATAAAATTTCTTTAGGAAAGCTACGACGAATTCATCCTAGTTTGTAATAGAATGTGCAGCTGTGTTATATAGCCACTTCTCGGCTAAATCGCACAAAGTGAACGGGAGAAGACGTAATCTCATAGCATCCACAGAAAGCTGTGAAGTACCCATCATAGCGTATACGTTTTCAAATTTGGTAATAAAAACGTACGCGTCTTCAGACTCGAGACCATGAAACTTGGGTAAAAGATTGATGTATTGAGGCTTGATTTCGAAATTATCCCTATTGGCTGGTGGAATGGAAAGGCAGGTAGAAAGAGGACCACGTATCGGGTAACATCTCTTTTGAAGAGACATACGCGGTAGGTTTTACGCACCTATGGGTGGTGGCAAAGTGGTGTTGTGAAAGTTCGATGGAGATCCGCCCATCGTGGTGGATGTGGTGTGTGGTGTGAAAAAAGAAGATATAGAAATACCGACTTCGGAGTCGATGGGAGAAACACGGACAAGACGGGCACTAGAATTCCGTGTCCAGCCGAGCATGCACTAAATGGTTTAGCACAAGTGGCAGCGTAAGTGATAATTAGAGAAAATGATGGATTTGGTGTTTGTTTTAAAAAAGACGGATTTTTGAAAAATCACACAAACAATGCACAAACAACCCTAAATCTAATGGTCACCTATGTCAAGTCTCTAGACCACTCCTAGACTTCTAGAACACAAATCGCAGGATAAATTCTCTACTGCCACTTTATCCCTTCTGTGGCCAGGTAAGTGGAAGGTTTTCCACTATGTAAGTAGTTGGCCTAATTAAGTAACCACTTGCCTTAGACACATTTGCCTTAGACACCACAAAAGAAATACGGATAAGCAATAGATTACCCACGACCCCCTTCTGTCCTAAATGAGCGTGACGGTCCTTAGAATCTTCTCTAGATATTTTTTAGTTAATGAGGATGATGCGGATGCAAGTTTTGTGATTTTTGGGGCTTAGGAAGGGTAATGAAATCTCTACCTAATCTGAATTTGATCTTTGCCCCTTAATTTCCGTATTAAAATATGAAAACAACCAATATTCAAAACACGCAACAATTTTTACTTTTTGCGGCGCTGTGAATTTTTGCAAAGAATCCTGTAGAAAATGGTTATTAGACAAGAGCAGGGAGGAGATAAGAAAGTAGAGAAGATATTACAGAGAGATGGAGCTCTGAAGCCTTAAAATCACCGTGGATCCGCCGCCAAATGCTCCGATCCGCCGTGGTTCCGTGCTTTAATGAACGGTTCCCTGCATAAAATTTTGTACAGATACTTCTGTTACTCCTCTGGATTCTCTGAAATGAGCTGAATATTTTTTTCCATTGCTGCAGAGATTCCAGATTTCCTTGCAAAATTCACAAACACAAATCGTTAAGCACTTGATGCGATTTTGATTCAAATTTTGATGGAATAATAAAATTTCAACTCAAATAACAAGAACAAACAAAATAGCACGCAATCCCCGGCAACGACGCCATTTGATTGATTCTTAAAGTCGAGATCGTGTTTATGAAATGTAAATTGTTCACAATCAAAGAAATTTGTATCGCCGCAATCAATAATGGTATCACTTGTAGCGATTGTTAGTGAGCACGGATCGTCCACATAAATTCGTGTTTTGATCGATCTTGTTTTAGATGAGTTGAAATGAAATGGTAAAGAAAAATTCAAGATAGAGATTCAAGATTTAATTGAGTTTTCATTTCAAGAAAATCAAGAAAAATATCAATAATTAAGAATTCATGCAATTATCCAATATCACTTTGATTTATCAAGATTATGAAGAATAGCTTGTAGGATTCGATTGAATTAATAGCTAATGATGAATCTAATAATTCCTAGTCTTATCTATTGATAAATTGTAGCTAGATTGATGATGATGAATGAAGATTAGGGATCTATTGAAGAAACTAAGGTTTCTTCTTCTCTATCCCTTGTCTTTTCATTGATCATTATTCGGATCTAGCCTCTAGGAAAGAAAATCATCAATTGTTTGATCCCTAATTTGTAATGAAATAATCAAGAACATGATCTCGCTTCCAAATTAGGTTGTCAACAATTCTTTTTCCTAAAGTTCACAATCCTCATAAGACTTAAGATTAGTATTATGATTTTATCATCATTAGATCTATCGATTCTCTCGAATTCTTCACAAGCAGAGATTTACTCCCTCATTATGAAAATAAAAGAATCAAGAACGAAGAATTTCATAATGCAAGAATGTATAGAAAGCGAGAATTATAATTATCACCTTTATTTAGATCTTCATTCAAATTACACCTCTCACATTGAGATTACAAGACTAGCTCTCGCTCACTCCTTTGAAAGGGAATTTATCGTCGATCTTTGCGTGGTTCGATCGCCGTGAGACATGGATCGGTTGCGGATCTCTTGCTCGGATGATGATCGGCGTTGCAATAAAGGATTTTCGATTGTAGCTTGATTTGCTCTCAATGGATCTTGATTTGGCTCACAAGTTGTGTCACTCAACTTGAATTGTATTGATTTGAATTTTGTAACAATGAACAACAACCAACCCCTTTTCAATGAAGCCCTAGGTCTCCTTTTATAGTCTCCCCAATCTTTCATTAGAATCTAGGTTTATCTTCCACTAGAAGCTAGGTTGTTATGAAGCTTGCATAGGAAGCTAGGTAGGTATCAAGCTTGCATAGGAAGCTTGGCTGTTGTAGGGAAGCTTCTGGAGAAATCTAGGAAGTTTGAAGCGTCTTGAGGAATCTTGGAAGTTATAAGGGGGCCTCTGGAAAATATTCCGACCGCCGACGAGCCAACTCGGCCGCGGATCCGCGGCGGACCGCGCTGAATCGGCCGCGGTTCCGCGGTCGTTTGGAGAGATCTTTGAATTATTTCTTCTGCGCGGTCTTCTGTTGGCATTTAGGTCTTCTTCTGATATCTGGAATCTTATTTTATTTTCTGAATCTCTGCCAGATTCTAAGTCTTTGACTTGCTGCGTTTTATCGGCAAATTTATGATTCCGGTTCTTTGACCTGAATAATTTTCTGCACAAAATCTCACTCAAACGTGTCGAGATATACAATATCATGAATTGTAGGGTTCCTAGGCACTCTAGTGACGTCTCACAAGTGATCAAACACGCTAATTTCTAAAAATTACGGTGCCGAGAAAACCTAGAACGGATCGTTAACTAGATATTTAGGCGAAGCGAATAAGTAAACGGAAATATAGAAATAGGGAAGGGGCTACAACCTTTGTAGATCCGGTGCACCACCTCCTAGGCTCCGTGATGAAGTCCCCTCGCTGTCCAAATCGTATCTTGGGCTCTAGCGTCGGCTTCATCGGAGGGAAAAACGGGCTAGGTCATCGACGACGTGCCGAAGATGATCTACGTCGAGGCATCACTAGATCAAGCTCCACCTTCACCAAGCCATGAAAACTTGTGAAGGAAACACCTTATACTACTTGGCAAGAGGTAGAGGATGAAGAAATAGGAAGTGGGTAGACTTTAGTTTTGGATTTCTCACTAGTTTTCATCACTTGCCATTGGAGTAGCAAGCTTTCTTCATTGAAGAAGAAGATGAAGTACGAAGAAGATGATATGATAAGTTATTTTTATTTGATAAATAAATCAATACTTATCATGACTTCAACCATGGTTTAGTGTAGAGATTTAACTAAGGTTAGATAAGTGGTTAGGGTTAGAGAAGAGACAAGAATGGTGGACTTAGTCAAGGTTTCAAGAAGTTTCAACTAAAAACAAAATAAGTCTACCATTTATCTTTCTCTTTATCTTTTCTAAATGAAATAAATAAAAAGATAAATGAATAATCAAATGAAAAGATACCCTAACCACTAACTAACCATGGTTCAATACTTTACACAAAACCAAGAAAGAATGTATCATCAAACATGATACAATGATGTGCACAAAAATATATCACATATACAATGTGCAATACAAGTGAGTAAATCCATTTAAAGTGAACCAATACTAGTTAATGCAAAGTAATATATCAAATATATAATTATACATTAAATCATTAAATCAACACTTGATTCAATGATCCGGTTATATCGCATATAACCGGCTAGTATCCAACGTATCGGCTTATCGAATCAATCCTTGATTCGATAACTAGGTTATATCGCATACAACCATTCGACACATACATCGCGAGAATGGAATACGGTATCACATACACGCATTATTCTCGGTCCCGCACATATCTCATATGCGCTCCTATTTCGTTTCGCTTGAGCTAGGAAACCTCTGTGTAGGACTCTAAAGACTCGTCAATACGCCGGTAGCAGATGATGATCATATCAAACACCCACAAGCCGCAAGCGGTCTGCTAAACGTAACGGCCACCCGGGTATTGAGCGATCAGAAGATCGACGAGCAAGCCTGCTCACACTCCTATGAATCCAACCAGTGACACTTACCGTACAGTCCGGTCTGTTCGTCTGATATGTCGCATATCTCGCCTAGAGGTGGTAAACGTCAGACCCCAGTAGCTTGATAAGTCATGCCGACGTGAGGTCCATAACATTCGTGAAACTACTGATAACTCTTACCAGTATATCACTGCAACCCTGGCCAGGGATTTCCTGTTATGGCCAGTCGAGCATGGCGCAACATCAACCCCCAATACCGGGAGAGACGAATCCCTTCCTATCGCTCATTGCCTCCATGTGAATCGGGACTGTACCCAAAAACCACCTGTTTGCACAACTCAGTAGAGCCGTGGTAGGGTGGAAATCAAAGCACAGTGGGAGACACACAAGACTCTATGACGATCTCGGGTCAACAGACTAAGCTGTACCAGTGTCACCAGAGAACTGCCATCTGACGTGAGGTATAATACCATCTGGGAGTTCTCGGCGAGTCTGTTCAGTGTACCCAGTCTCCACTGAGCACCCGCATACCATCTTCGATGTCAAACACCAATGGATATGGGATTATCCATCGCCCATCACATGGGTCGAGAAGATATGCGCTAGTCTACTCTGGAATATCGATGCCCCGTCTCGATATTCCCTCGACTAGGAACATTTCAAGGATGTACTCATGGACTACCCAGGCCCCACTAGTATGATCTACATCATAGTCCTGGAAGTCGAGTACACATCCTATGGGCTTTAACAACATGTAATCAGAGAGACAGAAAGTATACATGTTAAGATAAAGAGCAACCAGATAGCGTACTATCATGTCGAGCAAGAAAGTCCTACCTATATATGTCCCAGCATCCACTACAATATACATCCAATGTACAGTAATGGCCTCTAGGGCATACATATAACTAACAATCTCCCACTTGCACTAGGGCCATCTGTAGCAGTGGTTGCAGTATCACATACTCAACCATCCCCTAAATTGTCTCTCTTTGGGAAAAGGCCTTCATGTGTGGATCCGCCGTGTTGTCCTCTGAGTCTACTCTCCTAACCTCGATCATCCTGGAGATCAACTATCTCCATGATCAGGTGATGCTTCCTCAGAATATGTCTGGGTCACTGATGGGACCAGGGTTCCAGGGCTAAAGCCATACTTCCATTGTCATACAATGGCAGGAACCTAGTTCATCCTATGAACCTATATACACCCAAACTGCCTCTTTGGTAGTATCTTTAATAGCGATGTTACCAGCCTTTATCGTCTAGTTTGTCACGGTATCTAGCTTGGAAATCTTCCAACATACCGTCCCTTTACCGAGGGTAAAGACAATGCCTGGGACTGACATTCAGTCGTCCTTATCACTCTGGAACCCTTCCAGTGATTCTCCCCAGGACCGATTGATACCATCTCACTATACCTAGTAAGAACCCTAATATCCAATTAGATCTATCTCATAGATCCAAAGCCTAGGATTTAGTAGGTATCACTTTGATCCTATATGGAAAATCATTGTGATAAGCGGAGATTGATCGAGCGTAGTATAGGAAATTCCTTCCCTAACAAGAGTATGTCATCCACGTACTCTACGAGGATCGTCACTATACTCCCTACTACCTTTTTGTTTATACAAGGTTCATCTACCATTTTGATGATGTCAACTTCTTTGACTAATCCATCAAAACAGATGTTCCAACTCCGCGATGCCTGCTTTATCCTATAAAGCATCTTGCACACGTTTCCGCTGCTCCCACTGTCTACGAGGTCCTCTGGCTGTGTTCTTATAGACATTCTCCTCTAAATCATTATTTAGAAAAGTTGTCATGGCACCCAACCACCAGATATCGTAGTCATGGTATGTAGCCGTGGCAAATAGGATCTGGATGGACTTAAGCATAGTCCCTGGAAAAGGTTTCATCATTATCCGTGCCTGGTTGATGACGAAAACCTTTAACAAGTCTAGCTTTGAAAGTCTCAACTCGTCCATCTACACCAAGTAATCTTCTCAAGATATACTTGCTCCTGATGGGGATTTAACCCTTCAGATATCGCAACCAAAGTCCATACTTTGTTGGTGTATATGGATTCCATCTCAGATCACTAAGCATCCAGCCATTCTTACAGAGTCCCTACTCTCGATGGCCTGCTCGAAACTGGTTGGGTCATCATCTCATGATGCAATCTTCGCTCCCACTGTCATCGAGAAACCGAGGTATCTCTCAGGTGGGTGAGGAACCCTACTAGATCGGCGGAGAGGCTGAGGTTCGTCGGAAACTATTGAATCCTTTGGTTCTGTCAAATCATTAGCAGTTTTGTACAGCTGGAACCTTTCCAGTTCTACAGAACTGATCTTGCCTCGATCTTGTCCGGATTTTGCTTTTGACATAGGCCGGACAATCCCAAATCTTAACTTACTTGAGAGATAGGATCTTCCCATACCATATGTCACATGGAGTGGTAGGCATTGATTTGATTCAAACCTAATTCAATAGGTATGCAGCTTCTCAAGTGCATAACCCCCAAAAAGGAAATAGGTAACTCAGTAGTACTCATCATAGAGCACACCTTATCATATAGGGTGTGATTGCTCCGCCCCGATATACCATCGTGCTATGGTTTATACGGAGGAGTAATGCTGAGAGAGAATCTCATTTTCTTTTAGAATAGTCCAGGAATGCTATGCACAAGTATTCTCCTCCCTGATCTCATCATAGGACATAATACTTATACCCGTATTTTGGTTCTCTACTTCCTACTTATATTCTGTGAATACCTCAAAAGGTTCGGACTTATATTTCAACATGAATATATGACTGAATCTTGAGAGATTATCAGAGAATATAATGAAGTATAAAGAACCAGTCCTGGCATGTGTAGACAGGAGACCTTACATACATCATCATGTATCAGTCCCAAGAGTTTACCAACTCTTCCTCTGTTTCCAGTAAACAGAGCTGGTGTCATTATATCTTTGTGACATGACTGGCAAGTTTCACAAGATGTAAATTCAAACTGATTTAAATATGCATCTAAATGTAACTTCAGCTAGTCGGGTCGCATTGATATGACCTAGTCTACAATACCTAAAGAAGAATTCGTTCATTTCTGAACTCTTCCTCTTGTGTGTGTTCTGTATACGAGGAACTGTAGTTTGATTTAGAACGTCAATGCTTTTAGATAACGTGCCTGAACCGATCAACTTTTGATATAGGAAATGTTCAAAACATTATCCATCAATACAAAATTATATCCTTTCTTTACTAATAAAGAGATTGATATGATTTTGTATATCAGGTTCGGTATCTAATAGCATTTGTTCAGAATCAATGTATTCGTAATACAGGGTGACAGTGACCAACAGACTTGGCTGCAACACTTGCCCCGTTTTCTGCCTCATGAAACTTATCACCCGTTCTCAGTTTTTCTACCCTTTTGTAGCCCTATGTAACAGATTACATATCTGGGATCCTGATCCGGTATCATATACCCAGGATGCAGAGGATACTGAGAAACAGTTCTTTATAATGAACACACCCGAAGGAGATGCATCATATGCACTTTCTTCGTTTGGGTGGCATAGGAATTTTGGTATTCCCCAATTTCCTGCTCTGTCTTATAACAATTATAAGTTGGAGCGGGACCAACGTTCCCCAGCTCAGTATAACAAGCGGGTTCGGTCAATACATCCATTTTATTATCTTGATTAAGGCGTGATATGGTCGCTACCAGGAGAGAGAGAGAAGAAAACACTCTGCGTGCGCTCTTGCAAGATCAGATTGGTTATATATTTTATCTAATCAGGATGGCTCCCACTGTTTTTATCAAATCTTCCTTCAAACCTTAAAAGGAAAGACTAGCCGGGATTAATTACACTCTACAAGTTCGCCAACCTTTCAGCCAGGCCAGTGTCGGTACTTTGAGGGAGGTTCCCCGTGCTTTCGCATGGACCTAATTACAGTAAACCTCGTTTTCCCAGAGGCGTAACCCCGTTGACACCTTTCTAGACATCTACTTGATCGGCTAATTGCAAAGTGCAAAACTCTCCCAGGAGTAACAATTACTCGCAGTGGGTATCGGGATCCAACTATCACATAGAAGGTATGCAATCTCATTGCAAATTTCAACACTTGAAACTCCCGATAAAGGTTTTTACCCCTAGCACCTATGACCTTAACTATGGTTAACAAATCATAAGTACTAGTCAAGTTCTACCCGTCATTTCGTGATTAATTAGACCCATCCACATGAACCTTAACTAAGGTCAACAAAGTCACGCGACTATCCTAACTAATCGCATCATATGCGGTGTAGGAAGACATCACTTAGCTACCGTACACTGTGCCTTGACTATGGTCAACAAACACAGCACGAATACTAAGTACTCTACTTCCTAAAATGACGGAGGGTTGCGAATGGTTTTTGTGAAAACCTTTAACGCTTTGAACTTGATCTCGTTGCGGAATCAAATGGTTTTTAAATGGAATGTTTTTGAGGCTTTTCTAGTTTTGCTAAAGGGGTCACTCCCGGTGAAGGGATCGTCGGCCCTTTCCTCGTCGAATGAGGTGCGGGATATATCATATATATCACTGTGCAAAGCGGAAACTATAGAAGCGATCAAAGACAAACCGAGGGTTGTAGCATCTGCCAGTTATTGCTAAAGGAGTCACTCCCGGTGAAGGGATCTCGGTCCTTTCCTCATCGAATAAGGTGCAGGATGTTCTATAATGAACACCGCGATGCAAAGCAAGAACTGTAGCTACCTGTTTTTATTTTGAAATTCGATTCCACAACATCAATTAGGTTTATTTTCTTTCATTAATCTCATTAATGAATATCCCATCATTTAAGTCCACCTAACCATCACAGATAAATATAACGTACGCTTATGCCATCCGCATTCGCCTCGATGTCCCGTCTGCACCGTTAGGTTAGGTAACTAACGGCAGAGCGGGGCAGGGCTAGCGCGGGTGTAAAACATAAGCAACGTTTATATAATATATCATATATACTATATATAATATCTGTCACAGAACATCACATGATCACATCACAGATAAATCACAGCAGAAGAAACATATGAAATATTGGATATACTAGGACGTCCGTGTTTTCAATACGAGCCAGTATAAAACACGGATTCCACGGTCGTGATGAATAGCCAATCCCACACCCCTAGACCCCTACGAGAGCGGCAAGCAACCCTACCAATTCTAGGGTTAGGAGACCCGGACTCGACTCCTCGAGATGGTCTCCCACTGGACCCCAGAACCCGGTTACTTGTGCTCCCCTCCTTGGGTCTATCCTAGTGCAGAAAAGTAAATAATATACATCAACGGTGACAACTTCCGCAACCTGGAAGTGCCCCAATAAAAGAATATTACATACAAGTTTTTACATGAATGAAAATGAAAAACACTCATCTCACATAAAAACCCCCCGGCTATTCAAACACGACGATCCAATATAACATATCCAGCAACACATAACATCACATGTCATCAACGTAAGCAAACATGCGTATCCCAATTGTCGTTGACATATAGCAACGAAACCGGCGATATCACATATTACACTTACAGTCACAGAAAAGAAAGTGTAAAACTACAACAGTTGGAATCCGCGACCACCTCAGACATCGTATGCCTGATCAAATGAATTCTTTAGACATCGCATGCCTAACAATTATAAACCCCGCATTTTAGTCTCATTATCGAAAACACTTTTCAATATCAAGTCGGGCAATTCAACAGGATTCCCGACATTCTGATCGAATGCTCGTCGCAAACTTTAGTAGGCGGCCGCACCCCCGACGCCGTCGACAAAGTGCACCAAGGCGGAACACCGCTGCCGCGAGCACCCGAACGGATGCTTTCGGCGACGGGGTTCTCCTACAGTCACTTGGTCGGGGCTATGGTGTGAGGCTGTCTATTAAGTTTACCCGGCGAGTATCCGCGTACGCTACGTGATTGCGACGGACTTTTGATCACATCAAAATTCCGTGGCAACCGATTAAGTGAGACTAAACTGCTACGTTTATAATATTCATTCCGTTATCTCATAACAATTTGTGAATTCCAATTATTGTATCACATTCCGGATAAATAGAAAATATTAAACTTTCCGATCGAACAATCGAACACCCAAGTTTTCCCGATACAGCTCAACACATGAAATAAGTCTAACAAAATTCAGTTCGTGCCTCAGTACCAACGGTCCAGCCGTAGAAGGGTCAAGCCAACGCCTCACATGTGGCACGCCGTACTGCCCCAAACCCGAAGGTTCAAAGGGCAGTTCAAGACGGTCACATAATCGAGTTAAGATTTGTTGTCTTCTAGAGGGTCCATCGCGTTACTTGCACTACTTAGAACGTCGTTAAACTACGGAAAAATCCAACAATTGGAAATTTCCCGGCAGGGGAAAAAGTGGGTATTTATATCCGGTCGAACTTTTTAACACATTCTAAGATTTATCCGGAAAAACACACCGACAAAATTAGACAATCCGATCGATACACTGAGTTCCCAATACAATCCAGAAAATAAAACTCTGGAATAAATATTAAAATATTCCCAGGAAAACCAGCACTGCATACTAAGAATTACTGTGCAAATTTCATCAAATAACGATACATTATGGCCGCGGATCCGTCGCATAAGCCATGCTTATGCGGCGGAAACGCGGCTCTTTGATGGATACAGGAGCTCGAATTTCACAGTATGTCTTAGATCTTCCTGCTGATTTTTCTGAATATTTTTAATTCACAAAAAACCACGAATTTCAAAAAAGTCCAGAGAGCATTTTTAGGTTTGGGTTTTGGGTCGATCGGACTTCTAATTCCGTCGGGACTTCGCCTAAGGCTCTAGCTAGGCTCTGATACCACTGTAGGGTTCCTAGGCACTCTAGTGACATCTCACAAGTGATCAAACATGCTAATTTCTAAAAATTACGGTGCCGAGAAAACCTAGAACGGATCGTTAACTAGATATTTAGGCGAAGCGAATAAGTAAACGGAAATATAGAAATAGGGAAGGGGCTACAACCTTTGTAGATCCGGTCCACCACCTCCTAGGCTCCGTGATGAAGTCCCCTCGCTGTCCAAATCATATCTTGGGCTCTAACGTCGGCTTCATCGGAGGGAAAAACGGGCTAGGTCATCGACGACGTGCCGAAGATGATCTACATCGAGACATCACTAGATCAAGCTCCACCTTCACCAAGCCATGAAAACTTGTGAAGGAAATACCCTATACTACTTGGCAAGAGGTAGAGAATGAAGAAATAGGAAGTGGGTAGACTTTAGTTTTGGATTTCTCACTAGTTTTCATCACTTGCCATTGGAGTAGCAAGCTTTCTTCATTGAAGAAGAAGATGAAGTAAGAAGAAGATGATATGATAAGTTATTTTTATTTGATAAATAAATCAATACTTATCATGACTTCAACCATGATTTAGTGTAGAGATTTAACTAAGGTTAGATAAGTGGTTAGGGTTAGAGAAGAGACAAGAATGGTGGACTTAGTCAAGGTTTCCAGAAGTTTCAACTAAAAACAAAATAAGTCCACCATTTATCTTTCTCTTTATCTTTTCTAAATGAAATAAATAAAAAGATAAATGAATAATCAAATGAAAAGATACCCTAATCACTAACTAACCATGGTTCAATACTTTACACAAAACCAAGAAAGAATGTATCATCAAACATGATACAATGATGTGCACAAAAATATATCACATATACAATATGCAATACAAGTGAGTAAATCCATTTAAAGTGAACCAATACAAGTTAATGCAAAGTAATATATCAAATATATAATTATACATTAAATCATTAAATCAACACTTGATTCAATGATCCGGTCATATCGCATATAACCGGCTAGTATCCAACGTATCGGCTTATCGAATCAATCCTTGATTCGATAACTAGGTTATATCGCATACAACCATTCGACACATACATCGCGAGAATGGAATACGGTATCACATACACGCATTATTCTCGGTCCCGCACATATCTCATATGCGCTCCTATTTCGTTTCGCTTGAGCTAGGAAATCTCTGTGTAGGACTCTAAAGACTCGTCAATACGCCGGTAGCAGATGATGATCATATCAAACACCCACAAGCCGCAAGCGGTCTACTAAACGTAACGGCCACCCGGGTATTGAGTGATCAGAAGATCGACGAGCAAGCCCGCTCACACTCCTGTGAATTCAACCAGTGACACTTACCGTACAGTCCGGTCTGTTCGTCTGATATGTCGCATATCTCGCCTAGGGGTGGTAAACGTCAGACCCCAGTAGCTTGATAAGTCATGCCGACGTGAGGTCCATAACATTCGTGAAACTACTGATAACTCTTTCCAGTATATCACTGCAACCCTGGCCAGAGATTTCCTGTTATGGCCAGTCGAGCATGGCGCAACATCAACCCCCAATACCGGGAGAGACGAATCCCCTCCTATCGCTCATTGCCTCCATGTGAATCGGGACTGTACCCAAAAACCACCTGTTTGCACAACTCAGTAGAGCCGTGGTAGGGTGGAAATCAAAGCACAGTGGGAGACACACAAGACTCTATGACGATCTCGGGTCAACAGACTAAGCTGTACCAGTGTCACCAGAGAACTGCCATCTGACGTGAGGTATAATACCATCTGGGAGTTCTCGGCGAGTCCGTTCAGTATACCCAGTCTCCACTGAGCACCCACATACCATCTTCGATGTCAAACACTAATGGATATGGGATCATCCATCGCCCATCGCATGGGTCGAGAAGATATGCGCTAGTCTACTCTGGAATATCGATGCCCCGTCTCGATATTCCCTCGACTAGGAACATTTCAAGGATGTACTCATGGACTACCCAGGCCCCACTAGTATGATCTACATCATAGTCCTGGAAGTCGAGTACACATCCTATGGGCTTTATCAACATGTAATCAGAGAGACAGAAAGTATACATGTTAAGATAAAGTGCAACCAGATAGCGTACTATCATGTCGAGCAAGAAAGTCCTACCTATATATGTCCCAACATCCACTACAATATACATCCAATGTACAGTAATGGCCTCTAGGGCATACATATAACTAACATGAATGAAGTAATAAACACACAATTTTCTATAAAGAATGATGAATATATATATTACACGGGGTAATTAGTATTTTCCAGACAAACTGGTAATATGTGTTATAGTTAAATCAACTATCCTTAGATGAGTAGAATAATGATGAAATTGATGTGTTACAGATTGCATTATTTTCGACTGAACAAGCCCTTAGGATGAGTACTTGACTACCAGGACTATGATGCAGATCAAACTAGTGGGGAAGAGGTAGTCGGTAAGTACATCCTTAGATTGTTCCTAGTCGTGGGAGTATCGAAACAGGGCATCGATACTCCAGAGTAGACTAGCGTATATGCTTCTCGACCCATATGATGGGTGATGGATGATCCCATATCTATTGGTGTTTGACATCAGAGAAGGCATACGGGTGCTCAGTGGAGACTGGGTACACTGGACGGACTCGCCGAGAACTCCTAGATGGTATTATACCTATCGTCGGATAGCAGTTCTCTGGTGACACTGGTACAGGTTAGTCTGTCGATTCGAGATCGTCATAGAGTCTTGTGTGATTCCCACTGTACTTTGATTTCCACCATACTACGGTCAAGAGATCATGCAAAAAGGTGGTTTTTGGGTATAGTCCCAACTCACATGGAGCCAATGAGCTATAGGAGTGGATTCGTCTCTTCTGGTATTGGAAGTTGATGTTGCACTATGCTCGATTGGCCATAACATGAAATCCCTGGCCAGGGTTGCTGAGATCTACTGGTAAGTGTTATCAGTAGTTTCTCGAACCGTTATGGACCTTGCATCGGCTTGACTTATCAGGCTATTGGGGGTCAGACGTTATAGCACTCCCAGGCTGTGATATGCGACATATCAGACGAAAAGACTGGATTGTACGGTAGTGTTACTGATTGGATTCGCAGGAGTATGAGCAGGCTTGCTTGTTGATCTTCTGATCGTTCAATACCCGGGTGGCCGTTACGTTTAGCAAACTGCTTGCGGCTTGTGGGAGTTTGATATGATTATCACCTACTGCCGGCGTATTGACGAGTCTTTAGAGTCCTACATAGAGGTTTCCTGGTTCATGCAAAACAGAGTAGCAGAACATATGTGATATGTGCGGGACCGAGTTTAATATGATATGTGATACCGTATTCTATTCTCGCGATATGTGATATCGGACGGTTATATGAAATATATCCGGGTTATCGGATCAAGTGTTGATTCGATAAGCTGATTCATATGATATTAGTCGGTTGTATGTGATATAGCCGGATTATTAAATCAAGTGTTGATTTGATAATTTAATGTAATTATATATTTGATATATTAACTTACATTAATTAATATTTGCTCACTAAACATTTCTTTTTCTCACTGTTATAAGTCCGAGCCGTTTTCAAATTTTTGCCGTTCTAAAGAACCCTAACCCTAGAATCTTAACTAGAGTTTTAAACGAAACGATATGTAAACAACTTTACAACTAAGTGAATGCGGAATACAATCTTTGTAGACCGGTCTATCTTATAACTGTTATAAGTCCGAGCCGGAAATAGGGGAATATCCAGATTCCCATGCCACCCAATCGAAGAAAGTACATGTTGATGCATATTCTTCGGGTGTGTTCATTATCGAGAACTGTTTCTCAGTATCCTCTACATTCTGGATATGTGATACCGGATCAAGATCCCGCATATGAAATATGTTCCATGGGCTATAGAAAGGTAGAGAACTGGGAATGGGTGATATGTCTCTAAGTGTTAGAGAATAGTGCAATTGTTGCAGCCAAATCAGTTGACAAATATCACCTTGTATTAATACATTGATTCTGAACGAATGTTATTACATACCGAACCTAATATACAACATTACATCGGTTTCTTTAATGAGTTAAAGAAGGATATAATTCTGTATAGGAGGATAATGTTATGAACATTTTCCTTAATCAAGAGTTGATTAGATCAGGCATGTTATATAATAGCATATACGTTCTAAATCAAACCACAGTTCAAAGTATCTAGAACACAAACAAGAGGAGTAGTTCAGAAATGAACGAATCCTTCTTGTGGCATTGTAGACTAGGTTATATCAATGCGACACGACCAGCTAAGTTACATAAGGATGAATATGAGAATCTGTTCGAATTTTCATATTATGCTACTTTCCAGTCTTATCTCAAAGATAGAATGACCAATACTCCGTTTACTGAAAATAGAGAAAGAGTTACTGAACTCTTGTGACGTATACATGATGATGTATACGGTCCTATGTCTACAAATGCCAAGGCTGGTTCTTCGTACTTCATTATATTCACTGATCTTCTCTCAGGATTCAGACATATATTCCTGTTGAAACACAAGTCTGAAACTTTTGAGAAATTCAAGGAATATAAGCTTGAAGTTAAGAACCAGATGGGTAGAAGTATTAAAGTCCTTCGATGTGATCGAGGAGGCGAATACTTAGGCATGGAGTTCCTGAATTTTCTAAACGGAGAATGAGATTCTCTCTCAGCTTACTCCTTCGATTATAGCACAGCACAACGGTATATTGCAGTGGAGGTATCGCACCCTATAAGATATGGTGCGCTCTATGATGAGTATTGCTGAGTTACCTATTTCCTTTTGGTGTTATGCACTTGAGAAGCTGCATACCTATTGAATGGGGTTCCGTCCAAATCAGTACCTACCACTCCATATGAGGTATGGAATGGGAAGAGACCATGTCTTAAACGAGTTAAGATATGGGGTTGTCCGGCCTATATTGAAAAGCAAAATCCGGACAAACTCGAGGCAAGGTCAGTTCTGTATAAGTTTGTTGGATATCCCAAACATTTGTGAGTAAATATCTTCTACCACTCTGAGGAGCAAAAGGTGTTTTGTTTCTCAGCATGCCATATTTTTATAAAAGGAATTTCTTGTGAAGAAATTTATGGTCATGAGGTAGAACTGGAAGGAGTTCCAGCTAGACAAACTAACAGCTGATGATTTGGTGAAACCAAAGGATTCAGTAGTCTCCAACGAACCTCAGCCTCTCCGCGAATCTGGTAGGGTTCCTCATCTACTTGAAAGATACTACGGTCTTCTCGGTGACAGTGGGAGCGAGGATTGCATCATGGTTGATGGCCCAACTAGGTTCAGGCAGGCCATCACGAGTGGGGACTCTGTGAAATGGCTGGATGCTATGCGATTAAAGATGGAATCCATGTACACCTACAAAGTATGACTTTGCATGTTGCACCTGAAGGGGTAAAACCCATTGGGAGCAAATGGATCTTGAGAAGATTCTTGGTGTAGATGGAAAAGTTGAGACTTTCAAAGCTATGCTTAAGTCCATCCGGATCAATGCGCGCATCGCGGAGTTGGAACATCTATTTTGATATGGCAGTCAAAGAGTTTGAATGCATCAAAAAGATAGATGAACCTTGTATATACAAGAAGGTTGTTGAGAGTAAGGTTGTCTTCCACGTATTGTACGTAGATAATATACTCTTGATAGGAAATGGTTTCCTGTGCTACACTCGGTCAAGCTCCTCTTATCACGAGGATTCTCCATGGAAGATCTGCATGATACCTACTACATCTTGTGAAATATGATCTATGGTGATAGATCTATGTGGATATTGGGAGTGTCCCAAATCCAGGTACATTAACACCATACTAAAGGGATTTAGTATGGATAATTCTAAGCGTGGTGGTTCGCCTACTTACTCATGGATCACTCTCTCCAAAGACTGATTTGGAGAGAGCCCGTGTGCAAGGGATATCCTATGCTTCGGCAGTAGGATCTATCATGCATGCAATGTTATGTACCAGATCAGATGTAGATGACTCACTAGGTGTAGTGATCAGGAATCAATCGAATCTTGGGAGAATCACTGGACAGCTGTGGAGGACATTCTTAAGTACTTGAGAAGCACCGAAAGAAAGTTCTTGGTTCCAGCTTCCAGAGTGATAAGTTCAACTGAGAATCGGTCACAGGCATTGTCTTTACCCTCAGTGGAGGGACGATATGTTGGAAGAGTTCCAAACTAGATACTGTGGCATACTAGACGATAAAGGCTGAATACATCGCTATCAACGATGCTGCCAAAGTGGCTGTCTGGGCATTTCTTGTTCATGAGATGAACATACCGCTTGCTCCTTGTAGTGTTCATTGCTGGCATGAATGAAATTCTTTTACGGGTTCCTACCATTGAGCGTCCAATAACTGTTATTGTGACAACAATGGAGTTGTGGTTTTGGCCAAGGAACACCGATCCCATCAGCGTTCCAGAAATATTCTGAGGTAAGTATCACCTGGTCAGGGAGATGGTTGATTTCCAAGGGATCGAGGTCAGAAGAGTTGACACGAAGGATAACACAGCGGATCCACTCACAAAGGCCTTTACTTAGAGAGATTTCTCTAGGACGTTGAGTATGAGATACCGCAACAAATGGCTGTAGTGCAAGTGGGAGATTGTGTAGGGTTCCTAGGCACGCTAATGAGGTCTCACAAGGCGTCAACCATGCCAATTTCAAATTTTACGGGTGCCGAGAAACCCTAATACGGATCGTTAACTAGATATATAGGCAAAAAAAAAAACTAGTTAACAACTTAACTACAAGAACGGAAATACAACCTTTGTAGATCCGGTGCTCCACCTCCATAGCTCCGTGATGAAGTCCCCTCGCTGTACAAAAGGGATCCCGGGCTCTAGAGTCGGCTTCATCGGAGAAATGGGCGGGCTAGGTCATCGGCTTCGATGCCGAAGATGATCTACGTCGAGGCATCACAAGATCAAGCTCCCACTTCACCAAGTCATGAAACTTGTGAAGAAAACACACTCTACTACTTGGCAAGAGGTAGAGGATGAAGAAATAGGAAGTGGGTTCACTTTAGAATTGGATTTCTCACTCATTTCATCAATTCACCATTGATGAAGTCAAGCTTTCTTCATTGAAGAAGATGAAGAAGAAGAAGAAAGAATATCATAAGTCTTTTCAAAATAGAAAATAATATGAATACTTATCATATCCTAACCCTAGTTAAGTGTAGAGAATAGACCATGGTTTGTTCAAATGGTTAGGGTTAAGCATGAAGACAAAATGGTTATAAAGTCAAACCTTCATGAAGATTCAACTACAAACAAAGAAAGCCACCATTTTCTCTTTATTCTTTCCAAAATAAATAAATAAATAAATAAGAAAGAAAAGCAAAACCCTAATCATTAACTTAACTATGGTTTAATCTTTACACTTAACCAAGTTAACATGTATCATCAAATATGATACAATCAAGTGCACAAAAGTATATCACATATACAACTTGTGAACTTCTAGTGAGAAAATCCATTTAAGTGAAACTATATTAGTTAATGTAAAGTGATATATCAAATATATAATTATACATTAAATCATTAAATCAACACTTGATTTAACGACCCGGTCATATCGCATATAACCGACTAATATCAATAGTAACAACTTATCGAATCAACACTTGATCCGATAACCCGGCTATAACGCATATAACCGATCAATGTTACATATCGCGAGAATCGAATACAGTATCACATACTGGTATCATTCTCGGTCCCGCACATATCTCATATGCGCTCCTATTTCGTTTCGCTTGAGCCAGGAAACCTCTGTGTAGGACTCTAAAGACTCGTCAATACGCCGGCAGCAGGTGATGATCATATCAAGCACCCACAAGCCGTAAGCGGTCTGCTAAACGTAACGGCCACCCGGGTATTGAGCGATCAGAAGATCGACGAGCAAGCCCGCTCACACTCCAGTGAATCCAACCAGTAACACTACCGTACAGTCCGGTCTGATCGTCTGATATGTCGCATATCTCGCCTAGGGGTGGTAAACGTCAGACCCCAATAGTTCGATAAGTCGTGTCGATATGAGGTCTATAACAGTTCGAGAAACTACTGGTAACACTTACCAGTAAATCTCAGCAACCCTGGCCAGGGATTTCCGGTTATAGCCAATCGAACACAACACAACATCAACTCCCTATACCGGGAGAGACGAATCCCCTCCTATCGCTCATTGCCTCCATGTGATTCGGGACTGTACCCAAAAACCACCGTTTTGCACACCCTCTTGGACGTGGTAAGGTGGAAATCAAAGCACAGTGGGAACCACACAAGACTCTATGACGATCTCGGGTCAACAGACTACTCTGTACCAGTGTCACCAGAGAACTACCATCTGACGTAAGGTATAATACCATCTGGGAGTTCTCGGCGAGTCCGTCCAGTGTACCCAGTCTTCACTGAGCACCCGTATATCATCTCTGATGTCAAACACCAATGGATATGGGATCATCCATTGCCCATCTGTATGGGTCGAGAAGGTATACGCTAGTCTACTCTGGTATATCGATGCCCCGTCTCGATATACCCACGACTAGGGACTTTGAAGGATGTACTTATGGACTACCATGTCCCCACTAGTATGATCCGCATCATAGTCCAGGTAGTCAAGTACGCATCCTAAGGGCTTTACCAACATGTAACAGAGAGATAATCAGTGTACACGTTAAGGTAAAGAGTAACCAGATAGCATACTATCATGTTGAGCAAGAAAGTCCTCCCTATATACGTCCCAGCATCCACTACAATATACATCCAATGTACAGTAATGGCCTCTAGGGCATGCATATAACTAACAATCTCCCACTTGCACTAGGGCCATCTGAGCAGTGGTTGTAGTATCTCATACTCAACCATCCCATAAAAATCTCTCTCTGGGAACAGGCCTTTGTGAGTGGATCCGCTGTGTTGTCCTCTGAGTCTTCACTCCTAACCTCGATCTCCTTGGAGATCAACCATCTCCATAATCAGGTGACACTGCCTTAGAATATGTCTGGATCACTGATGGGACCGGCGTTCCTTGGCATAAGCCACAACTCCATTGTCTCACAATGGTTGGAACGTGTAGGGATCCTAGGCACTCTAATGAGGTCTCACAAGGCATCAACCATGCCAATTTCAAATTTTACGAGTGCCGAGAAACCCTAATACGGATCGTTAACTAGAATTTTAGGCGACAAAAGCAACTAGTTAACAATTTAACTAAGTGAATGGAAATACAACCTTTGTAGATCCGGTCCTCCACCTCCATAGCTCCGTAATGAAGTCTCCTCGCTGTCCAAATCGAATCCCGGGCTCTAGCGTCGGCTTCATCGGAGAAATGGGCGGGCAAGGTCGTCGGCTTCGTGCCGAAGATGATCTACGTCGAGGCATCACAAGATCAAGCTCCCACTTCACCAAGTCATGAAACTTGTGAAGAAAACACCCTATACTACTTGGCAAGAGGTAGAGGATGAAGAAATAGGAAGTGGGTTCGCTTTAGAATTGGATTTCTCACTCATTTGCTCAAGTTGCCATTGATGGAGCAAGGTTTCTTCATGAAGAAGAAGAAGAGGAAGAAGATGATAGAATATGATAAGTCTATACAAAAAGAAAATAATATGAATACTTATCATATTGCAACCATAGTTAGGTGTAGAGAATAAACTATGGTTAAGTGGAATGGTTAGTTTAAAGGAAAGAAACAAAATGGTCAACTTTTCAAACCTTCATGAACTTTCAATGTAAAACAAAACTAGCAACCATTTTATTTCTTGCCAAAAGGAAATAAATAAATGAATAAATAAATAAAAATCTTAACCATTTACATAACCAAGGTTTAAACCAAAACTACACCCAAGTGAGCATGTATCATCAAACATGATACAAACAAGTGCACAAAAATATATCACATATACAAGTTGTGTACATCAAGTGAGAAAATCCTTTTAAAGTGAACCAATACTAGTTAATGCAAAGTAATATATCAAATATATAATTATGCATTAAATCATTAAATCAACACTTGATTCAATGATCCGGTCATGTCGCACACAACCATCTAGTATACAATGTATCGATTTATCGAATCAATCCTTGATTCGATAACTAGGTTATATCACATACAACCATTCAACACATTCATCGCGAGAATGAAATACGGTATCACATACACGCATTATTCTCGGTCCCGCACATATCTCATATGCGCTCCTATTTCGTTTCGCTTGAGCCAGGAAATCTCTGTGTAGGACTCTAAAGACTCGTCAATACGCCGGCAGCAGGTGATGATCATATCAAACACCTACAAGCCGCAAGCGGTCTGCTAAACGTAATGGCCACCCGGGTATTGAGCGATCAGAAGATCGACGAGCAAGCCCGCTCATACTCCTGTGAATCCAACCAGTAACACTTACCGTACAGTCCGGTCTCGTCATCTGATATGTCGCATATCTCGCCTAGGGGTGGTAAACGTCAGACCCCAATAGCTTAATAAGTCGTGTCGATTTGAGGCCTATAACAGTTCGAGAAACTACTGATAACACTTACCAGTAAATCTCAGCAACCCTGGCCAGGGATTTCCGGTTATAGCCAATCGAACACAGCGCAACATCAACTCCCTATACCGGGAGAGACGAATCCCCTCCTATCGCTCATTGCCTCCATGTGATTCGGGACTGTACCCAAAAACCACCATTTTGCACGCCCTCTTGGACGTGGTAAGGTGGAAATCAAAGCACAGTGGGAACTACACAGGACTCTATGACGATCTCGGGTCAACAGACTACTCTGTACCAGTGTCACCAGAGAACTGTCATCTGACGTGAGGTATAATACCATCTGGGAGTTCTCGGCGAGTCCGTCCAGTGTACCCAGTCTCCACTGAGCACCCGTATATCATCTATGATGTCAAACACCAATGGATATGGGATCATCCATCGCCCATCTGTATGGGTCGAGAAGGTATACGCTAGTCTACACTGGTATATCGATGCCCTGTCTCGATACACTCACGACTAGGGACCTTGAAGGATGTACTTATGGACTACCATGTCCCCACTAGTATGATCCTCATCATAGTCCAGGTAGTCAAGTACACATCCTAAGGGCTTTACCAACATGTAACAGAGAGACAATCAGTGTACACGTTAAGGTAAAGATCAACCAGATAGCATACTATCATGTCGAGCAAGAAAGTCCTCCCTATATATGTCCAAGCATCCACTACAATATACATCCTATGTATAGTAATGGCCTCTAGGGCATACATATAACTAACAATCTCCCACTTGCACTAGGGCCATCTGACAGCAGTGGTTGTAGTATCTCATACTCAACCATCCCATAAAAGTCTCTCTCTAGGAAAAGGCCTTTGTGAGTGGATCCGCCGTGTTGTCCTCAGAGTCTACTCTCCTAACCTCGATCACCCTGGAGATCAACTATCTCCATGATCAGGTGATACTGCCTTAGAATATGTCTGGGTCACTGATGGGAACGGGCGTTCCTTGGCATAAGCCACAACTCCATTGTCTCACAATGGTTGGAACGTAGTTCATCTCATGAACCAATATACACCCAAACGTCCTCTTTGGTAGCATCTTAAGTAGTGATGTATCCAGCCTTAATCGTCTAGTATGCCACGGTATCTAGCTTGGAACTCTTCAAACATACCGTCCTTTTACTGAGGGTAAAGATAATGCCTGCGACTGACATTCAATCGTCATTATCACCCTGGAACCCTTCTAGTGATTCTCCCCAGGATCGATTGATACCATCTCACTACAACTAGTGAGAACCCTAACATCCAATTAGATCTATCTCATAGATCCAAAACCCAAGATTTAAGAGGTATCACTTTGATCCTATATGGAGAATCATTGTGATAAGCGGAGATTGACCGAGCGTACCATAGGAAACTCCTTTCTTATCAAGAGTATGTCATCCACGTACTCTACGAGGATCACCACCATACTCCCTACTACCTTTATGTTTATACAAGGTTCATCTACCATTTTGATGATGTCAAACTCTTTGACTACTTCATCAAAACAGACGTTCCAACTCCGCGATGCCTGCTTTATCCTATAAAGCATCTTGTACAGGTTTTCGCTGCTCCCACTGTTTACGAAGCCCTCTGGCTGTGTACTTATAGACGCTCTTTTCTAAAATATCATTTAGAAAAGCAGTCATGGCACCCAACCGCCAGATATAGTAGTCATGGTATGTAGCCGTGGCAAGTAGGATCTGGATGGACTTAAGCATAGCCACTTGAAAAGGTTTCATCATTATCCACGCCTGGTCGATGACGAAAAGCTTTAACAAGTCTAGCTTTGAAAGTCTCAACTTTTCCATCTACACCAAGTAATCTTCTCAAGATATACTTCTCCTGATGGAGATTTAACCCTTCAGATATAGCAACCAAAGTCCACACTTTGTTGGTGTACATGGATTTTATCTCAGATCACTAAGCATCCAGCCATTCTTACAGAGTCCCTACTCTCGATGGCCTGCTCGAAAATAGTTGGGTCATCATCTCATGACGCAATCCTCGCTCCCACTGTCATAGAGAAATCGAAATATCTCTCAGGTGGGTGAGGAACCCTACTAGATCGGCGGAGAGGCTGAGGTTCGTTGGAATCTTCTGAATCCTTTGGTTCTACCAAATCATCTGCTGTAGTTTGTATAGCTGGAACCTTTCCAGTTGTACATAACAGACCTTGCCTCGAGCTTGTCCGGATTATGCTTTTAGACATAGCTCGGACAACCCCAAATCTTAACCATCTTAAGATATGGGCTCTTCCATTTCCATATCACATATGAAGTGGTAGGCAACTGATTTGGTTTGAACCCTATTCAATAGGTATGCAGCTTCTCAAGTGCATAACTCCCAAAAAGGAAATAGGTAACTCAGTAATACTCATCATAGAGCACACCTTATCATATAGGGTGAGATTGCTCCGCCCTGATATACCATCGTGCTATGGTGTATACGGAGGAGTAATGCTGAGAGAGAATCTCATTCTCCTTTAGAAAAGTCCAGGAATTCCATGCACAAGTATTCTCCTCCCTGATCGCATCAAAGGACATAATACTTATACCCTCAATTTGGTTCTCTACTTCTAACTTATATTCCGTGAATATCTCAAAAGGTTCGGACTTGTGTTTCAACAGGAACATATGTCTGAATCTTGAGAGATCATCAGAGAATGTAATGAAGTACAAAGAACCAGTCTTGGCATGTGTAGACAGGGGACCTTTATACATCAACATGTATCATCCCAAGAGTTCACTAACTCTTTCTCTGTTTCCAATAAACAGAGCTGGTGCCATTATATCTTTGTGACATGACTAGCAAGTTTCACAAGATGTAGATTCAAACTGTTTTAAATATGCATCTATATGCAACTTAGCTAGTCGGGTCGCATTGATATGACCTAGTCTACAATGCCTCAAGAAGGATTCGTTCATTTCTGAACTCTTCCTCTTGTGTGTGTTCAGTATACTAAAGAACTGTGGTTTGATTTAGAACATCAATGCTTTTAGATAACGTGCCTGAACCGATCAACTTTTGATATAGGAAATGTTCAAAACATTATCCAACAATACAAAATTTTATCGTTTCTTTACTAATAAAGAGACAGATATGATTTTGTATATCAGGTTCGGTATCTAATAACATTCGTTCAGAATCAATGTATTGGAAATACAGGGTGACAGTGACCAACAGACTTGGCTGCAACTCTTGCCCCGTTTTCTGCTTCATGAAACTTATCACCCGTTCTCAGTTTTTCTACCTTTTTGTAGCCCTATGTAACAGATTACATATCTGGGATCCTGATCCGGTATCATATACCCAGGATGCGGAGGATACTGAGAAACAGTTCTTTGTAACGAACACACCCGAAGATGATGTATCAGCATGCACTCTCTTCGTTTGGGCGGCACGGGAATTCTGGTAATCCCCAATTTCCTGCTCTGTCTTATAACAATTATAAGTTGGAGCGGGACCAACGTTCCCCAGCTCAGTATAACAAGCGGGTTCGGTCAATAATCCGTATTATTATCTTGATTAAGGCGTGATATGGTCGCTACCTGGAGAGAGAGAGAAGAAAACACTCAGCGTGCGCTCTTGCAAGAATAGATTGGTTATTATTTTATCTAATCAGGATGGCTCCCACTGCTTTTTATCAAATCTTCCTTCAAACCCTAAAAGGAAAGACTAGCCGGGATTAATTACACACTATAAGTTCGCCAATCTTTCAGCCAGGCCAGTGTCGGTACTTTGAGGGAGGTCCCCCATGCTATCGCACGAACCTAATTAATGTAAACCTCATTTTCCCAGAGGCGTAACCCCGTTGACACCTTTCTAGACACCTACTTGATCGGCTAATTGTAATGTGTAAAATTCTCCCAGGAGTAACAATTACTCGCAGCGGGTATCGGGATCCAACTATCTCATAGAAAGTATGCAATTTCATTGCAAATTTCAACGCTTGAAATTCCCGATAATATTTTGCCCATAACGTGCTATGACCTTGACGAAAGCCAACAAACCATAGCCCGCTAGTCAAGTTCAACCCGTACATTTTTTGATTGAATTAAACCCACCCGCACGACCCTTGAAGAAAGCCAACAAAGCCGCACGACTACCCTAATCCAATCGCATCGTATGCAGCAGATAAGCAGCATATAGCTACCGCACACTGCATCTTGACGAAAGCCAACAAATGCAGCACGAATACTATATACAACTTATCTGAAATGACGGAGGGCTACGACAGGTTTTTCTAAAAACCTATTGCGTAATGAACTTGATATCGTTGTAGAATCAAATGATTTTAAAATGGAGTGTTTTTTAGGCTTTTCTAGTTTTGCTAAAGGAGTCACTCCCGGTGAAGGGATCGTCGGTCCTTTCCTCGTTGAATGAGGTGCGGGATATATCATATATATCACTGTGCAAAGCAGAAACTCTTAAAAGCAATCAAAAGACAAACCGAGTGTGTAGCATCTGCCAGTTATTGCTAAAGGTGTCACTCCCGGTGAAGGGATCTCGGTCCTTTCCTTATCGAATAAGGTGCAGGATATATCATATATACCGCTGTGCAAAGCAAGAACTGTAGCTACCTGTTTTATTTTTGAAATTCGATTCTACAGCATCTTAGGTTTCTTTTATTTCATTAATCACATTATTGAAGTCCCATCATTTAAGTATCTAAACATCACAGATAAATACGACGTACACTTATGCCATCCGCATTCGCCTCGATGTCCTCTCGTGCACCGTTAGGTTAGGTAACTAACGGCAGAGCGGGGCAGGGCTAGCGCGAGTGTAAAGCATAAGTAACGCCTATATAATATATCATATATACTATATACTGTACCCATCACAGAACATATCACATGATCACATCACAGATATCGCAGCAGAAGAAACATATGAAATATTGGATATACTAGGACGTTCGTGTTTTCAATACGAGCCAGTATAAAACACGGATTCCACGGTCGCGATGAATAGCCAAACCCACACCCCTAGACCCCTACGAGAGTGGCAAGCAACCCTACCAATTCCAGAGTTAGGAGACCCGGACTCGACTCCTCGAGTTGGTCTCCCACTGGACTCTAGAACCCGGTTACTTGTGCTCCCCTCCTTGGGTCTATCCTAGTGCGGAAAAGTAAATAATATACAAAGGGTGACATCTTCCGCAACCTGGAAGTGCCCCAAATGAAAGAATATTACATACAAGTTTTTACATGAATGAAAATGAAAAACACTCATCTCACATAAAAACCCCCGGCTATTCAAACACGACGATCCAATATAACATATCCAGCAACACATAACATCACATGTCATCAACATAAGTAAATATGCGCATCCCAATTGTCGTTGACATATAGCAACAAAACCGGCGATTTCACATATTACACTTATGGTCACAGAAAAGAAAGTGTAAAACTACAACAGTTGGAATCCGCAACTTGCATAGACATCGCATGCCTAATCAAATGAATACCTTAGACATCACATGCCTAACAATTATAAACCCCGCATTTTAGTCTCAAAACCGAAAACACTTTTCAATATCAAGTCGGGCAATTCAACAAGATTCCCGACATCCTGATCGAATGCTCGTCGCAAACTTTAGTAGGCGGCCGCACCCCCGATACCATCGACGAAGTGCACCAAGGCGGAACACTGCTACCGCGAGCACCCGGACGGATGCTTTCGGCGACGGGGTTCTCCTATAGTCACTTGGTCGGGGCTATGGGGCGAGGCTGTCTATTAAGTTTACCCGGCGAGTATCCGCGTACGCTACGTGATTGCGACGGACTTTTGATCATATCGAAATTCCGAGGCAACCGATCAAGTGAGACTAAACTGCTATGTTTATAACATTCATTTAGTTATCTCATAACTACTTGTTAGTTGTATGTATGCCCTAGAGGCCAGTATTGTACAGATGTTGTATATTATATTGGATGCTTGGACATATATAGAGATGACTTTCTTGCTCGAGATGATAGTATGCTATCTGGTTACTCTTTATCTTAACATGTACACTAGTCTCTTTATACTGTCTTATAGTTACATGTTGGTAAAGCCCTTAGGATGTATACTTGACTATCTGGACTATGATGCAGATCATACTAGTGGGGACATGGTAGTCCATAAGTACATCCTTCAAGGTCCCTAGTCGTGGGTGTATCGAGACGGGGCATCGATATACCAGTGTAGACTAGCGTATACGCTTCTCGACCCATGTGATGGGCGATGGATGATCCCATATCCATTGGTGTTTGACATCAGAGATGGTATACGGGTGCTCAGTGGAGACTGGGTATACTGGACGGACTCGCCGAGAACTCCCAGATGGTATTATACCTCACGTCAGATGGCAGTTCTCAGGTGACACTTGTACAGGTTAGTCTGTAGACCCGAGATCGTCATAGAGTCTTGTGTGATTCCCACTGTGCTTTGATCTCCACCTTACCACGTCCATGAGGGCGTGCAAAACGGTGGTCTTTGGGCACAGTCCCGAGTCACATGGAGGCAATGAGCGATAGGAGGGGTTTCGTCTCTCCCGGTATTGGGGGTTGATATTGCGCAGTGCTCGATTGGCCGTAGCAGGGAAGTCCCTGGCCAGGGCTGATCAGAGATTTGCTGGTAAGTGTTACCAGTAGTTTCTCGACCCGTTATGAGCCTCACATCGGCACGACTTATCGGGTTATTGGGGTCTGACGTTTACCACCCCTAGACTTGATATGCGACATATCAGACGAAGAGACCGGACTGTACGGTAAGTGTTACTGGTCGGATTCGCAGGAGTGTGAGCGGGCTAGCTCGTCGATCTTCTGATCGCTCAATACCCGGGTGGCCGTTATGTTTAGCAGACCGCTTGCGGCTTGTGGGTGTTTGATATGATCATCATCTGCTACCGGCGTATTGACGAGTCTTTAGAGTCCTACACAGAGGTTTCCTGGCTCAAGCGAAACGAAATAGGAGCGCATATGAGATGTGTGCGGGACCGAGAATAATGCGTGTATGTGATACCGCATTTCATTCTCGCGATAAATGTTTCGATTGGTTATATTCGATATGACCTAGTTATCGAATCGTTGATTCGATAAATCGATACATTGGATACTAGTCGGTTATGTGCGACATGACCGGATCATTGAATCAAATGTTGATTTAATGATTTAATGTATAATTATATATTTGATATATTACTTTGCATTAGCTAGTATTGGTTCACTTTATATAGATTTTCTCACTTGATGCACATTGTATATGTGATATACTTTTGTGCACATTTTTGTATCATGTTTGATGATACTTGATCATTTGGTTAAGTGTGAAGGATTAAACCATGGTTAAGTGATAATTAGGGTTTTGCTTAATCATTTATTTATTCATTTCTTTATTTATTTATTTGGAAATGATTATGATAAGAATGGTGGCTTTCTTTGTCTTTTAGTTGAAGCTTCATGAAGCTTTGACTTCTTAACCATTCTTGTCATCATGCTTAACCCTAACCCATCCATTAACCATGGTCTATTCTCTACACTTAACCCTAGTTAGAATTATGATAAGTATTCCATTTTCTTTTCATTTTAAAAAGACTTATCATAATTCTAGCTCATCTTCTTCTTCATCTTCAAGTTTGAAACCTTGATGCCATTAATGGCAACTTGAGCTTGAGAGTGAGAAATCCAATTCTAAAGAGAACCCACCTCCTATTTCTTCATCCTCTACCTCTTGCCAAGTAGTAGAGTGTGTTTTCTTCACAAATTTCATCACTTTGTGAAGTGGGAGCTTGATCTAGCGATGCCTCGACGTAGATCATCATCGGCATCGTCGTCGATGACCAAGCCCGTTCATTCTCGGATGAAGCCGACGCTAGAGCCCGGGGTTCGACTTGGACAGCGAGGAGACTTCGTTGCAGAGCCGTGGAGGTGGATATCCGGATCTACAAAGGTTGTAATTTCCAGATTCTAGTAGTTAAGTGTTAACTAGTTTACTTTTCGCCTAGATTTCTAGCAACGATCCGTTAACTAGGGTTTCTCGGCACCATATTTTTGAAAAATGGCATGGTTGATGCCTTGTGAGACCTCTATAGGATGCCTAGGAACCCTACAGTGGTATCAGAGCCTTGCTAGATCCTTAGGCGAAGTCTAGACGACGTTTGAAACCCGATCGAACCGAAACCCAAAACCCTAAAATGCTCTCTGGACTTTTTCTAAAAATAGGGATTTTTGTCAATTAAAAATATGCAGAGAATCAAGCAGGGTGTTATTTGAATTACTGTGAAATACGAGGGCCTGAATCGACTTTTCCACCGCGGAACCGCGGCACGTGCTATGCATGATGCGGCGGTTCCGCGGCCGTACTGTTCCTTTGTGTGATGATTTCTGCACAGTAACTCATATAATTTGATGCTGTATTTTCTGGGATATTTTTATTCTGACTATACAGAAGAGTATTCTGGGGTACTATTGGGAATCAAAGTTTCGATCGGGGTATCAAATTTCGTCTTTGTGTTTTTCCGGATGATTTATAGAATATGTTAAAAGGTTCGACCGGATATAAATACCCAACTTTTCCCCTGTCGGGAAATTTCCAAGTGTTGGATTTGTCCGTAGTTTAACGACGTTCTAAGTAGTGCAAGTAACGCGATGGACCCTCTAGAAGACACCAAACCTTAACTCGATTATGTGACCGTCTTGAACTACCCTTTGAATCTTCGGGTTTGGGGCAGTACGGCGTGCCACATGTGAGGCGTTGGCTTGACCCTTCTACGGCTGGACCGTCGGTACTGAGGCACGAACTGAATGTTGTTAGACTTATTTCATGTGTTGAACTGTATCGGGAAAACTTGGGTATTCGACTGTTCGATCGGAAAGTTTAACATTTTCTGTTTATCTGGAATGTGATACAATAATTGGAATTCACAAACAGTTATGAGATAACTGAATGAATGTTATAAATTTAGCAGTTTAGTCCCATATGATATTGAAAAGAGTTTTCGATAAGGAGACTAAAATGCGGGATTTATATCTGTTAGGCATGTGATGTCTAAAAATTTCATTTGATTAGGCATGCGATGTCTAAAGTAGTTGCGGATTCCAGTTGTTGTAGTTTTACACTTTCTTTTCTGTGACCGTAAGTGTAGTATGTTCATATCGCCGGTTTCGTTGCTATACGTCAACGACAATTGGGGTATGCATACTTACTTACGTTGATGACATGTGATGTTATGTGTTGCTGGATATGTTTTATTGGATCGTTGTGTTTGAATAGCCGGGGTTTTTTTATGTGAGATGAGTGTTTTTCATTTTCATTCATGTAAAAACTTGTATGTAATATTCTTTCATTTGGGGCACTTCCAGGTAGCGGAAGTTGTCACTCTTTGTATATTATTTACTTTTCCGCATTAGGATAGACCTAAGGAGGGGAGCACAAGTAACCGGGTTCTGGGGTCCAGTGGGAGACCAACTCGAGGAGTCGAGTCCGGGTCTCCTAACCCTAGAATTGGCAGGGTTGCTTGCCGCTCTCGTAGGGGTCTAGGGGTGTGGGATTGGCTATTCATCACGACCGTGGAATCCGTGTTTTATACTGGCTCGTATTGAAAACACGGACGTCCTAGTATATCCAATATTTCATATGTTGATTCTGCTGCGATATCTGTGTTGTGATTCTGTGATGGATATAGTATATAGTATATATGATATATTATAAAGACGTTACTTATATTTTACACCCGCGCTAGCCCTGCCCTGCTCTGTCGTTAGTTACCTAACCTAACGGTGCACGAGGGGACATCGAGGCGAATGCGGATGGCATAAGTGTACGTCATATCTATCTGTGATGTTTAGGTATTTAAATGATGGGACTTCATTAATGTGATTAATGAAAGATAAGAAACCTAAGATGTTGTGGAATCGAATTTTAAAATAAAACAGGTAGCTACAGTTCTTGCTTTGCATAGCGGTATATATGATATACCCTGCACCTTATTCGATGAGGAAAGGACCGAGATCCCTTCACCGGGAGTGACTCCTTTAGCAGTAACTGGCAGATGCTACACACTCGGTTTGGTTTTGATTGCTTTTTAAGAGTTTTTGCTTTGCACAGTGATGTATATGATATATCCCGCACCTCATTCGACGAGGAAAGGGCCGACGATCCCTTCACCGGGAGTGACCCCTTTAGCAAAACTAGAAAAGCCTCAAAATCATTCCATTTTAAAACTTCATTTGATTCTACAACGATATCAAGTTCATTACGCAATAGGTTTTTAGAAAAACCTGACGTAGCCCTCCGTCATTTCAGATAAGTACTAGTTAGTATTCGTGCTACGTTTGTTGACTATGTTAAGGCGTAGTGTGCGGTAGCTAATTAGTGCTTATCTGTATAAGCATATGATGCGATTGGATTAGGGTAGTCGTGCGACTTTGTTGACTATATTAAGGGTCGTGCGGGTGTATTTAATTCAATCGGGAAATGACGGGTTGAACTTGACTAGCACTTATGATTTGTTGACTATGTTAAGGTCATATAGCTGCTAGGGGCAAAAGATTATCGGGAATTTCAAGTGTTGAAATTTGCAATGAGATTGCATACCTTCTATGAGATAGTTGGATCCCGATACCCACTGCGAGTAAGAGTTACTCCTGGGAGGGTTTTACACATTGCAATTAGCCGATCAAGTAGGTGTCTAGAAAGGTGTCAACGGGGTTACGCCTCTGGGAAAACGAGGTTTACAGTAATTAGGTTCGTGCGAAAGCACGGGGGACCTCCCTCAAAGTACCGACACTGGCCTGGCTGAAAGATTGGCGAACTTGTAGTGTGTAATTAATCCCGGCTAGTCTTTCCTTTTAGGGTTTGAAGGAAGATTTGATAAAAACAGTGGGAGCCATCCTGATTAGATAAGATAATAACCAATCTGATCTTGCACGAGCTTACGCTAAAGTGTTTTCTTCTCTCTCTCTCCAGGTAGCGACCATTTCATGCCTTAATAAAGATAATAATATGGATGTATTGACCGAACCCGCATGTTATACTGTGCTGGGAAACGTTGGTTCCGTTCTTTCTTATAAGAGTTATATGAATGAACAGGAAATAGGGGAATACCAGGATTCCCATGCCACCCGAATGAAGAAAGTACATGATGATGCATTTTCTTCGGGTGTGTTCGTTACTGAGAACTGTTTCTCCATTTGCTCTACGTCCTGGGTATTGGATACCGGGTCAGGATCCCATATATGTAATCAGTTACATGGGCTTAGGAAAGGTAGAGAACTTGGAGAAGGTGATAAAGACATTAGAGTTGGAAATGGTGCAATTGTTGCAGCTAAGACTGTCGGGGAATATCATCTTGTATTACCAACTGGTAATACATTGGTTCTGAACGAATGCTATTACATGCCGAACCTGATATGCAACATTATATCGGTTTCTTTGCTAAGTAAAGAAGATTATAATTTTGTATTACAGGACAATGTTATGAACATTTTCCATAACCAAAAGTTGGTTGGATCAGGCATATTGTGCAATGGCATTTATGTTCTAAACCAATCAACAGTTCTGAGTATAACAAACACACACAAGAGGAAGAGTTCAGAACTGAACGATTCTTTCTTGTGGCATTGTAGACTAGGTCACATCAATGCGACACGACTGGCTAAGTTGCATAAAGATGGATATTTGAAACCTTTCGAATTTTCATCTTATGACACTTGCCAGTCATGTCTCAAAGGCAAGATGACCAAAACTCCGTTTACGGGACACGGAGAAAGAGTTACCGAACTCTTGGGACTGATACATAGTGATGTATGCGGTCCCATGTCTACACATGCCAGGGATGGTTCTTCGTACTTCATTACATTCACTGACGATCTCTCTAGATTCGGATATGTGTCTGATGAAACACAAATCAGAAGCTTTTGAGAAATTTAGAGAATATAAACAAGAAGTCGAGAACCAAACCGGAAAAAGTATTAAAATCCTTCGATCTGATCGAGGAGGTGAATACTTGAGCAATGAATTCCTGGACTTCCTAAAAGAGAATGGGATTCTCTCTCAGCTGACTCCTCCATATACACCACAGAACAACGGTGTATCTGAACGGAGGAACCGCACCCTATTAGATATGGTACGCTCTATGATGAGCACAGCTGAGTTACCTATTTCCTTCTGGGGATATGCACTGGAGACAGCAGCATACCTATTGAATCAAGTTCCATCTAAATCTGTACCTACCACACCATATGAGATATGGAGTGGGAAGAGACCATATTTTAAACGAGTTAAAATATGGGGTTGTCCGGCCTATGTCAAAAGACAAAATCCAGACAAACTCGAGGCACGGTCAGTTCTTTGCAAGTTTGTGGGATATCCTAAGAATTCCCAAGGATATTTTTTCTACCATGCTGAAGAACAAAAAGTGTTTGTTTCTCAATATGCCACCTTTTTAGAAAAGGAATTTCTTGAAAAAGAAATTAGTGGCAAAGTGGTAGAGCTGGAAGAGGTTCCAGATACACAAACAGTAACAGAAGATTTAGTGGAACCAGAGCATTCAGTAGCTTCCGACGAACCTCAGCCTCTCCGCCGATCTAGTAGGGTTCCTCGCCAGCCTGAGAGATACTACGGTTTTCTCATGGATGGTGGAAGCGAGGATTGCATCATGGAGGATGATGACCCAACTAGTTTCGAGCAGGCCATCACGAGTGGGGACTCAGTGAAATGGCTGGATGCTATGCGGTCCGAGATGGAATCCATGTACACCAACAAAGTATGGACTTTGGATGTTGCTCCTGAAGGGGTAAAACCCATTGGGAGCAAGTGGATCTTCAAGAAGAAACTTGGTGTAGATGGGAAAGTGGAGACTTTCAAAGCTAGACTTGTAACAAAGGGTTTTCGTCAAAGACCAAGTGTGGACTATGACGAGACCTTTTCTCCAGTAGCTATGCTTAAATCCATCCGGATCATGCTTGCCATCGCTGCATATCATGATTACGAAATCTGGCAAATGGATGTTAAGACCGCCTTTCTAAATGGTGATTTAGAAGAGTGCGTGTACATGACTCAGCCAGAGGGCTTCGTAGACAGTGGGAGCAGCGGGAAGGTGTGCAAGCTGCTTAAATCCATTTATGGATTAAAGCAAGCATCGCGGAGTTGGAACATCTGCTTTGACGTCGTTATCAAAGAGTTTGATTTCGTCAAAAATCCAGATGAACCTTGTATCTACAAGAAGGTGGCAGAGAGTAAGGTTGTCTTCCTCGTATTGTACATGGACGACATACTCTTGATAGGAAATGATATTCCTATGCTGCAATCGGTCAAGCTCTTCTTATCACAAAGATTCTCAATGAAAGATCTTGGTGATGCCTCCTGCATATTGGGAATTAGGATCTATAGAGATAGATCCAAACGGATTTTGGGATTGTCCCAATCCAGGTACATTGACACCATACTAAAGAGGTTTAGTATGGAAGAGTCCAAGCGTGGGAACTTACCCACGATCTCTGGAGTCACTCTCTCCAAAGAGCTGTCTCCCAAGACTGATTTGGAGAGAGCTCGCATGCAAGGGATACCATATGCTTCGGCAGTAGGCTCTATCATGTATGCGATGCTATGTACCAGACCCGATGTAGCATACTCACTAAGTGTAGTGAGCAGGTATCAAGCTGATCCTGGAGAGAGTCACTGGACAGCTGTGAAGAGCATTCTCAAGTACTTGTGAAGGACTAGAGATATGTTCTTGGTGTATGGTAATGGAGAACTCCAAGTGGAGTCCTTTACCGATTCGAGCTTTCAGAGTGATAAGGACGACTCTAAGTCGCAGTCGGGCTTTGTCTTTACCCTTTACGGAGGGGCGGTTAGCTGGAAGAGTTCCAAGCAGGAAACCGTGGCAGACTCGACGATGGAGGCTGAATACATCGCTGCCAACGATGCTGCCAAAGAGGCTGTCTGGATCAAGAAGTTCATTACTGAACTTGGAGTGGTTCCATCCATTGAGCATCCAATACCTTTGTATTGCGATAACAATGGAGCGGTGGCTTTGGCCAAGGAACCCAGGTCCCATCAGCGGTCCAGACATATTCTGAGGCGGTATCACCTGATCCGGGAGATAGTTGATCGCCGGGAGATCGAGGTCAGGAGAGTTGACACGAAGAACAACACGGCGGATCCACTCACGAAGGCTATTCCCTAGATACAGTTTGAGAGACTCTTCGGGATGCTCGGTATGCGATACTACAGCAGCTGGCCCTAGTGCAAGTGGGAGATTGTTAGTTGTATGTATGCCCTAGAGGCCAGTATTGTACAGATGTTGTATATTATATTGGATGCTTGGACATATATAGAGATGACTTTCTTGCTCAAGATGATAGTATGCTATCTGGTTACTTTTTATCTTAACATGTTCACTAGTCTCTTTATACTGTCTTATAGTTACATGTTGGTAAAGCCCTTAGGATGTGTACTTGACTACCTGGACTATGATGCAGATCATACTAGTGGGGACATGGTAGTCCATAAGTACATCCTTCAAGGTCCCTAGTCGTGGGTGTATCGAGACGGGGCATCGATATACCAGTGTAGACTAGAGTATACGCTTCTCGACCCATGTGATGGGCGATGGATGATCCCATATCCATTGGTGTTTGACATCAGAGATGGTATACGGGTGCTCAGTGGAGACTGGGTACACTGGACGGACTCGCCGAGAACTCCCAGATGGTATTATACCTCACGTCAGATGGCAGTTCTCAGGTGACACTTGTACAGGTTAGTCTGTAGACCCGAGATCGTCATAGAGTCTTGTGTGATTCCCACTGTGCTTTGATCTCCACCTTACCACGTCCATGAGGGCGTGCAAAACGGTGGTCTTTGGGCACAGTCCCGAGTCACATGGAGGCAATGAGCGATAGGAGGGGTTTCGTCTCTCCCGGTATTGGGGGTTGATGTTGCGCAGTGCTCGATAGGCCGTAGCAGGGAAGTCCCTGGCCAGGGCTGATCAGAGATTTGCTGGTAAGTGTTACCAATAGTTTCTCGACCCGTTATGAGCCTCACATCGGCACGACTTATCGGGTTATTGGGGTCTGACATTTACCACCCCTAGACTTGATATACGACATATCAGACGAAGAGACCGGACTGTACGGTAAGTGTTACTGGTCGGATTCGCAGGAGTGTGAGCGGGCTAGCTCGTCGATCTTCTGATCGCTCAATACCCGGGTGGCCGTTATGTTTAGCAGACCGCTTGCGGCTTGTGGGTGTTTGATATGATCATCATCTGCTACCGGCGTATTGACGAGTCTTTAGAGTTCTACACAGAGGTTTCCTGGCTCAAGCGAAACGAAATAGGAGCGCATATGAGATGTGTGCGGGACCGAGAATAATGCGTGTATGTGATACCGCATTTCATTCTCGCGATAAATGTTTCGATTGGTTATATTCGATATGACCTAGTTATCGAATCGTTGATTCGATAAATCGATACATTGGATACTAGTCGGTTATGTGCGACATGACCGGATCATTGAATCAAATGTTGATTTAATGATTTAATTTATAATTATATATTTGATATATTACTTTGCATTAGCTAGTATTGGTTCACTTTATATGGATTTTCTCACTTGATGCACATTGTATATGTGATATACTTTTGTGCACATTTTTGTATCATGTTTGATGATACTTGATCATTTGGTTAAGTGTGAAGGATTAAACCATGGTTAAGTGATAATTAGGGTTTTGTTTAATCATTTATTTATTCATTTCTTTATTTATTTATTTGGAAATGATTATGATAAGAATGGTGGCTTTCTTTGTCTTTTAGTTGAAGCTTCATGAAGCTTTGACTTCTTAACCATTCTTGTCATCATGCTTAACCCTAACCCATCCATTAACCATGGTCTATTCTCTACACTTAACCCTAGTTAGAATTATGATAAGTATTCCATTTTCTTTTCATTTTAAAAAGACTTATCATAATTCTAGCTCATCTTCTTCTTCATCTTCAAGTTTGAAACCTTGATGCCATTAATGGCAACTTGAGCTTGAGAGTGAGAAATCCAATTCTAAAGAGAACCCACCTCCTATTTCTTCATCCTTTACCTCTTGCCAAGTAGTAGAGTGTGTTTTCTTCACAAGTTTCATCACTTTGTGAAGTGGGAGCTTGATCTAGCGATGCCTCGACGTAGATCATCTTCGGCATCGTCGTCGATGACCAAGCCCGTTCATTCTCCGATGAAGCCGACGCTAGAGCCCGGGGTTCGACTTGGACAGCGAGGAGACTTCGTTGCGGAGCCGTGGAGGTGGATATCCGGATCTACAAAGGTTGTAATTTCCAGATTCTAGTAGTTAAGTGTTAATTAGTTTACTTTTCGCCTAGATTTCTAGCAACGATCCGTTAACTAGGGTTTCTCGGCACCATATTTTTGAAAAATGGCATGGTTGATGCCTTGTGAGACCTCTATAGGATGCCTAGGAACCCTACACTACTTGTGAATTCCAATTGTTGTATCCCATTCCGGATAAATAGAAAATGTTAAAATTTCCGATCGAACATTCAAGCACCCAAGTTTTCCCGAAACAGATAGACACCTGAAATAAGCTTAAAAACATTCATTTCGTGCCTCAGTAGCAACGGTCCAGCCGTAGAAGGGTCAAGCCAACGCCTCACATGTGGCACGCCGTACTGCCCCAAACCCTAAGGTTCAAAGGGCAGTTCAAGACGGTCACATAATCGAGTTAAGGTTTGTTGTCTTCTAGAGGGACCATCGCGTTACTTGCACTACTTTGAAAGTTCTTAAACTACGAAAAGATCCAACACTTGGAAATTTCCCGGCAGGGGAAAAAGTGGGTATTTATATCCGGTCGAACTTTTTAACAGTTTCTAAAATATCCGGAAAAACTTAAACGAAGTTAAATTATTCGATCAAATTAACGAATCCCTAATAAAAACCCTAGAATACTCAACACTTGAGTGGAATTAAAATATTCCCAAAAAAAATTGCCAAAAAAGGACCTAAGAATAAATATATGAAATTTCAGGGACTAAGTCCAAATTTTGGCCGCGGAACCGCCGCAAAACCCATGGTTTCGCCGCGGTTCCGCGGTCAAATTGTTGACTTAGAGGACCGTACTTCACAGTAATTCTTAGTTTTTCCTGCTTAATTTTTTAAGAATTTTTAAATCACAAAAATCCACTGTTTGAAAAATTGTACAGAGAGGGTTCAAATCGGGGAATATCGGGTTCGATCGGACTTCTAGCTTCGTCTACACATCGCCAAGGCTCTAGCTAGGCTCTGATACCACTGTAGGGATCCTAAGCACTCTAATGAGGTCTCACAAGGCATCAACCATGCCAATTTCAAATTTTACGAGTGCCGAGAAACCCTAATACGGATCGTCAACTAGAATTTTAGGCGACAAAAGCAACTAGTTAACAATTTAACTAAGTGAATGGAAATACAACCTTTGTAGATCCGGTCCTCCGCCTTCATAGCTCCGTAATGAAGTCTCCTCGCTATCCAAATCGAATCCCGGGCTCTAGCGTCGGATTCATCGGAGAAATGGGCGTGCAAGGTCGTCGGCTTCGTGCCGAAGATGATCTACGTCGAGGCATCACAAGATCAAGCTCCCACTTCACCAAGTCATGAAACTTGTGAATAAAACACCCTATACTACTTGGCAAGAGGTATAGGATGAAGAAATAGGAAGTGGGTTCGCTTTAGAATTGGATTTCTCACTCATTTGCTCAAGTTGCCATTGATGGAGCAAGGTTTCTTCATGAAGAAGAAGAAGAGGAAGAAGATGATAGAATATGATAAGTCTATACAAAAAGAAAATAATATGAATACTTATCATATTGCAACCATAGTTAGGTGTAGAGAATAAACTATGGTTAAGTGGAATGGTTAGGATAAAGGAAAGAAACAAAATGGTCAACTTTTCAAACCTTCATGAACTTTCAATGTAAAACAAAACTAGCAACCATTTTATTTCTTGCCAAAAGGAAATAAATAAATGAATAAATAAATAAAAACCTTAACCATTTACATAACCAAGGTTTAAACCAAAAATACACCCAAGTGAGCATGTATCATCAAACATGATACAAACAAGTGCACAAAAGTATATCACATATACAAGTTGTGTACATCAAGTGAGAAAATCCTTTTAAAGTGAACTAATACTAGTTAATGCAAGTAATATATCAAATATATAATTATGCATTAAATCATTAAATCAACACTTGATTCAATGATCCGGTCATGTCGCACACAACCATCTAGTATACAATGTATCGATTTATCGAATCAATCCTTGATTCGATAACTAGGTTATATTGCATACAACCATTCAACACATTCATCGCGAGAATGAAATACGGTATCACATACACGCATTATTCTCGGTCCCGCACATATCTCATATGCGCTCCTATTTCGTTTCGCTTGAGCCAGGAAACCTCTGTGTAGGACTCTAAAGACTCGTCAATACGCCGGCAACAGGTGATGATCATATCAAACACCTACAAGCCGCAAGCGGTCTGCTAAACGTAATGGCCACCCGGGTATTGAGCGATCAGAAGATCGACGAGCAAGCCCGCTCATACTCCTGTGAATCCAACCAGTAACACTTACCGTACAGTCCGGTCTCGTCGTCTGATATGTCGCATATCTCGCCTAGGGGTGGTAAACGTCAGACCCCAATAGCTTGATAAGTCATGTCGATTTGAGGCCTATAACAGTTCGAGAAACTACTGATAACACTTACCAGTAAATCTCAGCAACCCTGGCCAGGGATTTCCGGTTATAGCCAATCGAACACAGCGCAACATCAACTCCCTATACCGGGAGAGACGAATCCCCTCCTATCGCTCATTGCCTCCATGTGATTCGGGACTGTACCCAAAAACCACCGTTTTGCATGCCCTCTTGGACGTGGTAAGGTGGAAATCAAAGCACAGTGGGAACCACACAAGACTCTATGACGATCTCGGGTCAACAGACTACTCTGTACCAGTGTCACCAGAGAACTGCCATCTGACGTGAGGTATAATACCATCTGGGAGTTCTCGGCGAGTCCGTCCAGTGTACCCAGTCTCCACTGAGCACCCGTATATCATCTCTGATGTCAAACACCAATGGATATGGGATCATCCATCGCCCATCTGTATGGGTCGAGAAGGTATACGCTAGTCTACACTGGTATATCGATGCCCTGTCTCGATACACTCACGACTAGGGACCTTGAAGGATGTACTTATGGACTACCATGTCCCTACTAGTATGATCCACATCATAGTCCAGGTAGTCAAGTACACATCCTAAGGGCTTTACCAACATGTAACAGAGAGACAATCAGTGTACACGTTAAGGTAAAGATCAACCAGATAACATACTATCATGTCGAGCAAGAAAGTCCTCCCTATATATGTCCAAGCATCCACTACAATATACATCCTATGTATAGTAATGGCCTCTAGGGCATACATATAACTAACAGAACGTAGTTCATGTCATGAACCAACATACACCCAGACTGCCTCTTTGGTATCATCTTAAGTAGCGATGTATCCAGCCTTTATCGTCTAGTATGTCACGGTATCTAGCTTGGAACCCTTCCAACATACCGTCCCTTTACCGAGGGTAAAGACAATGCCTGTGACTGACTTTCAGTCGTCCTTATCACTCTGGAACCCTTCCAGTGATTCTCCCCAGGATCGATTGATACCATCTCACTACAACTATTGAGAATCCTAACATCCAATTAGATCTATCTCATAGATCCAAAATCTAGGATTTAGGGGGTATCACTTTGATCCTATATGGAGAATCATTGTGATAAGCGGAGATTGACCGAGCGTAGCATAGGAAACTCCTTTCTTATCAAGAGTATGTCATCCACGTACTCTACGAGGATCAACACCATACTCCCTACTATCTTTTTGTTTATACAAGGTTCATCTACCATTTTGATGATATCAAACTCTTTGACTAATACATCAAAACAGATGTTCCAACTCCGCGATACCTGCTTTATCCTATAAAGCATCTAGCACACGTTTCCGCTGCTCCCACTGTCTACGAAGCCCTCTGGCTGTGTACTTATAGACGCTCTCTTCTAAAACATCATTTAGAAAAGAAGTCATGACACCCAACCACCAGATATCGTAGTCATGGTATGTAGCCGTGGCAAGTAGGATTTGGATGGACTTAAGCATAGCTACTTAGAAAAGGTTTCAACAAAATCCATATCTGGTCAATGATGCAAACCTTTAACAAGTCTAGCTTTGAAAGTCTCAACTTTTCCATCTACACCAAGTAATCTTCTCAAGATATACTTGCTCCTGATGGGGATTTAACCCTTCAGATATAGCAACCAAAGTCCATACTTTGTTGGTGTACATGGATTCCATCTCAGATCGCTAAGCATCCAGCCATTCTTACAGAGTCCCACTCCAGATGGCCAGCTCGAAAATAGTTGGGTCATCATCTCATGATGCAATCCTCGCTCCCACTGTCATCGAGAAACCGAAGTATCTCTCAGGTGGGTGAGGAACCCTACTAGATCGGCGGAGAGGCTGAGGTTCGTTGGAATCTACTGAATCCTTTGGTTCTACCAAATTATCTGCTGTAGTTTGTATAGCTGGAACTTTTCCAGTTCTACATTACAGACCTTGCCTCGAGCTTGTCCGGATTTTGCTTTTAGACATAGGCCGGACAACCCCAAATCTTAACTAGCTTAAGACATGGGCTCTTCCCTTTCCATATCTCATATGGAGTGGTAGGCAACTGATTTGATTCGAACCATATTCAATAGGTATACAGCTTCTCAAGTGCATAACTCCCAAAAAGGAAATAGGTAACTCAGTATTACTCATCATAGAGCGCACCATATCGAATAGGGTGCAATTGCTCCGCCCCGATATACCATCGTGCTATGGTGTATACGGAGGAGCAATGCTGAGAGAGAATCTCATTCTCCTTTAGAATCATCCAGGAATTCCATGCTCAAGTTTTCTCCTCCTTGATCTCATCAAAGGACATAATACTTATACCCGTATTGGTTCTCTACTTCTAGCTTATATTCTGTGAATATCTCAAAAGGTTCGGACATGTGTTTCAACAGGAACATAGGTCTGAATCTCGAAAGATCATCAGAGAATGTAATGAAGTACAAAGAACCAGTCCTGGCATGTGTAGACAGGAGACCTACATACATCAACATGTATCATCCCAAGAGTTCACTAACTCTTTCTCTGTTTCCAATAAACAGGGCTATGGTCATCTAATCTTTGTGACATGACTGGCAAGTTTCACAAGATGTAAATTCAAACTGATTTAAATATGCATCTAAAATGTAACTTCAGCCAGTCGGGTCGCATTGATATGACCTAGTTTACAATGCCTCAAGAAGGATTCGTTCATATCTGAACTCTTCCTCTTGTGTGTGATCCGTATACTAAGAACTGTAGTTTGATTTAGAACGTCAATGCTTTTAGATAACGTGCCTGAACCGATCAACTTTTGATATAGGAAATGTTCAAAACATTATCCAACAATACAAAATTATATCCTTTCTTTACTAATAAAGAGATTGATATGATTTTGTATATCAGGTTCGGTATCTAATAACATTCGTTCAGAATCAATGTATTAGTAATACAGGGTGACAGTGACCAACAGACTTGGCTGCAACACTTGCCCCGTTTTCTGTCTCATGAAACTTATCACCCGTTCTCAGTTTTTCTACCCTTTTGTAGCCCTATGTAACAGATTACATATCTGGGATTCTGATCCGGTATCATATACCAAGGATGCGGAGGATACTGAGAAACAGTTCTGTATAATGAACACACCCGAAGATGATGCATCTCATGCACTTTCTTCGTTTGGGCGGCACGGGAATTCTGGTATTCCCTAATTTCCTGCTCTGTCTTATAACAATTATAAGTTGGAGCGGGACCAACGTTCCCCAGCTCAGTATAACAAGCGGGTTCGGTCAATATTCCGTATTATTATCTTGATTAAGGCGTGATATGATCGCTACCTCGAGAGAGAGAGAAGAAAACACTCAGCGTGCGCTCTTGCAAGAATAGATTGGTTATTATTTTATCTAATCAGGATGGCTCCCACTGCTTTTTATCAAATCTTCCTTCAAACCCTAAATGGAAAGACTAGCCGGGATTAATTACACACTACAAGTTCGCCAATCTTTCAGCCAGGCCAGTGTCGGTACTTTGAGGGAGGTCCCCCGTGCTTTCGCACGAACCTAATTAATGTAAACCTCGTTTTCCCAGAGGCGTAACCTCGTTGACACCTTTCTAGACACCTACTTGATCGGCTAATTGTAATGTGTAAAACTCTCCCAGGAGTAACAATTACTCGCAGTGGGTATCGGGATCCAACTATCTCATAGAAGGTATGCAATCTCATTGTAAATTTCAACACTTGAAATTCCCGATAATATTTTGCCCCTAGCAGCTATATGACCTTAACATAGTCAACAAATCATAAGTGCTAGTCAAGTTCAACCCGTCATTTCCCGATTGAATTAAACCCACCCGCACGACCCTTAACATAGTTAACAAAGTCGCACGACTACCCTAATCCAATCGCATCATATGCTTATGCAGATAAGCACTAATTAGCTACCGCACACTACGCCTTAACATAGTCAACAAACGTAGCACGAATACTAACTAGTACTTATCTGAAATGACGGAGGGCTACGACAGTTTTTTCTGAAAACCTATTGCGTAATGAACTTGATATCGTTGTAGAATCAAATGAATTTTGAAATGGAGTGCTTTTGAGGCTTTTCTAGTTTTGCTAAAGGAGTCACTCCTGGTGAAGGGATCGTCGGTCCTTTCCTCGTCGAATGAGGTGCGGGATATATCATATATATCACTGTGCAAAGCAAAAACTCTTAAAAGCAATCAAAAGACAAACCGAGGGTTGTAGCATCTGCCAGTTATTGCTAAAGGAGTTACTCCCGGTGAAGGGATCTCGGTCCTTTCCTCATCGAATAAGGTGCAGGATATATCATATATACCGCTGTGCAAAACAAGAACTGTAGCTACCTGTTTTATTTTTGAAATTCGATTCTACAACATCTTAGGTTTCTTTTATTTCATTAATCACATTAATGAAGTCCCATCATTTAAGTCACCTAAACATCACAAATAAATACGACGTACACTTATGCCATCCGCATTCGCCTCGATGTCCCCTCGTGCACCGTTAGGTTAGGTAACTAATGGCAGAGCGGGGCAGGGCTAGCGCGGGTGTAAAACATAAGTAACGCCTATATAATATATCATATATACTATATAAATTATCCATCACAGAACATATCACATGATCACATCACAGATATCGCAGCAGAAGAATCATATGAAATATTGGATATACTAGGACGTCCGTGTTTTCAATACGAGCCAATATAAAACACGGATTCCACGGTCGCGATGAATAGCCAATCCCACACCCCTAGACCCCTACGAGAACGGCAAGCAACCCTACCAATTCTAGGGTTAGGAGACCCGGACTCGACTCCTCGAGTTGGTCTCCCACTGAACCCCAGAACCCGGTTACTTGTGCCCTCCTCCTTGGGTCTATCCTAGTGCGGAAAAGTAAATAATATACAAACGGTGACACTTTCCGCAACCTGGAAGTGCCCCAATAAAAGAATATTATATACAAGTTTTTACATGAATGAAAAAGAAAAACACTCATCTCACATAAAAACCCCCGGCTATTCAAACATGACGATCCAATATAACATATCCAGCAACACATAACATCACATGTCATCAACGTAAGTAAATATGCGCATCCCAATTGTCGTAAACATACAGCAACGAAACCGGCGATATCACATATTACACTTACGGTCACAGAAAAGAAAGTGTAAAACTACAACAGTTGGAATCCGCAACCTACATAGACATCGCATGCCTAATCAAATGAATTACTTAGACATCCCATGCCTAACAATTATAAACCCCACATTTTAGTCTCATTATCGAAAACTCTTTTCAATATCAAGTCGGGCAATTCAACAGGATTCCCGACAATTTGATCGAATGCTCGTCGCAAACTTCAGTAGACGGCCGCACCCCCGATACCGTCGACGAAGTGTACCAAGGCGGAACACCGCTACCGCGAGCACCCGGACGGATGCTTTCGGCGACGGGGTTCTCCTACAGTCACTTGGTCGGGGCTATGGAGTGAGGCTGTCTATTAAGTTTACCCGGCGAGTATCCTCATACGCTACGTGATTGCGATGGACTTTTGATCACATCAAAATTCCGTGGCAACCGATCAAGTGAGACTAAAGTGCTATGTTTATAACATTCATTCAGTTATCTCATAACTACTTGTGAATTCCCATTATTGTATCACATTCCGGATAAATAGAAAATGTTAAACTTTTCGATCAAACAGTCGAACACCCAAGTTTTCCCGATATAGATCAACACATGAAATAAGTCTAACAACATTCATTTCGTGCCTCAGTACCAACGGTCCAGCCGTAGAAGGGTCAAGCCAACGCCTCACATGTGGCACGCCGTACTGCCCCAAACCCGAAGGTTCAAAGGGCAGTTCAAGACGGTCACATAATCGAGTTAAGGTTTGTTGTCTTCTAGAGGGTCCATCGCGTTACTTGCACTACTTAGAACGTCGTTAAACCACGGAAAAATCCAACACTTGGAAATTTCACGACAGGGGAAAAATTGGGTATTTATATCCGGTCGAACTTTTTAACATATTCAAAAATTATCCGGAAGAACACAGACAAGATTAGACAATCCGATCGAATCACCGAAGTCCCAATACAACCCCAGAAAACTCAACTGTAGAATAAATATTAAAATATCCCAGAAAATCCAGTACCAGAAAATAGGAATTACTGTGCAAAAAGTATTGGGCATTGTGACAATACGGCCGCGGAACCGCCGCAGAAGCCTTGCTTCTGCCGTGGTTCCGCCGCACTCATGTTGAATCATGGATACGTGTTGCACAGTAATTCTTAGGATTCCCTGCTGATTTTTCTGCATATTTTTAATTTCGAAAAAGACCAGATTTCAGAAATTGTCCAGAGAGCATTTTCGGGTTTTGGTTTTGGTTCTATCGGACTTCTAATTCCGTCTACGCGTCGCCTAAGGCTCTAGCTAGGCTCTGATACCACTGTAGGGTTCCTAGGCACGCTAATGAGGTCTCACAAGGCATCAACCATGCCAATTTCAAATTTTATGGGTGCCGAGAAACCCTAATACGGATCGTTAACTAGATATATAGGCGACAAAAGAAACTAGTTAACAACTTAACTACAAGAACGGAAATACAACCTTTGTAGATCCGGTGCTCCACCTCCATAGCTCCGTGATGAATTTCCCTCGCTGTACAAAACGGATCCCGGGCTCTAGAGTCGGCTTCATCGGAGAAATGGGCGGGCTAGGTCATCGGCTTCGATGCCGAAGATGATCTACGTCGAGGCATCACAAGATCAAGCTCCCACTTCACCAAGTCATGAAACTTGTGAAGAAAACGCACTCTACTACTTGGCAAGAGGTAGAGGATGAAGAAATAGGAAGTGGGTTCACTTTAGAATTGGATTTTTCACTCATTTCATCAATTCACCATTGATGAAGTCAAGCTTTCTTCATTGAAGAAGATGAAGAAGAAGAAGAAAGAATATCATAAGTCTTTTCAAAATAGAAAATAATATGAATACTTATCACATCCTAACCCTAGTTAAGTGTAGAGAATAGACCATGGTTTGTTTAAATGGTTAGGGTTAAGCATGAAGACAAAATGGTTACAAAGTCAAACCTTCATGAAGATTCAACTACAAACAAAGAAAGCCACCATTTTCTCTTTATTCTTTCCAAAATAAATAAATAAATAAATAAGAAAGAAAAGCAAAACCCTAATCATTAACTTAACCATGGTTTAATCTTTACACTTAACCAAGTTAACATGTATCATCAAACATGATACAATCAAGTGCACAAAAGTATATCACATATACAACTTATGAACTTCTAGTGAGAAAATCCATTTAAGTGAACCTATATTAGTTAATGTAAAGTGATATATCAAATATATAATTATACATTAAATCATTAAATCAACACTTGATTTAACGACCCAGTCATATCGCATATAACCGACTAATATCAATAGTAACAACTTATCGAATCAACACTTGATCCGATAACCCGGCAATAACGCATATAACCGATCAATGTTACATATCGCGAGAATCGAATACAGTATCACATACTGGTATCATTCTCAGTCCCGCACATATCTCATATGCGCTCCTATTTCGTTTCGCTTGAGCCAGGAAACCTCTGTGTAGGACTCTAAACACTCGTCAATACGCCGGCAGCAGGTGATGATCATATCAAGCACCCACAAGCCGCAAACGGTCTGCTAAACGTAACGGCCACCGGGGTATTGAGCGATCAGAAGATCGACGAGCAAGCCCGCTCACACTCCAGTGAATCCAACCAGTAACACTACCGTACAGTCCGGTCTGATCGTCTGATATGTCGCATATCTCGCCTAGGGGTGGTAAACGTCAGACCCCAATAGTTCGATAAGTCGTGTCGATATGAGGTCTATAACAGTTCGAGAAACTACCGGTAACACTTACCAGTAAATCTCAGCAACCCTGGCCAGGGATTTCCGGTTATAGCCAATCGAACACAGCGCAACATCAACTCCCTATACCGGGAGAGACGAATCCCCTCCTATCGCTCATTGCGTCCATGTGATTCGGGACTGTACCCAAAAACCACCATTTTGCACGCCCTCTTGGACGTGGTAAGGTGGAAATCAAAGCACAGTGGGAACCACACAAGACTCTATGACGATCTCGGGTCAACAGACTACTCTGTACCAGTGTCACCAGAGAACTGCTATCTGACGTAAGGTATAATACCATCTGGGAGTTCTCGGCGAGTCCGTCCAGTGTACCTAGTCTCCACTGAGCACCCGTATATCATCTCTGATGTCAAACACCAATGGATATGGGATCATCCATCGCCCATCTGTATGGGTCGAGAAGGTATACGCTAGTCTACTCTGGTATATCGATGCCCCGTCTCGATATACCCACGACTAGGGACTTTGAAGGATGTACTTATGGACTACCATGTCCCCACTAGTATGATCCGCATCATAGTCCAGGTAGTCAAGTACGCATCCTAAGGGCTTTACCAACATGTAACAGAGAGACAATCAGTGTACACGTTAAGGTAAAGAGCAACCAGATAGCATACTATCATGTCGAGCAAGAAAGTCCTCCCTTTATACGTCCCAGCATCCACTACAATATACATCCAATGTACAGTAATGGCCTCTAGGGCATACATATAACTAACAGATTGTTAGTTATATGTATGCCCTAGAGGCCATTACTGTACATGTGATGTATATTGCGGTGGATGCTTGGACATATATAGGGAGGACTTTCTTACTCGACATGATAGTATGCTATCTGGTTGCTCTTTATCTTAATATGTACACTTATTGTCTCTCTATTACATATTGATAAAGCCCTTAGGATGAGTACTTGACTATCAGGACTATGATGCAGATCATACTAGTGGGGCAGAGGTAGTCGGTAAGTACATCTTTAGATTGTTCTAGTCGTGGGAGTATCAAGACAGGGCATCGATACTCCAGAGTAGACTAGCGTATAGGCTTCTCGACCTATATGATGGGCGATGGATGATCCCATATCCATTGGTGTTTGACATCAGAGAAGGTATACGGGTGCTCAGTGGAGACTGGGTTCACTGGACGGACTCACCGAGAACTCCTAGATGGTATTATACCTATCGTCGAATAGCAGTTCTCTGGTGACACTGGTACAGGTTAGTCTGTCAACCCGAGATCGTCATAGAGTCTTGTGTGATTCCTACTGTGCTTTGATTTCCACCATACCATGGTCAAGAGATCGTGCAAAAAGGTGGTTTTTGGGTACAGTCCCGAGTCACATGGAGGCAATGAGCGATAGGAGGGGATTCGTCTCTCCCAGTATTAGGAGTTGATGTTGCACTATGCTCGATTGGCCATAACATGAAATCCCTGGCCAGGGTTGCTGAGATCTACTGGTAAGTGTTATCAGTAGTTTCTCGAACTGTTATGGACCTTGCATCGGCATGACTTATCAGACTATTGGGGTCTGACGTTATACCACCCCCAAGCTATGATATGCGACATATCAGATGAAGAGACCGGACTGTACGGTAGTGTTACTGATTGGATTTGCAGGAGTATGAGCAGGCTTGCTTGTTGATCTTCTGATCGTTCAATACCCGGGTGGCTGTTACGTTTAGCAGACCGCTTGCGGCTTGTGGGTGTTTGATATGATCATCACCAACTGCCGGCGTATTGACGAGTCTTTAGAGTCCTACACAGAGGTTTCCTGGTTCATGCGAAACGGAGTAGGAGAACATATGTAATATGTGCGGGATCGAGATTAATATGATATGTGATACCGTATTCTATTCTCGCGATATGTGATATCGGACGGTTATATAAGATATAGCCGGGTTATCGGATCAAGTGTTGATTCGATAAGCTGATTCATTTGATATTTGTCGGTTGTATGTGATATAGCCGGATTATTAAATCAAGTGTTGATTTGATAATTTAATGTATAATTATATATTTGATATATTAACCTACATTAACTAATATTTGCTCACTAAACATTTCTTTTTCTCTCTTGTATGCATATAATATATATGTGATATATATTAATGTATATTTTATTGTGTCATGCTTGATGATACATGATACATGGGTGTATGAGACTTACACCATGCTTGATATAATGTGGGGTTTATATTTATCTAAGTAATTCAAAAATTGGATGGATATTTGGCATGGCTACAAGCTTGTAGAAGTTTGTGGATTCATTGACCAAGTCCACTCTTTTTGTTTCACTTGTAGATATTTATTAACCCAACCATTATACTAACCATGGTAAACTCTTTACATGAGTTATTGTATGGCACTAACTCACACATGGTTCATATTCTCACCTCATGAGTTCATTCTCTCATTCTTCTTCACTTGAGCTTCTTCCTCCTCATGAAAAGCTTTATAGCTTTTGAAAATGGTGAGAAAATATTGTGAGAAAAATAAATATAAAGTGAGCCCATTTCCTACCTCATCATCCACTACTATTAGCCATTTAGTTTACGGTGTTTGCTTCACTAAACCCTAATTTAGTGAAGAAGTAGCATGAGCTTGAGTCTCCTCGACATAGATCATCTTCGGTCTCGAAGACTTCGAGCAAGTTTGCATTTTTCACCTTGTGGATCCTCTCAAGAGTTCGGAAGATCATTACTCGCAGTGAAAGGACTTCTACACGGAGCATTTGAAGTGAAGGACCGGTCTACAAAGGTTGTATTGCACATTCGCTTAATTGTAAAGTTGTTTACATATTGTTTCGTTTAAAACTCTAGTTAAGATTCTAAGGTTAGGGTTCTTTAGAACGGCAAAAATTTGAAAACGGCATGGACGATGCCTCCCGAAACCTTGCTGCCGCGCTAAGTAACCCTTCAACTTTAACATTGTCTAAACTGCTAGTACTGGGTTAAAGGGTTGGCTCTGATATCATGTTGGGTTTCGGCAGCGCCCCGGCTATCAAACCGTGACCCAATGCGGAACAAAAATTTACAAAAAACTGGCGCTAACGGAACCCGATGCCCGGATCTAGCAAACAAGAAAGAGTTAGGAATGGTTATACCGAATCGATTCATGTCCTTCGGTATTTAACCATCTTTCCAAGCTCCTAGAGGCCTCCATGATCAAGTTTGATCTCCGGTCTCCTTCCATCGAAGATGATCCACCCGAAGGTTTGTGCAACGAGCTCCTACTTCATAACCGTAGTAACTAGGGTACCTAGATCGCTAAATTAGATAGCCTAGAGGATGTAGAGTGTGGTGATGGATTAATTTGTCTCAAGACACCCAAGCTTTCTCAACACATAAGAGGGTTTGGGTGGAGGAAGAAGAAAATTCCATGAGAATGAGAGTGAGGCAGCTCAAGAAAGAAAATGGCTAAGTTTCTTTTTTTGTGAGATTTCTTTTGTTGTGGTTGTCTTTTGCAATAATTGAAGCCATCCACTAAATATCCTATGGCTACAAAATATCTAGAGTCAACCAAAAATATCTTAAGTCAACAAAATCTCATAACAAACTAAAACTTAATCATGCATAGAAAAGTAACCATAGGTCACTAATAAGCCATTCCACCAAAAATGCAATAAACAGCTCATCCTACACCTCAATAACCTTTTAATCCAAAAAGGTCTAAACCATAATGATAATTTTGTAAGAAATTAAAAGAATATCCCTCATCCGTATATACATACCAGCATCCGTATTTCGAAGAATACGAATACAATGAGACGAAAATAATCCAACAATATAATACTAGAATCCGGCTTAAACTAAAGCCACTAGTATTATTCGTCCGAATCCTGATGCGTGCACAAGTGCACGTAAATAATCGTGTAAGGCCACGGTAGCGCCCCGGCCGTCTTTCTGAGGCCAAAATGCGGAAACAAAAACTTTTCTCAACTTGGAAACCGGCGCTACCATGGATTATAAACCCGGATCGGACCATTAACCTACTACTAGCTAACAAAAGAAAAGGGTAGAGAGCTATACCGAGCGATCCGTGTCCTTCGGTCTTCGGCCACCACCCTGATCTCCTCGCGGAATCTCCAGTCTCGATCTCCTCGTCGGAAAGGGCACCACATCACTGAGTCTTTTTACGGGCTCCTACCTCTGGACCAAGGCAACTCGGATACGAAGTTGGCAAGCCGACGTGTCCAAGATTGCTGTAGACTGAGTGTAGAAAGTTATGTCTCGAGGGGTTGACGAAGTTGCCATTTGGAAGTGGAGAAGGAGATGAACTTTGAAATGGAGCCATTGGATTTTGTATGAGTAAAAATGAGATACAAATCCCACACAACAAATTTGGACAGCCCCCCCAAGCTTGTGGCCGGCCATTCTATGAGAGGAGAGAGGGAAAAGAATCATACAAGAGAGAATAAAGAGTGATGATGAGAAATAATGATCACAATCCACAATCAAGTCTCCTCCTCATCAATCCATTCACATAAAGCAAGTAATGATGCAAATGAAAGTCAAAGTCAATCTAGAACCATCATGAAGCAACCACTTACAAAAAACACCCTCCACTTTGCTAATTTGCACATTTGCAAATAAGCCCCTCCCATCAATTTTCAGCCAAAGAAAGATAGAAAGGAAAATGGCCGAAACGAAATACAAACTGGCAACTTCAGAAAAACGATCCCGTAATAAATTACAGGAAAATCCCGCGACTGTATATGCATACCCGCATTTGTATTCCGACCGAATACAAATGCAATGAGACAAAATCTACACTGTACAATACTAGGATCCGGCTTAAACCAAAGCCCGCTAGTATTATCCGTCCGATCATGATCCGTGCAATACCGCACGTATATGATCGAACCCTGCCATATATCATACGGCCTCTACAGCGTTTCGCCTGAAACTTGAGAAACTGTCTGTGGGGGACTCTAAAGACTCTTCAATACTTTGGCTGTGGATTTAACCACTAGCACGTCAGAGGTATTAGCCATACGTAACGGGCTACCAGGTATTGACTAAAAGGGAGGTCGATGAGCGAACTCATCCTGATACCCTACTGAGCCTGTCAGTGACAATATCCGTACAGTCCGGTCCGTTCGTCTATGAGCATCGCATGGCGGGCCTAGGGGGTTGGTAAAAGTCAGACCCCAAAAGCGGTACAAGTCGTGTCGGAGTGTAGCCCAGAACACCCTGAGATACTACTGGAATACTTACCAGTAAATCTCCAGCCTTGGCCAAGGACTTCGTGTAATGGCTCTCCTAGACACAGCGCGACCTCACCCCCAATATCGGGAGAGACGAACCCCTGCAGATCCGCTCACTGCCTCCATGTGGCTCGGGACTGTACCCAACTAAAACCTGTTTGCACGAATCCTTTGAGCCGTGGTAGGGTAATAATCAAAGTACAGTGGGAACTCACACGAGACAAATGACGATCTCAGGTCGATGAACTAATTTGTACACATGTCACCAGGGAACTGCTATCTGATGTCTGGTATAATCCCAACTAGTATGTTCCCGGCGTGTCCTGTCCGGTGTACTCATAACCCAATGAGCACCTGTATACATCTTAGGTGAACCAACTGACACAAGTGGCTTGTGAGACCGGCCACCGCCCCTCGTCGGGGTCTCGACTGTATACACTAGTCTACTCTGAAGTATCGATGCCCTGTCTCGAAACTCCCATGACTAGGGACCTTTTAAGGATGTGCTTATAGACCCCAGCTCTCACGTATATGATCGCCATCATATTGCTGGCCGTCAAGCAAGAATCCTAGGGGCTCTATCAACGTGCAATAGTGATCAGTAATGTCACCTAAAACAATACACGATGATAAAGATAAACCAGATAGCATACTATCATCTTGAGTAAGACTGTCCTACCGGTATAGGTCCTCCCTCAATCATTGCAATCACGTGCCTGTGCTCCAATAATTGACTCTGAGGGCACTATGTCCAACAATCTCCCACTTGCACTCAAGGCTAATTATTGCGATGTCGCATACTCATAGCCCGTGTGATACCGAACACCCAACTCCTCTACTAATCAGTCTCACAAAGCTCGTTTGCGAAACTATTGCGTTCGAGGAATAGCCTCAGTGAGTGGATCCGCCCTGATGTTTCTTTCTATGTCTCTCTTTATCTCAAGTTCGCGGAGAAAGCCATCTCCCGAAATGACCAATACCTGTCTTAGAATATTTCTGGATGTCTGATGGGACCTAGTTCGCAAATGAACTCCAAATCCAAACTTCTTAAACTGTATCGTCAACTGAAACCAATCAGTATCCTACGCCATGCCTCCCTCAGTATCCCCTTGGACCACCTGTCTAAAACACTGCCCCTCGTCAGAGGGAAAACTATAACTCTGACAGCCACTTTGTCATCCAGGTCATCTTGGAAGCCTGGAATGATAACTGTCTCCCGAAGGAGGATACCGTTATCATATCCCTAGAACATCCACTTATGTTCTAAAACTGCTTCCGATTGTTTTTCCAGGATTGGATTATTATCAACTTATTGCATCTAATGCAAAAACAACATCTGATGTGGTACTTGACATCTCATGATTGACTCAATTGCCTATGCAAGTGATCTGCCAATCATGCACATCCCTCCCCCCTTTAGTCTTTAAGACACCTTTAGAGAGGGTGACTCCATTACCTGCAGGTACACTACCGTGCATGGAGTCGTCCATTCTAAATACTCTTAGAATGCTGTCTAAGTACCCAGATTGGGACACTTCCCAAATCTAGATCTAAAACCATAGATCTAGAAACCAGAATATCTGATATAATATCCAAGTCCTATGTGGAGAAACCACTGTGTGACAACCAAAATATAACCGATCGTAGTATAGGAATTTCACTTCCTACTCTGTGTATGTCATCCAAATACCAGGACATTACACCCTACTACCTTCTTAACAGATCCATCCCCTATTCTGATGAAGTCAAACCTATGACTGTCACATCAGAAATAAATGATCTATCTCCGCTATATCCGCTTTAGTCTATAAATAAACATAAGCCACTTGTCCACTATACTTCCGCTGCTCCCACTGACTACGACAACCCTCTGGCAGAATCATATACACGTGCACTTCTAAAGCTTATTTAGAATGACGCTATACTCATCCTCCTGCCGGGTCTCACAGCCTGGAACAACAGTAGTGTCAAGTCCCCACTTCGCTTCCGCTGCTCCCACTGACCACGACAACCCTCTGGCAGAGTCATATAAACGTACACTTCTAAAGCTAGTTTAGAACGACGCTATATTCATCCTCCTGCCGGGTCTCACAGTCTGGAACAACAGCAATGGAAGGTCTGGGTAAACAAGAACCTCCCTGTCACCGTTCTTGAGGCTACCGGAGTACCTCTCGGGTGTCTGAGGTTACCCACCTTATCTGCGGAGTGGCCAATGGAATGTCAAATCATATTGAATCTTTAGGTTCTTATCAAATTTTCAGTAATCGTTTGCGGTTCTGGAATCACTTCCAGTTCTACCATACTCCCACTACCGTTTTCTGAAAAAATCCATTTTTATTAAAACTGTGGCGAGTCAAGAACAATATCACTATTGATCTTCTAGATGGTAAAAGTCAACCTTTGTCATAGCCCAGGTCAACCCACAAGCAGCCATTACGGAAACGTGCCTTGAGTTATCCAGAGTCTGGTTTTAAGCATAAGCCGGACAACTCCCCGTACCTTAACATCGTTAAGATATGAACTGTTCTATATCCAATATAGAAACAGAGGCACTGATTTAATTGGAACCAGATTCAAATCATGCAGCTGTCTCTAGTGCATGTCAACTAACTGGAGAGAGGCCGATCAGCATTACTCAACTTTGGAGTGCTTCCAGATATGAATAACCTAAAAGGGAAACAAGTTTCTCAAAACCATTATTATTAACTGAATACCGAATACAAGTATCTACATCTTTGATCATCTTGAAGAATCCCGATACTTGCAACACCTGGTTCTCTACTTTACTCTTATACCTACAACTTCTCAAAACTTGGACCTTGTATTTCTACGAAACACATGTCTAAGAATTAGAGAAGTCACAAGTAAACAGAAAATAGTACGAGGACCAACCCCTCTGTCCTAATGGACATTGGACAACATACAATACTCTGTATAAGTCCCCTGAGTCCAATAACTCATTCGCTGTGTGTCGTAAGTTTAAAACTGTGCTTATGGTTAAGAAGAATTACACCGCTGTTTAATACTCCTTACCTAACCATCAACTGATATAGGTAAATGTCATCGACATAATTTCAAAAAGTTATATCTCACTCTATAAAAATAGATGTACAGATATATCAATTTGAAATTGGTGCATTACAACGGATATTCAAAACCAAATATTTGCCGTCCGGCAAACAACCCAGGTGATTTCCTCAAATATCACCAATTACAACGAATTCCGATATAATGAGGATGATCACCTAATTCCCAATAACTTACTCCCACTCATCATCTATAAAACCATACAGATGTGAGAATCAAACCTGGTAAATACATACCCTGGAGCAAGGCTAATTGGGAAATCAGTTTTCTTTTAACAGTACAGTGAAACTGAAACATGTAAATGTTTCGAAATGGTATGTGGGTATTCCCAGTAATGCCTCTTCCATTATCCAGATTCACAACTGTAACCGTATATTTCTTTTCCGTCTCTCCAAATCCCTTTATATGTCTTTAGTCATTGCCTCCTGTATACCCTCTTAGGCTAAATGGTTTTCTTCCTTCCCTACCTTTCGGCACCAGCCTATGGTTTGGAAGAAGACTATCCAATAAGCATAATGGGTGTACTGTCCTAATCCTAGGAGCACTCGCAACCTGAGAGAAGATAAAGATAAAAGACACCTGAATAAACCTTATTCCTATTTCTTCTGAACCAGAATCCATCCCCGAACTGGAACAAGTTCCTTCGAGTTCGTATATAACCATACGATGGAGTATCCAAATAACTGTGGATATTTGTAGTAATACGGAGTGTCCTGGAGAAATACAAAGGTGAAGTGGGAGTGGTAATGAAATACTTGGTTTGGTCATGAATAGCAGTCGCAATTTACTTTGCCCTCCTTCTAATCCTTTTATTTGTCTTTACTTAATACCTTCTGTACACCACACTTAGGCTAATCGGTTTTCTTCATTCCCTACCGTTCGGCACCAGCCTAAGGTTTGGAAGAAGACTATCTAATAAGAATAACAGGTGTACTATCCCCTAATCTAAGGAGCACTCGCAACCTGAGAGAAGGTAAAAGGAAAAGACAACTGAATAGTCCTATTCGTTTTCTCCAGAACCGGAAACCATCCTCGAATCTGGAACAAGTTCCTTCGAGTTCGTATATAACCATACGATGGTTTTATCCAATGGAAGTAGACGTTCGTAGTAATACGGGGTGTCCTGGAGAAAATGGTAAAAGTAGGAGTGACAATGAGGTATGCAACTCAGACAATCCAAAAGCCAGTGTTATAAGAAGGTTCGGTCAACTTGGTCACTGAGTCATAGTCTAGGGTCGGGTCATGGTCGCTGCCAAAGAGAGAGAGAAAAGAAACACTCAGCGTGCACTCTAACCTAGATCAGAATGGTTACCAATTTATCTAATCAGGAAACCTCCCACTGTAACCTCAAATTCTCCTCCAAACCTGAAAGAAGAATTGGTCGGGATCACCCGAGGAATAAACCAACTCATCAGTGGGAATCGGGATCCAACTATCATCGTATGATAACGTGATGGAATCCACTCACGTTATCATACTCCAGAAGGTATGCGCATATCTGGCAAGTTTCAGTTTCTTTAGAAACTCCCGATGTGATTTTTACCCATGCTCTTATGACCTTGACGAAGGTCAACAAATCATAAGTCACATGTCAAGTTCTACCCGTCGTTGTCCAGGTTAATTTGAACCCAACCGTACAAGCCCTTGACGAAGGTCAATAAGGCTATGTGACTGTCCCAAACCAACGCATCTACCTATGCACCAGAAAAGTAACAAGCAGCTACCATTCAATATGCCTTGACGAAGGTCAACAAACATAGCATGAATACTACGTGCTACCCGTCTGAAATGACGGAGGGCTACGAATGGTTTTTGGTGAAAAACCTTTAACGTAATGAACTTGATATCGTTGAAGGAACCGGATAGCTTTTTATAAAAATATAGTGACGAAAACCTTTGCTAAAAAGGTCACTCCCGGTGAAGGGATCTCGGCTCTTTCCCTGTAGAATGAGGTGCAGGATATTCCAACTGAATACCACGATGCAAAGTAAAAGGCAATCGGTTATAGTGAAGTTATTACCCTGACGCAAACTTCTGTCCAAGGGGTCACTCCCGGTGAAGGGATCTCGGCCCTTGCCTCGTCGACTGAGGTGCTGGATATTCATAACCGAATACCACTGTGCAAAACATAAGAGAACGTCCTTACAATAACAGCTTTTTGAAAAATTGTTCCAACAACATCAGAATAGGTTTGTTTAGCTTGCATTGATCCGAATCAATGCAGTCCCATCAATTGATCACACCACAAAGAACAAAAATAATGATGTACGTATATGCCATCCGCATTCGCCACTGGGTCCCGTCATCACCCGTTAGGTTACTTAACTAACGACAGAGCGGGGACTGGACTAGCGCGGATGCAAAACATATACAACATCTACTAGTATATATATCAATATATAATATTCGCTCAAGGCATGATAAAATGCAACATCACAGAAATGTAATAAGTATCACAGAACAATACAGATATCTGGGATCCCCGGGTTTCATAGAGCCGCTACTGAAACCCGACGCTCCCCTGGTCGTGTGGATAGCCTGTGCAATGAAATCCTAGACCCCTACGGGCGCGGCAAGTTACCCGCCAAAACCTGAAGCAAGGCAGCCCCCTTCAGCAACTTGAATGGACCACCCAGCACTTCATGAAATCCGGTAACTTGAGCACCCCTCCTTAGGTCAACCTGTACCCCCTACGAGTGCGGCGAATAGCCCGCCAATTCTAGAGTAAAGCCCCCTCCGTCTCAAAGCCATGAGATGCGGGCCCGTTGCCCTCTAGAACCCGGCTACCAGTGCACCCCTCCGCGGGGTAATCCTAGTACAGAAAGTAAAATATACAACGGGTACATCGACCTAATCCCGGTCGTGCCCTAAAAGAATAATATACAAACAGGCAGTAACGGCAGTCCACATGTCGGACACTCGCCCCGCAATATCAAATGTACATAAAATACCAAAACTGTACTAACATTGCATCCAGGCTATCCACCACGACAAATCCGCAACATCACAGCACAACACAGAACATCAACGTGAATGTCTCGTTCGCAAATCCGTCTAAAAGGGCCATATCAGTTAGACAGGATTTACCGATCAAGTGACATTCACGGTCGCAGATATAATGTAAATACTGTGAACTAATATGTTTAAAATTTTCGATCGACTAAATTTCCCGAAGTGGGCCCCAAGCACAACTGTAGCACTCAAAATAAATCTGGGCCCAAAAAGAATATACCAAAAACCCTAATTCCAACACAGAGACCTACTGAAGAAATTTGGTGCTCTGTGGCTACAGTACGGCGGCGGTTCTACGGCCAAAAGGGGGTTACGGCCGCGGATCCGCTGCGCTACAGTAAAATCAACCGACCAAATTTCTTCAGTTCTCTTAAAAAAGCCTGTACAGTTTTCTGCAATACACCAAATATTTTTTGACAACTAAATAATTTCGACAGAAACTGATGCTTGGAAAATGTGGTTTTTGGAAATTCGTTCGATCGAATTTGTAAACACGTTAGAGTAAGCTAGAAAAGGTTAATGGCGTGGCTCTGATACCATGTAAGGACACGGTAGCGCCCCGGCCGTCTTTCTGAGGCCAAAATGCGGAAACAAAAACTTTTCTCAACTTGGAAACCGGCGCTACCGCGGACTATAAACCCGGATCGGACCATTAATCTACTACTAGCTAACAAAAGAAAAGGGTAGAGAGCTATATCGAGCGATCCGTGTCCTTCGGTCTTCGGCCACCACCCCGATCTCCTAGCGGAATCTCCGGTCTCGATCTCCTCGTCGGAAAAGGCACCACATCACCGAGTTTTTTTACGGGCTCCCACCTCTGGACCGAGGCAACTCGGACACGAAGTTGGCAAGCCGACGTGTCCAAGATTGCTGTAGACTGAGTGTAGAAAGTTATGTCTCGAGGGGTTGACGAAGTTGCCATTTGGAAGTGGAGAAGGAGATGAACTTTGAAATGGAGCCATTGGATTTTGTATGAGCAAAAATGAGATACAAATCCCACACCACAAATTTGGACAGCCCCCCAAGCTTGTGGCTGGCCATTCTATGAGAGGAGAGAGGGAAAAGAATCATACAAGAGAGAATAAAGAGTGATGATGAGAAATAATGATCACAACCCACAACCAAGTCTCCTCCTCATCAATCCATTCGCATAAAGCAAGTAATGATGCAAATGAAAGTCAAAGTCAATCTAGAACCATCATGAAGCAACCACTTACAAAAAACACCCTCCACTTTGCTAATTTGCACATTTGTGTTAGTTATATGTATGCCCTAGAGGCCATTACTGTACATACGATGTATATTGTAGTGGATGCTGGGACATATATAGGGATGACTTTCTTGCTCGACATGATAGTATGCTATCTGGTTGTACTTTATCTTAACATGTACTCTGATTGTCTCTATGTTACATGTTGATAAAGCCCTTAGGATATGTACTCGGCTACTGGGACTATGATGAGATCATACTAGTGGGGCCATGGTAGTCGGCGAGTACATCCTATAACTGTTCCTAGTCGAGGGTGTATCGAGACAGGGCATCGATGCACCAGAGTAGACTAGCGTATACGCATCTTGACCCATATGATGGGCGATGGATGATCCCATATCCATCGGTGTTTGACATCAAGGATGGTGTACGGGTGCTCAGTGGAGACTGGGTACACTGGACGGACTCGCCGAGAACTCCCAGATGGTATTATACCATACGTCAGATGGCAGTTCTCCGGTGACACTGGTACAGAGTAGTCTGTTGACCCGAGATCGTCATAGAGTCTTGTGTGATTCCCACTGTGCTTTGATTTCCATCATACCACGTCCAAGTGGGCGTGCAAAAAGGTGGCTTTTGGGTACAGTCCCGAATCACATGGAGGCAATGAGCGATAGGAGGGGATTCGTCTCTCCCGGTATAGGGAGTTGATGTTGTGCTGTGTTCGATTGGTTATAACCGGAAATCCCTGGCCAGGGTTGCTGAGATTTACTAGTAAGTGTTATCAGTAGTTTCTCGAACTGTTATAGACCTCAAATCGACACGACTTATCGAGCTACTGGGGTCTGATGTTTACCACCCCTAGGCGAGATATGCAACATATCAGATGACGAGACCGGACTGTACGGGAGTGTTACTGTTTGGATTCGCAGGAGAATGTACAGGCTTGCTTGTTGATCTTCTGAGTGCTCAATACCTGGGTAGCTGTTACGTTTAGCTGACCGCTTGCAGCTTGTAGGTGTTTGATATGATCATCACCTACTGCCGGCGTATTGACGATTCTTTAGAGTCCTACACAGAGATTTCTTGACTCAGGCAAAACGGAGTAGGGGCACATATGTGATATGTGCGGGACCGAGGATAATGCGATATGTGATGCCGTATTATATTCTCGCGATATTTGATATCAGCCGGGTCATCGGATCAAGTGTTGATTCGATAAATCGGTACGGATAAATATTAGTCGGTTATATGCGATATAGCCGGATTGTCGGATCAAGTGTTGATTCGATAATTTAATGTATAATAATATATTTGATATATTAAATTACATTAACTAATATTTGCTCACTAAAAGATTCTTTTTCTCACTCGGGTAATACATTGATATATATGCGATATATGTTAAATGTATTATTTTATTTTGTTACAATAAATATTGTATATGTGATATATAATATTGTAACATATTATAATTATTAATGCAACATGATTAGAGGAGTTTAAACATGATTAGGGTTTGGATTAGGGTTAAACCTTCTAGTTGATTCTAGAAGCTTTTACTTTGTCATGATAAAGATATTTGTGTTGATCTTTATCCATGACTCACACTTAACCCAACCCAAACCCTAACCCTAGTAAACTCTCTACAATGGTTAAGTGAACCATGGTTGCATAAATGATTATGATAACATTCTTTCTATTCATCACAAATGATTTATCATCTTCTTCCTCCTTCATTCTTCCATGGAAAAGCTTGCTTGTTTTTTTCAAAGGTGATGAATAAATATGAGAAAAAGATAAATAAATAGAGCAAAAATCCTACTTCATCATCCTCATCTTCCCTTGCCATTTAGATGAGGGTGTTCACATCATTTCATGAGTGTTAGCTTGTGTTAAAGAAACTTCGAGGTAGATCATCTTAGTATCGAAGATCGGAAGCAAAGGTTGCGTCTTTCTCTTCGTGGAACCTCTCGAGAGTCCGGATCCCGATGATCGCAGCGAAGGGACCACAACACGGAGCATATGAAGTGAAGGACCGGATCTACAAAGGTTGTAATCCCTCTCACTTAGTGTTAAAGTTGTTAACATGTTAGTTTTCGCCTAATCTCTAGTTTAAAGTTCCGTATTCGGGTTGTTCGGCACGGCTAAATTTTTATTCGGGCATGGTTGATGCCTCGTAGACCCTTGTGCGCGTGCCTAGCAACCCTATAGTGGTATCAGAGCCAAGCTAGAGTTTTAGGCGAAGTCTAGACGAAGTTTAAAGTCCGATCGAACGTCGAAACCCCGATGAAACCCCTTCTCTGGACATTTTTCAAAAATGTGGTTTTTTCTGAATTAAAAATTCTCAAAAAATTAAGCAGGAAAAACTAAGAATTACATTGAAGTATGGACCTCTAACTCGAAAATTTGACCGCGGAACTGCCGCTAAACCATGGGTTTTGTGGCCCTTCCGCGGCCAAAATTTGGACTTAGTCCCTGAAATTTCATGTAATTAATTTTAGGCCCTTTCTTGTTATTTTTTTCTGTGAATATTTTAATTCCACTCAAGTGTTGAGTTTTCAAGGGTTGTATTGGGGAATCGTTGATTCGATCGGATAATTTAACTTTGTTTAGTTTGTCCGGATAATTTTTAGAAACTGTTAAAAAGTTCGAACGGATATCAATAACTCACTTTTTCCCCTGTCGGAAAATTTTTCAAAAGTTGGATTTTTTCTCGTGTTTAAGAATGTTCTAAGTCGTGCAAATAACTCGGTGGACCCTCTAGAAGACAACAAACCTTAACTCGATTATGTGACCGTCTTGAACTGCCTTTTGAACCTTAGGGTTTGGGGCAGTACGGCGTGCCACATGTGAGGCGTTGGCTTGACCCTTCTACGGCTGGACCATTGGTACTGTGGCATGTGATGGATGTTTTTAAACTGATTTCAAGTGTTGAGACATATTGGGGAAATCTTGGGTGTTTGATGATTCGATCGGAAAGTTTAACTTTTTCCTATTTATCTGGAATGTGATACAATAATTGGAATCCACAGGTAGTTATGAGATAACTGATTAGAATATTATAGACATAGCAGTTTAGTCTCAGATGATCGGTTGCCATGGAATTTTGATGTGATCAAAAGTCCGTCGCAATCACGTAGCGTACGCGGATACTCGCCGGGTAAACTTAATAGACAGCTACACCCCATAGCCCCGACCAAGTGACTATAGGAGAACCCCGTCGCCGAAAGCATCCGTTCGGATGCTCGCGGTAGCGGTGTTCCGCCTTGGTGCACTTCGTCGACGGTATCAGGGGTGCGGCCGTCTACTAAAGTTTGCGACGAGCATTCGATTAGGACGTCGGGAATCTTGTTGAATTGCCCGACTTGATATTGAAAAGAGTTTTCGATAATGAGACTAAAATACGGGGTTTATAATTGTTAGGCATGTGATGTCTAAGGAATTCATTTGGTTAGGCATGCGATGTCTAAGGAGGTTGCGGATTCCAACTGTTGTAGTTTTACACTTTCTTTTCTGTGACCGTAAGCGTAGTATGTGGTGTATCGCCGGCTTCGTTGCTATACATCAACGACAATCGGGATACGCATACTTGCTTATGTTGATGATATGAGATATTATGTGTTGCTGTGATATGTTATATTGGATCGTCGCGTTTGAATAGCCGGGGGTTTTATGTGAGATGAGAGTTTTTCTTTTTCATTCATGTAAAATTCATTTGTATGTAATATTCTTTTATTGGGGCACTTCCAGGTAGCGGAAGATGTCACCGTTGTATATTATTTACTTTTCCGCATTAGGTAGACCCAAGGCGGGGAGCACAAGTAACCGGGTTCTAGGGTCCAGTGGGAGACCATCTCGAGGAGTCGAGACCGGGTCTCCTAACCCTAGAATTGGCAGTGTTACTTGTCGCTCTCGTAGGGGTCTAGGGATGTGGGTTTGGCTATTCATCGCGACCGTGGAATCCGTGTTTTATACAGGCTCGTATTGAAAACACGGACGTCCTAGTATATCCAATATTTCATATATGTTCTTCTGCTGCATTGTTCTGTGATGAGATCATATTACTGCCTGAGACGAATGTTTATATTATATATATATGAGATATATGTTATATTGCAGATTTTGTTTCAAAAGAGATGCTTGTGCAGCATAATAAAATGGGACTTCATTAATGAGATTAATGAAATAAAAGAAACCTAAGATGTTGTAGAAACTTGTTTAATAAAAACTGGTAGCTACAGTTCTTGCTTTGCACAGCGGTATATATGATATATCCAGCACCTTATTCGATGAGGAAAGGACCGAGATCCCTTCACCGGGAGTGACTCCTTTAGCAATAACTGGCAGATGCTACACACTCGGTTTGTCTTTTGATTGCTTTTAAGTGTTTTTACTTTGCACAGTGATATATATGATATATCCCGCACCTCATTCGACGAGGAAAGGACCGACGATCCCTTCACCGGGAATGACTCCTTTAGCAAAACTAGAAAAGCCTCAAAAGCACTCCATTTTAAAATCACTCGATTCTACGACGATATCAAGTTCATTACGCAAAGGGTTTTCTGAAAAACCCGTCGTAGCCCTCCGTCATTTCAGATAAGTACTTCATAGTATTCGTGCTGCGTTTGTTGACCTTGTCAAGGCGTAGTGTGCGGTAGCTATTTATGCTTATCTGCATAAGCATATGATGCGATTGGATTAGGGTAGTCGTGAAACTTTGTTGACCTTGTCAAGGGTCGTGCGGGTGGGTTTAATTCAATCAGGAAATGACGGGTTGAACTTGACTTGCGGTCTATGGTTTGTTGACCTTGTCAAGGTCATAGATCGCTTGGGGCAAAATATTATTGGGAATTTCAAGTGTTGAAATTTGCAATGAGATTGCATACCTTCTATGAGATAGTTGGATCCCGATACCCGCTGCGAGTAAGAGTTACTCCTGGGAGAGTTTTACACATTACAATTAGCCGATCAAGTAGGTGTCTAGAAAGGTGTTAACGGGGTTACGCCTCTGGGAAAACGAGGTTTACATTAATTAGGTTCGTGCGAGAGCACGGGGGACCTCCCTCAAAGTACCGACACTGGCCTGGCTGAAAGATTGGCGAACTTGTAGCGTGTAATTAATCCCGGCTAGTCTTTCCTTTTAGGGTTTGAAGGAAGATTTGATTAAAACAGTGGGAGACATCCTGATTAGATATATTAGATAACCAATCTAATCTTGCAAGAGCATACGCTGAGCGTTTTCTTCTCTCTCTCTCCAGATAGCGACCATATCACGCCTTAATCAAGATAATAAAACGGATATATTGACCAAACCCACTTGTTATACTGAGCTGGGGAACGTTGGTCCCGCTCCAACTTATAATTGTTATAGGACAGAGCAGGAAATTGGGGATTGCCAGAATTCTCGTGCCGCCCAAACAAAGAGAGTGCATGTTGATGCATAATCTTCGGGTGTGTTTGTTACACAGAACTGTTTCTCAGTATCCTTTACGTCCTGGGTATGTGATACCGGATCAGGATCCCGTATGTGTAATTTGTTATATGGGCTACAGATAGGTAGAGAACTGAGAACGGGTGATAAGTTTCATGAGACAGAAAACGGTGCAAGTGTTGCAGCCAAGTCTGTTGGTCACTGTCACCTTGTATTACCGGAATACATTGATTCGGAACAAATGTTATTAGATACCGAACCTGATATACAAAATCATATCAGTCTCTTTATTAGTAAAGAAAGGATATAATTTTGTATTGATTGGATAATGTTTTGAACATTTCCTATATCAAAAGTTGATCGGTTCAGGCACGTTATCTAAAAGCATTGTCGTTCTAAATCAAACTACAGTTCTTAGTATACGGAACACACACAAGAGGAAGAGTTCAGAAATGAACGAATTCTTCTTGAGGCATTGTAGACTAGGTCATATCAATGCGACCCGACTGGCTGAAGTTACATTTAGATGCATATTTAAATTAGTTTGAATTTACATCTTATGAAACTTGCCAGTCATGTCACAAAGATTAGATGACCATAGCTCTGTTTATTGGAAACAGAGAAAGAGTTAGTGAACTTTTGGGATTAATACATGCTGATGTATGAAAGTCCCCTGTCTACACATGCCAAGAACGGTTCTTTGTACTTTATTACATTCTCTGATAATCTCTCAAGACTCAGACATGTGTTCCTGTTGAAACATAAGTCCGAACCTTTTGAGATATTCACAGAATATAAGTTAGAAGTAGAGAACCAAAATACGGGTATAAGTATTATGTCCTTTGATGAGATCAAGGAGGAGAATACTTGAGCACGGAATTCCTGGACCATTCTAAAGGAGAATGAGATTCTCTCTTCAGCATTACTCCTCCGTATACACCACAGCACGTCGGTGTATCGGGGCGGAGCAATCACACCCTATATGATATGGTGTGCTCTATGATGAGTACTACTGAGTTTCCTATTTCCTTTTGGGAGTTATGCACTTGAGAAGCTGCATACCTATTGAATGTGGATTCAATAGTTTCCAACGAACCTCAGCCTCTCCGCCGATCTAGTAGGATTCCTCACCCACCTGAGAGATACTTCGGTTTCTCTATGACAGTGGGAGCGAGGATTGCATCATGAGATGATGACCTAACTAGTTTCGAGCTGGCCATCAGGAGTGGGACTCTGTAAGAATGGCTGGATGCTTATCGATCTGAGATGGAATCCTTATACACCGACAAAGTATGGACTTTGGTTGCTTAATCTGAAGGGTTAAATCCCCATCAGGAGCGAGTATATCTTGAGAAGATTACTTGGTGTACATGGAAAAGTTGAGACTTTCATAGCTATGCTTAAGTCCATCCAGATCCTACTTGCCACGGCTACATACCATAACTACGATATCTGGTGGTTGGGTGTCATGACTGCTTTTCTAAATGATGTTTTAGAAGAGAGCGTCTATAAGTACACAGCCAGAGGGCTTCGCAGTCAGTGGGAGCAGCGGAAACGTGAGCAAGATGTTTTATATGATAAAGCAGGCATCGCGGAGTTGGAACATCTGTTTTGATGTGGTAGTCAAAGAGTTTGACTTCATCAAAATGGTAGATGAACCTTGTATATACAAAAAGGGTAGTAGAGAGTATGGTGGTGATCCTCGTAGAGTACGTGGATGACATACTCTTGATAGGGAAGAAGTTTCCTATGCTACGCACGGTCAATCTCCGCTTATCACAAGGATTCTCCATATAGGATCAAATTGATACCTCCTAAATCCTAGGTTTTGGATCTATGAGATAGATCTAATTGGATGTTAGGATACTCACTAGTTGTAGTGAGATGGTATCAATCGATCCTGGGGAGAATCACTGGAAAGGTTCCAGGATGATAAGAACGACTGAATGTCAGTCGCAGGCATTGTCTTTACCCTCAGTGGAGGGACGGTATGTTGGAAGAGTTCCAAGCTAGATACCGTGACATACTAGACGATTAAAGGCAAGATACATCGTTACCAAGGATGCTACCAAAGAGGCAGTCTGGATAAATATATAAGTTCATAAGATGAACTTCGTTCTTACCATTGTGTGACAATGGAGTTGTGGCTTCAGCCAAGGAACTACCGTCCCATCAGAAATCCAGATATAATTCTTAGGCAGTATCACCTGATCATGGAGATGGTTGGAGATGGTTGATCTCCAGGGAGATCGAGGTTAGGAGAGTAGACACAGAGGAAAACAGCGTGGATCCACTCACGAAGGCCTTTTTCCCAGTAGATACTTTTATGGGATGGTTGAGTATGAGATACTTCAACTGCAGCTAATTGTTGGGTATGCGATACCATAACAGATGGCCCTAGTGCAAGTGGGAGATTGTTAGTTATATGTATGCCCTAGAGGCCATTACTGTACATACGATGTATATTGTAGTGGATGCTGGGACATATATAGGGAGGACTTTCTTGCTCGACATGATAGTATGCTATCTGGTTGTACTTTATCTTAACATGTACTCTGATTGTCTCTATGTTACATGTTGATAAAGCCCTTAGGATATGTACTCGGCTATTGGGACTATGATGAGATCATACTAGTGGGGCCATGGTAGTCGGCGAGTACATCCTATAACTGTTCCTAGTCGAGGGTGTATCGAGACAGGGCATCGATGCACCAGAGTAGACTAGCGTATACGCATCTTGACCCATATGATGGGCGATGGATGATCCCATATCCATCGGTGTTTGACATCAAGGATGGTGTACGGGTGCTCAGTGGAGACTGGGTACACTGGACGGACTCGCCGAGAACTCCCAGATGGTATTATACCATACGTCAGATGGCAGTTCTCCGGTGACACTGGTACAGAGTAGTCTGTTGACCCGAGATCGTCATAGAGTCTTGTGTGATTCCCACTGTGCTTTGATTTCCATCATACCACGTCCAAGAGGGCGTGCAAAAAGGTGGCTTTTGGGTACAGTCCCGAATCATATGGAGGCAATGAGCGATAGGAGGGGATTCGTCTCTCCCGGTATAGGGAGTTGATGTTGTGCTGTGTTCGATTGGTTATAACCGGAAATCCCTGGCCAGGGTTGCTGAGATTTACTGGTAAGTGTTATCAGTAGTTTCTCGAACTGTTATAGACCTCAAATCGACACGACTTATCGAGCTACTGGGGTCTGACGTTTACCACCCCTAGGCGAGATATGCAACATATCAGACGATGAGACTGGACTGTACGGGAGTGTTACTGTTTGGATTCGCAGGAGAATGTACAGGCTTGCTTGTTGATCTTCTGAGTGCTCAATACCTGGGTAGCTGTTATGTTTAGCTGACCGCTTGCAGCTTGTAGGTGTTTGATATGATCATCACCTACTGCCGGCGTATTGACGATTCTTTAGAGTCCTACACAGAGGTTTCTTGACTCAGGCAAAACGGAGTAGGGGCACATATGTGATATGTGCGGGACCGAGGATAATGCGATATGTGATACCGTATTATATTCTCGCGATATTTGATATCAGCCGGGTCATCGGATCAAGTGTTGATTCGATAAATCGGTACGGATAAATATTAGTCGGTTATATGCGATATAGCCGGATTGTCGGATCAAGTGTTGATTCGATAATTTAATGTATAATAATATATTTGATATATTAAATTACATTAACTAATATTTGCTCACTAAAAGATTCTTTTTCTCACTCGGGTAATACATTGATATATATGCGATATATGTTAAATGTATTATTTTATTTTGTTACAATAAATATTGTATATGTGATATATAATATTGTAACATATTATAATTATTAATGCAACATGATTAGAGGAGTTTAAACATGATTAGGGTTTGGATTAGGGTTAAACCTTCTAGTTGATTCTAGAAGCTTTTATTTTGTCATGATAAAGATATTTGTGTTGATCTTTATCCATGACTCACATTTAACCCAACCCAAACCCTAACCCTAGTAAACTCTCTACAATGGTTAAGTGAACCATGGTTGCATAAATGATTATGATAACATTCTTTCTATTCATCACAAATGATTTATCATCTTCTTCCTCCTTCATTCTTCCATGGAAAAGCTTGCTTGTTTTTTTCAAAGGTGATGAATAAATATGAGAAAAAGATAAATAAATAGAGCAAAAATCCTACTTCATCATCCTCATCTTCCCTTTCCATTTAGATGAGGGTGTTCACATCATTTCATGAGTGTTAGCTTGTGTTAAAGAAACTTCGAGGTAGATCATCTTAGTATCGAAGATCGGAAGCAAAGGTTGCGTCTTTCTCTTCGTGGAACCTCTCGAGAGTCCGGATCCCGATGATCGCAGCGAAGGGACCACAACACGGAGCATATGAAGTGAAGGACCGGATCTACAAAGGTTGTAATCCCTCTCACTTAGTGTTAAAGTTGTTAACATGTTTGTTTTCGCCTAATCTCTAGTTTAAAGTTCCGTATTCGGGTTGTTCGGCACGGCTAAATTTTTATTCGGGCATGGTTGATGCCTCGTAGACCCTTGTGCGCGTGCCTAGCAACCCTACAATTTGCAAATAAGCCCCTCCCATCAATTTTCAGCCAAAGAAAGATAGAAAGGAAAATGGCCGAAATGAAATACAAACTGGCAACTTCAGAAAAACGATCCCGTAATAAATTACAGGAAAACCCCGCGACTGTATATGCATACCCGCATTTGTATTCCGACCGAATACAAATGCAATGGGACAAAATCTACACTGTACAATACTAGGATCCGGCTTAAACCAAAGCCCGCTAGTATTATCCGTCCGATCATGATCCGTGCAATACCGCACGTATATGATCGAACCCTGCCATATATCATACGGCCTCTACAGCGTTTCGCCCAAAACTTGAGAAACTGTCTGTGGGAGACTCTAAAGACTCTTCAACACTTTGGTTATGGATTTAACCACTAGTACGTCAGAGGTATTAGCCATACGTAACGGGCTACCAAGTATTGACCAAAAGGGAGGTCGATGAGCGAACTCATCCTGACACCCTACTGAGCCTGTCAGTGACAATATCCGTACAGTCCGGTCCGTTCGTCTATGAGCATCGCATGGCGGGCCTAGGGGGTTGGTAAAAGTCAGACCCCCAAAAGCGGTACAAGTCGTGTCGGAGTGTAGCCTAGAACACCCTGAGATACTACTGGAATACTTACCAGTAAATCTCCTGCCTTGGCCAAGGACTTCGTGTAATGGCTCTCCTAGACACAGCGCGACCTCACCCCCAATACCGGAAGAGACGAACCCCTGCAGATCCGCTCACTGTCTCCATGTGGCTTGGGACTGTACCCAACCAAAACCTGTTTGCACGACTCCTTTGAGCCGTGGTAGGGTAGTAATCAAAGTACAGTGGGAACTCACATGAGACAAATGATGATCTCAGGTCGATGAACTAATCTGTACACATGTCACCAGTGAACTGCTATCTGATGTCTGGTATAATCCCAACTAGCATGTTCCCGGCGAGTCCTGTCCGGTGTACTCATAACCCAATGAGCACCTGTATACATCTTAGGTGAACCAACTGACACAAGTGGCTTGTGAGACCAGCCACCGCCCCTCGTCGGGGTCTCGACTGTATACACTAGTCTACTCTGGAGTATCGATGCCCTGTCTCGAAACTCCCACGACTAGGGACCTTTTAAGGATGTGCTTATAGACCCCAGCTCCCACGTATATGATCGCCATCATATTTCTGGCCGTCAAGCAAGAATCCTAGGGGCTCTATCAACGTGAAATAGTGATCAGTAATGTCACCTAAAACAGTACACGATGATAAAGATAAACCAGATAGCATACTATCATCTTGAGTAAGACTGTCCTACCGGTATAGGTCCTCCCTCAATCATTACAATCACGTGCCTGTGATCCAATAATTGACTCTGAGGGCACTATGTCCAACAAATCGAACCCTTCCGTAAAACCATACAGCCTCTACATCGTTTCGCCCGAAGCAGGGAAACTCTTTGAATGGGACTTTAAAGACTCGTCAATACGCTGGTAGTGGGTTTAACCACAAGTACGTTAGCATCACTAGCTGTACGTAATGACTACCCAAGTATTGAGCGAAAAGAAGGCCAACGAGCAAACTTATCCTGAAACCTTACAGAGCCTGACAGTGACAATATCTGTACAGTCCGGTCCGTTCGTCTATGAGTATCGCAAATCAAGTCTATGGGTGGATAAATTAAACCCCTAATAACACGACATTTAGTGTCGGTATGAAGCCCATCACCACCTGAGAAAATACTGATCCAAATCAGTAATTCTCGACTTCTTTAGCCAAGGATTTCTGATGATGGCCACCCGTGCACTACGCGACATTAACCCCCAATATCAGGAGAGACGAATCCCCGACGATTCGCTCACTGCCTTCATGTGGCTCAGGACTTTACCCAACTAAAACCTGTTTGCACGACTTCTTTGAGCCATAGTAGGGTAGTAATCAAAGCATAGTAGGAACTCACATGAGATAAATGACGATCTCAGGTCGACAGACTAACCTGTACACATGTCACATGGGAACTGCTATCTGACAATAGGTATTGTACCAACTAGCAGGTTCCCGGCGAGTCCGTCTAGTTTATTCATAACCCAATGAGCACCTGCATACTATCTTAGGTGAACAAACTGACACCAATGGCTTGTGAGACCTGGCCACCACCCCTCATCGGGGTCTCGATCAGTATACACTAGTCTACACTGGAGTATCGATGCCCAGTTTCGATACTCTCTCGACTAGGGACATTTAAGGATGTACCTATAGACCACCCAGCTCCCATGTATATGATCGCCATCATAATGCTGGTAGTCAACCAAGAATCTTATGGGCATAATCAACATGTAATAGTGATCTGTAATGCCACCTAATGCTGTACATGATGATAAAGACAAACCAGATAGCGTACTATCATCTCGAGTAAGACTGTTCTACCGATATAGATCCTCCTTCAATCATCATAATAACCTGCCCGCGACTATGATAATTGCCTTGAGGGCACTATAGCCAACAAGACAACCTTACTCTCTACTATCCTATCATATATACATGGTTCATCTACATTTTTGAAGAAATCAAACTCTTTGATTGCTTCACCAAAACAGATGTTCCAGCTCCGCAATGCCTGCTTTAATCCGTAAATTTATTTAAGCAGCTTGCACATGCTTCCGCTGCTCCCACTGTCTACGAAGCCCTCTGCTTGTGTCATGAACACGCTTTCTTCTAAATCACCATTTAGAAAAGCGGTCTTGATGTCCAACTGCCAGATTTCGTAGTCATGGTATGCAGCAATGGTAAGTAGGATCCTAATGGACTTAAGCATAGCCACTGGAGAAAAGGTTTCGTCATAGTCCACACCTGGTCGTTGACGAAAACCTTTTGCAACAAGTCTAGCTTTGAAAGTCTCAACTTTTCCATCTACACCAATTATCTTTCTCAAAGATCCACTTGTTCCCGATGGCTTTTACCCCTTCAGGAGCAACATCCAAAGTCCATACTTTGTTGCTGTACATGGATTCCATCTCAGATCGCATAGCATCCAGCCATTTCACAGAGTCGGCACTCGTGATGGCCTACTCGAAACTAGTTGGGTCATCATCTTCCATGATGCAATCCTCGCTCCCACAGTCTATGAGAAAACCGTAGTATCACTCAGGTGGATGAGGAACCCTACAAGATCTGCAGAGTGGCTGCGGTTCGTCGGGGACTATTGAATCCTCCGGTTCCACCAAATCGTCAGTTATAGTTTGCGTTACTTGAACTTATTCCAGTTCTACCTAATTGCCACAATTTCTTTCACAAGAAATTCCTTTTTTAAAAAGGTGGCATGTCGAGAAACAAACATCTTTTGTTCCTCGGTGTGGTAGAAGATATACCCTCACGAATATTTGGGATATCCTACAAACTTGCACAGAACTGACCTTGCCTTGAGCTTGTCCGGATTTTGCTTTTTAACATAGGCCGGATAACCCCATATGTTAACACGTTTAAGAGATGGTTTCTTTCCATTCCATATCTCATATGGAGGTAGGCAACGGATTTGGTCGGAACTCTATTCAATAGAAATGCAGCTATCTCAAGTGCATAGCCCCAAAAGAAAATAGGTAACTCAGCAGTACTCATCATAGAGCGCACCATATCTAATAGGGTGCGATCCCACCGCTCCGATACTCCGTTGTGCTCTGGTGTATATGGAGGAGTAGGCTGAGAGAGAATCCCATTCTCTTTTAAGCAGTCTCTGAATTCCGTGCTCAAGTATTCTTCTCCTCGATCATATCGAAGGATTTGAATACTTTTACCCATCTGGTTCTCAATTTCGTACTTATATTCCTTGAATTTCTGAAAAGATTTAGATTTGTATTTCAACAGGAACATATATCCGTATCTTGAGAGATCATCAATGAATGTAATAAAGTACGAGGAACCATTCCTGACATGTATAGACATAGGACCGCATACATCACTATGTATCTGTCCAAGAGTTCCGTAGCTCTTTCTCCGTTTCCAGTAAACGGAGATTTGGTCACTTAGTCTTTGAGACATTACTGGCAAGTTTCATAAGAATTAAATTCGAACGGATTCAAATATGTATCCTTATGCAACTTTAGCTAGTATTGTCTCATTGATATGACCTAGTCTACAATACCATAAGAAGACTTCGTTCATTTCTGAACTGTTCCTCTTGCGTGTGTTCTGTTTACTTAGAACTGAATTGTGATTTAGAATGTATATATCGTTATACAATATACCGTACCCAATCAACATTTGATTTAGGAAAACATTCACAATATTTTTGGTATGAAATAACGGTCGCTCAGAATCATTGTATTACCAATTGGTAACACTATGTGATATTTGCCAACTGCTTTGGCTGCAACAATTGCACCATTCCTTACTAATAGAGACATATCACCCTTTCCCAGTTTTCTACCTCTCTTGAGCCCATGTAATAAATTACATACGTAGGATCCTGATCCGTTATCAAATACCCACGACGTAGAGTTAACTGAGAAACAGTTCTCGGTAACGAACACACCCGAAGACGATGCATCAACATGCTTATTCTTCGTTTGGGTGGTGTGGGAATCCGGATATTCCCCTATTCCTTGCTCAGACTTATGACAATCATAAGATAGAGCGGAACCAAGCCCAGTATAATAAGTGGGTTCGGTCAATACATCCATATTATTATCTTGATTAAGGCATGTCATTGGTCGCTACCAGGAGAGAGATAAAAATAATCACTTTGCGTACGCTCTTTGCAAGATTAGATTGGTTATTATTTTATCTAATCAGGATAGCTCCCGCTATTTTTATCAAATCTTCCTTCAAACCATAAAAGGTAAGATTAGCCGGGATTAATTATATTCTACAAGTTCGCTAACCGGTCAGCCAGGCTAGTGTCGGTACTCCAAGGGAGGTTCCCCATGCTTTCGAACGGACCTAATTAAAATAAACCTCGTTTCTCTAGAGGAATAACCCCGTTGACACCTTTCTAGACACCTACTGAATTAGCTAGTTATAAAGTGCAAAACTCTCCCAAGAGTAACTCTTACTCGCAGTGGGTATCGGGATCCAACTATCTCATAGAAGGTATGCAATCTCATTGCAAATTTCAATACGTGAAATTCCCGATAATGGTTTTTACCCCTAGCTTCTTATGATCTTGACGGAGGTCAACAAACTATAGGCCGCTAGTCAAGTTCAACCCGTTCATTTCTTGATTGAATTAAACCCACCCGCACGACCCTTGACGGAGGTCAACAAGGCCGTACGACTACCCTAATCCAATCGCATCACATGCGGTAGATAAGCACTAATAAACTACCACACACTACGCCTTGACGGAGGACAACAAATGCAGCACGAATACTAAATAGTACTTATCTGAAATGACGGAGGGCTACGGCTGGTTTTTAAGAAAACCTTTAACGTAATGAACTTGTTATCGTTGTAGAATCTAGTGATTTGAAAAAGGAGTTTCTTTTGTATTTTTTGCTAGTTTTGCTAAAGAGGTCACTCCCGGTGAAGGGATCTCGGCTCTTTTCTCATCGTATGAGGTGCTGGATATTCATGAATACCACTATGCAAAGCAAGAACTAGAGAAGCTGTCAAAAGACAAAACCGAGTGGGTTGTAGCATTTGCTAGTTTTACTAAAGAGGTCAGTCCCGGTGAAGGGATCTCGGCTCTTTCCTCATCGGATGAGGTGCTGGATATTCATCAAGGAATACCACCATGCAAAGCAAAAACTAGAGCTACCCTTTTTTGAAAATTTGATTCTACAACATCTTTAGGTTTCTTTTCTTTCATTAACCTCATTAAAGAAATCCCATCATTTAATTTTTCATAAACATCACACGAAAAATGAAATGAAAATAGAACATACGCTTATGCCATCCGCATTCTCCACTAGGCCCCTTCATACACCGTGTTCCCCTCCGAAAGACGGCGCGACTGAGACGTCTTGCCTGAAATTCGGGGCAGATGCTATTTGGTGCTATTCATCCACCTCTCCGAAGATACCAAGTTGATTTATGTCACCATGTATCGAAGGTTTAAACGGATGCGGCCGATGTAGCAGACTTCGTTAGATTCCCCTTCGTTTGAGGGTTTTTTGATTGTGGGGACGTTCTTCCCTGCAGGCGCAAGCCCCTGCAGTTAATTAAGCTACCGCACCGCGGTAACAACTTTCTCCTTCTCTATATGGTCATGTCGAGTCGTGGGTGTTTGTTTTGTGTTTGGTTGCCCGTGGATTGTATACGGAGACTAAGTTATTGTTAGGTCCACGTTACCTCTCCCGGTACTTTCGGGATTGCGGAAACGGTAAAAAAAAAAATTTTCTAGACTTGGTAACATGGACCGTAAAAGCCGGATCTTTGCTAAACAACACACTAGCATCCTAACTAGAGATTTATCTACTCGGTTAGGGGTTATACCTCAACTTGAACTCCTTCTCTTCTTGTTGTTCTTCTCCTTACTTGCTCCGAGGGTTGATCCGGACTTTGGTCACCTCCGCGGCCTCCTTGAGTCGAAGACGATCCACCCGAGAGATGTACACCGAGCTCCACCTCGAGCCGAGGTAACTAGGGTAACAAGATTGCTAGTCTTGGTACCTAGGTTGTGTAGAAGAGAAAGATGGAGGTGTTTGTCTTTTTGGGATCTTTATCTCTCAACACATGAGATCAAAAGATGAATCAAGAGGAGGAAGAAAGAGGAGCTAGCAACCATGGAGCATTTCTTTTCTTCTCATGAGAAAGAGCAAGAGAGAGAATGAGAAATGAATTGTGAGCTCAAGAAAATGAACCATGGTTCAGTAATACACCAAAAACATCATTACTAATCCTATCATGATAAAGTTGATGCTACATTGAATTGACCATTATCATAATCAAAAGAAAAAGAAAATGAAAAGAAGAGTGTAGACCTCTCTTGAAGGTCAATGGTCAACACGGTCAACCAGTCAACAAAGTCAAGAGAGGTCATGGTGGTCAAATGGTCAATGCAATTAGCCATCATAAAATTATCACTAAAAGGATTAGTAAATGATGTCCGCGGCTCATAATGGTTTTGACCAAACAAATTGCCAAAACCCTAATGAGTCCGCCTCAAAATGGTTTTGACCGAATCAACTGTCAAAACCCTAATGAGCCTGCCACATAACGGTTTTGGCCGAACCAACTGCCAAAACCCTAATGAGGCACCTCCTCCTTCATCGCTCCGGAAAACTGTGCATACACACCTGCATCCGCATTCCGTAGAATGCGGATGCACAGAAGACAAAACAAATCCATCCGTGCAATACTAGGATCCGGCTTAAACCAAAGCCCACTAGTATTGCCTGCCCGAACACCACACGTATACAAGTGTACGTAAGTGATCGCAGCCCTGCCGTAAAACCATACGGCCTCTACACGTTTCGCTCAGTGCAGGGAAACTCTCTGTGTGGGACTCTAAAGACTCGACACTACGCTGGTAGTGGGTTTAACCACAGACCGCAAGCGGCACTAGCTGTACGTAATGGTCCCCAGGTAGATGTCGATAAGAAGGCCGATGAGGTAAACCCATCCGAACTCCTACTGAGCTTGTATGTGACAATCTCCGTACAGTCCGGTCTGTTCGTCTGATACATCGTATGGCGGGCATAGGGGGGCGGTAAACGTCAGTCCCCTAAAAGCGGTACAAGTCGTATCGGAGTGAAGCCCAGATCACCCTGAGATAACACTGGAAACCTACCAGTATATCTCGCTTGCCCTGGCCAGGGACTACTCGTGTAATGGCTCTCCTAGACACAGCGCGATGTCAACCCCCAATACCGGGAGAGACGAATCCTGTCTAACCGTCACTGCCTCCAAGTGCTTCGGGACTGCACCCAAGTACTACCTGTTTGCACGACTCAGTAGAGCCGTGGTAGGGTAGTAATCAAAGAACAGTGGGAACACACTCGAGGCGAAGTGACAATGTCAAGTCAGCGGACTAAGCTGTACTCATGTCACCTGGGAACTGATAACTGACGATAGGTATAATACCAACCATCAGTTCCTGACGAGTCCTGTCCAGTGTACTCGTAACCTAACGAGCACCCGCATACTATCTCAAGTACGACGTACTGACGGCTGTGGGACAGGCCGTCTCCCGTGCTGGGATGAGAAGCGCATACGCTAGTCTACTCCGGAGTATCGATGCCCTGTCTCGATAATCCCACGACTAGGGACGTGCATAAGGATGTGCTTGTGGATTACCCAGCCCCCACGAGTGTGATCGCCATCACAACGCTGGTAATCAAGCAAAGATCCTGAGGGCTCTACTAATGCGTATAGGTGATATAATAAAGAAACACACATGTACACATTAAAGTAGAGACAAACCAAGTAGCATACTACTATATCGAGCAAGATTGTCTATACAACTGTGAATATCCCAAGCTTCCATCAAGTAATATACATACTAGTATGATACAGTAATGGCCTCTAGGGCATATACACTAACGGTTATGCCGTCGCCCGTAGGACGTGGATTAGTCTAAATCCGTATTTTCTTAGATTTGGGTTTGGGGTTTTTGTTTAAGGATACGTTAGCTATATTTGAGGCTAAGATCAACTTAAACGTTAGTTAAGAATACGCTAGTCTAATTTTAGACTAAGATCAACTTAACAGGATCGTTTAGATCCAACAAAAGAGCATTTGTGGGCTCTATTGTTTAGTTTAGTGACATTGCGGTCGATTGCCAGTTTAGGGACATTGCGGTCCAACATTCCCATTTTGGGGACGGATATTAGTTTAATGACATTTCGGTCCAACATTCTCATTTTAGGGACGAATATTAGTTTAATGACATTTCGGTCCATCATTCCCATTTTGGGGACGAATATTAGTTTAAAGACATTTCGGTCCAACATTTCCATTTTGGGGACGGATATTAGTTTAATGACATTTCGGTCCATCATTCCCATTTTGGGGACGAATATTAGTTTAAAGACATTTCGGTTTATGAGTTTAAGGACCCCACAGTCCGTAGCAATGTATGGCTGTCGGGACCCGTCGCCTCTCTGATGACGTTGAAGGATTACAACGACAAATATCAGAGGAGTTCAGAGATGTACCCTTGAACCGGGTGTAAATTGATTTAGGAGAGCAGTTGTGCTCAGTTCAATTTAAATTGAGGACTTATGGCCAGAATTGGATTAAGTCCATTTGAAAATGTTCAACATTTTATTTATATTAGGCCTGTTAGGCCTTCGCTTGGGCTTTGCCCTTTTTTAAACAATGCATAGCATTGGGCTTTTTAATTAAATGCACAACATTTAGACTAGGCCTGTTAGGCCTTTTAATTGGGCTATGCCCTTATTTAATAATGCATGGCATTTGTTTTGATCTGTTAGACCTTTTAATTGGGCTCTGCCCATTTTAATAATGCAGAGCATTTAATGGCCTGATAGTGCACCATGCGGCCTGTCAGGCGCTCTGCGCCAATTAAAAAGCGCAAGGCGCCAGCGCATGTAGGGGTGTCACGCTTTGCTGAGCGCAAGTCCGTTAGCGCAGTGCGCTGCGCTAGTGCGCTGCTGACACGTGGCGCGCTCTGGTGCAGTGCGCCAACCCAAGAGCGCAGTGCTCTATTTTTAGGAGCGAAAGGCGCAGATTGACACGTGGCGCTCTCTGGTGACTTATGCCTGTCCAAGGAGCGCAACAGCGCAAATTAAAAGTGCAGGGCACTGTTCAATAGCGCAGAGCGTATCTTGATCAAATTTAAATCTAAGAAAAGAATCATTTCAGTTCTAAAGAGGTTCTTTCTCAAGATTCTAGAACCAATGGTTCAACAAAAGGCAGTGCCTTTATATAGATCAAAAGATCTAGGGATGAAGTAAATTACTTCTTTAATTTTCTTTGTGATTGGATCTTTTTTGATCTTTTTCTTTTTAATTGAAGATCTTGATCTTGTTCTTAGATCTTTGATCTTTTTAGAAAAAATTCTTCTTTTTTCAAAGGTTTACCTTTTTTCTTTCTTTGAGTTTTTCTCAAAGTTTTTTTAGAGGAGCCCTCTGTATTCTGTATGTATCTATATGTGTTTTAGACTTGAAGTCTACGGTCCTTTATATAGGGCCAAATGATTTGTTGAATTGGTTAGAGAGATCTTTCTCTGATAGATTTGGGAATATTTCCCACCGTTAGATCTTTGATCCTAAGGCTTCTGTTTTACAGAAAATAATCTTTTTGTTTTTAACAAGATTGGAAAGATCTTTCTAGAATTTTAATTCTAATTAATTAATTCATTATTTAAGTTTTAGTGCTGGCACAGTTGGCGCAAGTGCATCTGCGCTTGACACGTGTCGCGCAGCGCAACTGCGCTAGCGCACCTGCGCTGACACGTGTCGCGCAGTGCAGAGCGCAGCTGCTCTGACACGTGTCGTGCAGCGCAGAGCGCAACGCAACTGTGCTAGCGCACCTGCGCTGACACGTGTCGTGCAGCGCAGAGCGCAAGTTATCTGAAACGTTACTTCTTTTATTATTTGAATTTTTAAAACAGAGCTTTGCTCTGATTGGAGGAAACAGAAGTGTTGCTTCATTTCCCGCCTTAGAATTTGAACAGAGTTTTGCTCTGATTGAGGGAAATAAATGCCCCCCTACCGTTGCGCTTACGTGGCCCTAGACGTGAGCGCAGCGGTGGCAGAATTTCAATCGTTGCGCCATCTTTTGGAAGTTGAAATGGCTCTCAATGCCTATAAATAGGACCTTTGGTCCCTTAAATGATTTTCATCACCTCCTTTAGAATTATCTCTTATTCTGAGCATTGCTCTTAGGCTTTAAGAACTTTTCAAGAGTAAAACTCTGTTAAAACTTAGGTATAGTTTATAACTTTTAAGAAACCAGGGTTTTACCCATTAACAGAGCTTTGCTCTTTATAGATCTTTGATCTAAAGAGAACCATTTTAGGGTACCGATAATAGAGCTTTTACTCTTTAAAAGGATTTTATTTATAACTTCTTGATTCATTAATGGAGCTTTGCTCCTTTTAAGTTACATGGCAGAACTCTTAAGAGTTTGTTCGTGAATAATGAAGATGAAAAATGGAGTTTTATCTTTGATGGATTATATCATCTTCTCATGGCAAGGCTCTCATCATTCTCGAGGAATTTCTTTAAATTCCCCTCATGAATGATTTTGATAAGTGTTACTCCCGTCCGCAGAGCATTTCTCTCGAGGAGTTCAACTCCCTGTGCCTGTTTTTAATAAGAATTCGCTCAATCAGTCTGGATGCTAATTTTTGCTGATCTTCTTTTACAGGAGTAATGGACGCCCACATGTATGACCTTGATGAGATCATCTCTTATGGAGACATTCGCCGTCTCGGCCGTTCTCAGAACCGAGAACTCACAAACGCCGAGTGTGCCTAAATTATGAGCCGCTTTGACGCGTACAATGGTCAATTGCTTCCCCGGCGTTCCTCTTTCTTGAAGCTCATCGTGGGAGCCATCTGGGAAGCGCTTCCCTTATTCTGTACTGGTGTGCCACTTAGAGCATTGGATGCCGCTGAGGATAAGGTGCACTCGGTGTATCTGATGAGCCTAGTCTCAAAAAGAAGGCGAGATAACCTTATCGATCTTCTGCATCAAGCTTTTCAACAGTCTGCAATACTTGCTGCTTATCGGAGGGAGGAAGACATCCGTGAGGATCCCGACGCTTGTGATCGCGAAAGAAAGCACACCAGAATGGTTCGAAAGGCGTGGAAGATTTTGGACAAGGTCACTTTTGAGTTCCTCAATCCATGCCCTGGGTTTGGAGTTATACCCTTGTAAACATTTCAATAATGCTGTTTTTATTTATTGTCTTTATTGATGTAAGAATTTTCCAAGTATGAATGACAAATCTTTTGCCTCCTTCCTTTTATTTTCTGCTTTGTTATTGGCATACTTCTTAAGCAAAAGTAGCCTGTAGGTGATATAGAACACTTCGAGGAGTAGTGATGGCTTAGGAAGCAGGTTCAGATCTGCTACCTAAGGATTTTCAACTTTATGAGCCGTGAGGGTCTCATAAAGACTTTTCTCCCTATGGGTCGAGAGGATCTCGTAGGTGTATTTTCTCCTTAGGAATCGTGAGGATTCCTAAGTGTGCTTTCTCTTGAGAGTCCTAAGGATCCCACAAGAGAATTTTCTTCTTTACAAGTCGAGAGGACTTGTAAGTGATTGATGAGTTGATCTACTACCGAGTTAATGCATTTCTTCAACAGGGAGTCGAGGGTTGACTTTGGGTTATCTGTGCACCGCCGAGTCATGGAACTGGGAACTTTGCCGCGGCTCCGCTTTGCTGACGTTGTATATTCCTGCAGAGACACTGATTTCTCTGCGGGTCAGCGCGAATCGAGATATTTTCGTCAAGGACGCTGATTTTCCTGAATCAAGGCATTTGCCAAGGACACTGATTTCCTCGGGGTTGAGACGAATCGAGGTATTCCTATAAAAGCACTGATTTCTCTGCGGGTCGATGCGAATCGAGCTTTTGCCAAGGACACTGATTTCCTTGGGGTTGAAACGAATCGAGGTATTCCTACAAAGATACTGATTTCTCTGCGGGTCGACGCGAATCGAGATGCTCTCATTAAGGTCGCTAATTTCCCTGAATCGAGGTATTTGCCAAGGACACTGATTTCCTCAGAATTGAAACGAATCGAGGTATTCCTGCAAAGACACTAATTTCTCTGCGGGTCGACGCGAATCGAGATGCTCTCGTCAAGGACGCCGATTTCCCTGAATCGAGGTATTTGCCAAGGACACTGATTTCCTCGGAGTTGAAACGAATCGAGGTATTCCTGCAAAGACACTGATTTCTCTGCGGGTCACGCGAATCAAGATGCTCTCATCAGGAATGCTGATTTCCCTGAATCGAGGAGGTTTCCAAGGACACTGATTTCCTCGGAGTTGAAACGAATCGAGGTATTCCTGCAAAGACACTGATTTCTCTGCGGGTCGACGCGAATCAAGATGCTCTCGTCAAGGATGCTGATTTTCCTGAATCGAGGTATTTGCCAAGGACACTGATTTCCTCGGAGTTGAAACGAATCGAGGTATTCCTGCAAAGACACTGATTCCTCTGCGGGTCAAAGCGAATCAAGATGCTTCGTCAAGGACACTGATTTCCCTGAATCGAGGTATTTGCCAAGGACACTGATTTCCTCGGAGTTGAAACGTATCGAGGTATTCCTGCAAAGACACTGATTTCTTTGCGGGTCGACGTGAATCAAGATGCTCTCGTCAAGGACGCTGATTTCCCTGAATCGAGGTATTTGCCAAGGACACTGATTTCCTCGGAGTTGAAACGAATCGAGATATTCCTGCCAAGACACTGATTTCTCTGCGGGTCGACGCGAATCAAGATTCTCTCGTCAAGGACGCTGATTTCCCTGAATCGAGGAGGTTGCCAAGGACACTGATTTCCTCGGAGTTGAAACGAATCGAGGTATTCCTGCAAAGACACTGATTTCTCTGCGGGTTGAGACGAATCGAGCAGTTCTCAGAAGAATATCCTAATGTCACTGTTAACCTCTGCTCTTTATGACAGAGGTCCATTAGGGTCTGTGGTACTAGGGTTTTTTCTGTTATACCGTCGCATTGGCTGATGTATTTCTCGATAGGCAGTCTTGCCGTTCGAGTAGCCTTGCGACTGTCTTGTCTCCGATCCCTTGTGGGGCTGAACAAGACGTCTTCAAGCAATTCTCCTTGGCAGTTTGACCGTCGGAAGAGCAAGCGTTAGGAATTTTGCCATGCCGCTTTTCACTTGAGGTTAGGCTTATTTTGGAGAGCCCCGATGAGTCATAACCACTCCGTGCTGGTGTGGGATGATCTCCGATAGTCTTTCAGGTTTTATATGAGTTGCCGTCAAGACCCTGAAGCTAGGAATTTGGCATTCGCTTCGTTTGCTGGCACCGCGTCTGCTGTATCGAGACGAATGTCGCGGTTGTCTCTAGGTTGCATGTGAACCGTCGAGGTTTGGAACTAGGGATTTTGCCGTGGCTCCGTTGTTTAATTGTCACGTCTTAATCCTGCTGGAGGAAGAACGTTGTAGTGACATCTCGTCTGCTGTATCGAGATGAACGTCGAGGTGGTGACCACTCCGCGCTGATGTGGGATGATCTCCGATAGTCTTTCAGGTTTTATATGAGTTGCCTTCAAGACCCTGAAGCTAGGAATATTGCCTTTGCTTCGTCTTCTTTGGCGTGTCCGAATCCTGTTGGAGGAAGGACGCTGTAGTGACATTTCGTCTGTTGTATCGAGACGAACGTCGAGGTGGTCTCTAGGTTGTTTGGGAACCATCAAGATTTGGAACTAGGGATTTTGCCGTGGCTTCGTTTGTTTTGACCGTGAGGTCTTTTGTTGACGTTGTACCTGCATCATGCTGGACTGCGAAGGAATGTCGTTGTTGACATTGCGTCTGCTGTAGCGAGACGAATGCTGAGATGGAGTTGAGATTTTGCCGTTACTCCGCTTTGTTTTGACCGTGAGGTCTTTCGTTGACGTTGCATCTGCATCCTGCTGGATTGCAGAGGTACGCCGTCGTTGACATCTCGTCTGCTGTAACGAGACGAATGCTGAGATGGTCTCTATGTTGTCTGTGAACCGTCGAGATTTGGAACTAAGGACTATGCCGTGGCTCCGTTTGATGGTGTAACATCTTTGTCCTGCTGGAATGAGGCGGCGCACCGTTGTTGGTCTCCAGGCTGTAGATGTGGCCATTGAGATTTGGAACTAGGGATTTTGCCATGGATCCGTTTGATGGTGTAACATCTGTGTCCTGCTGGAATGAGGCGGCACACCGTTGTTGGTCTCCAGGCTGTAGATGTGGCCATTGAGATTTGGAACTAGGGATTTTGCCATGGCTCCGTTTCGTTGAGACTCTGAGGTCGGTTGTTGACGTCCCGTCTGCATCTGGTTGGAGTGAAGAGAAACGCCGTTGGTGATCTCTAGGCTGTCTGTGAACCGTCGAGACTCGGAACTAGTGGACTTTGCTATGGCTCCGTTTGATGGTGTAACATCTGTGTCCTGCTGGAATGAGGCAGCACACCGTTGTTGGTCTCCAGGCTGTAGATGTGGCCATTGAGATTTGGAACTAGGGATTTTTCCATGGCTCCGTTTCGTTGCGACTCTGAGGTCGGTTGTTGACGTCCCGTCTGCATCTGGTTGGAGTGAAGAGAAACGCCGTTGGTGATCTCTAAGTTGTCGATATCGACGTCGAGACCCTGAAACTAGGGATCTTCTTTTGCTTCGTTTGTTGACATTGTGTCTGCAATATTGCGACAAATGTCGAGATTGTCTCTAGGTTGTCTATGAACCGTCGAGATTTGGCTTCGCTTTCTGGTGGAGCCTGTTGGGAAGGTATGGTTCCCTCTTTGTTTGTGCCCCTGGATTGTATACAGGGATCGATGTGATCTCACCTGTAGGGCATAAATTTCATTTTTTTATTTTTATTTTATTTCTTTCTGCGATGCTCTATCATTTCAGCTTTTTATATCGCGAAGATCGCGATTGCCCAATCATTTTGTCTATTTTTCGCGGTGCCTAATCATTTCGGCTATTTGTTTTATTTTTACTCGCTGTTTTTTTATTGCGAGTTGCCCAATCATTTCAGCTATTTTGTATGCATACATTTTTACTTGCTGATTTTGTTGCAAGTTGCCCCATCATTTCGGCTATTTCATATGCATTTTTGGCCCGCTGATTTTTCTTATCGCGAGTGTGAAACTTGGAATCTGATGCCAATCTTAGCATCAGCATCTCTACGACTGGAATATTGCCAGGAGCGAATCATCATTTGCCATGAAAGGACTTGGAATTTGATACCGATTTAGGCATCAGCATCGCTACAACTGGGATATTGCCAGAAGCGAATCATCATTTGCCTCTGTCGATGTCGAGCAAAGGTGGCTTAGCAAACAGGGTTAAGATCCCGTCGACTAAGGCTTTTGACTTCATGAGCCGTAAGGGTCTCATAAAGGTGTTTCTCCCTACGAGTCGTGAGGATCTCGCAGGTGCGTTTTCTCCTTAGGAATCATGAGGACTCCTAAGTGTATGTTCTGTTATAAGTCGTAAGGATCTTACAAGAGTGTTTTCTCCTTATGAGTCGAGAGGACTCACAAGGGTAGTTCACCATATGGACATATCCCTAGTCACGGGTGGGACTTGGTTAGGGAAATATTTATTCGCGCCCGTGGATTGTATACAAGGGTTAGCATTGAGCCGCTTGTAGGGCAAAAGTGGAGGTTGTGGGGGCTGCTTAAGAACAGGTTTAGATCCCTGTAGCTTAAGACTTTCAAGTCTTATGAGCCGTGAGGTTCCCATAAGAGAGTTCTCCTTACGAGTCGTGAGGATCCCGCAAGTGTAATTTCTCCTTAGGAATCGTGAGGATCCCTAAGTGTATTGTTCCCTTGTGAGTCGTAAGGATCTCACGCAGGTGGTTTCTCCTCAAAAGTTCGAGAGGACCCTGTAAGTGTTTTTTAACGAGGCTGCGCCCTTTCGGGTTTTCACAAACACTCGCCGGTAGCCCTGCTGCTTTTACTCACGGAGCCCTTTTGGGTTTTCATCCGTTCCCATTTTGCTTATGGATATACCGTTTTCTCTTTTTTTTTAATTCTTTTTTGTTACGTCAGCCTGAGGATGCTGCGGTAGTAGTTTAAAGATATTTCGGTCAACAGTTAGTTTTAGGACGTAGTGGTCCGTTGGGCTTTGTCTATGAATGAACATGATGCCCCCGGCATGTCCATCTTTTTCAGAGCATGTGGTTGTGGCGGGTTCATCTTCCAGTTTTCGGACAGCGCGAACTTGCCCTGTTGGTATTGGTCTTCAACCCAGTTTTTGAAGACGTAGCAGTTTTCGATCGGATGGCCCAATACTCGGTGGTAAGGGCAGTAATTAGGATCGCTGACGTCGTTCGGTCGCGTTGGGTGTCTCGACTCCGGTAAAGTGATGAGCCCATTGCGCACTACCAGTTCAAACAGTTTCCTTGTTTTATCCCGGGAAACGAGTAAAGACATCTCAACTTCTCATCGAGGGATTGCCGCTTATTGCTTTGGCGAACAACCGGCCTCGGGTCACTCGGTTGTTGTTGAGCGTTGGCGACGAAGGTTGCTTTCCCTTTGCCCTTTTCATTCCAAGGCTCCGTCTTTGAAGAGGAAGGCCTATGGCCCATATGGTCCATTTGGGCCAGCTTATCAATCAAGGCCTGAGAAGTAGCCGGCTTGAAGAACATCATGAATTGGGATATGGTTGCCTGCGGATCAAGAGTGCCCATGAACATGCTCACCGTAGGCGCTTCCTCGATGAGCTGTTCGCACTTCGACCACAAGTTCCGCCATCGGATTGCGTATTGAACCCATGTCTCGCCTGGCTTCACCCTGGCATTAATCAGTGTCATTATCGGGGTGCGTTCACTAGCACTCGTGAATCTTTGTGTAAACAATAGCTCCATCTCCGCAAATGTTTTGACAGAGTCGTTAGGTAGCTCTGAATACCATTCGAAGGCCGTTTCCGCTAAGCTGCCGATGAATTGGCGAAGCAACAGTTTATCATCGCCTCCAGTGTTGCCGCATAAGGCTCTGAATTGAGCGACATGCTGATATGGATTCCCTGTCCCCTTGTACACATGGAATTTAGGGATCATATATCCCGGCGGGTAACTGATTTGGTCATACCATCCCGGATAGGGTCGTCCGGTTCTAACAATTTGCCCAGCTGCTTCATTCGCCTGATGAACTCGTATCTGCTGAGCTATATAGTCGTCTAGTGCAGCTTTGGAAATGGGTTTCTCCTTGGCTGTTGAAAGAGCCGGAGGAGGATTAGATGTCTCCCCTCTATCGTCTTCAATAATGGTCGGAGGGTCTTCAGCTAGAGGATCCTGCTGTAACATCATTCCTACCATATCTTGGAAGAGAAGCGCTATTTGTTTTATATTAGCCGCTTGTTCTGCTGCTTCTCCGTCCTTCTTTTTGAGGACTCTCCGTAGGAAGTCAGCGTCAGTTTCTTGTTCATGACGCTGCTCTGATGATGCCTCCGATCTTTCTTTTGGCCCGGTAAGTGCGGCCATTGCAGTCATCATTTCCTGAAGCTTCTGTTGTTGCTCCTGGGCTTTTGTCACGGATCGGGTGAGCGGTCGGTGACCCGTCAAAGCACGGCCTTCCTCATTTCCAGAAGCCGTATAAACAGTATGGACCGTTATGCCCCTAGTCTTAGGGCATTTGGTCTCGGCGCCTTTACGTTCTGCCGTATTCATAAGGGCTTTCCTTGGCCTCCTTCTTCTTTGAGCAGTTGATGTTGAGGGAGCCGTTGCAGTGGGTACCCAGCCGGCTGACGTCTTCTGTGTTACCATGAGATGGTTCTTTTCTTGATGAGCTTTGAGCTTCTTTGGCCGGCGAGAGTAGTCCTGGTTAATCACCGATTTCTGGACCTGTCGCCAGACTTTATAAATTTTGGAGGACAGCCGCTGAGGAGGTTGCTCCAGCTTCTTCTCTGTATCATTCTCCACGGGTGGAGGAGATCTTTTCAACACCGCTGTGGGTGAATTCCTGCGCACCCTATCAAGCAGCTCAAAGCTGTTTCCAGTTGGAACAGCGGCATTAACTTCCACCATTGGGGCTGATGGAGTTAGCCCAGAGGGGGAGTTGCTCCCAGCCTTTCTCACTCGGCGCCAGTGGCGACGTCGAGCGTGTCGAGTTATTGGGGTTGGTTCAGCGATGGCTTTGTCTTCCTCCTTTCCAGGTGAAGGGTTGCTGCTGGCGTCAGCCTGTTGAAGACTGATGTCCTTTGAGAAGCAGTATCCAATCGGTTGAAAACAGGCTTCTGAGCAGGGACAGAAACCGTAGCGGGAGCCGGAACAGTCAGTCTTGTAAAGACCGACCCTTTGATAGGAGAAGCCTCTTTGACGACTTCAGGGGCAGGGATGGCTATCCTCTTCGGAACAACCTTCTCCGGGATTGCAGGCTTCATCATGTGCCCACATGAACTTTGGCCCAATCTGGCAAAAACTGAGGCGCTGGAGCTGGACGACCTGTTGAGAGGGGCCGCGGTGGCTGTAAGCCGATCAAAGACCGACTTCTTGGGAGTTTCTTGTATTGGTATAAGGGCGCTGAAGCTCGTTGGCGGGAGCATGGTCCCAAAAAACAATCCAATGGTGGCCTGAGTGACCTGTTCTACCGGCATCGTGAACAGGGAGGCCGCTTGAGGCCCGTAGGTCACTCCTCCGGCGAGGTTGGAGTGGGAGTTGTTGCAATGAGTGCAGTTTGAAGCCATTGATCTTCTATTTTCTGCACGGAGCAAGACACCAAATCTAAGTACCTCGAATCCACAGGAAACCACAGCAAACCGCGATTCGTTCGCGAACACGACACACGAAGTGTGGAGTGGAAAGAGGAAGAGGTCCCACCGGGCGTGCCAGAATCTGTTCCCCTCCAAAAGACGGCGCGACTGACATGTCTTGCCTGAAATTCGGGGAAGATGCTATTTGGTGCTATCCGTCCATCTCTCCGAAGATACCAAGTTGATTTATGGCACCATGTATCGAAGGTTTAAACGGATGCGGCCGATGTAGCAGACTTCGTCAGATTCCCCCTCGTTTGAGGGGTTTTTGATTGTGGGGATGCTCTTCCCTGCAGGCGCAAGCCCCTACAGTTAATTACGCTACCGCATCACGGTAACAACTTTCTCCTTCTCAATATGGTCAGTTCGTGTCTTGGGTGTTTGTTTTGTGTTTGGTTGCCCGTGGATTGTATACGGAGACTAAGTTATGCCGTCGCCCGTAGGACATGGATTAGTCCAAATCCGTATTTTCTTAGATTTGGGTTTGGGGTTTTGGTTTAAGGATACGTTAGCCATATTTGAGGCTAAGATCAACTTAAACGTTAGTTAAGGATACGTTAGTTTAATTTTAGACTAAGATCAACTTAACAGGATCGTTTAGATCCAACAAAAGAGCATTTGGGGGCTCTATTGTTTAGTTTAGTGACATTGCGGTCGATTGCCAGTTTAGGAACATGGTGGTCCAACATTCTCATTTTGGGGACGAATATTAGTTTAATGACATTTCGGTCCATCATTCCCATTTTGGGGACGAATATTAGTTTAAAGACATTTCGGTCCAACATTCACATTTTGGGGACGGATATTAGTTTAATGACATTTCGGTCCATCATTCCCATTTTGGGGACGAATATTAGTTTAAAGACATTTTGGTCCATGAGTTTAAGGACCCCACAGTCCGTAGCAATGTATGGCTGTCGGGACCCGTCGCCTCTCTGATGACGTTGAAGGATTACAACGACAAATATCAGAGGAGTTCAGAGATGTACCCTTGAACCGGGTGTAAATTGATTTGGGAGAGCAGTTGTGCTCAGTTCGATTTAAATTGAGGACTTATGGCCAGAATTGGGTTAAGTCCATTTGAAAATGTCCAACATTTTATTTATATTAGGCCTGTTAGGCCTTTGCTTGGGCTCTGCCCTTTTTTAAACAATGCATAGCATTGGGCTTTTTAATTAAATGCACAGCATTTAGACTAGGCCTGTTAGGCCTTTTAATTAGGCTCTGCCCTTATTTAATAATGCATAGCATTTGTTTTGGTCTGTTAGACCTTTTAATTGGGCTCTGCCCCTTTTAATAATGCAGAGCATTTAATGGCCTGACAGTGCGCCACGTGGCCTGTCAAGCACTCTGCACCAATTAAAGAGCGCAAGGTGCCAGCGCATGTCGGGGTGTCACGCTCTGCTGAGCGCAAGTCCATTAGCGCAGTGCGCTGCTGACACGTGGCGCGCTCTGGTGCAGTGCGCCAACCCAAGAGCGCAGTGCTCTATTTTTAGGAGCGTAAGGCGCAGATTGACACGTGGCGATCTCTGGTTACTTGCGCCAGTCCAAGGAGCGCAACAGCGCAAATTAAGAGTGCAGGGTACCGTTCGATAGCACAGAGCGTATCTTGATCAAATTTAGATCAAAGAAAAGAATCTTTTCAGTTCTAAAGAGGTTCTTTCTCAAGATTCAAGAACCAATGGCTCAACAAAAGGCAGTGCCTTTATATAGATCAAAAGATCTAGGGATGAAGTAAATTACTTCTTTAATTTTCTTTGTGATTAGATCTTTTTTGATCTTTTTTTTTTTAATTGAAGATCTTGATCTTGTTCTTAGATCTTTGATCTTTTTAGAAGAAATTCTTCTTTTTTCAAAGGTTTACCTTTTTTTCTCTTTGAGTTTTTCTCAAAGTTTTTTTAGAGGAGCCCTCTGTATTCTGTATGTATCTATATGTGTTTTAGACTTGAAGTCTAGGTTCTTTTATATAGGGCCAAATGATTTGTTGAATTGGTTAGAGAGATCTTTCTCTGATTGATTTGGGAATATTTCCCACCGTTAGATCTTTGATCCTAAGGCTTCTGTTTTACAGAAAATAATCTTTTTGTTTTTAACAAGATTGGAAAGATCTTTCTAGAATTCTAATTCTAATTAATTAATTCATTATTTAAGTTTTAGTGCTGGCACAGTTGGCATAAGTGCATCTGCGCTTGACACGTGTCGCGCAGCGCAGAGCGCTAGCGCACCTGCGCTGACACGTGTCGCGCAGCGCAACTGCGCTTGTCGTGCTGCGCAGAGCGCAACTGCGCTAGCGCACCTGTGCTGACACGTGTCGCGCAGCGCAAAGTGTAAGTTATCTGAAGCGTTGCTTCCTTTATTATTTGAATTTTTAAAACAGAGCCTTGCTTTGATTGGGGGAAACTGAAGCGTTGCTTCATTTCCCGCCTTGGAATTTGAACAGAGCTTTGCTCTGATTGGGGAAAACACACTGTTAGGTTACTTAACTAACGGTTGAGCGGGGGCTGGACTAACGCGGGTGCAAAACAGAAGCAATATTTATTATATATCATATATATAATATAACATTTGCCTCACGCAGTTATATGATCACATCACATAACTAAGCAGCAGAAGTCAACATATGAATATTGGATATACTAGGAGGTATGTGTTTTAAATTCAACCAGTAATGAAAAACACGGATTCCACAGTCGTGATGAATAGCCAAACCCATATCCCTAGACCCCTACGAGAGTGGCAAGTAACCCTACCAATTCTAGAGTTAGGAGACCCGGTCTCGACTCTTTAAGATGGTCTCCCACTGGACTCTAGAACCTGGTTACTTGTGCTCTCCGCCTTGGGTCTATCCTAATGCGGAAAAGTAAATAATATCATCAGTGGTGACATCATCCTCAACCTGGAAGTGCCCCAATAAAAGAATATTATATACAGATTTTACATGAATGAAAATGAAAAACTCTCATCTCATGCAAAACCCCCGGCTATTCAATCACGATGATCCAATAAAACATATCACAGCAACACATAACATCTCATGTCATCAACGTAAGTAAATACGCATATCCCGAAATTCATTGACATATAGCAACAAGATCGGGATACCCCACATATTACACTTACGATCGCAGAAAAGAAATGAAAAACTACAATAATTAGAATCCGTATATCCTTAGACATCATAAACCCGGAATATCTCATATTCCGGATTTCATGCCTAACCTATAAACCTTATATTTTAGTCTCAAATTAAAAACGCTTTTCAATTACTTTAGTCGGATAATTCAGCAGGATTCCCGACTACATTATCGAATACTCGTCGGAAACTTTAGCTGATGGCCGCACCTCCAATGCCGTCGACAAAGTGCACTAAGGCGGAACACCATGGGTGCAGGCACCTGAGTGTGTGCTTTTGGCAACGGGGTTCTCTTACAGTCACTTAGTCGGGGTTATGGGGCGTGGCTGTCTACTAGAGTTACCCGACAAGTGTTCTCGTACAATACGCGATTGCGACGGGGTTTTGATCCGAATCAAAACTCCGTGGCAACCGATTAACCGAGATTAAAACACTAGATTTACAATATACTAACTAGTTTTCATAAAACTAATTAATCCGGACTCAAAATATTGTATCACATATCATCAAAGTCTAAACGACATTAAAATTTTTGATCGGTTTAACAAACACCCACAAATTCTAGAGATCTCAACAACTTGAGAATCATTAAAAACACCCAGAAAGTACTAAATGAAACCATAGAGCAGCACAAGAAAAATGGACTCACAACTCCCCAAAATGGTGGCGGAATCGTGGCCAAACTAGGGTTTTGGCCGCGGTTCCGCGGCTCTTTAAAGGAATCGGGGCTCCAAATTTCTTGGGGCTCCATAGAAAATTCTGCACAATTTTTTGGATATTTTTAATCACGAAAATTTCAACGTTTGAAAAATTCGACAGAAAGTTCACAAAATACGGGTTTCGAAAACCGATCGAACACTTTAACATCGTAAAGACCTTTCCTAATGTTCTAGCTTAGCTCTGATACCATAAAAGTTTACCCTAGCACCACCATTAGGTTCTATTAGCATCAACCATGCCGAATTTAAAATTTTATAGGTGCTAAGTTAGACTAACCAAGATCTTAACTAGAATATTCGGGTTAAACTATTATGATATCACAAACAAAGAGAAGGAAAGGAGGTAACAATCTTTGTAGACCGTGTCCTTCTCTTCTAAAACTCTGGGATGTAGTATACGCGACTCCACTAGGCTCCTCTTTGAGTTTGAACGAGCCTCCTCCATGATTTTCGCGCCGAAGACGATCCACCCGAAGTCCCTCTAGCTCAAGCTACCTCTTCACTAAACTATCTTTAGTGAAGGCAACACACTACACTTGATTGCTAATCAAGTGTAGGATGGTGAAGTAGGGGTTTGGTTTAGGTCACTCATTTGTTCAAAACTCCATGGTTCACATCACATGTGAGGGGTTGAAGTTTTGATGCATGAAAAGGAAGAAGAAGAAAAGGTAGAGAGCTCAAGAGAGTAACCCAAGAAAATAACACAAGTGAAGAATGAAGTGAGTATGGCTACCCCCTTGACCCTCACTCATTCAAGCATGGAGTAAATTGCAATATAAAATTGCAACCATACTTGAATAGTGAGTCAAGAGTAATAAACAAATAATAAAACCCATGCCTCACCATTCCTCCTCATTTTCCACCTCTTTTTCTATTTTCCAAAAATAGAAATTCATGCCATGCTTTATATATATATATATATCACACACATATATATATATCAATGTATATAAGAAAATATTAAGTGAGCTAATAATATTAGTTAAGATATAATTATATCAAATATAATATATATCACATTATTAAATCAACACTTGATTTAATAATCCGGTTATATCACATATAACCGACTAATATCATTTATATGTATATCACATTATTAAATCAACACTTGATTCGATAATCCGGTTATATCACATATAACCTGGCCGACATCAGATAACTGCCAGATTACAATACGGTATCACATGCTCGTATTTAATAAGGCCCCCGCACATATCATCATATGTGCCCTACTTCGTTTCGCTTGAATCAGGAAACTTCTGTATGGAACTCTAAAGACTCGTCAATACGCCGGCAGTAGGTGATGATCACATCAGTCACCCATAAGCCGTCAGCGGTACTAGCTGGACATAACGGCTACCCAGCTATTGAGCGATATGAAGATTAACAAGCAAGCTTGTTCATACTCTCCATGAAGCCTATCAGTAACACTTACCGTACAGTCCGATCTCTTTGTCTGATATATCGCATATCAAGTCTAGGGGTGGTAAACGTCAGACCGCAGTAACTTGATAAGTCATGCCGATGTCTTGTCTATAACGATTCGAGAAACTACTGATAACTCTTATCAGTAAATCTCAGTAGCTGCCCTGGCTAGGGACATCCAGTTATAGCCAATCGTGCATAGCACAACATCAACCCTCAATACCGGCAGAGACGAAACCCTTCCTATCCCTCATTGTCTCCATGTGACTCAGGACAATACCCGAAATCCACCTGTTTGCACGTCTCCTTTGAGCGTGGTAGGGAGGAAATCAAAGCATAGTGGGAGCCATACAAGACTTTATGACGATCTCAGGTCTATAGACTAACCTGTACCAGTGTCACCAGAGGACTGTTATCTGATGATAGGTATACTATCAACTAGGAGTCCTCGGCGAGTCCTATTCGGTGTACCCATTTTCTAATGAGCACCTGTATACAATCTTTGATGTCATACACCAATGGCTATGGGACCAACCATCATCCCTATACAGGGTCAAGAAACGTACACACTAGTCTACTCTGGTAATATCGATGCCCTATCTCGATATACCCTCGACTAGGAACAATTGAAAGATGTGCTTGTAGACTACACAAGTCCCAGCAGTATGATCTCCATCCTAGTCTTGGTAGTTAAGTTACATCCTAAGGGCTTTATCAACATGTGAGAAAGAGACAGTATAAGAATACTACTCTACATGTTAAGATAAAAACAACCAGATAGCATACTATCATGTCGAGCAAGAAAGTCCTCTATATATATGTCCAAGTATCCACTATATCATACAATAATGGCCTCTAAGGCATACATATTCTTAACACAATTGATAGTGGTTCATAAGGATCTGAAGGAAAAGGTTTTTTTTTCGGAATTAAAGACGATGGAGAACAACTAAGGCAATCCTAAAGGATACAAGACGAAGGGCAACAAGTTTTTAAGGTGGCTATAAAGATATACAAGCCAAGGTGGAGATTGTTGTGAAAGTGTCTTTCATATCAACAAGACTGTTTGTGAAACCAGAGAAGGGCGTGAAAGTTCCTAGTGCCCTTCCGCTAACCCGCGATCAATACAGAATCCAAAACAAAAATTTCAAGAGGGAGCACTAGAAAATAATCCCTAGCGATCGATCCAAACACTAAACTAGAAGCATAACATACAAGGTTTAAAGATTACAAGTTTTGTCGCGTGTCCACCCAATCATAGAAAAGCCCTCTAAGCTCCTCATAGACCATCGGGAACAAGCTTGAGAGGTGACCGCCTTTGCCGAAGATGATCCACCTGAGGGAAACCGTTCCAAGCTCCAGCTCTACCGAAGCAACTAAAGATTACAATTCGCTAGGTTGTGATGCTTAGGGATGTAGGGATTTTTCACTTATCATTTACTCTTTCTTTTTACCTCTCAAGAGATCATGGAAGCTAAAGAGAAGAAAGAGAAGAAGGGAGTGCATCTCTCATGACATAAAATGAGCTAAGTGTGCAGAGAATAGAATGAGAGAGAGAGAGCTTTATTTTCCAACCATAAAGAAAATGTGACAACATTTTTTCCATTAAAGAAAGAAGCACATCCCTCTCATACCATGCTCTCTACCATGCTCTCTTTACACCTCACCCTCCATCTCATTTCCTTTTCTTTTAATAAAAAAAACTCAAAATCAGGTATCCTCCTTCTAAAAGTATTTATATATAAATACACAATACCCAGTATATGTATCGCATACATATATGCATATCCGTACAAAAATACGAATAGATAAGAGAGAAAATGAATAGTGAACATAATACTAGAATATATATATCAATATATATGTGTGTGTGTGTGTGTGTGTGTGTGTAAATTATTAAATCAATACTTGATTTAATAATCTGGCTTAATTCTAAGCCGGCTTGTATTATCAAATGTCCGATTAAACTCCGTGTAGCTAGTACATGTATTTAATCGGAACCCTACATGTATCAATATACGGCCACTACATCATATGGCCTGAACCAGAAAAACTCTCTATGTGGGACTCTAAAGACCCGACAATACGCTAGCAGTGAGTTATTGGATAAATCCATAATCACAAGCATATCATCGGCACTAGCTGTACGTAACAGCTACCCTGGTATATGTCGAAAGGGAGGTCGATAATCAAGTCCGTCTGTACCCTACCAAGCCTGTAAGTGACAGTTTTCGTATAGTCTGTTCTTTTCATCTAAGAGTGTCTCATACCGGATCTAGGAGGTGGATAACGTTAGACCCCTAATAACCCGATAAGTCGTGCCGGTGTCAAGCTCGTCGCCTATTGAGAAACTACTGATCTCCTATCTGTAAATCTCATCCATCATGGCCATGGATTTATAGTGATAACTAACAGAACACAGTGCGACATCGAATCCATATACCAGGAGAGACGAATCCCTGACGATCGCTCACTGCCTTCATATGGCTCAGGACTGTACCCAACTAAAACCTGTTAGCACAACTCCTTTGAGCCGTGGTAGGGTAGTAATCTAAGTACAATGGGAACTCACATGAGACAAATGACGATCTCATGTCTAAAGACTATCCTGTACTCATGTCACTAGAGAACTGCTATCTGACGACAGGTATAATACTATCTAGAAGTTCTCAGCGAGTCTGTTCGATATACTCACCTCCAGTGAGCACTTGTATACAATCTTAGGTGCCCTAAAACCCCAAGGGCGTCGGGGTCTAAAATGTATACACTAGTCTACTCTGGAATATCGATACACAGTCTCGATACTTCCACGACTAGGAGCTTTTAAGGATGTGCTTATGGACTGCCCAGCTCTTACGTATATGATCACCATCGTAATGCTGGTAGTCAAGCAAGGATCCTACGAGTTTTATCATTATGTATTAGCGACACGTAATAAAACGTATAGACATAATGATAAAGACAAAGCAGATAGCATACTTTCATCTCGAGCAATACTATTCTACCCATATAGGTCCTCTCTCAATTACCATAATTGCCTACCTGCAATTACAATAATTGCCTTGAGGGCATTATGTCCAACAGGGCCAGACATCTGCAACGATGATCATAGACGTCTGGCAAATAAAGAGCCAAATTTCCCGGAAGCCCGCAGATGTCTGAGCTATGAGCTTCATACGTCTGCCAAAGCTCTGGCTAGACGCTTGGTGAAGGGCAGAGGTTGACCCTTATAGGGTAGATGTCTGGGCACGCATTGTTTAGACGTCTGTCGTCGAGATAAGAGCAAATCTGCAGTTCGAGATTTATCTCAAAAATTAGGTATCTGGTGGCAGTTTTATAAATTTTGGGATATTATTGTAACTCAAATTGTATGGGCTATATAGAGGATCTTAGGATTAAAGTTTAAAGCTGCTTGAGATCTTAATCATAAGGTTTGAGACGACTCTACAACTCCATAAGGGATAAGAATGAAGGCCGTTAAAGATGGTTATTGATCATAAAGTTAAAAGGGAGACGATGGCTTCATAAGAGATTAAGACAATCGTAAGGAGAACTTGTTGAGAGAGAAAGAGGAATATCCTGTTGGATATCATAGGGAGAGAATTTGTTTAATTCTCTGTAAGGTTTTATTCTTTTTCTTAAGTTCTAATAAAGGTTCTTCCCGTTTCCCCCCAAATCTTTTGTGTTATTTATTATTGCGGTTTGCTTCTAGCTTTTTTATTCGTTTTAAAGGGATCTAGGTTTAGATCCATAAGGGTTGGTTGTTGTCGACGCATCCGCTGTGCCCTCGATAAATCCCAACGCTATAAGCGTAGGGGGAGAGAGGCTGATGATCGTAGAGCTAGGAATCGGCCATCAAGGAAAGAAAGGGAGGGGTGATTCCCAACGGCTTCCGCAGCGATCCTCCAGTGATCATCAAACAATGAAAAACATAGTTTTTTGCAACGCTTTCAATGACGGCACAGCAGAGAGGTGTAGCAAATACCAAGATACTGGTCGTTCCGTCAGTGGCGAGGGAAAAAACCACCGCGAACACGCCAAATATTAGAGTAGCTAGGTCTTCGATGAAGGGTGATGGTGAGAAAACAGAGCTTGTCGCAGAAACAGAGAGGGATTTAAGAGAAGAGAAGCTTAATTTTCAACACCGACAAGAAGACACCATCACGTACCCAACCACTATCAGAGTAGGTCGCCGATGAGAGGGGAGAGGGAAGAGGAAAGGAACAGTGGGAGACGCTAAGAAGGAATTTTTTTTAGAATAAGCCTACTTAATAAAATATTATTTAAAAAAAGTCACTTTCAAAATATATTACAAATGTAGGCTACTAGACGCCATGTCAGCGCTGGTGCTGACGGTTTTTAAATCTTTTTATAGGGACGCACTTTGGAAGTGTGCTCCATACAAATTATGGGTTGCACTTTTGAAGTGCACCTCATACATTTGTACTGTGGCGCCTTATACAAATGTATGAGGCGCACTTTGTAACTGCACCCATAGGTTTGTATGGGGCACCATAGTATAAATGTGTAGAGCGCATGCCACAGCAGAAATGTATAGCATGCACTTCAAAAGTGCGCCCAATACATTTGTACTGTGGGACCCCATACAAATGTATGGAGCGCACATCATTTTTTAATGGGGCTCCCCAGCAGAAATGTATGAGGTGCACTTTTGAAGTGCGCCCCATACATTTCTACTGGGTGCCCCATACATATATTCACGCGCGCGCGCGCGCGCACACACAGATATATATATATGTGTGTGTGTGTGTGTGTGTGTGTGTGCGCGCGCGCGCGCGCGTGCGCACGCGCGCTGCGCGCGCATGTGCGCACACAAACATACATGTTTATAAGCCATCTTCATCCCTATATTTTAATGCTTTCAACAAGCTCTCTGTGTAAGTTTGAAAAACGGACAACACCTCCTTTGTAAATTTTGAATAAAATTCATGTACAAAAATAGTAAAATAAACACATCCCCACATGGGAGCTAACTCAACGCCCACATGTCGGACACAAAATCCATGCAAAATAAACAACGCCGAAAGGCGAAGAACAAGCGAAAAGCAATAAAGAAGAAATCAAGCCGGCTCTATACGAGTTCGACTAAAACAACATTATATCATAATACGACATCAAAATACACATAACAATTCATTACACTAAATTCTAACGAAGTCACTGCACCGCGTATGGTGTCTTCTTCTTTTTCACTACAGGATGTTGAGCCTTTGATGGTCTGGTTTCATCGGCGGCATGTGACTGAGACGGCTCTGGCAATGATGGTTCATGCCCATACTTATCAGGATGCTGAGACGATGGTGGCTGAGATGATTCTTCTTGTGCATGCCCATGTCTTCTCCGTGCATATGTGATCGGTGGTGAAGACACGGGAGGTAGACATATGAATTTGTGCCTCGCGAACACACTCTTGATGAGGGACTTGATGTTCATAAAGTGGCTCATTGAGTTCTTAAAGTCACGAAGCCCCTCATTAGCGATATCCTCTGTCACGCCCCGCTTCCCGGTGTACGGGGAAGAGGACGTGGCGAGGCCCGCGATGTATTTACTCAGAACTAAACACGTTAAGCGTAAATAAGCAATATAATAGTAAAGTACAAGAATGACAAGAGATGTAATGAAACAACTTTTTATTGATAAATATTCTTTACATATAACTGAAAAGTAAATACAATGCTGGAAAGAGATGCCTAAACAATGGCATATGAACTGAAAGTAAAGTAAGTACAAGTAAGATCTAGAACTCTGGCTCTTCAGCAAACTGCTCCAAATCTTCCTGGCTGGGCTCGATCCCCTGAGAGTCGAGTCCTCCTAACAACATTCCAAAGAAAAATAACTAGGAATATCGTCAGCGAACAATCGCTCGGTAAGTCCCAAAGGAGAGATAGATCAAGTAAAAGGAATAGGTCTGGAAATATATCTGTTTATGTTATATTAACGTAGTTGTTTGTAGCTTGGTACAGAATGCATCAGTGTATATGAGAGAAGTCCAATTTGCTCTATGGACTAAGGCATATGGAGTACAAGGCCCCGTTAAACCCACAGGACAATGGCATGGATATTCAGGTTAGGTGTATTATAGTGACCGTCTCATTCCACTTCTAATATATTCTGTACCAATCTACCCCGATAAACCTCGTAATGCATATTGTATTGATTGTAATGAGTTGTAGTATAAGACTTGCCGAAACCATGGTATAAGTTGTTCATGTAAACGGTTCGGATGTAAATGGATAGTCATGTAGTCAAGTTTAAGATATAGCCATGGATCGGTCAAGTCAAGTCATGTTGCATGTTCGTATTGTTCGGTATTCATGTTCAAGTGTTCATATTTGATACATTGGATTCATGTTGAATTATATATATGGTTGGATTTATATTTAGATTCTATTTAGATTAGACTAAGATTCAGATTGAGTCAGAACTTAAACAGATTTGGGTCTTGAATTAGCTTTAGGAGTTATCGGTAACTGCTACACATGGACGGCAGGATTTGTGTCTTTTTCCAAGACAATTACCATTTATAACCCCGTTTTAGTTTTCAACCTTAAATAGGCAAGCACCCACTTTCTCCGACTCCCTGAGGCTTAAGAGAATTGGTCCCGCTTAAACCTATATTTACTAGGTTCCTTAAAGTAAATTAATATAACTTGAGGGAGTTTTATGAAAAAATATTTTTTAGTATACTTTCAAAATAAACCTCATGCATTTATTTATCATATTTAGGGTTTTCATGGATGTAATTTTTAAAAGTGAGTTATTCTAGTGAATAAATACCTAGCTTGAATAGTTCATGTTATTTTTGTGTAAAGTTGACCTGTATGGATTTTTGATGGTATTTTCATGAAACTTACAATTCTATCATTTTATTTGGAAAACGTGGAATTTAATAATATCTTAAAAATATGTGTTTTGATAATATTTATATATTTATTAAAAATAACTTTTTATTATTAAATAGAAATCCTCGTTTTTCTTAAAAATTGTATAAAAATTCTATCGAGATCATATGCTCCGTGAGGACATCTGCATCCCGCTCTACTAGTCCAAGAAATGTGCGATAACCCGCACCAGCCCGATCGGGTTCTCCAAAATGGGTTGTAGAGGTATAATCGCAAGGAATGTAATCACACAATTTAAAGAAATACGGTTTTTAATAGTTCAATGTATTTATTTGAAAAGTCGTATTTGCCACAAGATATTGTTTTCAAGCGAATCGTGCTATGTCAAGATGTGTGTATGTGAGAGGTAGATTATTACCTCATGAGGTTTTCTAAAGGTATGCTAAGCTAAAAACTTAAAAGATGTCATATGTAAGGTTTATGGTATTTAAACGAAAAATGCAAATAAAAGTTATATAACATGATATTTTACGATGAAACTTGTCCTCAATATTTGTTTCATGATTATTAAGTAAGGTATAATGAGGTGGATGATTGGTTATTAAGAAAGATTGTGATTTTAACAAGTTTAGAAACGGATGTCGAAATAACTCCACTTCCGACGAATTTTGAAAAGAGAACTTTTTAAATTAGGAGAAGAGGAGAAGAGACTGGACTTACTAGTTTAGAGAAGAGAGGGGAGGTTTAGGAAAAGGTTAGTGGCTTTGTGGAGTCCCGGGGTCGCCGGAATTGTCTCGAATCTTCACCGGAACTTGACCTAGTGCTAACTCCACTTGTACTCATTTTTGACTTGGAAAATTTTGAGAATTTTTGACAATAGATTTCAGAATAAAGAGAGATAGGGTATGATGTTGCATTTATATGGTAAAATTAGGGTTTTGAGAATTGAAGAAAGAATTAAAATGTATTAAAGTTTGGATTAATGGGTGATTTTAATCTCTCTGTTGATTTACAGAGAAATCAAACAGTAGTGGGGTAGTGGGGTAGGCCAAGAGGTGTTGTGTGCACAACACGGGGACTTTTTCCCCTCCGTCCACCCGTTGGCGCCGGCTCCCCAACCGATCTTGCCGGTCCACTATGGGATTTTGGTGCTGGGATTTGTGCCACGTGTCATAGTCTGTGTTAATACCCTTTTGCACATGTTTATTTTATCCGACTTTTCATTTTTACGTGTATTGCACATGTAAACCTTTGGGCTTCTAAAAAGTTTAAAATAAAAATCAGTAAAAATATATGTGGATGATGGGATTTGAACACAGGGCTACGTCACAACAGTGCAAAGCTTTACCAATGAGCTACAAGTGCTTTCTTGCTGTTGTTAAACAATTTAAATTTATAACTTGTGCTTAGGCTTACAACTCTATTCTGTACATTAACTTGAAAATTTTCGTACAGTAAAATTTGAGTTGTTACATCCTCCAACTTGTACATGGTTTGGACCTATATTGATAGTAAATAAGATAATGAATTTCATAAAAATAAAATTATAGTTTTATAAGGTTTGATATAAACTTACCAAATCTCTCTTTATCGGTGCTCGAGACGTATATGAGATCGGCAGAGGGGAAACCGTGAGGATGAATATGCAGGTAATCATCCAATACCAGTCAATATGTTGTTCAATCGCTATAACTGGCCGCATCTCATTACATAGGTGGTTTCCCCGACCGTACTAGTGATCCACCCAAATATGATATTCTACGAGCCAAGATTCTCCAACCAGCGTTCCACCTTCACGCGGTGTCCATTCTATCATGCCTGGTATGTGCTGCCTAAGACCGAACTAGTGAAGGACATGGTCTGGCACGTACATATAAATAATATTGTTGCAGATAATTAGTGTACTCGCACGTCAAAAGTCTCCGCCTGCTAAGCACAACAGAGGTTGAGTGGCCAACAGGTCAAGTGTGTACAGTATCCACATAACAGATGTCTCCTCCATTATGTCGAACTCGTTGTGATAGAAGAGAAGGCTGTAATCCGGTGTCACATCGAATGATTCGGCCATGTTCCACCTGGATACAGTTTGCACACAACAACATATTAATATTCAAAAAAACTTAAAATTTTCAATATGCGCATAGATTCAATTACTCACAGGCAACCATATAGCCTTTGGCCATCAAGAGCAAACTGGGGTGTAATGGTCGGACGACTAATAGATAGATATGTCAATGACCATATCTGAAATAATATATGAATTACAATGAATATCAATTTAATTCAGCAAAATAAAAGTAATTGAGAGTAATTCTCAATTAAATATTTTACACCTGATTTAGCGTCAAACAACCCCTAAAAATGGTCTGTTCCATCAATGCAGCCATGCGCGGCTCGTTATAGATGAATGAAAGAACTGCACTTCCCGCGATAAAATGGCACACTGATCGAGATTCTCTAACAGCGCCAGCCACTTATGAGTAACTCTGCTCTTTCTCATGTTAGGGAATAGATAAACCCCTATCTGAAATAAAATATAGACACGTATGTGCTGCTCAATCACCGCATGCGTAGCATCTATAGGAGGATCATCACTAAACGCCTTTTGCAGCCAACTCAACTTAATACTGCTGCCTTTCCTCTCCGGCGAAGTCTTACTCAACAAACGGGGGCATAAATTTGCTTAATCGTGACCGTAGTTCACTGCAACCACATATTCGTCTATATTGAGACCAAGCAGCACAACAACGTTCTGCAGGGTGACAGTCATCTCACCCACTCTGAAATAAAATGTGGAGGTTTCTGGTCTCCACCTTTCTACCAACGCCTTAATCAAGGGTCTATTTAGACGTATATACTCCAATCTGGATAGAAGATGAAAGCCAGTCTAATACAGCTCCATCTGCACACGAGGATCTCCAGATGAGATCCTGCTACTCTGGACCGAGTGGTTAACGCATGTAATCACCTGATGACTCTGCCAATTAAAATAAGAGTACTTGTATCAGTAACATATAAATAGCATATGAAATTCGAGATATAAATATTACAATTTTTTATCTGTATTAATAAGGTGTTGGCTAACCTGTGGTCAGTCTGCAAGCACAGAACACTCGTATCTATTGATCCAGGCTCCATAATTATATCTACACAATGAGAAAGTCGTATTATATTTACTTTGAAAAAATGAGCATGTATATCAAAGAATATATATGTGTGCGCGCGCGCGTGTTTATATGTTTGTTTTTGTGTGTGTGTGTGTGTTTGCATGTGTGTATATATATATATATATATATATATATATATGTTTGTTTGTTTTTGTGTGTGTGTGCATATATGCGCACGCGCGCGCGTGTATTTATGTGTGCATATGCATGTTCGTGCGCGCGTGCTCGCGCGCGCGCACACACACATATATGTTTGCGTGTGTATGTATGTGTATGTATATCAAAGTATATAATATGATTACCAACGGCGACATGGTGCCGTAGGATATTTTGCATTGTGCCTTGTTATGACCATACTCGTTACATATGCTGCATCTATTTTGCCTACGTCTTTCTTGTGATTCATCCATAACATTTTTGATACGAGTAAAACATGGCCGTCCTGCTTGTTTCCTACCGATAGGTGGTAATATCGTTGGACCGTTGAATGCCTCCTAATATCGGCTATCAGGTACATGATGGAACAACTGAGTATAAGCAACTCTATATTTGGAGACAGAATACCACTTCGAAGCAAGATCGTGATGTGCAATGTTTCCCCCAGCCTCTGCTCGTGTACATGCTGAAATTACATGTGAACAAGGTAACTTTTGCAACTTAGATATATTGCACGTACAACTGCAGTTCCAACCATTAATGATTACGGTGTAATTTTTTCCATTTTTGTCAGTCACCTGCCATTCAAACTGGATGAACCTCATGAGCCAAGCATACTTAGTATCGGTAGCCCTACTTGTTATTAATTGTTCGAACTTAGGACATAACTTCGTCGTCCATTCTTGTCTCTCCTGACGTCATGCAAAGAACTATTTGTTCGCCCAGTAAAATGTCCGTGCTACTAAGGCCTAAATAGGTAAAGATCGAGATCCTTTTAAGACCCTGTTAAATCTTTCTGAAGCAATCGTAGTCATCATGCAGAATCGTCTACCACCATCTTTCAAAAGAGCCAATATTTTTTCTTCCTTTTTAAGACTACTTTCAATCCAAGTATCTGCTCTTTAATATGTACCCTTAAGTTTTTCTCTCAGTGCGATATATTTCAAGTCATCTGGTGCGCATGCAATTTGAGAGAACAAAATCTGTAAGGTTTTGTCATGAAAACCGACAATTGAGAAGTTGGTTTTGATATGTCGCATATAATAACGATGACTATGAGCTTTCGGCCATGAATTTCTTAGTGCAGTCGGAATCCCTTTCATCGGATCAGATATGAAAGTAATGTGTCTTTTCCGCACAGATATAATATAGTTATAAATGCAAGAAATGAACCACTCCCAATTTTCTGTGGTTTCACTTTTAACAACAGTATATGCCAAAGGATAAAGACCATCATTTGAATTAGCACCGTTAGCAATGAGCAAATTCCTTTTGTATTTGCCGTATAAGTGTGTCCCATCAATACTGAGAATGGGACGACAATAAGCGAAACCTTCAATTGCCGGTCCAAATACCTAAAATACACCAGTAAAATATCCTATATTTTCTGACATTGATGCGTTGGTAATTTTGAAGACACTCCCGGGATTAGTTGATCTGATGGAAGTAAGGTATCGTGGCAAATTATCATACGAGTCCTCCCAATCTCCGTAAATTTTAGACAATGCCTTGTTCAACACATTCCATCCCTTCATATAATTCATATCGATGAAAAAGATTTCTTTTGTAAGCACTTGAATTGTATGAGAAGTCATATCGATATCTGCTTTCACGAAAGGCAAAATCCTGTTACACAGAAATGTAGAATTGGCATGTTTATGATTTGAATTTACTACAGAATTCACACAAGTATGATCATCCGCATACTTCTTTATATCATAATATCCTGTCTGTGATTTCTTCGAGATATATGCATGAAGCCTCCAAGTGCAGTTTGCATCTGTTTTACAAATGACGGTGTACTTGGTCATGGTAGTCTTTGTTGGTTTAAAAGAAACTCCGTGTTTAATTGACCAAACACTGACTGCCTAAATTAACTTCTCCTTATTCTCGAACACATCGCCCACCTTCAACCGACTGTCGGTATTAACTGCCGAAAGCCTATCATCACGAAAGTTGACATTCTCCATTACAGCTGTGGATAACATGTGAGCATTCATCATATTATTGGCAAGTGGATTTTCAAACGCAACGAAGTCATTATTAACACATGAATTGGTAATCCACTGCTATTATTCTCATCATCAAGGACATGTGCAATTTGCATGCTATCTTGTACTTGAATCTCGTCATTATCACTAGCATCATCACCATCATCACTATCATCTTCATTATATTCAAACACCTCTAGATCCGTAGAAGGTACATCGATTACATGTGCGGAACCAACATTAGGGACTTACATGGTACTTGACGTTCTCATTGCATACTGACGATACCCTGACCTATTGTCTACAATTGGTGTCCATCCCATATTGTATGACTGAATATGCTTAGTATTTTGCGGAAGAAAATTGAAGATAAAGCTTGGCGTTGGCATGCAATTATAACCAACCGGTGGTACATAGGAACTGCACAAAAATTTATGAATATTTAGAAAACTAAAGCATACATCCACTCTAAATAAATGGCGTTCCGCTAAATGAACATGCGGTATAAATGTATGCAAGGTAATACTTCATAAACTGCCAATTTACTGATGTTCCACTTGATGTTCCTTCACCTATGTAATTTTGATCTCTGTAACGACCCTGAAATTCCTGCACAATTGTATCATATTCAATGCATATATAAAGGTGTATTTCAGCCATGACTATGAGTTATAACCTAAGATTTGTTAAATAAAAATAAGAAACAACCTGTAGCTCACTGGTTAAGCCTCTCCAAAGCTGTTCTTTAGCCTGCGTGTTCAAATCTTATCAGCCCCAATTATTTTAATATTTTTTAAAATTTTTTGGAAGTCGAAGAGTTTGTACGGGCGTTACACTGAGAAATAAAGAGTTGCAACATTTTTAAAGTGGATAAATAGGATAATTGAAAGCAAATTAACACTTAACACGGACCCCGAGGCAATTGCCTCGAGGTGGACCGCCCATCAACCGCCCGTAGTGGTTTTGTTGTGGCCAATTTGGCCCATGCTCCACACAAGAGACTCTTTGACTCTCCACTAACTATTTTTATTGTTTAAAACTTCTGCAAACAGAAACCCTTTCATCTATCCCTTTTAACTTGTTTTAATTCTTTAAATCACAATTTTAATTAACCATGAAACCTCTCTTTTTCCCTATAAATACCCAAACTATTCCCAAATTCTCCCCTCAAAACTATACTGAAATATCTCCTCTCTAAAAAAAACATTTTATCATGTTCCTTTCAATCCCCAAGGTTAGCTCTAGTTCTCTCAAGCCTCCGAACATCAAAGCTCCGTCGATCAAAATGCTTTCGTGCATCTTGGTCTCGGTTCTACAAACTGAGGTATCGTCTTCCTTGGTTTCGAGTGCAATCTGTAAGTCCCAACCCTCTTGATATCTCTCTTTTCTCCTTTCCTCATCCATCGTTATACATTAGGACAAGTGTGTTAAAAATAAAATGATATCATTATATGGTAATATATATTTCACTTAACAAAAAAAAAAACCATTCTATTATTCATGTTGTCATGACCTACATAACTTTGTTAACCTTATATGACCTTAACACGATGTTTCTGTGATATCGAAAAGCATCATTTTTGATACCACAATTATTAAAATAGTTTGAAAAGAAAATAAACAAACATATAAATACCATGTTCTTTTATTAATGGTAGTTTATTATTAAAAGATTGTAGATCATGTATGGGGTAGCGACCTACCCCTCACATATACATGGAAAACATAGAACGATACTAGTTATAATTTTTAAAGAAACGTATTACATTAAAATAACCTCACTTTCTAAAATATGTTTTTAAATCGTTATTTTAAATCCTTTGCAAATATCTAGTAGAGGATGATGAAATAGGAAATGAGTTCACTTTTTAAATTATTTTTCTCAACAACTCTCGTTAGGAGACCCGTTTGTGGATCGTGCAGATTATCGCACATGTTTGGGATAATAGAGTGAGATGCAGAACTGCTCACGGAGAATTCGGTCTTCAAAGAAATAAAATATGGTTTTGAAGAAAATACGTTTTTTAAACAAGTTAAATAATTGGAAAATTATTTAAATCATATATTCATATTTCCAAATAAAACAATTTAGGAAAAATAGATTTTTTAAATAAAACATTTAAAGTTTTTAAGAAAATACCCTTAAGTTTTCAAAAGATAAATTTTTCATAAAAATACCATAAACTTTTAAAAGCTAAGTTTTATCACTAAAATACCACCAAAACTAAAATACATTTTTATAAAACTCTTAACTTTAATATTAGCATATTTTTATCAAAAAACACCATCGAGATTGTTCACCGCCAAAAGACAGGGACCAGGACGTCTGGCCTGAATTCTGGGGGCATATACTATTTGGACTTCTCCATCCACCTCTCCGAAGATACCAAGTTGATTTATGGCACCATATATCGGAGGTTTGGACAGATGCGACCATTGTGGGGACACTCTTCCCTGCAGGCGCAAGCCCATGCAGTTAATTATGTTATCGCATTGCAATAACCACTTTCTCCTGCTCCGGTAGTTCACTTCGTTTCGTGTTGTGTTTTTGTTTCTTTTGGTTGCCCATGGATTGTTAGTTATATGTATGCCCTAGAGGCCATTACTGTACATGAGATGTATATTGTAGTGGATGCTTGGACATATATAGGGAGGACTTTCTTGCTCGACATGATATTATGCTATCTGGTTACTCTTTATCTTAACATGTACACTGATTGTCTCTCTGTTACATATTGGTAAAGCCCTTTGGATGTGTACTTGACTACCAGGACTATGATGCAGATCATACTAGTGGGGCCATGGTAGTCCATAAGTACATCCTTTAAGGTCCCTAGTCGTGGGTGTATCGAGACGGGGCATCGATATACCAGAGTAGACTAGCGTATAGCTTCTCGACCCATATAGATGGGCGATGGATGATCCCATATCCATTGGTGTTTGACATCAGAGATGATATATGGGTGCTCAGTGGAGACTGGGTACACTGGACGGACTCGCCGAGAACTCTCAGATGGTATTATACCTTACGTCAGATGGCAGTTCTCTGGTAACACTGGTACAGATTAGTCTGTAGACCCGAGATCGCCATAGAGTCTTGTATGATTCCCACTGTGCTCTGATTTCCACCTTACCACGTCCAAGAGGGCGTGCAAAACGGTGGTTTTTGGGTACAGTCCCGAGTCACATGGAGGCAATGAGCGATAGGAGGGGATTCGTGTCTCCCGGTATTGGGGTTGATGTTGCGCTGTGCTCGATTGGCCATAACAGAGAAGTCCCTGGCCAGGGCTGGTTTAGAGATTTACTGGTAAGTGTTACCAGTAGTTTCTCGACCCGTTATGAGCCTTATATCGGCATGACTTATCGGTTATTGGGGTCTGACGTTTACCACCCCTAGACTTGATATGCGACATATCAGACGAGGAGACCGGACTGTACGGTAGTGTCACTGTCAGGCTTTTGCAGGAGTTAGAGTGGGCTTGCTTGCTGTTCTTCTGATCGCTCATTACCCGGGTAGCTGTTACGTCCAGCTAGTACCGCTGACGGCTTGTGGGTGCTTGATATGATCATCACCTACTGCCGGCGTATTGACGAGTCTTTAGAGTCATACAAAGAGGTTTTACTGGCTCAGGCAAAACGAAATAGGAGCGCATATGTGATATGTGCGGGATCGAGAGTAATGCGTGTATGTGATACCGTATTCTGTTCTCGCGACTTTTGTATCGGCCGGTTATATGAGATATAGCCGGGTTATCGAATCAAGTGTTGATTCGATAAGATGGTACATTTAATATTAGTCGGTTATATGTGATATGGCCGGATTATTAAATCAAGAGTTGATTTGGTAATTTAATGTATAATTGTATATGTGATATACTAGATTACATTAACTAATATTAGCTCACTTAAGCATTTATTTATTCTCACTTGTGCACACTTATTATATATGAGATATATATTAATTGTGCTCATTTTGTATCATGGTTGTTTATACACACTACATGGGTGTATGAGACTTACACCATACTAATTATAATGTTAGGTTTTAGTATTTAAAGTAATTCCAAAATTAGTGGATAATGAGCTCACATGCATGAAGCTTCATGAAGCTTGTGGATGCATTGACTTAGTCCACTAGTTTTTTTTTACATAAGATATTAATTAACCTAACCATTATAATGTAGCCATGGTTATGTCTCTACATGAGTTAGTATATGATACTCACTCACCATGGTTCACTCTCTCACTTGATCATATTCATTCTCTTCTCATTTCTTCATCTTCTTCCTCCAAAAGAAAAAGCTCTCTAGGGTTTGAAAAAGTGAGAAAGTATTATGAGAAAAAGAATTCTAAAGTGAACTCACTTCCTATTTCATCATCCTCTACTAGATTAGCACTTTAGTACAGGGTGTTTGCTTCACTAATCCTTTAGTTAGTGAAGTAGAATCTTGAGCTAGTATTCCCTCGACGTAGATCATCTTCGGTCTCAAAGACTTCAAGCAAGAACGTTCCATTCGCCTTGTGAAGCCATGCAAGGGTCCGGGAGTTTCATCAACGCAGCGAAGGGACTACTACAAGGAGTTTATGAAGTGAAGGACCGTTCTACAAAGGTTGTATTTCTAGTTCATTTAGTTGTAAATGGTTTATTATAGTTTCCGTATTATATTCTAGTTAACGATTCTAGTTTAGAGTTCCTTGAAACGACAAATTTTTTAAAAATGGCATGGACGATGCCTCCCGAAACCTTGCTGCCGTCGAGAGGATCCCTTCAGTGGTATCAGAGCCTAGCTAGAAAATTATACGGATAATGTCAGATTACGAACACGAGACAAACTCCAAACTTGAAACCCTAAAAATCATGTTTCTGTCGATTTGAAAACGAGCCCTAAATTTTTTTAAACAAGTACAGAATCATATATGTATGATACAATGAACACTGAAGAAATTTGGAGGCATTTGGTAATGATTGGGCCGGCGACGCACCCCCCCACCGGCCAATTCCGAGCCTCCCCTCCAGATTTTTATAGTGTTCTATTACATGAGTTTTTGTGCTTCACGTGTTGTTTATTTTTGCTAAATTGTCATGTGATGTTAATTTACTATAATGACAACTCGGAGTATTTCGTAGTCGTAATTTTAACTATTTTCGGGTAATTTTAGACGTTGTTAAAAAGCTCAATCGGATGTCAAATATCCACTTTAACCCTTGCCGGAAAAATTTCCAAGTGTTGGATTTTTCCCGTAGTTAAAAAGCTTTCAAAGATCATGCAAATTATGCGATGGACCCTTTAGAAGAACAAAACTTGACCGTCAGAACCGCCACTGAACCCTCGGGTTTGTGGTGGTTCAGCGGAGCCACATGTGAGGCGTTGGTTTGGCCCTTCTACGGCTGGTTCATTGGTACTGTGACGTGTGCTGAATAACTTTAAAACTATGCTCAAGTGTTGAGCTTTTTGGGTAATCTTGGGTGTTCGATGATTCGATTGGAATGTTTAACATCATATAGTTTTTCTATGCTGTGATGACATGTGATGTTATGTGCTGCTGGATATATTATATTGGATTGCCGCATTTTGAATAGCCGGGGTTTTTATGTGAGATGAGAGTTTTTATTTTCATTCATGTAAAATTACATGTATGTAATATTCTTTTATTGGGGCACCTCCGGGTTGAGGTTGTGTCACCATTGATGTATATTATTTACTTTTCCGCATTAGGACAGACCCAAGTAGGAAAGCACAAGTAACCGGGTTCTAGGGTCCAGTGGGAGACCAACTCGAGGAGTCGAGTCCGGGTCTCCTAACTCTAGAATTGGTAGGGTTGCTTGCCGCTCTCATAGGGGTCTAGGGGTGTGGGTTTGGCTATTCATGATGACCGTGGAATCCGTGTTTTATAGAGGCTCAAAATAAAACACGGACCTCCTAGTATATCCAATATTTCATATGTTTCTTCTGCTGTGATATCTGTGATGTGATCATTTGATATGTTGTGATAGATACTGTATATAGTAAATATGATATATTATATAGACATTGCTTATGTTTTACACCCGCGCTAGCCCTGCCCCGCTCTGCCGTTAGTTACCTAACTTAACGGTACATGATGGGACATCGAGGTGAATGCGGATGGCATAAGCGTACGTTGTATTTATCTGTGATGTTTAGGTAACTTAAATGATGGGATTTCATTAATGAGATAAATGAAATAAAAGAAACCTAAAGATGTTGTGGAATCAAATTTTCAAAAACAGGTAGCTACAGTTTTTGCTTTGCATAGCGGTGTTCCTTGTAGAACATCCTGCACCTTATTCGATAAGGAAAAGGCCGAGATTCCTTCACCGGGAGTGACCCCTTTAACAATAACTGGCAGATGCTACAACTCTCGGTTTTGTCTTTTGATTTTTTTCTAGTTCTTGCTTTGCATAGTGATATTGTGAATATCCTGCACCTCATTCGACGAGGAAAGAGCCGAGATCCCTTCACCGGGAGTGACCTCTTTAGCGAAACTAGCAAAAGCCTAAAAAACACTCCATTCTAAATCATTTGATTCTACAACGATATCAAGTTCATTACGCAAAAGGTTTTCTTAAAAACCTGTCGTAGTCCTCCGTCATTTCAGATAAGTACTTCATAGTATTCGTGCTACATTTGTTGACCTCCGTCAAGGCGTAGTGTGCGGTAACTATTTATGCTTATCTGCATAAGCATATGATGCGATTGAGTTAGGGTAGTCGTGCGACTTTGTTGACCTCCGTCAAGGGTCGTGCAGGTGGGCTTGATTCAATCAAGAAATGACGGGTTGAACTTGACTAGTAGCCTATGGTTTGTTGACCTCCGTCAAGGTCATAGGGTGCCAGGGGCAAAATTATCGGGAATTTCAAGTGTTGAAATTTGCAATGAGATTGCATACCTTCTATGAGATAGTTGGATTCCGATACCCACTGCGAGTAAGAGTTACTCCTGCGAGAGTTTTGCACATTACAATTAGCCGATCAAGTAGGTGTCTAGAAAGGTGTCAATGGGGTTACGCCCCTAGGAAAACGAGGTTTATTTTAATTAGGTTCGTGCGAAAGCACGGGGAACCTCCCTCAAAGTACCGGCACTGGCCTGGCTGAAAGATTGGTGAACTTATAGGGTGTAATTAATCCCGGCTAGTCTTTCTTTTTAGGGTTTGGAGGAAGATTTGATAAAAACAGTGAGAGCTATCCTGATTAGATAAAATAATAACCAATCTAATCTTGCAAGAGCGCACGCAGAATATTTTCTTCTCTCACTCTCTCCAGGTAGCGACCATGTCACGCCTTAATCAAGATAGTAATTTGGATGAATTGACTGAACCCACTTGTTATACTGTGCTGGGGAACGTTGGTCCCGCTCCAACTTATAACTATTATAAGACCGAGCAGGAAATAGGGGATTACCAGGATTCCCGTGCCGCCCAAACGAAGAAAGTGCATAAGGATGCATCTTCTTCGGGTATGTTTATTACCGATAACTGTTTCTCAGTATCCTCTACGTCATGGGTATGTGATACCGGATTAGGATCCCGCTAATGTAAGCTGTTACATGGGCTACAGATAGGTAGAGAACTGAGAACGGGTGATAAAGTTTCAAGAGTTGGAAATGGTGCAATTGTTGCAGCCAAGTTTGTTGGCAGTTATCACCTTGTATTACCAAATACATTGATTCTGAACGAATGCTATTAGATACCGAACATCATATCAGTCTCTTTATTTAGTAAAGAAGGATATAATTTGGTATTGTTGGATAATGTTTTGAACATTTCCTATATCAAGAGTTGATCGGTTCAGGCACGTTATCTAAAAGCTTATACTTCTAAATCAAACCACAATTCTTAACGTATAGAACACACACAAGAGGAAGAGTTCAGAAATGAACGAATCCTTCTTAAGGTATTGTAGACTAGGTCATATCAATGCGACCCGACTAGCTAAGTTACATTTAGATGCATATTTAAATCAGTTTGAATTTATATCTTGTGAAACTTACAAGTCATGTCCCAAAGATAAGATGACCATAGCTCCGTTTATTGGAAACAGAGAAAGAGTTAGTGAACTCTTAGGATTGATACATGATAATGTATGTAGGTCCCCTGTCTATACATGCCAGGACCGGTTCTTTGTACTTCATTACATTCAATGATGATCTCTCAAGATTCAGACATATGTTCCTGTTGAAACACAAGTCAGAAACTTTTGAGAAATTCAATGAATTTATCAGAAGTAGAGAACCAAACAGGTATAAGTATTATTTCCTTTGATGCGATCAGGGAGGAGAATACTTGAGCACGAAATTCCTGGACTATTCTAAAGGAGAATGAGATTCTCTCTCAGCATTACTCCTCCGCATACACCACAGCACGGTGGTGTATCGGGGCGGAGCAATCACACCTTATTAGGATATAGTGCGCTCTATGATGAGTACTACTGAGTGGCCTATTTCCTTTTGGGGGTTATGCACTTGTGAAGCTGCATAACTATTGAATAGCATTCCAACCAAATCAGATGCCTACCACTCTATATGTGATATGGTATGGGAAGAGCCCATGTCTTAAGTGAGTAAAGATTTGGGGTTGTCCGGCCTATGTCAAAAGCAAAATCTGGACAAGCTCGAGGCAAGGTCAGTTCTGTGGAAGTTTGTTGGATATCCCAAGCATTAGCAAAGGAATATCTTCTACCGCACCGAGGAACAAAAGGTATTTTATTTCTCGGCATGCCACCTTTTTAGAAAAGGAATTTATTTTGGAAACAAATTAGTGGTCATGAGATAGAACTGGAAGGAGTTCCAGCTATACAAACTGCAGCTGATGATTTGGTAGAACCGGAGGATTCAGTAGCTCTCAACGAACCTCAGCCTCTCCGCCGATCTAGTAGGGTTCCTCACCCACCTGAGAGATACTTTGGTTTTCTTTATGACAATGGGAGCGAGGATTGCATCATGTGATGATGACCCAACTATTTTCGAGCAGGCCATCAAGAATGGGGACTCTGTAAGAATGGCTGGATGCTAAGCGACCTGAGATGGAATCCATACACACCAACAAAGTATGGACTTTGGTTGCTATATCTGAAAGGTTAAATCCCCATCAGGAGCAAGTATATCTTGAGAAGATTATTTGGTGTACATGGAAAAGTTGAGACTTTCAAAGCTAGACTTGTTAAAGGTTTGCGTCATCGACCAGGTGTGGCTTATGATGAAACCTTTTCTAAGTGCCTATGCTTAAGTCTATCCAGACCCTACTTGCCACTGCTACATACCATGACTACTATATCTGGTGGTTGGGTCATGACTGCTGTTCTAAATAGTGATTTAGAAGGGAGCGTCTATAAGTACACAGCCAGAGGGCTTCGTAGACAGTGGGAGCAGCGGAAACGTGTGCAAGTTGCTTTACAGGTTAAAGCAAGTATCGCGGAGTTGGAACATCTGTTTTGATGTGGTATTCAAAGAGTTCGACTTCATCAAAATGGTAGATAAACCTTGTATATACAAAAGGTTAGTAGGGAGTATGGAGGTGATCTTCATATTGCACGTGGATGACATACTCTTGATAGGAAAGGAGTTTCCTATGCTACGCTCGATCAATCTTCTCTTATCAGAATGATTCTCCATATAGGATCAAGGTGATAGCTCCTAAATCCAGGGTTTTTTGGATCTATGAGATAGATCTAAGTGGATGTTAGGATTCTCACTAGGTGTAGTGAGATGGTATCAATCGATCCTGGGGAGAATCACTGGATATCTTCCAGGGTGATAAGGTCGACTGAATGTCAGTCACAGGCATTGTCTTTACCCTCAGTGGAGGGATGGTATGTTGGAAGAGTTCCAAGCTAGATACCGTGGCATACTAGACGATAAAGGCTGGATACATCGCTACCAAAGATGCTACCAAAGAGGCAGTCTGGATGTATATATGTTCATGAGATGAACTTCTTTCCTACCATTGTGCGACAATGGAGTTGTGGCTTATGCCTAGGAACGCCCATCCCATCAGTAATCCAGACATATTCTAAGGCAGTATCACCTAATCATGGAGATGGTGTAAGTGCACGGCGGCGCCCCGGCCGTCAATCCGACGGCCAAATGCGGAAGCGGTGATAAACTTTAATTTTGCGAACTTGGCAAACCGGCACCACCGCGCACTAAACCCCGGATCGGACCATTAAACTAGATCTAGCAAACTACAAGATGGGTTAGAGATATACCGAGTGATCCGAGTCCTCCGGTCTTCTCGTCATCGTCCCGATCTCCTACGGAAACTCCGGCCGTCGCCACCTTGCCGGAAGGGCACCACATCGCCTGCGTCTTTTACGGGCTCCCACCTCAATACCGAGGCAACTCGGGCATGAAGCTGGCAAGTCGACGTGCCCAAGATGTGCTGTAGAAAGTGTAGTGCTTTGTCTCTTTGGGGTTATGTTGCTTTGATGGAGGAATGAGGTTGTGAAATGAACTTCAAAGTGGAGCTAGAATTTGTAGCTTGAAAATGAGATGAACAAATTTTCCCTTATACAAATGAAATGATTCCTCTCCCCCCCTCAAAATGGCCGGCCATTTCTATATGGTGGAAAAAGGTGGAGGGCAAAAACAAATACAAGAGGGAGGTGATGGTAGTAAAAGAGAGAGGGTGACCATATCCAAACATCATCATAACAAACTCACATCAACTACTAATCATCTCAAATCAACAAAAAGCAAGTGATGATGATAGATAAGAATGGTATCAAAAGATGCTTTCATAATTAATTCATATGCAAGAAACTCCCTCCACAAATGTTATTTGCAAACTAGCAAATAACCCCCTCCATCGGAAAAGTCCGGCCGGGAAAGAACAAAGGAAAACCGGCCGGAACGGAATGCAAACTGGCAACTCCAGAAAACTGGTCCCGTAATAAATTACAGGAAAACCCCGATACTGTGCATACACACCCGCATCTGTATTCCGTCCGGACACAAATGCAAAGAGACAAAATCTACACTGTACTATACTAAGATCCGGCTTAAACCAAAACCGGCTAGTAATATCCGTCTGATCCTGATCCGTGCAATACCGCACGTATCTGATCGAACCCTGCCATATCTCCATACGGCCTCTAGTACTAACCGTCCGATTCTGATCCGTGCAATACCGCACGTATCTGATCGGACCCTGCCATATCTCCATACGGCCTCTACAGCTTTTCGCCCGAAAGCTGAGTAACTGAATGTGTGGTGGACTCTAAAGACTCGTCAATACTATGGCTGTGGATTTAACCACTAGCACGTCAGAGGTATAAGCCAATACGTGACGGGCCACCAGCTATTGACCAAAAGGGACGTCGATGAGCGAACTCATCCTGACACCCTACTGAGCCTGTCAGTGACAATATCCGTACAGTCCGGTCCGTTCGTCTATGAGCATCGCATGGCGGGCCTAGGGGGTTGGTAAAAGTCAGACCCCCAAAAGCGGTACAAGTCGTGTCGGAGATACTACTGGAATACCTACCAGTAAATCTCCTGCCTTGGCCAAGGACTTCGTGTAATGGCTCTCCTAGACACAGCGCGACCTCACCCCCAATACCGGGAGAGACGAACCCCTGAAGATCCGCTCACTGCCTCCATGTGGCTCGGGACTGTACCCAACTAAAACCTGTTTGCACGACTCCTTTGAGCCGTGGTAGGGTAGTAATCAAAGTACAGTGGGAACTCACACGAGACAAATGACGATCCCCAGGTCGATGAACTAACCTGTACACATGTCACCAGGGAACTGCTATCTGACGTCAGGTATATGACCAACTAGCATGTTCCCGGCGAGTCCTGTCCGGTGTACTCATAACCCAATGAGCACCTGTATACATCTTAGGTGAACCAACTGACACCAGTGGCCTGTGAGACCGGCCACCGCCCCTCGTCGGGGTCTCGACTGTATACACTAGTCTACTCTGGAGAATCGATGCCATGTCTCGAAACTCCCACGACTAGGGACCATTTAAGGATGTGCTTATAGACTACTAGCTCCCACTTATATGATCGCCCTCATACTGCTGGTGTTCAAGCAAGAATCCTAGGGGCTCTATCAACATGTAATAGCGACCTGTAAGGTCACCTGAAGCAGTACACGATGATAAAGGTAAACCAGATAGCATACTATCATCTCGAGTAAGACTGTCCTACCGGGATAGGTCCTCCCTCAATCATTGCAATCACGTGCCTGTGATCCAATAATTGACTCTGAGTGCACTATCTCCAACAGATGGTTGATTTCCAGGGGATCGAGGTTAGGAGAGTAGACTCAGAGGACAACATGGCAGATCCACTCATAAAAGCCTTTTCCCAGAGAGAGACTTTTATGGGATGGTTGAGTATGAGATACTACAACCACTGTTAGCAGATGACCCTAGTGCAAGTGGGAGAGTGTTAGTTATATGTATGCCCTAGAGGCCATTACTGTACATGAGATGTATATTGTAGTGGATGCTTGGATATATATAGGGAGGACTTTCTTGCTCGACATGATAGTATGCTATCTGGTTACTCTTTATCTTAACATGTAAACTGATTGTCTCTCTGTTACATGTTGGTAAAGCCCTTAAGATGTGTACTTGACTACCAGGACTATGATGCAGATCATACTAGTGGGGCCATAGTAGTCCATAAGTACATCCTTTAAGGTCCCTAGTCGTGGGTGTATCGAGACGGGGCATCGATATACCAGAATAGACTAGCATATCGCTTCTCGACCTATATAGATGGGCGATGGATGATCCCATATCCATTGATGTTTGACATCAGAAATGATATACGGGTGCTCAGTGGAGACTGAGTACACTGGACGAACTCACCGAGAACTCCCAGATGGTATTATACCTCACGTCAGATGGCAGTTCTCTAGTGACACTGGTACAGGTTAGTCTGTAGACCCGAGATCGCCATAGAGTCTTGTGTGATTCCCACTGTGCTTTGATTTCCGCCTTACCACGTCCAAGAGGGCGTGCAAAACGGTGGTTTTTGGGTACAGTCCCGAGTCACATGGAAGCAATGAGCGATAGGAGGGGATTCGTCTCTCCCGGTATTGGGGTTGATATTGCGCTGTGCTCGATTGGCCATAACAGAGAAGTCCCTGGCTAGGGCTGGTTTAGAGATTTACTGGTAAGTGTTACCAGTAGTCTCTTGACCCGTTATGAGCCTTATATCGGCATGACTTATCGATTATTAGGGTTTGACATTTACCACCCCTAGACTTGATATGCGACATATCAGACGAAGAGACCGGACTGTACGGTAGTACATTGTCAAGCTTTTGCAGGAGTTGGAGTGGGCTTGCTTGCTGTTCTTCTGATCTCTCATTACCCGGGTAGCCGTTACGTCCAGCTAGTACCGCTGACGGCTTATGGGTGCTTGATATGATCATCACCTACTGCCGGCGTATTGACGAGTCTTTAGAGTCCTACATAGAAGTTTTACTGGCTCAGGCAAAACGAAATAGGAGCGCATATGTGATATGTGCGGGACCGAGAGTAATGCGTATATGTGATACCGTATTCTGTTCTCGTGACTTTTTTATCGGCCAGTTATATGAGATATAGCCGGGTTATCGAATCAAGTGTTGATTCGATAAGATGGTACATTTAATATTAGTCGGTTATATGTGTTATGGCCGGATTATTAAATCAAGAGTTGATTTTGTAATTTAATGTATAATTGTATATGTGATATACTAGATTACATTAACTAATATTAGCTCACTTAAGCATTTATTTATTCTCACTTGTGCACACTTATTATATATGAGATATATATTAATTGTGCTCATTTTGTATCATGGTTGTTGATACACACTGCATGGGTGTATGAGACTTACACCATACTAATTATAATGTTAGGTTTTAGTATTTAAAGTAATTCCAATATTAGTGGATAATGAGCTCACATGCATGAAGCTTCATGAAGCTTGTGGATGCATTGACTTAGTCCACTAGTTTTGTTTTACATAAGATATTAATTAACCTAACCATTATAATGTAGCCATGGTTATGTCTCTACATGAGTTAGTATATGATACTCACTCACCATGGTTCATTCTCTCACTTGATCATATTCATTCTCTTCTCATTTCTTCATCTTCTTCCTCCAAAAGAAAAAGCTCTCTAGGGTTTGAAAAAAGTGAGAAAGTATTGTGAGAAAAAGAATTCTAAAGTGAACCCACTTTCTATTTCATCATCCTCAACTAGATTAGCACTTTAGTATAGGGTGTTCGCTTCACTAATCTTTTAGTTAGTGAAGTAGAAGCTTGAGCTAGTATTCTCTCGACGTAGATCATCTTCGGCCTCGAAGACTTCAAGCAAGAACGTTCCATTCGCCTTGTGAAGCCATGCAAGGGTCCGGGAGTTTCATCAACACAGCGAAAGGACTTTTACAAGGAGCTTATGAAGTGAAGGACCGATCTACAAAGATTGTATTTCTAGTTCACTTAGTTGTAAATGGTTTACTATCGTTTCCGTATTATATTCAAGTTAACGATTCTAGTTTAGAGTTCCTTGAAACGGCAAAAAATTTTAAAATGGCATGGACGATGCCTCCCAAAACCTTGCTGCCATCGAGAGGATCCCTTCATGGATTGTATACGGAGACTACTTTATGTCGTCGCCCGTAGGGCACGGAGTAGTTCAAATCCGTATATTTGAGATTTAGGTTTTGGTCAAGGATTTGCTTGACGGGGTCCACGTTGGTGGCTTGGTTTGCCAACTGGAATGAACATAGGACGCATTTCTCATATTCATGAGGTCTATCCGTTCATACGATATTTGAGTATGATCTAAAGATTTTTAGTCATATTTGAGACTAAGATCAACTTAGAAACAAATGAGCATATAGGCTCAATTATTTTAGTTTAAGGACATCACGGTCCATTATCACCGTGTTTGGGGCGATACGCTTATTTAGGGACATTTCGGTCCAACATTCCCGTTTTGGGGACGAATGTTAGCTTAAGGATATTTCGGTCCATTATTCCCATTCTAGGGATGGATGTTAGTTTAAGGACATTTCGGTCCAACATTCCCCTTTTGGGGACGAATATTAGTTTAAGGACATTTCGGTCTATTATCCATCTTACGCGCATGTGTATTTGTTATGTGGCGGAGTGAACGATGGTGACATGGAATGCATCAAATTTAGGGTGCGATCTGATTTGTGGTGTGTACATCAATTTGGAAGTGCATCAATGTGGGATGTATCATTCTCTGTCTTGATGAAATTTTACATCAAATTGGAACGAGAAAAGAGTTGTTGGTTATCGGGACCTGCCACCTCTTTGAAAACGGTGAGGGATTACAACGACATATATCAGAGGTGTGGAGAGATGTACCCTTAAACCAAATCCTGTATTTGAGGGAAAAGATCATGGTGGATCATTTAAAAATCGTTAGTCTTATTGGATCGTAAGATTAACTTAGAAAGTATGAGATGAAAATCGTTAGTCATGTATGGGAGTAAGATCGGTTTGGATATCAGTTTGGATATCACGAATATAAGCTTAGCTAATTTGGGCTAAGTGTTCAGACCATAATATTGCATTTATCATTCCCCTTTTCTTATCCTTTTTATAAATAAACAGGTACTCTTGACGCACGTTTGTTGCATATTACAGGATACAGGTTTCTGGAGCAACTACAGTGAAAAAGACACAAAACAACAGAAAACGGACTTTTGACCAACAATTAGACGGATCTCAGTCAAGCCCAGTTCATATTGGTGCAAGACAACGCAAGTCAAGGTGAAACGGTTAAAAGACCAATACAAATCTTCACTGAAAATCTGGAGAAGACTCAGAAGTCCAACAGAGGAAAGAAATATAAAAAGACAAAGCCCAAGAAGCCAAGAAAATAACCCTAAACTTTGACAACCCAAATCCACAGTTTGGCCGCGGAACCGCGGCCAAACCTAGCCTGGTGCCGCGGTTCCGCGGCCGTACAGAGAGCTTGTCGGTGGAATTTTGGTGCGTCGGTGCGTCGGTGCAGATGTTAGGATTTTCAGGGGTTAAATCTGTAATTGCACATCTACGAGACTCTGAAACCCTAATTCTCCTGTTTGCTTATAAATTGTAATTTTAAATCTGTAAAATGGATGCCTCTTTTCAATAAATAAATTCAGAATTTCTGGGAATGATATTCAGATCTCTTCTGTCTTCTACTTGGAGGGAGCCATCAAATCAGTAGGTAATTTTATTTCATTGCTTTTATTTTCTAGTATATTTTATCATCCCCTAATGAGTGAGTAGTGTCCTCGCTTGTTAGGGTTAGCCCTAGGGAAAGGTTTGAGAGATGATATCTCTTACCCCTTTCATGCCATCTACACCTAATAGTTAGAACTCCATGCATGCACGCACAACCGCTCCCTACGGCATCCTACCCTTCGAAGTAGCGATGAACCGTAGTATAAAGGGCCGGTTGCGCGTGTTTTCCATGGGGGTTAGGGTAATTATCAACAAAGGTAGAATGTGAATCTAGAGGAAGAAACATCTTCCCAAAAGATTCAGATCCACTTTATTGATAATTATCATAACATCTAACAGATCTAAAATACGGCAATGAAAGCGGTGAGGAAAAACATTAATCTTCAAAACTTCCCCTAAGCCTAACCCTAGCAAGACTCTTAATTAGATTAATTGGATCCAATTTTTATAGATTTTCATAAACCAACCAAAACGACAAATTGAATCAACTCGTTAAAACACACTAAAGGAATTTACCCGTCTCTGTGGATCGACCCGTACTCACCGGCTAGCTGCGAAGCGACGCCGTTTCTGATTGCGGTAAACTCATATCTTTGACATTTAATCAAATGGCGCCGTTGCCGGGGACGGCGTAATATTTCTTTTTGTGAATTTTCGGGTTGATATAAATTTAAAAAAAAATTATAAAAATCTGAAAATATAAAAAATACAAAAATTATCAATTTTGATCTGTTTGAAGGGTGTATCTTTTGAATCTTGCAGGAACAGCGAAAAATTATGGATCTGGAAATTCACAGAGGGCAAAACAAAAATTGTTACATAAGAACAGAAAGGAAATGGAAGTACAGAGCAGCACAAAATTTTTCAGAGGCTGAAACCACCAAGACGCCGCGCTTCCGCTGCATAAACAGGGTTCCCGCCGCGGATCCGCGTTCTGCCTGCCACGTCTGCGCATCAGATTTGCACTGTTTTTTCTCTTTTCTTCCCCTCTGCAACCTCCATATCTCCACTGTAAAAATTTTCTGCAGGTTTCTTTGCGCTAAAAAATCTTCTACCCCCTTCTAAATAACAGATTTTCTGCAGGTTTCTTTGCGCCGCGCTCAAATTGAATGCAAGTGAAATTTTATTTGTTTTGCATAATTTAACCGGATTCTAAGGGGCTATTTGACCAAACTCAGATTGGGTGGGGATTTCATCACCCTTCCCAGGACCCCAGAAAAACACCTAAAGTATTTTGCATCGACCACCTTTAATTAAAAAAGATTAGACTCAGACCTAAGGACAGCGAGCTCAATAGGAAAAGGACTAGGGTAGGCATCGGCCGTTTATCCTAACCGACATTGCGGTGTCTAGGCTAGTGGTTATTAATTAGGCCCACTGTAGTGGTGGTTCCTTTCCACTTACCTGGCCGTATTTGTCCGTGAAGAGGCGGTTTGAGGTCTATTTCTAGCCCTAGTTAGGAGCTGTCTAGCAGACCTAGGCGACCCTAGATCTAGGCCTGATTGTGCATGTGTAGTTGACACATTGGTGTCACGAGTCCCTTTCCTAAAACCTCTTTGCAAAACCTTCACATAAATAAAAGAAAAAGAAAAAGAAAAATCTTTTAAAAACTTGCAACTTGCCGCTAAAGAAAACTTGCAAACTCACTTCCACCACTTCTTCTCACTGACGTTATCTTACCCCCACATTCTGTTTTTCTCTTTTTTCTGACTGCACTACCCTTTAGTGTATGTCATTTTGGACTAGGGATACTAACGCCCGATTAGTCCGTGTTTCGTTGGTACCGACCGACGAACCCTTCGACGAACCCTTCGTCGACATTCCGTCCATTTCCTTACCTCCACCTTCAAATTCTTCTTTCGAAGGTATGTCGGGATTTAACCCCAACGATACCTTACCGACGGGAATGATTCCACCTCCGCCAGGTGCGAATAGCCCGAATCTACCGCCTGTTGTAGCGCCCGCATGAGTTGCGCTCCAGGATCTCTTCTACCCCGTCCGCACTTCTTTACCTACATGTCTTTCACCCCCACCGGCAAATAGGGATAATTTTGAAATAAAACCACACTTCATCAATATGCTGCCTAAGTTTCATGGTTTGGAATCCGAAGTTGCATATATTTTCATTAATAAATTCCAAAACGTTTGCGCCATGATGAAGACAACCCAATTAAGTGATGACGCAATAAGGCTAAGGGTCATTCCTTTTACCTTATGTGACCTAGCCGAGAAGTGGCTATACAGCACCGCATCACATTCCATTAGAAATTGGGACGAGTTTGTGAGAGCTTTTCTGAAAAAGTTCTATCCTCATCATAAAACTGCTAGAATCCGAAACGAGATTATACAATTTTCACAGCTTCCGTCCGAACCATTTTGGAAGTGCTTCGAGAGATTTAAAGACCTACTTGTTCAATGCCCTCATCATGGGATAGAAAGTTGGCAACTTTGCCAAACATTATACGAGGGATTGAACGCAGCAACGAAGCAGTTGCTAGAAACAATATGTCAAGGTCATTTTCTCTCCAAGTCTAGCGACGAAGCTTGGCAGTTTCTTGAGGACCTTAGTGAGCAAACAATTCAGTGGGAGAGTACCAAGACCACATCATCTTCTTCAGTTGGTCAATCTAGGGCGGGCATACATCAAGTAGATATGTCGATTGCTATGAAGGCCGAGATGGCCTCACTTATGAAAAAGCTAGAAGCCATTGAGACAAAAATCTCATCGTCTTCTCCTGCCCCTACTCTACCCACACAAACTGTTTGTGCTTGTTGTTCGAGCCCGTCGCACCTAACCGAAGAGTGTCCTTATAATGCACCCATTCAAGGACAGGATCAAGTCAATGCTACATTTCAGCAACGACAAAGAAATGATCTGTACTCTTCGACATACAATCAGGGGTGGAGGAGTCACCCAAATCAACAGTTCCAAGGGAATAATAATTTTCAAAGACCTCCTCCACAACAACAACAAGCACCCTCACAAACTCAAAACCAGCAACCTTTCCAACAACAACCTTATAAAATCAAACGAACAACTTAGTTCAACCAAATGATGATAAGGTTAGCTCGCTCAAGAAGAGTCTAGAAGCATTTCTCAAGCAATCTACAGAATCCGCAGCAAGATTTGAAAGTTACGTTCAATCTTTAATGAATAACAATGCCTCACACGATCAAAGTATCAAATCTATTGAGGCACAAATTGCACAATTAACTACTGCATTGAGCGAGAGAGAAAAGGGAAAGCTTCCATCTCAACCATTGCCTAATCCCGGTCACCCACAAAATCCATATCACAATCACAATGTAAATGCGGTGACCACGTTGAGATCCGGAAGAGAGTTGCAAAATAATGTGGGAACTAGTGATGACATCCCCGCCGGTGGTTCTTCTTCCCCTTCTTCATTTTCTTCACTTCCTTCTTCACCTTTTTCTTTAGAGCCTATTCTCCACCCTTCACATGGCTCTACTTCTTCTGACTCGAACGGACCTATTTCTCACAACACGAACACATCCACACTAGGATCTGTTCCTATTCCACATTCTACTCCACAGACTTTTGACTCAACAAATTTTCAGAATGCTCCATTCCCAAACATGTTGAGTCCTAATAAACCAAATACACAAGTGGAGAAGATTGTAGAGATATTTAAGCAGGTTAGCATAAATATACCTCTCTTGGATGCCATCCAACAAGTCCCTTCATATGCGAAAATCTTAAAGGGCTTATGCACCTCGAAGAGAAAGACATCTCAAGTACCCAAGAAAGTGCTAGTGGCTAGTACAGTGAGCAATGCTATTAACCACCATCAAACCTTACCCCAAAAACGAAAGGACCCTGGCTGTCCTACGATTTCCATCACAATTGGGGATAAGAAAATTAATCGAGCACTTTTAGATCTTGGGTCTAGTGTTAACCTGATTCCCTACTCCGTGTACGAACAATTAGGGGTTGGAGAGTTGAAACCCACTCGTTGCACTCTCCAAATGGCTGATCGATCAATCACCTATCCAAGGGGTCAGCTAGAGGATGTGTTGATCAAAGTTGGGGAGTTCATATTCCCCGTTGATTTTATCGTCATGGATACACAACCTGTTGCTAACCCAAGAAACCAAATTCCGGTGATTCTTGGTCGACCATTTTTGGCCACTTCCAATGCCGTAATAAATTGTCGCAATGGCTCCATGACTCTATCCTTCGGAAAGAGGTCTAGTGAGTTCAATATTTATAAGATGGGAAGTCTGCCCCCCGTACCTAAAACTAGTACACGAGAAGTTTGCTCTATTCACGAAATCACGCAGGAGGACTGCGAGCTTGAAAGATTTCTATTTGATGAAAACAGTTTTGACGCCACTAGTGCGTCCCTCCTTGAGCCTACTACCGTTGACACAACCGATGTTGATTATGAATGTTTCACTTTTTTGGATGATGACGACTCACAGCCCGAATATGAGTCGTTTGAATTTTTGGATGAGTCAGTCGAACCATCCGAATCGGTTGTTTGCAGTGATTTCGAACCTGTGTTAGAGTCCTTTGAGTTCGAGGTAGATTCCGCAATGATTCTTTCGCCTCAGAAATTCGAACTCACGTCCTTGCCGTCTCACCTTAGATATGCCTACATAGGTGAGAATGAGACCTTTCCCATTATCATATCGACCTCTCTAGCCCTCGAGCAAGAGAACGCCTTCTTAACGGTCTTACAAGATAGGCGGCAAGTTTTCGGTTGGACTATGGCGGACATCGAGGAGATAAGTTCCCTCATAAGTGAATATCATACACAATTGATGGATGATGCCATGTCAATAGAGGACCCACAGGAACATCTTGGGGGTATTGTGGTGAGTCAACCTCCTCCTTTAGAAGTTGAAATACCCCCATTTCTTTTAATAAGGTACGAGAATGCCAACACTCCACTGATTGCTGATCATTTACATTCTCGTTTCGATGCATCACCATCACCTGTATATTTACCTCCACACCTCCCATACCACTACTTCTATCTTCCCCAATTCTTTGCGGACCACCACAATTTATTTTTCCACCAACCAATATTCTCTACTGATAAATTTTTCAACTGGTTGGTGTTGACTTTTGGCCGATGCAAAGTTTGGCGGTAATGTCTCACATAGTTTAAATAAGTTTGGGGGAGGGCCTTTTTTGTATATATTTTTGTTTTTCTTAACAATAAAATTTTTTTATAAATAAATAAACAGTGGAGTATCGGTATTTTGACCCTCTTGGTTTAGCATGACAGTGAGGACACTGTCAAGTTCAAGTTTGAGGATATGCTCGGTACGTCTTCTTCCTTCGCATTCATGTGTACATATTTTTGCATTTGCATACTTATTTGAAAACCTAGAAAAATTTGAAAAATTTCAAAAATTATAAAAATAAATGTATTCAATTTTTGCTAATTGACTTTAGTTTGACAAATAGGTCAACTAGCTAGAAACAACTAGATCATAGACTTAGTAAGTTGAAAACCCTAAAAATAACCTTCCTTAAAGTTTAACGGTAGAAAGTATATGCCTTATAGTTTATTTAGAAATAGGCAAATTTTGGGTTCACTTCTTGGGCTAAGTCGAAACAAGGGAAGAGTATTGATGTTCTTATTAGAGTATAAGTTTGAAAAATAGTTCCTAACTTAAGTCTAGATTCTGAAAACTTATACCCTACAATTTGCACAATCACGCACCTTGAAACTTGGAATAGTAGAAGAGACCTTGAAATGCTCTTGTCTAAAGTCCTTAGTACAAAGAAAAAAAAAGTGTGAATAAAGAAAAAAAAATGGACACTGGTTTTTGTGATTACCTAAGGCTGTAAAAAGAGAAAAATATTTAGCGAGGGTGCCTTATCACCAAGTGCCTTAGACCAACTGGTTTGGGAGTCACTGCTAAAGCCTTGGGTGTTGCAAAGACTAGGAAGTACGCTTTAAAGTGCAAACGCATCTTGTAATCGGTTGTTGGTACCTCAAGAAGTATTAACGGTCGCATGAAGGATGTGTAAGCAAAATTCAATTAAAAGTTCACTAATTTATAAGTGCTTTGGACAACGGACAAGGGCATGATTGCTTGATTTGAATTTCCAAATGTAGGGGTGATCTATACACACACATGGGGGTATGTGATTGGAATTTAGATAAGAGAGAGGAATGAAAGATAGAACTTGTATCTTTAGTAGAGTTGATAGAAATTCCTAAGTGAAGATGAAACCCTAGAAAGAAGACTTAAGAGATGCCGAAAGCTAAGTAGGTCTACATAACATATATAATCTTAAGTTAAATGATGAGGATGTGTGAAGAATGTGGGTGGATAATTTACAAGTTTAAGATAATAGAAGTCCTTGTTAGAAAACCTAATTGGAAAACAAAAGTCAATGGGCTGAGTTGATAGGATTTTGTGGGTGTAATCCGCTGAAAACCCTCAGGAGACAACACTTCTCCTACTAGGGACACCTAGAGGTTTAACGGCTTGTTGCACATGCTCAGTGCAATCGCGTTTCCCTGCGAAAGTGTGGTTAGGATTTTAGAGAATAAAATAATAAGTTTGCTCGAGGACGAGCAAAAGGTAAGTTTGGGGGTATTTGTTCAGACCATAATATTGCATTTATCATTCCCCTTTTCTTATCCTTTTTATAAATAAACAGGTACTCTTGACGCACGTTTGTTGCATATTACAGGATACAGGTTTCTGGAGCAACTACAGTGAAAAAGACACAAAACAGCAGAAAACGGACTTTTGACCAACAATTAGACGGATCTCAGTCAAGCCCAGTTCATATAGGTGCAAGACAACGCAAGTCAAGGTGAAACGGTTAAAAGACCAATACAAATCTTCACTGAAAATCTGGAGAAGACTCAGAAGTCCAACAGAGGAAAGAAATATAAAAGGACAAAGCCCAAGAAGCCAAGAAAATAACCCCAAACTTTGACAACCCAAATCCACAGTTTGGCCGCGGAACCGCGGCCAAACCTAGCCTGGTGCCGCGGTTCCGCGGCCGTACAGAGAGCTTGTCGGTGGAATTTTGGTGCGTCGGTGCGTCGGTGCAGATGTTAGGATTTTCAGGGTTTAAATCAGTAATTGCACATCTACGAGACTCTGAAACCCTAATTCTCCTGTTTGCTTATAAATTGTAATTTTAGATCTGTAAAATGGATGCCTCTTTTCAATAAATAAATTCAGAATTTCTGGGAATGATATTCAGATCTCTTCTGTCTTCTACTTGGAGGGAGCCATCAAATCAGTAGGTAATTTTATTTCATTGCTTTTATTTTCTAGTATATTTTATCATCCCCTAATGAGCGAGTAGTCTCCTCGCTTGTTAGGGTTAGCCCTAGGGAAAGGTTTGAGAGATGATATCTCTCACCCCTTTCATGCCATCTACACCTAATAGTTAGAACTCCATGCATGCACGCACAACCGCTCCCTACGGCATCCTACCCTTCGAGGTAGCGATGAACCGTAGTATAAAGGGCCGGTTGCGCGTGTTTTCCATGGGGGTTAGGGTAATTATCAACAAAGGTAGAATGTGAATCTAGAGGAAGAAACATCTTCCCAAAATATTCAGATCCACTTTATTGATAATTATCATAACATCTAACAGATCTAAAATACGGCAATGAAAGCGGTGAGGAAAAACATTAATCTTCAAAACTTCCCCTAAGCCTAACCCTAGCAAGACTCTTAATTAGATTAATTAGATCCAATTTTTATAGATTTTCATAAACCAACCAAAACGACAAATTGAATCAACTCGTTAAAACACACTAAAGGAATTTACCCGTCTCTGTGGATCGACCCGTACTCACCGGCTAGTTGCGAAGCGACGCCGTTTCTGATTGCGGTAAACTCATATCTTTGACACTAATCACTAAGATTGGGTTTTTGTATCACGCAGCAGTGCTAACCACTCAGTTGCATATAGCGCTCATATGTGTTTCACGTGAGGCATTGAAATAGTGCTAAGCACCAGTCTTTTGTGGCGCTCTCGTGTGTTTCACATGAGGCGCTGAACGTCTGGAACTCACGTATGTTTCACGCGAGGCGCTGAGCATCTGGCGCTCACGTATGTTTCATGTGAGACGCTGCACTAGTGCTAAACACTAAAATTTTCTGTTTTCTGGCGCTCACGTGTGTTTCACGTGAGGCGCTATGTAACTTGGCCTTGGGTGCTTACGTGTTTTTCATGTGAGAGGCTGAGTTCTTTGGAGATTTAATCTCTGTTGATATTTTTAGAGAACTTAAATCTCTGTTAATTGTATTTTGACTATTAACGATTACCAAGAACACTATTTTGAGGATCTGGGATCAGATTCTTTAAGAACTAAGTTCTTGATTTGAAGGAATTAAGTTTCTGGAGTATTATGGACTCCAGCTTCTCCATGTTCTTTTATCTATATTCTCTTGTTCATGTTTTCAAAGAGGTTAAACCTCTGTTAATGGTATTATTACCATTAACAATCACCAAGATCACTATTTTAAGGATGTGAGATCAGGTTCTTTAAGAACTAAGTTCTTGATTTGTGAGGAACTAAGTTCCTGGAGTATTATGGACTCTATCTTCTTTCTTTTCAGCTTTGTTCTTCTCTGAATCTTTGATTCTCAAGAACAAGATCTTCCCAATGAGAATTAAATTCTCAACTTGTGGGAGACTTGTCTTGTGGATCTCAGATCCAGAGAAAGAACTAAGTTCTTCTGAAGGGTTAAACCCTTAGATATGCTATGATAGGTAAAGGAGATGTTTTAATCTCTGTGGTTTCTTTACCTAGGATTTTAGAGGAGGAAGATTTTCTTCTTTATTGAGAATTAAATTTTTTGTTGTTTTGAGATATTTCTGTATTTTTACATAAGCTTAAGGGGTGGTGTCTTCCTTATTTGGAAAGAGGGATCATTGGTCGTTGGGACCCACCACCTCTCCGACGACGCTGAGGGATTACAGCGCCATGTATAGAAGGTGTGGAGGGATGTACCCTTTGAACCATGTCCTATTCATCAAGGGGAAGAACAGATTGGAGCTTAAACTTCTAGCTTCTTGAAAAAGGTTTCTTTGCGTTCGTGCACGTGCGTCGCACGTGTTGGGTGCACGTGCGTCGCAAGTATTGGGTGCACGTGCGTCGCACGTGGTGGACGCACTGCGTGGGCGCACGTGCGTCGCACGCATTGCACACTTGGTAGGCGGACGTGCGTTGTACGTGGTGCGCATGCGACTGGCGCACGTGCGTCGCATGTGGCGCTTGCTGTTAGTTATATATGCCCTAGAGGGCATTATTGTATACTACTTGTTTATATATTACGTTTTAGAAGCTTGAGATATATACAGATATAATAACGGTCTTGCTCAAAATGGTAGTATGCTATTTGGTTTGATTCTACCTCAATATGTGTATATGTTTCTTTTTGCATATCGCTAATACGTATTGGTAGAGCCCTTAGGATCTTTGCTTGAATACCAGCGTTGTGATGATAGTCACATTAGTGGGGACTGAGTAGTATATAAGAACATCCTTATACAGTCTCTAGTCGTAGGATTATCGAGATGGGGCATCGATACTCCAGAGTAGACTAGAGTATACGCTTCTCATCCTAGCAGGGGAGATGATCTGTTCCACAGCCATTGGTACGTCGTACCAGAGATAGTATACAGATGATCATTGGGTTATGAGTTACACTGGACGGACTCATAGGGAACTGCTGGTTGGTATTATACCTATCGTCAGGTAGCAGTTCTCGGGTGGCATGAGTACAGGTTAGTCCGTTAACTTGACATCACTATTCGTCTCGAGTGTGTTCCCACTGTACTTAGATTACTACTCTACCATGGCTCAAAGGAGTCATGCAAACAGGTAGTAGTTGGGTGTAGTCCTGAAGCACTTGGAGGCAGTAGTGGTTAGATAGGATTCGTCTCTCCCGATATTGGGGGTTGATATCGCGCTGTGTTCGGAAAGCGATTACACAAAGTCTCTAGCCATGGCAAGCAAGATTTACTGGTAGGCACTCCAGTAGTTTCTCAGGGTGTATTGGGCTCTACCCTGGTACGACTTATTGCGCTATTAGCGGTCTGACGGTTACCATCCCCCTAGGCCCGATATGCGAGTATCTTAGACGAACAGACCGGACTGTATGGAGATTGTGACAGATAGGCTCAGTAGGAGTTCGGATGAGTTTGCTCATCGTCCTTCTTATCGACAGATACCTGGGTAGCCGTTATGTGCAGCTAGTACTGCTGACGGACTTGTGGTTAAAGCCACTGCCAGCGTACTGTCGAGTCTTTAGAGTCCCACACAGAGAGTTTCCCTGCTTCGAGAGAACAATGTACAGGCCGTATGGTTTTACGGCATCCGAGCACATACGTGTACTCGCTGCATCATCGACGATGATGAGCTAACTAGTTTCCAGCAAGCCATCAGGAGCAGCGACTCGGTAAAATGGATGGATGCAATGCGGACCGAAATGGAGTCCATGTACACCAACAAAGTATGGACTTTGGACATTGCTTCAGAAGGGGTAAAACCCGTAGGCTGCAAATGGATCTTCAAAAAGAAGATTGGTGTTGATGGACTGGTTGAAACCTATAAGGCTAGACTTGTTGCAAAAGGTTTTTGTCAAAGACTTGGTTTGGACTATGATGAAACATTTTCTCCAATGGCTATGCTAAAATCCATTCGGATCCTTCTTGCCATTGCTTCCTTCCATGATTATGAAATTTGGCAGATGGACGTAAAGACCGCTTTTCTGAATAGAAATTTGGAAGAGTGTGTTTATATGGATCAGCCGGATGGTTTCATAGAGAGTGGGAGCAGCAAAAGATTGTGCAAGTTGCTTAAATCTATTTATGGATTAAAGCAGGCATCGCAGAGTTAGAACATCTGTTTTGATGAGACGGTCAAGGAATTCGACTTTATCAAAAATTCGGATGAACCATGCATTTATAGTAAGATTGTAGCGAGAACTGTGGTATTCCTCATCTTGTACGTGGATGACATTCTCCTGATAGGAAATGGCATTCCTATGCTACAATCAGTCAAAGGATCCTTATCACAAAGGTTCTCCATGAAGGACCTAGGTGATGCCTCTTATATTCTGGGGATCCAGATCTATCGTGATAGATCTAAGAGGATATTAGGACTTTCATGTTAGTGTATATGCCCTAGATGCCATTACTGTATCATACTATCTTGTATATTACTTGATGGAAGCTTGGGATATTCACAGTTGTATATACAATCTTGCTCGAAATGGTAGCATGCTACTTGGTTTGTCTCTGCTTTAATATGTGCATGTGTTTCTTTTAGCATATCGCTGATATACATATTAGTAGAGCCCTTAGGATCTTTGCTTGATTACCAGCGTTGTGATGGCGCTCACACTCGTGGGAGCTGGGTGATCTATAAACACATCCTTATATAGGTCCCTAGTCGTTGGACTATTGAGACAGGGCATCGATACTCCGGAGTAGACAAGCGTATGCGCTTCTCATCCCAGCGTGGGAGACGGTCTGTCCCACAGCCGTCAGTACGTCATACTTGAGATAGTATGCGGATGCTCGTTAGGTTACGAGTACACTGGACAGGACTCGTCGGGAACTGTTGGTTGGTATAATACCTATCGTCAGTTATCAGTTCCCAGGTGACATGAGTACAGCTTAGTCCGCTGACTTGACACTGTCACTTCGCCTCGAGTGTGTTCCCACTGCACTTTGATTACTACCCTACCACGGCTCAAAGGAGTCATGCAAACAGGTAGTTTTTGGGTGCAGTCCCGAAGCACTTGGAGGCAGTGACGATTAGACAGGATTCGTCTCTCCCGGTATTGGGGGTTGACATCGCGCTGTGTCCAGGAGAGCCATTACACGAGTAGTCCCTGGCCAGGGCAAGCGAGATATACTGGTAGGTTTCCAGTGTTATCTCAGGGTGTTCTGGGTTACACTCCGACACGACTTGTACCGCTATTAGGGGACTGACGTTCACCGCCCCCTAGGCCCGCCATGCGATGTATCAGACGAACAGACCGGACTGTACGGAGATTGTCACATACAGGCTCAGTAGGAGTTCAGATGGGGTTCACCTCGTCAGTCTTCTTATCGACATCTACCTGGGGACCGTTACGTACTGCTAGTGCCGCTTGCGGTCTGTGGTTAAACCCACTGCCAACGTAGTGTCGAGTCTTTAAAGTCCCACAAAGAGAGCTATTCTCCTTTAGGCAAAATAATTAGAGGTCGCATAGTTTTGCGACAGGGTTCGTTCACATCAGCGCACTTGTGCACGTTTGCTGTCCGGATAGTTTATACTAGCGGGCTTTGGTTTAAGCCGGATCCTAGTATATGATTTGGGATTGGTTTTTCTCTTTGTATTCGAATTGCTCGGATCACGAATACGGGTGCGTATGCACAGTTGCTTGAGACAGAGGGAGAGGACCTTGATTAGGGTTAATGACTATTGTCATTTTATTAACCCTAATGCTTATGTGTGTATTATGGTTAATTGATATTAGCTTAATAATTGTGCATGGTTATGGTTGTTGACCATTTGACCTTCTTGACTTATTGACCTTGGTTGACACTTTGACCATCATCATTTCATTTGGAAGATGCTTTTTGATCCTTGCAATTTGCATTAAAAATGAAATGATAATGGTCATGTCTTGATTAAACCATGACAATTATCTTACTAATTATCTAATTAAAATAATACACACATATATGTGAGAATGGTTCATTTTATTCTCATTCTATCATTCATTTTCTCTCTCTTGTTCTTCCTCTCCCTCAAGCTCTCCCCTCTCATGTGTTGAGAAACACTTGAGCTTGAGAAAAACCCTTTCTTGATAATCTCTACTCTCATCTAGGGTTCAAGGACTAGCACTTCTTGCACCCTAGTTACTTCTAGCTTGGAGTTGAAGCCAAAGGTCGAGGCTTTCGGGTGGATCTTTCTTCGACGTGAGTAGACGACAAAGGTGACCTCCTTCCACCACTCCAAGGAGCAAGGAGAGAAGGACATAAAGCCCAAGGTATAACCTTTCTAGCACTTAGCTAGTTTCTAGTTAGCTTTAGCTTGTTTTTGTTTAGCAAAGATCCTTCTTTGTCTAGTCCATGTTGCCTAAGTTGATAAAAATCTGATTTTTATTCCGTTTTCCGCCTCCCCGCAAGTACCGGGGTGGGCAACGTGGACTTACATTTCACAGTCAAGATACATCACCACCAAAATGAAAAGATTTAATATGGAAGATTCAAAGCGAGGTAATCTACCGGCTTGTCACGGAATCACCCTCTCCAAAGAGATATCTCCCAAGACTGATTTAGAAAGGGATCGCATGACTATTATACCCTACGCTTCTGCGGTAGGCTCTATAATGTATGCGATATTGTGTGCCAGACCAGATGTAGCTTACGCACTGAGCGTTGTAATCATGTATCAGTCAAACCCAGGGGAGAAGCACTGGACAGCAGTTAAGAACATTCTCAAGTATCTGAGAAGGACTAAGGAGATGTTCTTGGTGTATGGCAGTGAAGACCTCCAGATCGAGGCCTTCGCCGACTCCAGCTTCCAGAGTTACAAGGATGACTCCAGGTCCATATCGGGTTATGTCTTTACCCTCAATGGAGGGGCGGTCTGTTGGAAGAGCTCCAAGCAGCACACCGTTGCTGACTCGACGATGGAAGCGGAGTATATCACTGCATGTGACGCCGCGAAGGAAGCAGTCTGGATGAAGAAGTTCATTACAGAACTTAAGGATGTGCTTATAGACCACCCAGCTCCCACGTATATAATCGCCATCATAATACTGGTAATCAAGAAAGAATCCTATAAGCTCTATCAACATGTAATAGTGATCTTCAATACCACATAATGCATGTATATGATGATAAAGACAAACCAGATAGCATACTATCATTTTTAGTAAGACCGTTCTATCCGTATAGGTCCTCCTACAATTGTCATAATCACCTGCCTGCGATTACAATAATTGCCTTGAGGGCACTATAGCCAACAATCTCCCACTTACACTTAAGGCTAATTATTGTGGTTTCGCATACTCATAGCCCGTATGATACCGAACATCCAATTTCTCTACTAATCAGTCTCGCAAAGCTCGTTTGTGAAACTATTGCGTTTGAGAAATAAATTCAGTAAGTGGATCCGTTTCCAATGTTTCTATCTTTATCTCTCTCTATATCTCAACTTCGCAGAGAAAACTATCTCCCGAAATGAGCAATACCTGTCTTAGAATTTGTCTGGATATATGGTGGGACCCAGTTCACAAATGAACTCCAAATCCAACAAACTTCTTAGACTGTATGATCCACTTAATTTAATCAGTATCCTGCGCTATGCCGTCCACAGTATCCGCTTGGACAACCTGTCCAACATACTGCCCTTCAAAAGAGGGAAAACAATAACTCTGACAGCCACTCTGTCATCCAGGTCACCGTGGAAGCCTGAAATGATAACCGCCTTTCGAAGGAGGCTGCTGTTACCATATATCAAGAACATCCACTTATGTTCATAACTGCTTCTCAATGTTTCTCCAGGATTGGATTAATATATACTTATTGTAGCCTGTGCAAAATCAATATCTGGTGTTGTACTTGACATCTCATGATTGACTCAATTGCCTAAGCAAGTGATATGTCAATCATGCAAATCTCTCTCCTCATCGGTCTAGAAGACATCTCTTTAGAGAGGGTGACTCCATCACCTGCAGGTACACCACCACGCCAGGAGTCGTCCATTCTAACACACTTTAGAATAATGTCAAAGTACCCGTATTGGGATACTTCCCAAATCTAGATCTAAAACCATAGATCTAGTCATCAGAATCCCTGATATTATATCCATATCCTATTTGGAGAAACCACCTTGTGACAACCACAGTATAATCGATTGCAGTATAGGAAGATCTTTTCCTATTATGTGCATGTCATCCAAATACCAGGACATCACTCCGTACTACCTTATTACCAGATCCATCTCTTATTATGATGAAGTCAAACTCTATGACTGTCACATCAAAAATAGATGATCTATCTCCGTTGTACCTGTTTTAGTCTATAAATAGACATAAGTTACTTTCCCACTATACTTCCGCTGCTCCCACTGACTTTAACAACTTTCTAGCAGAGTCATATACACGTGCACTTCTAAAACTAGTTTAGAACAACGTTATACCCATCCTCCTGCCAGACCTTATAGTCTAGAACAACAATGGTGGCAAGTTTGGGTAATCAAAACCCCCCTTTCACCGTCTTTGAGGAGACCGAAGTACCTCTCGGGTGCCTGAGGTTAATGGATTGTCGAATCTAATTGAATGTTTAGCTTCTACTAAATTTTTAGTAATCGTTTGTGGTTCTGGAATCACTTCCAGTTCTACCATACTCCCACTAATGTTTTCTGAAAAGAATCCATTTTACTAAAACTGGTGGCGAGTCAAGAGCAATATAACTATTGATCTTCCAGATGGTAAAAAGTTATCCATCGTCAAAGCCCGGGATTACCCACAAACTGCCATTACTGAAACGTGCCTTTAGTTTGTCCAGATTCTGGTTTTAAGTATCAGCCGGATAACTCCATATACCTTAACATCGTTAAGATATGAATCCATTCTATATATCCAATATAGAAACAAATACACTAATTTAATTGGAACCACATTCAAAAAATCATGCAGCCATTTTCAATGCATATCAACCAAATGGAAGGAGGCTAAACAACATTACTCATCAAGGAATGCATCCATGTATGAGTAACCTGAGAGAGAAGAAAGTTCTCAAAACTATTACTTACAACAGAATACCAAACACAAGTATCTATATTTTCGATCATCTTGAAGAATCCTGATATTTGCAACATATGGTTCTCTACTTTATTCTTATACCTATATCTTCTCAATATCTGGACTTTATATTTCAACGAAATACTTGTATTGAACTGTAGAAGTCATGAGTAAACAGAATATAGTACGGATACCAACCCCTTTGTCCTGACGAACATCGGACAACATACAATACTTTGTATAAGTCCACGGAGTTTAATAACTCAAACTCTGTACGTCGTTGGTTGAAAACTGTGCTATGGTTAAGAAAAATTACACCGTTGTTGAATGCACCTTACTTAACCTTCAACTAATATAGGTAAACGCCATAGACATAATTTCAAAAAGTTATATCTTACTTTATAAAATAAATGTACAAATATATTAGTTTGAAATTGGTGTATAACAACGGATATTCAAAACCAAAAATTTGTTGTCAGGCAAAACCCAGGTGATTTCCTCAAATATCACCAATTACAAAGAATTTCGATATATAAAGGATCTAATCACCCAATTCCCAATATCTTACCCCCACTCATCATCTGTAATGCCATACAGATGTGAGAATCAAATCTGGTAAAAACATATCCTGGAGTTAGAATCTAATTAGGAAAACAGTTTTCAATTAACACCGCACAGTAAAACTGAAACATGAAAATGTTTCGAAGGGGTAAATGGGTATTCCTAGTAATGCCTCTTCCACTATCTAGATTCATGACTGTAACCGTATATTTCCTTGCCCTCACTCTAATCCCTTTATATGTCTTTATTTATTACCTTTTGTACACCACACTTAGGCTAATTGATTTTCTTCCTATCCTATCCTTCGGCACCAGCCTAAGGTTTGGAAGAAGACTATCCAATAAGCGCAATAGGTGTACTCTCCTAATACTAGGAGCTCTCGAAACCTGAGAGAAGGTAAAGGGAAAAGGCAACTGAATAATCCTATTCTATTTCTCCAGAACCAGAAACCATCCTCAAACTAGAACAAGTTCCTTCGAGTTCGTATGTAACTATACGATGGCATACCCAAGCAATATGGATCTTCGTAGTGTTTCGGAGAAATGCAAAGGTGATATAGGAGTGGCAGGGGTATACGCTATTTCGTCGTGAATGATAGCAGTCGCAATTTCCTTTGCCCTTAATCTAATCCCTTTATATGTCTTTACTTATTACCTTCTGTACACCACACTTAGGCTAATCAGTTTTTCTCCTTCCTTACCTTTTGGCAACTGCCTATGGTTTGGAAGAAGACTATCTAATAAGCGCAATAGGTGTAATCTCCTAATACTAGGAGCCTTCGCAACCTGAGAGAACGTAAAGATAAAAGACAACCGAATAATCCTATTCAATTTCTCCAAAACCAGAAACCGTCCTCGAACTGGAACAAGTTCCTTCGAGTTCGTATGTAACTATACGATGACATATTTAATCAATATGGATCTTCGTAGTGATACGGATTGTTCTGGAGAAATGCAAAGGGGGTGTAGGAGTGGCAATGATATATGCGACTAAATGACAATCCAAAAGCTAAAGTGTTTTTAAGAAGGTTCGGTTAACTTGGTTCATGAGTTTTTAAGGTCAGGCCATGGTCGCTGCCAAAGAGAGAGAGAAAAGAAATACTTGCACTCTAACCTAGATCATATTGGTTAATCACTTTATCTAATCTGGATGGCTCCCACTGTTTCCTCGAATTCTCCCTCAAACTCTACAAGGAGAATTAGTCAGAATCATCTAAAATCACTCGAGGAGTAACACCTACTCATTAGTAGGAATCGGGATCCAACTATCACCGCATGATAACTTGATGGAAGCCACTCAAGTCACCACACTCCAGAAGGTATGCGCATGCCTGGAAAGTTTCCTGTATGTTTGAAACTCCCGATGTGGTTTTTACCCCTAGAACCCAAGTGACCTTGACTGAACCAACAAATCAAAGGATCCTAGTCAAGTTCAACCCGTTATTATCTTGATTGCATTAGACCTATCCGCACGAGTCCTTGACTGAGCCAAAATAACCGTACGACTGTCCTAACCAATCGCATCACCATGCAACAGAAAAGCACCACATAGCTACCGAACACAACGCCTTGGCTGAGCACGACATACGTAGCACGAATACTAAGCAATACTAATCTGAAATGACGTAGGTCTATGGCTGGTTTTTGGTGAAAAACCTTTAACGTAATGAACTTGATATTGTTTAAGGAACCGAATGGTTTTACAAATATATAGTGGCACAAACTTTTACTAAAGAGGTCACTCCCTGTGAAGGGATCTCGGCACTTTTCTCATCGAATGAGGTGCAGGATATTCCTAACTGTATACCACGATGCAAAGAAAAAGAATCGACTATATTGAAGTTATTACACTGACGTAAACTTTTTCCCAAGAGGTCACTCCCTATGAAGGGATCTCGGCTCTTGCCTTGTCGAATTAGGTGCTGGATATTAGAACCGAATACCGCTGTACAAAGAAAAAAAGAACGTCTATAATGTCAGTTTTTTAAAAAATTGATTTCAACAACATCATATAGGTTTGTTTTCCTTGCATTAATCAGAATTAATGCAGTCCTATCAATTAATCCATATCACACCAGAAAAGAATGAAAATACAATGTACGTATATGCCATCCGCATTCGCCATGGGGACCCGTCATGCACCGTTGGGGGCTAGACTAACACGGATGCAAAACATATACAATATCTACTAGTATATATGCAAATATATATAACATTCGTCCCAGGTATGATATAAGCAATATCACAGAATCTCAGCAAGCAACATATAATGGTGGATAATTTTGGAGCCTCGGGTTTCATTTGAGCTGCAAATGAGCCCCAACTTTGCTTGTCATGTGGATAGCCTGTGCAATGAAAACCTGGACCCCTACGAGTGCGGCAAGTTACCCGCCAATCCTAGAAGTGAGGCAACCCCAATCAATAAAGTGAATGGGCCACCCAACACTTCACGAAATACGGTAACTTGAGCACCCTTCCGTGGGTCATCCTATACCCCATACGAGTGCGGCGAATAGATCGCCAATTTTAGAATAAGGCATCCTCCGTCTCAACGCCATGATATGCGGGCCCGTTGCCCTCTAGAATCCGGCTATTCGAGCACTCCTCCGTGGGGTAATCCTAGTACAGAAAATGAAAAAAAATGTACGAGGGTGACATCGACCTCAACCCGGTCGTGCTCCAAACAAATAATATACAAACTGGCAGAGACGGTAGTCCACATATCGGACGCTCGCTCAGCAATACCAAATGTACAAATGAATCTCAACTGTATTACTATCATTGCATCACTGGCTATCCACCACAGCAATCTAACTACAACCTCAGCACAACACAGAACATCAACATGAATGTCATGTTCACAAACCCGTCTAAAAGGACATATATCAGTTAGACGAGTTATACCGCTCTAATGGCATTCACGGTCGCAGATAGTAATGTATGCACTGAAACTTATAAATGGTGTTAAAATAGCGACTTCGAAATACTCCGTATTGCCCCAAACCATGATATAACAGAATATGTAATCTTGGCAAAAACAAACAATACTAAAAACCAATATTCAAGAGTCCAGAACACACCCAAAATCCCAAGACCCAACTTCCTTGAAAAACCGGCGACGCCGGGAATATTGCCGATCTCCCCGGCAAGAATATGGAATTTGGGGCTCGTTTTCAAAATGTGTTCTAGTTGTCAGACAAGTAGTCTTCTGCAATTGTTTAAAAAAAATTTGAAGACTATAAAAAATCGACAGAAACTTGAATATATTTCGTATTGTTTCGGAGTTGTTTCGGTTTCGTTACTTTAGACAATGTTTCACCTGCTAGTTTAGGGTTTATGGGTTGGCTCTGATACCATGTTGGGTTACGCTAGCGCCCTGGCCATCTACCGTGACCGTTTGCGGAACAAAAATTTTTAAAATTGGCGCAAGAACAACTCGATAACCCGGATCTGCCATAAAGCTAAAACAAGCAAACTATAAAGGAGTTTAGAATGATTATACCAAATGATCCGAGTCCTTCGGTCTTCTACCATCTTCCTAAGCTTCTAGAGGCCATTATGATCAAGCTTGATCGCCGGTCTCCCTCCATCGAAAATGATCCACCTGAGGATTTGTAGTTTGAGCTCCAACCTCATAGCCGAGGTAACTAGGGTACTTAGGTCGCTAAACTAGATAGCCTAAAGGATGTAGAATATAATGATGGATTAATTTGTCTCCAAACTCCCTAAGTTTCTCAACACATAAGACTTTTAGGGTGGAGGTAGAAGAACAAGCTTGAGGAGATGAGAGTGTGAAGCAACCATGGAAAATAGCTAAGTGTTGTGAATCAAAAAGCATGAATCCTCTCAGAATATCTCACAACACCAATAAATCAAGCATGCCTAAATAATGAACCATAAGTCACCGCAAAACCATGCTTCATTTAAAGCCAAAGAACACCTCATCCTTCCATCTCGTTAACCATTTAACAAAATGGTTATAAACAAAAATAAGGTGGCATCTTCTAGAAGCACCTTGTAATAAATTACAAGAATACCCCTCATCCGTATATACATACCCGTATCCGTATTCCGAAAAATACGAATACAAAGAGATGAAAATAATCCAATAATATAATACTAGAATTCGGCTTAAACCAAAGCCCACCAGTATTATCCGTCCGAATCATGACGTGGACAAGTGCACGTTATGATCGAACCCTACCGTAAAACCATACGGCCTCAACATCGTTTCGCCCGAAGTAGGAAAACCCTCTGTGTAGGACTCTAAGGACTCATCAATATGCTGGCAGTGGGTTTAACCACAAGCTCGTCAGCGGCACTAGCTGTACGTAACGGCTACCCATGTATTGAGCGAAAGGGAGGCCCACAAGCAAACTCATCCGAACCCCTACTGAGCCTGTCCATGACAATCTCCGTACAATCCGGTCTATTCGTCTAGGAGTATCACATATCAAGTCTAGGGGGTGGATAAAGTCAGACCCCTAATAACGTGATATTTCATGTCGGTATGAAGCCCATCACCAACTGAGAAACTACTGATCCAAATTAGTAATTCTCGACCACCTTAGCCAAGGATTTCTGGTGATGGCCACCCGTGCATCTCGCGACATCAACCCCCAATACCGAGAGAGAAGAATCCCCGACGATCCACTCACTGCCTCCATGTGGCTCGGGACTGTATCCAACTAAAACCTCTTTGCACGACACCTTTGAGCCGTGGTAGGGTAGTAATCAAAGCACAGTGAAAACTCACACGAGACAAATGACAATCTCAGGTCGACAGACTAACCTGTACACATGTCACCTGGGAACTGCTATCTGACAATAGGTATAATACTAACTAGCATGTTCCCGGTGATTCCGTCCAATACACTCATAACCTAATGAGCACCTGTATACTATCTTAGGTAACTAACTGACACCAATGGCTTATGAGATCGGCCACCACCTCTCGTCGGGGTCTCGATAAGTACTTACTAGTCTACTCTGGAGTATCAATGCCCAGTCTCGATACTTCCTCGACCAGGGACATTTAAGGATGTGCTTATAGACCACCCAGGTCCCACGTATACGATCGCCATCATAATTCTGGTAGTCAAGAAAGAATCTTATAGGCTCTATCAACATGTAATAATGATCTGTAATACTACATAATACATGTACATGATGATAAAGACAAACCAGATACCATACTATCATTTTGAGTAAGACTGTTCTATCCTTGTAGGTCCTCCCTCAATCATCATAACCACCTGCCTGCGATTACAATAATTTCCTTGAGGTCACTATAGCCAATGTTGCGCCACGGCAGCGCCCCGGCCTCGTATTCGAGGCCAAAATGCGGAATCAAAAATTTTCCTTACTCGGAAACCGGCGCTACCGCGGACAATGAAAACCCGGATCGTTTACCATTAACCTAAAACTAGCAATCAAGAGATGGGAAGAAAAGTATACCGAGTGATCCGAGTCCTCCGGTCTTCTCTTCATCGTCCCGATCTCCCGCGGAAAGTCTTGTCTCCATATCGTCGCCTCCTCGCCGGAAAGGGCACCACATCGCCTGCGTCTTTTACGGGCTCCCGCCTCAATACCGAGGCAACTCGGGCATGAAGCCGGCAACTCGACATGCCCAAGATGTGCTGTAGAATGTGTAGTGTAGAATACTCTTTGTCTCAATGGGGTTAAGTTGCCTTGATGGAGGAAAAAGGCTAAGGAAAAATGGTGCTTTCATTTTTCCCCAAAACTAGAAGAATGAGATGAAGAAATTTGTGCTCTCACAAAAATGGAATTTCTCTCATCCTCACTCAAGAATGTGGCCGGCCATATCATTTTTGGAATGGTGGTGGAGTGAGAACCAAATGTAAGAGGGAGGTGATGGTAGGATAAAGTAAGGAGGTGTCCACATCCAAACACAATGATCACAAACTTACATCAATCTCAAATCCAATCTTATCATAATAAAGCATGAAATGATTAAGGAAAAGAATGGAATAAAAAGATGCTCTCATCTTACAAATAAACCCTCCACAAAATGTAATTTGCAAAACTGCAAATTACCCCCTCCATCAGAAAAGTCCGGCCGGGAAAGAACAAAGGAAAACCGGCCGGAACGGAATGAAAACTGGCAACTCCAGAAAACTGGTCCCGTAATAAATTACAGGAAAACTCCGATACTGTGCATACACACCCGCATCTGTATTCCGACCGGATACAAATGCAATGAGACAAAATCTACACTGTACTAGACTAGGACCGGCTTAAGCCAAAGCCGGCTAGTAAAATCCGTTCGATCCTGATCCGTGCAATACCGCACGTATCAGATCAAACCCTGCCATATATCTATACGGCCTCTAGTACAAACCGTCCGATCCTGATCCGTGCAATACCGCACGTATCTGATCGGACCCTGCCATATCTCCATACGGCCTCTACAGCGTTTCGCCCGAAAGCTTGAGTAACTGTAAGTGTGGTGGACTCTAAAGACTCGTCAATACTATGGCTGTGGATTTAACCACTGGCACGTCAGAGGTATAAGCCAATACGTGACGGGCCACCAGCTATTGACCAAAAGGGACGTCGATGAGGAAGCTCACCCCGACACCCAACTGAGCCTGTCAGTGACAATATCCGTACAGTCCGGTCCGTTCGTCTATGAGGATCGCATGTCGGGCCTAGGGGGTTGGTAAAAGTCAGACCCCCAAAAGCGGTACAAGTCATGTCAGAGTGTAGCCCAGAACGCCCTGAGATACTACTGGAATACCTACCAGTAAATCTCCTGCCTCGGCCGAGGGCTTTGCGTAATGGCTCTCCTAGACACAGCGCGACCTCACCCCCAATACCGGGAGAGACGAACCCCTGAAGATCCGCTCACTGCCTCCATGTGGCTCGGGACTGTACCCAACTAAAACCTGTTTGCACGACTCCTTTGAGCCGTGGTAGGGTAGTAATCAAAGTACAGTGGGAACTCACACGAGACAAATGACGATCCCCAGGTCAATGAACTAACCTGTACACATGTCACCAGGGAACTGCCATCTGACGTCTGGTATAAGACCAACTAGCAGGTTCCCGGCGAGTCCTGTCCGGTGTACTCATAACCCAATGAGCACCTGTATACATCTTAGGTGAACCAACTGACACCAGTGGCTTGTGAGACCGGCCACCGCCCCTCGTCGGGGTCTCGACTGTATACACTAGTCTACTAATGGAGTATCGATGCCCTGTCTCGAAACTCCTACGACTAGGGACCTTTTAAGGATGTGCTTATAGACTACCAGCTCCCACGTATATGATCGCCATCATACTGCTGGTAGTCAAGCAAGAATCCTAGGGGCTCTATCAACGTGTAATAGCGACATGTCAGGTCACCTAAAGCAGTACATGATGATAAAGATAAACCAGATAGCATACTATCATCTCGAGTAAGACTGTCCTACCGGGATAGGTCCTCCCTCAATCATTGCAATCACGTGCCTGTGATCCAATAATTGACTCTGAGGGCACTATCTCCAACAATCTCCCACTTGCACTCAAGGCTAATTATTGCGATGTCGCATACTCACAGCCCATGTGATACCGAACACCCAACTCCTCTACTAGACAGTCTCACAAAGCTCGTTTGCGAAACTATTGCGTTCGAGGAATAGCCTCAGTGAGTGGATCCGCTGTGAAGTTTCTTTCTATGTCTCTCTATATCTCAAGTTCGCGGAGAAAGCCATCTCCCGAAATGAGCAATACCTGTCTTAGAATGTCTGGATGTCTGATGGGAACTAGCTCATAAATGAACTCCAAATCCAAACTTCTTAGACTGTATCATCAACTGAACTTAATCAGTATCCTGCGCCATGCCACCCTCGGTATTGCCTTGGACCATCTGTCCAAAATACTGCCCCTCGTCAGAAGGGAAAACTATAACTCTGACAACCTCCTTGTCGTCCATGTCACCTTGGAAGCTTGGAATGATAACTGTCTCCTAAAGGAGGCTGCCGTTATCATATCCCTAGAACATTCACTTATGTTCTAAAACTGCTTCCGACTGTTTTTCCAGGATTGGATCAATATCAACTTATTGCATCTAGTGCAAGAACAACATCTGGTGTGGTACTTGACATCTCATGATTGACTCAATTGCCTAAGCAAGTGATCTGCCAATCATGAGTATCCCTCTCCCCTTTAGTCTATAAGACACCTTTAGAGAGGGTGACTCCATCAACTGCAGGTACACTACCGTGTCAGGAGTCGTCCATTCTAAATACTCATAGAATGCTGTCAAGGTACCCAGATTGGGAAACCACCCAAATCTAGATCTAAAACCATAGATCTAGTAACCAGTATGTCTGATACAATATCCAAGTCCTATGAGGAGAAAACACTGTGTGACGACCAAAGTATAACCGATCATAGTATAGGAATATCACTTCCTACTACCTTCTTAACAGATCCACCCCCTATTCTGATGACGTCAAACCTATGACTGTCACATCAGAAATAGATGATCTATCTCCGCTACATCTGCTTTAGTCTATAAATAGACATAAGCCCGATGTCCACCAATGCTTCCGCTGCTCCCACTGACTACGACAACCTTTTGGCAGAGTCATATAGATGTGCACTTCTAAAGCTAGTTTAGAACGACGCTATACTTATCCTCCCACCGGGTCTCGCAGCCTGGAACAACAGCAATGGCAAGTGTGGATAAACAAGAACTTCCCTGTCACCGTCCTTGAGGCTACCGGAGTACCTCTCGGGTGCCTGAAGTTACCCACCTTATCTGCGGAGTGGCCAATGGAATGTCAAATCAGATTGAATCTTTAGGTTCCTTATCAAATCTTCAGTAATCGTTTGCGGTTCTGGAATCACTTCCAGTCCTACCATACCCCCACTACTTTTTCTGAAAAAATCCATTTTTAATAAAAACTGTGGCGAGTCTAGAACAATATTGCTATTGTTCATCCAGATGGTAGAAAATCAACCCTCGTCATAACCTGGGTCAACCCACAAACAGCCATTACAGAAACGTGCCTTGAGTTGTCCAGTGTCTGGTTTTAATCATAAGCCGGACAACTCCCCGTACCTTAACAACGTTAAGATATGAACTGTTCTATATCCAATATAGAAACAGAGGCACTGATTTAATTGAACCAGATTCAAATCATGCAGCTGTCTCCAGTGCATGTAAACTAAATGGAAGGAGGCCGATCAGCGTTACTCAACTTAGGAATGTTTCCAATTATGAGTAACCTGAAAGAGAAGCAAGTTCTCTTTATCATTACTATCAACTGAATACCATACACAAGTATCTACATCTTCTATCACTTTGAAGAATCCCGATACTTGCTACACCTGGTACTCTACTGTATTCAAATACCTATAACTCCTCAAAAATTAGACCCTGTGTTCCTACGAAACACATGTCTAAGAACTAGAGAAGTTAAAAGTAAACAGAATATAGTATGAGGACCAACCCCTCTGTCCTAATGGACCCTGGACAACATACAATACTCTGTATAAGTCCCTTGAGTCAGATAACTCATTCACTGTGTGTCGTAGGTTGAAAACTGTACTTATGGTTAAGAAGAATTACACCGCTGTTCAATGCTCCTTACCTAACCATCCACTGATATAGGTAAATGTCATCGACATAATATCAAAAGGTATATCTCACTCTATGAAAATAGACGTACAGATATATCAATTTGAAATTGGTGCACAACAGCGGATATTCAAAACCAAATATTTGCCGACCGGCAAACAACCCAGGTGACTTCCTCAAATATCACTGATTACAACGAATCCCGATATAATGAGGATGACCACCCAATTCCCAATAACTTACTCCCACTCATCATCTGTAAAACCATACAGATATGAGAATCATACCTGGTAAATACATACCCTGGAGTAAGTGTCTAATCGGGAAATCAGTTTTCTATTAACAGTACACAGTGAAACTGAAACATTGAAATGTTTCGTTGGGGTATCCTGGTATTCTTAGTAATGCCTCTTCCATTATCCAGATTCACAACTATAACCGTATAATTCTTTGCCATCTCTTCAAATCCCTTCATATGTCTTTAGTCATTACCTTCTGTACACCCCTTTAGGCCAATTGGTTTTCTTCCTTCCCTACCGTTCGGCACCAGCCTATGGTTTGGAAGAAGACTATCCAATAAGCATAAAGGGTGTACTGTCCTAATCCTAGGAGCACTCGCATCGCGAGAGAAGGTGAAGATAAAAGACAACCGAATAAACCTTATTCCTATTTCTTCTGGACCAGAATCCATCCCCGAACTGGAACAAGTTCCTTTCGAGTTCGTATATAACCATACGATGGAGTATCCAATAAACTGTAGATCTTCGTAGTGATACGGAGTGTCCTGGAGAAATACAAAGGTGATTTAGGATTGGCGAAGAAACACTTGGTTCGGTCGTGAATAGCAGTCGCAACTTACTTTGCCCTCTTACTAATCCCTTGCTTTGTCTTAACTTAATACCTTCTGTACACCGTTTAGGTTAACTGGTTTTCTTCATTCCCTACCGGTCGGCACCAGCCTATGGTTTGGAAGAAGACTATCCAATTTACGTAATAGGTGTACTACTCTTAAACCAAGGAGTACTCGCAACCTGAGAGAAGGTAAAAAGAAAAGACAACTGAATAGTCCTATCCGTTTTCCCCAGAACCAGAAACCATCCTCGAAGTCCTTCGAGTTCGTATCTAACCATACGATGGTTTTGTCCAATGGAAGTGGACGTTCGCAGTAATACGGGGTGTCCTGGAGAAAAGGGTAAAAGTAGGAGTGGCAATGAGGTCTGCAACTCTGACAATCCAAAAGCCTGAGTTAAGAAGGTTCGGTCAACTTGGTCACTGAGTCATAGTCCAGGGTCGGGTCAATGGTCGCTGCCAAAGAGAGAGAGAAAAGAAACACTCAGCGTGCACTCTAACCTAGATCAGAATGGTTATCACTTTGTCTAATCTGGAAACCTCCCACTGTAACCTCAAATTCTCCTCCAAACCTGAAAGAAGAATTAGTCGGGATCACCCGAGGAGTAAACCAACTCATCAGTGGGAATCGGGATCCAACTATCATCGCATGATAACGTGACGGAATCCACTCACGTCACCATACTCCAGAAGGTATGCGCATGTCTGGCAAGTTTCAGTTCTTTTGAAACTCCCTATGTGATTTTTACCCCTAGGACCCAAGTGACCTTGACGAATAATCAACAAATCAAAAGGTCCTAGTCAAGTTCAACCCGTCATTATCTTGATTGCGTTAAACCCACCCGCACGACCCTTGACGAATAATCAACAAAGTCGTACGACTGTCCTAACCAATCTACATATCCATGCGACAGAATAGCACAACAAAGCTACCGCACACTACGCCTCGGCGAATAGCAACGACAAACGTAGCGCGAATACTAAGTAATACTAATCTGAAATGACGGAGGGCTACGACTGGTTTTTGGCGAAAAACCTTTAACGTAATGAACTTGATATCGTTGAAGGAACTGGATAACATTTTAGAAAATATAGTGACGAAAACCTTTACTAAAGAGGTCACTCCCGGTGAAGGGATCTCGGCTCTTTCCCCGTAGAATGAGGTGCAGGATATTCCAACTGAATACCACGATGCAAAGCAAAAGTAATCGGCTATAGTGAAGTTAATACCCTGACGCAAACTTCTGTCCAAGGGGTCACTCCCGGTGAAGGGATCTCAGCCCTTGCCTCGTTGACTGAGGAGCAGGATATTCCAAATGAATACCACGATGCAAAACAAAAGTGAACGTCCTTGCAATAACAGCTTTTTGAAAAATTGTTCCAACAACATCAGAATAGGTTTGTTTATCTTGCATTGATCCGAATCAACGCAGTCCCATCAATTGATCACACCACAAAGAACGAAAATATACTGACGTACGTATATGCCATCCGCATTCGCCACTGGGTCCCGTCATCACCCGTTAGGTTAGCTAACTAACGGCAGAGCGGGGACTGGACTAGCGCGAATGAAAAACATATACAACATCTACTAATATATATACCAATATATAGTATTTCACTCAAGGCGTGAATAAAATGCAACATCACAGAAATGTACAGCATCACAGAACAATACAGATATCTGGAAGCCCCGGGTTTCACAGAGCCGCTGCTGAAACCCGACGTTCCCCTGGTCGTGTGGATAGCCTGTGCAATGAAATCCTAGACCCCTACGGGTGCGGCAAGTCACCCGCCAAAACCTGAACCGAGGCAGCCCCCTTCAGCTCCGTGAATGGACCACCCAGCACTTCACGGAATCCGGCAACTTGGGCACCCCTCCTGGGTCAACCTGTACCCCCTACGAGTGCGGCGAATAGCCTGCAAATTCCAGACTGAAGCCCCCTCCGTCTCAATGCCCTGAGATGCGGGCCCGTTGCCCTCTAGAACCCGGCTATCCGTGCACCCCTCCGCGGGGTAACCCTAGTACAGAAAGTAAAATATACATACACCGGGTACATCGACCGCAACCAGGTCGTGCCCCAAAAGAATAATACAAACAGGCAGTGACGGCAGTCCACATGTCGGATGCTCGCCCCGCAATAACAAATGTACATAATACAACAAAACTGTACTAGCATTGCATGCAGGCTATCCCCCACGACCGATCCGCAACATCACAGCATAAACATAGAACATCAACGTGAAAGTCACGTTCGCAAATCCGTCTAACCGGGCTATAGCAGTTAGACCGGATTTACCGATCGAGTGACATTCACGGTCGCAGATATAATGTAAATACTGTGAAACAATGTGTTTAAAATATCCGATCGATCAAACTTAACAAGTGGGCCCCCAAACAAAACTGTAGCACTCACAGAAAACCTGGGCCCAATTTTAATATTCCAAAAACCACATTTTCAACTCAGGAACATTCTGCAAAGTTTTGGGAGAATGAACAGTTACCAGAGCCGCGGAAGCGCGGCCCAAGCAGGGGTTTGGCCGCCCTTCCGCGGTGGTATGGTGAGTTCATGGTACAAAAGTTTTACAGTATGCTTCTAATTCCCTGCACATCACACTGAGACAACCTGAAAAAATTTTTAGACTCCAAAAAATTTCGACAGAAACTGATGTGCTAGAAAAATACGGTTTTTGGAAATTTCGGTCGATCGGAGACGCAAACACATCAAACGAAGCTAGGTAAGGTTAATGGCGTGGCTCTGATACCTTGTTGCGCCACGGCAGCGCCCCGGCCTCGTATTCGAGGCCAAAATGCGGAATTAAAAATTTTCCTTACTCGGAAACCGGCGCTACCGCGGACAATGAAAACCCGGATCGTTTACCATTAACCTAAAACTAGCAATCAAGAGATGGGAAGAAAAGTATACCGAGTGATCCGAGTCCTCCGGTCTTCTCTTCATCGTCCCGATCTCCCGCGGAAAGTCTTGTCTCCATATCGTCGCCTCCTCGCCGGAAAGGGCACCACATCGCCTGCGTCTTTTACGGGCTCCCGCCTCAATACCGAGGCAACTCGGGTATGAAGCCGGCAACTCGACATGCCCAAGATGTGCTGTAGAATGTGTAGTGTAGAATACGCTTTGTCTCAATGGGGTTAAGTTGCCTTGATGGAGGAAAAAGGCTAAGGAAAAATGGTGCTTTCATTTTTCCCCAAAACTAGAAGAATGAGATGAAGAAATTTGTGCTCTCACAAAAATGGAATTTCTCTCATCCTCACTCAAGAATGTGGCCGGCCATATCATTTTTGGAATGGTGGTGGAGTGAGAACCAAATGTAAGAGGGAGGTGATGGTAGGATAAAGTAAGGAGGTGTCCACATCCAAACACAATGATCACAAACTTACATCAATCTCAAATCCAATCTTATCATAATAAAGCATGAAATGATTAAGGAAAAGAATGGAATAAAAAGATGCTCTCATCTTACAAATAAACCCTCCACAAAATGTAATTTGCAAAACTGCAAATTACCCCCTCCATCAGAAAAGTCCGGCCGGGAAAGAACAAAGGAAAACCGGCCGGAACAGAATGAAAACTGGCAACTCCAGAAAACTGGTCCCGTAATAAATTACAGGAAAACTCCGATACTGTGCATACACACCCGCATCTGTATTCCGACCGGATACAAATGCAATGAGACAAAATCTACACTGTACTAGACTAGGACCGGCTTAAGCCAAAGCCGGCTAGTAAAATCCGTTCGATCCTGATCCGTGCAATACCGTACGTATCAGATCAAACCCTGCCATATATCTATACGGCCTCTAGTACAAACCGTCCGATCCTGATCCGTGCAATACCGCACGTATCTGATCGGACTCTGCCATATCTCCATACGGCCTCTACAGCGTTTCGCCCGAAAGCTTGAGTAACTGTAAGTGTGGTGGACTCTAAAGACTCGTCAATACTATGGCTGTGGATTTAACCACTGGCACGTCAGAGGTATAAGCCAATACGTGACGGGCCACCAGCTATTGACCAAAAGGGACGTCGATGAGGAAGCTCACCCCGACACCCAACTGAGCCTGTCAGTGACAATATCCGTACAGTCCGGTCCGTTCGTCTATGAGGATCGCATGTCGGGCCTAGGGGGTTGGTAAAAGTCAGACCCCCAAAAGCGGTACAAGTCGTGTCAGAGTGTAGCCCAGAACGCCCTGAGATACTACTGGAATACCTACCAGTAAATCTCCTACCTCGGCCGAGGGCTTTGCGTAATGGCTCTCCTAGACACAGCGCGACCTCACCCCCAATACCGGGAGAGACGAACCCCTGAAGATCCGCTCACTGCCTCCATGTGGCTCGGGACTGTACCCAACTAAAACCTGTTTGCACGACTCCTTTGAGCCGTGGTAGGGTAGTAATCAAAGTACAGTGGGAACTCACACGAGACAAATGACGATCCCCAGGTCAATGAACTAACCTGTACACATGTCACCAGGGAACTGCCATCTGACGTCTGGTATAAGACCAACTAGCAGGTTCCCGGTGAGTCCTGTCCGGTGTACTCATAACCCAATGAGCACCTGTATACATCTTAGGTGAACCAACTGACACCAGTGGCTTGTGAGACCGGCCACCGCCCCTCGTCGGGGTCTCGACTGTATACACTAGTCTACTAATGGAGTATCGATGCCCTGTCTCGAAACTCCTACGACTAGGGACCTTTTAAGGATGTGCTTATAGACTACCAGCTCCCACGTATATGATCGCCATCATACTGCTGGTAGTCAAGCAAGAATCCTAGGAGCTCTATCAACGTGTAATAGCGACATGTCAGGTCACCTAAAGCAGTACACGATGATAAAGATAAACCAGATAGCATACTATCATCTCGAGTAAGACTGTCCTACCGGGATAGGTCCTCCCTCAATCATTGCAATCACGTGCCTGTGATCCAATAATTGACTCTGAGGGCACTATCTCCAACAGCCAACAGTACTTAGATTACTACCCTACCACGGCTCAAAGGAGTCGTGCAAACAGGTAGTAGTTGGGTGCAGTCCCGAAGCACTTAGAATTAGTAGTGGTTAGATAGGATTCGTCTCTCCCGGTATTGGGGGTTGATATGACGCTGTGTTCGGAAAGCCATTACACAAAGTTCCTGGCCAGGGCAAGTGAGATTTACTGGTAGGTGCTCCAGTAGTTTCTAAGGGTGTATTAGGCTCTTCCCCGACATGACTTATTGCGCTATTAGGGGTCTGACGGTTACCATCCCCCTAGGCCCGATATATGAGTATCTTAGATAAACAGACCGGACTGTACGGAGATTGTCGTAGATAGGCTCAGGAGGAGTTCGGATGAGTTTGCTCATCGGCCTTCTTATCGACAGATACCTAGATAGCCGTTACGTGTAGCTAATACTGCTGACAGACTTGTGGTTAAACCCACTGCCAGCGCACTGTCGAGTCTTTAGAGTCCCACACAGAGGGTTTCCCTGCTTCGAACAAAACGATGTAGAGGTCGTATGGTTTTACGGTAGGGTTCCGATCACATACGTGTACTGGCTCCACGAATGTTGTTCGGGTGAATAATACTATTGGATTGTTATCATCTCATTGTATTCGTATTTTTCGGAATACAAATACGGGTATGTATATACGGTGAGGGAATTCTTGTAATTTCATAAGAGATGCTTCTAGAAGGGGACACTTCATTATTTGGATTTATCTATTTTGGAAATAGATTAATGAGGTGGAAAATGGAGGCATGGGAGTGAAGCATGGCTTATGCATTTGTTTTTTAGTTTGGATACACTATTGAAGCATGGTTATTATTTTCTATATGAAAATAATCCATGCTTCATGAGTGAAGAGAGATGATCCATTCTTCACTTGGCCAAGACTTGATCATTTGCAAACTTTCTTTCTCTCTCCATTTTCTCCTCCTTCTTCCTCAAAAACCCTAACCTTCACATGTGTTGTGAGTCATAGGATTATATGAGTTAAAACACTCCATTAGACGCTCTACATCTTCTAGGCTACCTAGCTTAGCAAACTAGGTACCTTAGTTATCTCGGTTTAGAGGTTGGAGCTTGAAGTATATACTCTCGAGTGGATCGTCTTCGACATGAGGAGGCCGAAGTTTCAAGCGTGATCCGATCTTCGAGGAGCTCAAGAAGAGGAGGAGAAGAAGAAGACTCGAAGGACTTGTGAACAAGGAGGTATAAAACTCTTACCGAGTAGTTAAACCTCCAAGTAGTATAACTAGTTAAGGTTTCTGTAAAAATCCTGGAGTTTAGTCGGTGTTGCATAGTATGAAAAAATCATTTTTTGTAAATTCCGTCTCTCCACAAGTGCGTGGGGTGTGCAACATCGACTCACACTTGCACATCATGGGGGGGCAGCTAAGACCCTAACTTGGAGAACTAAGCTCCTTTGAGAATTGAACCTCGCACGTGGTGCATACGTGGTGTGCGCACGTGCGCTTGCGTATAAGCGCATTATGGGGGGGCAGTTAAGGCCCTAACTTGGAGAACTAAGCTCTTATGGAGAACTAAGCTCCTTTGAGAATTGAATTCTCGCATGTGGTGCGCACGGCGCTTGCACATATGTGCATTACGGGGCAGCTAAGGCTCTAACTTGGAGAACTAAGCTCCTTTGAGGGTTGAATCTTCTTTTTTCTAAGAGATATCCCCTCTTATTTATAGGGAAGTGGTAGAGAAGAGATCTCTCTTTTTCTCGATGTGGGACTAAAAATGTATCCCCCATATGGTAGAGCTACTTAGACTATACGTGCATAGCACATTTACTCATAACTTTTGATTCCGGAAGGATTATGAGGCTCGTAATATATCAAATCGAAGGACTTTTCGAGGCGCTCTCGATGACACCAGAATTTACCTGATTCTCATTCAGGATTTTAGCAAAATACAGTCTGGAAAATACTGGTTTGCATTTTCTTAAGCGTATTGCTGCCATTTGATACCTTAGGATTTTTTGCGCAGAAATTTTTGTCGAGAACAAATGCCCCCACTACTTTTCCCATGTAGGTATGTACGTGTGTTATGTAGTGCAAACTTATGTATCTCCATAGAATTGATGGCCCAGGAGACATGTTTATGTCCCTGTCGCCTAAGGCATTTTCATCTTCATAAGCTGTAAGGGTTTCAAGAAAGTTTTTCTCCCTATGAGTCATGAGGATCTCACAGGTGCATATTTTCCCTAGAAATCATGAGGATTCTTAAGTGTCTTTCACCTTCGTGAGTTGTAAAGATCCGACGTAAGTATTTTCTTCTTATGAGTCGAGAGGACCCGCAAGTGGCTTTTTCACTTTATTGGCGAATGTGGCCCATGGATAGTGTACAAGAGTCATTTTGGACCTTTTTGTAGGGCAGCGATGGCTTAGGAAACAGATTTAGATCTGTCACCTAAGGCTTTTCAACTTTATGAACCGTGAGGGTCTCATAAAGATATTTCTCCCTACGAGTCGAGAGGATCTTGTAGGTGTATTTTCTCCTCAGAAGTCGTGAGGACTCCTAAGTGCTTTTTCTCTCGAGAGTCGTAAGGATCTTACATGGGAATTTTCCCCATACGAGTCGAGAGGACTCATAAGTGGTTTCTCCTCCTCATCGGTATACGACTTTGGAGAATGTAGCCCGTGGATGGTATATAAGGGTCAGTTTGGACCTACTTGTAGGGCCACAGTACTTAGGAAACAGGTTTATATCCCCATCGCCTAAGGCTTTTCACCTTTATGAGCCATGAGGGTTTCATAAAGATGTTTTTCCTTGCGAGTCGAGTCGAGACGTGTCTAGAGGATCTCGCAGCTGTATCCTAACGTGAAATATAGATAACCCCTTTTTTTGATAGAGGTCCGTTAGGTTTGTGGTACTAGGGTTTTAGTCTGTGGTACCGTCGCATTGGCTGATATATTCCTCGATAAGCAGTCCCTGAGGTTGCTGCTCGAGTAACCCCGCGACTGTCGTGTCTCTGATCCCTTCTGAGGCTGAACAAAACGACTTCAAGTAATCTTCTTAGGTCATATTACCGTTGAAAGAACAAGCGTTAGGTATTTTCCATGACGCTTTTTACTTGAGGTTAGGCTCAATTTGGAGCCCCGATGACTCATAACCTCACCCTTCTGGGGTGGGATGATCTCCAATGGTCTTTAGGTTTTGTATGTATTGCCGTCAAGAACCGAAACTAGGAATATTCCATCACCTCATTTTTTACTTTGATGATGTCGCGCCGATTCTTTGCTGAAGTAAGGTAGACATCTGTAGGACCTCTATGCTGTATATATTGCAATTGAAGTCCGGAGCTAGGAATATGCCATTACTCCAATTTCATTTAATAGTTGCATCCACATCTGACTGAAATGAGGGTGGACCGTCGGGATAGTCTCTATGTTATATATATACCGTCAAGATTTGGATCTAGGATTTTTCCATTACTCCATTTTTCGTTGACCCTTGGGTCTGTTTTCTTTTTATGATGAAGTTGCGTCTGCATCCTGCCGGAATGAGAAGAAACACTGGGATGGTCTCTAGGTTGTATATGTACTGTCACGATTTGGAGCTAGGATTTTGCCATTACTCCATTTTTGCTTTGACCCTTGGGTATTTCTTTTTTGATGATGACGTTGCGTTTGCATCCTGCCGGAATGAGAAGGAATGCCGGGATAGTCTCTAGGTTGTATATGAACCATCAAGACTTGGAGCTAGGATTTTGCCATTACTCTATTTTTGCTTTGACCCTTGGGTTTTTGTCGACGTTGCATCTGCATCCTGCCGGAATGGGAAGAATGTCGAGTTGGTCTCTAGACAGTAATGATCACATCGAGATCTGGAGCTAGGATTATGCCATTGCTCCACTTTTATTTGACCCTTGGGTCCTTGTATACGTCGCATCTGCACCTTACTGGAATGAGAAGGACGTCAAGTTGGAGCTAGGATTTTGCTATTAATCTATTTTGATTTGGCTCTTTGGAGCTTTGTTGACGTCATGTCTGCATCTTGTTAGAATGAGAAGAACTTCGAGCTGATCTCTAGGCAGTAGATGTTACAGTCAAAATCTGGCTCTCCCTTTGACGGAGCCTGGTGGGAAAATATGGTTCCCTTTCTTTCATTCGTGCCCAGGGATTATATACAGAGGTCGTTGTGGACCTACCGCAGGGTAGAGGAAAATTTATTTTATTTTATTTTTTTGTTTCCGAGATGCTCTATCTTTTCAGTTTTTTTGTCGCGAAAGTCACGATTGCCTAATCATTTCAGCTATTTATCGTAGTGCCCCATCATTTCGGCTTTTTATTGCGAGTTGCCCTATCATTTCGGCTTTTTTTTAAAAAAATTTTTAAGGAATTTTAAATATGATACCAATTCTAGAATCAACATCGCTACCACTGGAAAATTACCAGGAGTGAATCATCATTTGCCTTGAAAGGACTTAGGGTTTGACACCTATTTAGGCATCAACATCGCTACAAATGGAATGTTGTCAGAAGCGAATGATCATTTGCCTTTGTTGGTTTGAAAAAAGATGACTTAGCAAACATGGTTAGGATCCTGTCGACTAAGACTTTTTGACTTTATGGACCATAAGGGTCTCATAAAGGTATTTCTCCTTACAAGTCGTGAGGATCTCGTAGGTGTGTTTTTTCCTTAGGAATCGTGGGGATTCCTAAGTGATATTTTCTTTTGTAAGTCGTAAGGATCATCCAAGAGTATTTTCTTCTTATAATTCGAGATGACTTACAAGTGTCGTTCACCATATAGGGACATTTCTTGTCGTTGGTGGAACTTGGTGAGAGAATATTTATTTATGCCCGTGGATTGTATACAAGGGTCAATATAGGACCACCTGTAGGGCAACTTAGGAGATATGACGGATTAAGAACAGGTTTAGATCCCTGTAACCTAAGACTTTCAAATTCTATGAGCCATGAGGGTCTCATAGGGGAAATTCTCCTTACAAGTCGAGAGGATCTCGTAAGTGTATTTTCTTTTTAGGGATCGTGAGGATTCCTAAGTGTGTTTCTCCTTTGTGAGTCATAAGGATCTCACGCAGGTTTTTTTTACAAGATTGCGTCTTTTCGGATTTTCACAAGCTCGCCGGTAGCCCTGCTGTTTTTACTCACGGCATCCTTTTGGGTTTTCATCCGTGGCCATTTTGCTTGTGGATATATCCTTTTTTTTAACGATGGAATACCCGAGAGTAGTTTCGCCGCAGGTGCCCGTCTATTTGCCGGTGGGACTTGAGCTATAACCCTCGTCGTTGAGACTTAGATTGCAATATAGATCTCAAGGGAGGACATCGCTGTATTTGGGGCGATGCGCAAGTTTAGGGATATTTCGGTCCATTATCGCCATATTTGAGGCGAAATTTTAGTTTAGGGACATCTCGGTCCATTGATAGTTTAGGGACATCTCGGTCCGTTATCGCCATGTCTAAGGCGGATAGTTAGTTTAAGGACATCTCGGTCCGTTGTTGCCATGTTTGAGGAGGATAGTTAGTTTAAGGACTTCTCGGTACGTTGTCGCCATTTTTGAGGCGATAGAGCTTTTTGGATACTACTCTCAGAGTTCTGACTCAGGAAGATAGCGAGCGGACACAAGCGCCGTCATCCATCATTGACCTAAGTTGTCACTCGTCAAGCGTAGTATTTTTTGAGGAATTGGTTGTTTATTGGCCGGAAGGGTCTTTCGCCTTGCATAGCCATGAGCAGGAAGGTTCCACCTTGATAGACTTTTTCTATGATGTACGGGCCTTCATAGTTCGGCTCGAACTTCCCCCATTTTGAACGATTGGGAATCATAGGTCTTTTAACGAATAGCACGAGTTCGCCTAGACGGAACGTTCTCGGCCTGATCAGTCTTTCGTATGACTGTGCTATCCTTGCCTTATAAGCCTCAAGATTTTGCTGTGCTATAAGAAGGGTTTCGTTGAGGGCGTCGAGCTCCTCAGGCTGAAGATGAGCATTTTCTTCATTTGTCAGCTCATATCGAACTGCTACTAGTAGAGAGGGGAGTTCTACTTTCAGTGGGAGCACTACTTCCGTGCCAAACACCAATGCGTATGATGTTGTATTCGTGGCCATCTTGAACGTTGTTCTGTACGCCCAGAGAGCTTTGTGCAGCCTCTTGTGCCAGTCTTTTTTGTTTCTGGACATCGTCTTTTTTATAATTTTTGTCAAGGTTTTGTTGAAAGCTTCAGCTAGACCGTTGGCCCGAGAGTTATAGAATGAAGAGTATCTCCAATCTATTTTATACTGTTGTATGAAGCGGCTGATTTTATGACTTCTATAAGCTAGCACATTATCCGAGATAATTCGTCACGGAGTGCCGAACCGATAGATGACATGTGTCCTGAAGAAATGGAGGATGTTCTCCGTCTTCACATCCCTTAGTGGTACTGCTTTTGCCCACATGGAAAAGTAGTTGGTCGTTGCCAGTATGAACCGATGTCCTTTGGACGATGCCGGCTCAATAGGGCAAATTATATCGGTTCCTCACATTTCGAACGGTCAGCTAGCCACTGTTGGTGTAGCGGATTTAGATGTTGGTGGATGAAGTCCCCGTGGATTTGGCACGAGTGACACTGCTTCGCATTGTTAGTGTTTATGCCCTAGAAGGCCATTACTGTATCATACTAGTTTGTATATTACTTAATGGAAGCTTGGGATATTCACATGTATATAACAGTCTTGCTAAATATGGTAGTATGCTACTTGGTTTTTCTATCTTAATATGTAAGTGTACGTATTGATAGAGCTCTTAGGATCTTGCTTGTCTACCAGCGTTGTGATGGCAGTCACACTAGTGGGGGCTGGGTAGTCTACAAGCACATCCTTATTCAGGTCCCTGGTCGTTGGATTATCGAGACAGAGCATCGGTACTCCGGAGTAGACTGGTGTGTACGCTTCTCATCCCAGTTGGGGAGATGGTCTGTCCCACAGCCGTCAGTACGTCGTACTGGAGATAGTATGCAGGTGCTCGTTAGGTTACGGGTACACCGGACAGGACTCACAGGGAACTGTTGGTTGGTTTAATACCAGTCGTCAGTGAGCAGTTCCCAGGTGACATGAGTACAGCATAGTCCGCAGACTTGACACTGTTACTTCGCCTCGAGTGTGTCCCACTGTTCTTAGATTGCTACCCTACCACGGCTCAAAGGAGTCGTGCAAACAGGTAGCAGTTGGGTGCAGTCCCGAGCACTTGGAGGCAGTGGCGGTTAGACAGGATTCGTCCCTCCCGGTATTGGGAGTAGATATCGTGCTGTGTCAGAGAGCCATTACGCAAAGTCCCTGGCCAGGGCAAGCGAGATTTGCTGGTAGGTTCCAGTAGTTTCTCAGGGTGTAATGGGCTTCCCTCCGACACGACTTATACCGCTATTAGGGGACTGACGCTTGCCGCCCCCTAGGCCCGATATGCGATAGTCTTGGACGAACGGACCGGACTGTATGGAGATTGTCACATCAGACTCAGTAAGAGTTCGGATGGGTTTCCTCATCGGCCTTCTTATCGACAACTACCTGGGGACCGTTACGTACAGCTAGTGCCGCTTGCGGTCTGTGGTTAAACCCACTGCCAGCGTAGTAGTCGAGTCTCTAGAGTCCCACACAGAGAGTTTCCTACTCCAGGCGAAACGATATAGAGGTCGCATGGTTTTGCGACAAAGGGTTCGGACACATACGTGCGTTTACGCGCGTACAACTTTCGGACAGTTTTTACCAGTCGGCTTTGGTTTAAGCCAGTTACTGGTATCCGGTTATTGGATTTATACAGTCTAAAGTTTTTCCGTATTTTTACGGATCGGAGGGGCGTTCTCGTAATTGTGCGAGAAGCTTCTAGAAGATGGTGACTAAGGAGGGTTATGTGTCATTTGCATTAAATGAGTTTAGTGAGTCATGAGGATGATTCATGCATATCATTAATGCATGATAAATGCTTAGTGAGTCATGATAATGAATCACCATTAGATATTTGTGAAGCATGCTTATTCATTATGGATTATTCTTTTTCTCATAAATAAGAATGCTTCATATTTATTATGATAGATTTACTATTCTCATTTGATATTCATTCTCACCTTCTCTCTCCTCAAGCTCTCCCTCTTCAAAGACTAATCCTCCCCTCTCATGAGTTGAGAACAAGGGTTAGTAAGACTAATCAATCCATAACCATCACTCTATTTCATCCTAGCTTCTTTGATTAGCAATCCAAGAAGGTTAGTTACCTCAAGTTTAGAGGTTTAGCTTGGAGTTTTGCTCTCGGATGGATCGTCTACTACCTAGAGAAGGCCGAGGAGGACAAGGAGATCGTAAAGACGAAGGAGTTGGTTCATTAGGTATAATCCCTAAACACAGTAGTTTAGAAACACTTTGTGTTTGGTTATTTATAGTTTAGCTTCGATTCAAGCGGTTAGTCGATGTTCGTTCACTAAACAAGATCGTTTTTGAAAATTCCGCCTCCCCACAAGTTCTGGGGTGTAGTACATCGACTTACAGTGGTATCAGAGCCTCGCTAAACAATAAATAACTTTATTGCAAATTTGTACGAATTTCGAACGGAAAAACGAACCCGGAAAACCCTAAAAATGTCAAGTTTCTGTCGAAATTGAAATGAAGTCTAAAAATTTTTCAGGGATGCTCAGAAAGCTTGAAAAGGGTCCAGGAGAACACCCATGAAATTTGAGCCCATGAATCGGCTAAAGCGCCGCGGAAGCGCGGCGGATCCCACCGATCCGCCGCGGTTCCGCGGCCGAGTTGCCGAGTCATGGACTCATCTTTCATGTGTGGGTCCCCTCTAGTATTTGGGGTTTTCTGGAATATTTTAATTTTGCTCAGGTTTCCAGTTTACAGAGCAGTTTTTGGAGCAATATTAAAGATGTTTAATCGATCGAAATTGTATAGTATTTGCATGTTGGATTATATCTGTGATTGATAAATGTGTTCGTAAACCTCCCCTAACTGCTAGTATGTCGGTTGGCAGGGGGTTGCACATTTCTGTAATGGTTATATCTGTTTGTGCATATGAACTGTATTGGACTGTTGTGGTGTATAGCCGGGGTTTAGCAATGGGTTATTGTTTAATTCATTTGTTGGAAATGTAATTTGTTGTAATATTATTTTTGCGGGGCACATCCAGGTTGCGGTTGTAGCCACCGTTGTATTATTTCATTTTACTGTTTTTGCTCCTAGGACTGACCCAAGGTGGGGTACACAAACTGCCGGGCGGGTAGTTTGCCGTACCCGTAGGGGTCGAGGGTGGGGTAACGGCTATTCATCATAACTGTGTAATCTGTCTTTTCTTGCAGGCTCAAAAGAAATACAGATTGCTTGCAAATCCAATATTGTTTATCTGTGTTCTGGAATGTATATCATTGCGTCAGACGAATGTAAAATATCTATATATATGATAGCTATTTAGACGTCACTTATGTTTTACACCCGCGCTAGCCCAGCCCTCGCTCTGTCGTTAGTTAAGTAACCTAACGGGTGATGACGGGACCCCGTGGCGAAAGCGGATGGCATAAGAGGACGTTGTATTTTCGTTGTTTTCTGCAATGATAGGTTAATGATGGGACGCATTATCTATAATGCAAAGAAAAACAAACCAAAGTTTAAATCGTTGGAACAGTTTAAAAGAAACCACTCGGTTAATTTTAAAAAAAACAGATATTTTTAAATGCGGAGCTTTAACCACTCCTTTTAAAAGCTATCAGGTTCCTTCTGTTATATCAAGTTCACTACGTTCACGGTTTCGCCAAAACCATTCGTAGCCCTCCGTCATTTCATCTGGGTATTCAGTAGTATTCAAGCTATGTATTTTGACCTAACGCCAAGGCATAGTGTTTGGTAGCTACTGGGTATTCATTTGTTACATAGGTAGATGAGTTAGTTTGGGACAGTCGTATTATCATTTTGGCCGAACGTCAAGGATATATACGGATGGGTTCAAATTGACAAGATAATGATGGGTAGAACTTGACATGTGACTTATGACATTTTGACCTAACGCCAAGGTCATAAGAGCATGGGGCAGAAATATATATCGGGATTTTCTAAAGAAACTGAAATTTGCAAAAGATGCATACCATTTGGAGTTTGATGAATGTTGGTAGGATTCCTTCAACATTATCATACAATGATATTTGGATCCCGATCCTACTGTGAGTATATGCTACTTATCAGGATATTCGTCACTTAACGATCAATGCTATAAACCTAGTAGGTGTCCAGAAAGGTGTCAGCGGGGTTACGCCCCCAGAGAAAAGAGGTTATTTAATTAAGGAACTTCGCGAAAGCGTTGGAAAACCTCCCTCGAAGTATCGACACTGGCCTGGCTGAACGGTTAAGCAAGTATTGTACGGTGAGAATAGTCCTGGCTAATTCTTCTTTTATGGTTTGAGGAAGGATTCGAGAAACAGTGGGAGCCATCCAGTTTAGATAAACTAAAAACCACTCTAAACTTGCAAGAGCATCATGCTAAAGAGTTTTCTTCTCTCTCTCCTAATTGCAGCGACCCTGAAAATGACTGGACTTAAGTTACTTTTAGAGAAAAATATACTGACAGGGCCAAACTATAAAGATTGGCTGCGGAATGTCAAAATGGCTTTGACCTATGACAAATTGGGGTACATCCTCACCGCTACGGCACCTGCTGTCCCTGGTCCCAAATCCAGCAATGCGGATAAGGAAATCCGCAAAACCTGGGATTTAGATTGCGCGAGAGCCAAGTGCATCGTGCTTGCCTCAATGAACAATGAACATCAGAGGAGGCACGAGGATATGTCCCTAGATGGCATATTTCTCCATACAAAGGAACTTTATGGAGAGCAATCTCGTATAGCAAGATACGAGACCTCTAAGAACTTGTTTCGAGCGAGGTTGGCTGTCGGGTCATCGGTAGGTGAACATGTCCTACAGATGATCGGCTATATTGAAGAGCTCGCAGACCTTGGGACGACTTTGGATAATGAGCTGTATACAGACCTTATTCTCCAGTCCCTTCCTCCCACCTACGCCCAGTTTATCCTCAACTTCAACATTCAAGGAAAAGAAGTTGAACTTGCGGAACTCCTGAACATGTTAAGGAGTGCAGAGGGCACCTTGCAGAAAGCAAGGAAAACATCCGCTATGTTTGTTGGCGGTGCATCTTCTTCCGGGTCCAAGGCTAGGGCCAAAGGAAGGAAGAAGAAGGCCGCACCCAAACCTAGAGGAGGTGTTAGTAAGGTGGGGAAGAAGGGAAAGAAAAAGTTTGCGGTACCGGTAGTGGGCCAGGATGAGTGCTTCCATTGTCACAGGAAAGGGCACTGGAAGAAGGATTGCAAGGCGTGGAACGCCAAGAACCAGGAACCGAAGCAAGCTGTGGCTTCGACTTCAGGTGTGTTTGTAATTGAGAATTGTCTGTCGATCAACTCTACTTCCTGGGTATTGGATACCGGATCAGGATCTCATATTTGCAATTCATTGCAGGCACTGAGAAACCGTAGAGTGCTGAAGGAAGGTGATATGATCCTCAGGGTTGCTAACGGAGCTAGCATGGGAGCTGCGTCCGTCGGGGATTATCACCTAGGATTGACGAGTGGACATATTTTGTTTTTACATAACTGTTATTTTGTACCAAGCTTAACGTGTAATATCATATCAGTTTCCTTGTTATCAAATAAAGGTTATGATTTCACGTTTGTAAGAGATGTTGTTAACATTCACCTTAATCATGGTTTGATTGGGTCCGGTACTCTAAATAACGGCATATATGTGTTAAACCAACTCCAAATTTTCAATGTCCAGAACACACTAAAAAGAAAGTCTCCAGATTTAAATAAAGCTTTCTTATGGCATTGTAGACTGGGTCACATCAATGAGAGAAGGTTGACTAAGTTGCATAGAGAAGGATATTTGGACTCGTTCGAATATCAAACTTATGACACTTGTCAATCTTGTCTCAAAGGAAAGATGACAAAGACTCCATTTACTGGACAAGGAGTAAGAGCGAGCGAGCTCTTAGGACTCATACACAGCGATGTATGCGGTCCAATGTCTACACATGCGAGAGGTGGTTTTTCCTATTTCATTACTTTCACGGATGATTATTCAAGATAAGGATTCATTTATCTGATGAAACATAAATCCGAGGCTTTTGAGATATTCCAAGAGTATAAGAATGAAGTAGAAAACCAAACCGGCAAAAGTATTAAGACACTAAGATCTGATCGAGGTGGTGAATACTTAAGTGCCGAGTTCCTTGGTTACCTAAAAGAGAAAGGAATTCTCTCTCAGCTTACTCCTCCATACACTCCACAGCATAACGGTGTATCGGAGAGACGGAATCGAACCCTATTGGATATGGTACGATCCATGATGAGTAATGCTGAGTTACCGCGATCTTTCTGGGGTTATGCGCTAGAATCAGCGGCATATCTTTTGAACATGGTTCCTACCAAGACTGTGCCTACCACTCCATATCAGATGTGGAGCGGGAAGAAACCCCATCTACAGTATATAAAGATTTGGGGATGTCCAGCTTTTGTTAAGAAGCAGCATGTGGACAAGCTCGAGGCACGATCAGTAAAGTGTAGTTTTGTGGGATATCCAAAGAACTCCAGGGGATATCTATTCTATTACGCAGAGGAACAAAAGGTATTTGTTTCTCGTAATGCCCATTTTCTAGAACATCAGTTTTTAGAAAAGGAATCAAGTGGGAGCGAAATAGAACTGGAAGAAATTCCAGAACCACAAACTAATACTGAAAGTTTGGTAGAACCGGTAGTTCAAGAAGAACAGGACATTCCCGCACCTCTCCGCAGGAGTAGTAGGCCGTTTCATCCGCCTGAGAGATACTGCGGTTTTCTCATAGATGGGGATAGAGAGGATTGCATCATAGATGATGATGAACCTACTGACTTCCAGCAGGCCATCCAGAGCGGCGACTCGGTACGATGGCTAGATGCAATGCGGACCGAGATGGAGTCCATGTACACCAACAAAGTATGGACTTTGGACTTTGGTCCAAATGGGGTAAAACCCATAGGATGCAAATGGATCTTCAAGAAAAAGATTGGTGTAGATGGACAGGTGGAAACCTATAAGGCTAGACTTGTTGCAAAGGGTTTTCGTCAAAGACCTGGTTTGGACTATGACGAAACTTTTTCTCCAGTGGCTATGCTCAAATCCATTCGGGTCCTTCTTGCTATTGCTGCCTTCCATGATTATGAAATCTGGCAGATGGACGTAAAGACGGCTTTTCTGAATGGAAATTTAGAAGAGTGCGTCTATATGGATCAGCCAGAGGGTTTCAATCAGAGTGGGAGCAGTGGGAAAGTATGCAAGCTGCTTAAGTCCATTTATGGACTAAAGCAGGCATCGCGGAGTTGGAACATCTGTTTTGATGAGACAGTCAAAGAATATGACTTTATCAAAAATCCAGATGAACCGTGCATATATAGTAAAGTTATAGCAAGAAGTGTCGTATTCCTCGTCTTGTACGTGGATGACATTCTATTGATAGGAAATGACATTCCTATGCTACAATCTGTCAAAGGATTCTTGTCACACAGATTCTCCATGAAAGACCTGGGTGATGCCTCTTACATTCCGGGGATCCGGATCTATCGTGATAGATCCAAAAGGATGTTGGGACTTTCGCAGTCCGGGTATATCGACACTGTACTGAAAAGATTCAGTATGGAAGATTCTAAGCGCGGTAATTTACCGGCTTGTCACGGAATCACCCTCTCCAAAGAGATGTGTCCCAAGACTGATTTGGAAAGGGAACGCATGTCTATTATACCCTACGCTTCTGCGGTGGGCTCTATAATGTATGCGATGTTGTGTACCAGACCAGATGTAGCTTACGCACTGAGCGTGGTAAGCCGGTATCAATCAGACCCAGGGGAGAAGCACTGGATAGCAGTAAAGAACATTCTCAAGTACCTGAGGAGGACTAAGGAGATGTTCTTGGTTTACGGCGGAAAAGACCTCAGGTTGGAGGCCTTTGCTGATTCCGGCTTCCAGAGTGATAAGGACGATTCCAAGTCCATGTCGGGATATGTCTTTACCCTCAATGGAGGGGCGGTGTGCTGGAAGAGCTCCAAGCAGGACACCGTTGCTGACTCGACGATGGAAGCGGAGTATATAGCTGCTTGCGATGCCGCAAAAGAAGCAGTCTGGATGAAGAAGTTCCTAACAGAACTTCAGGTGGTTCCTACCATAGTTGATCCAATACCTCTGTATTGTGACAACAACGGAGCTATAGCTTTAGCGAAGGAACCAAGGTCCCATCAGAAGTCCAGACACATCTTGAGGCGGTATCACCTGATCAGGGAGATCATTGATCGTCAGGAGATCGAGGTTCGGAGAGTTGCTTCTGAAGAGAACATTGCTGATCCATTCACGAAGGCCCTTCCTCAGATTCAGTTCGAGAGGCTACTCGAGATCATTGGTCTACGATATGCCAGTACATGGCCCTAGTGCAAGTGGGAGATTGTTAGTGTTTATGCCCTAGAAGGCCATTACTGTATCATACTAGTTTGTATATTACTTAATGGAAGCTTGGGATATTCACATGTATATAACAGTCTTGCTAAACATGGTAGTATGCTACTTGGTTTTTCTATCTTAATATGTAAGTGTACGTATTGATAGAGCTCTTAGGATCTTGCTTGTCTACCAGCGTTGTGATGGCAGTCACACTAGTGGGGGCTGGGTAGTCTACAAGCACATCCTTATTCAGGTCCCTGGTCGTTGGATTATCGAGACAGAGCATCGGTACTCCGGAGTAGACTGGTGTGTACGCTTCTCATCCCAGTTGGGGAGATGGTCTGTCCCACAGCCGTCAGTACGTCGTACTGGAGATAGTATGCAGGTGCTCGTTAGGTTACGGGTACACCGGACAGGACTCACAGGGAACTGTTGGTTGGTTTGATACCAGTCGTCAGTGAGCAGTTCCCAGGTGACATGAGTACAGCATAGTCCGCAGACTTGACACTGCTACTTCGCCTCGAGTGTGTCCCACTGTTCTTAGATTCCTACCCTACCACGGCTCAAAGGAGTCGTGCAAACAGGTAGCAGTTGGGTGCAGTCCCGAGCACTTGGAGGCAGTGGCGGTTAGACAGGATTCGTCCCTCCCGGTATTGGGAGTAGATATCGTGCTGTGTCAGAGAGCCATTACGCAAAGTCCCTGGCCAGGGCAAGCGAGATTTGCTGGTAGGTTCCAGTAGTTTCTCAGGGTGTAATGGGCTTCCCTCCGACACGACTTATACCGCTATTAGAGGACTGACGCTTGCCGCCCCCTAGGCCCGATATGCGATAGTCTTGGACGAACGGACCGGACTGTATGGAGATTGTCACATCAGACTCAGTAGGAGTTCGGATGGGTTTCCTCATCGGCCTTCTTATCGACAACTACCTGGGGACCGTTACGTACAGCTAGTGCCGCTTGCGGTCTGTGGTTAAACCCACTGCCAGCGTAGTAGTCGAGTCTCTAGAGTCCCACACAGAGAGTTTCCTACTCCAGGCGAAACGATATAGAGGTCGCATGGTTTTGCGACAAAGGGTTCGGACACATACGTGCGTTTACGCGCGTATGACTTTCGGACAGTTTTTACCAGTCGGCTTTGGTTTAAGCCAGTTACTGGTATCCGGTTATTGGATTTATACTGTCTAAAGTTTTTCCGTATTTTTACGGATCGGAGGGGCATTCTCGTAATTGTGCGAGAAGCTTCTAGAAGATAGTGACTAAGGAGGGTTATGTGTCATTTGCATTAAATGAGTTTAGTGAGTCATGAGGATGATTCATGCATATCATTAATGCATGATAAATGCTTAGTGAGTCATGATAATGAATCACCATTAGATATTTGTGAAGCATGCTTATTCATTATGGATTATTCTTTTTCTCATAAATAAGAATGCTTCATATTTATTATGATAGATTTAATATTCTCATTTGATATTCATTCTCACCTTCTCTCTCCTCAAGCTCTCCCTCTTCAAAGACTAATCCTCCCCTCTCATGAGTTGAGAACAAGGGTTAGTAAGACTAATCAATCCATAACCATCACTCTATTTCATCCTAGCTTCTTTGATTAGCAATCCAAGAAGGTTAGTTGCCTCAAGTTTAGAGGTTTAGCTTGGAGTTTTGCTCTCGGGTGGATCGTCTACTACCTAGAGAAGGCCGAGGAGGACAAGGAGATCGTAAAGACGAAGGAGTTGGTTCATTAGGTATAATCCCTAAACACAGTAGTTTAGAAACACTTTGTGTTTGGTTATTTATAGTTTAGCTTCGATTCAAGCGGTTAGTCGATGTTCGTTCACTAAACAAGATCGTTTTTGAAAATTCCGCCTCCCCACAAGTTCTGGGGTGTAGTTCATCGACTTACACGCATATTCGAGGCATTCCTGAATCATTGTGGGCTAATAGTAATCCATTTTTTTGTCTTCAGCTTCATCTTTGGCCCGGCTTGATGAGAACCGCAGAGTCCGTCATGAATTTCTTCAACGACTCTCTTCGCTTCTTTTGGTCCCCGGCATCTTAGCCACAGACAGTCGGACGATCTCTTATACAGAGTATCATTGACGAAGGCGAAGGACAAATCTTTTTTCATGAGCTGATGTCTAAACGACGCATTTTGGGGTGTTCGTTGGGATTTGAAGTAGTCTATGAAGACTTCCTTCCAAACCATGACCTTTTTTTCGTCCTCTATTTGAAGGGCTGCTTGTCCGGTCGTTTCTTTTCTTTCGGATGGCTCTATTAAGTATTTCGAAGATATATCTGTTGGCGCGAGAATCCTCTGGTTTTGCACAATGATCTTTCCGTCATCAAGGTCTTCATCGGCCAGTTCCTTAGCCAATTTGGCCAATGCGTCTTCCTTGTTGTTTTCTGCACACGGTATACCCTCCAGAATGTAGGAGGGGATTTGTGTCAGCAGTTGCTGCACTCTTTCACCATACTTTATTAGCTCTGGCGTGCACGTCTGATAGTCTCCATTTACTTGGCTAACGATCTGTTGGGAGTTTCCATATATGTGTAGGTATTTGATTCCCATGTCGATAGAGATCTCGAGACCTGCTATCAAAGCATCATATTCAGCTTAGTTATTAGTTCTTGGCTTCGTTAAGGAGAGGGCATAACGCAATATCCCTCCTTGCGGAGTCACGAAGATAAGGCCCACCCCTGTTTTGATTATGGAGGTGTTTTGATTTCGCCTTTTCACAGAAGATGCTCCATCGAAGTAGAGTTCCCATTGGGAATCATTTTCTTCTTTCTTTTCTTCAATTGTGTCGAACGCATGTTCATCTAGCAACTCGCAATTTAAGGGGGGTCGGCTGGTATCGGATGCTCCGCGAGAATGTCGGCAATGGCCTAGCCTTTCACTGCTTTGAGGGGTCGATACGTTATCGAGAACTCTATCAGGAGGAGGGCCCATTTGGCAACCCTTCCTGTTAATATTGCCCTTGACATCATATATTTGAGAGGATCCACCTTTGATATGAGATGAACCTCATGTGCCAAGGCGTAATGTCTGAGCTTCGTTATTGCGAAGATCAGTGCCAGGCAATGCTTTTCGATGGGGGAGTAGTTGTTTTCTGTCCCCAGGAGAACTCGACTCAAATAGTACAGAGATCTCCCTATTCCCTGATCGTTCTCTTGTGCTCATAGCGCGCCTAGTGAACCCTCAAGGGCTGTTGTATATAGGATAAGGGGTTTTCCCTTAACCGGAGCAGTCAATAAAGGTAGTGTTTTTATTCTATGATATGCGATAGTTGAAAATATAGGTAGTGTTTTTATTCTTTTTGCAATTACTTTCCGCACTTACTTTCTGTATCTTAATCATGTTTTCATTCTTCAACTTTTCTTCTAAATCTCAAATCATGAGCCAGTAATTCCTAGCTTGCTAGGGTTCATAGGCTAGGGTACAATAATGGATGATAAAATCATTTAACTTATTTTATACATTTTAAAGTCTATAAACTTTAGCAAAATAAATGTTAACATCCTTATCGGGCGAGCTACCAATTTATTGCTAGTCACGACCGCGATTTGAGCCTTGTTTAACACTGGTTTTGTTAAGGCTTAGACATGAATAGAGATCAATGTAACGACAAGGGTTAGTAGTGGGGTTTCCCCTAGTTTCTTCCAAAAGAGAACCCTAATCTACATTCTTCACTATCGATATAGTTTTAAACTATTAAAAGATAAAAGGAGTCATTTTTAATTAGTCATCTGTTACTACTAAGTCCTATGAACCTTACAAGCCTTTTCTTTATAAATCCTACATCCGTAACGACAAACAATCACCCTTCTTCAATTAACTCATCTAAAGTATGTTTCCCTGTGGATGACCCGTACTTATCGCGGCTAGCTACTAGCGACGCCGTCTTGATTGCGGTTATTTACAGCACACTTTTCAGCATTGAATCAAAAAAATTACAGCCGTTTCCCCGGCAACGGTGCCATTTGATTGATCTGATGCTGAGAAGTGTGTTTGTAAATAACCGTACTCATCGCGGCTAGCTACTAGCGACACCGTCTTGATTGCGGTTATTTACGAACACACTTCTCAGCATCAAATCAATCAAATGGCGCCATTGCCAGGGAAACGGCTGTAATTTTTTTCTTGTTATCCGGGTTGATTTCTTATAAAATGCAGCAAATATATTATAAACGAGAACCAAAACCGCATCTTGTGTATTTAACGATTATTGTGCGAGTTTTGCAAAGGAATCTGGAGTAACTGGAGCAAGGAAATAGAGATTCAAAGGCTTTGAACGTAGCCCAGAGGAGAAGAGGAGAGCACTGAAGAAAATTTGGCAGCCGACCTTACCAACTTGAGGCGGAACCGCGGCGGAAGTGAGGGTTTAGCGGTGGAACCGCGGCGCGTTGGTGGAGCTGGGCCCCCAAAATCTTCAGGTAATTTCCTAATGTCTTTCTCTCTCCTCTAAGATCCAATACTCTAAGTTTTCCTGCAGGATTCTTTGCAAATATCGCCGCTTAAAAAATCTTTTTGCATGTTTTGATATCGGTTTATTTGTGCATATCTAAACCGGACATTAAGGGGCAATAACCTAAATCCAGATTAGGTGGGGATTTCATCACCCTTCATAGGCCCCACAAATCATAAAACAAGCATATTTTTACCCTACATTAATTAAAAAATATCTAGAACAAACCTCTAAGGACCGTCGCGCTCAATTAGGACAGACGAAAGTCGTGGATAATCTATCGTTTATCCGCATTTCTCTTGTAGTGTCTAAGCAAGTATGACTAAGGAAAGTGGTTACTTAATTAGGCCCGCTATTTCGGTGATTTGTATAGCGGATACCTCCCACTTACCTAACACTTACCTGGCCACAAGAGCGATAAAGAGGTGGTAGAGAATTAATCCTGTGAGTTGTCCTTTAGAAGTCTAGGAGCGGTCTAGTGACTTGACCTAGATGATCCTAGTTCTATGGATTTATTGTGCATTTTGTGATTTGTTGAGTCAAGCCTCACGTCCACCACTTTTTCAAAACAAACCTATTAAAAATCGTTCTCACACATGCTGCCACATGCGCTAAACCCGCTTAGTGCATGATCGGCTGGACATGGGATTTTAGTGCCCGTTTGGTCCGCGTTTTTTCTATCGACTCCGAAGTCGGTACTTCTTCATCTTCTATCTCTCTTCCACCCACCACATCTTCCGAGATGGATGGATCTCTATCAGATTTTAACAATAACACCCTGCCACCACCCGTAGGTGCGCAGAATCCACCGCGCATCTCTCTTCAAGAAAGATGCTACCCCGTACGCGGGCCCCTTCCTACTTGTCTTTCTTTTCCACCGGCCAATGGGGATAATTTCGAAATTAAACCCCACTTCATCAACTTGTTGCCGAAATTTCATAGGCTTGAATTCAAAGACGCATTCGTTTTTAAGACCAAATTCGAAAACATATGCGCAATGATGAACACAACCCAACTTTCTGTGGATGTTATCCGATTACATCTTCTCCCTTTTACCTTGTGCGATCTAATAGAAAAATGGCTTTATAGCACTACCGCACATTCTATCGCCAAATGGGATTCATTGCTTAAGAAATTTTATCCTAATCACAAAACCTTCCATGTTCGAAACGAGATTAACCAGTTTACCCAACTTCCCAACGAACCATTCTGGAAATGCTTTGAACAGTTTAAGGATCTTCTTGTACAATGCCCCCATCACGGAATTGATAGATGGCAACTTTGCCGAATTATATACGAGGGTGTTAATCCTGTCACGAAACAAATGCTTGAAACCATTTATCAATGCCATTTCATGTCAAAAGACGATGGCGAAGCTTGGCAATTTCTGAAGGATCTCGCCGAACAAACCTCACAATGGGAGAGCACTAGACCAACATCGTCTTCATCTAGGGCAGGTATCCATCAGCTCGAAGTTTCCATCGCAGTGAAAGCCGAAATGGTTGCAATGCAAAAGAAACTCGAATCTATCAAAAACAAAATCTCGTCAACCTCCCTAAACCAAGTTACGCTCCCCAAAATCGTGTGTGGTTGCTGTTTTGACCCATCACATTTAACGGAAGAATGTCCTTTGAATCCTCCATCTCAAGGTCATGAACAAAACAATACTGCTTTTCAACAACAACCTAGAAATGACCCTTATTCATCCACTTATAATCAGGGATAGAGAAATCACCCTAATTTCGCTTGGAACCAAAACCAGTCTCAAAATCAAAATTAGTTCCCAAGCCAAAATAATTATCAAAGGCTTCCTCTACAGCAACAGCAGCCACCACAACAAAGTCAGCACCCCTTTCAACCGCAATCTTTTCAAAATCCGGCCAACAACTTTGCACCTTATAATAATTCTTTCCCAACGGCCGGTACCGATAAAACCTCTGCTCTCGAACGAAACTTAGAAACGTTCATTAAACAATCCACGCAAATGACGGCTAATTTAACGTCTTCTATCTAAACTTTAGTGCAACACACTGCTTCCCACGGTGAAAGCATAAAATCGATAGAAGCACAACTTGCACAGTTAAATGCCGCAATGGGTGAGAGAGAGAAAGGGAGACTTCCATCTCAACCTCTACCAAATCTCGACCACTCACAAAGCGCGAATCTCATCCTTCAAAATCATAATGTGACTGCCGTAACTACGTTGAGATCGGGAAGAGTGCTGAATAAAAATGTTGGTGAACAAGTGGAATTCGATTATATTGATGAAACCCCGGCCATTACTTTTACTCCTGTTCCATCTAATCCAACATCTTCATACGAGCCTATTCTCCGTTTTCCACTAGGCTCGAACCCTAAGTCCATTTCCTTGAAGGTATTACCATCTACGACCATCCCAAATCCAATTTTGGGATCCATTCCATCTCTACAAACTTCTCCTTAAAAGTTGGACCCAGCCTTTATTGATAAAGCTCTTTTTCCACACAGGTAGAGGGCCAACGGACCAAGTCCCCAATTGGAGAAGACTGCGAAATTTTTTAAACAAGTTAACATAAATATACCTCTCCTAGATGCTATCAAATAAGTTCCTTCCTATGCGAAAATTTTAAAGGACTTGTGCATTAGGAAAAGAAAAATTCAAGTACCTAAAAAAGTTTTCTTAGCGAGTAATATGAGAAATTCTCTTACCCAATTGGTGCCCACAAAACGTAAGGACCCCGGTTATCCTGCAATATCTATAACTATTGGGGGTAAAAATATCAATCGTGCTCTACTCGATTTAAGTGCTAGTGTTAACTTACTTCCGTATTCTGTTTATGAGCAATTAGGCATAGGATAGTTGAAACCTACGCATTGCACTCTCCAGATGGCTGATTGATCTATCACCCAACCTCAGGATGAGCTAGAGGACGTGTTAATCAAAGTCAGGGAATTTATATTCCCTGTGGACTTTATAGTCATAGATACACAGCCTGTAGCAAACCCATGGAACTAAATTCCGGTGACTTTAGGTCGACCTTTCCTAGCAATTTCAAACGCGATAATCAATTGTCTTAACGGTTCAATGAACTTGTCCTTTGGGAATGTGACAATTGAGCTTAACATCTACAAGCTAGGAAGTCAACTCTCCGAACTCTATGCTCAGATAGTTGATGTATGTTCTGTTGAAAAGATAACTTCCGACAGTTGTGAATTTGAGGAGCTTCACGATACTGATCTCGACACTACTTGTGCGTTATCATTTGATCCTATTATTTATTATACACGTGAAGACCCTTCCGTCGACAAGTCCACACCTAAGTCCGAACTCTTTGAATTGTCGAATGATTTAGTCGAGTTATCCAAGTTTCATAACTTTCTTTCCGATGAGATTATCATTCAGAATATTGATGAAAGTTTTGAAGAAATTTTTGCCGAAGAACTCGCATTCCTAAAAGACATGGGAGTTGTGATAAATCAACCCCCACCCAAAGAAGCTGAACCGCCACACCTTCTTCTTATCAAGAACGAGAATGCGAGTAGTGCACATTCACTGTTTCATCTCTACCAACCGAGATGAAAACCCGATCGATTACGCCTCTTATCTCCCTCCTTGTTCACATCAATGATCTTCTACCAACTATGATGTTACATCGATAAAATATTCGAATGGTTGGTGTTGACTTTTGGTCTTTATAAAGCTTTGCATGGACCAATAACTTTACTCCCCCTCTTATAATTTTAAATGCTTAATACTGTTTTACTTAAGTTTGGAGGGAGGGAGAAAATATTTTGGCTCTTGAAAGAAAAACAAAATTTTTACAAAATTGTGAGCCAAAAAAAGGTTTGGGGGAGGATTTCACTGCCATTAATCTTCTCCCCTTTACTAACTTTTTCTCCCAAGTATACATGTTTTTAAGCTTAACAGACGACATCAGTGAGGACACTGCTGCAAATAGGTTTGGGGGAGGTTTGTGCTTATTCATACATCATTTTGCATTATACTAAATAATAGTACAAAAATTTTTAATATTTTTTAATAATAAAAGTTACAAAGTGAAAAATACATATGAAAGATAGGAAGAGATTTAAGAAAAGCACGAAAATTAGATGTTTTAAAACGAAGTCAGTAATAAGTAGTCATGAGCTGTTGTCCCAAGGGTTAGTAAAATGAAAGGAATCACTAATCAGAGGATAGAAATAAGTCTGAAAAATAGTCCCTATTCTTAAGTCCAAACTTCTGAACGTTGATACCCTACTATACGCACTTGTACACATCTTGAAACTTGGGATAGTAGAGGATATATTGAAATGCTATTGTCTAAAAACCTTAATATGAAGGAAAAAATATATATAAACAAAAATATAAAAAAATGGTGAAGAAATATGAACACTGGTTTTGTAATTATTTAAGCAAGTATCAAAAAAATATAGCGTGCGTGCCTTATCACCTAGTGCCTTAGACTAACTGGTTTGGGAGCCATTGCTAAGTCTTGGCTATTACAAGACTAGGATATTGCTAATTATGCCTAAAAGAGTAAGCACATTTGGTAATCGGTTGGTTAGTACCTCAAGAAGTATTAACGGTCGTATGAAGAATGTGTGAGCAATTCCATCTAAAATATTCATCGACTAAAAAGTATTAAGGAATACGGACTGGAGTATGATAGCTTGAATTGAATTCTCTAAGTATAGAGATGTCTTTTACACACACGTAGGGTTATATGATCGATATTTGGAAGAAAGGCAGGGAGGAAGACTAAAGACGATATTTTATTAAGGGGTGATGTGATTTCTGACATCTTTTCATGACTATTAAGATAGGGCTTATGGCTACTAAAAAGCTAGTGTAGTTTGAAACTCTTATTTTCAAGTTCTTTCTTTTATATGTTTTTTATCTTTGTATGTAATTTTCATCATCTTTCTTTTATAATGGGATTTTATGGGTGTAATCCACTGAAAACCCTCAGGAGACAATACTCTTCCTATTAGGGACTCCTAGAGGTTTAAAGGCTTGTTGCACGTGCAAAGTGCAATCGTGTCGCCTACGAAAGTGCGCTAAGTTTTTCTTTTTTCCTTTTCTTCTTCTTCTCTTTAATAACAAGTTTGCTCGGGACGATCAAAATTAAGTTTGGGGGTATTTGATTAGTCTAAAATATTGCACATTTGAATGAATATTTTCCCCATTATTGTTAAGTACTAAAATGTGTTTATTGTAATTATAAAACATATGAGGGTTTATGTGTAAAAAATTTATTATCATATGTTTCTACATTATAATTAAGATAATGAGGGAAAATACATGCATATAATATTTATATGAAATATTGTAATTAAAAATATGCATATCATATCAAATATTTCAAATCAATATTCTTTTAGATTTAATATCATATAAAATGGTTAGGATAATATCTCAAAAATACAAAATACTACTAACACTATGACTTGAGATATTGTGCAGATATTAGCTCAGGTCTGGAATCCAGGAGACCCGAATTAAATCGGGATGTCGGGATCAAATCTGCCAGAATATAGCAGCAAATCGAGAGATCTAGCAACGACAGAGACTTAGAGCATTATTTTCAGAATATAGAGATCGAGATGATCTCCAAAAATCAAGATAAAATAGAATAAAAAAATTCCAGAAACTGAAGCCACCAAACCAAGGCGGAACCACGGCCAAACAGGCCTATATGCGGCGGTTCAGCGGCTGTTCTAGGCCTATATGATGTGATATTTTGGTGATTTTATTGTAACAACATATATTCACAGATGGTATCTAGAGTTTCTAGTTTCTGTGACTATATATAGGACCGAGAGCTTCACTTAAAAAATGATCACCGAAGAAATCAAGAGGTCCAAAGCAATCCACGCATTCGAGTGATCATCAACTAGTCATCTACTTCCAATAAGATAGAGATCTAGAGCAACTAGGGTTCTTGTACTCTACTTTCAAAAGTTGTATACAATAGTTGATTAATAAAGGTAGTGTTTTATTCTTTTTGCAATTACTTTCTGCACTTACTTTCTGCATCTTAATCATGTTTTCATTCTTCAACCTTTCTTCTAAATCTCAAACCATGAGCAGGTAATTCCTAGCTTGCTAGGGTTCGTAGGCTAGGGTAGAACAATGGATGATAAAATCTTTTAACTTCTTTTATACATTTTAAAGTCTATAAACTTTAGCAAAATAAATGTTAACATCCTAATCGGGCATGCTACCAATTTATTGTTAATCACGACCGCGATTTGAGATTGGTTTAACACTTGTTTTCTTAAGGGCTAGATATGAATAGAGATCAATGAAACGACAAGGGTTAGTAGTGGAGAAACCCTAGTTTCTTCCAAAAGAGAACCCTAATCTACATTTATCACTATCGATCTTGTTTTAAACTACTAAAAGATAAAAGAAGTCATTTTTAATTAGTCATCCGTTACTACTAAGTCCTATGAACCCTACAAGCCTTTTCCTTATAAATCCTACATCTGTAACGACAAACAATCATCCTTCTTCAATCAACTCGTCTAAAGCAAGAAAAATGTTCATGTTACCCTGCGGACGACCCGTACTCATCGCGGCTAGCTACTAGCGACACCATCTTTATTGTGGTTATTTACAACACACTTTTCAGCATCTAATTAATTAGTAGATGTGTTATCGATCGTCAGCTCGGTAACAGGTACTAGGAAATCATCCTTCGAGCAAGCTTTGTTATGCTCTCGAAATTTCACGCAGATACACACCGTCCCGTTTTTCTTCGTCACTGGAATGATGTTAGTGATCCAGTTGGGATATTGAACTTCTTGGATGAAGCCGGAGTCGATTAGTTTCTTGACTTCAGCTTTTATACTCATCTTAAGTTCGAGCCGCATTCTTCTTGGCGCCAGTTTGACTGGCTTTTTGTCCGGCGATATGGCCAATTTATGTACTACCACCGTCTAGACCTGACATTTTGGAATAGTTCCATGCGAAGCGATTTTTATATTGCATGAGTACGTCTTTTAACGTGGCTACCTATTTTTCAGATAGTAGCTCACTGACGAATGTCGGCCTCGGATGATTTTCTATCCCTAAGTCAATTTTTCTTAGGTTGTCCACCGTGGTGTGTATCCCATCTTCCAGCTCTTTTGGTGCTGGTGGAAACTCAGAGATCACCTCGTCCTCGTCTTCATTTGTGAAGCACATGTGGAAGTCATCCATAGTCTCGTGCCCTCCTTCTTTTGAGAGTGTTATCATACGGCAGGTACGAGTCCGCTTCCACTCTTGATGTTAAGCTGGTCCCATCCTCATGGTATAGGTCCTCTTTGGCTCATGCTTTTGCGGCGGGGCTACCCTCCAGCTGTCGGATAAAGTGAACATTCCTTGTTGATATTGGTCTTCTACCCGGTCTTTGAAGGTGAAGCGGTCTTCGAGGGGATGACCTATTACTCGGTGATAAGAGTAATAAACCAAATGATGGACCTCATTTATCTGTTCGGGGTATCGAGACTATGGAAGTGTCATCATTTGGTACTTCATGACAAGGTTGAATATTTTCCTCGTCTTGTCTTGGGGGAAGAGTATTCCCGACCCATCTTCTTTATAAAGGACATGTTCCAATCGACCTTTTCTCGATTGCACGGCTTCTTAGATCCGCTTCGTTGTTATCGAACGTTGTTTGTTTTCTTTGCCCTGTTTTTTCCTCTATTTCAGGATTTTCCCCTTTTGCGAGGACATACAGCAGGACGGGAATGAAGAGCATTATAGTCTTCCTTCTCCGCAGATTGCTGATTGAGGCGCTGTGTCCTGGCTTTTTCATAAATGGAAATTTCGCATCTGTGATTGTCTCAGCTCTTTTGACAAGCTTCTTTTATTAGCTTGTCTATTTGTTCTTCGAGTGACGGATTTAACGTTCTTAGAGCGGGATTTCACTCTGTTTCAACGTCATGGTCATTTGGAAGAGCGTTTTCCCCTTCACTGAAGCTGTTTATGACCTGGCAACTGTGGAACCGCTCTCGTTTCTTGGACTGAACGTATCTGAGCCCGGTTTTCTCCATCTTCCCGTTGTGCATCTTTCGCTGAGTCCCGGGAATATCCCAAATCATTCTGCAGAATTGGGCTTGCCGAATAGTTTGTTCGAGGGGTACACCTTGGTATCTTAACAGCCTTTTCAATCCCTCCGCGTAGTATCTTGGCTGACGGATTGGTAGAAGCCTGTCAAGTGCAAAATCGGCACCATGCCAGACTTCTTTTTCGATTTTGGTCTTCGTAGATTGATAGAAGAGGATAACCTTTTCACCTTGTCGCCTGGAAGGGACGTAGAAAGTTTGTAGTTCTTATACGCTGTATGTATCGATCGCATCAAGTTCTTTGTAATGTCGAGGCGGAGCCATTGTAATTTGTAGACTCTGATCTATTCCGGCAAAGGTTTGTACTGAGGGCGGATGGAGAACACTGTGTTGGCTTCATCTTCTGAGTCGCTGCCGAAGACCAAAATAGGAGTAGATGGTCTGGGCCTATTGTTTTCTTTCTGGGGTTGCTTCGAGTAGAATATTTCTTCATCTTTCTCAGAATCGCAACTAAAGATCGGGATAATGGCGACGGACTTCTGTTTGTCCTCCGGCTTATGACACCTTTCCGTATCCTCGAAGTCTGGTAGGAAGTACTTTGCGTCTTCATATTTTCGGACCTTGTTTACGGAGAACGGATTTAGCTCCCTTGTGACGGTGTATTCCAAGCCATCTTTGAAATACTTCATACACTGATGTTGTGTAGAAGGGATAACGTTGTACTCATATTGTAGGGTTCCTAGGCACACTCAAGAGGTTCCACAAGGCATCAACCATGCCAAATTCAAAAATTATATGTCGAGAAACCCTAATGCTAGATCGTTAACTAGAGGTAAAGGCGAAAAGCAAGCAAGTAAACAACTTTATTGCTAAGTGAATAGAAATACAACCTTTGTAGATCCGGTCCGCCACTTCTTTACCTCTGTGATGACGTCCCTTCGATGCGATCACCGAGATCCCGGACTCTAGCGATGGTTTCGTCGGAGAAATGAGCGGGCTAGGTCGTTGACTTCGATGCCGAAGATGATCTACGGTGAGGCAACTCTAACTCAAGCTCCATCTTCACTAGCTCATGAAACTTGTGAAGAAAACACCCTATACAACATGGCAAGTGGTAGAGGATGAAGAAATAGGAAGTGGGTTCACTTTGGATTTGGATTTCTCACTTGATTTCATCACTTAGAATTTTCTAGTAAGCATTCTTCAACTCATGAAGAAGATGAAGAAGAAAAGAATGGAAAAGAATTATTATATTAGAAAATTCAAGTGATTCTTATCATATAGCAACCATGGGTTAGTTTAACTCATGCAGAGAATAAACTAGGGTTTAGGTAATGGTTAGGTTTAAGAATAAACACAAAATGGTGAAGCTTCATGAAACTCCAAGAATAAAACAAAGAAAGCCACCATAATTGTTTTTGCCCCAAAATAAATGAATAAATAAACAAGGCAAATGAAACCCTTACCATTAACTAAACATGGTGTATAGCATACACACACACCCAAGTTTGCATGTATCATCAAACATGATACAATCAAGTGCACAAAAATATATCACATATACTACTTGTGCACATAAAGTGAGAAAATCAATCTTAAGTGAACAAATACTAGTTAATGTAAAGTAATATATCAAATATATAATTATACATTAAATTATTAAATCAACACTTGATTTAATGATCCGGTCATATTGCATATAACCGACTAATATCAATAGTAACAACTTATCGAATCAACATTTGATCCGATAACCCGGCTATATCGCATATAACAGATCAATGTCAAAAATCACGAGAATCGAATACAGTATTACATACTGGTAATATTCTCGGTCCCGCACGTATCTCATATGCGCTCCTATTTCATTTCGCTTGATCCAGGAAACCTCTGTGTAGGACTCTAAAGACTCGTCAATACGCCGGGAGCAGGTGATGATCATATCAAACACCCACAAGCCGCAAGCGGTCTGCTAAACGTAACGGCCACCCGGGTATTGAGCGATCAGAAGATCAATGAGCAAGCCCGCTCACACTCCTGTGAATCCAACCAGTAACACTTACCGTATAGTCCGGTCTCGTCGTCTGATATGTCGCATATCTTGCCTAGGGGTGGTAAACGTCAGACCCCAATAGCTCGATAAGTCGTGTCGATATGAGGTCTATAACAGTTCGAGAGACTACTGGTAACACTTACCAGTAAATCTCAGCAACCCTGGCCAGGGATTTCCGGTTATAGCCAATCGAACACAGCGCAACATCAACTCCCTATACCGGGAGAGACGAATCCCCTCCTATCGCTCATTGCCTCCATGTGATTCGGGACTGCACCCAAAAACCACCGTTTTGCAGGCCCTCTTGGACGTGGTAAGGTGGAAATCAAAGCACAGTGGGAATCACACAAGACTCTATGACGATCTCGGGTCTACAGACTAACCTGTACCAGTGTCACCAGAGAACTGCCATCTGACGTAAGGTATAATACCATCTGGGAGTTCTCGGCGAGTCCGTCCAGTGTACCCAGTCTCCATTGAGCACCCATACACCATCCTTGATGTCAAACACCAATGGATATAGGATCATCCATCGCCCATCATATGGGTCAAGATGCGTATACGCTAGTCTACTCTGGTGCATCGATGCCCTGTCTCGATACACCCACGACTAGGGACTTTGAAGGATGTACTTATGGACTACCATGTCCCCACTAGTATGATCTACATCATAGTCCCGGCAGTCAAGTACACATCCTAAGGGCTTTACCAACATGTAACAGAGAGACAATCAGTGTACACGTTAAGGTAAAGAGCAACGAGATAGCATACTATCATGTCGAGCAAGAAAGTCCTCCCTATATATATCCAAGCATCCACTACGATATACATCCTATGTATAGTAATGGCCTCTAGGGCATACATATAACTAACAATCTCCCACTTGCTCTAGGGCCATCTGTAGCAGTGGTTGCAGTATCTCATACTCAACCATCCCATAAAAGTCTCTCTCTGGGAAAAGGCCTTTGTGAGTAGATCCGCCGTGTTGTCCTCTGAGTCTACTCTCCTAACCTCGATCTCCTTGGAGATCAACCATCTCCATGATCAGGTGATACTGCCTTAGAATATGTCTGGATCACTGATGGGACGGACGTTCCTTGGCATAAGCCACAACACCATTGTCTCACAATGATAGGAACGAAGTTCATCTCATGAACTAATATACACCCAGACTTCCTCTTTGGTAGCATGTTAAGTAGCGATGTATCCAGCCTTTATCGTCTAGTATGCCACGGTATCTAGCTTGGAACTCTTCCAACATACCGTCCCTTTACTGAGGGTAAAGACAATGCATGCGACTGACATTCAGTCGTCCTTATCACCCTGGAACCTTTCCAGTGATTCTCCCCAGGATCGATTGATACCATCTCACTACAACTAGTGAGAGTCTCAACATCCAATTTGATCTATCTCATAGATCCAAAAACCAGGATTTAATAGGTATCACTTTGATCCTATATGAAGACTCCTTATGATAAGTGGAGATTGACTGAGCGTAGCATAGGAAACTCCTTCCCTATCAAGAGTATGTCATCCATGTACTCTACGAGGATCACCACCATACTCCCTACTACCTTTTTGTATATACAAGGTTCATCTACCATTTTGATGAAGTCAAACTCTTTGACTACCACATCAAAAAAGACGTTCCAACTCCGCGATGCCTGCTTTATCCCATAAAGCAACTTGTGCACGTTTCCGCTGCTCCCACTGTCTACGAAGCCCTCTGGCTGTGTACTTATAGACGCCCTCTTGTAAAACATCATTTAGAAAAGCTGTCATGACACCCAACCACCAGATATCGTAGTCATGGTATGTAGCCGTGGCAAGTAGGATCTGGATGGACTTAAGCATAGGCCCCAGAAAAAGGTTTCATTATTAGCCACAACTGGTCTACGATGCAAACCTTTAACAAGTCTAGCTTTGAAAGTCTCAACCTTTCCATGTACACCAAGTAATCTTCTCAAGATATACTTGTTCCTGATGGGGATTTAACCCTTCAGATATAGCAACTAAAGTCCATACTTTGTTGGTGTACATGGATTCCATCTCAGATCGCTAAGCATCTAGCCATTCTTACAGAGTCCCTACTCTCGATGGCCTGCTCGAAACTAGTTGGGTTATCATCTCATGATGCAATCCTCGCTCCCACTGTCATCGAGAAACCGAAGTATCTCTCAAGCGGATGAGGAACCCTACTAGATCGGCGGAGAGGCTGAGGTTCGTTGGAATCTACTGAATCCTTTGGTTCTACCAAATCATCTGCTGTAGTTTGTATAGCTGGAACCTTTCCAGTTCTACATAACAGACCTTGCCTCGATCTTGTCCGGATTTTTGCTTTTAGACATAGGCCGGTCAACCCCAAATCTTAACTAGCTTAAGACATGAGCTCTTCCCATACCATATCTCATATGGAGTGGTAGGCTGTGATCTAATTCGAACCTAATTCAATAGGTATGCAGCTTCTCAAGTGCATAACCCCCAAAAGGAAACAGGTAACTCAGTAGTACTCATCATAGAGCGCACCATATCGAATAGGGTGCAATTGCTCCGCCCCGATATACCATCGTGCTATGGTGTATATGGAGGAGTAATGCTGAGAGAGAATCTCATTCTCCTTTAGAATATTCCAGGAATTCTATGCATAAGTATTCTCCTCCTTGATCTCATCAAAGGACATAATACTTATACCCGCATTGGTTCTCTACTTCTAACTTATATTCTGTGAATATCTCAAAAGGTTCGGACTTGTGTTTCAACAAGAACATATGAATGAATCTTGAGAGATCATCAGAGAATGTAATGAAGTATAAAGAACCGGTCTTGACATGTGTAGACAGGGGACCTTCATACATCAACATGTATCATCCCAAGAGTTCACTAACACTTTCTCTGTTTCCAATAAATAGAGCCTTGGTCATCTTATCTCTGTGATATGACTGGCAAGTTTCACAAGATGTAAATTCAAACTAATTTAAATATGCATCTATATGTAACTTCAGCTAGTTGGGTCGCATTGATATGACCCAGTCTACAATAGCTTAAGAAGGATTTGTTCATTTCTGAACTCTTCCTCTTGTGTGTGTTCTGTATACTAAGAACTGTAGTTCGATTTAGAACAACAATGCTTTTAGATATCGTGTCTGAACCGATCAACTTTTGATATAGAAAATGTTTAAAACATTATCCAACAATACAAAATTATATCCTTTCTTTACTAATAAAGAGACTGATATGATTTTGTACATCAGGTTCAGTATCTAATAACATTTGTTCAGAATCAATGTATTTTGGTAATACAGGGTGACAGTGACCAACAGACTTGGCTGCAACACTTGCACCGTTTTCTGTCTCATGAAACTTATCACCCGTCCTCAGTTATCTACCTATCTGTAGCCCATATAACAGATTACATATGCGGGATACTGATCCGGTATCTCATACCCAGGACGTAAAGGATACTGAGAAACAGTTCTCTGTAATGAACATACCCGAAGAAGATGCATCAGCATGCACTTTCTTCGTTTGGGAGGCACGGGAAATCTGGTATTCCCCAATTTCCTGCTCTGACTTATAACAATTATAAGTTGGAGCGGGACCAACGTTCCCCAGCTCAGTATAGCAAGCGGGTTCGGTCAATACATCTGTATTATTATCTTGATTAAGGCATGACATGGTCGCTACCAGGAGAGAGAGAGAAGAAAACACTCTGCGTGCGCTCTTGCAAGATCAGATTGGTTATTATTTTATCTAATCAGGATGGCTCCCACTGTTTTTTATCAAATCTTCCTTCAAACCCTAAAAAGAAAGACTAGCCGGGATTAATTACACGCTACAAGTTCGCCAATCTTTCAGCCAGGCCAGTGTCGGTACTTTGAGGGAGGTTTCCTGTGCTTTCGCACGGACCTAATTACAGTAAATCTCGTTTTCCCAGAGGCGTAACCCCGTTGACACCTTTCTAGACACCTACTAGATCGGCTAATTGTAAAGTGTAAAACTCTCCCAGGAGTAACAATTACTCACAGTGGGTATCAGGATCCAACTATCTCATAGAAGGTATGCAATCTCATTGTAAATTTCAACACTTGAAATTCCCGATAATTTTGCCCCTAGCACCCTATGACCTTGACGGAGGTTAACAAACCATAGGCTACTAGTCAAGTTCAACCCGTCATTTCTTGATTGAATCAAACCCACCCGCACGATCCTTGACGGAGGTCAACAAGGACGTACGACTACCCTAACCCAATCTGCATCATATGCATAAGCAGATAAATACTAGTTAGCTACCGCACACTACGCCTTGACGGAGGTCAACAAACGTAGCACGAATACTAAGTAGGACTTATCTGAAATGATGGAGGGCTACGACAGATTTTTCTGAAAACCTATTGCATAATGAACTTGATATCGTTGTAGAATCAAATGATTTTAACATGGAGTGTTTTTTAGGCTTTTCTAGTTTTGCTAAAGGGGTCACTCCCGGTGAAGGGATCGTCGGCCCTTTCCTCATTGAATAAGGTGCATGATATATCATATATACCGCTGTGCAAAGCAAAAACTATAGAAGAAATCAAAAGACAAACCGAGGGTTGTAGCATCTGCCAGTTATTGCTAAAGGGTCACTCCCGGTGAAGGGATCGTCGGCCCTTTCCTCATCGAATAAGGTGCAGGATGTTCTACAAGGAACACCGCGATGAAAAGCAAGAACTGTAGCTACCTGTTTTTGAAAATTAGATTCCACAACATCTTTAGGTTTCTTTTATTTCATTAGTTTCATTAATGAAGTCCCATCATTTAAGTACCTAGATATCACAGATAAATACGACGTACACTTATGCCATCCGCATTCGCCTCGATGTCCCCTCGCGCACCGTTAGGTTAGGTAACTAACGGCAGAGCGGGGCAGGGCTAGCGCGGGTGTAAAACATAAGTAACGTCTATACAATATATCATATATACTATATACAGTATCTATCACAACATATCAAATGATCACATCACAGATATCGCAGCAGAAGAATCATATGAAACATTGGATATAGTAGGACGTCCGTGTTTTCAATACGAGCCAGTATAAAACACGGATTCCACGGTCGCGATGAATAGCCGAACCCACACCCCTAGACCCCTACGAGAGCGGCAAGCAACCTTACCAATTCTAGAGTTAGGAGACCCGGACTCGACTCCTCGAATTGGTCTCCCACTGGACCCTAGAACCCGGTTACTTGTGCTCTCCTCCTTGGGTCTATCCTAGTGCGGAAAAGTAAATAATATACAAATGGTGACAACATCCGCAACCTGGAAGTGCCCCAATAAAAGAATATTACATACAAGTTTTTACATGAATGAAAATGAAAAACACTCATCTCACATAAAAAAAAACCCGGCTATTCAAACACGACGATCCAATATAACATATCCAGCAACACATAACATCACATGTCATCAACGTAAGTAAACATGCGTATCCCAATTGTCGTTGACATATAGCAACGAAACCGGCGATATCACATATTACACTTACGGTCGCAGAAAAGAAAGTGTAAAAATACAACAGTTGGAATCCGCAACCTCTCTAGACATCGCATGCCTAATCAAATGAATTCCTTAGACATCGCATGCCTAACAATTATAAACCCCGCATTTTAGTCTCATTTATCGAAAACTCTTTTCAATATCAAGTCGGGCAATTCAACAAGATTCCCGACATTTTGATCGAATGCTCGTCGCAAACTTTAGTAGACGGCCGCACCCCCGATGCCGTCGACGAAGTGCACCAAGGTGGAACACCGCTGCCACGAGCACCCGAATGGATGCTTTCGGCGACGGGGTTCTCCTACAGTCACTTGGTCGGGGCTATGGGATGTGGCTGTCTATTTAGTTTACCCGGCGAGTATCCGCGTACGCTACGTGATTGCGACGGACTTTTGATCACATCAAAATTCCGTGGCAACCGATCAAGTGAGACTAAAGTGCTATGTTTATAACATTCAAATCAGTTATCTCATAACTCCTTGTGGATTCCAAATATTGTATCACATTCCGGATAAATAGAAAATGTTAAACTTTCCGATCGAACAATCAAACACCCAAGTTTTCCCGAAACAGCTCAACACATGAAATAAGTTTAAAAACATTCACTTCATGCCACAGTACCAACGGTCCAGCCGTAGAAGGGTCAAGCCAACGCCCCACACGTGGCACGCCGTACTGCCCTAAACCCTAAGGTTCAAAGGGCAGTTCAAGACGGTCACATAATCGAGTTAAGGTTTGTTGTCTTCTAGAGGGACCATCGCGTTACTTGCACTACTTAGAACGTTCTTAAACCACGGAAAAATCCAACACTTGGAAATTTTCCGGCAGGGGAAAAATTGGGTATTTATATCCGGTCGAACTTTTTAACATATTCAAAAATTATCCGGAAAAACACATAGACGAAGTTAAATAAACCGATCGAATCATCGAATTCCCAAAACAACCCAGAAAATTCAACTGTTGAATATAAGTTAAAATTACCCAGAAAACACAGAAATCAGTATAGGACATTACTGTGCAAAGCATGTGCCAAGAATCACCTTTATGGCCGTGGAACAGCCGCACATGCTAGGGTGGGGCCGCAGTTCCGCGGCGCTTTGGTTGACTTGGGATCACGTGCTTCACAGTAACTCTTATAATACCCTGCTATATTTTTTGGATATTTTTAATTTGGAAAAATCCACATTTTCAGAAAATGTACAGAGAAGGGTTTGAGTTAGGGTTTCGGGGTTCGATCGGATTTCTACCATCGTCTACACTTCACCTAAAGCTCTAGCTAGGCTCTGATACCACTGTAGGGTTCCTAGGCACACTCAAGAGGTTCCACAAGATATCAACCATGCTAAATTCAAAAATTATATGCCGAAAAACCCTAATGCTAGATCGTTAACTAGAGGTAAAGGCGAAAAGCAAGCAAGTAAACAACTTTATTGCTAAGTGAATGGAAATACAACCTTTGTAGATTCGGTCCTCCACTTCTTTAGCTCCGTGATGACGTCCCTTTGCTGCGATCACCGGGATTCCGGACTCTAGCGATGGTTTCGTCGGAGAAATGAGCGGGCTAGGTCGTTGACTTCGATGCCGAAGATGATCTACGTCGAGGCAACTCTAACTCAAGCTCCATCTTCACTAGCTCATGAAACTTGTGAAGAAAACACCCTATACAATATGGCAAGTGGTAGAGGATGAAGAAATAGGAAGTGGGTTCACTTTGGATTTGGATTTCTCACTTGATTTCATCACTTAGAATTTTCTAGTAAGCATTCTTCAACTCATGAAGAAGATGAAGAAGAAAAGAATGGAAAAGAATTATTATATTAGAAAATTCAAGTGATTCTTATCATATAGCAACCATGGGTTAGTTTAACTCATGTAGAGAATAAACTAGGGTTTAGGTAATGGTTAGGTTTAAGAATAAAAACAAAATGGTGAAGCTTCATGAAACTCCAAGAATAAAACAAAGAAAGCCACTATAATTGTTTTTGCCCCAAAAATAAATGAATAAATAAACAAGGCAAATGAAACCCTAACCATTAACTAAACATGGTGTATAGCATACACACACACCCAAGTTTGCATGTATCATCAAACATGATACAATCAAGTGCACAAAAATATATCACATATACTACTTGTGCACATCAAGTGAGAAAATCAATCTTAAGTGAACAAATACTAGTTAATGTAAAACAATATATCAAATATATAATTATACATTAAATCATTAAATCAACACTTGATTTAATGATCCGGTCATATTTCATATAACCGACTAATATCAATAGTAACAACTTATCGAATCAACACTTGATCCGATAATCCGGCTATATCGCATATAACCGATCAATGTCACAAATCGCGAGAATCGAATACAGTATCACATACTGGTAATATTCTCGGTCCCGCACATATCTCATATGCGCTCCTATTTCGTTTCGCTTGAGCCAGGAAACCTCTGTGTAGGACTTTAAAGACTCGTCAATACGCCGGCAGCAGGTGATGATAATATCAAACACCCACAAGCCGCAAGCGGTCTGCTAAACGTAACGGCCACCCGGGTATTGAGAGATCAGAAGATCAACGAGCAAGCCCGCTCACACTCCTGTTAATCCAACCAGTAACACTTACCGTACAGTCCGGTCTCGTCGTCTGATATGTCGCATATCTTGCCTAGGGGTGGTAAACGTCAGATCCCAATAGCTCGATAAGTCGTGTCGATATGAGGTCTATAACAGTTCGAGAAACTACTGGTAACACTTACCAGTAAATCTCAGCAACCCTGGCCAGGGATTTCCGGTTATAGCCAATCGAACACAGCGCAACATCAACTCCCTATACCGGGAGAGACGAATCCCCTCCTATCGCTCATTGCCTCCATGTGATTCGGGACTGTACCCAAAAACCACCGTTTTGCATGCACTCTTGGACGTGGTAAGGTGGAAATCAAAGCACAGTGGGAATCACACAAGACTCTATGACGATCTCGGGTCTACAGACTAACCTGTACCAGTGTCACCAGAGAACTGCCATCTGACGTAAGGTATAATACCATCTGGGAGTTCTCGGCGAGTCCGTCCAGTGTATCCAGTCTCCACTGAGCACCCGTACACTATCCTTGATGTCAAACACCGATGGATATGGGATCATCCATCGCCCATCATATGGGTCAAGATGCGTATACGCTAGTCTACTCTGGTGCATCGATGCCCTGTCTCGATACACCCACGACTAGGGACTTTAAAGGATGTACTTATGGACTACCATGTCCCCACTAGTATGATCTGCATCATAGTCCAGGCAGTCAAGTACACATCCTAAGGGCTTTACCAACATGTAACAGAGAGACAATCAGTGTACACGTTAAGGTAAAGAGCAACCAGATAGCATACTATCATGTCTAGCTAGAAAGTCCTCCCTATATATGTCCAAGCATCCACTACGATATGCATCCTATGTATAGTAATGGCCTCTAGGGCATATATATAACTAACACATATAACCAAGGCCTTCCGAGCGAAGCATTATAGCAAGTATTGGCGTCAATGACATGAAATTTGATGTCAGTGACAAGCATCCCGAAGCGTAATGTCAGTATTACAGACCCGAGCGTTCGTAATGACTGTGAGTGAAACCCGGAGATGGTAATTTTTTCTCGGGCCAGGTGCTGAACGTTCATGCAAATCTCCTTCAGCACTGTCACGTTGAGAAGGTTGACCGAAGATCCATTGTCGATAAGGATTTTCCCTATCTTGATGTCGTGGCAGTACCCAGTGACGTACAATGGGAGATTATGTTCATACGTACCGAGGAGGAGATCCTCATCGCTGAATGTAATGTCAGCCATGTGGACCTCTGCCAGTTCATCTTTCATCTTCTCTTCTGCGAGAAAAGCTTGGAACTGATCGGGATCTTGTAATGCCTTGATCAGAGAATCTCGTGCCTATTTTGACACGAGAAGAGCATCCAATATGCTCAGTTATGAGGGTATTTTCCTCAAATGTGCTAGGACATTGTAGTCTACCTTGTTTATTCAAGGCGGGTCCCTCACTGCGAGCTCTTTGACAACTCCATCGTCGAGGGAAATTTCCTCAAAGATTTTTTCTTTCCCTTTGTCCTTTTTGCTCGAACCTTTGTTTATAGGTCTGAGGTTCTTTTCAGGCAACGTGCGGTTACGCAGCTGAATATTGTCGCAGTTCTTCTCCACCTCTTTTTTTCGGAGGTGGTGTCTTTGAAGAGAAGTCTGAGGGGTATTTTGTCTTCAGAATCGCTCCCGAAAGTAATAACTTGGGGGTTTTCCCCTTCCGAACTGGTATCAACCAAATGACAGTTGCCAGTCATTTTTTCACACGCATCTGTCGCTTTTTTGCCGTCGACGAGCTTCATGCTTCATCCTCTTGAAGTATTTTTGATGGGCGACATATCCTTGCCACCACTTCTTGAAGGTACCGCATTCTTCGGTAGGATGGGTAACCCTCTGATGATATAGGCAGTAGTTTGGATGTGAATCCTCTCCGTCGAAGCATATGACCCCGGGAGTGTTTTCTATGAGAGGTGGCAGCTTCATTCCCATCGACAGGGCTTTAAAGAACCGCTTCTCTGTTTTGATCCTGCTCTTATTTGTCGCAGGTATACTTTGGTTTGGTTGGAGTACTTTATGGCTCGTCCTTGCCGCAGCTTCTTTGTCCAGACGCTTACGATTAGCCTTTTCATATATGGTTGTCTCGCGTTTTCGGTCATCTTTGCTTTTTTGAAAGGCTTCGTTTAACAGCCTATCGATCGGGTCTTCTGGCAGTTTCGGGGGTTTTAGCGCCGATTTTGCACCCAGTTCCTCCTCTTTGTTTTCTGACGCCGTGGGAGTTTCTTCTTCATTTAACAATGAATGGGAGACCGTGTAGCAACTTGCTAAATGGCCCCGGTAGCTCCCGATTAGTCATTTTTCTCATCGTTGTCACTATCTTCGTTATCAAGAATATGGTTGAGGAACTCTTCGAGCGTGATCGGTGTCCGCGCCTTTTGGTTGTACTCCTCCAGCGTGTCAATGTACTTTTGTAGATCTGTGCACTTGTCATACTCGGCAGGTTGCACAGGCTTCTTGTTCTTCTTCTTTTCTTCGACGACTTTGAAGGCTCGACTTCGGAGTTTTGCTCTTCGTCAACAACTTTCGGTGCGGGACATGGTTTCAACATCCCTTCGATGATTTTGGGTTCAAGTGGGCTTTTCCACTTGACTGCTGGACATGCCTGTAGATCTTTCAACATTCATTTGGTTTTTGCTGAAAGAACGACTTCCCATGGAGTTTCTTCCATGAGTGAGCATGATGCCCGCGGCGCATCCACATTTTTGAAAGTGTGCTTTTGTGGTGGGTTTACCCTCCAGTTATCAGACAACGCTAATTTCCCCTGTCAATACTGGTCCTCGACCCAGTTCTTGAAGACGTAATAATCCTCAATTGGGTGGTTCACTATTCTGTGATAGGAGCAGTAGTTAGGGTTGTTGACGTCACCGGGATGCGGTGGACGCCGCGGGTCTGGCAATATGTTGAGTTTGTTACGCATTGCTAATTCAAACAGTCTCCTCGTCTTATCACAGGGAAATGAGTAAGCGCGTCCTAGTCTTTCCTCTAAGGATGGGCGCAGACGCGTGTTGTTTTGGCTAGCAGCTGGTTTTGGGCCACTCGGTTGTTGTTGCGTGTTAGCAAAGAAGGCCGCTTTCCCTTTACCCTTGTTATTTCGAGGGTCCTTATTTGAGGAAGAAGGCTTGTGGCCCATCTGCTCCATTTGGGCCAGTTTATCGATCAGAGCTTGGAAGGTGGTTGGTTTGAAGAATGTCATGAACTGGGACACAGTCGTTCAAGGATCAAGGGTCCCGATGAACATGCCCACGGCGGGAGATTCTTCAATGCGCTGTTTGCACTTAGACCACAGGTTCCGCCACCGGATCGCGTATTGGACCCAAGTTTCTCCCGGCTTTACCCTGGCATGATTAATGCTGTAATTGGAGTGCGCTCGCTCGCGCTGGTGAACCGTTGTATGAACAGCAGTTCCATCTCTATGAATATTTTTACGGACACATTTAGGAGCTTCGAGTACCATTCAAAGGCCGTTTCTGACAGGCTGGCAATGAACTGGCGAAGTAACAGTTTGTCGTCGCCTCCAGTGTTGCCGTACAGAGCTCTGAACTGCGCGATGTGCTGGTGAGGGTTGCATGTCCCTTTGTATACATGGAATTTGGGGATCGTATACCCCGGCAGGTACTTGATTTGACCATACCGGCCTGGATACGATCACCCAGCTCTGATGATTTGGCCAGCAGCTTCATTAGCTTGATGAGCTCTTATTTGTTGAGCAATATAATCATCAAGAGCAGCCTTGGAGATTGTTTTCTCCTTGGCTGTTGATAAGACCGGAGGAGGGTTTGATGTTTCCCCTTATCATCCTCGATGATTATCGGCGGATCTTCGGCCGGGGGTTCTGGCTTGATCATCATCCCAACCATGTCTTGGAACAAGAGAGCCATCTGCTTTATATTAGCAGCTTGCTCAACGGCTTCCTTGTCCTTTCTCTCGAGCACTCTTTGCAGGAACTCTGTATCAGTCTTCTGCTCTTGGCGTTGTTCAGCATCTTTGTCTGGACTTTTTTCTGTCCGGCAAGTGCTGCCATTTTGGTCTGTATTTTCTGGAGCTTCTGTTGTTGCTTCCGAGCCTTGGTCAGCGACCGAGTTTGCGGTCACTGACTTACCGAAGCACGACTTTCTTCTTTTCCCAAAGCCATGTTAACCGTATGTATTGTTATGCCCCCGGCCTTGGGGCGTTTGGATCCATCGCCTTTAGAATTTGCCGCGGGTGGTAGATTTTTTTCCAACCTCATTTTTTATAGGAGATTGGAGTTGAAGGAGCCGTTATGATAGGCACCTTCTTAGAAGAAGTCCTCCGCCGTATGGCGGAGGAATGATCTTTTTCTTGTCGGCCATTAGATTTCTCAGGTCAACGAGAGTAGTTCTGGTTAATCGCAGAGTTCTGGACTTTTCGCCAGACCTTATGAATTTGTGAGGAGAACCGCTGATGAGGCTGCTCCGGATTTGCTTGCACCGTAACTTCTGCAGGCGGGAGTGATTTCTTTAGCACCGCTGTTGGAGAGGTTTTACACACCCTCTTAAGCGATTCAAAGTTGTTCCCAGTTGAAACAACAGCGTTGACTTCCACCATTAGAGCTGGTAGGGTGAATCCAGAGGGGGAGTTGCCCTCAGATTCTCTCACTCGACGCCAGTGGCGACGTCGAGTGTGCCTTGTTGAAGAGACTGTCTCAGTTTTGGAAGCGGCTTCATCACGCCACTGGTTTTGCTGAGGAGCTGCAATTGGCGTCAGCCTGTTGAAAACCGATGTCCTTGTTAAAATTTGAGGAGGGCCGGCCAATCTTTCGAAGACCGACTTTCTAATGGGGGAAGCACTTTTGATGGCTTCGCCTGTAGTAGGAGTTGGGAGGGCTATCCAGTTTGGGGTAGCCCCTTTAGATATCACAAGCCTCTTTGTGGGCCCGTTAGAGTTTTTGCTTAGCCTGTTGAAGACTAAGACGCCAGATTTGGACGGCCCATTGAGAGGGGCCGTTGTGGTTGCTAGTCGATCGAAGACCGACCTTTTGGGAGCTTCTTCTTGTGGCGCTAGGGTACCGAAACTCACCAGTGGGAGCATGGTCCCAAAGAACAATCCAGTAGTGGCTTACGTAACTTGCCCCACTGGCATTGAGAAAAATAGAGGCCGGTTGGGCCTGTTCATATCATATTCTTGCATTATTATATTCCCCATTCTTATGCATTTTACAATAAAACAGGTACTTTTGACGCATGTCTGCTACATAGTACAGGTTACAGGTTCTTGGAGCGAAAACAGTGAAAAAGACAAAAGACGATACAAAAAAGAGACTTTTGACCAACAAATAGAAGGATCTTAGTCAAAGCCTAGACGAAGAACAGTTCACAATGTACAAGGCAACGCAAGGTCCAAGATGTCAAAGTGAACGGTTAAAAGACCACTACAAGTATTCACTGAAAGATCTGGAGAAGACTCAGAATCCAAATGGAGAAAAGAACCAAAGAATCAGGAAGCTTAAAAAGCCCAGAAAAAGCCCACAAAAAATCAGCCAAGGATCTATTTATTGGGCCGCGTAACCGCGGCCCAACCCCTACCCAAGCCGCGGTTCCGCGGCCGTATTAAGCCCGAAGAGAATAATTTTTTTACCAAGTTTCTTGTGCGGCGCTGACTGGTCAACCTAGGGATATTTTGGTAAAATGCAGACGTGCGAATCAATTGTAACCTAGGCTTTCTATCTCCTATAAATAGAAGCCTAAATCATTGTATTTTCTCATGCCTCCCTATGCCTCTTTTATCAATAAAATTTAGATTTCTTTTGGAGAGCATCGATGCCTCTTTTCAATTCATGAATTCAGATCTGACAACCCTGCGTTGATATTTGGAGAGAGCCATCTGTAAAGTAAGTAGTTAATTTCAATTCTTACCCTAGATAATATTTCATTCTCTGCCCTAGATTAAATTTAATTCCTTGCCCTAGTTAGATAGTTAGATCTTTAATTCAATTGCCCTAGATTAATTTAGTTTTTAGATTTAATTAATCCATTCACACCATTTGGAATTAACTCATAAGAGCGATTAGGAAATTCACAACATCCCTGTGGACCGACCCGTACTCACCGGCTAGCTACATGTGACGCCGTTCTTGATTGTGGTAATAGATAGTTTTTGAGATCTAATCAAATGGCGCTGTTGTCGGGGATGGCGTAAAAATTTCCTTTTTGTAATTTCGGGTTAATATAAATTTTAAAAAATCATAAAAAAATGAAAATATAAAAAGTACAAAATTTTTATCATTTTTTTTTATTTGTTTGCTGGGTTTATCGTTTGAATTTTGCAGGAACAGCGAAGAATCTCGGATATGGAAACATCCAGAGTGCGAAACAGAAACGGGTATATCAAAACAGAAGAAGATTGGAACAGCAAAGCTACAGAATTTTTTCAGACACCTGATCCCTCCATCAGACCGCTGAACCGCGGCCGAACAGCACTTAAAACCGCGGATCCGCGGTGGACTTGTGACGTCATCGCCTGAAAAAAATTCTCGGGGATCGTGCTGACTTTTCAACCGCGGAACAACCGCATTATCACCCTTTTGACCGCGGAAGGGCGGCTCTGTGGTGACATCAGCGAGCAAAAATTGCACTGTAATCTTCTTTCTCTCGCCTCTGAATCTCCCGATATATCTTTTGTCAAATTTTCTGCAGGAATTCTTTGCGCATAAATAAGAATATCTTTCCCCTTCTCAATAACAGATTTTCTGCAGGATTCTTTGCGCCGCGCATAAAATAAAAAAGATTTGATTGCAAGTGATTTACTGTTTTGCATATCTTTAATCAGATTTTAAGGGGCTTTTGACCAATTCAGATTGGGTGGGGATTTCATTACCCTTCCCAGGACCCCAGAAATCACATAAGGCATTTGCATTGACCATTCTTAATTAAAAAATACTAGATTCAGCCTTAAGGACTTCGAGCTCAATAGGATAGAGGACTAGTTATAGGCATCGACCGTTTATCCTAACCTGACTTTGCGGTGTCTAGGAAAGTGTGTCTAAGGCAAGTGGTTACTTAATTAGGACCGCTACTTATAGCGAGGAGCCTCCCACTTACCTGGCACTTACCTGGCCGCAATTGGCGGTGAAGAGGCGGTTTGAGGTCCTATTTCTAGCCTTTTGGAACAGTTAGGAGCTGTCTAGTTGAACTAGGTGACCCTAGATCTAGGCCTGATTGTGCATTTTTGGTTGATCGAAAGTGTGTCTTAGCTCTTTTCTCGAAAATCTTTTTGCAAACAGCTCTAAATAAAGAGAAAAAGGATAAAAGGAAAAAATTTTAAAAAAGACTTGCAACTTTTGTCGCTAAAAAATCCTTGCACCACCTACCTTATTTCTCTTCTCATCATGGGTACCCCACATCACAAATCTCTTGCCGAACTTTGGTATCCCGAGCCTAAATTTGCTTCGTACGTCAATTGTTTCGGTCGATTTAAGGAAGATCCCTCCATACCCAAAATTTCTTTGAAAGATCAAATAGAAGCGTCTAGGAGAAACAGTTCGACATTGCAACCCACTTTGTGTCAACCATGTCAACCTCCACCACCTTCGTACGTTGATACCACTTTTTCGAGTCCTGTTGTAACTCCTAAACCGATGTCCATTGCTGAGCATGCTCAATCTCGTAGCCGATCTTTCACCCCTCTCCACTCATCTAGTTCTAGGAATCAACAAGTCCATCCACCTTTTTATCCACATGTTGATCCTACTCCTGTCCAACCATCCACTTCCTACCAGTCCTACCCGACTTTCCCATCGTCACTAGACACTATTTCTACACAGCCATTTGGGAGTTTCGCGTATCCAAACAATTTTGAATCTTTTACCGAAACCCCTTCACAACCCATGTCTAGTTTGGAACAGTCGTTGGAAGCTTATATTTCAGCAACAAACAAAATGGTTAGGAATGTGGATGCGTCCATTGCCGCACTTATGCAACCTAGTGAACCGGTAGCTAGTTTCCAACTAGCTTCAAATTTTTCAATGTATGAGGAGGCGGTTGGACAGAGGGAGAATTTGAGAGGAGCGAGCGAGTTCTACACATTCCCAAATCAGACCTACCCATACCCACTTGAAACCCACAACTCCGGTATTCCATCGATTGTCCCAAACGATTCACAAGTTGAAAATAAAAAAGAGTTGTGTGACTTTGTAGTGCTTGATTTGCCAGATTGTGAAGAACCCCTTTCGAGTGAAACCACTTTCGATCTTTACACCTCCAATTTAGAACCTGAATTGTTAAATATCCATGCTTTTGATGAGGTGTCAGAAAACATTGATTTTCACTTGATTGAGGATATAGACGCCGGGAATATTTCGGATGATGAACCTGTTAATTTGATTGAAATTTTATGTCCAATTCATCATCCCGAGTCATTAATTGTTTCTCCCAAACTTCATATGCGTCTTGATTTTGATGATAATGGCATGGATAAGCTAAATTTTGAGGAGAATTATGAGGAGAGTATTGAGGAGAGTATTGAGGATAATATAGAGGTTGATCCATTTTTGTTTGATGTGTCGGATTTTCCAATTCATCCTCTTGAACCTTTAACTGTTATATCACCCTCCCTCCTTTCCATCATTCCGACCACGCATAAGATCATGCTTGAAGACTGTGAGTTTGAAAAATTTTCCTTGAATCCGACACAGTTCTCATAGCCGATAACACTTACGAGTGTTTCACTTTTTTGGACGATGTTGAAGACTCACCGCCCGAGTTTGAGTCCTTTGAATTTTCAGAAGAGTTAGTTGAACCATCCAACTCGGTTGCTTACAGTCGTTTTGAACCATTGATGGAATCTTTCAAGTTCGAGACAGTTTCCTACGGTGAGATTGAGACTATCCCTAATTCACCCCCTTTCGTCATTCCTATCATTCCGACCTTGCAAGAGACTGTTACGCTTTCATCTCCAATACCAAGTTCGGCGTACCCATGCTTTCTTGCGAATCTTGAGGGATTTGACCCCATTTCTCGACGGGTTGATAGGTTCGCACAATCTCTTTTAACACATCGGTCATCACATATTGTGCTAATTTATTCACTCGATTTCCACCCTCAAGATCGTGCTCCACTTCTTTCTCTTTTCCGTCACTCTTCTCCTTCGCCGAGACCATATTCCACTCTTCTTCCCATACGGTCTTGTGTGCTTCTCATTTCTCTTTTTTCCACCCCATTCTTTCACCAACTCTACCATTACCACGATAAGATTTTTGAATGGTTGGTGCTAACCTTTGGCTTGTGTAAAGCCTTGTTTAGTTTGGGGAGGACCTTGTTGTATATATGTATATATATTTTTTGTTTTCTTTTTCTATAAAAAATAAAAATAAAAAAAAAATTTAAAACAATAAAAAATTCAATTTTTTTTTATAAATAAATAAACAGGGGAGTGCCGACATTCTCAACCTTCTTGGTGTAGCATGACAGTGAGGACACTGTCAAGTTTAAGTTTGGGGGTATGCTCGGTACGTCTTCTTTCTTCGCATTCATATGTACATTTTTTGCATTTGCATATTTATTTGAAAACCCATAAAAATTGAAAAATTTTGAAAAAATTTATAAAAATTAATGTATTCAATTTTGACCTTATTTGACTTAAGTTTGACAAATAGGTTAACAGGCTAGGAACAACTAGATCTTAGACTTAGTAAATAAAAAACCCTAAAAATAGCCTTTCTTAAAGTTTAACGGAAGAAAGTATATGTCTTTGTAGTTTATTTAGAAATAGGCAAATTTTGGGTTCACTTCTTGGGCTAAGTCGAAATAAAGGAAAAGTATTGATATTTTTATTAGAGTATAAGTTTGAAAAATAATTCCTAGCTTAAGTCTAGATTCTGAAAACGTATACCCTACAATTTGCACAATCACGCACCTTGAAACTTGGAATAGTAGAAGAGACCTTGAAATGCTCTTGTCTAAAATCCTTAGTACGAAGAAAATAAAATGAAAAATACAAGTGTGAATAAAGAAAAATAAAATGAACACTGGTTTTTGTGATTACTTAAGGCTGTAAAAATAGAAAAATATTTTGCGAGGGTGCTTCATCACCTAGTGCCTTAGACCAACTGGTTTGGGAGTCACTGCTAAAAGCCTTGGGAGTTGCAAGACTAGGAATTACACTTTAAAGTGCAACGCATTTTGTAATCGGTCGTTGGTACCTCAAAAAGTATTAACGGTCGCATGATGGATGTGTAAGCAAAATTCAATTAAAAATTCACCAATTAAGAAGTACTTTGGACAACGGACAAGGGTATGATTGCTTGATTTGAATTTCCAAGTGTAGGGGTGATTTATACACACACGTAGGGGTATGTGATTGGAGTTTAGATGAGAGAAAGGAGTGAAGAATAGAACTTGTATCTTTAGTAGAATTGATAAAAATTCCTAAGTGGAGATGGAATCCTAGGAGGAAAACTTAAGAAATGCCGAAAGCTAAGTAAATCTGCAGAACATATATAATCTTAAGATAGATGATGAGGAAGTGTGAAGAATATGGGTGGATAATTTACGAGTAGAAGATAATAGAATTCCTTGTTGGAAAACTCTTTTGGAGAACAAAAGTCGAAAAGCCGAATTGATAGGATTTTGTGGGTAGTATCCGCTGAAAACCCTCAGGAGACAACACTCCTCCTACTAGGGATACCTAGAGGTTTAACGGCTTGTTGCACGAGCTCAGTGCAATCGCGTTTCCCTGCAAAAGTGCGGTTAGGTTTTTGTCGAGAATAAAAAAATAAGTTTGCTCGAGGACGAGCAAAAGATAAGTTTGGGGGTATTTGTTCATATAATATTCTTGCATTATTATATTCCCCATTCTTATGCATTTTACAATAAAACAGGTACTTTTGATCCATGTCTGCTACATAGTACAGGTTACAGGTTCTTGGAGCGAAAACAGTGAAAAAGACAAAAGACGATACAAAAGAGGGACTTTTGACCAACAAATAGAAAGATCTTAGTCAAAGCCTAGACGAAGAACAGTTCACAATGTACAAGGCAACGCAAGATCTAAGATGTCAAAGCGAACGGTTAAAAGACCACTACAAGTATTCACTGAAAGATCTGGAGAAGACCCAGAATCCAAATGGAGAAAAGAACTAAAGAATCAGGAAGCTTAAAAAGCCCAGAAAAAGCCCATAAAAAATCAGCCAAGGATCTATTTATTGGGCCGCGGAACCGCAGCCCAACCCCTACCCAAGCCGCGGTTCTGCGGCCGTATTAAGCCCGGAGAGAATAATTTTTTTACCAAGTTTCTTGTGCGGCGCTGACTAGTCAACCTAGGGATATTTTGGTAAAATGCAGACGTGCGAATCAATTGTAATCTAGGGTTTCTATCTCCTATAAATAGAAGCCTAAATCATTGTATTTTCTCATGCCTCCATATGCCTCTTTTATCAATAAAATTTAGATTTCTTTTGGAGAGCATCGATGCCTCTTTTCAATTCATGAATTCAGATCTGACAACCCTGCGTTGATATTTGGAGAGAGCCATCTGTAAAGTAAGTAGTTAATTTCAATTCTTGCCCTAGGTAATATTTCATTCTCTGCCTTAGATTAAATTTAATTCCTTGCCCTAATTAGATAGTCAGATCTTTAATTCAATTGCCCTAGATTAATTTAGTTTTTAGATTTAATTAATCTATTCACACCGTTTTGAATTAACTTGTAAGAGCGATTAGGAAATTTACAACATCCCTGTGGACCGACCCGTACTCACCGGCTAGCTACATGCGACGCCGTTCTTGATTACGGTAATAGATAGTTTTTGAGATCAATCAGGGCCCGTAGGTCACTCCTCCAGTTGAGATGGAGCAAGAGTTGCTGTTGCATGATGTGCATTGGGAAGTCATCGATTTTCTCTGCATAGGAGCAAAACACCAAGTTTTAGTACCTCGAATCTAAGGGCAACCATAGCGAACCGCAATTTTGTTTGCAAAACACGACACACGGAGTGTGGAGTGGAAAAAGGAAAAGGTCCCACCGAGCGTGCCAGAATTTGTTCACCGCCGAAAGACAGTGACCGATACGTTGGGACGTCTGGCCTGAATTTTGGGGGCAGATGCTATTTGGGCTTCTTCATCCACCTCTCTAAAGATACCAAGTTGATTTATAGCACCATATATTGGAGGTTTGGAAAGATGCGACAGTTGTAGCAGACTTTATCATACCCCCCTCATTTTTGAGGGTTTTTTTGATTGTGGGGATGCTCTTCTCTGCAGGCACAAGCCCTTGCAGTTAATTACGTTATCGCATTGCAATAACCACTTTCTCCTGCTCCGGCAGTTCAATTCGTGTCATGTTGTTGTAACGACTCTGAATTTACGGTACAAAATTTTTTAGTTTAATGTACAGAAAGGAGTTCACAAGCCTAAGTACAAGTTATAAGTTTATTTTTTTAAGAACAGCAAGAACAAGCTTGTATCTCACTGGTAAAGCCCTTGCACTGTTGTGACGTAGCCCCTTATATTCGAATCCCATCAGACACATTTATTTTTTCTGATTTTATTTTTTAAAACTTTTTGGAAGCCTAAAAGTTTACACGTGCAATGCATATAACATTGAAAAGTTTGAAGAAAACAAACATGTACACAATGGAGTTAACACAGGCATGAACACGTGGCAAGAATCCACCGGCCTCACCCCTCAAAACGACCGGCGGATCTTGCTTAGGGGCCGGCGCCGACGGTTCATTGGTGGCCAAGTGTCCCCGGGCGTTGCACACACGACCATTAACCCCTACCCCTATCACCCCTGCACTGTTTGATTACTCTGCAATCAAACAGAGACTTTTAATTTCACCTTTAAACCAAATTTTAATGCATTTTAATTCACCCTTTTAATTATAAAACCCTAATTCGACACTATAAATACTACATCATTCCTTATCCCTTCATCATTCTAATAATTCCTAGCCAAAATCCTCTAAATTTTCTAAGTACAAGTGGAGTTAGCAAGCGGTCAACTTCCGGTGAAGAATCGAAGCAATTCCGGTGACCCCGTGACGCCATGAACTTCACACCTCGTTCTTCTACCTTTTCATAGGCAAACTAGCTAGTAAGCCCCTCCCAATCCCTCTTCTTCTTCTATAAAAGTTCATTTTCAAAACATATGTCGGAAGTGGAGTTAATACCGACATCTTCTTCTAAAACTCTATAATTCAACTTTTTCTTACATATTCTTCATTCATATTCCTACACCATACTTGTTAACATAAAACAAATGTTTAGAATCAACTTTTAATCAAAAATATCATGCAAAATAACTTTAACTTAACATTTACATTAAAATACCATGAAGTTTGTATATATCTTTTTTATTTGTTTTGCTTAAACATACCTTTAGAAAACTTCACAGGGTAATGACCTACCCCTCACATACACATATGGTTTCCATAGCACGATACTCTTTGAACATATTTTTGGTACAAATACAAGATTACATTAAAATACCATTTACTATAAAAACGGTTTTATTTCAAATTATATTTTCAATACCATTGCAAATAAGCCTCTACAACCCTTTTTAGGGGACCTGCTATTGGATGGTGTGGATTATCGCACATTCTTGGGCTTGTAGAGCGAGATGCAGACCGACTCATGGAGTATTCGGACTCGAAAGGTTTTTAATACCGTTTTAAGAAAAACGTAATTTTTCTACTTAATTAAAATTTTAATTTTTAATAATTATATAAATATTACAAATCCATATATGTTCAAAATATAATAAACTTACATTTTTTAAATAAAAGAATTACAAGTTTTCATCAAAATACCATCAAGATACCAACAAAAGTCATGCCTTACAGTAAAATACCATGAACTTTCCAAGCTAAGCTATTATTACTAAAATACCTCAAATCCTTATAATTCACATTCATGAAAACCCTAAATAATATAAATAACTTCTCGAGGTTATTTTGAAACTATATTAAAAATATTTTTCATAAAACCCCCTCGAATTATATAAAACAACATTTAAGGACTTTGGTAAATATAGGTTTAAGCGTGATCAATTCTCTTGAGCCCCAGGGAGCCGGAGAAAGTGAGTGCTTGCTTATTTAATATAGAAAACTTAACGATGTTATCAATAGTAATGTTAGTGTATATGCCCTAGAGGCCATTACTGTATCATACTAGTTTGTATATTACTTAATAGAAGTTTGGGATATTCACAGTTGTATAGACAATCTTGCTCAAAATGGTAGTATGCTACTTGGTTTGTTTCTACTTTAATTGTGCATGTGTTTCTTTTAGTATATCGCTTATGCATATTAGTAGAGCCCTTAGGATCTTTGCTTGATTACCAGCATTGTGATGGCAGTCACACTTGTGGGGGCTGGGTAATCTACAAGCACATCCTTATACAGGTCCCTAGTCGTAAGATTATCGAGACGGGCATCGATACTCCAGAGTAGACTAGCGTATGCGCTTCTCATCCCAGCAGGGGAGATGGTCTGTCCTATAGCCATCAGTACGTCGTACTGGAGATAGTATGCGGGTGCTCGTTAGGTTACGAGTACACTGGACAGGACTCGTCGGGAACTGTTGATTGGTACTATACCTATCGTCAGATAACAGTTCCCAGGTGACAGGAGTACAGCTTAGTCCGTTGACTTGACACTGCCACTTCGCCTCGAGTGTGTTCCCACTGTACTTTGATTACTACCCTACCACAGCTCAAAGGAGTCGTGCAAACAGGTAGTAGTTGGGTGCAGTCCCGAAGCACTTGGAAGCAGTAGCGGTTAGATAGGATTCGTCTCTCCCGGTATTGGGGGTTGATATCGCGCTGTGTCTAAGAGAGCCATTACACAAAGTCCCTGGCCAGGGCAAGCGAGAATTACTGGTAGTGTTTCCAGTAGTTTCTCAGGGTGTTCCGGGCTACACTCCGGCACGACTTGTACCGCTATTAGGGGTTTGACGTTTACCTCCCCCCTAGGCCCGACATGTGATACTCATAGACGAACAGACCGGACCGTACGGAGATTGTCACATTCAGGCTCAGTAGGAGTTCGGATGGGTTTACCTCATTGGCCTTCTTATCGACATCTACCTGGGGACCGTTACGTACAGCTAGTGCCGCTTGCGTTCTATGGTTAAACCCACTGCCAGCGTAGTGTCGAGTCTTTAGAGCCCCACACAGAAAGTTTCCCTACACTGAGCGAAAGGTGTAGAGGCCGTATGGTTTTACGGCAGGGCTACGATCACTTACGTGCACTTGTGCGCGTATGCTATTTGGGCAGACAATGCTAGTGGGCTTTGGTTTAAACCGGATCCTAGTATTGTATGGATGGATTAGTTTTGTCTTCTGTGCATTCGCATTCTACGGAATGCGGATGCGGGTGTGTATGCACGGTTGTGAGGAGCGAAGAAGAAGGAGGTGCCTCATTTGGGTTTTGACCGTTGGTTCGGACAAAACCATTATGAGGTGAGGAAAATATTTACCAATCTTTTTAATGATAATTGTGTTATGGCTAATTGCTTTGACCATTTGACCATGCTTGACCATTTGACCTAGTTGACCATTATTGACTTGGACTTTTCTTGAGAACACTAGATCCTTCTTTTGCTTTTGGTTTTGGATTTGATTTGGGATGATAATGGTCAAATCAATGTAGCCATCAACTTTATCATGATAAGAGATTAGTAATTATTTTGTTTTATGGATCATTATCTCTTGCTCATTCTGTCTCTTCAAGAGCGAGTTCCTATGGTTCCTCCTTCTTCTTCCTCTCTTGATTTTTCTATAGCTCTCAGGTGTTGAGAAAAATAGAAACAAGATAGACAAACAAATCCACCATCATCTTCTACACCACCTAGGACTTCAAGAATAGCAAACTTGTTGCCCTAGTTACCTCGGCTTGAGGTGGATCTCGGATTACAAACTCTCAGGTGGATCGTCTTCAACTCAAGAAGGCCGCGAAGGTGACCAAGATCCGGATCAACCCATGGAGCCTACGGAGACGAGGAAGGTAGCGGAGAAGACCCGAAGGACTAGTAGCATGAGGTATAATCTCCTTGCATAGCAGATAGAACCTCTTGTTGTTTGTTAGTAATGGTTTGGCAAAGATCCTCAAGTTTTAGTCCATGTTACCTTGTGTTAAAAATTTGATTTTTACCTATTCCGCCTCCCCGTAAGCACCGGGGTGGGTAACGTGGACTTACAGTGGTATCAGAGCCTTGCTAAACCATTACTAACTTGTTAACAAAGTGTTGGAAATTCGATCGCCGAAAAAAATCGCAAAATACGTCAAAAATTGCACTTTTCTGTCGTTTTTAAAAACTGGTCCAAAAATTTTTCACCTTAAAAATACGTGCTGGCTTTTTAGAGGAAAATATAGAAATTTGGGCGCCTGAGTCGCTCAGAAGATCGCGGATCCACGGCCGATTCAAGTGATCCGCCGCGGATCCACGGCCGAGTCAACTCGGATGCGCACCAAATTTCTTCTGGGGTTCTCTGTGTTGGTTTTGTGATTTTTAAGATAGTTTGTTTCTGCCCAGATTTTGCTGAGTACTGTGTTGTGCTTGGGGTAGATTCAAATCAAGTTATCGATCGAAATTCTAAGTACTTTTGCTAATCGGATCTTCTGTGATGTGATATATGTATTGAACGTCTACTAATCGCTATACGTCGATTAGTGGGGGTTATACATATCTGTGATCTGTGATGTTGGTTTGTGTATATGAACTTGTTGGATTATCGTGATGAATAGCCGGGGATGTGAGATGAGAGTTTTCATTTTTCATTCAATGTAAAATTTGTAATTTGATGTAATATTATTTTATGGCCGCACATCCAGGTTGAGGTTGTAGCCGCTATTGTATATTATTTCTTTTACTGTTTTTGCTCCTAGGATAGACCCAAGGTGGGGTGCACAAACTACCGGGTACTTTGAAGTACCGAGTGGCCTACTCACGTTGTTGAGGGAGGTTGCTTCACTTCGGGTACTTGGCGGGTAGTTTGCCGCACCCGTAGGGGTCTAGGGTAGGGTTTGGCTATTCATCGCGACCGTGTAATCCGTCTTTCGTTGCAGGCTCGAATGAAACGCGGATTCCTAGGATATCCAATGTGTTCATCTGTGATCTAGAATGGCTATCATTGCATCTGATGAATGTATATATCTATATATGACATCTAGTAGGCGTTGCTTATGTTTTGCACTCGTGCTGGTCCAGCCCCCGCTCTGTTGTTAGTTAAGTAACCTAACGGGTGATGACGGGGCTCCGTGGCGAATGCGGATGGCATAAGCGTACGTCATATTTTCGTTGTTTTCTGCAATGGTAGGATTAGTTGATGGGACGCATTAATTAATGCAAAGAAAACAAACCAAAGCTGAATCGTTGGAACAATTTCAAAACCACTCGGTTTTTTCAAAACAGAAAAACTTTTAAAAATGCGGAGCTTAAACCACTCCTTTTAAAAGCTATCAAGGTTCCTTCAATTATATTAAGTTCACTACGTTCACGGTTTCGCCAAAACCATTCGTAGCCCTCCGTTATTTCATATGAATATTCAATAGTATTCAAGCTATGTTTGTTGGCCTTCGTCAAGACATAGTGATTGGTAGCTGTTGGGTATTCATATATAGCATAGATAGATGCGTTGGCTTGGGATAGTCGTATTACCTTGTTGACCTTCGTCAAGGGTATATACGGGTGGGTTCAAATTAACTTGAACAATGATGGGTAGAACTTGACATGTGACTTATGATTTGTTGACCTTCGTCAAGGTCATAAGAGCATGGGGCAAAAATCCACATCGGAAGTTTCTAAAGAAACTGAAACTTGCTAGTGCTGCATACCATTTGGAGTTTGATATTGCTGGTAGGATTCCTTCAGCATTATCTCACAATGATATTTGGATCCTGATCCTACTGTGAGTATCCGCTACTCCTCGGGAAACTTTTCACTTAACGATCAATGCTATAAACCAAGTATGTGTCTAGAAAGGTGTTAGCGGGGCTACGCCCACAGGGAAAGGAGGTTATTTAATTAAGGAACTTTGCGAAAGCATCGTAAAACCACCCTCGAAGTACCGATACTGGCCTGGCTGAACGGTTAAGCAAGTATTGTACGGTGAGATTGATCCCGACTAATTCTTCTTTTATGGTTTAAGGAAGGATTCGAGAAACAGTGGGAGCCATCCTGTTTAGATAAACTAAAAACCAATCTAAACTTGCAAGAGCATCATGCTAAGTGTTTTTTTCTCTCTCTCTTAATTGCAGCGACCCAGTGACCAGACATAGGTTACATCTAGATAATAAAATGACTGAATCTGACTATTATGACTGGCAAAGGTCTGTCCAGATGACCATTACCCATGACAAGCTGGGAAACCTCCTAACTAATCAAACCCCTACCATCTTAGGACCAGTTTCCCCTGTCACGGATATTGATATACGTAAGACATCGGAAAAATACTATGCGAATGCCAAGTACCTTGTGTTGGCCTCAGTTGATGGTGCATACCAGAGGCAGCACGAGAAGATGGACTTAGCTTCTGCCTTCCTCCATAACAAAGATTTATATGGAGAGCAATCTCGTATCGCAAGATATGAGACCTCGAACGAATTGCTTCAAGCGAGCTTGGCTTTCGGGTCATCTGTAGGGGACAACGTCCTTACAGAGACTAGCTATTTTGATGAGCTCACGGATCTGGAGACCACGTTGAAGAACGGGTCAAATACTGACTTGATTCTACAGTCTCTGCCCTCTTATTATACCCTGAAGGAAACCAGGGAAGAAGAAGGAAAGGGAAGGGCAAAAGATTCGGGACTGGATGTAGTAAAGAAGGGACGTTCCTATTTTTACGGGAATGAACATTGGCAGAAGGATTGCAGGGCTAGCAAAGCCAGTAGCCAGGATTCGAAGCATGTTGTGGCTTCGGTTTCGGGTGTGTTTGTAGTAGAAAACTGTATGTCAATTAACCCTACTTCCTGGGTACTGGATACCGGATCAGGATATCACATTTGTAATTCATTAAAGGTTTTGAGAAACCGTAGAATTATCAGGTTAGGTGATATGACTCTCAGGGTTGCTAACGGAATGAGCGTGGACGCTGAATCCGTAGGGGAATATCACCTTGGATTGACTAGTGGGCAGATATTGATTCTGCGTAACTGTTTGTATGTACTTAGTATGGCTTGTAATATCATATCTGTATCCTTACTTTCTAAGGAAGGATATGATTTTACTTTTGTAAGCGATGTGTCCACATCCACCTAAATCAAGTTCTGATTGGGTCAGGTACATTAGAAAACGGGATATACGTATTGAATCAAGCTCAGGTTTTCAGTGTTCAGAACACACTTAAAAGAAAGTCTCCAGAAACAAATTAGGCTTTCTTATGAAATTGTAGACTGGGTCACATTAATGAGACACGGTTAACAAAGTTACATAAAGAGGGATACTTGAATCCGTTCGAGTATCAGTCTTATGCTACTTGTGAATCTTGTCTCATGGGAAAGATGACAAAGACTCCATTCACTGGACACAGAGTAAGAGCGAGCGAGCTCTTGGGACTCATACACAGTGACGTGTGTGGTCCAATGTCTACACATGCGCGAAATGGTTATTCATACTTCATTACTTTTACGGATGATTTCTCTAGGTATGGACATGTCTTCCTGATGAAGCATAAATCCGAGGCCATTGAGAAATTTCGGGAATATAAGAATGAAGTTGAAAAACAAACAGGCAAAAGTATCAAGACACTGAGATCTGATCGAGGTAGTGAATACTTGAGTGCCGAGTTTCTGGGCTACTTAAAAGAGAATGGAACTCAACGGTGTATCGGAGAGGCAGAATCGAACTCTATTGGATATGGTTCGTTCCATGATGAGTAAGACTGAGTTACCGCGATCTTTCTGGGGTTATGCACTAGAAACAGCTGCATTTCTTTTGAACAAGGTTCCAACCAAGACTGTGCCTACCACCCCATATCAGATGTGGAGTGGGAAGAAACCCTGTCTTAAGTATCTTAGGACATGGGGATGTCCAGCTTTTGTAAAGAAGCAGCATGTGGACAAGCTCGAGGCACGCTCAGTACTGTGTAAGTTTGTGGGATACCCCAAGAACTCCAGGGGGTATCTTTTCTATTCCGCAGAGGAACAAAAGGTTTTGTTTCTCGGCATGCCCACTTCTTAGAAACTGAATTTTTAGAAAATCAGATAAGTGGGAGCGCAATAGAACTGGAAGAAATTCCAAAACCACAAGCTATAACTTAAAACTTGGTAGAACCAGAAGTTTCAGAAGAACCGGACATCCCAGCGCCACTCCGCAGGAGTAGTAGGCAGTCTCATCCGTCCGAGAGATACTATGGTTTTCTCATAGACGAGGATCGAGAGGATTGCGTCATTGAAAATGATGAGCCTACTAGCTTCCAGCAAGCCATTCAGAGCGGTGACTCAGTAAAATGGCTGGATGCAATGCGGACCGAGATGGAGTCCATGTACACCAACAAAGTTTGGACTTTGGACATTGCTCCAGAAGGGGTAAAACCCGTAGGCTGCAAATAGATCTTCAGAAAGAAGATTGGTGTAGATGGGCAGGTTGAAACCTATAAAGCTAGACTTGTTGCAAAGGGTTTTCGTCAAAGACCTGGTTTGGACTATGACGAAACCTTTTCTCTAAAGGCTATGCTCAAATCCTTTTGGATCCTTCTTGCCATTGCTGCCTTCCACGATTATGAGATCTGGCAGATGGACGTAAAGACGGCTTTTCTAAATGGAAATTTGGAAGAGTGCGTCTATATGGATCAGCCGGAGGGTTTCATTCAGAGTGGGAGCAGCGGTAAAGTGTGCAAGTTGCTTAAGTCCATTTATGGACTGAAGCAGACATCGCGGAGCTGGAACATCTGCTTTGATGATACTGTCAAAGAATTCGACTTTATCAAAAATCCGGATGAACCATACATTTACAGTAAGATTGTAGGAAGAACTGTGGTATTCCTCGTCTTGTACGTGGATGACATTCTCCTAATAGGAAATAACATTCCTATGCTACAGTCGGTCAAAGGATTCTTGTCACAGAGGTTCTCCATGAAGGACCTGGGCGATGCCAACTACATTCTGGGGATCCAGATCTATCATGATAGATCTAAGAGGATGTTGGGACTTTCGCAGTCCAGGTACATCGACACCATACTGAAACAATTCAGTATGGAAGATTCAAAGCGCGGTAATCTATCGGCTTGTCACGGAATCACCCTCTCCAAAGAGATGTCTCCCAAGACTGATTTGGAAAGGGCTCGCATGCCATCTATACCCTACGCATCTGCGGTAGGCTCTATAATGTATGCGATGTTGTGTACCAGACCAGATGTAGCATACGCATTAAGCATTGTAAGCCGGTATCAGTCGGACCCAGGGGAGAAACACTGGATAGCAGTAAAGAACATTCTCAAGTACTTGAGAAGGACTAAGGAGATGTTCTTGGTGTGTGGAGGAAAAGACCTCCAGATCGAGGCCTTTGCTGACTCCAGCTTCCAGAGTGACAAGGATGACTCCAAGTCCATGTCGGGTTATGTCTTTACCCTTAATGGAGGGGCGGTTTGCTGGAAGAGCTCCAAGCAGGAAACCGTTGCTGACTCAACTATGGAAGCGGAGTACATAGCTGCTTGCGATGCCGCAAAGGAAGCTGTCTGGATGATGAAGTTCCTCACGGAGCTTCAGGTGGTTCCTACCGTTGCTGATCCAATACCGCTGTATTGTGACAACAACGACGCTATAGCTTTAGCGAAGGAACCCAGGTCCCATCAGAAGTCCAGACACATTTTGAGGAGGTACCACCTAATCAAGGAGATCGTAGATCGTCGGGAGATCGAGGTGAAGAGAGTAGATTCGGAGAATAACACTGCAGATCCATTCACGAAGGCCATACCCCAGACTCAGTTCGAGCGGCTGATCGAGATGATAGGTCTTCGATATGCCAGTATATGGCCCTAGTGCAAGTGGGAGATTGTTAGTGTATATGTCCTAGAGGCCATTATTGTATCATACTAGTTTGTATATTACTTAATGGAAGCTTGGGATATTCACAGTTGTATAGACAATCTTGCTCAAAATGGTAGTATACTACTTGGTTTGTTTCTACTTTAATATGTGCATGTGTTTCTTTTAGCATATCGCTTATACATATTAGTATAGCCCTTAGGATCTTTGCTTGATTACCAGCATTGTGATGGCAGTCACACTTATGGGGGCTGGGTAATCTACAAGCACATCCTTATACAGGTCCTTAGTCGTAGGATTATCGAGACGGGGCATCGATACTCCGGAGTGGACTAGCGTATGCGCTTCTCATCCCAGCATGGGAGATGGTCTGTCCCACAGCCATCAGTACGTCGTACTGGAGATAGTATGCGGGTGCTCGTTAGGTTACGAGTACACTGGACAGGACTCGTCGGGAACTGTTGGTTGGTACTATACCTATCCTTAGATAACAGTTCCCAGGTGACAGGAGTACAGTTTAGTCCGTTGACTTGACACTGCTACTTCGCCTCGAGTGTGTTCCCACTGTACTTTGATTACTACCCTACCACGGCTCAAAGGAGTCATGCAAACAGGTAGTAGTTGGGTGCAATCCCGAAGCACTTGGAGGCAGTAACAGTTAGATAGGATTCGTCTCTCCCGGTATTGGGGGTTGATATCACGCTGTGTCTAGAAAAGCCATTACACAAAGTCCCTGACCAGGGCAAGCGAGAATTACTGGTAGTGTTTCCAGTAGTTTCTCAGGGTGTTCCGGGCTACACTCCGGCACGACTTGTACCGCTATTAGGGGTTTGACGTTTACCTCCCCCCTAGGCCCGACATGCGATACTCATAGACGAACAGACCGGACCGTACGGAGATTGTCACATTCAGGCTCAGTAGGAGTTCGGATGGGTTTACCTCATCGGCCTTCTTATCGACATCTACCTGGGGACCGTTACGTACAGCTAGTGCCACTTGCGGTCTGTGCTTAAACCCATTGCAAGCGTAGTGTCGAGTCTTTAGAGTCCCACACAGAGAGTTTCCCTGCACTGGGCGAAAGGTGTAGAGGCCGTATAGTTTTACGGCAGGGCTACGATCACTTACGTGCACTTGTGCGCGTATGCTGTTCGGGCAGACAATGCTAGTGGGCTTTGGTTTAAGCCGGATCCTAGTATTGTATGGATGGATTAGTTTTGTCTTCTGTGCATTCGCATTCTACGGAATACGGATGCGGGTGTGTATGCACGGTTGTGTGGAGCGAAGAAGAAGGAGGTGCCTCATTAGGGTTTTGACCGTTGGTTCGGTCAAAACCATTATGAGGTGAGGAAAATATTTACTAATCTTTTTAATGATAATTGTGTTATGGCTAATTTCTTTGACCATTTGACCATACTTGACCATTTGACCTAGTTGACCATTGTTGACTTGGACTTTTCTTGAGAGCACTAGATCCTTCTTTTGCTTTTGGCTTTGGGTTTGATTTGTGATGATAATGGTCAAATCAATGTAGCTATCAACTTTATCATGATAAGAGATTAGTAATTATTTTGTTTTATGGATCATTATCTTTTGCTCATTCTCTCTCTTCAAGAGTGAGCTCCCATGGTTCCTCCTTCTTCTTCCTCTCTTGATTTTTCTATAGCTCTCATGTGTTGAGAAAAATAGAAACAAAATATACAAACAAATCAACCATCATCTTCTACACCACCTAGGACTTCAAGAATAGCAAACTTGTTGCCCTAATTATCTCGGCTTGAGGTGGAGCTCGGATTACAGACTCTCAGGTGGATCGTCTTCGACTCAAGAAGGCCGCGGAGGTGACCAAGATCCGGATTGACCCATGGAGCCTATGGAGACAATGAGGGTAGCGGAGAAGACCCGAAGGACTAGTAGTATGAGGTATAATCTCCTTGCATAGCAGATAGAACCTTTTGTTGTTTGTTAGCAATGGTTTGGCAAAGATCCTCAAGTTTTAGTCCATGTTACCTTGTGTTAAAAATTTAATTTTTACCTATTCCGCCTCCCCGTAAGCGCCGAGGTGGGTAACGTGGACTTACAAGTAATTATCTTGGAAAAAGACACAAATCCTGCCGTCCATGTGCAGTAGTTACCGATAACTCCCGAACCTAATTCAGGATCTAAATAAGTTAAAAGTGTCCGACTCAAGTCTGAGTCTAACTCAAGTCTGAATCCAAAGTCAAATCCTGAATCTAAAGCCAAACACGAGTACTTGATCATGAACTTGAACACACGAAATCAATATCGAACTCAAACAGGTATACTTGACCATTGATCATGAATCGAAATACTTGAACTTGACTAAAGCAAAATATGAATATTTGAACACTATGACATGACTCGAACTATGAATACAACTTGACATGAATATATGAATACTTAATATAGACATGAACTCTATCTTGCAACTCGATGTATTCATGGATTCGAGCAAGGCTGGTAATTTTAGCTGTAAATAGCATATACGGGGTGTTAGGCTAGTTCATGCGTGAATCCAACGAAATCTCAGGAGTTCCACTAGATCATGAATCCATATCTACTAACACAAGCAAGCTATCATGAGGGCACATATTTCCTTACTCCTGGATTATAACCTGTTGAGTTTGGAATACTTCAACACTAGGTTAAAGTCCCGTTACTAACATTTGATTCGGGCCCGTGGTTCCTTACCTCTGGATTACAGTCTGTTGGGTTCGAGAACATTCTTGAGATTGGTTGACATTCATCCTTGAACTTATGTTAAATTAGTGTACCCAAGTAGATACCTGTTAAGACACTTACATTCACTGCATGTTCACCATATGTACACTATACGGCCATGTTATATTTACTTGCCATGCTCATGTTATACTATTATGTTTACCTACATGTCATATATATTACTATACTCGTTCACATATATTACGAAAGAACTGCATGCTAAATAAACTTGCTGTGTTTACATAAAATGACATGTTGAGACACCATACCTCATAATCAATTGTTCATCATATACACTTCCTTTATCATTACACTTTATATTTCACTTCATATCTTGGGGACTTACCGAGCGAAAGTTCGCTGACGGGCATTCCACCCACCTTTGTTTTCTTAGAATGTTCGTTAGTTACTGTGGAGACCGAGGAGGTAGACATCTCAGAGGAGGAGCACGATCAGATCGCAATCCAGGCCTAGAACAGTTATCTTCTTCTCAGTTTATGTATGCCACATGTTTAGGCATTTCTTTTCTTGTATTTCCTTTCAGTTGAAATCATGTATTGTAAATGAATCAAGTTGAATGTAATTAAAATTGTTTAAATTTTAATCTCATGTTAATTTTCATATCATTTTATATTGCTTCTTTTACGCTTAGCGTATTTATTCCGAGAAATGACCTTCTCGAAATAAATACGTCGCGGGCTTGTCACGTCACCATTTCCGTCTATTGGGAAGCGGGGCGTGACAGGTTTTTTTGGCGGCCCATGCAGGTCCGTTTTGCATGAAGTCATAAGCAATATATAAAAAGAAATATGAGATTCAACAAATTTATATTCCTTGCAATTCAATTTCTATTGAATCTATTCTAATTTTTCTTCTCTATCTAAGGTGATGGATTCTCCCAGCAACCCTGGCACCAATAATGGAAGTACACCACCACCTATCCTTACCGTCCTATCACCTCCACCTACCATAGCCGCACTACCCACAGAACAAACAATACTTCTAGAGGCAATCAAAAGCCTACTTGAAGGCCAGCAGGCTCAAAGCACGATTTTACAAGAGTAGACTGCTGTCCTTCAGCAGAGTTTTATCCGCTCTGAAGCAGAAACACCGGGAGTGAAACAATTTTGAGCGTTACACCCGAAGAACTTCTCAGGGAAGGAGAAACCACTTGAGGCTGAGAAATGGGCACAGAGCATTGAAGACGACCTATCCGTAGCCCAAGTTCCAGAAGTGGCTTGGGTCAGAATAGAAAAACTCCAGCTTCCTGACAATGCCAGAATCTGGTGGAAGGCCGAGGAGAGCCATCTTGATCAACCAATCGAGTGGAAGACTTTTCGTTATCTCTTTGATGCTAAGTATTTTCCAAAAACTGCACACTTCGAAATGGAACAGAAATTCATCCACCTGCAATAAGGATCCATGTGGGATAAGTCAGTGAACGAGTACGATGTTGAATTCACCATGCTCAGCAGATTCGCCGCCCATCTAATTCCTACTGCAGAAATCAGAGCCAGGCGTTTCCAGCAAGGATTAGACCCTGAGAGCCAAGCTACCCTAGCAACGGGAGAATACCTAACACATGAAGCAGCTTTGAAGTCAGCACGTCTCTATGAAGCCGTCGTTAAGAAGAAGGGAAGGCCACAGTCGGTCGGTATGAAACGTCTAGCCTATCAAATTACTGGAGGAGCCTCTTCTAAGAAAACTCTCCCAGCGCCAACTATGAGGTCAGGAGGATCATTTTCCGAGACTGAACTGAACTTCTGCATCTATTGTAAGAGGACCGGACACCTAGTCAAAGATTGCCGTCGAGCGAATGGTCTTTGTATGATATGTGGATCATCCTCACACACTATAGGAACTTTCCTACACAACCAAACTGGCCAAATTCCCGCCGCTAGACCGGCTATCCAAGCTCCACCTACTCGGTTAGTATTTTCTGCACCACCTCCACGTGGACCATCTTTACCTCGTCAGCCATCGATATATCAGCATGCACAGAGAAATATGCAGAGACGTCAGGCTTTCACCTTGGCAGACGTGGAAGCCAAAGCTATGGGTCAAGGTAACCCTGGTAAAATCCCCTCCCAGCTTTTTTAGCCTTACAAATTCTTGCATCCTATTGGTCTTTCAACTACCTAAACATTTTCATACACTTTCGGTATAATATCAGTAGTTCTTTCACCACCACTATAGCCTAATTTTTCTTGAATCTGTTACAACTTCCTTAAATAAATTTCGAGAACGAAATTTTTATACGGAAGGTAGAATGTAACGACTTTGAATTTACTGTACAAAATTTTTCAGTTTAATGTATAAAAAGGAGTTTATAAGCCTGAGTACAAATTATAAGTATATTTTGTTTAAGAACAGCAAGAACAGGCTTGTAGCTCACTGGTAAAGACTTTGCACTGTAGTGACGTAGCTCCTTGATTTCGAATCCCATCAGAAACATTTATTTTTTCTGATTTTATTTTTTTAAACTTTTGGAAGCCCAAAAATTTACACGTGCAATGCACATAAAAATGAAAAATCTGAAGAAAACAAACATATGCACAATGGAGTTAACACAGGCATGGACACGTGGTAAGAATCCACCGGCCTCACCCCTCAAAACGACCGGTGAATCTTGCTTAGAGGCCGGCGCCGAAGATTCATTGGTGGCCAAGTGTCCCCGGGCTTTATACACACGACCTTTCCCCTACCCCTATCATCCCTGCACTGTTTGATTGCTCTGCAATCAAACTTAGACTTTTAATTTCACCTTTAAACCAAATTTTAATGCATTTTAATTCACCCTTTTAACTCTAAAACCCTAATTCCATACTATAAATACTACCCCATGCCCTAGCCCTTCATCATTCTGAAAATTCCTAGCCAAAACTCTCAAAATTTTCTAAGTACAAGTGGAGTTAGCGAGCGGTCAACTTCCGGGGAAGAATCGATGCAATTACAGCGACCCTGCGACGCCACGAATTTCATACCTCCCTCTTCTACCTTTTCATAGTCTAACTTGCTAGTAAGTCCCTCCCAATCCCTCTTTTTCTTCTTTAAAAGTTCATTTTCAAAATATAAGTCGGAAGTGGAGTTAATACCGACATCTTCTTATAAAACTCTATAATTCCACTTTTTCTTATATATTCTTCATTCATATTCCTACACCATGCTTGTAAACATAAAATCAATGTTTAGAACTATTAGTTGTATGTATGCCCTAGAGGCCATTATTGTACATGAGATATATATTATAGTGGATGCTGGGACATATATATGGAGGACTTTCTTGCTCGATATGATAGTATGATATCTGGTTGCTCTTTATCTTAACATGTACACTTACTGTCTCTCTGTTATATGTTGATAAAGCCCTTAGGATGTGTACTTGACTTCCAGGATTATGATACAGATCATACTACTGGGGCCTGGGTAGTCCATGAGTTCATCCTTTAATGTTCCTAGTCATGAGAATATCGAGACGAGACATCGATATTCCAGAGTAGACTAGCGTATATCTTCTCGACCCATGTGATGGGCGATGGATGATCCCATATCCATTGGTGTTTGACATCAGGCATGGTATACGGGTGCTCAGTGGTGACTGGGTACACTGAACGGACTCGCGGAGAACTCCTAGATGGTATTATACCTCACGTCAGATAGCATTTCTCTGGTGACACAGGTACAGGTTAATCTGCCGACCTGAGATCGTCATAGAGTTTTGTGTATCTCCCACCCTGCTTTGATTTCCACCCTACCACGGCTCTACTGAGTCGTGCAAACAGGTGGTTTTTGGGTACCGTCCCGAGTCACATCGAGGCAATGAGCGATAGGTGGGGATTCGTCACTCCCGGTATTGGGGATTGATGTTGCGCTATGCTCGATTGGCCATAACTGAAATCTCTGGCCAGGATAGATGAGATTTTCTGAAAAGTGTTATCGGTAGTTTCTCGCCCGTTATGGACCTTACATTGGTATGACTTATCAAGCTATTGGGGTTTGACGTTTACCATCCCTAGGAGAGATATACGACATATCAGACGAAGAGACCGGACTGTACAGTAGTGTTACTGATTGGATTCGCTGGAGTATGAACAGGCTTTCTTGTTGATCTTTTGATTGCTCAATACCCGGGTAGCCGTTACGTTTAGCAGGCCTCTTGCGGCTTGTGCGTGTTTGATATGATCATCACCCACTGCCGGCGTATTGACGAGTCTTTAGAGTCCTACACAGAGGTTTCCTGGCTCAAGCAAAAAGGAGTAGGAGCACATATGAGATATGTGCGGGACCGAGATTAATACGTGTATGTGATACGTATTCTATTCTTGCGATTTGTGTCATCGGTCGGTTATATGTGATATAGCCGAGTTATTGAATCAAGTGTTGATTCGATAAATTGATACACATGATATTAGTCGGTTCTATGTGATATAGCCAGATTATTAAATCAAGTATTGATTTAATAATCTAATGTATAATTATATATTTGATATATTAAATTTACATTAACTAGTATTAGCTCACTTAAGATTTCTTTTCTCACTTGATTGTGCATTAAGTATATATGTGATATATATTTGTGTACATGTTTTTGTGTCATGCTAGATGCCACATACTACATGGGTGTATGAGACTCACACCATGCTTATAATAATGTGAGGGTTTTATTTATTTAAACTAAATCAAAATTGGTTGGAAATTGTCACATCGTTGAAGCTTGTAGAAGCGTGTGGAACCATTGACTAAGTCCACTATTTTTGTTTTACTTGTAGATATTTATTAACCTAACCATTATTGTAACCCGTGGTTTATTCTCTACATAGTTTAGTGTATGACACTAACTCACCCATGGTTGCTATTCTCACCTCATTAGTTTTCATTTTCTCATCTTGATCAACTCATCTTCTTCTTCATCATGAAAGCTTTCTAGCTTTCAAAATGGTAAGAAAATATTGTGAGAAAATAAGATCTAAAGTGAGTCGATTTCCTACTTCATCATCCTCTACTACTTGCCATTTAGTTTAGGGTGTTCTCTTCACAAAGTTCGTCATCAAGTGAAGAGGTAGCTTGGGTTTGAGTCTCCTCGACGTAGATCATCTTCGGCCTCAAAGACTTCGAGTAAGGTTGTTCATTTCTTCAAAGGAACCCATACTAGAGTTTGGGAGATCTTTACTCGTAGTGAAGGGACTACTACATGGAGCGTTAGAAGTGAAGGACCGGTCTATAAAGTTTGTATTCCTCATTCACTTAGTATAACGGTTGATTACATATTTATATTGTCTATTTACTATAGCTTGATCCTAGGTTAGGGTTCATTAGCACTCTAGAAAATTTTGAAATTGACATGGTAGTTGTTGTGAAAACCTAGTAGGGTGCTAAGGAATCCCAACAGTGGTATCAGAGCCGGGCTAGAGTATTAGACGATGTTTGTTAGATTACGAAACCGAAACTATTCCGAAACTTGAAACATTAAATTCTAGTTTCTGTCGAATTTTTAAAGTCCTCGAATTTTTTTTAAAATAAGTGCAGAATGTTGTATGAGATATAACATGAACACAGAAGAAATTTGAGACCATTTCGTCGGATTTTGGCCGGCCAGACATGCCCCAAAACCTGTGAGCTCGGCTAAGTTAAGGAATTTTGGCTTCGAATTTTTTCTGTGTTCAAGGCTCCGGGGTTTGGTGTTTCAGGTGTTGTTTGTTATTCCTAAGATTTCATGTGATGCAGTCTTACTGTATAGGAAACTCGGAGTGTTTTGTATTCGTAGTTTAACATTGGTTTCGGGTTTTCACATGTTATCTAGGCGAAGTTAGAAAGTTCGATCGAATGTCAAAAACCCATTTTCCAAGTTTAAGGTATTCGAAAAATCATGCAAGCGACTCTGTGGACCCTCTAAAAGAATGAAACCCTAACTCAAAATAATGACTATGGAACCGCTTTCGAACCTTAGGATTTGCAGCAGTTCCGCGGTGCTATTAATGAGGCTTGGGTTTTCCCTTCTACGGTTGGTCCATAGGGGTTGTGGCTGATTCTGGATATTTTTGAACTGTGCTCAAGTGTTGAGCTCTCGGAGAATTGTGGGACTTTGATTAATCGATCGAAAAGTTTGACGTCGTCCAGATATTTGTGATGGGATACAATACTTGGAATCAACAAATATTTGAATTTTATAAACCTAGCAATTTAGTCTCATTTGATCGGTTGCCACGGGATTTTGATGTGATCAAAAGTCCGTCGCAATCACGTAGCGTACGCGGATACTCGCCGGGTAACCTTACTAGATAGCCTCGCTTCTTAGCCCCGACCAAGTGACTATAGGAGAACTCCGTTGCCAAAAGCATCCGTCCGGGTGTTCGCGTCTGCGGTGTTCTGCCTAAGTGCACTTTATCGACGACATCGGGGGTGCGGCCGTCTACTAAAGTTTCCGACGAACATTCGATCAGGATGTCGGGAATCTTGTTGAATTGCCCGACTTGTAATTGAAAAGTGTTTTCAATATCAAGACTAAAATGCGGGGATTATAATTGTTAGGCATGCGATGTCTAAGGAATTCATATTGTTAGGCATGAAATCCGGAATATGAGATATTTCGGGTTTATGATGTCTAAGGTGGTTGCGGATTCCAATTATTGTAGTTTTCACTTTCTTTTCTGCGACCGTAAGTGTAATATGTGGTGTATCTCCGGTTTCATTGCTATACGCCAATGACAATTAGGATACGCATATTTACTTACGTTGATGACATGTGATGTTATGTGTTGCTGTGATATGTTATATTGGATCGTCATGTTTGAATAGCCGGGTTTTTTTTATGTGAGATGAGAGTTTTTCATTTTCATTCATGTAAAAACTTGTATGTAATATTATTTTATTGGGGCACTTCCGGGTTGAGGAAGATGTCACCATTGATGTATATTATTTACTTTTCCGCATTAGGATAGATTTAAAGAAGGGAGCACAAGTAACCGGGTTCTAGAGTCTAGTGGAAGACCATCTCGAGGCGTCGAGTTCGGGTCTCCTAGCTCTAGAATTGGTAGGGTTGCTTGCCGCTCTCATAGGGGTCTAGGGATGTGGATTTGGCTATTCATCACGACCGTGGAATCCGTGTTTTATACATGGTTAAATTAAAACCCGGAAATCCTAGTATATCCAATATTTCATATGTTGTTTTCTGCTACTGATATTCTGTGATGTGATCACTTTATATTCTGAGTTGGATACATTATATAATTTATATGATATATTATAAACGTTGCTTATGTTTTTCACCCGCGCTGGCCCTGCCCCACTCTGCCGTTAGTTACCTAACCTAACGGTGCACGACGGGACTTCGTGGCGAATGCGGATGGCATAAGCGTACGTTGTATTTATCTGTGATGCTTAGGTAACTTAAATGATGGGACATTCATTAATGTGATTAATGAAAGAAGATAAACCTAAAATATGTTATAGAATCGAATTTGAAACCCACTAGGCTTTTTATGAAAAAGAAAAGTTTCAAAATGCGGGGCTTAAGCCACTCCTTTTAAAACCATTTGATTCTGCATCGTTATCAAGTTCAAAGCGTTAAAGGTTTTCACAAAAACTATCTGCAACCCTCCGTCATTTTAAAAAGTAGAGTACTTAGTATTCGTGCTGCGTATGTTGATTATAGTTAAGGCGTAGTGTATGGTAGCTAAGTGATGTCTTCCTACACAACATATGATGCGATTAATTAGGACAATCATGTGATTATGTTGATTATAGTCAAGGGTCATATGGGTGGGTCTAATTAATCAAGAAATGATGGGTAGAACTTGACTAGTGCTTATGATATGTTGATCATAGTCAAGGTCATAAGTGCTAGGGGTAAAAAACTATTATCAGGAGTTTCAATTGTTGAAATTTGCAATGAGATTGCATACCTTCTATGAGATAGTTGGATCCTGATACCCACTGCGAGTAATTGTTACTCCTGAGAGAGTTTTGCACTTTACAATTAGCCGATCAAGTAGGTGTCTAGAAAGGTGTCAACGGGGTTACGCCCTTAGGAAAACAAGGTTTATTTTAATTAGGTCCGTGCGAAAGCACGGAGAACCTCCCTCAAAGTACCGGCACTGGCCTGGCTTAAACATTGGCGAACTTGTATGGTATAATTAATCCTGGCTAGTCTTTCCTTTTAGGGTTTGAAGGAAGATTTGATAAAAACAGTGGGAGCCATCCTGATTAGATAAAATATATAACCAATCTAATCTTGCAAGAGCGCACGCAGAGTGTTTTCTTCTCTCTCTCTCTCCAGGTAGCGACTATGTCACGCCTTAAATCAAGATAATAATTTAGATGTATTGACCGAACCCGCTTGTTATACTGAGCTGGGGAACGTTGGTCCCGCTCAACCTTATAATTGTTATAAGACCGAGCAGGTAATAGGGGAATACCAGGATTCCCATGCCGCCCAAACAAAGAAAGTGCATGATTGATGCATCTTCTTCGGGTGTGTTCGTTACAGAGAACTGTTTTTCAGTATTCTCTACGTCCTGGCTATGAGATCCCGCATATGTAATCAGTTACATGGGCTACAGAAAGGTGGAGAACTGAGATAGGGTGATATGTCTCTAAGTATAGAGATTGGTGCAATTGTTTCAGCCAAATCAATTGGCAAATATCACCTTGTATTACCAAATACATTGATTCTGAACGAATATTATTAAATACCGAACCTGATATACAACATCATATCAGTATCTTTATTAAGTAAAGAAAGATATAATTTTGTATTATTGGATAATGTTTTGAACATTTTCTACATCAAGAGTTGATAGGTTCAGGCACGTTATCTAATAGCATATACGTTCTAAATCAAACTACAGTTCTTAACGTACAGAACACACACAAGAGGAAGAGTTCAGAAATGGAAGAATCCTTCTTGAGGCATTGTGGACTAGGTCATATCAATGAGACTCGACTTGCTAAGTTACATTAAGATGCATATTTAAATCAGTTTGAATTTACATCTTGTGAAACTTGCCAGTCATGTCACAAAAATAAAATGACCAAAGCTCCGTTTGCAGGAAACAGAGAAAGAGTTAGTTAACTCTTGGGATTAATACATGCGGGTATATATGGTCCCCTGTCTACACATGCCAGGATTGGTTCTTTGTACTTCATTACATTCACTGATGATCTCTTAAGATTCGGACACATCTTCCTGTTGAAATGCAAGTCTGAAGCTTTTGAGAAATTCAATGAATATAAATCCGAAGTAAAGAACCAAAACAGGTGTAAGTATTATGTCTTTTGATGTGATCAGGGAGGAGAATACTTAAGCATGGAATTCCTGGACCATTCAAAAGGAGAATAAGATTCTCTCTTAGCATTACTCCTCCGTATACACCATAGCACAACAGTGTATCGGGACGGGGCAATAGCACCCTATTTCATACGGCGCGCTCTATGATGAGTACTGTTGAGTTACCTATTTTCCTTTTGGGGGTTATGCGTTTAAGGAAGCATCATACCTATTGAATTGGGTTCCAATCAAATCAGTGTCTACCACTCCATATGAGATATGGTATGGGAAGAGCCCATCTCTTAAGCATGTTAAGATTTGGGTTGTCTGGCCTATGTCTAAAAGCAAAATCCGGACAAGCTCGAGACAAGGTCAGTTCTGTGGAAGTTTATTGGATATCCCAAGCATTCGCAAGGGAAAGGGAATATCTTCTACCACACCGAGAAACAAAAGGTGTTTTATTTCTCGGCATGCCACCTTTTTAGGAAAAGGAATTTATTTTGGAAAGAAATTTATGGTCATGAGGTAGAACTGGAAGGAGTTCCAGCTATACAAACTACAACTGATGATTTGGTAGAACTGAAGGATTCAATAGTTCCCGATGAATCTCAGCCTCTCCGCCGATCTGGTAGGGTTCCTCATCCGCCAGAGAGATACTACGGTTTTCTCGATGACAGTGGGAGCGAGAATTGCTTCATGAGATGATGACCTAACTAGTTCGAGCAGGCCATCATGAGTAGGGGACTCTGTAAGAATGGCTAGATGCTAAGCGATCTGAGATGGAATCTATATACACCAACAAAATATGGACTTTGGTTGTTATATCTGAAGGGTTAAATCCCCATTAGGAGTAAGTATATCTTGAGAAGATTACTTGGTGTAGATGGAAAAGTTGAGACTTTCAAAGCTAGACTTGTTGCAAAAGGTTCTTGTCATTAACTAGGCGTATGTAACACCTTAGAATGTGTTTTGTAGCTAATTATATTTTAATGTATGGATTTTAATAAAAAGTTTACCAAATTGGTTTTTAATTATTTTATCCTATTTAATGAGTATTTTATTAGAATTTTTCTAGGGGCACACACACTTGTGCATGATAACTAGGGTGTTAATTTGAGGTTTAACCATTTCTTAATCTAGTTTATAGTTTGTTAAGTGTTATGGTTGTATTTATTCATGTTTGTTTTAAAATGAAAATGAATTTGGAAAAGGTTTTAATATTGGTTTGAGTTGTTGACTTTGAGAGAGAGAGAAAGCATGGTGCTACATGGCCAAGCCATGCTTCCTTAAATGAAGAAAGAGAAAGAGAATGTGAGGGGTTATTGAGTGTTCCCTCATTTCTCACTCATTCTCTCATACTCTCTCAAACACACACACACATACACACACACACTCACCTGAGAGAAGACCAGAGGCAGCAGCAGCTCCAGCATCATCATCATCAGCAACAACATCATCATCTTCAGCAGCAGCAGGAGCAACAGGCAGCAACAGCAGTAACAGGAGCTCCAGCAACCTACAGCAGCTCTTGTCCACTTCTTCACCTGCTCTCTAGGGTTCTCTAGGGTATACTTCCTAACCCAATCCCCTAGTTGCTTAAGTTGTGCATCGATTAGCTTCGATTAGTGTAAATAGCTAGTTTAGTGCTAATTATGGTGTTTTGTGTGGACTTTTGGATAATTGATGATTGTGTTGGTAAACCCTACCTATTTTAGTGTTATTAAGGTCACTTTAACTGAGAATTTCCCTGGATTACAGTAAAATACCATAGGGTTTCCTTTTTTGTGCAAATTGTTGTTTTTATACGATATATTGGCAATCTGTGATCTGCTTTTGACCCGGGACCTTCAAGTTAAAATTGAGAAAACTGGGGCATGTACACTAGGTCTAGATACCACCACCAGAACACGAGCCACCCATCCCAAAACTTGGCCGCAGATTTATTCAATCTGGCCGCGAATTGCGGCCAGGAAGAGGGGTTGGGTGTTGGGGTTTTGTGTAGGGCTCTCTTCTGTGTTGTCTAGGCTTTTGGCATGTCTAGTTTTGTAATATTTTACCTGTAGGAAAATCTGGGACTATATATCGTGTTTGGTGTTCGTTGTGTTTGCGCGATACGCGCGATACGTGAGAGGGTTCTGTGATCCAGCGTATCGCGGCGTGTCGCGATGGTTTTAGACGTGTACACGCACGTTTCAGCGTATCGTGCACACGCGCGTTTAGTTCACGACGTGAGTTTCTCGTTTGGGTTCGATATCGCGTTTTGCGAGATATTTGGCTTATATATGATTTCCTTGTCTTGTTTGCAGGATTGCAGGCGGGGACTACGGACAGTGCTACAGGGGGGAACAGATGGTAGGATTCACCTAGCGTGGAGCGTAGGTGAGTAGATTTAACATCTACAGGGGAATCGCCCGCATGGCGTTATGCGTTTGGGCTAGGATTCAATACTTGTCGCATATTCTACGTCATTGTTAGAATTACGCCTTTACCCTATTTACTTAGATATAGTTGTACTGTGACTAATAGCCGTAGGGCACTGCACACATTATTGACGGTTCATGTTGCACGAGCACGGATTGTATGCTACACACACACCGTCAATAATTGCCATGTCACACACTAACCATTATAGATACTATTGCTTATCACACATGACATTTAGTTTATCGGTATACCCCTAGTGCATCATACCTTTAGTGATAGGTACATATACACCTTACGATACAGCTACAGGTATACCTTGCACACATTTTACTTATACCGGGGGAATATCCTACATATTTTAGTTATACCCAGGGGGGTATACGACATCAGTTCTTATAGGTAGATACCTATACATTGCTACACCTATATGTTACACACATATTCAGTTGCAGTCACATATTTACCTTTACTGATGTTACTTAGCTATACCTTATTGATTTCGCATACATCTGGTTTCAGCTACATATTCTCTGTTATATGCTCGCATTTCAGATATATCATATATATTTATTCCTGGATTGCGCATTATTATTTGGATTTTACATGATGTTTTCTGGATTTGGGAACCGCGGGAGTTCATGAAATTATGCATACATTGAAAAACCCGGTTTCCTTGATATGATATTTGCGCATCCACCATGAGTTTTATCGGTGCTGATTATTTATACCCCATGCGAGGAGGCGTAGAGGCCGCATGAGGGTACATGATGGGGCCCGAAGGTATCCCGAGGTGAGAACGGATCGCTGGATTTGTTAGACGGTGAGCCTGTCAGGGGAACTATACCGTCCGGTGATATTACCTTTTACTCGGCGGTTATCTTGGGGATACCGACCGGAGTCTTGTACGTATGCATACGTCGAAAGGCGAGGGTCAGAACTAGGCACTCGTGCTTTCGGGACAGCGTATGATACGTACCTATCAGGATTTCTGTGTCGATGCTTAGCACATTGTTTTCATGATATTTCTTTTAAACACCTTTGTATATATAACAGGGGATTAGCCGTTGTTATATATACCCTTACACCAATATTAGTGGAATGGGACGCTAATATATGTGTATTGCCCCCATCATATTTATTTCTGCAAATATATATACCTTTAGGATGTTAGAAACTTACTTGAGATTCGACTTGGGATATAGGTGATCCATTGACATTGGATATTGGATATGAAAGAGATTGTTGATTTGTACATTCGAGATATAGGAGAGCTACTCGATATTGTACATTGAGGTGATGTGAGACTTATGATGTGAGAGCCCAGTTTGGGGGCTGATTTGAGGATTTGGGATTTGAGTGTCTTGATGGATTGTGATCCTACCACGATGTCAGGTTTCCGTGGAAATGACATATTTCATCCTATACCTCACACTTATCTATTTTATGCACAGTTTCATATATTGGTAGTACCTGTTAGTGTACCCTTATGATAGTTGCATATCTACATTCTCATATCCCTATTGCATGGTTATTGCATACTATTGTCATGTTACTATTGCTTCACATATTGATTGTACCTGCTACTGTACTTTCCTTTATTCAGCATTTGCATGACATGTTATTACTATAATCGCATATCTTAGATTCATGCTGTACGTGCATTCCTGCGATTACCTGCATATGTTATCTACTATTCACGAGTTGGCAACTCACTCCCGTTGTGCCACAGGTGTTTCAGGTTGTTCCCCAGAGTAGTCGAGGCAGGCTATTCCGATTTTCAGCTATCATCTTTTGCTACAGATACCGCATCAGCTCACAGTACTATTTTGCTTAGGTGGGTTTTGGTGGTTATCTGTATTTTGTACTGTACACTCGTTGTATCTTGTACTCTCCATCTACTATTATGTTGTTGACTTAGAGACTTGGTGAGGACGTTATTGTATATTATTGTGGGTTGTTGTCTTTTATATACATCTTTCTCTCTATTGTCTTTATTCTTCGCTACGGCGTTATATTTTTGTGTTGTATTCATCTTGGCTAGTTTTACAAAAAGGGGGTGTTGCTAAAATTTTAAAGAAATAAAGTAGGACTTTTAAAGAATTTGGGTTGCGATTTCAAATGTTTCAAAAACTTATATTATCTTTTCCGTATTTTTATGGTTTAGATTTCTGAGTTTTGGCTTTCTTTTACTACGTTACGTCTTAGGGCGTTGCGTAGTACTAGGGCCGTCACGGGCCAATTTTGGGTCGTGACAGGATAATGATGAAACCTTTTCTCCAGTAGCTATGCTTAAGTCCATCCGGATCCTACTTGCCATTGCTACATACCATGACTACGATATCTGGTGATTGGGTGTCATGACTGCTTTTCTGAATCCTGATTTAGAAAAGAGCGTCTATAAGTACACAGCTAGAGGGCTTCGCAGACAGTGAAAGCAGCGGAAACGTGTGCAAGTTGCTTTATGCGTTAAAGCAGGCATCGCGGAATTGGAACATCTGTTTTGATGTGATAGTCAAAACGTTTGACTTCATCAAAATGGTAGAGGAACCTTGTAAATACAAAAAGTTTGTAGAGAGTATGGTGGTCATTCTCTTATTGCACGTGGATGACATACTCTTGATAGGGAAGATGTTTCCTATGCTACACTCGGTCAATCTCTTCTTATCACATTGATTCTTCATATAGGATCAAGGTGATACCTCCTAAATCCTGGGTTTTGGATCTATGAGATAGATCTAAGTGGATGTTAGGATTCTTACTAGGTGTAGTGAGATGGTATCAAATGATCCTGGGGAGAATCACTAGACAACTATTGAGAACCTTCTTAAGTACTTGAGAAGCACTAAAGAATTGTTCTCGGAGTTTGGTAACGGTGAACTCCAGTGGGAGTCCTTTGCCGACTTGAGCTTCCACGGTGGTAAGGTTGACTGAAAGTCAGTCACAGGCACTGTCTTTAACCTCTATGGAGGGACGGTATGTTGGAAGAGTTCCAAGCTAGATACCGGGGCAAACTAGACGATAAAGGCAGGATACATCGCTATCGAAGATATTACCAAAGAGGCAGTCTGGGTGTATATTTGTTCATGAGATGAACTTGGTTCCTACCATTGTATGACAATGGAGATGTGGCTTAGGCCTGGGAACCCCGGTCCTATCAGTGACCCAGACAAATTCTAAGGCAGTATCACCTGATCATGGAGATGGTTGATCTCCAAGAGTTCGAGGTTAGGAGAGTAGACTCGGAGATTAACACTGCGGATCCACTCACTGAGGCCTTTCCTGCGAGAGATATTTATAGGACGTTGGGTATGCTATACTACAACAACTGGTCTTAGTGCAAGTGGGAGATTGTTAGTTGTATGTATGCCTTAAAGACCATTATTGTATATGAGATGTATATTATAGTGGATGCTGGGACATATATAGGGAGGACTTTCTTGCTCGAGATGATAGTATGCTATCTGGTTGCTCTTTATCATAACATGTACACTTACTGTCTCTCTATTACATGTTGATAAAGCCCTTAGGATGTGTACTTGACTTCCAGGATTTTGATGCAGATCATACTAGTGGGGCCTGGATAGTCTATGAGTTCATCCTTCAATGTTCCTAGTCGTGGGAATATCGAGACGGGGTATCGATATTCTAGAGTAGAATAGCGTATATCTTCTCGACCCATGTGATGGGCGATGGATGATCCTATATCCATTGGTGTTTGACATCAGAGATGGTATACGGGTGCTCAGTTATGACTGGGTACACTGAACGGACTCACCAAGAACTCCTAGATGGTATTATACCTCACGTCAGATAGCAGTTCTCTGGTGACACTGGTACAGGTTAGTCTGTCGACCCGAGATCGTCATAGAGTCTTGTGTGTCTCCCACTGTTCTTTGATTTCCACCCTACCACGGCTCTACCGAGTCGTACAAACAGGTGGTTTTTGGGTACAGTCTTGAGTCACATGGAGGCAATGAGCGATAGGAGGGGATTCGTCTCTCCCGGTATTGGGGGTTGATGTTGCGCTATGCTCGATTGGCCATAATTGAAATCCCTAGCAAGGGTAGATGAGATTTATTGATAAGTGTTATCAGTAGTTTCTCGCCCGTTATGGACCTTACATCGGTATGACTTATCAAGCTATTGGGGTCTGACGTTTACCACCCCTAGGCGAGATATGCGACATATCAGACGAAAAGACCGGACTATACGGTAGTGTTACTGATTGGATCCACAGGAGTATGAGCAGGCTTGCTTGTTGATCTTCTGATCGCTCAATACCCGGATAGCTGTTACGTTTAGCAGGCCTCTTGCAGCTTGTGGGTGTTTGATATGATCATCACCTACTGCCGGCGTATTGACCAGTCTTTAGAGTTCTACACAGAGGTTTCCTGGCTCAAGCAAAAAGGAGTAGGAGCACATATGAGATATGTGCGGGACCGAGATTAATACGTGTATGTGATACCGTATTCCATTCTTGCGATTTGTGTCATCGGTCGGTTATATGCGATATAGCTGGGTTATTGAATCAAGTGTTGATTCGATAAATTGATACATATGATATTAGTCGGTTATATGTGATATAGCCGGATTATTAAATCAAGTATTGATTTAATAATCTAAGGTATAATTATATATTTGATATATTAAATTTAGATTAACTAGTATTAGCTCACTTAAGATTTCTTTTCTCACTTGATTGTGCATTAAGTATATATGTGATATATATTTGTGTACATGTTTTTGTGTCATGATAGATGCCACATGTTACATGGGTGTATGAGACTCACACCATGCTTATAATAATGTGAGGGTTTTATTTATTTAAAGTAAATCAAAATTGGTTGGAAATTGTCATATGGTTGAAGCTTGTATAAGCTTGTGGAACTATTGACCAAGTCCACTCTTTTTATTTTACTTGTAGATATTTATTAACCTAACCATTATTGTAACCCATGGTTTATTCTCTACATGGGTTAGTGTATGACACTAACTCACCCATGGTTACTATTCTCACCTCATTAGTTTTCATTTTCTCATCTTGATCAACTCATCTTCTTCTTCTTCATGAAAGCTTTCTAGCTTTCAAAATTGTGAGAAAATAAGATCTAAAGTGAGCCCATTTTCTACTTCATCATCCTCTACTACTTTCCATTTAGTTTAGGTTGTTCTCTTCACAAAGTTCGTTACCAAGTGAAGAGGTAGCTTGGGTTTGAGTCTCTTCGATGTAGATCATCTTCGGCCTCGAAGACTTCGAGCAAGGTTGTTCATTTCTCCAAGGGAACCCATACTAGAGTTCGGGAGATCATTACTCGCACTCGCAGAGAAGGGACTACTACACGGAGCTTTAGAAGGGAAGGACCGGTCTATAAAGGTTGTATTCCTCATTCACTTAGTGTAATAGTTGATTACATGTTTATATTGTCTATTTACTATAGCTTGATCCTAGGTTAGGGTTCATTAGCACTCTAGAAAATTTTGCAATTGGCATGGTAGTTGCTGTGAAAACCCAGTAGGGTGCTAAGGAATCCCAACAAGATCCAACTTTTAATCAAAAATATCATGCAAAATAACTTTAACTTAACATTTACATTAAAATACCATGAAGTTTATAGATATCATCTTTATTTGTTTTGCTTAAACATACCTTTAGAAAACTTCACAGAGTAACGACCTACTCCTCACATACACACATGGTTTCCATAGCACGATACCCTTTGAATATATTTTTGTTACGAATACAAGATTACATTAAAATACCATTTACTATAAAAACAGTTTTGTTTTAAATTGTATTTTCAATTTCTTTGCAAATAAGCCGCTACAACCCTTTTTAAGGGACCCGCTATTGGATGGTGCAGATTATCGCACATCCTTGGACTAGTAGAGTGAGATGCATACCTACTCATGGAGCATTCAGTCTCGAAAGGTGTTTAATTCGGTTTTTAAGAAAAATGTAATTTTTCTACTTAATTAAAAATTTAATTTTTAATAATTATATAAATATTACAAATCCATATATTTTTAAAATATAATAAACTTATATTTTTTAAATAAAATAATTATAAGTTTTCACCAAAATACCATCAAGATACCAACAAAAGTCAAGCCTTACAGTAAAATACCATGAACTTTCCAAGCTAAGCTATTATCACTAAAGTACGTCAAATCCTTATAATTCACATTCATGAAAACCCTTAATAATATATATAACTTCTTGAGATTATTTTGAAACTATATTAAAAATATTTTTCATAAAACCCCCTCAAGTTATATAAAACAACATTTAAGGACTTTGGTAAATATAGGTTTAAGCGGGATCAATTCTCTTAAGATCGAGGGAGATGGAGAAAGTGAGTGCTTGCCTATTTAAGGTTAAAAACTTAATGATATTATCAATGGCAATTGTCTTGGAAAAAAACACAAATCCTGCCGTCCATGTGCAGCAATTACCGATAACTCCCGAACCTAATTCAGGTCTAAATCAGTTACAAGTTTCTGACTCAAGTCTGAGTCTAACTCAAGTCTGAATCCAAACTCAAAACCTGAATCTAAAACCAAACATGAATACTTGATCATGAACTTGAACACACGAAATCAATATTGAACTCAAACAGGTATACTTGACCATTGATCATAAATCGGAACACTTGAACTTGACTAAAGCAAAACTTGAATATTTGAACACTATGACTTGACTTGAACCATGAATACAACTTGACATGAATACATGAATACTTGATATAGACATGAACTCTGTCTTGCAACTCGATGTATTCATGGATTCGAGCAAGGCTGTTAATTTTAGCTGTAACTTAGCATATACGGGGTGTTGGGGTAGTTCAGGCGTGAATCCAACGAAATCTCAGGAGTCCCACTAGATCATGAATCCATGTCTACTGACACAAGCAAGCTATCATGAGGACCCGTGTTTCCTTGCTCCTGGATTACAGCCTGTTAAGTTTGGAATACTTCAACACTAGGTTGAAGTCTCGTTACTAACACTTGATTCTGGCCCATGGTTCCTTACTCCTGGATTACAGCCTGTTGGGTTCGATAACACTCTTGAGATTGGTTGGCATTCATCCTTGAACTTACGTTAAATTAGTGTACCCAAGTAGATATCTGTTAAAACACTTACATTCACTACATATTCACCATATCTACACTACACGGCCATGTTAAATTTGTTTGCCATACTCATGCTATACTGTCGTGTTTACCTACTTGTCATATATATTACCATACTTGTTCATATATATTACGAAAGAACTGCATGCTAAATAAAATTGCCGGGTTTACATAAAATGACATGCTGAGACACCATACCTCATAATCAATTGTTTATGATATACACTTCTTTTATCATTACACTTTATATTTCACTTTATATCTTGGGGACTTACCGAGCGAAAGTTCGCTGACGGGCATTCCACCCACCTTTGTTTTTTTGGAATGTTCGTTAGATACTGTGGAGATTGAGGAGGTAGACATCGAAAGAGCACGTTCAGATTATGACCCAGGCCTAGACCGGTTATCTTCTTCTCAGTTTATATATGCCACCTGTTTAGGTATTTCTTTTCTTGTATTTCCTTTCTGTTAAAATTATGTATTGTAAATGAATCAAGTTGAATGTAATTAATGTTGTTGAAGTTTTAATCTCATGTTAATTTTCTTATCATTTTATATTGCTTCTTTTACGCTTAGCGTATTTATTCTGGGAAATGACCTTCTCGAAATAAATACGTCGCGGGCTTGCCACGTCATCGTTTCCGTCTATTAGGAAGCAGGGCGTGACAGTTTTGTTTTTGTTTCTTTTGGTTGCCCATGGATTGTATACGAAGACTAGTTTATGTCGTCGCCCGTAGGGCGCGGATTAGTCCAAATCCGTATATTTGAGATTTGGGTTTGGGTCAAGTATTTGCTTGACAGGGTCCACGTTGGTAGCTTGGTTTGCCAACAGGAATGAACATAGGACGCATTTCTCACATTTGTGAGGTCTATCCGTTCATAGGATATTTGAGTTTGATCTAAAGATTGTTAGTCATATTTGAGACTAAGATCAACTTAGAAACAAATGAGCATATGGGCTCAATTATTTTAGTTTAAGGACATCACGGTCCATTATCACCGTGTTTGAGAAGACGCGCTAGTTTAGGGACATCTCGGTCCAACATTCCCGTTTTGGGGACGAATGTTAGTTTAAGGACATTTCGGTTCATTATTACCATTCTTGGGATGAATGTTAGTTTAAGGACATCTCGGTCCAACATTTCCATTTTGGGGATGAATGTTAGATTAAAAACATTTCAATCCATTATCCATCTTGTGCGCACGTGTATTTGTTATGTGGCGGAGTGAATGATGGTGACATGGTATGCGCCCAATTTGGGGTGTGATCCGATTTGAGGTGTGCACGTCAATTTAGAAGTGCATCAATATGGAATGTATCATTCTCTGTCTTGATGAAATTTTATATCAAGTTGGGACGAGAAAAGAGATGTTGGTTATCGGGACCCGCCACATCTCTGAAAACGTTGAGGGATTACAATGACATATATCATAGGTGTGAAGAGATGTACCCTTAAACCAAATCCCGTATTTAAGGAAAAAGATCATGGTGGATCATCTAAGAATCATTAGTCTTATTTGAGACTAAGATTAACTTAGAAAGTATGGGATGAAGATAGTTAGTCATGTAAGGGACTAAGATCAGTTTGGATATCAGTTTGGATATCACGAACATAAGCTTAGCCAATTTGGGCTAAGATTGGGTTTTTGAATCACTCAGCAGTGTTATGCACTCGGTTGCATATAGCGCTCACGTGTGTTTCACATGAGGCATTGAAATGGTGCTAAGCACTAGTCTTTTGTGGCGCTCACGTGCGTTTCACGTGAGGTGCTGAATGTCTGGCACTCACGTGAGGCGCTGAGCGTCTGACGCTCATGTGTGTTTCACGTGAGACGTTGCACTAATACTAAACGCTAAACTTTTCTGTTTTCTGGTACTCACGTGTGTTTCACATGAGGCGCTATGTAACTTGGCCTTGGGTGCTCACGTGTTTTTCATGTGAGACGCTGAGTTCTTTGGAGATTTAATCTCTGTTGATGTTTTTAGAGAACTTAAATCTCTGTTAATGGTATTTTGACCATTAAGATCACCAAGATCAATTTTTGAGGATCTGGGATCAGATTCATTAAGAACTAAGTTCTTGATATGAAGGAACTAAGTTTCTGGAGTATTATGGACTTCATCTTCTCCATTTTCTTTTATCCATATTCTCATGTTCATGTTTTCAGAGAGGTTAAACCTCTGTTAATAGTATTATGACCATTAACGATCACCAAGATCACTATTTTGAGGATGTGGGACCGGGTTCTTTAAGAACTAAGTTCTTGATTTGTGAGGAACTAAGTTCCTGGAGTATTATGGACTCCATCTTCTTTCTTTTCAACTTTGTTCTTCCCTGAATCTTTGATTCTTAAGAACAACATCTTCCCGATGTGAATTAAATTCTTAACTTGTAGAAGACTTGTCTTATGGATCTAAGATTCAGAGAAAGAACTAAGTTATTGAGAAGGTTAAACCCTTAGATGTGCTATGATAGGTAAAGGAGATGTTTTGATCTCTGTGGTTTATTTACCTAGGATTTGAGAGGAAGAAGATTTTCTTCTTTATTGAGAATTAAATTCTCTGTTGTTTTGAGAGATTTCTGTATTTTACAAAAGCTTATGGGGTGTTCTCTTCCTTATTTGGAAAGAGGGATCATCGGTTATTGGGATCCACCACCTGTCCGACGACGCTGAGGGATTACAGTGCCATGTATCAAAGGTGTGGAGGGATGTACCCTTTGAACCATGTCCCATTCATCAGGGGAAGAAAATGTTGGAGCTTAAACTTCTAACTGCTTGAAAAAGGTTTCTTTGCGTTCGTGCCCGTGCGTCCTACGTGTTGGGTGCACGTATGTTGCACATTGCGGACGCACGGCGTGGGAGCATGTGCGTCGCACGTGTTGCGCACTTGGTAGGCACACGTACGTTGCACGTGGTGAGCATGTGGCGCTTGCACATCATGGGGGGCAGCTAAGGCCCTAACTTGGAGAACTAAGCTCCTATGAGAATAGTGGTGCGTACGTGGCGGTGCGCACGTGTGCTACACATGGTCTGCACGTGCGCTTGCGCATAAGCACTTTATAGGAAGGCAGCTAAAGCCCTGAATTGGGGAACTAAGCTCTTATGGAGAACTAAGCTCCTTTGAGAATCGAATCTTCGCACATTGTGCGCACGTGGCGGGTGCATGTGCGTTGCACGTGGTACGCACGTGGCGGACGCATGTGCGTTGCACGTAGTGCATACGGCGCTTGCGCATATGCGCGTTATAGGGGCAGCTAAGGCCCTAACTTGGAGAACTAAGCTCCTATGGAGAACTAATCTCCTTTGAGAATTGAATACTTTTTTTCTAAGAGATATCCCTTCTTATTTATAGGGGAGTGGTAGAGAAAGGATCTCTCTTTTTCCCGATGTGGGACTAAAACTGTATCCCCCGTGTGGTATAGCAATACTTAGACTATATGTGCATAGCACATTTGCTCATAAGTTTTGATTCCGGAAGAATTACGAGGCCCGTAATATATCAAATCGAAGAACTTTTTGAGGCACTTTCGATGCTATCAGAATTTACCTGATTCTTATTCAGGAGTTTGGAAAATACAGCCGAAAAATACTGGTGCATTTTATTAAGCGTATTGCTGCCATTCGATACCTTGGGATTTTTTGCGCAGAAATTTTTGGTGGGAACAGAGATTTATTTTTTTAAATTAAAACATTTTACATAAACCCCCTCGAGAAATGCAAACATGTAAAAATATAAAATAAACAAATTAATAAATTTTTAAGGACTTTAGATTAATAATGAGTTTAAGCGGTACCAATTCTCTAGGCTTTGGAAGCCGAAGAAAGTGGGTGCTTGGCTATCTAGCCTAGATAACATTAAAAGAATTATCAATAGCAATCGTTTTTTAAAATGACACAAATCATGTCGTCTATATGCATCGGCTGTTGATATTTCCCAAACTTATATCATAAAAAGTTAAATCATTTTAATAAGATATGTAAGATATGTCGAGAACCTGAACTCAAATTTGAACTAGATTTGAACTCAAAATCAAACCCAAACTTGAACCTAATTTGAACTCGAACATTTGAACTTAAACTTGAACATTTGAACTTGAACTTGACTTAACCCAAAAGATGAATATGACTTGACATGAATACTTGAACACAATTTGAATATGAACTTGTACTCTTTATATTTATGGATTCGATCAAGACCTGTAAACTTCCTCTATATAATAAAATATGTGGGGATAAGGGGTAAATTGATAAAGAAGGTATGACGTGGCACGAGAGTTTACTAAAATACATATAACCTGAATATCATGTGCTGTTGTCCCGTGGGTTTGATGGGGCCTTGTATTCCTGTACTTTTGGTCCGCGGGTACGTCAGACTACTCTCGTATATAGGCATACCTTCCTTATCAAACAATAAACAATCATGTTAGAATAGCTAACCTTATCTATCTATCTATCTATCTATATATATATATATATATATATATATATATATATATATAAATGGCATGCTTAAGATACCTTTACATGCAACCTTACATGTTCATTATTACTGGGTTTTTTGTTCATTTTACATACCTTTAGTCATCGGTTCTTTTTCTTTGGGGACTTATTGAACACTAGTTCACCGACGACATTCCTTTTCGTTTCTTTTTCTTAGGATGTTCGTCAGGTGGACAGGATACCGAGGAGATAGAGCCAAGCCAGGAAAACTTGGACCAGTTTACAGCCCGGCCCGACTACTGCTTTCCATTTTCTGCATTTATTTCTAATATGCCAATGTTTAGGCATCTTTTCAGTTATTGTATATTTAATTTCAGACCTCTGAATTTTAAAGTTTGAATGAAAATAAAATTGCTGTTGAATTTTAGTTACTCTTATTAATTCTCGCATATTGTTATATTGCTTTCATATGCTTAACATATTTATTAAGAAAAATGACCTTTTCCTAGTAAATACGTTGCGGGCCTTGTCACGTGTCGTTACCATCTTCTGGGAAGCAGGGCATGATAAGTTTTATTAGTGACCCATGCAGGTCAGTTTTGCATGAATTCTTAAGCAATATATCGCTAGAATAATAAGATTCAACAACTTTACATTTTTTTATTTCAAATCTCTTGAATCTATCACAATCTTTCTTTTCTATCAAGATGATGGATTCTCCCAACAACACCAGCACCAACGTCAATGGCAATACCCCACCGCCTACCCTGCCACCTCCACCTACCGTTACAGATCCCATCAATAAACAGATGGTGCTCCTGGAAACAATTATGAGTCTACTGGAAGGCCAGCATCAGCAAATTGCCAACCTTCTAGCCCGTCCAGAATCGGAAGCACCAGGTGTGAAACAATTTCGTGCGTTGCACCCAAAGAAATTTTATGGAAAAGAGAGCCCACTAGAGGCTGAGAAGTGGGCTCAAGGCATTGAGGATGAACTTGCAGCAGCTCAAGTGCCAGAAATAACTTGGGTTCATGTTGCAAAGCTCCAGCTCATGGAACACGCTAGAGTCTGGTGGAAGGCCGAGGAGGGCCATCTTGCATAGCCAATAGAGTGGAAAATGTTTCGGTCTTTTTGATGCAAAGTATTTCCCGGAAACCGCTCGATTTGATATGGAACAATAATTCGTCCACCTGCAACAAGGCTCTATGTGGGTAAAATCAGTAGATGGGTATGATGCCGAGTTTACTATGCCCAGCAGGTAAGGAAATCGTCTTAGTTTTGTTCCTTAAGCACGTAACTGTTCTTATATCAATATCATATCAGGTTCGTGGTACACTTGATTCCTACCGATGAGATTCGGGCTATACGTTTCAATACTAGTACATCGTTGTCTTTTTATATACCTAAATGCAACCTACACAACTTAGGAACTATATTAGTTTCCACCCTTCCTGCACTCGTACTTTTCGACACTGGAGCTTTATATTATTTCATGTCACAACGGTTCGTAAGAACGCATGCGATCCCTGTTAAGATACTCGTTTCAATATGGAAAGTTAGTTCAGGGAATGGAGTTTTGAAGGTGTTAGTGTATATGCCCAAGAGGCCATTACGGTATCATACTAGTTTGTATATTACTTAATGGAAACTTAGGATATTCACCTTGTATATAAAATCTTGCTCAAAATGGTAGTATACTACTTGGTTTGTTTCTACTTTAATATGTGCATGTGTTTCTTTTAGCATATCGCTTATACATATTAGGAGCCCTTAGGATCTTTGCTTGATTACCAGCGTTGTGATGGCAGTCACACTCGTAGGGGCTGGGTAATCCATAAGTACATCCTTATACAGGTCCCTAGTCGTAGGACTATCGAGACGGGGCATCGATACTCCGGAGTAGACTAGCGTATGCGCTTCTCATCCCAGCAGGGGAGACGGTCTGTCCCACAGTCGTCAGTACGTCGTACTTGAGATAGTATGCGGGTGCTCGTTTGGTTACGAGTATACTGGACAGGACTCGTCGGGAACTGATTGGTTGGTACTATACCTATCGTCAGTTATCAGTTCCCAGGTGATATGAGTACAGCTTAGTCCGCTGACTTGACACTGTCACTTCGCCTCGAGTGTGTTCCCACTGTACTTTGATTACTACCCTACCACGGCTCAAAGGAGTCATGCAAACAAGTAGTAGTTGGGTGCAGTCCCGAAGCACTTGGAGTGACGGTTAGACAGGATTCATCTCTCCCGGTATTGGGGGTTGACATCGCGCTGTGTCTAGGAGAGCCATTACACAAGTAGTCCCTGGCCAGGGCAAGCGAGATATACCGGTAGGTTTCCAGTGTTATCTCAGGGTGTTCTAGGCTACACTCCGACACGACTTGTACCGTTATTAGGGGACTGACGTTTACCACCCCCTAGGCCTGCCATGCGATGTATTCAGACGAACAGACCGGACTGTACGGAGATTGTCACATTCAGGCTCAGTAGGAGTTCAGATGGGTTTCACCTCGTCCGTCTTCTTATCGGCATCTACCTGGGGGCCCTTACGCACAACTAGTGCCGCTTGCGGTCTGTGGTTAAACCCACTGTCAGCGTAGTGTCGAGTCTTTAGAGTCCCACACAGAGAGCTATTCGCCTTTAGGCAAAAGAGTAGAGGTCGCATGGTTTTGCGACGGGTCGCATGGTTTTGCGACAGGGTTCGGTCACATCCGTGCACTTGTGCATGTTTAGTGACCGGGCGGTTATTACTAACGGGCTTTGGTTTAAGCCAGATCCTAGTATATGTTTTGGGATTGGTTTTATCTCATTTGTATTCGTGTTCCCCGGAACGCGGATACTGGTGTGTATGCACGGTTGATAGAGACAGAGACAGAGGATTCTCATTAGGGTTGTTGACTGTTGACTTTTGCTAAACCCCAATGAGAATTAGAATTATGATTAACAATAATATTAATTAAGTATTATAGTGACATGGTTAGGGTTGAAAGGTTGACCTTGTTGACTTGTTGACTTTTGTTGACCGGTTGACTAGGTTGGACTTGTTGACCACCATCATGACAATGGCTATCATTTGTTTGCATTGACTTGTGCTTGCTTGATGCGTCACAAATTGCATTTAATGCAAGAAATGATATTGTCATTTGTCATGATATCAACCATCACATTATATTCAATTATTATTACTTGTTATCATAATTTTGGATTATGAGAGGTGAGATGAGAAGAGGTTGGCTCACTTTTCATTTGGCTTTCTCTCTCTTGAACTCTCTCATTCTCAAGCTCTCCCTCTTCCTCTTGCCCTCTCTCTAGTTTATGGTTCTACTTGTCTCATGTGTTGAGAAGCAAGAACCATATAGATAAAACACCAAAACAATCCTCTACTCATCTTAGTTCACAAGGCTTAGCAAGCCAAGTGTTCTAGTTTCTTCAAGTTCGAAGAAGAAGCCAAAAGGTAGAAGCTTTCGGGTGGATCCATCTTCGGCGCGAGAAGACGACGAGGGGAGGCCGGTCCGTACACCACAAGAGTTGAAGACGAAGGAGTTCAAGAAAGGTATAACCTCCTAACCGAGTAGGTAAAACTCCTAGTTAGGTTGTTAGGTAGTTGTTTAACAAAGATCCGTATTTGTAGTCCATGTTACCACCTTTAGAAAAATCGTTTTTCACCACTTCCGTAAGCCCGTAAGTACCGGGAGAGGTAGCATAGACTTACAGTGGTATCAGTGCCTAGTTAAACACTATCTAACATGTTAGCAAAGTAACTAGAAATTCGATCGGAGAAAAAGTCGTGAAACACTCCCGGTTTGCACACTTTCTGTCGAATTTTTCCTCTGTTCCAAAAATAATAAATCATGCCTTAAAATTCGACTCAGGGTTTTTACATCTCACTGTAGAAAAATGGTCCAGAGAGCCCATCAACGCGCCGCGGAACCGCGGCCGGAGCTTGCTCCCGCCGCGGATCCACGGCCGAGTTGACTCGGCCGTGGACGATTTTTCTTGCAGTACGGTCATAAGGGTGTTTTGGGATTTTTACAATATGTTTTTTCTGCCCAGATTTTCCAGAAAGCAAAATTTGTTTTTGGGGCCTGAAAAACCGTATTTTGATCGAACTTCTAAAGACTAAAGCTAACGGGCTTATATCTGTGATGTGTTATATGTATTGAACGTCTGCTAATCGCTATACGTCGATTAGTAGGGGTTATACATATCTGTGATCCGTAATGTTGATGGTATGTGTATATGAATTCATTGGATTGTCGCGGGTGAATAGCCGGGGGGTTGTGAGATGAGAGTTTTCTTTTCTTTCAATTCATGTAAAATTTGTAATTGATGTAATATTATTTGTATGGCCGCACAACCGGGTCAGGGTTGTAGCCGTCATTGTATAATTTCTTTTACTGTTTTTGCTTCTAGGATAGACCCATGGAGAGGGTGCACAAACTACCGGGTACCTCGAAGTGCCGAGTGGCCTACTCACGTCATTGAGGGAGGTTGCTTCGCTTCGGGTATTTGGCGGGTAGTTTGCCGCACCCGTAGGGGTCTTGGGTGGGGTATTGGCTATTCACTGCGACCATGTAATCCGCTTTTCGTTACAGGCTCGTACGAATTGCGGATTCCTAGTATATCCAATGTGTTCATCTGTGATCTGGATTGGCTATCATTGCAATATATCTATATATGATAACTATTTAGGCGTTGCTTATGTTTTGCATCCGCGCTAGTCCAGCCCCCGCTCTGTCGTTAGTTAAGTAACCTAACGGGTAATGACGGGGCCCCGTGGCGAATGCGGATGGCATAAGCGTACTTCATATTTTGGTTGTTTTCTGCAATGGTAGGATTAAATGATGGGACGCATTAAAAAGAATTAATGCAAGAAAATAAACCAAGTAAAGTCGTTGGAACACTTTCAAAACCACTCGGTTCTTTTCAAAAACCAACTTTTAAATGCGGAGCTTGAGCCACTCCTTTTAAAAGCTATCTCGTTCCATCGATTATATCAAGTTCACTACGTTCACGGTTTCACCAAAACCATTCGTAGCCCTCCGTCGTTTCACATGAATAGTCAATAGTATTCAAGCTATATTTGTTGGCCAAAGCCAAGGCATAGTGATTGGTAGCTATTGGGTATTCATGTGCAGCATAGATAGATGCGTTGGTTTGGGACAGTCGTACCGCCTTATTGGCCAAAGTCAAGGGTAGGTGCGGGTGGGTTCAAATTAACCTGGAGAATGACGGGTAGAACTTGACATGTGACTTATGATTTGTTGGTCAAAGTAAAGGTCATAAGAGCATGGGGCAAAAATCCACATCGGGAGTTTCAAAAGAACCTGAAACTTGCTAGCGCTGCATACCATTTGGAGCGTGATGATTTTGGTAGGATTCCTTCAGTTTTGTCACGCGATAATATTTGGATCCCGATCCTACTATGAGTATATGCTACTCCTCGAAAAATTTCTCACTTAACGATCAATGCTATAAACCAAGTAGGTGTCTAAAAAGGTGTTAGCGGGGCTACGCCCCCAGGGAAAAGAGGTTATTTAATTAAGGAATTTCGCGAAAGCGTTGGAAAACCTCCCTCGAAGTACCAACACTGGCATGGCTGAACAGTTAAGTAAGTATTGTACGGTGAGATTGATTCCGACTAATTCTTCCTTTTTGGTTTGAGGAGGAATTCGAGATACAGTTGGAGCCATCCTGTTTAGACAAACTAAAAACCACTCTAAACTTGCAAGAGCATCATGCTGAGTGTTTCTTCTCTCTCTCCTAATTGCAGCGACCAATCGACATGACCGGACTTAAGTTACTTCTAGATAAAAACATACTGACAGGGCCAAACTACAAAGATTGGCTCAGGAATGTCAAAATGGCAATCACTTACGACAAGCTAGGGTATCTTCTTACCACCAAGCTCCCCCTGTCCCAGGTCCCACCTCCAGCGTCGCGGATAGGGAAATCCGTAAGACCTGGGAGATCGATTGTGCGAAGGCCAGGTGCCTCGTGCTTTCCTCTATAGACAATGAACATCAGAGGAGGCACGAGAATATGGACCTCGAATCCATATTTCCCCATACAAAAGAACTGTATGGAGAGCAATCTCGTATCGCAACATACGAAGTGTCGAAGAAGCTATTTTCGGCAAGGTTGGCCATCGGATCATCGGTAGCGGAACACGTGCTTAAGATGATTGGCTTCATTGAGGAGCTCGCGGACCTTGGGACCACGTTAGAGAACGAGCTCTATACGGACTTGATTCTCCAATCCCTTCCTTCCACTTACGCCCAGTTTATCCTGAACTTCAACTTGCAAGGAAAAGAAGTTGAACTTCCGGAGCTCCTCAACATGCTGAGGAGTGCAGAGGGCACCCTACAGAAAGGTAGGGAAATATCCACTTTGTTTGTAGGAGGATCTTCCTCGTCTAAGTCCAAGGAGAAAGCCAAGGGAAAGAAGAAGAAAGCCCCCGCCAAACCAAGGGGCGGTGTTAGTAAAGTGGATACGAAGGGAAAAGCAAAGGCAACAAAGATAGCGGGGCAGCTTGTGGGTAAGGAAGAATGCTTCTATTGTCATAAGAAGGGACACTGGAAGAAAGATTGCAAGGCTTGGAAGGCCAGAAACCAGGATCCGAAGCAAGTTGCGGCTTCGGCTTCAGGTATGTATGTTATTGAAAACCGTCTTTCAATAAATTCTACTTCCTGGGTATTGGATACCGGATCAGGATCTCATATCTGTAATTCTTTGCAGGCACTGAGAAAGCGTAGGTTTTGAAGGTAGGTGATATGACCCTCAGAGTTGCAAACGGAGCTGGCATGGATACTGAGTCCGTGGGGGACTATCACCTGGGCTTGTCAGATAGACACGTTATGGTTTTGCGTAATTGCTATTTTGTACCCAATGCAACTTGTAATATCATTTCTGTTTATTATCTAAAGAAGGTTATGAATTTGCATTTGTAAGTAATGTTGTGAACATTCATCTTAATCAAGTTCTGATTGGGTCAGGTACATTAAGCAATGGTATATACGTATTAAACCAACCACAGATTTTCAATGTCTAGAATACACACAAAAGAAAGTCTCCGGAAATTAATCAGGCTTTCTTGTGGTATTGTAGACTAGGTCACATCAATGAGAGAAGGTTGACGAAGTTACATACAGAAAGATATTTGGATCCATCCCAATATCAATCATATGCAACTTGTCAACCCTGTCTCAAAGGAAAGATGACAAAGACTCCGTTTACTGGACACGGAGTAAGAGCGAGCGAGCTCTTGGGACTCATACACAGCGACGTGTGCGGTCCAATGTCTACACATGCGCGAAGCGGTTTTTCTTACTTCATTACTTTTACGGATGTCACGACCCGCAGGGTACGGAACGTGACTGGCACTTAAGTTTACGAAACGTCTAAAGACGTCCGTAAAGTAAGTAAGCCAAAGCCCAGAAAACAAAACCAATTAAGCAAAAGAGTGAAGAAAACCCAATCAATTGAAAGCGAGTTTATCAAATAAGTCATGTAAAACCCTTTTTTAAAAACAATACCAATTTTTCCGAAAATTTCGGCAGAGTCTCCTTTGTAAATACTGGCCCCCAAAATGGGTACAACAAAATATATATGAATCCAACAAAATAGGGCATCCCCAAGCGGGAGCTAGCTCTTCGCCACAAGGCGGTCACAAATCCCACGCAATATAAAATGACAACAAGCATAATAATCATAATGAAGCATAAGAAAACAGCATGTCGACTCAAGTGAGCTCGACCCCCAAAATACAGCATAAAAGTCTACAAATCTCACAGTCTCATCTCTAGGTCAATATACAATAATGCTGGTAGATACAGTAGATGGAGTACACTAGATACAAGGAATATACAAGGTGGTACAAAATAGTAATATAACCCACCTAGGAGCAAAACCTCGAGTCCAGGCAAATGAGGCAAAAGAACAAGTGCGCCCGCCGCTACTGAACTGACGGAGCGGACCTGCAGAAGACTGTGGCATAACGGGGGTGAGTTGCCAACTCGTGAGTAATAAATAACACCTACAAAGGCTATCGTATGCATGCACACAAGCATCCTAGCATCTAAAATACAGGTATGACTGGATGCACTAGCAGGTGTGTATACAACATCAGTGTACGAATATGTATGCAACATGAATATCTGAGGTCTCAATAGGTATATATAAGAAATATTTTATCTCTTTTTGTATTTTTTTAAAACTCTTTTAGAATGCCAGCGTAATGTCAATGAATCGACGAAAATCGGTGTCCAGCAACGACACCCAAAAGCTGTCTCAAATCTCATAAATCCATGTCATAGTGTCTCTGGCCTCAGCCATCCGGCTGACCCATCTCAATATCAATATCTCATCCCCTCACGGCCCCGGTCGGTATCCTCTGGATATCCGCCGTGCCCAATGAAGTCACCGGTAGGTAATCCGTCCCCTGCCAGGCTCATCGTCAGCACCGCGAGCTTCTTGCCCCGGGGTACCCTACCGGGCCCACCATGTACCCGAGACGGTTCATCCAACTCCTCGAAACGGGTCTCAAAAACCACAGCAAACTCATGGTGGACGACACTTACATCACTAGAAAACCGCAATTTACATGTTTTAAAAATATAATAAGTTTAGAAATTTTTTTTGCGGCTTTCCCCCGAAATCCAGAAATATCATAAAATCTCAAGAAGTCCTCATAAGTGCATATATCAATGATAATGAATGCATATGGTGTCAATAATCAAGTTGCGATATGTAATTAATGGATTAGGCATGAACAATTAATATGATGAAGTACATGCACATGAATAGCAGTCCTATGGTTTCATTTTAAGGAATTAAAGGCAATAGCACCAGTTTAAGTATCAATTATTAAAAGGTTTAAATTTAAATGTTATCTAGTGTGGTGGCATGGCAATTACCAGGGTGTGTGTGTAAGCATGAATAGTGCTCGTGCTGCATATGAAAACCTGGCAATGGTGCAGGTGTCCTATAAAATGGTTTCGCATATGTATGTCAATATAATGCATGGATGCAGCAAATAATCATATACGTATTTCACCCCTAATTACTAACATCACTAAGAATCTTGTAAGTTACTAAAACTATCGGGCGGCTTGCGCCATCCAACGATAGTCCCCCGTAGATGTTACATCTACTCACCGGAATCCCTGGCTAGCTGTGTCCAATCACCGATTTCCCCTTTCACGCCGCGTCTGACGTCTCCGCGACCGAACCTGGAGTTTACATCAATACCAAACATAAGGTTACATATCAAGAACGACGCAAAACCCAAACGAAACTACTAAAGTTCACTAGCTAGGTGCAACGTGCGCAGGGTGCGCGGAACACACGCGAAAATCGCAAAAACTGCCAAAAACGCCGATTTGGTCGCCCGGCAAAACTAAAACCCGACTACCCAAAAATCCGCACTCACGCATCCTAAACGTCATAGGAGGTGCTAAAAACATCCCCATGATAACACAAATAATTCACCAAATAATTTTAATGAAAACCTAGTAAGCACAAACTAGCAATTTTTGGTGCAAAATCAAAAATTAGTGATACGGTTATCACAATCCAACCACACAACAAGCAATCTACAAACACTACAATTACAACACATTAGCAAAGATTCAAAACCTATTTTCTATAAACAACCATTACTTGAATTATATAACCTAGCAATTCTAATCCAAACTATATATGAAAACCTTAAATTAACACTAATTTATAACTCCATTAGCAAGTTAACCTTCTAGATTAGGTTAGCAACACAACTAGATAACAAATTAGATTTAATCAACTAAATAATGGTTTCTAAACCCTAATTCAACTCATTAATCATGCTTCACAACCAATTTTCCAAACATAAACCCTTTCTAGATTTTCCTAAAACAACAATTTACAACCAAAATCACACTTTTAAAATTTAGTAAATTTGCATAATTTGAAGACTACATAAACAAGGTAACCATATAGATTTAGTTAATTAACAACTAGATTAACTACAAAACAATTTAATTAACTATCATGGCTTCAAAACCCTAGTTAAATTTTCAACCATAACCTAAGAAAAACTAGATTAGAACTACACTAATTTAACACTACAACAATCTAACTTAAGAACTTAATCAAAAGAATTTAATTAGCAAGGGATTATACCTCACTAGAGATCTAGCAAGAATAGATTTGCTCTAAATGATGGCCTCAAGCATCAAGATCCAAGCTCGGGAGGTGAAGGAAAAGAAAGATGAAGGATGGTTTTAAATTTGCAAGCTTTAATTTGCAATTTTTCTTTGAATTAAACTTGAAAAAATTTGGAAGAAATGGAAAGAAAAGAGATGAAGGGGAGGGGAGCAGTTTCAGCCAGTAGGAGGTAAGGGGAGGGGTGTGGGTGAGTGGGAAAAAGTCCTTGGTCAACTCTCCAAAAGTCAATATACCATAACTTATCAATTATATTTAAAATAAATCCATAAACTAACTAAATCAACTCAAGAAAGGAAACAAAGAAGGAGGCCAGAAATTTCTGGACTTGGTCAAGGTGGGGCTGTCCTAGGGCTGAGGGAAGAGAGAGAGGGGTTTTACAAAAGAAATTTTATGCCAAAAGACCCCCTACAAGTCAAAAATTGCAAGTTTTAGCTTAAAATTCAATAAATTCGTTTCCTATCATAAAAATTTGTTAAAAAACAAAATAAAATACTAAAAATTTATGTTACAACTAGATTTTAATTATCATAATTTTAAAGATTAAAATTAGCCCGGAAAAATTTGTATTTATCGCTAAATTAATGTATTTTCTTACCGGCTTAAAATAATATTAAAAAAATGAAAAATTAGGGAAAATTTTTAAACGACCAGAATTTCATAAGTAACTCATTAGCTACTAAAAACAAGCAATTACCTATCCGTTTTAAGTATAATTAGTCCTAAACTGCAAAATAACGAGAAAGACGGTTTTCGGAAAAATACCGAATTTTCACCGAATTTCAGGAAAACACCAAAATGACTTTTCAAGACGCTACAATCTTCCCCCCTTAAAGAAATTCGGTCCCCGAATTTAAAAATATAGCTACGCGTGCCTTCAAAGAGATGGGGATATTTCTTCCTCATCTCGCCCTCGGTCTCCCAGGTAACTTCCTCGCTGCTCGGGCTACGCCAAAGGACCTTAACGGTTGGTATAATCTTCGACCTCAACTTCTTCACCTGCCGATCCAGGATGGCCACCGGCTGCTCTGCAAAAGTTCGCGCTCTAGCTGGACTGTCGGGTGCTGAATCGCATGCGAAGAGTCGTGAAGGTACTTGCGGAGCATCGAAACATGGATGACGGGGTGAACATCGGGAAAGCTGGGTGGAAGAGCCAAACGATAAGCAACAGCGCCAACCCGCTCGAGGATCTCGAAGGGACCTACGAATCTAGGGCTAAGCTTCCCCTTTCGTCCAAAACGCATCACGTCCTTCATCGGAGAGACTTTCAGAAAAACATGGTCGCCAACTGCGAACTCTAATCTGCGACGGCGCCTGTCCGCATACGATTTCTGCCTGCTCTGAGCCGCTCTCATCCGGTCTCGGATCAACTGTATCTTCGCTGTCGTCTCCTCAACAAGCTGCGGCCCCAAAATGCTGCTCTGGCTGAGCTCTGTCCAACAAACGGGCGATCTGTATCTCCTCCCATACAATGCCTCGAAAGGTGCCATCTGAATAGTATCCTGGAAGCTGTTGTTGTAGGAGAACTCCACTAGAGGTAAATGACGATCCCAACTACCACCAAAGTCTAAAACGCACGCTCTAAGCATGTCCTCGAGAGTCTGAATGGTCCGCTCTGACTGTCCGTCTGTCTGCGGATGAAACGCTGTGCTGAAGCTCAAACGAGTGCCCGAAGCTCAAACGAGTGGTCTCTGCCAAAGTCGGCTGGTGAACTGAGTGCCTCGATCTGACACGATACAAGTCGGTACGCCATGTAGTCGCACGATCTCGTCAATATAGAGCTGAGCATACTGAGCGAAGCTGAAAGTCGTCTTCACTGGCAGCAAGTGAGCCGCTTTCGTCAATCTATCCACGATCACCCAGATGGAGTCGTACCCTCGACTGGTGCTGGGTAGACCCACAACGAAGTCCATCGAAATCTGTTCCCATTTCCACTCTGGAATGGGTAACGGCTGTAGCTCTCCTGCGGGCCTCTGGTGCTCAGCCTTGACTTGCTGACAAGTCAGGCATCTCGAAACGAACTCCGCAATGTCCCTCTTCATCCCGTCCCACCAGTAGGTCTCTCTCATATCATGGTACATCTTGGTGGAACCGGGGTGGACACTATACACTGGTCGGTGTGCCTCCTCAAGAATGTCGCGCCGCAATCCATCAGCATCTGGTACGCACAGTCTAGATCCATATCGTAAAATCCCCTGATCGTCAACCACGAACTCGGAAAATCTGCCCTGTCCCATCTGTGCCATGATCTCTGAGCAACGGTCGTCACTGCGCTGTGCCTCACATATACGGTCAAGCAACTGTGGGCGTGCACGAACATGCGCGAGCTGTCCCCCTGTCTGAGTTAACTCGAACTCAACTCGGCTGTAGCATAACATCTGCCAATCTGCTGATGACTGCCTCTGCACTGCACGCAAAAAGGATAGACTACCCCCGGGCCTCCTACTCAACGCATCTGCCACCACATTTGCCTTGCCGGGGTGATATAAGATCTCGCAGTCGTAGTCTTTCACCAACTCCATCCAACGACGCTGTCTGAGGTTCAGGTCTCGCTGCTGAAATATGTACTTTAAGCTCTTGTGATCGGTGAATATCTAACACGACTCGCCGTATAGGTAATGTCGCCAAATCTTCAGTGCAAAGACCACTGCAGCCATCTCCAAATCATGAGTGGGGTAGTTCTGTTCATGCTTCTTCAACTGCCGAGAAGCATAAGCGATCACCCGGCCATGCTGCATCAATACGCATCCTAATCCCACTCGCGAAGCATCACAGTAGACAACAAATCCGCCTGATCCCGAAGGCAAAGATAATACCGGCGCCGTAGTCAAACAAGTCCGTAGCTGCTGAAAACTGCGCTCGCACTCCTCTGTCCAAACGAAAGGAACTCCCTTCCGGGTCAAACCGGTCAACGGTGCAGCTATACGGGAGAAGTCCTGAACAAAACGCCTGTAGTAGCCCGCCAAGCCTAGAAAACTACGGATCTCAGTAACCGATGTAGGTCGGGGCCACTGCTGAACAGCCTCAATCTTCTTCGGGTCCACACAAATGCCGTCTCTCGTAACCACGTGACCCAAGAATCCGACGCTGTCCAGCTAGAAGGCACACTTGGAGAACTTCGCGAACAGCTGGTGCTCCCTCAGAGTCTGTAACGTAATCCGCAAGTGCTGCTCGTGCTCCTCTCTGCTCCGGGAGTACACCAAGATATCGTCGATAAACACGATGATGAACAAGTCAAGATACGGCCTGAATGTACGGTTCATCAAATCCATGAATGCTGCTGGGGCGTTGGTGAGTCCGAACGACATCACCAAAAACTCGTAGTGGCCGTAGCGCGTGCGGAAAGCTGTCCTCGGTATATCCTCCTGTCGAACTCGCAGCTGATGGTATCCTGATCGCAAGTCGATCCTCGAAAAATATCCCGCACCCTGAAGCTGGTCGAACAAATCATCAATGCGCGGCAACGGATATCTGTTCCGAACGGTAACTTTGTTCAGCTGGCGGTAGTCGATACATAAGCGCAAACTTCCATCCTTCTTCTTAACAAACAGGACCGGAGCACCCCACGGAGAAACACTCGGTCGAATAAGCCCCTTATCTAACAAATCCTGCAACTGATCCTTCAGCTCTCGAAGCTCTGCCGGGGCCATCCGATAAGGCGGTATAGAAATAGGCCCCGAGCCGGGAATCAAATCAATGCAGAACTCAACATCGCGCTCAGACGGTAGCCCAGGTAGCTCATCAGGGAAAACATCAGGGAACTCACAAACTACCGGGACCCGGTCTAACGGAACCTCTGCAGCTCGAGTATCACAAACAAACGCTAAGAATCCCTGACATCCCTTCCGCAAGAGCTGACCAGCGCGAAGAGACGAAATTAAGCTGGGAAGGGTGACACTGCGGTCTCCCTGAATAACAAGGACTGGTTCTCCCGGAAAGCTAAATCTGACTGCCTTCTCACGGCAGTCCACCGAAGCATAACAAGTGGCTAGCTAATCCATGCCCAGAAGCACATCAAAGTCCAACATATCGAGGAGAATCAAATCAACCGATGAATCCCTCTCCCCAATACGAACGGAACACAATCGAAAAACAAAACGAGCGACAAACGACTCGCCTACCGGAGTAACAACAACAAGCGGCTGATCTAACGACGATGACTCACGGCCCAACATCGGTGCAAAGTGTGTAGAGACGTACGAGTGTGTGGAACCTGGGTCGAATAATACCCGTGCGTCGAAAGAACAAACTGGCAAGGTACCTGTCACAACGGCATTGGATGCCTGCGCATCCTGCGGTGTCAAAGCAAAAACTCGGGCCTGTCCTCCACCGATAGCGGGCTGACCTCGACCTCGGCCTCTGCCTCCTCGTCCTCTCTGAACAGGACCACCGCGTCCACGGCCTCTGGGTGCACCTAACTGGCGTGGAGCATCACCTGGGGTAGGAAGTACGGCTCTCTGTGGAAGGGGTGGTGATGGTGGTAGGGTCACATGCGGAACTGTCGGTGCTCCCTGTCGTCTCGCCGGACAGTCTCTGACAAGATGGTGCAAACTCCCGCACCCAAAACACCCTGGAGACGGCTGCTGCCCCTGGGGATAAGAACCATATAACTGTCCCCGCCCAAATCCTCTGCCAGGCCTATCTCTCGGAAAGAATCTGGCGCGCTGCCTATGAGACGGTACATCGGTGAGAATCCTCTTCGGCCCAGAAACGGCCGAAGTCCGTGATATGCGTGCCTCCATCCGCAATGCCGTATCCATAGCAGCTGAATAAGTGTCGTAGTGCTGGACGCCAATGGCAAGATATAGCTGGGCATCAAGTCCCTGTACGAACTTCTTCACCATCTTCTCCTCGGTATCCACCAAATACTGAGCATATCGGGATAACTGTGTAAACTGGATGTCATACTCAGACACCGTCATCCCAGATGTCTTGACTAAGGCCTCGAAGCTGCGAGCTCTGGCGTCACGAACGCTCTCTGGAAGGAAACGGGCTAGAAAGACCGCTGTAAACTCGACCCAAGTCATAGGCGGTAGACCTGCAGCTCGACCTCTCAAGACTTACTCCCACCATGTCTGCGCGAGACCCTCTAGTCGGAAACTCGCAAGCTCTACCCATCGATCATCCGAACATCTCAGCGAACGGCAGATCCTGGCTAAACTGTCAAGGAACGTCTGTGGGTCCTCCGCTGTCTCGGTGCCGGTGAATACTGGAGGTCTCAGCCTCATGAAATCCTGTAGTGAAACCGGAATGTCCACGGTGGTAGTAGTAGGAGCAGGTATCATGGTCGTCTGTGATGTAGTAGGTACGTCATCCGGCCTCGGTGTACGACTGGCTGCAACTAGGGATCCTACCATCTGACGTAGCTCATGCATGCCTCCCATCATCTGTCGCAACTCCTCCATACCGGTCTCGAGCCTATCCATACGGCCTGGGGAAGGTGGATCGGTCTGTCCTTGCGGCGTAGGCATACCACCCTGCTCAGTCCTAGTTTCGGACGAGCCAGCTCGAATCTCGTCTCTGGCGGCAGCCCTCTGTGCCCTCGTAGCCTTCGGCGGCATAGTGGCTGTTACAGGAAAACGGATAGTAAGAACAGTGCAATAGGATCATAGGATACACGGAATTGAAGAAGGAAATTTTCAAGCAAGTATCCTAAAGTCACTTAGGCGGAGTACCGTATCGCAAGTATGCCGCGGACATACACACGCTACGTTACCCTACTTAAGTCACTTACTCCATCTACCAAGGGTCATCCTACACTCAAAAAGGTAAAACCTATCGCTCTGATACCAACTTTGTCACGACCCGCAGGGTACGGAACGTGACTGGCACTTAAGTTTACGAAACGTCTAAAGACGTCCGTAAAGTAAGTAAGCCAAAGCCCAGAAAACAAAACCAATTAAGCAAAAGAGTGAAGAAAACCCAATCAATTGAAAGCGAGTTTATCAAATAAGTCATGTAAAACCCTTTTTTAAAAACAATACCAATTTTTCCGAAAATTTCGGCAGCGTCTCCTTTGTAAATACTGGCCCCCAAAATGGGTACAACAAAATATATATGAATCCAACAAAATAGGGCATCCCCAAGCGGGAGCTAGCTCTTCGCCACAAGGCGGTCACAAATCCCACGCAATATAAAATGACAACAAGCTTAATAATCATAATGAAGCATAAGTAAACAGCATGTCGACTCAAGTGAGCTCGACCCCCAAAATACAGCATAAAAGTCTACAAATCTCACAGTCTCATCTCTAGGTCAATATACAATAATGCTGGTAGATACAGTAGATGGAGTACACTAGATACAAGGAATATACAAGGTGGTACAAAATAGTAATATAACCCACCTAGGAGCAAAACCTCGAGTCCAGGCAAATGAGGCAAAAGAACAAGTGCGCCCGCCGCTACTGAACTGACGGAGCGGACCTGCAGAAGACTGTGGCACAACGGGGGTGAGTTGCCAACTCGTGAGTAATAAATAACACCTACAAAGGCTATCGTATGCATGCACACAAGCATCCTAGCATCTAAAATACAGGTATGACTGGATGCACTAGCAGGTGTGTATACAACATCAGTGTACGAATATGTATGCAACATGAATATCTGAGGTCTCAATAGGTATATATAAGAAATATTTTATCTCTTTTTGTTTTTTTTTAAAACTCTTTTAGAATGCCAGCGTAATGTCAATGAATCGACGAAAATCGGTGTCCAGCAACGACACCCAAAAGCTGTCTCAAATCTCATAAATCCATGTCATAGTGTCTCTGGCCTCAGCCATCCGGCTGACCCATCTTAATATCAATATCTCATCCCCTCGCGGCCCCGGTCGGTATCCTCTGGATATCCGCCGTGCCCAATGAAGTCACCGGTAGGTAATCCGTCCCCTGCCAGGCTCATCGTCAGCACCACGAGCTTCTTGCCCCGGGGTACCCTACCGGGCCCACCATGTACCCGAGACGGTTCATCCAACTCCTCGAAACGGGTCTCAAAAACCACAGCAAACTCATGGTGGACGACACTTACATCACTAGAAAACCGCAATTTACATGTTTTAAAAATATAATAAGTTTAGAAATTTTTTTTGCGGCTTTCCCCCGAAATCCAGAAATATCATAAAATCTCAAGAAGTCCTCATAAGTGCATATATCAATGATAATGAATGCATATGGTGTCAATAATCAAGTTGCGATGTGTAATTAATGGATTAGGCATGAACAATTAATATGATGAAGTACATGCATATGAATAGCAGTCCTACGGTTTCATTTTAAGGAATTAAAGGCAATAGCACCAGTTTAAGTATCAATTATTAAAAGGTTTAAATTTAAATGTTATCTAGTGTGGTGGCATGACAATTACCAGGATGTGTGTGTAAGCATGAATAGTGCTCGTGCTGCATATGAAAACCTGGCAATGGTGCAGGTGTCCTATAAAATGGTTTCGCATATGTATGTCAATATAATGCATGGATGCAGCAAATAATCATATACGTATTTCACTCCTAATTACTAACATCACTAAGAATCTTGTAAGTTACTAAAACTATCGGGCGGCTTGCGCCATCCAACGATAGTCCCCCGTAGATGTTACATCTACTCACCGGAATCCCTGGCTAGCTGTGTCCAATCACCGCTTTCCCCTTTCGCGCCGCGTCTGACGTCCCCGCGACCGAACCTGGAGTTTGCATCAATACCAAACATAAGGTTACATATCAAGAACGACGCAAAACCCAAACGAAACTACTAAAGTTCACTAGCTAGGTGCAACGTGCTCAGGATGCGCGGAACACACGTGAAAATCGCAAAAACTGCCAAAAACGCCGATTTGGTCGCCCGGCAAAACTAAAACCCGACTACCTAAAAATCCGCACTCACGCATCCTAAACGTCATAGGAGGTGCTAAAAACATCCCCAAGATAACACAAATAATTCACCAAATAATTTTAATGAAAATCTAGTAAGCACAAACTAGCAATTTTTGGTGCAAAATCGAAAATTAGCGATACGGTTATCACAATCCAACCACACAACAAGCAATCTACAAACACTAAAATTACAACACATTAGCAAAGATTCAAAACCTATTTTCTATAAACAACCATTACATATAACCTAGCAATTCTAATCCAAACTATATATGAAAACCTTAAATTAACACTAATTTATAACTCAATTAGCAAGTTAACCTTCTAGATTAGGTTAGCAACACAACTAGATAATAAATTAGATTTAATCAACTAAATAATGGTTTCTAAACCCTAATTCAACTCATTAATCATGCTTCACAACCCATTTTCCAAACATAAACCCTTTCTAGATTTTCCTAAAACAACAATTTACAACCAAAATCACACTTTTAAAATTTAGTAAATTAGCATAATTTGAAGACTACATAAACAAGGTAACCATATAGATTAGTTAATTAACAACTAGATTAACTACAAAACAATTTAATTAACTATCATGGCTTCAAAACCCTAGTTAAATTTTCAACCATAACCTAAGAAAAACTAGATTAGAACTACACTAATTTAACACTACAACAATCTAACTTAAGAACTTAATCAAAAGAATTTAATTAGCAAGGGATTATACCTCACTAGAGATCTAGCAAGAATAGATTTGCTCCAAATGATGGCCTCAAGCATCAAGATCCAAGCTCGGGAGGTGAAGGAAAAGAAAGATGAAGGATGGTTTTAAATTTGCAAGCTTTAATTTGCAATTTTTCTTTGAATTAAACTTGAAGAAATTTGGAAGAAATGGAAAGAAAAGAGATGAAGGGGAAGGGAGCAGTTTCGGCCAGTAGGAGGTAAGGGGAGGGGTGTGGGTGAGTGGGGAAAAGTCCTTGGTCAACTCTCCAAAAGTCAATATACCATAACTTATCAATTATATTTAAAATAAATCCATAAACTAACTAAATCAACTCAAGAAAGGAAACAAAGAAGGAGGCCAGAAATTTCTGGACTTGGTCAAGGTGGGGCTGTCCTAGGGCTGAGGGAAGAGAGAGAGGGGTTTTACAAAAGAAATTTTATGCAAAAAGACCCCCTACAAGTCAAAAATTGCAAGTTTTAGCTTAAAATTCAATAAATTTGTTTCCTATCTTAAAAATTTGTTAAAAAACAAAATAAAATACTAAAAATTTATGTTACAACTAGATTTTAATTATCATAATTTTAAAGATTAAAATTATCCCGGAAAAATTTGTATTTATCGCTAAATTAATGTATTTTCTTACCGGCTTAAAATAATATTAAAAAATGAAAAATTAGGGAAAATTTTTAAACGACCAGAATTTCATAAGTAACTCATTAGCTACTAAAAACAAGCAATTACCTATCCGTTTTAAGTATAATTAGCCCTAAACTGCAAAATAACGAGAAAGACGGTTTTCGGAAAAATACCGAATTTTCACCGAATTTCAGGAAAACACCAAAACGACTTTTCAAGATGCTACAACGGATGACTTTTCAAGATACGGATATGTCTTCTTAATGAAACATAAATCCGAAGCCTTTGGAAAATTCCAGGAATATAAGAATGAGTTAGAAAAACAAACCGGCAAAAGTATTTAGACACTGAGATCTGATCGAGGTGGAGAATACTTAAGTGCCGAGTTTCTGGATTTCCAAAAAGAGAATGGTATTCTCTCTCAGCTTACTCCTCCATACACTCCGCAACACAACGGTGTATCGGAGAGACGGAACAGGACCCTATTGGATATGGTACGTTCCATGATGAGTAACGCTGAGTTGCCGCGATCATTCTGGGGATATGCACCAGAATCAGCTGCATATATTTTGAACCGAGTTCCAACTAAGACTGTGCCTACCACACCATATCAGATATGGTGTGGGAAGAAACCCTATCTTAAGCACATTAAGACATGGGGATGTCCGGCTTTTGTCAAAAAACAGCATGCAGACAAACTCGAGGCACGCTCAGTACAGTGCAAGTTCGTGGGATATCCAAAGAACTCCAAGAGATATTTCTTCTATTGCGAAGAGGAACAAAAGGTTTTTGTTTCTCGTCGTGCCTGCTTTTTGGAAACTGAGTTTTTGGAAAACCAGATAAGTGGGAGCGCAGTAGAACTGGAAGAAATTCCAGAACCACGAGCTATTACTGAGAGCTTAGTAGAACCAGAGGGTTCAAAAGAACAGGACATTCCTACGCCGCTCCGCAGGAGTAGTAGGCAGTCTCATCCGCCTGAGAGATACTACGGTTTTCTCATAGACGGAGATAGAGAGGACTGCATCATTGATTATGATGAGCCTACTAGCTTCCAGCAGGCCGTTCAGAGCGTTGACTCGGTAAAATGGCTGGATGCAATGCGGACCGAAATGGAGTCCATGTACACCAACAAAGTATAGACGTTGGACGTTGCTCCAGATGGGGTAAAACCCGTAGGATGCAAGTGGATCTTCAAAAGCAAGATTGGTGTAGATGGACAGGTTGAGACCTATAAGGCTAGACTTATTGCAAAGGGTTTTCGTCAAAGACCTGGTTTGGACTATGACGAAACTTTTTCTCCAGTGGCTATGCTGAAATCTATTCGGATCCTTCTTGCTATTGCTGCTTTCCACAATTATGAGATTTGGCAGATGGACGTAAAGACCGCTTTTCTAAATGGAAATTTAGAGGAGTGTGTCTATATGGACCAGCCAGAGGGTTTCATTCAGAGTGGGAGTAGCGGAAAGGTGAGCAAGTTGCTTAAGTCCATCTATGGACTAAAGCAGGCATCGCGGAGTTGGAACATCTGCTTTGATGAGACAGTCAAAGAATATGGCTTTATCAAAAATCCAGATGAACCATGCATCTATAGTAGATTTGTAGCAAGAACTTTCGTATTCCTCGTTCTATACGTGGATGACATTCTTCTGATAGGAAATGACATTCCTATGCTACAATCTGTCAAGGGGTTCTTGTCACACAGGTTCTCCATGAAGGACCTGGGCGATGCCAACTACATTCTGGGGATCCAGATCTATCGTGATAGATCTAAAAGGATGTTAGGACTTTCACAGTCCAGGTACATCGACACCATACTGAAACGATTCAGTATGGAAGATTCCAAGCACGGTAATCTGCCGGCTTGTCACGGAATCACCCTCTCCAAAGAGATGTCTCCCAAGACTGATTTGGAAAGGGCTCGCATGTCATCAATACCCTACGCATCTACGGTAGGCTCTATTATGTATGCGATATTGTGTACCAGACCAAATGTAGCATACGCATTGAGCGTTGTAAGCAGGTATCAGTCAGACCCAGGGGAGAAGCACTAGATAGTGGTAAAGAACATTCTCAAGTACCTGAGAAGGACTAAGGAGATGTTCTTGGAGTACGGCGAAAAAGACCTCCAGATCGAGGCCTTTGCTGACTCCAGCTTCCAAAGTGACAAGGATGATTCCATGTCCATGTCGGGTTTTGTCTTTACCCTCAATGGAGGGGCGGTGTGTTGGAAGAGTTCCAAACAGGAAACCGTTGCAGACTCGACGATGGAAGTGGAATATATCGCTGCTGCTGATGCCGCAAAAGAAGCTGTCTGGATGAGGAAGTTCTTAACAGAACTTCAGGTGGTTCCGTCCATTGTTGATCCAATACCTCTGTATTGCGACAACAACGGGGCTATAGCTTTAGCGAAGGAACCCAGGTCCCATCTGTAGGGTTCCTAGGCAGGCTAATGAGGTCTCACAAGGCATCAACCATGCCAATTTCAAATTTTACGGGTGCCGAGAAACCCTAATACGGATCGTTAACTAGAATTTTAGGCGAACGCATGCAACTAGTTAACAATTTAACTAAAAGAACGGAAATACAACCTTTGTAGATCCGGTCCTCCACCTCCATAGCTCCGCAATGAAGTCTCCTCGCTGTCCAAATGGAAACCCGGGCTCTAGCGTCGGCTTCATCGGAGAAATGGGCGGGCAAGGTCGTCGGCTTCGTGCCGAAGATGATCTACGTCGAGGCATCACAAGATCAAGCTCCCACTTCACCAAGTCATGAAACTTGTGAAGAGAACACCCTATACTACTTGGCAAGAGGTAGAGAATGAAGAAATAGGAGGTGGGTTCACTTTAGAATTGGATTTCTCACTCTTATACTCAAGTTGCCATTGATGGTGGCAAGGTTCTCTTCTTGTTCAAGATGAAGATGAATATGATAAGTTGATAAAAAATAGAAAAGAAAATCATACTTATCATATACTAACCCTTGGTTAAGTGTAGAGAATGAACTAGGGTTAGTTTAAATGGTTAGGGTTAAGCATGAGACAAGAATGGTGACTTAGTCAATGCTTCATGAATCTTCAACTAAAAACAAACATAGCCACCATTCATATCTTATCCTTTCCAAAAATAAATAAATAAATAAATGAAAACTAAACCCTAACCATTCATATAACCATGGTTTAATCTTTACACAAACCCAAGTAAACATGTATCATCAAACATGATACAATCAAGGGCACAAAAGTATATCACATATACAACTTGTGCAATGCAAGTGAGAAAATCCATTTAAAGTGAACAAATACTAGTTAATGCAAAGTAATATATCAAATATATAATTATACATTAAATTATTAAATCAACACTTGATTTAACGATCCGGTCATATCGCATATAATCGACTAGTATCCTATGTATCGGCTTATCGAATCAATACTTGATTCGATAACTAGGTTATATCGCATACAACCAATCGATACATTCATCGCGAGAATAGAATACGGTATCACATACACGCATTATTCTCCGTCCCGCACATATCTCATATGCGCTCCTATTTCGTTTCGCTTGAGCCAGGAAACCTCTGTGTAGGACTCTAAAGACTCGTCAATACACCGGCAGCAGGTGATGATCATATCAAACACCCACAAGCCGCAAGCGGTCTGCTAAACGTAACGGCCACCCGGGTATTGAGCGATGAGAAGATCGACGAGCAAGCCCGCTCACACTCCTGTGAATCCAACCAGTAACACTTACCGTACAGTCCGGTCTGATCGTCTGATATGTCGCATATCTCGCCTAGGGGTGGTAAACGTCAGACCCCAATAGCTCGATAAGTCGTGTCGATATGAGGTCTATAACAATTCGAGAAACTACTGGTAACACTTACCAGTAAATCTCAGCAATCCTGGCCAGGGATTTCCTGTTATAGCCAATCGAACACAGCGCAACATCAACCCCCTATACCGGGAGAGACGAATCCCCTCCTATCGCTCATTGCCTCCATGTGATTCGGGACTGTACCCAAAAACCACCATTTTGCATGCCTTCTTGGACATGGTAAGATGGAAATCAAAGCATAGTGGGAACCACACAAGACTCTATGACGATCTCGGGTCAACAGACTACTCTGTACCAGTGTCACCAGAGAACTGCCATCTGACGTAAGGTATAATACCATCTGAGAGTTCTCGACGAGTCCGTCCAGTGTACCCAGTCTCTACTGAGCACCCGTATATCATCTCTGATGTCAAACACCAATGGATATGGGATCATCCATCGCCCATCTGTATGGGTCGAGAAGGTATACGCTAGTCTACTCTGGTATATCGATGCCCCGTCTCGATACACCCACGACTAGGGACTTTGAAGGATGTACTTATGGACTACCATGTCCCCACTAGTATGATCCGCATCATAGTCCAGATAGTCAAGTACACATCCTAAGGGCTTTACCAACATGTAACAGAGAGACAATCAATATACACGTTAAGGTAAAGATCAACCAGATAGCATACTATCATGTCGAGCAAGAAAGTCCTCCCTATATATGTCCAAGCATCCACTACAATATACATCCTATGTATAGTAATGGCCTCTAGGGCATACATATAACTAACAATCTCCCACTTGCACTAGGGCCATCTGATAGCAGTGGTTGCAGTATCTCATACTCAACCATCCCATTTAAGTCTCTCTCTGGGAATAGGCCTTCGCGAGTGGATCCGCCGTGTTGTCCTCTGAGTCTACTCTCCAAACCTCGATCACCCTGGAGATCATCCATCTCCATGATCAGGTGATACTGCCTTAGAATATGTCTGGATCACTGATGGGACGGGTGTTCCTTGGCACAAGCCACAACTCCATTGTCACACAATGGGAGGAACTTAGTTAATCTCATGAACCAATAAACACCCAAACATCCTCTTTGGTAGCATCTTTAGTAGCGATGTATCCAGCCTTTATCGTCTAGTATGTCACGGTATCTAGCTTGGAACTCTTCCAACATACCGTCCCTTTACTGAGGGTAAAGACAATGCCTGTGACTGACACTCAGTCGTCATTATCACCCTGGAACACTTCCAGTGATTCTTCCCAGGATCAATTGATACCATCTCACTACAGCTAGTGAGTATTCTAACATCCATTTAGATCTATCTTATAGGTCCAAAACCCAGGATTTAGTAGGTATCACTTTGATCCTATGTGGAGAATCATTGTGATAGGCGGAGATTGATCGAGCGTAGCATAGGAAACTCTTTCCCTATCAAGAGTATGTCATCCACGTACTCTACGAGGATCATCACCATACTCCCTACTACCTTTTTGTATATACAAGGTTCATCTACCATCTTGATGATGTCAAACTCTTTGACTACTTCATCAAAACAGATGTTTCAACTCTACGATGCCTGCTTTATCTTATAAAGCATCTTGCACACGTTTCCGCTGCTCCCACTGTCTACGAGGCCCTCTGGCTGTGTACTTATAGACTCCCTCTTCTAAAACATCATTTAGAAAAGCAGTCATGGCACCCAACCGCCAGATATCGTAGTCATGGTATGTAGCCGTGGCAAGTAGGATCTGGATGGACTTAAGCATAGCCACTTGAAAAGGTTTCATCATAATCCACGCCTGGTCTATGACGAAAAACTTTAACAAGTCTAGTTTTGAAAGTCTCAACTTTTCCATCTACACCAAGTAATCTTCTCAAGATATACTTGCTCCTGATGGGGATTTAACCCTTCAGATATAGCATCCAAAGTCCATACTTTGTTGGTGTACATGGATTCCATCTCAGATCGCTAAGCATCCAGTCATTCTTACAGAGTCTCACTCCTGATGGCCAGCTCGAAACTAGTTGGGTCATCATCTCATGATGCAATCCTCGCTCCCACTGTCATAGAGAAACTGAAGTATCTCTCAGGTGGGTGAGGAACCCTACTAGATCGGCGGAGAGGCTGAGGTTCGTTGGTAACTATTGAATCCTTTGGTTTTATCAAATCATCAGCTGCAGTTTTGTATAGCTGGAACCTTTCCAGTTCTACATTACAGACCTTGCCTCGAGCTTTTCCGGATTTTGCTTTTCAGACATAGGCTAGACAACCCCAAATCTTAACTAACTTAAGAGATGAGCTCTTCCCTTATCATATCAAATATGAAGTGGTAGGCAACTGATTTGATTTGAACCCTATTCAATAGGTATGCAGCTTCTCAAGTGCATAACTCCCAGAAAGGAAATAGGTAACTCAGTAGTACTCATCATAGAGCACACCTCATCACATAGGGTGTGATTGCTCCGTCCCGATACACCATCGTGCTATGGTGTATACGGAGGAGTAATGCTGAGAGAGAATCTCATTCTCCTTTAGAATAGTCCAGGAATTTCGTGCTCAAGTATTCTCCTCCTTGATCTCATCAAAGGACATAATACTTTTACCCGTATTGGTTCTCTACTTCTAACTTATATTCTATGAATATCTCAAAAGGGTCGGACTTGTGTTTCAACAAGAACATATGTCTGAATCTAAAGAGATTATCAGAGAATGTAATGAAGTGCAAGGAACCAGTCTTGGCATGTGTAGACAGGGGACCTACATACATCAACATGTATCATCCCAATAGTTCACTAACTCTTTCTCTGTTTCCAGTAAACGGAGCTATGGTCATCTTGATCTCTGTGACATGACTGGCAAGTTTCATAAGATGTAAATTCAAACTGATTTAAATATGCATCTAAAATGTAACTTCAGCCAGTCGGATCGCATTGATATGACCTAGTCTATAATGCCTCAAGAAGGATTCGTTCATTTCTGAACTCTTCCTCTTGTGTGTGTTCCGTACACTAAGAACTGTAGTTTGATTTAGAACATCAATGCTTTTAGATAAGGTGCCTGAACTGATCAACTTTTGATATAGGAAATGTTCAAAACATAATCCAACAATACAAAATTATATCCTTTCTTTACTAATAAAGAGACTGATATGATTTTGCATACCAGGTTCGGTATCTAATAACATTTGTTCAGAATCAATGTATTGGTAATACAGGGTGACAGTGACCAACAGACTTGGCTGCAACACTTGCCCCGTTTTCTGCCTCATGAAACTTATCACCCGTTCTCAGTTCTCTACCTTTCTGTAGCCCTATGTAACAGATTATATTTCTGGGATCCTGATCTGGTATCACATACCCAGGACGTAGACGATTCAGAGAAACAGTTCTTTGTAATGAACACACCCGAAGATGATGCATCAGCATGCACTCTCTTCGTTTGGGCGGCACGGGAATTCTGGTAATCCCCAATTTCCTGCTCTGTCTTATAACAATTATAAGTTAGAGCGGGACCAGCGTTCCCCAGCTCAGTATAATAAGCGGGTTCGGTCAATAATCCGTATTATTATCTTGATTAAGGCGTGATATGGTCGCTACCAGGAGAGAGAGAGAAGAAAACACTCAGCGTATGCTCTTGCAAGATCAGATTGGTTATTATTTTATCTAATCAGGATGGCTCCCACTGCTTTTTATCCTTCAAACCCTAAAAGGAAAGACTATACGGGATTAATTACGCACTACAAGTTCGCCAATCTTTCAGCCAGGCCAGTGTCGGTACTTTGAGGGAGGTCCCCCGTGCTTTCGCACGAACCTAATTAATGTAAACCTCGTTTTCCCAGAGGCGTAACCCCGTTGACACCTTTCTAGACACCTACTTGATCGGCTAATTGTAATGTATAAAACTCTCCCAGGAGTAACTCTTACTCGCAGCGGGTATCGGGATCCAACTATCTCATAGAAGGTATGCAATCTCATTGCAAATTTCAACACTTGAAATTCCCGATAATATTTTGCCCCTAGCGTCCTATGACCTTGACGGAGGTCAACAAACCATAGGCTACTAGTCAAGTTCAACCCGTCATTTCTTGATCGAATTAAACCCACCCGCACGACCCTTGACGGAGGTCAACAAGGCCGCACGACTACCCTAATCCAATCTGCATCATATGCATAAGCAGATAAATACTAGTTAGCTACCGCACACTACGCCTTGACGGAGGTCAACAAACGTAGCACGAATACTAAGTAGGACTTATCTGAAATGACGGAGGGCTACGACAGGTTTTTCTAAAAACCTATTGCGTAATGAACTTGATATCGTTGTAGAATCAAATGATTTTAAAATGGAGTGCTTTTGAGGCTTTTCTAGTTTTGCTAAAGGAGTCACTCCTGGTGAAGGGATCGTCGGTCCTTTCCTCGTCAAATGAGGTGCGGGATATATCATATATATCACTGTGCAAAGAAAAAACTTTTAAAAGCAATCAAAAAACAAACCGAGTGTGTAGCATCTGCCAGTTATTGCTAAAGGAGTCACTCCCGGTGAAGGGATCTCGGTCCTTTCCTTATCGAATAAGGTGCAGGATATATCATATATACCGCTGTGCAAAGCAAGAACTGTAGCTACCTGTTTTATTTTGAAATTCGATTCTACAACATCTTAGGTTTCTTTTCTTTCATTAATCATATTAATGAAGTCCCATCATTTAAGTACCTAATCATCACAGATAAATACGACGTACACTTATGCCATCCGCATTCGCCTCGATGTCCCCTCATGCACCGTTAGGTTAGGTAACTAACGGCAGAGCGGGGCAGGGCTAGCGCGGGTGTAAAACATAAGTAACGCCTATATAATATATCATATATACTATATATGATATCTATCACAGAACATCACATGATCACATCACAGATATCACAGCAGAAGAATCATATGAAATATTGGATATACTAGGACGTCCGTGTTTTCAATACGAGCCAGTATAAAACACGGATTCCACGGTCATGATGAATAGCCAAACCCACACCCCTAGACCCCTATGAGAGCGGCAAGCAACCCTACCAATTCTAGAGTTAGGAGACCCGGACTCGACTCCTCGAGTTGGTCTCCCACTTGACTCCAGAACCCGGTTACTTGTGCTCCCCTCCTTGGGTCTATCCTAGTGCAGAAAAGTAAATAATATACAAACGGTGACATCTTCCGCAACCTGGAAGTGCCCCAATAAAAGAATATTACATACAAGTTTTTGCATGAATGAAAATGAAAAAACACTCGTCTCACATAAAAACCCCCGGCTATTCAAACACGACGATCCAATATAACATATCCAGCAACACATAACATCACATGTCATCAACGTAAGTAAACATGCGTATCCCAATTGTCGTTGACATATAGCAACGAAACCGGCGATACCATATATTACACTTACGGTCACAGAAAAGAAAGTGTAAAACTACAACAGTTGGAATCCGCAATCTGCATAGACATCGCATGCCTAATCAAATGAATACCTTAGACATCACATGCCTAACAATTATAAACCCCGCATTTTAGTCTCAAAATCGAAAACACTTTTCAATATCAAGTCGGGCAATTCAACAAGATTCCCGACATCCTGATCGAATGCTCGTCGCAAACTTTAGTAGGCGGCTGCACCCCCGATACCGTCGACGAAGTGCACCAAGGCGGAACACCGCTGCCGCGAGCACCCGAACGGATGCTTTCGGCGACGGGGTTCTCCTACAATCACTTGGTCGGGGCTATGGGGTGTAGCTGTCTATTAAGTTTACCCGGCGAGTATCCGCGTACGCTACGTGATTGCGACGGACTTTTGATCACATCAAAATTCCGTAGCAACCGATCAAGTGAGACTAAAGTGCTGTGTTTATAACATTCATATTAGTTATCTAATAACTTCTTGTGAATTCCAATTATTGTACCACATTCTGAATAAGATAGAAAATGTTAAACTTTCCGATCGAACAATCGAACACCCAAGTTTTCCCGAAACAGCTCAACTCATGGAATAAGTTCAAAGACATTCACTTCGTGTCTCAGTACCAACGGTCCAGCCGTAGAAGGGTCAAGCCAACGCCTCACATGTGGCACGCCGTACTGCCCCAAACCCGAAGGTTCAAAGGGCAGTTCAAGATGGTCACATAATCGAGTTAAGGTTTGTTGTCTTCTAGAGGGACCATCGCGTTACTTGCACTACTTAGAACGTCATTAAACTACGGAAAGATCCAACACTTGGAAATCTCCCGACAGGGGAAAAATTGGGTATTTATATCCAGTCGAACTTTTTAACATATTCAAAAATTATCCGGGAAGCTAAACAGACAAAATTTGATAATCCGATCGAACATTCGAATCCCAAAACTACCCAGAAAATTCAACTCTTGAAAAAATATTAAAAATTCCCAGGAAAACCAGCACTACAAATTATGAATTACTGTGCAAAATTCGATGCCACATAAGACAAAACGCCCGCGGAACCGCCGCATGAGCCATGCTCGTGCCGCGGAAACGCGGCGCATTGATGGAATTAGGCACATGAATTTTACAGAAACCCTTAGAATTTCCTGCTGATTTTTCTGCATATTTTTAATATCGAAAAACTCCAGATTTTGGAAAAAGTACAGAGAGCATGTTTGTGTTAGGGTTTCGGGTTCGTTCGGGTTTCAAACTTCGTCTACGCATCGCCTAAGGCTCTAGCTAGGCTCTGATACCACTGTAGGGTTCCTAGGCACGCTAATGAGGTCTCACAAGGCATCAACCATGCCAATTTCAAATTTTACGGGTGCCGAGAAACCCTAATACGGACCGTTAACTAGAATTTTAGGCGAACACATGCAACTAGTTAACAATTTAACTAAAAGAACGGAAATACAACCTTTGTAGATCCGGTCCTCCACCTCCATAGCTCCGCAATGAAGTCTCCTCGCTGTCCAAATGGAAACCCGGGCTCTAGCGTCGGCTTCATCGGAGAAATGGGCGGGCAAGGTTGTCGGCTTCGTGCCGAAGATGATCTACGTCGAGGCATCACAAGATCAAGCTCCCACTTCACCAAGTCATGAAACTTGTGAAGAGAACACCCTATACTACTTGGCGAGAGGTAGAGGATGAAGAAATAGGAGGTGGGTTCACTTTAGAATTGGATTTCTCACTCTTATACTCAAGTTGCCATTGATGGTGGCAAGGTTCTCTTCTTGTTCAAGATGAAGAAGAAGATGAAGATGAATATGATAAGTTGATAAAAAATAGAAAAGAAAATCATACTTATCATATACTAACCCTTGGTTAAGTGTAGAGAATGAACTAGGGTTAGTTTAAATGGTTAGGGTTAAGCATGAGACAAGAATGATGACTTAGTCAATGCTTCATGAATCTTCAACTAAAAACAAACATAGCCACCATTCATATCTTATCCTTTCCAAAAATAAATAAATAAATAAATGAAAACTAAACCCTAACCATTCATATAACCATGGTTTAATCTTTACACAAGCCCAAGTAAACATGTATCATCAAACATGATACAATCAAGTGCACAAAAGTATATCACATATACAACTTGTGCAATGCAAGTGAGAAAATCCATTTAAAGTGAACCAATACTAGTTAATGCAAAGTAATATATCAAATATATAATTATACATTAAATCATTAAATCAACACTTGATTTAACGATCCGGTCATATCGCATATAACCGACTAGTATCCTATGTATCGGCTTATCGAATCAATACTTGATTCGATAACTAGGTTATATCGCATACAACCAATCGATACATTCATCGCGAGAATAAAATACGGTATCACATACACGCATTATTCTCGGTCCCGCACATATCTCATATGCGCTCCTATTTCGTTTCGCTTGAGCCAGGAAACCTCTGTGTAGGACTCTAAAGACTCGTCAATACGCCGGCAGCAGGTGATGATCATATCAAACACCCACAAGCCGCAAGCGGTCTGCTAAACATAACGGCCACCCGGGTATTGAGCGATAAGAAGATCGACGAGCAAGCCCGCTCATACTCCTGTGAATCCAACCAGTAACACTTACCGTACAGTCCGGTCTGATCGTCTGATATGTCGCATATCTCGCCTAGGGGTGGTAAACGTCAGACCCCAATAGCTCGATAAGTCGTGTCGATATGAGGTCTATAACAATTCGAGAAACTACTGGTAACACTTACCAGTAAGTCTCAGCAACCCTGGCCAGGGATTTCCTGTTATAGCCAATCGAACACAGCGCAACATCAACCCCCTATACCGAGAGAGACGAATCCCCTCCTATCGCTCATTGCCTCCATGTGATTCGGGACTGTACCCAAAAACCACCGTTTTGCACGCCCTCTTGGACGTGGTAAGATGGAAATCAAAGCATAGTGGGAACCACACAAGACTCTATGACCATCTCGGGTCAACAGACTACTCTGTACCAGTGTCACCAGAGAACTGCCATCCGACGTAAGGTATAATACCATCTGGGAGTTCTCGGCGAGTCCGTCCAGTGTACCCAGTCTCTACTGAGCACCCGTATATCATCTATGATGTCAAACACCAATGGATATGGGATCATCCATCGCCCATCTATATGGGTCGAGAAGGTAAACGCTAGTCTACTCTGGTATATCGATGCCCCGTCTCGTTACACCCACGACTAAGGACTTTGAAGGATGTACTTATGGACTACCATGTCCCCACTAGTATGATCTGCATCATAGTCCAGATAGTCAAGTACACATCCTAAGGGCTTTATCAACATGTAACAGAGGGACAATCAGTATACACGTTAAGGTAAAGATTAACCAGATAGCATACTATCATGTCGAGCAAGAAAGTCCTCCCTATATATGTCCAAGCATCCACTACAATATACATCCTATGTATAGTAATGGCCTCTAGGGCATACATATAACTAACACCATCAGAAGTCCAGACACATCTTGGGGCGGTATCACCTGATCAGGGAGATCGTGGGTCGCCAGGAGATCGAGATTCGGAGAGTTGCTACGGAAGATAACACTGCTGATCCACTTATGAAGGCCTTACCCCAGACTCAGTTCGAGCGGCTGATCGAGATGATAGGTCTTCGATACGCCAGTACACGGCCTTAGTGCAAGTGGGAGATTGTTAGTGTATATGCCCTAGAGGCCATTACTGTATCATACTAGTTTGTATATTACTTAATGGAAGCTTGGGATATTCACCTTGTATATAAAATCTTGCTCAAACTGGTAGTATGCTACTTGGTTTGTTTCTACATTAATATGTGCATGTGTTTCTTTTAGCATATCGCTTATACATATTAGTAGAGCCCTTAGGATCTTTGCTTGATTACCAGCGTTGTGATGGCAGTCACACTCGTGAGGGCTGGGTAATCCACAAGCACATCCTTATACAGGTCCCTAGTCGTAGGACTATCGAGACGGGCATCGATACTCCGGAGTAGACTAGCGTATGCGCTTCTCATCCCAGCAGGGGAGACGGTCTGTCCCACAGCCGTCAGTACGTCGTACTTGAGATAGTATGCGGGTGCTCGTTAGGTTACGAGTACACTGGACAGGACTCGTCGGGAATTGATTGGTTGGTACTATACCTATCGTCAGTCATCAGTTCCCAGGTGACATGAGAATAGCTTAGTCCGCTGACTTGACACTGTCACTTCGTCTCGAGTGTGTTCCCACTATACTTTGATTACTACCCTACCACGGCTTAAAGGAGTCGTGCAAACAGGTAGTAGTTGGGTGCAGTCCCGAAGCACTTGGAGGCAGTGACGGTTAGACAGGATTCATCTCTCCCGGTATTGGGGGTTGACATCGCGCTGTGTCTAGGAGAGCCATTACACAAGTAGTCCCTGACCAGGGCAAGCGAGATATACTGGTAGATTTTCAGTGTTATCTCAGGGTGTTCTAGGCTACACTCCGACACGACTTGTACCGCTATTAGGGGACTGACGTTTACCTTCCCCCTAGGCCTGCCATGCGATGTATTCAGACGAACAGACCGGGCTGTACGGAGATTGTCATATTCAGGCTCAGTAGGAGTTCAGATGGGTTTCACCTCGTCCGTCCTCTTATCGGCATCTACCTGGGGGCCGTTACGCACAGCTAGTGCCGCTTGCGGTCTATGGTTAAACCCACAGCCAGCGTAGTGTCGAGTCTTTAGAGTCCCACACAGAGAGCTATTCTCCTTTAGGCAAAAGAGTAGAGGTCGCATGGTTTTGCGACGGGTCGCATGGTTTTGCGACAGGGTTCAGTCACATCCGTGCACTTATGCACGTTTAGTGACCGGGCGGTTATTACTAGCGGGCTTTGGTTTAAGCCAGATCCTAGTATACGTTTTGGGATTGGTTTTATCTCGTTTGTATTCGTGTTCCCCGGAACGCGGATACGGGTGTGTATGCACGGTTGACAGAGACAGAGGCAGAGGATTCTCATTAGGGTTGTTGACTGTTGACTTTTGCTAAACCCCAATGAGAATTAGAATTATGATTAACAATAATATTAATTAAGTATTATAGTGACATGGTTAGGGTTAAAAGGTTGACCTTGTTGACTTGTTGACTTTTGTTGACCGGTTGACTAGGTTGGACTTGTTGACCACCATCATGACAATGGCTATCATTTGTTTGCATTGACTTGTGCTTGCTTGATGCTTCACAAATTGCATTTAATGCAAGAAATGATATTGTCATTTGTCATGATATCAACCATCACATTATACTCAATTATTATTAGTTGTTATCATAATTTTGGATTATGAGAGGTGAGATGAGAGGAGGTTGGCTCACTTTTCATTTGGCTTTCTCTCTCTTGAGCTCTCTCATTCTCAAGCTCTCCCTCTTCCTCTTGCTCTCTCTCTAGTTTATGGTTCTACTTGTCTCATGTGTTGAGAAGCAAGAACCATATAGATAAAATACCAAAACAATCCTCTACTCATCCTAGTTCACAAGGCCTAGCAATCCAAGTGTTCTAGTTTCTTCAAGTTCGAAGAAGAAGCCAAAAGGTAGAAGCTTTCGGGTGGATCCATCTTCGGCGCGAGAAGACGACGAGGGGAGGCCGGTCCGTACAACACAAGAGTTGAAGACGAAGGAGTTCAAGAAAGGTATAACCCCCTAACCGAGTAGATAAAACTCCTAGTTAGGTTGTTAGGTAGTTGTTTAACAAAGATCCGTATTTGTAGTCCATGTTACTACCTCTAGAAAAATCGTTTTTCCCCACTTCCGCAAGCCCGTAAGTACCGGGAGAGGTAGCATGGACTTACAGAAGGAAACTATAGGATATCATCAGTTTCCAGTTGTAGTTTGCGGCCGAGAATTCTACGCAAATTTCAAAGTACTAGACATACCCAATTTCGACGTTGTGTTGGGAATGGATTGGCTGGGAGTATTTTATACTACCATTGAATGCCATCAAAGGAGGGTAGTTTTTAAGATATTAGATCACCCAGTTTTCTATTTCAAAAGTGGAAACAGAACCTTAGATCCAGGAAGCTACCGAGCCGGACCGAAGACCGCAGAAGTGTCCTCTCTGCAAGCTGAAAGTGACAAGCCTGAAGTACTTTGAGAGTTCAAGGATGTTTTTCCTGAAAATATATCAGTTTGGCCTCCCGATCGAGCTCTTGAATTTAGTATTGATTTACAACCTGGTGCACAACCCGTAATAAAATCTCCATATCGATTAAGTCCTGAAGGATTGAAGAACTCTGTATCCAGTTATACAAACTTCTAAAGAAAGGTTGGATCAGACCCTGTAGCTCAACTTAGGGATCCCCGGTATTGCTAGTGAAGAAGAAGGAAGGTACTCACCGGATGTGCGTTGACTATCGGGCGCTAAACGAGTTTACTATTAAGAATGAGTATCCTCCATCTCGCATAGATGACCTGATTAGATGAGTGGATCTTATGTCGTTAGATCTTCATTCAGGCTATCATCAAGGAAAAGTCAAGGAATCCGACATTTCGAAGACGGCGTTAAGGACCCGATATGGACATTATAAATACCTTGTGATGCCATTTGGAGTAATCAATGCACCAGCTATTTTTATGAACCTGATGAATCTAGTCTTCCACGAGTACTTAGAAAAGTTTGTTGTCATCTTCATAGAAGACATCTTGGTCTATTCGATGACTCGGGAAGAACACGCCGATCACCTACATATAGTTCTGGAGACGCTACGACTGCATCAACTTTACGCCAAGTATAGAAAGTGTGAGTTTTGGCTAGACAAGGTCGGTTTTCTTGGGCATATCGTATCAGGAGAAGGTATTTCGGTAGACCCCGCTAAGGTATCAGCTGTCAGGGAATGGCCGACACTAAAGTCAGTCAAGGACATCAGAAGTTTCTTAGGCCTAACAGGGTACTATCGACGCTTCATTGAAAGATTCTCGAAGATTGCTGTAACATTTCAAAAATATAAAATATTATTTTTGGAATTTAAATATTAAAATAATATATTTCATGAAAACTATTCGATTTGCGAATTGGGTTTTCGTAAAATGGTATAATTATATACCAATATCTGGAAAATAATTGAGGATTAAAATGATTTATTTATGTAAGTCCACGTTGCTCACCCCGGTTCTTACGGGGAGGCGGAAATGGCGATAAACAATGATTTTAGCGCAAGGCAACATGGACTAAAAGTCGGATCTTTGCTAAACTAGAAACTAGTAAACACTTAGAGGTTTAGCTACTATGCTGTAGGAAGTATACCTCACGGAACCAGTCCTTCGGGTCTTCATCCCGCTGTCCCACTCGTCCATCCAAGCTCCAAGCGTCGATCCGGACCTTGGGCACCTCCGCGGCCTTCTTGAGTCGAAGACGATCCACCCGAGAGTTGTACACTAAGCTTCGCCTCAAGCCAAGGCAACTAGGGCAAGGAGATTGCTAATCTAAATGCCTTAGAATGTGTAGAGGAGATGTATGGATGTATTTGTCTTTGTGGATTCTTTTTCTCTCAACACATGAGATCAAAAGAAGAGATCAAGAGGAGGAAGAAGAAGGAGAAAGTTTGCAACCATGGAGCTTTTCTTTTTTTCTCACTTCATGAGAGAGAATGAGAAGAGAATAATAAAAATATCTCTCACCAAAATGAAATGAACCATGGTTGCAATAATACACAATAATCATCATTACTAATCCTATCATGAAAGACTTGATGGCATATTGAATTGACCATTATCATAACACAAGAAATAAAAGGAAAATAAAAGAAGATTGTGGATCTCTCTTGAAGGTCAATGGTCAACATGGTCAACATGGTCAACAAGGTCAAGAGAGATCTAAGTGGTCAAATGGTCAATGCAATTAGCCATCACTAATCTATCACTAAAAGGATTAGTAAACAATGCCTCTGGCTCATAACGGTTTTGACCAAACGAACTGTCAAAACCCTAATGAGTGCCACATTATGGTTTTGGCCGAACCAACTGCCAAAACCCTAATGGGGCACCTCCTCCTTCATCGCTCCTCAAAACTGTGCATGCACACCTGCATCCGCATTCCATTCCATAGAATGCGAATGCACAGAAGACAAATCAAATCCATCTGTGCAATACTAGGATCTGGCTTAAACCAAAGCCCACTAGTATTGCCTGCCCGAACAGCATACGCACACAAGTGTTCGTAAGTGATCGTAGCCCTGCCGTAAAACCATACGGCCTCTATACGTTTCGCTCAGTGCAGGGAAACTCTCTGTGTGGGACTCTAAAGACTCGACACTACGCTGGCAGTGGGTTTAACCACAGACCGTAAGCGGCACTAGCTGTACGTAACGGTCTCCAGGTAGATGTCGATAAGAAGGCCGATGAGATAAACCAATCCGAACTCCTACTGAGCCTGTATGTGACAATCTCTGTACAGTCCGGTCTGTTCGTCTGATACATCGCATGGCGGGCCTAGGGGGGCGGTGAACGTCAGTCCCCTAATAGCGGTACAAGTCATGTCGGAGTGTAGCCCAGAACACCCTGAGATAACACTGGAAACCTACCAGTATATCTCGCTTGCCCTGGCCAGGGACTACTTGTGTAATGGCTCTCCTAGACACAGCGCGATGTCAACCCCCAATACCGGGAGAGACGCATCCTGTCTAACCGTCACTGCCTCCAAGTGCTTCGGGACTGCACCCAACTACTACCTGTTTGCACGACTCCTTTGAGCCGTGGTAGGATAGTAATCTAAGTACAGTGGGAACACACTCGAGGCGAAGTGACAGTGTCAGATCAGCGGACTAAGCTGTACTCATGTCACCTGGAAACTGATAACTGACGATAGGTATAATACCAACCAACAGTTCCCGACGAGTCCTGTCCAGTGTACTCGTAACCTAACGAGCACCCGCATACTATCTCAAGTACGACGTACTGACGGCTGTGGCACAGACCGTCTCCTCCGCTGGGATGAGAAGCGCATACGCTAGTCTACTCCGGAGTATCGATGTCCTATCTCGATAGTCCAACGACTAGGGACCTGTATAAGGATGTGCTTATGGATTACCCAGCCCACACAAGTGTGAGCGCCATCACAACGCTGGTAATCAAGCAAAGATCCTAAAGGCTCTACTAATATGTATACAAGCGATATGCTAAAAGAAACACATGCACATATTGAAGTAGAGACAAACCAAGTAGCATACTACCATTTTGAGCAAGATTGTCTATACAACTGTGAATATCCCAAGCTTCCATCAAGTAATATACAAGCTAGTATGATACAGTAATGGACTCTAGGGCATATACACTAACAATCTCCCACTTGCACTAAGGCCATGTATTGGCGTATCGAAGACCTATCATCTCGATCAGCCGCTCGAACTACTCTGGGGTAGGGCCTTCGTGAGTGGATCTGCAGTGTTGTTCTCCATATTTACTCTCTTCACCTCAATCTCCCGACGATCTACGATCTCCCTGATCAGGTGGTACCGCCTCAAAATGTGCCTGGACTTCTGATGGGACCTGGGTTCCTTCGCTAAAGCTATAGCGCCGTTGTTGTCACAATACAGCGGTATTGGATCAACAATGGTAGGAACCACCTGAAGCTCCGTGAGGAACTTTTTCATCCAGACAGCTTCCTTTGCGGCATCGCAAGCAGCTATGTACTCCGCTTCCATAGTTGAGTCAGCAACGGTCTCCTGCTTGGAACTCTTCCAGCAAACCGCCCCTCCATTGAGGGTAAATACATAACCCGACATGGACTTGGAGTCATCCTTGTCACTCTGGAAGCTGGAGTCAGCAAAGGCCTCGAGCTGGAGGTCTTTTCCGCCATACACCAAGAACATCTCCTTAGTCCTTCTCAGGTACTTGAGAATGTTCTTTACCGCTATCCAGTGTTTCTCCCATGGGTTCGACTGATACCGGCTTACAACGCTCATTGCGTATGCTACATCTGGTCTGGTACACAATATCGCATACATTATAGAGCCTACCGCAGAAGCGTAGGGTATGATAGACATGCGATCCCTTTCCAAATCAGTCTTGGGAGACATCTCTTTGGAGAGGGTGATCCCGTGACAAGCCGGTAAATTACCGCGCTTGGAATCTTCCATACTGAACCTTTTCAGTATGGTGTCAATGTACCTTGACTGTAAAAGTCCCAACATCCTCTTAGATCTATCACGATAGATCTGGATCCCCAGAATGTAGTTAGCCTCGCCTAGGTCCTTCATGGAGAATCTATGCGACAAGAATCCTTTGACTGACTGTAGCATAGGAATATCATTTCCTATTAGGAGAATATCATCCACGTACAAGACGAGGAATACCACAGTTCTCCCTACAATCTTACAGTAAATGCATGGTTCATCTGGATTTTTGATAAAGTCGAATTCTTTGACAGTATCATCAAAGCAGATGTTCCAACTCCGCGATGCCTGCTTAAGTCTATAAATGAACTTGAGCAACTTGCACACTCTACCGCTGCTCCCACTCTAATTGAATCCCTCCGGCTGATCCATATAGACGCACTCTTCCAAATTTCCATTTAGGAAAGCCGTCTTTACGTCCATCTGCCAGATTTCATAATCGTGATAGGAAGCAATGGCAAGAAGGATCCGAATGGATTTCAGCATAGCCACTGGAGAAAAGGTCTCGTCATAGTCCAAACCAGGTCTTTGACGAAAACCCTTTGCAACAAGTCTAGCTTTATAGGTCTCAACCTGCCCATCTACACCAATCTTCTTTCTGAAGATCCATTTGCAGCCTATGGGTTTTACCCCTTCTGGAGCAAAGTCCAAAGTCCAAACTTTGTTGGTGTACATAGACTCCATCTTGGCCCGCATTGCATCCAGCCATTTTACCGAGTCACCGCTCTGAATGGCTTGCTGGAAGCTAGTAGGCTCACCATAATCCATAGTGCAATCCTCTCTATCCCCGTCAATGAGAAAACCGTAGTATCTCTCGGGCGGATGAGACTGCCTACTACTCCTGCGGAGTGGCGCTGGGATGTCCTGTTCTTTCGAACCCTCTGGTTCTACCAATCTTTCAGTAATAGCTTGTGGTTCTGGAATTTCTTCCAGTTCTATTGCGCTCCCACTTATCTGATTTTCCAAAAACTCAGTTTCCAAGAAGCGGGCATGACGAGAAACAAAAACCTTTTGTTCCTCTGCGTAATAGAAAAGATACCCCTTGGAGTTCTTTGGGTATCCCACAAACTTACACTGTACCGAACGTGCCTCGAGCTTGTCCGCATGCTGCTTTTTTACAAAAGCTGGACACCCCCATATCTTAAAGTGTTTAAGACTGAGTTTCTTCCCACTCCACATCTGATATGGTGTGGTAGGCACTGACTTAGTAGGAACTTGGTTCAAAAGATATGCAGCTGTTTCTAGTGCATAACTCCAGAAGGATCGTGGCAACTCAGCCTTACTCATCATGGAACGAACCATATCCAATAGGGTTCGATTCCTTCTTTCCGATACACCGTTGTGTTGTGGTGTGTATGGAGAAGTAAGTTGAGAGAGAATTCCATTCTCTTTTAAGAAGCCCAGAAACTCGGCACTCAAGTATTCGCCACCTCGATCAGATCTCAGTGCCTTGATACTTTTGCCTGTTTTTTTTCAACTTCATTCTTGTATTCCTGAAATTTCTCAAAGGTCTCGGATTTGTGCTTCATTAAGAAGACATGCCCATACCTAGAGAAATCATCTGTGAAAGTAATGAAGTATGAATAACCACTTCGCACATGTGTAGACATTGGACCACACACATTACTGTGTATGAGTCCCAAGAGCGAGCTCGCTCTTTCTCCGTGTCCAGGGAACGGAGTCTTTGTCATCTTTCCCATGAGACAAGATTCACAAGTGGCATAAGACTGGTACTCGAACGGATCCAAGTATCCTTCTTTATGTAACTTTGTCAACCGTGTCTCATTAATGTGAACCAGTCTACAATGCCATAAGAAAGCCTGATTTAATTCCGGGGACTTTCTTTTAAGTGTGTTCTGGACACTGAAGACCTAAGCTTGATTCAAAACGTATATACCGTATTTCAATGTACCTGACCCAATCAGCACTTGATTTAGGTGGATGTTTACTACATCGCTTACAAAAGTAAAATCATATCCTTCCTTAGAAAGTAAGGATACAGATATGATGTTACAAGTCGCACCTGGTACATAAAAACAGTCACGCAGAATCAATATCTGCCCAGTTGTCAGTCCTAGATGATATTCCCCTACGGATTCAGCATACATGCTCATTCCGTTAGCAACCCTGAGAGTCATATCACCTTTCCTGATAACCCTACGGTTTCTCAAAGCCTGTAACGAATTACAGATATGAGAACCTGATCCGGTATCCAATACCCAGGAAGTAGGGTTAACTGACATACAGTTCTCTATCACAAACACACTCGAAGCCGAAGCCACAACATGCTTCGAATTCTGGCTACTGGCTTTACAAGCCCTGCAATCCTTCTGCCCATGTTCATTCCCGTAACAATAGGAACGTCCTTCTTTTACTACATCTGTTCCTGAAACTTCTGCCCTTCCCTTTCTTTCTACTTCCCTAGTTTCCTTTAGGGTAGTAGTGTAACGTTTTGAAAATCGTTTCAGTGAAATTTCGGAAAATCGGTAAAATAAGGGGGTTTTCTGTAAAAAAGTCAAAATGTAAATATCTTATTATAAAAATTAAATATACATATTCTAGCTATGTAATTGCTAGTATTTGGTGTTTATTGAGCCACTGGTGAAATTTCAAATTTTCTGAAAAAAATTTATTTTATTATTATTTTAAGCCGTCACTAATACATTTAATTAGGGAAAATTACAAATTGGAATGAGTTGAAACAAATTTTGTGCATCATAAAACTTTAACTAAAATTTTATCATGTGGTTTTTGAAATGAAATCGTTTGCCAAAACGGTTTAGAAATTATTGAAGAAAAAAAGGTTTTTTTTAGTGTAAATGGATGTTTGTGTAGGGTTCCTAGGCACTCTCAAGAGGTCTCACAAGGCATCAACCATGCCAATTTCAAATTTTAACGGTGCCGAGAAACCCCACTACGGATCGTTGGCTAGAAAACTAGGCGAAACAAAACTAGTTAACAACTTAACTAAGGTTTATACGGAAATACAACCTTTGTAGATCCGGTGCTCCACCTCCATCGCTCCGCAACGAAGTCCGCTCCGCTGTCCAAATCGAACCATGACTCTCACGGTGGTATCATCGGAGAAAAGACCGGGCTAGGTCGTCGACAATGTGCCGAAGATGATCTACGTCGAAGCATCACTAGATCAAGCTCCACCTTCACCAAGCCATGAAAACTTGTGAAGGAAACACACTCTACTACTTGGCAAGAGGTAGAGGATGAAAAAATAGGAAGTGGGTAGACTTTAGAATTGGATTTCTCACTCTAATTCATCAATCACCATTGATGAAGTGAAGCTTTCTTCATGAAGTGAAGAAGAAGAAGAAAGCAAGAAGATGATGAGTCTTATGATAAGTTAATTTCAAATAAAAAAGAAAATCAAAACTTATCATAATCCAACCATGGTTATGTGTAGAGACTAAACTAGGGTTAGTGGGAATGGTTAGGGTTAAGGATGAGATAAGAATGGTTGACTTGATCAAAGCTTCAAGAAGCTTCAACACATAAAACAAAACAAGCCACCATCCTTAAAACTATCCAAAATGAATATATAAATAGATAATAAGAGAATAAACAAAACCCTAACCACTCTCACAACCATGGTTTAATCTTCACACAAATCCAAGTTAACATATATCATCAAACATGATACAATCAAGTGCACAAAAATATATCACATATACAATGTGCACAAATCAAGTGAGAAAATCCATTTAAAGTGAACCATTACTAGTTAATGCAAAGTAATATATCAAATATATAATTATGCATTAAATCATTAAATCAACACTTGATTTAACGATCCGGTCATATCGCATATAACCGACTAATATCAATGTATCGGCTTATCGAATCAACGCTTGAATCGATAACTAGGTTATATCGCATACAACCAATCGATGCATTCATCCCGAGAATAAAATACGGTATCATATACACGAATTATTCTCGGTCCCGCACATATCTCATATGCGCTCCTATTTCGTTTCGCTTGAACCAGGAAACCTCTGTGTAGGACTCTAAAGACTCGTCAATACGCCGGCAGCAGGTGATGATCATATCAAACACCCACAAGCCGCAAGCGGTCTGCTAAACGTAACGGCCACCCGGGTATTGAGCGATCAGAAGATCGACGAGCAAGCCCGCTCACACTCCAGTGAATCCAACCAGTAACACTACCGTACAGTCCGGTCTGATCGTCTGATATGTCGCATATCTCGCCTAGGGGTGGTAAACGTCAGACCCCAATAGCTCGATAAGTCGTGTCGATATGAGGTCTATAACAATTCGAGAAACTACTGGTAACACTTACCAGTAAATCTCAGCAACCCTGGCCAGGGATTTCCTGTTATAGCCAATCGAACACAGCGCAACATCAACTCCCTATACCGGGAGAGACGAATCCCCTCCTATCGCTCATTGCCTCCATGTGACTCGGGACTGTACCCAAAAACCACCGTTTTGCACGCCCTCTTGGACGTGGTAAGATGGAAATCAAAGCACAGTGGGAACCACACAAGACTCTATGACGATCTCGGGTCAACAGACTACTCTGTACCAGTGTCACCAGAGAACTGCCATCTGACGTAAGGTATAATACCATCTGGGAGTTCTCGGCGAGTCCGTCCAGTGTACCCAGTCTCTACTGAGCACCCGTATATCATCTCTGATGTCAAACACCAATGGATATGGGATCATCCATCGCCCATCTGTATGGGTCGGGAAGGTATATGCTAGTCTACTCTGATATATCGATGCCCCTTCTCGATATACCCACGACTAGGGACTGTAAAGGATGTACTTATGGACTACCATGTCCCCACTAGTATGATCTGCATCATAGTCCAGATAGTCAAGTACACATCCTAAGGGCTTTACCAACATGTAACAGAGAGACAATCAGTGTACACGTTAAGGTAAAGATCAACCAGATAGCATACTATCATGTCGAGCAAGAAAGTCTTCCCTATATATGTCCCAGCATCCACTACAATATACATCCTATGTACAGTAATGGCCTCTAGGGCATACATATAACTAACAATCTCCCACTTGCACTAGGGCCATCTGTAGCAGTGGTTGTAGTATCTCATACTCAACCATCCCGTAAAAGTCTCTCTCTGGGAACAGGCCTTTGTGAGTGGATCCGCTGTGTTGTCTTCTGAGTCTACTCTCCAAACCTCGATCTCCTTGGAGATCAACCATCTCCATGATCAGGTGATACTGCCTTAGAATATGTCTGGATCACTGATGGGACCGTCGTTCCTTGGCATAATCCACAACTCCATTGTCACACAACGGGAGGAACGTAATTCATCTCATGAACCAATATACACCCAAACAGCCTCTTTGGTTGCATCTTAAGTAGCGATGTATCCTGCCTTTATCGTCTAGTATGCCACGGTGTCTAACTTGGAACTCTTCCAACATACCGTCCCTTTACTGAGGGTAAAGACAATGCCTGTGACTGACACTCAGTCGTCTTTATCACCCTGGAACATTTCCAGTGATTCTTCCTAGGATCAATTGATACCGTCTCACTACAACTAGTGAGTATCCTAACATCGATTTAGATCTATCTCATAGATCCAAAATCCAGGATTTAGTAGGTATCATTTTGATCCTATGTGGAGAATCATTATGATAAGCGGAGATTGATCGAGCATAGCATAGGAAACTCCTTCCCTATCAAGAGTATGTCATCCACGTACTCTACGAGGATCGTCACCATGCTCCCTACTACCTTTTTGTATATACAAGGTTCATCTACCATTTTGATGATGTCAAACTCTTTGACTATTCCATCAAAACAGATGTTCCAACTCCGCGATATCTGCTTTTTCCTATAAAGCATCTTGCACACGTTTCCGCTGCTCCCACTGTCTACGAAGCCCTCTGGCTATGTACTTATAGACGCTCTTTTCTAAAACATCATTTAGAAAAGCTGTCATGACACCCAACCACCAGATATCGTAGTCATGGTATGTAGCCGTGGCAAGTAGGATCTGGATGGACTTAAGCATAGACACTGGAAAAGGTTTCATCATTATCCATGCCTGGTCGATGACGAAAAACCTTTCACAAGTCTAGCTTTGAAAGTCTTAACTTTTCCATCTACACCAAGTAATCTTCTCAAGATATACTTGCTCCTGATGGGGATTTAACCCTTCAGATATAGCAACCAAAGTCCATACTTTGTTGGTGTATAAGGATTCCAACTCAGATCACTAAGCATCCAGCCATTCTTACAGAGTCCCACTCCTGATGGCCAGCTCGAAACTAGTTGGGTCATCATCTCATGATGCAATCCTCGCTCCCACTGTCATAGAGAAACAGAAGTATCTCTCAGGTGGGTGAGAAAACCTTACTAGATCGGCGGAGAGGCCGAGGTTCGTTGGTAACTATTGAATCCTTTGATTCTATCAAATCATCTTCTGTAGTTTGCATAGCTGGAACCTTTCCAGTTCTACATAACTAACCTTGCCTCGAGCTTGTCCGGATTTTGCTTTTAGACATAGGCCGAACAACCCCAAATCTTAACTAACTTAAGACATGGGCTCTTCCCTTTCCATATCACATATGAAGTGGTAGGCAATTGATTTGATTTGAAGCTATTCAATAGGTATGCAGTTTCTCAAGTGCATAACTCCCAAAAGGAAAAAGGTAACTCAGTAGTACTCATCATAGAGCACACCTTATCATATAGGGTGTGTTTGTTCCGCCCCGATATACCATCGTGCTATGGTGTATACGGAGGAGTAATGCTGAGAGAGAATCTCATTCTCCTTTAGAATAGTTCAGGATTTCCGTGCTCAAGTATTCTCCTCCTTGATCTCATCAAATGACATAATACTTATACCCGTATTGGTTCTCTACTTCTAACTTATATTCTGTGAATATCTCAAAAGGTTCGGACTTGTGTTTCAACAGGAACATAGGTCTGAAACTCGAAAGATCATCAGAGAACGTAATGAAGTATAAAGAACCAGTCCTGGCATGTGTAGACAGGGGACCTACATACATCATCATGTATCATCCCAAGAGTTCACTAACTCTTTCTCTGTTTCCAGTAAACGGAGCTATGGTCATCTTATCTCTGTGACATGACTGGCAAGTTTCACAAGATGTAAATTCAAACTCATTTAAATATGCATCTCTATGTAACTTAAGCTAGTCGGGTCGCATTGATATGACATAGTCTACATTGCCTCAAGAAGGATTCGTTCATTTATGAACTCTTCCTCTTTTGTGTGTTCCGTATACTAAGAACTGTAGTTTGATTTAGAACATCAATGCTTTTAGATAACGTGCCTGATCCGATCAACTTTTGATATAGGAAATGTTCAAAACATTATCCAACCATACAAAATTTTATCATTTCTTTACTAATAAAGAGATTGATATGATTTTGTATATCAGGTTCGGTATCTAATAACATTTGTTCAGAATCAATGTATTCGTAATACAGGGTGACAGTGACCAACAGACTTGGCTGCAACACTTGCCCCGTTTTCTGCCTCATGAAACTTATCACCCGTTCTCAGTTCTTTACCTATCTGTAGCCCATGTAACATATTACATATGTGGGATCCTGATCTGGTATCACATACCCAGGACGTAGAGGATACTGAGAAACAGTTCTTTGTAATGAACACACCCGAAGATGATGCATCAGCATGCACTCTCTTCGTTTGGGCGGCACGGGAATTCCGGTAATCCCCAATTTCATGCTCTGTCTTATAACAATTATAAGTTGGAGCGGGACCAACGTTCCCCAGCTCAGTATAACAAGCGGGTTCGGTCAATAATCCGTATTATTATCTTGATTAAGGCGTGATATGGTCGCTACCTGGAGAGAGAGAGAAGAAAACACTCAGCGTGCGCTCTTGCAAGAATAGATTGGTCATTATTTTATCTAATCAGGATGGCTCCCACTGCTTTTTATCAAATCTTCCTTCAAACCCTAAAAGGAAAGACTAGCCGGGATTAATTACACACTACAAGTTCGCCAATCTTTCAGCCAGGCCAGTGTCGGTACTTTGAGGGAGGTCCCCCGTGCTTTCGTACGAACCTAATTAATGTAAACCTCGTTTTCCCAGAGGCGTAACCTTGTTAACACCTTTCTAGACACCTACTTGATCGGCTAATTGTAATGTGTAAAACTCTCCCAGGAGTAACTCTTACTCGCAGCGGGTATCGGGATCCAACTATCTCATAGAAGGTATGCAATCTCATTGCAAATTTCAACACTTGAAATTCCCGATAATATTTTGCCCCTAGCGTCCTATGACCTTGACGCAGGCCAACAAACCATAGTCCGCTAGTCAAGTTCAACCCGTCATTTCCTGATTGAATTAAACCCACCCGCACGACCCTTGACGCAGGCCAACAAAGTCGCACGACTACCCTAATCCAATCTGCATCATATGCATAAGCAGATAAATACCAGTTAGCTACCGCACACTATGCCTTGACGCAGGCCAACTAACGTAGCACGAATACTAACTACTACTTATCTGAAATGACGGAGGGCTACGACAGGTTTTTCTGAAAACCTATTGCGTAATGAACTTGATATCGTTGTAGAATCAAATGATTTTTGAAATGGAGTGTTTTTTAGGCTTTTCTAGTTTTGCTAAAGGAGTCACTCCCGGTGAAGGGATCGTCGGTCCTTTCCTCGTCGAATGAGGTGCGGGATATATCATATATATCGCTGTGCAAAGCAAAAACTCTTAAAAGCAATCAAAAGACAAACCGAGTGTGTAGCATCTGCCAGTTATTGCGAAAGGAGTCACTCCCGGTGAAGGGATCTCGGTCCTTTCCTCATCGAATAAGGTGCAGGATATATCACATATACCTCTGTGCAAAGCAAGAACTGTAGCTACCTGTTTTATTTTGAAATTCGATTCTACAACATCTTAGGTTTCTTTTATTTCATTAATCACATTAATGAAGTCCCATCATTTAAGTACCTAATCATCACAGATAAATACGATGTACACTTATGCCATCCGCATTCGCCTCGATGTCCCCTCGTGCACCGTTAGGTTAGGTAACTAACGGCAGAGCAGGGCAGGGCTAGCACGGGTGTAAAACATAAGTAACATCTATATAATATATCATATATACTATATACTGTATCTATCACAGAACATCACATGATCACATCACAGATATCGCAGCAGAAGAATCATATGAAATATTGGATATACTAGGACGTCCGTGTTTTCAATACGAGCCAGTATAAAACACGGATTCCACGGTCGTGATGAATAGCCAAACCCACACCCCTAGATCCCTACGAGAGCGGCAAGCAACCCTGCCAATTCTAGAGTTAGGAGACCCGGACTCGACTCCTCGAGTTGGTCTCCCACTGGACTCCAGAACCCGGTTACTTGTGCTCCCCTCCTTGGGTCTATCCTAGTGCGGAAAAGTAAATAATTTACAAAAGGTGTCAACTTCCGCAACCTGGAAGTGCCCCAATAAAAGAATATTACATACAAGTTTTTTACATGAATGAAAATGAAAAACACTCATCTCACATAAAAAACCCCGGCTATTCAAACACGACGATCCAATATAACATATCCAGCAACACATAACATCACATGTCATCAACGTAAGTAAATATGCGCATCCCAATTGCCGTTGACATATAGCAACGAAACCGGCGATATCACATATTACATTTACGGTCACAGAAAAGAAAGTGTAAAACTACAACAGTTGGAATCCGCAATCTGCATAGACATCGCATGCCTAATCAAATGAATACCTTAGACATCACATGCCTAACAATTATAAACCCCGCATTTTAGTCTCAAAATCGAAAACACTTTTCAATATCAAGTTGGGCAATTCAACAGGATTCCCGACATCCTGATCGAATGCTCGTCGCAAACTTCAGTAGACGGCCGCACTCCCGATACCGTCGACGAAGTGCACCAAGGAGGAACACCGCTGCCACGAGCACCTGTACGGATGCTTTCGGCGATAGGGTTCTCCTACAGTCACTTGGTCGGGGCTATGGGGCGAGGCTGTCTATTAAGTTTACCCGGCGAGTATCCGCGTACGCTACGTGATTGCGACGGACTTTTGATCACATCAAAATTCCGTGGCAACCGATCAAGTGAGACTAAAGTGTTATGTTTATAACATTCATTCAGTTATCTCATAACTACTTGTGAATTCCAATTATTGTATCACATTCCGGATAAATAGAAAATGTTAAACTTTCCGATCGAACAATCGAACACCCAAGTTTTTCCGATACAGATCAACACATGAAACAAGTCTAACAACATTCAGTTCGTGCCTCAGTACCAACGGTCCAGCCGTAGAAGGGTCAAGCCAACGCCTCACATGTGGCACGCCGTACTGCCCCAAACCCGAAGGTTCAAAGGGCAGTTCAAGACGACCACATAATCGAGTTAAGGTTTGTTGTCTTCTAGAGGGACCATCGCGTTACTTGCACTACTTAGAACGTCGTTAAACCACGGAAAAATCCAACATTTGGAAATTTCCCGACAGGGGAAAAATTGGGTATTTATATCCGGTCGAACTTTTTAACATATTCTAAAATTTATCCGGAAAGCCACATCGACAAAATCTGATACTCCGATCGAAACACCGAATCCCCAAATCAACCCAGAAAATAAAACTATGGAATAAATATTAAAATATTCCCAGGAAAACCAGCACTGAATATTATTAATTATGGTGCAAAATTCGATGAACAATACGACAAAACTGCCGCGGATCCGCCGCACGAGCCATGCTCGTGCCGCGGAACGGCGGTGGAATGATGGAATTATGGACTCGAATTTTACAGTAACCCATAAAATCGCCTGCTGATTTTTCTGCATATTTTTAATGTTGAAAAATCCTAGATTTTAGAAAAATGACAGAGAGCATGTATGGAATTGGGTTTCGGGTTCGTTCAGACTTCAAATTGCGTCTAGACTTTCCCTAAGGCTCTAGCTAGGCTCTGATACCACTGTAGGGTTCTTAGGCACTCTCAAGAGGTCTCACAAGGCATCAACCATGCCAATTTCAAATTTTAACGGTGCCGAGAAACCCGACTACGGATCGTTGGCTAGAAAACTAGGCGAAACAAAACTAGTTAACAACTTAACTAAGGTTTATACGGAAATACAACCTTTGTAGATCCGGTGCTCCACCTCCATAGCTCCGCAACGAAGTCCTCTCCGCTGTCCAAATCGAACCATGACTCTCACGGTGGTATCATCGGAGAAAAGACCGGGCTAGGTCGTCGACAACGTGCCGAAGATGATCTACGTCGAAGCATCACTAGATCAAGCTCCACCTTCACCAAGCCATGAAAACTTGTCAAGGAAACACACTCTACTACTTGGCAAGAGGTAGAGGATGAAGAAATAGGAAGTGGGTAGACTTTAGAATTGGATTTCTCACTCTAATTCATCAATCACCATTGATGAAGTGAAGCTTTCTTCATGAAGTGAAGAAGAAGAAGAAAGCAAGAAGATGATGAGTCTTATGATAAGTTAATTTCAAATAAAAAAGAAAATCAAAACTTATCATAATCCAACCATGGTTATGTGTAGAGACTAAACTAGGGTTAGTGGGAATGGTTAGGGTTAAGGATGAGATAAGAATGGTTGACTTGATCAAAGCTTCAAGAAGCTTCAACACATAAAACAAAACAAGCCACCATCCTTAAAACTATCCAAAATGAATATATAAATAGATAATAAGAGAATAAACAAAACCCTAACCACTCTCACAACCATGGTTTAATCTTCACACAAATTCAAGTTAACATATATCATCAAACATGATACAATCAAGTGCACAAAAATATATCACATATACAATGTGCACAAATCAAGTGAGAAAATCCATTTAAAGTGAACCATTACTAGTTAATGCAAAGTAATATATCAAATATATAATTATGCATTAAATCATTAAATCAACACTTGATTGAACGATCCGGTCATATCGCATATAACCGACTAATATCAATGTATCGGCTTATCGAATCAACGCTTGAATCGATAACTAGGTTATATCGCATACAACCAATCGATACATTCATCCCGAGAATAAACTACGGTATCATATACACGAATTATTCTCGGTCCCGCACATATCTCATATGCGCTCCTATTTCGTTTCGCTTGAACCAGGAAACCTCTGTGTAGGACTCTAAAGACTCGTCAATACGCCGGCAGCAGGTGATGATCATATCAAACACCCACAAGCCGCAAGCGGTCTGCTAAACGTAACGGCCACCCGGGTATTGAGCGATCAGAAGATCGACGAGTAAGCCCGCTCACACTCCAGTGAATCCAACCAGTAACACTACCGTACAGTCCGGTCTGATCGTCTGATATGTCGCATATCTCGCCTAGGGGTGGTAAACGTCAGACCCCAATAGCTCGATAAGTCGTGTCGATATGAGGTCTATAACAATTCGAGAAACTACTGGTAACACTTACCAGTAAATGTCAGCAACCCTGGCCAGGGATTTCCTGTTATAGCCAATCGAACACAGCGCAACATCAACTCCCTATACCGGGAGAGACGAATCCCCTCCTATCGCTCATTGCCTCCATGTGACTCGGGACTGTACCCAAAAACCACCGTTTTGCACGCCCTCTTGGACGTGGTAAGATGGAAATCAAAGCACAGTGGGAACCACACAAGACTCTATGACGATCTCGGGTCAACAGACTACTCTGTACCAGTGTCACCAGAGAACTGCCATCTGACGTAAGGTATAATACCATCTGGGAGTTCTCGGCGAGTCCGTCCAGTGTACCCAGTCTCTACTGAGCACCCGTATATCATCTATGATGTCAAACACCAATGGATATGGGATCATCCATCGCCCATCTGTATGGGTCGAGAAGGTATACGCTAGTCTACTCTGGTATATCGATGCCCCTTCTCGATATACCCACGACTAGGGACTGTGAAGGATGTACTTATGGACTACCATGTCCCCACTAGTATGATCTGCATCATAGTCCAGGTAGTCAAGTACACATCCTAAGGGCTTTACCAACATGTAACAGAGAGACAATCAGTGTACACGTTAAGGTAAAGATCAACCAGATAGCATACTATCATGTCGAGCAAGAAAGTCCTCCCTATATATGTCCCAGCATCCACTACAATATGCATCCTATGTACAGTAATGGCCTCTAGGGCATACATATAACTAACAGTTTGGGGTATTGTATTTATCATTTTCCATCACCCCACACCCATACCCACACTCACACACCCCCATTTACTTCTCCCCTTGCTGAATTCAGCAGCCCCCACCTTTTTCCCCACTTGAATTTCAAAGAAAAGAAATGAAAGAAAAGAAAAGAAAATGGATAAATGAGTTTGGACTTTTGACTTTGTGTTGACTTGGACTTTCCTTACTTGTTATTCCTCACCCTCACTCTCTCTCTCCTCCACCTCAAAAAATTCTGGCCGAGCTCCCCTTGTTCAGCCCCCAAAAAAATTCCCATCTCTTTCCATCAAAATTCATCAAATTTCAATCAAAATTCAAGTTAAAACTCAAATCCAACTCCTGCCCATTTTCCCTTAGCCCACCTAGCATGGATTTTGGTGCAAAAATTTCAATTTGGAGGTCAAGTTATATGCTTGGTCCATGGTTCTTGAGGTATAAAATTTTGACTCTTTTGTTAATTGTTTGTTATTACTTTAACTCATCTAAATTAGATGTCAATTATGGTTGTTATTGCAAGGTTTAACCTTCATAAGAAGGATTTCTAAAATTCTAGTTAGGGTTTTTACCTCACCATTTGGGGTCACAACATGTAGTTTGACTTATTAGGGTATGTAAAATTTAGGCTAGTTGTTAGATTTTGCAAACTAGTTGTTAATTGGTTAAGTGTTACTTTTAAATGGTATTAATGGTACAATTTTGTAAACTAAATTTTTATAAATCACATATATTGGTGAGATAAATTATGATGAGGGTTTCTACCATTAAATTATGGTTTTAATGAGGAGATTAACATGTTATTGGAATGCTAAAACCAAACCTTGTAGCTAGATGCAAATTGTTATTTCAAAATTTTGCTAATTAAGCAAGTGTAAACTAGAATTTCGGGTTAATGAAAGACAGTGAGATTAAAAATCTAATTAGAATATCCATGGTATTATTAACATTTTAAATTGTATTTTAATATTTTAGATCATGCAAATCCAAACTAAATTGTTGTTTATGCATTTTTGCTAAAATGGTTGAAATTTGGGTAAAATTGCAAACTAGTTTTTTTTTTCCCGTATATAGTTTGATGAGATTAAATTGTGGTTATGGGTTATATGACTTATTTAAGTTATTTAATAAGTATTATGGCCGCTAGAATTGTTTAAACGTCGAGTTTTGTACTAAAACGGGAAATCTTGCTAGCTAGTTTTTCGGAAAAACGGCTTTTAAAGTGAATTTGGGGTTTTTGTGAGTTTTAACCTATTTTATATATAAATTAGTGTTCGTGAATGTGCAAATGAGTGTATTTGGGTTTTTCTCGATGGTCTGGCGTTTATACGCCGATGTCGAGAGTTTTTGGGTTGATTTGTGGAAGCAACCATAGGTTTTGACCTATGTGGGATTCGTGTGTCGTTTTGGTCATGAGTCGGATTTTAATGCGATGCGGTACGTTATGATATGTAGGTACCCCCATGTGGACTTCGAGACGACAAGCAAGCGCGTGGCGACGTCGGCACCGGCGAGCGAGGACCAGGTGAGTATATTTATATCTACGGGGAGAAGTCGGATGGATGGCGTATAGCACCCCCGCAGTCCGTGGTGGTGTATACGGATGCGTATACACACCAACAATTATTATATGTTATTTGGGATTAATAACGATGTTTAGGGTGGATATTGGTGTGTTGGATTATTTTAGTGTTGCGAACCCTAGGGTAGTGTTGCACTACACATACACACATACATACTTGCATACATTCCTATTTATATGTGCTCATGGGATTCTTTATTGTTATGTGTTCACATACGGATTTGAGAATAGTACTTGGGATTTAAGATGAGTCGATGAGATTTGATTTGAGGCCGTGAGATTGGTGATATAGCAGGGTTCGTATTTGAGATACGACATGACGTTGTAGCGGGTCCTTGACGTAGTGTTTCTCACACGTGCATGCATACTTAGGCGGTATCAGTATTGTACTAGACGTAGATTAGTACCCCGATCATGATATTTGATAAAGAGGATACCAGGTGAATAGTATGATGAATGTGATATTGACCCGTACCCAGAATTGGGGATGCCGTACGACGGATTTACGTACGAGCTATATCTTGATGATTGATCCGCACTCTTGATTTGGGATGCCTGATTATAGATAGGGTATCGAATATGATATTATTGAGGCGGGATCACCGACTATACGTATACAGGTATGTATATGTATCGACTCAGATGATAGACGGTTTCCTTACCTGTAGTTCAGCTTGTTAGTTCAGCCGTATAGTTTAGTGTAGTTGTTAGGTTAGATTAGACCCCTACCTATTTCAAAACTAGCGGATCGTGGGTATTTTAAAAGATAGGTCAAGGGATCTACGGATATTTCAAAAGACGTATCCTTTCTTAAAATCCGCCGTAGCCCCTATTTTCAAAACCCCGCGATTCGTGTTATTTCAAATGGCACCATTGTTTAATATTTAGCTCCCGCTCATTTTGGTTGCTCGCTCCGCATCGCATATTTACATTGTTATTTCATATTGCATTGTTGACATTATGCTGTTAGGACACCAGCACCATTACCGATGATGCGTATGTACCACATACACCTACTTGCCGGCTCACACACATCTTCATCGGTAATTGCCATGCCACGTACACCTTAGAAAATATTATTGCTTAACTTAGCTTGATAGCCAGTAGTTTGACATAATATTAGTGTACATACCTTATATGCCAGCTTAGATATTGTAGTTATTACTTGTCGCTTCATGCATACTGTTATTCATTCTCATGCTTATATTCATGGTTTTACATGCTATTGACGATTCGGATTTCCATGATATTCTCTGGATTTGGAGGAAAACCGCAAAACATATATAAACTGCTTCTCTCTTTTTAAATAAAAATGCGGTTTTCCCATGATGTATGAGTCGTCCACTATGAGTTTGCTGATGGATTTCGAGACCCGATTCGAGGAGTTGGATGAACCGTTTCGGGTACATGGTGGGCCCGGTAAGGTACCCCGGGGCAAGAAGCTCGTGGTGATGATGATGAGCGTGGTAGGGGAGACTACCTACCGGTGATTTTACCCGACGCGTCGGATATCCGGAGGATACCGTCCTGGTCTTGAGATGGATGGTAGGGGCCGGTCTGGACTGACGGCGCCCTAGATATTGAGATTGAGACATTGAGATTTCGAGATATTGAGGTACTGAGATTTGATGATACAGGCCAGTCCGGATAGCCGGAGCCTGAGGTTTTGAGACATTGAGATTTATGTTTTGTGTCGATGCTAGACACTGTTGATGCTGATTTCATTTATGATACCTCATTTTAAAAATACAAAGGAAATCTCACTAATTTATGAAAACAGTTTCTTCATTTACATGTATTCTGTTTTCCTGCATTCATACCTCATTCATATGATATATGGCTACCTGAGGCACTGACACGGGCACATGAAATCACACTCGGGTTAAATATTACCCTAGCCATTGTTATAGGCTGCATGTTATTCATATATTGGAGGATATATCATGATCATTGACCTAGGTTGCGTTATTTATGCGATTTCTGTGCGTAGATGTTTTTCTATTCACGAGTTGGCAACTCACCCCCGTTGTGCCCCAGTTTTCTTGCAGGTTTGCCGTACAGGTTTCACTACGGCTTGCGGGCATAGTTTTCTTTGGGTGAATTGCTAGTAGGTGGGTTTACTTGTATCGTAGCCCCCATTATATAACTTGTATATTATTACTCTGTTGTATCTAGAAGTTTCATCAACCAAACATGTATTTACTTTTAAGATAGAGACCAGTGATGTTATTCTTTCGACCTTAGAGTCGCGCGTTATATTTCTGTGGTTTTCTTGTGGTTTTGAGTTTTTGATCCTCGCCGTTGGCGTTGTATATTATATTGCTTGTGTGGTTGTGACCGTCGATTGACGAAGAGCTAGCTCCCGCTTGAGGATGCCTTTTATTGATTTCGTATACTATTCATGTTGTATCCCATTTGGGAGCCAGTATTTACAAAGGAGACTCTGCCGAAATTTTCAGTAAATTTTTGATGTTTTTAAAAAAACCGCATAATTCGGCTTATGCTATTGAAACTACTTGTTTTAAATTGGTTTTCCTTCACTCTACTACTTTTCTTGGTTTGGATTTCTGGGTTCTCGGTTTACTCAGATTACGTACGCCTCGAGACGTTCGTAGTTTAAGTGCCGGTCATGTTCCGTACTTTCGGGACGTGACAAGTAGGTAGAGACTGTTGAACTGAGTCAGCATCTGACCCGTTCTTCAACGTGGTCTTCAGGTCCGAGAGCTCAAAAGAGCTGGTCTCTGTAAGGACATTGCCCCCTACAGATGACCCGATAGCCAACCTCGCTGTAAGCAATTCGTTCGAGGTCTCATATCTTGCGATACGAGATTGCTCTCCATATAAAACTTTGTTATGGAGGAAGATAGAAGCTGAGTCCATCTTCTCGTGCTGTCTCTGGTATATACCATCAACTGAGGCTAACACGAGGCACTTGGCTTTCGCACAGTCTTCTTCCGATGTCCTACGAATATCAATATCCGTGACAGGGGAAACTAGACCTGAGACGGCAGGGGTTGGATGAGTCAAGAGGTGTTCCAGCTTGTCCTGGGCAATAGACATCTGGACAGACCTTTACCAGTCATAACAGTCAGATTCAGTCATTTTATTATCTAGATGTAACCTAGGTGCAGTCACTGGGTCGCTGCAATTAAGAGAGAGAGAAGAAAACACTTAGCATGATGGTCTTGCAAGTTTAGATTGGTTTTTTATTTATCTAAACAGGATGGCTCCCACTGTCTCTCGAATCCCTCCTCAAACCACAAAGGAAGAATTAGTCGGGATCTTTCTCACCGTACAATACTTGCTTAACCGTTCAGCCAGGCCAGTGTCGGTACTTCGAGGGAGGTTTTCCAACGCTTTCGCGAAGTTCCTTAATTAAGTAACCTCTTTTCCCTGTGGGCGTAGCCCCGCTAACACCTTTCTAGACACCTACTAGGTTTATAGCATTGATCGTTAAGTGAGAGTTTTCCCGAGGAGTAGCATATACTCACAGTAGGATCGGGATCCAAATATCATCGCGTGATAAAACCGAAGGAATCCTACCGGAATCATCACACTCCAAATGGTATGCAGCGCTAGCAAGTTTCAGTACTTTTGAAACTCCCGATGTAGATTTTTGCCCCATGCTCTTATGACCTTGACTAAGGCCAACAAATCATAAGTCACATGTCAAGTTCTACCCGTCGGTATCCAGGTTAATTTGAACCCACCCGTATATACCCTTGACTATGGCCAACAAAGCAATACGACTGTCCAAAACCAACGCATTCTATCTATGCAACATATGAATACCCACTAGCTACCAAACACTGTGCCTTGACTAAGGCCAACAAACACAGCTTGAATACTGTTGAATATTCATATGAAACGACGGAGGGCTACGGATGGTTTTGGCGAAACCGTGAACGTAGTGAACTTGATATAGTCGATGGAACAAGATAGCTTTTAAAAGGAGTGGTTTAAGCTCCGCGTTTAAAATGCTTATTTTTGAAAAAAACCGAGTGGTTTTCAAAGTGTTCCAACGACTTTTTCTTGGTTTATTTTCTTGCATTAGTTCTTTTAATGCGTCCCATTATTTAATCCTACCATTGCAGAAAACAACCAAAATATGACGTACGCTTATGCCATTCGCATTCGCCACGGGGCCTCGTCATCACCCGTTAGGTTACTTAACTAACGACAGAGCGGGGGCTGGGCTAGCGCGGCTGTAAAGCATAAGCAACGCCTAAATAGTTATCATATATAAATACATAGCAATGATAGACATTACAGATCACAGATGAACACTTTGGATATACTAGGAATCCGCGATTCGTTCGAGCCTGCAACGAAAAACGGATTACACGGTCGCGATGAATAGCCAAACCCCATCCTAGACCCCTACGGGTGCGGCAAACTACCCGCCAAGTACCCGAAGCGAAGCAACCTCCCTCAACTCCGTGAGTAGGCCACTCGGCACTTCGAGATACCCGGTAATTTATGCACCCCACCTTGGGTCTATCCTAGGAGCAAAAACAGTAAAAAGAAATTACACAATGACGGCTACAACCCCGACCCGGTTGTGCGGCCAAATAAATAATATTACATCAATTTACAAACTTTACAATGAATGAAAGGAAAAGAAAATCTCATCTCACACCCATTCCCGGCTATTCATCCGCGACAATCCACCGAGTTCATATACACAAACCATCAACATTACAGATCACAGATATGTATAACCCCCACTAATCGACGTATAGCGATTAGCGGACGTTCAATACATATACTACATCATAGATAATATACATTAGCCAAAGAGTACGGAATATTGATCAAAATACGGATTTTTAGCCACCCGAAAAGTCAATTTGCTCTTTGGAAATTCTGGGTGGAAAAAACATATCTTAAAAATCCCAAAACATCCAAACTAAAACACTGCAAAAAACCAGGTCCACGACCGAGTCAAATCGGCCGCGGAACCGCGGCGGTTTGGTTGGTTCATGGGACCGTTTTTCTGCAGTGGTTTTAGAAAACCCTGAGACGAATTTTCATGTATGTTAAAATAAATTTTGAACAGTAAAAAATTCGACAGAAAGTTGAGGTTTTGCGGATGTGTTTTGCGACTTTTTTTCCGATCGATGTTCTTAACACTTTGCTAACTTACTAGTTTATGTTTAGCTAGGCTCTGATACCACTGTAAGTCCACGTTGCTCACCCCGGTTCTTACGGGGAGGCGGAAACGGTGATAAACAATTATTTTAGCGCAAGGCAACATGGACTAAAAGTCGGATCTTTGCTAAACTAGAAACTAGTAAACACTTAGAGGTTTAGCTACTATGCTGTAGGAAGTATACCTCACGGAACCGGTCCTTCGGATCTTCATCCCGCTGTCCCACTCGTCCATCCAAGCTCCAAGCGTCGATCCGGACCTTGGGCACCTCCGTGGCCTTCTTGAGTCGAAGACGATCCACCCGAGAGTTGTACACTAAGCTTCTCCTCAAGCCAAGGCAACTAGGGCAAGGAGATTGCTAATCTAAATGCCTTAGAATGTGTAGAGAAGATGTATGGATGTATTTGTCTTTATGGATTCTTTTTCTCTCAACACATGAGATCAAAAGAAGAGATCAAGAGGAGGAAGAAGAAGGAGAAAGTTTGCAACCATGGAGCTTTTCTTTTCTTTTCACTTCATGAGAGAGAATGAGAAGAGAATAATAAAAATATCTCTCACCAAAATGAAATGAACCATGGTTGCAATAATACACAATAATCATCATTACTAATCCTATCATGAAAGACTTGATGGCACATTGAATTGACCATTATCATAACACAAGAAATAAAAGGAAAATAAAAGAAGAGTGTGGATCTCTCTTGAAGGTCAATGGTCAACATGGTCAACAAGGTCAAGAGAGATCTAAGTAGTCAAATGGTCAATGTAATTAGCCATCACTAATCTATCACTAAAAGGATTAGTAAACAATGCCTCTGGCTCATAACGGTTTTGACCAAACGAACTGTCAAAACCCTAATGAGTGTGCCACATTATGGTTTTGGCCGAACCAACTGCCAAAACCCTAATGGGGCACCTCCTCCTTCATCGCTCCTCAAAGCTGTGCATGCACACCTGCATCCGCATTCCGTAGAATGCGAATGCACAGAAGACAAATCAAATCCATATGTGCAATACTAGGATCTGGCTTAAACCAAAACCCACTAGTATTGCCTGCCCGAACAGCATACGCACACAAGTGTACGTAAGTGATCATAGCCCTGCAGTAAAACCATACGGCCTCTACACGTTTCGCTCAGTGCAGGGAAACTCTCTGTGTGGAACTCTAAAGACTCGACACTACGCTGGCAGTGGGTTTAACCACAGACCGTAAGCGGCACTACTAGCTGTACGTAACGGTCCCCAGGTAGATGTCGATAAGAAGGCCGATGAGATAAACCCATCCGAACTCCTACTGAGCCTGTATGTGACAATCTCTGTACAGTCCGGTCTGTTCATCTGATACATCGCATGGCGGGCCTAGGGGGCGGTGAACGTCAGTCCCCTAATAGCGGTACAAGTCGTGTCGGAGTGTAGCCCAGAACACCCTGAGATAACACTGGAAACCTACCAGTATACTCGCTTGCCCTGGCCAGGGACTACTTGTGTAATGGCTCTCCTAGACACAGCGCGATGTCAACCCCCAATACCGGGAGAGACGAATCCTGTCTAACCGTCACTGCCTCCAAGTGCTTCGGGGACTGCACCCAACTACTACCTGTTTGCACAACACTCCTTTGAGCCGTGGTAGGGTAGTAATCTAAGTACAGTGGGAACACACTCGAGGCGAAAGTGACAGTGTCAAGTCAGCGGACTAAGCTGTACTCATGTCACCTGGGAACTGATAACTGACGATAGGTATAATACCAACCAACAGTTCCCGACGAGTCCTGTCCAGTGTACTCGTAACCTAACGAGCACCCCGCATACTATCTCAAGTACGACGTACTGACGGCTGTGGCACAGACCGTCTCCCCCGCTGGGATGAGAAGCGCATACGCTAGTCTACTCCGGAGTATCGATGTCCTGTCTCGATAGTCCAACGACTAGGGACCTGTATAAGGATGTGCTTATGGATTACCCAGCCCCCATAAGTGTGAGCGCCATCACAACGCTGGTAATCAAGCAAAGATCCTAAAGGCTCTACTAATATGTATACAAGCGATATGCTAAAAGAAACACATGCACATATTGAAGTAGAGACAAACCAAGTAGCATACTACCATTTTGAGCAAGATTGTCTATACAACTGTGAATATCCCAAGCTTCCATCAAGTAATATACAAGCTAGTATGATACAGTAATGGCCTCTAGGGCATATACACTAACAATTTATTATAAAGGCGTTTTGTTGGATTTTGGCATTTTTATAATTAATTATATGCAGGTTTAAATTAAACCTGATTAGTGCACTACTAACCACGATTAGGACAAATCCGTATTTTTACATTTTCCATGGCTAGCGCACCATGTCATGTTACATTTTGGTTGCATGTTTTCATTGTGTTTGGTTTTAATGAGTGAGAGGAAAAGAAAGAAAAGAGAAACATTTATTGAAAAGAGAGAGGGGGGGATATACTCATGACTTGAGCATGGGCATGTGAGAGGAGAGGGAGAGGGAGAGGGAGAGAAAGAGTAGCATGGCTCCTTGACCCTCATCCATTCTTTCTTCCTTCTTCATTTCTTCCCTCATTTTCTTCATCTCCTTCTTCTCCTCCTCTTTCAACTCTTCTATCCCATGGCAACCACCCCTAAATCTTCATTAAAAGCCCATGCCACCTTCCATATAAAGACGCACAACTCCTATGGACCAATCAAGTTTGGATTTTGGAGACTTTGGGTAACCCAAGTAGAGTTCAAATTAGTTAGATTGTGATCTTTGGAAATTTCCAAGTTGATGTTTAGTGATTTTGTGGACTTGTGATGTGGTTATTGAAGAGTAGTGAGTATTTACAAGACCTCAGAGATGATGTTCTGACCAAGACCAGAGAATAGAACCCAATACACGAGTTTAGAATTTGTTCCGTGTCGATTTTGTGGAGTTTGGAAGGAAATCTGGAGCTATCTGGGATATTTTTATGAAATCAAACAAGTCCATTGACCTAGATAAACCACTAAAAGAACACCACCTGAACACGAGCCCAAAATTCCCCATCTCGACCAGCGTCGTCGGATTTTAATGAAATCTCACCGGGCTCCTTTTTGCACTGGTGTTTGGGTTTTGCCTGTAGCTCACTTACCTTATAACCTAGCTACTGTGTTGTTAGTTTAGTCCCTTTTGACCTGAGCTAAAATCTGGGAGCTGTTTGGGTTGGTTTTGGTTATGTTTTCCCGATATTTGAATTCTTGGTTTTGGTATTTGGATTTGATTTGGTCGTTGGACGTTTGTACGTCAACGACGAGGGTTATTTAGTTGTTCTTGCATACGTAAGCTATAGGTTCTAACCTATAAGCAATTCGTGTGTCGTATCGGTTTTCGGACTTGATTTTAATAGTATTTGCGATTGTGTATTGATTGTAGGTACCTTCGCGTGGACTTCCGAGATGACGAAGCACATCAATTTCGGCTAAGCGAGAAGATTAGCAGGTGAGTAGATTTATATCTATGGGGGAAGTTGAGTGGATGGCATATAACACCCCCGTAAATTATAAAATGGAAACTAATATATCGAATATGGTTAGAAAAACCATGTTAGAAACTTATGGATATGATCAAAAGAGTTAGTACGAGATGATATGATTAATACGAGATGATGAGAATTGAGATATCAATATGCTGAGATAAGATGATATGAGCGGATATGATCGATATGAGGATGTGAGTCGGTATAAATGCACAAAGACATATGCCAAGATATATAGTGAAACTAATATAGCTACGACATGAGATTGATGTAATATGTATATATGGATATGAATCGTGATATATGTGATTGAAAGAGGACAAGTGTGAGATTTATAGTGGCGTGATATGGGATCGATATCGATGTGATATGAGATCGATATCGATGTTATATGAGATCGATAAAATACGACATGAGATTTAGATAGATGTGTCGTGAGATTTATAAGATATGACGTACGAGACCATAGATCTGTACCCCTATTGATGAATAGAACGATAGAATCCTTATTCTGTTTGATGTCACCGTACGATGGATTACCGTACGCGATGAGTTATACCGGATGAATGATCCACGCTCGTGATTTGAGGATAATGATAGAGGATATTGCCATATCGGATGTTATGAGGCAGGATCACCGACGTAAAGATGCCACTTGAACCATACTTATTTCCCAAACTGGCGAATCATATGCATGTTTTAAACGGAAACCTCAAGGGACGCTATGGATTTTCAAATGGTATCTTTTCCTCAAAAACACCATAGCCCCTACTTTCAAACTACAATTCGTATCTTTTAAAACTGACCGTATGGTTAATGTGTAGATAAATATACCCGTTGATTATTCATGTTGTGTAGGATTATCCCTCGTGATGTACATACCACGTTCCGGTACTTATTGCTATATGATATCACCTGTTAGTACACCTGCACTATTACCGATGATGCGCATGTTACACTTACACAGATTTGCCGGCTCATACATATTCATCATCGGTAATTGCCATGCCGCCTGCATAGTAGAACTGCCATTTCGAGATATTAATCTTAACCATAAAAGTACATTCATTGTTCAGCACTATAATAGGACATGCTTGCTACAATATACTTGACATGCTCATATTACTGTTCTATGTTTTCATACATTGTACTTTATGGTTACATGCATTGAAGTGCTGTTTTTATGAGATCTCTGGATTTTAAGAACCGTGGTTATATTTCAAAGGAATTGTGTATTGTTTTAAAAACGCGGTTTCTCTTGATATGATATTTCGTGTCCACTATGAGTTTTCTCGGTTATGAGTTATGAGCATACCCGATTCGAGGAGTGGGAGGCACCGTCTGCGGGTACATGGTGGACCCGGTAAGATACCCCGGAGCAAGAAGCTCACGATGTAGACGATGATCCTGGCAGGGGGAGCACTACCTACCGGTGATAGTATGGACCCGGCGGTTATCCAGAGGATACCGACCGAAGTCGTGAGATGGATATGGCCAATCCGGACTGACGAAGCCTAAGAGTGGATATGGGCCGATCCGGACTGACGGATCCCGTGGACCGATCCGGACTGACGGATCCCGTGGACCGATCCGGACTGACGGAGCCCGAGAGATATGAGGATTTTCGTGTCGATGCTAGACACGGGTTTTCATGAAGTTTCGAGTGTCGATGTTGGACACTCAGGTTCTATGATTTTGATGTGTCGTTGATGGACACACGTTGGTAGATAGTATCCTCCTACATACAGGCATATGTTTTCATAATGATTCGAGTGTCGATGTTGGACACTCAAGTTCCATGATATTGATTGTGTCATTGATGGACACACGTGGATGATATCCACATGCATGCAGACATATGTTTCAGATGTTATTTATATACATGTCATTCGCATTAGATTCGATTGTTGATATATAGGCATACATGGTCACTCTAGATATTATAGTATTACCTTCATGATATAGTATGACCTAGGAATCGTTGTTTTATTTGATTTCTATTTGCTGATGTTTTCTACTCACGAGTTGGCAACTCACCCCCGCTGTGCCATAGTTCTTGCAGGTTTGACCACTTGGGATCAGTAGCGGTATCGCTGGCACACAGTTTCATCCAGGATGTTTTTCTTTGGCAGGTGGGACACATATTGGATAGTGCTCACTCTCATACTTTTATATTATGTTGTATCTAGATAAACTCCATCAATCAGAAACTAGACTTAGTATATTGGTAGACTTAGACAGACTTGTTTTGGCGAGACTTAGAGCGATGGGTATATGCTCGCTTCTTTTGAGGTTTTGAAGTCTTGCTTTATTTATTGTTCTTTCTGGGTTGATCTTCGCCGTAGGGCGTCGTATATATGTGTTTTGCGTGGTTGTGATTCCGCCAGTTGGCGAAGAGCTACCTCCCGCTTGGGGATGCCTTTTATTGTATGCATATGGTTTTGGATCAAAATATACAAGAAAGGTGCTGCCCAAATTTTTAAAAGACGAAAAAATGTTTTCAACTATACTATAATCCACTTGCATTTTCATGTTTCATTATCTATGCATATAAAGAAAAAAAAACTTGATTTCATTATACCCTTTATTTCAAAACTGCACCTCCACTATTTTTCCGTAAAAAGGTTTAGATTTCTGGACTTAGGCTTGCTTGAGTTACGTTACTCCTATAGAAGTTGCGTGAAACAAGTGCCGGTCATGAGCTAAATTCCGGGTCATGACAATTGCAGCACTTTTAACCAAGATTACTCGTAATGTTGAAGCCTTTGTGTAAGACTACGATAGCACCCCGGCCGTCTGTACAAGGCCAAAATGCGAAAACGATAAATTTTCTTAACTTGAAAACCGGCACTATCGTATGCTTAAAACCCGGATCGAACCATTAACCTACAACTAGCTATCTAGAGAAGGGATAGAATGCTATACCGATCGATCCGTGTCCTTCGGTCTTTGGCCACCATCCCAAGCTCCCCGCGGCAACTCCGGTCTTGATCTCCTCGTCGGAAAGGGCACCACATCTACGAGTCTTTTTACGGGCTCCCGCTTCATCCGAAGCAACTCGGGCATGAAGTGTGCTAGCCGACGTGTCCAAGGTGTTATAAAGAATGTTTATGATCACTTTGCCTCTTGAATCCATTGCTTGGATGGAGATTGACGGTGTTGCCATTAATGAATATAATGAGCTAGAGGAGGAAGAAGAAGAAGGAGCTATCTTTTTCCTTTTGTGATGCTATCATAATATGAGAGAGAGAGAGTGAGAAGAATAATATGAGAGCTAACTAATTCATGGCAGCCCCTCTCTCTCTCCTTCTCATTTCATGACTCAAATCAATCCACTAATGTGACATTTTTGCTAAAAAAGAGACCATGAGTCATGATATATGTCTATGTCACATTAATGCATCTCATGATGAAATTCTAGCTTATTATATCCATATGCAAACATTAATCCAAATGTTTGCAACAATAAAAAGATACGGCAACATCTAAAATAAACTTATGACGGATCACAAGGATACCCCTCACCTGTATATACATACCTGCATCCGCATTCCGACTGAATGCGAATGCGACGAGACTAAAGTAATCCAACAAATCTAATACTAGGATCCAGCTTAAACCAAAGCCCACTAGTATGATCCGTCCGATCATGATCCATGCAATACCACACGTATATGATCGAACCCTGCCATATATCATACGGCCTCTACAACGTTTCGCCCGAAACTTGAGAAACTGTCTGTGGGGGACTCTAAAGACTTGTCAATACTTTGGCTGTGGATTTAACCACTAGCACGTCAGAGGTATTAACCGTACGTAACGGGCTACCAAGTATTGACCAAAAGGGAGGTCGATGAGCGAACTCATCCTAACACCCTACTGAGCCTGTCTGTGACAATATCTGTACAGTCCGATCCGTTCGTCTATGAGCATCACATGTCAGGCCTAGAGGGTTGGTAAAAGTCAGACCCCCAAAAGCGGTACAAATCGTGTCGGAGTGTAGCCCAGAACACCCTGAGATACTACTGGAATACCTACCAGTAAATCTCCTGCCTCGGCCGAGGGCTTTGTGTAATGGCTCTCCTAGACACAGCACGATCTCACCCACAATACCGGGAGAGACGAACCCCTGCCGATCCGCTCACTGCCTCTATGTGGCTCGGGACTGTACCCAACTAAAACCTGTTTGCACGACTCCTTTGAGCCGTGGTAGGGTAGTAATCAAAGTACAATGGGAACTCACACGAGACAAATGTCGATCTCAGGTCGATGAACTAACCTGTACACATATCACCAGGGAACTACTATCTGACGTGAGGTATAATACCAACTAGCATGTTCCCGGCGAGTTCTGTCCGGTGTACTCATAGCCCAATGAGCACCTGTATACATCTTAGGTAAACCAACTGACACCAGTGTCTTGTGAGACCAGCCACCGCCCCTCATCGGGGTCTCGACTGTATACACTAGTCTACTAATGGAGTATCGATGCCCTGTCTCGAAACTCCCACGACCAGGGACCATTTAAGGATGTGCTTATAGACCCCAGCTCCTACGTATATGATCGTCATCATACTGCTGGTCGTCAAGAAAGAATTCTATGGGCTCTACCAACGTGCAATAGTGACCTGTAATGTCACCTAAAGCAGTGCACGATGATAAAGATGAACCACGGTAGCATACTATTCTCTATCAACGTGTAATAGTAAACTACAATGTCACCTAAAGCATGTACATGATGATAAAGACAAACCAGATAGTATACAATTATCCTGAGTAAGACTGTCCTACCGGTATAGGTCCTCCCTCAATCATTGCAATCACGTGCCTGTGATCCAATAATTGACTCTGAGGGCACTATATCCTACAATCTCGCACTTGCACTCAAGGCTAATTATTACGATGTCGCATACTCACAGCCCGTGTGATACCGAATACACAACTCCTCTACTAGTCAGTCTCACAAAACCCGTTTGCGAAACTTTTGCGTTCGAGGAATAGCCTCAGTTAGTGGATCCGCTCTGATGTTTCTTTCTATGTCGCTCTTAATCTCAAGTTCGAGGAGAAAGCCATCTCCCGAAATGAGCAATACCTGTCTTAGAATATGTCTGGATATCTGATGGGACTTAGCTCATAAATGAACTCCAAATCCAAACTTCTTAGACTGTATCTTCAACCGAACTTAATCAGTATCCTGCGCCACACCTCCCTCAGTATCCGCTTGGACCACCTGTCCAAAATACTGCCCCTCGTCAGAGGGAAAATTATAACTCTGACAGTCACTCTGTCATCCAGGTCACCTTGGAAGCCTGGAATGATAACTGTCCCCCGATAGAGGCCGCCGTTATCATATCCTTAAAACATCCACTTATGTTCTAAAACTGCTTACGAATGTTTCTCCAGGATTGGATTAATATCAACTTATTGCATTTAGTGCAAGAACAACGTCTAGTGTGGTACTTGACATCTCATGATCAACTCAATTGCCTAAGCAAGTGATCTTCCAATCATGCGCATCTTTCTCCCCTTTAGTCTGTAAGACACCTTTAGAGAGGGTGACTCTATTACCTGCAGGTACACTACCTTGCCAGGAGTCGTCCATTCTAAAACACCTTTAGAATGCTGTCTAAATACCCAGATTGGGAAACTACCCAAATCTAGATCTAAAACTATAGATCTAGTAACCAGAATGTCTGATATAATATCCAAGTCCTATGTGGAGAAACCACTGTGTGACAACCAAACTATAACCGATCGTAGTATAGGAATATCACTTCCTATTCTGTGTATGTCATCCAAATACCAGGACATCACACCCTACTACCTTCTTAACAGATCCATCCCCTATTCTGACGAAGTCAAACCTATGACTGTCACATCAGAAATAGATGATCTATCTCCGCTATATCTGCTTTAGTCCATAAATAGATATAAGCTACTTGTCCACTAATGCTTCCGCTGCTCCCACTGACTACGACAACCCTCTGGCAGAATCGTATACACGTGCACTTCTAAAGCAAGTTTAGAACAACGCTATACTCATCCTCCTGCCGGGTCTCACAGTCTGGAACAACAGCAATGGAAAGTCTGGGTAAACAAGAACCTCCCTGTCACCGTCCTTAAGGCTACCGGAGTACCTCTCGGGTGCCTGAGGTTACCCACCATATCTGCGGAGTGGCTAATGGAATGTCAAAAATGTCAATCCAGATTGAATCTTTAGGTCCTATTAAATTTTCAGTAATCGTTTGCAGTTCTGGAATCACTTCCAGTTCTACTATACTCCCACTACTGTTTTCTGAAAAAATCCATTTTACTAAAACTGTGGCGAGTCAAGAACAATATCACTATTGATCTTCCAGATGGTAGAAAATCAACCCTCGTCATAGCCCGGGTCAACCCACAAACAGCCATTACAGAAACGTGCCTTGAGTTATCCAGAGTCTGGTTTTAAGCATAAGCCGGAAAACTCCCCGTACCTTAACATCGTTAAGATATGAACCGTTCTATATCCAATATAGAAACAGAGGCACTAATTTAATTAGAACCAGATTCAAATCATGCAACTGTCTCCAGTGCATGTAAACTAAATGGAAGGAGGCCGATCAGCGTTACTCAACTTAGGAGTGCATCCAAACATGAGTAACCTGAAAGAGAAACAAGTTTCTCAAAACCATTACTATCAACTGAATACCATACACAAGCATCTACATCTTCGATCATCTTGAAGAATCCCGATACTTGCAACATCTGGTTCTCTACTTTACTCTTATACCTATAACTTCTCAAATCTTAGACCTTGTGTCTCTATGAAACACTTGTCTGAGAACTAGAGAAGTCACAAGTAAATAGAATATAGTACGAGCACCAACACCTCTGTCTTAATGGACACTGGACAACATACAATACTCTGTATAAGTCCCTTGAGTCTTATAACTCATTCCCTGCGTGTCGTAGGTTGAAAACTGTACTTATGGTTAAGAAGAATTACACCGCTGTTTAATGCTCCTTACCTAACCATCCACTGATATAGGTAAATGTCATAGACATAATTTCAAAAAGTTATATCTCACTTTATAAAAATAAATGTACATATATATCAATTTGAAATTGGTGCATTACGACGGATATTCAAAACCAAATATTTGTCGACCGGCAAACAGCCTAGGTGATTTCCTCAAATATCACCAATTCCAACGAATCCCGAAATAATGAGGATGATCACCCAATTCCCAATAACTTATTCCCACTCATCATCTGTAAAACCATACAGATGTGAGAATCAAACCTGGTAAATATATACCCTGGAGCAAGGGCTAATTAGGAAATCAGTTTTCTTTTAACAATACACAGTGAAACTGAAACATATAAATGTTTCAAAGGGGCATCCGGGTATTCCTAATAATGCCTCTTCCATTATCCAGATTCATGATTATAACCGTATATTTCTTTGCCATCTCTCCAAATCTCTTTATTTGTCTTTAGTCGCTACCTTCTGCACACCATCGTTAGGCTAAATGGTTTTCTTCCTTCCCTACCATTCGGCACCAGCCTATGGTTTGGAAAAAGACTATCCAATAAGAGTAATAGGTGTACTGTCCTAATCTTAGGAGCACTCGCAACGCGAGAGAATGTAAAGATAAAAGACAACTGAATAAACCTTATTCCTATTTCTCCTGAACCAGAATCCATCCCCGAACTGGAACAAGTTCCTTTCGAGTTCGTATATAACCATACGATGGAGTATCCAAATAACTGTGGATCTTCGTAGTGATACGGAGTGTTCTGGAGAAATACAAAGGTGATGTAGGTGTAACGTCTTCAAAATAATAAAATATGATTTTTGGGAAATTTTATAATTTAATATTATTTTAATGAATATTTTAATATTCTGGTATAATTAAATACAGATAAATGGGGAAAAATTATGGAAAATTCTAAAATAAGGTATTTTAAGGAATTGCCTCGTTTTCTGTGCATGCCCCCATTTCCTCTAGTTTTGACCCTGAGTATGTCTAGTTTTGACTGATTCCATCAAGGGTGAAATCTGGGTTGATTTTCCTATGTTGGTGTATAATTTGGGACTTGTTTTAGCATGGATTTTGGTATTTGGTGATTCATTCCTGTCGGGTGGCGTTTGGACGTCAACGACAAGTGGATTTTGATTGTGTTTACATGCGAGTCGATAGGTTTTTACCTATGCGGGTAGCGTGTGCTATTTTGGTTTCCGATGTGATTTTCATGTGCTTTAGCATTGTGATATACTTGTAGGTACCCCGCGTGATGTTGAGGCAAAGGAGGTGAAGATAGCGACATCGGCTTTGGCACACGAGAAGCAAGATGAGTAGATTTATATCTACGGGGAGAAGTCGGGTGGATGGCGTATAGCACCCCCGCAGTCCGTGGTGATGTATACGAATACGTATACACACGAATATTTATATTGTGTTGTTTAGGGTTATTGATGGTAATAATGATATTTTGATGATAAGAATATATTGGTTTAGTATAGTGCGAACCCTAGAGTAGTGGTTGCACTCACACATACATTTACACACATACTTGCATTCATTCTTTCATTTATTAGAGTGCATATGATGGGGCGTATATCTACACATGGGTATGGGACTATGTGTTTATATACGGGATTTGAGGATGATACGTGGTTTGAGATGATACTTGATGTGAGGCCGTGAGATCGGCGATGTGACATAGCTTGTCTTCGAGGTGCGATATGATAGTTTTAGCGGGCCTTTGGACATGTGCTTTACCCGCATTCATATTTTTATAGATGGTATCGATTTGTACTAGACTTAGAGTAGTACCCCAGATTATACGATCTGATGATAGTGATACCTGATATGTGATGAGGTGCTGTGATATTGACCCCTCCCCAGCTATTGGGATGCCGTACGACGATCTACCGTACGAGCCGATATTGATGATAGATCCGCACTCATGACTCGAGGATATCTTACGATATGTTATTGAGGCGGGATCACCGACTATCATATTTATATATATTGACTCAGATTATGTGGTTTCTTACCCCTCCTGTCTAGATTACTTAGTAGACATTAGACTGGACCGAGTCATACCTATTTCAAACTAACGAATCGGGGATATTTTAAAGATAGGCAGAAGGGTCATACGGATATTTTCAAATGATGTATCTTTTCTTAAAACACCGTAGCCCTTGTTTTTCCAAAAGCCCTGATTCGTCTTATTTCAAATAGCACCCCTGCATGACTTGTACAGATTGGTGTAGATTCTTTACTTTTGCGTTGATTATTCGATTCCGCATATTCATGCTATTTGCATTGCATCGCTTGTACTGTGGTTATATTTCAGTCATGCTGCTAGGACACCAGCACCATTATCGATGATGCATATGTTCCACGTACACTTGTTGCCGGCTCACACACTCATCATCGATAATTGCCATGTCACTACACTGTAGTACTATTGCATTCAGTATATGATCCTTGCATGACATGATGATATGCATACCTTCCTTTACATGTCGCATACTTCATGCTTTTGATTATACGCATTGAGATATGTTGTTTCTATGATATTTCTGGATTTGGGAACCGAGAGTGTTTCAAAAGAGAATATGTCATTGCTTTAAAAACCCGGTTACCCTTGATGTGATATTTCAGTGCGTCCACCATGTGTTTTCTCGGTGCTGAGAGCGACATGTGAAACCCGAATCGAGGAGTGGATGAGCCGATTGCGGGTACATGGTGGACCCGGTATGGTTCCTCTCGGCAAGATGATCGATGAGCTTTGCCGATTGAGCCTGGAGGCGGGCGAGTACGTACCGGTGATTGGTTGGACCTGGCGGTTGTCCGGAGGATACCGACCAGAGTCGATAGATGGTTTGGGCATACTACCGGGGCCGAGGGCCGATACCGCAGACAGAGCCCGCGGGCCGATCCGGACTGACGGAGCCCGATATATGAGGATTTATGTGCCGATGCTGGGCACAGTTTTCATGATGTTTTCGAGTGCCGATGCTGGGCACTCCGGTTCCATGATTTTGACGTGTCGCGAGGGACACGGGTGGGTTATATCCTCATATTTCCATGCACAGGTTTCATGATATTTACTTGCATGATGGTTATTGTCATTGGGTGACGAGTGGACGGGATCCACGTGTGTGCAGATTTGATTACATTGATCATACCTCATATTCATGACATGCTATTACCTGAGGCACTAGCACGAGCACTTGGCATTACACTCATGTAGAGATTACATTGCCAGTTTAGCATGCTTCAGCTTTATTCATATTGAGGTTTATTTATATCTGATCGTATTGACCTAGGATGGGTCATGCATTCGATCTCTATTTGTAGATATTTTCTATTCACGAGTTGGCAACTCACCCCCGTTGTGCCCCAGTCCTTGCAGGTTTTTGCCGTACAGATTCCATAGCGGCATTTCTGGCACACTGCTTCCTTATGGGTGACTTGCTTGGATAGGTGGGTTCTTTTGTATCAGAACCGCCATTGTTCATGTATCATTTATTGTATCTAGAATTTCCATCAACCAAAACTTGTATTGTTTCAGACTTAGAAAACAGTGTTGTTTTATTTCGACCTTAGAGTCGCGCTAGTAGTATTGCGGTTTTCTGGCTGTTTTGAGTTCTTTTTGGATTTGATCCTCGCCTTTGCCGTTGTATATTATTATTGCTTGCGTGGTTGTGACCGTCGATTGACGAAGAGCTAGCTCCCGCTTGGGGATGCCTTTTATCATTTCATATATATTATTCTTGTTGTACCCCGTTCGGGGCCAGGTTTTACAAAGGAAACTCTGCCGAAATTTTCAGGAAAGGTTACACATTTAAAAAAATGCATATTCGGCTTAGTTATTTAAAAACTTTGATTTCCAAACATGATTTCCTTACTTTTCAAAAACAGTTTTCCTTATTTACTCTTTAAATGGTTTTAGATTGCTGGGCTTTTGGCTTACTTGGATCAGATGGGGTCCTATAGACTTCATATGGTTCAAGGGCCAGTCACGTGCTCTTTCGGGTCGTGACAAAGTTGGTATCAGAGCCAGGTTGACCTTGGTTCGAGTCTAAGTTTGACTATGTGGAGCCTAGGGCGTTATCTATATAAGGAACTTAGGCTTGACCTTACGGAACTTAGACTTGGTCGAGGGGGTATTAAACCCGAACTTTCGTCGTGTAGGATGACCCTTGGTTGATGGAATAGGTGACTAAAGTAGAGTGACGTACCGTGGGTATGTTCCGCGGCATACTTACGACACGCCACTCCGCTTAAGAAACCTTAGGTTGTACATTTCCTTGCATTATGTTATATTCCTTCCTATGATCTATCTTCATCGATACTGGTTATGGTTTTGCTGCCGCGATTGCACGGGCAGAGTGAGCTACGGCTCGAGTTGTCAGCATGAGCTCGTCGCGGACGAGGACTGACCGGGGCGTGATTCCAGAGACATACGGTTGCATTGAGGCTTCGTATTTTGTTTTTCCGCACTATGGGCGTTTGACAGATCGCTGCTGTGAGATTTCTAGGACGTACCGGACGGTACCAGAGGATTGAGCCACTGATAGAGGCCAGCCAGGATGTGATGACCGTTGATGTATCACTTATTCATGATGGTTGAGGCGCTGCTTAGCGTACCGACGAATGAGCCAGTTGTTGCTACGAGTGATGAGATATCGCCCAGATGATTGGAGCTACTGCAGCATGAGCATATTCTTAGAGATGTGATAGTGAGTCGCTAGTCACCGAGGATTAATGACTAGGACATGTGGTTCGTTCGCTTACCCCGATGCGAGGTCATCAGATAGATTGATTCCAGCTAGAGGCGACTTCACGCAGATTCGTTGAGAGTCGATTGAGACGATCGAAGGTCAGGAACCCATTTTCCAAGTTTAAAGTATACGGAAAGACATGCAGGTGATTCTATGGACCCTCTAGAAGAATGAAACCCTAACTCGACTTAATGACCGTGTGAAAGCCTTTGAACCTTAGGGTTTGCGGCAGTTCCTCGGCGCCATTAGTGAGGCTTGGGTTTGCCCTTCTACGGCTGGACCACCGACGCTGTGGCATGTACTCGATACTACTAAACTGTACCCGAGATGTTGAGCTCTTGGGGGATTGTGAGGTTCTGACGAGTCGATCGGATGATTCGACATCATTCGGATATCATGTGATGGGACACTGCTTGGGAGACTCCAGATACGAGCATAGCCGTCGGAGCGCAGTCTGTGTAGCCATGATGAGATGAGTCCGAATCAGTCGATAGTGGAGCAAGATGGAGTAAAGAGTTTGCACGAGATTTCGACGAGATGACGTTCCACTCCGCTGACATCAGAGATGCGATATGCACGCTGAGGATGTGTTCGGCTAGATATCTTCTACTGAGTGATGAAGATACTGAGTTCGTGATTTCGAGTCCGTGTTAGAGACTTCGGGTGGACCGTAGCCGAGGACACTGCAGTGTGCAGATAAAGACGCGACGTCGAATGGTCGATGATACAGACAAGCGGGACAAGAAGTTCGTGCGAGAGGCAGACGAGCTGTTACTACACCCCGTTATGATTAAAGGCCGGACATGCATACAGAGGCGCAGAGATGCGACCAGCTTCCGAGGAGATGTTGTACTAAGGACGCAGAGGTCCAGAGAGCGAGAAAAGATTACGCCAGAGTACCAGCCTCCTTACAGTTTGGCTTAGGCAAGATCAGAAGAGACCTTGAGTAGGATTCCTTCCAGTACACTGCTGCAATAAGAGTTGCACCCAGGATCGGATGTGTGATATGCATTCAGAGGACCCGAGGTCGGCGCCAGAGATGTGCTGCTTTACGAGCGATCGTGAGGATTGACCGAGAGATGACCAGGGAAGTGCAAGAACGGAATCGTTCCTGTCAGCACACCTGACCGGGCCGATGAGCCGATGGATTGCGAGTTGGTAATCTACAGGAAAGATCAGGAACCAGAGGCAGAGGACGCCAGCCACGAGCAAGAGGCAAGTAGATATCTTGCGCCGCTAGCATCGGATGTACCGGTACCTTCTCGACCCTGAAGGAGGGTATACCGACGACGGTAATTATGATTTGTGATTTTGTGATTTGATTATCACGTATCCGTTGCTTTGGATTTCGGTATTTTGGGCGATCTATTCGCATGATTTAGTCTTGATGATTGAGTTTCATGATATTTGATTTTGTGCACCATGGTTGCACCTACTGGGTATTTATACCTTGTACATAGTTATTACTCTTGAGCTGTTGATTGCGATTTCATGCCTATTTTATGCTGGTGATTTGATTTACGCTTCCAGCAGAGTTTCATGTAATTTTAGTGTTTTGATTTTGCACTCGGTATAGCTTATATGTACTTGTAGTGCATCGATATGTGTTTTGTGCCCGCAGCTGCACACGTTTATGATTTTCTTCATATCTGGATACACTTGGTGTTGCTGCTTACGTATTTGAGTTATTGCTTGGTATTTGTGCATGGGATGCACCAGTTCTATACTTCGTGCATTTGTCGCACCAGTTTTATGTTTCTTGCGTTTATCGCATCAGATTTATATTTCGTGCCTTTGTTGCACCGGATTTATATTTTGTGCATTACGATTGCACCTGACTTCGATTTGATGCCTTTTGGTATGTCGATTTTGATTGTGATATTGATGTGGATTCTTGCATTCCGTGCTTTTGACTGGACTTACGCATATTCGACGTTGCTATTGGATTTTGTGATTCCGTGCATATTGAGTGCGCAGGGTCTAGATTTTCATTCGTGCATGATGGATGCACCGATTTGGATTTTCGCGCATGTTGGGCGCATGTTTTGAGATACGATTTTGGGGCACACCAGATGCACTAAATCGAGATTCTTCGTGCATGTCAGATGCACCTGTTTTGGCTGTCAGGCACACATGTTGCCTATGACAGATGCTTCGTGCACACCCGTTGCACCTAGATGTTTTGTGCACATGTTTAGCGCATATATGGATTTTGATTTCCATGCGCGTCAGACGCACAGGGTGGTGTTATGTGCATTTTTGGAATTTATTCCTTTTGGAGCAGTACATTTTTATGATGTGGGATATTTGCTTTCATACTGAGCAGGACTAGTCAGTGGACAGTGCCTGGATATATTTTGCATGCATCGATAGTTATCGAAGGGATTTCCGAAAAGCGAGCTATAGTCTCAGTATATACCTACGTGTCCGATATGACACAAAACGTTTTAAAAACAAGGAAACCCTTCTGATTATTTTCAAAATGGTGGAACGTGCTTATTAAACAAAGGATATATATACACATATATAGTTATTTTCTTATGAGAAACGTCTGCCACTGTGCAGTGTTACGCGCATCGCACAGCGACTTAAAAAGATTTGGCATACAGTTGCATCAGCTAATTACATGTATAGATTGGGTGTCTACATGTATAGTCTTGGTCCATATCATATTGATTTTGTATTGGATTTGACATTGTGTCGTTACCATAACTCCGATAATTGCGGATGCTTGATGGAGTGTTGCTTTTGAGTTATCTGCTCAGTACTCATGCGCATGCATTGCGCTATGATGTTTTATGTATAGATGATTTCGGAGCCCCGATGACTTGGAATTTGTATTGAAATATTTTAGTATTTGGGGGTTTAAATTTAAATTCGGGGACCGAATTTCTTTAAGGGGGGTAGATTGTAACGTCTTCAAAATAATAAATTATGATTTTTGGGAAATTTTATAATTTAATATTATTTTAATGAATATTTTAATATTCTGGTATAATTAAATACAGATAAATGGGGAAAAATTATGGAAAATTCTAAAATAAGGTATTTTAAGGAATTGCCTCGTTTTCTGTGCATGCCCCCATTTCCTCTAGTTTTGACCCTGAGTATGTCTAGTTTTGACTGATTCCATCAAGGGTGAAATCTGGGTTGATTTTCCTATGTTGGTGTATAATTTGGGACTTGTTTTAGCATGGATTTTGGTATTTGGTGATTCATTCCTGTCGGGTGGCGTTTGGACGTCAACGACAAGTGGATTTTGATTGTGTTTACATGCGAGTCGATAGGTTTTTACCTATGCGGGTAGCGTGTGCTATTTTGGTTTCCGATGTGATTTTCATGTGCTTTAGCATTGTGATATACTTGTAGGTACCCCGCGTGATGTTGAGGCAAAGGAGGTGAAGATAGCGACATCGGCTTTGGCACACGAGAAGCAAGGTGAGTAGATTTATATCTACGGGGAGAAGTCGGGTGGATGGCGTATAGCACCCCCGCAGTCCGTGGTGATGTATACGAATACGTATACACACGAATATTTATATTGTGTTGTTTAGGGTTATTGATGGTAATAATGATATTTTGATGATAAGAATATATTGGTTTAGTATAGTGCGAACCCTAGAGTAGTGGTTGCACTCACACATACATTTACACACATACTTGCATTCATTCTTTCATTTATTAGAGTGCATATGATGGTGCGTATATCTACACATAGGTATGGGATTATGTGTTTATATACGGGATTTGAGGATGATACGTGGTTTGAGATGATACTTGATGTGAGGCCGTGAGATCGGCGATGTGACATAGCTTGTCTTCGAGGTGCGATATGATAGTTTTAGCGGGCCTTTGGACATGTGCTTTACCCGCATTCATATTTTTATAGATGGTATCGATTTGTACTAGACTTAGAGTAGTACCCCAGATTATGCGATCTGATGATAGTGATACCTGATATGTGATGAGGTGCTGTGATATTGACCCCTACCCAGCTATTAGGATGCCGTACGACGATCTACCGTACGAGCCGATATTGATGATAGATCCGCACTCATGACTCGAGGATATCTTACGATATGTTATTGAGGCGGGATCACCGACTATCATATTTATATATATTGACTCAGATTATGTGGTTTCTTACCCCTCCTGTCTAGATTACTTAGTAGACATTAGACTGGACCGAGTCATACCTATTTCAAACTAACGAATCGGGGATATTTTAAAGATAGGCAGAAGGGTCATACGGATATTTTCAAATGATGTATCTTTTCTTAAAACACCGTAGCCCTTGTTTTTCCAAAAGCCCTGATTCGTCTTATTTCAAATAGCACCCCTGCATGACTTGTACAGATTGGTGTAGATTCTTTACTTTTGCGTTGATTATTCGATTCCGCATATTCATGCTATTTGCATTGCATCGCTTGTACTGTGGTTATATTTCAGTCATGCTGCTAGGACACCAGCACCATTATCAATGATGCATATGTTCCACGTACACTTGTTGCCGGCTCACACACTCATCATCGATAATTGCCATGTCACTACACTGTAGTACTATTGCATTCAGTATATGATCCTTGCATGACATGATGATATGCATACCTTCCTTTACATGTCGCATACTTCATGCTTTTGATTATACGCATTGAGATATGTTGTTTCTATGATATTTCTGGATTTGGGAACCGAGAGTGTTTCAAAAGAGAATATGTCATTGCTTTAAAAACCCGGTTACCCTTGATGTGATATTTCAGTGCGTCCACCATGTGTTTTCTCGGTGCTGAGAGCGACATGTGAAACCCGAATCGAGGAGTGGATGAGCCGATTGCGGGTACATGGTGGACCCGGTATGGTTCCCCTCGGCAAGATGATCGATGAGCTTTGCCGATTGAGCCTGGAGGCGGGCGAGTACCTACCGGTGATTGGTTGGACCTGGCGGTTGTCCGGAGGATACCGACCAGAGTCGATAGATGGTTTGGGCATACTGCCGGGGCCGAGGGCCGATACCGCAGACAGAGCCCGCGGTCCGATCCGGACTGACGGAGCCCGATATATGAGGATTTATGTGCCGTTGCTGGGCACAGTTTTCATGATGTTTTCGAGTGCCGATGCTGGGCACTCCGGTTCCATGATTTTGACGTGTCGCGAGGGACACGGGTGGGTTATATCCTCATATTTCCATGCACAGGTTTCATGATATTTACTTGCATGATGGTTATTGTCATTGGGTGACGAGTGGACGGGATCCACGTGTGTGCAGATTTGATTACATTGATCATACCTCATATTCATGACATGCTATTACCTGAGGCACTAGCACGAGCACTTGGCATTACACTCATGTAGAGATTACATTGCCAGTTTAGCATGCTTCAGCTTTATTCATATTGAGGTTTATTTATATCTGATCGTATTGACCTAGGATGGGTCATGCATTCGATCTCTGCTTGTAGATATTTTCTATTCACGAGTTGGCAACTCACCCCCGTTGTACCCCAGTCCTTGCAGGTTTTTGCCGTACAGATTCCATAGCTGCATTTCTGGCACACTGCTTCCTTATGGGTGACTTGCTTGGATAGGTGGGTTCTTTTGTATCAGAACCGCCATTGTTCATGTATCATTTATTGTATCTAGAATTTCCATCAACCAAAACTTGTATTGTTTCAGACTTAGAAAACAGTGTTGTTTTATTTCGACCTTAGAGTCGCGCTAGTAGTATTGCGGTTTTCTGGCTGTTTTGAGTTCTTTTTGGATTTGATCCTCGCCTTTGCCGTTGTATATTATTATTGCTTGCGTGGTTGTGACCGTCGATTGACGAAGAGCTAGCTCCCGCTTGGGGATGCCTTTTATCATTTCATATATATTATTCTTGTTGTACCCAGTTCGGGGCCAGTTTTTACAAAGGAAACTCTGCCGAAATTTTCAGGAAAGGTTACACATTTAAAAAAATGCATATTCGGCTTAGTTATTTAAAAACTTTGATTTCCAAACATGATTTCCTTACTTTTCAAAAACAGTTTTCCTTATTTACTCTTTAAATGGTTTTAGATTGCTGGGCTTTTGGCTTACTTGGATCAGATGGGGTCCTATAGACTTCATATGGTTCAAGGGCCAGTCACGTGCTCTTTCGGGTCGTGACAGTAGGAGTGGTAATGAAATACTTGGTTTGGTCGTGAATAGTAGTCGCAATTTACTTTGCCCTCTTTCTAATCCCCTTATTTTTCTTTACTTGATACCTTCTGTACACCATCGTTAAGCTAATTGGTTTTCTTCATTCCCCACCATTCGACACTTGCCTATGGTTTGGAAGAAGACTATCCAATTAGCGTAATAGGTGTACCGTCCTAATCCAAGGAGCACTCGCAACCTGAGAGAAGGGAAATGGAAAAACCAACTGAATAGTCCTATTCATTTTCTCCAGAACCGGAAACCATCCTCGAATCTGGAACAAGTTCCTTCGAGTTCGTATATAACCATATGATGGTTTTATCCAATGGAAGTGGACGTTCGTAGTAATACGGGGTGTTCTGGAGAAAAGGGTAAGAGTAGGAATGGCAATGAGGTATGCAACTCTGACAATCCAAAAGCCAATGTTATAAGAAGGTTCGGTTAATCTTGGTCACTGAGTCATAGTCAAGGGTCGGGTCATGGTCGCTGCCAAAGAGAGAGAGAGAAAAGAAACACTCAGCGTGCACTCTAACCTAGATCAGAATGGTTACCAATTTATCTAATCAGGAAACCTCCCACTGTATCCTCAAATTCTCCTCCAAACCTAACAGAAGAATTAGTCAGGATCACCCGAGAAGTAAACCAACTCATCAATGGGAATCGGGATCCAACTATCATCGCATGATAACGTGACGGAATCCACTCACGTTATCACACTCCAGAAGGTATGCGCATGCCTAGCAAGTTTCAGTTTCTTTAGAAACTCCCGATGTATGTTTTTACCCCTAGGACCCAAGTGACCTTGACAATGCCAACAAATCAAAGAGTCCTAGTCAAGTTCAACCCGTCATTATCTTGATTGCGTTAAACCCACCCATACGAGTCCTTGACAATGCCAACAAAACCGTACGACTGTCCTAACCAATCCGCATATCCATGCGACAGAAAAACATTACAGAGCTACCGAACACTACGCCTCGGCAATGCACGACAAACGTAGCATGAATACTAACCAATACTAATCTGAAATGACGGAGGGCTACGGTTGGTTTTTGGCGAAAAACCTTTAACGTAATGAACTTGATATCGTTGAAGGAACCGAATAGCATTTTATAAAAATATAGTGGCGAAAACCTTTGCTAAAGAGGTCACTCCCGGTGAAGGGATCTCGGCTCTTTCCCCGTAGAATGAGGTGCAGGATATTCCAACTGAATACCACGATGCAAAGCAAAAAGTAATCGGCTATAGTGAAGTTATTGCCCTGACGCAAACTTCTATCCAAGGGGTCACTCCCGGTGAAGGGATCTCGGCCCTTGCCTCGTCGACTGAGGTGCTGGATATTCATAATCGAATGGCACTGTACAAAACAAAAGAAAACGACCTTGCAATAACAGCTTTTTTTTTGAAAAATGTTCCAACAATATCAGAATAGGTTTGTTTAGCTTGCATTGATCCGAATCAACGCGGTCCCATCAATTGATCACACCAATAAAGAACGAAAAAACGATGTACGTATATGCCATCCGCATTCGCCACTGGATCCCGTCATCACCCGTTAGGTTACTTAACTAACGACAGAGCGGGGACTGGACTAGCGCGGGTGTAAAACATATACAACATCTACTAGTATATATATCAATATATAATTTTCGCTCAAGGCATGATAAAATGCAACATCACAGAAATGTAATAAGCATCACAGAATAATACAGATAATCTGGGATCCCCGGCTTTCATAGAGCCGCTACTGAAACCCGACGTTCCCCTGGTCGTGTGGATAGCCTGTGCAATGAAAACCTAGACCCCTACGGGCGCGGCAAGTTACCCGCCAAAACCTGAAGCGAGGCAGCCCCCTTCAACAACGTGAATAGACCACCCAGCACTTCACGGAATCCCGTAACTTGAGCTCCCCTCCTTGGGTCAACCTGTACCCCCTACGAGTGCGGCGAATAGCCCGCCAATTCTAGAGTGAAGCCCCCTCCGTCTCAAAGCCATGAGATGCGGGCCCGTTTCCTTCTAGAACCCGGCTATCCGTGCACCCCACCGCGAGGTAATCCTAGTACAGAAAGTAAAATATATACAACGGGTACATCGACCTCAGCCCGGTCGTGCCCCAAAAGAATAATATACAAACAGGCAGTGACGGCAGTCCACATGTCGGATGCTTGCCCCGCAATATCAAATGTACAAATACAACCAAACTGTACTACCATTGCACCAGGCTATCCACCACGACAAATCTGCAACATCACAGCACAACACAGAACATCAACGCGAATGTCACGTTCGCAAATCCGTCTAAAAGGGCTATAGCAATTAGACAGGATTTACCGATCAAATGACATTCACGGTCGCAGATATAATGTAAATACTGTGAACTAACATGTTTTAAAAATTTCGATCGACAAAGTTTCCCGAAGTGGGCCCCAAGCACAATACCCAGTATTCAAACAAATCTGGGCCCAAAACAAAATTACCAGAAACCCCTTTTCCAAGTCAAAGACCAATTGAAGAAATTTGGTGAGATGAAGCCTCTTTACTGCGGCGGAACCGCGGCCAAAACAAGGGTACGGCCGCGGTTCCGCGGCTTAACAGTAAAATCACATCACCAAATTTTCCCAGATGTCTTAAAAAAGCCTGCACATATTTCTGCAACACACCAAAAAAAATTTTGACAACAGAAAAATTTCGACAGAAACTGATGACTTGGAAATGCGGTTTTTGAAAATTTCGTCCGATGTGAAGTTCTAAACACGCTAGAGCAAGCTAGTAAAGGTTAATGGCGTGGCTCTGATACCATGTAAGACTACGGTAGCGCCCCGGCCGTCTGCATGAGGCCAAAATGCGAAAACGAAAATTTTTCTTAACTTGAAAACCGGCGCTATCGTATGCTTAAAACCCGGATTGAACCATTAACCTACAACTAGCTATCTAGAGAAGGGATAGAATGCTATACCGATCGATCCGTGTCCTTCGGTCTTTGGCCACCATCCCAAGCTCCCCGCGGCAACTCCGGTCTTGATCTCCTCGTCGGAAAGGGCACCACATCTACGAGTCTTTTTACGGGCTCCCGCTTCATCCGAAGCAACTCGGGCACGAAGTGTGCTAGCCGACGTGTCCATGGTGTTGTAGAGAATGTTTGTGATCACTTTGCCTCTTGCATCCATTGCTTGGATGGAGGTTGAAGGTGTTGCCATTAATGAATATAATGAGCTAGAGGAGGAAGAAGAAGAAGGAGCTATCTTTTCCCTTTTGTGATGCTATCATAATATGAGAGAGAGAGTGAGAAGAATAATATGAGAGCTAACTAATTCATGGCAGCCCCTCTCTCTCTCCTTCTCATTTCATGACTCAAATCAATCCACTAATGTGACATTTTTCCTAAAAAAGAGACCATGAGTCATGATATATGTCTATGTCACATTAATGCATCTCATGATGAAATTCTAGCTTATTATATCCATATGCAAACATTAATCCAAATGTTTGCAACAATAAAAAGATACGACAACATCTAAAATAAACTCGTGACGGATCACAAGGATACCCCTTACTTGTATATACATACCTGCATCCGCATTCCGATTGAATGCGAATGCGACGAGACTAAAGTAATCCAACAAATCTAATACTAGGATCCAGCTTAAACCAAAGTCCACTAGTATGATCAGTCCGATCATGATCCATGCACTACCGCACGTATATGATCGAACCCTTCCATATATCATACGGCCTCTACAACGTTTCGCCCGAAACTTGAGAAACTGTTTGTGGGGGACTCTAAAGACTCGTCAATACTTTGGCTGTGGATTTAACCACTAGCACGTCAGAGGTATTAGCCGTACGTAACGGGCTACCAAGTATTGACCAAAAGGGAGGTCGATGAGCGAACTCATCCTGACACCCTACTGAGTCTGTCAATGACAATATCCGTACAGTCCAGTCCGTTCGTCTATAAGTATCGCATGTCGGGCCTAAGGGGTTGGTAAAAGTCAGATCCCCAAAAGCAGTACAAGTCGTGTCGGAGTGTAGCCCAGAACACCCTGAGATACTACTGGAATACCTACCAATAAATCTCCTACCTCGGCCGAGGGCTTTGTGTAATGGCTCTCCTAGACACAGCACGACCTCACCCCCAATACCAGGAGAGACGAACCCCTGCCGATCCGCTCACTGCCTCCATGTGGCTCGGGACTGTATCCAACTAAAACCTGTTTGCATGACTCCTTCGAGCCGTGGTAGGGTAGTAATCAAAGTACAGTAGGAACCCACATGAGACAAATGACGATCGCAGATCGATGAACTAACCTGTACACATGTCACCAGGGAACTGCTATCTGACGTGAGGTATAATACCAACTAGCATGTTCCCGGCGAGTCCTGTCCGGTGTACTCATAACCCAATGAGCATCTGTATACATCTTAGGTGAATCAACTGACACCGGTGGCTTGTGAGACCAGCCACCGCCCCTCGTCGGGGTCTCGACTGTCTACACTAGTCTACTAGTGGAGTATCGATACCCTGTCTCAAAACTCCCACTACCAGGGACCATTTAAGGATGTGCTTATAGACCCCAGCTCCCACATATATGATCGCCATCATACTGCTGGTCGTCAAGAAAGAATCCTATGAGCTCTACCAACGTGCAATAGTGACCTGTAATGTCACCTAAAGCAGTGCACGATGATAAAGATGAACCACGGTAGCATACTATTCTCTATCAACGTGTAATAGTGAACTACAATGTCACCTAAAGCATGTACACGATGATAAAGACAAACCAGATAGTATACAATCATTCTGAGTAAGACTGTCCTACCGGTATAGGTCCTCCCTCAATCATTACAATCACGTGCCTGTGATCCAATAATTGATTCTGAGGGCACTATATCCAACACGTTGTGTGGTCGGAAGCATTTGAAAAGGCTTTTTTGGAGTTGAAGACAAGACTAACTTCTGCACCTATTCTTGCTATACCAGACAGATTCAGCGGTTTTGAAGTTCACCGTGATGCCTCATGGAAAGGATTGGGGTGTGTGCTACATCAATATGGCAAAGTTGTGGCTTTTGCGTCAAAGCGGCTAAAGACGCACGAGTGCAATTATCCCACCCAAGATCTAGAATTGGCAGCGATTATCTTCGCTCTCAAGATCTGGTAGCATTATTTGTTGGGTGATCAAGTTAATATCTGCACCGACCACAAGAATCTGAAGTATATATTTACTCAGAATGAGCTTAACATGTAGCAAAGAAGATAGCTATAACTTATGGAAGACTTCAACATTAACCTTCAGTACCATCCAGGGAAGGTAAATGTAGTTCTAGAGGCCTTGAGTCTCCAGCCGTCCATGATGAATCTCACTTCATAGTAGATATTATAGCAGGAGCTTCATAGATTGGAGATTGAAGTATTTGTGCCAGGTATTATATTATCCTTGATGAATCTACAGATTCAGTCCATGCCTGTAGATCAAATAAAAGCAGCTCAAGCAGGCGATGCCATGTTGCAGAAGATCAGAGAACAAGTAGAGAATGGACTTCAAACTGATTTCATCATTCACGAGGATGGATCCTTGCGGTATAGAAGTCGTTTATGCAAGTCAGCCGGCCCTGTTTGAAAGAGTTGATGAAAGAAACTCACAACTCTCTTTATTCTGTACACCCCGCCATCATGAAGATGTACAAGGGTCTTTGACAGTATTACTGGTAGCACGGCATGAAAAGAGAAGTAGCTCAGAGCATGGCTAAGTGATTGGTCTGTCAACAAGTGAAGGATGAGCGCCACAGAACTGCTGGTCTACTGCCACCGTTATCTATCCCAGAATAGAAATGGCAGCACATTACCATGGACTTTGTAACTACACTCCCTTGCAGCACGAAAAGTAACGACACGGTTTGGATTATTGTGGATCGACTCACCAAGTCGACTCACTTTATTCCATTCCGAGTTGGCCAGTCAACAGAAGTTTTAGAAAGGAAGTACATGGAAGTAAATCAAATCTAAAGTAAGATTTAAACCTTCAGATTATACCCCATTTGTTTTGATACTCATGAATCATACAGGAAATCATGAGACTTCATGGAGTACTAGTTTGCTTCGTCTCCGACCGAGACACCGGATTTCGATCCTAGTTTTGGCAGAGTTTTCAAACCAGCCTGGGCATGAGTATGAGTTTCAGCACTGCATATCATCCTCAAACTGACGGATTGTCCGAGTGAACATTTCAGATCCTAGAAGACATGCTCAGAACTTATATGCTTGACTTTGGAGGATTGTGTGAAGATCACATGCACCTCGTGGAGTTTGCATACAACAATAGCTACCGGTTCAACATTGGGATGGCACCGTTTGCAGCACTCTATGGTCGAAAATGTCGCTCGCCTCTGAGTTGGGACGATATTGGAGATCGAGAACTCTTTGGGCCAGAGATGATCGTGGCAACAGTTGATATAGTTCGCACGATCAAGGAAAAGATGCACATAGCCCAAGATAGGCAGAAGCATTGGGCAGATGCAAAATGTCAACACTTGGAGTTTTAACCTGGAGATGATGTATTCCTCAAGATCTCTCCGAACAGAGGAGTAATTTTCTTTGGACGACGAGGAAAGCTTAGCCCAAGACACATCGGTCCATTCGATATATTAGAACGAGTAGGAGAAGTGGAGTATCGTTTGGCACTACCACCATCATTAGAAGGAGTGCACAACGTATTCCATATATCTCAGCTACGCCGATATGTGTGTAACCCCAGCCACATAGTTGATCACTCGGAGCTCACTGTGCAGACCGATCTAACTTGCAAGCAACAGCCAGTCAAGATACTAGATTGAAAGGAGAAGATATTGCGAAACAAGGTTATCAAGCTAGTCCGAGTGATGTGGAGAAAGGATTCACCCGGAGAATCAACTTGGGAACAAGAAGATGATATGCATACTCGATACCCTCATCTGTTTGAAATTTAGTCCTTATGAAAATTTCGAGGATGAAATTTTTATAAAGTGGGTAGGATGTCACAACCCTGAAATTCCTGTACAATTGTATCGTATTCAATATATATATAAAGGTGTATTTCAGCCCTGACTATGAGTTATAAGCTAAGTTTGTTAAATAAAAGAAAGAAACAATTTGTAGCTCTCTGGTTAAGTATTTCCACTGTTGTTCTTTAGTCTGCGTGTTCAAATCCCGTCAGCTCCAATTATTTTAATATTTTTCTTTTCAACTTTTTGGAAGCCCAAGAGTTTGCAGGGCATTACACGGAGAAACGAAGAGTTGCAACAGATTTAAAGTGGATAAATGGGATAATTGAAAGGAAATTAACACTTGGCACGAACCCCGAAGCAATTGTCTTGAGATAGACCGCCCATCAACCGCCCATAACGGTTTTGTTGTGACCAATTTGGCTCGTGCTCCATGAATATGACTCTTTGACTTTTTACTACCCATTTTTATTGTTTAAAACTTCTGCAAACAGAAACCCTTTCATCTATCCCATTTAACTTGTTTTAATTCTTTTAATCACAATTTTAATTAACCATAAACCTTCTTTTTTTCTCTATAAATACCTAACCTATTCCTAAGTTCTCCCCTCAAAACTATACTAAAATATCTCCTCTCTAAAAAACCATTTTATCAAGTTCCTTTCAAGCCCTAATGTTAGCTCAAGTTCTCTCAAGCCTCCAAACATCGAAACTCCGTCAATCGAAATTCTTCCGTGCATCTTGATCTCTATTCTACAAACCGAGGCATCTTCTTCCTTGGTTTTGAGCGCAATCCGTAAATCCCAACCTTCTTGATATCTCTCTGTTCTCCTTTTCTCATCCATCGTTATACATTAGGACAAGTATGTTAAAAATAAAATGATATCATTATATGGTTATATATATTTCACTTAACAAAAAAATAAAACCATTCTATTATTCTTGTTGTCATGAATCACATAACTTTGTTAACCATATATGACCTTAAAACGATGTTTCTGTGATATAGAAAAACATCATTGTTGATACCGCAATTATTAAAATAGTTTGAAAAGAAAATAAACAAACATATAAATACCATGTTCTTTTATTAATGGTAGTTTATTGTTAAACGATTGTAGACCGTGCATGGGGTAACGACCTACCCCTCATGTACATATGGAAAATATAGCATGATACTAGTTATATTTTGTAAAGAAACGTATTACATTAAAACACCCTCACTTTCTAAAATACGTTTTTAAATCGTTATTTTAAATCCTTTGTAAATACACCTTTACAACTCTCGTTAGAAGACCCGTTTGTGGATCGTACGGATTATTGCACATGCTTAGGATAGTAGAGTGAGATGAAAAACTCCTCATGGAAAATTCAGTTTTGAAAGAAATAAAATACGGTTTTAAAGAAAATACTTTTTTTAAAACAAGTTGAATAATTGGAAAATTATTTAAATCATATATTCATATTTCCAAATAAAACAATTTGTGAAAAATTAGATTTTTTAAATGAAAGATTTAAAGTTTTTAAGAAAATACTCTCAAGTTTCCAAAAGATAGATTTTTCATAAAAATACCATAAACTTTTAAAAGTTAAGTTTATCACTAAACTACCACCAAAATTAAAATACATTTTTATAAAACTCTTGACTTTAATATTAGCATATTTTTATCAAAAAACACCATCGAGGTTTATTTTTTTAAAATTAAAATATTTTACATAAACCCCCTCGAAAAATGCAAACATGGAAAAATATACAATAACCAAATTAATAAATCTTTAAGAACTTTAGATTAATAATGGGTTTAGATGGTACCAATTCTCTGGGATTCGGAAGCCGGAGAAAGTGGGTGCTTGGCTATCTAGCGTAGATAACATTAAAGGAATTATCAATGGCAATCGTCTTTGAAAAAGACACAAATCCTACCATCCATATACATCGGTTATTGATATTTCCCAAACTTAAGATCTTAAAAAGTTAATTTTTTTAATAATATATGTCTAGAACCTGAACATAAATTTGAATTGACTAGAACTCGAACTCAAACCCAAACTCGAATCCAATTTGAACTTGAACATTTGAACTTGAAATTGAACATTTGAACTTGAACTTGATTTAACCTGAACTATGAATAAGACTTGATATGAACTTGACATGAATACTTAAACACAACTTGAACCTGAACTTGTACTCTTTATATTCATGGATTCGATCAAGACCTGTAAACTTACTCTATACAATAAAATACGCGGGGATATGGGATAGATTGATAAAGAATGTATGATGTGGCATGAGAGTTCACTAAAAGACACTTAACCTGAATATCCTGTGCTGTTGTCCCGTGTGATTGACGGGGCCTTGTATTCCTGTACTTTTAGTCCGCGGGGACTACTCTCGTATACGCGTATATTTTTCTTATCAAACTACAAACAACCACGTTAGAATAACCAACCTTCTATATATAAATGTCATACTTAAGATACCTTTGCATACAAACTTACCTATTCATTACTACTAGGTTTTCTGTCCATTTTACATACCTTCAGTCATCAGTTATTTTTCTTTGGGGACTTACCGAGTGCTAGTTCGTTAACGATATTTTTTTCATTTCTTTTTCTTGGGATGTTCGTCAGGTGGACAGGATACCGAGGAGATAGAGCCAAATCAGGAGGACTTGGACCAGTTCACAGCCTAACCTGACTACTAATTTCCCTTTTCTGCATTTATTTCTACTATGCCATTGTTTAGGCATTTTTCAGTTATTTTATCTTTTATTTCAGACCGTTGTATTTTAAAGTTTGAATGTAAATAAAGTTGTTGTTGAATTTTAGTTACTCTTATTAATTCTTGCATATTGTTAGATTGTTTTCATACGCTTGACGTATTTATTAAGGGAAATGACATTCTCCTAGTAAATACGTTGCGGGTATTATCACGTGCCGTTACCGTCTTCTAGGAAGCGGGACGTGGCAATCTCTATACTGGTCATCATAGGTATGAGACATAAAACCGGTAGAATCAGCATTCATATTGAGCATACGAGAATATTCTCCTTGCGGGTCATGCTTGGACGATCGAAAAGAAGGATCCGACACTTTAGAAGAAGGTTCAGACAGTTGAGCGGACGTCAATATATCTTTCTTTAACAAACAGTAAGATCGATTTCAATTTCGGGCTAAGCATGACTTGTGTATCCTCGTCATCAGATACTTCAATGGCGGTGTATTTATGCTCCGTCGGCCTTTTGCATATTAAGAAAATATTGAACTCGAGTAAGTTGATTTTTGTAGCTTTGTAGACTACTTGCTTCAACTAGTTTTTACTCTCGTCATCTTAATTTTTCCTTCGACATATTTATGAATGTTATTTTCTTCGATCGATAATTGGCCACCAAAATAGAAAATTAGCGGAATGTAATTATCCACCATTTTTTCACCTGCCCGAAAACTTGATTTATGCTTTGAGAGTTCTCATCAAACACCCTAATTATTTATCTTCACATTTAAACTCTCCTAATTACTTAAACTAACAAATAAAATATACAAATTAACAACCTATAAGCAAAATTTCATAAAATAAAAAATTCACTACTTAATAGCAAAATTAGAGTTTCTCAATAGCAAATTTAAACAAATTAAATTGATGAATGAATTTTAAAGAAAAAATAGTGTTTTGCTCAGCTCTAGAATTTGAAGGTCATGGTGGTTGTGACGGTGGTAATAGTAGTGGTGATGGTGAAGACGATGATGATGATGATGCTGATGATAATGTTGGTTATGGCAACCATGATGGTGCTGGTAAATTTCCACCTGAACCAGAGAGAGATCTGGGGGGGAGAGGGAGAGATCGACAGAGAGAGAGACCAGAGGGAGAGATTGAGAGAGAGTGAGAGTGAGCTAACCAGAGAGAAGAGAGAGATCAAGCGAGAGAGAGAGAGGCCGAGACTGAGAGAGAGAGAGAGAGAGAGAGAGATAGAAAGAAACGGACAGTCACAGGCTGTTACTTTTTGGGGTACAGTTGTGAACTGCGCCACAGCTCCAAACCGCGCCCCATACATTACAGCTGGGGCAGTAGCAGAAATGTATGGGGCACACTTTTGAAGTGCGCCCCATACATTGTTGTTGTGGCATCCCATGCAAAACTATGAGACATACTTCCAAAGTGCGTTCCTAAAAAAAATTAAAAACCGTCAGCGTCAGTGCTGAGCTGGCGCTGACATGGCGCCCAGTGGCCAAAAATGACTTATATTTGTAATATATTTTGAAAGTGGTTTTTTAAAATAATATTTTATTAAATATGCTTATTCTAAAAAGTTGTCCCGCTAAGAATGAAGGCTAGGAAAGGAGGAAAGAAAAGAGATCTAGCAGTCATGACGGATACCCATCTCCTCATGCTCAACGAAGCAAGACTTCACTGATGTTGAGAGTTAGGAAGATAGTTTTATAAAGATGCTGTTGCTGCCTTCTTGACACCGACGAGAGTCATGGTTTCGTGATGATGCTCATAAGTGGGAATTCCTCAGATCGCGACACGTGGCGAATGACGTGTTACCCACGACAGCCCACTAGACTCCTGGGGGCTACCGAGGTAAAATCAGTATGGGCACTCCACTTCTTGCCCACGAGTAATCTGGCAGACGAACTTGCACCCCTCTGTAGGGTTCCTAGGCACACTAGTTAAGTTTCACAAGTGATCAAACATGCACAAATAAAATTTTACGGGTGCCTACAAACCCGACTACGGATCGTTTACTAGATATTTAGGCGAAACATAAACTAGTTAACATATTAACTAAGGGAACGGACATACAACCTTTGTAGATCCGGTCCACCACCTCCACGGCTCCGCAACGAAGTCCCCTCCGCTGTCCAAAATGAATCCGGAACTCAAGTATCGGCTTCGTCGAAGAAATGGGCGGGCTTGATCGTCGGTTCGATGCCGAAGATGATCTACGTCGAGGCATCGCTAGAACAAGCTCCAACTTCACCAAATCGGAAAAACTTGTGAAGGAAACACCCTATACTACTTGGCAATAGATAGAGGATGAAGAAATAGGAAGTGGGTAAACTTTAGTTTTGGATTTCTCACTAGATTTGAAGACTTGCCATTGATGGTCAAGCTTTTCTTCACTTGAAGGAAGAAGAAGAAGAAGCTCAAATATTATGATAAGAATAATAGAATAGAAAAGAAAAAATCAATCCTTATCATATTTGAACCATAGTAAAGTGTAGAGAGTTAACCAAGGTTAGTGAGTGGTTAGGGTTTGAGATAAAAACAAAATGGTCACCTTTGGTCAAAGCTTCATGAAGCTTCATTAAGCTTCATGAAAGAATGAAAGCTAACCATTTTGTTTCTTTCTCATTATGCTTATTATAAATACCAAAATGAATAAAACAAATAAATAAAGGAATAAGCAAATAGTAAACCCTAATGATTTCATTAACCAAGGTTTAACTCTTCACACTTAACCAAAAAAGATATGTATCATCAAACATGATACAAGCTAGTGCACAATATCATATCGCATATGCAATGCGCACATCCAAGTGAGAAAATCCATTTAAAGTGAACCATTACTAGTTAATGTAAAGTAATATATCAAATATATAATTATACATTAAATCATTAAATCAACACTTGATTCAATGATCCGGTCATGTCGCATATAACCGGCCAGTATCCTATGTATCGGCTTATCGGATCAATCCTTGATTCGATAACTAGGTTATATCGCATATAACCAATCGATACACAGATCACGAGAATGGAATACGGTATCACATACACGCATTATTCTCGGTCCCGCACATATCTCATATGCGCTCCTATTTCGTTTCGCTTGAGCCAGGAAACCTCTGTGTAGGACTCTAAAGACTCGTCAATACGCCGGCAGCAGATGATGATCATATCAAACACCCACAAGCCGCAAGCGGTCTGCCAAACGTAACGGCCACCCGGGTATTGCGCGATCAGAAGATCGACGAGCAAGCCCGCTCACACTCCTGCGAATCCGACCAGTAACACTACCGTATAGTCCGGTCTGTTCGTCTGATATGTCGCATATCTCACCTAGGGGTGGTAAACGTCAGACCCCAATAGCTCGATAAGTCATGCCGACGTAGGGTCCATAACATTCGTGAAACTACTGATAACACTTACCAGTATATCACTGCAACCCTGGCCAGGGATTTCCTGTTATGGCCAGTCGAGCATAGCACAACATCAACCCCCAATACCGGGAGAGACGAATCCCCTCCTATCGCTCATTGCCTCCATGTGAATCGGGACTGTACCCAAAAACCACCTGTTTGCACAACTCAGTAGAGCCGTGGTAGGGTGGAAATCAAAGCACAGTGGGAGACACACAAGACTCTATGACGATCTCGGGTCAACAGACTAAGCTGTACCAGTGTCACCAGAGAACTGCCATCTGACGTGAGGTATAATACCATCTGGGAGTTCTCGGCGAGTCCGTTCAGTGTACACAGTCTCCACTGAGCACCCGCATACCATCTTCGATGTCAAACACCAATGGATATGGGATCATCCATCGCCCATCGCATGGGTCGAGAAGATATGCGCTAGTCTACTCTGGAATATCGATGCCCCGTCTCGATAATCCCACGACTAGGAACAATTCAAGGATGTACTCTTGGACTACCATGTCCCCACTAGTATGATCCGCATCATAGTCCAGGTAGTCAAGTACAGATCCTAAGGGCTTTACCAACATGTAACAGAGAGACAATCAGTATACACGTTAAGGTAAAGTTCAACCAGATAGCATACTATCATGTCGAGCAAGAAAGTCCTCCCTATATATGTCCCAGCATCCACTACAATATACATCCTATGTATAGTAATGGCCTCTAGGGCATACATATAACTAACAATCTCCCACTTGCACTAGGGCCATCTGATAGCAGTGGTTGTAGTATCTCATACTCAACCATCCCCTAAAAGTCTCTCTTTAGGAAAAGGGCCTTCGTGAGTGGATCCGCCGTGTTGTCCTCTGAGTCTACTCTCCTAACCTCGATCACCCTGGAGATCAACTATCTCCATGATCAGGTGATGCTGCCTCAGAATTTGTCTGGGTCACTGATGGGACCAGGGTTCCAGGGTCGAAGCCACGCTTCCATTGTCATACAATGGCAGGAACCTAGTTCATCTTATGAACCATTATACACCCAAACAGCCTCTTTGGTAGTGTCTTTAATAGCGATGTTACCAGCCTTTATCGTCTAGTTTGCCACGGTATCGAGCTTGGAACTCTTCCAACATACCGTCCCTTTACTGAGGGTAAAGACAGTGCCTGTGACTGACATTCAGTCGTCTTTATCACCCTGGAACACTTCCAGTGATTCTCCCCAGGATCGATTGATACCATCTCACTACATCTAGTGAGTATTCTAACATCCATTTAGATCTATCTCATAGATCCAAAATCCAGGATTTAGTAGGTATCACTTTGATCCTATTTGGGGAATCTTAGTGATAATAGGAGATTGATCGATCGTAGTATAGGAAACTCTTTTCCTATCAAGAGTATGTTGTCTATGTACAATACGAAGATGACCACCTTACTCTCTACTACCCTTTTGTATATACAAGGTTCGTCTACCATTTTGATGAAATCAAACACTTTGACTATCACATCAAAACAGACGTTCCAACTCCGCGATGCCTGCTTCATTATGTAAAGCATCTTGCTCACGTTTCCGCTGCTCCCACTGTTTACGAAGACCTCTGGCTGTGTTCTTATAGACGTTCCTTTCTAAATCAGTATTTAGGAAAGCAGTCAAGGCACCCAACCGCCAGATATCGTAGTCATGGTATGTAGCCGTGGTAAGTAGGATCTGGATAGATTTAAGCATAGCTACTGGAAAAAGGTTTCATCATTATCCACGCCTGGTCGATGACGAAAACCTTTAACAAGTCTAGCTTTGAAAGTCTCAACTTTTCCATCTACACAAAGTAATCTTCTCAAGATATACTTGCTCCTGATGGGGATTTAACCCTTCAGATTTAGCAATCAAAGTCCATACTTTGTTGGTGTATAAGGATTCCATCTCAGATCGCTAAGCATCCAGCCATTCTTACAGAGTCCCTACTCTCGATGGCCTGCTCGAAACTAGTTGGGTCATCATCTCATGATGCAATCCTTGCTTCCACTGTCATCGAGAAACGGAGGTATCTCTCAGGCGGATGAGGAACCCTACTAGATCGGTGGAGAGGCTGAGGTTCGTCGGAAACTATTGAATCCTTTGGTTCTACCAAATCATTAGCAGTTTTGTATAGCTGGAACCTTTCCAGTTCTACAGAACTGAACTTGCCTCGATCTTGTCCGGATTTTGCTTTTGACATAGGCCGGACAATCCCAAATCTTAACTTACTTAAGAGATAGTTTCTTCCCATACCATATCTTATATGGAGTGGTAGGCAGTGATTTGATTCAAACCTAATTCAATAGGTATGCAGCTTCTCAAGTGCATAACTTCCAAAAAGAAAAAAAATAACTCAGTAGTACTCATCATAGAGCACACCTTATCATATAGGGTGTGATAGCCCTGCCCCGATATACCATCGTGCTATGGTGTATACGGAGGGGTAATGCTGAGAGAGAATCTCATTCTCCTTTAGAATAGTCCAGGAATTCTATGCACAAGTATTCTGATCTCATCATAGGACATAATACTTATACCCGGTTATTGGTTCTCTACTTCTAACTTATATTCTGTGAATACCTCAAAAGCTTCGGACTTATGTTTCAGCAGGAACATACGACTGAATCTTGAGAGATTATCAGAGAATATAATGAAGTATAAAGAACCAGTCCTGGCATGTGTAGACAGGAGACCTTACATACATCATCATGTATCGGTCCCAAGAGTTCATTAACTCTTTCTCTGTTTCCAATAAACAGAGCTATGGTCATCTTATCTTTGTGACATGATTGGCGAGTTGCACAAGATGTAAATTCAAAACGATTTAAATATACATCTAAATGTAACTCCAGCCAGTCTGGTCGCATTGATCTGACCTAGTCTACAATACCTCAAGAAGAATCCGTTCATTTCTGAACTCTTCCTCTTGTGTGTGTTCTGTATACTAAGAACTGTAGTTTGATTTAGAACATCAACGCTTTTAGATAACGTGCCTGAACCGATCAACTTTTGATATAGGAAATGTTCAAAACATTGTCCAACTATACAAAATTTTATCATTTCTTTACTTATAAAGAGACTGATATGATTTTATATATCAGGTTCGGTATCTAATAACATTTGTTCAGAATCAATGTATTGATAATACAGGGTGACAGTGACCAACAGACTTGGCTGCAATATTTGCCCCGTTTTCTGCCTCATGAAACTTATCACCCGTTCTCAGTTCTCTACCTATCTGTAGCCCTATGTAACAGATTACATATCTGGGATCCTGATCTGGTATCATATACCCAGGACGTAAAGGATACTGAGAAACAGTTCTGTATAATGAACATACCCGAAGAAGATGCATCATATGCACTGTCTTTGTTTGGGCGGTATAGGAATTCTGGTATTCCCCTATTTCCTGCTCTGTATTATAAGTTGGAGCAGGACCAACGTTCCCCAGCTCAGTATAACAAGCGGGTTCGGTCAATAATCCGTATTATTATCTTGATTAAGGCGTGATATGGTCACTACCAGGAGAGAGAGAGAGAAGAAAACACTCAGCGTGCGCTCTTTCAAGAATAGATTGGTTATATATTTTATCTAATCAGGATGGCTCCCACTGTTTTTATCAAATCTTCCTTCAAACCCTAAAAGGAAAGACTAGCCGGGATTAATTACACACTACAAGTTCGCCAATCTTTCAGCCAGGCCAGTGTCGGTACTTTGACGGAGGTCCCCCGTGCTTTCGCACGAACCTAATTAATGTAAACCTCGTTTTCCCAGAGGCGTAACCCCGTTGACACCTTTCTAGACACCTACTTGACCGGCTAATTTGTAATGTATAAAACTCTCCCAGGAGTAACACTTACTCGCAGTGGGTATCGGGATCCAACTATCACATAGAAGGTATGCAATCTCATTGCAAGTTTCAACACTTGAAACTCCCGATAAAGGTTTTTACCCCTAGCACCTATGACCTTAACTATGGTCAACAAATCATAAGTACTAGTCAAGTTCTACCCGTCATTTCGTGATTAATTAGACCCACCCACATGACCCTTAACTAAGGTCAACAAATTCACGCGACTGTCCTAATTAATCGCATCATATGCGGTGTAGGAAGACATCACTTAGCTACCGTACACTGTGCCTTGACTATGGTCAACAAACACAGCACGAATACTAAGTACTCTACTTCCTAAAATGACGAAGGGTTGCGGCTGGTTTTTGTGAAAACCTTTAACGCTTTGAACTTGATCTCGTTGCGGAATCAAATGGTTTTTAAATGGAATGTTTTTGAAGCTTTTCTAGTTTTGCTAAAGGGGTCACTCCCGGTGAAGGGATCGTCGGCCCTTTCCTCGTCGAATGAGGTGCGGGATATATCATATATATCACTGTGCAAAGCGGAAACTATAGAAGCGATCAAAGACAAACCGAGGGTTGTAGCATCTGCCAGTTATTGCTAAAGGAGTCACTCCCGGTGAAGGGATCTCGGTCCTTTCCTCATCGAATAAGGTGCAGGATGTTCTATAATGAACACCGCGATGCAAAGCAACAACTGTAGCTACCTGTTTTATTTTGAAATTCGATTCCACAACATCAATTAGGTTTATTTTCTTTCATTAATCTCATTAATGAATATCCCATCATTTTAAGTTACCTAAACATCACAGATAGATATGACGTACACTTATGCCATCCGCATTCGCCTCGATGTCCCGTCTGCACCGTTAGGTTAGGTAATTAACGCCAGAGCAAGGCAGGGCTAGCGCGGGTGTAAAACATAAGCAACGTCTATATAATATATCATATATACTATATATAATACCTGTCACAGAACACAGAACATCGCATGATCACAGATAAAACACAGCAGAAGAAACATATGAAATATTGGATATACTAGGACGACCGTGTTTTCAATACGAGCCAGTATAAAACACGGATTCCACGGTCGTGATGAATAGCCAATCCCACACCCCTAGACCCCTACGAGAGCGGCAAGCAACCCTGCCAATTCTAAGGTTAGGAAACCCGGACTCGACTCCTCGAGTTGGTCTCCCACTGGACCCCAGAACCCGGTTACTTGTGCTCCCCTCCTTGGGTCTATCCTAGTGCAGAAAAGTAAATAATATACAAATGGTGACTAAGTCCGCAACCTGGAAGTGCCCCAAATAAAAGAATATTACATACAAGTTTTTACATGAATGAAAATGAAAAAACACTCATCTCACATAAAAACCCCCCCGGCTATTCAAATACGACGATCCAATATAACATACCCAGCAACACATAACATCTCACGTCATCAACGTAAGTAAATATGCGCATCCCAATTGTCGTTGACATATAGCAACGAAACCGGCGATATCACATATTACACTTACGGTCACAGAAAAGAAAGTGTAAAACTACAACAGTTGGAATCCGCAACCACCTCAGACATCGCATGCCTGACCAAATGAATTACTTAGACAACGCATGCCTAACAATTATAAACCTCGCATTTTAGTCTCAAAATCGAAAACACTTTTCAATATCAAGTCGGGTAATTCAACAAGATTCCCGACATCCCGATCGAATGCTCGTCGCAAACTTCAGTAGACGGCCACACCCCCGACACCGTCGACGAAGTGCACCAAGGCGGAACACCGCCACCGCGAGCACCCGGACGGATGCTTTCAGCGACGGGGTTCTCCTACAGTCACTTGGTCAGGGCTATGGAGCGAGGCTGTCTATTAAGTTTACCCGGCGAGTATCCGCGTACGCTACGTGATTGCAACGGACTTTTGATCACATCAAAATTCCGGGGCAACCGATCAATTGAGACTAAATTGCTACGTTTATAACATTCATTTAGTTATCACATAACTTATTGTGAATTCCAATTATTGTATCCCATTCCAGATAAATAGAAAATGTTAAACTTTCCGATCGAACATTCTAACATCCAAGTTTTCCCGATACAGATCAACACATGAAACTAGTATAACAACATTCAGTTCGTACCTCAGTACCAACGGTCCAGGCGTAGAAGGGTCAAGCCAACGCCTCACATGTGGCACGCCGTACTACCCCAAACCCGAAGGTTCAAAGGGCAGTTCAAGACGGTCACATAATCAAGTTAAGGTTTGTGTCTTCTAGAGGGACCATCGCGTTACTTGCACTACTTAGAACGTCGTTAAACTACGGAAAAATCCAACACTTGGAAATTTCCCGACAGGGGAAAAATTGGGTATTTATATCCGGTCGAACTTTTTAACATATTCTAAGATTTATCCGGAAAGCCACACAGACAAAATTTGATACCCCGATCGAAACACCGAATCCCCAAATCAACTCAGAAAAATTCAACTCTGGAAAAAAATATTAAAAATTCCCAGAAATCCCAGAATTAATAATTATGAGATACTGTGTAAAAATTATTAAATAAACATTCCGTACCGCCGCGCAACCGCCGCACGAGGCTAGCTCGTGCCGCGGAAGCGCGGCAAGATTGAGGAATTATGTGCACGAATTTCACAGTATATCATATATTAACCTGCTGATTTTTCTGAACATTTTTAATGTGGAAAAAGACCAGATTTTAAAAATTGGACAGAGAGCAATTTTCCGGGTAGGGTTTCGGTTCGATCGGACTTCAAATCGCGTCTGGACTTCGCCTAAGGCTCTAGCTAGGCTCTGATACCACTGTAGGGTTCCTAGGCACACTAGTTAAGTTTCACAAGTGATCAAACATGCACAAATAAAATTTTACGGGTGCCTACAAACCCGACTACGGATCGTTTACTAGATATTTAGGCGAAACATAAACTAGTTAACATATTAACTAAGGGAACGGACATACAACCTTTGTAGATCCGGTCCACCACCTCCACGGCTCCGCAACGAAGTCCCCTCCGCTGTCCAAAATGAATCCGGAACTCAAGTATCGGCTTCGTCGAAGAAATGGGCGGGCTTGATCGTCGGTTCGATGCCGAAGATGATCTACGTCGAGGCATCGCTAGAACAAGCTCCAACTTCACCAAGTCGGAAAAACTTGTGAAGGAAACACCCTATACTACTTGGCAATAGATAGAGGATGAAGAAATAGGAAGTGGGTAAACTTTAGTTTTGGATTTCTCACTAGATTTGAAGACTTGCCATTGATGGTCAAGCTTTTCTTCACTTGAAGGAAGAAGAAGAAGAAGCTCAAATATTATGATAAGAATAATAGAATAGAAAAGAAAAAATCAATCCTTATCATATTTGAACCATAGTAAAGTGTAGAGAGTTAACCAAGGTTAGTGAGTGGTTAGGGTTTGAGATAAAAACAAAATGGTCACCTTTGGTCAAAGCTTCATGAAGCTTCATTAAGCTTCATGAAAGAATGAAAGCTAACCATTTTGTTTCTTTCTCATTATGCTTATTATAAATACCAAAATGAATAAAACAAATAAATAAAGGAATAAGCAAATAGTAAACCCTAATGATTTCATTAACCAAGGTTTAACTCTTCACACTTAACCAAAAAAGATATGTATCATCAAACATGATACAAGCTAGTGCACAATATCATATCGCATATGCAATGCGCACATCCAAGTGAGAAAATCCATTTAAAGTGAACCATTACTAGTTAATGTAAAGTAATATATCAAATATATAATTATACATTAAATCATTAAATCAACACTTGATTCAATGATCCGGTCATGTCGCATATAACCGGCCAGTATCCTATGTATCGGCTTATCGGATCAATCCTTGATTCGATAACTAGGTTATATCGCATATAACCAATCGATACACAGATCACGAGAATGGAATACGGTATCACATACACGCATTATTCTCGGTCCCGCACATATCTCATATGCGCTCCTATTTCGTTTCGCTTGAGCCAGGAAACCTCTGTGTAGGACTCTAAAGACTCGTCAATACGCCGGCAGCAGATGATGATCATATCAAACACCCACAAGCCGCAAGCGGTCTGCCAAACGTAACGGCCACCCGGGTATTGAGCGATCAGAAGATCGACGAGCAAGCCCGCTCACACTCCTGCGAATCCGACCAGTAACACTACCGTATAGTCCGGTCTGTTCGTCTGATATGTCGCATATCTCGCCTAGGGGTGGTAAACGTCAGACCCCAATAGCTCGATAAGTCATGCCGACGTAGGGTCCATAACATTCGTGAAACTACTGATAACACTTACCAGTATATCACTGCAACCCTGGCCAGGGATTTCCTGTTATGGCCAGTCGAGCATAGCACAACATCAACCCCCAATACCGGGAGAGACGAATCCCCTCCTATCTCTCATTGCCTCCATGTGAATCGGGACTGTACCCAAAAACCACCTGTTTGCACAACTCAGTAGAGCCGTGGTAGGGTGGAAATCAAAGCACAGTGGGAGACACACAAGACTCTATGACGATCTCGGGTCAACAGACTAAGCTGTACCAGTGTCACCAGAGAACTGCCATCTGACGTGAGGTATAATACCATCTGGGAGTTCTCGGCGAGTCCGTTTAGTGTACCCAGTCTCCACTGAGCACCCGCATACCATCTTCAATGTCAAACACCAATGGATATGGGATCATCCATCGCCCATCGCATGGGTCGAGAAGATATGCGCTAGTCTACTCTGGAATATCGATGCCCCGTCTCGATAATCCCACGACTAGGAACAATTCAAGGATGTACTCTTGGACTACCATGTCCCCACTAGTATGATCCGCATCATAGTCCAGGTAGTCAAGTACAGATCCTAAGGGCTTTACCAACATGTAACAGAGAGACAATCAGTATACACGTTAAGGTAAAGTTCAACCAGATAGCATACTATCATGTCGAGCAAGAAAGTCCTCCCTATATATGTCCCAGCATCCACTACAATATACATCCTATGTACAGTAATGGCCTCTAGGGCATACATATAACTAACACCCTCTTCTTTTGCTTGCTTCCAAGCTACTGCAGAGCTAAGTTTCCTCGGCATTCCGGCTCTTCTCTAAGCCATCCGCTGAGCTAAGCCTCCCTAGCTCTCCCGATCAACAGAGAACGCGGAGTCCGAGCGCCTCCGTAATTACTCCGCGTACCTCGCCGCGGCGAGATATCCGCCGCCCCACGCCCCGCGTCCCATGCTGGCGCATCCCCCATTAATGAGCGGATCCCGTCATTAATGGAGGGATCCCATCATTTATGCAGGCATGACATCAGGGTCATAACTGACGGCGAAGATCTCGCACCTACTCGCTCTATGTGACCACTATAAAAGCCCCTCTCTCAGACGGATCAGGTAACGCAATTTTAACTCCAATAAGCCACTATTCTGCCAATATTCCTCGGCTCTAATTTGATCGTCGGAGGGTCTTACGGTGGTCACCTACCCCGTGACTTACTTACAGGTAGCTTGGGTTCCACCTTAAACTCAGCATATTGAGATCCACACACTTTAGGAGACAACCTTCAACTCAAATCACAACCGTTCAACAACGCTCACTACAGATCGATGGAGGACAGCATCTGAAGAAGATCCTACCCTCCATCAATTGGCTTCGTCTCCGAACGTGAGCCGCCACAACGAAGGCTGGAGCAGCTCGCCTCCCCCACCTAATTCCATCCACGTCTTGTCTGCCCGGATAGATAAGCTTACATCTCTAGTCCGAGCGGAGAGCCCTACCTACCAGACCGCGGCTCCCCTTCCCTGGGATAATGACATCCGCTGAAGGACGGACGGGCACCCTCATGCCCTCGATCTACCTCACCCCCATAACAGCGCCACCGAGCGCCGGTGGGCCAACTCCAGCCACCTTAACCCACACGAGGCGATTGATTCCATGACCTACTAAACGCCGGACAACTCTACGCCGCGGTCCCAGGGAAGGCTGGGTCCTTGCTCCGATGCCCGTCGTGCGTTCTCTCCCCCTGAGGAGGTGTCGGTCAGCTCGCCTGCTTCCAGGAACGACCGACGCCCCCACTCTCGCCGGGACCGTGTGAAGGACAAGCACCGAAGCTACCTGAGGAGGGCCTCGCCCAAGGATTTGAGACATGTGATAGAGAGAAGTTGAACCCACACCGCCGCACAGACCAGGAGCGGGGCATCTCGACCTTTGATGAGCTGGCCACCCAGTTCCTCGGTCACTTCATCGGGAACAGATGACAGAAGAAGACGGTTGATTACCACTTCACCATAAAGAGCGGGGACAAAGAATCCTTTAAGGGATATGTCACTCGCTTCTATAATGCTCTCCTCGAGGTCCCCAAGCACCTTGATGAGACGGTTATCACCGCACTAAGGTCGGGTCTTAGGCATAAAGAGTGGCTCCGCTCTTTTGCATTAACACAATCTAAGACCATGGCCAAAGTAAAAGCTTAGACCGAATGGGAGATCCAACTCGAATCGGAGGTGAAATCAAATCTACCTAGAGGTGACCAAGCCGACCAAAAGAAGAGGAGCAGAGAAGAGAAAAAGAGGATCGACCAACTAAAACCTTACTCCCCGAAGTTCCAGGAGTACACTCCTCTTAACATCTCTCAGGCCGAGCTGTTGGAGGAAACGAAGGGTGAAAGCTTCTTTAAGCTCCCGCCAATTACCCAGAGGGCGGGAAAACGTCTCCGTGGCCCTTACTGCGCCTTCCATAGGACGCAAGGGCACCCGACCGAGAACCGCAAACAACTCCGCGACTACATTGAGGAGTTGATCTGCTCTGACCACTTGGCGAAGTACTTAAGGGACAAACGGCAGACGGAACGAGAACAAAGCGACCCGATCGCCCCCAGGGAATTAACGATCGGCTAAATCATGGTCGTTACCTTGGGTCCCTGATTGAAGCGCGCTTGCGCGTATCATTTTCTAAGTTCTAAAGTTAACCGCAATTAAGACGGCGTCGCGTGTAGCTAGCCGTGATGAGTACGGGTCGTCCGCAGGAAGACGGTGCGTTTCGCGTTCTTGTTATGACGAGTTAATGCGAGGGTCAGAATTGTTTGATTCTAACCTATGTGTTGTATATGCAAATTATAAGTTTGTTAGGAATAGATAGGTTAGTGTAAGTTAGGAAAATCCGTACTCAATACTTTGTGCTGAGCTTGACCATTGAAGCTAGAGCAATTGGTCAACAACGTGGATTAGGGTGCTTAAGCACGGTTTTAGTGAAATCCGGCTTATTGACCCTTGTCTGTCCATTCTTGTCTCTTGATTTTCGCCTCCGGCCAAACCGAACGCAACCGGTCACGGTTAGGGATCACCGATACCTTGGTAGGGTAGGGTGTCTAACGGAGCGCTTACGTAATATTTGGACGGAGTTCAATTGGAAAATATCGAGCAAAGGAAATGAGAAAATAAAACCTTAACTTACAATATCGTTCTCTTTCCTAACAACACCATATTCACAAACCATAAAAAGAAAGTGCAAAAGAAATGATACAAAGAAAAGAATAAAACAACATTGCAAGTAAGTAAATGGCAAGGAATAAAATGCAAGTAAGTAAAAGAGAAAGACAATACTAAGAACCCAAAAACGAAAGTTTTATTAACTTCAAATGATGATACAAATCTTGAGTTCAATAACCAAAACTTAAACTTGCAAGCTTAATGAAGAGGTTGCAAGATCAAGAGAAGGCAAAGAGCTCAAGGTGAACAAGCTATGTACAAGAACAAAAGAGAAAAAGAAAAACAAAGTATATCAAGTGTATGAAGTATTGGACAAAAAGTATCCACATACCCTTGCTCACTGATCTGTATTTATAGGCCCAAAATAAGATTAAACAAACAATAAAAATAAGATGATGTGACAGTAAGGGATGGACAGAAGAAAAATGGGGACATATGGAGCCAGGGGGACCGGTGGCGCCGGGTTTTGGTGGGGTCTCGTCGGGCTATATCCGAGCTAATAGGCTCGTGTTTGTTGTGTGATGTATTTTTCTCACTATAATTCCACTGGTGCTATTTGATTTATCTATATGAACCTGGTCTGCATTCAGGGATTTGAAGGGAAACATGTAGCTTTATATCACATCATAATTTTTTGCATTTAACATTCTTGTCCCCAACATGTGCCCACTACTTGCATAAGTCATCATTTGTGTGTGCCATGGGCAGCCCCACCATGGTCCATGTGCTAAAGAGCATGTGCACACTTGCATTGTGTTGGACCAAAATTATGTGCACACATTTAATTGCAAAAGAACTCTTTGGTCATCGATCGGTTTGCAGTTCTGGTTGCAGTGTAGGCTCACAAACGTTATATCCGTGATTTTGAGTGTGTTTCTAGTATTGTATCACGGATACCTGTAATCTGTATTTACTGAGCAGACAGTGGTTAATAGTACCGATATAAAGCAAAACAGATAATGAATGAGTGGTATTAAAATGCAGTTTTCTAAGATAAACAGTTCCGCTCAAGAAACTGGTGGAAATCACCACCTCCTCCCTGTCGAAGGTGTAAGCGATCCACGCCAGAAGAGGTGTAGGAAGGACGAGCCCATCATCTTCTCCGATGAAGACGTCCATGGTATATCACTGCCTCACAATGACCCCCTCGTGATAATAGCCCAGGTCCACCGTTACGATGTACATAGGATATTGGTTGATTCAGGTAGCTCGGCGGACATTTTGTTCTACGACTATTTCTAGCATATGAGTCTAAGACCATCCGACCTACAGCCGACCTCACATGTCCTTTCTGGGTTCACCAACCACTCCATCCCGGCCGAGAGAACGGTCACCCTCCTCTTCAACATCGGCGAAGTGGGTCGCACGCAAACCCTACCGGTGAACTTCCTCGTCGCTAAGGTGCCTTCGTCTTATAACATTCTCCTAGGATGCCCTACATTGAATGCCCTCCGGGCTCAAATCTCGACCTATCACCTTGTGATCAAATTCCCGTTGGATCAAGGGGGGATAGGACGGGCCTACAGGAACCAGCAGATCGCTAAGATTTGCTTTTCCTTGACGTCCCCCACCAGAGAGCAGGGCGACAATTGGGAAGACACGCCTGATTTCCAGGGGTTTTTGGATACACGCGACGACCAGAAAGAAATCCGAGGAGCCCCAGTGGAAGCGTTGACAGAAGTCCCCCTCGTCGAGGGGGTTGATGGACAGACCAATTAGATCGGTTCTCATTTGACAGGAGACCGTTGTGAAGACTTGATCCGCTTCCTCCGAGGAAATTCAGACGTATTCGCCAGGACACCGGCGGACATACCCGGTATCGACCCTAAAGTTATCTCAAAAAGGTTCGGAGTCAACCCAAAGGCCAGACCCGTTCGACAAAAGAAGCGAAGTTTTGTGCCAATCAAGCAAAAGGCAATTGAGGACGAGGTCGATCGATTACTCGCGGCCGACATCATTAGAAATCTTGACTACTCAGATTGGCTAGCGAATGTACTCATGGTCAAAAAGGCGAATGGGAAATGGCGCATGTGCGTCGATTTCATGGACCTGAACAAGGCCTGCCCTAAAGACAACTATCCCCTCCCTCGGATAGACCAGCTAGTGGACAGCTCGACCGGCCATGAATTACTTAGCTTCATGGACGCTTTCTCCGGCTACAATCAGATCCTGATGAACACAGCAGATGAAGAACTTACCGCGTTCACCATGGATCGGGGGGTATACTGCTATAAAATGATGCCCTTCGGTCTCAAAAACGCTGGGGCCATGTATCAGCGCCTCGTCAACAAACTATTCAAACTACAAATCGGGAAGAACATGGAAGTCTACGTCGACGACATGCTCGTAAAATCAACTTCTGGGGACGGGCACACCAAAGATCTCGGGGAGACATTCAATTTCCTGTGCAAGTACAGAATAAAGATGAATCCAGCTAAGTGTATGTTCAGAGTCACCAGCGGGAAATTCCTTGGGTTCATGGTCACCCATCGAGGAATCAAAGCAATCCCAGAAAAGATCAGCGCCATTCTCAATATGGCCTCACCGAAGAGCAATGTTGAGATCATGCGGCTCACAGGGAGAAAGGCCGCTCTGAGTCGCTTTATGTCAAGATCCGGGGAGAAGTGCCTCCCGTTCTTCAAAGCCTTGAGAAAAATTCCCAAGTTCGAGTGGTCGGAGGAGTGTTAGAACGCTTTCAAACTGCTCAAAGCGCACATGTCAACTCCCCCATTGCTCACTCGACCGGTTGAAAGCGACGAGCTATTATTATACCTCGTGGTCTTCGATCAAGCTACAGGCTCGGTGCTCATCAGGTAATTCGATGATGTACAGAAGCCGGTTTACTACGTAAGCCACGTTTTCAAGGACGCGGAAACGAGATACCCGGCCATAGAAAAGATAGTCTTGGCACTTGTTGTCACCTCAAGAAAACTACGGCACTATTTCCAGGCGCACACCATCCTCGTCCTCACCGAGCGACTTATAGGTACTATTCTCGCTTCCCCAGAATCATCGGGACGACTAGAGAAATGGAGGTAGGAATTATCCCAATTCGACATCAAGTACCGCCCCAGGCAGACCATCAAAGCGCAGGTCCCAGCAGATTTCGTGGTCGAATGCAATATTCCCAGTAAAGAAGTGTAGGGTTACTAGGCACTCTTACAAGGGTCTACAAGGCATCAACCATGCCCGATTTAAAATTTATACGTGCCGAACAACCCTAACCAAGATCTTGGACAAGAGATTAGGTGAAACATAAGCAAGTAAACAACTTTACTTCTAAGAGAAAAGGATTACAACCTTTGTAGTCCGGTCCTTCACTTCAAAAAGCTCCGTGTTGAGGTCCCTTCGCTGCGATCATCTATTTCCCGGACTCTAGAGAGGCTCCACGAAGAGAAAGATGCATGCTTGCTTCCGATCTTCGATAACAAAGATGATCTACCTTGAAGTTTCTTTAACACAAGCTCTCACTTACTAATGAAGTGAACACCCTAATCTAATTGGCTAAATTCGATGAGGATGATGAAGTAAGATTTATGCTCTCTTTTATTTTCTTAATCTCACTCATTTTCATCACCAAAGAAAAAGCTAGAAAGCTTTTCTTCAAGGGAGAAGAAGAAGAATATCCAAAACCTTTTGTGATGAATAATGAATCCATAGTGAGATTAGAAATGCAACCATGGGTTAAGTATGATAAGTTAACCCATGTAGAGACTTAACCATGGTGAAAGGTTGGGTTGGGTTAACTAAATATCTACAAAAATATCATAACAAATATCTTTGCTTAAAACAAAAGCAAACCTTTTAGAAGCAACTAGAAAGAATTAACCCAAATCAAATCTTAACCATGTTTAATCTTCACTAATCATGTTGCATTAGTAACCTTAACTTGTTAAAATATTATATATCACATATACAATATTTATTGTAACAAAATAAAATAATACAATTAACATATATCGCATATATATCAATGTATTACCCGAGTGAGAAAAAGAATCTTTTAGTGAGCTTATATTAGTTAATGTAATTTAATTTATCAAATATATAATTATACATTAAATTATTGAATCAATACTTGATCCGATAATCCGGCTATTTCATAAATAACTGACTAATATAATCTGTATCAGTTCATCGAATCAACACTTGATCCGATGACCCGGCTATATCACATATACCCGGCCGATATCTCATATTGCGAGAATCTAATACGGTATCACATACACGTATTGTTCTTGGTCCCGAACATATCATATATGTGCTCCTACTCCATTTTGCCTGAGCTAGGAAACCTCTGTGTAGAACTCTAAAGAATCGTCAATACGCCGGCAGTAGGTGATGGTCATATCAAACACCCACAAGCTGCAAACGGTCAGCTAAACGTAACAGCCACCCAGGTATTGAGCGATCAGAAGATCAACAAGCAAGCATGTACATTCTCCTGCGAATCCAATCAGTAACACTCCCGTACAGTCCGGTCTCTTCGTCTGATATGTCGCATATCTCGCTTAGGGGTGGTAAACGTCAGACCCCAGTAGTTTGATAAGTCGTGTCGATATGAGGTTTATAATAGTTCGAGAAACTACTGATAACACTTACCAGTAAATCTCAGCAACCCTAGCCAGGGATTTCCAGTTATAGCCAATCGAACACAGCGCAACCTCAACTCCCTATACCGAGAGAGACGAATCCTCTCCTATCGCTCATTGCCTCCATGTGATTCGGGACTGTACCCAAAAGCCACCTTTTTGCATGCCCTCTTGGACGTGGTATGATGGATATCAAAGCACAGTGGGAATCACACAAGACTCTATGACGATCTTGGATCTACAGACTAATCTGTACCAGTGTCACCAGAGAACTGCCATCTGACGTTAGGTATAATACCATCTGGGAGTTCTCGGCGAGTCCGTCCAGTGTACCCAGTCTCTACTGAGCACCCATACACCATCCTTGATGTCAAACACCGATGGATATGGGATCATCCATCGTCCATCATATGGGTCAAGATGCGTATACGCTAGTCTACTCTGATGTATCAATGCCCTGTCTCGATACACCCTTGACTAGGAACAGTTATAGGATGTACTCGTCGACTACTGTGGCCCCATTAGTATGATCTCATCATAGTTCCAGTAGTCGAGTACATATCCTAAGGGCTTTATCAACATGTAATATAGAGACAATCAGAGTACATGTTAAGATAAAGAGCAACCAGATAGCATACTATCATGTCGAGCAAGAAAGTCCTCCCTATATATGTCCAAGCATCCATTACAATATACGTCATATGTACAGTAATGGCCTCTAGGGCATACATATAACTAACAATAAGAAGCGGCAGCAAGGGGCCCCGAACCACGTCCCTCGGTCGAGGAAGTACCCAACTCCGTCCCCGACTGGGTGCATTACATGGATGGATCCTCTACCGAGGAAGGGAGCGGGGCTGGCCTGATCATCCGAGGCCCGGACGAAGTGGAGAAGGAATACTCTTTGAAGCTAGGGTTTAGAGTTTCGAACAATGCTACGGAATACGAGGTTTTGTTAGCCGAATTGTGAATCGCCTCCAGGGTAGGGCTGAAGACGATCCAAGTTTGCAGCGACTCTGCATTGGTTGTTGGCCAAGTAACCGAGCGATTCGAAGCCCGGGAACCGCTCATGATCAAATATCTGGCCAAGGTAAAAAGACTTTGCGAAAATTTCGACGAAGTCCAGGTAGAGCAGATTCCCCAAACCCTGAACAAACAAGCCGACGCCTTAAGCAAGCTCGCTTCTTCCTACACTGCCATCCATAAAAGAAACATCCTCTTCGAAGTCTTGCCATGGCCCAGCATGGAAGACGGGGAGGTAACGCTCCAAGTATATACTACTCAGGGGAAAGGCCAAGATTGGAGGAAGCCCCTTGTGGAGTTCCTAAAAGATGGTATACTTCCAAAGGACCGAGGGGAGGCTCGCCGACTTTGGGAAAAAGCTCATCATTTCATCTGGAGCAATGGAATCCTCTACAATAAGTCATACACACAGCCCCTGCTCCGATGTGTCGACCCCAAGAAACCGACTACATTCTATGAGAGATGCATGAAGGCGTCGCGGGAGCGCATCAAGGGGCCCACACCCTTGTCCAGAAGACGCTGCTCCAAGGGTATTATTGGCCGAGGATACACCAGGATGCCAAGAACCTCGTCAGAAGATGCAAGAACTACCAACTCCATGGCAGCATACCTCGTCTCCCCGCTACCGAGCTAACGCCCCTCAGTTCTCCCTGGCTATTTGCATAATGTGGGATGGATATGGTGGGCCAACTCTCCACCAGCAGAGGCTGACACAAATACATCCTTGTCGCAGTAGACTACATCATGAAGTGGATAAAGGCCGTGCCCATCAGAAAACCATACGCCGCCCCTACTATAAAGTTCCTGGAAAACAACATCATCTCTCAATTTGGAATCCCGAGGTGCATCGTTACCGACTACGGGACCAACTTTGAAAACGATAAAGTCAAAGAATTTCGCAGTGACTACCACATACTAATGAAGTTTGCCGCGGTTCGCGCATCCGCAATGCAACGAACAAGCCAAGGTAGTAAACCGAGGAGTCATACGCGGACTCTGGGGAGTTCCCACTTATGAGCATCATCATTAGCCCCCCCACTCTTATCCCGACCTATTTATGGGTCGAGTCGAGAGTGGTCTGATCGGTCCCCCGGGCTCAGCTCGTAGTTAAGGACCTTGTCAGCATGGATTTCCGAGGCGGTTAGGCGTATCCTTTGATGACGTCAGCGGATCAGAGAAGAGATCGTGCATTAAAGAGGGAGCGTCAATTCGATCGTACGTTCGTTGAAGCGCAGGCCATGTGTCCGATGACGGTTGGCGGACGTGATGGTTCGTCGCTGTTTTCTGCCCCCGTAGGGACGTTTCCAATGGTTGTGCGACACATGGAGCGTCGACGGCTGGCGTTGGCGAATCGTCGTTTTGGCAGGAAACGATCTGATCCGTTGGATGCGTTGCTAAAGTACTATAAATAGGGGTAGGATCGCCCTTGGGTCCACACTTTCGCCATCATTTCTCTATTGTTGTGAGAGATAACTCGGCGTTCTTTCCTTTAGATCGGATCTCTCGTGCCCTTTCCTCGGAGGACTCCTTCTTTGAATTAGGTTAGATGTCTTCCTCTGAAGAGTCTGTTGAGATAGTTAGGGTAGAGTCTAGGAAGTCTTCTTCTGCTTCCTCCTCTGCGTCATCCGAGTCGGGTTCCCCCCATAGAGTTAAGGTTACCCATGCCGCTCATGGTCAGGCGACGGGAAGGGTCTCCAAAGCGTGCATCGGGAATGCTCACGATGCGCCCTCCCTCCTAAGGAATGTGGACGAGCTCACCACGATTCAGGCTCGTTTCCACATTCCCCCTAGCTATTCGCTTCGTTTGGCTAGGGAGTACTAGAGGGCGGATCAGGTGCAGGGCAAGGAGATTGCCTTGTACCTGGATGCATTCTGGGCTGGAATGCATCTGCCCTTTCCCCCCGAAGTATGCGGGGCACTACGTTGCTTCCAACTTGCCCCGGGCCAGCTAGTGCCGAACTCATAGAGAATTCTCCTCGAGTTCCTGATCCGATTGAGACTTGAGAAAATCCCCTTCATCTTGACCCTTCTCCTTTCCTTCCTTTGTTATAAAAATCATCCAGGCACCCATAAGGACGAGCCGAGCTGGGTGTACATTTCCTTCAAAAAACGTAAGGGAGGGACGGCCGGGTCGGGGGTAGTAGTAGTTCCTTCTTCCATTCATGAATGGAAGGAGAAGTTCTTATTCGTTGGGCCATCCGAAGGCGAGGATTGGCCTGTGCCTGTACAGTGGCACAGGGCTGGCTGCCCGCGGGTGAAGCGGTCGTCCTCTCTCGAGGTAAAGACGGTCCCATGTCCGAGACGAACTAAGGGGCGAGCGCCATTTGTTGTCTGAGCAAGCCCTTAGCTGGGCCGGGCTCAGCCCCGCTCGATTCATGGGTAAGTTAGGAGCTTAGATGGTCTGTCTAGACTCGAACATTTTTATTTTGCCCATTTCCGCGTCACTAACTCTCCTTGTGTATTTTCATTTATGCAGAGCAAATGGACCGATCCAAATTCTTGGCTGCCATAGCCGCAACGAAGGGGAGGAAGACCGGGGGCGCAAGCTCGTCCCGCCCCGGTTCGAGCTCAGCCCTAAAACCAGCCGCACCGGCGAAGCCATCCGCAGAGCCACGAGTTCCGGATACCAGCCTGGGGGAGAGCCATAAGCACGCCCGGGAACCGGAGCCCCGGGCGAGGGAGGTGGAGGATGAAGCCGACCCCCCCCCCCGAGGTCCCCCTTAAGAGGTACAAGAGGACGATATCTCGATCTCCGGTCTCCCCGATCCTCATGCAGGAGGGGTACGTCTATTTCGAGGTGCCCTCGAGGCTTTCTGTTGCCAATAGCTTGCTTTTAGAGATGGAACGATCGGCCAGGTGCGTAATTCCCCGAAGGACCCTTAAGGCCCAAGTGGCCACCATCGCTCAGGAGGCCGTACAGGTCAGTATCTGCTTTTCGTTGAGGTTTTCGTCAAGTATATTTTTTTTCTGACGCTTCTAACCCCTTCTTTTACTTTCCTCAGGTCCTCCAGCACTGTGCCCTCATCATCAACATGAGCACGAGGAGATCGCCCCGGCGATGCGGAAGGCGGGCGAATCATCCTCGTGGAAAGAAGACCTGCGCTGGATTTGCAGCAGGTGAAAAGGAGGATCACCGCCCTTGAAACCCGGGTGGCCGCCGAGGAGGTGACGAAATCCAAATGCAAGAAGTCCATTCGCCTTCTGAAAGAATCCAACAAGGCCGTCCAGGCTAAGTTGGAGGAGGCTAACGTGCTTAACGCCACGATGAAGAAGTCGCTTAACGCCTGAAAGAGGGAAATCGGGGCGGCGAAGGACGGGGTGAAGCTCGCCGACCTCAGGGCTGTGAAGTCAGTGGAGAGGTACAGGACGTTTGACCAGTTCTACGCCGACCTTGCTAACGCCTCGGCCATCGTTTAGCACCAGGCCCTCGACACTGTCAAGGCGTTGATTCCGGGGTTTTTAGATGGCAAGCTTCGGGCAAAATCGGGAAGTGAAAATAGAGCAAGGATCTCCAGTACCCCCTCTACAAGGATGAGCCGCAGGGGGAGACCGCCGGGAGTGCCGCCGGGGGAGAGGCCGCCAATGGGAGTGATAGAGATAAGGCTCCTGGTGGGAGCACCGACCCAAAAGCCGTCACCCCGGCTCCCGGAGATAAGGCTCCTGGTGGGAGCACCGACCCTAAAGCCATCACCCCGGCTCCCGACGCCGGCGTAGAGCAAGTCGAGATCCTCCCCGGTCCCAAGGCCTGAGCCTTCCTACCTTCTACCTTTTTTTCTTTCTGAATTTTGTAAGCCTACGGGCAATTTTGTAAGGCTGAGGAGCCCATAATACCTTGTAAATGATGGATATAGTGCCCTCAAAGTCAATTATTGGATCGCAGGCACGTCATTGTAATGTTTGAGGGGGGACCTATACCGGTAGGACGGTCTTACTGAAGATGATAGTATGCTATCTGGTTTATCTTTATCATCATGTACTGCTTTATGTGACATTATATATCACTATTACACGTTGATAGAGCCCATAGGATTCTTTCTTGACTACCAGCAGTATGATGGCGATCATATACGTGAGAGTTGGGTAGTCTATAAGTACATCCTTAAAAGTGGTCTCTCGTCGTTGGAGTTTCGAGACAGGGCATCGATACTCCGGAGTAGACTAGTGTATACAGTCGAGACCCCGACGAGGGGCGATGGCCGGTCTCACAAGCCATTGGTGTCAGTTGGTTCACCTAAGATGTATACAGGTGCTCATTGGGTTATGAGTATACCGGACAGGACTCGCTGGGAACATGCTAGCTGGTTATTAAAACCCGTCGTCAGATATCAATTCCCAGGTGACATGTGTACAGGTTAGTCTCTCGACCTGAGATCATCATTTTTCTCATGTGAGTTCCCACTGTGCTTTGATTATTACCCTATCACGGCTCAAAGGAGTCGTGTAAACAGGTTTTAGTTGGGTACAGTCCCGAACCACATGGAGGCAGTGAGCAGATCGGCAGGGGATTCATCTCTCCCAACGTTGGGGTGAGATCGCACTGTGTTTAGGAGAGCCATTACATGAAGTCCATATCCATGGAAAGCAAGATTTAATGGTTGGTATTCCAGTAGTATCTCAGGTGTTTTGGGCTACACTCCGACACGACTTATACCGCTTTTGGGGGTCTGACGTTTACCAGCTCCCTAGACCCGATATGCGATACTCATAGATGAACGGACCGGACTGTACGGATATTGTCACACATAGGCTCAGTAGGGTTCTAGGATGAGTTTTCTCATCAGCTTCCCTTTCACTCAATATACGTACAGCCGTTACGTACAGCTAGTACCACTGACGGCTTGTGGTTAAACCCACTGCCAGGGTATTGACGAGTCTTTAGAGTCCCCCACAAAAAGTTTCCCAGTTCGGGCGAAACGTTGTAGAGGCTGTATGGTTTTATGGCAGGGTTCGAACATACGCGTGCACTTGTGCACGTGTCATGGTTCGGAAGGATAATACTAGCGGGTTTTGGTTTAAGCCCGATCTTAGTATTATACTGTGTAGGTATATATTTTGTCTCATTGCATTTTTATTCGGTCGGAATACAAATGTGGGTATGTATATACAGTTGCGGGGTTATCCTGTAATTTATTACGGGATCGCTTTTTGAAGTTGCCAGTTTGCATTTTTTATTTGGCCAAATTCCCATTCTTTCGTTCATGGCTGATTTTTGCGTTGAGGGGGCTATTTGTAAATGTGGCCTTTACAAAATGGGTTTTTTTTTAGTTACCGGGGCTACAGAATTTCCAGCAAGCTCTCTTGAACATTCTAGTTTGGATGGTTCTTGTAATGACTCATTCTTTCATTAATTGCTTTTGGATACTTAAGGATATTTTTGTGTGATATTTTTCCTTACCTTGACCACTTGATTCCTTGCAATCACCTCCCTCTTTCTTTGGCCGAGAGCTTAAGTTGGCAGCCCCAAGATTTGTGAGAGAGAGAGAATGATTCATTGTATCATTTTTGCTAAGAAAAAATTCCTTAAGCTCATTTCCTTTTCATCTCTCCAAAAGGCAACTTCGATTAACCCTCACCCAATCGCTTGGGTGCCTCGAGACAACGTATTCTACACTTTCTCTACTTCAACCTTGGACACGTCGGCTAGCAAACTTCGTGTCCGAGTTGCCTCGGTTCAGAGGCGGGAGACCATATAAAGATTCGTTGACGTGGCGCAACCTTCGGCGAGGAGGAGACCGTAGATCGAGCGAGATCGGAGAGCGAGCTTCGTCGGTGCATCCGCAACATGCTAGGGGCAGAGCTTAAAGACCGAAGGACACGGATCGATTGGTATAATCTCTAAACCCCTATTAGAGTATACTAGTTTACGGTTAATGGAACGATCTGGGTTTTAAGTTTGCCATAGCGCCAGTTCGTAAAAAGTTTTTGTTTCGCATTTGGCCTCAGAAAGACGGCCGGGGCGCTACCGTAGACTTACATGGTATCAAAGCCAAACTATTAACCGTCTACTAGTTGGTTTAGACAATGTTAAAGTATCAAAACCGAAACGAAACCCTAACGATGCCACTGGATTTGTATTCTTTGTTGTTTTAAAACATCTTCAAAAAATTATTTAAACAAGTGCAGAAGACTACTGGGGAGACCACATGAACACACCCCAAACCCGGACCCCTGAGCTCGGAATTTGGCCGAGCCCAAGAAGGCCAGGTCCGGCGTCGCCGGACACTTCAAGGATTTTTTGTTTGGGTTTTGTGTGTGTGCTCTGGTCTCTGTGTTTTTGGTTCATTGGTGTTGTTTATTTGGCCCAGTTGGGATATGGTTTTATAAGCTTGTTTGGGCTATTCGGGGGTTATTTCGGAGTCGATATTTTTAACATTGTTTAAAGTTTTGCAGTGCATTACATTACTATCTGTGACCGTGAATGTCATTCGAGCGGTAAATCTTGTCTAATTGCTATAGCTCTTTTAGACGGGTTTGCGAACGTGACATTCACGTTGATGTTCTGTGTTGTGCTGTGATGTTGCGGATTTGTCGTAGTGGATAGCTTGCGTGCAATGGTAGTGCAGTTTGGATATATTTGTACATTTGATATTGCGGGGCGAGCGTCCGATATGTGGACTGCCGTCACTGCCTGTTTGTATATTATTCTTTTGGAGCACGACCGGGCTGAGGTCGATGTACCCGTTGTACATATTTTCTTTTCTGTACTAGAATTACCCCGCGGTGGAGTGCACGGATAGCCGGGTTCTGGAGGGCAACGGGTCCGCATCTCATGGCTTTGAGAGGGAGGGGACCTCACTCTTGGATTGGCGGGCTATTCGCCGCACTCGTAGGGGTATAGGTTGACCCAAGGTGGGGTGCTCAAGTTACCGGATTCCGTGAAGTGCTGGGTGGTCCATTCACGATGCTGAAGGGGGCTACCTCGCTTCTGTAAGTCGATGTACAACACCCCACGACTTGCGGGGAGGCGAAAATATGAAAAACGATCTTGTTCTTTGCAATAACATCGACTAACCGCAAGAATCGTTGCTAAACGATAACTAACGATAAACATAGGAGTTCTAAACTACTATGTGAAGTGATTATACCTAATGAACCGTGTCCTTCGTCTTTTCGTTCTCCACCTCCTCCTCGGCCTTCTCCAAGTAGTAGACGATCCACCCGAGAGCTTTACTTCAAGCTTCACCTCAAACTTGAGGTAACTAGGTTTCTTAAAGTGCTAATCTAAGTAACCTAGGTGATATATAGTTGGATTATGGAGTGATTAGTCTATTCTAATCCTTGATCTCAACACATGAGAGGGGATGATTAGGGTTTGAAGAGAGAGAGCTTGAGGAGAGAGAAGGTGAGCATGAGAATGAGAATGAGATAATGATCTATCATAATATATATGAAGCATTATTATTTATCCAAAAAAGAAAATAAAGGATTTAACAACCATGCTTCATAAATACAAATGGGTGATTCATCTCCATGAGTCATTAAGCATTTATGATGCATTAATGACATGGATGAATCACACAAATGAGTCACTAATCTCATTTAATGCATATGCCACCTACACCCCCAAGTCACCAACCTTCTAGAACATTCTCGTGAAATTACGAGAACGCCCCTCCTATCCGTGAAAACACGGAAAAACTTTAGGCTATATAAATCCAATATCCCGATACTAGAATCTGGCTTAAACCAAAGCCGGCTAGTAAAAAATGTCCGAAAGTCGTACGTGTGTAAACACACGTATGCGTCCGAACCCTTGTCCTAAAACCATACGACCTCTATATCATTTCGCTTGGAGCAAGGAAACTCTCTGTGTGGGACTCTAATGACTCGACTACTACGCTGGTAGTGGGTTTAACCACAGACCGCAAGTGACACTAGCTGTACGTAATGGTCCCCGGGTAGATGTCGATAAGAAGGCCGATAAGGAAACCCATCCGAACTCCTACTGAGCCTGATGTGGCAATCTCCGTACAGTCCTGTCTGTTCGTCTAAGACTATGGCATATCGGGCCTAGGAGGCGGCAAGCGTCAGTCCCCTAATAGCGGTATAAGTCGTGTCGGAGTGAAGCCCATTACACCCTGAGAAACTACTGGAACCTACCAGTAAATCTCGCTTGCCCTGGCCAGGGACTTTGCGTAATGGCTCTCTGACACAGCGCGATATCAACTCCCAATACCGGGAGAGACGAATCCTGTCTAACCGCCACTGCCTCCAAGTGCTCGGGACTGCACCCAACTGCTACCTTTTTGCACAACTCCTTTAAGCCGTGGTAGGGTAGCAATCTAAGAACAGTGGGACACACTCGAGGCGAAGTAGCAGTGTCAAGTCTGCGGACTATGCTGTACTCATGTCACCTGGGAACTGTTAAATGACGACTGGTATAAAACCCAACCAACAGTTCCCTGCGAGTCCTGTCCGGTGTACCCGTAACCCAACGAGCACCTGCATACTATCTCCAGTACGACGTACTGACGGCTGTGGGACAGACCATCTCCCCAACTGGGATGAGAAGCGTACACACTAGTCTACTCCGGAGTATCGATACCCTATCTCGATAATCCTACGACTAGGGACATGAAAAAGGATGTGCTTGTAGACTACCCAGCCCCCACTAGTGTGACTGCCATCACAACGCTGGTAGTCAAGCAAGATCCTAAGAGCTCTATCATTACGTATACTCACATATTAAGATAGAATAACCAAGTAGCATACTACCATGTTTAGCAAGACTGTTATATACATGTGAATATCCCAAGCTTCCATTAAGTAATATACAAACTAGTATGATACAATAATGGCCCCTAGGGCATATACACTAACAATCTCCCACTTGCACTAGGGCCATGTACTGGCGTATCGAAAACCAATGATCTCGAGTAGCCTCTCGAACTGAATCTGAGGTAGGGTCTTCGTGAATGGATCAGCAATGTTCTCTTCAGTAGCAACTATCCAAACCTCGATCTCCCGACAATCAATGATCTCCCTGATCAGGTGATACCGCCTTAAGATGTGTCTGGACTTTTGATGGGACCTTGGTTCCTTCGCTAAAGCTATAGCTCCGTTGTTGTCGCAATACAGAGGTATTGGATCAACTATGGTAGGAACCACCTGAAGTTATGTTAGGAACTTCTTCATCCAGACCGCTTCTTTTGCGGCATCGCAAGCAGCAATATACTCCGCTTCCATCGTCGAGTCAGCAACGGTGTACTGCTTGGAGCTCTTCCAGCACACCGCCCCTCCATTGAGGGTAAAGACATAACCCGACATGGACTTGGAATCGTCCTTATCACTCTGGAAGCCGGAATCAGCAAAGGCCTCTAACTTGAGGTCTTTTCCGCCGTAAACCAAGAATATCTCCTTAGTCCTTCTCAGGTACTTGAGAATGTTCTTTACTGCTATCCAGTGATTCTCCCCTGGGTCTGACTGATACCGGCTTACCACGCTCAGTGCATAAGCTACATCTGGTCTGGTGCACAACATCGCATACATTATAGAACCTACCGCAGAAGCGTAGGGTATAATAGACATGCGTTCCCTTTCCAAATCAGTCTTGGGAGACATCTCTTTGGAGAGGGTGATTCCGTAACAAGCCGGCAGATTACCGTGCTTAGAATCTTCCATACTGAATCTTTTTAGTATAGTGTTGATATACCTGGACTGCGAAAGTCCCAACATCCTCTTGGATCTATCACGATAGATCCGGATCCCCAGAATGTAAGAGGCATCACCCAGATCTTTCATGGAGAACCTGTGTGACAAGAATCCTTTGACAGATTGTAGCATAGGAATGTCATTTCCTATCAATAGAATGTCATCCACGTACAAGACGAGGAATACGACACTTCTGGCTGCAACTTTACTATATATACATGGTTCATCTGGATTTTTGATAAAGTCGTATTCTTTGACTGTTTCATCAAAACAGATGTTCCAACTCCGCGATACTTGCTTTAGTCCATAAATGGACTTAAGCAACTTGTATACTCTACCGCTGCTCCCACTCTGATTGAAACCTTCTGGCTGGTCCATATAGACGCACTCTTCTAAATTACCATTCCGAAAAGCCGTCTTTACATCCATCTGCCAGATTTCATAATCATGGAAGGCAGCAATAGCAAGAAGGGCCCGAATGGATTTGAGCATAGCCACTGGAGAAAAAGTTTCTTCATAGTCCAAACCAGGTCTTTGACGAAAACCCTTTGCAACAAGTCTAGCCTTATAGGTTTCCACCTGTTCATCTACACCAATCTTTTTCTTGAAGATCCATTTGCATCCTATGGGTTTTACCCCATTTGGAGCAAAGTCCAAAGTCCATAATTTGTTGGTGTACATGGACTCCATTTCGGTCCGCATTGCATCTAGCCATCGTACCGAGTCGCCGCTCTGGATGGCCTGCTGGAAGCTAGTAGGTTCATCATCATCAATGCTGCAATCCTCTCTATCCCCATCTATGAGAAAACCATAGTATCTCTCAGGCGGATGAGACGGCCTACTACTCCTGCGGAGGGGTGCGGGAATGTCCTGTTCTTCTTGAACTACTGGTTCTACCAACCTTTCAGTAGTAGTTTGTGGTTCTGAGATTTCATCCAGTTCTATTTCGCTCCCACTTGTTTCCTTTTCTAAAAACTGATATTCTAGAAAATGGGCATTACGAGAAACAAAAACCTTTTGTTCTTCTGCGTAATAGAATAGATACCGCTTGGAGTTCTTTGGATATCCCACAAACTGACATTTCACTGATCGTGCCTTGAGCTTGTCTACATGCTGCTTTTTAAAAAAAGCTGGACATCCCCATATCTTTACATACTGAAGATAGGGTTTCTTCCCACTCCACATCTGATATGGCGTGGTAGGCACAGTCTTGGTAGGAACCATGTTCAAAAGATATGCCGCTGATTCTAGCGCATAACCCCAGAAAGATCGCGGTAACTCAGCATTACTCATCATGGAACGTACCATATCCAATAGGGTTCGATTCCGTCTCTCCGATACACCGTTATGCTGTGGAGTGTATGGAGGAGTAAGCTGAGAGAGAATTCATTTCTCTTTTAGGTAACCTAGGAACTCGGCACTTAAGTATTCACCACCTCGATCAAATCTTAGTGTCTTGATACTTTTGCCGGTTTGGTTTTCTACTTCATTCTTATACTCCTGGAATTTTTCAAAAGCCTCAGATTTATGTTTCATAGGATAAATGAATCCGTATCTTGAATAATCATCCGTAAAAGTAATGAAATAGGAAAAACCACCTCTTGCATGTGTAGACATTGGACCGCATACATCGCTGTGTACGAGTTCTAAGAGCTCGCTCGCTCTTACTCCATGTCCAGTGAATGGAGTCTTTGTCATCTTTCCTTTGAGACATGATTCACAAGTGGCATAAGTTTGATATTCGAACGAGTCCAAATATCCTTCTCTATGTAACTTAGTTAACCTTGTCTCATTGATGTGACCTAGTCTACAATACCAAAAGAAAGCCTTATTTAAATCTGGAGACTTTCTTTTTAGTGTGTTCTGGACATTGAAAATCTAGAGTTGGTTTAAGACATATATACCGTTATTCAGTGTACCGGACCCAATCAAACTATGATTAAGGTGGATGTTAACAACATCGCTTACAAATGTGAAATCATAACCTTTATTTGATAACAAGGAAACTGATATGATATTACACGTTAAACTAGGTACACAAAAACAGTTATGTAAAACCAAAATATGTCCACTCGTCAATCCCAGGTGATAATCCCCGACGGACACAGCTCCTACGCTAGCTCCGTTAGCAACCTTTAGGGTTATATCACCTTCCTTCAGCATTCTACGGTTTCTCAGAACCTGCAATGAATTGCATATATGAGATCCTGATCCGGTATCCAATACCCAGGAAGTAGAGTTGATTGACAAACAATTCTCAATTACAAACACACCTGAAGTCGAAGCCACAGCTTGCTTCGGTCCCTGGTTCTTGGCGTTCCACGCCTTGCAATCTTTCTTCCAGTACCCTTTCCTGTGACAATGGAAGCACTCATCCTGGGCCACTACCGGCACCGCAATCTTTTTCTTTTCCTTCCTTCCCACCTTACTAACACCTCCTCTAGGTTTGGTGGCGGCTTTCTTCTTCCTTCCTTTGGCCCTAGCCTTGGACCCGGAAGAAGAACCACCACTAACAAATATAGCGGGTGTTTCCCTTGCCTTCTGCAAGGTTCCCTCTGCACTCCTCTGTAAGTCCACGTTGCGACCCCCGGTTCTTACGGGGAGGCGGAAACGATATAAAAATCAAATTTTTAGCGCAAGGGGCAACATGGACTAAGCAAAGTCGGGATCTTTAACTAAACTAAAACTAGCATACATGCTAAAGAGATTTAGCTACTCGGATGAAGATGGTTATACCTAAACTTGAACTCCTTCTTCTTCAAACTTTTGTAGAGGTTGATGGTTCTCTTCTTGTCGCCTTCTTCCGTCGAAGATGGATCCACCTCGAAGGTTCGACCTTTGGGCTCTTCCTCGATCTTTGAGTGAACTAGGGTTTCCGGCTTGCTAAACCTTGAACCTAGAATGAGTAGAGAGTGACTAGGGGTTGCTTTTCTTTTAAAAGAGAAGGATTCTCAACACATGAGAAGGGTTCTCTTTTGCTAGAGGAAGAAGAAGATGAAGAGAGGAGAGAGAGTTGTTATGATAAAGTGAGCTCTTTTTCTTTTGCAACCATAACATAAAGCAAAAGAATTATCAAATAATAATAATAATGAAAATGAAAAGGTTGATGGAAAGTTTAAGAATGACCATTATCATTTCAAACATTAAATGAATTTGCTAGAATCAAAGAGCATCTTTCTTTTGTAATGATGATGGTCAAAACTTCAACCATGGTCAACAAGTCAACCATGGTCAACAAGTCAACATAAAAACCAACCATGACACAATTTCATTTTATTATATATAATTAATTGATATAACATAAATCCATTAGGGTTTGGAAAAAAAACGACTGTCAACTGTGCATACGCACCCGTTCCGAAACCCTAATGAAAGCCCTCTTCCTCTTCCTTAAATAACCGTGCATACACACCTGCATCCTTGTTCCGAGGAACATGAATACTGAGAGATAAAAGCAACCCCAAAACATATACCGGCATCTGACTCAAACCAGAGCCAGCCAGTAATATCCGTCCGGACTCCAAAAGTGCACAAGTGCGCGGATGAGAACGAACCCTGTCGCAAAACCATGCGACCTCTACTCAGTTTTGCCCAGAGGCGAATACCCTCTGTGTGGGACTCTAAAGACTCGACACTACGCTGGCAGTGGGTTTAACCACAGACTGCAAGCGGCACTAGCTGTGCGTAACGGTCCCCAGGTAGATGCCGACAAGAAGGCTGACGAGGTGAAACCCCATCTGAACTCCTACTGAGTCTGAATGTGACAGTCTCCGCACAGTCCGGTCTGTTCGTCTGATACATCGCATGTCGGGCCTAGGGGGCGGTAAAACGTCAGTCCCCCAATAGCGGTACAAGTCGTGTCGGAGTGAAGCCCAAAACACCCTGAGATAACACTGGAAGCCTACCAGTATATCTCGCTTGCCCTGGCCAGGGACTACTCGTGTAATGGCTCTCCTAGACACAGCGCGATGTCAACCCCCAATACCGGGAGAGACGAATCCTGTCTAACCGTCACTGCCTCCAAGTGCTTCGGGACTGCACCCAACCACCACCTGTTTGCACGACTCCTTTGAGCCGTGGTAGGGTAGTGATCAAAATGCAGTGGGAACACACTCGAAGCGAAGTGGCAGTGTCAAGTCAGCGGACTAAGCTGTACTCATGTCACCTGGGAACTGATAACTGACGATAGGTATAATACCAACCTGTCAGTTCCCGACGAGTCCTGTCCAGTGTACTCGTAACCCAACGGGCACCCGTATACTATCTCCAGTACGACGTACTGATGGCTGTGGGACAGACCATCTCCCACACTGGGATGAGAAGCGCATACGCTAGTCTACTCCGGAGTATCGATGCCCTGTCTCGATAGTCCTGCGACTAGGGACCTGTATAAGGATGTGCTTATAGATTACCCAGCCCCCACTAGTGTGACTGCCATCACAACGCTGATAATCAAGCAAAAGATCCTAAGGGCTCCACTAATGCATATAAGTGATATAGTAAAATAAACACAAGTACACATTGAAGTAGAAACAAACCAAGTAGCATACTACTATATTGAGCAAGATTGTTTATACAAGGTGAATATCCCAAGCTTCCATTAAGTAATATACAAACTAGTATGATACAGTAATGGCCTCTAGGGCATATACACTAACAATCTCCCACTTGCACTAAGGCCATGTACTGGCTTATCGAAGACCTATCATCTCGATCAGCCGCTCGAACTGAGTCTGGGGTAAGGCCTTGGTGAATGGATCTGCAGTGTTCTCTTCTGAAGCAACCCTCCGAACCTCGATCTCCTTGCGATCCACGATCTCCCTGATCAGGTGATACCGCCTCAAGATGTGCCTGGATCTCTGATGGGACCTGGGTTCCTTCGCTAAAGCTATAGCTCCGTTGTTGTCGCAATACAGAGGTATTGGGTCAACAATGGACGGAACCACCTGAAGTTCTTTCAAGAACTTCCTCATCCAGACAGCTTCTTTTGCGGCATCAGATGCAGCGATGTATTCCGCTTCCATAGTCGAGTCTGCAACGGTTTCCTGTTTGGAACTCTTCCAACACACCGCCCCTCCATTGAGGGTAAAGACAAAACCCGACATGGACTTGGAATCATCCTTGTCACTTTGGAAGCTGGAGTCAGCAAAGGCCTCGATCTGGAGGTCTTTTCCGCCATACACCAAGAACATCTCCTTAGTCCTTCTCAGGTACTTGAGAATGTTCTTTACTGCTATCCAGTGTTTCTCCCCAGGGTTTGACTGATACCGGCTTACTACACTCAGTGCATAAGCTACATCCGGTCTGGTACACAACATCGCATACATTATAGAGCCTACCGCAGAAGCGTAGGGTATAATAGACATGCGATCCCTCTCCAAATCAGTCTTGGGATACATCTCTTTAGAGAGGGTGATCCCGTGACAAGCCGGTAGGTTACCGCGCTTGGAATCTTCCATACTGAATCTCTTCACTATGGTGTCGATGTACCTGGACTGTGAAAGTCCTAATATCCTCTTGGATCTATCACGATGGATCCGGATCCCCAGGATGTATGAGGCATCACCCAGGTCTTTCATGGAGAACCTGTGTGACAAGAAACCCTTGACAGATTGTAGCATAGGAATGTCATTTCCTATTAAGAGAATGTCATCCATGTATAAAACAAGGAATACCACAGTTCTTGCTACAAATCTACTATAGATGCATGGTTCATCTGGATTTTTGATAAAGTCAAATTCCTTGACCGTCTTATCAAAACAGATGTTCCAACTCCGCGATGCCTGCTTTAGTCCATAGATGGACTTAAGCAACTTGCACACCTTTCCGCTGCTCCCACTCTGAATGAAACCCTCTGGCTGATCCATATAGACACACTCCTCTAAATTTCCATTCAGAAAAGCGGTCTTTACGTCCATCTGCCAAATCTCATAATCGTGGAAGGCAGCAATGGCAAGAAGGATCCGAATGGATTTCAGCATAGCCACTGGAGAAAAGGTTTCGTCATAGTCCAAGCCAGGTCTTTGACGGAAACCCTTTGCTACAAGTCTAGCTTTATAGGTCTCAACCTGTCCATCTATACCAATCTTCCTTTTGAAGATCCACTTGCATCCTACGGGTTTTACCCCGTCTGGAGCAATGTCCAACGTCCATACTTTGTTGGTGTACATGGACTCCATTTCGGTCCGCATTGCATCCAGCCATTTTACCGAGTCAACGCTCTGAACGGCCTGCTGGAAGCTAGTAGGCTCATCATAATCTATGATGCAATCCTCTCTATCCCCGTCTATGAGAAAACCGTAGTATCTCTCGGGCGGATGAGACTGCCTAGTACTCCTGCGGAGCGGCGTAGGAATGTCCTGTTCTTTTGAACCCTCTGGTTCCTCTAAGCTTTCAGTAATAGCTCGTGGTTCTGGAATTTCTTCCAGTTCTACTGTGCTCCCACTTATCTGGTTTTCCAAAAACTCAGTTTCCAAGAAGTAGGCATGACGAGAAACAAGAACTTTTTGTTCTTCTTCGCAGTAGAAGAAATATCCCTTGGAATTCTTTGGATATCCCACGAACTTACACTGTACTGAGCGTGCCTCGAGCTTGTCCGCATGCTGCTTTTTAACAAAAGCTGGACATCCCCATGTCTTAATGTGCTTAAGATAGGGTCTCTTCCCACTCCACATCTCATATGGTGTGGTAGGCACAGTCTTAGTAGGAACTCGGTTCAAAAGGTATGCAGCTGATTCTAGCGCATACCCCTAGAATGATCGCGGTAACTCAGCGTTACTCATCATGGACCGTACCATATCCAATAGGGTTCGGTTCCGTCTCTCCGATACACCGTTGTGCTGCGGAGTGTATGGAGGAGTAAGCTGAGAGAGAATCCCATTCTCTTTTAAGAAATTCAGGAACTCGGCACTTAAGTATTCTCCACCTCGATCCGATCTTAGAATCTTGATACTTTTGCCGGTCTGTTTCTCTACTTCATTCTTATATTCCTGGAACTTTTCAAAAGCCTCGGACTTATGTTTCATTAAGAAGACATAACCGTACCTTGAAAAATCATCCGTAAAAGTAATGAAGTAAGAGTAACCGCTTCGCGCATGTGTAGACATTGGACCGCACACGTCGCTGTGTACGAGTCCCAAGAGCTCGCTCGCTCTTACTCCGTGTCCAGTGAACGGAGTCTTTGTCATCTTTCCTTTGAGACAGGATTGACAAGTGGCATACGATTGATATTCGAATGGATCCAAATATCCTTCTGTATGTAACTTAGTCAACCTTCTCTCATTGATGTGACCTAGTCTACAATGCTATAAGAAAGTCTGATTGATATCTAAAGATTTTCTTTTGTGTGTATTCTGGACATTGAAAATCTGTGGTTGGTTTAATACGTATATACCATTGCTCAGTGTACCTGACCCAATCAGAACTTGATTAAGGTGAATGTTTACAACATTACTTACAAACGCAAATTCATAACCTTCTTTAGAAACCAAAGATACAGAAATGATATTACAAGTTGCGTTGGGTACAAAAAAGCAATTACGCAAAACCAAAACATGCCCATCTGACATTCCCAGGTGATAGTCCCCCACGGCTTTAGCATCCATGCTAGCTCCGTTCGCAACTCTGAGGGTCATGTCACCTTCCTTCAAAAACCTACGGTTTCTCAACGCCTGCAAAGAATTACAGATATGAGATCCTGATCCGGTATCCAATACCCAGGAAGTAGAGTTTATAGAAAGACAGTTTTCAATAACATACACACCTGAAGCTGAAGCCGCAACCTGCTTCAGTTCCTGTGTCCTGGCTTTCCAAGCCCTGCAATCTTTCTTCCAGTGTCCACTCTTATGACAATAGAAGCACTCTTCCTTTCCAACAAGCTTCCCCGCAATCTTTGTTGCCTTTTCCTTTCCCTTCGCACCCACTTTACTAACACCGCCTCTTGGTTTGGCGGGGGCTTTCTTCCTCTTTCCCTTGGCTTTCGCCTTGGACCTAGAGGAAGAAGATCCTCCTACAAACAAAGCGGGTGTTTCCCTACCCTTCTGTAGGGTGCCCTCTGCGCTCCTCAGCAGGTTGAGGAGTTCTGAAAGTTCAACTTCCTTTTCTTGCAAGTTGAAATTCAGTATGAACTGGGCGTAAGTGGATGGAAGGGACTGGAGAATTAAATCTGTATAGAGTTCACTATCCAACGTGGTCCCAAGTTCCGCGAGCTCCTCAGTGTAGCCAATCATCTTAAGCACGTGGTCCGCTACCGATGATCCGACGGCCAACTTTGTCGAAAATAACTTCTTCGACACTTCGTATCTTGCGATACGAGACTGCTCTCCATACAGTTCTTTTGTATGGAGAAATATGGACTCGAGGTCCATATTCTCATGCCTCCTCTGATGTTCGTTGTCCATAGAGGCAAGCACGAGGCATCTGGCCTTCGCGCAATCAATCTCCCAAGTCTTACGGATTTCCTTATCCGCGACGCTGGAGGTGGGACCTGGGACGGGGGGAGCTTTGGTGGTAAGAAGATACCCCAGCTTGTCGTAAGCGATTGCCAATTTGACATTCCTGAGCCAATCTTTGTAGTTTGGCCCTGTCAGTATGTTTTTATCTAGAAGTAACTTAAGTCCAGTCATTTCGAATTTGGTCGCTGCAGGGGGGAGAGAAGAAACACTTTAGCACGATGCTCTTGCAAGTTTAGAATGGTTTTTAATTTGTCTAAACAGGATGGCTCCCACTGTCTCTCGAATCCCTCCTCAAACCACAAAGGAAGAATTAGCCGGGATCAATCCCACCGCATAATACTTGCTTAACCGTTCAGCCAGGCCAGTGTTGGTACTTCGAGGGAGGTTTTCCAAAGCTTTCGCGAAGTTCCTTAATTAAATAACCTCTTTTCCCTGGGGGCGTAGCCCCGCTAACACCTTTCTAGACACCTACTAGGTTTATAGCATTGATCGTTTAGTGAGAAATTTCCCGAGGAGTAGCATATACTCACAGTAGGATCGGGATCCAAATATCATCGCGTGACGAAACTGAAGGAATCCTACCAGAATCACCACACTCCAAATGGTATGCAAATCTAGCAAGTTTCAGTACTTATGAAACTCCCGATGTGGATTTTTTTTTTTTTTTGCCCCATGCTCTTATGACCTTGACTTTGGCCAACAAATCATAAGTCACATGTCAAGTTCTACCCGTCGTTCTCCAGGTTAATTTGAATCCACCCGTACCTACCCTTGACTTTGGCCAACAAGGCAGCATGACTGTTCCAAACTAACGCATCTATCTATGCTGCACATGAATACCCAATAGCTACCAATCACTATGCCTTGACTTTGGCCAACAAACACAGCTTGAATACTATTGACTATTCATGTGAAACGACGGAGGGCTACGAATGGTTTTGGTAAAACCGTGAACGTAGTGAACTTGATATAATCGATGGAACGAGATAGCTTTTAGAAGGAGTGGCTCAATCTCCGCATTTAAAAGTTACTTTTGAAAAGAACCGAGTGGTTTTTCAAAAGTGTTCCAACGATTTTAACTTGGTTTATTATCTTGCATTAGTTCTTTTAATGCGTGATATTCTTGCATTAGTTCTTTTAATGCGTCCCATCATTTAATCCTACCATTGCAGAAAACAACCAAAATATGACGTACGCTTATGCCATTCGCATTCGCCACGGGGTCCCGTCATCACTCGTTAGGTTACTTAACTAACGACAGAGCGGGGGCTGGGCTAGCGCGGCTGTAAAACATAAGCAACGCCTAAATAGAAAGCAATGATAGACATTACAGATCACAGATGAATACATTGGATATACTAGCAATCCGCAATCCTTTCGAGCCTGCAACGAAAAGCGGATTACACGGTCGCGGTGAATAGCAAATACCCCACCCAAGACCCCTACGGGTGCGGCAAACTACCCGCCAAGTTCCCGGTAGTTTGTGCACCCCTCCATGGGTCTATCCTAGGAGCAAAAACAGTAAAAAGAATTATACAATGACGGCTACAACCCCGACCCGGTTGTGCGGCCAAACAAATAATAATTATTACATCAATTTACATTTACAATGAATGAAAGAAAAACAAAAGCTCATCTCACATCCACCCCGGCTATTCACCCGCGACAGTCCAACATATTCATATACACATTCCAATATCAAACACAGATCATGTATAACCCCGACTAATCGTCTTATAGCGATTAGCCGACGTTTAATACATGCAAGCATCACAGATATAACCATCATAGTCAAAGTGCAGTGAAGTTCGGAAAAAAATACGGAATTATAGGACCCCAAAAGTAAATTTCTTTTCTGGAAAATCTGGGCACATATAATATATTTCAAAAATCCCAAAACCAACACAGATACACACTGCACGAAAAACGATGCAAAGAAGACGACAAACGGCGGCGCTTCCGCGGCACATGCCTACCTCGTGCGGCGGAAGCGCTGCGGTTTGAATGAATTAGGGCAACGTTTTTCTTGGGTGTTCACACAAAACCCTGAGCCGAATTTACAAGTATAAAGTTTCTCATTTAGAGCAGAAAAAATTTCAACAGAAACTTAAGGTTTTGTTTTTCCGGTTTTATGATTTTTTCGGTTCCGAACTTCGTTACACTTCACTACCAAGCTAGTTTAAAGTTTAGTTAGGCTCTGATACCACTGTAAGTCCACGTTGCGACCCCCGGTTCTTACGGGGAGGCGGAAACGGTATAAAAATCAAATTTTTAGCGTAAGGGGCAACATGGACTAAGCAAAGTCGGGATCTTTAACTAAACTAAAACTAGCATACATGCTAAAGAGATTTAGCTACTCGGATGAAGATGGTTATACCTAAACTTGAACTCCTTCTTCTTCAAACTTTTGTAGAGGTTGATGGTTCTCTTCTTGTCGCCTTCTTCCGTCGAAGATGGATGCACCTCGAAGGTTCGACCTTTGGGCTCTTCCTCGATCTTTGAGTGAACTAGGGTTTCCGGCTTGCTAAACCTTGAACCTAGAATGAGTAGAGAGTGACTAGGGGTTGCTTTTCTTTAAAAGAGAAGGATTCTCAACACATGAGAAGGGTTCTCTTTTGCTAGAGGAAGAAGAAGATGAAGAGAGGAGAGAGAGTTGTTATGATGAAAAGAGCTCTTTTTCTTTTGCAACCATAACATAAAGCAAAAGAATTATCAAATAATAATAATAATGAAAATGAAAAGGTTGATGGAAAGTTTAAGAATGACCATTATCATTTCAAACATTAAATGAATTTGCTAGAATCAAAGAGCATCTTTCTTTTGTAATGATGATGGTCAAAACTTCAACCATGGTCAACAAGTCAACCATGGTCAACAAGTCAACATAAAAACCAACCATGACACAATTTCATTTTATTATATATTATTAATTGATATAACATAAATCCATTAGGGTTTGGAAAAAAAACGACTGTCAACTGTGCATACGCACCCGTTCCGAAACCCTAATGAAAGCCCTCTTCCTCTTCCTCAAATAACCGTGCATACACACCTGCATCCTTGTTCCGAGGAACATGAATACTGAGAGATAAAAGCAACCCCAAAACATATACCGGCATCTGACTCAAACCAGAGCCAGCCAGTAATATCCGTCCGGACTCCAAAAGTGCACAAGTGCGCGGATGAGAACGAACCCTGTCGCAAAACCATGCGACCTCTACTCAGTTTTGCCCAGAGGCGAATACCCTCTGTGTGGGACTCTAAAGACTCGACACTACGCTGGCAGTGGGTTTAACCACAGACCGCAAGCGGCACTAGCTGTGCGTAACGGTCCCCAGGTAGATGCCGACAAGAAGGCTGACGAGGTGAAACCCTAGCTGAACTCCTACTGAGTATGAATGTGACAGTCTCCGCACAGTCCGGTCTGTTCGTCTGATACATCGCATGTCGGGCCTAGGGGGCGGTAAAACGTCAGTCCCCCAATAGCGGTACAAGTCGTGTCGGAGTGAAGCCCAAAACACCCTGAGATAACACTGGAAGCCTACCAGTATATCTCGCTTGCCCTGGCCAGGGACTACTCGTGTAATGGCTCTCCTAGACACAGCGCGATGTCAACCCCCAATACCGGGAGAGACGAATCCTGTCTTACCGTCACTGCCTCCAAGTGCTTCGGGACTGCACCCAACCACCACCTGTTTGCACGACTCCTTTGAGCCGTGGTAGGGTAGTGATCAAAATGCAGTGGGAACACACTCGAGGCGAAGTGGCAGTGTCAAGTCAGCGGACTAAGCTGTACTCATGTCACCTGGGAACTGATAACTGACGATAGGTATAATACCAACCTGTCAGTTCCCGACGAGTCCTGTCCAGTGTACTCGTAACCCAACGAGCACCCGTATACTATCTCCAGTACGACGTACTGATGGCTGTGGGACAGACCATCTCCCACACTGGGATGAGAAGCGCATACGCTAGTCTACTCCGGAGTATCGATGCCCTGTCTCGATAGTCCTGCGACTAGGGACCTGTATAAGGATGTGTTTATAGATTACCCAGCCCCCACTAGTATGACTGCCATCACAACGCTGGTAATCAAGCAAAAGATCCTAAGGGCTCCACTAATGCGTATAAGTGATATAGTAAAATAAACACAAGTACACATTGAAGTAGAAACAAACCAAGTAGCATACTACTATATTGAGCAAGATTGTTTATACAAGGTGAATATCCCAAGCTTCCATTAAGTAATATACAAACTAGTATGATACAGTAATGGCCTCTAGGGCATATACACTAACATCCTCAACATGTTAAGGTGTTCTAGAAGTTCAACTTCTTTTCTTTGAATGTTGAAATTCAGAATAAACTAGGCGTAGGTGGAAGGAAGGGACTGGAGAATAAGGTCTGTATATAGCTCATTATCCAAAGTCGTCCCAAGGTCTGCGAGCTCATCTATATAGCCTATCATCTTTAGGACATGTTCTCCTACCGATGATCCGACGGCCAACCTTGCTCGAAACAAGTTCTTTGAGGTCTCGTATCTTGCTATACGAGATTGCTCTCCATAAAGTTCCTTTGTATGGAGAAATATGGCATCCAGTTCCATATCCTCGTGCCTCCTCTGATGTTCATTGTTCATCGAGGCAAGCACGATGCACTTGGCCTTCGCGTAATCGAAATCACAGGTTTTGCGGATTTCCTTATCCGCATTACTGGATTTGGTACCAGGGACAGCAGGTGCCTTAGCGGTGAGGACGTACCCCAATTTGTCATAGGTCAAAGCCATTTTGACATTCCGCAGCCAATCTTTATAGTTTGGCCCTGTCAGTATATTTTTCTCTAAAAGTAACTTAAGTCCAGTCATTTTCAGGGTTGCTGCAATTAGGAGAGAGAGAAGAAAACACTTTAGCATGATGCTCTTGCAAGTTTAGAGTGGTTTTAAGTTTATCTAAACTGGATGGCTCCCACTGTTTCTCGAATCCTTTCCCAAACCATAAAAGAAGAATTAGCCAGGACTATTCTCACCGTATAATACTTGCTTAACCATTCAGCCAGGCCAGTGTCGATACTTTGAGGGAGGTTTTCCAACGCTTTCACGAAGTTCCTTAATTAAACAACCTCTTTTCTCTGGGGGCGTAACCCCGCTGACACCTTTCTAGACACCTACTTTGTTTATAGCATTAATCGTTAAGTGACGAATATCCTGATAAGTAGTATATACTCACATTAGGATCGGGATCCAAATATCATCGTCTGATAATGCTGAAGGAATCCTACCAACATTCATCAAACTCCAAATGGTATGCATCTCTTTGCAAATTTCAGTTTCTTTAGAAATTCCCGATATAAATTTTTGCCCCATGCTCTTATGACTTTGGCGTTGGTCAAAATATCATAAGTCACATGTCAAGTTCTACCCATCATTATCTTGTTAATTTGAACCCATCCGTACATATCCTTGACGTTGGCCAAAATGATAATACGACTGTTCCAAACTAACTCATCTATCTATGCAATAAATGAATACCCAGCAGCTACCAAACACTATGCATTGGCGTTGGTCAAAATACATAGCTTGAATACTACTGAATACCCAAATGAAATGACGGAGGGCTACGAATGGTTTTGGCGAAACCGTGAACGTAGTGAACTTGATATAACCGAAGGAACCTGATAGCTTTTAAAAGGAGTGGTTAAAGCTCCGCAATTAAAAAATATCTCCTGTTTTAAAATTAACCGAGTAGTTTCTTTTAAATTGTTCCAACGATTAAACTTTGGTTTATTTTCTTTGCATTAATAATAATGCGTCCCATCATTAACCTATCATTGCAGAAAACAACGAAAATACAACATCCACTTATGCCATCCACATTCGCCTCTGGGTCCCGTCATCACCCGTTAGGTTACTTAACTAACGACAGAGCGGGGGCTGGGCTAGCACGGGTGTAAAACATAAGTGACGTCTAAATAGCTATCATATATAAATATTGTACATTCATCAGACGCAATAATAAGCATTCCAGATCTCAGATGAATATTATTATATATACAAGCAATCCGCGTTTGCTTTGAGCCTGCAACAAAAGACGGATTACACAGTTGTGATGAATAGCCATTACCCCACCCTAGACCCCTACGGGTACGGCAAACTACCCGCCAAGTACCCGAAGCGAAGCGGTCTCCCTCAACAAAGTGAGTAAGCCACTAAACACTTCAAAGTACCCGGTAGTTTGTGCACCCCACCTTGGGTCTGTCCTAGGAGCAAAAAATAGTAAAATGAAATAATACAACGGTGGCTACAACCGCAACCTGGATGTGCCCCGCAAAATAATATTACAACAAATTACATTTACATTGAATGAATTAAAATAATAACCCATTACAAAACCCCGGCTAATCATCACAACAGTCCAATACAGTTCATAATCACAAACAGTAAAATCCATTACAGAAATGTGCAACCCCCTGCCAACCGACATACTAGCAGTTAGGGGAGCTTTACGAACACATTATACAATCACAGATATAATCAAATTAGCAAACACCATATAATTTCGATCGAGCAAACATATCAGATTCTACTCCCAAAACTTCTCTGTGCACCTGAGACTTGAGCAGAAAATAAACATTCCAGAAAATACAAAAATATCACAGAAGAGTTACTGGAGCAAACTGGGTCGAATCGGCCCCAACTCGGCCGCGGATCCGCGGCCGATCGGTGGGATAGGCCGCGGATCCGCGGCGGATCAGTAGGATCGGCCGCGATTCCGCGGCTGTATGACCGATTCACAAACCCATTTTTCTCCAGTGTTCTTATAATTCTCTGTAGGTTATTCTGTAGCTCCCTGAAAAAATTTTAGAGCCTGTTTTAAATTCGACAGAAACATGGTGATATCGATGTGTTTTCCGGTTCGTTTTGCGTTCGAAATTCATACGACTTTGCTAATGAGTTAATTATTGTTTATCGAGGCTCTGATACCACTGTAAGTTGATGTACAACACCCCACGACTTGCGGGGAGGCGGAAATATGAAAAACGATCTTGTTCTTTGCAATAACATCGACTAACCGCAAGAATCGTTGCTAAACGATAACTAACGATAAACATAGGAGTTCTAAACTACTATGTGAAGTGATTATACCTAATGAACCGTGTCCTTCGTCTTTTCGTTCTCCACCTCCTCCTTGGCCTTCTCCAAGTAGTAGACGATCCACCTTAGAGCTTTACTTCAAGCTTCACCTCAAACTTGAGGTAACTAGGTTTCTTAAAGTGCTAATCTAAGTAACCTAGGTGATATAGAGTTGGATTATGGAGTGATTAGTCTATCCTAATCCTTGATCTCAATACATGAGAGGAGAGGATTAGGGTTTGAAGAGAGAGAGCTTGAGGAGAGAGAATGTGAGAATGAGAATGAGAATGAGATAATGATCTATCATAATATATATGAAGCATTATTATTTATCCAAAAAAGAAAATAAAGGATTTAACAACCATGCTTCATAAATACAAATGGGTGATTCATCTCTATGAGTCATTAAACATTTATGATGCATTAATGACATGGATGAATCACACAAATGAGTCACTAATCTTATTTAATGCATATGCCACCTACACCCCCAAGTCACCAACCTTCTAGAAGTTTCTCGTGAAATTATGAGAACGCCCCTCCTATCCGTGAAAACACGGAAAAACTTTAGACTGTATAAATCCAATATCCTGATACTAGAATTTGGCTTAAACCAAAGCCGGCTAGTAAAAACTGTCCGAAAGTCGTACGTGTGTAAACACACGTATGCGTCCGAACCCTTGTCGTAAAACCGTACGACCTCTATATCATTTCGCCTGGAGCAGGGAAACCCTCTGTGTGGGACTCTAATGACTCGACTACTACGCTGGCAGTAGGTTTAACCACAGACCGCAAGCGGCACTAGCTGTACGTAACGGTCCCTAGGTAGATGTCGATAAGAAGGCCGATGAGGAAACCCATCCGAACTCCTACTGAGCCTAATGTGACAATCTCCGTACAGTCTGGTCTGTTCGTCAAAGACTATCGCATATCGGGATTAGGGGGCGGCAAGCGTCAGTCCCCTAATAGCGGTATAAGTCGTATCGGAGTGAAGCCCATTACACCCTGAGAAACTACTGGAACCTACCAGTAAATTTCGCTTGCCCTGGCCAGGGACTTTTCGTAATGGCTCTCTGACACAGCGCGATATCAACTCCCAATACCGGGAGAAACGAATCCTGTCTAACCGCCACTGCCTCCAAGTGCTCGGGACTGCACCCAACTGCTACCTGTTTGCACGACTCCTTTGAGCCATGGTAGGGTAGCAATCTAAGAACAGTGGGACACACTCAAGGCGAAATAGCAGTGTCAAGTCTGCGGACTATATTGTACTCATGTCACCTGGGAACTGTTAACTGACGACTGGTATAAAACCCAACCAACAGTTCCCTGTGAGTCCTGTCCGGTGTACCCATAACCCAATGAGCACCTGTATACTATCTCCAGTATGACGTACTGACGGCTGTGGGACAGACCATCTCCCCAACTGGGATGAGAAGCGTACACACTAGTCTACTCCGGAGTATCGATGCCCTGTCTCGATAATCCTATGACTAGGGACCTGAAAAAGGATGTGCTTGTAGACTATCCAGCCCCCACTAGTGTGACTGCCATCACAACGCTGGTAGTCAAGCAAGATCCTAAGAGCTCTATCAATACGTATACTCATATATTAAGATAGAATAACCAAGTAGCATACTACCATGTTTAGCAAGACTGTTATATACATGTGAATATCCCAAGCTTCCATTAAGTAATATACAAACTAGTATGATTCAATAATGGCCCCTAGGGAATATACACTAACAGCTTCTGGTTTTGGCGGGTGACTTGCCGTACTCGTAGGGGTCAAGGTTTTCATTGCACAGGATATCCACATGACCAGGGGAACGGCGGGTTTCATTTGTGGCTCTATGAAACCCAGGGCTCCTAGATTATCTTTATTGTTCTGTGATACTTATTACTTTTCTGTGATGTTGCATTTATCACGCCTTGAGCGATTATTGTATATTGATATATATACTAGCAGATGTTGTATATGTTTTATACCCGCGCTAGTCCTGTCCCCGCTCTGTCGTTAGTTAAGTAACCTAACGGGTGATGACAGGACCCAGTGGCGAATACGGATGGCATATACGTACATCATATTTTCGTTCTTTATTGGTGTGATTAATTGATGGGACTGCGTTGATTCATATTAAAGCAAAGAAAACAGACCTATACAGATGTTGTTGGAACATTTTTCAAAAAGCTGTTATTGCAAGGACGTTCTCTTTTGTTTTGCACAGAGGTATTCGGTTGTGAATATCCAGCACCTCATTCGACGAGGCAAGGGCCAAGATCCCTTCACCGGGAATGACCCCTTGGGCAGAGGTTTGCGTCAGGGTAATAAGTTCACTATAGTCAATTACTTTTTTCTTTGCATCGTGGTATTCAGTTTGGAATATCCTGCACCTCATTCTACGGGGAAAGAGCCGAGATCCCTTCACCGGGAGTGACCTCTTTAGCAAAGGTTTTCGCCACTATATATTTGTAAAAGCTATCTGGTTCCTTCAACGATATCAGGTTCATTACATTAAAGGTTTTTCGATAAAAACCATTCGTAGCCCTCCGTCATTTCAGACGGGTAGCACTTAGTATTCATGCTATGTATGTTGGCCTTCGTCAAGGTATAGTGTATGGTAGCTATTTGTTACTTTTCTGTTGCATGGATAGATGCATTGGTTTGGGACAGTCGTACTACCATTTTGGCCTTCGTCAAGGGTATGTACGGATGGGTTCAAATTAACCTGGATAATGACGGGTAGAACTTGACATGTGACTTATGATATGTTGGCCTTCGTCAAGGTCATAAGAGCATGGGGTAAAAATCACATCGGGAGTTTCTAAAGAAACTGAAACTTGCCAGGCATGTACATACCTTCTGGAGTGTGATAACGTAAGTGGATTCCATCACGTTATCATGTGATGATAGTTAGATCCCGATTCCCACTGATGAGTTGGTTTACTCCTCAGGTGATCCCGACTAATTTTTCTTTCAGATTTGGAGGAGAATTTGAGGATACAGTGGGAGGTTTCCTGATCAGATAAAATGATAACCATTCTGATCTAGGTTAGAGTGCACGCAGAGTGTTTTCTTTTCTCTCTCTCTTTGGCAGCGACCATGACCCGACCCTAGACTATGAATCAGTAACCAAGTTAACCAACTTTCTTAAAACACTGACTTTGGATTGTCTGAGTTGCATACATCATTTCCACTCCTACTTTTACCCTTTGCATTTCTCCAGAACACCCCGTATCACTACGGACATCCACTTCCATTGGATAAATCCATCTTATGGTTATGTACAAACTCGAATGAACTTGTTCCAGATTCGAGGATAGATTCTGGTTCTGGAGAGATTGAATAGGACTATTCAGTTGTCTTTTCCTTTTACCTTCTCTCAAGTTATGAGAGCTCCTAGGATTAAAAGAGGGTACACCTATTACGCTTATTGGATATTCTTCTTCCAAACCATAGGCAGGTGCCGAAAGGTAGGGAATGAAGAAAACCAATTAGCCTAACGGTGGTGTACAGAAGGTAATAAGTAAAGACAAATAAAGGGATTAGAAAGAGGGCAAAATAAATTGCGACTGCTATTCACGACCAAACCAAGTATTTCATCGCCACTCCTACTTCACCTTTGTATTTCTCCAGAACACCCCGTATCACTACGAAGATCCACAGTTATTTGGATAATCCATCGTATGGTTATATACGAACTCGATGGAACTTATTCCAGTTCGGAGATGGATTCTGGTTCAGGAAAAATAGAATAAGGTTTATTCAGTTGTCTTTTATTATTACCTTCTCTCAGGTTGTGAGTACTCCGAGGATTAGGAGAGTACACCTATTACGCTTATTGGATAGTCTTTTTCCAAACCATAGGCTGGTACCGAACAGTATGGAAGGAAGAAAACCATTAAGCTTAACGATGGTGTACAGAAGGTAATGACTAAAGACAAATAAAAGGATTTGGAGAGATGGCAAGGAAATATACGGTTACCGTCATGAATCTGGATAATGGAAGAGGCATTACCAGGAATACCCGGATACCCCTTCGAAGCATTTTCATGTTTCAGTTTCACTGTGCATTGTTAATTATAAACTGATTTCCCAATTAGACCCTTGCTCCAGGGTATGTATTTACCAGGTATGATTCTCACATCTGTATGGTTTTACAGATGATGGGTGGGAGTAAGTTATTGGGAATTAGGTGATCATCCTCATTATATAGGAATTCGTTGTAATTGGTGATATTTGATGAAATCGCCTGGGTACAGTTTTCAACCTACGATGCGCAGGGTTTGAGTTATTAAACTCAGGGGACTTATACAAAGTATTGTATGTTGTCCAGTGTCCATTAGGACAAAAGGGTTGGTCCTCGTGCTGTATTCTGTTTACTTGTGACTTCTCAAGTTTTAGACATGTGTTTTGTAGAAATACAAGGTCCAAGTTTGAGAAGTTATAGGTATAAGAATAAAGTAGAGAACCAGGTGTAGCAAGTGTCGGGATTCTTCAAGGTGATCGAAGATGTAGATACTTATGGTTGGTATTCAGTTGATAGTAATGGTTTAAAGAACTTGTTTCTCTTTCGGGTTACTCATAATTGGATTCACTCCTAAGTTGAGTAATGCTGATCTGCCTCTCTCCATTTAGTTGACATGTACTGGAGACAGCTGCATGATTTGAATCTGGTTCCAATTAAATCAGTGCCTCTGTTTCTATATTGCATATAGAATGGATCATATCTTAACGATGTTAAGGCATATGGAGTTGTCCGGCTTATGCTTGAAACCAGACTCTGGATAACTCAAGGCATATTTCTGTAATGGCAGTTTGTAGGTTGACCCTGGTTTTGACGAGGGTTGATTTTCTACCATCTGGAAGAACAATAGTGATATTGTTCTTGACTCGCCACAGTTTTAGTAAAATGGATTTTTTCAGAAAACAGTAGTGGGAGTATGATAGAACTGGAAGAGATTCCAGAACCGCAAACGATTACGGAAAATTTAATAGGACCTAAAGATTCAATCACTTTTGACATTCCATTAGCCACTTCGCAGATATGGTGGATAACCCCAGGCACCCGAGAAGTACTCCGGTAGCCTCAAGGATGGTGACAGGGAGGTTCTTGTTTACCCAGACTTGCCATTACTGCTGTTCCAGACTATGAGACCTGGCAGGAGGATAAGTATAGCGTCGTTCTAAACTAGTTTTAGAAGTGCACGTGTATATTATTCTGCCAGAGGGTTGTTGTAGTCAGTGGGAGCAGCGGAAGCATAGTGGACAAGAAGCTTGTGTCTATTTATAGACTAAAACAGATATAGCGGAGATAGATCATCTATTTTTGATGTAACGGTCATGGGCTTTGACTTCATCAGAATAGGGGATGGATCTGTTAAGAAAGTAGTAGGGTATAATGTCCTGGTATTTGGATGACATACACAGAGTAGGAAGTAAAATTCCTATACTACGATCGGTTATACCGTGGTTGTCACACAGTGGTTTCTCCACATAGGACATGGATGTTATATCAGACATTCTGGTTACTAGATCTATGGTTTTAGATCTAGATTTGGGTTGTTTTCCAATTTGGGTACTTTGACAGCATTCTAAAGGTATTTAGAATGGACGACTCCTGGCATGGTGGTGTACCAGCAGGTGATGGAGTCACCCTCTCGAAAGGTGTTTTACAGACTAAAGGGGAGAGGGATGCGTATGATTGGCAGATCACTTGCTTAGACAATTGAGTTGATCATGAGATGTCAAGTACCACACCAGGTGTTGTTTTTGCACTAGATGCAATAAGTTGATATTGGTCCAATCCTGGAGAAACTTTCGAAGGCAGTTTTAGAACATAAGTGGATGTTCTAGGGATTTGATAATGGTAGCCTCCTTCGAGAGACAGTTATCATTCCAGGCTTCCAAGGTGACATGGATGACAGGGTGACTATCAGAGTTTTAGTTTTCTCTCTGACGAAGGACAGTAGTTTGGACAGGTAGTCCAACCGGATACTTAAGGATGTGTGGCGCAGGATACTGGTTAAGTTCAGTTGACGATAGAGTCTAAGAAGTTTGGATTTGGAGTTCATTCGTGAACTAGGTCCCATCAGATATCCAGACATATTCTAAGACAGGTATTGCTCATTTCGGGAGATGGTTTTCTCCGCAAACTTGAGATATAGAGAGACATAGAAAGAAACATCAGAGCGGATCCACTTACTGAGGCTATTTCTCGAACACAATAGTTTTACAAACAATCTTTGTGAGACTGATCAGTAGAGGAGTTGGGTGTTCGGTATCACACGGGCTGTGACTATGCAACATCGCAATAATTAGCCTTAAGTGCAAATGGGAGATTGATGGATATAGTTCCATCGAAGTCAATTATTGGATCGCAGGCACGTGATTGTAATGATTGAGGGAGGATCTATAACGGTAGGACAGTCTTACTCAAGATGATAGTATGCTATCTGGTTTATTTTTATCATCGTGTGCTGCTTTAAGTGGCATTATATATCACTATTACACGTTGATAGAGCCCATAGGATTCTTGCTTGACTACCAGCAGTATAATGGAGATCATATACGTGAGAGTTAGGTAGTCTATAAGCACATCCTTAAAAGTGGTCCCTAGTCGTGGGAGTTTTGAGACAGGGCATCGATACTCCGGAGTAGACTAGTGTATACAGTCGAGACCCCGACGAGGGGCGATGGCTGGTCTCACAAGCCATTGGTGTCAGTTGGTTCACCTAAGATGTATACAGGTGCTCATTGGGTTATGAGTACACCGGACAGGACTCGCTGGGAACATGCTAGCTGGTTATTAAAACCCGTCGTCAGATAGCAATTCCCAGGTGACATGTGTACAGGTTAGTCTATCGACCTAAGATCGTCATTTTTCTCGTGTGAGTTCCCACTGTACTTTGATTATTACCCTACCACGGCTCAAAGGAGTCGTGCATATAGATTTTAGTTAGGTACAGTCCCGAGCCACATGGAGGCAGTGAGCAGATCGGCAGGGGATTCATCTCTCCCAACGTTGGGGGTGAGATCGCGCTGTGTTTAGGAGAGCCATTACACGAAGTCCATGGCCATGGCAAGCGAGATTTACTGGTAGGTATTCCAGTAGTATCTCAGGTGTTTTGGGGTACACTCCGACACGACTTATACCGCTTTTGGGGGTCTGACGTTTACCAGCTCCCTAGGCCCGATATGCGATACTCATAGACGAACAGACCAGACTGTACGGATATTGTCATGCATAGGCTCAGTAGGGTTCTAGGATGAGTTCACTCATCGGCTTGCCTTTCACTCAATATATGGGCAGCCGCTACGTACAGCTAGTACCACTGACGGCTTATGGTTAAACCCACTGCCGGGGTATTGATGAGTCTTTATAGTCCCCCACAGAAAGTTTCCCAGTTCGGAAGAAACGTTGTAGAGGCCGTATGGTTTTATGGCAGTGTTCGAACATACGCGTGCACTTGTGCACGTGTCATGGTTCGGACGGATAATACTAGCGGGCTTTGGTTTAAACCGGATCCTAGTATTATACTGTGTAGGTATATATTTTGTCTCATTACATTTGTATTCGGTCAGAATACAAATGCGGGTATGTATATACAGTTGCGGGGTTATCCTATAATTTATTACGGGATCACTTTTTGAAGTTGCCAGTTTACATTCTTTATTTGGCCAAATTCCCATTCTTTTGTTCATGGCTGATTTTTGCATTGATGGGGCTATTTGTAAATGTGGCCTTTACAAAATGGGTTTTTTTGGTGGTCACCGGGGCTCCAGAATCTCCAGCAAGCTCTCTTGAACATTTTAGTATGGATGGTTCTTGTAATGACTCATTCTTTCATTAATTGCTTTTGGATACTTAAGGATATTTTTGTGTGATATTTTTCCTTACCTTGACCACTTGATTCCTTGCAATCACCACCCTCTTGCTTTGGTCGAGAGCTTAAATTGGCAGCCCCAAGATTTGTGAGAGAGAGAGATTGATTCATTGTTTCATTTTTGCAAAGAAAAAATTCCTTAAGCTCATTTCCTTTTCATCTCTCCAAAAGGCAACTTCGATTAACCCTCACACAATCGCTTGGGTGCCTCGAGACAACGTATTCTACACTTTCTCTACTTCAACCTTGGACACGTCGGCCAGCAAACATCGTGTCCGAGTTGCCTTGGTTCAGAGGCGGGAGCCCGTATAAAGATTCGTTGACGTGGCGTAACCTTCGGCGAGAAGGAGATGGTAGATCGAGCGAGATCGGAGAGCGAGCTTCGTCGGTGCATCCGCAACATGCTAGGGGCAGAGCTTAAAGACCGAAGGACACAGATCGATCGGTATAATCTCTAAACCCCTTATTACAGTATACAGTTTACGGTTAATAGAACGATCCGGGTTTTAAGTTTGCGATAGCGCCAGTTCGTAAAAAGTTTTTGTTCCGCATTTGGCCTCAGAAAGACGGCCGAAGCGCTATCGTATACTTACAGTAAAGACTTTCAGATTATGAATAAAGCTGTTTTTGATTTTTCTTCATGGCAATGTTTTCTTATACTCGTTAACGTGAGCTTATTAGTGTTTTCCTCGTCCCAAGAGTTAAGCTGTAGGTCGATGACCGGTCTCTTAGATGTCGATCGCCCGTCGAGTGTAAGCCAGTTAATCGCTAAGTGCAGGAAGGTCGGTCCCCTCCCGCCCCCAGAGTCGAGGTGGCGATCGTTTGCTTAGAATACATCGGGAGATTCTTCATTGTAGGTAGGCCGAGGTTCGCCCACTCCTTTGAGTCAGACCGGTGACTACTTCACTTAGCGTAAGTTAAACAATAGCCAAGTTAGAGTTGGTCGGCATTTGCCGAGTACTAAAGTTGCTCGGTGGCCTCTGGATGGGCTTTGGATCCTTAGCACAGATGGGTAAGAAGTTACCCGCTAAGGGTTGACTGAGCAGGGAAGCTGCTCAGTGGCCTCTTGGTGAGGGCTTTCGATCTTTGGTGTGGATGGGTAGGAGCTACCCGCCAGGGATTGACCGAGCAGGGAAGCTGCTCGGTGGCCTCTTGATGAGGGCTTTCGATCCTTGGTGTGGATGGGTAGGAGCTACATGCCTGGGATGGACCGACAAAGGAAGCTGCTCGGTGGCCTCTTGATGAGGGCTTTCGATCCTTGGCGTGGATGGGCAGGAGCTACCCGCCAAGGATTGACCGAGCAGGGAAGCTGCTCGATGGCCTCTTGATGATGGCTTTCGATCCTTGGCGTGGATGGGAAGGTGCTACCCGCCAAGGATTGACCGAGCAGGGAAGCTGCTCGGTGGCCTCTTGCTGAGGGCTTTCGATCCTTGGCGTGGATGGGTAGGAGCTACCCGCCAGGGATTGACCAAGCAGGGAAGTTGCTCGGTGGCCACTTGATGAGGGCTTTCGATCCTTGGCGTGGATGGGCAGGAGCTACACGCAAGGGATTGACTGAGCAGGGAAGCTGCTCGGTGGTCACTTGATGAGGGATTCTTAAACTTCTTCTTGCTTTTATGAGGCATCGTTCAACCTACCTCGACTTGTGAGAAGAAGATCGGGAAGAGTGACCGTCGCGGGCGACACGTGGCTGAAATGCACAGGCGAGGTGCTCCAAGATCCATGTCGTTCCGACTTCGGTTGACCGAGAGATACGGGATGGCCGCCACGCTGTTAGTTATGTATATGCCCTAGAGGCCATTGTTGTACATATGATGTATATTATGATGGATGCTTGGATATATATAGAGAGGACTTTCTTGCTCGTCATGATAGTATGCTATTTGGTTTCACTTTATCTTAACATGTTGACTTGTATTGGTTTACTGTCTTACTCTCACATGTTGATAAAGCCCTTAGGATCTGTACTCGACTACTGGGACTATGATGAGATCATACTAGTGGGGCCATGGTAGTCGATGAGTACATCCTATAACTGTTCCTAGTCGAGGGTATATCGAGACATGGCATCGATACACCGGAATAGACTAGCGTATACGCATCTTGACCCATATGATGGGCGATGGATGATCCCATATCCATCGGTGTTTTGACATCAAGGATGGTGTACGGGTGCTCAGTGGAGACTGGGTACACTGGACGGACTCACCGATAACTCCCAGATGGTGATATACCACACGTCAGATGGCAGTTCTCCGGTGACAATGGTACAGGGTAGTCTGTAGACCCGAGATCGTCATAGAGTCTTGTGTGATTCCCACTGTGCTTTGATTTCCATCTTACCACGTCCAAGAGGGCATGCAAAACGGTGGATTTTGGGTACAGTCCCGAATCACATGGAGGCAATGAGCGATAGGAGGGGATTCGTCTCTCTCGGTATAGGGAGTTGATGTTGTGCTGTATTCGATTGGCTATAACTGGAAGTCCCTGGCCAGGGCTGATATAGAGATTTACTGGTAAGTGTTACCAGTAGTTTCTCGACCCGTTATGAGCCTCACATCGACACGACTTATCGGTTATTGCGGTCTGATGTATACCACCCCTAGACCTGATATGTGACATATCAGACGAAGTGACCGGATTGTACGGGAGTGTTACTGATTGGATTCACAGGAGAACGTACAGGCTAGCTTGTTGATCTTCTGATCGCTCAATACCTGGGTGGCTGTTACGTTTAGCTGACCGCTTGCAGCTTATAGGTGTTTGATATGATCATCACCTGCTACCGGCGTATTGACGATTCTTTAGAGTCCTACACAGAGGATTCTTGGCTCAAGCAAAACGGAGTAGAGGCATATATGTGTAATGTGCAGGACCGAGGATAATGCGATATGAGATACCGTATTATATTCTCGTGATATTTAGATATGAACCGGGTCATCGGATCAAGTGTTGATTCGATGAATCGGTACATGATGTATTATTCGGTTATATTCGATATAGCCGGATCGTCGGATTAAGTGTTGATTCGATAATTTAATGTATAATAATATATATGATATATTGTATTACATTATCTAATATTGGCTCGCTTTATTATTTCATTTTCTCACCGGATAATACATTGATATATATGCGATATATATTAATTGTATTATTTTCTTTTGTTGCAAATATATAATATATATGTGATATATATTATTGTGACATGATATGATTAATAATGGAACATGTTTAGTGGAGATTAAGCAAGGTTAGGGTTTGATTAGGGTTAGCTCCTTCTTGCACCATCTAGAAACTTTCCTTTTGTCATGAAGAAGATATTACGGTTGATATTTATCCATGACTCATTCTTTAACCTAACCAAACCCTAGCCCTAGTTTATTCTCTACAAAGGTTAACCTTGTCATCCTTGACCATGGTTCCATGATCAATCATATATTCTTTTCTATTATTCATCACAAAAAGATTAACTCTTTTTTCCATCATCTTCTTCTAGCTTGAGTTTTGAAAAAGCTTACTAGTTATTCATTTTGTGATGATTTCATGTGAGAATTTGATATAAAAAGAAAGCATAAATACTACTCCATCATCTTCATCTAATCTAGCCCATTAGGTTAGGGTGTTCACCTCATTAGAATGAGAGAGCTTGAGTTATTGCAACTTCGACGTAGATCATCGGAGAAAAGGAATACGACAAGCTATCATGGATCGTTCGAGTCGTGGAGCCTCTCTTGAGTCCGGGAGATCTTGGATCGCGACGAAGGGACTTATACTCGGAGCTTATGAAGCGAAGGAGTGGACTACAAAGGTTGTAATCCCTCACACTTAGTAGTTAAGATATTTACTTGCATGTTAAACCCTAATAATCTAGCAAAGATCCCGGCTTTGGGTTGTTCGGCACGTCTAAAAGTTTATTCGGGCATGGTTGATGCCTTATGAACCCTCACAAGAGTGCCTAGGAACCCTACAGTGGTATCAGAGCCTAGCTAGAGCATTAGGCGACGTTTATACGAAGTTAAAACTCCAATCGAACACCGAAACACAATTTTAAACCCCTCTCTAGATATTTTTTAAAAACTGTGATTTTTCAGAATTAAAAATACTCAAAAAAATCAGCAGGGAATTCTAAGAATTACCATGAAATACGAGCCCACAATTCCATGAAGTAGCCGCGGAACCGCGGCGGGAACCTGCTTCCCGCGGCGGTTCCGCGGCCGATCTTTGGCATTGGGACACGTGTCTTCAGGGTAATATCCATAGGTGCTTGTTGCTGCTTCTGGGTATTTTTAATCTGTCTCAAGTGTTGAGTGTTCTGGGGATTATTTTGCATTCGTTGATTCGATCGGATAGTTTAATTTCGTTATGATTTCCGGATATTTAGAAACTGTTAAAATGTTCGAACGGATATCTTTAACTCATTTTTTCCCGGCACGAAAAACTTTCAAGTGTTGAATTTTTATCGTGTTTAAATTTTTCGGAAAAATTATACAAGTTACACGGTAGACCCTCTAGAAGAACACAAACCTTAACTCGATTATGTGGCCGTCTTGAACTGCGTCTAAACCTTAGGGTTTGGGGCAGTACGGCGTGGCACATGTGAGGCGTTGGCTTGACCCTTCTACGGCTGGATCATCGGTACTGTGACATATTCTGGGATTATTTGAACTCTGCTCAAGTGTTGAGCTATTAGGAAATTTTGGGTATTTGATTATCTGTTCGGAAAGTTTAATACTGTCTATTTATCTGGAATGTGATACAATATGTGGAATTCATATAGTTAGGCATGAAATGCGAAGTATGTGATATTTCGGATTTACGATGTCTAAAGTGATTGTGGATTCCAAATATTGTAGTTTTACAATTTCTTTTCTGTGACCGTAAGTGTAGTATGTAGTTGTATTGCCGGTTTTTGTTGCTATACGTCAACGACGATCGGTGTATGCATACTTACTTACGTTGATGATATGTGATATTATGTGTTGCTGTGATATGTTATATTGGATCGTCGTGTTCTGAATAACCGGGGGTTTTATGTGAGATGAGGGTTTTTATTTTCATTCATGTAAAATTCATTTGTATGTAATATTCTTTTATTGGAGCACTTCCGGGATGAGGTTGGTGTCACCAGTGTATATTATTTACTTTTCCGCATTAGGTAGACCCAAGGATGGGAGCACAAGTAACCGGGTTTTAGGGTCTAGTGGGAGGCCATCTCGAGGAGTCGAGACCGGGTCTCCTAACCCTAGAATTGGCAGTGTTACTTGCCGCTCTCGTAGGGGTCTAGGGATGTGGGTTTGGCTATTCATCGCGACCGTAGAATCCGTGTTCTATACCGGCTCGTATTAAAATCACGGACATCCTAGTATATCCAATATTTCATATATGTTCTTCTGCTGCAATGTTCTGTGATGAGATCATATTACTGCATGAGAAGAATGCTTATACTATATATATATATATGCTGATATATAAATATTACTGATTTTGTTTCTTCTGTGATGCTTAGGAAGCATAAGCTGATGGGATTTTATTAATGAGATTAATAAAAAGAAAAGAAACCTAAAAGATGTTGTAGAATCAAAAACTTTATAAAAAGGGTAGCTACAGATATGCTTTGCATAGCGGTATATATGATATATCCTGCACCTTATTCGATAAGGAAAGAGCCGAGATCCCTTCACCGGGAGTGACCTCTTTAGCGAAACTGGCAGATACTACAAACTCGCGGTTTAGTTTTTGACAGCTTGTATAGTTCTTGCTTTGCACATCGGTATATATGATATATCCTGCACCTTATTCGATGAGGAAAGAGCCGAGATCCCTTCACCGGAAGTAACCTCTTTAGTGAAACTAGAAAAGCCTCAAAAACACTCCTTTTCAAAAACACTCGATTCTGCGACGATATCAAGTTCATTACGCAATAGGTTTTCAGAAAAACCTGACGTAGCCCTCCGTCATTTCAGATAAGTCCTACTTAGTATTCATGCTACGTTTGTTAACCTCTGTCAAGGCGTAGTGTACGGTAGCTGATTAGTATTTATCTGCTTATGCATATGATGCAGATTGGATTAGGGTAGTCGTACGGCCTTGTTGACCTCCGTCAAGGATCTTGTGGGTGGATTTAATTCAATCAGGAAATGACGGGTTGGACTTGACTAATAGTCTATGGTTTGTTGACCTCCGTCAAGGTCATAGGACGCTAGGGGCAAAATATTATCGGGAATTTCAAGTGTTGAAATTTACAATGAGATTGCATACCTCCTATGAGATAGTTGGATCCTGATACCCACTGCGAGTAAGTGTTACTCCTGGGAGAATTTTACACAGGATAATTAGCCGATCAAGTAGGTGTCTAGAAAAGTGTTAACGAGGTTATGCCTCTGGGAAAACGAGGTTTACTTTAATTAGGTCCGTGCGAAAGCACGGGGAACCTCCCTCATGTACCGACACTGATCTGGCTAGAAGATTGACGAAATTGTAGAGTGTAATTAATCCTGGCTAATCTTACCTTTTAGGGTTTGAAGGAAGATTTGATAAAAACGGTGGGAGACATCCTGATTAGATAAGATAATAACCAATCTAATCTTGCAAGAGCATACGCTACAGTGTTTTCTTCTCTCTCTCTCCAGGTAGCGACTATGTCAGGCCATAATCAAGATAATAATATGGATGTATTGACTGAATCCGCTTATTATACTGAGCAGGGGAACGTTGGACCCGTTCTATCTTATAAGTGTTATAAGACTGAACAGGAAACAGGAGAATATCTGGATTCTCACGCCGCCCAAAAGAACATGCATGCTGATGCATCTTCTTCGGATGTGTTAGTTATTGAGAACTGTTTCTCAGTTCACCCTACGTCCTGGGTATTAGATACCGGATCAGGATCCCACATATGTAAATTGTTACATGGGCTACGTAAAGGTAGAGAACTGGGAAGAGGTGATCATTCCGTTCAAGTAGGGAATGGTGCAAGTATTGCAGCCAAAGCAGTTGGCGAATATCACCTAGTATTACCAAGTCGTAATACACTGATTCTGAATGAGTGCTATTATATACCGAACATGATGTGCAACATTATATCAGTTTCTTTATTAAGTACAGAAGGATATAATTTTGTAGTATAGGATAATGTTATGAACATATTCCTGAATCAAAAGTTGATTGCATCAGGCTCGTTACATAATGGCATATTCATTCTCAATCAAAATACAGTTCTCAATATACAAAACACACACAAGAGGAAAAGTTCAGAAATGAACGAATCCTACTTGTGGCATTGTAGATTTGGTCATATCAATGCGACACGACTGGCTAAGCTACATAAGAATAGATATTTGAATCTGTTCGAATTATTATCTTATGATACTTGTCATTCATGTCTCAAAGGAAAAATGACCAAAGCTCCGTTTAATGGACACGGAGAAAGAGTTGCGGAACTCTTAGGACTGGTACATAGTGATGTATGCGGTCCCATGTCTACGCATGCCAGGAACGGTTCTTCCTACTTCATTACATTCACTGATGATCTCTCAAGATTCGGACATGTGTTCCTGATGAAACACAAGTCTGAAGCTTTTGAGAAATTCAGAGAATATAAGCACGAAGTAGAGAACCAAACGGACAAAAGTATTAAGATTCTTAGATCTGATCGAGGAGGAGAATACTTAAGCAATGAGTTCCTAGATTATCTAAAAGAGAATGGGATTCTCTCTTAGCTTACTCCACCTTATACACCACAGCGCAACGGTGTATCGGAACGGAGGAATCGCACCCTATTAGATATGGTGCGCTCGATGATGAGCACTGCTGAGTTAGCTATTTCCTTTTGGGGGTATGCGCTTGAGACAGCGGCATACAAATTGAATAAAGTTCCTACCAAATCTGTGCCTACCACCCCATATGAGATATGGGAAGGGAAGAGACCATATCTTAATTTTGTTAAGATATGGGGTTGCCCGGCCTATGTCAAAAGATAGAACCCGGGCAAACTCGAGGCAAGATCTGTTTTATGTAAGTTTATTGGATATCCCAAGCACTCGCGAGGGTATATTTTCTACCACAGTGAGGAACAAAGGGTGTTTGTTGCTCAACACGCCACCTTTTTAGAAAAGGAATTTCTTGCAAAAGAGATTAGTGGCTCTGAGGTAGAACTGGAAGAAGTTCCAGCAGAACAAACTACAACAGATGATTTAGTGGAACCAGAGAATTCAGTAGTACCCGACGAACCCCAGCCTCTCCGCCGATCTAGCAGGGTTTCTCATCCACCTGAGAGATACTACGGTTTTCTCATTGATGGTGGAAGCGAGGATTGCATCATGGAAGATGATGACCCGACTAGTTTCGAGAAGGCCATCACGAGTGGTGACTCTGTGAAATGGCTGGATGCAATGGGATCTGAGATGGAATCCATGTACACCAACAAAGTATGGACTTTGGAAAATGCTCCTGAAGGGGTAAAATCCATTGGGAGCAAATGGATCTTTAAAAAGAAATTTGGTGTAGATGGAAAAGTTGAGACTTTCAAAGCTAGACTTGTTGCAAAGGGTTTTCGTCAACGACCAGGTGTGGATTATGACGAAACCTTTTCACCAGTGGCTATGCTTAAGTCCATCCAGATCTTACTTGCCATTGCTGCATACCATGACTACGAAATCTGGCAAATGGATGTTAAGACCGCCTTTCTAAACGGTGATTTAGAAGAGTGCGTGTACATGACTCAGCCAGAGGGCTTCGTAGATAGTGCGAGCAGCGGAAAGGTATACAAGCTGCTTAAATCCATTTATGGGTTAAAGCAAGCATCGCGGAGTTGGAACATATATTTTGATGTTGTAGTCAAAGAGTTTGACTTCATCAAAAATATAGATGAACCTTGTATCTATAAGAAGGTAGCAGAGAGTAAGGTTGTCTTCCTCGTATTGTACATGGATGACATACTCTTGATAGGAAATGATATTCTTATACTGCAATCAGTCAAGCTCTTCTTATCACAAAGATTCTCAATGAAAGATCTAGGCGATGCCTCCTGCATATTGGGAATCATGATCTATAGAGATAGATCTAAACGGATACTGGGATTGTCCCAATTCAGGTACATTGACACCATACTAAAGAGGTTTAGTATGGAAGAATCCAAGTGTGGGAACCAACCCACGATCTCTGGACTCACTCTCTCCAAAGAGATGTCTCCCAAGACTGATTTGGAGAGAGCTCATATGCAAGAGATACCCTATGCTTCGGCAGTAGGCTCTATCATGTATGCGATGCTATGTACCAGACCCGATGTAGCATACTCACTAAGTGTAGTGAGTCGGTATCAAGCAGATCCTGAAGAGAGTCACTGGACAGCTGTGAAGAACATTCTCAAGTACTTGCGAAGGACTAAAGAGATGTTCTTGGTGTATGGTAACGGAGAACTCCAGGTGGAGTCCTTTACCGATTCCAGCTTCCAAAGTGATAAGGATGACTCTAAGTCGCACTCGGGATTTGTCTTTACCCTCAATGGAGGGGCGGTAAGTTGGAAGAGTTCCAAATAGGATACCGTTGCAGACTCGACGATGGAGGCTGAATACATCGCTGCCAACGATGCTGCCAAAGAGGCTGTCTGGATAAAGAAGTTCATTAGTGAACTTGGTGTGGTTCCATCCATTGAACATCCAATACCTCTGTATTGCGATAACAATGGAGCTGTGGCGTTGGCCAAGGAACCCAGGTCCCATCAAAAGTCCAGACATATTCTGAGGCGGTATCACCTGATCAGGGAGATAGTTGATCGCCAGGAGATCGAGGTCAGGAGAGTGGATACGAAGGACAACACTGCGGATCCACTCACGAAGGCCATTGCCCAGATACAGTTTAAGAGATTATTTGGGATGCTAGTTATGAGATACTACAGCAACTGGCCTTAGTGCAAGTGGGAGATTGTTAGTTATGTATATGCCCTAGAGGCCATTGTTGTACATATGATGTATATTATGATGGATGCTTGGATATATAGAGAGAGGACTTTCTTGCTCGTCATGATAGTATACTATTTTGTTTCACTTTATCTTAACATGTTGACTTGTATTGGTTTACTGTCTTACTCTCACATGTTTATAAAGCCCTTAGAATCTGTACTTGACTACTGGGACTATGATGAGATCATACTAGTGGGGCCATGGTAGTCGATGAGTACATCCTATAACTGTTCCTAGTCGAGGGTATATCGAGACAGGGCATCGATACACCAGAATAGACTAGCGTATACGTATCTTGACCCATATGACGAGCGATAGATGATCCCATATCCATCGGTGTTTTGACATCAAGGATGGTGTACGGGTGCTCAGTGGAGACTGGGTACACTGGACGGACTCGCCGAGAACTCCCAGATGGTGATATACCACACGTCAGATGGCAGTTCTCCGGTGACACTGGTACATGGTAGTCTGTAGACCCGAGATCGTCATAGAGACTTGTGTGATTCCCACTGTGCTTTGATTTCCACCTTACCACGTCCAAGAGGGCGTGCAAAATGGTGGATTTTGGTACAGTCCCGAATCACATGGAGGCAATGAGCGATAGGAGGGGATTCGTCTCTCCCGGTATAAGGAGTTGATGTTGTGCTGTGTTCGATTGGCTATAACTGGAAGTCCCTGACCAGGGCTGATATAGATATTTACTGGTAAGTGTTACCAGTAGTTTCTCGACCCGTTATGAGCCTCACATCGACACGACTTATCGGTTATTGGGGTCTGACGTATACCACCCCTAGACCTGATATGCGATATATCAGACAAAGAGACCGGACTGTACGGGAGTGTTACTGATTGGATTCACAGGAGAACGTACAGGATAGCTTGTTGATCTTCTGATCGCTCAATACCTGGGTGGCTGTTACGTTTAGCTGACCGCTTGCAGCTTGTGGGTATTTGATATGATCATCACCTGCTACCGGCATATTGACGATTCTTTAGAGTCCTACACAGAGGTTTCTTGGCTCAAGCAAAACGGAGTAGAGGCGCATATGTGATATGTGCAGGACCGAGGATAATGCGATATGAGATACCGTATTATATTCTCGCGATATTTAGATATGAACCGGGTCATCGGATCAAGTGTTGATTCGATGAATCGGTACATGATATATTAGTCGGTTATATAGGATATAGCCGGATCGTCGGATCAAGTGTTGATTCGATAATTTAATGTATAATAATATATATGATATATTGTATTACATTATCTAATATTGGCTCGCTTTATTATTTCATTTTCTCACCGGATAATACATTGATATATATGCGATATATATTAATTGTATTATTTTCTTTTGTTACAAATATATAATATATATGTGATATATATTATTGTGACATGATATGATTAATAATGGAACATGTTTAGTGGAGATTAAGCAAGGTTAGGGTTTGATTAGGGTTAGCTCCTTCTTGCACCATCTAGAAGCTTTCCTTTTGTCATGAAGAAGATATTACGGTTGATATTTATCCATGACTCATTCTTTAACCTAACTAAACCCTAACCCTAGTTTATTCTCTACAAAAGTTAACCTTGTCATCCTTGATCATGGTTCCATGATCAATCATATATTCTTTTCTATTATTCATCACAAAAAGATTAACTCTTTTTTCCATCATCTTCTTCTAACTTGAGTTTTGAAAAGCTTACTAGTTATTCATTTTGTGATGATTTCATGTGAGAATATGATATAAAAAGAAAGTATAAATACTACTCCATCATCCTCATCTAATCTAGCCCATTAGATTAGGGTGTTCACTTCATTAGAGTGAGAGAGCTTGAGTTATTGCAACTTCGACGTAGATCATCGGAGAAAAGGAATACGACAAGCTATCATGGATCGTTCGAGTCATGGAGCCTCTCTTGAGTCCGGGAGATCTTGGATCACGGCGAAGGGACTTCTACTCGAAGCTTATGAAGTGAAGAAGCGGACTACAAAGGTTGTAATCCCTCACACTTAGTAGTTAAGATGTTTATTTGCATGTTAAACCCTAATAATCTAGCAAAGATCCCGGCTTTGGGTTGTTCGGCACGTCTAAAATTTTATTCGGGCATGGTTGATGCCGTATGAACCCTCACAAGAGTGCCTAGGAACCCTACACACGCGGCATCCTTGTATTGGGAAATATGAAAATATCCCAAGATTCGCGCCCATGCACGCGCAAATTTCGGCCCCTTGGGATTCTGTTGAGGCTATAAATAGAGAAGGTATATGGGTTTCTTTCAGCGTTGCTTTTCTAAAAATGGCCGGGTTCATCTACTCCATCGGAGAGATCATCTCCCGCGATGACGTGTACCTCTATGATCAGGAGTGCATGAAGGAGATGTACTGGACTGTGGTCGAAAGCATAGAGGGCCACTTCGACCGCCTACTTCCCCGGCGGTCGCCTTTCCTCCAGTTGCTCATGGACGCCATTTAAAGGATGTCCCCGGGTTTGTTCAACGCCCTGTTTCCGCAGTTGCAGGACGAGGCGCTCGATAAGCTGCACACGCTCTACGTCCGCGGCCTCATCTCGAAGAATAGGCATGACCGATCGGCGGCCCTTCTTTTGGAGTGTTTCTAAAAGAGGTAGATCGTCAATGACTGCCCAGCAGGTGCGGCCTTTCCATTGCATCGCGGGTCCGTGAGAAACACCAGAGGGATCGGGCCGAGGAAGCAAGGGCTCGGCTGGCGGCAATTTCCTCGGAGTACCACCAGCAGTGTTTTCTTGACCCCCTACCCTCTCTGTTGTAATTTTAATTTTTTTGGTATAAAGCTGGGGAGCCCATAATACCCTCGATGAATAAAATTCTTCCTTTGCGACGTCTTATTGTCTTCTTTTTATCCTCTTTGTGTGTTTGAGTATGTTCACAAAACAAAATGGCTTGTCGTTTTTTGTGAGGTTTGGCCGCGGTTCCGCAGTAGGTTTGAGGGATTGGTTTGTCGTTTTTTGTGAGGTTTGTTGTGTTGCTTTATTCCGTTGTTCTACATGTCCCAAGTTACAAATTGCTTCCAAAATTTCTTGAGATTTGCAACAGTCCAAAATGGCTTCACTTTTAATTCATTTGACCTTTATCTCCATCGAGCTCCGTGCATCCATTGAATCTTGTACTGCCCTTCTCGTGCTCTTTGCTTGTCCGAGACACGAATGACCACTGTTATTTGTCTTGTCTCTTGAACTGGTAAGCGACACTAGACGGATACGGATGACCGGAACCCGGCTTTTATCTGTCGGTGAAAGATGTTCTGGATTTTGGCGTAACTGTGAAGATTTTGTATGATTTGCGTTATTTTGGACTAAGAACCTGTAACCTGTAAATATGTAGCAAACACGGATCAAAAGAACCTGCATATAAACAAACGAGAAGAAGAATGGGCGGTATTAAATGCAATATTCTGGTATGAACATGACACTCCCAGCTCCGGGTCTGCACCAGTGTGCGGCTTCGATTCCGCTCTATCAGGTTTCGCAAATACTCGGGCGAGGTCCTTCTCGAGTGGCCCCGGCGTTCGTCGTTAGCGCGACCCCGGCGGGATGGGAGATGTCAGTCATGCCTGGAAGCAGACGAGCTGACCGATACCTCCACGGGGGGCAAGAATGCGCGGTGGGCATTGGAACGAGATGTGGAGCTGTCCGGCACCCAACAGGTCATGGAATTAATCGCCGCATGTGGGTGATGGTGACCGGAGTCGGCACGCCGGTGCCCTGTGACGCTGGGATGAGTGTGAGTCGGATTGAGGGCCGGAGCATGTCCGTCTGTCCGTCTGCGGGCGTCGTTATCCCAGAGAGGGAGAACTGCGGCTTGGTGGGTATGGCCCGCTGCTTGGACGCGAACGAGAGCATCCACCAGTGATATGAGCCTGTCTATCCGAGTGGATAAGGCGCCGATGGAGTTAGAAGGGGGAGGCGAGCCGCTTCCGCCTCCGTTGTGGGGGAGGCGGAGACTTGTACTGGGATCGTCACGGTTCTCGCTCGCCATTAGGTCGAAGGAGGAAGATCAACTTTGGTGAGTGGAAGAAACTTTTGAAGTTCCCACAGACGGCGCCAACTGATGGAGGCTTGGATCTTCTTCAGATGTTGTCCTCCGTCGATCTGTCGCGAGCGTTGCTGGATGGTTGAGATTGGATTTAGAGGTTGTCTCCTTGAGCGTGTGGGTCTCAATGTGTTGAGTTTGAGGTGGAAGCCGAGCTACCTGCAAAGAAGTTTCAGGGTGGGTGACCACCGTAGGACCCTCCGAGGATCAAGTTAGCCGAGGAATTTAAGCAGAGTAGTGGCTTATTGGATTCAAGTTGTCTTCCCTGAGTCGTCTGAGAGAGGGGTTTTATAGTGGTCACATGGTGTGAGAAGGCGCGAGATCTTCGCCTTCGATTACGCCCCTGACGTTACGCATGCGTGAATGACAGGATCCCTTCATTAATGACGGAATACGCTCATTAATGGGGAGACGTGCTAGCGTGGGACGCGGGATGTGAGGCGGCGGTTATCTCGCTTTAGCGAGATACGCGGAGCCGTTAAGGAGGCGCTAGGGCTCTGCAATCTCGGTTGATCGGGGGAGGCCGAGAAAGTTCGGCACATCAGGGGCTCATAGACGAGCGGGAGGACGAGAAAACTCGGCGTGCTTGGAGCTTGGAGACGAGCGGGAGGCCGAGGAAGCTCGGCGCGTCAGATGGCTCGGAGGTGAACGAGGAGACTTAGGAAGCTCGGAGACAACCTGTTGGTAGTCTCCTAGGTGAAGGTGGAATGTTTTCAGGGGGGTCTCCCGAAAGGTCCGGTACGTTCACCGAGAAGGGGCCCCGGGGAATATTCCCGATGCGGCTCTTTTATTCCACCCCCGTAGAGTCCAGGAAACGTCATCTGCCACTTGTCGTAATCTGAGGAGACACCACTTGTGAGCATCATCATTAGGACTTTCTTTTGTCTTATTGAGAAGCTTGATTCTAGACAAAACCTTATTCTCTAGATAAATGCAGTTTAGATAGACTTGCATGTTGATGTTGACTTTTGGTTTTCTGGTTACATGTGATATGTTTGCTAAATGTTTTTGCTTTATACATGTTATCCTTTTGACTTAAAAATTTTTTTGTGGTGAGGGACACTTTAGAATAACTTGAAGAAAATAGTAGAGTTATTATACTCTGGCTACTAAATGACTGTGGTTAACAAACCTTTATTATCGTGCTGGTATTTCATTAATCTTAGGAAAAAATTAAGGCGATGTTTTTAACACTGGTATTGGTAATTAAAAAAAAAAATTGTGGTGAGTTATTATACTCTGGCTACTAAATGACTGTGGTTAACAGACCTTTATTATCGTGCTGGTACTTCATTAATCTTAGGAAAAAAATTAAGGCGATGTTTTTAATACTGGTATTTGTAATTAAAAATCTCTATACTCAAAATGTGACACTATGACTATTGTAGAATAGGATTAGAACCTTGAATCTTTTGACTGGTTTACGATCATAGGGGCTGAAACCAAATAAATACGTGGATACAATTTTTTGCTTCTTGCTTGTTCTCTTGTTATTCTATTGTACTTCTATCCATTCTTTATTCTCTTTGCCGACTTCTTTAAATGCTTGCTCAGTGCCCCTTTTCCTTGTTCTCCATATATTCAAGATGTCATCCTTATTGATTTAGGTATTTTACAAGTGTTTTTACCAATCTGACTTGAGTAGACGAGAAAAAGATTGAGAGTTACCGCGGAGTAACTAAAAGAAAGTGTTATATGTATAATATGTTTAATGAAATTTCACGCTGGTATGGGGAAAAAAATTGTTGTATACCACATGTCCAATTTTGTTGTCTTTTTTATGATCAATAAAGATTTTTCTTGAGACGGACTCAACTCTATTGGAGTCCATCTCTTTTTCTCAAAAAAAAAATAAATAAAAATGTTTACATATGAAGAATACAAACCTATGCATCATTCTCCACCACTCTTCCCTTCCTTCTTCTTCTTCTTAGATTCCTTTTCATTAATTTGTGTAACAATGGATTTTAGAGGAATTATCAGCATAACTTGCATTCACCTGCTAATGGAACCACGTTCGCTTTCGAGTGAGGCCCACTGGTTATAAAAATCATCCTTATTATGACTTATTAAACGGTTAAAGGGCTACCTCAATGACACGTATGGACATCCAAGCGTCTTTTAATTTGGAGGTGTTACACATCAATTTATAGCCCCGTCCTCTTCGCATTAAACATCAAGAGAAGTTTACTTCAAATAAGATACGAATAAATATGACGGAACATTATACAGCGGTGGATAAATTGATTTATCCAACAAATATTAGCCGTTTAATAGTAACCGCTAGTTAAAATAGCGGTTAAAATCGAACTGTTTAGATTTAACCGCTGCTTTAACTAGCGGTTACTATTTAATAAAAACAGCCACCGACCGAGAAGCTTCAACACCGTATTAGCGGTTCAAGGATTAGAGATCGAAAGAAATTGGGCGATTTTTGCTGTGATTTGAACTGCGATTCTTGCTGGAATTCACACGCCTTCGTGGATCGGTCTGATAAGGTAAGTTAATTACTTTAATTACTATAGATTTTGTTATTTATTTAAGATTTTTTGTTAGAGTTGTTAGATGCAAATTGGGAGTTTTTTCATGTGATTTGAATTGTGATTGTTGCTAGGTTTCTATTGTTTCTTGGATCGATTTTATAACATAAATCAATTAGTTCTTTAGTTTAGGCTTTGGTCTTATTTTTGTAAGTTTTTTTGTTAATATATTTAGGATTTTTGAGTTTATTATATAGTTATAATGGCCGGTAAGGATTACACCGAAGAAGAATACACAAAAGAGGGCTAAACCAACTCCTCCTCCGCCAAAATATATTCGAAAAGAAGAACTCCAAGAACATAACAGAAAAAGAAAATTACAATCAAAGGTGAATGCAGTCAATCCTGTCCAGCCATCAGCATCCCAGACATCATCCATTCAATACAACTCTGATCCCTTGAATAATGTTGTATTGTATAATCAAGCAAATCACTAGCTAATCGCATCACCATGCTACTGAAAAATACTAAAGAGCTACCGAACACTACGTCTTGATAAGGTCAACAAACGCAGCACGAAAACTGAGCAATACTAATCTGAAATGACGGAGGGTTATGGCTGGCTTTTAGCGAAAAACTTTTAACGTAATGAATTTGATATCTTTGAAAGAACTCAAGGGGCATTTGAAAAGGAATAGTTTATGCTCCGCATTTAAAACGAGTGGTTTTGAAGAAAACTGAGTAGTTATATAAACATAAACTTTTGCTTAAGAGCGAACTCTCCGTGAAAAGATCAAGGCTCTTTCTCATCGAATGAGGTGCAGAATATTCTTAATCGGATATCTTTACTCAAAGCAAAACAATAAAACTATTGTTTTCGAAAAATGATTCAACGTCATGTAGATTTATTTTCTTTGCATTAAACATATAATTAAGTCCCATCATTTAAATTTCTAGCCACAACAAAAACAATCAAAATAGCATGTTTTATATGCCATCTGCATTCGTCACGGGTCCCGATTCTTCACTGTAAGGTTACTTAACTTACGGCAGGGCGGGGACAGGGCTAACGCGGATGAAAAACATGTGTGTGTGTATGTGTCTATATATCATCGCATGCAAGTAATAATCATCACAAGCATGCGAACAAAGAACAATATGGAATAGCGGATAAATTAGGAGCCCCGCGTTTTATTTGAGCCCAAATAAAACGCAATATTCCTCGGTTGTGTGGATAGCCCGTACAATATCGATCCTAGACCCCTACAAGTGCGAAAAGCCACCTGCCAATTCCAGAAACTGGGTAACCCGCCCTCAATATCTTGAGACGGTCACCCGTTGCTTTCTAGAATCCGGTAACTTGGGTACTCCTCCGCAGGTCGATCTTATAACCCCTGCAAGTGCGGCGAGCAACCCGCCAATTCTATAGCGAGGTGGCCCAATCTCAAACACCATGAGACGACCACTTACCGCACTTTAGAACCCAACTACTCGAGCACTTCTCTTGGGTTAATCTTAGTACAGAAATGAAAAATATACAATGGGAACAACGCCCGCATCCTGGATGTGTCCTAATAACAGAATACATCAAGCGGAAATAACGGCCACAATACGGTGGCTCCTCCCGAACAAAAGAATATACAACAATATAAAACAAAACTATACAAATAAATCGCACGAGGGGCTATCCATCACGACAATCCGGCTAAACCATCACCAGATATATATCCAAAACAACATCACAAGCAACATATGTGTAAGCCAGTCTAATCGAATATATATCAATTAGACGACGTTTAACAACATATATATGTAGATACTAAAACCATGACCCTAGAATTCATCATCCGCGAAGTTAACACTCGAATTTCTAACCGACAAAAGACAAGTGCACTCCACCATCCTAGAACCAAACCTTTTTACCAAAACCAAGAGTCCAAACGACTCGAAATGCGTCCGAGTGCCTGATGGGGCACTCGGACACAACCCTAGAGAGCTTTAAGGGCCTAGGGAAGGTGCCTCTTACCCGAGACCACGACGAGGAGGTCTTAGGAAAGAGACAGAACCTGAGAGCACCATAAAGGTGTTCTCGGTATCAACCAGCCCCCAAGACCACTTCGTGGTGGTCTTGGGTGATTGGCCCCCATACTCAGCCCTGGAGGTCTCTCTGATCCTCCTTGTGGGTTCTTGGTCCGAACCAAGAGCTCGCAGCGATTGGAAATAGACAAACAAGTTCATTTTTGGACAGATTTTGCGAAACAGTTTTGAGCACCAAAAAACAGTCCCTGTACATGTTATGGTTTTGAAAAATTGTCTTCCTAGGACATCTTGGGTCACCCCCGATCCCCTACGGAGTTCTCATTCCAAAACGAGATTTCCAGGGATTGAAAACAAGCTTGAAAACAACAAAATATAGTGGCTAAATTTCTGGACAGCAACTGCTGATTTTTCGAAAAAGTTTTGCGATGAATTCTAACGTCACGAAAATTAGTTTAAGCGTATGGTTGGATTTAATACCATGTTGGGTGTCTTGTGCTCGTGCCTCAAGAGCCATGGCCAATGCAGAACGGATTTTAATAATTTGAAAACAAGCGCAAGTCACCAATACCCAAGAATTCATCCATACACTAAAACTAACAATACCAAGAGAACTAGTCTACGGTTTTCGAGCATACAAGCTTTGATGCGTCTCCACTCAATCGTGGAAGACCCCTCCAAGCTCCTCGTAGGCCTTCGGGAACGAGCTTGAAAATCCATCTCCCTATTTGAAGATGATCCACCTGAGAGTTGTAGTTCATGCTCCAACTTCAACAAATGAACTAAAGACCCTAGCGTTCTAATCTAGGGTGCTTAGAGATATAGAGAGTGTTTGTTAGATTAATCTATCTCTAATTTCTCTTGATTCTCAATTCATGAGAGTGTAGAGGAAGATAAAGAAGAAGGAGAAAAAAGACAATGTTCATATTAGAATGAGAAAAGATATAAGAGGAATTTTCTATATCGTTTCTTTTTCAAAATCAATTACTATAAAATATATCAACCATAATTCAATAGTAAACACAAATGAATAAATAAATGAATTAGCTATCCCTCTCACCATTCCTTCGCCACCTCACCCCTCCACCTCATTTCCATTAAAATTAAATGGAAAAAAACATAATATGAAGTCTCCTCTTCTAGAAGCTATCTTGTATAAATACAAGAATACAATATCGTATATACATACCCATATTCTCACCAAAATACGAATACCGAAAAGGTAGAAAAATACTACAAACATAATACTATAATATTATTAAATTAATACTTGATTTAATAATCCGACTTAATCCTAAATCCGCTAGTATTAGCAACTGTCCAATTAAAGTTCGTGTAGCTAGTACACATATTTAATCAGAACGCTGCACATATAAATATATGGTCTCTACATTATTTTACCGAGCCAGGGAAACTCTCTGTGTGGGACTCTAAAGACTCAACAGTATGCTACCAGTGAGTTACTGGATAAATCCATAACCACAGGTACGTCAATGGTACTAGCTGTACGTAACGACTACCTAGGTATATGCCGAAATGGAAGTCAACTATCAAGCCCGTCTGTATCCTACTGATCCTGAATATGACAATCTCCGTACATTCCGGTCTCTTCGTCTAATAATATCCCATACCGGATCTAGGGATGGAAAATGTCAGACCCCTAATAACCCGATAAGTCTTGCCGGTGTTAGGCTCATCACCAACTGAGAAACTACTGATCTCCCATTCGCAAATCTCATTCTCTACGGCTATGAAATTATGGCGATAGCCAACCGAACACTGCGCGACATCAACTCCCAATACCGGAAGAGACGAATCACTGACGATCGCTCACTGCATCCATGTGGCTCTGGACTGTACCCAACGAAAACCTGTTTGCACGACTCTTTTGAGCCGTGGTAGGGTAGTAATCTAAATACAGTAGAAATTCACACGAGACAAATGACGATCTCAAGTCAAAGGACTAACGTGTACTCATGCCACTAGAAAACTGTTATCTGACGATAGGTATAATACCATCTAGAAGTTCTCGGCGAGTTCGTCCGGTGTACTCACATTTAGTGAGCACCTGTATACTATCTTAGGTGACAAAACACCAATGGTTTGTGAGACTGGCCACCGCCTCTCGTCGGCGTCCAGAAACGTATACACTATTCTACTCCGAAATATCGATGCCCATTCTCGATACTCATTCAACTAGGGACATTTAAGGATGTGCTTCTGGACTACCTAGCTCGCACGTATATGATCTCCATCATAATGCTGGTAGTTAAGTAAGAATCACATGGGCTTTATCATTATGTATTAGTGACACGTAATAGAAAGTAAAACGTATACAGACAATGATAAAGAAAAACTGGATAGTATACTATTTCTCAAGCAATACTATTCTACTTGTATAGGTTCTCTTTTAATTATTATATTCACCTACATGCAATTACAATAATTGCCTTATGGGCACTATAGCCAACAGTCAATCGTCTCACAATAGCGGCTCATTTTCTACCATTTTAAGTGGGAAAGTCAACCGAGACTTTGGCAGAAAAGTACATGTAGAAGATTGTGAAGCTACATGGAGTGCCCGTCAGTATCGTATCCGACCGAGAAAACTAGTTTCTCTCACAGTTTTGGAGAAGCTTGTAAGAAATTTTGGACACATTCCTCAATTACAGTATATCATATCACCCCCATACGGACGGACAGACAGAAAGAACCATACAGATACTAGAAGAAATGTTGAGAGCTTGTATGCTTGATTTTAAAGGGTCATGGGAAGATCTTCTACACTTGGTGGATTTCTCTTACAATAATAGCTATTAGGAAAGCATATAGATGGCACCATTCGAGACGCTCTATAGAAAGAAGTGTCGTTCCCCATTTTTCTGGGATGATGTGGGAAAACGGAGATTGTTGGGACTTGATCTCATAGTTCAGACAGTCGATAAAGTTCAACTGATCAGAAACCGTATCAAGGCAGCGCAAGATCGCAAAAAGAGTTGGGCTAAAGCTGGTAGAAGACCGCTTGAGTTCGAGATTGGTGACCATGTGTTTCTTAAGATTTCTCCGACTTGAGGGGTGATTAGATTTGGTAGTTATGGGAAACTCAGTTCCCGATTTATCGGACCATTCGAGGTTGTGGAGAGTGTCGGTGAGATGGCCTATCGCTTGGAACTGCCTTCTTATTTAGCCGGCATACACGATGTATTAAACATTTCTCAGCAACGTCGGTACGTTCGAGATGATAGCCATATCCTTGAGCACTCCGAATTGACCTTGAGCACAAATCTCTCGTACGAGGAACACCCTACAGCTATCATGGACCGTAAAGAGAAAGTGTTGAAGAACAAGGTTATCCTCTTAGTCCTTGTGTCTTGGGGAGGACGCTTGCACGGAGAATCCATATGGGAGCGTGAGGATGAGATCCGTCAAAAGTGCCCTCATTTGTTTCCTTAATCATTGTATTTTTCGTTCTTTTAATTTTGAGGTCGAAATTTCTTGTAAGATGGGTAGGATGTAACACCATGCACCTTAAAATCCTAACAAAACAAGTGTTTTCCATATTTCCTTTGATTTCATGTCCATTTAAAGTGTTTAGCAACATATCAGCAAATATTAGTTTTTGAGCCAGCTCATAGATGTTTAGGACGGCTTAAGGTTCAAATCCAATGTTTATTTCTTCTCTGGGTGCTTGAGACAACTTTTAAGCCAGTTCAACACCTTTGAGATAACTCATGATCTTATTAAGCTGGCTCATGGGTCCAGAGAATTTCCTTGTTTTCTCAGAGTGTAAGAAACGGATCAACATTGCTTAAGCCGTCTCAACACCATCTTGAGACGGCTCAACTAGTACCCACAACAATCATATTTTTCTCTATTTCGTTGAGACAACTCAACATTTCTTTGAGCCGGCTCAACCCTGATCAGATCGCAATCTTGATATTTCGCGCGGATCTTTATTCGCGTAATCGAATCAATCTCTATTTAAACCCTTGACACATCTCAATTAGAAACCCTAATTTTTAGCCTCTCGTCCCCTCCAAAGCCCTAGCCGTCCTCATATCTTTCGTGCTCATCTCCATCTCCTTTTTTCCATTGAGATCCCAAGCACCTAAGAAGCATCCATCGAAAACAACTTCTATTTCTCGACAATAGCACCAACAAGCATCATCATCATCGTCTCCTTCTCCACGTTGGCGGCCACACGCGGATTCAAGTCACCAAGTCGAGATTCACCATCGTCGCTCATGATCTTACGAACTAATCGCGATAAGGCAAATACTCTTGCTTCTTTTTGATAACCGATGCAACATCAGTTATTTTCTTGATCAAATACATTGCAATAGAATTAAAACATAACTTTAATATCGTGGTTCCTTTTGATATCCGAACCTTTGCTTTTTGCCTACATGATTGAATCCTTAGGTTTTAGCACACCAATTAATTAACTATTTTATCCATGATTAACTTGTGTTAGATTAAAAGCCAAATTCACTTATCAAATGGAAAGGGACTCGTGTGATTTTATTATATCCTTATGGATTGTTTTTTGGACGATACCGTAATTACCTGTTAACTTTGACATGCACAAGAAACCTTTGACATGCTTATATGATCCTTGAGTAACACATGCTCATGATATTGCTACGGCATGATTCTTGTTATTATTACCATGCTTGAACAACACTTGACATGCTATGTTTATTCACAATTCCTGTCTATCGATATTAAAATGCAATCACTAATAAGGATGCTGAATTACATACCCTGAACAATTACTCATGTTTACATGTTCCCTATTCCATGATATTATCATGATTCTCGTGGTTCCTGTCCTGTCGGCATTCTATATTTATGATTGTGTTTTATTGCCATGTTTATACTTAGAAACGTGGGGTGTTGGGATAGTTTGAGTGTGGGTTTGATCAACAGAATCTCTGGAGTTCCATTGTCGGCATAATCCATATCCTTTACATTTTGCTGGGATACTGGGCTCAGAACGGTATCAATCCATTAAACTTTGCTAGGATACCGGGCTCAGAACGGTATTAATCCATTACATTTTGCTCGGGATACCGGGCACGGAACAATAACAATTCATTACATTTTGCTAGGGAGACCGATCACGGAACGGTACCAATCTATCCCATGACATTTTAGGCACGTGTTTCCTTGCCTCGAGGGCTTAACCTTGGGTTGGGAATCCTCCAGCGGTGGTTGATGGTTATGCTCGAACTCACGATATGTTAGATTACCCTTGTAGTGACATTTAGGACTTGACTTGACATGTTTACATGTTTATTCCTATCATTGCTATATTCATGCTTACATGTGCATGCGGGCATTTCATGACAGACCATTTATTATTCTATCACATTATTACGTTGAGTATTTGTTGAGTGTTCTGACACCCCTTAGATTTGCCACTTCAGATTTAGAGGCAGATCCATCGGCAGAACAGGATCAGAGATATTCTCAGGAGTTGCCGAAGATCAGTAGTTTAGAGTAGGTTTATTTTTTTCTATTTTCAATCAGTTCGTATTTAGCATGTAAGCCCTTCGTGGGATGGAAGGAATTATGTATTCTCGTTTTGGACATTGTATCTTGTTATTGGATCCTTTTGTTATTCCATGGATATTTTGAATCTATGTTTATTTTATGGACCCATCGGTATTCATTGATTATTTATGCAGCATGATATTAGTATTATCTTTTGGATATCATTATTACAGATTTAGTTTCGATAGCCTTAATGTGACTAACGAAGGATTTTTCCTTGCCATAAGTAGCATGACTGGCCTTCGTTACTCTCTGTATTCCGTATTTTGGGAAGCGGGATGTGACGGTTACCTCTCATTCAGTAATCTCATCAAGACTGACTTTAAGAGACATAACATTTTTACATTTGCTTCCACTAGTTAATGATATAAACTCAACATTTTTCCTTTCGGGAGTTATTAAATCGATAGGAATAATAGGTTTTCTCAAGCATTGATTTTCGTCTGTTTCCACTACTATTCCTTCTTCATCTTCTTCTAATTTAGGGATAGTACACTGATATACTAGATTAATCGACATGCTAGCTTATGTAAACTTAGAAGTAAAAAATTTACCACGACCATTTTGAAAAACTTCATTGAGGAAGACGTAGACGTGCTCTGGCGGATGCTAGGGTTCCAAAATCGAGAGATCGCTTCGAAAAACTTCATTGAGGAAGACGCAGAGTGCTCTGGTGATCTTTAGGCTTCAAAAATCGATAGGTGATATATCCTTAACCGCTTGAAAAAAAATTACTTTAAGCAATGGTTAAATAAGGACCCGTTAGATCTTAACCACTTCTTAAATTAGCGGTTGAGTTTGCACAATCCAGATTTGTTGGATAAATTCACTTTTGTTGTTAACCGCTACTTTAAGTAATGGTTAAATAAGGACCGTTGGATTTTAACCGCATTTTAAAGTTTTGGTTAACTTTAAACGATATTAATTTGTTGTTTAAATTTTTTTTATCCAACGTTGTGCAACAGTTCGTAAAAATTTAAAATGTTATTTTGTATTTATTTAATAATAAAATGAATTTATATATATGAGACAATATTTATCTTTTAAAAAAAAATCTATTTAAAAATATATCATGGAAAAATATGTTGTTTTCATTTGAGTTTTGATTTAATTCTCTTTATTTTGAAAAACGAAAAGAGAGGAATATGTTAAGTTATAGTGTACTCACTCTCACCGCAATAACATGCATATCCTAACAAATATCTCAACATAATATCAATATATTATGGTTCATTCTCTCTCATCTTTCATTATCCTCTCTACTAAAATTTTATTCATCACAAATATCACAACTCCTTTCAAACCCTCATCCAAACCAGAGCTTCTCTTCATCAAAACACCATGGATCCTTATGTTCATCATATAAACCCCTCAAGACATCAAGCTAGGCTCTTATCTCTTCATAGATCTTCATCAAGTCATCCATAGAGTTTGGATTCCTCTCATCTCCATCTATAGAGGTAAAAATCTTGTTTTTCTAAGTTCTAATCATTTCTTATTATGATATCTTGGGACTTGCTTGAGTAAATTTTCTATTTTGAGGGATTTAGTCTTGGAATGGAAGAGTTTTGTGGAAGTTGTAAAGTTCAAGTGAAATCTGGAAAAAATAGGATACAACAACAACTGAGCCTTTTATCTCAAGCATATAGGGTAGGCTACATGAACCAATATGAGAATCACGCCGGGTCCAGCACATGAATCCTCCGCCTCCACTCACTCCTATCGAAAAATATACTTTCATTGAGGCATTTGGCAACCATATCTTTTCGTATCACCTCCATCCATGTTTTCTTCGGTCTCCTATTTACCCTTTTGACATTGCCTATATCGATAGTATCCATTCGTCGAACTGGTACTTCCATAGGTCTGCGTCGCACATGACCAAACCATCTTAGCCGGTTTTCTCACATCTTCTCCTCTACAAGTGCTACACCAACTTTTGCACGGATATCGTCATTTCGCACCTTATCTTTTCTATTGTTATCACACATCCAACGAAGTATATGTATCTCCGCTACGTGCATCTTCTGTGTATGATACTTCTTAGGATCCCAGCATTCTGTACCATATAATAAGGCAGGCTGAATAACGCTCCAATAAAACTTTCCTTTCAATCTTAACGAAAAGTTACAATCGCACAAAATCCATGTTGCACTCCTCCATTTCAACCAACCAGTTTGGATCTTTTGATTAACATTGCTATCGATCTCCCCATCCTTTTGGATGATGGAACCCAGATATCTAAACTGATCGCTCAGTAATATCTCTTGTTCTTCCAGTGTTATACCAATGTGATCTTGACTTCTCTGTTTGCTAAATTTGCAATGCATATATGCTATCCTGGACCTGCTTAATCTGAACCTCCGAGATTCTAACGTTTACCTCTATAACTCCAATTTGGCATTAACCCCTGCTTTTATCTCATTTACTAGAACAATATCATCGACGAATAGCATACACCAAGATACCTCATCTTGGATAGTTCTAGTAATCTCATCTATCACGATGGTAAACAGGAATGGACTTTATGCAGATCCTTAATGTAAGCCAATTGTAATCGGAAAATCACTCGTTAGGCCACCACAAGTTCTGATATTTGCCACTACTCCATCATACATATCTTTGATTATGTCAATGTACTTGACGGGGACCGCTTCCTTCATCATTGTCCCCCACAATACCTCTCTAGGTATCTTGTCGTTCGCTTTCTCTAAATCAATAAATATCATATGCAAATCATTTCTTATCTTTCAAAAATGCTCGATAAGTGGACGAAGCAAATGAATAGCCTCTGTCGTCGATCGTCCAGGAATGATCCCAAACTGGTTCTCTGTTATCTTAACATCCTTTCTTAGCCAGTGTTCTATCACTCTCTCCCAAAACTTCATGGTATGACACATAAGTTTTATTCCACGGTAGTTTGATCAATTTTGAATACCACCATTGTTCTTGTAGATAGGTACAAGAGTACTTTTTCTCCACTCATTTGACATCTTTTTGGTCTGCCAAATCTTTTTAAATAGATCTGTCAGCCATTTAATGCCTATTTCTGCTAAGTATCTCCAAATCTCGATAGGAATCCCGTCTGGGACTAACCGCTTTTCTTGATCTCATTCTCTTCGAAACCTCTTTAATCTCAGGTATTCTTATTTTACGCATGAAATCATGATTTATATCTTGAGATTGAATGATAAGTTCATCCAAATTATTAGTAAAGCTCTCATTGAACAATTTGTCAAAATAATCTCTCCACCTTTCCTTGATATCCTCATCTCGAACCAAAACCTTTTGATTTTTATCTTTGACACACTTCATTGCATATAAGTCTTTGGTCTTCCTTTCCCGCATCCGAGCAATCCAGTATGTATTATGTTCAGCCTCCTTAGTGTCCAACTTCTCGTAAACCTTCTTATAGATCTTAGATTTAGCTTTCCGAACAGCTTTCTTAACTTTCTTTTTATCCATTTTATACTTCTCAAATCTCTGTGCATCTCTACTTTTCTTCAAATTTTTAGAAGAATTCCTCTTGATTTTAATAGCAGTCTTTACTTCATCGTGGAACAAAAATAAAAGATATATTTTTAAGAGCTTCTGGGACCCACTTGAGACCCCCTCAAGCCCGAACCCCAAAGTCATCCCTAAGGCCGAGGTTGGCCGAGTTTTGTAGCCCCATGTGCAAGTTAGGGTTTAGTTTTGGTTCTGTAGCTTAATCACTTGATAACTAAGCCCTTTTGATACCCACTTATGTCCCAGATTCACTATAGCCAAATCTGGAGAACATAACTTATAGAAGTATGTTGTTTTACGTTTTAAAAACATAAGTTTTTGTTTTCATTATTGCTGGGATTAGTTCGATATAAATAGCAAGCGTTAGAATACGCCGATCGTACGCCTGAGTCTATGTGAGCTAGAATTTTAGTAATGTTTGCGTTTCGATTTTTACGAGTGTGCTTGATTTAATGTATAGGATCGGTTGCGGAGACGTCCGACGCGGCGAAGAAGGGCAAACCATTTGCGAGATTCGTCTAGTATGTGTCAATTTTAGGTGAGTAGGAGAACATCTACAAATGGGAACTCGGACGAATGGCGTATAGCACCCCCGACCACCAGAAGCTTTAAAAAACTCTGTATCGATTTTTAAACTTTATTAACGATACTTAACCATATTTTTATGTCATATGAATTACATTGAGTACCATGACATCTCTAGTGTGCGATTATACTTGCTAGAATAGATACATTGGATAGAACACAGGCACAATACTAATGATTCCATGTTGCACAGTTCATAAACTCGCATGATACACCACACATCATTAGTACTGTCATGACACGTAGAATTTCTATGTTTAACCGTATTACAATGTGTCATGATAGTATTAGTTGCTATTTACTAGATTCCATTATTCGAATGCTATAGTCCGTATAATTGCATGTTGTTGTTGCTAAATGTTGCATGAATAAGTCATTCACTATTCATACCATAGATTTGATATTTCTATGGATTTGAGAAACCATAGGTATCTTTTTACAAAACTGATTATATTTTCAAAAGTGTGGTTTTCTCATGATTGATATTTTAACATCCACTATGAGTTTTCTGGTTTATATGATGAGATATCCGAATCGAGATAGGGGTTAACTGATTATGGATATATGGTGGATACGGTACGACTCCGAGGGGTAGGAAGACCGTAGGAAGGTACGAAGAGTCTAGTGAGGATGATCGATACCGGAGGTGACATTGGAGCGCGGCGGATATCCGAAGGATTTCGACCGTGGATGAGTTGATATCAGGAAAGGGCCGATCGATGAGATGGTGCCTGCGATATTCAGATTTTTAATGTGGATGATAGATATGAGTTTGATGAGAATTTGATGATGATGGATATTATTCTTATGGGACTTTGTTTATATCACACTTGCTTTCCTTACTATGCATATCATATTATATCTTGTGATGTATACTTTTATTCACTGAGTTGGCAACTCACCCCCGTTGTGTCTTAGTTTCTTGCAGGACAGACCGCACAAACACTTAGCGGCATCACAGACACATCTTTTAGGGTTCATCGTATATTTTGCTAGGTGGGTTACACGCATAGTAACCGCCTATTTTGTATATTTTTTACCTTGTATCTAGTGTCACTCCATCAGACAACCTGTATTATTTGACTTAGATCGAGCTATGAATTTATGTATATTCTTTTGGGTTAAACTCGGATAGAATCGACTAGTTAGTTTTAGTTACGCAGTTTATTTATATATTTGCCTGTAATCCTTTGCCTTCGAGCGTCGTATATAATTGCGTGGTTGTGATTCTGCCGATTGGCGTTGAGATAGCTTCCAAGTGGGGATATCGTTATATTTATATATTTATGTACTTATTTTTATCAAAAATTTCAAAGGAGGTAATGCCGAAATTTCAAATAACGAAAACATTTTCAATCCTATTTCAAAACACTTGACATATGCTTTAAAACAAAAAATCCTTATAAGTAAAATTGTGTTTCATGTTAAATACATTTTTTTTGAAAACTTCACCTTCTTTATTCTTTAAAAAGGTTTAGATCATGGTTTTTACCTTACTTGGATCGCATCATGACAAAGTTGGTATCAGATCGCTAGGTTTAACCTTTTCTAGTTTTAGGTTTAACTATGTGGAGTTTAGGGTATATATTTTCGGAATATAGGTTTAACCTTACGGAACTTAGACTTGACTTTGGGGGTATTAGATACGAATATTCGTTACATAGATTGACCTTGGTATGATGGAGTAGGTAACTCAGGTAGAGTAACGTAGCGTACGTATGTTTCATGGCATATTTACTATACGATACTCTGCTTAAGTGTCCTTAGGATTTTTGTCTTGTTAACTACTTTCTTGACTCTTTGCATCCTTTTATTCCCGTTGTTACACCTTACTAACTCTCGTTTCTTGTTCCGGTTGCCATGGCTACGCGAGCTAAGAGAGTCGCAGGTAGTGATGCAGCCAAGGCAGATCAGCCGGTGATGGGGACTGACCAGCAGGGCATCCCGACGGCACAGGGACATTTCGATCCTCCTCTTCTCGATCGGATGACTAGACTGGAGGAGGGCATGTTGGGTTTATAGCAGATGATGGGGCAGTTGGCCGAGACCACCCGGATTCAGAGGCAGGATGATGCACTGCCTATTCAAGAGCCAGTTGTACCTCCCATTCGGACAGTCACACCCATTGTCACAGGGGTTATAGAGTTATCGCTTCCGGAGTTTATAAGATTGAAGCCTCCGGTGTTCACAGGGACAGATGAAGCAGAGGATCCTCAGTCGTTTCTCGACAGGATGGTAAGGATCAGTAGGTCCTTGAGGTGCTCAGATGAGAGGTCTGTGGAGCTGACTAGTTTTCGGTTGGAGGGACTTGTCCAGACTTGGTGCGAGTCGATCGAGAGAGGTCAAGCTGCAGATCTTCCTCCGATGACATGGTTAGAGTTCTCCAAGGTCTTCCTAGCACGATTCCTTCCGCAGAGCGTGAGAGACTCCAGATTCATTCCAAGACATGGTGGCGGCAGTGGTTGGACTCAGGGACGGAAGTATGGCTCGTATCCTGAGGTAAAGGTCATCGTTGACATATTTTAGTTGCGGGAGTCCAGATCATTTCTATAGGGACTGTCCCACGAGACGACAGGGTGGGACCACGAGTTTTTAGGCTGATTTACCCCCTCCACCTCATCCTCTGATGGCCTTACTTTCTCCTCCAGTCACTACTCCATGCCAGACATTTGCTCCGAGAGGTCATGGTGTTGGTAGTCGTGCACAGAAGGGATATAGGGGAAGACGTAAAGGACCCCAGGGAGGAGGTGGGGGTAAGGCTAGGGTTTTCGCCTTGACTCCCTTGGATGCCCAGGCATCCAATGCAGTGGTTACATGTACTCTTCTCGTATGTTCCTTTGATGCACATATTTTGTTCGATCCCGGTTCTATGCATTCATATGTATCCGCACACTTTGTATCGACACTGGGTAGTGATTCGTCATTGTTAGACCTACCATTAGTTGTAGTTACTCTAGTGGGAGAGTCTTTCATAGAACGACATATATACAGATCATGTTCCATACGGATTGGTGATAGGGATTCATTAGTTGATCTGATTCTTCTCGATATGTCAAATTTCGACGTCCTCCTCAACATGGATTCGCTGGCCACTTATCATGCGTACGCTGAATGCCGCGGGAAGGCGGTCAGATTCTGTTTTCCTGGTGATTCTATTTTAGTGTTACAGGGGTATCGCAGTGCCACTCTTGCCAATATAGTGTCTGCACTCAGTGCTAGTCGGCTTTTGAGGAAGCGATGTCGTGGGTTTTTAGCGTATATTCAAGATATTGGAGCCGTAGAGGACCTGTTGGACCAGGTTCCGATCGTGCAAGAGTTTCCCGATGTGTTCTCTAATGAGCTACCAGGATTGCCGCCAGAGCATGATATTGAGTTCTGCATTGACCTGATCCCTGGTGCGGGGCCTATTTCTATATCTCCCTATCGGATGGCCTTGATTGTTCAAAAGTTTCGCTTCTTTGATTTTAAAGAAAAGATGTAGTAGTAAAGAAGTGATGTAATGTTTTAGTCGTATAATAACCGCAATCAATAACGGTGTCGTGTGTAGCAAGCATTAGTGAGCACGGGTCGTCCTCTGGATTTTGAGGAATTCGTAATTTCTTGCATTAGTTGAGTCGAAAGAAATAGTAAAGAAATTCAAGAAATAGTTCAAGATTTAGTTAAATTTAATAGTTTCAAGAAATTCAAGAAAATATTCAAGATTTAATTAACAAGAAAATAGTCCAAGATCAAATGTAGTTATCAACAAAATTGAAGAAGGCTTGTAGGATTCGAGCGGAATTAGTAGCCAATGATGATTATTCAAGATGATTCATCTTATCTATTGATATAATTACAGCTAGATTGATGGCTATAAATGAGAATTAGGGATCCTTTGAAGAAACTAGGGTTTCTCCTTCATTGCCTCTTGTCCTTTCATTGATTGTCATTCCTATCTAGCCTTTAACAAGAAGGATCATCAATCTAATCCCCAAATTGTGACGAAATTCTCAATAAATTGATCTCACTCACAATTTGGATATTAATGATTCTTTTTGCTAAAGTTTATAATCTCCATAAGACTTAAGATGAATATAAAATTCTCTCACCATTTGATCTACCAAATTCCTTCGAATGCTTAGCAAGCGGAGATTTACTCATACATTATGAAAATAGAAGAATCAACAAATAGAGATTTCATAATGCGAAAATTTAAAGAAAGCAAAACAAAAAGTAATGATCATTGTTCAGTTGATAAAATTGCACATTTAATATGACATTTTCCTACTATTTCTATATAAAGAAAGGTGTTTATTATAATATATGATCCATATGAGGGTTTATCTGTAAAAATACTATTTTCATGTGTTTATATGTTATAATTAACATTTGGTAGGAAAAAGTAAGCATATAATATCCATATAACATTTGGCCCATTTAAATATGCTTGCCTTATTAAATACCTTTGACCAATTCTTAATAGTTAAGTTAATATCTCAATAAAACAAACTCTACTAATATTATTTGTTGAGTTTGTTGTGCAGAATTTTCAGGACTGAAATCAAGGAAGTCAAAGTTGGCGAAACAAACCTGCCTAATTAAGAAAGTAAACTAAAGAAATCAAGTCTGGCAGTGACATAGAAAAGATTTTCAGTTTCCAGATATTCAAAAGATCACCACGTGTCATCAAGATGAAGCCCCAGAAAAACAAACCAAAGGTCCCACCATAAGGCCGCGGTTCCGCTGCGGATTTGAGGAGTTGAGATATAGGATTTTGGTGGTTAGGATCCTAACAACTAGTTTCCATATTAGGAAACTAGGGTTCTGACTCTGGGACTATAAATAAGGACCGAGAACCTCTTAGAAAAATCATCAAGCTGAAGAGATCACGAAGTCCACGACAGGCTCACGCATCCAGGCTGATCATCAACGGTTCATCTACCTCGTTAGAAGAGATCGAGAAGCAAACTAGAATTTTGTAATCATTTTCTAAGGGAACAAAGTGTAAATGAATTTTGTTGATTAATAAAGGTAGTTGTTTTTCTTATTCTATTTCTTTGTAGTTTTAATATAATTTCCCTCTCCATCTCTTCTTCTTCTAACATGCGCGAGTAATTCTCCGCTTGTTAGGGTTCGTAGGATTAGGGTAGATTAATGGATGATGAAGATCCTTAAACTCTTTTTACGTCTTATAATGTTTATAAATTTTACCAAAAGAATCATTAATATCCTAATCGGGCGCGCTACCAATTTATTGTTAGTCCCGACCGCGATTCGAGATTAGATTAATGATTGTTTTGGTAAAGGTTAGACATGAACGGAGTTCCATGTCGAGATAGAGGTTAAGAGTGGGAACCCTTTTCCCTCCAGAAACCCTAATCAACATGCATCACTGTCGTTCTAGTTTTAAATCTATTAAAGAATAAAAAGAGTAATCTTTAATTAATTATCCATAACTACTAAATCCTAATGAATCCTACAAGCCCCCTTTTAATATTAAACTTACATCCGTAGTTAATCTAGATCTATATTTTGCATCCTTGTTTAACGTAGATCTAGATCCTACAACCATTCTTCACCATTCTTTATTTTTCCTTCTTTCTTTCTCAACACGCCTAAAGTAAGAATAAAAGGTTCAACGTTTCCCTGAGGATGACCCGTACTCATCTCGGTCTAGCTACGCGCGACACCATTATTGATTACGGTTAACTGCTATACATACACATAAAAAATAGATCAATCAAATGGCGCTGTTGCCGGGGATACATGCGTAATTTTTTATTCTTACTATTTGTGTTGAATTCTTATTCGATCTATATCATAATTTAAACAAAACTGCAAATTGTATATTTAACGAATTGTGTGAATTTTGCAAAGAGATCTGGAGTCACAGACTTGAGGAAACAGAAAGACAGAGACATTCATTGAGATCCAGAGAAGCACAGGAGGCCACATAGCAAAACTCATCACGAGATACCTCCTTCTCGCGGCGGATCCGCGGCAAATAAGCCACATTCGCAGTGGAAGCGCGGCGGGATTGAGGATCTAGGGTTCCAAACTTCTCTGGTGAGTTTCTCAACTCTTTCTCTCTCCTCTGAAATCCAATAAAATTTCTTTTTTGTAGGATTCTTTGCAAAATATCGCCGCTCAAAAATCTTTTTGCAAAGTTTTGTAATTGGTTTGTTTTGCATATTTTAATACGGATTTTTAAGGGGCAAGACCACAATTCAGATTAGATAGGGATTTCATCACCCTTCCTAAGCCCCACAAATCACAAACCGAGCATCTGCATCAACCCTACATTAATTTAAAAAATATATAGACAAGACTCTAAGGACTGTCGCGCTCAATAAGGACAGAGAAAGGTCGTGGGTAATTTATCGCTTTCCACATTACTTTTGTGGTGCCTAGGCAAGTGTGTCTAAGGAAAGTGGTTACTTAATTAGGCCCGCTATTTCGGTGATTCGTATAGCGGATACCTCCCATTTACCTGGCACTTACCTGGCCACAAGAGTAGTAAAGAGGTGGTAGAGGATTGATCCTACGGCTTGTCCTTTGGAAGTCTAGGAGCGGTCTGGAGACTTGACCTAGGTAACCTTAGTTTTAGGGTTGTTTGTGCATTTTTGTGTGATTTGTCTAAATCCGACAAACTTTTCAAAACAGACCATTTTTAAAAATACACACGCAGCCACTTGCGCTAAACCCGCTTAGTGCATGCTTGGCTGGACACGGGATTCTAGTGCCCGTCTTGTCCGCGTTCCTGCTATCAACTCCGAAGTCGGTGCTTCTTCATCTTCTTTTCCCCCACCACACACCACATCAACCGAGATGGACGGTACTCCATCAGATTATAACACCACCTTGCCACCACCCATAGGTGCGCAGAATCCACTGCGGATTTCTCTGCAAGAGAGATGCTATCCTATCCGTGGTCCACTTCCCACTTGCTTATCTATTCCACCAGCCAACGGGGATAATTTTGAAATTAAACCCCACTACATCAATCTGTTGCCCAAATTTCACGGGCTTGAATCTGAAGACGCGTACATTTTCATCACTAAATTCGAAAACATATGCGTAATGATGGGTACTTCACAACCGACTGTGGATGCTATGCGCTTGCGTCTTCTCCCATTTACTCTGTGCGACTTGGCAGAAAAATGGCTTTATAATACTGCCGCACACTCTATCACTAATTGGGATGAATTTGTAATAGCATTTCTTAAGAAGTTTTATCCAAACCATAAGACCGCACGTGTTAGGAGCGAGATCAACCAGTTTACCCAGCTTCCCAATGAACCATTTTGGAAGTGTTTTGAACGTTTCAAGGATCTGCTTGTCCAATGTCCTCATCATGGAATCAATATATGGGATTTGTGCAGAATTATATATGAGGGTATTAATCCAGCGATAAAGCAGATGCTTGAAACAAATTGTCAATGCAATTTCATGTCTAAAGATGACGGTGAAGCTTGGAAATATCTAGAAGACCTCGCTGAAAACACTTTGCAGTGGGAAAGAGTAAGACCACCTTCATCTAGGGGAGGTATTCATCAGCTCGATGTTTCCATCGCAGTAAAAACCAAAATGGCAGCGATGCAGAAGAAACTCGACGCTATTGAGAACAAATTCTCATCGGTCTCCCTAAATCAGGTAACGCTTCTCAAGACCGTGTGTGGTTGCTGTTCAGATCCTTCACACTTGACAGAAGAATGTCCTATGAATGCACCGTTTCAAGGTTACGAGCAAACTAATGCTGCTTTTCAGCAGCTACCTAGAAACGATCCTTATTCTTCTACGTACAATCAAGGATGGAGGAATCATCCTAATTTTTCTTGGAAACAAAACCAACCCAAAATCAAAACCAGTTCCAAAGTAATTATCAAAGACCTCCTCCACAGCAACAGCAACCACAACCACAAAGTCAGCACCCCTTTCAGTCACAAAATTCTCAAAATCCGGCCAACACTTCTGCACCGCAACTGGCCGGTACTGATAACTCTTCACTCACACAAACTTTGGATTTGTTTATGAAACATTCCATTCAAATGTCGGATGATATGAATTCTTCTATTGATACTATAAAGAAAGACTCTGCCTCTCACGGTGAGAGTATTAAATCAATAGAAAACCAACTTGCGCAGTTGAACGCCGCAATGATTGCAAGAGAGAAAGGGAAACTCCCATCTCAGCCCCTACCGAATCCTGGCCACTCAGAAAATCATAATGTGAATGCCGTTACTATATTGAGATCGGTAAAAGTGCTGAATAACCGAGTGGGTGAGCAATTTGATGATGTTAGTGATACCAATGATACCCCGGCTTCTACTTCTTCTCCTGATTCGTCTAGTCTCCCACCTTCATCCGAGCCTATTTTTCGTTTCCCCCAAGGCTCGAACACTTCGCCCAATCTATCTAAGACGATCCCCACTCCAATTTTGGGATCGAATCCATCCCCACAATCTTCTCCACAAATGTTGGACCCAAAACTTATTGATCAAGCTCCGTTTCCAAACAGATTAAGGGCCAACAGACCTAACCCACAAATGGAAAAGATTATGGAAATGTTTAAGTAAGTTAATGTAAATATTCCTCTCCTAAATGCTATTCAAAAAGTCCCATCTTATGCAAGAATCCTTAAAGACTTGTGCACTAGGAAGAGAAAAACTCAAGTGCCTAAAAAAGTTTTCATGACGAGTAATGTTAGCACAGCTTTTACCCAGCAAATACCAAAGAAACGTAAGAACCCTGGCTGTCCTACCATCTCTATTTCTATTCGGGGTAAAAATATTAATCTTACTTTACTCGACCTTGGCGCTAGCGTTAACTTGCTTCCTTATTCAGTATACGAGCAGTTAGGGATTGGAGAGTTGAAACCCGCCCATTGTATTCTCCAGATGGCAAACCGATCAATCACCAAACCTCGGGATGAACTAGAGGATGTGTTAATTAAAGTCGGGGAATTCATATTCCTTGTGGACTTTATTGTTTTAGACACACAGCCTGTGGCAAACCCACGCAATCAAATTCCGGTGATACTCGGTCGACCCTTCCTAGCAACTTCTAACGCTGTAATTAATTGTCGTAACGGTTCTATGAACTTATCCTTCGGGAAGATGACAATTGAGCTTAATATTTACAAGCTAGGAAGTCAACCATCTGAACCTTCAGCTCATTTGCTTGATGTTTGTTCCATCCACGAGATAGCTCCCGAAAACTGCATGGATGAGGAACTTTGCTTTGATGATCTCGACAACACTAGTGAGACATCGTTTGATCTTGCACAACTTCATAGTGAGGATATGTTCAATAAGTCCGAATTCGTTGACTCGTCACAAAAGTCAGTAGCACTTTCCGAGTCAATATTCTATGCAAGTTTTGAACCTCTTAGGGAGTCCGAATATCATTCCCTTACCCCACCTTCTATTGTCTCTCCGCCAATTCTTAATCTCAAACCGCTAGCTTCTCATCTTAAATATGCATATTTAGGTGAGAATGAGATTTTTCCAGTGATTATATCCGCCCCTCTAACCTTAGAGCAAGAGAACGCACTTTTGGCAGTATTGAGATCAAATCGGTAAGCATTTGGTTGGACAATGGCTGACATCAAAGGGATTAGTCCCTTAATTGTTGAACATTATATACATCTGATGGATGAAGCCAAACCAACCCGAGACCCACAAAGACGGTTAAATTCCGTTATGAAGGAGGCGGTAAAGAAAGAAATCGTCAAGAACCTTGATAGTGGTATAATATACCCTATATCTGATAGCCAATAGGTAAGTCCAATTCACGTAGTCCCTAAAAAGTCTGGCATCACGGTCATAACTAATGAGGCTAATGAGTTAATCCAAATACGCACCTAAACTGGGTGGCGCGTATGTATTGATTACAGAAAACTCAATGCCGCGACGAGGAAAGATCACTTCCCTCTACCTTTCATTGACCAGATGTTAGAACGATTAGCTGGACACGAATACTATTGTTTCTTGGATGGATACTCTGGCTATAACCAAGTCCCCATCGCCGAAAAGGATCAAGATAAAACCACATTTAGTTGTCCTTTCGGTACTTTTGCTTATAAACGCATGCTCTTTGGGTTATGCAACGCTCCCGCTACATTTCAACGGTGTATGATGGGGATATTCTCAGACATGGTTGGGAATTTTCTGGAAATTTTTGTGGACGATTTCTCCATTTTTGGGGACTCCTTTGAGGACTGCCTTCGTAATCTTGACGCGGTTCTTACCCGCTGTAAGGATAAGAACTTAACTTTGAATTGGGAAAAATGCCATTTTATGGTCCAAGAAGGTATTGTCCTTGGACATATAATTTCACGAAAAGGCATTGAGGTTGACAGAGCTAAAATAGATGTCATTCATAACCTTCCTCGTCTCAAATGCGTCAAAGATATACGATCCTTCCTTGGTCATGCAGGATTTTATAGGAGATTTATTAAGGACTTTAGCAAAATTGCTAGACCCTTAACCCTTCTATTGGCCAAGGATACTACATTTCACTTCGATTCGGATTGTAAGGCTGCTTTTGAATCGCTTAAAGGATCGCTCACTACAGCCCCCGTTCTATCATCTCCGGATTGGAACCACCCGTTCAAGCTTATGTGTGATGCATCAGATTTTGCTATTGGTGTGGTCTTAGGATAACACATTGATAAGATACCACATGTAATTTACTATGCAAGTAGAACCTTGAATGATGCACAAATAAATTACACAACTACCGAGAAAGAACTCTTGGCAGTTGTATTTGCATTAGAAAAATTCAGGCCCTACTTGATTGGCTCGCTAATAGTGGTTTACACTGATCACTCCGCCCTACGATACCTTTTATCGAAGAAGGATGCTAAGGCCAGGCTAATACGTTGGATCCTATTGTTACAAGAATTTGATCTTGTCATCCGAGACAAGAGTGGATGTGAAAACGTTCTAGCCGACCATCTTTCACGCATCACTTCTTCACCAACTTTGACCGTGCCGATAAATGACTCATTTCCTGACGAACAACTCTTGACTGTATCCTACGAACCTTGGTTCGTGGATATTGTGAATTATCTACCGACGGGACTTATTCCTAGCGATTGGTCGAAACAAGACAAACTTCGATTTCTATCCCAGGTAAAATACTTTTACTGGGATGAACCTTATCTGTTTAAGTATTGTTCCGATCAAATCATTCGCAGGTGTGTCCTTAACGATGAATTCAAGAGTGTGTTATCATTTTTTCATGATCAGGCATGCAGTGGTCATTTTGGTCCTCGAAAAACGGCGGAGAGAGTTTTGCAATGTGGCTTTTATTGGCCAACATTATTTAAAGATGCATATGATCATTGCAGAACTTTTCCGCGATATCAGCACTTAGGTCGGATTTCACGAAGAAACGAGATGCCGCTCCAACCTATATTGGTTGTGGAAATATTCGATGTTTGGGGTATTGATTTTATAGGCCTTTTTCCCAACTTTTTTGGGAATTTATATATCTTGTTAGCGGTTAATTATGTCTCGAAATGGGTGGAAGCAATACCGTGTCGCACTAATGCCAACAAAGTTGTCATTAAGTTCCTTAAAGAAAATATCTTTTCGCGATTCGGACACCCTCGCACCATAATTAGCGACAACGAGACACATTTCTGTAATCGGCCTTTCGAGGCCTTGATGCGGAAATATTCAATCACTCACAAAGTTTATATACCCTATCATCCCCAAACAAGCGGGCAGGCTGAGATCTCAAATAGGCAAATCAAACAAATTTTGGAGAAGACGGTTTCTAAAAACCGTAAAGATTGGTCAACCGAATTGACGGATGCTCTTTGGGCATTTCGCACTGCTTATAAGACCGATCTTGGTATGTCTCCATACCGCCTTGTGTTTGGGAAGGTATGCCACCTTCCTGTCGAGATCGAACATAAAGTAATGTGGGCTATTAAAGAGCTTAACTTCGATTTTGATCAAGCGAGCAGCTATCGGAAGCTGCAATTGAATGAGCTAAGCGAACTCCGCGATGAAACTTACGATAATGCGGTGATAGTAAAGAACCGGACTAAAGTGTTCCACGATAAAAACCTTTTTAGAAAAACTTTCACATCGGGGCAACAAGTCCTTCTTTACGATTCTCGTCTCCATCTTCATCCGGGTAAGCTTAAATCTCGTTGGAAAGGACCTTTTGTGGTGCGGTATGTACACCCGCACGGGGTAGTAGAAGTTGAAAATTTGAAAAACGGTTCAATTTTTAAAGTAAATGGATATAGATTAAAACCGTATTTCTCTGCCGACCCAGCGGAGGAGCTCCTGTTTTTACAGGAGCCGCTTTATCAGAACTGAATTTCCTCTGCCTCACCTCCATGTTTTGGTAACATTTTCTCATTTTTAAGAATGGAGGTGAGTGAAAATGGACTTAACTGAATTATCTTTGACACTGGGCATTCAATTTTTTTTTTATATATAACAAAAGAGTAGAAAGTGAAAAATTATATCTAAAAGATAGGAATAGTTTAAGAAAAACAAAAAAGTTCGATGTTTTCTTAAATGAAACTAGTAATAAGTAGTTATGAATTGGTGTAACAAGGGTTAGTAAGATAAAAGAAGTCACTAATCTGAGAATAAAAATAAGTCTGAAAAATAGTTCCTATTCTGAAAACCAAACATTTGAATGTTGATACCCTACTATACGCACTTACACACGTCTTGAAGCTCGGGATAGTAGAGGATACCTTGAAATGCTCTTGTCTAATAGCCAAAGTATGAAGGAAATTATAAATGAATAAAATATAAAATGGTGAAGAAAAACGAACACTGGTTTTGTTATCACCAAGGCAGCAATAAAAAAATATAGCGAAGGTGCTTTATCACCTAATGCTTTAGACCAACTAGTTTGGGAGCCACTGCTAAGGCTTAGGTGTTGCAAGACGGGGAAAAGCACCTAATTAGCAAGCACGTGAGTAATCGGTCGGTTAGTACCTCAAGAAGTATTAACGGTCGTATGAAAAATGTATGAGCATATTTCATATAAATATCGATTAAAAAAAACTACTAAGCTAGATGGACAAGAGTATGATTGCTTGAATTGAATTCTCCGAGTGTAGGGATGTTCTTTACATACACATTGGGTTATATGATCGATGTTTGGAAGAAATGTAGGAATGAATAATAAAGACGATATTTCATTGAGGGATGATGTGATTTTTAACATCTTTTCATGACTATTAAGATAGGGCTCATGACAACTGAAAAACTGGTGTAGTTGAAAACTCTTATTTTCAAGTTCTTTCTTTTATAGTTCTTATCTTTATATGTAACTTTCACCATCTCTCTTTTATTATAGGATTTTGTGGGTGTAATCCGCTGAAAACCCTCAGGAGACAACACTCCTCTTATTAGGGACACCTAGAGATTTAACGGCTTGTTGCATGTGCTCAGTGCAATCGTGTTGCCTACGAAAGTGTGCTTAGCTTTCACCTTTCTTTCTCTCTCTCTCTCTTGAATAAACTAGTTTGCTTGGGACGATCAAAGATAAGTTTGGGGGTAATTATTCAGTTGATAAAACTGCACATTTAATATGACATTTTTCCTACTATTTCTATATAAAGAAAGGTGTTTATTATAATATATGATACATATGAGGGTTTATCTGTAAAAATACTATTTTCATGTGTTTATATTTTATAATTAACATTTGGTAGGAAAAAGTAAGCATATAATATCCATGTAACATTTGGCCCATTTAAATATGCTTGTCTTATTAAATACCTTTGACCAATTCTTAATGGTTAAGTTAATATCTCAATAAAACAAACTCTACTAATATTATTTGTTGAGTTTGTTGTGTAGAATTTTCAGGACTGAAATCAAGGAAATCAAAGTTGGCAAAACAAACCTGCCTAATTAAGAAAGTAAACTAAGGAAATCAAGTCTGGCAGTGACGTAGAAAAGATTTTCAGTTTCCAGATATTCAAAAGATCACCACGTGTCATCAAGATGAAGTCCCAGAAAAACAAACCAAAGATCCCAGCATAAGACCGCGGAACCGCGGCCAAACCAATCAATTGGCCGCGGTTCCGCCGCGGATTTGAGGAGTTGAGATATGGGATTTTGGTGGTTAGGATCCTAACAACTAGTTTCCCTATTAGGAAACTAGGGTTCTGACTCTGGGACTATAAATAAGGACCGAGATCCTCTTAGAAAAATTATCAAGCTGAAGAGATCACGAAGTCCACGACAGGCTCACACATCCAGGCTGATCATCAACGGTTCATCTACCTCCTTAGAAGAGATCGAGAAGCAAACTAGCATTTTGTAATCATTTTCTATGGGAACAAAGTGTAAATGAATTTTGTTGATTAATAAAGGTAGTTGTTTTTCTTATTCTATTTCTTTGTTGTTTTAATATGATTTCCCTCTTCATCTTTTCTTCTCCCAACATGCGCGAGTAATTCTCCGCTTGTTAGGGTTCGTAGGATTATGGTAGATTAATGGATGATGAAGATCCTTAAACTCTTTTTACGTCCTATAAAGTTTATAAACTTTACCAAAAGAATCATTAACATCCTAATCGGGCGTGCTACCAATTTATTGTTAGTCTCGTCCGCAATTAGAGATTAGATTAATGATTGTTTTGGTAAAGGCTAGACATGAACGGAGTTCCATGTCGAGATAGGGGTTAAGAGTGGGAACCCTTTTCCCTCCAGTAACCCTAATCTACATGCATCACTGTCATTCTAGTTTTAAATCTACCTTTATTATTCACCTTCAAATTACAACTTCTTCAATCCAAGATTACAAGAAGAATAACACTCGATCACTCCCTTGAAGAGGCAATTTCTCCGTCGATCTTCGCTTTGCTCGATCACCGTGAGTCTTAGATCTATTGAGGATCACGTGCTCGTTGATGACGGTCGGTTTCACGTAAATGACCTTTTGTTGAACTTCTCGATGATTCTTGATCTTGAGATTTGGTGGCTCTTTAAATTGGATCTAAATTGTTTTTGTTATTGTGTACAAAATGTGTACTAAAAATCAACAATCTCTTTAATGTAGGCTTAGGTCCTTTTTATAGCCCCTAATCAAGCTTCCCCAATAAGCTAGGTTATTACGCAGAGGCTTCTAGAATAAGCTAGGTAGTTATGAAGGGTCCTCAGCAAGCTAAGACGTTACAGGAAAGCATCTGAAAAAATCTCGATCTTCGATCCCCTGACCCGGCCGCGGATCCACAGCGACTCGGGCTGACTTGGCCGCGGATCCACGGCCGATTGGTGAGCTCTTAGCTTCAATTTTCTTGAGTCTTCTAATGTTGGTCTCTGGGTTATATGTGATATCTGGAATCTTCTTCTCTTTACTGAATCTCTGTCAGAATTTAATACTTTGATTTCCTGTATTTTATCACCGAATTTCTGATTCTGATATCTGATCTGGGCTAATTTTTGCATAAGATCTCAATGAAGAATGTGAGATACAAAATATTATGCGAAAAAATATTAAACATACAATTTCCTTCATAATGTTGATTATAATGTACATCTCGAGGTAAATGATATTTTGCAGATGAATTTCTAATATGTGTTATATTTATAGCAAATACCTTTAGATGATTACAAAAAGTTAGGAAATTGCCATGTTAAAAATGCAATAATTTCGACTGAACAAATTCCCCCAAACTTGACTTTGATCGTCCCGAGCAAACTTCTTTTATTCAGGTGAAGGAGAAAATAGAAAGAAAGAGAAAAACTAACTAGCGCAATTTCGTAGGCAACACGATTGCACTGAGCACGTGCAACAAGCCTTTAAACCTCTAGGCGTCCCTAGTAGGATGAGTGTTGTCTCCTGAGGGTTTTCAGTGGATTACACCCACAAAATCCTATAATAAAAGAAAGATTGTGAAAGTTACATATAAAGATAAGAAATATAAAAAAAAGAAACTTGAAAATCAGAGTTATCAACTAAACTATCTTTTCGGTTGTCATGAGCCCTATCTTAATAGTCATGAAAAGATGTTAGAAATCGCATCATCCCTCAATAAAACACCGCCTTTATTCTTCATCCATACGTTTCCTCCAAACACCGATCATATCCCCCTACGTGTGTGTAAAAGACATCCCTACACTCGGAGAATTCAATTCAAGCTATCATACTCTTGTCCATCTACCTCAGTACTTTTTAGTCGTTGAATATTTTGGATGGAATTGCTCACACATTTTTCATGTGACAGTTAATACTTCTTAAGGTACTAACCGACTGATTACTAAATGTGCTCGCATATTATGCGTAATTAGCAATTTTCTCGTCTTGCAAAACCTAAGCCTTAGTAGTGACTCCCAAACCAGTTGTTTTAAGGCACTAGGTGATGAAGCACCCCTACTATATTTTGTTATGCTGCCTTGGTGATTACAAAACCAGCGTTCATTTTTTTCACCATTCTATACTTTTATTTTTCATTTAAATTTATTTTCTTCGTACTTTGGCTTTTAGACAAAAGCATTTCAAGGTTTCCTCTACTATCTCGAGTTTCAAGACGTGTGTAAGTGCGTATAGTAGGATATCAACTTTCAGATGTTTGGCTTCTAGAATAGGAACTATTTTTCAGACTTATTTTTATTCTCAGATTAGTGACTTCCTTTATCTTACTAACCCTTGGGACAACGGCTCATAACTACTTATTACTAGTTTTGTTTAAGAAAACATCTAACTTTCTTGGTTTTCTTAAACTCTTCCAATCTTTTAAATGTAATTTTCACTTTCTAATCTTTCATTATAAAAGATTTTTTTTTTGAAAATTGTGTGCTTATGCAAAGTGTAATGCAAAGTAATGCGTAAATAAGCTCAAACCTCCCCCAAATCTGTTTATAGCAGTGTCCTCACTGTTGTCATCTTTTAAATCTCAAAACCAGTAGACTTGGGAAAAAAAGTTATTAACGGGGTACAAGAATAAATGAACATGAAAACCTCCCCCAAACTTATTTTTTTGGCTCACAATTTTGTATACAAATTTTATTTTCAAGAGCCAAAAATATACCGCCTAAACTTGATTTAAACAATATTAAGCTTTTAAAATTATAAGAGGGGGGTAAAGACATTGGTCTATGCAAAGCTTTACAAAGACCAAAAGTTAATACCAACCATTCAAAAATTTTATCAATGTAATGCACTGGTTGGTAGAAGAACACGTCACCTATCGACGTGAAGAAGTGGGGAAGAGATAAGTGATGGTATGGAAAGAGTTTGCGTCTCAGTTTGTAGAGACGACTTAATGCTAATGGATAAGAACGAGAATATGAATGATTAGGAATATTTGCATTCTCGTATTTTATAAGAACAAAGGGTGGTGGTTCAACTTCTTCAGGTGGAGGTTGATTAATCACAAATTTCGTGTTGTTTAGGAATACAAGTTCGTCAGCAAAATTTTTTCAAAGCTTTCATCGATATCTTCGAAACTTTCATCGATGGTGTAATTGAACGTTTCACTGTCAATAAGTGTTGTGCCAGAATTTTTCATACTTGATTTGTCAAAAATTATGGAGGTAGTAGATTAGAAAAACTCATCTATCTCATTCTCAAAAGTATCTAAATCAAGTTGGCTTTCTAGAATTATCGAACTCGAAATATCGAATTGTGATTCATCAACACTCGCTAAACTTAAAGGAAGAATAGAAGAAATGAAGAAAGTGGAAGATGAAATGGGTAAACAAATTGGTGTGTCGAGTATCTCTGAACCAGATATGGGAAATGAAGGCTGGATTTCGTTTTGCTTTTCGGTTATACAATTATCATCAACTTTGAGACGCATATAGGGTTCGGTAAGAATAGTTAAAGGCTCGAGATGATGACCACACAGGAGTGAAAGGACCTGATGAATTAATGGGACAAATTCATCCAAAATTTCGGGTTCATCATCTAATATATCCCCAACGTCAATCTCATTCAAGTGAAGGTTAGAACTCTCAGACATCTCATATAAAGTATGGTTTTCAATCAATTTCGGCTCTAGAGTGGAGGTGTGGAGATCACAAGGATTGGGTGTGGTTTCACTTGGACTAGACCATTCACAATCGAGTAATCAAACACTACAAAGTCACATAACTTATCAGACATTCTATCTTCAATTGGTGCACTCGATAGATCAGTGAAACTGGAGTTGTGGATTTCAATTTGGGATGTGGAGGTTTAATTAGGAAGGGTGTATCGTTCTCTCTCACTACCTGAATTCTCAATTTGTCCAATGGACGTATCATACATTGAAAGATTTTGAGCTGGTTCGAAACTAGTTGCTTGTTCTTTTTTGTTTATTGAAGACGACCATGGACTCCTTCAATTCCTTTCTGATGCGGCTCGTAACTACCACATATTCTTCTAATGTCCGCTCAAGACTAGACATGGGTCGAGAAGGGGTTTCAGCATAAGATTGAAATTCTTGTGGATGGGTAAAACACCTAAATGACTGATTAGAAGGACTGTCTAGAGAAGGTGTAGAAGTCAGGTAGGATTGATAGGAATTGAATGGTTATGAAAATTGGGTAGGAGTAAGATCAACATTGTAATAAGAAGAATCTTGATATTGGTTGGTTGGTTGGCGACCTTGAACAAACATCATATACGCCACAAACCGAGTAGTAAAATCTTCTTTAGAAGGTGGTGGTGTTTATTAGGCTAATGGTTTGACTGGATTGAAACTTTAGCCATTAACCCTCGCTATATGCTCAGCAATAGACATGCGTTTAGGAGTTTCCTCACTCGGAGTATCAACATAAAAAGATGTAGAATTAGGTTGCGATTGATAAGATCTAGACTGAGGTGGCCAACTGTTTCTATCTGCTTGTTCTATTAGGTCTCTTAAGGACATGGGAGAGTCGGTTGGTATACCGAAGCGATTACAAAAACAAGAAATATCTGGTTCTGGATAGAAAATCTCGGCACGAGTTCGTTTATTTGGGTTACCCATTATAAGAAGAAAAGAGGAGGGAGGGTAAAAAGGGAAAAGAAAAAAGTTGATATCTAATTGATTTGTTTCATTTTGAAAGTGGAACTTGAAGGTTGACTCACAAAATCACAAAAGTGCACAAATAACCCTAGAACCAAGGTTACCTAGGTCAAGTCACTAGACTGGTCCTAGACTTCCAGGGGACAAATCGCAGGATCAATCCTCTACTACCTCTTTATCCCTCTTGTGGCCAGGTAAGTGGGAGGTAAGTGGGAGGTATCAGCTATACGAATCACCGTAAATAATGGGCTTAATTAGTAACCACTTGCCTTAGACACACTTACCTAGACACCATAAAAGAAATGCGAATAAATAGTAGATTATCCACGATCTTCTTCTGTCCTAATTGAGCGTGACGGTTCTTAGAGTCTTGGTCTAGATATTTTTTAAGTAATGAAGGGTGATGCGGATGCTAGTTTTTGTGATTTGTGGGACTTAGGAAAGGTAATGAAATCCCCACCTAATCTGAATTTGGTCTTTCCCCTTAATTTTCCGTATTACAATATGCAATAACAAAACTAATATCAAGACATGCAATAAGAATTTTTTAATCCGCGAATTTTTGTAAAGAATCTTGCAGAGAAATGGTTATTGGACTTTTTCAGAGGAGAGAGGAGAAGATAGGAAATATACCAGAGAAAGATGAAGCCAAAAATCGACCAAACCGCTACAGTTCTGCGGTAAGAATGGGGTTACTGCCGCGGTTCCGCGGCCAACTTGATGAATATTGAAAATCTTTTTTCTATAGTTGCTTGCCTTTCTTCTCTGGTCTTGATGAATGCTTCTGAATCTTTATCTCCTCAATACAATGATTCCAGATTCCCTCGCAAAAAATTCACACACTAATCGTTAAGCACACGATGCGTTCTTGATTTTTATTTCGATGGAATAATAATACTTCAACCCAAATAGCAAGAAAGAACAAATTACGTACGTATCCCCGACAACTGCGCCATTTGATTGTTCAAAAGTTTCGCTTCTTTGATTTTAAAGAAAAAATATAGTATTAAAGAAGTGATGTAATGTTTTAGTCGTATAATAACCGCAATCAATAACGGTATCGCGTGTAGCAAGCGTTAGTGAGCACGGGTCATCCTCTGGATTCAAGGAATTCGTAATTTCATGCATTAGTTGAGTCGAAAGAAATAGTAAAGAAATTCAAGAAATAGTTCAAGATTTAGTTGAATTTAATAGTTTCAAGAAATTCAAGAAAATGTTCAAGATTTAGTTAACAAGAAAATAGTCCAAGATCAAATGTAGTTATCAACAAAATTGAAGAAGGCTTGTAGGATTCGAGTGGAATTAGTAGCTAATGATGATTATTCAAGATGATTCATCTTATCTATTGATAGAATTACAGCTAGATTGAAGGTTATAAATGAGAATTAGGGATCATTTGAAGAAACTAGAGTTTCTCCTTCATTGCCCATTGTCCTTTCATTGATTGTCATTCCTATCCAGCCTTTAACAAGAAGGATCATCAATCTAATCCCCAAATTGTGACGAAAATCTCAATAAATTGCTCTCACTCACAATTTGGACATCAATGATTCTTTTTGCTAAAATTTATAATCTCCATAAGACTTAAGATGAATATAAAATTCTCTCACCATTTGATCTACCAAATTCCTTCGAATCCTTAGCAAGAGGAGATTTACTCACACATTATGAAAATAGAAGAATCAACAAATAGAGATTTCATAATGCGAAAATTTAAAGAAAGCAAGACTAAAAGTAATGATCACCTTTATTATTCAACTTCAAATTATAACTTCTTCAATCCGAGATTACAAGAAGAATAGCTCTCGATCACTCCCTTGAAGAGGTAATTTCTCCGTCGATTTTCGCTTTGCTCAATCACCGTGAGGCTTAGATCTATCGAGGATCACGTGCTCGTTGATGACGATCGGCTTCACGTAAAGGATCTTTTGTTGAATCACTTGATGAACTTCTCGATGATTCTTGATCTTGAGATTTGGTGGCTCTTGAAATTGAATCTAAATTATTTTTGTAATTGTGTACAAAATGTGTACTAAAAATCAACAACCTATTTAATATAGGCTTAGGTCCTTTTTATAGCCCCTAATCAAGCTTCTCCAATAAGCTAGGTTGTTACGCAGAGGCTTCTAGAATAAACTAGGTAGTTATGAAGCGTCCTCAGCAAGCTAAGACATTACAGAGAAGCTTCTGGAAAAATCTCGATCTCCGATCCCCTAACTTGGTCGCGGATCCGGGGCGACTCGAGCTGACTCGGCCGCGAATCCACGGCCGATTGGAGAGCTCTTAGCTTCAATTTTCTTGAGTCTTCTAATGTTGGTTTCTGGGTTTATATGTGATATCTGGAATCTTCTTCTCTCTACTGAATCCCTGCCAGAATTTAACTCTTTGATTTCCTGTATTTTATCGGCGAATTTCTGATTCCGATATCTGATCTGGGCTAATTTTTGCACAAGATCTCAATGAAGAATGTGAGATACAGAATATTATGCGTAAAAATATTAAACATACAATTTTCTTCATAATATTGATTATAATGTACCTCTCAAGGTAAATGATATTTTGCAGATGAATTTCTAATATGTGTTATATTTATAGCAAATATCTTTCGATGATTAGAAAAAATAAAGAAATTGTCATATTAAAAATGCAATAATTTTGATTGAACTGGCCTCGACGGAGCTCAAGAAGCTTAAGAATCAGTTGCAAGAGTTGCTTGATAGAGGACTTGTTCGTTCAAGTGTATCGCCCTGGAAAGCTCCTGCCCTATTCATTAAGAAGAAGGAAGGCAGCATGAGATTGTGTATCGATTATCGTCAACTGCACCGAGCTACGGTGCAGAATAGGTATCCATTACCTCACATTGATGATTTGTTTGATCAGCGACAGGGAGTAGAATATTTCTCGATGATTGATTTGCGATCAGGGTATCATCAGTTGCGAGTTCAGAATGATGACATTCTGAAGACTACATTTCGGACACACTATGGGTATTATGAGTTCTTGGTGATGTCGTTCGGGCTTACCAATTCCCCAGCAATGTTCATGGATCTGATGAACTGGATCTTCAAGTCGTTCCTCGACCAGTTCATCATCGTGTTCATAGACGATATCTTGGTGTACTCCAGGTTTCGAGCGGATCATGAGCAGCACTTGAGGATTGTGTTGCAGACTCTGCGAGAGATCAGCTTATTGCCAAATTCTTGAAGTGTGTTTTTTAGCTCAACAGTGTGGAATTCTTGGGTCACATCGTTACGAAAGACGGGATGCAAGTTGCTCCGATGAAGATTGAGGCGGTACAGTATTGGCCCAGACCCGTTTCTGTGATTGAGATTTGTAGCTTTTTGGGCTTAGCAGGTCATTAGCGTCGCTTCGTGCAAGATTTCTCTCATATTACTTCACCTATAACCGATCTGACCCGAAAGGGAGTTCCATTTCTATGGACAGATGAGTGTGAGTAGAGCTTCCAGCAGTTGAAGACTCGTCTGACGGATGTGCCAGTTCTATCCTTGCCTTTAGGCTGAGGCGGTTTTGTTGTGTATTGCGATGCATCTCGTGTGAGCTTAGGTTGTGTGTAGATGCGGCATGTTAGAGTTATTGCTTATACTTCTTGGTAGTTGAAGAAACACGAGCAGAACTACCCTGCTCACAATCTGAAGATGGTCGCGGTGGTTTTTGCGCTTAAGATTTGGAGACATTACTTGTTCAGAGAGTCGTGCAAGATCTTTACAGACCACAAGAGTCTGAAGTACATATTTCAGCAGCGGGATTTGAACTTAAGGCAGTGTCACTGGATGGAGGTTGCGAAGGACTATGATTATGAGATTCTTTGTCATCCAGGAAAAGCGAATGTAGTGGCAGATGCTTTGAGTCGGAGGCGTAGAGGTAGCTTGTCTCATTTGGGCACAGTTCAGAGACAGTCAACTGTGAATTAACAGATTTTGTGTGACAGTGGAATACGGTTCGAGTTTACATCCGTAGGTGGATAGATGCGATCGATGTATCAGATTTCATCAGATTCGGCCTCATTTGCGATGGGTTTTTGATTGCGGGGATGCTCTTTCCTGCAGGCACAAGCCTCTGCAGTTAATTACATTATCGCTTTGCAATAACAACTTTCTTCTGCTCTGGTAGGTCACTTCGTGTCGTTTGTTATTTTGTTTATTATGATTGCCCATGGATTGTATACGGAGATTAGTTTATGTCGTCACTCGTAGAGCGCGGATTAATCCAAATCCGTACATATATTTTCATGATTTGGGTCAAATATTTGCTTGACGGGATCCACGTTGGCAGCTTGGTTTGCCAACAGGAATGAATTTAGGACGCATTTCTCACATTTGTGAGGTCCATCCGTTCACATGAAACTTAGGTTTTATCTAAGGGTTGTTAATCTTATTTGAGACTAAGATCAACTTAGATGTTTTGGGTCAAGCAATTACTTGACAGGGTCCGTGTTGGTAGCTTGGTTTTCCAAGACGAATGAAATTAGGATGAATTTCAAACATTTCTAAGGTCCATCCGTTCATGGGAAACTTAGGTTTTATCTAAGGATCGTTAGTCATATATGAGACTAAGATCGACTTAGGAACAGTGAGCATATGGGCTCAACTGATCATTAGATCATATATGAATAGCACATTGATAGTATACGGTAGTCAGTATGGAGACAGTCCGTAGGGTAAAACATATTGGTTTCAAGACATCGCGGTCTATTATCACCATGTTTGGGGCGATGCGCTATTTTTGAGACATTTCGGTCCAACATTCCCGTGTTTGGGGAGAAATGCTAGTTTAGGGACGTTCCGGTCCATCATCGCCATGTTTGGGACGAATATTAGTTTAGAAACATTTCGTTCCAACATCGCCGTATTTGGGGCAAATATTAGTTTAAGGACATTTCGGTTTAACATTCCCTATTTGGGACGAATATTAGTTTAAGGACATTTCGGTCCAACATTCCCATTTTGGAGACGAGTATTAGTTTAAGGACATTTTGGTCCAACATTACCATTTTGGAGATGAATAGATGTTAGTTGTTGGGACCCGCCACCTCTCTGAAGACGTTGAGGAATTACAACGACATATATCAGAGGTGTGAAAAGATGTACACTTGAACCAAATCCCGTATTTGAAGAAAAAGATCATAGTGGATCTAAGAATCGTTAGTCTTATATGAGACTAAGATAAAGATCATTAGTCATATATTAGACTAAGATTAACTTAGATATCATTGATGAAAGATCATTGGTCATATATGGGACTACATATATGCGACTAAGATCAAATTGGGTATCACGAGCATATGGGCTCAGTTGATTTAAAATCAAAGAAGAAGCTTAAGCTTCACAGACTTAGCTAATTTGGACTAAGATTCGGTTTCTATAACACCCAGCAGTGCTAAGCACTCGGTTATATGTAGCGCTCACGTGTGTTTCATGTGAGGCGCTGAGTTCTTAGCGCCCATGTGTTATCACGTGAGACACTACAATAGTGCTAAGCACTAATCTTTTCGGGCGCTCACGTGTGTTTTACGTGAGGAGCTCAGTTTTGGGCACTCACGTGTGTTTCATGTGGGGGCGCTCAGCTTTTAGCTTCTTTTGAGTGCTCACGTGTGCTTCACATGAGGCGCTGAGTTTTGGCACTCATGTGTGTTTCATGTGAGACACTGTCTTCTTAGAGATTTAATCTTTATTGACGTTTTCAGAGAGGTTAAATCTCTATTAATAGTATTTTGACCATTAACGATCACCAAGATCACTATTTTGAGGATCTGGGATTAGGTTCTTTAAGAACTAATTTCTTGATTTATGAGGGAACTAAGTTCCTGGAGTATTATGAACTCTATCTTTTTCATGTTCTTTTCGATATTGTTCTTTCCTGAATCCTTGATTCTCAAGAATAAGATCTTTCCGATGAGAATTAAATCTCAGCTTGTGTGAGACTTATCTTGTGAATCTCATATCTAGAAAAAAAAACTAAGTTCTTGAGAAGGGGGTTAAACTCTTAGATATGATATGATATGTAAATAAAATATTTTGATCTCTGCTTTTTTCTTTACCTAGGGTTTTGAGGAGGAAGACGATCTTTGAGAATTAAATTCTCTGTTGTTTTGTGGAACCTTTTGGAGAGCCTTCTGTTTTTTTACAGAGGTTTATGGGGGTCTCCTCTCTTCTATATTTGATCTCTTTTCTCCTATTTATAGGAGAAGAGAAAACATTAATTTGTTTGAGAAAATCTCTCGTTGAGGGATCCTGATTGATCAAATTGATCTAAAAAAACAACCGGTGAATTTTATTCACCATTGTATTTTTAATCCAAAGGCTCTCTATTTAACAGAGAATAACATTCTTGTTTATTTAACAAGATTAGGAAAATATTTTTCTATGATAGAATTTAATTCTATGATCGATAGGTGATTTTATAATCACCATTCGATATTTGATCCAAGGGCCCTCTATTTAATAGAGGGGATCTTTCTAGTTTGAGAAAGATTTGGGAAATATTTCCCCCGTAAGATTTAATTCTATATTAAATTTAATTCTATCAAAAAGAAAACTCACGTCTATTGCACATGGGGTGCTGGCCTATAGCGCTCATATGGATATCATGTGAGGCGCTGCCAAGAGACTGGCAAGTGCGCTCACGTGGATATCTCGTGAGGCACTGCCAAGATTCTAGCACTAGCGCTCACGCGAATATCATGTAAGACGCTCACATGTTTGACACGTGGGAACCAATATAGGATTTGATCCTATCTAAAGCGGTACTCACATGCTTTGCATGTGGATGCGCACGTATTTAACATGTAGGGGCTTCCCTTTATTTTATAAGGGAACAACAAGCTTTGAGCCAAAATTTTAGGCCGGAATAAATGCCATCCGGTACTTTGCCCACGTAGGTATGTACGTGGGTTAAGTAGTGTAAAATTATGCATCGCCATAGAATTGATGGTTCAGGAGATAGGTTTAGGTCTCTATCGCCTAAGGTTTTGTCCATCTTCATGAGCCATAAGGGTCTCAAGAAGGTTTTTCTCTGTAGAAATCATGAGGATTCCTAAGTGTCCATCACCTCTGTGAGTCGTAAGGATCTCACTCGGGTATTTTTTTTATGAGTCGTGAGGACCCGTAAGTAGCTTCTTCATTTCATTGGCATGTAACTTTGACGAATGTGGCCCGTGGATAGCATACAAGAGTTAGTTTGGACCTATTTGTAGGGCAGTGATGGCTTAGGAAACAGGTTTAGATCTGTCTTCTAAGGCTTTTCATCTTTATGAGCCGTGAGGGTCCTATAAAGATATTTATCCCTATGAGTCGAGAAGATCTCGTAGGTGTATTTCTTCCTTAGAATTCGTGAGGACCCCTAAATGTATTTTCTCTTGAGAGTCGTAAGTATCTCACAAGAGAATTTTCTCCTTACGAGTTAAGAGGACACATAAGTGGCTTCTCCTCCTTGTTGGATGTAAGTTTGGAGAATGTGGCCAGTGGATAGTATACAAGAGTCGATATCGAACTACTTGTAGGGAAACAATGCTTAGGAAACATGTTGATATTCCCGTCGTCTAAGACTTTTCACCTTCATGAGCCGTGAGAGTCTCATAAAGATGTTTTTCCCTACAAGTCGATACGAGTCGAGAGTGTTCACCTAATATTTGAACATAACTGAAGAACCAAGCTCTGTTAAATTTTAATGAGGCAGCACCTCACGTGCTCCCCACGAGGGCGCCAACGCCAACCCCTTAGGATTAAATTCTATGGTAGCGCCGCACGTGAATCTTATGTGGGCGCCAATATGTAAAGCATAGGAGCGCCTATCATATATAAGAATTAAATTCTTAAGTGGTGCCCCACATGCACAACACATGAGCGCCGACGCCCAAATTAAAATCAAGTAGAATTAAATTCTACATGTGGATATTTCCCTAAAAACCGGGATGCTCTATGTTAAACAGAGCCATTGGATCAAAGATCCAATGGTGATGATAAATCATCAAATAATAGAATTCAATTAGGAGAAACTATCTCCCAAATCTTTCTAAATGAGAAAAATACTATCGGTTGGATCAAAGATCCAATGATAGAATTAAATTCTATTTTGGGAATATATTTCCCCAGTCTTTCTAAATAAAGAAATATTATCCTCTGTAAAACAGAGAGCCCTTGGATTAAAAATTCAACGGTGATTAAAAATCACCGTTTGACAGAATAAAATTCTGTATATAGGAACATATTTCTCTAATCTTGTTAAAAACAAGAAAATATATTCTGTGAAATAAAAATCACTGGATCAAAAATCCAACGGTGGATAAAATCCTCCGAACAATTTTGAGACCAATTAAATCAATTGGTGTCTCTCAAATGAGACATTTTCTCAAAACTAATTAACAAACTTGCATCTACTATATAAAGGACCTGAGACTTCAAGTCTCATATAGAGGGAACTGCCCATAAGCTTCTGCAAAAAAATACAGAAGGTTCTAAAAAACAACAGAGAATTTAATTCTCAATAGAGAAAAACTTTTTTTCTCTCAAACCCTAGGTAAGGAACCAACAGAGATCAAAACATCTCATTTACCTATCATAGCATATCTTAGAGTTTAATCCTTCTCAAGTACTTAGTTCTTTTTCTGAATCTGAGATCCACAAGACAAGTTTCCCACAAGTTGAGAATTCAATTCTCATCGGGAAGATCATGTTCTTGAGAATCAAAAGATTCAGACAAAATTAGGAAGAGCCTATCCTATAGGAATTTAATTCCCCTGAAAATAGGGTTTAACCCTAAAAAGAAACTTAGTTCTTATAAAAGATTAAAAAAAACATAAGAACTTAGTTCTTGAAGAAAACTTGATCCCGGATCTTCAAAACAAAGATCTTGGTGATCATTAATGGTCAAATGCCATTAACAAAGATTCAATCTCTTAAAAAGAAAAGAACTTAGCACCTCACGTGCTTCCCACGTGGGCATCCCCAACAGCGTACAACGCCTCACGTGAAAAACACGCGGGCGACCAAAGCAGAAGGCCAGTGCCTCACGTGAAATTCATGGGAGCGCTGAATAAAAAGTGCTTAGCACTTCATATACAGCCAAAACGGCTAAGTGTTTAGCACTGATTAAGCAGCACCTATCTCCTCACGTGAAACACACGTGGGTGCTCAACAAAATAAATAGGATAGCGCAGCACGTGCTTCTCACATGGACACTATATAAAAAGTGCTTAGCACTATATATATATGAGAATAATGGAGGAAAGATGCCATATGAGGGAATTTCCTCCTATGGCGTCGAAAAAGTATGCCCTCCATCATATTTTCCGACGATCGGGATGCATCATCTTCATCGTTATCATCAAAGATGTGGGTACACCAAATTTCATGTGATTCTACAACTTTTTCACCATTGATTTAGCAATGTAAAAAGTTCTATTGTCGGTAAACCATTAATTTTGAACCCACTAATTCAACTGTGAAAAAGTTATAGAATCACATGAAATTTGGTGTACCCACATCTTAGATGACAACGATGAAGTTGATGCATTCCGATCGTTGGAAAACACGATGGAGGGTGTGTTTTTTCGACGCCATAGGAGGAAATTCCCTCCTATGGCCTCTTTCCTCCATTATTTTATATATATATATATATATATATATATATATATATATTGTTAGTGATATATTCCCTAGAGGCCATTATTATATGGTATTGGATTGTATATTACATTTGAAAGCTTTGGATATACATGGATATAATAATAGTCTTGCTCAAAATGATAGTATGCTATCTAGTTTGATTCTATCTTAACATGTGTATGTGTTTCTTTTAACATGTCGCTAATACATGTTGATAGAGCCCTTAGCATCTTTGCTTGACTACCAGCGTTGTGATGGCAGTCACACTAGTGGGGGCTGGGTAGTCTTATGCACATCCTTATACTTGTCCCTAGTCATAGGATTATCGAGACAGGACATCGATACTCCAGAGTAGACTGGTGTATACGCTTCTCATCCCAGTTCGGGAGATGGCATATCCCGCAACCATTCGTATGCGATACCGGAGATAGTATACAGGTGCTCATTGGGTTATAAATTACACTGGACGGACTCGCGGGGGAACTGCCGGTTGGTATTATACCTATCGTCAGTTAGCAGTTCCTAGGTGACAAGAGTACAGGTTAGTCCGCTGACTTGACATCACTATTCGTATCGAGTGTGTTCCCACCATCTTAGATCACTACCCTACCACGAATCAAATGAGTCATGCAAATAGGTAGTGGTTGGGTGCAGTCCCGAAGCACTTGGAGGCAGTAGTAGTTAGATAGGATTCATCTCTCCTGGTATTGGGGGTTGAAATCGCACTGTGTTCGGATAGCCATTATACAAAGTCCCTGGCCAGGGCAAGTGAGATTTACTAGTAGGTACACCAGTAGTTTCTCAGAGTATGTTGGGCTCTATACCGGCATGACTTATTGCGCTATTAGGGGTCTGACAGTTACCACCCCCTAGGCCCGATATGCTGTACTCTTAGATGGACAGACCAGACTGTATGGAGATTGTCACAGATATACTCAGTAGGAGTTCGGATGAGTTTGCTCATCGACCTTCTTATCGACAGATACCTGGGTAGCCGTTACGTACAGCTAGTGCCACTGACGGACTTGTGGTTAAACCCACTGCCAGCATACTGTCGAGTCTTTAGAGTCCCACATAGAGGGTTTCCCTGCTTCAAGCGAAACGATGTAGAGGCCGTATGATTTTACGGCAGGGTTCCGATCATATACGTATGCTGTCTAGACGGATGTTGTTCGGACGGATAATATTAGTGGGTTTTGGTTTAAACCGAATTCTAGTATTATATTATTGGATTATTATTGTATTCGTATTTTTCGGAATACGAATACGAGTATGTATATATGGTGAGGGCATTCTTGTAATTTCACAATAGATGCTTCCAGAAGGGGACACCTCATTAGTTAGATTTATCTATTTTTGAAATAGATTAATGAGATAGAAAATGGAGATATTTGTGGCATGGTGAAGCATGGCCCATTTGATTGGTTTATTGGTTTGTGTTTACTATTGAAGCATGGTTGTTATTTTCTATTGGAAAATAATCCATGCTTCATGTGAGATGAGTATGAGCTATTCTCCACACTAGCCAACACTTGTTCATTTGCTCATTTACTTTCTTTCTCCATTTTTCTCTTCTTCTTCCTCGAGACCTAAAACCCTCACATGAGTTGTGAACCATTAGGTCTCTTGAAATTAAATACTCCAATAAACACTCTACATCTCCTAAGCTATCTAGTTTAGGGAACTAGGTATCTTAGTTTTCTCGGTTGACAGGTTGGAGCTTGAAGTATAGATTCTTGGGTGGATCATCTTCGACATGAGGAGGCCGACGTTCAAGCACGATCCGGATCTTCGAGGAGCTCTACAAGGAGAGGAAAAGAAGACCCGAAGGACAAGTTATAAGGAGGTATAAAAAACTTACGGAGTAGTTAGAACCTCCAAGTAGTATAGCTAGTTAAGGTTTCTGTAAAGATTCTGTAGTTAAAGTCGGTGCTGTAAAGTATGAAAAATCGTTTTTTGTAAATTCTGCCTCCCCACAAGTGCGTGGGGTGTGCGACATCGACTTACAGTGGTATCAGAGCCTACTAAATCTTAACTATCTTATTATCAAGTGATTATAACTTCGATCGAAAAATTGCAAGAAATCACAATTTCAAAACATGCTTACTATCGTTTTTCAAAATTGTTTCAAAAATCTTTTCAGTGACCTTAAAAATACATGCAGGTATTTCTAAGAACAAAGAAAAATTTTGAGATCCTAAGTCCTTAGCTAGACCGCGGAACCACGACCAAACATGCCATTTGGCCGCGGATCCGCCGCCGAGTTAGGGCCGATTCACTCACAATTTTTCCTGTGGGTCTTGTCTTTGGAATTATGATTTTTGGTATATTTGGCTTCTACCTAGATTTGTTTGTGTACTGGTTTGTACATGGGGTAGACACGGAAAACGATTATCGATCGAAATTCTAAGTTCTTGGCTAATCTGTGTTTTTGTGATTGTATATGAGTTGCTAAACGTCCGCTAATTGCTATATATCGATTAGTGGGGTTGCACATTTATGTATCTTCTTGATGGATTGTGTATATGAAGTATTGGATCGTCGTGAATGAATAGCCGGGGGGATGCGAGAAGAGTGTTCTTTTCTTTCATTCATGAAAATTTGTAAATTGATGTAATATTATTTTTGCGGGGCTCATCCAGGTTGAGGTTGTAGCCACCGTTGTATTATTTCATTTATTTTTTCTTGCACCTAGGATAAACCAAAGGTGGGGTGCACAAACTACTGGGTTCTTGAAATGTCAAGTGGCCTACTCATTTTATTGAGGTAGGTTGCTTCACTTCCGGAATTCGGCGGGTAGTTTTCCGCACCAGTAGGGGTCTAGGGTGGGGTTTGGCTATTCATCACGACCGTGGAATCCGTCTTTCATTCTAGGTAAAATGAAATACGGAAATCTTAGTATATCCAATATATTCATTTGTGTTGATGTGATCTGGAATGCCTATTATTGCATGAGACGAATGGATATATATATATAAATATATATATTGTATATAATAAATGTTGCTTATGTTTTGCACCCATGCTGGTCCAGCCCCCGCTCTGTCGTTAATTAAGTAACCTAACGATGCATGACGGGGCCCCGTGGCGAATGCAGATGGTATAAGCGTACGTTCTATTTTCGTTTCTTTCTGCAATGATAGGGTTAAATGATGGGACCGCATTAATATTGATTAATGCAAAGAAAACAAACCAAAGTTAAATCGTTGGAACAATTTCAAAACCACTCGGTTTTCTTGAAAAACAACCTTTAAATACGGAGCCTAAAACCACTCATTTTAAAAGCTATCATGATTCCTTCGACTATATCAAGTTCATTACGTTCACGGTTTTGCCAAAACCAGCCGTAGCCCTCCGTCATTTCAGATGGGTATTCAGTAGTATTTAAGGTATGTATTTTGACCTTCGCCAAGGCATGGTAATTGGTAGCTGCTGGGTATTCATCTGTACCATAGATAGATGTGTTAATTTGGGACAGTCGTACAGCTATTTTGGCTTTCGTCAAAGGTTTGTACGGATAGGTTCAAATCAACCTGGACAATGACGGGTAGAGCTTGACTTGCGTCTTATGATATGTTGGCCTTCGTCAAGGTCATAAGAGCTTGAGGCAAAAATCCACATCGGGAGTTTCAAAGGAAAAGGAAACTTGCTAGTGTTTCATACCATTTGGAGTGTGATGAGTTTGGTAGGATTCCTTCAAGGTTGTCACACGATGATATTTGGATCCCGATCCTATTCTGAGTATCCGCTACTCCTCGAGAGATTTTTCACTAAAACAATCAATGCTATAAACCAAGTAGGTGCCTAGAACGGTGTTAGCGAGGCTACGCCTCTAGGGAAAAGAGGTTATGTAATTAAGGAACTTCGCGAAAGCGTTGGAAAACCTTTTTCGAAGTATCAATAATAGCATGTCCGAAAGGTTAAGCAAGAATTGTAAGAGTGAGATTAATCCTGACTAATTCTTCTTTTATGGTTTGAAAGAGGATTCGAGAAACAATGGGAGCCATCTTGTTTAGATAAACTAATAACCAATCTAAACTTACAAGAGTATCATGTTGAGTGTTTCTTTTCTCTCCTGACAGTAGCGACCAAAATGACCGGGCTTAAGTTACTGCTAGATAATAATAAATTTACTGGGCCAAACTATAAAGATTGGATAAGGAATGTCCAGATGGTCATTACCTATGACAAGCCGGGCTACCTCCTTACTACCATATCCCCCGCCATCCCAGGTCCAGATTCCACCATCACGGATGTTGAGATCCGTAAGACATGGGAAATAGATTGTGCGAGAGCCAAGTGCCTCGTGTTGGCCTCAATGGATAATGAACACTAGAGGCAGCACGAGAAGATGGACTTAGCTTCCATCTCCCTCCATACCAAAGATTTATATGGAGAGCAATCTCATATCGCAAGATATGAGACCTTAAAGAAATTTTTTTAGGCGAGATTGGCTGTCGGGTCATCTATAGGGGTCCACATCCTTAAGATAATTAGCTACATTGAAGAGCTCGCGGACCTTAGGACCACGTTGGAGAACGAGTTGTATACAGACTTGATTCTACAGTCCCTCGCTTCTACCCACGCCCAGTTTATTTTGAATTTCAATTTTCAGGATAAGGAAGTTTCACTTCCAGAACTCCTAAATATGTTGAGGAGTGCGAGGGCACCCTACAGAAAACCAATGAGACACCCGCTCTGCTTATTGGGGAATATACCTCTTCTAGATCCAAGGGGAAGAAGAAGAAAGACCCTACCAAGCCGAAAGGCGGTGTCAGTAAGGTAGAGGGAAAGGGCAAGGCAAAAGTTTTCGGGGCCGACAGTAGGAAAGGAGGAATGTTTCTATTATCACAGGAAAGGCCATTGGAAGAAGGACAACAGAGCTTGGAAAGCCAGAAATCAGGATTCGAAGCACGTTATGGCTTCGGCATCAGGTGTGTTTATGATTGAAAATTGTCTGTCAATTAACTTTACTTCCTGAGTACTGGATACCGGATCAGGATCTCATATCTGTAATTCATTGCAGGCGATGAGAAACCATAGAGTTATCAAGGCAGGTGATATAACTCTCAGGGTTGCTAACGGAATGAGCATGGATGCTGTATTCGTAGGGGAATATCACTTAGGATTGACAAGTTGGCAGATTTTGGTTTTTCGTAACTGTTTTTTGTGCCTAGTTTGACATGTAATATCATCTTTGTATCTTTACTATCTAAAGAAGGTTATGATTTTACATTTGTAAGCGATGTCGTCCACATCCACCTTAATCATGGTTTGATAGGGTCAGATACACTAGACAGCGGTATATACGTATTAAACCAATACCAAGTTTTAAATGTCCAGAACACACTTAAAAGAAAGTCTCCAGAATTAAATCAAGCTTTCTTATGGTATCGTAGACTGGGTTACATCAATGAAACATGGTTGATGAAGTTACATAAAGAGGGATATTTGGATCCGTTTGAATATATATCTTATACAACTTGTCAATTATGTCTCAAAGGAAAGATGACAAAGACTCCATTCACTGGACATAGGGTAAAAGCCACCGAGCTCTTGGGACTCATACACAGCGACATGTGTGGTCCAATGTCTACACATGCAAAAAGTGGTTATTCCTACTTCATTACTTATACGGATGATTTCTCAAGGTATGGACATGTATTCTTGATGAAACATAAATCCGAGACCTTCGAGAAATTCCAGGAATACAAGAATGAAGTGGAAAAACAAACAAGTAAAAGTATCAAGACACTTAGATCTTATCGAGGTGGTGAATACTTAAATGCTGAGTTCTTGGATTACTTAAAAGAGAATGGAATTCTCTCTCAGCTTACTCCTCCATACACACCTCAACACAACGGTGTATCGAAAAGCCGGAACCGCACCTTATTGGATATGGTACGTTCCATGATGAGTAATGCTGAGTTACCGCGATCCTTCTGGGTTATGCACTGGAATCTGATGTATATCTTTTGAACAAGGTTCCTACTAAGTCTGTGCCTACCATACCATATAAAATGTGGAGTGGGAAGAAACCTTATCTTAAGTATCTAAAGATATGGGGATGTCTAGCATTTTTTCAAAAGCAGCATGTGAACAAGCTTGAGGCACACTCAGTACCTTGTAAGTTTGTGGGATACCTAAAGAACTCCAAGGGGTATCTTTTCTATTATGCGGAGGAACAAAAGGTCTTTGTTTCTCGGCAGGCCCACTTTTTGGAGACTCAATTTCATGAAAAAGAAATAAGTGTGAGCATAATAGAACTGGAAGAAATTCCAGATGATGCACAAGCTATTACTGAAAGTATGGAGAACCATAGGTTTAAAAGGATCCGAATATCCCTGCGCCACTCCGCAGGACTAGTAGGCAGTCTCATCCGCCCGAGAGATACTACGGTTTTCTCATAGACGGGGACAGAGAGGATTGCATCATCAACGATGATGAGTCAACTAGTTTCCAGCAACCCAGTAGGAGCAGAGCCTCGATAAAATGGTTGGATGCAATGCGGACCAAAATAGAATCCATGTACACCAACAAAGTATGGAATTTGGACATTGCACCACAAGGGGTAAAACCCATATGCTGTGTTACGCCCCGCTTTCCAGTGTACGAGAAAGGAGACGTAACGGGCACGCTACGTATTTACTCATAAATAAATACGTTAAGCATAAATAAGCAATATATAAAATGCATAAGAAATGACAAGAGATATAATGTAAACATCAACTTTTATTAATATTCATCTTTACAATACAGCTGATTTGAAAAGGAAATGTACAATGATAAAAGCAATGCCTAAACGGTGGCATACAAACTGGAAAGTAAGTACAAGTAAAGCTAGTAGTCTGGCTATGCCTCAATTTGATCCAAGTACTCCTGACTGGGCTCGATCTCCTGAGGGTCCGGCCCTCCTGACGAACATTCCAAAGAAAGAAAGGGACAGGAATGCCGTCAGTGGACTAGCGCTCGGTAAGTCCCAAAAGAAATGAAAGAATACAACAAATATGTGGAAGGAAACTGTTAAGTTATACATGTATCAGTTTATTACTCTAACGTAGTTGTTTGTAACTTGGTACAGAAGGTATCAGTGTATACGAGAGGAGTACAACTGTCCCATGGACTATGGTAACATGTAAGTACAAGGCCCGTCAAAACCCACGGGACAACGGCACGGGAGTTCATGTAGGTGTCTTTTAGTGACCATCATCGTGCCACTTTTAATACATTCCTTATCAGTCTATCCCGTTAACCCCGTGTAATGTATTGTATAAATTATAATTATCAGACTTGTCGAGACCATGCATACAAGTTGTTCATGTAATCAAGTTCAGGATGTAAACAAGTAGTCATGTAATCAAGTCAAGTTATAGCCATGGTTCGGTCAAGTCAAGTCATGTTTGCATGTTGATATTGTTCTAGTATTCAGGTTCAGGTTCAAGTATACATGTTAGAATTTGGATTCATGTTTGAATTGGATTCTGGTTTGAGTTTAGATTCAAGTTTGGTTTAGACTTAGACTTGAGTCAGACACTTAGAACTGATTTGAATCCAGAATTAAGTTCGGGAGTTATCGGTAACTGCTGCATATGGACGGCAGGATTTGTGTCTTTTTCCAAGACAATTACCATTGATAACACCGTTAAGTTTTTCTACCCTAAATAGGCAAGCACTCACTTTCTCCGGCTCCCTGAGGCTCAAGAGAATTGATCCTGCTTAAATCTATATTTACTAAAGTCCTTAAATGTAATTTTATATAACTCGAGCGGGTTTTATGAAAAATATTTTTAATATAGTTTCAAAATAACCTCGAGAAATTATTTATATTATTTAGGGTTTCCATGCATGTGTATTTTAAGAATTAAGGTATTTTAGTGATATTTACCTTAACTTGAATAGTTCATGGTATTTTACTGTAAACTTATCTTGTATTGATATCTTTGATGGTATTTTGATGAAGCTTGTAATTAATTTATTTGAAAAAATATAAGTTATTATATTTGAAAATATATGGATTTTATAATATTTATATAGTTATTAAAAATTAATTTTGATTAGAAAATTCTTTTTTCTTAAAAAAATCGTATTAAAAACCTTTCGAGACCGAATGCTCCATGAGAAGGTCCGCATCTTGCTCTACTAGCCTAAGGATGTGCGATAATCCACACCATCCAATAGCGGGTCCCCTAAAAAGGGTTGTAGAGGCTTATTTGCAAAGGAATTTTAAATACAATCTAAAATAAAACCGTTTTTTATAGTACATGGTATTTTGATTTAATATGGTAACAAAAATATGTTCAAGGAACATCGTGAAAATTGTATGTGTGATACCTATTTTAACCCCGTCTTAGTGCAAGCAAACACTTTCATCGACGAAGTTTCGATTTGGATCGAAACTCCATCTAGTAAAGTGTTTGCTAGCACCGCGACGGGGTTAAAACGGGTATCACACATGCAATTTTCAAATTTTCATGGTGCTAATGAACACTTAACAAGATCTAACTAGAATATTAGGGTTAACATGTGATGATATGATAAAACTATAAGAAGGGTAGGGGCAACAATCTTTGTAGACCGAGTCCTTCTCTTCTAAAGCTGCGGGTAGTAGTCCACGCGGCTCCACTAGGCTCCTCTTGAAGGTTGAACGAACTTTCTTCAATGATCTTCATGCCGAAGATGATCCACCTTAAGTCCGCCAATCCAAGTTACCTCTTCACTAAACCTTTTAGTGAAGGAAACGCACCACATCAAAGTGCTAATCTAATGTGGGATGGTGAAGTAGGGGTGTTGTTTGCTCACCGGGGATCTCAATCTCTATGATTCATATCATATGTGAGGGTTTAGAGCTTGAAGTGTGAGGGTTTAGAGCTTGAAGTATGAGGAAGAGGATGATGATGGAGAGAACTAGAGAGAAGCTCATCACATGAGCTCTCAAAAAAAAATTGGCTAAGTCTTGGAATGCAAGTGAAGAATGGCATAACTAAAATGGATCACTTATTGAAGCATGAAAATATATCTAATATAATATAGCAACCATGCTTCTATAGTGATCCCAAATGAATAAAGAATTTAGAAAAGCCATGCCTCACCATTCCTCCTCATTTTCCACCTCATTTTCTATTTCCAATAAATAGAAAATCATGCCATGCTTCATTATACACACACACACACACACACACACAAGGAAATATTTAGTGAGCATTAATATTAGTTAAGATATAATTATATCAAATATAATATATATATCATATTAAATCAACACTTGATTTAATAATCCGGTTATATCACATATAACCGACTAATATCATTTATCTGTATATCACATTATCAAATCAACACTTGATTCGATAATCGGGTTATATCTCATATAACCTAACTGATAACAAATAACCGCCAGATTATAATATGGTATCACATGCACATATCTAATCAGGGCCCCGCACATATCAACATATGCGCCCTACTTCGTTTCGCTTGAACCAGGAAACTTCTGTGTGGGATTCTAAAGACTCGTCAATACGCCGGCAATAGGTGATGATCACATCAGTCACCCACTAGCCGTCAGCGGTACTAGCTGGACATAACGGCTACCCAGGTATTGAGCGATTAGAAGATCAACAAGCAAGCTTGTCCATACTCTCTATGAAGCCTATACGTAACACTTACCATATAGTCCGGTCTCTTCGTTTAATATGTCGCATATCATGTCTAGGGGTAGAATCGTCAGACCCCAGTAACGTGATAAGTCATGCCGATGTCTTACCTATAATGGTTCGAGAAACTACTGATAACTCTTATCAGTAAATCTCAGCAGCAGCCCTGGCTAGGGACTTCCAGTTATAACCAATCGAGCATAGCGCAATATCAACTCCCAATACCGGGAGAGACGAAACCCCTCCTATCGCTCATTGCATCCATGTGACTCGGGACTCTACCCAAAATCCACCTGTTTGCACGACTCCTTTGAGTCGTGGTAGGGAGGAAATCAAAGCACAGTGGGAGCCACACAAGACTCTATGACGATCTTGGGTCTACAGAATAACCTGTACCAGTGTCACTAGAGAACTGATATCCGATGATAGGTATAGTACCAACTAGGAGTTCTCGGCGAGTCCTGTTCGGTGTACCCATTCTCTAATAAGCACCTATGTACAATCTTTGATGTTAAACACCAATGGATATGGGATCAACCATCGCCTCCATATAGGGTCAAGAAACGTACACACTAGTCTACTCTGGAATATCGATGCCCTGTCTCGATACACCCTCGACTAGGAACAATTAAAGGATGTGCTTGTGGACTACCCAGGTCCCAATAGTATGATCCGCATCATAGTCCTGGTAGTCATGCTTACATCCTAAGGGCTTTATCAACATGTATATGAGAGACGATATAATAATACCAGTGAATATGTTAAGATAAAGAAAACCAGATAGTATACTATCATGTCGAGCAAGAAAGTCCTCCATATATATGTCCAAACATCTACTATATCATACAATAATGGCCTCTAGGGCATACATATCACTAACACATCGTGCTATGGAAACATGTGTATATGTGAGGGGTAGGTCATTACCCATGAAGTTTTCTAAAGGTATGTTCAACAAAGGAATAAAAGACGACGTGTATAAAGTTCATGGTATTTTCATATAAAAGTTAGATTAAACTTATTTAGTATGATGTGTTTGAGTGAAAGTTGGTTCTAAACATTATTTTTATGGTTATAAACATAGGGTAAGAATTTGGATGAAAGATATGGAAGAAATAGTGAAATTTTTAGGATTTAGAATAAGATGTCGGTATTAACTCCACTTACCGACATGTTTTGAAAAATAGAACTTTTTAAGAAGAAAGAGAGGGATAGGGAGGGACTTACTAGCTACTTATCTTAAGGAAATGTAGACGAGTGAATGTTGATCTTCGTGACGTCGCGGGGTCGCCGGAATATCCTCGATTCCTCACCGGAAATTGGTCGTTGGCTAACTCCTCTTCTACTCCACTTGTACTTGAGAAAATTTGAGAGTTTTGGTTAGAATTTTCAGAATGAGGAAGAGATAGGACATGGGATGGTATTTATAGTGTGGAATTAGGGTTTTGGGATTAAAAGAGTGAATTAAAATGCATTAAAATGTTATAAATTCAGAAATTGAAGGGTCTCTGTTTGATTGCAGAGTAATCAAACAGTGCAAGGGTGATGGGGGTAGACCAAGAGTCATGTGTGCAAAACACGGGCACAAATAGCCACGGGAGGCCCGTCGGTGCCGGCCATAATGGGTATCTCGCTGGTCATTTTGTGGAGGGGGCCCGGTGGATTCATGCCATGTGTCCATGTCTGTATTTAAACCATTTTGCACATGTTTATTTTTTCCAGACTTTTCATTTTATGTGCAGTGCACGTGTAAACTTTTAGGCTTCCAAAAAGTTTAAAAGAAAAATCAGAAAAATATAATGTGTCTGATGGGATTCGAACACGGGGGCCACGTCACAGTAGTGCAAGGCTTTACCAGTGAGTTACAAGTTGTTTCTTGTTGTTCTTAACAAAAATTAACTTTTAAATTGTACTCAGTCCTGCAAACACCTTTTTATACATTAAACTGAAAAATTTCGTACAGTAAATTCAGAGTTGTTACAGGCTGCAAATGGATCTTCAGAAAGAAGATTGGTGCAGATGAATGGTTGAAACCTATAAGGCTAGACTTGTTGCAAAAGGTTTTCGTCAAAGACCTGGTTTGGACTATGATGAAACCTTTCTTCCAGTGGCTATACTTAAATCTATTCGGATCCTACTTGCTATTGCTGCCTTCCACGATTATGAAATTTGGCAGATGGACGTAAAGACCGCTTTTCTGAATGGAAATTTGGAAGAGTGTTTATATGAATCAGCCAGAGGGTTTCATAGAGAGTTGGAGCAGTGGAAGAGTGTGCAAGTTTCTTAAGTCCATTTATGTATTAAAGCAGGCATCGCGGAATTAAAACATCTGTTTTGATGAGACGGTCAAGGAATTCGATTTTATCAAAAATCCAGATAAACCATGTATTTATAGAAAGATTGTAGCGAGAACTGTGGTATTCCTCGTCTTGTACATGGATGACATTCTCCTGATAGGAAATTACATTACTGTGCTACAATCAGCCAAAGGATTCTTGTCACAAATGTTCTCCATGAAAGACCTGGGTGATGCCTCCTGCATTCTGGGGATCCAGATCTATCGTGATAGATCTAAGAGGATATTGGGACTTTCACAGTCAATTTACATCGACACCATACTGAAAAGATTTAGTATGGATGATTCAAAGCGCGATAATCTACCGGCTTGTCACGGGATCACCCTCTCCAAAGAGATGTCCCCCAAAACTGATTTGGAAGTGGATCGCATGAGTATTATACCCTACGCTTTTGCGGTGGGCTCTATAATGTATGCGATGTTGTGTACCAGACCATATGTAGCTTACGCACTAAGCGTAATAAGCAGGTATCAGTCAAACCCTAGGATGAAGCACTGGACAGCAGTTAAGAACATTCTCAAGTACATGAGAAGGACTAAGGAGATGTTCTTGGTGTACGACAGTAAATACCTCCAGATCGAGGACTTCGTCGACTCCAGCTTCCAGAGTGACGAGGATGACTCCAAGTCCATATCGGGTTATGTCTTTACCCTCAATGGAGGGGCGGTCTGTTGGAAGGTCTCCAAGCAGGACACCGTTGCTGACTCGACGATGGAAGCGGAGTATATCGCTGCATGTGACACCGTGAAAGAACCAATCTGGATGAGGAAGTTCATAACAGAACTTCAGGTGTTTCCGTCCATTGTTGATCCAATACCTTTGTATTGCGACAACAACAGGGCTATAGCTTTAGCGAAGAAACCAAGGTCCCATCAGAAGTTCAGACACATCTTGAGGCGGTACCACCTGATCAGGGAGATCGTTGATAGCCGGGAGGTCGAAGTGCGAAAAGTAGACACGAAGAACAACACTGCGGATCTACTCACAATGGCTATCCCTCAAATGCAGTTCGAGAGGCTATTCGAGATGATAAGTCTGCGATATGCCAACACATGGCCATAGTGCAAGTGGGAGATTATTAGTGATATATGGCCTAGAGGCTATTATTGTATAGTACTGGATTGTATATTATATTTTGGAAGCTTGGGATATACACGGATATAATACAGTCTTGCTCAAAATGATAGTATGCTATCTGGTTTGATTTTATCTTAACATGTGTATGTGTTTCTTTTAACTTATCGTTAATACATGTTAATAGAGCTCGTAGGATCTTTGCTTGAGTACCAACATTGTAATGGCAGTCACACTAGTGGGGGCTGGGTAATCTATAAGCACATCCTTATACTTATCCCTAGTCATAGGATTATCGAGACAGGGCATCGATACTCCAGAGTAAACTGGTGTATACACTTCTCATCCCAATTCGGGAGATGGCCTTTCCCGCAGCCATTGGTATGCAATACCGGAGATAGTATATAGGTGATCATTGGGTTACGAGTTACACTGGACGGACTCGTGAGGGAACTACTGGTTGGCATTATACCAATCGTCAGTTAGCAGTTCCTGGGTGACATGAGTACAGGTTAGTCCGCTGACTTGACATCACTATTCGTCTCGAGTGTGTTCCCACTATACTTAGATCACTACCCTACCATGGCTCAAACAAGTCGTGCAAACGGGTAGTGGTTGGGTGCAGTCCCGAAGCACTTGGAGGAAGTAGTGGTTAGATAGGATTCTTATCTCCCGGTATTGGGGGTTGATATCGCGCTGTGTTCGGATAGCCATTACAAAAAGTCCCTGGCCAGGGCAAGCGAGATTTATTGGTAAGTACACCAGTAGTTTCTCAGGTTGTATTGAGCTCTATACCGGCACGACATATTGCACTATTATGGGTCTGACTGTTACCATCCGCTAGGCCCGATATGCGATACTCTTAGACGAACAGACCGGACTATACGGAGATTATCACAAATAAGCCCAGTAGGAATTCGGATGAGTTTGCTCATCGGCCTTCTTATCGACAAATATCTGGGTAGCCATTATGTACAGCTAGTGCCACCGACGGACTTGTGGTTAAACCCACTGCCAGCGTACTATCGAGTCTTTAGAGTCCCCACAGAGGGTTTTCCTGCTTCAAGTGAAACGATGTAGAGGCCATATAGTTTTACAGCAGGGTTACGATCATATACGTGCACTAGCTACACGGATGTTGTTCGGTCGGATAATACTAGTGGATTTTGGTTTAAGCCGGATTCTAGTATTATATTATTGGATTATTATTATCTCATTGTATTCGTATTTTTCGGACTACGAATACGGGTATGTATATACGGTGAGGGCATTCTTGCAAGTTCACAAAAGATACTTCTAGAAGGGGACACCTCATTATTTTGATTTATCTATTTTGGAAATAGATTAATAAGGTGGAAAATGGAGATATTTGTGGCATGGTGAAGCATGGCTCATTTGATTTGTTTATCGGTTTGTGTTTACTATTGAAGCATGGTTGTTATTTTCTATTGGAAAATAATCCATGCTTCATGTGAGTTGGGTATGAGCCATTCTACACACTAGCTAACACTTGTTCATTTGCTCATTTACTTTCTCTCTCCATTTTTCTCTCCTTCCTCAAGACCTAAAACCCTCACATGAGTTGTGAACTATTAGGTCTCTTAAGATTAAATACTCCAATAAACACTCTACATCTCTTAAGCTATCTAGTTTAGCGAACTAGGTCCCTTAGTTATCTCGGTTTAGAGGTTGGAACTTGAGTTATAAACTCTCGAGTGGATCATCTTCGACATAAGGAGACCGACATTCAAGCGCGATCTGGATTTTCGAGAAGCTCTACAAAGAGAGGAGAAGAAGACCCGAAGAATAAGTAACAATGAGGTATAAAACTTTTACCGAGTAGTTAGAACCTCTAAGTAGTATAGCTAGTTAAGATTTTTGTAAAGATTCTGGCTGAAGGCTTCGCATGATACCCATGTGAGCGTCTGAGCTTCAAATAAGTACTTAGTAATTTTGCATAAAAGGGGGGTTGAACAAACAGAGCCCAAATAAGTGCTTAGCACCTTTGCATAAAAAGGGGGCTGAACAAACAGAACCCAAATAAGTGCTTAGCACTTTTTTTTAAAAAAAACTGAGCAGACTAAGCCCAAAGTGGCTAAATTCCTCTGAAACTCTCTTGCAACTGGGCCCAAATGCTCTGTTGTTGGATCTTAAAAATGATCCTTAAAATTTTGCTAAGTTGATCTTGGTCTCAAATATGGCTAACGTATCCTTAGTTAAAAATAAATCGAACCCAAATACTCATATATTTAAGTTGATCTTAATCTCAAACTAGATTAACGGTCCTTAAATGAAACAAAATATTTTTGAACTAAAAGAATATATAACCTAAGTTCAAAACCCAAACCCAAATCTAGAATATACGAATTTGGACTAATCCGCGCCCTACGGGCGATGACATAAACTAGTCTCCGTATACAATCCACGGGCAACCAAAATAAACAAAAATACACACGACCCGAAGTGAACTGCTCGAGCAGGAGAAAGTTGTTATCGCAATGTGATGACGTAATTAACAGTAGGGGCTTGCGCATGCAGGGAAGAGCGTCCCCATAATCAAAAACCCCTCACAAATGAGGGAGAATCTGATGAAGTCTGCTACAACGGTCGCATCTATCCAAACCTCTGATATACGGTGCCATAAATCAACTTGGTATCTTCAGAGTGGTGGATGGATATGTCCAAATAGCATCTGTCCCTAAATTTAGGCCAACGTCTCAACGTCTCGGTCCAGTCTTTTGATGGCGAACAGATTCTGGAACGCTCGGTTGGACCTTTTCCTCTTTCCACTCCACGCTTCGTGTGTCGTGTTTCGTGAAAAAAATCGCGGTTCGCTATGGTTGCCCTTGGATTCAAGATACTAAAACTTGATGTCTTGCTCCTGTCCAGAAAATCAATGGCTTCTCAATATACTACATGCAACAGCAACTCTCGCTCCACCCTAACTGGAGGAGTGGCCTATGGGCCCAACACAGCCTCTATTTTCTCAATTCCAGTTGGGAAAGTCACACATGCCACTACTGAATTGTTCTTTGGGACCATACTTCTACCTGTGAGTTTCAGTGCTTCAGCGCCGCAAGAAGAAGCTTCTAAAAGGTCAGTCTTCAATCGATTGACAACCACAACGGCCCCTCTCAACGGGTTGTTCAAATCTGGCATCTCGGTCTTCAACAGGCTGAGCAAGAACTCAAACGGGCCCGCAAAGAGGCTCGTTATACCTGAAGGGGTTGTCCCAAAGCAGCTAGCCCTCCCTACTCCTGTTACAGGCAAAGCCGTCAAAAGTGCTTCCCCCATTAGAAAGTTGGTCTTCGAAAGATTGGCCGGCTCTCTTCAAACTTTAACAAAGACGTCGGTCTTCAACAAGCGGACACCAATTGCAACTCTTCAGCAAAACTAGGGGCGTGATGAAGCCTCTTTCAAAACTAAGGCGGTCCCTTCAAAAAGGAATGCTCGACGTCGCCACTAGCGCCGAGTGAGAGAAGCTAGGGGCAACTCCCCCTCTGGACTCACCCCACCAGCTCCAGTGGTGGAAGTCGATGCTGCTGTTCCAACCGGGAACAACTTTGATCCGCTTAAGAGGATGCGCAAAAACTCCCCAACGGCAGTTCTTAAGAAATCACCCCCAGCTGCAAAAGTTACAGTGCAGGCAAAGTCGGAGCGGACTCATCAGCGGCTTTCCTTGCAAATTCATAGGGTCTGGTGAAAAGTCCAGGACTCTGAGATTTACCAAAACCACTCTCGTCAACCAAAGAAATCGAAAGTTCGACTAGAAAAAGACCAATCCTCCGCCATACAACGGGGGACTTCTCCTAAGCAAGTGCCTGTCACAACGGCTCCTTCAACTCCAATCTCTCATAAAAGAACGAGGCCGGAGAAAACTCTACCGCCCGCGGCAAATACCAAAGGCGATGGATCTAAACGCCTCAAGTCTGGGGGCATTATCCTCCATACGATCTATATGACAAATGGGTAAGAAGGGAGTCATGCTTCGGTTAATCACCGACCGCAAACTCGGTCACTGACAAAGGCTCGGGAGCAACAACAAAAGCTCCAGGAAATACTGAACAAGATGACGACACTCACTGGACAGAAAATAAGTCCGAAGAGGCCGAACAGTGCCAAGAGCAAGAGACCGATACAGAATTTCTATGAAAGGTGCTCCATAGAAAGGACAAAGAGGCCGCTGAGCAAGCTGCTAATATGAAGCACATGGCACTCTTGTTCTAAGACATGGTTGGAATGATGATCCAGCCAGAACCCCCGGCCAAAGATCCGCCGATAATCATCGACAATGACAGTGGGAAAACATCAAACCCTCCTATGGCCTTATAAGCGGCCAAAGAAGAAACAATCTCCAAGGCCGCCCTTGATGATTACATTGCTCAACAAATAAAAGCTCATAAAGCTAATGAAGCTACTGGCCAAATCGTACGAACCGGGCGACCGTATCTAGGCTAGTATGACCAAATCAAATACCCGCCGGGATATACAATCCCCAAGTTCCATGTATACAAAGGGACAGGCAGCCCTCACCAGCATGTCACACAATTCAGAGCTCTGTGCGACAACACTGGAGGTGATGACAAAATGTTTCTTCGCCAGTTCATTGGCAGCCTGTCAGAAACGGCCTTTGAATGGTACTCGGAGCTCCTAAATGACTTCACGAAAACATTCACAGAGATGGAGCTACTGTTCACACAGCGTTTCGCCAGCATGAGCGAACACACTCCGATCACGGCATTAATCAATGCTAGGGTAAAGCAGGGAGAAACATGGGGCCAATACGTGATCCAATGGCAGAACCTGCGGTCTAAGTGCGAATAGTGCATTGAAGGATCTCCCGTCGTGGGCATGTTCATCGGGACCCTTGATCCTCCAACGACTGTGTCCCAGTTCATGACATTTTTCAAACCAACTACCTTCCAGGCTCTGATAGATAAACTGGCCTAAATTGACCAGATGGGCCATGGGCCCTCCTTCTCAAATAAGGACCCTCGAAATGCTAAGGGTAAAGGGAAAGCGACCTTCGTTTCCTATACGCAACAACAGCTGAGTAGCTCAAAACTAGCTACTCGCCAAAACAACGCGCGTCCGCGCCCGTCCTTAGAGGAAAGACTAGGACATGCTTACTCGTTTCCCCATGACAAGACGAGAAGACTATTCGAATTGGCAATGCGTAATAAACTCATAACATTACCAGACCCACGGCGTCCACCGCAACCCGGCGATGTCAACAACCCTAATTACTGCTCCTATCACAGAATGGTGAGCCACCCAATTGAAAATTGCTGCGTCTTCAAAAACTGGGTCAAGGACCAGTATCAAAATGGGAAATCCGCACTATCTGATAACTGGAAGGTACGCCTACCCCAGAAGCACACTCCCAAAAAGGTGGATGCGCAAGGGGTATCATGCTCACTCATGGAGGAAACTCCATGAGAAGTCGTTCTTTCAGCGAAAACCAAAAGAATGTTGAAGGATCTGCAAGCATGTCTGGCAGTCAGATGGAAATGCCCACTTGAACCCGAACTAATCAAAAGGATGCTAAAATCTCGTCCCGCACCGAAAATTATTGACGAGGGAAAAAACCCAAGTCAAGACTTCGAAGACTTCAAAGAAAAAGAAGAAGACCAAGAAGCCTGTGCAGCCTGCCGAGTATGACGACAAGTGCACAGATCTACAAAAATATATAGACGCGCTGGATGAATTTAACCAGAAGGCATGGACATCGGTCACACACGAAGAATTCCTCAAGCATATTCTTAAGGGCGAAGACAATGACAATGATGAGAAAAATGACTCATCAGAAGACACCGAAGACCATGTAGAAAGTTGCCACATGGTCTCCCATTCATCGTTATATGACGAAGAGGATCTCTCGGCGTCAGAAAATAATGCAGAGGAATTGGGGGCAGAATCGGCGCTAAAATCTCCAGAACTGCCAGAAAAAGACCCGGTTGAGAGACTGCTGAACGAAGCCTTTCAAAAAAGCAAAGTTGACCGAGAACGCGGGACAGTCATATATGAAAAGTCTAAGCATCAGCGTCTGGATAAAGAAGCTGCGGTGAGGATGAGTTCAATCGCAGGAGAAGCGGTTCGTCAAAGCCTTGTCAATGGAGATGAAGCTGCCACCTCTCATAAAGAACACTCCTGGGATCACATGCATCGATGGAGAAGAATCACATCCAAGCTACTGCCTATATCATCGGAGGGTCACCCACCCCACCAAGGAATGTGGTGCCTTATAGAAGTGGTGTTAAGGATACATTTCCCATCAAAAACACTTCAAGAGGATGAAGCGTGAAGCTCACGCTCATCGACGGCAAAATAGTAGGACGAACACACATGAAGAAATGACTGGAAACTGTCATACGGTTGGTACCAGTTCGGAAGGGGGGAAACCCCAAGTTCTTACCTTCAGGAGCGATTCTGAGAACGAAATACCCCATAGCCCACTGTTCAAAGACTCAGCCTCCAAAAAAGAAGAGGAGGAGAAGAACTACAAGAATATTCAGTTGCGTAACTACATGCTTCCTGAGAAGAACTTTGGACCTATAAACAAAGGTTCGAACAGAAAATAAAAAGAGAAAGGAAAAATCCCTAAGAAGATCGCCCTCAATGAGAAGCAGTCAAAGAGCTCGCAGCAAGGGACCCGCCTAAGAAAAACAAGGTGGCTTACAACATCCTAGCACATCTGAGAATAATACCCTCACAACTGAGCATATTAGATGCTTTCCTCCTGTCTAAAGAGGCATGAGATTCCCTGATCAAGGCATTATAAGAGCCCGATCAGTTCCAAGCTTTCTTCGCAGAAGAGAAGATGAAAGATGAGCTGGCAGAGGTCCACACGGCTAACATTACATTTAGTGATGAAGATCTCTTCCTCGGTACGTGTGAGCATAATCGCCCGTTATACGTCACCGGGTACTGCCACGACATCAAGATAGGGAAAATCTTTGTCGACAACAAATCCTCCATTAACCTACTCAACATAAGAATGTTGAAGGAGATTTGCATGAACGTTCAGCACCTCGCTTGAGATAAAATTACCATCTCCGGATTTGACTCACAGTCGTCATGGACGCTTGGGCCCGTAATATTGATGCTGCGCTTCGGGCTGCTCGTCACTGACATCAAATTTCATGTCATTGACGTCAAGACTATCTATAACGCTTTGCTCGGCAGGCCCTGGTTACACGAGTACAACGTCATCCCTTCTACACAACATCAGTGTATGAGGTATTTCAAAGATGGTTCCGAGTACACCGTCACGGCAGAGCTAAACTCGTTCTCGGTAAACGAAGTTCGGAAGTATGAAGACGCAAAGTACTTCCTACCGGACTTCGAAGATACGGAAAGGTGTCATAAGCCGGAGGATAAACAAAAGTTCGTCGCCACTATCCTGATCTTTGGGAGCGATACCGAGGAAGATGAAGAAATAGTCTACTCGGGGCAACCCCAAAAAGAAAACAATAAGCCCGGACCAACTACTCTTATTTTGGTCTTTAGCAGTGACTCTGAAGACGAGGCCAATGCAGTGTTCTCCGTCCACCCGTCAATGCAAAATTTTGCCAGAACAGATCAGAGTCTACAAATTACAATGGCTTCGCCTCGGCATTACAAGGAACTTGATGCGCTCCATACACACAGCATACAAGAACAGCAAACTTTCTACGTACCTCCCAGGAGAAAAGGTGAAAAAGCATCCTCTTCTACCAATCTATGGAAAATAAAGTAGAAAAAGAAGTCTGGCATGGTGCCGATTTTGCACTCAACAGGTTTAAACCAATCCGTCTGCCAAGATACCACATGGAGAGATTGAAAAGGCTGTTAAGATACCAAGGTGTACCCCTCAAACAAACTGTTCGACAAGCCCAATTCTACAAAAAGATTTGGGATATTACCGGGACTCAATAAAAGATGCCCAATGGGAAGATAGAGACAGCCGGGCTCGGATATGTTCGGTCCAAGAAACGAGAGCAGATCCATAGTTTCCGCGTTGTCAACAGCTTCAGTGAAGCGGAAGACGCTCTTCCAAATAGCCATGACGTCAAATCGGAGCGAGATCCCGCTCAAAAAATGTTAAGTCCGTCACTGGAAGAACAAATTGGCAGGTTAATAAAAGAAGCTTGTCAAACGAGCCGGGACAATCGCAGCTGTGAAATAGCCATTTATGAAAAGGTCAGGACGCGGCATCTCAGCCAGCAATCTCCAGAGGAAGTAAACCGTGATGCTCTTCATCCTCAGCCCGCTATATGTTCTCGCGGGAAAGAAAAATCCCAAAATAGAGGCAAAAACAGGGCCAAGAACGCAAACAACGTTCGAAGACAACAAAGCAGATCCAAGACGCCGTGCAATTGAGAAAAACTCGATTGGAGCCCGTCCTTTATAAAGAAGATGGGCTGGGGATACTCTTCCCCCCAAGACAAGACAAGACAAGAAAAATATTCAATCTTGTCATGAAGCACTAAATGATGACGCTTCCGGAGTCTCGGCACCCCGAACAAATAAATGAGGTCCATCATCCGGATTATTGCTCCTACCACCGAGCAATAGGTCATCCCCTTGAAAACTGCTTCACCTTCGAAGACTGGGTAGAAGACCAGTATCGACAAAATAGGTTCATGTTATCCGACAGCTGGAAGGTAACCCCGCCGTAAAAGCATGAGCCAAAAAGGACCTATGCCGTCAGGATAAGACCAGCTCAATATCAAGAATGGAAGCGAACTCGTACATGCCATACGATAACATTCCCAAAAGAGGGAGGGCACGAGACTATGAATGACCTCTTTAGGTGCTTCGTAAATGAAGACGAGGATAAGGTGATCTTAAAGTTTCCACCAGCACCAAAAGAGCTGGAAGAAGGGATACACACTACGGTGGACAACCTAAGAAAAATTGACTTAGGGACGGAAAATGATCCGAGGCCAATGTTCGTCAACGAACAACTATCTGAAAAACAGATGGCCACATCTAAAGATGTGCTTATGTAGTATAAAGATTGCTTTGCCTGGAACTACTCTGAAATGCCGGGTCTAGATCCAAAGGTGGCAGTACATAAACTGGCATATCACCGGGAATAAAGCCAATCAAACAGGCACCGAGAACAATGCGACTCGAACTTGAGATGAGCATCAATGCTGAGCTCAAGAAACTAATCGACTCCGGCTTCATCCAAGAAGTTCAATATCCCTACTGGATCGCTAACGTCGTTCCAGTGATGAAAAAAATGGGACGGTGCGCATCTGTGTGGACTTTCAGGACCTCGACAAAGCTTGCCTAAAGGATGACTTCCCAGTACCTGTTACCGAGCTGATGATCGATAACACGTCGACCCATGAGGTCTTCTCCTTCATGGATGGATCTTCAGGATACAACCAAATAAAAATGCATCGTGAAGACCAAAAGCATACTGCCTTCCGAACCCTATTGGACATATTAAAATGACGCCCTTCGGTTTGAAGAACGTTGTTGCTACCTACTAGAGGGCCATGACAAAGATCTTCGATGACCTTATATACGAGATCGTCGAATGCTACATCGATGACCTTGTGGTAAAGAGAAAATCTCATGAGGAACATTGGGAACATGTAAAAATAGTATTCTAACGTCTTTGGAAGTATAATCTGAAGATGAATCCTCTAAAACGCGCGTTTGGAGTTTCCTCAGGCAAATTCCTAGGATTCATCATACGTCACCAAGGTATCGAAATCGACCCCTCAAAGATCAAGGCGATTATGGAAATGCCCACGCCAAGAACCCTCAAACAGTTGCGATCTCTTCAAGGAAAGCTCGTGTATATCCGGCAGTTCATAGCCAACCTCTCCGGAAAATACCGTCCCTAAAGTCATTTGATGAGGAAGGGGACCCCGTTCATCTGGGATCAAAAGTGTCAAAACGCGCTGGAAGAAATCAAGCAATACCTACAAAATTCGCCTGTATTGACCGCTCTGGTTAAAAAAAACCCATTATCCTATATACAACAGCCTTTGAGGGTTCTCTAGGCGCATTGTGGGCACAAGAGAACAATCAGGGAAAGGAGAGAGCTCTGTACTATTTGAGTTGGGTTCTTCTAGGGGCAGAAAACAACTATTCCCCCATCAAAAAGCATTGCCTGGCACTGATCTTCGTAATAACGAAGCTCGGACATTATGCTTGGCACATGAGGTCTATCTCATATCGAAGGTGGATCATCTCAAATATCTAATGTCAAGGGCCATACTAACAGGAAGGCTTGCCAAATGGGTCCTCCTCCTGATGGAATTCTCGATAACGTATTGACCCCTTAAAGCAGTGAAAAGTCAAGCCATAGCTGACATTTTAGTGGAGCTGATAAAGTATAGCGAAAGAGTGCAGCAACTGCTAACACAATCCTTGCCTATACCCTGGAAAGTATACCACATGCGGAAAATAGTAAGGTAGATGCATTGGCCAAATTGGCTAAGTAATTGGCCGATGAAAATCTTGATGACGTAAGGATCATTGTGTAAAGCCGCAGGGTTCTCGCGCCAACAGATATATCTTTGAAAGAACAAATAGAGCCATCCGAAAGAAAAGAAACAACCGAACAAGTAGCCCTTCGAATAGAGGACGAAGAAAAGGTCAAGGACTGGAGGGAAGTCATCATAGACTATTTTAAGTCCCAACGAACGAGCGAAAATGCGTCGTCTAGATATCAGCTCACGAAATGAGCTTTGTCCTCCGCCTTTGTCAATGATACTCTATATAAGAGATCGTTTGACTGTCTATGGCTAAGATGCTTGGGGCCGGAAGAAGCAAAGAAAGTCGTCCAAGAAATACACGATGGACTCTACGGTTCTCACCAAGCTGGACCAAAAATGAAGCTGAAGATAAAAATAATGGGTCACTATTAGCCTACAATGATTTAGGACTGCCTCGAATATGCGAAGCAGTGTCACTCGTGCCAATTTCAAGGGGACTTCATCCAACAACATCCAAATCCTCTACACCCGACATGGCTAGTTGGCCATTAGAAATGTGGGGAACTGATATAATTAGCCTCATTGAACCGGCATCATGCAAAGGACATCGGTTCATATTAGCAACAACTGACTAATTCTCTAAATGGGCAGAAGCAGTACCACTGAGGGAGGTGAAGACAGAGAATATCCTCCATTTCTTTAGAACCCATGTCATCTATCGGTTTGGAACTCCGCGACGGATAATCTCGGAAAATGGGCTAGCTTACAGAAGTCATAAAATAAGCCGCATCGCATAGCAGCATAAAATAGATTGGAGATACTCTTCAGTCTATAATTCTTGGGCCAACGGTCTAGCTGAAGCTTTCAACAAGACCTTGATAAAGATTGTAAAAAAGATGGTGTCCAGAAACAAAAAGGACTGGCACGAAAGGCTGCATGAGGCTCTCTGGGCGTACTGAACAACGTTCAAGACGACCACGAATACAACACCATACGCATTGGTGTTCAGCATGGAAGCAGTGCTCCCATTGGAAATAGAACTCCCCTCTCTACGAGTAGCAGTTCGACACGAGCTGACAGATGAAGAAAATGCCTATCTTAAGCTTAAGGAGCTCAACGCCCTCGATGAAACTCGTCTTATAGCACAGCAAAATCTCGAGGCTAACAAGGCAAGGATGACACGGTCATACGAAAGACTGACCAAGCCAAGAATATTCCGCCAAGGCGAACTCGTGCTAGTCGTCAAAAGACCAATGATCCTCAATCGTGCAAAACGGGGAAAGTTCAAGCCGAACTATGAAGGCCCGTACATCATAGACAAAGTCTACTAAGGTGGAGCCTACCTGCTCATGGATATGCATAGCGAAAGACACTTCCGACCAATAAACGGCCGATTCCTCAAAAAATACTACGCTTAACGGGTCACAACTTAGGTCAATGATAAATGACGACGGTTGTGTCCGCTCGCTATCTTCCTGAGTCAGAACCCTGAAATTAGTATCCAAAATCTCCGTCACCTCAAAAATAGTGCTAATGGACCGAAACGTCCTTAAACTAATATTCGTCCCAAAAACGGGAATGTTGGACCAAAACGTCTTTAAACTAATACTCGCCTCAAAAATTATGATAATGGACCGAGATGTCACTAAACTAGTAATGGACCGAGATGTTCCTCAACTAATAATGGAACGAAATGTCCCTAAATTAGTGTATCACCTCAAACACAGCGATAATGGACCGAGATGTCACTGAACTAATAATGTATCGAGATGTCACTAAACTAATAATCGACCGAAATGTCTCTAAACTAGCGCATCGCCTCAAACATGACGATAATGGACCGAAACGTCCTTACACTAATGCTGGACAAAAATGTCCTTAAACTAATATTCGTCCCCAAAATGGGAATGCTGGACCGAAACGTCCTTAAACTAATAATGGATCGAAACTTTATTAAACTAATGCTGGACCGAAACATCCCTAAACTAATCTTTGTCTCCAAAACGGGAATGTTGGGCCGGAACATCCTTAAATTAGCATTTTGCCTCAAAATATAGCGATGAAGGACCATTATGTCCTTAACCTTACATGTTTAGCCCTACGGTAAACCCCCATATCGATTACCGTATACAATCCATGGGCATAAACGATTCATAACTATCCCAGATCCCACGTGATTCATAACCTACAGTTAATGGTGTGTTACTTTGCAGGCCGCTTGTATGCCCACAAGAGAAATGGGCAGGGATGAAAACCCGAAAGGGCGCCGTGAGTAAAAACAGCAGGACTACCGGCAAGCTTGTGAAAACCTGGAAGGGCGGAATCTCGTTAAAAAAAGTACCTACGTGAGATTCTTACGATCCACAAAGGAGCAACACACTTAGGAATCCCCATGATTCCTAAGGAGAAATTACACTTGCGAGATCCCCACGACTCGTAAAGAGAATTTCCTTTCATGAGACCCTCACGGTTCATAGGATTCAAAAGCTTTAAGTTACAGGGATCTAAACCTGTTCTTAAGCTACCAAAAAAACACAAAAAATCACCTACAAAACCTTTTTGCCCTACAGGCGGTCTAATACTGACCCTTGTATATAATTCACGAGCATTAATAAATATTCTCCCACCAAGTTCCACCAATTACGAGAAATGTCCTCCATATGGTGAGCCACACTTATATGTCCTTTCGACTTATAAGAAGAAAACACTCTTGGAAGATCCTTACGACTTACAAGAGAAAACACACTTAGGGATCCCCCCGATTCCTAAGTAGAAAATACACCTACGAGATCCTCACGACTCGTAGGGAGAAATGCCTTTATGAGACCCTTACGGCTCATAAAATAAAAACGCCTTAGTCGATAGGATCCTCACCCAGTTTACTAAGCCATCTTTGTTCAAATCGACAAAAACAAATGATGATTCGCTCTTGGCAATATCCCAGTGGTAGCGATGTTGATGCCTAAATAGGTATCAAATTTTAAGTTCTATCACGGCAAATGATGATTCGCTACTGGCAATATTCCAGTGATAGCGATGCTGATGCCAGATTGGTATCAGATTTCAAAAAAAATGATGATAAAATGGCCGAAATGATTGGGTACCGCGATAAATAACCGAAATGATTGGGAAATCATGACTTTCGTGACATAAAAGCGGAAAAGATAGAGCATCGCGGAAAGAAATTAAAAAAATGATGAAAATAAAACTTTTTTGCCCTGCAAGTATGTCCATATTGACTCTTGTATACAATTCATGGGCATAAATGAAAGAAAGGGAATCTTATTTTCCCACCACGCTTCGTCAAAAGAAGAACCAAGTCTTAACGGTGCATATACAACCTAGAGACTATCCCGACATTCCTTCTCGTTCTAGCAGGATGCAGACGCAATGTCATCATCAAAAAAGAAAGACCCAAGGGTTAAAGCAAAAAAAAATGGAGTAATGGCAAAATCCTAACTCCAAGTCATGACAGTACATATACAACGTAGAGACTATCCCGGCGTTCCCCCTCATTTCAACAGGGCGTGAATGCAACTATCAAATGAAATGGGAGCAATGGCATATTCCTAGCTCCAGACTTCAATTGCAATACATAAAACATAGAGGTCCTACAGATGTCTACCCTATTACAGCAAAGAATCGGCGCGACATTATCAAAGCAAAAAATGAAGTGACGGCATATTCCCAGTTTTGGGTCTTGACGGCAACTCATATAAATCCTAAAAACCATTGGAGATCGTCCTACCCCAGAAGGGTGCGGTGATGACTCATCGGGGCTCCAAATTGAGCCTAAGCTCAGGTAAAAAGCGTTATGGAAAATTCCTAACGCTTGCTCTTCCGACGGTAATATGACCTAAGGAGATTACTTGAAGACGTCTTGTCCATCCCCCGAAGGGATCAGAGACACGACAGTCGCAGGGCTACTCAAACAGCGACTTAAAGACTGCATATAGAGGAATACATCAGCCAACACGACGGTACCACGGACTAAAACCCTAGTACCACAAACCTAATGAAACCCTGTTGTAAAGAATAAGGGTTATCTACATATAACGTTAGGACAAGTTTGCCTGTAAACCTAAAGAAGGTAAACTAAAAATACTTCGAAACGAGTGAATAAACTACAAACTCCGAAACGAGTACATAAACTAGTGACTCCGAAACGAGTGAATAAATTACAAACTCCGAAATGAGTACATAAACTAGAGACTCTGAAACGGGTGAATAAACTACTTCGCGCTAGATCAAGCCATCAAGAAACAGAAAAGTCAAAATTCTAAAAGTTATATACGATCCGCCAACCCGAAACCAGCCATATGATATGCATTACTACACCCATAGGTATACCTCCGTAAGCAAGGTAGTAGGGGGAACTATTTGTTTGCATCAGTCCAGTGTTCACCTATATCTAGATGCATGTTTGAACGAGAGATAGCGTTGAAAGTATGCTCATTTATGTGTGTGTGTGTGTGTGCGCACGCGTCACATATGCACGCATCATTGGCATTCATACACAGCAGAAACTTCTACAGTTAAAATGCAAAGTATACATGCAGAGGCAAGATACCCACATGGATATGTGCTGGGGGTAAAACATTCAGTGGTCAACAATAAAAAAAAAGATATTTAAATAAACACTTTATTCCATAAGAAAAAGATCACTAAACACGGGATCAAAATTATAAGGATTTACAAAACTATGAATAAAGTTCTCTAAAGCCCTCGCATCCTTCTCCACCATGTTGAAGCGGCGATCTTCATGAGGAGCCACTCCCCATCGGTCAGCGCCATGCCCATCAGCAAAGACAGACATGATGGCCCGTTGAGCTCGCATCTGGCTTAGCAACTGAACAGAGCGATCCTTCAGATGCTGGGTAATAAAATCTGTCTCATAAAAGCACTCGATCTTGTCCTCCGCTGCGTCAAGCATCGCCAGAGTCATCTCCGCTGGATGAGGGGGAATGTCAGCAAGCATGGATAAGAAGATCATCCGGAGCCAAATAGAGCCGATGGGAAGAGGAGACCCTCTACGAGTCAAGAGCTCGTACATCACCGTGTCTTATTGGTCATCCGTAAGAATGGGATTTACCAAGCGTGCAGCAAAACGAGGAACAATTCCCTCGATATGCACCTCCCATGGTTGCCGACGAGCATGTGGACGATTGCAATCCATGACTCTTGGTCTGTTAAAAATGGTTCTCTCCTTATAAAGAAGAAGGAAAAAATTGCTTCAGATTATAAAGAGAAGCATTTAAGGCTAGACACAGAAAATTGTCACGACCCGCAAAATACGGAACGCGACCGGCACTTAGATTACGAAACGTCTCAAGGCGTCCGTAAAATAAGTAAGCCGAAGCTCAGAATACAAAACCCAATTAAGATTTTTGGAGTGAAGGAAAACCAATTTATTTAAGTTTTTACTTCATTACCTAATCAATTGCCTTTTTAAAATAACTTTCCTTTTTCCTAAAATTCATACAGAGTTTTCATGTAAAATAAACCCCAGACGGGTGCAACAGGAATATAAATGAATAACATGAAAATGGCATCCCCAAGCGGGAGCTAGCTCTTCGCCTCAGGGCGGTCACCAATCCCATGCAATATAAAATAACAGTGTGCATAAGAAATAGCATGTCGACTCAAGTGAGCTCGACCCAGATATATCATATAACAAATCCCCAAGTCTCACAATCTCACATCTAGGTCAATATACAGTAATCCAAATAAAACAAGTACAGCTGAAATGATATTAGCAGTAGATGGAGTGTTCTAGATACAACAAATATATATAAGGTGGTACAAAATGATAATAACCCACCTATGAGCAAAAGCCTCGAGTCCAGGCAAAAAGGGCAAAATGAGCAAAAGTGTCCGCCGCTACAGTGCTGACGGCACGGACCCGCAGAAAAGCTATGGCACAACGGGAGAGAGTTGCCAGCTCGTGAGTAATAAATAACATCTCCTGAGGCTATCGTATGCATGTACATAAGTATCCTAGCATCCCTAAAACAGGTATAGCTACATGTACTAGCAGGCATATATGCATCAACAGTGTACTAGCAAGTATGTATGTCGCATGGATGCAATAACAGGTATATATGCCATATGAACGTACTATCAAGTATGTATGAGAATTATTCTTTCCTTTGTTTTGAAACTTTTTTTTTCTAAACATCAGCATAATATCCAAGAAATCAGTAAAATCCGTGTCCATCAACGACACCTCAAAACTGTCCAAATCTCATATATCCATGTCCAGTATCTCTGGCCTCAGCCATCCGGCCGATCCATATCAAATATCCATATCTCAATCCAGCGGCCACGGTCGGTATCCTCTGGATATCCGCCGTGCCAAATGAAGTCACCGGTAGGTAATCCGTCCCCAGCCAGGCTCAACGCCATCTCCTGTGATCTTCTTGCCCCGGGGTACCATACCGGGCATACCATGTACCCGAGACAGTTCATCCACCTCCTCGAAACGGGTCTCGAAAACCACAACAAAACTCATGGTGGACGACACCTTACATCACTAGAAAACCGCAACTTTATATTTAAAAGGTTATAAGCTTGAAATCTTGCGGTTTCCCCCGAAATCCAGAAATATCATGAATCTCATGAAATCATCATAAATGCATATGTCGATGATTATGAATGCTTACGGTATCAATTTGCAATGTATAATTTATACTAGGCACGGGCAGATGATATAATAATACGTATGCACGAGTATGGTAATTCTTATGGTTTCATTTTAAATACTTATTGCAATATCACATTTCTAGGCAATTAACATTTTTCATATTTATCGTTATCTAGTGTCGTGACATGGCAATTACCAGTGTGTGTGTGTCCACATGAATAGTGTTCGTGCTGCATATAAAACCTGGTAATGGTGCATGTGTCCTACAAATGAGTTTGCGTATAAGGGTATAACATGTAGATATGACTGCAACCATATCATGCAAGTATTATTACTCTGATGTCACAAGTACTATCAAGTTATTAACTACAGGTTTATTAAATCTAACGGGCGACTCGCGCCATCCAAACGATCATCCCCCGTAGATGTTAAATCTACTCACCCGTGATCCGTGCTAAATGTGTCCGACCACCTGCTTGCCTTTCTCCGCTGCGCTTGACGTTCCCGCCGGCAAACCTAGAATTCACAAGAGTCACCATATAAGGAAAAATCCTGCAAAACGCGATATATTGACAAAAGGGATACGCGTGTGTGAAACTAAACGCGTGTGCACACGACGCGACGCGACGCGCACGAACCCACCAGAACCTAGACTGACACGCTGTGTCGCACAGCGCGCCACAGAACCACGCGTATCACGCGCATGTCGCACGAGACTTAAAATATCGAAAACATACAACTAGCTCCAGATTTTGCCTCTGGACCCAACTGGAAAATTTGCAGGTACCAACAGACTAACCTACCCAGAAGAACCCTACACCCAAAACCCCCACACCCCACCCCCTACTCTAGCCACAATTTGCGGCCAGAATGATTAAACCGGCGGTCGTGAGGGGGAGTTGGGTCCCCGTGCTCTGTGTGTGTGCTCCTACTCATCTCACCATGCCACTGTCATCACAATTTTATTTTAGGAGTCTCGGGTCAACAGCAGGTCCAACATAGGCTACAAAGTCACTAAAACTACTAAATTACGCCAAGTCGGGTAAATCGGGTGTCTTTATGAAATCTGGGGCAATCCTCTAGTTAACTGGACTCAACAGAACCTTGAAGGGCTAGTCTAACTAACACAACTAACACATTTGCCAAAATTCTCTTAAATCACCCAAAATCATTACTAAAGCATGAAATGGACATTAATTAAGCTAGATTACCATGATTTTAGCGATTTAAGGCTAACCATCTAATTTTAATGGCACTACTAGGCTTAAACAGACTAATTAACACTAAAAAGGTTCTATTAGCTACAAGCACCCCAAGGTAACTAGATCTAGCATCACTACACAAGTTCTAGCACTAAGATCCCATTTAACACTAAACTAGTTTAACAATCACATAAATCTAAGTAGTGTGGAGAGAGTTTAGGAATTATACCCTCAAGGAGCCTTGCAACAAGGAGAAGTAGAAGAATAGGAAGGAGAGTGCTGCAGTGCTGCTGCTGAGTTGGTGCTGCTACAGTCCAAGAGCTGTTGCTGCAACTGCTGATGCTGATGCAGTGCAATTTGGCTGAAAGTTGCTGTTGTTGCCTGGTGTGGTGTGGTGTTATTTTGTGTTGGTTTCAGGTGTTGCTAGTGGCAAGGGTTGAGGAAGTGTTAAGGGAGGGGTTATGTATAGAGTAGGGGCTGGTGTAGCAGCTGCTGCTGCTGCTGATGTTTTGATCAAAAGGCTGATGCTGATTGTAACAGCTAAGCTAATGCTATGATGCAAGTTTGGAGACTGAATTGAGCTGGAAGTGGGCTGATGTGAGTGTGTGAGAGAGGGTTTTAAGGTTAGGGCTGCTTGTAATGATGATGTTTTGAGCTGATGGCTGTTTGGGGGCTGAAACAGCTGCTGTTGCAGCAGTTTGAGTGAAGAGAAGAGCTGGAATAGGCTGATGGAAATCCTCAGCTGCTGTAGCAGCACAATGTGGTGGCTTGGGGGCTGAATTGATGCAAATTTTGGGCTGAACTGATGTGTGAGTGAGAGAGGTGAAAAGGTTTGAAGCGAGGTGAGGGGACTTAACCTTAAACTCCCTTTCCCAACCAAAAGCCATCATGATACATCACATCCCTCACTCTCTCCCTAAGTCAACCTTAAACTCCCTAATTACCCATGGTCAAAGCCAACCATCCACCATTTAAACTAATAAGCTTTAACAACTCAATTAACTTAACCAAGAACCTAACCCACCATGGTTAACTTAAACATAGTTAACCCACAAGCTCAAATATATGGCAAACCCTAATCTTAATCCATTTAACGTGCACAAGTGTGTGTGGTCGAGATAAAATTCCACAAAAATAACCATAAACCCAGATTAATTACTAGAATCCCGTTTTGGTAAACTTTTTACCAAAAACCCCAAATTAACACTTAATTACTACTATCCCTAAACTCAGGTGTTACAAAAATGTTGTGCATGGTGGAACTATTTCCAAGTCCTGACAAAAAGGGCATAGGAAAAGAAAGAGTTGACTCATAAAAAGCAGGGCAAGAAGGCGAAACGATTCCTTCGTACCCCGTAGAAGCGCCTCACATGCATGACACGTGAGTGCCGGCGCTAGTTTTCTAGCTGTGCCTCACGTGCAAGGCACGTGAGCGCCAGTGCTAGTTTTCTTTTAGGGTTAAGTCCTATAGCAGTGCCTCACGTACTTGACACGTGAGCGCCGGCGCTAGTTTTCTTTTGGGATTAAGTCCTATAGCAGTGCCTCACGTGCATGACTCGTGAGCGCCGGCGCTAGGTTTTTTAGGGTTAATTCCTATAGTAGCGGCTCACGTGCATGACACGTAAGCGTCGGTGCTAGTTCTTTTATATAAAAACACCTCACATGAAGCACATGTGAGCATTGGCGTAAAAAAAGGGGAGGGGGACTTTGTCATTCATACTTCAAAAGAAATTTATACATCAGTAATGGGGATAATGATGCAAAAAAAACATAATCAAAATGTCTACAATGGCAAGACACTGAACTCTGGACATGGATTCTCAAACTCAAAAGCAAGTTTGAGCAATGCACGTTCAACCTCATTAACCATCTTTTCGTGCAATTTCTCTCAGATGCATGTGGCAGGGTCACCATTGATGTCCTCCACCCTCTGATATGCTAATACTATCGCTTTTTACTGAAAGACATGGTGCAAGATGGTAACTGTTTACCCCAATCAGAGCAAAACTCTGTTGGAAATTCAAAATTCAAATTTTAAAGCAACGCTTCAAATCTCAGGCGCAAAGCGCCACGTGTCAGGCGCTGATACGTCAGCGCAGCGCCCAGGAAGGCGCGCCCAATCAGAGCAAAGCTCTATTTTAGGCAAAATTAAAGGAAGCAACGCTTCAGTTGCGCTGCGCTGTGCACTGCGCGACACGTGTCAACGCAGGTGCGCTAGCACAGTTGCGCTGCGCTGCGCTGTGCGCTGCGCGACACGTGTCAGCGCAGGTACGCCAGCGCAGTTGCGCTGCGCGACACGTGTCACGCTCTAGAGCATTTGCGCCAAACAGAATTAAAATTCTAAAGAAATCTTTTCTGTTCTTGTTAAAACAAGAAGATTTTCTTCTGTAAAACAGAAGCCCTTGGATGAAAGATCCAACAGTGGGGAAAATTCCCCAAATCACTCAGAGAAAGATCTCTCTAACAAATTTAACTAATTTATGGGCACTATAAAAAGGACCCTAGACCTCAATTCAAAGGCATCAACACTTTTGAGAAATCAAGAGCTTCAAACAGAGAGAACTCTGAAAAAGTTTCCAAGGAAAAGGTAGAAACCTTCACAAATTAGAAGAAATTTCTTCTGATAAATCATTGATCTAAAAACAAGATCAATGATCTTCACATAATAAATAGTGCTTTGCACTTTTATGAACCTTTGGTTCTTGAAATAAAAAGAAGAAAAAACTTGTTTTTTCTTTGATCTAAATTAGATCAAGGAAACAAATAGTGCTTTGCACATTTATGAACCATTGGTTCTTGAGTCTAAAAGATTCCTAAATCATAGTGCTTTGCACTTGCAAACTGCGCTGTTGCGCTCTTGGGAAAGCGCCACGTGTCAGCATCTGAACTACTTGCGCTATACGTTTTGAGATAGAGCTTTGCTCTCTGTAATTGGCGCAACTCACCAGAGTGCGCCACGTGTCAGTAGCGCAAGCACAGTGTTTACCCCAATCAGAGCAAAGTTCTGTTCAAATTCCGAGGCGGAAGATGAAGCAACCCCCAATCAGAAGCAATGCTTTGCTTTGAAAATTTAAACTTCAATAAATGAAGCAGCGCTTCAGATCCTTTGCGCTGCGCGCAACGCGCCACGTGTCTGGCGCAGATGCATTAGCGCGGCGTCCAAAAAGGCGCGCTCAATCAGAGCAAAGCTCTGTTAAAGGAAGCAACGCTTCAGCTCCACGAGCGTTGCGCTGCGCGACGCGTGTCAGCGCAGACGCGCTAGCGCAGTTGCGCTGCGCTTTGCGCCGTGCGACGCGTGTCGGAACAGATGCGCTGCGCTTTGCGCCGTGCGACACGTGTCAGCACAGATGCGCTAGCGCAGATGCACCGTTTCATAGAAGGGAAAAGGCTAAGTGCTAAAGGCAATTTACTCTTGCAAAATTACATGCACTTGATAATAACAAATTAAAATTATACGATGCACAAGCGCAACAGAGAACTAAAGTAAAAGAACCCTTAACAGATAATGAAATACTTGATTAAAAAGAAAAATACTTATTCATTATTGTCATTATTACATTTAAAAAAGATCACCGAATACGGGATCAGAAAGACAAGGGTTCACAAAAAGAAAGAGAAGATTATTCAGCTCCCTCTCCGTCTTCTCCATCATGTCGAAACGGCGATCCTCCCGAGGGGTAGCCATCCAACGGTCGACGCCGCACTCCTGGGAAAAAGTGGCGATGACAACCCGACGAGCCCGTATCTGGCTCAGCAAGTGGAGAGAGCAGTCCCTCAGGGCTTTGATGATCAAGTGCGCTTCGAGAAAGCACTCAATCTTGTCCTCGGCGGTATCCAGCATTGCCGAGGATATCTCTGCTGGAGGAGGGAGAATGTCGGCGAGCACCAAGGCAAGGATCATCCGAAGCCAAATGGAATTCGGAGGGAGAGGAGACCCTACACGAGTCAAAAGCTCGTGCAGTGCTGCATCGCACTGCCCGTCCGAGAGGGAAGGGTCCACCAGGCGCGCAGCAAAACGGGGAACAATGTCCCGAATCGGCACCTCCCATGGCTGTCGGCGGGCATGAGGACGGTTGCAAGCCATGATCGAAGAAGTTCTCTGAAAATGAAGAAAAGGCTCAGCCTTGAATTATATATATATACCAAAGCACAGAAAATCCTGTGCACAATGAAATCATTTCCAAGGCCCGGGAAATCAGAATTCTGGAAATACAAGTTTGACTTAAAAAAAGGAGATGAAAAGATATCTCAGGCGAAGCGACGCTTCTGATTTTCCCAAAAATCTAAGTATTAATAAATGAAGCAACGCTTCAGATCCTCTGCGCTGAGCGCAGGGCGACACGTGTCAGCGCAGTTGCGCAAACGCTGCGCTGCGTGACACGTGTCAGCGCAGATGCGCTAGCGCAGTTGCGCTGCGCTTTGCGCCGCGCGACACGTGTCAGCGCAGATGCGCTAGTGCAGGTGCGCTGCGCTGTGCGCCGCGCGACACGTGTCACACGCTGGGGCATTTGCGCGCTAAACAGAATTAAAATTCTAAGAGATCTTTTCTGTTCTTGATGAAATAAGAAGATTTTCTTCTGTAAAACAGAAGCCCTTGGATCAAAGATCCAACGGTGGGGAAAATTCCCCAAATCACTCAAAGAAAGATCTCTTTAACAAATTTAACTAATTTATGGGCACTATAAAAAGGACCCTAGGCATCAATTCAAAAGAAGAACATTTTTCAAAGGGAAAAACATTTTCTAAAAAAAAAGAGAGAAAGAGAACTCTGAAGAACTCTTCAAGAACAAAAAGGTAAAACCTTTAAAAGGAAGAGAAAGTTCTCTTATGAACAGATCATAGATCTAAAAACAAGATCAAGGATCTTTAATAAAAATAAAAAATATATATATAATAAAATAGTGCTTTGCACTTTTTATGAACCTTTGGTTCTTTGAGATAAGAAAAAACAAGAAAAAACTTATCTTTTCTTTGATCTAAATTAGATCAAGAAATCAAATAGTGCTTTGCACTCCTGTTTTTGAATCTAAAAGATTCTTAGTGCTTTGCACTTCCAAACTGCGCTGTTGCGCTCTTGGGAGAACGCCACGTGTCAGCTACAGAACAATTTTCACTACGCGCTATTGAAATAGAGCTTTGCTCTCTGAAATTGGCGCAACTCACCAGAGCGCGCCACGTGTCAGCAGCGCAACAGCGCAGCGCACTAGCGCAGCGCACTGCGCTGTTGCGCTTGCGCTCACCAGAGCAGGACACTTGTCCTCATCATAAGCGCTTGCGCTCAATAATTGGCGCAAAGTGCCTGACAAGCCACTATCAGATGATTAATGCACTGCATTATTTACAGAAGGGCCAAGCCCAATTAAAAAAGGCCTAACAGGCCAAATTAAATGCAATACATTACTTTAAAAAGGGCAGAGCTCAAATAAAAAACAGATGCTGCGCATCATTTATAAAAGGGCAGAGCCCAAATAAAGGTCTAATAGACCAAACAAAAATGCCATGCATTATTAAACAAGAGCAGAGCCCCAGTAAAGGCCTAACAGGTCAAATGCAAATAAAATGTTGAACATTTTCAACTGGACTTAGCCCAATTCTGGCCGTAAGTCCTTAAGTTAAATTGAACTGAGCGCAAATGCTCTATTAAATCAATTTACCTCCGGTTCGAGGGTACATCTCCGAACTCCTCTGACACTTCTCGTTGTAATCCTTCAACGACGTCAGAGAGGCGACGGGTCCCAACGACCACACATGGATATGGACTGCGGGGTCCCTAAACTAATGTTGGACCGAAACGTCCATAAACTAATGTTGGACCGAAACGTCCCTAAACTAATGGTGGACCGAAACGTCCTTAAACTAATGATGGACCGAAACGTCCTTAAACTTGCGATGGACCGAAACGTCCTTAAACTAATAATGGACCTCCACGTCCCTAAACTGGAATATGGACCACTACGTCCTTAAACTGGGGATGGACCGAAACGTCCTTAAACTAATAATGGACCTCCACGTCCCTAAACTGGAATATGGACCACTACGTCCTTAAACTGGTGATGGACCGAAATGTCCTTAAAATAATAATGGACCTCCACGTCCCTAAACTGGAATATGGACCACCACGTCCCTAAACTGGCGATGGACCACCATGTCCCTAAACTGGAACAATAGAGCATCCAAATGCTCTTTTGCCGGATCTAGATGATCCCGTTTAAGTTGATCTTAGCCTCAAACACGGCTAACGTATCCTCAAACATTCAAATGGACTGTAAAAATCCAAATTGACTTTGGTTCAAGGGTACATCTCTGAACTCCTCTGACATCTGCCGTTGTAATCCTTCAACGATGTTAGAGAGGTGACGAGTCCCGATGGCCAGATATTAAATGGATTATCACGTTAAGTTGATCTTAGTCTCAAACAGGACTATCGTATCCTTAACGAACGTTTAAGCTGATCTTAGCCGCAACGCGACTAATGTATCTTTAAACTAAAAACACCAAACCCAAATCTAAGTAAATACGGATTTGGACTAATCCACGTCCTACGGGCGACGGCATTACTCAGTCTCTGTATACAATCCACGGGAAACCACAAACAAAACAAACACACACGACATGAAGTGAAATTCTGGAGAAGGAGAAAGTTGTTACCGCGATGCGGTAGCGTAATTAACTGCAGGGGCTTGCGCCTGCAGGGAAGAGCGTCCCCACAATCAAAAACCCATCAAGCGAGGGGGAATCTGACGAAGTCTGCTACATCGGCCGCATCCGTCTAAACCTCCGATACACGGTGCCATAAATCAACTTGGCATCTTTGGAGAGGTAGATGGATAAAACCATATAGCATCTGCCCCGAATCTCAGGCTAGACGTCCTCACATCGTCGCCGTCTTTCGGAGGGAAACAGATTCTGGCACGCCCGGTAGGACATGAGGACGTCTAGCCTGAGATTCGGGGCAGATGCTATATGGTTTTATCCGTCCACCTCTCCGAAGATGCCAAGTTTATTTATGGCACCGTGTATCGGAGGATTGGACGGATGCGGCCGATGTAGCAGACTTCGTCAGATTCCCCCTCGCTTGAGGGGTTTTTGATTGTGGGGACGCTCTTCCCTGCAGGCGCAAGCCCCTGCAGTTAATTACGCTACTGTATCACGGTAACAACTTTCTCCTTCTCCAGAATTTCACTTCGTGTCGTGGGTGTTTGTTTTTTTTGTGGTTGCCCGTGGATTGTATACGGAGACTGAGTAATGCCGTCGCCCGTAGGACGTGGATTAGTCCAAATCCGTATACAATCCACGGGCAACCACAAACAAAACAAACACCCACGACACGAAGTGAAATTCTGGAGAAGGAGAAAGTTGTTACCGCGATGCGGTAGCGTAATTAACTGCGGGGGCTTGCGCCTGTAGGGAAGAGCGTCCCCATAATCAAAAACTCCTCAAGCGAGGGGGAATCTGACGAAGTCTGCTTCATCGGCCGCATCCGTCCAAACCTCCGATACACGGTGCCATAAATCAACTTAGCATCTTCCGAGAGGTGGACGGATAAAACCATATAGCATCTGCCCTGAATCTCAGGCTAGACGTCCTCATGTCTCGGCCGCCGTTCGGAGGGGAACAGATTCTGGCACGCCCGGTGGGACCTTTTCCTCTTTCCACTCCACACTTCGTGTGTCGTCTTCACGAACCGGTCGCGGTTTGTTAATGGTTGCCTTCAGATTTCAAGTTACTAAGATTTGGTCCTTTGCCTGGCGCAGAACTCAAGATTCAATGGCCTCTAATTGCACTAATTGCTCGAAGTGCCACTGCAACGGACGCTCCACCTCACTGGGAGGTATAGCATATGGGCCCCAAGCGGCTTCCTTCCTCACTCTGCCAGCAGACCAGGTGACCCAGGCCACCACTGGCCTGTTCTTCGGGACCATGATCCCACCTACAAGCTTCTCTGAGCCAATACCTGCACCGGAAGTGAACAAGAAGTCGGTCTTCGACCGGCTTATGGCTACGACGACCCCTGTCAACGGGTCGCCCACTACCAAACCGACAGCCTCTGTTTTCACCAGGCTAAATCAGAACTCTAAATTGGCTGTCCCAAGGAAAGCAATAACTGCTGCTCTATAAGTCGTCAAGGCGGTTTCCCCTGTCAAAGAGTCAGTCTTTTCAAGACTGACGATTCCTGCTCCTGCCATTGCTCGAGGACCCGTCTTCGATTGGTTGAACATCACCCCTCAAAAGACAACTTCAGTCTTTAAGAGGTTAACGCCAGCGGCGCCTCATTCAGACAGGGGGCAAAAAGAAGCTATCTCAATCTCCGAGCCAGTCCCAACGGCTCGTCATACTCGACGTCGCCATTGGCGACGAGTGAGGAAGGTAGGGGGCAACTCCCCCTCAGGGCTAACTCCACCGGCACCAGTGGTGGAAGTCAATGCTGCTGTTCCAACTGGGAACAGCTTTGAACTGCTGAGAAGGGTACGGAACAACTCTCCAACCGCTACATTGAAAAGATCTCCTCCGCCCGCGGAGAGAGTTCCGGAAACGAAGCAAGAACAGCCCCCTCAACGGCTGTCCTCAAAAATTTATAAAGTTTGGCGGAGAGTTCAAGACTCCGTGATTGACCCAGGTCCCTCTCGTCAACAGAAAAAGGCGAAAGTGCAAAAAGAAAAGGACCGTCCGATCAAACAAGACAGGATGACAGTCGCTAGGGTGCCCACTGCAACGGCCCCTCCAACCTCAACGGCCCACAAAAGAAGAAGGCCGGAGAAAACCCCCGCGCCCGCGGCAAATGCCAAAGGTGGTGAGCCTAAACACCCTAAGTCCGGAGGCATGATAGTTCATACAGTTTATGTGGCATCGGGAAAGGAGGATAGCCGCATATCAACAGGTCATAGACCGCACACGAGGTCAGTAACCAAGGCTCAGGAGCAGCAGCAGAAGCTCTAAGAAATGATGAACGCTATGGCCGCACTTACAGGGCCAAAAGAAAACCCTGAAACGTCCTCGGAAGAACGCCAAGAGGAAGAAACCGACGCCGAATTCCTTCGTCGGATATTGGAAAAGAAGGACAAAGAGGCTGCTGAACAAGCAGCCAACATACAGCGTATGGGCCTCCTCTTCCAAGACATGATAGGGATGATGATACAGCAAGAACCTCCGACCGAAGAGCCCCCGATCGTCCTTGGAGATGATAGGGGAGAGACATCAAATCCTCCGCCAGCCCTATCAACAGCTAAAGAGGATACAATCTCAAAAGCTGATTTGGACGAGTATATAGCCCAACAAATACGGGTTCATCATGCGACCGAAGCAGCCGGCCAGGTCGTAAAAACGGGGCGGCCATATCCAAGTTGGTACGACCAAATCAAGTACCCGCCAGGTTACACAATTCCCAAGTTCCATGTCTACAAGGGGACGGGCAATCCTCACCAGCATGTTGCCCAGTTCAGGGCACTCTGCGGCAACACCGGTGGTGATGACAAGCTTTTACTTCGCCAGTTTGTTGGAAGTTTATCGGATACGGCGTTCGAGTGGTACTCTGAGCTCCCGAACGACTCTATCAAAACCTTCACGGAAATGGAGCTATTGTTTACTCAGCGTTTTGCAAGCGCCAGTGAACGTACCCCGATGACGGCACTGATTAACGCCAGGGTAAAACCCGGCGAGACGTGGGTTCAGTACGCTATACGATGGCGGAACTTATGGTCGAAGTGCGAGCAGCGCATTGAAGAAGCTCCCGCGGTGGGTATGTTTGTAGGAACCCTTGATCCACAAGCAACCATCTCGCAATTTATGATGTTTTTCAAGCCGACTACCTTCCAGACTTTGATTGACAAGCTAGCGCAGATGGATCAGATGGGCCATAAACCCCCTCTTCCATAGCCGGACTCCCGAAATGACAAAGGGAAAGGAAAAGCGATCGTCGTCGCTAATGCTCAACAACAACCGAGCAACTCGAAACCGGTTGTGCGTCAAAATAATATGCGTCCGTACGTAGACCTTGAGGAGAGACTGGGGCGTCCTTACTCGTTTCCCCGTGATAAAACAAGAAGGTTATTCGAGCTGGCATTATGCAACAGACTCATAAATCTGCCGGATCCAAAACGTCCGTTGCAACCAAGTGACGTCAACGAGCCCAACTACTGTCCTTATCATCGAGTACTAGGCCTTCCGATTGAAGATTGCTACGTTTTCAAGAATTGGCTTGAAAACCAATACCGACAGGGCAAGTTCGCGTTATCTGACAAATGGAAGGTGAATCCCCCGCAGCCCCACACCTCTAGGGGACGAATACGCCGGGGGCAATATGCTCCGTCGTTGAAGAAGCTCCTTGGGAGGTTGTATTATCAGCCAAGACAAAGAGGATACTGAACGACCTTCAGACATGTCCAGCGATTAGGTGGAAGAACCCGTTAGAACCGCAGGTCATTGAGGGGATGTTGAAGCCATGTCCAACTCCAAAGACCGATGGTGGTGGTTCAAGCATTCGCAACCAGTCGTCAAAATCTTTAAAAAAGAAGAAGAAGTCAAAGAAGCCCTTGAAGCCTGGCGACAAGTGCACGGACTTACAAAAGTAAATTGACGCGCTGGATGAATACAACCAAAAGGCACGGACTCCCATTATGCTCCAAGAGTTCCTCAATCACGTCTTTCAAGAAGAAGATGAGAGAGAAAGTTCATCGGATGAATCCGAGAAATATGTGGTGAGCTGTCATATGATTTCCCATTCGATCACGAACGATGAGGAGACTCCTTGCACCGAAAAGCTGGGGGCAGATCCTGAACCGAAATTTCTGGGGCCATCAGATGAAGTAATTGACGCATTCCTTAATGAAGCTCGGTTGAAAAATAAAGCTGATCGGGAGCGCGAGGCGGCTATATTTGAAAGGGCCAAGCGCCAGCAACTTGATGAAGGAGCTGAGACGATCCCGTTGGAGCTAAACACGTCCGCTACTGACAAAAGCCAATTCAAGATGAGGAAAAGGTTTGCTAAGGCCATATCAATGGGCATGAAGCTACCATCCTCCGAAGGAAAAATTACCGGTGAAGTGGAAACGCACCCCTCCTATTGCTTATATCATCAAAAGATTTCGCACCCCACACAAGAGTGCAAAGCTTTCGATAGATGGTGGCAAAGATATATTGCTCATCGACAACACTTTAAGCGAGAGAAACGCAAAACTCGTCGGGAGCAAAGAAATACGACCGAAGGGCTTAAAAGAATGGCTGGCGATTGTTGCATGGTTAACACCGGTGGATCATAAGTGCCTACATTCGGGAGTGATTCTGATGAAGAGCTAGTACTTGCCCCTCTCTTTAAAGAGTCTGCTTCGGGAAAAGAAGAAGAACCGAAGGTCTGCGAAAATATCCTGCTGCGAAATCGGACGCTGCCTGAAAAGAACCTCGGACCCTTAAACAGAAAAGATAAAGGGAAAGAAAAGGTCTCTGAAGATATTATCTTAGATGACCAAGTGGTGGAAGAGCTAGCTGCCAAAGACCCGCCAAAGAAGAATAAGGTGGATTACAACGTCTTAGCGCATCTGAGGAAGCTACCCTCACAGCTCAGCATTCTTGATGCTCTTTTACTATCAAAGGAGGTGAGAGATTCGTTAATTAAGGCACTCCAAGATCCGAACAATTCCAAGCATGCCTGGCCGAGGAAAAGATGAAGGATGAATTGGAGGAAGTGCACACGGCCGATGTCACTTTCGGCGACGAGGACCTCCTCCTTGGGACGTGCAAGCACAATCGCCCCCTCTATGTCTCGGGATACTGCCATGATATAAAGATAGGTAAAATCCTGATCAACAATGGATCCTCCGTTAATCTCCTCAATGTACGGGTCTTAAAAGAAATCTGCATGAGCGTCCAGCACCTTGCTCGGGATAAGATCACCATCTCCGGGTTCAACTCCCAGTCATCAAGAACTCTTGGGTCTGTGATACTGACGCTACGCTTCGGATTGCTTGTCACGGACATTAAGTTCCACATCATAGACGCCAAGACATGCTACAACGCTTTGCTCGGCCGACCATGGTTACACGAGTACAACATCATCCCTTCTACGCAATATCAGTGTATGAAGTATTTTAAGGATGGTTTCGAGTAGACCGTGATGGGAGAACTGAACCCGTTCTCTATGAACGAGGTCCGCAAATACGAAGATGCCAAATACTTCTTACCGGATTTCGAAGATACGGAGAAGTGTCACAAGCCGGAGAATAAAACTAATGCCACCATCCCTATTTTCGGCAGTGATACCGAGGAAGAAGAGGAGATAGTGTATTCGGGTCCGCCCCAACACAACAAGCCGGGACCATCGGCTCCTACATTGATCTTTGGCAGCGACTCGGAAGATGAAGTCCATGCTGTATTCTCTGCTCGACCTTCAATACAAACGTCCGCTGACAAAGAGCAAAGTCTGCAAGTCGCCATGGTGTCGCTTAAACACCATAAAGAACTGGATGCACTTAATATCTACAGTGTAGAAGAGTTGCGGACATTCTATATCCCTCCAAGGAGAGAGAGCGAGAAAGCAATTCTGTTTTACCGCTCTGAAGAAACCAAGGTAGAAAAAGAAATCTGGCATGGCGCGGATTCTACGCTCGAAAGGTTTCAGCCTATCCGTCTCCCCAGATATTATACGGAAGGTTTGAAAAAGCTGCTGAAACGCCAGGGGATGCCCTTCAAACATACCGTTAGAAAGGCAAAATTCTATGACAGGGTCTGGAACGTCCCCGGGACTCAACGCAAACTGCCTAACGGGAGAATGGAAACAAAAGGGCTTGGATACATCCGGTCAAAGAAACGAGAGTTACTACCCGGCTGCTACGTCGTGTATGACCTTGATGAAGAAGCGGATGCTCAATGGGAGGACGCTAATCCTAAGCCAGTGAAAGTTCCAGATGCAAAGGAGCCCAGTCCGTCGTTCGAGGAACAAATGGACAAACTTATAAAGAAAGCTGGTCAAAAAGTCCGAGATGATCACAACCACGAGACGACCATCTACGAGAAAGCCAAGACGCAACGCCTTCTCTAACAGGCCGTAAAGGATGAAAATGCCGCTCCTTGTCAACCTGTTATAAAGAAGGCTCAGCGCAAAAGCAAAAATAAGTCGAAAGGCCAAAAAGGCGCTCAACAACAACAAAGAAGGGCTAAGAAGCCACGCAAACGGGAGTTGAGCGTTATTGATCTATCCTTCATGAAGAAAATGGGTCAAGCGTACTCGTTTCCTCAGGACAAGACGAAGAAGATACTTGATCTTGCTCTAAAACATCAAATGCTTACATTGCCGGAGTCTAAACATCCCGAACGAGCGGGCGAAGTCTCTGACCCAAATTATTGCTCTTACCATCGAGTAATAGGGCACCCTCTCGAAGACTGCTTCACCTTCAAGAATTGGGTTGAAGATCAGTATCAGCTCGGCAAATTCGCTCTGTCCGACAACTGGAGGGTAGCGCCGCCACAGAAGCATGAACCCAAAGCCATAAGAACAGAACCAACTCCACATTGGGATTAGAAGTGGATTCGCACTTGTCACATGATAACAATATTAAAAGAAGAGCCCGAGGACATAGATGAGCTCCCTTGGTGCTTCGAAAACAGCAGCGACGAGATAATCTCAGAATTCCCACCAGCGCCAAAAGAACTGGAGATGGAATTCATACCACTGCAGATAACCTTAAGAAAATTGAGTTGGGAACAGCGAATGACCCGCGACCGACATTCATCAACGAGCTGCTATCTGAAGAGAAGGTGGCTTCATTAAAAGACCTGCTTATGCAGCACAGAGACTGCTTCGCATGGAACTACTCCGAAATGCCGGGACTAGATCCAGAAATTGCTGTACACAAATTGGAGATATCCCCGGACATCAAGCCAGTCAAACAGGCGCCGAGGAGAATGTGGCTCGAGCTCGAGATGAGTATCAACGCCGAGGTCAAGAAGCTGATCGACTCTGGCTTTATCCAGGAGGTTCAATATCTTGAATGGATCGCTAACATCGTCCCGGTGATGAAGAAAAATGGGACGGTGCGCATATGCGTGGACTTTCGGGATCTCAATAAGGCTTGCCCGAAGGATGATTTCCCAGTGCCAGTCACCGAACTGATGATAGACAATACGTCTACTCACGAGGTTTTCTCCTTCATGGATGGCTCGTCAGGGTATAATCAGATAAAAATGCATCCCGAAGACCAGAAGCACACCGCCTTCAGGACCCCTCTAGGTATATTCTGTTATAAAGTGATGCCCTTCGGTTTAAAGAATGCCGGTGCCACTTATCAAAAGGCCATGACAAAAATCTTCGATGACCTTATACACGAAATCGTCGAATGCTATATCGACGATCTCGTGGTTAAAAGCAAATCATACGAGGAACACCTCGAGCATTTGAAGGCCGTATTTCAACGCCTTCGGCAATACAACTTGAAGATGAACCCGCTCAAGTGTGCATTTGGAGTTTCCTCAGGCAAATTCCTGGGATTCATTGTTCGACACCGAGGTATTGAAATAGATCCGTCAAAGATCAAAGCGATCATGGAAATGCCTCCGCCGAGAACTCTCAAATAGTTGCGATCTCTCCAAGGGAAGCTCGCATACATACGGCGATTTATAGCCAACCTTTCAGGCAAGTGCCGTCCCTATAGCCACCTGATGAAGAAGGGAACCCCATTTGTCTGGGATCACAAATGCCAAGGCGCACTGGACGAGATCAAGCAGTACCTGCAGAACCCTCCAGTATTGGCTGCTCCAGTTAAGGGAAAGCCTCTCATTCTTTACACGACCGCCCTCGAAGGTTCCTTAGGCGCATTATGGGCATAAGAGAACGATCAAGGGAAGGAAAGGGCACTCTATTACTTAAGTCGAGTTCTGCTGGGAGCAGAAAGCAATTACTCTCCCATTGAGAAGCACTGCCTGGCGCTAATCTTTGCGATAACAAAGCTCAGACATTACGCATTAGCACATGAAGTCCGTCTCATTTCAAAGGTGGACCCTCTCAAATATCTAATGTCAAGGGACATATTGACAGGTCGACTCACTAAATGGGCTCTGCTCTTGATGGAGTTCTCGATAACGTATCAACCTCTCAAGGCAGTGAAAGGCCAGGCCATCACCGATTTCCTCGCTGAGCATCCGATATCGGCCGATTCTCCTCTGAATTGCGATTTGCCAGACGAACATGCGTTTGACGCGATCGACGGTGGTGATACCCAATGGGAACTTTATTTCGATGGAGCATCTTCCATGAAAAAACGCAAACAAAGTACCCCCATAATCAAATCAGGGGTAAGCCTCATCTTCGTGACTCCACAAGGAGGGATAATGCGCTTCGCTTTCTCCTTAACAGAGCCGAGGAAAAATAATGAAGCCGAATACGAAGCTCTGATAGCAGGCCTTGAGATCGCCATCGACATGGGAATTGAAAATCTCCTCATATACGGGGATTCTCAACTGGTCGTTAATCAAGTAAACGGCGACTACCAAACGTGCAAGCCAGAGTTGGTGAAGTACGGCGAAAAGGTGCAACAACTGTTGACCCAAATTCCTTCCTACACTTTGGAAATCATACCGCGCGCGGAAAAAAGCAAAGCAGACGCATTGGCTAAACTTGCTAAAGAACTGGCTGAAGAGAATCTCGATGACGTTAGAATCATGGTACAAAGCCGTCAAGTGCTTGCCCCAGCAGAAATATCTCCGGAATCATCCGAAAAGAAAGGAGCGACTGAGCAAACGACCCTGCAAGAAAAAGACCTGGAAAAGGCTGAGGATTGGAGAGAAGTTTTCATAGACTACTTTAGGTCCCACCGAATGCCTGAAGAAGCGTCCACAAAACATTAGCTCATGAAGCGGGCTCTATCTTTCGCCTTCGTCAACGATACTCTGTACAAGAGATCGTTTGATTCTCTGTGGTAGAGATGCCTGGGACCTGACGAAGTGAAAAGAGTCGTTCAGGAAGTTCACGACGGACTCTGCGGTTCTCACCAAGCGGGCCCAAAGATGAAGTTGAAGATAAAAAGGATGGGCTACTATTGGCCCACGATGATTCCGGACTGCCTCAAATATGCGAAGCAATGCTACTCATGCCAAGTCCATGGGGACTTCATCCACCAGCATCCAAATCCACTACATCCAACGGTGGCTAACTGGCCATTCGAAATGTGGGGGACTGACATAGTCGGCCCTATCGAACCAGCATCGTCTAGGGGACATCGTTTCATCCTGGCGACGACTGACTACTTCTCTAAATAGGCAGAAGCAGTATCGTTAAGAGAAGTGAAGACGGAAAATATCCTCCACTTCTTCAAGACGCACGTCATATATCGGTTTGGAACTCCGCGACGGATCATCTACGATAACGGGCCAGCTTACAGAAGACACAAGATCAGTCGCTTTGCGCAACAGCATAATATAGACTGGAGATATTCCTCAGTTTATAATCCACGAGCTAATGGTCTAGCCGAGGCCTTCAACAAGACTTTGACAAAGATCATAAAGAAAACGGTATCCCGAAATAAGAAAGACTGGCACGAAAGACTGCAAGAAGCTCTTTGGGCGTATCGAACTACGTTCAAGACGGCCACGAACACAACGCCGTACGCGTTGGTGTTCGGTACTGAAGCAGTACTCCCCCTCGAGATAGAGTTACCCTCTTTACGAGTGGCAGTCCACTACGAGCTAACAGATGAAGAAAATGTTAATCTTCGGCTTGAGGAGCTTGATGCCCTTGATGAAACCCGGCTCACAGCGCAACAAAATCTGGAAGCTTATAAAGCAAAGATGACGCGCTCATATGAAAGATTAACCCGACCGAGGACATTCCGCCAAGGCGAACTTGTGCTAGTGGTCAAAAGGCCGATGATTCCCAATCGCGCCAAGCGGGAAAAATTCGAGCCGAACTATGAAGGCCCGTACATCATAGACAAGGTCTACCAGGGCGGAGCCTATCTGCTCATGGATATGCACGGTGAAAGACCTTTCCGGCCAATAAATGGTCGCTTCCTGAAAAAATACTATGCTTAATGAGCCGTAGCCTAGGTCAATGATAGATGACGACGACTATGTCCGCTCGCTATCTTCCTAAGCTCAAACTCTATCAGCAGTAACCGGCCTTCTCAAAGTCGGACCGAAATGTCCTTAAACTAATAGTAGACCGAAACGTCTTTAAACTAATACCGCAGCATCCTTAGGCTGACGAGATAAAAAAAATAATAATAAATAAAAACGGTATGTCCATAAGCAAAAAGGGCACGGATGAAAACCCGAAAGGCTCCGTCAGTAAAAACAGCATGGCAACCGGCGAGTGTTCGTGAAAACCCGAAAGGGCGCGACCTCGTAAAAAAAAAGAGAAAAAGAAAATAAAAAGAATAAAAAAAAACTGTATGTCCATAAGCAAAAAGGGCACGGATGAAAACCCGAAAGGGCTCCATGAGTAAAAACAGCAGGGCTACCGGCGAGTGTTCGTGAAAACCCGAAAGGGCGCGACCTTGTAAAAAAAAGAGAAAAAGAAAATAAAAGAATAAAAAAAACGGTATGTCCATAAGCAAAAAGGGCACGGATGAAAACCCGAAAGGGCTCCGTGAGTAAAAACAGCAGGGCTACCGGCGAGTGTTCGTGAAAACCCGAAAGGGCGCGACCTCGTAAAAAAAAGAGAAAAAGAAATTAAAAAGAATAAAAAAAAACGGTATGTCCATAAGCAAAATGGGCGCGGATGAAAACCCGAAAGGGCTCCGTGAGTAAAAACAGCAGGGCTACCGGCGAGTGTTTGTGAAAACCTGAAAGGGCGCAACCTCTTTAAAGGACACTTATAGGGTCCTCTCAACCTTGTAAGGACAAACCACCCGCATGAGATCCTTACGACTCACAAGGGAACAACACACTTAGGGATCCCCACGATTCCTAAGGAGAAAATACACTTGCGAGATCCTCACGACTCGTAAGCAGAACTCTCTTATGGTACCCTCACGGCTCATAAGAGTTGAAAGTCTTAAGTTACAGAGACCTAAACCTGTGCTTAAGCAACCCCCACAACTTCCGATATTGCCCTACAAGTGGTCAATACTGACCCTTGTATACAATCCACGGGCGCGAATAAACATTTCCCTGACCAAGTCCCAACCGTGACTGGGGATATGTTCGCATGACGAACAAACCCTTATAAGTCCTCTCGACTTACAAGGAGAAAATCCTCCTGTAGGATCCTTACGACTTACAGAGGAACAAACACATAGGAATCCTCACGATTCCTAAGGAGAAAATACACCTACAAGATCCTCACGACTTGTAGGGAGAAATAACTTCGTGAAACCCTTACGGCTCATGAAGTCAAAAGCCTTAGCCGACAGAACCCTAACCCTGGTCGCTAAGCCACCTTTGTTCGACATCGACAGAGGCAGATGATGATTCGCTCTTGGTAATATCCCAGTTGTAGCGGTGCTGATGCCGAAATCGGTTTACGGCGAAAAGCCAGTAGGCCGCACATGCATATGAAATAGCCGAAATGATGGGGCAACTTGCAATAAAAAGCAGCAAGTAAAAATATATGCATGCAAAATAGCCGAAATGATGAGGCAACTCGCAAAAACAAAAGCAGCGAGTAAAAATAAAAAAAATAAAATAGCCGAAATGATTGGGCAACTCGCAATAAAAAAACAGCGGGTAAAAATAAAATAAATAGCCGAAATGATTGGGCACCGCGAAAAATAACCGAAATGATTGGGCAATCGCGACTTTCGCGATATAAAAGCTGAAATGATAGAGCATCGCGGAGATAAAACAAAAAAATGATGATAAAACTTTGGCCCTATAGTTAAGATCACATCGATCCCTGTATACAATCCAAGGGCATAAACAAACAAGAGGGAACCATACTTTCCCAACAGGTTCCGCCAGAAGACGAGGCCAAATCTCGACGGTTCAGTCCAATTTCGAAGAAACCAGTGTCTTCAGCAAATTCCTCGACTCACGGATACAAACACTCCTTGACGAGAACCTCCTGATCCGCGTCGACTCGCAGAGCCACCAGTGCCTCCGTGGGAAGTCCTCGACTCGTTTCAAACCCCAAAGAAACAAATAATCCTTGGCGCTTGGGAAACAAATAATCCCTAGCAAACTCCTCGACTCACGGATACAAACACTCCTTGACGAGAGCCTCCTGATCCGCGTCGACTCGCAGAGCCACCAGTGCCTCCGTAGGAAATCTTCGACTCGTTTCAAACCCCAAGGAAACAAATAATCCTTGGCGCTTGGGAAACAAATAATCCCTAGCAAAACTCCTCGACTCACGGATACAAACACTCCTTGACGAGAGCCTCTTGATCCGCGTCGACTCGCAGAGCCACCAGTTCCTCCGTGGGAAATCCTCGACTCGTTTCAAACCCTAAGGAAACAAATAATCCTTGGCGCTTGGGAAACAAATAATCCCTAGAAAACTCCTCGACTCATGAATACAAACACTCCTTAACGAGAGCCTCCTGATCCGCGTCGACTCGCAGAGCCACCAGTGCCTCCATGGGAAATCCTCGACTCGTTTCAAACACCAAGGAAACAAATAATCCTTGGCGCTTGGGAAACAAATAATCCCTAGCAAACTCCTCGACTCAAGGATACAAACACTCCTTGACGAGAGCCTTCTGATTCGCGTCGGCTTGCAGAGAAACTAGTGCCTCCGCGGGAAATTCCCGATTCGTCTCAACTTACAAGATGAAGCCTCAGGCAGCAGGGACTGAAAAACTTGCTTCCTGAACAATGGGACCCTGCAAGTCGATCCAAAAAGATTTCTTGCATACTATTCACGGGTCTCACTCTCCAAAGTCGAGTTTCGACAAGGAGGGAAACAATCGCTTACGGGTCCTCTCGACTCATAAGGGGGGGAAATTCTCTTATAGGATCCTTACGACTTATAAGAGAAAACCACACTTAGGAATTCTCACGATTCCTAAGGAGAAAAACCCACCTACGAGATCCTCTCGATCCGTAGGGAGAAAAGTCTCTATAAGACCCTCATGGCTCATAGAGTTGAAAAGTCTTGGGAGAACGCCACGTGTCAGCTACAGAACAATTTGCACTACGCGCTATTGAAATAGAGCTTTGCTCTCTGGAATTGGCGCAACTCACCAGAGTGCGCCACGTGTCAGCAGCGCAACAGCGCAGCGCACTGCGCTGTTGCGCTTGCGCTCACCAGAGCAGGACACGTGTCCTCATCATAAGCGCTTGCGCTCAATAATTGGCGCAAAGCGCCTGACAAGCCACTATCAGATGATTAATGCACTGCATTATTTACAGAAGGGCCAAGCCCAATTAAAAAGGGCCTAACAGGCCAAATTAAATACAATGCATTACTTTAAAAAGGGCAAAGCCTAAATAAAAAACAGATCTGCGCATCATTTATAAAAGGGCAGAGCCCAAATAAAGGTCTAATAGACCAAACAAAAATGCCATGCATTATTAAACAAGAGCAGAGCCCCAGTAAAGGCCTAACAGGTCAAATGCAAATAAAATGTTGAACATTTTCAACTGGACCTAGCCCAATTCTGGCCGTAAGTTCTTAAGTTAAATTGAACTGAGCGCAAATGCTCTCTTAAATCAATTTACCTCCGGTTCGAGGGTACATCTCCGAACTCCTCTGACACTTCTCGTTGTAATCCTTCAATGACGTCAGAGAGGCGACGGGTCCCAACGACCACACATGGATATGGACTGCGGGGTCCTTAAACTCGTGGACCGAAACGTCCCTAAACTAATGTTGGACCGAAACGTCCCTAAACTAATGGTGGACCGAAACGTCCCTAAACTGGTGATGGACCACCACGTCCTTAAACTGGAACAACAGAGCCTCCAAATGCTCTTTTGCCAGATCTAGATGATCCCGTTTAAGTTGATCTTAGCCCCAAACACGGATAACGTATCCTTAAACATTCAAATGGACTGTAAAAATCCAAATTGACTTTGGTTCAAGGGTACATCTCTAAACTCCTCTGACATCTGCCGTTGTAATCCTTCAACGACGTTAGAGAGGTGACGAGTCCCGATGGCCAGATATTAAATGGATTATCACGTTAAGTTGATCTTAGTCTCAAACAGGACTATCGTATTCTTAACGAACGTTTAAGTTGATCTTAGCCGCAACGCGACTAATGCATCCTTAAACTAAAAACACCAAACCCAAATCTAAGTAAATACGGATTTGGACTAATCCACGTCCTACGGGCGACGGCATTACTCAGTCTCGGTATACAATCCACGGGCAACCACAAACAAAAAAACACACAGGACACGAAGTGAAATTCTGGAGAAGGAGAAAGTTGTTACCGCGATGCGGTAGCGTAATTAACTGCAGGGGCTTGCGCCTGCAGGGAAGAGCGTCCCCACAATCAAAAACCCCTCAAGCGAGAGGGAATCTGACGAAGTCTGCTACATCGGCCGCATCCGTCTAAACCTCCGATACACGGTGCCATAAATCAACTTGGCATCTTCGGAGAGGTAGACGGATAAAACCATATAGCATCTGCCCCGAATCTCAGGATAGACATCCTCACGTCGTCGCCGTCTTTCGGAGGGGAACACACAGCGCACTAGCGCAGCGCACTGCGCTTGCGCGACACGTGTCAACACTACAAGCACTTGCGCTCTCTGATTGGCGCAAAGCGCCTGATAAATGCAAGACATTTCTTAAAGGGCCAGGCCCAAATCGAAAAGACCAAGCAAGCCTAAATGGGCAGAGCCCAAACAAAATAATAAAAATGCTATGCATTTTAAAAGGAGCAGAGCCCAAACAAAGTAGATGTTTTGCATCATTTATAAATGGGCAGAGCCCAAAACAAATTGATGCTCTGCATCCTTTCTGGGCAGAGCCCAAATAAAAATTAAAAAAAATGCAAGGCCAAATGCAAACAAAATGTGGACATTTTTAATTGGACTTAGCACAATTTTGGCCGTAAGTCCTTAAATTAAATTGACTGAGCACGGCTGCTCCCTAAATCAATTTACAACCGGTTCGAGGGTATATCTCCGAACTCCTTTGACACATATCGTTGTAATTCCTCAACGACGTCAAAGAGGTGACGGGTCCCAACGACCACACATCAATATGGACTACGGGGTCCTTAAACTCGTGGACCGAAACGTCCTTAAACTAATGTTGGACCGAAACGTCCTTAAACTAATGACGGACTGAAACGTCCTTAAACTAATACTCGTCCCAAAATGGGAACGTTAGACCAAAACGTCCTTAAACTAATGATGGACCACCATGTCCTTAAACTGGCGACAGACCACCACGTCCCTAAACTGGAACATGGACCACCACTTCCCTAAACTGGAACAATAGAGCCTCCAAATGCTCTTTTGCCGGATCTAAACGGTCCCGTTTAAGTTGATCTTAGCCCCAAACACGGCTAACGTATCCTTAAACATTCAAATGGACTATAAAACTCCAAATCAACTTTGGTTCAAGGGTACATCTCTGAACTCCTCTGACACCTATCGTTGTAATCCTTCAACGATGTCAGAAAGGTGACGAGTCCCGACGGCCATATATTAAATGGATCACCACGTTAAGTAGATCTTAGTCTCAAACAGGACTAACGTATCCTTAACGAACATTTAAGTTGATCTTAGCCTCAACATGGCTAACGTATCCTTAAACTAAAACACCAAACCCAAATCTAAGTAAATACGGATTTGGACTAATCCACGTCCTACGGGCAACGGCATAACTTAGTCTCCATATACAATCCACGGACAACCACAAACAAAACAAACACACACGACACGAAGTGAAATTCTGGAGAAGGAGAAAGTGGCTACCGCGACACGGTAGCGTAATTAACTGCAGGGGCTTGCGCCTGTAGGGAAGAGCGTCCCCACAATCAAAAACCCCTCTAGCGAGGGGGAATCTGACGAAATCTGCTACATCGGCCGCATCCGTCTAAACCTCCGATACACGGCGCCATAAATCAACTTGGCATCTTCGGAGAGGTGGACGGGTAAAACCATATAGCATCTGCCCTAAATCTCAGGCGAGACGTCCTAACGTCGTCGCGGCTGCCATTCAGAGGGGAACAGATTCTGGCACGCCCGGTGGGACCTTTTCCTCTTTCCACTCCACACTTCGTGTGTCGTATTCGCGAACCAATCGCGGTTTGTTAACGGTTGCCTTTGGATTTCAAGTTTACTAAGATTTGGTCTCTCTCTTGGTGCAGAAGAGGAATCAAGCATCGATGGCCTCAACTTGTTTGAAGTGCTCCAACTGCGACTGCAGCTCGCGTCCGGCTTCAACTGGAGGCATAACCTACGGGACCCAAGCGGCCTCTCTCTTCACCATGCCCGTGGAGCAGATTACTCAAGCCACCATGGGGCTGTTTTTCGGAACTATGCTTCCGCCAACAAGCTTCAGCACCCCTGTGTCCGTACAAGATGCTCCTAAGAAGTCGGTCTTCGATCGACTTTCAGTTACTGCGGCCCCTCTCAACGGGTCGTCCAACACCAGTGCCTCGGTCTTCTCCAGATTAGGCCAAAACTCCCGCGGACCCGCAATGAAGCTTGCAGTCCCAGAAAAGGTTACCTCAAAAGGAGTAGCCAAACCTGCTCCTGAAGTCATCAAGGCGGCTTCTCCTGCTAAGAGATCGGTCTTTACAAGACTGACCGTCCCAACTCCAACTCCTGCTCCAGCTGCTCAAAAGACATCAGTCTTCAATAGGCTGACGCCGGCAACAGCCCCACACCTGAACAGGGGGCAAAAAGAGGTTGTTTCTGTCTCTGAACCAATACCGATGACTCGTCGCGCCCGACGACGCCACTGGCGCCGAATAAGGAAGACTGGGGGCAACTCCCCTTCCGGGATAACTCCACCAGTTCCAACGGTGGAAGTTAATGCTGCTGTTCCAACTGGGAACAACTTTGAGCTACTGAATAGGGTGCGCAGGAACTCGCCAACTGCGGTGCTCAAGAGATCTCCTACACCGGTAGAGACCGCTGTGGAAGCAGAAAAGCTGGAGCAGCCTCCTCAATCGTTGTCCTCCAGGATTTACAAGACATAGCGACGAGTCCGGGAATCCGTGATCGATCCTAATTTCTCTCGTCCACACAAGAAGTCGAAAGGTCAACAAGAAGAAAATCCCCCGGTTAAACAACGAAAGACGACGACCGTTTGGGTGCCCAAAGCAACGGCCCCCTCAACTTCTACGGCCCATAAGAGAAGAAGGCCAGAAAAAGTCCCTACACCTACAGCGAATATCAAAGGTGGTGAACCCAAACGCCCTAAGTCTGGGGGCATGGTAATTCATACAGTCTACGTGGCGTCTGGTAAGGAGGGCAGTCGCATATCTACAGGTCATCGACCACTTACGCGATCCGTGACCAAAGCGCAGGAGCAGCAGCAGAAACTCCAAGAGATGATGAACGCTATGGCCGCACTTACTGGGCCAAAAGAAAACCCTGAAACGTCCTCAGATGAACGCCAGGAGGAAGAAACCGACGCCGAATTCCTTCGTCGAATATTGGAAAAGAAGGACAAAGAGGCTGCTGAACAAGCAGCCAACATACAGCGTATGGGCCTCCTGTTCCAAGACATGGTGGGGATGATGATCCAACAAGATCCTCTGGCTGAAGATCCCCTGATCATCCTTGAAGACGATAAGGGAGAGACGTCGAATCCTCCGCCAGCTCTGTCAGCAGCTAAAGAAGAGACAATCTCCAAAGCTGACCTAGACGAGTACATAGCCCAGCAAATACGGGTTCATCATGCGACTGAAGCAGCTGGCCAGGTCGTAAGAACAGGGCGGCCATATCCAAGTTGGTACGATCAAATCAAGTACCCACCCGGTTACACAATTCCCAAATTCCATTTCTACAAGGGGACGGGCAATCCTTACCAGCATGTTGCCCAATTCAGGGCACTCTGCGGCAACACCGGCGGTGCCGACAAGCTATTGCTTTGCCAGTTTTTTGGAAGTTTATCATATACAGCGTTCGAGTGGCACTCTGAGCTCCCGAACGACTCGATCAAGACCTTCGCGGAGATGGAGCAGTTGTTTACTCAACGTTTTGCAAGCGCCAGTGAACGTACCCCGATGACGGCACTGATTAACGCCAGGGTAAAGCCAGGCGAGATATGGGTCCAATATGCTATACGATGGCGAAACTTATGGTCGAAGTGCGAGCAGCGCATTGAAGAAGCTCCCGTAGTGGGTATGTTTGTGGGAACCCTTGATCCGCAAGCAACCATCTCGCAATTTATGATGTTTTTCAAGCTAACTACCTTCCAAGCCTTGATTGACAAGTCAGCACAAATGGATCAGATGGGCCATAAACCCCCTCTTCCAAAGCCGGACTCCCGAAATGACAAAGGGAAGGGAAAAGCAATTGTTGTCGCTAATGCTCAACAACAACCGAGTGACTCGAAGCCGGTTGTTCGTCAAAATAATACGCGTCCATACGTGGCCCTTGAGGAGAGGCTAGGACGTTCTTACTCCTTTCCCCGAGATAAGACGAGAAGGTTATTCGAGATGGCGTTGCGCAACCGACTCATAAACCTGCCAGATCCAAAATGCCCGTCGCAACCAAGTGATGTCAATGAGCCCAACTACTGTCCTTATCATCGAATACTGGGCCATCCGATCGAAGATTGCTACGTTTTCAAAAATTGGCTTGAAAACCAGTACCGACAGGGCAAATTCGCGTTATCTGACAAATGGAAGGTAAATCCCCCGCAGCCCCACACATCTGAGAGGAAGAATACGCCGGGGGCAACATGCTCCGTCGTTGAAGAAACTCCTTGGGAAGTTGTATTATCAACCAAGACAAAGAGGATGCTAAACGATCTTCAGATATGCACAACGATCAAGTGGAAGAACCCGTTGGAGCCGCAGATCATTGAAGGGATGTTGAAGCCTCGTCCAACTCAAAAGATCGATGGAGGTGGCCCAAGCATTCATAACCAGCCGTCGAAATCTTCAAAGAAGAAGAAAAAGAAGTCAAAGAAGCCCGTGAAGCCTGGCGACAAGCGCACGGACTTGCAAAAACAAATTGACGCGCTGGAGGAATACAACCAGAAGGCACGGACTCCCATTACATTCCAAGAATTCCTCAATCGCGTCTTTCAGGAGGAAGATGAGGGAGATAGCTCGTCAGATGAATCAGAGGAATATGTGGCGAGCTGTTATATGATTTCCCATTCGCTCACGAACGATGAGGAGACTCCTTGTACTGAAACGCTGGCGGCAGATCCCGAACCAAAAATCCTAGAGCCATCAGATGAAGTAATCGATGCATTCCTCAATGAAGCTCTCTTAAAAAGCAAAGCTGATCGGGAGCGCGAGGCGGTCATATTTGAAAGGGCCAAACGCCAGCAACTTGATGAAAGAGCTGAAACGATCCCGCTGGAGCAAAATGCCTCCAACATCGACAAAAGCCAATTCAAGATGAGGAAGAGGTTTGCTAAAGCCGTGTCAATGGATATGAAGCTACCATCCTCCGAAGGAAAAATTAATGGTGAAATAGAAATGCACCCCTCCTATTGCTTATATCGTCAGAAGGTTTCGCACCCCACTGAGGAGTGCAAAGCTTTCGATAGATGGTGGAAAGGATATGTTGCTCACCGACAACAGGTTAAGTGGGAGAAGCGCAAAACTCGTCGGGAGCGAAGAAATACAACCGAAAAGCTTAAAAGAACTACTGGCGATTGTTGCATGGTTAACACCGGTAGGTCACAAGTGCTCACGTTCCGGAGCGATTCTGACGAGGAGTTGGAGCTTAGCCCCCTCTTCAAAGAGTCCACTTCGGGAAAAGAAGAAGAGCCAAAGATTTGTGAAAATATCCGGCTGCGGAATCGGACGCTGCCCGAAAAGAATCTCGGACCCTCAAACAGAAAAGATAAAGGGAAAGAAAAGGTCTCTGAGGACATCGCCCTAAATGACCAAGTCATGGAAGAGCTAGCTGCCAAAGACCCGCCGAAGAAAAATAAGGTGGATTACAACGTCTTAGCGCATCTGAGGAAACTACCATCGCAGCTCAGCATTCTTGACGCCCTTTTACTATCAAAGGAGGCGAGAGATTCATTAATTAAGGCACTACAAGACCCGGAGCAGTTCCAAGCTTTCCTGGCTGAAGAAAAGATGAAGGATGAACTGGAAGAAGTGCGCACGGCCGATGTCACTTTTGGCGATGAAGACCTTCTCCTTGGGACGTGCGAACACAATCGCCCCCTCTACGTCTCGGGATACTGCCATGATATAAAGATAGGCAAAATCCTGATCGATAACGGGTCGTCTGTTAACCTACTCAATGTGCGGGTGTTAAAGGAAATCTGCATGAGCGTCCAGCACCTCGCTTGAGACAAGATCACCATCTCCGGGTTCGACTCCCAATCGTCAAAGACTCTTGGATCTGTGATACTGACGCTACGTTTCGGGTCGCTCGTCACAGATATTAAATTCCATGTCATAGATGCCAAGACATGCTACAACGCTCTGCTCGGCCGACCATGGTTACACGAGTACAACATCATCCCTTCTACACAGCATCAGTGTATGAAATATTTTAGGGATGGTCTCGAGTATACCGTGACGGGAGAATTGAATCCGTTTTCCGTGAATGAAGTTCGCAAATATGAAGATGCCAAATACTTCTTGCCAAATTTCGAAGACATGGAAAGGTGTCGCAAGCCGGAGAACAAAACTAACGCTACCATCCCTGTCTTCGGCAGCGACACCGAGGAGGAAGAAGAGATAGTTTGTTCGGGTCCTCCCCAATGCGCCAAGCCGGGACCATCCGCTCCTACGTTGATCTTTGGTAGTGATTCGGAGGATGAGGTCCATGCTGTATTCTCTGCTCGACCTTCAATACGAGCTTCCGCTGACGAAGAGCAAAGTCTGCAAGTTACTATGGTGCCGTTTAAACATTATAAAGAAATAGATGCGCTTGATACCGACAGTGTAGAGGACCTGCAGACGTTCTATGTCCCGCCCAGGCGAGAAGGCGAGGAGGCAATTCTATTCTACCGCTCTGAAGAAAACAAAGTGGGGATGGCACGGGGAAGATCCTACGCTGGACAGACTTCGACCCATCCGTCTACCCAGATATTATACAGAAGGCTTGAAGAAGCTGTTGAAGCGCCAAGGGATACCCTTCAAACAAACCGTTAGAAATGCCAAATTCTATGACAGGGTCTGGAACGTCCCCGGAACTCAGCACAAGCTGCCTAGTGGCAGGATGGAGACGATCGGGCTCGGATACATTCGCTCCAAGAAACGAGAGCTGCTCCGCGACTGTTACGTCGTGCACGACTTCAATGAAGAAGCAGATGCTCAACGGGAGGACACTAATCCTGAACCAGTAAAAGTTCCTGATGCAAAAGTGCCCAGTCCGTCGTTCGAAGAACAAATGGACAGGCTTATAAGGGAAGCTAGTCAAAAAGTCCGAGATGATCACAACCGCGAGATGGCCATCTATGAGAAAGCCAAAACGCGATGCCTCCTTCAACAGGTCGTCAAAGATGAAAGTGCCACCCCCTGCCAACCTGTTATAAAAAAGGCTCGACGCAGAGGCAGAAACAAATCGAAAGGCCAAAAAGGCGCTCAACAGCAACAAAGCGGGGGTAAGAGGCCACGAAAGCGAGAGTCGAGCGTTATTGATCTATCCCTCACGAAGAAAATGGGTCGAGCGTACTCATTTCCTCGGGACAAGACGAAGAAGATACTTGATCTTGCTCTAAAACATCAGATGCTTACACTGCCAGAGTTCAAGCACCCCGAACGAGCAGGCGAAGTGTCTGACCTAAACTATTGCTCTTACCATCGAGTAATAGGGCATCCTCTTGAAGATTGGTTCACCTTCAAGAATTGGGTTGAAGATCAGTATCAGCTTGGCAAATTCGCTCTGTCTGACAACTGGAGGGTAGCGCCGCCATAGAAGCACGAACCGAAAGCCACGAGAACAGAACCAACCCCACATTGGGATCGGAAGCAGATTCGCACTTGTCACATGATAACAATATTAAAGGAAGGGCCCGAGAACATGGACAACCTTCCCTGGTGCTTCGAAAACAGCAATGATGAGGTGATCTCAGAATTTCCCCCACCTCCGAAAGAGCAGGAGGGTGGAATACATACCACTGCAGATAGCCTCAAGAAAATTGAGTTGGGGACGGCAAGTGACCCACGGCCGACATTCGTCAGTGAGCTGCTATCTGAAGAAAGGGTAGCTGTGTTAAAAGACCTGCTTATACATCACAAAGATTGCTTTGCATGGAACTACTCCGAAATGCCGGGACTAGATCCAAAAATTGCTGTGCACAAATTGGCGATCTCCCCGGACGTCAAGCCGGTCAAACAGGCACCAAGAAGAATGCGGCTTGAGCTTGAGATGAGTATCAACGCCGAGGTCAAAAAGCTGATCGACTCTGGCTTCATTCAGGAGGTTCAATATCCTGAATGGATCGCCAACATCGTCCCGGTGATGAAGAAAAATAGGACAATGCGCATATGCGTAGACTTCCGGGATCTCAATAAAGCCTGCCCGAAGGATGATTTCCCGGTACCAGTCACCGAACTGATGATAGACAATACATCCACTCATGAGGTTTTCTCCTTTATGGATGGCTCGTCAGGGTATAATCAGATAAAGATGCATCCCGAAGACCAAAAGCATACCGCTTTCAGGACCCCTCTAGGGATATTTTGTTACAAGGTGATGCCCTTCGGTCTGAAGAACGCCGGTGCCACCTATCAGAGGGCCATGACGAAGATCTTCGATGACCTTATACATGAAATCGTCGAATGTTATATTGACGACCTCATGGTTAAGAGTAAATCGTATGAGGAATATCTCGAGCACCTAAAAACTGTATTTCAACGCCTTCAAAAATATAACTTGAAGATGAACCCTCTCAAGTGTGCATTCGGAGTTTCTTCGGGCAAATTCTTAGGATTCATCGTCCGACACCGAGGTATTGAAATAGATCCGTCAAAGATCAAGGCGATCATGGAAATGCCTCCGCCAAGGACTCTTAAGCAGCTGCGATCTCTCCAAGGGAAGCTCGCATATATACGGCGATTTATAGCCAACCTTTCGGGCAAGTGTCGTCCTTACAGTCACCTGATGAAGAAAGGAACACCATTTGTTTGGGATCAAAAATGCCAGGGCGCGCTGGACGAGATTAAACAGTACCTGCAGAACCCGCCAGTGTTGGCTGCTCCGGTTAAGGGAAAGCCCCTCATTCTTTACACAACCGCCCTCGAAGTTTCTTTAGGCGCATTATGGGCGCAAGAGAATGATCAAGGGAAAGAGAGAGCTCTTTACTACTTAAGTCGAGTTCTACTGGGGGCAGAACGCAACTACTCTCCCATTGAAAAACACTGCCTGGCGTTGATCTTCGCGATAACAAAGCTCAGGCACTATGCATTGGCACATGAGATCCGTCTCATTTCGAAGGTCGACCCTCTTAAATATCTGATGTCGAAGGCCATATTGACGGGACGACTCGCTAAATGGGCCCTGCTCTTGATGGAATTCTCGATAACATATCAACCTCTCAAGGCAGTCAAAGGCCAGGCCATCGCCGACTTCCTCGCTGAGCATCCGATACCCGCCGATTCTCGTTTGAATTGCGATCTTCCAGACGAACATGCCATCGACATGCGATCGACGGTAGTGATACCCGATGGGAGCTTTATTTTGACGGAGCATCTTCCATGAAAAAACGTAAACAAAGTACCCCTATAATCAAATCAGGGGTAGGCCTCATCTTCGTGACTCCACAAGGAGGGATAATGCGCTTCGCTTTCTCCTTAACAGTGCCGAGGATAAATAACGAAGCCGAATACGAAGCTTTGATAGCAGGCCTCGAGATCGCCATCGACATAGGAATTGAAAACCTCCTCAAATACGAAGATTGTCAACTGGTCGTTAGTCAAGTAAACGGCGGCTACCAAACGTGCAAACCGGAGTTGGTGAAGTACGGTGAAAAGGTGCAACAACTGTTGACACAAATTCCCTCCTATACTTTGGAAAGCATACCGCGCGTGGAAAACAGCAAAGCAGACGCGTTGGCCAAACTTGCTAAAGAACTGGCTGACGAAAACCTCGATGACATTAGAATCGTGGTACAAAGCCGTCGGGTGCTTGCCCCAGCAGAAATATCTCCGGAATCATCCGAAGAGAAGGGGGCGACTGAACAGACAACCTTGCAAATAGAAGACCGGGAAAAGGCTGAGGACTGGAGGGAAGTCTTCATAGACTACTTTAAGCCCCACCGAATGCCCGAAGATGCGTCCACAAGACATCAGCTCATAAAACGAGCTCTGTCTTTCGCCATCGTCAATGATACTCTATACAAGAGGTCATTTGATTCCCTGTGGTTGAGATGTCTGGGACCTGACGAAGCGAAAAGAGTCATCCAGGAAGATCATGACGGAATTTGCGGTTCTCATCAAGCAGGCCCGAAGATGAAGTTGAAGATCAAACGGATGGGATACTACTGGCCCACGATGATTCAGGATTACCTCGAATATGCGAAGCAGTGCCACTCATGTCAAATTCATGGGGATTTCATCCATCGGCATCCAAATCCACTGCACCCGACGGTGGCTAGCTGGCCGTTCGAAATGTGGGGAACTGACATAGTCGGCCCCATCGAACCGGCATCGTCCAAGGGACATCGTTTCATCCTGGCGACGACTGACTACTTCTCCAAATGGGCAGAAGCAGTACCATTAAGAGAGGTGAAGACAGAAAATATCCTCCACTTCTTCAAGACGCACATCATATATCGGTTTGGAACTCCACGACGGATCATCTCAGATAACGGGCCAGCTTATAGAAGCCACAAGATCATTCGCTTCGCGCAACAACATAATATAGACTGGAGGTATTCTTCGGTTTATAATCCGCGGACTAATGGTTTAGCCGAGGCTTTCAATAAGACCCTGACGAAGATCATGAAGAAAACGGTGTCCCGAAATAAGAAAGACTGGTACGAGAGACTGCAAGAGGCTCTGTGGGCATATCGAACAACGTTCAAGACGGCCACCAACGCAACACCATACGTGTTGGTATTCGGTACAGAAGCAGTACTCCCCCTCGAGATAGAGCTACCCTCTCTACGAGTGGCAGTCCACTACGAGTTGACAAACGAACAAAATGCTCACCTTCGGCTTGAGGAGCTTGACGCCCTTGATGAAACCCGGCTCATAGCGCAACAAAATCTGGAAGCTTATAAAGCAAAGATGACGCGCTCATATGAAAGATTAACCCGACCGAGGACATTCCGCCAAGGCGAACTTGTGCTAGTGGTCAAAAGGCCTATGATCCCCAATCGCGCCAAGCGGGGAAAATTTGAGCTGAACTATGAAGGCCCATACATCATAGACAAGGTCTACCAGGGTGGAGCCTATCTACTCATGGATATGCACGGTGAAAGGCCTTTCAGGCCGATAAATGGTAGATTCCTAAAGAAATACTACGCTTAATGAGCCACAGCCTAGGTCAAAGATAGATGACGACGACTATGTCCGCTCGCTATCTTCCTAAGTTCAAGCTTCATAAGCAGTAGCCTGCCTTCTCAACAGCGGACCAAAACGTCCTTAAAACTAATACCGCAGCATCCGTAGGCTGACGAGATAAAAAAGAAAAAGAAGAAAAATATAAATAAAAACGGGATGTCCATAAGCAAAAAGGTCACGGATGAAAACCCGAAAGGGCTCCGTGAGTAAAAACAGCAGGGCTACCGGCGAGTGTTCGTGAAAACCCGGAAGGGCGCGACCTCGTAAAAAAAAAGAAGAAGAAGAAAAAAAAACGGTATGTCCATGAGCAAAATGGGCACGGATGAAAACCCGAAAGGGCTCCATGAGTAAAAACAGCAAGGCTACCGGCGAGTGTTTGTGAAAACCCGAAAGGGCGCAACCTCGTTAAAAGACACTTATAGGGTCCTCTCGACCTTGTAAGGAGAAACCACCCGCGTGAGATCCTTACGACTCACAAGGGAGCAACACACTTAGGGATCCCCACAATTCCTAAGGAGAAAATACACTTGCGAGATCCTCACGACTCGTAAGGAGAACTCTCTTATGGGACCCTCATGGCTCATAAGATTTGAAAGTCTTAAGTTACAGAGACCTAAACATGTGCTTAAGCAACCCCTACAACTTTAGATATTGCCCTACAAGTGGTCCAATATTGGACCTTGTATACAATCCACGGGCGCGAATAAACATTTTCCTAACTAAGTCCCATTCGAGGCTAGGGATATGTTCGCATGGTGAATAACCCTTGTAAATCCTCTCGATTTACAAGGAGAAAACCCTCCTGTAGGATCCTTACGACTTACAGAGGAACAAAACACTTAGGAATCCTCACGATTCCTAAGGAGAAAATACACCTACAAGATCCTCATGACTCGTAGGGAGAAATAACTTTGTGAGACCCTTACGGCTCATGAAGTCAAAGCCTTAGTCGACAGGACCCTAACCCTGGTCGCTAAGCCTCCTTTGTTCGACAACGACAGAGGCAAATGATGATTCGCACCTGGCAATATCCCAGTTGTAGCGATACTGATGCCGAAGTCGGTGTCCAATTTCAGATTTACGGCGAAAAGCCCGTAGGCCTCACATGCATACGAAATAGCCGAAATGATTGGGCAACTTGCAATAAAAAGCAGCAAGTAAAATGTATGCATGCAAAATAGCCGAAATGATGGGGCAACTTGCAATAAAAAGCAGCAAGTAAAATGTATGCATGCAAAATAGCCGAAATGATTGGGCAACTCGCAATAAAAAGCAACGAGTAAAAAATAAAATAAATAGCCGAAATTATTGGGCACCGCGAAAAATAGCCGAAATGATTGGGCAATCGCGACCTTCGTGATATAAAAGCTGAAATGATAGAGCATCGCGGAAATAAAACAAAAAAAAAAGAGAATGATAAAACTTTGGCCCTACAGTTAAGATCACATCGATCCCTGTATACAATCCAAGGGCACAAACGAAGAGAGAACCATATTTTCCCAACAGGCTCCCCCAGAAAACGAAGCCAGATCTCGATGATTCATCCCAACTCCGAAGAAAAACCTGATGTGCGTTGACTCGCAGAGCAGCCAATGTCTCCGTGGGAAATTCTCGATTCGTGTCAACACCAAGAAAACAAATAATCCTTCGCGCTATGGAAACAAATAATCCTTAGCAAACTCCTCAACTCAGGGAAACAAACAATCCTTGACGAGAGCCTCCTGATTCGCATCGACTCGCAGAGCAGCCAATGTCTCCGTGGGAAATTCTCGGTTCGTTTCATCACCAAGGAAACAAATAATCCTTGGCGCTAGGGAAACAAATAATCCTTAGCAAACACCTCAACTCAGGGAAACAAACAATCCTTGACGAGAGCCTCCTGATATGCGTCGACTCGCAGAGCAACCAGTATCTCCGTGGGAAATTCTCAACTCGTTTCAACACCAAGGAAACAAATAATCCTTAGCGCTAGGGAAACAAACAATCCCTGGCAAATACCTCAACTCAGGGAAACAAATAATCCTTGACGAGAGCCTCCTGATCCGCGTCGACTCGCAGAGCAACCAGTGCCTCCGTGGGAAATTCTCGACTCGTTTCAACACCAAGGAAACAAATAATCCTTGGCGCTGGGGAAACAAACAATCCCTGGCAAATACCTCAACTCAGGGAAACAAATAATCCTTGACGGGAGCCTCCTGATCCATGTCGACTCGCAGAGCAACCAGTGCCTCCGTGGGAAATTCTCGACTCGTTTCAACACCAAGGAAACAAATAATCCTTGGCGCTAGGGAAACAAATAATCCCTGGCAAATACCTCAACTCAGGGAAACAAACAATCCTTGACGAGAGCCTCCTAATCCGCGTCGACTCGCAGAGCAACCAGTGCCTCCGTGGGAAATTCTCGACTCGTTTCAACACCAAGGAAACAAATAATCCTTGGCGCTAGGGAAACAAATAATCCTTAACAAATACCTCAACTCAGGGAAACAAACAATCCTTGACGAGAGCCTCCTGATGCGTGTCGACTCGCAGAGCAACCAGTGCCTCCGTGGGAAATTCTCGACCCGTTTCAACACCAGAGAAACAAACAATCCTTGACGAGAGCCTCCTGATTCGCGTCGGCCCGCAGAGAAACCAGTGTCTCCGCGGGAAAATTCCTGATTCGTCTCAACTTGCAAGATGAAGCCTCAGGCAGCAGGGACTAAAAAAAACTTGCTTCCTGAACAATGGGACCCTGCAAGTGATCTAAAACGGTCTCTTGCATACTATTCACGGGCACTCTCGAAAGTCGAGTTTCGACAAGGAGGGAAACAACCGCATACGGGTCCTCTCGACTTGTAAGAGAGAAAAATTCTCTTATAGGATCCTTACGACTTATAAGAGAAAACGACACTTGGGAATCCTCACGATTCCTAAGGAGAAAATCCACCTACGAGATCCTCTCGATCCGTAGGGAGAAAAGTCTCTATGAGACCCTCATGGCTTATAGAGTTGAAAATTCTTATGCGGTAGATCTGAACCTACGGCCTAAGCCATCGCTATCTCGTGAAGAAATCAAGATGCTTACTCTATTATCTGCTAATTGTGACAGCGTGCTGATAATAAGAAAGGAAAAAGCAAAGAAACAGTACAAAACATTGCAAAGGAAAATATGTATCTTTATTGAATGTAATCAAGTACAAGATGAAGCGTACAAAAGAATAAAGAATGGATACATATTACCTAAAAAGAAAAGTTTTACAAGTGCCTAGATACAAGGAGAATTACTGAGAAGGAAGCGTCTTGCATAGCTCTAGCAATTGTTCGCGCAATTCCTTCCCCACTTTCTCCTGATCGGCTACCACCGCCAGCTCCGCCTCCACTTGGGCCCGTTGCTGCAAGACAGATGCAAGATGCCCCCTGACGGCCTGATAAGCAGCTTCCCGGCCTGGGGTATCGCGCTCGGCTACATCAAGTTTTCGCTTCAAGTTTAGCCCATGGGAGATGCGCTCCAGGAGACCCTCAAAGATAGCCTTCACGTGGGCAGCATTCGCTTCAACCTCAGCACGCAGACGGGCCGTCTCGCTCGAGATCTCTTGGCATTCCCTTAACCTTAAAGCTGCTTCTTGTTCCAAATGGTGGACGTAAGAAGCGCTTCCCTCGATCCATGCTGCTCTTTCATTGCTTGCGGCTAAAGTCTCGGGGGCAGGACGCATCGACTCCAGCTGATGCAGGCAAGCCTCGATCTCCATACAATGGTTAACCCAAGATGCGATGATGCCCTCGTCATGGAAATTCACGGATATCGCCAGCATCGGGTTAACCGCTGTAGCGAAATCCGCAGCAGAAGTAGGGGTCTCGACGTCGAGCTCCTCAATGTAGTCGCACAACATACGCAAGCTATTCGCGGTGCCTTTCGAAGATGGACGTCTCAGGTAAGGACCTGTCGGCATTGTGATGCGAGGCTCGAAGGGCGCCGAGAACGGAACGACAGCTGAAAAGAAACAAGATGTGATCAGATAGCAGTTTAGGAAATAAAAAAGGGAGGAAGTTATCAATGTGATAGTTGCCGTACCAGCTGAAGCAGATGGCAAGGCCGGAAGGGCCGGTGGCGCAGCTGATCATTCACCCCCTCCTTCAATCTGTAGCACTGCGGTCGGGACGAGAAAAAAAGGTTAGAAGTAATTCCATCAATGGAAAAGGAAGATATCAATGAAAATCATACTCACCAGCGCCACCAGAGGAAGAAGCGAGTTCGGATGGGAAGGAGAAGTGTGGGAGCAACACCTGATAAAGATGGTCAAAAAGCACTCCTGAAAGGCACAACAAGTACGACTTTAGTACGCAAATTATACGTCTGAAAGACAAGATTAATAAATTGCAAACCCATACCTTCCAATATCTTCGATGGTAGGAGAGAGGGCTGAGAGGTGACCACCGCCAAGGCAGTCGTTGAAGGCGCTCCCTCGAGCAGTGGGGCATAGGCGCTGGCTGCACCTGCGTTATGAAAAGGTGAACTTGTCAGAAAGGATTGCAAAATAAAAAGAACTGTAACTTGGGATTTACCTGACTAGCTGCCGGCCGAAACGGAGGCCATTCCCCCCTCCATCGACATGAGGCCGCCGCCCATGGCCTCATCACCCGACTCAATAGGGACCGTTGTCGTGCTCGCAAGACCTGAAGACAGCGGAAGATCGTACACGGGGAGGGCAATGATTGGAGCGTTGCCGGACTCTTGGGAGAGGCGGCTAACTCTTCCTCAAGAGTCGTACCCATCTCACCCGCTACTTCTGCGGGCTCCGCGGTCTCCATCGGGTCATCCGCCGTCACCACGAGATCGCCGGCCTCAAGCGCCTCGTCCACCATCACCCTGGGCTCAGTTGTAATGATCAATTCATCTGCCGCCACTTCGGGCTCGGCATCAATGACCTTCTCGACTGCAGACCCCTCAACCTCCATCTCAGGCTCCGAAGCCTCAGCGACGTTGCCCACCGTCAGCTCAAGTTCGGCAGGTGCCGCTTCCTCTATTTCCTTGGGTTCAACGGTCTCCGCCTCCCCCTCGGTCAGACTTGGCCCTGTAAGATAAAATATATAAGAACCGATGGCATTATAACTCTTACAACAAAATTTTGAGAGAAATATTACCTGAAGAGGATTTATCATTTGCGCTCCGAACTGCGCGCGTCACTTGTCTGCAAGCAGTGGATAGGGCGACAGGGGCCTCTTCGGAGGGAGTATCAGCACGAGGGACGGTGCCGGGGCCTGCCCCCGTAGCCAAAGCAGCCCGGCGTGCCTTCGCTTCGCGCCTTGACCGTTTCCTCTGTAGGGTTCCTAGGCACTCTCAAGTGGTCTTACAAGGCATCAACCATGCCAATTTCAAATATTACGGGTGCCGAGAAACTCTAATACGGATCGTTGGCTAGAAGTTTAGGCGACAAAGCAACTAGTTAACTACTTTAACTAAGAGTACGGAAATACAACCTTTGTAGATCCGGTCCTCCACCTCCACGGCTCCGTGATGAAGTCCTCTCCGTTGTCCAAATGAAATCCCGGGCTCTAGCGTCGGCTTCATCAGAGAAATGGGCAGGCAAGGTCGTCGGCTTCGTGCCGAAGATGATCTACATCGAGGCATCACAAGATCAAGCTCCCACTTCACCAAGCCATGAAACTTGTGAAGAAAACACACTCTACTACTTGGCAAGAGGTAGAGGATGAAGAAATAGGAGGTGGGTTCACTTTAGAATTGGATTTCTCACTCATTTTATCAAGTTGCCATTGATGGAGGCATGCTTTCTTCAAGTGAAGAAGAAGAAGAAGAAAGAAAGAATATCATAAGTTCATTCAAAAATAAAAGTAAATGAATACTTATCATAATAATAACCATGGTCAAGTGTAGAGAATAAATCATGGTTAGTGGGAATGGTTAGGGTTAAGCATGGAGACAAAATGGTCACTTGGTCAAAGCTTCATGAAGCTTCAACATCCATCCAAAGAAAGCCACCATTTTGCATTATGCTAATAATTTTCCAAAAAGAATAAATAATTAAATAAATGAATAGGAAAATAAAAACCTTAACCATTACACAACCATAGTTTAATCTTTACACAAACCCAAGGAAACATGTATCATCAAACATGATACAATCATTTGCACAAAAAGTATATCACATATACAACTTGTACATCCAAGTGAGAAAATCCATTTAAAGTGAACCAATACTAGTTAATGCAAAGTAATATATCAAATATATAATTATACATTAAATCATTAAATCAACACTTGATTCAATGATCCGGTCATGTCGCACATAACCGACTAGTATCCAATGTATCGATTTATCGAATCAATACTTGATTCGATAACTAGGTTATATCGCATACAACCATTCAACACATTCATCGCGAGAATAGAATACGGTATCACATACACGTATTATTCTATGTCCCGCACATATCTCATATGCGCTCCTATTTCGTTTCGCTTGAGCCAGGAAACCTCTGTGTAGGACTCTAAAGACTCGTCAATACGCCGGCAGGAGGTGATGATCATATCAAACACCCACAAGCCGCAAGCGGTCTGCTAAACGTAACGGCCACCCGGGTATTGAGCGATCAGAAGATCGACGAGCAAGCCCGCTCACACTCCTGTGAATCCAACCCGTAACACTTACCGTACAGTCCGGTCTGATCGTCTGATATGTCGCATATCTCGCCTAGGGGTGGTAAACGTCAGACCCCAACAGCTCGATAAGTCGTGTCGATATGAGGTCTATAACAGTTTGAGAAACTACTGGTAACACTTACCAGTAAATCTCAGCAACCCTGGCCAGGGATTTCCGGTTATAGCCAATCGAACACAGCGCAACATCAACTCCCTATACCGGGAGAGACGAATCCCCTCCTATCGCTCATTGCCTCCATGTGACTCGGGACTGTACCCAAAAACCACCGTTTTGCACGCCCTCTTGGACGTGGTAAGATGGAAATCAAAGCACAGTGGGAACCACACAAGACTCTATGACGATCTCGGGTCAACAGACTATTCTATACCAGTGTCACCAGAGAACTGCCATCTGACGTAAGGTATAATACCATCTGGGAGTTCTCGGCGAGTCCGTCCAGTGTACCCAATCTCTACTGAGCACCCGTATATCATCTCTGATGTCAAACACCGATGGATATGGGATCATCCATCGCCCATCTGTATGGGTCGAGAAGGTACACGCTAGTCTACTCTGGTATATCGATGCCCCGTCTCGATACACCCACGACTAGGGACTTTGAAGGATGTACTTATGGACTACCATGTCCCCACTAGTTGTTAGTGTATATGCCCTAGAGGCCATTACTGTATCATACTAGTTTGTATATTACTTAATGGATGCTTGGGATATTCACCTTGTATATACAATCTTGCTCAAAATAGTAGTATGCTACTTGGTTTGTCTCTGCTTCAATGTGTACTTGTGTTTATTTTACTATATCACTTATACGCATTAGTGGAGCCCTTAGGATCTTTGCTTGATTACCAGCGTTGTGATGGCAGTCACACTAGTGGGGGCTGAGTAATCTATAAGCACATCCTTATACAGGTCCCTAGTCGCAGGACTATCGAGACAGGGCATCGATACTCCGGAGTAGATTAGCGTATGCGCTTCTCATCCCAGTGTGGGAGATGGTCTGTCCCACAGCCATCAGTACGTCGTACTGGAGATAGTATACGGGTGCTCGTTGGGTTACGAGTACACTGGACAGGACTCGTCGGGAACTGACAGGTTGGTATTATACCTATCGTCAGTCATCAGTTCCCAGGTGACATGAGTACAGCTTAGTCCGCTGACTTGACACTGGAACTTCGCCTCGAGTGTGTTCCCACTGCACTTTGATCACTACCCTACCACGGCTCAAAGGAGTCGTGCAAACAGGTGGTGGTTGGGTGCAGTCCCGAAGCACTTGGAGGCAGTGACGGTTAGACAGGATTCGTCTCTCCCGGTATTGGGGGTTGACATCGCGCTGTGTCTAGGAGAGCCATTACACGAGTAGTCCCTGGCCAGGGCAAACGAGATATACTGGTAGGTTTCCAGTGTTATCTCAGGGTGTTTTGGGCTTCGCTCCGGCACGACTTGTACCGCTATTGGGGGACTGACGTTTACCACCCCCTAGGCCCGCCATGCGATGTATCAGACGAACAGACCGGACTGTACGGAGACTGTCACATTCAGACTCAGTAGGAGTACCGATGGGGTTTCACCTCGTCAGCCTTCTTGTCGACATCTACCTGGGGACCGTTACGCACAGCTAGTGCCGCTTGCGGTCTGTGGTTAAACCCACTGCCAGCGTAGTGTCGAGTCTTTAGAGTCCCACACAGAGGGTATTCGCCTCTGGGCAAAACAGAGTAGAGGTCGCATGGTTTTGCGACAGGGTTCGTTCTCATCAGCGCACTTGTGCACGTTTGGAGTCCGGACGGATATTACCAGTGGGCTCTGGTTTGAGCCGGATACTGGTATAGTATTTGGGGTTGCTTTTATCTCTCAGTATTCATGTTCCTCGGAACGAGAATGCAGGTGTGTATGCACAGTTATTTGAGGAGGAGGAAGATGACTTTCATTAGGGTTTCGGAACGGGTGCGTATGCACAGTTGACAGTCGTCTTTTTCCAAACCCTAATGGATTTGTATTATATCATTTAATAATATATAATAAAATGAAATTGTGTCATGGTTAGTTTTTGTTGACTTGTTGACCGTGGTTGACTTGTTGACCATGGTTGAACTTTTGACCATTATCATTACAAGAGAAAGATGCTCTTGATTCTTGCATTTTCATTTAATGCTTGTAATGATATTAGTCATTCTAAAACTTTCCATCAACCTTTTCATTTTTGATTATTATTATTTGATAATTCATTTTCTTTTTGCATTATGGTTGCAAGAAAGGAAATGAGAGCTCATTCTATCATATTCACTCTTTCTCTTCACTTCATCTTCTTCTTCCTCTAGCCAAGAGAAACCTTCTCATGTGTTGAGAATCCTTCTCTTGAAAAACAAAAGCAACCCTTAGACACTCTCTACTCACTCTAGGATCAAGGGTTTAGCAAGCCGGCGATTCTAGTTCACTCCAAGTACGAGAAAGAGCCCAAAGGTCGCGCCTTCGAGGTGGATCCATCTTCGACGGAAGAAGGCGACAAAGGAGAACCATCAACCTCTACAAAGTTCGAAGACGAAGGAGTTCAAGTCTAGGTATAACCATCTTCATCGGAGTAGCTAACTCTCTTTAGCATAGTTTGCTAGTTTTAGTTTAGACAACGATCCCGACCTTGTTTAGTCCATGTTGCCTCTTGCACTAAAAATTTGATTTTTATACCGTTTCCGCCTCCCCGTAAGAACCGGGGGTCGCAACGTGGACTTACAGTGGTATCAGAGCCTAACTAAACTTAAACTAGCTGGGTAGTAAAGTGTAACGAAGTTCGGAACCGAAAAAAAATCCAAAAACCTAACTTTAACAAAACCTGAGTTTCTGTTGAATTTTTTTCTGGTCAAAATGAAAAACTTTATACTTGTAAATTCGGCTCAGGGTTTTTTGTGAACACCCAAGAAAAACGATGCAGTAATTCCTCCAAGCCGCCGCCCATCCGCCGCGTGAACCCTGTATCCGCCGCGGAAGCGCCGCGAGTTGTAGTCCTCTGTGCATCGTTTTTCGTGCAGTGTGTGTCTGTGTTGGTTTTGGGATTTTTGATATATATTATATGTGCCCAGATTTTCCAGAAAAGAAATTTTCTTTTGGGGTCCTATAATTCCGTATTTTTTCCGAACTTCACTGCACTTTGACTATGATGGTTATATCTGTGATGCTTGCATGTATTTAACGTCGGCTAATCGCTATAAGACGATTAGTCGGGGTTATACATGATCTGTAATGTGCTGGAATGTGTATATGAATATGTTGGATTGTCGCGGGTGAATAGCCGGGGGTTGTGAGACGAGAGTTTACTTTTCTTGCAATTCATTGTAAATGTAAATTGATGTAATAATATTATTTGTTTGGCCGCACAACCGGGTCGGGGTTGTAGCCGTCATTGTATAATTCTTTTTACTGTTTTTGCTCCTAGGATAGACCCATGGAGGGGTGCACAAACTACCGAGTACTTGGCGGGTAGTTTGCCGCACCCGTAGGGGTCTTGGGTGGGGTATTTGGCCATTCACCGCGACCGTGTTATCCGCTTTTCGTTTCAGGCTCGAAAGGATTGCGGATTGCTAGTATATCCAATGCATTCATCTGTGATCTGTAATGTCTACTATTGCTATATCTATAACTATTTAGGCGTTGCTTATGTTTTACAGACGCGCTAGCCCAGCCCCCGCTCTGTCGTTAGTTAAGTAACCTAACGGGTAATGACGGGGCCCAGTGGCGAATGCGAATGGCATAAGCGTACGTCATATTTTGGTTGTTTTCTGCAATGGTAGGATTAAATGATGGGACGCATTAAAAATACTAATGCAAGAATATCACGCATTAAAAGAACTAATGCAAGATAATAAACCAAGTTAAAGTCGTTGGAACACTTTCGAAAAACCACTCGGTTCTTTTCAAAAATAACTTTTAAATGCGGAGTTTGAGCCACTCCTTCTAAAAGCTATCTCGTTCCATCGACTATATCAAGTTCACTACGTTCACGGTTTCGCCAAAACCATTCGTAGCCCTCCGTCGTTTCACATGAATAGTCAATAGTATTCAAGCTGTGTTTGTTGGCCAAAGTCAAGGCATAGTGATTGGTAGCTATTGGGTATTCATGTGCAGCATAGATAGATGCGTTGGTTTGGAACAGTCGTACTGCCTTGTTGGCCAAAGTCAAGGGTATGTGCGGGTGGATTCAAATTAACCTGGAGAACGACGGGTAGAACTTGACATGTGACTTATGATTTGTTGGCCAAAGTCAAGGTCATAAGAGCATGGGGCAAAAATCCACATCGGGAGTTTCATAAGTACTGAAACTTGCTAGATTTGCATACCATTTGGAGTGTGGTGATTCTGGTAGGATTCCTTCAGTTTCGTCACACGATGATATTTGGATCCCGATCCTACTGTGAGTATATGCTACTCCTCGGGAAATTTCACACTTAACGATCAATGCTATAAACCTAGTAGGTGCCTAGAAAGGTGTTAGCGGGGCTACGCCCCCAGGGAAAAGAGGTTCTTTAATTAAGGAACTTCGCGAAAGCGTTGGAAAACCTCCCTCGAAGTACCGACACCGGCCTGGCTGAACGGTTAAGCAAGTATTGTGCGGTGGGATTGATCCCGGCTAATTCTTCCTTTATGGTTTGAGGAGGGATTCGAGAAACAGTGGGAGCCATCCTGTTTAGACAAACTAAAAACCACTCTAAACTTGCAAGAGCATCATGCTGAGTGTTTCTTCTTCTCTCTCCTAATTGCAGCGACCAATCAACATGACTGGACTTAAGTTACTCCTAGATAAAAACAAGCTGACAGGGCCAAACTACAAAGATTGGCTCAGGAATGTCAAGATAGCAATCACTTATGACAAGCTGGGGTATCTTCTTACCACCAAAGCTCCCCCTGTCCCTGGTCCAACTTCCAGTGTCGCGGATAAGGAAATCCGCAAGACTTGGGAGATTGATAGCGCGAAGGCCAAATGCCTCCTGCTTGCCTCGATGGACAACGAACATCAGAGGAGGCATGAGAATATGGACATGGAGTCCATATTGCTTCATACAAAAGAACTGTATGGAGAGCAATCACGTATCGCAAGATACGAAGCGTCGAAAAAGTTATTTTCGACAAGAATGGCCGTCGGATCATCAGTAGCCGAGCATGTGCTAAAGATGATCGGCTACATTGAGGAGCTCGCTGACCTAGGGATCACATTGGAGAGTGAGCTATATACGGATATAGTTCTCCAGTCCCTTCCTTCCACTTACGCCCAGTTTATAATGAACTTCAACCTACAAGAAAAGGAGGTTGAACTTTCAGAGCTCCTCAACCTGCTGAGGAGCGCAGAGGGCACCCTACAGAAAGGTAGGGAAACATCCACTTTGTTTGTAGGAGGATCATCTTCTTCTAGGTCCAAGGCGAAAGCCAAGGGAAAGAAGAAGAAAGCCCCCGCCAAACCAAGAGGCGGTGTTAGTAAAGTGGATACGAAGGGAAAGGGTAAAGCAACAAAGATAGCGGGGAAGCTTGTGGATAAGGAAGAATGCTTCTTTTGTCATAAGAAAGGACACTGGAAGAATGATTGCAGGGCCTGGAAGGCCAGAACACAGGAATTGAAGCAGGTTGCAGCTTCAGCTTCAGGTGTGTATGTTATTGAAAACTGTCTTTCTATAAACTCTACTTCCTGGGTATTGGATACCGGATCAGGATCTCATATCTGTAATTCTTTGCAGGCGTTGAGAAACCGTAGTGTTTTGAAAGCAGGTGACATGACCCTCAGAGTTGCAAACGGAGCTAGCATGGATGCTAAAGCCGTGGGGGACTATTACCTGGGAATGTCAGATGGACATGTTTTGGTTTTGCGTAATTGCTTTTTTGTACCCAACGCAACTTGTAATATCATTTCTGTATCTTTAGTTTCTAAAGAAGGTTATGAATTTGCGTTTGTAAGTAATGTTGTAAACATTCACCTTAATCAAGTTTTGATTGGGTCAGGTACTTTGAGTAATGGTATATACGTGTTAAACCAACCACAGATTTTTAATGTCCAGAATACACACAAAAGAAAGTCTCCGGAAATGAATCAGACTTTCTTATGGCATTGTAGATTGGGACACATCAATGAGAGAAGGTTGACTAAGTTACATACAGAAGGATATTTGAATGCGTTCGAATATCAATCGTATGCCACTTGTCAATCTTGTCTCAAAGGAAAGATGACAAAGACTCCGTTTACTGGACAAGGAGTAAGAGCGAGCGAGCTCTTGGGACTCGTACACAGTGACGTGTGCGGTCCAATGTCTACACATGCCCGAAGCGGACATTCTTACTTCATTACTTTTACGGATGACTTCTCAAGGTACGGTTATGTCTTCTTAATGAAACATAAGTCCGAGGCCTTTGGAAAATTCCAGGAGTATAAGAATGAAGTAGAGAAACAGACCGGCAAAAGTATTAAGATTCTAAGATCGGATCGAGGTGGAGAATACTAAAGTGCCGTGTTCCTGGACTATTTAAAAGAGAACGGAATTCTCTCTCAGCTTACTCCTCCATACACCCCGCAACATAACGGTGTATCGGAGAGACGGAACCGCACCCTATTGGATATGGTGCGGTCCATGATGAGTAACGCTGAGTTACCGCGATCATTCTGGGGGTATGCGCTAGAATCAGCTGCGTACCTTTTGAACAGAGTTCCGACTAAGACTGTGCCTTCCACACCATATGAAATGTGGTGTGGGAAGAGACCCTATCTTAAGCACATTAAGACATGGGGATGTCCGGCTTTTGTCAAAAAGCAGCATGCGGACAAGCTCGAGGCACGCTCAGTACAATGCAAGTTTGTGGGGTATCCAAAGAACTCAAAAAGATATTTCTTCTACTGTGAAGAGGAACAAAAAGTTCTTGTTTCTCGTCATGCCTACTTCTTGGAAACTGAGTTTTTGGAAAACCAGATAAGTGGGAGCACAGTAGAACTGGAAGAAATTCCAGAACCGCGGACTGTTACTGAAAGTTTAGTGGAACCAGAAGGTTCGGAAGAACAGGACATTCCTACGCCACTCCGCAGGAGTAGTAGGCAGTCTCATCCGCCCGAGAGATACTACGGTTTTCTCATAGACGGGGATAGAGAGGATTGCATCATAGATTATGATGAGCCTACTAGCTTCCAGCAGGCCGTTCAGAGCGTTGACTCAGTAAAATGGCTGGATGCAATGCGGACCGAAATGGAGTCCATGTACACCAACAAGGTATGGACGTTGGACATTGCTCCAGACGGGGTGAAACCCGTAGGATGCAAGTGGATCTTCAAAAGGAAGATTGGTGTAGATGGACAGGTTGAGACCTATAAAGCTAGGCTGGTAGCAAAGGGTTTTCGTCAACGACCTGGCTTGGACTACGACGAAACCTTTTCTCCAGTAGCCATGCTGAAATCCATTCGGATCCTCCTTGCCATTGCTGCCTTCCACGATTATGAGATCTGGCAAATGGACGTAAAAACAGCTTTTCTAAATGGAAATTTAGAGGAGTGTGTCTATATGGACCAGCCAGAGGGTTTCATTCAGAGTGGGAGCAGCGGAAAGGTGTGCAAGTTGCTTAAGTCCATCTATGGACTAAAACAGGCATCGCGGAGTTGGAACATCTGTTTTGATGAGACGGTAAAGGAATTTGGCTTTATCAAAAATCCAGATGAACCATGCATCTATAGTAGATTTGTAGCGAGAACTGTAGTATTCCTCGTTTTATACGTGGATGACATTCTCTTAATAGGAAATGACATTCCTATGCTACAATCTGTCAAGGGGTTCTTGTCACAAAGGTTCTCCATGAAAGACCTGGGTGATGCCTCATACATCCTGGGGATCCGGATCCATCGTGATAGATCCAAGAGGATATTGGGACTTTCTCAGTCCAGGTACATCGACACCATAGTGAAAAGATTCGCTATGGAAGATTCCAAGCGCGGTAACCTACCGGCTTGTCACGGGATCACCCTCTCTAAAGAGATGTCTCCCAAGACTGATTTGGAGAGGGATCGCATGTCCATTATACCCTACGCATCTGCGGTAGGCTCTATAATGTATGCGATGTTATGTACCAGACCGAATGTAGCTTATGCACTGAGTGTAGTAAGCCGGTATCAGTCAAACCCTGGGGAGAAACACTGGATAGCGGTAAAGAACATTCTCAAGTACCTGAGAAGGACTAAGGAGATGTTCTTGGTGTATGGCGGAAAAGACCTCCAGATCGAGGCCTTTGCTGACTCCAGCTTCCAGAGTGACAAGGATGATTCCAAGTCCATGTCGGGCTTTGTCTTTACCCTCAATGGAGGGGCGGTGTGTTGGAAAAGTTCCAAACAGGATACCGTTGCAGACTCGACAATGGAAGCGGAATACATCGCTGCATCTGATGCCGCAAAAGAAGCTGTCTGGATGAGAAAGTTCTTGAAAGAACTTCAGGTGGTTCCATCCATTGTTGACCCAATACCTCTGTATTGCGACAACAACGGGGCTATAGCTTTAGCGAAGGAACCCAGGTCCCATCAGAGATCCAGGCACATCTTGAGGCGGTATCACCTGATCAGGGAGATCGTGGATCGCAAGGAGATCGAGGTTCGGAGAGTTGCTTCAGAAGACAACACTGCAGATCCATTCACCAAGGCCCTGCCCCAGACTCAGTTCGAGCGGCTGATCGAGATGATAGGTCTTCGATACGCCAGTACATGGCCTTAGTGCAAGTGGGAGATTGTTAGTGTATATGCCCTAGAGGCCATTACTGTATCATACTAGTTTGTATATTACTTAATGGATGCTTGGGATATTCACCTTGTATATACAATCTTGCTCAAAATAGTAGTATGCTACTTGGTTTGTCTCTGCTTCAATGTGTACTTGTGTTTATTTTACTATATCACTTATACGCATTAGTGGAGCCCTTAGGATCTTTGCTTGATTACCAGCGTTGTGATGGCAGTCACACTAGTGGGGGCTGAGTAATCTATAAGCACATCCTTATACAGGTCCCTAGTCGCAGGACTATCGAGACAGGGCATCGATACTCCGGAGTAGATTAGCGTATGCGCTTCTCATCCCAGTGTGGGAGATGGTCTGTCCCACAGCCATCAGTACGTCGTACTGGAGATAGTATACGGGTGCTCGTTGGGTTACGAGTACACTGGACAGGACTCGTCGGGAACTGACAGGTTGGTATTATACCTATCGTCAGTCATCAGTTCCCAGGTGACATGAGTACAGCTTAGTCCGCTGACTTGACACTGGCACTTCGCCTCGAGTGTGTTCCCACTGCACTTTGATCACTACCCTACCACGGCTCAAAGGAGTCGTGCAAACAGGTGGTGGTTGGGTGCAGTCCCGAAGCACTTGGAGGCAGTGACGGTTAGACAGGATTCGTCTCTCCCGGTATTGGGGGTTGACATCGCGCTGTGTCTAGGAGAGCCATTACACGAGTAGTCCCTGGCCAGGGCAAACGAGATATACTGGTAGGTTTCCAGTGTTATCTCAGGGTGTTTTGGGCTTCGCTCCGGCACGACTTGTACCGCTATTGGGGGACTGACGTTTACCGCCCCCTAGGCCCGCCATGCGATGTATCAGACGAACAGACCGGACTGTACGGAGACTGTCACATTCAGACTCAGTAGGAGTACCGATGGGGTTTCACCTCGTCAGCCTTCTTGTCGACATCTACCTGGGGACCGTTACGCACAGCTAGTGCCGCTTGCGATCTGTGGTTAAACCCACTGCCAGCGTAGTGTCGAGTCTTTAGAGTCCCACACAGAGGGTATTCGCCTCTGGGCAAAACAGAGTAGAGGTCGCATGGTTTTGCGACAGGGTTCGTTCTCATCCGCGCACTTGTGCACGTTTGGAGTCCGGACGGATATTACCAGTGGGCTCTGGTTTGAGCCGGATACTGGTATAGTATTTGGGGTTGCTTTTATCTCTCAGTATTCATGTTCCTCGGAACGAGAATGCAGGTGTGTATGCACAGTTATTTGAGGAGGAGGAAGATGACTTTCATTAGGGTTTCGGAACGGGTGCGTATGCACAGTTGACAGTCGTCTTTTTCCAAACCCTAATGGATTTGTATTATATCATTTAATAATATATAATAAAATGAAATTGTGTCATGGTTAGTTTTTGTTGACTTGTTGACCGTGGTTGACTTGTTGACCATGGTTGAACTTTTGACCATTATCATTACAAGAGAAAGATGCTCTTGATTCTTGCATTTTCATTTAATGCTTGTAATGATATTAGTCATTCTAAAACTTTCCATCAACCTTTTCATTTTTGATTATTATTATTTGATAATTCATTTTCTTTTTGCATTATGGTTGCAAGAAAGGAAATGAGAGCTCATTCTATCATATTCACTCTCTCTCTTCACTTCATCTTCTTCTTCCTCTAGCCAAGAGAAACCTTCTCATGTGTTGAGAATCCTTCTCTTGAAAAACAAAAGCAATCCTTAGACACTCTCTACTCACTCTAGGATCAAGGGTTTAGCAAGCCGGCGATTCTAGTTCACTCCAAGTACGAGAAAGAGCCCAAAGGTCGAGCCTTCGAGGTGGATCCATCTTCGACGGAAGAAGGCGACAAAGGAGAACCATCAACCTCTACAAAGTTCAAAGACGAAGGAGTTCAAGTCTAGGTATAACCATCTTCATCCGAGTAGCTAACTCTCTTTAGCATAGTTTGCTAGTTTTAGTTTAGACAACGATCCCGACCTTGTTTAGTCCATGTTGCCTCTTGCACTAAAAATTTGATTTTTATACCGTTTCCGCCTCCCCGTAAGAACCGGGGGTCGCAACGTGGACTTACACTAGTATGATCTGCATCATAGTCCAGATAGTCAAGTACACATCCTAAGGGCTTTACCAACATGTAACAGAGAGACAAACAGTATACACGTTAAGGTAAAGAGTAACCAGATAGCGTACTATCATGTCGAGCAAGAAAGTTCTCCCTATATATGTCCCAGCATCCACTACAATATACATCCTATATATAGTAATGGCCTCTAAGGCATACATATAACTAACAGTCTCCCACTTGCACTAGGGCCATCTGTAGCAGTGGTTGTAGTATCTCATACTCAACCATCCCATAAAAGTCTCTCTCTGGGAATAGGCCTTCGTGAGTGGATCCGCCGTGTTGTTCTCTGACTCTACTCTCCTAACCTCGATCACCCTGGAGATCAACCATCTCCATGATCAGGTGACACTGCTTTAGAGTTTGTCTGGATCACTGATGGGACGGGTGTTCCTTGGCATAAGCCACAACTCCATTGTCCCACAATGGGAGGAACATAGTTCATCTCATGAACCAATATACACCCAAACAGCCTCTTTGGTAGCATCTTAAGTAGCGATGTATCCTGCCTTTATCGTCTAGTATACCACAGTATCTAGCTTGGAACTCTTCCAACATACCATCCCTTTACTAAGGGTAAAGACAATGCCTGTGACTGACATTCAGTCGTCTTTATCACCCTGGAACCCTTCCAGTGATTCTCCTCAGGATCAACTGATACCATCTCACTACAGCTAGTGAGTATTCTAACACCCAAATAACATCTATCTCATAGATGAAAACTCAGGATTTAGGAGGTATCATCTTGATCCTATGTGGAGAATCATTGTGATAAGCGAAGATTGATCGAGCGTAGCATAGGAAACTCCTTCCCTATCAAGAGTATGTCATCCACGTACTCTACGAGGATCGTCACCATACTCCCTACTACCTTTTTGTTTATACAAGGTTCATCTACCATTTTGATGATGTCAAACTCTTTGACTACCACATCAAAACAGATGTTCCAACTCCGCGATGCCTGCTTTATCCTATAAAACATCTTGCACACGTTTCCGCTGCTCCCACTGTCTACGAGACCCTCTGGCTGTGTACTTATAGACTCCCTCTTCTAAAACATCATTTAGAAAAGCTGTCATGACACCCAACCACCAGATATCGTAGTCATGGTATGTAGCAGTGGCAAGTAGGATCTGAATGGACTTAAGCATAGATACTGGAAAAAGGTTTCATCATTATCCACGCCTGGTCAATGACGAAAACCTTTAACAAGTCTAGCTTTGAAAGTCTCAACTTTTCCATCTACACCAAGTAATCTTCTCAAGATATACTTGCTCCTGATGGGGATTTAACCCTTCAGATATAGCAAACAAAGTCCATACTTTGTTGGTGTATAAGGATTCCATCTCAGATCGATAAACATCCAGCCATTCTTACAGAGTCTTACTCTAGATGGCCAGCTCGAAGCTAGTTGGGTCATCATCTCATGATGCAATCCTCGCTCCCACTGTCATAGAGAAACAGAAGTATCTCTCAGGTGGGTGAGGAACCCTACTAGATCGGCGGAGAGGCTGAGGTTCGTTGGAATCTATTGAATCCTTTGGTTCTATCAAATCATCAGCTGCAGTTTGTATAGCTGGAACCTTTCCAGTTCTACATTACAGACCTTGCCTCGAGCTTGTCCGGATTTTGCTTTTAGACATAGGCCAGACAACCCCAAATCTTAACCATCTTAAGATATGGGCTCTTCCCTTTCCATATCACATATGAAGCGGTAGGCAACTGATTTGATTTGAACCCTATTCAATAGGTATGCAGCTTCTCAAGTGCATAACTCCTAAAAGGAAAAAGGTAACTCAGTAGTACTCATCACAGTGCACACAATATCACATAGGGTGCTATTGTTCCGCCCCGATATACCATCGTGCTATGGTGTATACGGAGGAGTAATGCTGAGAGAGAATCTCATTCTCCTTTAGAATAATCCAGGATTTCCGTGCTCAAGTATTCTCCTCCTCGATCTCATCAAAGGACATAATACTTATACCTGTTATTGGTTCTCTACTTCTAACTTATATTCTGTGAATATCTCAAAAGGTTCGGACTTGTGTTTCAACAGGAACATAGGTCTGAATCTTGAGAGATCATCAGAGAATGTAATGAAGTACAAAGAACCGGTCTTGGCATGTATAGACAGGGGACCTACATACATCAACATGTATCATCCCAAGAGTTTACATAACTCTTTCTCTGTTTCCAATAAACGGAGCTATAGTCATTTTATCTTTGTGACATGACTGGCGAGTTTCACAAGATGTAAATTCAAACTAATTTAAATATGCATCTTTATGTAACTCTAGCTAGTCGGGTCACATTGATCTGACCTAGTCTACAATACCTTAAGAAGGAATCGTTCAATTCTGAACTCTTCCTCTTGTGTGTGTTCCATATACTAAGAACTGCAGTTTGATTTAGAACATTAATGCTTTTAGATAACGTGCCTGAACCGATCAACTTTTGATATAGGAAATGTTCAAAACATTATCCAACAATACAAAATTTTATCATATCTTTAATAATAAAGAGAATGATATGATTTTGTATATCAGGTTCGATATCTAATAACATTCGTTCAGAATCAATGTATAGGTAATACAGGGTGACAGTGACCAACAGACTTGGCTGCAACACTTGCCCCGTTTTCTGCCTCATGAAACTTATCACCCGTTCTCAGTTCTCTACCTAGCTGTAGCCCTATGTAACAGATTACATATCTGGGATCCTGATCTGGTATCACATACCCAGGACGTAAAGGATACTGAGAAACAGTTCTCTGTAATGAACACACCTGAAGATGATGCATCATCATGCACTCTCTTCGTTTGGGCGGCACGGGAATTCTGGTAATTCCCAATTTCCTGCTCTGTCTTATAACAATTATAAGTTGGAGCGGGACCAACGTTCCCCAGCTCAATATAACAAGCGGGTTCGGTCAATATTCCGTATTATTATCTTGATTAAGGCGTGATATAGTCGCTACCTGGAGAGAGAGAGAAGAAAACACTCAGCGTGCGCTCTTGCAAGAATAGATTGGTTTTTATTTTATCTAATCAGGATGGCTCCCACTGCTTTTTATCAAATCTTCCTTCAAACCTAAAAAGGAAAGACTAGCCGGGATTAATTACACACTACAAGTTCGCCAATCTTTCAGCCAGGCCAATGTCGGTACTTTAAGGGAGGTCCCCCGTGCTTTTGCACGAACCTAATTAATGTAAACCTCGTTTTCCCAGAGGCGTAATCTCGTTAACACCATTCTAGACACCTACTTGATTGGCTAATTGTAATGTGCAAAACACTTCCAGGAGTAACTCTTACTCGCAGTGGGTATCGGGATCCAACTATCTCATAGAAGGTATGCAATCTCATTGCAAATTTCAACACTTGAAATTCCCGATAATATTTTGCCCCTAACCTCCTATGACCTTGACAAAGGCCAACAAACCATAGGATGCTAGTCAAGTTCAACCCGTCATTTCCTGATTGAATTAAACCCACCCGCACGGCCCTTGACAAAGGCCAACAAGGTCGCACGACTACCCTAATCCAATCTGCATCATATGCAAAAGCAGATAAGCACCAGTTAGCTACCGCACACTGCGCTTTGACAAAGGCCAACAAACGCAGCACGAATACTAACTACTACTTATCTGAAATGACGGAGGGCTACGACAGGTTTTTCTGAAAACCTATTGCGTAATGAACTTGATATCGTTGTAGAATCAAATGATTTTAAAATGGAGTGCTTTTGAGGCTTTTCTAGTTTTGCTAAAGGAATCACTCCCGGTGAAGGGATCGTCGGTCCTTTCCTCGTCGAATGAGGTGTGGGATATATCATATATATCACTGTGCAAAGCAAAAACACTTAAAAGCAATCAAAAGACAAACCGAGTGTGTAGCATCAGCCAGTTATTGCTAAAGGAGTCACTCCCGGTGAAGGGATCTCGGTCCTTTCCTCATCGAATAAGGTGCAGGATATATCACATATACCTCTGTGCAAAGCAAGAACTATAGCTACCTGTTTTATTTTGAGATTCGATTCTACAACATCTTAGGTTTCTTTTATCTCATTAATCACATTAATGAAGTCCCATCATTTAAAATACCTAAACATCACAGATAAATACGACGTAGACTTATGCCATCCGCATTCGCCTCGATGTCCCCTCGTGCACCGTTAGGTTAGGTAACTAACGGCAGAGCGGGGTAGGGCTAGCGCGGGTGTAAAACATAAGTAACGTCTATATAATATATCATATATACTATATACAGTATCTATCACAGAACATCACATGATCACATCACAGATATCGCAGCAGAAGAATCATATGAAACATTGGATATACTAGGACGTCCGTGTTTTCAATACGAGCCATTATAAAACACGGATTCCATGGTCGCGATGAATAGCCAAACCCACACCCCTAGACCCCTACGAGAGCGGCAAGTAACCCTACCAATTCTAGAGTTAGGAGACCCGGACTCGACTCCTCGAGTTGGTCTCCCACTGGACCCTAGAACCCGGTTACTTGTGCTCCCCTCCTTGGGTCTATCCTAGTGCGGAAAAGTAAATAATATACAAAGGGTGACATCTTCCGCAACCTGGAAGTGCCCCAATAAAAGAATATTACATACAAGTTTTTACATGAATGAAAATGAAAAACACTCATCTCACATAAAAAACCCCGGCTATTCAAACACGACGATCCAATATAACATATCCAGCAACACATAACATCACATGTCATCAACATAAGTAAATATGCGCATCCCAATTGTCGTTGACATATAGCAACGAAACCGGCGATATCACATATTACACTTATGGTCACAGAAAAGAAAGTGTAAAACTACAACAGTTGGAATCCGCAACCTCTTTAGACATCACATGCCTAATCAAATGAAATACTTAGACATCATATGCCTAACAATTATAAACCCCGCATTTTAGTCTCATTATCGAAAACTCTTTTCAATATCAAGTCGGGCAATTCAGCAAGATTCCCGACATCCTGATCGAATGCTCGTCGCAAACTTTAGTGGACGGCCGCACCCCCGACGCCGTCGACAAAGTACACCAAGGCGGAACACCGCTGCCGCGAGCATCCGAACGGACGCTTTCGGCGACGGGGTTCTCCTACAGTCACTTGGTCGGGGCTATGGAGTGAGACTGTCTATTAAGTTTACCCGGCGAGTATCCGTGTACGCTACGTGATTGCAACGGACTTTTGATCGCATCAAAATTCCGTAGCAACCGATCAAGTGAGACTATATTGCTAGATTTATAACATTCATTCAGTTATCTCATAACTATTGTGAATTCCAATTATTGTATCCCATTCCAGATAAATAGAAAATGTTAAACTTTCCGATCGAACATTCAAACACCCAAGTTTTCCCGAAACAGATCAACACATGAAACAAGTTTAAAAATATCCAGTTCATGCCTCAGTACCAATGGTCCAGCCGTAGAAGGGTCAAGCCAACGCCTCACATGTGGCACGCCGTACTGCCCCAAACCCGAAGGTTCAAAGGGCAGTTCAAGACGGTCACATAATCGAGTTAAGGTTTGTTGTATTCTAGAGGGTCCATCGCGTTACTTGCACTACTTAGAACGTCTTTAAACTACAGAAAAATCCAACACTTGGAAATTTCCCGGCAGGGGAAAAAGTGGGTATTTATATCCAGTCGAACTTTTTAACAGTTTCTAAAATATCAGGAAAAACATAAACGAAGTTAAATTATCCGATCAAATTAACGAATCCCCAATAAAACCCTAGAAAACTCAACACTTGAGTGGAATTAAAAAATTCACATAAAAAATTGCCAATAATGGACCTAAGAATAAATATATGAAATTTGAGGGACTAAGTCCAAATTTGGGCCGCGGAAACGCCGCCAAACACCTGGTTTGGCCGCGGTTCCGCGGTCGAATTATGGAATTAGGATCCCAAACTTCACAGTAATTCTTAGTTTTTCCTGCTTATTTTTCTGCATATTTTTAATTCACAAAATTCAACAGTTTTGAAAAATGTACAGAGAGCGATTTTGCAATGGGGTTTCGGTTCGATCGGATTTCTAACTCCGTCTACGCATCGCCTAAGGCTCTAGCTAGGCTCTGATAGCACTGTAGGGTTCCTAGGCACTCTCAAGTGGTCTCACAAGGCATCAACCATGCCAATTTCAAATATTACGGGTGCCGAGAAACTCTAATACGGATCGTTGGCTAGAAGTTTAGGCGACAAAGCAACTAGTTAACTACTTTAACTAAGAGTACGGAAATACAACCTTTGTAGATCCGGTCCTCCACCTCCACGGCTCCATGATGAAGTCCTCTCCGCTGTCCAAATGAAATCCCGGGCTCTAGCGTCTGCTTCATCGGAGAAATGGGCGGGCAAGGTCGTCGGCTTCGTGCCGAAGATGATCTACGTCGAGGCATCACAAGATCAAGCTCCCACTTCACCAAGTCATGAAACTTGTGAAGAAAACACACTCTACTACTTGGCAAGAGGTAGAGGATGAAGAAATAGGAGGTGGGTTCACTTTAGAATTGGATTTCTCACTCATTTTATCAAGTTGCCATTGATGGAGGCATGCTTTCTTCAAGTGAAGAAGAAGAAGAAGAAAGAAAGAATATCATAAGTTCATTCAAAAATAAAAGTAAATGAATACTTATCATAATAATAACCATGGTCAAGTGTAGAGAATAAATCATGGTTAGTGGGAATGGTTAGGGTTAAGCATGTAGACAAAATGGTCACTTGGTCAAAGCTTCATGAAGCTTCAACATCCATCCAAAGAAAGCCACCATTTTGCATTATGCTAATAATTTTCCAAAAAGAATAAATAATTAAATAAATGAATAGGAAAATAAAAACCCTAACCATTACACAACCTGGTTTAATCTTTACACAAACTCAAGGAAACATGTATCATCAAACATGATACAATCATTTGCACAAAAAGTATATCACATATACAACTTGTACATCCAAGTGAGAAAATCCATTTAAAGTGAACCAATACTAGTTAATGCAAAGTAATATATCAAATATATAATTATACATTAAATCATTAAATCAACACTTGATTCAATGATCCGGTCATGTCGCACATAACCGACTAATATCCAATGTATCGATTTATCGAATCAATCCTTGATTCGATAACTAGGTTATATCGCATACAACCATTCGACACATTCATCGCGAGAATAGAATACGGTATCACATACACATATTATTCTCGGTCCCGCACATATCTCATATGCGCTCCTATTTCGTTTCGCTTGAGCCAGGAAATCTCTGTGTAGGACTCTAAAGACTCGTCAATACGCCGGCAGCAGATGATGATCATATCAAACATCCACAAGCCGCAAGCGGTCTGCTAAACGTAACGGCCACCCGGGTATTGAGCGATCAGAAGATCGACGAGCAAGCCCGCTCACACTCCTGTGAATCCAACCAGTAACACTTACCGTACAGTCCGGTCTGATCGTCTGATATGTCGCATATCTCGCCTAGGGGTGGTAAACGTCAGATCGACCGGTTCCTGCGATAAAAAGGGAGAGGTTAGATCGACCGTAACACAAGATAAATGAAAACTTGATAAATTGAAACTTACTAAGACCCATGAACGCTCTAAGACGTTCCTCCTCTTGAAAAGTCTTGAGGGAAGCGGCAATGGTTTCTTCAGTGGTGATGCCTGTTGGAAGAAAAGAAGGAAAAATGTTAGTCAAAGGCAATAAAAAAGATATGATGCAATAGAAAATGCGACCGGTGATTACCTGATGCCGCAAGCTTAGCTAGCCATGCGTCACGCCTCGCTAACCGCTCCGAAGCTTCGAGGGCGGCCTCCAAATCCGTGTCATCCAGCATGACTAATCCCTCGTTAGTCCCATATTCACTCAGGCCCTCGGCATAGGGAGCGTGGGGTTCCTGACCAAACACGACATCAGCTGCGAAGAGCGACTTCTTTTTCTTCTTTTGCTCACCAATCCTAGGTGCCCCCGGGATCGACTTACGCTTGGCAGCCACCTTGGGGCGGTGGGTCCCAATGTTCGCACCCACGCCAGACTCCGGCGAGACTACAACCACTGTCTCCACTGAAGCACAGGGCGCTGGTGGTGCATCCGCAATATCAGAGAGCGGCAATCCGCGTGGAGGACTCTGCGCATGCGAGGATCCAGCTCTGGCATCTTTTAAAGGGGGGATTACCGGGGTCCTTGGCACCAAAGGAGCGTTGCGATCGCTACCTGGAGGTGCACCCTTACGGTCGATCAGTAACCGCCTTTCCTCCTTTATGACCGCTCCCGTCGAATGACTGTACCATTCTGTATATACCCTGAGGAGTCGTGGGGCGCAAGCCGGCTCACTGATAAAGAAGTGGGAGCCCGTGTTTAGACGCATGAAATGATGCAGCGCTCTCTCCATCCCTTCTTCGGTCGCAGCAGGTTCCGATAAGAAAGCCTCTAGCGGTACCCCTTGATTATAGCTCAGCTGCTGGGCGAAACGATGCGGGTTATATCTCATGAAGATCGCTGCCCCGTTTTGCCTAAACACCAAGAAGTCCGGTCTGATGGAATATAAGTGAAGGGTCTCCCGGGCCGTTAAAACTGAAGCTCCATCCTTGAAAGTGTCTTGCAATGGCCGCACTGCAGTGGTAGACGCTTTTCCAATAGTCAACACCTTGTCAACGAAAGACACACCGGCTCCAACGGTGTGGGAGCGAAAGTGTAAACCCCTGGCATTTCGTGGCGATGGATTTACAATTGATGCGCCGATCAGCTGAATAATGCGAGGAAAGCTGCACCTGTCGTCGAACAAGGGCCTTTTATGCATGCCGAAAACACCCGATGTATGTAGCTCGAACTACGACATAAAGTAGTGCATCGGGAAGACCACGTGCAATACCCCGGGCTCGTTAGCATCCGCTGCTCGGCTGAGGCCATGATATAGGTGTGCCAAGTCAGCGATCCCAACGGCCACCTTTACCCCGATGGCCATCCGATGAGCAGGGTAAAAGACGGAGGGCCGCATACGGTGAGAGTGCATTGGAATCGCAAACCAACTCAACCATAACCCGAGAAATCCTAAGAAAAAGGCCTCCTTATCCATTCCAAGGGCCGCAATTTCTGCAAAAGACATAGTCGGGAATTCCGGAAGGAAAAAACCCTTTTGATCTATCTCCTTTTCCGGCAGGTTATCCACACCTAGACGGAAAGGGTCATCCAGGGTAGCGAACTTAGCAGCCTCTGATGAGAGGACGCTTGGACGAAGAAACCGAGCAATGAAATCCTCAAAGTTAACTCCTCGACTCCCATGTTCGATGAAAAGAGACTCATATATGTTCAACACTTTAATCAAGCTTGGGAACTGGTGTTGAACAGCATTCTCCGGCGTGAGCCCCCTTATCACCGGCTTAGCACTAAATACGTACTCATCCGTCGGGAGCAACTCCTCATAATGTTCCCCCATGACCGGTAAACCGGATACCTCCGCAAACTCTTCCAAAGAGATTAACACTTCCCGATCCATGGCGAAGAAAGTGTGGGTAGGAATGTTCCACTGCTCCAGGAAGGCCTTGAACCACCAGGTGGGGAGCGTGGGATATTGGAACAGAGAGACGTACACTGCGGTGTACAATCCAAACTTTATCAACTACGACTTCTTCGTCGACAGGATATACCGAGCCCACGGCAGATAGCCGATTGGGTGGCGGGGGATCAGACCGATATTATATGATTTCCCCTAAGGTCGCACCTCGCCTTGACAGATACGGCGTTCTAGGATATCCAAAACCATGGGACGCTGGACCGGGATTGCATCTATGGCCAGATGAAGAAAACCCTTCGATGTCTAATCAACCATCTCCACGGCATACTGCACCGAGGGTGGGGTGGCATAGTGAATCGCTGTGATGGGTTCTGACGGCACTGCGCAGGTGAAGCTGCGTCGACCCATAATGATCTGATTGTACCACGACCCCCAAAGGTGAAGACTCTTATACTCCGGGTCGTGATCCTTGATCATGGCCAAGACTTCACGATCCAAGGGCGCTTCGGGAAATCCCTCCTCTGAACGAGCAAACGGGAATGAGGTGTCGAAAGACATGATCGCTGCAAGTGAACAAAAATTAGCCGTTAGTGTTGCAATTCCGACGCTTAGCGTTTAAAAAAAATGCATTAATTAATCAATTAAATTAAAAAATTAATTAAATTAAAATTAATTAATTACACCACACGGCAGTGCAGTGGGTAGGAGACCGAAGGGGGACCCACAAAATCCGGATGACAATACGTCAGTTAATAAGACAAGCTCATCATTGGATGAGATTGTCAGTTGGTCCCCAGGAAAACATTCCCACTAATAATAATAATAAAGAATCCCTAGAGACAAGGAGAAAATCTCCTCTTTCAGAGCAAAGCTCTGTCACAGAGTGGCACTTGTCAAACTCTGGTCTCAGGGAAATAATATTCCTTAAAAGAGCTGAGCTCTGTGGTGATGATGAGAAAATTTATTTAAAACTCCTAAAGAAATTAAAATATTTTTGAAGACTCTTAGAAGTTCTTCATTTTTACATCAAAAAAGATCTATTTTTGGACCCATGAGCAAAGCTCTGCTCATGGGTCAAAACCCATGAACAATGTCTCTCCAGATCTATGGATTCATGAGAGCAAAGCTCTGTTGGTGAAACCCCAATGGGGATCCCTTTAGATCAAAAGATCTGTGAGAGCAAAGCTCTTTGGTTAAGATTAATTTAAATTAACTTGATTTAAATTAATTTTTTTACCTAAAGTTTCTAATTCTGGAAATAAGCAAAGCTTTGAAGTTCTTAAGCAAGAGCAAAGCTCTAGAAAATCAAAAATCTTGAAATGGTGAGATTTTTCTAAGGGCCAGAGGTCCTATTTATAAGGCGCTTGCACCCCTTCAGCTCACCCCTTGATCCAACGTTTAGAAGCTTGCCACCGCTGCACTCACGTGCGCGCCACGTGAGCGTAACGGTGGGGGGGCATTTGTTTCCCCCAATCAGAGCAAAACTCTGTTGGAAATTCAAAATTCAAATTTTAAAGCAACGCTTCAAATCTCAGGCGCAACGCGCCACGTGTCAGGCGCTGATACGTCAGCGCAGCGTCCAAGAAGACGCGCCCAATCAGAGCAATGTTCTATTTTAAACAAAATTAAAGGAAGCAACGCTTCAGCTGCGCGACACGTGTCAGCGCAGGTGCGCTAGCGCAGTTGCGCTGCGCGACACATGTCAGCGCAGGTGCGCTAGCGCAGTTGCGCTGCGCGACACGTGTCACGCTCTGGAGCATTTGCGTCAAACAGAATTAAAATTCTAAAGAAATCTTTTCTGTTCTTATTAAAACAAGAAGATTTTCTTCTGTAAAACAGAAGCGCTTGGATCAAAGATCCAACAGTGGGGAAAATTCCCTAAATCACTCAGAGAAAAATCTCTCTAACAAATTTAACTAATTTATGGACACTATAAAAAGGACCCTAGATCTCAATTCAAAGGCATCAACACTTTTGATAAATCAAGAGCTTCAAACAAAGAGAACTCTGAAAAAGTTTCAAGAAAAAGGTACAAACCTTCACAAATTAGAAGAAATTTCTTCTGATAGATCATTGATCTAAAAACAAGATCAATGATCTTCACATAATAAAAAGTGCTTTGCACTTTTATGAACCTTTGGTTCTTGAAATAAAAAGAAGAAAAAACTTGTTTTTTCTTTGATCTAAATTAGATCAAGGAAACAAATAGTGCTTTGCACTTTTATGAACCATTGGTTCTTGAGTCTAAAAGATTCCTAAATCATAGTGCTTTGCACGTGCAAACTGCGTTGTTGCGCTCTTGGGAAAGCGCCACGTGTCAGCATCTGAACTACTTGCGCTATGCGCTTTGAGATAGAGCTTTGCTCTCTGTAATTGGCGCAACTCACCAGAGTGCGCCATGTGTCAGCAGCGCAAGCACAGCGCACTAGCGCAGCACACTGCGCTTGCGCGACACGTGTCAACACTACAAGCACTTGCGCTTTCTGATTGGTGCAAAGCGCCTGATAAATGCAAGACATTTCTTAAAGGGCCAGGCCCAAATCGAAAAGACCAAGCAGGCCTAAATGGGCAGAGCCCAAACAAAATAATAAAAATGCTATGCATTTTAAAAGGGGCAGAGCCCAAACAAAGTAGATGCTTTGCATCATTTATAAATGGGCAGAGCCCAAAACAAATTGATGCTCTGCATCCTTTCTGGGCAGAGCCCAAATAAAAATAAAAATAAAATGCAAGGCCAAATGCAAACAAAATGTGGACATTTTTAATTGGACTTAGCCCAATTTTGGCCGTAAGTCCTTAAATTAAATTAACTGAGCACGGCTGCTCCCTAAATCAATTTACAACCGGTTCGAGGGTACATCTCCGAACTCCTTTGACACCTATCGTTGTAATTCCTCAACGAAGTCAAAGAGGTGACGGGTCCCAACGACCACACATCAATATGGACTGCGGGGTCCTTAAACTCGTGGACCGAAACGTCCTTAAACTAATGACGGACCGAAACGTCCTTAAACTAATACTCGTCCCAAAATGGGAACGTTGGACCGAAACGTCCTTAAACTAATGATGGACCACTACGTCCTTAAACTGGCGACAGACCACCACGTCCCTAAACTGGAACATGGACCACCACGTCCCTAAACTGGAACAATAGAGCATCCAAATGCTCTTTTGCCGGATCTAAACGGTCCCGTTTAAGTTGATCTTAGCCCCAAACACGGCTAACGTATCCTTAAACATTCAAATGGACTATAAAACTCCAAATCAACTTTGGTTCAAGGGTACATCTCTGAACTCCTCTGACACCAATCGTTGTAATCCTTCAACGATGTCAGAGAGGTGACGAGTCCCGACGACCATATATTAAATGGATCACCATGTTAAGTAGATCTTAGTCTCAAACAGGACTAACGTATCCTTAACGAACGTTTAAGTTGATCTTAGCCTCAACACGGCTAACGTATCCTTAAACTAAAACACCAAACCCAAATCTAAGTAAATACGGATTTGGACTAATCCACGTCCTACGGGCGACGGCATAACTTAGTCTCCGTATACAATCCACGGGCAACCACAAATAAAACAAACACACACGACAAGAAGTGAAATTCTGGAGAAGGAGAAAGTGGCTACCGCGACGCGGTAGCGTAATTAACTGCAGGGGCTTGCGCCTGCAGGGAAGAGCGTCCCCACAATCAAAAACCCCTCTGGCGAGGGGGAATCTGACGAAGTCTGCTACATCGGCCGCATCCGTCTAAACCTCCGATACACGGCGCCATAAATCAACTTGGTATCTTCGGAGAGGTGGACGGGTAAAACTATATTGCATCTGCCCCGAATCTCAGGCGAGACGTCCTAACGTCGTTGTAACAACCCTAATTTTTTATACACTTTTTCCTATACAAATTTTTTTCAAAATATTTTTAAAATCCACAAAGGGGTATTTTAGCCTGAGCACAAGATTTAGGTAATTATTTTTGTTTTTAATTACAAGCTATAAGAATAAAATAACTCCATTTTTAGTGTACAAGAAATCACTTTAAAATTTAATGTATACTTGGAGTATTTACTCTTGCTACTATCATTTTAAGTAATTAAATAACACAATAATTACAAGAAGGAGCTTGTAGCTCATTGGTAATACCTTGCACTGCTGAACTAAGCCACCAGAGTTCGAATCCCATACCCCACATTATTTTTATATTATTTTGTTTTAAATTTTTTGGAAAGTCAACAGTCAAACAGCCATAACTCTCAAAATTAATACTGCACATAAAAAATAAAGTACACCAAAATTCCCCCTAAGTGAAACCCTACCGAACGAGCCCCGACTCGGCCCCAACTCGGCCAAGTCGGCCGGCGGTTCGGCCGAATCGGCCGAACCCGCCGGCCGGACTCGGTCGGTCGGCCGAGTCGTCAACACGGAAAAATTCCGTGTTGACTTGGTCAACATCCCTGCATATTCCATTTTTCCAGAACAGTTATCATTTTCTCATTAAATCTCTTTTACTCCCAAAATTAATGAAATTTTAATGAATTTTTATATTTTTTTAAATATTTTTTAATCCAAACCCTAACCCTAGCCTAGCCCTATATAAACACCCCTACCATCTACCATTTCACCCTACAACTCTAAGTCCACTCTTTCAAATTCTCAAGAGAACTCGGTACGTAGAAAAAGAGCGAGAAGCGAAGCGCTGCCGAAACCGACGACGGATTCCGGCGATCGTACTAGAACCTTCGCGACGTTTTCGACGCACCGACAACCACCACTTCCTTAGCCTCCTTAGTTTGTCCAAACCCGTAAGTCCCATCTTTTCTATCTCTCTTTTCTTTTAATAGAAAATACGACTTTTTGGAACCCGACGGAAATCGGAACAAACCGATTTCCGATTCGGTTTTTCTACAAATTCCACTTGTCACCTAATCCATAATACCTAAACATATCCATGATGACTATTAATCATATAGAAACCAATTTAAATAAAGTTTCTCACATGAAATGATAGCTTTCTTGTAAAATCATATTCTTTTCACAATAATACCATAAAGTTTATTTTTCTTGTTCTAATTAATTCCCTCATTCCTAAATATGTTTATCTTGATCACTAAACTTGTAGAAATCAATTTGAATTAGTTTTCACACATGAAATGATAACGTTTTTAAATACCGTATTCTTACATTTAAATACCTTCAAGTTTAATATATTATATTTAACCTCTAAACTTCACTAAACCTTAAAATAAGTCACGAGGTAATGACCTAGCTCTACACACACACAAATATAAGCTTAATTGATAAACGTCAAAACATAGAATACGAAAATACAAGACTTTTCACTAAAATACCCTTTTCTTTATAAACCTTTTCTAAAAGTTCTAAATTGTTTACAATTTTAAAACAATATCTTTTAATAGGAAAATACGATATGTCATGGACATCGATCGTTTATCTAAACTGACTTTGTGGTGTCTAGGCTAGGCAAGTGAGCTTGGGTAACTTTAAAAGGCCCGTCTCACGATTCGTGAGTGGATCCCTCCCTCCTCACTTGTACTTACCTGGCCACAATTGGTGGTGAAGAGGCGATTTGAGGCTTCTAATGACTTGTCGTTAGACCCTTAGAAATAGGCTAGTTGGCTTAGGAAACACTAGAAACTAAAATACGGAAAACTATACCCTTTTACACATAAATACCTTATATTTATAAAACCGTTTTTTCCTAAATGAATGGTATTTGTTAAACCTAAGCAAAGGGCCACTATAACCCACTTTTGGGGAACCCATTAGGGATAGTACGGTTCATCGTGCACCCGCGGGCTAGTAGTGCGAGATTCAGACCTCCGCAAGAAGTATTCGGTCTCGAAAGGTTTAAAATACGGCATTTAAGAAAAAATGAGATTTTGGAAAAATAAAATATTTAATTAAAATTATTCTTGTAGTAATATATATATTTAATTATCATTTAAACAACTATTTTATTATAAGATAAAGTTTCCACTTTTTCTAAAATTACAAGATTAAAAGTTACATTAAAATACCATGAATTTCAAATAAATCAATTAATACTTTTATTAGGATATATTCACTAGAATAACACAAATAAAATTTACACTCATTATAACAATAAAGACGAATAATAAATATTTTGGGTGTATCTTGAAAACTATACAATAGTACTTTTTACATAAAACCCCCTCAAGTTTTATAAATTAAAATAAGGCCCCTAACAAGTACAGAACTTCAAATTATCTTTCTTTTAGTCTGACTCGGGTTTGAGTCTGCCTATTTCTGACTTGAATATGATTTAAGTCAATCTATATTCTTTAATTTTCCAACTCAATATGAACACATGAATCCCAGAATCCAGATAACAATCTATATCACTTGACTGAACCGAACCATGGATATATTCCTTTTACATGTTTTCCCAGTATTCTATTTACATGGCTCTACGGTTATGACCATTTCCTGATATCATGGTTTCGGTCAGTCAGTCAGTCAATCATGCAATCAATACAATTTTACAAGATAACAATACAAACAAGACATCGCGGGATTTAAGGGGTAGATTGGTACGGAAGGTGTTAAAGGTGGCACGAGGCGGTAAGATTAAGACACCTAACATGAATCCAATTGCCGTTGTTCCGGGTTGTATAACGGAGCCTTGTACTTCCATTTGCCCTGGTCTCTAGCATACTGAGACCCCTCTCGTATACACTGGCATTCTTCTGTACCAAGCTACAACAATAGCGTTAACACCATACTACTATAATATAACAATACAATACAACATTAAAAACTACTCTCTCTCTCTCTCTCTCTCTCTCACTCTCTGTTTATTTCTCCCTTATCTTTGGAACTTACCGAGCGACCTGTTCGCTGACGACATTCTGTTTCTTTCTTCTTTGAATGTCGTCAAGTGTGTTGGACCAAGCAGAGATCGAGCCCACCGGTGAAGACTTGGAGCAGTTTCACGAAGACCCCCGAGCTCTAGATATTGTACCTTGTTCTTTTCAGTATTTTCATTTCCTGTTATACCACTGTTTAGGCATCGCTTTTCATTTCAGTTGTATTTTCTTTTCATGCATTGTACAAAAGAATGTTATTAATAAAAGTTGATGTTATTTCTATATCATTCGTCTCTTGTGATCTACTTTATATTGCTTAGTTACGCTTAGCGTATGTACTTCTAAGTATATACGTAGCGGGCCTCATCGCGTTCACTTCGCCGTACACCGGGAAGCGGGGCGTGACATCATCGCGGCCGCCATTCGGAGGGGAACAGTAATGAGATTATCTCTCCGTTTCTTTGAGATCAACCTCATCAAGTACACTGAATATACCTTATCCTCAGCATCATCGAGCACTTGAAGCGGCATAACCTTAAGGCTGCCAGGGTATAGCTTCCCAGATTGACCCAACGACGATCTTCAAAAGGGCAGAACGGCGGGGAAGCAATCGACCATTGTAATCTTCGAAGCGACGCATCACCGCGTCGCAAAGGGCGTCAGTAAAATCCTAGCCTTGACAACGACCTTGGATGTGAATTTCCTCATAAGAGATAATCTCTTCAAGATCATACAGACGACCAGCCATGGTACCTGAAAAGAAAAACCAGTGGAGGGTTAGCGATTAAAATACTAAAATCACTACAGTCTAAAGGAAAATTAGTCGGCCCCACAAAATCAAGGTAATGCCTCATCAATGATGAGACATGCGCCCTTATGAGAATCCAAAAGAATTCTCATTAAATGAATAGTCTCATTAAGCAGTGGAGTTAAAAACTCCCAATGTCCTCGGAAAGCGAGTTCTGTTAAAAATAACGACATATTCAAATCTGTAAAAAGGGTATTAAAACCCTAAAAGGGAATAGGAAGGGGAATAAAATTCCCAAAAGTTCCAAAATTTCTCAGAGCTAAACTCTGTAAGACAAAATGGAATTAAATTCCTCCAATAATGAGATTAAATCCCAGAATCCCCCATGTAAGGAAACAGATAGGAAATATAATGGAATTGAATTCCAGAAACCCTCAAAGATCAAGATCAATGATAGGGTAAAACCCTAAGTAAAGAACCAACGATTTTCAAGAATGCCCATTGATTTAAGACCCACGGTCTACTCAAAAAAGGGGAAAAGGTCCAGAGATCTTTAAGAGATCATTTCAAGAAAAGAGCCAAGCTCTATTAATGGGTTAAAAATCCAAAACAAAAAAGGGACGGTCTTTTAAAAGCTAAGCTTTGTTCATAATCCTTACCAAATTTTTTTTGGCAGAGTTTAACTCTGATTAGAAAGAGTTCTGTGGGCATAGATCTAAGCTCTAAAATGAGAATTAAATTCTCAAGGAAGAAATAAACTTAAGGAAGATACTGAGATGACGGTCATCTCAATGGACAAAGGCCCTATTTATAAGACATGGGGGGGCGGTTCATCTCCCTAAAAGATCAAACGTGGTAAAAATGACACTGTTGCACTCACGTGTGAGCCATGTGTGAACAACGGTGGGGGGCATTTGTTACCCTATATTTGAACATAACTGAAGAACTAAGCTCTGTTAAATTTTAATGAGGCAGCGCCTCACGTGCTCCCCATGAGGGCGTCAGCGCTAACCCCTTAGGATTAAATCCTATGGTGGCGTCGCACGTGAAGCTCACGTAGGCGCTAATGTGCAAAGCACAGGAGCGCCTATCATATATAAGAATTAAATTCTTAAGTGGTGCCCCACGTGCACAACACGGGAGCGCCAGCGCCCAAATTAAAATCAAGTAGAATTAAATTCTTCATGGAGATATTTCCCTAAAAACTAGGATACTCTCTGTTAAACAGAGTCGTTGGATCAAAAATCTAATGGTGATGATAAATAATCAAATAATAGAATTAAATTAGAAGAAAATATCTCCCAAATCTTTCTAAATGTAGAAAATACTATCGGTTGGATCAAAGATCCAATGATAGGATTAAATTCTATTTTAGGAATATATTTCCCTAATCTTTCTAAGTAAAGAAAGTTTGTCCTCTGTAAAACAGAGAGCTCTTGGATTAAAAATCCAACGGTGATTAAAAATCACCGTTTGACAGAATAAAATTCTGTATTTGGGAAAATATTTCCCCAATCTTGTTAAAAACAAGAAATATATTTCATAAAACAAAAATCACTGGATCAAAGATCCAATGGTGGATAAAATCCTCCGAACAAGTTTGAAACTAATTAAATCAATTGGTGTCTCTCAAATGAGAGATTTTCTTAAAACTAATTAACAAACTTACCTCTACTTTATAAAGGACCCGAGACTTCAAGTCTCGTATAGAGAGAACACACCACAAGATTCTGCAAAAAATACATAAGACTCTAAAAAACAACTGAGAATTTAATTCTCAATAGAGAAGAAGATTTTCTTCCTCTCAAACCCTAGGTAAAGAAACCACAGAGATCAAAACATCTCCTTTACCTATCATGGCATATTTAAAAGCTTAACCTTCTCAAGAACTTAGTTTTTTCTCTGGATCTGAGATTCATAAGACAAGTCTCCCACAAGATGAGAATTTAATTCTCAACGGGAAGACCTTGTTCTTGAGAATCAAAAGATTCAGAAAAGAACTAGGAAAAAGGAAAAGAGCCTATCCTGTAGGAATTCAATTCCCCTGAAAATAGGGTTTAATCTTTAAAAAAAACTTAGTTCTTATAAAAGAAAAAAAAACATAAGAACTTAATTCTTGAAGAAAACTTGATCCCAGATCTTCAAAACAAAGATCTTGGTAATCATTAATGGTCAAAATGCCATAAAAAATATTCAATCTCTGAAGAAAAAAAGAACTTAGCGCCTCATATGTTTTCCACGTGGGCGCCCCTAACAGTGCCCAACGCCTCACGTGAAAAACATGCGGGCGCCTATAGCAGAAGGCCAGCGCATCACGTGAAATTCACGCGAGTGCTGAATAAAAAGTGTTTAGCACTTCATTTACAGCCAAAATGGCCAAGTGCTTAGCATTGATTGGGCAGTTGCCAGCGCCTCACGTGAAACACATGTGGACGCTCAACAAAATAAATGGGATAGCGCCGCACATGCTCCTCACGTGGACGCCATATAAAAAGTGCTTAGCACTATATATATATATATATATATATATATATATATATATATATATTCGGTCAAAATGACTGAGTGCTTCGCACTGATTGGGCAGCGGCCATAATTGAAGGCTTCACATGATTCCCATGTGAGCGCCCGAGCTTCAAACAAGTGCTTAACAGTTTTGCATAAAAAAGGGGGCTGAACAAACAGAGCCCAAATAAGTGCTTAGCACTTTTTTTATAAAAAAACTGAGCAGAGTAAGCCTAAAGAAGCTAAGTCCATCTGAAACTTCTTGCAATTGAGCCCAAATGCTCTATTGTTGGATCTTAAAAATAATTCTTAAAATCTTGCTAAGCTGAACTTGGTCTCAAATATGGCCAACGTATCCTTAATTAAAAATAAATTGAGCCCAAATTCTCATATATTTAAGTTGATATTAACCTCAAACTAGATTAACGGTCCTTAAATGAAACAAAATATTTTTTAACTAAAGGAATATATAACCTAAGTTCAAAACCCAAACCCAGATATAAAATATACGAATTTGGACTAATCCGCACCCTACGGGCGATGATATAAACTAGTCTCCGTATACAATTCACGGGCAACCAAAATAAACAAAAATACATACGACACGAAGTGAACTGCCGGAGCAGAAGAAAGTAGTTATCGCAACGTGATAACATAATTAACTGCAGGGGTATGCACCTGCAGGAAAGAGCGTCCCCACAATCAAAAAACCCTCACAAATGTGGGGGGATCTGATGAAGTCTACTACAATGATCGCATTTATCTAAACCTCCGATATACGGTGCCATAAATCAACTTTATCTTCGAAGAGGTGGATGGATATGTCCAAATAGTATCTGCCCCCAAATTCAGGCCAGACGTCCTAACGTCTCGGTCCGGTCTTTCGGCGGTGAACAGAGAGGATCTCGCAGGTGTATTCTAATGTGAAATATAGATAACAATGTTCCCTCATAAAAAAAGAAGAAGAAGATGAGAGAAAGAAAGGGGAAACTCTCCACTATTCGAGCCTCGCGTGTTAAACACGTGAGCGCCTATATGCAAGGCATATAGGCGCTGCAATTAAAACTATAAGAATGCTAAACAAGCCTCATGTGCCAACACGTAAGCGCCTATAAATAGGCGCTGCAATTAAACTACAAGTAGGATAAATAAGCCTCGCGTGCTAACACGTGAACGCCTATAAATAGGCGCTGCAATTAAACTACAAGTAGGCTAAACAAACCTCACGTGCCAACACGTGAGCGCCTATAAATAGGTGCTGCAATTAATCTACAACTAAGCTAAACCAGCCTCACGTGCCAACACATGAGCGCCTAAGCGCTGCAATTAAACCGCAAACCTCACGTGTTAACACGTGGGGACACCTCCTTGCGTAGAATTAAATTCTACTTAATAACTTAATAAACCATTGGATCAAGAATCCAACGGTGATTAAATATAGAAAGAATATTTTCTGTTAAACAGAGAGTTAGTGGATCAAAGATCCAACATATTTCCTATATCTTCCTAAACAGAGAAAGATTATACTCCGTTAAACTGAGCACCCTTGGATTAAAAATCCAATGATGATTAAAATGTCACCGCTCGATAGAATTTTATTCTATATATAGGAGAATATCCCCAATCTTGTTAAAAACAAGAATAATATCTTCTATGAAAACAGAAGTCATTGGATCAAAGATCCAACGGTGGGTAAAATTCCCCAAATCAATTCTGAAACCGATTAAATCAATGGGGATCTCTCAATGAGAGATTTTCTGAGTATTAAACAAAATTCTCTCCACTATATAAAGAGCCAGAGACTTCAAGTCTCAAAGGAGGTAGATAGAGAGACACACATACAGAGAGGGAAGACAGAAGTAGAGACAAAAAAGAGAGAATTTGATTCTCAGCGAAGATTTGTTTCATCAAAACATACTAAGTAAAAAGAATAAAAAACACAGAGATTGCTCCATTCCTTCTTTGCCTCTCTATGTGTTTAACCCTTCATGCAAAAACTTAGTTCTTCCTCTGGTTGAGATCTGCAGAAGCAGATCTCTCCACAAGTTGAGAATTTAATTCTCATTGGGGAGATTCTGTGATGAAGATTCAAAGACTAGGGGAAAGAAGTGAGTCCAAAGAATTTAATTCTTACAAAAACATATGAGAATTTAATTCCTTTGAAAACTAGGATTTAACACTATATAAAGAATTTGATTCCTGCACGAACAAGAGGAAACTTGATCCCTCAGACGATGACAATAATTTAAGACCTTCCAAACCCAAAGCCTAATGACTAGAAATGTCATTAATAAGAGATCAAAATCTCCAAGAACACAGAAAGACAACATGGTGATTCGTTAGTGTTTAACACTATAACGAGACCTCACGTGTTTTCCACGTGAGTGTTTCTAATGAACAAAAGAAGCGACTGAGACTGCCTCACGCTAGTGCTTAAAAGAGGAGCAAGGAGCACTTCCTAAGACAGTCACGTGTTTTGCACGCGACCCCTAATCAAGTGCTTAGCAGTTCTGTAAAATGGAGAGGCAATAAAACCAAATGGCAGCGCCTATATTTAGGCCGCCTCATGTGTTTCACACGTGAGCGCCATAAGAACCAAGTGCTTAGCACCTATACAAAAAGGGAAATAAAACCAAAAGCGCAGCGCCCAGCGCTGCACGTGTTCCTCACGTGGGCGCCGCCACAGAGAAGAAAAGAGTGCTTAGCACTCCATAAACAGCCCAAAACGGCTGAGTGTTCAACACTCATTGGGTAGCTCCCAGCGCCTCGCGTGCTCCTCACGTGGGCGCCATACAATGTGCATAACACTTCATATACAACTACAACGGCCGCATCCGTCCAAATCTCCGATATACGGTGCCATAAATCAACTAGGTATTTTTGGAGAGGTGGACGGATAAATCCAAATAGCATCAGCCCTCAAAATTCAGGTCAGACGTCCTAACGTTCCGGTCGCGTCTTTCGGCGGTGAACAGATTCTGGTACGCCCTGTGGGACCTTTTTCTCTTTCCATTCGATACTTCGCGTATCATGTTTCGTGAACAAAATCTCGGTTTGCTATGGTTGCTCGTGGATTCGAGGTACTAAGATTTGGTGTCTTTCTCCTTTTTAGGAAAAAGATCAATGGCTTCCAGCTGTACAAACTGCATCAGCAACTCCCGCTCCGCCCCAACTGGAAGAGTGACTTACGAACCTAATGCGGCCTCCATCTTTTCAATTCCAGTGGGGCAGGTACTCAAACCACCACTGGATTGTTCTTTAGGACCATGCTCTCGCCAGTGATTTTCAGCACCCAAGTGCCACCACAGGAAGCTCCCAAGAAGTCGATCTTCTATCGACTTGCAACCACCATGGCCCCTCTCAATGGGCCATCCAAGTCTGCCACCTCAGTCTTCAATAGGATGAGTCGAACCTTAAGTAAGCCCGCAAAGAGGCTCGCAACACGTGAAAGGGCTATCCTAAAACGGATAGTCGTTCCAACTCCCCTGGCAAGTGAAGTCGTCAAAGGTGCTTCGCCTACCAAAAGATCGGTCTTTGACAGATTAGCCATTCCAACTCCTGCTGCGGGTTAAGTCGTCAAAGGTGCTTCCCCTACCAGAAAATCAGCCTTCGAAAGATTGGTCGTTTGATCTCAATGAACGTCAGTCTTCGACAAGCTAGCACCAACAGTAGCCCATCATCAAAGCCAGGGGCATGAAGAAGCCGCTTCCACAACTGAGGTGGTCCCGTCTGCAAGACACGCTCGACGTCGCCACTGGTGCCGGGTGAGAAGAGCTGGGGGCAACTCCTCCTCTGGACTTACTCCACCAGCTCCAATGGTGAAAGTTAACTCTGCTGTTCCAACCGAGAACAGTTTTGAACCGCTTAGGAGGGTGTGAAAGAACTCCCCAACCGCGGTGTTGAAGAAATCTCCACTTTCTGCTGAAAACATGACACAGGAAAAATCGGAGCAGTCCCCCCAACGGCTCTCCTCCCAAATTCACAGAGTCTGGAGGAAAGTCCAGGACTCTGTGATCAACAAAGACTACTCTCGTCAACCGGAGAAAATGAGGGTTCGGCAAGAGGAAGACTATCCTCCACCATACAGCGAGGGATTTCCTCTACACAGGAACCTGTTACAACGGCTCCTTCAACCTCGACCTCCCACAAAAGGAGGATGCCGAAGAAAATCCCATTGCCTGTGGCAAATTCCAAAGGCTCTAGATTCAAACGTCCCAAGTCTAGGGGCATGATAGTGCACACGATTTATATAGCTTCCGGAAAAAAGAAAAGCCGTGCTTCCGTGAGTCATTAGCCACAAACTCGGTCATTGATAAAAGCTCAGGAGCAACAACAAAAGCTCCAGGAGATGCTGACGAAAATGTCAGCACTCACCGGGCAGAAAGAAAGCTCGGAATCGGCATCTGAACAGCGTCGGGAGCAGGAGACCGATACAGAGTTCCTGCGAAAGATGCTGGAAAGAAAGGATAAGGAGGCCACAGAACAGGCTGCTAATATAAAGCAGATGGTGCTCTTGTTCAAAGACATGGTTGGAATGATGATCCAGCCAGAACCTCCAGCTAAAGAACCGTCGATAATCATCGAGGACAATAGAGGGGAAACATCAAAGCCTCTTCCAGTTTTATCAACAGCCAAGGAGGAAACGATCTCCAAGGCTGTCCTTGCTGATTACATAACTCAACAAATACAAGCTCATCAGGCAAGTGAAGCGGCTGGCTAAGTCGTCAGAACTGGGTGACCACACTCAAGTGCTTCTCAAATGAAGACGAGGATGAGTTGATCTCAGAGTTTCCACCAGCACCAAAAGAGCTGGAAGATGGGATACACACTACGGCGGACAACCCGAGAAAAATCGACTTGGGCAAGGAAAATGAGCCGAGACCCATGTTCGTCAGTGAGCTGTTGTCTAAAAAACAGGTGGCCACACTAAAGGACGTGCTTATGCAATATAAAGAATGCTTCGCATGGAACTATTCCGAGATGCCGAGACTGGATCCAAAAATAGCGGTGCATAAACTAGCTATATCGCCGGACGTCAAGCCAGTCAAATAGGCGCCAAGAAGAATGCGGCTCAAACTCGAGATGAGTATCAATGCCGAAATCAAGAAACTAATTGACTCCGGCTTCATCCAAGAAGTTTAGTATCCCGACTGGATTGCCAACATTGTTACAATGATGAAGAAAAATGGGACAGTGCGCATCTGCGCGGACTTTCGGGACCTTAACAAAGTATGTCCGAAGGATGACTTCCCAGTACCTGTTACCGAGCTAATGATCGATAACACGTCCACTCATGAGGCCTTCTCCTTCATGGATGGATCTTCAGGCTACAATCAAATAAAAATGCATCATGAAGACCAAAAGCACACCGCCTTCCGAACTCCGCTAGACATATTCTGCTATAAGGTGATACCCTTCGGTTTGAAGAACCCAGGCGCTACCTACCAGAAGGCCATGACGAAGGTCTTCGATGACCTCATACATGAGATTGTCGAATTTTATATTGATGACCTTGTGGTGAAAAGCAAATCGTAGGAGAAGCACTGGGAATATCTGAACATAGTGTTCCAGTGTCTTAAATACAATCTAAAGATGAATCCTCTGAAATGCGCATTTGGAGTCTCCTCAGGAAAATTCCTAGGATTCATCATACAACACCGAGGCATCGAAATAGACACATCAAAGATCAAGGCGATTATGGAAATGCTCATGCCAAGAACTCTTAAACAACAGCAGTCTCTCCAAGGAAAGCTCGCGTATATCCGGCAGTTCATAGTCAACCTCTCCGGCAAATGCCTCCCTTACAGCCATCTAATGAAGAAGAGGACCCCGTTCATTTGGGATCATAAATGCCAAAGTGTACTGGACGAAATCAAGAAATACCTACAGAACCCGCCGGTACTGACCGCTCTGGTCAAAGGAAAGCCTCTCATCCTGTACACAACGGTCCTTGAAGGTTCTCTAGGCGTGCTATGGGCACAGGAGAACGATCAGGGAAAGGAGAAAGCTCTCTACTATTTGAGTTGAGTTCTCCTAGGGGCAGAAAACAACTACTCCCCTAATAAAAAGCATTGTCTGTAACTGATCTTCGCGATAACAAAGCTCAGGCACTACGCCTTGGCACATGAGGTCCATCTCATATCAAAGGTGGATCCTCTCAAATCTTTTATGTCAAGGGCTATACTAACATGAAGTCTTGCCAAATGGGCCCTCCTCTTGATGGAGTTCTCGATAACGTATCGACCCCTCAAGGCAGTAAAAGGTCAGGCCATCGCCGACTTTCTTGCTGAGCATCCGATACTAGCCGATTCTCCCTTAAATTGCGAATTGTCAGACGAACACGCGTTCGACACAATCGAACGGAGGAGGAAGGAAATAATGTCTAATGGGAACTCTACTTCGATGGAGCATTTTCCATGAAGAAGCTGAAGTATAACACCCCTATAATCAAAGCCAGGATAGGCCTCATCTTCATGACTCCGCAAGGAGGGATAATGTGTTTCTCCATTTCCTTAATGGAACCAAGAACAAACAACGAGGCTGAATATGAAGCATTGATAGTGGGTCTTGAGATCGCTGTCGATATGGGAATCAAAAACCTCCTCATATATGGAGACTCCCAGTTGGTCGTTAGCCAAGTAAATGGCGACTATCAGACGTGCAAACCATAGTTGATAAAATATGGTAGGAGAGTGCAGCAACTACTGACACAAATCCCCTCCTACATCCTGGAAAGCATACCGCGTGCAGAAAATAGCAAGACGAATGCATTAGCCAAGCTTGCTAAGGAGCAGGCTAACGAAAACCTCGATGACGTAAGGATCGTTGTGCAAAACCGCCGGGTTCTCGTGCCAGCAGAAATATCTTCAGAGGATTCAATGGAGCTATTTGAAGGAAAAGAAATGACCAAACAAGTGGTCCTCCAAATAGAAGGCGAAGAAAAGGTCAAGGATTGGAGGTAAGTCTTCATAGACTATTTCAAATCCCATCGAACGCCCGAAAATGCGTCGTCAAGACATCAACTCATGAAACGGGCTCTGTCTTTCGCTTTCATCAATGATACTCTATAAAAGAGATCACTTGACGATTTGTGGCTAAGGTGGTTGGGGGCAGGAGAAGCAAGGAGAGTCGTTCAAGAAATTCACGGTGGACTCTGCGGTTCTCATCTGGCCGGACCAAAGATGAAGCTGAAGATCAAGAAAATGGGTTACTATTGGCCCACAATGATTCAGGACTGTCTCGAATATGCGAAACAGTGCCACTCGTACTAAGTTTACGGGGACTTCATCCACCAATATCCAAATCCGCTACACCCAACAGTAGCTAGCTGGCCGTTCGAAATGTAGGGAACCGATATAATCGGTCCCATTGAGCCAGCATTATCCAAAGGACATCGATTCATACTAGCAACGACTGACTACTTTTCTAAGTGGGCGGAAGCAGTACCACTAAGGGAAGTGAAGACAGAGAATATTCTCCATTTCTTCAAGAAACATGTCATCTACCGGTTTGGTACTCCGCGACAGATAATCTCAGATAATGGGCCAGCCTACAGAAGCTATAAAATCAGCCGCTTCGCAGAACAGCATAAAATAGACTGGAGATACTCTTCAGTCTATAATCATCATGCCAACGGTCTAGCTGAAGCTTTCAACAAGACCTTGACCAAGATTATAAAGAAAACGGTGTCCAGAAACAACAAGGAATGGCACGAGACACTGCATGAAGCTCTTTGGGCGTACCGAACAACGTTCAAAATGGCTACGAATACAACACCATACGCGTTAGTATTCGGCACTGAAGTAGTCCTTCCTTTAGAAATAGAACTCCCTTCTCTCCGAGTAGCAGTTCGATATGAGCTAACAGATGATGAAAATGCCCATCTTCGGCTTGAGGAGCTCTACGCCCTCGATGAAACTCGCCTCATGGCGCAGCAAAACCTAGAAGCTTACACGGCAAGGATAACACACTCATACAAAAAACTGACTAGGACAAGAACATTCTTCCAAGGCAAACTCATGCTGGTCGTTAAAAGACCTATGATCCCCAATCGTGCAAAAAGAGGGAAATTCGAGCCAAACTATGAAGACCCGTACATCATAAACAAGGTCTACCAAGGTGGGTCCTATTTCCTCATGGATATGCATGGCGAAAGACCTTTCCGGCCAATAAATGGTCGATTCCTCAAGAAATACCATGCTTGACGAGCCATGGCTTAGGTCAATGATAGATGACGACGCTCGTGTCCGCTCGCTATCTTCCTGAATCAAAACTCTAAGTGGTATTCGGAAAAACTTTGCCTCAAACATGGCGACAACGGACCGTAATGTCCTTAAACTAAAGCTTCACCTAAAAAATGGTGATAATGGACCGAGATATCCCTAAACTAACAATGAACCGAAATGTCCCTAAACTAGTGCGTCACTCCAGATATGACAATACAATCTCTTGAGATCCATATTATAATCAAAGTCTTGATAGCAAAGATCTCAACTCAAGTTCTACCAACTGTGTAGCTACTTCAGCGACAAAGCCACCCCTAAACCCCACCAGCAAAAAAACGGTATGTCCACATGCAAAATGGGCACGGATGAAAACCCGAAAGGGCACTGTGAATAAGAACAGCAGGGCTACCAGCGAGCTTGTGAAAACCTGAAAGGACACAATCTCGGTTAAAAAAACGGTATGTCCACAAGCAAAATGGACACGGATGAAAACCCGAAAGGGCGCCGTGAGTAAAAACAACAGGGCTACCGGCGAGCTTGTGAAATCCCGAAAGGGCATAATCTCGTAAAATTTTCACTTACGAGATCCTTTTGACTCGTAAGGAGAACTCCCCCTATAAGACCCTTACTACTCATAGGATTTAAAGCCTTAGGCTACAGGGACCCGGACCTGTTCTTAAGCCGTCGTGTTCCCTAAGTTACCCTACAGGCGGTCCAATATTGGCCCTTGTATACAATCCACGGGCACATATAAATGACTTCCCCCACCAAGTTCCACCAATAACGAGGAATGTCCTTATATGGTGAATGACACTTATAAGTTCTCTCGACTTGTAAGGAGAAAACACTCATGTAAGATCCTTACGACTTGCAAGAGAAAGTACCACATGGGAGTCCTCACGACTTCTAGGGGAGAACCTACATCTACGAGATCCTCTCGACTCGTAGGGAGAAATAACTTTATGAGACCCTTATGGCTCATAAAGTCAAAAAGCCTTAGTCGACAGGATCCTAACCCTGTTTGCTAAGCCACCTTTGTTCAAATCGACAAAGGCAAATGATGATTCGCTCCTGGCAATATCCCAGTTGTAGCGATACTGATGCCTAAATCGGTATCAAATTCCAAGTCCTCTTAAGGAAAATGATGATTTGCTCCTGGCAATATTCCAGTCGCAGCAATGCTGATGCCGAAATTGGTGTCAGGATCCAAGTTCCTGACTTGCAACAAAAGTATATGCATATGAAATAGCCGAAATGATGGGGCAACTCGCAATAAAAAAAATCAACGAGCAAAAATTATATGCATATAAAACAACCGAAATGATTGGGCAACTCGAAATAAAAAAACAGCGAGTAAAAATAAAACAATACATAGCCGAAATGATTGGGCATCGCAAAAAATAGCCGAAATGATTGGGTAATCGCGACTTTCGCGATATAAAAGATAAAAAGATAGAGCATCGCGGAAACAAATGGAAAAAAAACATATCAAAACGAAATTTTTTTGCCCTGCAGGTGAGACCACATCAACCCCTGTATACAATCCATGGGCACAAACGAAAAGGGAACCATATTTTCACACCAGGCTCCGTCAAAGGGAGAGCCGAATCTTGACGGTTCACATAAAACCTAGAGACAACCTCAAGATTTGTCTTGTTACAGCAGGCGTAATGTCAACCACGGCGTTTCTTCTCAGTCCAACAGGATGCAGACGCAACGTCAACGAAAGACCTCACGGTCGAAACAAAGCGGAGTGACGGAAAAATCCCAGCTTCAAGTCCCGACAGTTCACATACAACTTAGAGACAAGCTCGACATTATTCTCATTACAGCAGATGTAATGTCAACAAAGGCTCCAAATAGCCAAATCAAAAGGGAGTGATGGCAAAATCCCAGCTCCAAGTCTCGACGGTCACATACAATTTAGAGACAACCTCGACATTCTTCTCGTTACAGCAGATGTAACGTCAACAAAGGCTCCAAAACAGCCACATAAAAAAAGGAAGCGAAGACAAAATTCCTAGCCTCAGGATCTTGACGGCAACTCAAATAAAACCCGAAAGACTATCGGAGATCATCCTACACCGGTGCGGAGTGGTTATTACTCATTAGGGCTCCCAAACTAAGCCAAACCTCAAGTAAAAAGCGACATGGAAAAATTCCTAACGCTTGCTCTTCCAACGGTCAAACTGCCTAAGAATATTAGTTGAAGACATCTTGTCCAGCCCTCGAAGGAATCAGAGAAATGACAGTCGTGGGGCTACTCGAACAGCAGCGTAAAGTCTGCATATCGGGGAATACATCAGCCAACACGACGGTACCACGGACTAAAACCCTAGTACCACAAAACCTAACGGACCTCTGTCGCAAAGAGCAGGGGTTATCTATAACGTTAGGACAAGTTTGCCTATAAACCCAAGGGAGGTAAACTGAACAAACTCTGAAATGAGTTCATAAACTAGAAACTCCGGAATGAGTGAAAAAACTACAAACTCCGAAATGAGTCCATAAACTAGAGACTCTGGAATGAGTGAATAAACTACAAACTCCGAAATAAGTCCATAAACTAGAAACTCCGCAATGAGTACATAAACTACTTTACGCCAAGTCAAGACATCGAAGGAAAGTGAAGCGTTGGTATGAAATGAAATATGTCTTTTATTCATGAATCAAAATGAATACAAGAGACTCTTATTTATGAATTAAAATGAATACAAAAAAGGAGAATATACAGCAACAAAAATGTCTAAGTCGGCGGACGGTTCAATAAGCCAGCAAGTTCATCATTTTTCCGCTGGACTTCTGCTTCGAGCTCTATCAGTGCCGCAAGACGAGTCCCTGCCTATATCTGTTGATTCTGGTATGAAGCAAACCGACTCTCAAGCCCTTTCTCGACGACCTTGTGGGCTTCAACCATCTCACGTGTAAAAATAACGGCTTTGTCAAGAGCCACCACCTCTATAATGGCTTCTTGAAGCACCCACCAAATTTCTTATGCACGAGTGGTCTTGACAGTGAACTGTGCTTCAAGCTCCCCTAAAGCCTTTGAAGCCAACTCCCTTGCTGAAAACTTCCGGTTAAGCCTTTTCTCGCACGACTGGAGATTGGCTGCACATCGTTCGATCCACCCACGCAAGCTCGCCTTTACAGACAAGATGTTGAAGGGAAGGCGTATGCATTCAATCCATGTATGCAGGTCTCCACTCTGCGGCAGTACTCAACCCAGGTACGCACCAATGCCTTGTCATGATAAGTGGCAAGAACAGATAAGGAAGTGTTGGTTCCAGCAGCGAATTCTTCGGCCGCGACAGAAGTACCAACGCGAAGATCTTCGATGAGAGCCGCCAGAGAATAAACACTCTGTTTTGCCATCCTCTCAGATACGCACCGGGCGTAAGGACCTGGTAGTATGGAGATCCGAGACTCTAATGGGGTCAGGGCTGGCAAAGCTGTGAAGATATATGTGCGGTCAGTTGTATTTCCAAATATAGAGTAAATAAAACGATGCCAAAGATTAAACGTCACTTACCCACAGTCATGCAAAGTGGGTTTGAGAGATCCCCAGGTCCATCAAGAATCTCGACTTCATCGTCAGCTTCCAGAACTGTGGTTTAAAATGAAGGGCATATAAGCATCATTATAAAAATATAAAATAAAAAGGGCAAAAGAATACCGACCTGGCCATAAGAAAGCACTATGCTTTGTGGAGGTATCGCTTGTAGGGCCGCCATATCAAGCAAACACTGGAAGGTTTTCCTCGGAGAAAGATCCGCGATGAAAGCCGCCAGCTCCCGCAATTCTGAGGGAAAGAAAGGTTCAGATAACGGAGGGGTCGTTAAACAAAATGTGTATATATATAAGATTACCTTCGATACTTCGCCCGCCCTGAACTGGAAGGATGATAGCTTCGGCATCCTCCTCTACACCCTTAAGTGCATCACTGAGGATATTTGTGAAATCTATAGCCGGCATGGCAATATCCAATAGAGGGACAAAAGCCTCCACTGAAGGACCCAAGACGGGGATAACAGTTTCAGCAATCTCTTCTACACCCTCTGGTGCGTCACTAGAGATATCCATGGGATCTATAGCCGGCAAGACCACCTCTGCTGGAGGAGTAGACACTGAAGGGACAGAAGCCATCACCGGAAGCTTCACAGTAGGGATAGTAGCTTCAGTGATCTCCTCTACACCCTCCGGTGTATCACAGGAGATATTCATAGAATCCACATCCATGGCTTGAGCTGGGCTCGAAATTACTCCCGCTGCAGAAGGCCCTACAAATTTTTGTTTAAAAGATAATGCAACGTGAAAGTAATACAAATTATTTGCTGAAAAGGGCAAGAAATATACGTACCAATACCCCCAAGGATCCTGAAGGATTTCTGTTCGAGCCACTGCGCTTTTTTGTTCAGATGCGCTCGTCGGGCTTCAATCGAAAATGGATCCCTACCCGCTTTCAAAGCAGCTTCATCTTCAAAGGCGTCCGACACCAGCCGTTTCAAAGCACGTTCCCTTTCTATCGTCAAAGGAATTATCGACAACATTGCTGGAGCCGGATCGCCATCATGAAATACGACAGCGGGAAGTTTTCCTCTCCATGAGGGGATGTTTTCAGCCTCATCTTGTGAACGCTTTAAAGCCTCGGCTAACTGCGCGGCCTCCTCGGCAGACGAACCAGGAAAGAGAAGACCGTCGTCCAGTTCCTGCGTAGATATTGGCTCGTCCTGAATAAAGGGCTCGGATTCAAGAAAAGTGTCGAGTAGGCCAACGACCGATTTCTTTCTCCTTTTGGAGCCTGTGCTAATACTAGAGGAGGAGCGCTTCCACCCCTTTGGTGCTTTGACACGGTGCTACCCAACTTCACCTTCGATATCATTCTTTAGTGACACAGCCTCTAGTACTTTATCAGAAGCCACTACCTCGGCTCTAGTACGTACCAGCATACCAGCAGTATGGGGGACTAATTCTGCTGGAGCAGCTTTAGGGATAAGCACTGGACCGCTATCCCTTAGAGGATGGCGAACAACCGACCGCGGCCGCAAAGGAGCGCTGATAACTTGAGCTGGAGCAGGAGCTCTATACTCGAAAAGCACTTGTCTCTCTTCTGCGATGATGGGACTGACCCGATGGTGATACCATCCCTTGAAGGGTCCTAGGGGCCTTGGAAGATAGTCGAGCTCCGGGATCAAGAAAAGTGAGCCCGTATTCAACCGCATGAAGTGATGGACAACATCGCGGGCTACCTCGAGAGAGGGAGTAGGCTCAACTAGAAAGGCTTCAAGGGGGACGCCCTGGTTGTAGCCTAACTACTGGGCGAAGCGATGCAGATTATACCGCATAAAGAGGGCAGTATTATTCCGGCAGAACACCAGATACCCTGGCCAGATTAAGTATAAGTGCATGACCTATTTTAGCGTTAAAGCTGGAACCCCATTCTTTGATAAATCAAACAACTGTTGAACGGGTCCTGCAGGAGCAGAAAAGACTCGATCGCTAAAGACCATTCCGCCTTCGTTTGAATACGGATTAAGTAATATGCGCAAAGCCCCTAGCTGGGTCGAGTCAGAAGCGGAAGCATCAACCAGCCTCATAATCCATGGGAATGTGTACAACTCATAGAAAGCAGGTCGCCGATGAGCGGAAAATGCCCCTAACACTTGCATCTCGATCCACGGCGTGAAGTAGTGGAGGGAGAAGTTCACGGTATCTGCACCTGGGTTCGAAGTATTGGCGATAGTGCCTAACCCGTGATATAGATGCGACAATCCCGCAACACCAACAGAAAATCGCGCTCCTTCAGCTATGCGATGAGCAGGGTAGAAGACGGAGCCTCTCATGAAACGTCGATACATCGGCATGGCAAACCAGCTAAGCCACAGACTGATAAAGCAGACAAAGAAAGTTTCTTCGTCCATGCCAGGGGCCGCGATCGCTTCAAAATCCATGGCCGACGAGTTTGGAATATAAAACTGCGGAAGGTCTTCTTCTTTGGTCGGTAATTTCTTCATCCCGAATCCAAAAGAATCTTCAATTTTCGTGAATTTTGGAGCCTTCTTGGATAAGACATCCTCACAGAGAGCAGGTAATGAAAGCGTCAAAAGTGACACCTTGCCCTTCCGATGTCACGAAAAGTTTTTCAAAGATACCCAGGGCCTTGATTAGACTTGGGTGCTTATGACGAACGGCGTTCTCAGTCGTCAGGCCATCAAGCATAGCGGGCACCGTAGCAAAGACGTACTCGTCAGAAGGCAGTAACTCTTCGTAATGCTCTCCCCTGATCGACAATCCTGAAATTTCACGAAACTCCTCCAGTGAGATCGAGACTTCACGATCCCCTAGCAAGAACGTGTTTGTAGAAAGATTCCATTGGTTCCAAAAAGCCTTAACCCACCAGACGTAAGGAGCGTGATAATAGAATAATGACGCATATACTGCTTGGTACAACCCAACCTTCTGCAGCCGTGCGCGTTGGGCGGAGAGAATGTATCGAGCCCAAGAAAGGTAGCCCACTGGATGGCGCGGGGTAACGCCTACCTTATACACATGCCCCTAGGGTCGAGCTTCGCCCTGGTATATCCGACGTCCCAAGATATCAATGACCATCGTAAGTTGATTAGGTATCCTAGTCGTCGACGGCTTAAGCCGGCCCGTGGGGTCCCAATTAACCTCTTCCACCGCATAAGCCGTGTGCGAATGCTCTATCAATAACATCGAGTGGATAGGTTCTTTTGGCATTTCACAAGTAAAGCTACGGCGGCCCCTGATGATATGACCATACTACACCCCCCATAAGAGAAGACTCGTATGGTCCTTGTCATGCGCCCTAATCATTGCCATAACTTCCTCGTCCGATGGCGAAAGCGGAAAAGCGACTTCTGAGCGAGTGTAAGGGAAGTTAGGAAGTGAGGCCATCGTTCCTAAAATAAGAGGGGAAAGGAAAAACCCAATTTTTTTTTAAAAAATAATAATAAAATAATATAAAATTAAATTAAATTAAATTAAAAAAATGTGATGTTTGTTTCACGGGACCACTGGCTGCAAAACCAATGGACCCCACAAAATCAATATGGCAGCTCACCAATGATTTTATGGACAAAATAATCATTGCGAGAATCAAAATGGGTTCTCATTAAATAGACACTGGAGTTTAAACAACTCTTGGCATTCTCAAAGAAAAATGAGTTCTGTTAAAATACACAACAAATTTCAAATTTGTGAAAATAAGGGTAAAACCCTATAATGAAAATATGCTCAAGAACACTAGGGAATAAATTTCCCAAAAGGCTCTATTGATCTTTCAGAATTAAGCACTTAGATGAGGAATTAAATTCTTTTTAAGCAATGGAATTAAATTCCAGAAACCCCCATGATGGGAAACGAAGAAATGGAATTAAAATTCCAAAGATCATCAAAGATCAGAGGAGAAACACCCGATCTTCGAAGACATTGGAGTTTACTACACAAAAGATTATGTCTTTTTGGATCTCTAAGAGATCGGTTCCAAAAGAGAGCAAAGCTCTTGCGGTGGATTTAAAATCCATAAAAAATTAGAGAAAAGGGGTTTCTTATTCCTAAGAGATAAATGTTTTTCAAGATCTTTACCCAAAAGAGTTTTTTTTAACAGAGTTTAACTCTGAAATTTCAACGGGCAGAGAACTGAGCTCTGAAAGGAGAATTAAATTCTCAAGAGAAAGGCCAAGTCAGAAGATGAAGAAACAGTGGCCATCTCAAGAGCCAAGCCTTCGTATTTATAAGACATGATGGGAATAGTTTATCTCTCTGTTCCCCTAGGCAATCCAACGGCTGTAAAAGTGGACAGCGTTGCACTCACGTGCAAGTCATGTGAGAGCAACGCTGTGGGAGCATTTGTTCCCTCATAAAAAAAAGAAGAAGATGAGAGAAAGAAAGGGGAAAACTCCCCACTGTTCGAGCCACATGTGTTAAACACGTGAGCGCATATATGAAAGGCATATAGGCGCTGCCATTAAATCTATACTCACATGCCAATACGTGAGCGCCTATAATTAGGCGCCGCAATTAAACTACAAGTAGGAAAAACAAGCCTCGCATGCCAACACGTGAGCGCCTATAAATAGGCGCTGCAATTAAACTACAAGTAGGCTAAGCAAGCCTCACGTGCCAATACTTGAGCGCCTATAAATAGGTGCTGCAATTAAACTACAACTAGGCTAAACCAGCCTCACGTGCCAACACGTGAGCGCCTAAGCGCTGCAATTAAACCGCATACCTCACGTGTTAACACGTGAGGACACCTTCTTGCGTAGAAATAAATTCTACTTGAAAACTTAATAAACCATTGGATCAAGAATCCAACGGTGATTAAACATAGAATTAAATTCTATTAGAGAGAATATTTTCTGTTAAACAGAGAGTTAGTGGATCAAAGATCCAAAATATTTCCTATATCTTCCTAAACAGAGAAAGATTATACTCTGTTAAACTGAGCACCCTTGCATTAAAAATCTAATGGTGATTAAAATGTCACCGCTCGATAGAATTTTATTCTATATATAGGAGAATATCCCAATCTTGTTAAAAACAAGAACAATATCTTCTATAAAAACAGAAGTCATTGGATCAAAGATCAAACGGTGGGTAAAATTCCCCAAATCAATTCTGAAACCGATTAAATCAATGGAAATCTCTCAATAAGAGATTTTCTAAGAATTAAACAAACTTCTCTCCACTATATAAAGAGACAGAGACTTCAAGTCTCAAAGGAGGAGGAAAGAGAGACACACACACACAGAGGGAAGACAGAAGTAGAGACAAAAAAAAGAATTTGATTCTCAGCGAAGATTTGTCTCGTCAGAACATACTAGGTAAAAAGAAGAAAAAAACACAGAGATTGTTCCATTCCTTCTTTGCCTCTCTAAGGGTTTAACCCTTCATGCAAGAACTTAGTTCTTCCTCTGGTTGAGATCTACAGAAGCAGATCTCCCCACAAATTGAGAATTTAATTCTCATTGGGGAGATTCTGTCATGAAGATTCAAAGTCTAGGGGAAAGAACTGAGTCCAAAAAATTTAATTCTTACAAAAATATATGGGAATTTAATTCCTCTGAAAACTAGGGTTTAAACCTATATAAAGAATTTAATTCCTGCACGAACAAGAGGAAAACTAGATCCCTCAGACGATGACAATAATTTGAGACCTTCCAAACCCAAAGCCTAATGACTAGAAATGTCATTAATAAGAGATCAAAATCTCCAAGAACACAGAAAGACGACCTGATGATTCGTTAGTATTTAACACTATAACAAGACCTCATGTGTTTTCCACGTGAGTGTTTCTAATGAACAAAAGAAGCGGCTGAGACTGCCTCACGTGTTTCCAACGTGAGTGCTTAAAAGAGAAGCAAGGAGCACTTCCTAAGGCAGTCACGTGTTTTACACGCGACCCCCAATCAAGAGCTTAGCACTTCTGTAAAAGGGAGAGGCAATAAAACTAAAGGGCAGCGCCCATATTTGGGGCGCCTCACGTGTTTCACACGTGAGCACAATGAGAACCAAGTGCTTAGCACTTATTTAAAAAGGGAAATAAAACCGAAAGGGCAGCGCTCAGCACCGCACATGTTCCTCACGTAGGCGCCGCCACAGAGAAGAAAAGAGTGCTTAGCACTCCATAAACAGCCCAAAACGGTTGAGTGTTCAACACTCATTGGGCAGCTCCCAGCGCCTCACGTGCTCCTCACGTGGGCGCCATACAAAGTGCTTAGCACTTCATATACTGCTACAACGGCTGCATCCATCCAAACCTCTGATATACGGTGCCATAAATCAACTTGGCATCTTCGGAGAGGTGGACGGATAAATCCAAACAGCATCTGCCCCCAAAATTCAGGCAAGACGTCCTAACGTCCCGGTCGCGTCTTTCGGCGGTGAACAAATCCCCTTTTTGATAGGGGTCGTTAGGTTTGTGGTACTAGGGTTAATTCTATCGTACCACCGCGTTGGCTAATGTATTTCTCGATATGCAGTCCTTTAGGTTGCTGCTTGAGTAGCCCTACGTCCGTCGTATCTCTGATCCCTTCTGAGGCTGGACAAGACGTCTTCATGCAATTTTCTTAGGTTGGAATATCCATTTTTCCGTTGGAAGAACAAGCGTTAGGTATTGCCGTGGCGCTTTTTACTTAAGGTTAGACTTAATTTGAAGCCCCGATAAGTCATAACTACATCCTTCTGGGGTAGGATGATCTCTAATGGTTTTTAGGTTTTGTATGTATTTCCATCGAGAGTTGAAGCTGGGAATATGCCATCACTTCATTTTTTTTTGATGATGTCACACCAATTCTTCACTGAAATCAGGTAGAAATCCATACGACCTCCATGCCGTATGTATTGCAATCGAGCTCTGGAGCTAGGATTTTGCCGTCACTCCACTTTTATTTGACCCTTGGGTTCTTTGTTGACGTCTCATCTGCACTCTGCTGGAATGAGAAGAAACGCCGGGATGATCTTCAGGCTGTAGATGTTGCTATTGAAATTTGGAGCTAGGAATTTGCAATTGCTCCACTTTTATACGTTTCACCCTTTGGTCTTTGTTGACCTTACGTCTGCACCGAGAAGGAACGTCGAGCTGGAGCTAGGATTTTGCTATTAGTTCATTTTGATTTGGCTCCTTGAAGCCTTGTCGACACCCTGTCTGTACTTTGCTGGAGAACGAGAGATGTTGAATTGGTCTTCAGGCCGTATACATTGCCATCGAGACCTGGAGCTAGGATTTTTCCATCACTCCACTTTTATTTGATCCTTGGTGCTTGTTGACATCGTGTCTGCACCGAGAAGGAACATAGAGCTAGAGCAGGATTTTTCCATTACTCCACTTTTATTTGGTGATGTTATGCCAATTCTTTGCTAAAGAGGGGTAGACATCCATAAGACCTCTGTCACGCCCCGCTTTCTGGTGTACGGTAAGGAGACGTGACGGGCCTACTACGTATTTACTCAGAAGCAAACACACTAAGCGTAAATAAGAAATATGATAAAGTACACAAGAAAATGACAAGAGATGTAATTGAACAGCAACTTTTATTTATTAAACATTTCTTTATAATACTACTGAAAATGTAAATACACGAATGGAAAGCAATGCCTAAATAATGGCATAAACTGAAAAGAAAAATATATACAAGTGTCTAAAGCTCAGGGTCTTCTGTGAACTGCTCCAAGTCTTCAGCACTGGGATCTATCTCTAGTGAGTTGGATCCACCTGACAACATTCCAAAGAAAGAAGAGAAAAGGAATGTCGTAATCGCTCGGTAAGTCCCAAAGAAAGATAGAAGTGGAGTAGACAGATAAAAGGATATAACTGGTAAATTATTTGATCGTTATGTTAACGCAATTGTTTGTAGCTTGGTACAGAATATGCCAGTGTATACGAGAGGAGTCCAACTATTCCGTGGACTAAGGTATACGAAGCATAAGGAACCGTTAAGCCATGGAACAACAACAACGGATATTCAGGTTAGGTGTATTAATGTGACTGTCTCGTGCCACTTCTAACACATTCTGTACCAGTCTACCCCTTTAAAACCCCGTAATGTATTTTGTATTGATTTGTATTGTTTTGTTTAATAGATGTAGGACTTGCCGAAACTATGATATCAGTAGTTCATGTAAACGGAAAGGATATAAACGGCTAGTCATGTAAATAGAGTATATCCATGGTTCGGTTCGGTCAAGTCATGTTGATATTGATTGTATTCTGATATAAATGGATTCATGTTGAATTGGAGTTATACTTGAATTGTATTCAAGGATGGATTGATTTCAGATTAGACTGAGACTCTGTCTGAGTCAGACACTTTAAAATGAATTGAAGTTTTGAATTAGTTTTGAAGTTATCGGTAACTGTTGTACAGGGACGGCGGAATTTGTGACTTTTTCCAAACCAATTACTGTATTGAGAACCCCGTTTTTAGTCGTCTATCTTAAATAGGCAAGTACCTAAATTCTCCGGCTCTCTGAGACTCAAGAGAACTGGTCCCGCTTAAACCTTTATTTACTAGGGTCCTTATTATAATTTAATATAACTTGAGAAGGTTTATGAAAAATAGTTTTGATATATTTTTAAAATACACCTCAAGTATTTAATTATTGTTTTTAGGGTTTTCAAAGATGTAATTTTTAAGAGTGATAAGATAGTATAGTGGATATAAACCTAACTTGAATAGTATATGGTATTTTCATGTAATTTGACTTGTATTGATTCTTGATGGTATTTTCAAGAACTTTTGTGATTCTTTTCTTTTGATTAGAAAACATAGAATATATTGTATATTTAAAATAGATATTTTGATAATATTTATATATATATATAATTATTAAAAATAGAATTTATTTATTAAATAGAAATCACGTTTTCTTAAAAATTGTAATAAAAATTACATCGAGATCGTATGCTCCGTGAGGAGATATGCATCTCGCTCTACTATTCCCAAGGACGTGCGATAATTCGCACCATCCCGATCGAGTTCCCCAAAATAGGTTGTAGAGGCTTAGTTGTAAGGAATTAATTAAAATAATTTAAAGAATACGAGTTTTAATAGTTTAAGGTGTTTCAATGTAAAATATTGTATTTTGTCCGAAAAAAATTGTTACAAAAGCTATCGTGCTATGTCAAGATGATTGTTGTGATGAGATAGGTCATTACCTCGTGAGTTTTCTAAAGATAATATGAGGAAAACGATAAAGCAATGCCGTATGTAAACTTGATGGTATTTTACCGTAAAAATGAAATAAAAGTTGCAATACATATTATTTTGAATTGAAACTTGTTTTAGATATTGTTTTATATTTGTTAAATAATATAAGAAGAGATGGTTAATTTGTTGTTTAAGAAAAATTGAGTTTTTAAAAAAATAAGAATCGGATGTCGGAATAACTCCGCTTCCGATGAGTTTTGAAAAGAGAGTGTTTTAGATTAGAAATGTAGGAAGGGAGAGGGGACTTACTGATTGATTATAGAGGGGAGAGGTAGAGGAATATTTCGAAGACATCATGGAGTCACGTCGTCACCGGATTTGTCCCGAAATGTCGCCGGAACTTTGACCTTGGCTAACTCCAGTTGTACAATTTCTTGGACTTGGAAAATTTAGAGAGTTTTGGCAAAAGAATTCTGAATGAGGAGGGCTATGGTGTAGGGCGGTATTTATTGGAGAAATTAAGGTTTAGGGTATTGAAATGAGAATTAAAAATGCATTAAAATTTGGTTTTAAGGCTCATTTTAATTCTCCGGAAATATGCAGGGAAATCAAATAGAACTAGGGTTAGTGGGGGAGGCCAAGGGGTGCTAGTGTGAAATTTTGGAGTATTTGGGATGGGGGGACCGGTGGCGTCGGCCCCAAGCAAGATCTCGTCAGCCATCTTGGTATGGTGGGGTGTGGGATTGTTGCCACGTGTCCTAGTCGCTTCATATAGCTCAGTGCACATATGTGATTTCTGAGACTTTTCATTTTTACGTGTTTTGCACGGTAAACATTTGGGCTTCCAAAAAGTTTAAAAGAAAAATCAGCAAAAATATTATGTGGCTCAGGGGATTTGAACACAGGGGCTATGTTACAGCAGTGCAAGCCTTTACCAATGAGCTACAATTTCTTTTCTTGCTGTTCAAAAGCAATTCAAATTTATAACTGGTGCTCAGGACTTACAAATTCTCCATTTATACATTAACTTTAAAAATTTTCTGTACATTAGAACAGAGTCGTTACAACCTCTATGCTGTATGTATTGTAATCGATGTCTGGAGCTATGATTTTGTCGTCACTCCACTTTTGTTTAACCCTTGGGTCTTTATTAACATTGCATTTGTATCGAGAAGGGACGTCGTGCTGATCTCTAGGCTATAGATGTTGCCATTGAGATTTGGAGCTAGGATTTTGCCATTGCTCCACTTTTGTTCGACCCTTGGGTCCTTATTGACGTTACGTCAGCACTCTGTCGGAATGAAAAGAACGTCAGGATAGTCTTTAGATTGTAGATGTACCGTCAAGATTTGGCTCTCTCTTTGACGGTGCCTGGCGGGAAGAAATGGTTCCCCTTTGTTTCATTTGTGCTATGGATTGTATACAGGGGTCGGTGTGGACCTACCTGCAGAGCAAAAAAAATTTATTTTATTATTTATTTCCACGATACTCTATCTTTTCAAATTTTATACCACGAAAGTCACGATTGCCCAATCATTTCGGCTATTTATCGCAGTGCCCAATAATTTTGGCTATGTCATTTTTTTATTTTTACTCGCTGTTTTTTATTGCGAGTTGCCCAAACCTTTCGGCTGTTTCTTATGTAGATTTTTACTAGCTAGTTTTTACTGTGAGTTGCCCCATCATTTCAGTTATTTTATATGCATTTATTTTTGCTCGCTGATTTTGTGGCAAGTCGGGGACTTGGGTTCTGATACCAATTTTGGTATCAGCATTGCTATAATTGGAATGTTGTCAGGAGCGAATTATCATTTGCCGTGAGAGGACTTAGAGTTTGACACCTGTTTAGGCATTAGCATCGCTGCAACTGGGATATTGCCAGGAGAAAATCATCATTTGCCTTTGTCGGTTTGAACAAATGTGGCTTAGCAAACAGGGTTAGGATCCTGTCGACTAAGGCTTTTTGACTTGATGAGCCGTAAGGGTCTTATAAAGGTATTTCTCCCTATGAGTCGTGAGGATCTCATAGGTGTATTTTCTCCTCAAGAATTGTGAGGATTCTCAAGTGTGTTTTCTCTTGTAAGTCGTAAGAATCTTACAACAGTGTTTTATCCTTGTAAGTCGAGAGGACTTACAAGTAGTTGTTCACCAAATGGGGATATTTCTCGCCATTGGTAGGACATGGAGGGGAATATATTTATTTATGCCCGTGGATTGTATACAAGAGTCTATATTGGACCAGTTGTAGGGCAGAAAAACTTTGTAGGGTTTTCGTGTCTTAAGAACAGGTTTGGATCCCTGTAACCTAAGACTTTTGAATTCTATAAGCCGTGAGGGTCTTATAGAGTGTATATTCTCCTTACGAGCTATGAAGATCTCGTAAGTGTATTTTCTTCTTAGGAATAGTATGGATTCCTAAGTGTGTTGCTCCTTTGTGAGTCGTAAGGATCTCACGCGGGTGTTTTACCCTTACAAAATCGTAAGGACTTTGCAAGTGCGACTTTTTTTAATGAGTTCGCGTCCTTTCGGGTTTCCACTAGCTCACCAGTAGTCCTGCTATTTTTACTCATAGTGCCCTTTCGGGTTTTCATCCGTGCCCATTTCACTTGTGGACATACCGTTTTCTTAAGCGGCCTATAAGGTAACGCACCATTAGCTGTAGTCCCCGATCTTTTCTGAAGGACTGCATCATGTAGAACGTGGGAGAGCTATGACTTGTTTATGCCCGTGGATTGTATATGGTGGTCAATATAGGAATCTACCGTAGGGCTAAACGTGTTAGTTTAAGGACGTAACGGTCCATTATCACCGTATTTTTGGGCGAGATTTTAGTTTAAGGACTTTTCGGTCCAGCATTCCCGTGTTTGGGAGAAACGCGCTAGTTTAGGGATGTCTCGGTCCAATATCGCCGTGTTTGTGGTGACGGGGCTTTTTTGGTACTGCTTTCAGAGTTCTGACTCAGGGAGATAGCAAACGGACATAAACGTCGTCATCTATCATTGATCTAAATCATGACTCGTCAAGCCTAATACTTTTTGAGGAATCGACCATTTATTGGCCATAATGGTCTTTCGCCGTATATATCCATGAGCAGGTAGGTTCCACCTTAGTAGACTTTGTATATGATATATGGACCTTAATAATTTGGCTTAAACTTCCCCGTTTTGCACGATTGTGAATCATCGATCTTTTGATAACCAGCACGAGTTCACCTTGGCGGAATGTTCTCGGCCTGGTCAGTCTTTCATATGATCGGATCATCCTTCCCTTATAAGCTTCCAGATTTTGCTGTGCTATAAGGCGGATTTCGTCGAGGGCATCGAGCTCCTCAAGCCTAAGATGGGTATTTTCTTTATCTGTCAGCTCGTATTGAATTGCCACTTATAAAGAGGGTAGTTCTATTTGCAGTGGGTGCAATGCTTCCGAATTAAACACCAGTGCATATGGTGTTGTATTCGTGGCCGTCTTGAACGTTATTCGATACGCCTAAAGAGCTTCATACAGCCTTTCGTGCCAGTCCTTTTTGTTTCTGGACACCGTTTTTTTTATAATCTTGGTCAAGGTCTTATTGAAGGCTTCAGCTAGACTGTTCGCCCGAGGATTACAGAATGAAGAGTATATCCAATCTATTTTATGATGCCGTACGAAATGACTTATTTTATAGCTTCTATAAGCTGGCCCATTATCCGAGATTATCCGTCGCGGAGTCCCGAACCGATATATGACAATGGTTTTAAAGAAGTGGAGGATATTCTACATCTTCACCTCCTTTAGCGGTATTGCTTCTGCCCACTTAGAGAAGTAGTTGGTTGTTTCCAGTATAAACCGGTGTCCTTTGGATGATGCCGGTTCGATTGGACCAATTATATCGATTCCCCATATTTCGAACGGCCAGCTGGCCACTGTCAGGTGCAGCGAATTTGGGTGTTGATGTATGAAGTCCCCATGAATTTGGCACAAGTGACACTGCTTCGCATGTTCAAGACAATCCTGAATCATCGTAGGCCAATAATAGCCCATTCTTTTTATCTTCAGCTTCGTTTTTGGCCTAGCATGATGAGAACCGCAGAGTCCGTCGTGTATTTCTTGGATGACTTTCTTTACTTCATCCGGCCCTAGGCGTCTTAGGCATAGGTGGTCGAATGATCTCTTATATAGAGTATCATTGATGAAGACGAATGATAAAACTCGTTTCATTAGTTAATGTCTAGATGACGCGTTTTCGGGCGTTTGTTGGGACTTGAAGTAATCTATGAAGACTTCCCTCCAGTCCTTGACCTTTTCTTTGTCCTCTATTTGAGGGGCTATTTGTTCGGTCGTTTCTTTCCCTTCGGATGGCTCTATCAGGTCTTTCGAAGATATATCTGTTAGTGCGAAGACCCTGCGGTTTTGCACAATGATCCTTATGTCATCGAGGTCTTCATCGGCCAATTCTTTAGCCAGTTTGGCTAACGGATCTGTTTTGTTGTTTTCTGCTCGCGATATACTTTCTAGGGTATATGAAGGGATTTGTGTCAGCAGTTGTTGCACTCTTTCTCCATACTTTATCAGCTCTAGCTTACATGTTTGATAGTCACCGTTTACTTGACTAACAATCAGTTAGGAGTCTCCATATATGAGATCTTTGATTCTCATATCGATAGCGATCTCAAGACAAGCTATTAAAGCTTCATATTCAGCTTCATTATTAGTCCTGGGTTCTGTCAAAGAGAAGGCATAACACAATATTCCTTCTTACGGGGTCACGAATATAAGACCCACCCGGCTTTGATTATGGGAGTGTTTTGCTTTCGCCGCTTTATGGAAGATGCTCCATCGAAGTAGAGTTCCCTTATTACTCATTTTCTTCTTTCTCTCCTTCAATTTCGTCGAACGCGTGTTCGTCTGGCAACTCACAATTTAGAAGAGAGTCGGCTGGTATCAGATGCTCCGCAAGAAAATCGGCGATGGCCTATCCTTTCACTGCTTTGAGAGATCGATACGTTATCGGGAACTCCATTAGGAGGAGGGTCCATTTGTTAAGCCTTCCTATTAGTATGACCTTTGACATTAGATTTTTGAGAGGATCCACCTTCGATATGAGGTGGACCTCATATGCCAAGGCATAATGTCTCGGCTTCGTTATTGCGAAGATTAGCGCCAGGCAATACTTTTCGATGGGAGAATAGTTGCTTTCTGCCCCCAGAAGAACTAGACTTAAATAGTACAAATCTCCCTCCTTTCCTTGATCGTTCTCTTGTGCCTACAATGCGTCTAGAGAACCCTTAAGGGCCGTTGTATATAGGATAAGGGGTTTTCGCTTAACCGGAGCGGCTAATACCGGAAGATTTTGTAGGTATTGTTTGATTTCGTCTAGTACGTTTTAGCGCTTCTGATCCCAGACGAATGGGGCTCCCTTCTTCATCAGATGACTGTAGGGACGGCATTTTTCGGAAAGGTTGGCTATGAACCGCCGGATATACGCGAGCTTTTCTTAGAGAGACCGCAATTGTTTGAGGGTTCTTGACGAAGGCATTTCCATAATCGCCTTGATTTTTGAGGAATCGATTTCGATGCCTCGGTGATGAATGATGAATCCTAGGAATTTTCCTGAGGAGACTCCAAACGCGCATTTCAAAAGATTCATCTTCAGATTATACTTCCAAAAACGTTGGAACACTATTTTTAGATGTTCCTAATGTTCCTCATGAGATTTGCTCTTCACCACAAGGTCGTCGATATAGCATTCGACGATCTTGTGTATGAGGTCATCAAAGATCTTTGTCATGGCCCTTTGGTAGATAGCATCGACATTCTTCAAGCCGAAGGGTATCACCTTATAGGTGAATATGCCTATCAGGGTCCGGAAGACAGTATGCTACTGGTCTTCAGGATCCATTTTTATTTGGTTGTATCCTAAAGATCCGTCCATGAAGGAAAAAACCTCATGGGTGGACGTGTTATCGATCATCGGCTCGGAAATGGGTACTGGTGTAAGTCGATGTCGCGCACCCCGCGGGTTCACGGGGAGGCGGAATACGCAAAAAATAATTTTTACGGGCTTCGCAACACAGACTTGAACCCAAGATCGACCATAACCCCTATCTAGCAAAACTGTATGAGCTTAACTACTCGGATAAAAAGTTATACCTCACGTTACCATGTCCTTCGGGTCTTCTTGTCGCTGCCTCCTCGTCATAAGCTCCAAGGATCGTTTGGATCAATGCCTACTTGTCGGCCTCCTCGAGTCAAAGATGATCCACCCTAAAGTCTATAGTCCGAGCTCCAACCTCAAATCTGAGATAACTACGGCATCTAGTTCGCTAAACTAGATGCCCTAAATGATGTAGAGAGTGTAGAAAGATTAGTATGTCTCTAATAGTCCTATAATTCTCAACACATAAGAGATTTAGGTTTAGAGGAAGAAGAAGGAGCTTTGGAGGAGAGAGAGTGTTCAAGTGATGAATGAAAGAAGATGGCTAAGTATTATGAATAATGAAGCATACAATAATTCACAATGAAAATATCAAGCATACTTCAATAGTCGCTAAAGCATGAGTCACCCCATGAGTCACCAAGTAGCCATGCATCTTCTTTTGTCAAATAACACATCATCCTCCACCTCATTAATCATTTAACAAAATGATATAATCCACAAATGAGGTGTCTTCTTCTAGAAGAAATCTTGAGCAAATTACAAGAATGCCCCTCATCCGTATATACATACCCGTATCCGTATTCCGAAAAATACGAATACAAAGAGACGAAAATAATCCATCAATATAATACTAGGATCCGGTTTAAACCAAAGCCCACTAGTATTATCCGTCCGAACATCATACGTGCACAAGTACACGTATGTGATCGAAGCCCTGTCGTAAAACCATATGGCCTCTACATCTTTTGCCCGATGCAGGGAAACCCTTTGTGTGGGACTCTAAAGACTCGACACTATGCTGGCAGTAGATTTAACAACAAGCTGTCAGCGGTACTCGCTGCACGTAATGGCTACCCAGGTATATGTCGATAAGAAGGCCGATGAACAAACTCATCCGGACTCCTACTGAGCCTATCTGTGACAATCTCCGTACAGTTCGGTCTGTTCATCTAAGAGTATTGCATATCGGACCTAGGGGCGGTAGCCGTCAGACCCCTAATAGCGCAATAAGTCGTGCCGGAGTGTAGCCCAAAACACCCTGAGAAACTACTGGAGTACCTACCAGTAAATCTCGCTTGTCCGGGCCAGAGACTTTGTGTAATGGATTTCCAAACAAGGCGCGATATCAACCCCTAATATCGGGAAAGACGAATCTTATCTAACCGCCACTGCCTCCAAGTGCTTTGGGACTGACCCAACTGCTACCTGTTTGCACGACTCCTTTGAGCCGTGGTGGGTAGTAATCTAAGAACAGTAGGAACACACTCGAGGCAAAGTAGCAGTATCAAGTCGACGGACTAAGATGTACTCATGTCACCTAGGAAATGCTACCCAACGATAGGTATAATACCTACCAGCAGCTCCTTACGAGTCATGTCCAGTGTACTCATAACCCAATGAGCACCTGCATACTATCTCCAGTATGGCGTACTAATGGCTGTGGGACAAACCATCTCCCCTTCTGGGATGAGAAGCGTATACACTAGTCTACTCTGAAGTATCGATGCCCCGTCTCGATAATCCTACGACTAGGGACCTGTATAAGGATGTGCTTATAGACTACCCAGCTCCCACTAGTGTGATTGCCATCACAACGCTGGTAATCAAGCAAAGATCATAAGGGCTCTACCAATATGTATAAGCGATATGCTAAAATAAACACATGCACATATTGAGGTAGAAACAAATCAGGTAGCATACTACCATTTCGAGCAAGACTGTTATTATATCCGTGTATATCCCAAGCTTCCAATATGTAATATACAAACCAGTATGATACAGTAATGGCCTCAAGGGCATATATCACTAACAACTTGGAAGTCATCTTTCAGGCATGCTTTATTAAGATCCCGAAAGTCCACGTAGATGCAAACAGTCCCATTTTTTCATCTCTAGAACGATATTAGCGATCCAGTCGGGATATTGAATTTCTTGGATGAAGCCAGAGTCGATTAGTTTCTTGATTTCAGCATTGATACTCATCTCAAGCTCGAACCACATCCTTCTTGGTGCCTGATTGATCGGCTTTATTTTTGGCGATATGGCCAGTTTATATACCGCTACTTCTAGATCTAGACCCGACATTTCGGAGTAGCTCTATACAAAGCAGTATTTGTACTTCATAAGCATGTCTTTGAGTGTGACTACTTGTTTTTCAGATAGTAGCTCACCGACAAACGTCATCCTCGGATTGTTCTCGTCCCTAAGTCAATTTTTCTTAGGTTGTCCGCCATGGTGTGTATCCCGTCCTCCAGCTCTTTTGGCGCTGGTGGAAATTCTGAGATCTCCTCATCATCATCTTCATTTGTGAAGCACTCGAAGAGGTCAATCATATTCTCGTCCTCTCCCTTTTTCGAGAGAGTTACCATATGACAGGTACGAGTCCGCTTCCACTTTCGCGGTCGAGCTGGTCCTATCCTGATGGTATAGATCCTCTTTGGCTCATGCTTTTGTGGCGGGGTTATTTTCCAACCGTCAGATAACATAAACCTGCCTTATTGATACCATCCTCTATCTAGACCTTAAACGTGAAGCAGTCTTCAAGGGGTGACCTACTGCTCGATGATAGGAGCAATAATCCGGGTGAGAGACCTCGTTTATTTGTTCGGGGCTCCGAGACTCGGGAAGCATCATCATTTGGTGATTCATGACAAGGTTGAATATTTTCCCTGTCTTGTCCTGCGGGAACGAATATTCCCAACCCATCTTCTTTATAAAGGACGGGCTCCAATCGAGCTTTTCTCGATTAAATGGCATCTTGGGCCCGCTTTGCTGTCTTTGAACGTTGTTTGCATTCATTGCCCTATTTTTACCTCTGCTTTAGGATTTTCCTCCTTCGCGAGGACATATAATGGGCTGGAGACGAAGAAGGTTACCTTCTACTTCCTCCATAGATTGCTAACTGAGACGTTGCGTGCCACTTCCAACACCTTCCGTACCAATCTACCCCTTAAACTCCGCGATGTCTTGATTGTATTGTTTGTATTGTATTGTAAATTGTAATGTCATGTATATAAATTGTATAGATGGATGACTTGCCGAAACCATGATATCAGTAAATGGATGCAACTGGAGAATCATGTAGATGGATGTATATCCATGGTTCGGTTCAGTCAATATAGATTGAATAGATTAAATATATGTATTCATGGATTCAAATTGAATTGTAGTTTGTACTTGAATCATATTCAAGTCAGATTAATTATATTGAGACTCGGTCTGAGTCGGAATAATTAGAAAGAGAAATTGAAATCCTGAATTAAGTTTTGATATTATCGGTAACCGCTGCACTTGGACGGCAGGATTTGTGTCTTTTTCAAAGACGATTACCGTGTTGATAACACCGTTTGTTAAGTTGTCTACCTTAAATAGGCAAGCACCCATATCTCCGGCTCCCTAAGGCTCAAGAGACCGGTCCCGCTTAAACCCATATTTACTAAGGTCCTTAGGGTAATTTATAGAACTTGAGGGGGTTTTATGTAAAAATAATTTTGTATAGTTTTCAAAATACACCTCAAGTATTTTATTATCGTTTTTAAAGTTTTCATTGATATATATTTTATCATTGTGACATTTCTAGTGATTAAAACATATCTTTTATATAATATATGGTATTTATTTTTAATATTGAACTTGTATGGAATTACATGATATTTTCATGTAAATTGATTCTTTTTTATTTAGAAAAGTTGGAATATTTATACTATATCAAAAATAGATATTTTGATGATATATATATATATATATATATATATATATATAATTTAATTTATTATTTTTCTAGAAATCTCATTTTCTTAAGATATTTGTATTTTTAAATCTTTCGAGACCGAATGCTCCATGCGGAGGTCTGCATCTCGTACTACTAAGCCCGAGGATGTACGATAATCCGCACCATCCCGGACGGGTTCCCCAAAATGGGTTGTAGCGACGCTTTGCAAAGACTTGTTTAAATACATAATCTTGTGAAAATGGTTTTTATAAGTTAACGGTAGTTTTGTGTAAAACGGTATTTTTCCGAATCTATATTTTCCAAAAGGCATCATGCTATGTTGCATATGAGTGTTGTGAGGAGGTAGGTCATTACCTCGTGATCTATTTAAAGGTATAGCAAGAAATATGATATTTAATGTCAAAACTAAACTATATGGTATTTTACTGAAAGTACGATAAAAATTACAATATGAAATATTTTGTTATGAAACTTGTTCATGATGTTTTGTTAATGATTAATAGTTAAGATGTGAGGGCGTGGTATGTTTGTGTTTAATGAAAATTGCACTTTTTAAAGAAAACCGAATCAGAAGCGGAGTTATGTCGGATTAACTCCGCTTCCGTCGGGTTTTAGGAATACGAGTTTTAAGAATAGAATAGAGAAAGGGAAGGTGGGACTTACTGGAATTTAGCTTAGAAAAGAGGAAGAGGGAGTGGAAGTAAGTTCCGGTGCGTCGTTTCGTCGCCGGGAGCTCCTAGAGTCGTCGTCGGAAATTCGCCGGAGTTTCGCCCTTCGCTAACTCCACTTGTACACAAAAGTTTAGAGGATTTTCTTGAGAGTTTGGACAGAGTTTGTGAGTGAGGGGGTGTGAATTGGAGTGGTATTTATAGGGTAATGGTTTAGGGTGTGAAAGGTTGTATGAAAATTGTATCAAAAATTGTATTTAAAATAAAGTAAATAGGTGTTTTTATTGACTCTGTAAATGTGCAGGGTATTTAAACTATGCAAGGGTTATTGGAATACAAAGAGACACAGAACTCATGTAGGGCGAATCGGATTTTTCGATGACTCGGCCGGCGGCGGCGGCCGATTCGGCCAATCCGCCGGCCGAGTCAGGCCGAGTCGGCCCCTCCCTTGCTGCCACGTGCCCTATATCTCATGGTCATTCCCCTGGATCAGTTTGTTTTATATGTGACTTTTGGTTTTACGGGTTTAGCACGTGTAGACTCTTGGGCTTCTAAAAAGATTAAAAGAAATCAATATTAAAAATAATGAGGATAATATGATTTGAACTCTGGTGCTTTGGATCAGTAGTGCAAGATCTTACCAATGAGCTACAAACTCCTTCTTGCTATTAAAAAGCAAAACAAATTTATAACTTGTGCTCAGGAAAAAGTAACCATTTCTGTATTTTTGAAAAAGTTGTACAGAAAGTTTAGGGTTGTTACATTCTACCCTCCTTATAAAAATTTCGTCCTCGACATTTGCAAAAGGAAAGTGTAACAGATTCAAGAAAAGTTTGGTGATAAGACTATTGATAGTGTATGAAAAATTACAAAGTGATGCAAAAGTTTGAAAAGGTTGAAGAGAATTACCAGGGTTACTCTGGCCAACTGTCTCAGCTTCTACGGCCGCCAAAGTGTAAGCCTGGCATCTCGGTACATTTCTTCATGCATGCTGGTACATCACCGGTTGTCGAGATAAAAGTGGTCCACGTGGAGGTGGTGCAGGAAGAGTTAACCGAGTAGGTGGAGCTTGAATAGCTGGTCTAGCTGCAGAATTAGGGTTAGTTCGGTTGTGTAGGCAAGTTCCTATAGTATGTGAGGATAATCCAAATATCAGGCAAAGACCGTTTGCTCGTCGGCAATCTTCCATCAGATGTCCAGCTCTCTTGCAGTAGGTACAAAAGGCTGGGCTGGGCCTGTTGATTGGTACTCTCGGTCTCCTTGGTACAAATGGTGGTCCTGATAAGGCTTCTCCTGCCATCTGGTTGGCAAGGCGCTTCACTCTGGCAGATTGAGGCATGCCCTTCTTCTTCACCACTGCCTCATAACGTCGGGCATCTTTCAACGCTATATCATGGGTTTGGAAATCCCCTGTAGCTAATGCAGCTTGGATTTCCGAGTCCAGCCCTTCCTGAAATCTTCTAGCTCTGACCTCAGCAGTATGAGATGGGCCGCAACGTGTTACGGTCTTGTGTTAGCTGTGTATTATGTGATATAAAATTGAACATTGAGACATATCTTACCGACTGAGCATGGTGAACTCAGCGTCATATTCATCTACTGACTTGGTCCACATTGAACCTTGCTGCGGATGGATGAACTGTTATTCCATATCGAACCTGGCAGTCTCAGGGAAGTACTTAGTGTCGAACATGTCACGGAAAGTCTTCCATTCGATGGGTTGATCAAGATGGATTTCTTCCGCCTTCCACCAAACCCGTGCATTGTCCGTGAGCTGCAGTTTCGCAACACGGATCCAAGCTATCTCTGGCACTTATGCTGCTGCCAGATCGTCTTCGATAGTCTGAGCCCATTCCTCAGCTTCTAAAGGGCTCTCTTTTTCCTGAGAATTGTTTGGGGTGCAAAGCTCTGAATTGCTTTACCCCAGGTGCTTCTGCCTCGGGACGGTTCATCAAAAGAGCAGTATGTTGATGCTGTCCTTCTAGGAGGCTGTGGACCGTCTTAAGCAGAACCGTTTGCTCGTTGAGCGGAGCAAGGACGGAAGGTGTGAGTGGTAGTGGTGGAGGTGTGTTGTTGACATTGTTGCTGATGTTGTTCGGGGAATCCATATCCTTGAATGAAAAATTTTGGATTAGGACAGATTCAAAGTATATGAAATGATAAGATTCAAGAAGTATGAATTGTAAAGAATGTTTTTACTTGCTGGTTCTTGTGTTATATTGCTTAGGTTGTTCCCGCAGAACGGAACTACATGGTACGGTTCCATACAGCTCTGACATGCATGGGCCACCAACAAAACCTGTCACGCCCCGCTTCCCCGTGTACGACGAAGGGGACGCGACTAACCGCTACATATTTACTCAAAACTAAATACGCTAAGCGTAACTAAACAATATAAAAGGAATATACACAGGAGAAAAATGTAATGAACAGCAACTTTATTTATTAACATTCTTTTGTACAATGCATGGAAAAGTAAATACATCTGAATGAAAGCAATGCCTAAATAGTGGCATAACAGAAATGGAAAGTACTGAAATGAAATGTGTACAATGAATCTAAAGCTCTGGGTCATAGGCTAGCTGATCCAAGTCCTCGCTGGTAGGATCGATCTCCTGAAGGTCCGAATCACCTGACAACATTCCGAAGAAGAAAGAGAAGGAATGTCGTCAGCGAACAATCGCTCGGTAAGTCCCAAAGATAAGGGAGAAGTAGAATAGACAGAGAGAGAGAGTAACTTTTAATTTTGTATCATATTGTTAACGCTGTTGTTTATAGCTTGGTACAGAAGGATGCCAGTGTATAAGAGAGGGGTCTCTATATGCTAGAGACTAAAGGCAAATGGAGTACAAGGAACCGTTTATGCCACGGTACAACAGCAAATGAATTCAGGTTAGGTGTCTTAGATCTTGCAGTCTCGTGCCACTTCCAACACCTTCCGTACCAATCTACCCCTTAAACCCCGCGATGCCTTGATTGTATTGTTTGTATTGTATTGTAAATTGTAATATCTTGTATATAGATTGTATAGATGGATGACTTGCCGAAACCATGATATCGGTAATTGGATGTAACAGGAGAATCATGTAAATGGATGTATATCCATGGTTCGGTTCGGTCAATATAGATTGAATAGATTGAATATATGTATTCATGGATTCATATTCAATTGTAGTTTGTACTTGAATCATATTCAAGTCAGATTAATTATATTGAGACTCTGTCTGAGTCGGAACAATTAGAAAGAGAAACTGAAATCCTGAATTAAGTTTTGATATTATCGGTAACCGCTGCACATGGACGGCAGGATTTGTGTCTTTTTCAAAGACGATTACCATGTTGATAACACCGTTTGTTAAGTTGTCTACCTTAAATAGGTAAGCACCCAAATCTCCGGCTCCCTGAGGCTCAAGAGACAGGTCCCGCTTAAACCTATATTTATTAAGGTCCTTAGGGTAATTTATAGAACTTGAGGGGGATTTATGTAAAAATAATTTTGTATAGTTTTCAAAATACACCTCAAGTATTTTATTATCGTCTTTAAAGTTTTCATTGATGTATTATTTTATCATTGTGACATTTCTGTGATTAAAACCTATTTTTTTATATAATATATGGTATTTATTTGTAATATTGAACTTATATGGAATTGCATGATATTTTCATGTAAAGTGATTCTTTTTTATTTAGAAAAGTTGGAATATTTATACTATATAAAAAATAGACATTTTGATGATATATATATATATATATATATATATATATATTATAAATAATTTAATTTATTATTTTTCTAGAAATCTCATTTTCTTAAGATGTTTGTATTTTTAAACCTTTCGAGACCGAATTCTCCTTACGGAGGTCTGCATCTCGCACTACTAAGCTTGAGGATGTGCGATAATCTGCATCATCCCGAACGGGTTCCCCAAAATGGGTAGTAGCGGTGCTTTGTAAAGACTTGTTTAAAATACATAATCTGGTGAAAATGGTTTTTATAAGTTAACGGTAGTTTTGTATAAAACAGTATTTTCCCGAATCTATATTTTCCAAAAGGCATCGTGCTATGTTGCATATAAGTGTTGTGAGGAGGTAGGTCATTACCTCTTGATCTATTTAAAGATATAGTAATAAATATGATGTTTAATGTCAAAACTAAATTATATGGTATTTTACTGAAAAAGTACGATAAAAATTGCAATATGAAATATTTTGCTATGAAACTTGTTCACGATGTTTTGTTAATGATTAATAGTCAAGATGTGAAGGTGTGGTATGTTTGTATTTAATGAAAATTGCACCTTTTAAAGAAAACCGAATCGGAAGTCGAATTAACTCCGCTTCCGTCGGGTTTTAGGAATACGAGTTTTAAGAATAGAATAGAGAATTGCAAGGTGGGCCATACTGGAATTTAGCTTAGAAAAGAGGAAGAGAGAGTGGAAGTAGGTTTCGGCGCGTCGTTTCGTCGCCGGGAGCTCCTAGAGTCGTCGTCGGAAATTCGCCGGAGCTTCGCCCTTCGCTGACTCCACTTGTACACAAAAGTTTAGAGATTTTTCTTGAGAGTTTGGACAGAGTTTATGAGTGAGGGGGTGTGAATTGGAGTGGTATTTATAGGGTAATCTAGGGTTTAGGGTAGATGAAAGGTTGTATGAAAATTGTATTAAAAATTGTTTTTAAAATAGAGTAAATAGGTGTTTTTATTGACTCTGTAAATGTGCAGGGTATTTAAACTATGCAGGGGTTATTGGAATCCAAAGAGACACAGAACTCATGTAGGGCAAATCGGATTTTTCGATGATTCGTCCGGCGGTGGCGGCCGATTCGGCCGATCTGCCGGCCGAGTCGGCCCCTCCCTTGCTGCTACGTGTCCTATGTCTCATGGTCTTTCCCCTGGGTTAGTTTGTTTTATATGTGACCTTTGGTTTTACGGGTTTAGCACGTTTAGACTCTTGGGCTTCTAAAAAGATTAAAAGAAATCAATATTAAAAATAATGTGGCTAATGGGATTTGAACTCTGGTGCTTTGGATCAGTAGTGCAAGGTCTTACCAATGAGCTACAAGCTCCTTCTTGCTATTAAAAAGCAAAACAAATTTATAACTTGTGCTCAGGAAAAAGTACCCATTTCTGTATTTTTGAAAAAATTGTACAGAAAGTTTAGGGTTATTACATCGATTTTCTCGGGCATCTTCCCTTTCCCTTTGTCCTTTTTGTTCGAATCTTTATTTGCAGATCCGAAGTTCTTCTCAGGTAGTGTACGGTTATGCTGCTGAATGTTTTCACAATTTTTCTCCTTCTCTTCTCTTTCCGAGAGGGAATTTTCAAAGAGAGAGTCGAGAAGTGTTTCATTCTCAAAATCGCTTTCGAAGATAAGAACTTGAGGTTTTTCCCCTTCCAAACTGGTACCAACCATATGAAAATTGCTAGTCATTTCTTCCTGCGTTTTCGTCTCACCATTTTGATGTTGATGAGCGTGAGCTTCGCGCTTCTCCTTCTTCTAGTGTTTTCGATGGACGACATACCCTTACCACCACTTCTTGAAGGCGCCACATTCCTCGATGGGATGGGCGATCCTTCGATGATATAAACAGTATTTTGGATGTGAGTCTCCTCCGTCGGAGTATGGGACTCCAGGAGTGTACTTCATGAGAGGTGGTAGCTTCATTCCCATTGATAGAGCTTTGGCGAATCGCTTCTCAGTCTTGATCCTGCTCTTATTTGTTGCACGTGTGCTTTGGTTTGGTCAGAGAACTTTACGACTCGTTCTCACCGTAGCTTCTTTATTCAAACGCTGACGCTTAGCATTTTCATATATGGATGTCTCGCATTCTCGGTCGTCTTTACTTTTTTGAAAGGTTTTGTTTAAAAGTCTCTCAATTGGTTCTTCTTCTGACAGTTTCGAGGATTTTAGCACCAATTCTGCCCCAAATTCCTCCACATCGTTTTCTGACGCGGAGGGAGCTTCTTCGTCATATAACGACGAGTTGGAGATCATGTGGCAACTTACTACATAGTCTTCTGTTTCTTCTGATGAGTCATTTCTTTCATCATTGTCACTGTCTCCGTCCTCAAGAATATGCTTGAGGAATTCTTCGAGCGTGACTGGTATCCGCGCCTTCTGGTTATATTCTTCTAGCGCATCTATGTACTTTTGTAGATCTGTGCGCTTGTCGTCATACTTGGCGGGCTACACAGGTTTCTTAGTCTTCTTCTTTTTCTTAGAAGACTATGAAGGCTTGACTTGGGGGCTTTTCCCCTTATCGGTGGTTTTCGGCGTGGGACGGGGTTTTAGCATCCCTTTGATTATTTTAGGTTCAAGTGGGCTTTTCCACCTGACTGCCAGACATGCATGTAGATTCTTCAGCATTCTTTTAGTTTTTACTGAAAGAGCTACTTCCCGCGGAGCTTCCTCCACAAGCGAGCATGATGCCCCTGAGCATCCACCTTTTTGGGAGCGTTCTTTTGGGGTGGCTTTACCCTCCAGTCATCAAACAGCGTGAACTTTCCCGACTAGTACTGGTCTTCAACCCAATTTTTGAGGATGTAGCAATTCTTAATTGGGAAACTCACTATTCTGTGATAGGAGCAGTAATTTGGGTTGTTGACGTCGCCGGGTTGTGCTGGACGCTTCGGGTCTGGCAATGTGATGAGGTTATTACGCATCGCCAGTTCAAATAGTCTCCTCGTCTTGTCGTGAAGGAACGAGTAAGCACGTCCTAGCCGTTTTCCCTTTACCCTTATTATTTCGAGGGTCCTTATTTGAGGAGGAAGGGTTATGGCCCATCTAATCCATTTGGGCTAGCTTATTTATCAGCGCTTGAAAGGTTGTGGGTTTGAAGAATGTCATGAACTGGAACACAGTCGATTGAGGATCGAGGGTCCTGATGAACATGCCCATAGCTTGAGACTCTTCAATACGCTGTTCACACATAGACCACAAGTTCCACCACCGGATCGCATATTGGACCCATGTTTCTCCTGGTTTTACCCTAGCATTGATCAGTGTCGTGATCAGAGTGCGTTCACTTGCGCTGGTGAACCATTGCATGAACAGCAGCTCCATTTTAGAAAAGGTTTTCACGGAGCCATTTGGGAGCTCCGAGTACCATTCGAAAGCTTTCTCGGACAAACTCCCGACGAATTGGCAAAGCAAAAATTTGTCGTCGCCTCCAGTATTGCTGTATAATGCTCTGAATTGTGCGACATGCTGGTAGGGATTGCCTGTTCCTTAGTAAACATGGAACTTCGGGATCGTATATCCCGGTGGGTACTTGATTTGGACATACCAGGCCAGATATGGTCGCCCGATTTTAACGATCGTATATCCCGTTGGCGAGGCTGCTCTGGTTGTCGCTGCACGGGGACCTCTGTTGGCGGAGCTGATTTCTTCAGTACCACCATCGGAGAGTTCTTGCGGACTCTCTTGAGCGGATCAAAGCTGTTCCCGGTTGGAACAACAGTGTCGACCTCCACAATTGGAGCTGGTGGCATAATCCCAAAGGGGGAGATACCCCCAGTTTTTCTTACTCGGTGCCAGTGGCGACGTCGAGCGTGTCTTACTGTAGAGACCGCTTCAATATCAGAAGCGGCTTTATGATGCCCCCGGATTTGCTGAGGAGTTTTAGTTGGCGTCAGCCTGTCTAAGACCGACGTCATTGATTGAGTTGGAGTAGGGTTAGCTAATCTTTGGAAGACCGACTGCATGGGAGGGGAAGCACTTTTGTCGACTTCACCTGTAGCAGGAGCAGGAAAGGCTAGCCGTTTTGGGGTGGCTTCTTCAGGTATCATGCGCTTCTTTACGGGCCCGCTCGAGTTCTTCCCCAGCCTGTTGAAGGCTGAGACGTCAAATTTAGACGGCTTGCTGATAGAAGCCACCATGGATGCCAGCCGATCAAAGACCGACCCTTGGGGAGCTTTTTCTTATGGCGTTGTGGCGCCAAAGTTCATGGACAGGAGCATGGTCCCAAAGAAAAGTCTAGAGTAGCCTGTGTGACTTATCCTACTGGTATTGTGAAGATGGAGGCCGCGTTGGGCCCACACATCACTCCTTCAGGTGGGACGGGGTAGGAGTCGCTGTTGCATGAGGTGCAGTGGGAAGCCATTGATTTTTGCACAGGAGCAAGACACAATGTTTTATTATCTTGAGTCAAGGGGTAACCATAGTGAACCACGATTTTGTTCGCGATCACGACACACGAAATGTGGAGCGGGAAGAGGAAGAGGTCCCACAGGACGTGCCAGAATCTGTTTACCGCCGAAAACTAGACTGAGACGTTAGGGATGTCAAGCCTGAATTTGGGGGTGGATGCTATTGTGGAATATCCATCCACCTCTCCGAAAATACCAAGTTAATTTATGGAGCCGTATATCAGAGGTTTGGATAGATGCGATCGATGTAGCAGATTTCATCAGATTCCCCCTCATTTGCGAGGGTTTTTTGACTGCGGTGACGCTCTTCCGTGCAGGCGCAAGCCCCTACAGTTAATTAATTATCGTGTTGCAATAACAACTTTCTTCTGCTCCGGTAGGTCACTTCGTGTCGTATGTTATTTTGTTTATTATGGTTGCCCGTGGATTGTATACGGAGACTAGTTTATATCGTCGCCCGTAGGGCACGGATTAGTCCAAATCCGTACATATATTTTCATGATTTGGGTGAAACATTTGCTTGACGAAATCCACATTGGTAGCTTGGTTTGCCAACGGGAATGAATTTAGGACACATTTCTCATATTTGTGAAGTCCATCCGTTCACATGAAACTTAGGTTTTATCTAAGGGTCGTTAGTCTTATTTGAGATTAAGATCAATTTAGATATTTTGGGTCAAGTATTTACTTGATAGGGTCTGCGTTGGTAGCTTGGTTTGCTAACGGGAATGAACTTAGGACGAATTTCTCACATTTGTGAGGTCCATCCGTTCACGGGAAACTTGGGTTTGATCTAAGGATCGTTAGTCATATATGAGACTAAGATCGACTTAGGAACAGTGAGCATATAGGCTCAACTGATCATTAGATCATATATAAATAGCCCATTGATGGTATACGGTAGTCAGTATGGAAACAGTCCGCAGGGCAAAACATATTAGTTTCAGGATATCGCGGTCCATTATCATCGTGTTTGGGGCAACGCGCTAGTTTAGGGACATTTCGGTCGAGCATTCCCGTGTTTAGGATGAAATGCTAGTTTAGGAACGTTCTGGTCCATCATTGCCGTGTTTGGGGCGAATATTAGTTTAGGGATATTTCGGCCCAATATCGCCGTGTTTGGAGCGAATATTAGTTTAAGGACATTTCGGTCCAACATTCCCTGTTTGGGGCGAATATTAGTTTAAGGACATTTCGGTCCAACATTCCCATTTTGGGGCCGAGTATTGGTTTAAGGATATTTTATTCCAACATTCCCATTTTGGGGACGAATAGGTGTTGGTTGTTGGGACCCGTCACCTCTCTGAAGACGTTGAGGAATTACAGCGACATATATAAGAGGTGTGGAAAAATATACCCTTGAACCAAATCCTATATTTGAGGGAAAAGATCATGGTGGATTTAAGAATCGTTAGTCTTATATGAGACTAAAATAAAAATCATTAGTCATATATTGGATTAAGATCAACTTAGATATAATTGATGAAAGATCATTAGTCATATATAGGACTACATATATGGGACTAAGATCAAATTGGGTATCACGAGCATATGGGTTTAGTTGATTAAAATTAAAGAGGAAGCTTAACCTTCACAGACTTAGCCAATTTAGGCTAAGATTGGGTTTCTATAACACCCAGCAGTGATAAGCACTCGGTCATATGTAGCACTCACGTGTGTTTCAAGTGAAGCGCTGAGTTCTTGGCGCCCATGTGTTATCATGTGAGGCGCTACAATAGTGCTAAGCACTAATCTTTTCTGCCGCTCACGTATATTTCACGCGAGGCGCTCAGCTTTGGGCGCTCACGTGTGTTTCACGTGAGGCGCTGAGCTTTTAACTTCTTTTGAGTGCTCACGTGTGTTTCACGTGAGGCGTTGAGTTTTGGCGCTCACGTGTGTTTCACGTGAGACGCTGTCTTCTTAGAGATTTAATCTTTGTTGATGTTTTCAGAGAGGTTAAATCTCTGTTAATGGTACTTTGACCATTAACGATCACCAAGATCACTATTTTGAGGATCTGGGATCAGGTTCTTTAAGAACTAAGTTCTTGATTTATGAGGGAACTAAGTTCCTGGAATATTATGGACTCCATTTTTTTCATGTTCTTTTCTTCCATGTTCTTTTTGGCATTGTTCTTTCCTGAATCCTTGATTCTCAAGAATAAGATCTTCTCGATAAAATTAAATTCTCAACCTGTGGGAAATTTATCTTGTGAGTCTCAGATCCAGAGAAGAAATAAGTTATTGAGAAGGGGGTTAAACCCTTAGCTATGATATGATAAGTAAAGGAGATTTTTGATTTCTGCTTTTTTCTTTACCTAGGATTTTGAGGAGGAAGATAATCTATGAGAATTAAATTCTCTGTTATTTTGCAGAATCTTTTGGAGAGCCTTCTATATTTTTACAGAAGCTTACGGAGGGGTCTTTTCTCTTCTAGATTTGATCTCTTTGCTCCTATTTATAGGAAAAGAGAAAATATCAATTTGTTTGAGAAAATCTCTCGTTGAGAGATCCTGATTGATCAAATTGATTTTAAAGATCAACCAGTGAATTTTATTCACCGTTGGATTTTTAATCCAAAAACTCTCTATTTAACAAAGAAGATCATTCTTGTTTATTTAACAAGATTAGGAAAATATTTTCCGAAAATAGAATTTAATTCTATCAGATGATCGATGGGTGATTTTATAATCACCGTTGGATCTTTGATCTAAGAGTCTTCTGTTTAATAGAGAGGATCTTTCAAGTTTGAGAAAGGTCAGGAAAATATTTCCCCCGTAGAATTTAATTCTACATAAAATTTAATTCTATCAAAAAGAAAACTCACATGCATTGCACGTGGGGCACTGGCCTATAGCGCTCATGTGGATATCACGTAAGGCGTTGCCATGAGACTGGAAAGTGCGCTCACGTGGATATCCCGTGAGGCGCTGCCAAGGTGCTAGCACTAGCGCTCATGCGGATATCACGTGAGACACTCACGTGTTTAACATGTGGGAACCAATATAGAATTTGATCATATCTGTAGCGGCACTCATATGCTTTGCATGTGGGTGCGCACGTGTTTAACATGTGGAGGCTTCTTTTTATTTTGTAAGGGAACAACAAGGTCTGAGCCAAAATTTTTTGCGAGAACACTTCAGGATGCTTTAGGCACTCGCTTGAGTTTCAGTATTGCATTCCATCCACAGACCAATGGTCAGTCAGAGCGTACTATTCAGACTCTTGAGGATATGCTCCGAGCTTATGCGCTAGATTTGGGTGCTAGTTGTGATTGTCACTTTCCCTTGATCGAGTTCTCCTACAATAATAGATTTCAGGAGACATTCAGATAGTAGCTTTCAAGGCGTTATATGGGAGAAACTGCAGATTGCCGATTTGTTAGACCGAGCTTAGCAAGAGCAGTCTCCAAGAGCCTCAGTTGGTTCAGAAGACTACCGAGAAGGTCCAGTTGATTCGTGATAGGATGAGGACCACCTAGAGAAGGCAGAAGTCTTATGCTGATCATCGTCGCCGAAGGCTTGAGTTCGCTATGAGTGACCATGTATTTCTCCAGGTTTCTCCAATGAAGAGTATGATGCGATTTCGAAAAAAGGGAAAGTTCAGTCCCAGATATATTGGAACTTTCGAGATTCTAGAGAGGGTAGGTACTATAGCGTATCGTTTAGCTCTCCCGTCCAGTTTTCCGGATGTGCACCCCGTGTGCCATATGTCCATACTCTGCAAGTACCTTCATGATCCTTCTCATACTGTTCAGCATCAGACTATATAGCTGGAGCATGATCTATCTTACACTAAGCAGCCGGTGGCCATTCTCGACTAGCAGGTGAAAAAGCTGAGATGTAGGGTACTCCCTACTATAAAGTTTTTGTGGCATGGACAGAATAACGAGGAGGTTACCTGAAAAGCCGAGAATGAGATGCGGAAGAAATTTCCCCATCTCTTCAAAAGTACGCGTATTTAGATTTTAAATTCGGGGACCGAATTTTCTTAAGGGGGGATATTGTAACATTTCGTAAAAATTTAAAATGTTATTTTGTATTTATTTAATAATAAAATAAATTTATATATATGAGACAACATTTATCTTTTGTTTTAAAAATCTATTTTTAAATATGTTATGAAAAAATATATTGTTCTCATTTGAGTTTTGATTTAATTCTCTTTATTATGAAAAATGAAAAGAGGGGAATAGGTTAGGTTATAGTGTACTAACTCTCACCACAACACAACATGCATATCCTAACAAATATATCAACATAATATCTATATATTATGGTTCATTCTCTCTCATCTCTCATTATCCTCTCTACTAAAATTTTCTTCATCACAAATATCACCACTCCTCTCAAACCCTTACCCAAACCCTAACCTCTCTTCATCAAAACTACATGGATCCTTGTGTGTTCTTCATAAAACCCCTCATGACTTCAGGCTAGGCCCTTATCTCTTCATATATCTTCACCAAGTCCTTTATAGAGCTGGGATTCATCTCATTTTTATCTAAAGAGGTAAAAATCTTGTTTTTCTAAGTTCTAATCATTTTTTATTATGATATCTTAGGGCTTGCCTGAGTAAATTTTCTATTTTGAGGGATTTAGTCTAAGAATGGAAGAGTTTTGTAGAAGTTATGGTGTTCAAGTGAAATCTGGAACAAATAGGATACTCTGAAAAATAAAAGATATATTTTTAGGAGCTTCTGGGACCCATCTGAGACCACCCCTAAGCCCGAACCCTAAAGTTATCCCTAGGGCCGAGGTCAGGCCGAGTTTTTCGGCCCCATGTGCAAGTTATGGTTTGGTTTTGGTTTTGTAGCTCAATTACTTCATAACTAAGCCCTTTCGATATCCCCCTTATGTTCCAGATTCACTATAGCCAAATCTGGAGCATATATCTTATAGAAATTCAATAGTTTACGTTTTAAAATTTTAAGTTTTGGTTTTCTTTATTGCCGGGGGTGTTAGGAATATGTATGCCCTAGAGGCCATTATTGATGATATAGTGGATGCTTGGACATATATATAGGACTTTCTTGTTCGACATGTCAGGTTACCTTTATCTTAACATATAGACTGGTATTATATTGTCTGTCTCTTACATGTTGATAAAGCCCTTAGGATATGTACTTGACTACCAAGATTATGATGAGATCATACTAGTGGGTCCAGGGTTGTCCAAAAGTACATCTTTTAATCAGTTCCTAGTCGTGGGAATATCGAGACTAGGGCATCGATATTCCAGAATAGACTATTGTATAGGTTTCTTGTCCCTTAGAGGGCGATGGTTGATCCTACAACCATTGGTGTGTGACATCAAAGATTGTACACAGGTGCTCATTGGAGAATGGGTACACCGAACAGAACTTGCCGAGGACTCCTATGTGGTAGTATACCTGTCGTCAGATAGCAGTCCTCTGGTGACACTGCTACAGGTTAGTCTGTAGACCCGAGATCGTCATAGAGTCTTGTGTGGCTCCCACTGTACTTTGATTTCCTTCCTACCACGGCTCAAAGGAGTCGTGCAAACAGGTGGATTTTGGATACAGTCCCGAGTCATATGGAGGTAATGAGCGATAGGAGGGGTTTCGTCTCTCCCGGTATTGGGGGTTGATGTTGCGCTGTGCTCGATTGGTTATAACTGGAAGTCCTTGTCCAGGGCTGCTGTTGAGATTTACTAATAAGAGTTATCAGTAGTTTCTCGAACCGTTATAGGCCGGACATCAGCATGACTTATCACGTTACTGGGGTCTGACGTTTACAGTAACAACTCCAATTTTAGTGTACATAAATTTGATTTAAAGTTAATGTATACTTGGGGTATTTGCATTTCCTGTGAGTACTATAAGTAATTGTTTTGCTTTTTAATAGCAAGAAGGAGCTTGTAGCTGACTGTTAAGACCTTGCACTGCTGAACCAAAGTACCAGAGTTCAAATCCCATCAGCCACATTATTTTTAATATTGTTTTCTTTTAATCTTTTTAGAATCCCAAGAGTCTACAAGTGTTAAACCCGTAAAACTAAAAATCACATATAAAACAAACTGGCCCAGGAGGTAAACCAAACGATGACGGACATTTGACGACGAGCCCTGGTCCGACTCGGCCGAGTTCGGCTGGCAGATCGGCCGGATCGGCCGCCGCCGCCGCCAGCCGAACTCGGTCAAAATCCGAGTTGGTCTTCTTGGGAGTTGTGTATTTTGGCCTTCTGACAACCCCTGTACACTTTAAAAACCCTACATTATTACAGAGAATTAAAAATCAAATTAAAACTCTTTTTAATGCAAAATAAAATACATTTTTCTTCACACCCTTTCACCTACCCTAACCCTAGTTTTTTCTATAAATACAACACCTAAACTCACCCCTCCTCACTTCCAAAATTCTGTCCAAACTCTCAAGAAGAATCTCTAGACCTTTGTGTGCAAGTGGAGTTAGCGAAGGGCGAAACTCCGGCGAACTTCCGACGACGACTCTAGGAGCTCCCGGCGACGAAACGACGCACCGGAACCTCCTTCCACACCCTTTTCCTCTTCTTTACGCTAAAAACTAGTAATTCCCTCCTCCCTCTTCACTTTGCTGTTCTAAAAACTCGTATTTCTAAAACCCGACGGAAGCGGAGTTAATCCGACTTCTGCTTCGGTTTTCTTTAAAAAAATTCCAATTTTCTTAAATACAAACATACCAAACCCTCACATCTTGACTTTTAAACATTAAAAAAATATCGTGAACAAGTTTCATAACTAAATATTTCATATTGTAATTTTTATTGTACGTTTTCAGTAAAATACCGTATAGTTCAGTTTTGACATTAAACATCATATTTCTTGCTATACCTTTAAATAGATCACGAGGTAATGACATACCTCCTCACAACACTCATATGCAACATAGCACGATACCTTTTGAGAAATATAGATTCGGGAAAATACCGTTTTACACAAAACTACCGTTAACTTATAAAAACCATTTTCACAAGATTATGTATTTTAAACAAGTCTTTGCAAAGCGCCGCTACAACCCATTTTGGGGAATCCGTTCGGGATAGTGCGGATTATCGCACATCCTTGGGCTTAGTAGTGCGAGATGCAGACCTCCGCAAGGAGCATTCGGTCTCGGATGATTTAAAAATACAAGCATCTTAAGAAAATAAGATTTCTAGAAAAATAATAAATTAAATTATTTTTATAAATATATATATATATATCACCAAAATATCTATTTTTTATATAGTATAAATATTCCAACTTTTCTAAATCAAAAGAATTAATTTACATGAAAATACCATGCAATTCCATACAAGTTCAATTCTTTACAAATAAGTACCATACATTATGACAATTAGGTTTTATTCATTAGAAATGTCACATATATAAAATCTACATCTATTAAACTCTAAAGACGATAATTAAATACTTGAGGTGTAGTTTGAAAACTATACAAAATTATTTCACATAAAAAACCTCAAATTTTATAAATTACAATAAGGACCCTAGTAAATATAGGTTTAAGCGGGACCAATCTCTTGAGCCTCAATAAGGACCCTAGTAAATATAGGTTTAAGCGAGACCAATCTCTTGAGCCTCAGGGAGCCGGAGAAGTGGGTGCTTGCTTATTTAAGGTAGACAACTTAACAAACGGTGTTATCAACACGGTAGTCGTCTTTGAAAAAGACACAAATCCTGCCATTCATGTGCAGCGGTTACCGATAACACCAAAACCTAATTCAGGATTCAATTTCTTTTCTAATTGTTTTGACTCAGACTGAGTCTCATTATAAATAATCTGACTTGAATATGATTCAAGTACAAACTACAATTCAATATGAATCCATCAATACATATATTCAATCTATTCAAGCTGTGTTGACTGAACCAAACCATGGATATACTTCCGTTTACATGATTCTCCAGTTACATCCATTTACTGATATCATGGTTTCGGCAAGTTATCCATCTGTACAATCTATATACAAGACAATACAATTTATAATATAATACAAACAATACCATCAAGACATCACGGGGTTTAAGGGGTAGATTGATACGAAAGGTGTTAGAGGTGGCACGAGACTGCAAGATTTAAGACACCTAACCTGAATTCATATGCTGTTGTACCGTGGCATAAACGGTTCCTTGTACTCCATTTGCCTTTAGTCTCTGTCATATAGAGACTCCTCTCGTATACACTAGCATCCTTCTGTACCAAGATACAAACAAAAGCGTTAACTCTAAATACAACTTTAAAAGCTACACTCTCTCTCTTTCTCTCTGTCTATTCTACTTCTCCCTTATCTTTGGGAATTACCGAGCGATTGTTCGCTGACGACGTTCCTTCTCTTTCTTCTTTGGAATGTTGTCATGTGATTCGGACCTTCAGGAGATCGAGCCTACCGGAGAGGACTTGGATCAGCTAGCCTACGACCCAGAGCTTTAGATTCATTGTACACATTTCATTTCAGTGCTTTCTATTTCTGTTATGCCACTGTTTAGGCATTGCTTTTCATTCCATGTATTTACTTTTCCATGTACTGTAAAAGAATGTTAATAAATAAAGTTGTTGTTCATTACACTTGTATCTTGTGTATATTTCTTTTATATTGCTTAGTTACGCTTAGCGTATTTACTTCTGAGTAAATACGTAGCGGCCTAGTCGCGTCCTCTGCCCGTACACTGGGAAGCGGGGCATGACAGGTGTTGTTGGTGGCCCATGCAGGTCGAGCTGTATGGAACCCTACCATGCAGTTCAGTTCTGCTTGGACAACCTAAGCAATATAATACAAGAATCGGCAACTAAAACATTTTTTACAATTCATGTTCCTTGAATCTTATCATTTCATATAGTTTGAATCTGTCCTAACCCAAAATTTTTCATTCAAGGTTATGGATTCCCCAAACAACACCAGCACCAATGTCAACAACACACCTCCATCACTTCCAATCACACCTACCGTCCCTGGTCCGCTCAACGAGCAGACGGTTCTGCTTGAGGCAATCCGCAGCCTCCTAGAAGGATAGCAGCAGCAGATTGCTCTTTAATGAACCATCCAGAGGCAGAGCACCTGGGGTGAAGCAATTCAGAGCTTTGCACCCCCAAACAGTTCTCAGGAAAAGAGAGCCCACTGGAAGCTGAGGAATGGGCTCAGAGCATCGAAGATGATCTGGCAGCGGCACAAGTGCCAGAGATAGCTTGGGTTCATGTTGCGAAGCTACAGCTCACGGACAATGCACGGGTTTGGTGGAAGACGGAAGAAAGCCGTCTTGATCAACCCATCGAATGGAAGACTTTCCGCGACATGTTCGACGCTAAGTACTTCTCTTAGACTGCCAGGTTCGACATGGAACAGCAGTTCATCAACAGGATTCGATGTGGACCAAATCAGTGGATGAATATGACGCTGAGTTCACCATGCTCAGTCGGTAAGATATGTCTCAATAATTCGAATTTTTCAATGTATCACATACTACACAGCTAACACAATACTTTAACAGATTTGCGGCACACCTGATACCGACAGATGAGATCAGAGCCCGTCGATTTCAACAAGGTTTGGACTCGGAGATCCAGGCTGCCTTAGCCACAGGAGATTTTCCGACTCATGAATCGGCTCTGAAAGCTGTCTGCCGTTATGAGGCAGTGGTAAAGACGATGGGCAGATCTCAATCTACTGGAGTTAAGCGTCCTGCCAACCAGATGGCAGGAGGAGCATCTGCAAGGCCACCATTTGTGCCAAGGATACCGGGAGTACCGAACAACCGTCCCAGCCCAGCCTTTTGTAACTACTGCAAGAGAGATGGGCATCTGATGAAAGACTGCCGGCGTGCAAACCGCTTTTGCTTAGTCTGCGGCTCAGCTACTCACGATATTGTGTCTTGTCCTCGTAGACAAAACTCATATGCTGCACCCAGGCCAGCAATCACTTATCCTCAATGCCTAGCCATCTAAGCACCTGCTCCAAGACTAGCTCTCCCTGCTCCACCACCTAGAGGACCACCGACTGCACCTTCTCCTCATCGGTTCTATCATGCTAAACGGAACGTTCTGAGGAATGCTCCTCCGGCCAGGAGGAATGTACCACAGCGACAGGCCTTCACGATGACCGTGGAAGAAGCTGAGGCCACTGGCCAAGTCATCACTGGTAACCCTTTCTTCTCAAGTTTTTCTTTCAGTCTTAACACCTACCTACATATTTTTCCTATACCTGAAACATATCCCACATACCTTAGGTACAATCCTAGTAGCCTCACTTTTTGCACTAGCACTCTTCGATACTGGAGCATCTCACTGCTTTATGTCGCAACGGTTCGTCCGAACTCATGCAATTCAAGTCACACCGCTTGTATCCAGCTGGAATGTCAGCTCAAGAAATGGCGTTCTAAAGGCAAAAATGGGATACAGCTTGTGTCCAGTAGTCGTCTGCAGCAGCGAATTCTATGCTGACTTCAAGGTACTGTACATACCGAACTTCGATGTGGTTCTAGTTATGGATTGGCTCGGAACCTTCTATACTACCATCGACTGTCGTCAAAGGAGGGTGGTATTCGAAATTCCAGACCATCCGGCCTTCTATTTCAAAAGTGGAGACCATACCTTAGAGCCAAGTACTTACAAGGAGAAACCAAAGAAGGCGGTGATTGCAGCAAATCAAGCGAGGGAAGAATCAAAGCCAGAAGTGGTTCAAGGGTTCGACGATGTATTTCCTGACGATATATCAGGTTTTCCTCCCGATCGAGCTCTTGAATTCAGCATTGATTTAGTACCAGGAGCACAACCAGTGATCAAAGCACCTTATCGATTAAGTCCATAAGGTTTGAAGGAAGTCCAAACACAGTTGGACGAATTATTAGCGAAATGATGGATTCATCCCAGCACTTCAGGTTGGGGATCACCAGTATTGCTTGTAAAGAAGAAAGAAGGTTCATACAGAATGTGCATCGATTATAGAGCCTTGAATGAAGTAACGATAAAGAACAAGTATTCGCTACCGCGTATCGACGATTTATTCGATCAGCTAAATGGATCTTGTGTTTTCTCCAAGTTAGATCTTCATTCAGGTTATCATCGGGTGAAGGTCAAGGAAGCTGATATTCATAAAACGGCTTTCAGAACTCGCTATGGTCATTACGAATTTTTAGTGATGCCATTTGGAGTGACCAACGCACCAGCAATATTCATGAACCTGATGAATCAAGTTTTCCAGGATTACTTAGACAGGTTCGTTGTCATCTAAATCGAAGACATCCTGGTGTATTCTAAGAGTCGGAAAGAACATGCCGAACACCTACGAATTGTCCTGGAAACTCTACGACAACATCAGCTCTATGCCAAGTACAGCAAGTGCGAGTTTTGGCTAAGTCAAGTTGGTTATCTTGGACATATCGTATCAGGTGAAGGAATCTCTATGGATCCAGCGAAGGTTTCAGCAGTAAGCGAATGGCCGACACCAAAATCAGTGAAGGACATTCGAAGTTTCTTGAGTCTAGCTGGATATTATAGAAGGTTCATTGAAGGATTTTCTAAGATAGCAACACCCCTGACCAAGCTCACACATAAAGATGAAGATTTTGTGTGGTCAAAAGCATGCGAACAAGCTTTCATAGAACTCAAGTCAAGGTTAACATCAGCGCCTATTCTCGTTATACCGGATCAATCTGGAGGTTTCGAAGTGCATTGTGATGCATCCGGTAAGAGATTAGGATGTTTTCTATATCAACACGGTAAGGTTGTGGTTTATGCTTCAAGACAGCTGAAGACTCATGAGCACAATTACCCGACGCATGATTTTGGCAGCCGTAATCTTTGATCTTAAGATTTGGCGTCATTATCTTCTCTGTGAACGAGTGAACATATACACAGATCACAAGAGTCTGAAATATGTGTTTACTCAAAAGGAGCTTAATATGCGGAAAAGACGATGGTTAGAACTCATGGCGGACTTTGACATCAACCTGCAATATCACCTAGGGAAGGTGAATGCGGTACCTGATACCCTTAGTCGCCAACCATTAGCAATGAACATCACCGCTCAGTGGAAGCTTCAATAAGATTTACATCAGATGGAGATTGAAGTAGTCATACCAGGTAACACTAGTTTGATGAATTTACAAGTTCAATCTACCATTGTCAATCAGATCAAAGCAGCTCAAGCAAGTGATGCTAAGTTGCAAAAGATCAGAGAACAAGTAGAAAATGGACTCAGAACAGACTTCATCATCCATGAAGACGGATCTTTGAGATACGGCAGCAGATTATGTGTACCAAAAGGTTCTGTTCGGAAAGAGTTAATGAAAAAAGCTCACAGCTCTCCCTACTCAGTACACCCTGGAGGTACAAAAATATACAAAGATCTACGTCAAAATTACTGGTGGCATGGAATGAAGTGTGAAATAGTCAGAAGCGTCGCTAAATGTTTGGTGTGTCAGGAAGTAAAGGTTGAACATCACAGGACTGCTGGATTACTTCAACCGTTACCAATCCCAGAATGGAAGTGGTAACACATCACAATGGATTTTGTGACTGCACTTCCTCGCAGCACAAAAGGGTAAAGATACGGTATGGGTCATTGTGGATCGACTCACAAAGTCGGCTCACTTCATCCCATTTCGAGTTGGCCAATCAACTGAGACACTAGCAAAGAACTACATGGAGGTAAGAATCTAAGTAAAATTTAAACCACTACCCTTTTCTAAAGCTCCGATGAAACGATCGATCCGGCTCTTCATTGCCTTTCTCCAAGTCAAGTGGTCCTTTCAAATATGTATTATCTTTGATACCCATGAACTCATACAGGAAATTGTGAGACTTCATGGAGTACCGGTCTGCATTGTCTCCGATCGTGACACCAGGTTCCGATCACAATTTTGGCAGAGTCTGCAAGCAAGCTTGGGAACAAGTCTGAATTTTAGCACGGCTTATCATCCACAAACAGATGGTCAGTCTGAGCGAACTATTCAGATCTTGGAGGATATGCTCAGAGCGTGTATGTTAGACTTTGGAGGATCGTGGGAAGATCACCTACATCTTGTGGAGTTTTCATATAACAACAGCTACCAAGCAAGAATTAGAATTGCACCTTTTGCAGCGCTCTATGGAAGGAAGTGTCGATCACCATTAAGTTGGGATGACATCGGAGATAGAGAACTCCTTGGATCTGAGATGATGGTAGCAACTGTTGATATAGTTCGTACAATCAGGGAAAGAATACGCATAGCCTAAGATCGGCAGAAACACTGGACTGATGCAAAGCGACGTCACTTGGAGTTCCAGCCGGGAGATCGCGTATTCTTAAAGATATCTCCGAACCGTGGAGTGATTCAATTTGGAAGACGGGTTAAGCTAAGTCCAAGATATATTGGACTGTTCTACATACTCGAACGAGTCGGTGAAGTGGCATACCGTTTGGCACTTCCACCTTCATTGGAAGGAGTGCATAATGTGTTCCATATATCCCAACTCAGAAAGTATGTGAGTGACCCCAGCCACATACTCGATCATTCCGAGCTCACTGTACAGCCCGACTTATCTTGTGAGCAACAACCTATTGAGATCCTGGACAGGAAAGTGAAGTCACTTCGGAACAAGGAAGTCAACTTGATTCGAGTGATATGGAGAAAAGACACTCCAGGAGAATCGACATGGGAAAGGGAAAATGAGATGTGTGCAAGATATCCTCACCTATTTGTAAACTAGTCCTTAAAATAAAATTATAAATTTCGAGGACAAAAATTTTGTAAGGAGGGTAGACGGTAACAACTCCAATTTTAGTGTACATAAATTTGATTTAAAGTTAATGTATACTTATGGTATTTGCATTTCCTGTGAGTACTATAAATAATTGTTTTGCTTTTTATAGCAAGAAGGAGCTTGTAGCTCAGTGGTAAGATTTTGCACTGCTGAACCAAAGCACCAGAGTTCAAATCCCGTCAGCTACATTATTTTTAATATTGTTTTCTTTTAATCCTTTTAGAATCCCAAGAGTCTACACGTGTTAAACCCGTGAAACCAAAAGTCACATATAAAAAAAACTGGCCCAGGGGGTAAACCAAACGATGACGGACATTTGACGACGAGCCCTGGCCCAACTCGGCCGAGTTCGGCCGGTAGATCGGCCGAATCGGCCGCCGCCGTCGCCAGCCGAACTCGGTCAAAATCCGAGTTGGTCTTCTTGGGAGTTGTGTCTTCTGGCCTTCTGAAAACCCCTGTACACTTTAAAAACCCTGCATTATTACAGAGAATTAAAAATCAAATTAAAACTCTTTTTAATGCAAAATTAAATACATTTTTCTTCACACCCTTTCACCTACCCTAACCCTAGTTTTTCCTATAAATACAACACCTAAACTCACCCCTCCTCACTTCCAAAATTCTGTCCAAATTGTCAAGAAAAATCTCTAGATCTTTGTGTACAAGTGGAGTTAGCGAAGGGCGAAACTCTGACGAACTTCCGACAACGACTCTAGGAGCTCCCGGCGACGAAACGACGCACCGGAACCTCCTTCCACATCCTTTTCCTCTTCTTTACGCTAAAACCAGTGAGTCCCTCCTCCCTCTTCACTTTGCTATTCTAAAAACTCGTATTTCTAAAACCCGACCTAAGCGGAGTTAATCCGACTTCCGATTCGATTTTCTTTAAAAAGTTCCAATTTTCTTAAACACAAACATACCAAACCCTCACATCTTGACTATTAAACATTAACAAAATATCATGAACAAGTTTCATAACAAAATATTTCATATTGTAATTTTTATCGTACGTTTTCAGTAAAATACCATATAGTTCAGTTTTGACAGTAAATATCATATTTCTTGTTATTCCTTTAAATAGATCATGAGGTAATGACCTACCTGCTCACAACACTCATATGCAACATAGCACGATACCTTTTGGGAAATATAGATTCGGGAAAATACCATTTTACACAAAACTACCGTTAACTTATAAAAACCATTTTCACAAGATTATGTATCTTAAACAAGTCTTTGCAAAGAGCCACTACAATCCATTTTGGGGAAACCGTTCGGGATGGTGCGGATTATCGCACATCCTCAGGCTTAGTAGTGCGAGATACAGACCTCCGCAAGGAGCATTCAGTCTCGGAAGATTTAAAAATACAAACAACTTAAGAAAATGAGATTTTTAGAAAAATAATAAATTAAATTATTTTTATAAATATATATATATATATATATATATATGTATGTATGTATCACCAAAATATCTATTTTTGATATAGTATAAATATTCCAACTTTTCTAAATCAAAACAATTACTTTACATGAAAATACCATGCAATTCCATACAAGTTCAATTCTTTACAAATAAGTACCATACATTATGACAATTAGGTTTTATTCACTAGAAATATCATAAATATAAAATCTACATCTATGAAAATTCTAAAAATAATAATTAAATACTTGAGGTGTAGTTTGAAAACTATACAAAATTATTTTACATAAAAAACCCCTCAAATTTTATAAATTACAATAAGGACCCTAGTAAATATAGGTTTAAGCGGGACCCATCTCTTGAGCCTCAGAGAGCCGGAGAAGTGCGTGCTTGCCTATTTAAGGTAGACAACTTAACAAACGATGTTATCAACACGGTAATCGTTTTTGAAAAAGACATAAATCCTGTCGTCCATGTGCAGCGGTTACCGATAACTCCAAAACCTAATTCAGGATTCAATTTCTTTTCTAATTGTTTTGACTCAGACTGAGTCTCATTATAAATAATCTGACTTGAATACGATTCAAGTATAAACTACAATTCAATATGAATCCATGAATACATATATTCAATCTATTCAAGCTGTATAGACTGAACCAAACCATGGATATACTTCCATTCACATGATTCTCCAGTTACATCCATTTACTGATATCATGGTTTCAGAAAGTCATCCATCTGTACAATCTATATACAAGACAATACAATTTACAATACAATACCATCAAGACATCGCGGGGTTTAAGGGGTAGATTGGTACGGAAGGTGTTAGAGGTGACACGAAATTGCAAGATTTAAGACACCTAACCTGAATTCATTTGTTGTTGTACCATGGTATAAACGGTTCCTTGTACTCCATTTGCCTTTAGTCTCTGGCATATAGAGACTCCTCTCTTATACACTGGCATTCTTCTGTACCAAGCTACAAACAAAAGTGTTAACTCTAAATATAACTTTAAAAGCTATACTCTCACTCTCTCTTACTCTATGTCTATTCTACTTCTCCCTTATCTTTGGGACTTACCGAGCGATTGTTCGCTGACGACATTCCTTCTCTTTCTTCTTTGGAATGTTGTCAGGTGATTCGGATCTTCAGAAGATCGAGCCTACTAGCGAGGACTTGGATCAGCTAGCCTACGACCCAGAGCTTTAGATTCATTGTACACATTTCATTTCAGTACTTTCTATTTCTGTTATGCCACTGTTTAGGCATTGCTTTTCATTCTATGAATTTACTTTTCCATGTATTGTAAAAGAATGTTAATAAATAAAGTTGTTGTTCATTACTCTTGTCTCTTGTGTATATTTCTTTTATATTTCTTAGTTACGGTTAGCGTATTTACTTCTGAGTAAATACGTAGCGGCCTCGTCACGTCCTCTGTCCGTACACTGGGAAGCGAGGCGTGACATTTACCACCCCTACACATGATATGCGACATATCAGACGAAAAGATCGGGCTGTACGGTAGTGTTACTGATAGGCTTCATGGATACTATGGACAGGCTTGCTTGTTGATCTTCATATCACTTAATACCCGGGTAGCCGTTACGTCCAGCTAGTACCGCTGACGGCTTATTGACGACTGATGTGATCATCACCTACTGCTGGCATATTGACGAGTCTTTATAGTCCCACACAGAAGTTTCCTGGTTCAAGCGAAACGAAGTAGGACACATATATGATATGTGTGTGGACCTGATTAAATACGTGTATGTGATACCGTATTGTAATCTGGCAGTTATCTGTTATCGGTTCGGTTATATGTGATATAACCAGATTATCGAATCAAGTGTTGTTTTGATAATGTGATACAAAGATAAATGATATTAGTCGGTCATATGTGATATAACCGGATTATTAAATCAAGTGTTGATTTAATAATGTGATATATATTATATGTGATATAATTATATCTTAATTAATATCATTAGCTCACTAATTATTCTTCATAATATATATATTAATATATATGATATATATATATAGATATATATATATATATAGATATATATATATATATATATATATATATATAATGAAGCATGGCTTGATTTTCTATTTTTGAGAAAAATAGAAATGATGTGTAAAATGAGAGCATGGTTGCAAGTATGGGCTTTATTCATAGTTTATTCATCTTGACTCACTATTCAAGTATGGTTGCAATTTTATATTGTAAAATTCTATGCTTGAATGAGTGGGGGTCAAGAGTTGCCATTCATTTTCTAGCCCATTCTCAACACTTAGCCAATTTTCTTGAGTTGCTCCCATGGTTGCTCTCTAGTTTCTTCTTCTTCCTCAATGTCATGGTTAAAGCTTCAACCCTCACATATGGTGTGAACCATGAAATTTGAACACAAACTTGTAAGCTTTATACATCCCCTACTTTACCATCCTACACTTGACTAGCGATCGAATGTAGCGTGTTTACTACGCTAAAGAGTTTAGTGTAGAGGTAGTTTGAGTTGGAGGGATTTCGCGTGGATCATCTTCGACACGAAGGTTATCGGAGGAAGCTCGTCCAAATCATCAAGTGGAGCCTAGTGGAGTCGCAGGACTACTACACAGAGCATATGAAGTGAAGAACTCGATCTACAAGGGTATAGCCATCTTCACTTCTTATGGTTTAGTTGATATCAAAAGTAAAACCCTAATATTCTAGAAAAGATCTTGTATAGTCTAATTTAGCACCTAATAAAATTTAAAATTTGGCATGCTTGATGCTATTAAAACCTCATGGTGGTGCTAGGGTCGACTTTCAGAGGGTAGTTCGATATAGATAGCACGTGTTAGAATACGTCGATCGTACGCCCTAGTCTATGTGCGCTAGAATTTTAGTAATGTTTGTTTTTCGATTCTTACGTGTGTGCTTGATTTAATGTATAGGATCGGTCACGGTGACGTCCGACACGACGAAGAAGGGCAAAGCATTTGCGAGTTTCGTCTAGCACGTGTCGATTTTAGGTGCGTAGAGAGACATCTACAAGTGAGAATTCGGGCGGATGGCGTATAGAACCCCCGACTACCAGAAGCTTTATAAAACTCTGTATCGGTTTTTAAACTCTGGTAACAATACTTAACCAAATTTCTATGTCATATGCATTACATTGAGTACCATGACATTCTAGTGTACGATTATACTTGCTATAATAGATACATTGGATAGAATACAAGCACAATACCAATGATTCCATGTTGCACAGTTCACAGACTCGCATGCTACACCACACATTATTAGTACTGTCATGACACGTAGAATTACTATGTTTAACCTTATTACAATGTTTTATGATAGTATTAGTTGTTATTTACCATGTTCCATCATTCAAATACTATAGTCCGCATAATTATATGTTATAGTTGCCAAATATTGAATGGATGAATAATTCACTGTTGATATCATAGATTATATATTTCTATGGATTTGAGAAACCGCGGGTATCTTTTTACAAAACTGATTATATTTTCACAAGTGTGGTTTTCTCATGATTGATATTTTGACGTCCAGCGTGAGTTTTCTGGTTTATATGGTGAGATATCCGAATCGAGATAGGGGTTAACCGATTACGGATACATGGTGGACCTGATACGACTCCGAAGGGCAAGAAGACCGTAGGGAGGTACGCGGAGTCTAGCGAGGATGATCGATACCGGAGGTGATATTAGAGCGCGGCGGATATCTAGAGGATTCCGACCGTGGATAAGTTGACATCAAGTTAAGGCAGATCGGTAAGACAGTGTCTACGATATCTAGATTTTTAGTGTCAATGATAGACACAAGTTTGATGAGAATTTGATGATGATGGATATTATTCTTATGTGACTTCGTTTATATCACAGTTGCATTCATTACTATGCATATCATATTATATCTTGTGATGTATAATTTTATTTACTGAGTTGGCAACTCACCCATGTTATGCCTTAGTTTCTTGCAGTCGGACCGCATGGACACTTAGCGGCATCACAGATACATCTTTTAGGGTTCATCGCATATTTTGCTAGGTGGGTTATACACATAGTAACCACCTATTTTGTATATGTTTTACCTTGTATGTAGTGTCACTCCATGAGACCACATGTATTATTTGACTTAGATCGAGTTGTGACTTTATGTATCTTTTTTTGGGTCGAATTCGGATAGAGTCGACTAGTTAGCTTTATTTACGCAGTTTATTTATATATTTGCTTAGGATCCTTCGCCCTGAGCGTCGTATATAACTGCGTGGTTGTGATTCCGCCGATTGGCGTTGAGATAGCTCCCAAGTGGGGATGCCGTTATATTTATATGTTCATGTACTTATTTATATCAAAAATTTAAAAGGAGGTACTGCCGAAATTTCAAATAACGAAAACATTTTCAACCCTATTTCAAAATACTTGACATATGCTTTTGTCACGCCCCGCTTCCCAGAGTACGCAGGATTGGGCACGTAACATAGCCAACCATGCTATCTGTGGGTAGGAAGTATCCATCCACAGTCACATTACGGTGTAAGGATATCAAGAACAAGAAAATGAACTAATCTAACACATGTCCAAATCCATAATAACAAGAATCAATAAACAATAAGTGCGGAAGCAAATGATCCAATACAATAAATAAACAGTACGTCCCATAATGCGGGCTCACATCTGGAAATGAAATGAAAATAAATAAACTAAACCCTAAGGAACTCACAGTTCAGCCTGCTAGCTGAAGTACTCCTGCTCGGTCGCCGACAGTGGTACGGAATCTGGGCCATGCAAAACCCAGACGTCAGCGCGTCATGACATCAAGTATATAGTATAAACATGGTAATAAACAATGCAGGTATGAACATGAATAAAGCAGTACTATGGATTAACAGTGCAGGGTAATGTGCAGTGGTGACTAAACTGTCCTATCAGGTTTCTACTCTATAGTCTTTGAAATCAATTGATGAATCGTCGATGTAACTCAATAGTATCCCGTGCGTGCCCGGGACCACGGTCAAGGTCCTCGGGGCTGAATCCGAGACGTGCCGCTAGGCAGTAAAGTAGGTAGTAGGATGAACGAGTGATGTCAGCATCATCACTCCCGGACTGGCCAAGCCCGTAAGACTGATCAGAACAAGTATCGAACTGTTGAGTTACAAGTCGGTTTCACCTTTGATTTCCCCATACCCCCAAGTTATGTATGTCAGGTCAGGTATTCAGTAGCTAAGGACTAATGCCAACACAAAATCAGGTAAAAGTAGGTCTGTCTGGATAGACAGCAGGAATGGTCAGGTTTGTCGGCATTAGGCATGAAATCAGGTAACAGGTCAGGTCATGTTTCAACAGGTTGAGTTGATATGTACAGGGTGTCATGTCCGGTGTATCAGTACATGTGTCATGTGTATCAAGATCGGTCAATATGTAATGCAATCAAATGTATGCTGATAACAGGTATAGTAACGAATAAGGAACAACAGCAGGAACGGCAAATAACAATATTATTCCATGTAAACACAGTGATGCTTTGTATTCTCTTATTAACAGGTTCAAGCACCCTTGGGGTGCAATAATCACAGTGTAGCGCAATATTAACAGCAGCAGGCAATAAAGATATAAGTGTGCGACTATTATCCTCTAAATAGTAAAATGATTAGCAGGTAGTTGTTATTAAGGTTACGGTGGCAACATACGATTTAAGTGGCAGTATTATACATCATATTTCATCCAATGAGATAAGTAGCAATACTAGTTAATATAGCAAGTTTGTGAGTCAAACATTTAGTTAGTTTAACGTAGCATGTAGCAAGAAATCTTGCCTCGACGGTTTCGCAAACTGGAAAGCACGGATGCGATGTCGGCAGAAAACACGAGACGGGTGCACGGGCCACGGATCGAATCCTAACAGCGAACAGCGGGAACACACGGACTAGGGTACTTCGCTGGAGCGTCGGATCCAAACGACGGCACGGTCGGAATCCGGCAAAAGTCAAAAGCAATGAAGTTAGCGAACGCGATATACGTAACCAAACGACCAGCGAGGGGGGGATTTAGCACGAATGGAAGATAAAGATGCTTACTGGGATTGCAAAGGTTGCGACGGCGACGGGGTCGACGGCGATGGGGAGCCGGCGAGGGAGCTGCAGTCGACGGGCTAGGGTTGCGGTATGGAACAGAAAAGAGAGTGGGGATGCAGAGAAGGTGGTCGGGGACTGGTGCGCAGGGGCTGAAAAGATGCCGAAGGTGTCGCCGGTGAAGACGACGACGGTCTCCGGCGACGACGACGACGGTCTCCGGCGACTTCTCCGGCCGAACAGGGAGACACGGGGCAGGCCGGGGTTGTCGCGGCAGCAACGTGTGCACGGGGAGAAGGAGGGAAAGTCGAGGCCGGAAAGAGGAGGCGGAGGCGAGGGTAATGGTGGTGGTGGCGTCGGTGTTGGGGCTGCGGCGGCGACGGCGAGATCTGCGGTGGTTGGTGGCGTCGGGGTTGGGTGCAGGCGCGGAAGAGAACGGAGGAAGGCTGCGGTCGATGCCGTGGAGGTGAGGATGGTGACGGGGAGGTCACGTGGAGGTCGGCGGCGAGGTCGCGACGAGGTTAGGATTAGGGTTAGGGGTTCTCGTGGTGGGTTCTCTCGTGATCGAGAGGAAGAAGGGAGGCGGCTGCATGATAATATATAGGAGGAGAGAGAGAGGATTTAAAGGAAGAGAGAGAGAGGGTTAGTTAGAGAGAGAGAGAGAGATGGAGGCGGGCCCACGAGAAATACCCTCTCGTGATTGGCTGCACAAAAGGAAGGAATTTTAGGAAAAGATTTAATATAGGATTTACTTAGATTAGTAACAGAAAATATTTATATAGTTAAAATAGTATTTAATTAAATGGGCATTTTTGGCGCTAAATGAAACATTTCCAAATCGCGTCCGGCTTGCGCCCAAATGCTCCAAATTCAAATTATAGGATTTTAAGCGAGGTCCAAATTTTGAAAAGAGGTGTTTAATGATTAAAATGCATGCCCCCAAGTCGGACACTTGCACGCGCACGTAGTCGTCCAAACATGCCCGTTTCACCGAACGGGACGGAATCTCGACACGCGGACGCTACCACGCGACTAGTGGCGACGAGTAGGCCAACATGGGTATTTTTAATTTCATTTTAGGTGTTAAAATTTGTTATGTGCCAAAATGACTTAACCGGTTAAAATTTTGCAAAAAGCACCGAACAATCAGGATAATTGGAATGAGCAATATACAACACTCAACTAGCAAAAGAAATAGTATTATTGGGCTCGGATGTTACAGCTTTAAAATAAACAGTCCTTATAAATAAAATTGTGTTTCATGTTAAATACATTTTTATAAAAAACCTTTTTTATTCTTTAAAAAGATTTAGATCTTCGTTTTTGGCCTCACTAGAAACTATGCGTATTAAGAATGGGGTATTAGCGGCTGTTTATTTATATATGGTCGCTAATGCACTACTGGCGACTGTTTATGTTAAATAGTCGCTAATGGATGATCTCCAATACATTGGCGACCGTCTATTTTGTATTCGCGACCGTTTAGAACGATCGCTAATACATCGCTTATCCAGGCAAGTATAGACGACCGTTCTATGAGTATTAGTGATCGTATACGTACGGTCACTAATACGTCACGATCCGCATCCTCCCTCAACTCAAAATCTCATCCATCCATTTCACCACAATCCAACAGCCCAAATACCCCCTCTCAAATCTCCAGCCTCCATTTATAAATACCCCCATCCCTTTTCCTCTCAAATCCTCCCCTAAAAGTAACCGATCAAATCCCCAAACCCATCCCAGCCACATCCATGCAAGTCCACCGGTGGCAAGACGCCGCGCAAGCAACTGGCGACCAAGACCGCACGCAAGTCAGCCCCAGCCACCAGTGGCGTAAAGAAGTCCTTCCGATTCCGATTGCTATTATGAATTGGGTCTTTTTGATTGAAAAATTGAGAGGTTTTGATTAAATTATAATTGATTGTTGTAAAATTTTGAATTTTGGATGTAGATTTTCCTTTTGTGTCCATGTTTGAAATATTAAGGAAATATTGATTCAGTTTTTGAATTATACATAAAACATTCGATGTTATTTTATTTTAGGTAAATTGTAGATATTCCTTTTAGTATAAACAATATCAAAATTATCAATTAAAACATGCTTAACATATCAATTTTCTCTATTTTTTTTTCCATGTCAGAGGCTAAACGGTCGCTAATAGTATTATAGACCGTTTAGACTCTGATGTGGACAGCTCTCGTATGCGTATCAGCGACCGTCTCAGACGGTCGCTGATATGTATCTGGGACCGTAAGTATTGGCGACCGTTTGTTATACGGTCGCTAATACCCTTATCAGCGACTAACGTTTTAACGACCGGGGTATTAAAGACCGCGTACAATATGAACGGTCGCTAGCACATATTAGCGACCGTCCACAATATATTAGAAACCGTTTCGAACGGTCTCTAATACGTACAATATTGAGTAGTGCCTATTTGGATCGCGTTGATATTTTTAGACATCACGTGATCTAAGTGTCGGTCACCATGCCAAGTATGGGTCGTGACACGTTGTACCTAGGACTGAACCGTATATTATTAGCATATTAGTAGGAAATTAAAGTAAAGAAGCATCATTTTTAAATGTTGAAATATGATATGACCTTGCATAAAGAAAGATTCATGACATTGACCATCGAATACCCACACAATGGACCGAACTTGGGCATCTTCTAGATACTAAGCTTCTCCTTTGAGAAATATTAAAGTATTGCTTGCGACAAGGACTTGCTCTGTAACCAAGAAAAGTAATTCTCTCACGTTTTCTTCAATCAAAGTGCCTCCAAAGTGAAGAGAATTATGCTTAAAGTCTCCCTCCACTCATGATTTACATTATTTTATAAGCCAGTTAGCCAATGGTTTGATTTAAAGATTTGTTTATGAAGGATAAATTGCATATGTTTCTTAATTACGAGGTTGATGCGGAAGCTTTCTTTCCGCGTTACACAGAGAACAAACGGTGTAAAAATAGAGGATATATAGTCCCTCCAGTTTTAATTTGGTAGGCTGTAGTATACCGCAAGCCTATGACATCAGAAATTTGGTTCATTAGCACCTACTATTTTTGTAAGTCGGTCGCATTCTAATCCGAGCTACCACTTATATGTTCCTCAATTATCCATTTCAGGAGTCTGGTGGTGCAGCGTTTCTAATAATTCAGTTTAGAGGCTGTTTTGTCGGCCTATATATGAAAAGTGAAGCAAACTTACAAGCCCGACAATGCGCGTTGCAAAACATATGTAGACTTTGTGCGCAACGAATTTTCCGTTTTAAATTACCTATTTTTAAAACCCGATGAGAATTGAATCTGCATTTCTCTCAAGCCATCTTAAAGCCGATCTTTATGGATAAAAAAAAATACAGCTGCAAAAAAGTAATATTCTTGGCCCAGAGGATCTCAACCTAGCTAGAGACACGTACATATTAGAATATAAAAATAAATCTCTTCATGCATTCTCAACATACCTTAATTTGGAATTGTGATATAATGGCAAGGACACTCGATAAGCTTGAATATAAGTCGGTACAAATTAATTTGTTCCAACACGTATGCATCTAATATTTCAGCCACATGTTAAAAATATGATCCGGTAAGAATTATTCATCGCATTAGACCTCCGATTTAAAAAAGAAAAGAAAAAAGCTGTGGTTGGAACAGACATATATATGGTTAAATAAACGATTATATGAATTAGAAATTCTTTACATTCAAATTAAACAAGTTTCATTGCTACTTACCAGCAAAAGGATCATACATGGATTCATAAATTAATATTATTTACAAACAAGGACTTTAAACACAAATCCATATTGTTAATCAAGTTAATTGTTTTACAATACCAGATCAAAACCTAAGGGAGTGAAAAAAAGATTTTAAGATAATATTTATATATATATATATATATATATATATATATATATATATATAGAAGTTGAAGTTAGAACAATTTCCCACCTGCTGGCAGTTTAGCCCTCATCATCTTCTTAAACTCCTCAAAATCAACCTTCCCATCTCCATCCAAATCAACCCTTTCAATCATATCCCTACAATCCTCATCTCTCTCCCCTTGCTTCAATCCCATAGCCACCAACACACTCCTCAGCTCCTCCCTTGTTATCTTCCCATCTCCATTCCCATCAAAAACCTCAAAGGCTTCTCTCAACTCCACATCCACCTCGCCTTCTCTTGCTCTCTCTAAAGACTCGTAGAGCTCCCGGAACTCTTCGATGTCGATGAGACCGTCTTCGTCTGCATCCACTCTCTCCAGCATGCTCTTCACTTCTTCGAGTGTCGCGGAGAGGTTTAGCCTCCGGAGGGACTCTTCGAGCTCGGCGATGGTGATGAAGCCGTCTCCGTCGCTATCGAAGGTCGAGAATATGGTCTCTAGCTCTCCTCCTATGCTCTTGGTTTCTTGCTCGATTCTTCGAGGAAGATGCATATGATGAGGGCGAGGGGTGCCCTTCTTTTTGTTTTTGACAAGCAGGTAGAGGAGGCATGACATGATGAAGAGGGTTGTGAAGAAGATGAGAGGAGCCATGGATTGAAGCAAGAAAGAGCTAGCTTGAGGTTTTCGAGAGGAGGAAGAGGAGGTGATGGCTTTAGTAGAGATGAAAACGCGTTGGCGTAGAACTCCACCGCATAACCGCGTGAAGAATTTATAGCAACCGTCGTTTTGCCTCAGCCAAGCATCTAATCTAATTAACAGTGCCGTGTTAATTTCCGTTAATGGTTCCACCGATATTTATTTCAGACGTGGACAACAAGACAGCCAGCAAGATACGCCAAGATTCTGTAACACAGGAAATAACGGGTCCATGGTGTGACACAAGATATCATCGCCGTCTTTCGGACATACAGCTCAGTTCGTATGACATTTTTCTCTCGGGAAAACAGTGCGAGGGTTTAAGGGAGAATTGGCAGCCATGGTTTAACTCTTGCAGGGCAATTTAATGGGTCCATGGTGTGTATGATGTGTGACACACTGTGAAGTTTGTGGGTGTGGGTGTGTTGTATGCATGGGATAGCGTTCACCGTTGATTAATCAATGTAAAAAGCTCTAATGTCGGTAAACCGTTAATTTTGCACTCACTAAATCAACGATGAGAAAGTATTAAAATTAAATGAAATTTGGTGTATCGACATCTTAGACGATGAAGATTAAGATGGACGGTGCCGATCATCGAATAAAATGGTAATGTACATAGATTTCGACGCCGCCTAACAAAAAAAACCTCCTTCGGCCTCTCTCTCTCTCTACACAGAAGATAATGATAATGATGATAATAATAATAATAATAATTAGTTTAAAGCATGTTTGTTTTGGAAGGTAGGTATAACGGTCTATCCATAATGAAGGACTTTAGGTACGATATTGGTGTCTTGTTGATTCTCACTATCATATATGTAATATTATTATTTAACCTTAAAATTCATTTTCGATCGGCGAGACACTCAGCAAAGACAAGAGGGGGGCACATGCCCACCCTCAAAGAAAAAAGTACCGAGTATTGGTCACAATTGAACTCGGGTGTGTGTATAGGAAGAGAGAGAGAGGGAGGATGTGCCATAGGAGGGAATTTCTTCCTATGGCGTCGAAAAAATATGTTCTTCACGGCTTTTTTCGACGATTGACATCCACATCATCGTTTTTATCATATAAAACATGGATACACCAAATTTCATATGATTCCATTACTTTTTCACCGTTGATTTAGTGGGTGCAAAATTAACGGTTTACCGACAATAGAACTTTTTACATTGCTAATTCAACAGTGAAAAATGGTCGAATGAAATGAAATTTGGCGTATTTACATCTTACATGATAAAGATGATGATGATGGGTGCCGATTGTCGAAAAGCATCATGGAAAATATAGAATTTTAATGCTACCTAATTAAAAAACCTAATAGAGCATCTTTTCTTCATTATTCTAATATATACACACATACACGCACTTCATCCAAATTAATCTGTAAAAGTATTTCAGTACTCAAGTGGTAATACATTTCTTCCACGACAAAAGGCCTTCCACGATACTCATTATTTTTTATTTTATGTAGTTTTTTTTTCAGGCAACAAGGGAAACTTAGTCCAATATTAAAGATCTAAAATACCATTTAAGTTTTAAATAAAATCATGTGGTACAAATTATGAAGCCTAGATATATAAAAATTAGTATTCTCATGTTAATTTAAACTTTTTAATTATCAAATTGTGATGGCGTAAATGTATAATGCGGTGTGATGGCGTAAATGTATAATGCGGTAGAGAATCTTAACAAAATTTTATTAAGCATGGTTGCCATGTACCTTTTTGACCAAAATTTCTGGATCCGTCCTGATTAAAATCAGGTAATAATGTTTAAAATTGGAAAGGTAATTGTGAATAATAGTTTCTTTAATACATATGTATGTAGGCATCTATTTATATCGTTTAGGTTCAATGAAATATTAGTATTGTTTGGATACTCGTACATCGATGTATGCTGATATTGCAAGCATGAAAATTAATATAGAAAACTTGGTTTTATAATACTATAATGGGTTTTTTCTATATACAACCTTCAAATCTTTCATATTTCTAAATAAAAGCCTTAAAACTTCATATTTCTAAATAATACCTTCCAATCCTTTAATTTGCCTAAAAAAGATCTCTATCGGTTAAAAAATGATTAATTAGCCTAACTAAGTTACTAAAAACCTAATCTACCGTTAGCAACCTAATCAACCCGCAATCCATTCATAGTATATTTGGTCCTCTGTAAATAATCGTTTGTTATACATGAAGACGGTTCTAAATAGTTTAAGAGAAGCATCGCCAGAATCATAATTATAATGGGTGCAATGCTAATGGGTGGCTGAGTGTCGGAATTTGAAAAGAAATCGAAAAATAATGTTGATGGAGTATGTTAGAAGAAGATAAGGATAAAATGACCAAATTAAATAGAATTTGGATGGAAAACTAATCATTTTAAATAGAATTTAGACAACTTTAAGGATTCGGGGATCTTATTTAGAAATATGAAAGTTTTATTGGTTGAATACATTAAAAGAAAAACTATAATTTAAAACGACAACCATTAATTGGAGAGCATTGACTACATTGTCTAGAAACCCATTTGACTTGATCTCTAACTACCATCTAACTACCCTTCCAACGGTTAATTAGCATTGACTGTGTTGTCTGTTTGACATTCTTATGTCAGAGGCTGACTTATCCAGAAGGGCCGTTATGAAAGCGGACTATTGACAATTGGGAAAATTGTCAAAATAGCCCCGCTTCAAATTTGTATAAAAAACCCCTGCGGCTTCTGCTCTTGTTAAAAAAAACCCTGGGCCCAATTAAAACCCTTTTATGCTAGTTGCATATAATATCTAAAAAGTTGACTGTAATATTGAAGCAGTTACTTGTAATCTATGCAGTTAGAGAAAATAAAGGTCTAAATGAAATGCAGACCCGTGCTTTTTCATAAAGACTTTGAACAAAAGTCCCTTCCCAACAATTTCGAACATATCAGGATTTGTGGACAAATCCTGAGCGGGCCGGAGGGCATTTTGAAAATTTACCATTGCTAATTTGTAGATAATATTTTGGGTAAATTGTAAAAAAAAAAAAAAAACCAAGCACATTTTTCCGCTGCCAAAATCCCTCTGACCTTCAAACGGTACTCAAAAACCACTAAGAAATTTTCCTATAGTATATACATAGTAACCTGCTATATCTAATCAATTCATACAAACCATTTAGATGTCGTATGAAACGGTTTAGATATCACAGCCAGCTGCTTAGATGTCACTGGCTACTGCTTAGATATCCTAGAAACTAGATATAGTAGGGAACTGCTAGATATTACAGGTAAGGGGTTTCTTGACAGCTAAAAACTTTTTTTACGGAGGTTTTGACTAACTTTTTGAGATCGAGAGGTTTCCGACAACAGAAAAAAGTGCTTGGGTTTTTTTTTCCTGACAATTTACCATAATATTTTTACCCAAAAGCAGTAAACCCCCCTCATTTTTAAAAACCTCCAAATCCCCTTCCCCCCAACTAACGGTCGTTATCTTCTCAAATCCAAAACTCACACGAATTGATGAAAATACCCCCTCACAACAAGAAAGGAAAAAAAAAACCCTGATTAAAACCCAATATAGTTGCAGATGAAGAGGAGTTGCGGATTTTTTTAATACTCTGATGTGATTAGGATGGGGCCCACGATCATGACGGTGAGAAGGATAGTCTGCAGGTTTGTAAAAGTTAGTGGTGAGAAGAGAGTGTCTTGCATTTTAACCTTTCTAAAATTTCGGCAAAAATGGTTTTGTGAATGTGTTTGCAGGAAAATCCCCTATGCACGCCCCATAAAATTGAGGGAGGAGGCAATGAGTCCTACTACAACGTCCTTTTATGCGAGCGTGCAGCTGCGATGCTTTACAAAAAAGTGTACGTATGTCTTTATTTTATTAGGATTTCCAAAACATATACACCTGAAATATAAGGAATGGTCATCTAAACAATCATAAGTCCTTTCCAAGCGGTCTTAAACATATACTAAGCTTCAAAATGATAAAATATTTAAACTCTAAAACAAGGCTTATTTACCAAAAACTCCATTTAGATTTCACGTGGCAAAAAATTATACTTTCCTTCTAAAATTACAGAAAATCATTCTACCTAACGATACCATATCACCATGGCAGTGCCACCTCACCGCCAAGTTATCAAAATTGCCACATCATTATAAAACATTTTAAACCCCAAAATTAGCCATTTCTTAATTAACCTACCCTAATTCTAACCCATACCCTAACCCTAAATTCTAACCCTGCTACCCACCATCGTCTCCCTCCCCCCTCCCCCCATATCCCGACGACATCATCATCATAATTATTCTACTTCTTCTTTCCGACCTTCCTAGACCTCCCCGTATAAGCCGTCGCCCCTTCCTTCCCACCCTTGATCTTCCTTGCTGCCCCCAACTCTGACCGTCCCATCTCTACCATCCCTACAACTCGACCTTCCCTCTCATTTTTCCCCCTACCTTAACCCCCACCGTCGCGACCCCGCAATCAGTCTCCCCCCCCCCCCCCGGCCTTGCCCTTCCCTCCTTCCACCTCCTTGCCCCGTCTCACACCTCTCTTCTGCCTTGTGCCTCTCTCCTCTCCTTCTCCGCGTCCGCACCTTCTTGTAACATTTCAGAAAATATAAAATATTGTTTTTGGAATTTAATATTAAAATAATATAGTTCGCGAAAACTATCTGATTTACGAATTTGGGGTTTCGTAAAATGATATAAATATATTCCAATATTTCTGAAATAATTGGAGATTAAAATGATTTATTCGTTTAAAAATATATTTATCGGATTTGGCATTTTTATAATTAATTATATACAGTTTAAATAAAAATTGATTAGTGCACTACTAATCGCGATTAAACCAAATTCGTGTTTCTATATTTTTCCATAATTAGTGCACCATGACATGCTGCATTTTTGTTGCATGTTGTTTCATTGGTATTTGTTGATATTTGGTTTTAAAAGGAAAAGAGAAAAGGAAATAGAATAGAATAATAGGAATGGGTAAGAGAGAGAGAGTGGCATGGCATGAATAATTGAGAGAGGGGATGAGAATATAAGAGAGAGAGAGAGAGGGCAGCCATCATTTTCCCGTCCCCATTATTTCTTCAACTCCTTCCTCCTCAAGCTTCCCCTCACTTCTACCCTCATGAAACATTACAAAATCTTCACCAAAACCCTATACTCCCTTCATTAAAGTTGGTCCCTACCTCCTTCTCAACACTTTGGACCAATCAAATTTGGATTTTGAAGACTTTGAGCAACTCAAGAAAATTCTTGAGTTGCCAAATGAGGCATAATTCTAGACCCTAATTAAGTTATTGTGTTTAGTTCATATTATTGTTGGTTTAGAGTTAAATCGATATTGATTGGTGGTGTTGGAAATTCCTAGAGAGGGTTTGGGTGATTTTGTGGACTTGTGATCTGTAGTGAGTTTGTACAAAACCTTAGTGTGGATTTTATGGCCAAAAACAGGGAATAGAACCCCAAAATACGAACTTAAAAATTCCCCATGTCGGTTTTGTGAAGTATTGTGTGCCTACAGCGAATCTGGGATGACCTGAGACCTGAACGAAAAAAACTAGTAACCCCAGAGACCTGGTTGGACCACTAGAAGACCACCCTGAGAATACGAAGCCAATCAGAGGACCCCAGGCCAAGCAGGCCGGTTTTCATGGTGTTGTCGCCGGCCAAGTTGTGGGCTAGGGTGATGGGATTTGGTCTGTAGCTCCTAATCCCTATAAACAACTCCCTATACTTGCTAGTTTTGTCCCAAATGACCTAAGCCAAAATCTGGGAGCACATTGGGGTGTTTTGGTTATGTTTTCCGATATTGGATTTCTTGGTTTTAGTATTTGATATTGTATTGGGTCGTTGGATATTTGTATATCAACCACGATGGTTGTTTGGTTGTTTTTACATGCGTAGGCTATAGGTTCTAACCCAGGAGCGCACCGTGTGCCGTATTGGTTTTCTGGACTTGATATTAATAGCATTTGCGATTGTTTGTTTATTGTAGGTATCTTCGCATGGATTCCGAGATGACGGAACACATCAACTACGGCTGAACAAGGAGTTTCGCAGGTGAGTAGATTTATATCTATGGGAAAGTCAGGTGGATGGCGTATAGCACTCCCGCAAATTTTGATGGAAACCAATATGTAGAATATGATTAAGGAAACCTATATTAGAAAACTATGGATATGGTTAAAAAGATAGTTAGAGATGATATGAATAATTGAATATATATATCGAGATATGAGATAAAAGCTATAAGAATATGACTCTTGACATGATAGGATAGAAATGATGTCTTGAATTGATATATATGGATATGAAAAGAGAATGTGAATCACGATATATAAATATTTAGTTGCAAGAGAATAAATATGAGATTATAGTGGCATGTAATGAAATCGATAAATATAACATGAGATTTATAAGATGATTTGATGTGAGATATTGATGTGATGAAAAAAGTATACGATGTGATATGATGACTTGGTGTGATATGTCGTTATATGGATGCGAGTCGATATGAGATGATTGATACCTTTGTCGGTCCTACGATATGAGATTTATACGGATATGACATGGGATATAGGTATATAGATATATATAACGTTGTGAATCATGAGTGATATGCCGTACGAGACGTTAGGTCCGTACCCTCATTGTCATATAGGTTGATAGGATCCCCAATTGTTTAATGCCGCCGTATGATGGATACGTACGTGATAAGTTTTACTTGATGGTTGATCCATAACCTTGACTAGAGGATGTCATACGATGGATTATACTGTACGTGATGTTGTGAGGCTGGATGCCGATTGATAGATTCACCGACTCGGATATATCGTAGATACGTATACTTGATAGCATTTCGCGTGTTACGTACATGACATTCTCATTGCATTACATACACCTGTACTAGTACACCTACATCATTATTGATGATGCGTATGTTACACTTACACAGATTTGCCGGTTACACACTTTCATCATCGACAATTGTTATGTCACTTACACAGTAGAATTGCCACATCATTATGCTATGTTGCTTGATATATTTGCTATGCTCACATCATAATGATATGTTGCATGATATACTGAGATGTTCATATTTCTGTTCTATATTTGCATATATCATGCTTTACGATTATATGCACTGATATGCTGTTTTCATGAGATTTCTGAATTTGAGAACAGAGTTATATTTCAAAAGAAAATATGCATTGTTTTAAAAACCCAGTTTCTCTTGATATGATATTTCGAGACGTCCACCATGTGTTTTCTCGGTTATGAGTTATGTGATACCCGATTCGAGGAGCTGGATGAGGCCTTTTGCGGGTACATGGTGAACCCGGTATGGTATCCCGGGGCAAGAAAAGTATGTTGTGCAGTAGACGATGAGCCTGACAAAGGGACTATTACCTACCGGTGATAGTATTTGAACTCGGTTGTTATCCGGAGGATACCGACCGGAGTCGAGAGATGATATAGGCCGATCCGGACTGACGGAGCCCGTAAGCCGATTTGGACTGATGGAGCCCGAGATATGAGCATTTATGTGTCGATGTTGGATACGGGTTTCATGATATTTCGAGTGTCGGTGTTGGATACTCAGCTTCCATGATTTTGATGTGTTGTTGATGGACACACGTTGATTGATATCCTCATATTTACGTACATATGCTTTCATAATATTTACATGCATGATGTTGTTGTGTCATTGATGGACACGTAGATGTTATCCACATGCAGATATGCATTGATTATATTGTTGGCACATATGCAGATACAGTCATCCTAGATATCATAACATTACTTTTATGATATAGTTGACCTAGAAATCGTTGTTTTATTCGATTTCTATCTGATGATATTTTCTACTCACGAGTTGGCAACTCACCCCCGTTGTGCCACAGTTCTTGCAGGTTGTTCGCATGGATCAGTAACGGTATCGCTGGCACACAGTTTGCATTCGGGTGATTTGCTTTGGTAGATGGTACATGTTGGATCGTGTCACTCTTGTATTTTTATTTCTGTTGTATCTAGTCAACTCCATCAATCAGAAACTAGTATTTGTATAAGTAAAGACTTAGAAAGACTTGTGGTTGCGAGATTTAGAGCGATGGGTTATATGTTTGCTTGGTGGGTTGGTGTCTTGCTTTATTCATTATTCTTTTGTGTTGATCTTCGCCGTTGGACGTCGTATACTTATATTATGATTTGCGTGGTTGAGATTCCGCCGTTTGGCGCAGAGCTAGCTCCCGTTTGGGGATGCATTTATTATTGTTATGTATATGTGGTTTTGGATCAAAATATACAAGGGAGGTGCTGCCCAAATTTTTAAAAGACGAAATATGTTTTCAACTAATAAAATCCACTTGCATTTTTCATGTTCCCTTATCTATGCATTTAAGAAAACCTTTGATTTCATCATACTTTTATTTCAAAATTTCACCTCTTTTATTTTCTTAAAAGGGTTTAGATTTCTGGGTTTCAGCTTACTTGATTTACGTTACGTTTTTAGACGTGACGTGATTTAAATGCCGGCCACGAACTAAATTTCGGATCATGACTACCTCCTTCTCCACCTCGCTACACTGTTGGCGTGACCACTAACCTCCTTCTCCACCCTATGTTATTAGATATCAATTAGATATATAATAATTATTATAAATTATTTATAATGTAATTATGATTAATTAATTATATTATGAAAATGCCAAAAAAGTCTTGATGCTAAAGTTAACACGCTAAGTTAAGATAATTTTCTGTAATTTTGAAAAGTACGGGTAGTTTTCTATCGTGGGCCGAAACCTAAAAGCATTTTTTTTTTTGCAAATAAGCCTTTTCTTAAAATGTGGATAAAAGGTCTAAAGGGCCTATCTTGTTACTCCAGGCTTAAGGGCTTTATTTAATGGCTAGGTAATTAAAGCCCAAGCTATCCAAATCCACCACCATACTTCAAAATAAAAAAAGATTAGCTTAAAAAAACCCTCCCAATTATAGCCTAAAAGAAGAATACCCTAACTTTTAAAAACCGTAGCTTTGTTCCCTCACTTGATCGAAGTTTTCTTTTCCATCTAAGATTTTTTATTTGGAAAAAAAAACCCATTGAAATTGAAAAAAGAAAAAGAAGAAGAAAAATTTATCCCTCTCTTAACTTCTTCGGCAAATCCTCGACAACTAAGGTAACTCCGATCCATGCTGGCGACTCCCAAGTGCCTATGACCTGGCTCGACCTCGATCCTAAACCCTCCGGCAATCTAGATCCCTCCCTATTCTGTAAAAGGATAAAAGAAAAGAAAAGCAAGATTTGTACTTAGATTTTTCCAATTAGGTTTTAATCTGGGTTTGTATCAGAAGTTAGTTTAGTGTTTTTATCTAAGATTTGGGTTAGGGTTTCAATTAGGGTTTGGTTTAGGATTTGGATTTAGAGTTTGGGCTTGATTTAGCTTTAGGGTTTTTTTCATAATTATTTCGATCATCAATTTATGAGGTTTTGCATTCTAATTACGGTCATTCTAATTACGGTCCAGATCGTCTTGGATCACCCGAGAAGTTGAGGCTGAAGCCATTGGATATCATAGAATCACTAGAGTTGGTCAAGTTCGCTAGATTGGATCAAAATTTACTATTGTGACTAAAAGGGAGACCACAGTTTTTCTTCTTTTTTTCGCCCTCCTCAAGTTTCTGCCAAGGGTTCCATAACAACTCATGTGCAAGGCAAGTGGTCTATTTTTGGATGGAAAACTCAAGTCCCGTCAAGTCAACATGAAAAAGTGGAGGTTTTTATAAAATAGGAAGGTTTTATGCTTTTGGGCATAAGCCTAAAAAATTCACACAATTGTAAAAAAGAATTGCCAAAAAGCCAAGAATAATTTCTAGAATTTCTCAGCTACATAATTATACATCATTTTAATTTTATATCCTAATAGAGCACTACTACCTATATAACTTTGTTTTATATTTCAGAGTTAATTTTATTTATTCATTTAATTTTAAATATGGAGGAATACACAAAATATGTGCACTCTTAAATGGGGGCTACCACACATATCTCAACGAAAGCAATAACCTTGCGGAGTTACGGTGTACCTCTTTTCTCTGCAGGGTTTTGGAGGGTGGGGTTGGGATTGGGATTGGAGTGATAGTTCAATTCCATAATGGGGGCCGACTTCAGTGAAAGAAGAAGAAGAAAATTATCATATTCAGAAGATTTTTCAGAAAAAGAAATAGAATCGGAATTTAGGAAAAAGGTTAATCTATGATATTCTTTAATTAAATAAAAAATATTTATAATGTAATTTGGAATATTAAGAAAATTAATAGAAATCTATTATTGTTTAACAAAGGTAAATAAACCAATTGCCCTTCTATATAAAATCCTATGTAATACATAATTTTAACATTGATTCGGAACTTGTATTTAAACAAATTAAATTTCAAGGAAAAAAATTACATTTGAGGGAAGAATTTCCAAACCAGACCACAATGCTACCATAGCCGTTTCAAAATTGAGACTTGAGGACCGTTATTTCTTTTGAGTATCAAATTAATCTTAAAACTTGCAAATTAATTAGTCCAGAATCAAAAGAAATATATTTTGCTGTGGACACAAAATCAAGCATTGCAATTGCATTACCTTAAAAAAAATTACTCTACAACCACACACCAAAAAAATTAAATAAAAAATTGCAAACGTCATTGACATTGATAATTAAAGCGATTAAATTGTGAATGATTCAACAATAAAAATGCAAAAGGTAATCTTAAAAATTCTTCTAATCTATAAATTTGTGTAAAATGATTAGACTTAATTGGCCATAATTCACTCATAAATATTAAACAGAGATAAAAATAAATAATTCAGAAATCATTGTGGATTAACGACCAAACAAAAATGACTCTTTCACATAAAATCCCCGTCACCTTCAAACTGAAATAATTAAACAGCTATAGGGTATGCTCATACCTCACAATTTCTTGAAATTAATTCTTGTGGATATTGAATTGTGTACCTCTTTCAAAACGAGCAACTTATTCTTGAAAAAATCTCTCTAAAATGTTAAGCGGAACCACGAATTGGTTTTCGATCTTAATTAGCTATTTCGTGCAGAAGAGAGAAAAAGATGCAGCAAATAAAATTCAACCTGATATATATTCATGCACATGTGGTCAGAACACTGAAGTTTTTTCCTTCACCGCCGCGGAATGCTGCGACCTCTCCATGCATTCCCACAGCTATCTTGAACTTAATTTCTTGCCCTTGAAAGATACTAGCAATGGAAGCAGTTCAAGAAAGCTGTGGAAATGAATGAAGAGGATGCCATGAGAGATGAGTGAATCTCTCTTCATTGCTTGCTTTTTAATACCCAAAGAGAAAGAAAGGTGAGGGTTGAATTATTATTATCCCCTCGTGAGGTTGGTATATACAATTTGGTGAAAATCAGTGGACCCTCGTGAGCTATATTGCTTTGGTAAGGTACGATCTTTTTATCTACGTTCTTTAAGAATAGCATGGTGAATTTCTTTTTATTGGACTTGGGTAAGCCCTTGTCCCGTGTATTACATTATGTACAGTGGGATTACACACACACATATATATATATATATCAAATGTGAATTCTACAGGATCATTTAATAGCCTATGGAACCCTGACTCGACTTTGTACTTCCCAAGTCCAATTTTCGGAATTGTATTTCTTAACCAGCCTTGCAACTTCAATTTCAAAATTGTATTGCAGCGACCCAGCAACCAAAATTTAAAATCCTACAAGATATAAGCATTAAAAGCGGGTAAAAAACAAAAAAAACAATAAACGGTCAATACAAAATTATACCGCTCCAACAACCTATGATAGACCTATATACATCAACAAGAATCCTTTATCCCAAAATTTTTGGATCGGTTATATGAATCCATTTATTCTATTCTGCTTTATTTAGGACCATCTCGATCCTTAATTACATTAACAATTAACATATCTATCCATATACTCTACGTCTACTTCTATATATCCTCCATTGCACATTAACTACAATTTCGCCACTTCATCTAGCTGGAGTATAAAATAGGTATTTCTTTTTATCTTTATCATTTTTTGGAACCAGCCCGTAAATCTTATCCAAGCACACACGCACACAGCACACACACACATCCAACGGACACATAAATTTATTCTGAAAACATTAATTTGCGGCCACTTTCCTTCTCTTGAGTTTCGAACCCCGCACTCTCCCTATGAGGGAAATGCCGTACCAATAGCCCTATTTCTCATTGATATATAATACATCTTCTATAATAAAAAAATTCAAAGAATGATATGAATGTAAAATCAAACACGGAGATACTATGGTCCCCGTCTTGCCAAAAATATAGCTAGAAATCCATATACATGTCAACATGTTGACTCCTGGACGAACTTATAATTTTATTCTTATGATTGAATGCGCCATATATGCCCTATATATGAAAATCATTCAGATCGAGAGTGATATGAAATCGAATCATACGGTGATAAAAATAAAGAAAACAGTAACATGAAATTGGCGAGAGTGATTTTATGGTACGCAGAAGGTACCCTAGTGTAGATCTAAAGCACACACAAGCCGCCGAGACCAACGCATGCATGCGTTCCATGATCATTATTAGAAGGGGATCAGTGTTTACAGGCTGTTTATAAGGACCCATGAAAACAACCTCTCCTCCCTCTCCACCTCCACACTGTTCATATATTTTTCACAATATTCCACCTTAATTTAACTCTCATGTATCCTATTCAACTGTTACATATACATGTGTGCATATATGGCACGTCAGATGATCAGGGTTGTTTGTATGTGCAGATTAGTTTGATCACGGTGCTCGAGGCAACATCAATGACTGTATGAGCAGTTCCAGGCAGGTGGAACAAGATGCATGCACATCTGGATATTGGATCGCGGGAAGCCCGATCTCGACCTGGCCGGTTTTTATTCCCAAAGAGAGATCACAGGGCCATTGTGATGAGAAAACATGACTCAATTTTTATATATGTATGAGCAATCATCTCAATTTATAAAATTCTAAGTAAACAAATTGATTACTAATAATCATAACAATCTAGCTGCTGATAATCTCTCAAAATAATAACATATTAAATCAAAACTAAACCTATCATTCCAACTACGACATTTAATTAATATACTTGCATGAATATCTCTATTATTCTTATGCAAATAGAAGGATCCTCTCTGTCACTTCCAATTTCAATTTCAAACAAATAGGCAAAAGAGAAAACCCTGCTTTATTCATGCAAAATAAGAGAAAGAGAGAATTTTACGTCTTATTAACAACTTCATTTTTCTCTCATTATAACCATCTAATTACTCATTTTTTCACGTGTACAGCACATACATAGAATCTAGTCTTTCATACTCCTAACATGTTGGCCACACTATTAGCATATGACATTGTGTATGGGACCACCAAGGACCACCAAATTAACACATGTAAGCTCCATATATCTGTCACGTACATGCAGTAAACTGTAACCGTAACATAATGGAATGAGGATTTGAACTTCAAATCATCAACAACAAAGAAAAATCCATAGTATTATTGAGAATCAAGGAATCGTTTTTTATGGGTACCATTAGTGTTAGGTGCATGGCGTGCAAGAGCCAACAAATAGAATAGAGGCTGGGAGAGAGAGGCAGAGGCTCCACAAATTCACATGCAAAAGGTACAGGCTTTGCAATTTGCATGTGCATTGGGTTAGTTGCTTCACTGTTTCTCACTAATGCTTCCATTAGACATCTTGCTGTTCCCCTGTACCTCCTCTTTTCCCCTCTCATTGTACTATATGCATGGCTGTATCTGTCATCTTTAATTTCCTCGATATCCAGTAGAATTCAAGTTTGACATTTAATGTTGTCCGACGTAAATACATAACATACAACCATAAGCAGCGGAAAAACTATGTATCTATCATAAAAGTTTACGATATACCCGATCTAATTGATTAGATCGATCATCTTGTCTGCACCACGTAGAAAATCTGATTTTTAGCATCTCCAAGTAAAGGCAAGAGGAAAACCACGTTTTGGTAGAAAATGAGAATCTTTTTGTTGATCACCCCGCAAGCTAATCCAAAGCAGAAGAGAATGAGGAAATGAGACGTTTTTCTCTCTAGAAATAACTCTCTATGTTGCATCATCTATCACATGTCTCATATGAAACCATAACCCTTTATATATGAATATATATGGCACCCACTCACACTACTACAAATAAGGATTGTCCCTACGGATTTACCCGTAGGGGCAAATCACTGCCCCTACGGATATATCCGTAGGGGCGAAAAAATAACCTGTAGGTGCAAACGCCGTAGGTGCAAGTCGAAGCCCTGAACATGCCCCTACGGACTAAAACTTGCCCCTACGGAGTTATGTGTAGGTACCTTTTCCCCTACGGCCGCCGTAAGGGCAAAAAAATTATTTTATTTACGGTTTTTAAAAATAGATTGCGTGTACCTACGGATTCATCCGTAGGGCCAAGTAATAGCCCCTATGGATACATGCGTAGGTACATATCCGTAGGGACAAAATATCAGAATTCATGATATTTTGCCCCTACGGATAGCGCCGTAGGGGTATTTGTTTACACCTACGGATATATCCGTAGGGGCACACCCAACCCCCTGAAACTGAGATCAGGAAGGAAAATATCAGTTAATTCTGATATTTTTCCCCTACGGTTGAGCCGTAGGGGCAACATGTGTACCTACGGATTAATCCGTAGGTACATATGATCTGTTTTTTTTATAAAAAAAAGGCTGCCTGATTTTTTCTCGCCCTGTGCACAATAATATATACATCAATCAAATATAAAATTAATCATCACACAACATGTATCGCAGTATTCATAATCACATCTCACGCATATAATATACAAAAGAAACCAAAAAACTGAATATGATATAAATATAAACCAATATCAATATCGTCCAAAATGTAGTACAATATGTATCATATAAATAAATACATGTTTCAAAAAATAAGAATAAAAAAGCTACCCTACCTCGGTCCAGCTCCATCTCTGATAAACGCTAGAATCTGACGCGCCTGCTCCTCGGTAAATAAACCATACAATTCGGCGCGTGCGGGAGTCTGAGCGGGCTGTGGAGCTGGCGATGTGGTCTGCGCAACCGCCGTCGAGATAGTGGCTTGCGGAGCCGCGGCTGCGGGAGTCTGAGCGTGCGGTGGAGCTATAGGAGCTGTCTGCGGAACCACAGCCGATGTAGTGGCTTGCGGAGCCGCAGCCGAAGGAGATGCATGTGGAGGCTCGGCCGATATACCCCGTCGCGTCTGGACCTAACGTGTGTAATAAGCGTGTAAGAACCGTGTATTATTCGAATTCTTATCATTATCAAGTTATTTCGAAACCCCATTTGGATATCTAGTTTGGAAAACCGTAGTTTATTTTAATTAGATATGTATGTATGATTAATCAAACCTAAGTCTACAACCAAATAAGCTCAGGCTACGTACTAATACTGGATATGTTGATATCTATAATATGCCATGATATTTTACTATGAGAAGTGAATAGTTCTTCACGAGCCGGCTCTCATCCCCCATATACCGGCCGAACCTCTCGGCATGAGGACCGGTATAGTGATAATCAAGGGTAAAAATGAGGGGGAATACTGCCTTCCCCCTAGCAACTGTCAGAACATTATATTTAGCACATACTGGTCTATAAAATTGACAAGAAATACCAAAATCAACAAATTCAAAGCCTTACCTACAGAGATAGCAGATGTGCTCCTCTGGTATCTGCATGTATCAAAATTTGAATAATATTAATTAATTTCAGTACATACATATTAACAAGATAAACTCGCATATAGCGCTTCTTACACATAAGACAGGGAGTGAACAAGCTCTTATAGATTATCAGGCGCAAATCTAATCTCATCAAGCAGCACATGATAATGAGTTGGACGCGTGGTGCCCTATTTCTCATAAGTGCATGCTGCGTGAATAAATATTGTGTTAATTCCAAACTAAATACAAATATAACAAACTTATCAATTATATAGTATTCAATTTGATTTCAAACAAATACCAAATAAGAATTTATTGTACAGGTCCATGACTTACAATCATTCCCGCATGCGAGCACATATAAAAATCATAGTTTCTAGGATGACAAATTTTATTGTCAACCACTGTCACCACCTACAGCTAGACAATAATAAAAATTACTATCTAAGTAAGAGCAAAAGGAATGTGTGTATATTTATGATATAGCATTCTAAATCAATATGCATGCACTATATGATATATAAACATACCTGGAGGAGCGGGAGTGGCCAACGTCCGTGATATGGACGCATCACCAACAGCTAGACAATCAAACATTGACAATATAAGTAATTTTGATATAAACAGGCATGAATATCTATAATATTACATTCAAAATGGATATTAGAGAGCGCACCTGCAGTGAGAAGTGGTAAAAGTATCACCCAACAAGGGTGTAATTTACAGAATCAGTTGAAACTCTTGAAAGTCATAGAAGAACCTGACCTGCACAAATCTGATGTATACTTTCCATTGGACACTAAGAAGTCTCTAAAAGGAAATGCCAATGTGAAAGCCATCATTAGTTTATATCAGAAGATTGATGCTGAAATAGAGAACAAGGAATGTCATTTTCTTCTTCTTCTGCCACATTATTGTTTTCTCCTTCTTCTTCTGCCACATTACTGTCTTCTCCTTCTTATTATGTGCGCGTGCAAATTCAATGAAAGCAGAAGCATACGTTGTTGCCAATTCACATACATCCAGTCCTTAACCCTGACGTACTCATGGGCCATGTTAGACTGTATCAATGAGAGCTTTACTAAGAATTTGGATGGACTTGTCATTCAATCTCAAGATATAAACCGTGATTTCATGCGTAAAATAAGACTTCATAAGGTTAAAGAAGCTTTGAACAGAATGGGTTTAAGAAAAGTGGTTGGTCCTGACGGGATTCCTATCGAGATTTGGAGATACTTAGGAGAAATAGGCGTTAAATGGCTGACAGATCTGTTTAATAAGATTTGGTAGACAAAAAAGATGCCAAATGAATGGAGAAAAAGTATCCTTGTACCTATCTACAAGAACAAGGGTGACATTCAAAGTTTCTCAAACTACCGTGAAATAAAACTGATGTGTCACACCATGAAACTTTGGGAGAGAGTGATTGAACACAGGCTAAAGAAGGATATTAAGATAACAGAAAACCAGTTTGGGTTCATGCCTGGACGATCGACGACAGAGGCTATTCATTTGCTTCGTCAACTTGTCGAGCGTTTTCGAGAGAGGAGAAAAGATTTGCATATGATATTTATTGGTTTAGAAAAAGCGTACGACAAGGTACCTAGAGAGGTATTATGGGGGATAATGATGAAGAAGGGGGTCCCCGTCAAGTATATTGACATAATCAAGGATATGTACGATAGAGTAGTGGCAAATGTCAGAACTTGCGGCGGCTTAACGAGTGATTTTCCGATTACTATTGGTTTACATCAAGGATCTGCATTAAGTCCATTCCTGTTTACCATCGTGATGGATGAGCTTACTAGAACTATCCAAGATGAGGTACATTGGTGTATGCTATTCGCTGATGATATTGTTCTAGTAAATGAGACGAAAGCAGGGGTTAATGCCAAATTGGAATTATGGAGGCAAATATTGGAATCTCGGGGATTCAGATTGAGCAGGTCCAAGACAGCATATATGCACTACAAATTTAGTAGCTAGAGAAGTCAAAACCATATTGGTATAACATTGGAAGGGCAAGAGATATCACCGAACGACCAGTTTAGATATCTAGGTTCCATCATCCAAAAGAATGGGGAGATCGATAGTGATGTTAATCAAAGGATCCAAACTGGTTGGTTGAAATGGAGAAGTGCAACAGGGATTTTGTGTGATCGTAACTTTCCGTTAAAATTGAAAGGGAAGTTTTAGCGGAGCGCTATTCGGCCTGCCTTATTATATGGTACAGAATGCTGGGCTCCTAAGAAGCATCATACACAGAAGATGCACGTAGCGGAGATGCGCATGCTTCGTTGGATGTGCGGTAACACTAGAAAAGATAAGGTGCGAAATGAGGATATTCATGCAAAAGTTGGTTAGCACCTGTGGAGGAGAAGATGCGGGAAAACTGGCTAAGATGGTTTGGTCATGTGCGACGCAGCCTATGGAAGCACCGGTTCGACGAATAGATACTCTCGATATGGGTAATGGCAAAAGGGCAAAAGGGAGACTGAAGAAAACATGGATGGAGGTGATACGAAACGATATGGTTGCCAAAGGACTCAATGAAAGTATATTGTTCGATAGAAGTGAGTGGAGACAGAGGATTCATGTGCTGGACCTGGCGTGATTCTCATGTTGGTTCATGTAGCCTACCCCATATGCTTGGGATAAAAGGCTCAGTTGTTGTTGTTGTTTGTGATCCACCATACACAATAGAACACAATACAATATTTCATATAGTGATATGATCTAACTGCCTTTATAAACTACAAGTGTACAGAAAATTATGATAAGAAACCATAAGAAAGGGTTGTAGCCATGCATAACCTTGAATCTACATACCAAATCGTGCACAAGCATGCAATTATTGTCACCTTGCCTTGGAATATAAAATATCTTGGAAGACTATAAGCGGAGCATTTAAATCTTGATAACTTTTGACTTCAACATATATTTTTCTCAAGTACCATGAAATATACTTTCTCCGTATAAACCGTTTTCAGGAAGATGGATTAATAATGACAAATTATCCATATTAGAAAAACACGGTATTACCCTTCTTAAGATAATACATTGTATAAGCACACCATAGCCCAGAACATGTCCTTCTATCTACGCAAAACATAAACAACATATAACAATAAAAGGAAAAGAACCGCCATATCGGAGATGAAAGACAGAGAATTCAAGCATTGTTTCATACCTTTAGAGCACGCTGCCAAAAGAAACAGAAAGACAATAGAACAGATTATCACATAGGAATTGATAGATAAATAAACAATTAACTTATGCTGCTTAAAGAAGATATGACATGTTATTATAATTTCTTTTGGGAGAACCTGGAAATATGAAATGGAAGGGAAGACATAGAAGTAGAGGGGTTTTCTTTTGGGGGAAGAAGATGAGAAATAGCCCATAAAAGATGAAAGTTGATTGCCTTAAAGCTTAGATATAAATCTATCGAAATACAACATTAGAGTTCTGAGAACCTTGCCTTGAAATTTATGCTTTATTACTAACAACTATCATATCAAGTATCATGGTTCATGGAAAAAATATTATTAAAATAGAAAAATTCATAAAGAAAAAAGTGCTTCGAAAGAACTTATACCTCATAGCACTTCTGAGCCTGCTCAAGTTTTCGTTGGACAAGGTAAAATTGCCCTAGGTTGTGTAAAGCAACCCCTACTCTGCAAAAGCAAGAAACCTTAAAGAATGACAAATGTGTCCATCATCTAATTTAGGTGACTAAAAAGGTAAAAATACATAAAATCATATATTAAAAAACAGAATTACTATATCTGTTCTACACATATAATGTAAGTATATATCATTAAAAAAAAGTCAAAAAGGCTTAAAGACCCTTCAGTGAACTTCATTAATAACTATTTATACAAATTATTAGATTTAACATTAGTTACTTACTAAGCATACATGTCTACAAGGTTAGAAAATAAAATAAATTTCAACCGAAATAATATACACACCGTACGTCATCAGAACTAAACACTTCCTCCAGAATAGTTATGGCTTCTAAATATAATGGCCCAGCTTTATCAAATGCTTTCCTTACCCTGTAAAGTTCTGCCTACAATACCAAGCATACATCAATAGATAAGCTTAAAACAATTAAGAAAGTCAAATTTCTTGACAAGACACTGGTTTCTCTTGTTTAAATGACATTTTATTGCTAAAATCAGTTAAAGGTTATAACGAAAAGAAAAAGAAAGAATGTCATAATCCTATGTTCAAATTTATTTCCAAAATTATATGATAAAAATAGATAAAGCAACTTAAGTTGCATCATCCTAGATTTCTAATTCAATTCTTACAATTAACGACGGAAAAACAGCATGTAAGATATGCTAAAATAAAGGCATGTAGCATATACGTACATTTTGAATGAACAATATAAGCAAGTGATGAAACATTATAACCTTTATGCTATGGAAACATCCTAGTGCTTGTTACAAGCCTTTTCAGATCACAAAGAAACAAATTACACAAGCTCTCACAAGAAATCCATAACATGCACAAGCAATCTCCATGCACTCCTAGTTGTAGAAATTCACAAACATAGCTAATCCAAGCAATCAAACATTGCTCCTGCTACCACCTTCAAGCTAATATATGAAACAATCATATATGAGAAACAAGAAAATAAATATAGTATTAACTATTAAAGTGGTCATGAATAGCTCTCTAATTGAGTTGCTTATTTCTTAGACACATATTTCAGGAGACCAGGGACGTGAATGTTACTGAAGTAGTCAATCCAGTTAATTGGCCTGGAGCCAAAGTTGAACGCCATTGCTTCATTGCTAGTCTTTTCCATTGCAATTCGTAACCTCTCCTAGTTGGTGTCATCAAAACTACATATAAGAGGGGGAAAAAAGTCTTACAGTGTGAAAAAAGATTATTCAACAAAAGTTTTTCAGTTACAGATCTTTTTTTTTTCACACTGTAAGACTTTTTCACATGCATGTGGTGTCTTTTCACCAAACATCCAACCCTAACCCTAACCCCAACCCCAACCCCAATCGCAACTCCCTGCCGAACCCCAACCCCAACCACAACCCCAGCCCCAGCCCCAACCGCAACCCCAACCCTAACCCTAACGCTAACCCGAACGGATGCCTCATCGGTACCCAAACCATGAACCCTAGCCCTAAAATAATCAAAAATTTGTTTAATTTAAGATTTCCTAACCTGTGCAGTGGAGGCGTCAACGATCGATCAAAGGCGACGACGAAAGGAGGCGACGACGAAATCGGAGATGAGGAAGAACCAGGCGGTGGCGACGACGAATCGGCCTGCGCTGGCGACGACGAGAACGGCGACGAAACATAGGCGATCAGCGGGAACGAGGGTTTGGGGATTTTGGGTTCGCGCACGATGGGAAAATAATTTTTAGGTAATGAGCATAGGGATCGATCCGTGCCTTTTTAATTAAATCTCTATTTAGATGCCCCTACGGATAAGTCTGTAGGTTCTTGGTTTGCGGCTCCGTAGGGGCAAACAACAATTTACGATTTAATATTTTTTAAATTAATATGTAAGGACCATAGGGGCAACCTTTTGGCCCTACGGACTAATCCGTAGGGCCAAACTAAATCTGCCCCTACGGATTTCGTTATCCGTAGGGGCAACCCCTATTTTAGTAGTATCATATGGATGGATATTGGGCCGGATCGGGTCCAATGGCTAACATACTCCCACTCATACATTCGAGTAGGTGCCGTTCATAACTTCCTGAGCTGGTTTCTTGAACTATTGATTCTCTGAATCAATTGTGTCTCTGAGAATCTCCTCCTTCTCTTCCTCATTCCTATCCAAACATAACATATTGGTGCGACATGGACCGTTGAGAACCTGCAAGCGGGTAGCCTTACAGCCAGATCCGTTAGGTCCGACACAAGGATCTTCCTATCAGAAGAAAACATAAACCAGAAATATGTCAGGCTCGCGAAATCTCATACCCGAGATCCGATCAGACTTTTCTGCTCAAGTACCTTCGATTCCTCTCAGAAGCGTACTTGAATACCTTGGTATACGTCTCGATTCATCGCACTCTTAAACTTCGCTACCATGGCATTAATAAGAGTTGGTCATGCGATACAGCAGGAGACATTCCAATCGATCGTCTTCCAGCTCTGAATAGTCACTCGCTTTCTTGACACTGCCCCGTACGTATGGTATATTATTATCGCAGGAGGAAACAACAGCCAAAATAGCAAACACTCATAACATACCTACCCAAACAGCCCAGTGTCTGTAAGGGTATAGACTGCTCGTCTTTCCGTGAAAGTGGTTGTCATAACGGCTCACACAGTAAGAGAGATATGATCTATCCCTCAACCTCCTTATGTGCACAATCCAAACGCATGATGTATGGTAACGTGCTACGGTATAAAATTCTCTCACTGAGAGCGTACGTCATTAAGATTATACCGTACGGACTCAAGTCCAATCACCCTGTGTTTGACTTACCGGGTCATATCGCCCTGCGATATGCCTGAGATCTCTCGACAAGCTCGCATCCAGTATGACGATTCATACACTTAGTCCGGCTATATGTAAACAGGTAAAAGTGGCATGGGATAACCACTTCGATCGCTCGGCCTATAGCATATGGCAAGCTTATCCTGATCCGGTCAGGGCAACTATATTTAGTGCTCTCACAGTCGCCATACCCAGTATGCAACACCACAATCACTACTTCGAGCAGCTTAGTCTCACCTTCGTATACTTCCCTAGCATAAAGGGGATCTCTCGCGTGAGAGAGAGTTCCTACATGCTGACGTATTCTTGTTAAATGTATGCCGTGTACACTTCGTGTACCCCGTACATTGTGCATACTTTGTACACTTGTACTTGTTCAGTCGAAAATACTGCAATATTTAACATAACAATTTTCTCACTTTTTTAAATCATCTAATAATGTTTGTTATAAATATGACATGTATTACAAGTTCGTCTGGAAAATATCAAATACCACGTGTTATACATTATAATCAACATTTTGGAAGGAAATTGTGTGTTTATTATTTCAAGCATGATATTGTATATCTCAATAATCTTTAGTGAGATTTTGTACAGAAAATTATTTCAGGACAGATATCAGAATCGTAAATTCGCCGACAAAATACAGTTAATCAAAGAGTTAAAATCTGACAGAGATTCAGAAGAGATAAGAAGATTCCAGATATCACATATAACCCCAAAGACCAACACCAGACTACAAAAGAAAAATGAAGCCACAAGCACACTAAACGGCTGCGGATCCGCGGCCGAGTCAGGCCGATACGCCGCGGATTCGTGGCCGAGTTGGGGGCTCCGGTGACGAAACTTTTCCAGAAGCTTCCCTACAACCTCTTAGCTTGTTGAAGACGCTCCATTGTAACAAACTTGTTATGGTAATTTCCCTACAACAGCCTAGCTTCTTGAGAAAGCTTGATAACTACCTTATTCTAGAAGTTTCCCTACAACTACTTAGCTTCTAGTGGAAGATTGATCTAGCTTCTAGGGGAAGCTTGAGGAAAGGATATTAAAAGAGACCTAAGCCTACATTAATGGGTTGTTGAGTTGTTGTTGTTGATTGTAGTCGATTTCTAGCATACAAACCAAAACCAAATCCAATTCAATTCCAATTCAAAATCCAAATCAAGAATCGTTGAGAACAATATCAAGCGTCGACACTCAAGATCCTTTACACGAAGCCGGTCGTCATCAAGAGCACAAGATTCTCGACAGGTCCAAGTCTCACGAAGATAGAGCAAAGCGAAATTCGACGGAATAGTTACCTCTTCAAGGGAGCGATCAAGAGCAATTCTTATCATTTCGGATTGAAGGAAAGTGTAATTATAAGTTGATTAATAAAAGTGATCAATTGTTAATTCTCGCTTTCTTTAAATTCTTGTATTATGAAATATCTAATTCTTGATTCTTTTATTTTCATGATGCGTGAGTAAATCTCCGTTTGCTAAGGATTTGAAGGAATTCGGTAGATCAAATGGTGATGAAAATCTATACGTATTTTAAGTCTTATGAGAATTATGAAATTTAGGAGAAAGAATCGTCAACGACCAAATTTGGAGCGAGATCACCGTTCTTGATAATTTCGTTGCAATTTGGGATCAAATGATTGATTATTCTCTTTGCTAAAGGCTAGATTTGAATGATGATCAATGAAAAGACAAGAAACAGTGAAGGAGAAACCCTAGTTTCTTCAATAGATCCCTAATTTTCATTCATCGCCATCTTTCCAGTTATAATTCATCAATAGATAAGATGAGTCATTATTAGTATTCATCATTGCTACTAATTCCTGTCGAATCTTACAAGCTATTTTTCAATTTTCTTGATAACTAAAATTGATATTGGACAATTTCTTGATTACTAAATCTTAAACCCTTCCTTGATTTTCTTGAAATGACAAACTCAATTAAATCTTGAAATCTCATTTTCTTGAATTTTCTTTACTGTTTTCTTTTGACTCAACTAAAGCAAGAACGAATAAATACACGAATCTCAGTGGACGACCCGTACTCATTAACGAACTACATCGACACCGTTATTGATTGCGGTTATAAATTCTTTGATTGTGATAACACTTTTCAAACCGATCACAAAAAGACGGACAATCAAATGGCACCGTTGCCGGAGATCCGTGTGTAATTTGTTCGTGCTTGCTATTTGAGTTGAAACATTATTATTCCATCAAAAATTTGAATCAAAATCGCATCGTATGCTTAACAATTAGTGTATGAATTTTGTAAGGAAATCTGGAATCACTGCAGCAGAGAAAAAATTTTTCAGATCATTTTATCTAGGACAGAGGAGCAAAGGGAGTATCAGAACTAAAAATCGTTCAAAGAACCATTTAAACAACTGTGGAACCGCGACGGATAGCAGCATTTGGCGGCGGATCCACGGTATATTTGAAGAGTTAGGGCTCCAGAATTCTCTGGTATATTCTCCACTTTCTTATCTCTTCTCTGATTTGTCCAATAACAACTTTTCTGCAGGATTCTTTGCAAAAATTTGCCGCTCAAAAAAATAAAAAATTGTTGCGTGTTTTGATATTGGTTGTTTTGCATATTTTAATACGGAAATTAAGGGGTAAAGACCAGATTCAGATTAGATGGGGATTTCGTAACCCTTCCTAAGCCCCGCAAATCACAAAACTAGCATCCCCATCACTCTTCATTAACTAAACAAATATCTAGACAAGACCCTAAAGACCGTCGCGCTCAATTAGGAAAGAAGAAGGTCGTGGATAATCTATTGCTTATCCGCATTTCTTTTGTGGTGTCTAAAGCAAGTGTGTCTAAGGCAAGTGGTTACTTAATTAGGCCCGCTACTTACGTAGCGGATACCTCCCACTTACCTGGCACTTATCTGGCCACAGGAGGGATAAAGAGCTAGTAGAGGATTTATCCTGCTATTTGTCTTCTGGAAGTCTAGGAGCAGTCTAGTGACTTGACCTAAGCGACCGTAGATCTAGGGTTGATTGTGTATTTTTTGTGTGATTTTTTCTAAATCCGTATTTTTCAAAAACAAACCAAAAACTAAAAAAAACCACTTTCTCTAATTATCACAAACACTGCCACTTGTGCTAAATCGTTTAGTGCATACTCGGCTGGACACGGGATTCTAGTGCCCGTCTTGTCTGCGTTCCTCCTATCGACTCCGAAGTCGGTAATTCTACATCTTCTTTTTTCTCACCACTCACCACATCCTCCGCGTTGGACGGATCTCCATCAAATTATAACACCACTTTGCCACCGCCCGCAGGTGCGCAGAACCCACCGCGCATCTCTTTCCAAGAGAGATGCTATCCTATTCGCGGTCCTCTTTCTACTTGTTTTTCCATTCCACCGGCCAACGGGGATAATTTTGAAATCAAACCACATTATATCAATATTTTACCAAAATTTCACGGTCTCGAGTCTGAAGACGCATACGTTTTTATCACCAAATTTGAAAATGTATGTGCTATGATGGGCACTTCATAACTTTCTGTGGATGCCATGAGATTGCGTTTTCTCCCGTTCACTTTGTGTGATTTAGGCGAAAAATGGCTATATAACACAGCTGCACACTCTATTTCAAACTGGAATGAATTCGTCATAGCATTTCTTAAGAAATTTTATCCCAATCATAAGACCTCCCGTGTTCGTAGCGAAATCAATCAATTTACCCAGCTTCCCAATGAACAATTTTGGAAGTGTTGGTTCAAGGATCTGCTAGTCCAATGTTCTCATCATAGAATCCATCGATGGGATCTGTGCCGAATCATATATGAGGGCATTAATCCAACAACGAAACATATGCTTGAATCCATGTGTCAAGGCAATTTCATGTCTAAAGATGATGGTGAAGTTTGGAAATTTTTACAAGATTTTGCTGAAAAAACTTTGCAATGGGAGAGTGTTAGTCAACCATTATCTATGGGTGGTATCCATCAACTTAATGTTTCCATAGCAGTCAAAGCTGAAATGGAAGCAATGCAAAAGAAACCTGAAACTATGGAACACAAATTTTTATTAGCCTCCCTAAACCCGGTCACACTCCCAAAAACCGTATGTAGATGCTGTTCCGATCCATCATATTTGACGGAAGAATGTCCTTTGAATTCTCCATTTCAAGGTCAAGAACACACTAATGCGGCTTTTCAGCAACGACCTAGAAACGATCCTTATTCTTCCACTTATAATCAGGGTTGGAGGAATCACTCTAATTTTGCTTGGAACCAACACTAAACTCAAAATACGGTTCCAAACCAAAATAACTTTCAAAGGGTCCTTCCACAACAATAGCAACCACTACAACTGAGTCAGCACCCCTTTCAATCACAAAATTTTCAAAATCCGGCCAACACTTCTGCACCGTATAATAATTCTTTGCAATTGACCAGTACCGATAACTCTTCTTCACTCGAACGAACCTTGGATTTGTTTATGAAACATTCCATCCAAGTGTCGGCTGATATAAGGTCTTCCATTGATGATATAAAGAAGAACTCCGCCTCCCACAGTGAGAGTATTAAATTGATAGAAGCACAAATTGCACGATTAAATGCCGAAATGAGTGCCAGAGAGAAAGAGAAACTTCCATCTCAACCCCTACCGAATCCTGTGCATTCACAACACTATAATGTGAGTGCCATTACAACGTTGAGATCCGGAAGAGTGCTGAATAATCAAGTCGGTGAACAGATTGATATTGATAATGATGAATCTATCAATGACACCCCGGCTTCCACTCCCCTTCCACTTTCATTTCTGACCCTAGTTCATTTTCTTCCGAGCCTATTCTTCGTTTTCATCTAGGCTCGAACCCTCAACCAAAGACGATCCCCATTCCAATTTTGGGATCTGTTCCACCCACACAACCTTCTTCAATGTCGGACCCAGCTCTTATTGCTAAAGCTCCTTATCCAAATCGGTTAAGGGGAAATAAACCAAGTCCACATATGGAGAAGATTATGGAAATGTTTAAACAGGTTAATATCAATATCACTCTCCCAGATGCTATAAAACAAGTTCCAGCTTATGCGAAAATCCTTAAGGACTTGTGCACTAGGAAGAGGAAGACTCAAGTGCCGAAAAAGGTATTCATGACGAATAATGTTAGCACAGCTTTTACCCTACAATTACCAAAGAAATGTAAGGACCCTGGCTGTCCTACAATCTCTATTTCTATTGGGGGTAAAAATATTAACCGTGCTTTACTCGACCTTGGTGCTAGTGTTAACCTGCTTCCATACTCTGTCTACGAGCAGTTAGGGATTGGAGAGTTGAAACCAGCTCATTGTACTCTCCAGATGGCAGACCGATCCATCACCAAACCTAAGGGTGAGCTTGAGGATGTGTTGATAAAAGTCGGGGAATTTATATTCCTTATGGACTTTATTGTTTTGGATACACAGCCTGTAGCAAACCCACGGAACCAAATTCCGGTGATTCTCGGTCGACCCTCCTTAGCCACTTCTAATGCTGTCATTAATTGTCGAAACGGTTCCATGAACTTATCTTTTGGGAAAATGATAATTGAGCTTAACATTTACAAGATTGGAAGTCAGCCATCTGAACCCTTTGCTCATATTCTTGATATTTATTCTGTCCACGAGATAGCTCTCGAAAGCTGCAAGGTTGAAGAACTTTGCTTTGATGATCTCGACGACATTAGCACATCATTGTTTGATCTTGCACATCATAGTGAGGACACCTTTGACGAGTCCACCCCTGAGTTTGAACTTTCTGACACATCACAAAAGCTAGACACACTTTTCGAGTCTGTATCTTTTGCAGGCTATGAACTTCTTCGAGAATCCGAATGTCATTCACTTACCCCACCTTCTATTGTCTCTCAGCCGACATTAGATCTCAAATTGTTACCTTCTCACCTTAAATATGCATATTTATGTGAGAATGAGTCTTTGTCCGTGATCATATCCGCTTCTCTAGCCTTAGAGCAAAAGAATAATATTTTGATGGTCTTGAGATCTAATAAGCAAGCCTTTGGTTGGACAATGGCTAACATCAAAGGGATTAGTCCCTTAATTGTTGAACATCATATACATTTGATGGATGAAGCCAAGCAACCCGAGAACCATAAAGACGGTTGAATCCTATCATGAAGGAGGCGGTAAATAAAGAAACCGTCAAATGCCTTGACAGTGGTATCATTTACCCAATCTCTGATAGCCAATGGGTAAGTCCTATTCATGTAGTCCCTAAGAAATCTGGCATCATGGTCATAACTAATGAGGCTAATGAGTTGATCCGGACACGCACTCAAACTGGGTGGCGTGTATGTATTGATTACAGAAAACTCAATGCCGCAACGAGAAAAGACCACTTTCCTCTACCTTTTATTGACCAGATGTTGGAACGATTAGGTGGACATGAATATTATTGTTTCATGGACAGATACTCTGGTTATAACCAGGTCCCTATTGCCGAAAAGGATCAAGATAAAACTACATTTACTTGTCCTTTCGGTACTTTTGCTTATAGACGCATGCCCTTTAGGTTATGCAATGCTCCCGCTACATTTTAGCGGTGTATGATGGGGATATTCTCGGACATGGTCTAGAATTTTCTGTAGATTTTCATGGACGATTTCACGATATTCGGGGACTCTTTTGATGATTGCTTATCTCATCTTGACGTGATTCTTACTCGTTGTAAAGATAAGAACTTAACTTTGAATTGGGAAAAATGCCATTTCATGGTCCAAGAGGGTATTGTGCTTAGACATGTCATTTTACGGAAAGGCATTGAGGTCGACAGAGCTAAAATAGATGTCATTCATAACCTTCCTCATCCCAAGTGCGTCAAAGACATACGATCTTTCCTTGGTCATGCAGGATTTTATAGGAGATTCATTAAGGATTTTAGCAAAATTGCTAGACCCTTAACTCTTCTCTTAGCCAAGAATACCACATTTCACTTTGACTCAGACTGTGTGGCTGCATTTGACTCACTTAAAAATTCCCTCACTACAGCCCCCGTTCTATCATCTCCCGATTGGAACCACCCGTTTGAGCTAATGTGTGATGCATCAGATTTTGCTGTTGGTGCAGTCTTAGGATATCACATTGATAATATGCCACATGTGATTTATTATGCAAGTAAGACCTTGAATGATGCCCAAATTAATTATACAGCTACTGAGAAAGAAACCTTGGCAGTTGTATTTGCATTAGAAAAATTCAGGCCTTACTTGATTGGCTCACCGATTGTGGTTTACACTGATCACTCCGCCTTAAAACATCTTTTATCGAAGAAGGATGCTAAAGGTAGGTTAATACGTTGGATCCTATTATTATAAGAATTTGATCTTGTCATTCGAGATAAGAAAGGATGTAAAAATGTAGTACCCGACCATCTTTCGCGCATCTCTTCTTCACCAACTGTGACCTTGCCAATTAATGACTCTTTCCCGGACGAACAGCTCTTGACAGTATCCGGCGAACCTTGGTTCGTGGATATTGTGAATTATCTTGCAACGGGACTTATTCCTAACGATTGGTCTAAACAAGACAATTATCGATTTCTATCCCAAGTAAGCCATTTTTACTGGGATGAACCTTATTTGTTTAAATATTGTCCTGACCAAATCATTCGCAGATGTGTCCCCAATGATGAATTCAAGAGTGTTTTGTCTTTCTGTCATGATGAGGCATGTGGAGGTCACTTTGGTCCACGTAAGACGGCGGAGAAGGTTTTGCAATGTGGTTTTTACTGGCTTACATTATTCAAAGATGCATACGATCATTGCAAAACCTGTCCACAATATCAAAACACGGGTCGGATTTCTAAAAGAAATGAGATGCCACTTCAACCGATCTTGGTTGTTGAAATTTTCGACGTTTGGGGTATTGATTTTATGGGTCCTTTTCCCAAATCTTTTGGGAATTTGTACATCTTGTTAGCGGTTGATTACGTCTTGAAATGGGTGGAAGCTATTCCATATCGTACTAATGACAACAAGGTTGTCATTAAGTTCCTTAAAAAAAATATCTTTTCGCGATTTGTACACCCGCGCGCTATCATTAGCGACAATGAGACGCATTTCTGTAATCGGTCTTTCAAGACTTTGAAGCGGAAATATGCAATCAACCACAAACTTTCGACACCCTATCATCCCCAAACGAGCGGGCAAGCTGAGATATCAAATAGGCAAATCAAACTAATTCTGGAGAAGACGGTTTCTAAAAACCGGAAAGATTGATCAACTAAATTGACGGATTCTCTTTGGGCATTTCGTACCGCTTATAAGACCGATCCTGGTATGTCTCCTTACCGCCTAGTGTTTGGAAAGGCTTGCTACCTTCCAGTCGAGATTGAATATAAATCAATGTGGGCCATTAAAGAACTTAACCTCGATTTAAATCAAGCCTGCAACTTTTGGAAGCTGCAATTAAATGAGCTAAGCGAACTCCGCGATGAAATTTACGATAATGCAGTGATAGTAAAGAATCGGACTAAGGTATTTCACGACAAAAATATTTTGAGAAAAACTTTTATTCCAGGTCAATAAGTCCTTTTTTACGATTCCCGTCTCCATCTTCATGCGGGTAAGCTAAAATCTCGTTGGAAAGGACCATTTGTGGTGCAGTATGTCTAGCCGCACGGGGCAGTTGAAGTTGAAAATAGAAAAAACGGTACAATTTTCAAAGTGAATGGGCATAGATTAAAATCGTATTTTTCCACTGACCCCACGGAGGAGCTTCTGTTTTTATAGGAGCCGCTTTATAATGACTAATTCTCCTTCACCTCACCTCCATGTCTCGGTAATATTGTCTCATTTTTAGAATGGAGGTGAGTTATTTAATAAATAAATAAATAAAATTTATTAAAAAAATGCAAAATTGTACACAAAAATAAATAAATAAAATAAAATAAAAAAAAGTTTGGGGGAGGATTTTCACGTTCATGTATTCTTATCCCTGTTAATAACTTTTCCACCAAAGCCTACAGGTTTTTGAGATTTAAAAGAGACAACAGTGAGGACACTGCTGTAAACAGGTTTGGGGGAGATTTGTGCTTATTTACGCATCACTTTGCATTACACATTGCATAAGCACAAATTTCTTTTTTAAATTTCTTTTATAATAAAAGATTAGAAAGTGAAAAATAACATTTAAAAGATTGAAAGAATTTAAGAAAACCAAGAAAGTTAGATATTTTCTTAAATGAAACTAGTAATAAGTAGTTATGAGCCGTTGTCCCAAGAGTTAGTAAGATGAAGTCACTAATCTGAGGATAAAAATAAGTCTGAAAAATAGTTCCTATTCTGGAAGCCAAACATCTGAACGCTGATACCCTACTATACGCACTTACACACGTCTTGAAACTCGGGATAGTAGAGGATACCTTGAAATACTCTTGTCTAAAAGCAAAAGTACGAAGAAAATAATAAATGAAGCATAAAAGTATAAAATGGTGAAGAAAAATGAACACTGGTTTTGTAATCAGCAAGGCAGCATAAAAAATATAGCGAGGTTGCTTTATCACCCAGTGCCTTAGACCAACTGGTTTGGGAGTCACTGCTAAGCCTTAAGTGTTGCAAGACGAGAAATTTACTAATTATGCCTAATATGTGAGCATATTTAGTAATCGATCGGTTAGTACCTCAAGAAGTATTAACGGTCGTATGAAAAATGTGTGAGTAATTCCATCTAAATTATTCACCGACTAAAATGTACTGAGCTAGATGGACAAGAGTATAATAGCTTGAATTGAATTCTCCGAGTGTAGGGATGTCTCTTACACACACGTAGGGGTATATGATCGGTGTTTGGAAGAAAGGTAGGGATGAAGAATAAAGGCGATGCTTTATTGAGGGATGATCTGATTTCTAATATCTTTTCATGACTATTAAGATAGGGCTCATGACAACCGAAAAGCTAGTGTAGTTGAAAACTCTGATTTTCAAAGTCTTTCTTTTATAATTCTTATCTTTATATGTAATTTTCACAGTCTTTCTTTTATTATAGGATTTTGTGGGTGCAATTCGCTGAAAACCCTCAGGAGACAACACTCCTCCTACTAGGTGTTTAAAGGCTTGTTGCACGTGCTCAGTGCAATCGTGTTGCCTACGAAAGTGTGCTAGATAGTTTTTCTTTTTCTTTCTATTTTCTCCTTCTCTTGAATAAAAGAAGTTTACTCGAGACGATCAAAATCAAGTTTGGGGGAATTTGTTTAGTCGAAAATATTGCAATCTTTAACATAACAATTTCCTCACTTTTCTAAATCATCTAATGATGTTTGTTATAAATATAACACGTATTACAAGTTCGTCTGGAAAATATCAAATACCACGTGTTATACATTATAATCAACATTTTGGAAGGAAATTGTGTGTTTATTATTTCAAGCATAATATTGTATATCTCAACAATCTTCAGTGAGATTTTGTGCAGAAAATTATTTCAGGACAGATATCGGAATCGTAAATTCGCCGACAAAATACAATAAATAAAATAGTTAAAATATGGCAGAGATTCAGAAGAGATAAGAAAATTCCAGATATCACATATAACCCTAAAGACCAACACCAGACTACAAAAGAAAAATGAAGCCACAAGCACACCAAATGGCCGCGGATCCGCGGCCGAGTCAGGCCGATCCGCCGTGGATCCGCGGCCGAGTTGGGGGCTCCGGTGATGAAACTTTTCCAGAATCTTCTCTACAACCTCTTAGCTTGTTGAAGACGCTCCATTGTAACAAACTTGTTCTGGAAATTTCCCTACAACAGCCTAGCTTCTTGAGGAAGCTTGATAACTAGCTTATTCTAAAAGTTTCCCTACAACTACCTAGCTTCTAGTGGATGATTGACCTAGCTTCTAGGGGAAGTTTAGGAAAAGCTATAAGAAGGGACCTAAGCCTACATTAATGGGTTGTTGATTGTAGTCGATTTCTAGCACACAAACCAAAACCAAATCTAATTCAATTCCAATTCAAGATCCAAATCAAGAATTGTTGAGAACAATATCAAGTGTCGACACTTAAGATCCTTTACGCGAAGCCGATCGTCATCAAGAGCACGAGATGCTCAATAGGTCCAAGTCTCACGAAGATCGAGCGAAGCGAAATTCGACGGAATAGTTACCTCTTCAAGGGAGCGATTGAGAGCAATTCTTGTAATCTCGGATTGAAGGAAAGTGTAATTAGAAGTTGATTAATAAAGGTGATCAATTGTTAATTCTCGCTTTCTTTAAATTCTTGCATTATGAAATATCTAATTCTTGATTCTTTTATTTTCATAATGCGTGAGTAAATCTCCGCTTGCTAAGGATTCGAAGGAATTCGGTAGATCAAATGGTGATGAAATCCTATACGCATCTTAAGTCTTATGAGAATTATGAAATTTAGGAAAAAGAATCGTCAACGACCAAATTTGGAGCGAGATCACCGTTCTTGATAATTTCGTTGCAATTTGGGATCAAATGATTGATTATTCTCTTTGCTAAAGGCTAGATTTGAATGATGATCAATGAAAAGACAAGAGATAGTGAAGGAGAATCCTAGTTTCTTCAATAGATCTCTAATCTTTATTCATCGTCATCTTTTTAGCTATAATTCATCAATAGATAAGATGGGTCATTATTAGTATTCATCATTGCTACTAATTCCTATCGAATCCTACAAGCTATTCTTTGATATTGGACAATTTCTTGATTACTGAATCTTAAACTCTTCCTTGATTTTCTTGAAATGAAAAATTCAATTAAATCTTGAAATCTCATTTTCTTGAATTTTCTTTACTATTTTCTTTCGACTCAACTAAAATAAGAACGAATAAATACACGAATCCCTGTGGACGATCCATACTCATTAACGAACTACATCGACATCGTTATTAATTGCGGTTATAAATTCTTTGATTGTGATAACACTTTTCAAACCGATCATAAAAAGACGGTCAATCAATACTCCATGCATGAAATAATCAAACAAAAATATAGACATATCCATCCCAAATCATAAAGAAAGAAAATAACACACAATCAATATCAAAATATGCATCTATAAAAAATCGCCATCCATAATAATAATGTCAAATATAAGAGTAAGGTCTATCAAGCAATCTGAAATTCAATACGTCACCCAGGACGAAGCCCAAACACACATAGCGTTACTCAGCTATTTCCTTCGTCACCGGATCCCTAATCGTTTGACTTGAAGGAAAACCCTATAACTTAGACCATCTTCTCATGCTACTTCTTGATAAAGTGTCGTTAAATTTGTAGGTGCTTCAACTTCAAATATATATGCAATTGTTTAAGTATGCTATCGTTGACCTGATGTCACGATAAAGAGAAACCCTATTTTCCTTGCGTGTGAAATCACGTGCAAACTCCCGAGAAATTACTTCAGCCTATCCGCCCCTTCGACACTACTGAGTCGCATATTCCACCTCCGCAGTGAAAAAGTTACACAACATGCTTCTTTCTACTCCGAATGATGGCCATGCCATTATGCAAGAAAGCACGTGAGGATATGGATGTTTGCATACCCAAATTGCCGGCCCAGTCGGTATTTGTATGTCCACATAACCGTAACCTTGATTTCTCATAACACAAGATATAGTAGGTCATCCTACATAAATACCTGAAAATTCTCGTCATTTTATCCCAACAAACATTAGGGACGGGTTATTAGAGACCGTATAGATATTTACGGTTGCTAATTCTTTATTAGAGACCGTATATATAATATAGTCTCTTATGAATGGTCGCCAATACATTGGCAACCGTTCATAAAAATTAGAAACGGTTGCCAATAACCTCTACAGATATCAGCTGCGAGACCCCCTCCTTCCTATCCTAAAATGCGATTTTTAGCCCTAGCTAATTTCCCTCCTTTTCTTCCCCAGTTTCATATAAAAAATTATCAATTATTTAACAAATTTTTGTTGTAGGTGTTGTTGCTGTTATTGGAGCTTGGAATTGTTATTCTTAATTCAAAATTCGGTCCGAGATAACGGTTTTTCTTCTCCTAATATTAAAATTTTCAATCAGTATGCAATTGTGAAGGTAGATGATGATGTTCTTTGATTTTGTGTTGGTTTTGAGATGGGTTGTAGGATGAATTGGTTGTAATATGATGATGGGAATTGAGATGCAACAATGGAATTGATATGGGTTGTAGGAAGAATGGGTTGTATGATGATGGGTGTAAGAATGTCAAAATTAAGATGGGTTTTAATAATCACCAAAAACAACTAGCTAATTAGGGTTAAACTGGTATGAAACTCATTTTTAAATATGTTGGGTTATGAGAATTTATGATTGTGTGTGTGTGTGAGTGTGAGGAGGGATTGTTGATTAATTAGAGATTTAAGGTTAAGCTTTTTGAAGAGCGGTTGAGAGTTAATAATATACAGTGGAATTGAAGAGAGATTGAGGCTTTAGCTTAGAGTTATGCTTGTAGATGAAATATGATTTGGTATTTAATGGGAATTTGTTATTTTGGGATGAAATTAAGGGTTATTTTCCCGCGACATCCTAACTTATATGTGTGAGTGTGAGTGGTATATGTGCGTGAGTGCGTGTGCATGTGTGTATTTGTACGTATGTGCGAGTGTGTACGCGAGGTAGGTGATTATGGTTTTTGATTTGCATTAGTTTTGAATTAGAAACCCTAAAAAACTTATGAACCCTAATTAACTAACCCTACAAAACCCCAATGAAAACTTATAAAATATAATTAAGAGTTAAAAAAATTATGAACCCTAAATAACAAACCCTAAAAAACCCTAATGTAAACTTATTAACCATAATTAACAAATCCTAAAAACCCAATGACAACTTTTAAACCCTAATCAACAAGCTAAGAGGATCGTAATTAGTATAAACAATTAAAATCAGAAAGAATTATAAAAAACTCTAACGTTAACACCAATGAATATATTACATTAATTAATTACACTAATTAAGAAATCTTAATTAAGAATAGATAATAGTGAATCAAGACCCTGATTAAAATACGATTAAATAGAAAGTTAAAGGATATCCTAAAATTTTGATTAGAAACTTAACTTTGGTTTTATTTTTTCATTTAATTAGTAAGTTTAAGATCGAAAAGTTTTAAGCTTGTTTAGTATCGACCTATAGTTTTCCGTCTAACAATTAGTATATATCAAATCTTTTTCCGTCGAATTAATAGAATCATATTATATGTTTGTGAGAGTTGAGCGTCATGTTAAATTTTTTCAAACGTATGTGTAGTATTCGACAAGTGGATTTGACATGCAGTAATTGTCGGATTTGTCTAATTTGGACATGTTATGAATGCAACAATATTCACATTTCACATCCTCCAATATTTTTGTTCGTTTCAAGAAGTTTCGACAGTACTTTCCATTTGTTCCGCGTGTACAGATTTATATACAAACAGAGGGAGCAGGGAGAAAGTGCTGCCAAATTTTTCTCGAAATGGACGAAAAACAGGAAGAAGTGAGACGCGAGTGCTGCATTCGTAATGAGAATTAGGACCTTTAGCCTTGACAGCTGTGAAACTAAATATCCGTCCCGACCTTTCGCCCTGACTTACGCCAACCCTAAATGACATCGAATGCTTTGATGCATCCACACCGTTAAATCTAATTTAAGACTTGAAAATCATCTAATGATGATCTTGTAACATCGTTAAATCTAATTAAAAACAATTAAATAGAAAGTTTTAAGGGAAACCCTACAATTTTGTTTAGAAACTTAAGTAAGGTTTGAAATGACTACAGATGCTTTGATGCGTTCACATCATGAAATCTAATTTAAGATTTGAAAATTTATCTAATGATGAGCTTATAATAAACTCATAAGATATATTAAACTCTTATTATTATTTGTGTGATAACAGATGAGAATTCTTCCGGATAAATCATTGCTCTTAAGCAAAAATTTATGTTACTGGTTTTAAAATGCGGAGCTTAAACCACTCCATTTCAAAGCCACTCGAGTTCCTTTAAAGATATCAAGTTCATTACGTTAAAGGTTTTTTGCCAAAAACCAGTCGTAGCCCTCTGTCATTTCAGATTAGTATTACTTAGTATTCATGCTACGTATGTTGTATAGGGATTCTCTAGCACCATTCTAGCTTTAGGATTGCATCACACATGCTATAACAAAATTTTAGAGGGTGCTAAACAATTCCAAACATGAATCGAACTAGAAAAATAGAGCAACAAACTATAGTATCACATACTATAAAGTGTCTAACACTAATTGGGTAGAGAATACAACCTTTGTAGACCTTCTCCTAGACTCCTTGGATCGGTTAAGATTTGAACCGGTTGGCTTGTGTCCTTCCAAGTCCACGATGATCCACCACGAAATCCCTTTGCATCAAGCTCCAAGCTTCACTTGATCAAGGATGAAGATGAAGCAAATACTCTACACTAGTGGGCTAGACTAAAGTGGAATGGTGATGTGGGTTTGGATCTCACTACAAAACCTTTTCTTTTTAATTCTCTCTTTCTTTTAAAACCCTAGTGAGCTTTGAGGAGAGAGAGGAAGAAGGAGATGGCACAAAACTAAACTCAAGAGAATAATATGATCACTCTCTCCTAAACTCAAGAGAGTAAGTGAAGTCATCCATGCTAAACCATGGTTACAAAATATCGAGATATTTTGTAACTTGAGTTTAAGCAAAACCATGGGCTAAAACCATGGGCAATGAAACCATTGGCTTTTGTTAACTCAAGAGAGTTGGATAGTCAACCATGATTTTAATCCCATTTTTCTTTTCTCAAATAATCAAAATATCTAAATATGTTACCATGTGAGTCTTGCATTGCCACCACCAATGTATCATCAACCATGACATATGTATGCTTGCATGTGTGCATCCATATTAACATATACATACACTCATGCATGCATTATAAAGAAATAGGTTTTAATAAATGAGCTAATGGACTTAATATTAAATCAACACTTGATTTAATAACCCGGTCATATCTCATACGACCCGTCCAATAGTAAACGCCTGATTAAAATACGGTATCCAATACATGCATTTAATCGAGCTTCCACGCATATCACATATGCACCCCACATCTTTTCGCCTGAGCTAGAAGACCCCTTTGTGGGACTTTAAGACTCGTCAATACACTAGCAGTAGACAGTGATCACATCACATGCCCACAAACCATCAGTGGCACAAGCTGTACATAACGACTCCCAGGTATTGAGCGATCAGAAGAAACACAAGCAAACCTGCTAAAACTCCTGTCGAGCCAACTGGTAACACTTACCATACAGTCCTGTCTCTTCGTCAAATATGCTGCATATTTGAGTCTAGGGATGGCATCGTCGACCCCAATAACCCAATAAGTCATGCCGGTATATGGCTCATAACAGATCGAGAAACTACTAATAACACTTATCAGTAAATCTCAGCATCCCTGGACAGGGACTTCCTGTTATAGCCAATCGTACATGATGCAACATCAACCCCCAATATCGATAGAGATGAAACCCCTCCTATCGCTCATTGCCTCCATGTGCCTCGGGACTGTACCCAAAATCCACCTTTTTGCACGACTCAGTAGAGCCGTGGTAAGGTGGAGATCAAAGTACAGTGGGAGGCACACAAGACTCTATGACGATCTCGGGTCTACAGACTAATCTGTACCAGTGTCACCTGAGAACTGCTATCCGACGATATATATAATACCATATAGGAGTTCTCGGCGAGTCCGTTCAGTTTACCCAGTCTCACTGAGCACCCGTATACGGTCTTTGGTGTCACCACACCAATGGATATGGGATCATCCATCGCCCATCATATGGGACAAGCAACGTATACGCTAGTCTACTCTGGTAATATCGATGCCCCATCTCGATACACCCACGACTAGGAACATTTCAAGGATATGCTCATAGACTACACATGTCCCACTAGTATGATCCGCATCATAATCTCAGCAGTCCTGCATATCCTAAAGGCTATATCAACATGTACCAAATGAATGAAAGTACGATCAAGTGAACATGTCAAGATAAAAGGTGCAACCAGATAGCATACTATCATGTCGAGCAAGAATGTCCCATGAACACTCACACACATACACATAAGCCGGTACATACACTATCATATAATGGCCTCTAGGGCATACATATATCAAACAATCTCCCACTTGCACTAAGGCCAATTATTAGCGTATCTCATACCCAACCTCTCAAAAAGTCGCTCATGCTGCGGCAAAGGGAGGGCTTTTGTGAGTGGATCCACGGTGTTATCTTTTGTATCTACTCTCCGAATCTCAATCTCGCGGCGATCAACTATCTCCCGGATCAGATGATATCGCCTGAGGATGTGTCTGGATCGCTGATGGGACCTGGGCTCTTTGGCTAATGCCATAGCCCTATTATTTTCACAATACAATGGTATTGGATCAATAATGGTTGGAACTACTCCTAGCTCCGAGATGAACTTCATTATCCAGACGACTTTCTTGGCAGCATCATTTGCAGCAATATACTCAGCTTCCATAGTGGGGTCTGCAACGATATCATGTTTGGAACTCTTCCAACACACCGCTCCTCCATTGAGGGTAAAGACAAACCCTGAGATAGATTTGCTGTCATCCTTATCACTCTGGAAGCTCGAATCGGTAAAGGCCTCCATTTGGAGATCCTCGTTAGCATAGACCAAGAACATTTCTTTTGTCCTTCGCAAGTACTTAAGAATGTTCTTCACAGAAGTCCAGTGATTCTCCCCTGGGTTGGATTGATACCTGCTTACTACACCTAGTGCATAAGCTATATCAGGGCCTGTACATAACATCGCATATATTATAGATCCTACAGCAGAAGCGTAGGGTATAATGTTCATGCTAGCTCTCTCTTCATCAGTCTTTAGGTAAAAGTCCTTAGAGAGAGTGACTCCATGACTAGCAGGTAAGGAACCCCGCTTGGAGTCTTCCATACTAAATCTCTTTAGGATGGTGTTAATGTACCTGGTTTGGGACAATCCCAATAACCGTTTAGATCTATCCCTATAGATCTTTATGCCTAATATGTACGAGGCATCACCCTCGTCCTTCATAGAGAACCTTTGTGATAAGTGTAGGGTGTTTTCGTCACCCCATTGAGATGGGAATACGCGCGCGCTTGTCAGGCGTACTACAGATTCCCCCTGCCTAGGGTAGGCCAGGGTTTAATGATTGTGGGGATCTGAATCTCCGGCAGCCGCGGACTAAGCTGCCGTTAATTACCCCTCGCCTTTGGAGCGAGGGAACCTCCGATTGACGGGTTAAACTGGTCATGCGAACTCAATGTGCAGTGTACATGTGTTGTGTTTTGAAAGGGGCTTTTGGATATATCGGGAGCCACACAGAGTTTTTACGGGGGTCCTGCTACCCGGATAGCGGGCTGGGGGTCAAGGGGGCTAGCAGCCCCCTTGCGGGGTGCGGGGCAACGCCTCGGCCTAAAATTTTTTTGGGAGAGAGAGTGTTGTAGAGTACGTGTGTGTGTATATTTATATATACATATATATAAAAAAAGAAAGGGAAAGGGCATCCAAAGGATGCGTGGGGTCAGCGCCTTGAGCGCTGTGCGCTTAGGTGCTGTGCGCTCAGATGCTAGCGCGCCACGTGTCGGCAAGTGGGCGCTTGAGCGCAAGCGCGCCACGTGTCGGCACGTGGGCGCTTTGCGCTTGAGCGCAGGGCGCTAGAGTGCAAGCGCGCCACGTGTCGACATGTGGGCGCTTTGTGCTCCAGCGCCGGGCGCTTGAGCGCAAGCGGGCCACGTGTCGGCATGTGGGCGCTTGAGCGCAAGAGCGCCACGTGTCGGCACATGGGCGCTTTGCGCTTGAGCGCTGGAGCGCAAGCGCGCCACGTGTCGGCACGTGGGCGCTCTGCGCTTGAGCGCAGGACGCTGGAGCGCAAGCGCTCCACGTGTCGGCACGTGGGCGCTCTGCGCTCGAGCGCTAGCGTGCCACGTGTCAGCACGTGGGCGCTTGGCGCTTGAGCGCTTGGGCGCCGGCGAGAAAAAGGAGCTTTTAGTCCCAGAACCAGAAGCTATGCTTCAGAAAGGAAATATCTATTATATATATATATATATATATATATATATATATATGTGGAGTTAAACTCCTAGGATGTTTTGAAGCTGATTAAGGGGGGTTCTTCTTCTTGCTCCTATTGTTTGGTCGGATCTTGAGGATCAAGAGATGTGAGATTTTAAAAATCTCTCCTTTTTGAGATCTGATGGCAGATCTGAGTTCCCCTTTGTGGGTTTTGTGGTGGAAAGCTATTTAGTTTTTGAAAAGGAAGAGTAAAACTCTTGATTTAATTCAAAAGAAAGAATAAGGTTTAGAACCTTCAGAAAGGGGAAAGAGGCACAAACCCTAGGTTTTTTGAGGGGAATGAAAAGTATCCTTTTATTCATCATCATGCTGCCTTTTATAGGCTTACATATTTACATATAGCCCCTTGGGCTTTACAAAAATGGTATTTTGCCCATCCCATGGCTCATGTGCCATTTCATTTTTGCACATAAGCCATGAGCTTACAAAATATTGGCTTTATGCCCATTTTGCATACATTAATGTATACAAAATTACATAAAAATTATTTATTACATGATTTTGTTGTTGGCATGGGGAAGCTGGCCACGGGCTCGACTTGGACATGGGCCCTCTTGACCTGGGCTTGGGCCCACCTAGCTTGGGGGTTGACCTTGACTTTGACTCGGTCAACCGGGGTGCAAATTTTGACCCCAAAAAAGTGCCCCCCATCAATAAATGCACACCGCCCATTTGAGTTGTGTGCATGAAATTGATGGAACTTGAAGCTAGACTTCGAGGTGGAACATCATTCCGGGGGCGGAGCATCATTCGGGGAGCATGATTCCCGGGGATCAGAGCATCATTCGGGGAGCATGATTCCCGGGGATCGGAGCATCATTCTGATTTGCGGAGCATAATTCCAGGGTCGGAGTATCCCTCGAGGAGCATGATTCCCGGGGGTCGGAGCATCATTCCGATTTGCGGAGCATAATTCCAAGGATCGGAGCATCATTCCGAAGGGCGGAGCGTGATTCCAGAATTCGGAGCATTATTCCGAAGAGCAGAGCATGATTCCAGGGATTCGGAGCATCATTCCGAAGAGCGGAGCATGATTCCAGGGATCGGAGCATCATTCCGAAGAGCGAAGCATGATTCTAGGGATCGGAGCATCATTCTGAAAAGCGGAGCATGATTCCAGGGATTCGGAGCATCATTCCGAAGAGCGGAGCATGATTCCAGGGATCGGAGCATCATTCCGATGAGCGGAGCATGATTCTAAGGATCGGAGCATCATTCCGAAGAGCGGAGCATGATTTCAGGGGTTCGGAGCATCATTCCGAAGAACGGAGCATGATTCCAGGGATCGGACCATCATTCCGATGAGCGGAGCATGATTCCAAGGATCAGAGCATCATTCCAAAGAGCGGAGCATGATTCCAGGGGTTCGGAGCATCATTCTGAAGAGCGGAGCATGATTCCAGGGGTTCGGAGCATCATTCCGAAGAGCGGAGCATAATTTCAGGATTCAGAGCATCATTCCGAAGAGCGGAGCATGATTCCAGGGGTTCGGAGCATCATTCCGAAAAGCGGAGCATAATTCCAGGATTCGGAGCATCATTCCGAAGGCTGGAGCATGATTCTAAGGATCAGAGCATCATTCTGATTTGCGGAGCATAATTCCAGGGTCGGAGTATCCCTCGGGGAGCATGATTCCCGGGGGTCGGAGCATCATTCCGATTTGCGGAGCATAATTCCAAGGATCGGAGCATCATTCCGAAGGGCGGAGCGTGATTCCAGGATTCGGAGCATCATTCCGAAGAGCGGAGCATGATTCCTTGGATTCGGAGCATCATTCCGAAGAGCGGAGCATGATTCCAGGGATCGGAACATCATTTCGATGAGCGGCAGACATTCTGACCGAAGCATAATTTCGATGCAGAGGTTGATTCCCAGGCGAAGCATAATTCCGACGGGGAAGGCAAATACTCCGAGGCGAAGCATGATTTCGACACGGGGTACATTCTGAGGTGGAGCATGATTCCGGCGCAGAGCTTGTTGGCAGACTTGATTCCGAGATGAAGCATAATTTCGACAGGGAAGGCAGATACACCGGGGGGAAGCATGATTTCGACACGGGGTAAATTCTGGGACAGAGCATGATTCTGCCGCAGAGGTTGTTGGTTTGATTTGATTTGGGTTGACATCAGCATCGCTACATTGGAATATGGTACCAGGAGCGAATCATCATTTGCCATGAGAGGATTTGGGAATTTTTTTTGTCAGCATCTACATTGCTGCACTGGAATGATGCCAGGAGCAACCCATCATTTGCCCCGAGGGGATTTGGGAATTTTGGTTTTTTTTTTTGGCATCAGTATCGCTATATTAGAATATGGTACCAAGAGCGAATCATCATTTGCGCTTGCTTATCAGGAAGCGATGGCTCAGGAGACAGGTTTTAGGTCCCTATCACCTAAGACTTTTCACTTTTGTGAGCCGTAAGGGTCTCACAAAGCATTTTCTCCCTACGGGCCGTAAGGATCCCGTAGGTGTATTTTCTCCTTAGGAGTCGTGGGAACTCCTAAGTGTGTTTCTCCTTTGTGAGTCGTAAGGATCTCACGCGGGAATTTTCTCCTCACGAAGTCGAGAGGACTTTGTGAGTGCATTTCATCTCTTTTTTACGAGTTTGCGCCCTTTCGGGTTTTCACAAACTCGCCGGCAGTCCTGCTATTTTTACTCACGGAGCCCTTTCAGGTTTTCATCCGTGCCTATTTTGCTTGTGGACATACCCTTTTTTTATTATTTTTATTTATTATTATTATTTTTTTGTACTTTGAATGTAGTCTCACCGGTAGGACTCGGGAGAGATTGAGATTGTTTTTACGCCCGTGGATTGTATACGGTTTTGCAGGATGTATGATCCAGACCGTAGGGCCATAAAAATTTTAGGACTTTGTTGGCGTCTGCATCGCTGCACTGGAATATGCTACCAGGAGCGACTCATCATTCGCCACTTGAGGATTTGGGTTTGGAATTTGGCTGGCGTCTGCATCGCTGCACTGGAATATGGTACCAGGAGCGACTCATCATTCGCCATTGGGGTATGAGATTTGGAATTTGGTTGGCATCTGCATTGCTGCACTGGAATATGGTACCAGGAGCGACTCATCATTTGTCGCTTGGGGATTGGGGAGCGATGGCTTAGGAGATAGGTTTAGATCCCTATCGCCTAAGGCTTTTCAATTTTATGGGCCGTGAGGGTCCCATAAAAGCATTTCTCCCTACGAGTCGTAAGGATCTCGCAGGTGTATTTTCTCTTTAGGAGTCGTGGGGACTCCTAAGTGTGTTTTTCCTTCGTGAGTCGTAAGGATCCCACAAAGGTTTGTTCTCCTCATGTATCGTGAGGACACATGAGTAGGTCTTCTCAATGGTGCATAATTCCCAAGGCGGAGACCAGACGCGTAACTGGTGATTACGGTGGGGCATGAGGGTGATGAGAATTATTTGAGCCCGTGGATTGTATACGGTAGTCAATTTGGGGACTAGCCGTAGGGCTGGGAGAATTTTGAAAAATTGGATTTTGGTTGGCGTCTGCATCGCTACACTGGAATATGGTACCAGGAGCGACTCGTCATTCGCCGTTGTTTTGTTTGTTTTTTTTGTTTTTGTTTTACCGCGATTGCTCTATCATTTCATCTTTTCTTATCGCGAAGGTCGCGATTGCCCTATCATTTCTGCTATTTATTCGTGGTTGCCCCATCATTTCGGCTTTATTTTCATTTTCATTTTTTACTCACTGATTTTTATTGCGAGTTGCCCTATCATTTCGGCTTTTCTATATTTTTCTTTTATTTACACATTTTTTGTTTATATACACACATTTTTTTTTATATTTATTAATTTTTTTTACATTCCCAGTTTAACGACTTAGAGGTCGACCGTTCCCAGTTTAATGACGTGGTGGTCGATTGTTTTCAGAGAGAGGCGGATATCTGAGAGAATCAGTTTCACGAAGAACTTCGGTCTCCGTTTGTATGAAATTGGCGGTCGCAGCTGGACCGTTTGTTAACACGCCTTTAGACAGTTCTATCTCTTCTGCCTTGTATTGTTTTTCGACCCAATCTTTGAAGACGAAGCAGTCCTCAATGTCATGACCTATCACTTTGTGATAGGGGCAGTATTTGGGGTCGTCGGTCCTATTCGGTTCCTGCGGTCTTTTTGACTCTGGCAGTTGTAGACCGTTCTTCAGGGCGTCTTTGAATATTTTACGGATTTTGTCCCTTCTGAAGGAATATACCTTATCCAGCTTCTCTTTCAGTGGAGATTCTCCTCCCTCTACGAACATTGGCTTCCGAGGCTGGTTGGCTCTAGGCCCGCTCATCCCTTACTTATTTCGGTTAGCCGAAGTGTTGAAAGATTCAGAATCATCGGAGTTTCCGCCTTTGCGATTATCATCCTTTCGGTTTCTCCAGGACCTATTGTTATTTTGGGAATCCGAAGAGAACTCCTGTTTTGAGCGCTCCAGCATCTGAACTTTCCTGGTCAGCTCTTGGAATGTTTTGAGACCCGCGGTGCATAGAAACGGGGCCATCCAATTGTTGAGATTTCCGACGAGGAGACTGACAGATCGGTCCTGCTCTATCGGCGGTTCGCATTTGACGGAGAGATTGCGCCATCGGGTTATAAAATCCGTGCTGCTTTCGTTGTTCTTAGGCTTAGTCCTTACGAGCTCGGCAATGGTGATCTTATCGCTGACGCTCATGAATCTTTGTCGAAACAAAGATTCCATTTGGACGAAAGTAGTAACGGAGCCATTCGGTATGCTCGCGTACCAGTCAAAAGCAACATCGATCAAACTATTAACGAACTGGCGGAGGAGAAGCGCATCATTGCCCCCAGTATTCCCGCATGAGGCTTTGAAGTGGGCGATGTGTTGATTCGCATTTCCCATCCCATCGAATCTTCCGAATTTGGGGATGACATAGCCACTAGGAAATTCTACCAGATAATACTGAGTAGGATTTGGTCTCCTACTACTGCTGATATCTTTTTGCGTTTCGGCTTCGGCCACCAATGTTTTGACTTTGCTGGCAACCAAATCCATGATTTGATCTTGAGTTAGCGGGCTACTGTCATCAGTAGCCAAGACATTTCCTGAGATAGGATGCGATTGACTTTCATGCGGTCCGCCCACCTTTGGATTTGAGGGAATTGGCACCGGCTGTCTCGGGACAACGTTTCCCGGTTCATGAGCAGAGCCCTGTGCTTGATTGGGCGGCTGAGAGGCAAGTTGGGTCGTAAGCCATAAGACGGCATTTGTCAAGTCGTCGATCTTTGAGTAGAGCTTGTCCATCTCCTTGTCTTTGCTTCTGAGCTGTTTTCGGAGCTCTTGGAGAAGTTGCTGCTCCGCATTCTTAGGCTGGAAAGTTGGCTCATCTTCGCTTTCCGAGCCCGACTCCTCATGGACCGAAGGGTCTTTCCGCCTATCATCCTCATCGAGAAGGTTTTCATCACCCAGCGGGGGCGGCTGTTCTTGGGAAGCGGCAACCACATTCAAGCCAGATTGGATTTGAGATGTGGTGGCCCCGTCCTTGCTCTTGCTGCGCGTGCCCGTCATGTAGACAGTGTGGACCACATACCCAGCCATTTCCCCATCTTCGTTGGGGTAACCCTATTCTTCGAACCTCATGAGGTTCAGCCTAGCAGGAGCCCTAGCCCCTTTGTTGGCTCTATATCTGAGCCTTTTCTGCCTTAACTTTTCAATTTTAAGGGCTCGGCGGGCATCCATTTCCTGGGAAGCCACCGTGAGTCGATTAGCGGGGAGCTTAGAGAAAACACTCGATCGAGCAGTTGTCAGGGGCACCGCCGGAGCTTGCTCGAGAGGCCCTGTTGCTTTGTTGGTGTTGATGGCCTTGCCCCCAGCTGGGGCCAGAGAGAGTCGTTCAAACACCGATTTGCGTTTGAGTTGTGGCGCCTTCGAGACCACCAAATTTGGCATCTTGCCTTTCGAGATCGGTTTGTCTGTCACCGGGGCTTGAGGAGCTGGGATGGCGCCAACTGGCATGAACATAATAGAGCCAAATAGTAGCAGCGGCTCCTCCCATTGTCGCCCGAGACTGGCCGGAAGGACCGTCCTGGAGTCTATCTTCATAGTGTAAGAGATGGGAGCTGAGTTCATCTTTGGAGACATTGTTGAAAGGTGATTACTTGAAAACCTGCATGAAAAAGCATTATTTCAGTATAAATATAGGTATGTATATTGACTGAGTTCGCATGAATGCTTAACTCGAAATATGGGAGGAGAGATTGGTCCCACCGGGCGTGCCAGAATCTGTAGGGTATTTTTCGTCACCCTATTGAGATGGGAATACGCACGCGCTTGTCAGGCATACTACAGATTCCCCCTGCCTAGGGTAGGCCGGGGTTTAATGATTGTGGAGATCCGAATCTCCGGCAGCCGCGGACTAAGCTGCCGCTAATTACCCCTCGCCTTAGGAGCGAGGGAACCTCCGATTGACGGGTTAAACTGGTCATGCGAACTCAATGTGCAGTGTACGTGTGTTGTGTTTTGAAAGGGGGGTTTGGATATATCGGGAGCCACGCAGAGTTTTTACGGGGGTCCCGCTACCCGGATAGCGGGCTGGGGGTCAAGGGGGCTAGCAGCCCCCTTGCGGGGTGCGGGGTAGCGCCCCGACCCAAAATTTTTTTGGGAGAGAGAGTTTTGTAGAGTACGTGTGTGTGTGTGTGTGTATATTTATATATACATATATATAAAAAAAATAAAGGGAAAGGGCATCCAAAGGATGTGTGGGGTCAGCGCCTTGAGCGCTGTGCGCTTAGGTGCTGTGCGCTCAGGCGCTAGCGCGCCACGTGTCGGCATGTGGGCGCTTTGCGCTTGAGCACAGGGCGCTGAGAGCAAGCGTGCCACGTGTCGGCACGTGGGCACTTTGCGCTTGAGCATAGGGCGCTGAAGCGCAAGCGCGCCACGTGTCGTCATGTGGGCGCTTTGCGCTCCAGCGCTGGGCGCTTGAGCGCAAGCGCGCCACGTGTCGGCACGTGGGCGTTTTGCGCTTGAGCGCAGGGTGCTGGAGCGCAAGAGCGCCACGTGTCGGCATGTGGGCGCTTTGCGCTTGCGCTGGGCGCTTGAGCGCAAGAGCGCCACGTGTCGGCACGTGGGCGCTTTGCGCTTGAGCGCTAGGCGCTGGAGCGCAAGCGCGCCACGTGTCGGCACGTGGGCGCTTTGCGCTTGAGCGCAGGACGCTGGAGCGCAAGCGCGCCACATGTCGGCATGTGGGCGCTCTGCGCTCGAGCGCTAGCGCGCCACGTGTCGGCACATGGGTGCTTGGCGCTTGAGCGCTTGGGCGCCGACGAGAAAAAGGGGCTTTTAGTCCCAGAACTAGAAGCTATGCTTCAGAAAGGAAATATCTATATATATATATATTTGGAGTTAAACTCCTAGGATGTTTTGAAGCTGATTAAGGGGGGTTCTTCTTCTTCCTCCTGTTGTTTGGTCGGATCTTGAAGATCAAGAGATGCGAGATTTTAAAAATCTCCCATTTCTGAGATCTGATGGCAGATCTCAGTTCCCCTTTGTGGGTTTTGTGGTGAAAAGCTATTTAGTTTTTGAAAAGGAAGAGTAAAACTCTTGATTTAATTCAAAAGAAAGAATAAGGTTTGGAACCTTCAGAAAGGGGAAAGAGGCACAAACCCTAGGTTTTTTGAGGGGAATGAAAAGTATCCTTTTATTCATCATCATTTTGCCTTTTATAGGCTTACATATTTACATATAGCCCCTTGGGCTTTACAAAAATGGCATTTTGCCCATCCCGTGGCTCATGTGCCATTTCATTTTTGCACATAAGCCACGTGTTTACAAAATATTGGCTTTATGCCCATTTTGCATACATTCATGTATAAAAAATTACATAAAAATTATTTATTACATGATTTTGTTGTTGGCATGGGAAGGCTGGCCGCGGGCTCCACTTAGGCATGGGCCCGTTTGACCTGGGCTTGGGCCCTCCTAGCTTGGGGGTTGACCTTGACTTTGACTCGGTTAACCAGGGTGCAAATTTTGACCCCAACAATAAGAAAAGTTTGACCGATTGTAGCATAGGAACGTCGTTTCCTATCAGAAGAATGTCATCCATGTACAATACGAGAAATGTGACAGTACTTCCTATTATCTTCTTATAAACACAAGGTTCATCTGGATTTTTGACGAAATCAAACTCTTTGATAACATCATCAAAACAGATGTTTCAACTCCGTGATGCCTGCTGTAATCCATAAATGGATTTAAACAACCTACATGCTTTCCCGCTGCTCCCACTATCGATGAAGCCCTCTGGCTGATCCTTATAAACGCACTCTTCTAAATCGCCATTTAGAAAAGCCGTTTTAACGTCCATCTGCCAGATTTCATAGTTGCAGTGAGCAGCAATAGCAAGTAGGATCCGAATGGATTTAAGCATGGACACAGGAGAAAAAGTTTCGTCATAGTCCAGTCCTGGTCTTTGTCGAAATCCTTTCGCCACAAGCCTTGCCTTATAGGTCTCCACCTGCCCATCTACACTGATCTTTCTCTTAAAGATCCATTTGCACCCTACGGGTTTTACCCTAGAAGGTACAACATCCAAAGTCCATACTTTGTTGGTGTACATAGACTCCATTTCGGATCTCATGGCATCCAGCCATTTCACAGAGTTACCACTTGTGATAGCTTGCTGAAAATTGGTATGATCATCATCATCCATGATGTAATCTTCTTCATCACCATCAATGAGAAAACCGTAGTATCTCTCCGGTGGGCGAGAAGTCCTACCAGATCTACGGAGTGGTTGAGGTTCATTAGGTTATGTTGCAACTTCAGGTTCAACCAAGTCGTCATTTGTAACTTGTGTCTTTAGAACTTCTTCTAGATCTACCACATTGCCATCAGTATCGTTTGGAAAATCTCATTTTCCAAAAACGTGGCATACTGAGAAACAAACACCTTTTGTTCCTCCTTGTGGTAGAAAAGATACCCAAACGAATATTTCCGATATCCCACAAATATACATTTGACCGACCGTGTCTCGAGTTTGTCTGGATTCTGCTTTTTAACAAAAGCCGGACAACCCCAAATCTTAACTCGTTTAAGAGATGGTCTTTTCCCATACCATATCTCATATGGAGTGGTAGATACGGTCTTGGTTGAAACTTTGTTCAACAGAAAAGCTGCAGTCTCCAATGCATGCCCCCAAAAAGAGAGGGGCAACTCAGTATCACTCATCATGGATCGTACCATATCTAATAGGGTTCGATTCCGTCGGTCTGACACACCGTTGTGCTGTGGTGTGTAAAGGGGAGTGAGCTGAGAGAGAATCCCATTCTCTTTTAGGAAGTTCGAAAACTCAGTACTAAGATACTCTCCACCTTGATTTGATCGAAGTATCTTGATGCTCATTCCAGTTTGTTTTTCTACTTCAAGTTGGTACTCATTGAATTTCTCGAAAGCTTCAGACTTATGTTTTAACAAAAACACATGACCGAATTTTGAGAAATCATCAGTAAAAGTTATGAAGTAAGAAAACCGCCTCTTGCATGTGTAGAGATTGGCCCACATACATCACTATGTATGAGGCCCAAGAGCTCAGCAGCTCTTTCTCCGTGTCCAGTAAACGGAGTTTTGGTCATTTTCCTTTTGATACAAGACTGACAAGTCGCATAAGATTTATACTCAAAAGAATTTAAATATCCATCTTTATGAAACTTGTTTAGTCTTGTTTCATTAATATGAGCAAGTCTACAATGCCAAAGAAAAGCTTCATTTATATCTGAAAACTTTCTTTTATTTGTGTGTCGTATGTTGAAAACTGTGTGTTGATTCAGGACGTATATCCCGTTATTAAGTGTAGTATAACCAATCAACTCTTGATTCAATTTAATGTTCATAATATTATGCTGCAATATAAAATGATATCCTTCATTGTCTAACAAAGAAACGGATACAATATTACAAAGCATGCTTGGTACAAAATAACATGGGTTCAAAACCAATATACAACCCGATGGCAACCCCCGATGATACTCTCCCACTGAAACTGCATGTACATTGGAACCATTTCCAACCCGGAGAGTATGATCACCTGTCTTCAAAACTCTGCTATTTCTCATCCCCTGCACAGAATTGCAGATATGAGAACCCGAACCGGTATCCAATACCCAGGAAGCAGAGTTGATAGAAAAACAGTTTTCAGTTACGAACACATCTGAAGCTGAAGCATCACCATGCTTCCCTTTCTTGAGACCAAGGTACTCAGTACAGTTCCGCTTCCAGTATCTCGTCTTCTTGCAGTAGAAACATTCTCCTTTTTCTGACTCCGCAGCTTTGGATTTGTCTTTCCCCTTTGCCTTTTTTATTCCACCTCTCGGCTTGGTGGATTTCTTCTTGTTCTTTCCCTTGGCCTTAGCTTTTGGGACGGAAGAAGAAAATTGTCCAACAAACAGGGAGGGAGACTTCTCCTTAAGCGTGCTCTCCGCATTTCTCAACATATTGAGAAGTTCGGGTAGTGACTTCTCTATGTTGTGCATGTTGAAGTTCACTATGAAAGGAGCAAAGGCAGATGGAAGAGACTGTAGAACAATATCCGTATATTGCTCGTTATCCATTGTCCATCCGAGGCCCTCAAGCTCGTCAATAAGAGCTATCATCTTCAGAACGTGGTCACTTACTGATGTGCCAGGAGCCATCCGCATCTGAAACAGCTTTCGAGATATTTCGTATCGTAAGATACGAGATTGCTCTCCATACAACTCCTTTGTATGGAGAAAGATGGATTGAACATCCATCTCCTTGTACTGCTTTTGATGTGTATTGTCCATCGATGCAAGCATGAGGTATTTGGCGGTGGCACAGTCAATATCCCACGTTTTGCGGATTTCCCTATCTGCAACAGAAGATTCAGGGCCTGGTTTGGACGGGGCTGTGGCAGTGAGGACATATGATACTTTATCATATGTGAGAGCAATGTTAATGTTCCTCAGCCAATCTTTATAATTCGGTCCGGTAAGCTTATTTTTCTCTAATAGTAGCTTAAATCTAGTCATGGTTATCTGCCATTAGGAGAGAGAAAAGAATACACTCAGCGAAAGCTCTTGCAAAGATTAGATTGGTTTATTATCTTATCTAATCAATATCTCCCATTGCTTTTATCAAATTTTCCTTCAAACCTTAAAAGGAAAAAATTAGCCAGGGTTAATTACATTCTACAACTTTGCTAACCATTCATCCAGGCCAGTGCCGGTACTTCTGAGGGAGGTTCCCCGTACTTTCGCATGGACCTAATTAAAATAAACCTCATTTTCCCAGAGGCGTAGCCCCGTTGACACATTTCTAAACACCTAACGAGTTAGCCAATTGTAAAGTGCAAAACTCTCCCGGGAGAAACTATTGCTCACAGTGGGTTGGGATCCTACTATCATATAGAAGGTATGCAATCTCATTGCAAATTTCAACACTTGAAACTCCCGATATGGTTTTTACCCCTAGTACTCATAACCTTAACTATAGTCAACATATCATAAGTACTAGTCAAGTTCTTCCCATCATTTCATGATTAACTAGACCCACCCATATGACCCTTAACTACAGTCAACATAATCATATGAATGTCCTAACTAATCACATCATATGCGGTGTAGGAAGACATCACTTAGCTACCGTACACCGCGCCTTAACTATAGTCAAAATATGCAGCACGAATACTAAGTACTCTACTTTCTAAAATAACGGAGGGTTGCGAATAGTTTTTAAGAAAACCTTTAACGCTTTGAACTTGATATCGTTTTAGAATAATGGTTTAAAAAAGGAGTGGCTTAAGCTCCGCCTTGAAATCTTGCTTTTTCATAAAAAGCCGTGTAGGTTTCAAATTTGATTCTATAACATCTTTTTAGGTTTTTTTGTTTACATTAATCTTATTAATGCAATCCCATCATTTAAGTCCTAAGCCATTACAGAAAAGAAACGAAAATAGAACATACGCTTATGCCATCCGCATTCGCCACAATGTCCCGTTATGTACCGTTAGGTTACTTAACTAACGACATAGCGGAAATGGAATAGCACGGATGCAAAACATAAGCAACGTTTATTATATATCATATATATAATACATCATTCGTCTCAACATATAAAGTGATCACATCACAGAATATCTACAGCAGAAGCACATATATGAAAATACAGGATATACTAGGAGGTCCGTATTTTGTATTTAGCCAACAATAGAAAATACGGATTCCACGGTCATGATGAATAGCCAAGCCCACACCCTTAGACCCCTACAAGAGCGGCAAATGACCCTACCAATTCTAGAGTTTAGGAGACCCAGTTTTGACTCCTCGAGATGGCCTCCCACTGAACCCTAAAACCTGGTCACTTGTGCTCCCCTCCTTGGGTCTATCCTAATGCGGAAAATTAAATAATATATAAAAATGGTGACTGTTCTTCGCCGAAAGACGCGACCGGGACGTTGGGACGTCTGGCCTGAATTTTGGGGTAGATGCTATTTGGGTTTTATCCGTTCTCCTCTCCGAAGATGCTAAGTTGATTTATGACACCGTGTATCGGAGGTTTAGACGGATGCGGCCATTGTAGCAGACTTCGTTAGATTCCCCTTCATTTGAGGGGTTTTTGATTGTGGGGACCCTCTTCCTTGCAGGCGCAAGCCGTTGTAGTTAATTACGCTACCGCATCGCGGTAACCATTTTCTCCTTCTCCAGATGGTCACTTCGTGTCGTGTATATTTGTTTTATTTTTGGTTGCCCGTGGATTTTATACGGAGACTAATTTATGTTGTCGCCCGTAGGGCATGGATTAATCCAAATCCGTATTTTCTTAGATTTGGTTTTTGGTTTGGGTTTAAGGATACATTAGTCTCATTTGAGACTAAGATCAACTTAAACGTTTGTTAAGGATACGTTAGCCTAATTTTAGACTAAGATCTACTTAACATGATCATTTAGATCCAACAAAAGAGCATTTAGGCACTATTGTTTTAGTTTAGGAACGTTGCGGTCCATAAGTTTAAGGACATCATAGTCCATGAAGTTTAAGGACATCATAGTCCATAGTTTAAAGAAGTCATAGTCTGTAAAGTTTAAAGACATCACAGTATATGAGTTAAAGGTCCTCACAGTCCGTAAAGTTTAAGGACATTATAGTCCATGAGTTTAAGGACCCCACAGTCCGTAAAGTTTAAGGATATCATAGTCCAGTTTAAAGACGTCATAGTCTATAAAGTTTTTGGTTGTCGGGACCCACCACCTTTCTGAAGACGTTGAAGAATTACAACGACACATATCAGAGGTGTGAAGAGATGTACCCTTGAACCAATGTCAGTTGAGGGATCTGTACTTGGATTGATTTAAGGATCGTTAATCTCATTTGAGATTAAGATCAATTTAAATGGTTGTTAAGGATACGTTAGCCTAATTTTAGACTAAGATCTACTTAACAGGGTTTTTAGGATCATTTAGATCCAGCGAAAGAGCATTTGGGCTCTATCGTTTTAATTTAAGGACGTTACGGTCCAGTGGGTTCAAGGACATCATAGTCTATGGAATTTAGAGACATCATAGTCTGTAAAGTTTAAAGACATCATAGTCTATGAGTTTAAGGATCCCACAGTCCATGGTAGTTTAGAGACATAATAGTCTGTAAAGTTTAAGGACATTATAGTCCATGAGTTTAAGGCCCCACAGTCCGTAAAGTTTAAGGACATCGTAGTCCATGTGTTTAAGGACTACATAGTCCGTGGTATGTCTGGTTGTCGGGACCCGTCACCTCTCTGAAGACATTGAAGGATTACAACGACATATATCAGAGGTATGAAGAGATGTACCCTTGAACCAATGTTGGTTGGAAGGCTCTAGGAATCAATTTGACTACCATATGAAATGATCAGTTTTGGAAGACAAGAGTATAATTAGGGTTCAGTTTCAAGAGATTTTGCCTCTGGAAGACTTAGCTAATTTGGGCTAAAATTGGCTCGAATATAGTGTTAAACACTATAGTACATTCGGCGCTCATGTGCTCCCACGTGAGGCGCCTAAAGTAGTGTTAAACACTAAAACTGAAGCGCTCACGTAGGGTCACGTGAGGCGCCTGCAGATTGTGCCTTGCTTCTTTTATTTTACTCTCAGAGTATGCATATAAGTGTTAAACACTTGACCTTTATGACCATCACGTGTGAGCACGTGATGGGTATCCATGCGTTGGATATTAACCCTTCAGTTTTACCCCATTCTCTCTTTAAAATGGTGTTTGTCAGGGGTCACGTGGGGACACGTGAGGCATCCTTTAGGCGGGCTTTGCCTTTGGGTAGAATCCTCTTTTGTTTGATAATTGCTAGGGGTCACGTGGGAACACGTGAGACACCCAAAAAATGAAACTGCCTTGGCTTCACTCCCTTTTTGTTTTGCAGAGTTTTTTAAGGGTCACGTGGGAGCACGTGATACACCCTAAAAGAGAAACTGTCTTTATTGTTTTCCCTTGTAAATAAGTGTTAAACACTTTGGGAAATCCCTTTTTCTTGTTCAGAGAAAGGGGGTCACGTGTTAACACGTGATCATGTTGGGTACTGATCTCTTTTACGTGCATGGAGAGAATCTCTTATTTAAGAATTAAATTCTTTTGATAGGGTTAAACCCTAATTTCATTTAGAGGAATTAAATTCCTATATGTTCGAAAGAATTAAATTCTTTAAACCCATTTCTCCCTCTAAGTTTTGGATCTGCATGGCAGAATCTCCCCGAAGAGAATTAAATTCTCAACTTGTGGCGAGATCTGCTTCTGCAGATCTTCAACCAGAGGAAGAATTAAGTTCTTTTTAGAAGAGTTAAACTCTTGGTTTGAGAATTAAATTCTCTTTTGTTTTGTGGGAACTTATAGAATGATCTCCTTCCTTCTCTTATCTAGAGTTTTTTTCTCTGAAGAGATCTTCTTTTCTTTCTGGAGAATTAAATTCTCTTCTTCTTCTTTTTCTGTATTCTCTCTCTGTTATTGTCTCTCTCTTTTTTTCCTCTTCTCTTCTTGGCTCCTATTTATAGGAGAAAGCAAAGAGTCAGTTTGTTTAGTCAATCCTTCATTGAAAGATTTTGATTGATTTTATAACCAACATGATCTTTTAGATCATTCGGTGAATTTTATTCACCATTGGATTTTTAATCCAAAAGATATTTTATTTGTTGTTCCTGACAAATTTTAGGAAAATATTTCCTTGTACAACATCTTTCTATAAATTGGTGATTTTTAATCACCATTGGATTTTTAATCCAATGGTGCTCCCTTTCACAAAGTGCGATCTTTTTTGTTTGGAAAGATCTAGGGAAATATTTTTCAATTAGGGTTTTTGATTCCTTTTAATTAAAATTTAATTCTATTAGTTCAGAGGGTTTAAGAGTCTATCACGTATGGGCACGCGACCCCACCGATAAAGCATTTAATTAGAATTTAATTTTATTAGTTCAGAGGGTTTAGGAACCCATCACGTGTTGGCACGTGACCCCATCAATTAGGCTTTCAGGCGCGGATTGACTTTGCTCATAAATGGTCACGTGTCTGCACGTGAGGTCCGGTCACATGTGGACACTAGACCCCATTTTGGGGTATTTTTCTTGCTACTTTATTTGTATTTTATTCAGTTCCCATGAGGGAACAAATGCCCCCCACTACTTTGCCCACGTAAGGATTTACGTGGGTGAACTAGTGCAGAGTTATGCATGGCAATAGAATTGAGAGCTTAGGAGACAAGTTTAGGGTCTTTGTAGCCTAAGATTTTTTCATCATCATGAGCCGTAAGGGTCTCAAGAAGGGTTTGTCTCCCTACAAGTCAAGAGGATCTCATAGGTGCATATTCTCCCTAGAAATCATGAGGATTTCTAAGTGTTCATTGCCTCCTTGAGTCGTAAGGATCTCACTCGGACATTTTTCCTTACGAATCGTGAGGACCCGTAAGTAGCTTCTTTATTTCATTGGCGAATGTGGCTTTGGAAAATGTGGCCCGCAGATAGCCTATCTTGACCTCCTTATAGAGCAGTAATGGCTTAGGAAACAGGTTCAGATCTCCAGCCTAAAACTTTTCAACTTTATGAGCCGTGAGGGTCTCATAAAGACTTTTCTCCCTACGAGTCGAGAGGATCCCGTAGGTGTATTTTCTCCTTAGAAGTCGTGAGGACTCCTAAGTGTGTTTTCTCTTGAGAGTCGTAAGGATCTCACAAGAGAATTTTCCTCCTTACAAGTCAAGAAAACTCATAAGTGATTGATGAGTTGACCTGCTCCCGAATCAAAGCATTTCTTTGACGGGGAGGCCGAGTGTTGACTTTGGCCGTTTTCCACGAGGTCAGGATTGATATTAGCTATATGTGGTCAGGATTGACTTTAGCCATACGGGGTCAGTTAATGACGTATTTCCATGACGGGGTCATTGGATGACATATATCCGTGACGGGGTCATTGGCTGATGTATTTCCAAGATGGGGTCATTTGCTGATGCATTTCCGCGACGGGGTCATTTGTTGACGTGTTTTCGAGACGGGGTCATTGAATGACGTATTTCCGCGACGGGGACGTTTGCCGACATGTTTCCGTGACAGGGTCCTTGGCTGACGTATTTCCGCGACGGGGTCATTGGATGACGTGTTTCCACGACGGGGTCATTTACTGACGTATTTCCGTGACGGGGTCATTTGCTGACGTGTTTTCGAGGCGGGGTCATTGGATAACGTATTTCCGCGACGGGGTCATTTGACGACGTATTTCAGAGACGGGGTCATTGGATGACTTATTTCCGCGACGGGGTCATTGGCTGACGTGTTTCCGAGACGGAGTCATTTGATGACGTATTTCCACGACGGGGTCATTTGTTGACGTGTTTCCGAGACGGGGTCATTGAATGACGTATTTCCGCGACGGGGTCCTTAGCTGACGTATTTCCGCGACAGGGTCATTGGATGACGTGCTTCCGTGACGGGGTCATTTGCTGACGTATTTGTAGGGTGTTTTTCGTCACCCCATTGAGATGGGAATACGCGCGCGCTTGTCTGGCGCATTACAGATTCCTCCTGCCTAGGGTAGGCCGGGGTTTATTGATTGTGGGGATCCGAATCTCCGGCAGCCGCGGACTAAGCTGCCGTTAATTACCCCTCGCATTTGGAGCGAAGGAACCTCCGATTGACGGGTTAAACTGGTCATGCGAACTCAATATGCAGTGTGTTGGTGTGTGTGTATTTTTTTGTTTTGTTCTACTTATAAAAAAAAGATATATATACATATATATATTTTCTATATATATAAAAAAATAAATAAGTAAATAAATATCTGGAGAATTTTTTTATTTATTATTTTTTTATTTTTAAAATATTATTTATAATTTAATTTTATTTATTTAATATTTATTATATATAAAAAAAGAGGATTAAATAAAGAAAAGAAGAAAAGAAAATAATTATGTTTTTTTTATTTTTAAAATATTATTTATAATTTATTTAATATTTTTAATAAAAAAAAAGGAGGAAGAAAGAAGAAAAGAGAATTATTTATTTATTTTTTTAAAAGTGGGGTCACATGTTAGCATGTGACCCCTCATATGAGGGGAGGTCACATGCTAGCATGTGACATGGAGGGTCACATGTTAGCATGTGACCCCTCATGTGGGGGGGTCACATGCTAGCATGTGACCCGTCACATGCTTTGCATGTGACCCGTCACATGCTTTTTTTTTTGTGGAAACGTGGAGTTCAACTCCAAAAGAATTTTTATATGGCTAATATAATGTGGAGTTAAACTCCCCTAAAAAAGTATTTTTTTGTGGAGTTAAACTCCAAAAGAATTTCTGCAGTGGAGTTAAACTCCAAAAGAATTTTATTTGTGGAGTTGAACTCCAAAAGATTTTTACTGTGGAGTTAAACTCCAAAAGAATTTTTGTAGTGGAGTTAAACTCCAAAATAATTTTCCTGGTGGTGGAGTTGAACTCCAAAAGAATTTTATTTGTGGAGTTAAACTCCAAATTTTTTTCTCCTTTCTCCTTTGAGAAGAAACCCAAAATGGGTTCTCTTGAAACTCCAAGATTTAGATCTAGGATGATAAAAAAAGAGACCCTTTTTCTTCTCTTGATGGAGTTTTGGGAGATGGGTTTATGGTAAAACTTTATTTAGTTTTAAAAAAAAGAGAGCCAAGCTCTTGATTTATTTGGAAAAATAAAAAGGAAGAGGAAGAACTTGAAAAGGAGAGAGTGGAAGAACAAACCCTAGTTTTTTGAGGGAATGAAAATAGTGTATATTATTCATCATCATGTTGCCTTTTATAGGCTTACACATTTACATATAGCCCCTTGGGCTTTTCAAAATGGCTTTTTGCCTATCCCATGGCTCATGTGTCATTTGTTTTTGCACATAAGCCATGAGCTTACAAAAATTTGGCTTTATGCCCATTTTGCATACATTCATGCACAAAAATTACATAAAAATTATTTGTTACATAATTTTTGTTGTTGGCATGGAGGAGGCTGGCCGCGGGCTCGACTTGGGCATGGGCCCACTTGACCTGGGCTTGGGCCCACCTGGCTTGGGGTTGACCTTGACTTTGACTCGGTCAATGGGGGTGTAAATTTTTACCCAACAAAGTGCCCCCATCAATAAATGCACACAGCATATGTGGGTCGTGTGCATGAAATTGATGGATCTTCTTTCACGTGGAGGCGACTTGCTTTGGTTCCCCCTTTTTGGGATGCACTGCCCTTTTTACGACATGGACGGTCGACGCTCTGATCCGAAGCGATTTGGTAGACGTGTCCCCGGCACGGAGTGTCGCTGGTCGACGTTTCCCCGAGGCGGAGTGTCTGCTGTAGGACGTTTCCCCGAGACGGAGTGCCTGTGGTAGGACGTTTCCCCGAGACGGAGTGCCTGTTGTAGGACGTATCCCCGAGACGGAGTGCCTGTGGTTGGACGTTTCCCCGATACGGAGTGCCTGTGGTAGGGCGTTTCCCTGATACGGAGTGCCTGTTGTAGGACGTTTCCCCGATACGGAGTGCCTGTTGTAGGACGTTTCCCCGAGACGGAGTGCCTGTGGTAGGACGTATCCCCGAGACAGAGTGCCTGTGGTAGGACGTTTCTCCGATACGGAGTGCCTATGGTAGGGCGTTTCCCCGATACGGAGTGCCTGTTGTAGGGCGTATCCCCGAGACGGAGTGCCTGTTGTAGGGCGTATCCCCGATACGGAGTGCCTGTGGTGGGGCGTTTCCCCGATACGGAGTGCCTGTGGTAGGGTGTTTCCCCGATACGGAGTGCCTGTTGTGGGACGTTTCCCCGATACGGAGTGCCTGTTGTAGGACGTTTCCCCGAGACGGAGTGCCTGTGCTAGGACGTATCCCCGAGACGGAGTGCCTGTGGTAGGACGTTTCCCCGATATGGAGTGCCTGTGGTAGGGCGTTTCCCCGATACGGAGCGCCTGTTGTAGGACGTTTCCCCAAGACGGAGTGCTTATGGTAGGACGTATCCCCGAGACGGAGTGCCTGTGGTAGGACGTTTCCCCGATATGGAGTGCCTGTGGTAGGGCGTTTTCCCGATACGGAGTGCCTGTTGTAGGGCGTATCCCCGAGACGGAGTGCCTGTTGTAGGGCGTATCCCCGATATGGAGTGCCTGTGGTAGGACGTTTCCCCGAGACGGAGTGCCTGCTGTAGGACGTATCCCCGAGACGGAGTGCCTGTGGTAGGACATTTTCCCGATACGGAGTGCCTGTGGTAGGGCGTTTCCCCGATACGGAGTGCCTGTGGTAGGGCGTATCCCCGAGACGGAGTGCCTGTTGTAGGGCGTTTCCCCGAGACGGAGTGCCTGTGGTAGGACGTATCCCCGAGACGGAGTGCCTGTGGTAGGACGTATCCTCGAGACGGAGTGCCTGTGGTTAGACGTATCCCCGAGACGGAGTGCCTGTGGTTAGACGTATCCCCGAGACGGAGTGCCTGTTGTAGGACATATCCCCAAGACGGAGTGCCTGTGGTAGGGCATTTCCCCGATACGGAGTGCCTGTTGTAGGACGTTTCCCCGATACGGAGTGCCTGTTGTAGGACGTTTCCCCGAGACGGAGTGCCTGTGGTAGGACGTATCCCCGAGACGGAGTGCCTGTGGTAGGACGTTTCCCCGAGACGGAGTGCTTGTGGTAGGGCATTTCCCCGATACGGAGTGCCTGTGGTAGGACGTTTCCCCGATGCAGCGTGTCGCTTGTAGACGCAGAGGTCGATTTTGGAATTGGTTGGTTTGATTTGTTTGATTTGAGTTGACATCAGCATCGCTATACTGGAATATGGTACCAGGAGCGAATCATCATCTGTCTTTGAGAGGATTTAGGAATTGGGGTTTTTTTTTGGCATCTGCATTGCTGCACTGGAATAATGCCAGGAGCAACTCATCATGTGCCCCGAGAGGATTTGGATTGGGTTTGTTTGGCATCTGCATTGCTGCACTGGAATAATGCCAGGAGCAACTCATTATGTGCCCCGAAAGGATTTGGGAATTGGTGGCTTAGGAGACAGGTTTAGATCCCTATCACCTAAGGCTTTTCCATTTTGTGAGCCATAAGGGTCTCACAAAGCATTTTCTCCCTACGGGTCGTAAGGATCCCGCAGGTGTATTTTCTCCTTAGGAGTCGTGGGGACTCCTAAGTGTGTTGCTCCTTTGTGAGTCGTAGGGATCTCACGCTGGAATTTTCTCCTCACAAAGTCGAGAGGACTTTGCGAGTGCATTTCATTTCATTTTTTTTTACGGGTTTGCGCCTTTTCGGGTTTTCACAAACTCGCCGGCAGTCCTGCTGTTTTACTCACGGCGCCCTTTCGGGTTTTCATCCGTGCCCATTTTGGTTGTGGACATACCGTTCTTCTTTTTTTTCTCTCTTTTTTTTTGAAGAGATCGGGATTGTTTTACGCCCGTGGATTGTATACGGTTTTGCAGGATGTATGATCCAGACCGTAGGGCCGGAAAAATTTTGGGACACTGTTGGCGTCTGCATCGCTGCACTGGAATATGGTACCAGGAGCGACTCATCATTCGCCGCTAGGGCATGGGATTTAGAATTTGGTTGGCGTCTGCATCGCTGCACTGGAATATGGTACCAGGAGCGACTCATCATTCGCCTTTGGGGTATGGGAGTTGGAATTTGGTTGGCGTCTGCATCGCTGCACTGGAATATAGTACCAGCAGCGACTCATCATTCGCCGTTGGGGTATGGGAGTTGGAATTTGGTTGGCGTCTGCATCGCTGTACTGGAATGTAGTACCAGCAGCGACTCATCATTCGCCGTTGGGGATTGGGGAGCGATGGCTTAGGAGACAGGTTTAGATCCCTATCACCTAAGGCTTTTCAATTTTATGGGCCGTGAGGGTCCCATAAGGCTTTTCAATTTTATGGGCCGTGAGGGTCCCATAAAAGCATTTTCTCCATACGAGTCATGAGGATCTCGCAAGTGTATTTTCTCCTTAGGAGTCGTAAGAACTCCCAAGTGTGTTTTTCCTTCGTGAGTCGTAAGGATCCCACGAAGGTTTGTTCTCCTCATGCATCGTAAGGACACATGAGTGGGTCTTCTTAATGGAGCATAATTCCAATGGCGGAGACCAGCCGCGTAACTGGTGATTACGGTGGGATATGAGTATGATGAGAATTATTTGAGCCCGTGGATTGTATACATTAGTCAATTTGGGGACTGGCCGTAGGGCTGGGAGAATTTTGGAAATTTGAATTTTTGTTGGCATCTGCATCGCTACACTGGAATATGGTAACAGGAGCGACTCATCATTCGCCGTTGTTTTTTTGTTTTTGTTTTTGTTTTTTTTACCGCGATTGCTCTATCATTTCAGCTTTTCTTATCGCGAAGGTCGCGATTGCCTTATCATTTCGGCTTTTTTTTTCATCTTTATTTTACTCGCTGATTTTTATTGCGAGTTGCCCCATCATTTCGGCTTTTCTTTATTTTTCTTTTATTTACACGTTTTTTTTATTTACATTTTTTTACATTCCCAGTTTAACGACTTAGAGGTCGATTGTTTCCCAGTTTAACGACGTGGTGGTCCTCTGTTTCCAGTTTAAAGACGTAGAGGTCATCTGTTTCCAGTTTAACGACTTGGAGGTCATCTGTTTCCAGTTTAACGACGTGGAGGTCATCTGTTTCCAGTTTAAAGACGTAGAGGTCATCTGTTTCCCAGTTTAAAGACGTAGAGGTCATCTGTTTCCAGTTTAACGACGTAGAGGTCATCTGTTTCCAGTTTAAAGACGTAGAGGTCATCTGTCTCCAGTTTAAAGACTTGGTGGTCATGTGACGAGGAGCTCAGAGAAGATACCTGATTGAGTAGCTGTAAGGGGCACCGCTGGAGTTTTCCCGAGGTGCCTTATTACTTTGTCAGTGTTGATGGCCTTGCCCCCAGCTGGGGCCAAGAAAAATCGTTCAAATACCGACTTGCATCGAATATGGCAATTGGAAATTGTTAACCTGCAAATAGAAACATTATTTCAGTATAGGCAATCGATATATATATTGATTGAGTTCGCATGAACATTTAACCCAAAATATGGGAGGAGAGATGGTCCCACCGGGCGTGCCAGAATCTGTAGGGTGTTTTTCGTCACCCCATTGAGATGGGAATACGCGCGCGCTTGTCAGGCGCATTACAGATTCCCCCTGCTTAGGGTAGGCCGGGGTTTATTGATTGTGGGGATCCGAATCTCCGGCAGCCGCGGACTAAGCTGCCGTTAATTACCCCTCGCATTTGGAGCGAAGGAACCTCCGATTGACGGGTTAAACTGGTCATGCGAACTCAATATGCAGTGTGTTGGTGTGTGTGTATTTTTTTGTTTTGTTCTACTTGTAAAAAAAAGATATATATACATATATATATTTTCTATATATAAAAACAAAAATAAATAAGTAAATAAATATCTGGAGAATTTTTTATTTATTTATTATTTTTTTATTTTTAAAATATTATTTATAATTTAATTTTATTTATTTAATATTTATTATATATAAAAAAAGGGGATTAAATAAAGAAAAGAAGAAAAGAAAATAATTATGTTTTTTTTATTTTTAAAATATTATTTATAATTTATTTAATATTTTTAATAAAAAAAAGGAGGAAGAAAGAAGAAAAGAGAATTATTTATTTATTTATTTAATTTTTTAAAAGTGGGGTCACATGTTAGCATGTGACCCCTCATATGAGGGGAGGTCACATGCTAGCATGTGACATGGAGGGTCACATGTTAGCATGTGACCCCTCATGTGACCCGTCACATGCTTTGTATGTGACCCACGTCACATGTTAAACATGTGATGGGGTCACATGCATTTTTTTTTTGTGGAAACGTGGAGTTCAACTCCAAAAGAATTTTTATATGGCTAATATAATGTGGAGTTGAACTCCCCAAAAAAGTATTTTTTTGTGGAGTTAAACTCCAAAAGAATTTCTGTAGTGGAGTTAAACTCCAAAAGAATTTTATTTGTGGAGTTGAACTCCAAATGAATTTTATTTGTGGAGTTGAACTCCAAAAGATTTTTACTGTGGAGTTAAACTCCAAAAGAATTCTTTTGGAGTTCAACTCCACCACCAGGAAAATTATTTTGGAGTTTAACTCCACTATACTCCTGCCTAGGGTAGGCCGGAGTTTATTGATTGTGGGGATCTGAATCTCCGGCAGCCGCGGACTAAGCTGCCGTTAATTACCCCTTGCATTTGGAGAGAAGGAACCTCCGATTGACGGGTTAAATTGGTCATGCGAACTCAGTATGCAGTGTGTTGGGGTGTGTGTATTTTTTTGTTTTATTCCACTTGTAAAAAGAGATATATAAATATATATTTTCTATATATAAAAAATGAAAATAAATAAGTAAATAAATATTTGGAGATTTTTTTTTATTTTTAAAAATTTATTATTATTATTTTTTTAATTTTAAAACATTATTTATAATTTAATTTTATTTATTTAATATTTATTATATATAAAAAAGGGGGATTAAATAAATAAAAGAAGAAAAGAAAATAATTATGTTTTTTTATTTTTAAAATATTATTTATAATTTATTTAATATTTTTAATAAAAAAAAAAGGAGGAAGAAAGAAGAAAAGAGAATTTTTTATTTATTTATTTATTTTTTTAAAAGTGGGGTCACATGTTAGCATGTGACCCCTCATATGAGGGGAGGTCACATGCTAGCATATGACATGGAGGGTCACATGTTAGCATGTGACCTCTCATGTGAGAGGGGGGGTCACATGTTAGCATGTGACCCGTCACATGGTTTGCATGTGACCCGTCACATGTTAAACATGTGATGGGGTCACATGCTTTGCGTGTGACCCGTCACATGCTTTGCGTGTGACCCGTCACATGCATTTTTTTTTGTGGAAACGTGGAGTTCAACTCCAAAAGAATTTTTATATGGCTAATATAATGTGGAGTTAAACTCCCCCAAAAAAGTATTTTTTTGTGGAGTTAAACTCCAAAAGAATTTCTGTAGTGGAGTTAAACTCCAAAAGAATTTTATTTGTGGAGTTGAACTCCAAAGGAATTTTATTTGTGGAGTTGAACTCCAAAAGATTTTTACTGTGGAGTTAAACTCCAAAAGAATTTTTGTAGTGGAGTTAAACTCCAAAATAATTTTCCTGGTGGTGGAGTTGAACTCCAAAAGAATTTTATTTGTGGAGTTAAACTCCAAAACATTTTCTCCTTTCTCCTTTGAGAAGAAACCCAAAATGGGTTCTCTTGAAACTCCAAGATCTAGATCTTGGATGATAAAAAAAGAGACCCTTTTTCTTCTCTTGATGGAGTTTTGGGAGATGGGTTTATGGTAAAACTTTATTTAGTTTTAAAAAAAAGAGAGCTAAGCTCTTGATTTATTTGGCAAAATAAAAAGGAAGAGGAAGAACTTGAAAAGGAGAGAGTGGAGGAACAAACCCTAGTTTTTGAGGGAATGAAAAAAGTGTATATTATTCATCATCATGTTGCCTTTTATAGGCTTACACATTTACATATAGCCCCTTGGGCTTTTCAAAATGGTTTTTTGCCTATCCCATGGCTCATGTGTCATTTGTTTTTGCACATAAGCCATGAGCTTACAAAAATTTGGCTTTATGCCCATTTTGCATACATTCATGCACAAAAATTACATAAAAATTATTTGTTACATGATTTTTGTTGTTGGCATGGAGGAGGCTGGCCGCGGGCTCGACTTGGGCATGGGCCCGCTTGACCTGGGCTTGGACCCACCTGGCTTGGGGTTGACCTTGACTTTGACTCGGTCAATGGGGGGTGTAAATTTTTACCCCAACAGTATTTCCGTGATGGGGTCATTTGCTGACGTGTTTCCGAGACGGGGTCATTGGATGACGTATTTCCACGACGGGGTCATTTGATGATGTATTTCCGAGACGGGGTCATTGGATGACGTATTTTCGCGACGGGGTCTTTGGCTGACGTGTTTCCGAGATGGGGTCATTTGATGACGTATTTCCACGACGGGGTCGTTTGCTGACATGTTTCCGCGATGGGGTCTTTGGCTGACGTGTTTCCAAGACGTGGTCATTTGTTCACGTATTTCGACGGGGTCATTTGCTGACGTATTTCCGCGACGGGGTCATTTGATGATGTATTTCCGTGATGGGGTCATTGGATGACGTGTTTCCGAGACGGAGTCATTTGCTGACATGTTTCCGCGACGGGGTCATTTGCTGACGTATTTCCGCGACGGGGTCATTGGCTGACGTATTTCTGAGACGGGGTCATTGGATGACGTATTTCCCAGACGGGGTCATTTGCTGACGTATTTCCGAGACGTGGTCATTGGATGACTTGTTTCTGCGACAGGGTCATTGGATGACGTATTTCCGAGACGGGGTAATTTTTTGACGTATTTCCGAGACGGACTCATTGGATGACGTATTTCTGCGACTGGGCCATTGGATGACGTATTTCCGCGACGGGGTCATTGGCTGTCGTATTTCCGTGACGGGGTCATTGGATGACGTATTTCCGAGACGGGTCATTGGCTGACGTATTTCCGCGACGGGGTCATTTGCTGACGTGTTTCCCCGACGGGGTCATTTGCCGACGTGTTTCCGCGACGGGGTCATTTGCTGACGTATTTCCGAGACGGGGTCATTTGCTGACGTATTTCCGCGACAGGGTCATTGGATGACGTATTTCCACCACGGGGTCATTGGATGATGTATTTCTGCGACGGGGTCATTTGCTGACGTATTTCCGCGACAGAGCGTTGATCCGGTGGGGAGTTCATTGGTTGACTCTAGGTTGTCCGTGGACCGTAGAATCTTGGAACTAGGGACTTTGGCGTGGCTCCGCTTTGCTGACGTTGCGTCTGCTGTAATGAGACGAATGTCGAGGTGGTCTTTAGGTTGTCTGTGAATCATCGAGATTTGGAACTAGGGACTTTGCCGTGGCTCCGCTTTGCTGACGTTGCGTCTGCTGTAACGAGACGATGTCGAGGTGGTCTCTAGGTTGTCTGTGAACGTCGAGATTTGGAACTAGGGACTTTGCCGTGGCTCCGCTTTGCTGACGTTGCGTCTGCTGTAACGAGACGAATGTCGAGGTGGTCTCTAGGTTGTCTGTGAACCGTCGAGATTTGGAACTAGGGACTTTGCCGTGGCTCCGCTTTGCTGACGTTGCGTCTGCTGTAACGAGACGAATGTCGAGGTGGTCTCTAGGTTTTCTGTGAACCGTCGAGATTTGGAACTAGGGACTTTGCCGTGGCTCTGCTTTGCTGACGTTGCGTCTGCTGTAATGAGACGAATGTCGAGGTGGTCTCTAGGTTGTCCATGAACCGCCGAGATTTGGAACTAGGGACTTTACCATGGCTCCGCTTTGCTGACGTTGCATCTGCTGTAACGAGACGAATGTCAAGGTGGTCTCTAGGTTGTCTGTGAATCGTCGAGATTTGAAACTAGGGATTTTGCCGTGGCTCCGCTTTGCTGACGCTGCGTCTGCTGTAACAAGACGAATGTCGAGGTTGGTCTTCTGGGATGCAGATGTTGTTGTGGAGATCTGACTTTCCATTTTGACAGGATCTGGTGGGGGACATTTGGTTCCCTTTTCGTTTATGCCCATGGATTGTATACATGGGCCAGTATGGACTTAACTGCAGGGCAAAAAGTTTTATTTCATTTTTGTTTTCTTTCCGCGATGCTCAATCATTTCAGTTTTTTGTATCGCGAAAGTCGCGATCACCCAATCATTTCGGCTATTTTTCGCGGTGCCCAATCATTTCGGCTATTTTTTCTTTTTACTCGCTGTTTTTTATTACGAGTTGCCCAATCATTTCGGCTATTTTTGTATGCATATATTTTACTTGCTGATTTTATTACAAGTTGCCCCATCATTTCAGCTATTTCATATGCATTTATGGTTCGCTGATTTTTTTATCGCGAGTATGGAACTTGGAATCTGGTGCCAATCTCAGCATCAGCATCGCTACGACTGGAATATTGCCAGGAGCGAATCTTCATTTGCCGTGAAAGGACTTGGGATTTGATACTGATTCAGGCATCAGCATCGCTACAACTGGGACATTGCCAGGAGCGAATCATCATTTGCCTTTGTTGATTCGACCAAATGTGGCTTAGCAAACAGGGTTAGGATCCTGTTGACTAAGGCTTTTGAATTTACAAGCCGTAAGGGTCTCATAAAGGTATTTCTCCCTACGAGTCGTGAGGATCTCGTAGGTGTGTTTTCTCCTTAAAAATCGTGAAGATTCTTAAGTGTATGTTCTCTTATAAGTCGTAAGGATCTTACAAGAGTGTTTTCTCCTTATAAGTCGAGAGGACTTACAAGGGTCGTTCACCGTGTAAGCATATCCCTAGTCGCTGGCGGGACTTTGTTAGGGAAATGTTTATTCGTGCTCGTGGATTGTATACAAGTGTCTATATTGAAACGCTTGCAGGGCATTCTGGGAAATGTGATGGCTTAAGAACAGGTTCAGATCTCTGTAGCTTAAGGCTTTTGAATCTTATGAGCCGTGAGAGTCTCAAAGGGGAATTCTCCTTACGAGTCGTGAGGATCTCGTAAGTGTGTTTTCTCCTTAGGAATCGTGGGGATTCTTAAGTGTATATTCTCTTATAATTCGTAAGGATCTTACAAGAGTGTTTTCTCCTTATAAGTCGAGAGGACTTACAAGGGTTATTCACTGTGTGGGTATATCCCTAGTCGCTGGTGGGACTTTGTTAAGGAAATATTTATTCGTGCCCGTGGATTGTATACAAGGGTATATATTGAAACGCTTGTAGGGCATTCTGGGAAACGTGATGGCTTAAGAACAGGTTCAGATCCCTGTAGCCTAAGGCTTTTGAATCCTATGAGCCGTGAGGGTCTCAATAGGGAATTCTCCTTACGAGTCGTGAGGATCTCGTAAGTGTGTTTTCTCCTTAGGAATCATAGGTGTGTTGCTCCCTTGTGAGTCGTAATGATCTCACGCAGGTATTTTCTTCTTACAGGGTTGAGAAGACCTTGCAAGTGTCTTTTAACGAGATTGCGCCCTTTTGGGTTTCCACAAACTCGCCGGCAGTCCTGCTGTTTTTACTCACGGAGCCCTTTCGGGTTTTCATCCGTTCCCATCTCGCTTATGGACGTACCGTTTTTTTGCGTCAGCCTTGGGATGCTGCGGTCCGTAGTAGTTTATAGACATCTCGGTCAGGTGTAGTATTTCTTCAAGAAACGGCTGTTTATTGGCCTGAAGGGTCTTTCACCATGCATATCCATGAGCAAGTAAGCCCCACCCTGGTAGACTTTGTCTATGATGTATGGGCCTTCGTAATTTGGCTCGAATTTCCCCCGTTTGGCACGATTGGGGATCATAGGTCTCTTGACCACTAGCACGAGTTCACCTTGGCGGAATGTTCTCGTTCTAGTCAATCTCTCGTATGAGCGTGTCATTTTTTCTTTGTAAGCTTCCAAGTTTTGCTGCGCCATGAGCCGGGTTTCGTCGAGGGCATCAAGTTCCTCAAGCCGAAGATGAGCATTTTCTTCGTCCGTTAGCTCGTAATGAACCGCCACTCATAAGGAGGGTAGCTCTATCTCCAAGAGGAATACTGCTTCAGCGCCGAATACCAATGCATACGGCGTTGTGTTTGTGGCCGTTTTGAATGTGGTTCGATACGTCCAGAGAGCTTCATGCAGTCTCTCATGCCAGTCCTTCCTATTTCGAGACACCGTCTTCTTTATGATCTTCGTCAAGGTCTTGTTGAAATCCTTGGCTAGACCATTAGCTCGAGGATTATACACCGAAGAGTATCTCCAGTCTATATTATGCTGCTGTGCGAAGCGGCTGATGTTGTGACTTCTGTAGGCCGGCTCGTTATCGGAGATAATCCGTCACGGAGTGCCGAATCGATAGATGGCGTGTGTGTTGAAGAAATGGAGGATATTCTCCGTCTTCACTTCTCTTAGTGGTATTGCTTCTGCCCACTTGGAGAAGTAATCAGTTGTCGCCAGTATGAACCGATGTCCTCTGGACGATGCTGGTTCAATGGGCCCGATTATGTCAGTTTCCCACATTTCGAACGGCCAACTAGCCACCATCGGGTGTAGCGGATTTGGATGCTGGTGGATAAAGTCCCTGTGAATCTGGCACGAGTGGCACTGCTTCGCGTATTCGAGGCAGTCTTGGATCATTATGGGCCAATAGTAGCCCATCCATTTGATCTTCAGTTTCATCTTCGGCCCGGCTTGGTGAGAACCGCAGAGTCCGTCGTGAGTTTCTTGGATGACTCTCCTTGCTTCTTCAGGTGCTAGGCATCTTAGCCATAGAGAATCAAATGATCTCTTATATAGAGTGTCATTGACGAAGGCAAAGGATAGAGCTCGTTTTATGAGCTGATGTCTTGAGGACGCATCTTCAGGTGTTCGACGGGATTTGAAGTAGTCTATAAAGACTTCTCTCCAGTCCTTAGCCTTTTCCTGGTCTTTTATTTGTAGGGTCGTTTGCTCGGTCGCTCCTTTTTCTTCGGATGGCTCCGGAGATATTTCTGCCGGTGCAAGAACTCAACGGCTTTGTACAACGATCCTTACGTCATCGAGGTTCTCGTCGGCCAGTTCTTTAGCGAGCTTGGATAACGCATCTGCTTTGCTATTTTCCGCACGCGGTATTCTTTTCATGGCGTAGGCAGGGGTTCGAGTCAGCAGTTGTTGCACTCTCTCACCGTACTTCACCAACTCTGGTTTGCATGTTTGATAATCACTGTTTACTTGGCTAACGACCAGCTGCGAGTCTCCGTATATGAGGAGGTTTTCGATTCCCATGTCGATAGCGATCTCAAGAACTGCTATCAAAGCTTCATATTCGGCTTCATTGTTCATCCTCGGCTCTGTTATGGAGAAGGCAAAGCGCATTATCCCTCCTTGTGGAGTCACGAAGATGAGGCCAACCCCGGACTTGATTATGGGGGAGCTGTGCTTTCGCTTCTTCATGGAAGTTGCCCCGTCAAAGTAGAGTTCCCACTGGGTGTTACTCTCTCCTTTCTCCCCATCGATTGTGTCAAACACGTGCTCATCTGGCAATTCGCAATTTAGGGGTGAATCGGCAGGTACAGGATGCTCGGCGAAGAAGTCGGCGATGGCCTGGCCTTTCATTGCCTTAAGAGGTCGATAAGTTATCAAGAATTCCATTAAGAGTAGGGCCCTTTTAGCGAGCCGCCCTGTTAGTATGGCTCTTGACATCAAATATTTGGGAGGATCCACCTTTGATATGAGATGGACCTCATGTGCCAACACATAGTAGATGAGCTTCGTTATCGCGAAGATCAACGCCCGGCGGTGTTTTTCAATGGGGGAGTAATTGTTTTCTGCCCCCAGGAGCACTCGACTCAAATAATAGAGGGCTCTCTCCTTCCCTTGGTCATTTTCTTGTGCCCATAGCGCGCCTAAGGAACCCTCAAGGGCGGTTGTGTACAGAATGAGAGGCTTTACTTTGACTGGAGTGGTCAATACTGACGGATTCTGCAGGTATTGCTTGATTTCGTCCAGTGCGCTTTGGCATTTGCGATCCCAAACGAACGGAGTTCCCTTCTTCATCAAGTGACTATAGGGGTGGTACTTGCCGGAGAGATTGGCTATGAATCGTCGGATATATGCAAGCTTCCATTGGAGAGACCGCAGTTGCTTGAGAGTTCTTAGCGGGGGAATTTCCATGATCGTCTTGATCTTCGACGGGTCTATTTCGATACCTCAGTGTCGTACGATGAATCCTAGGAATTTCCCTGAGGAGACTCCAAACGCGCATTTGAGAGGGTTCATCTTCAGATTGTATTTCGGAAGACGTTGGAACACTATTTTTAGATGCTCCCAATGATCCTCATGCGATTTGCTTTTAACCATGAGGTCATCGATATAGCATTCGACGATTTCATGTATAAGGCCATCAAAGATCTTCGTCATGGCCCTCTGATAGGTGGCGCCGACGTTCTTCAGACCGAAAGGCATCACTTTGTAGAAGAATATGCCCAGAGGAGTCCGGAAAGCAGTATGCTTCTAGTCTTCGAGATGCATCTTTATTTGGTTGTACCCCGATGATCCATCCATGAAGGAGAAGACTTCGTGAGTGGACGTGTTGTCTATCATCAGCTCGGTGATCGGTACGGGAAAGTATCTTTCGGACATGCTTTGTTGAGGTCCCGAAAGTCTACGCAGATGCGCACTGTCATATTTTTCTTCATCACTGGAACGATGTTGGCGATCCAGTTGGGGCATTGAACTTCTTGGATGAAGCCGGAGTCGATTAGCTTCTTAACCTCGGCATTGATGCTCATCTCAAGTTCGAGCCGCATTCTTCTCGGCGCTTGTTTGACCGGCTTGACGTCCGGAGATATCGCCAATTTGTGCACCGCTATTTCCGGATCTAGCTCCGGCATCTTGGAGTAGTTCCATGCGAAGCAGTCTTCATATTGCATGAGCACGTTTTTGAGCGTAGCCACCTTTTCTTCAGACAACAGCTCACTGACGAACGTCGGCCGTGGGTCGTTTGCCGTCCCCAGGTCAATTTTCCTTAGGTTGTGGGTTAGCGTTTGCTGCCGCCTGAGCGAGCATCTTCTGCAGCTTTTCACGTTGCAGTCGAACTTTTGTCAGGGACCGAGTTTGAGGTCGGTGACTAGTAGAAGCTCGAACTTCGTCTTTAGAATTCACCACATAGACTATATGAACTACCATGCCCCCAAGCTTGGGATGTTTAGAGTTTTGGCCTTTGGAGTTTGCTCCGGGCACTTGAGCTTTGTTGGGCCTCTTATTGTGAAAAGCCGCTTTGGTTTTGGGAGGAACCGCTGTATCAGGATCCGTCTTGGGGTGAGTCCCCTTCACCTGCTTCCACAACTTATATTTATAGATGAGGAAAGTTGTCTCAGGGAGTGAACTGGTTTCTGCTCTCGTGGGATCTCCATGGGATGCGGAGACTTCTTCAATATTGCGGTAGGAGAATTTTTTCTAACCCTTCACAACAATTTGAAATTGTTCCTAGTTGGAACAACAACATTCACCGCTGGGGTTGAAACAGGACCATACGGAGAACTGCCCCCAGGTCATTTTGTATGACACTGATATCGACGTCGACCATTTCTTACGGCCGGGATTTGATTAGCTTCAGGATTTGGCGAGCCTGCCCCCTGTTTCCTTTGAGAGCTTGAATATTCTGCCCCCTGTGTCGACCTTGGTCCTTGGCATGTGCCATTTGTCTGAGGACTGATTCCGTCGGTAAAGCTGCTGCTTGGGGAGCCCGTCTATGGACGACAGACTTCCTCTGGGCTTCCTCCATCGGCGTTGAGGCACCGAGGGTGGGAGCTGGGAGCATCGACCCAAAGAGAAGACCGTTGATTTCTTGAAGAGCCGTATTGCAGAGATTTGAGCCTGCAAGTGGCCCATACTTGACTCCACCAGATATGACAGAGCCTTTGTTGCTAAGGTGGGAACAAACACCATTCTTCATATAGATGAAACGCTGACTTCAGTATCCACTCCCCTAAGGGCAACCACAAACATACACACTGCGATTATCTGATCACGGGAAAAACATGACACACGAAGTGTGGAGTGGAAAGAGAAAAAGGTCCCACCGGGCGTGCCAGAATCTGTTCGCCGCCGAAAGACACAACCGGGACATTGGGACTTCTGGCCTTAATTTTGGGGGAAGATGCTATTTGGGTTTTATCCGTCCACCTCTCCAAAGATTCCAAGTTGATTTATGGCACCGTGTATCGGAGGTTTAGACGGATGCGGCCGTTGTAGCAGACTTCGTCAGATTCCCCCTTATTTGAGGGGTTTTTGATTGTGGGGACGCTCTTCCCTGCAGGCGCAAGCCCCTGCAGTTAATTACGCTACCGCATCGCGGTAACCACTTTCTCTTTCTCCAGATGGTCACTTTGTATCGTGTATATTTTTTTTATTTTTGGTTGCCCGTGGATTGTATACGGAGACTAATTTATGTTGTCGCCCGTAGGGCGTGGATTAGTCCAAATCCGTATTTTCTTAGATTTGGTTTTTGGTTTGGGTTTAAGGATACGTTAGTCTCATTTGAGACTAAGATCAACTTAAACGTTTGTTAATGATACGTTAGCCTAATTTTAGACTAATATCTACTTAACAGGATCATTTAGATCCAATAAAAAAGCATTTGGGCTCTATTATTTTAGTTTAGGGACATTGCGGTCCATAAGTTTAAGGACATCATAGTCCATGAAGTTTAAGGACATCATAGTCCATAGTTTAAAGACGTCATAGTCTGTAAAGTTTAAAGACATCATAGTCTATGAGTTTAAGGACCTCACAGTCCGTAAAGTTTAAGGACATCATAGTCCATAAGTTTAAGGACCCCACAGTCCGTAAAGTTTAAGGACATCATAGTCCAGTTTAAAGACGTCATAGTCTATAAAGTTTTCGGTTGTCGGGACCCACCACCTTTCTGAAGACGTTGAAGAATTACAACGACACATATCAGAGGTGTGAAGAGATGTACCCTTGAACCAATGTCGGTTGAGGGATCTGTAGTTGGATTGATTTAAGGATCGTTAATCTCATTTGAGATTAAGATCAACTTAAATGGTTGTTAAGGATACATTAGCCTAATTTTAGACTAAGATATACTTAACAGGGTTTTTAGGATCATTTAGATCCAGCGAAAGAGCATTTGGGCTCTATCGTTTTAGTTTAAGGACGTTACAGTCCAGTGGGTTTGAGGACATCATAGTCTATGGAGTTTAAAGACATCATAGTTTATGATTTTAAGGACCCCACAGTCCATGATAGTTTAGAGACATCATAGTCTGTAAAGTTTAAAGACATCATAGTCCATGAGTTTAAGGACCCCACAGTCCGTGAAGTTTAAGGACCCCACAGTCCGTGAAGTTTAAGGACATCGTAGTCCATGAGTTTAAGGACCTCACAGTCCGTGGTATGTCTGGTTGTCGGGACCCGTCACCTCTCTGAAGATGTTGAAGGATTACAACGATATATATCAGAAGTATGAAGATATGTACCCTTGAACCAATGTTGGTTGGAAGGCTCTGGGAATCACTTTGAATACCATATGAAATGATCAGTTTTGGAAGACAAGAGTATAATTGGGGTTCAGTTTCAAGAGATTTTGCCTCTGTAAGACTTAGCTAATTTGGGCTAAGATTGGCTCGAATATAGTGTTAAACACCAGAGTACATTCGGCACTCACGTGCTCCCACGTGAGGCGCTTAAAGTAGTATTAAACACTAAAACTGAAGCGCTTACATGGGGTCATGTGAGGCGCCTGCAGATTGGGCCTTGCTTCTTTTATTTTACTCTCAGAGTATGCATATAAGTGTTAAACACTTGACCTTTATGACCATCGCGTGTGAGCACGTGATGGGTATCCATGCGTTGGATATTAACCCTTCAGTTTTACCCCATTCTCTCTTTAAAATGGTGTTTGTCAGGGGTCACGTGGGGACACGTGAGGCATCCTTTAGGCGGGCATTGCCTTTGGGGAAAATTCTCTTTTGTTTGATAATTGCTAGGGGTCACGTGGGAACACGTAAGACGCCCAAAAAGTGAAACTGCCTTGGCTTCACTCCCTTTTTATTTTGGGGAGTTTTTTAAGGGTCACATGGGAGCACGTGATACACCCTAAAAGAGAAACTGTCTTTATTGTTTTCCTTTTTCCTTTTTAAATAAGTGTCAAACACTTTGTGAAATCTCTTTTTCTTGTTCAGAGAAAGGGGGTCACGTGTTACCACGTGATCATGTTGGGTACTGATCTCTTTTACGTGCATGGAGAGAATCCCTTGTTTAAGAATTAAATTCTTTTGATAGGGTTAAACCCTAATTTCATTTAGAGGAATTAAATTCCTATATGTTCGAAAGAATTAAATTCTTTAAACCCAATTCTCCCACTAAGTTTTGGATCTGCATGGCAGAATCTCCCCGATGAGAATTAAATTCTCAACTTGTGGGAGATCTGCTTCTGCAGATCTTCAATCAGAGGAAGAACTAAGTTCTTTTTAGAAGAGTTAAACTCTTGGTTTGAGAATTAAATTCTCTTTTGTTTTGTGGGAGCTTATAGAATGATCTCCTTCCTTCTCTTACCTAGAGTTTTTTTTCTCTGAAGAGATCTTCTTTTCTTTCTGGAGAATTAAATTCTCTTTTTTTTTCTGTATTCTCTCTCTCTTTTTTTCCCCTCTTCTCTTCTTGGCTCCTATTTATAGGAGAAAGAAAAGAATCAGTTTGTTTAGTCAACTTTCATTGAAAGATTTTGATTGATTTTATAACCAACATGATCTTTTAGATCATTCGGTGAATTTTATTCACCATTGGATTTTTAATCCAAAAGATATTTTATTTGTTGTTCCTGACAAATTTTAGGAAAATATTTCCTTGTACAACATCTTTTTATAAATTGGTGACTTTTAATCACCATTGGATTTTTAATCCAATGGTGCTCCCGTTCACAGAGTGCGATCTTTTTTATTTGGAAAGTTCTAGGGAAATATTTTTCAAATAGGGTTTTTGATTCCTTTTAATTAAAATTTAATTCTATTAGTTCAGAGGGTTTAAGAGTTTATCACGTGTTGGCACGTGACCCCACCGATAAAGCATTTAATTAGAATTTAATTCTATTAGTTCAGAGGGCTCAGGAACCTATCACGTATTGGCACGTGACCCCATCAATTAGGCTTTCAGGCGCGGATAGACTTTGCTCATAAAAGGTCACGTGTCTGCACGTGAGGCCCGGTCACGTGTGGATACGTGACCCCATTTTGGGGGGTTTTTATTGCTACTTTATTTGTATTTTATTCAGTTCCCATGAGGGAACAGTGACATCATCTTCAACCTGGAAGTGCCTTGATAAAAGAATATTATATACAATTAATTTTACATGAATGAAAAGAAAAACTCTCATCTCACATAAAACCCCCGGCTATTCATTCGCGATGATCCTGTACATCATATCTCAGCAACACATAATATCACATATCATCAACGTAAATAAGTATGCGTACCCCAATTGTCGTTGATGTATAGCAACGAAACCGGCGATACACCACATACTACACTTACAGTCGCAGAAAAGAAAGTGAAAAACTACAACAATTGGAATCGACACTACCTTTAGACATCATAAACCCGAAATATCACATATTCTGGATTTCATGCCTAACAATGCAAATCTTATATTTAGGTCTCAACCATAAAAACACCTTTTCAAAAGAAGCCGGGTAATTCAACAAGATTCCCGATTCTACCGAGACCGAAATATTAGACTTACACGTAACTAATTACTTTTCACAAAACTAATTAGTGTAGATTTCAATTATTGTATCACATCACAAATATCTAGACAATGTTAAACGTTTCGATCGAGTCAACAAACACCCTCAAATTACCTCGAGAGCTCAACACTTGAGCAAAAGCTTAAATATCCAAAAACGTGCCACAGTGTCTATGGACCAGCCGTAGAAGGGTCAACCCTTGCCTCATCTATGGCGCCACAGGACTATGGTAAACCCTAAGGTTCGGCCGCGATTCCATAGTCATAGAATTGAGTTAGGGTTTTGTTCCTCTAGAGGGTCCATGAGGTTACTTGCACGAACATTCAAATATATTTAGCTTAGAAAATTCCAACACTTGGAAATTTTCAGCGAGGATAATTTGGGGTGATTGATGTTCGCTCGAACTGTTAAACATCGTCCAAGTTACCAATAAAATGTTAAAATATACGACTACAAAACACTCCTAATAAGCCTCTAAGCAAAATTAGCATCATATGAAATTTTGGCTTAAACAAACAACACCTGAAACCCCAAAACCTAGACATCAGAGCACCAGAGCAAAATGAGGGATTTCTGGGGGGAAGGGGGCCGAGCAGGCCGGATAAATAGGCTATGTGGCCATTTTTTTTGGGTAGAATTTCCTTATTTTCCTCTAGTGTTCTCAGTGTAGTACCAGTAAGCTTCTGTAATTGTTTAAAATTTTTTTCGAGCACTTTTAAAAATCGACAGAGAAGCTTAATTTGAGGGTTGCAGTTTTTGTTAATTCGGAGTTGTTTCGTTTTCGTATTGTTTCTAATATTGTCTAAGTTTCTAGCTTGGCTCTGATACCACTGTAGGGATTCTCTAGCACCATCCTAGATTTAGGGTTGCATCACACATGCTATAACAAAATTTTAGAGAGTGCTAAACAATTCTAAATATGAATCGAACTAGAAAAATAGAGTAACAAACTATAGTATCACATACTATAAAGTATCTAACACTAAGTGTGGAGAGAATACAACCTTTGTAGACCTTCTCCTAAACTCCTTGGATCGGTTGAGATTTGAACCGGTTGGCTTGTGTCCTTCTAAGTCCACGATGACCCACCACGAAGTCCTTTTGCACCAAGCTACAAGCTTCACTTGATCAAGGATGAAGATGAAGCAAACACTCTACACTAGTGGGCTAGACTAAAGTGTAATGGTGATGTGGGTTTGGATCTCACTACAAAACCTTTTCTTTTTAATTCTTTCTCTTTCTTTTAAAACCTTAGTGAGCTTTGAGGAGAGAGAGGAAGAAGGAGATGGCACAAAACTAAACTCAAGAGAATAATATGATCACTCTCTCCTAAACTCAAGAGAGTAAGTGAAGTCATCCATGCTAAACCATAGTTACAAAATATCTAGATATTTTGTAACTTGAGTTTAAGCAAAACCATGGGCTAAAACCATGGGCAATGAAACTATTGACTTTTGTCAACTCAAGAGAGTTGAATAGTCAACCATGATTTTAAGCTCATTTTGCTTTTCTCAAATAATCAAAATATCTAAATATGTTACCATGTGAGTCTTGTATTGCAACCACCAATATATCATCAACCATGACACATGTACGCTTGCATGTGTGCATCCATATCAACATATACATACACTCATGCATGCATCATAAAGAAATAGGTTTTAATAAATTAGCTAATGGACTTAATATTAAATCAACACTTGATTTAATAACCCGGTCATATCTTATACGACCCGTCCAATAGTAAACTCCTGATTAAAATACGGTATCCAATACACGCATTTAATCGCGCTCCCGTGCATATCACATATGCACCCTGTATCTTTTTGCCTGAGCTAGAAGACCCCTTTGTGGGACTCTAAGACTCGTCAATATGCTAGCAGTAGGCAGTGATCACATCACATGCCCACAAACCGTCAGTGGCACAAGCTGTACGTAATGGCTCCCAGGTATTGAGCGATCAGAAGAAACACAAACAAACCTGCTAAAACTCCAGTCGAGCCAACTAGTAACACTTACCGTACAGTCCGGTCTCTTCGTCAAATATGCTACATATGTGAGTCTAGGGATGGAATCGTCGACCCCAATAACCCAATAAGTTATGCCGGTATATGGCTCATAATAGATCGAGAAACTACCGATAACACTTATCACTAAATCTCAGCAGCCCTGGCTAGGGACTTCCTGTTATAGCCAATCGTACATGGTGCAACATCAACCCCCAATACCGGGAGAGACAAAACCCCTTCTATCGCTCATTGCCTCCATGTGCCTCGGGACTGTACCCAAAATTCACCTATTTTCACGACTCAGTAGAGCCATGGTACAGTGGAGATCAAAGTACAGTGGGAGGCACACAAGACTCTATGAAGATCTCGGGTCTACAGACTAACTTGTACCAGTGTCACCTGAGAACTGCTATCCGACGATAGATATAATACCACATAGGAGTTCTCGACGAGTCCGTTCAGTGTACCCAGTCTCACTGAGCACCTGTATACGGTCTTTGGTGTCACCACACCAATGGATATGGGATCATCCATCGCCCATCATATGGGACAAGCAATGTATACGCTAGTCTACTCTGGTAATATCGATGCCCCATCTCGAAACACCCACGACTAGGAACATTTCAAGGATATGCTCATAAACTATACATGTCCCACTAGTATGATCCGCATCATAATCTCAGCAGTCCTGCATATCCTAAGGGCTATATCAACATGCACCAAATGAATGAAAGCACAATCAAATGAACATGTCAAGATAAAAGATGCAACCAGATAGCATACTATCATGTCGAGCAAGAATGTCCCCTGAATACACACACACACATGCCGGTATATACACTATCAAATAATGGTCTCTAGGGCAAAGATATATCCAACATGTTGACTGTGTCAAGGTGTAGTATATGGTAGCTCTGTAATGCTTTTCTGTCGCATAGATATGTTGATTGGTTAGGACAGCCGTGTAACCATTTTGACCATGTCAAGGGTATTATGCGGGTGGGTTTAATGCAATCAAGATAATGACGGGTTGAACTTGACTAGGACCCTTTGATTTGTTGACTGTGTCTAGGTCACTTGGGTCCTAGGGGAAAAAACCATATCGGGAGTTTCAAACATACTGGAAATTTGCCAGGCATGTGCATATCTTCTGGAGAGTGGTTATTTGAGTGGATTCCGTCAGGTTATCACATGATGATAGTTGGTTTCCGATTCCTACCGATGAGTATGTATTACTCCTCGGGCGATTTTTCACTTCATAATTAGCTAACCTATCAGGTGTCTAGAAAGTGTTAATGAGCTTACGCCTCTGCGGAAACGAGGTTATTAATTGGGTCTGTGCGAAAGTACGGGGGACCTCTCTCGGAGTACCAACACTAGCCTGGCTGAACGGTTAGCGAACTTATAAAGTGTAAATGATCCCGACTAGTTCTCTTTTTAGGGTTTGAAGGAGAATTCGAGAAAACAGTGAGGGCCATCCTAATCAGATTTATAGATGTACTTAAAGCCTTTTTAGATTACGTAGAGATGAACCCAAAGCGTAGCCGAGACGGACTCTTGTTCTATCGTTATAAGAAATGTAAGAATAGAGCCCGTTTTCGACATGAAGTGATAGAAGAACATGTGTTTGTAGAGGGTATTGAACCGAACTACATACATTGGAATTACCATGGAGAGAGAATACATGATGAAAAAATGAGGATGAATAATAAGATCGCAGATTCGCAAGCTGAATTGCCGACGGATGACAGGATAGATGACATGCATGAGATATTGGAAAATTTATTTGCTGAAGAGAAAATGAATGATGTTGAACCGTCTAAAGGAACCAGTGAAGTAGAGAAATTGCAGTAATTTTTGGAGAAAAACAAACAAGATCTGTACGAAGGCTGTACGGAATTTAGTAGGTTGTTATTTGTAATAAGGCTCCTCTCTCTAAAGATGATCAGCGGGATGGCTAACGAGCACTTTGAAGTGCTTCTTGATCTTCTGCGCAAGGTAATTCTTGAAGGAAAGAAAAGCATTCCAGAGAATCATTATCAGGAAAAAAAGATTGTTAAGACACTTGGTTTCTCGTATAAGAAGATCGATACATGTCTTAACGACTGTTTGTTGTATCGCAAGAATTGTGCGTCTCTCAATGAGTGTCTCACTTGCAACTTGTCTAGATTGAAAAATGTTAAGTGAAATTCAATCGCAGAAATGTCCGATGTCAGCAAAAAGAGCAAGAAAATTTCAGGCAAAGTCCTTCGTTATTTTCCTCTGGTTAAGAGATTACAAAATTTATATATTTCAAACGACATGGAGAAGAGCATGCATTCCGATCGTCAGATCAAAGATGGGAAGCTGAGGCATCCGGCTGATGCAGAAGCATGGAAGCAATTAGATAGTATTGATCATTTTGGGGAGGAGTCGAGGAATGTACATTTAGGTTTGGCAACCGAAAGTTTCATACCTTATAGACTCTTGAGCTCTAGTTGGTCCACGTGGCCGGTATTGCTTATTCCTTACAATTTACCTCCATGGATGTGTATGAAACAACCATATATGATTCTTTCCTTATTAATATCTGGAAAATATTCACCTGGTCAGAATATCAACGTCTATATAGAACCTTTAATTGAAGAACTGATAGAGCTCTGGGAACATAGAGTAGAGACATATGATGTATATGCCGAGGAGAAGTTCAGAATACGAGCGGCTATTATTTGAACAATCAACGATTTTCCAGCATACGACATGTTATCTGGATAGTTTACCTACACGAAGCATGCATGTCCATCATGTGGTCTTAATTACAATGCCATACAACTTAAGACACGTGGTAAGTTTTGCTACTAGTTTCATCGTAGGTGGCTATCGGCGAATCATCCATACAGAAAAATAGAAAATAAGTTTGATGGAACATTGGAAAAGGGTGCAATACCAAAACAGTTGTCAGGGATAGAAATTTTTGAGCAGATTTCATCATGTCAATTCCAGCAAGGTTTTCATCGTTTTAACTCAGATAGTTCCTTCAATAAACAAAAAATAGTAGCGATCCGAAAATAACAAATTGTTGAGTGTGTGGAAGAAGAACAATATATTATAGAATCTTCTGTTGATTTAACACAATATTGATGTCATACATGTAGAGAAGAATGTGTTTGATAATATTGCTGGCACATTATTATAGGACGATTCTAAGTGCAAGAATAAGTTGAGTGCACACGAGTTCTTGGAGAAGCTTGGAATCCGACAGGAATTGCATCCGGTACTTCATGATGATTGTATCTATGAATTATCAGTTTCGATCCACGCAATGTTGAAATTGGCTATGAAAAGATTTTTGTGAGATGCTAAAGAGCGTCAAAATTCCAGATGGCTATTTCTCAAACATAGCAAAGAATGTGCAGATCAAGCAACCAAAGCTCTTGAATCTTAAAACTCACGATCGTCATATCCTTTTGCATCGATTGCTTCCAATGCTTTTTCGACATAATATTCCACCTAATGTTACCAAGGTTTTGATAGAGTATTATGACTTTTTAAATAAACTTTGTTCTAAAGTGATAGATGTATCCAAATTCGAGGAGATGCAAAAAAGTATTGTTAAAACTCTCTGTAAATTGGAGATGATATTTCCACCATTTTTATTCACCGACATGGTTCATCTTTCTGTGCATCTAACTACAGAGGTAATGATTGCTGAACCAGTCTCATATAGGTGGATGTATCCAGTAGAAAGGTAATATATTTTTTTAAGTCTATTGTGTTATTTAATTCATTATAATATTCATATTTGTCTAAATTATTCGTTACCGTTTTAGATACTTGGGATTCTTGAAACGACAAGTGCGCAATCGAGCTCGACCTGAAAGGTCAATAGCCGATAGTTATTGTGCGAACGAATACCCGAGTGGATGCTTTTGGCCATGGGGTTCTCCTATAGTCACTTGGTCGGGGCTATGGGGCGTGGCTGTCTAGTAGTGTCTCTCGGCGACTATTCACTATGATACGAGATTACGACGGAGTTTTGATCCGAATCGAAACTCCGTGGCAATCCATCAAATGAGACAAAAAATGCGAGATTTACAAACCGATAACTAGTTTTCACAAAACTAATCAATGTGGATTCTAAAAATTGTATCACATATCCAAAGTTATCTAGACGATGTTAAAAATTTTGATCAATATTTCAAATAATACCTATTCACAGAGACCTAAACAACTTGAGCTTCACCAAAAATATCCAGAAAGTCCAAATGACACAATGGAGCAGCAGAAAAAATATGAATCCATAACTCCTCATGTTGGCGGCGGAACCGTGGCCAAAACATGGTTTAGACCGCGGTTCCGCGGCCACATTGAGGAGTTAGGTCCTCGTACTTCTTTTGGCTCCATAGAATTACCTGCATGATTTTATGATAATTTTTAACTGTGAAAATTTTAACTTTTGAAAAATTGGACAGAAACATCTAAAAATCGGGGTTTGAAACTTTGATCGAACACTTTAACGTCGTTTAAACTTCACCTAAGTCTCTAGCTTGGTTTTGATACCATGAAAGTATGTTTTAGCCCCTCTACTAGGTTTCAACAAGTATCAAGTATGCAATTTAAAAAAATCAAGAGGTCTAAGTATACTAACCTAGAATCGAACTAGAGAATTAGGGTTTTAGTATAAGCAAACAAGTTCTAAATTAAGTAATGGAAGTTTACAATCTTCATAGACCAGTCTTTCACTTCTAAAACTCTATGTAGTGGTCCCTAGAACTCTTCTTTGACTCCACCTGAAAAAGGATCGAGCTTACTTGTTGTCTTCGATGCCGAAGATGATCCATCTTGAAGTCTCTCTCACTCAAGCCCACTCTTCACTAATCAAGGTATTAGTGAAGCAAACAAGCTAAACTAATGGGCTAGAAAAGTGTAGGTTGATGAAGTATGAATTTTGCTCACTATATTTTCTTCTTTTTCTTTTCTTTTCTTACCTCAAGAAAAACCCTAGAAAGGAGAAGTGAAGGAGATGAACTTGGATGAAAAGTGAGAATGAGCCATGTGCTCATGAGATAAGAATTAGGATGAATAAATATATAAGTGTAAAACAAAAGTAGGAGATGAGTCATGGCTTCTCAATGCTTCTCCAAGCATCTAAAGCCATGACTCATTTCCTCATTTTTTCTTTTCTCCTAAAATATAAATTATCTTATATATCCTTTGCTCATGTGTGATTCTCATACACCTATATTCTATGTATCATCAATCATGATACAAAATCAAATATATATATATATATATATATATATATATATATAAAGAAGAAAATCTTCGGTGAGCTAATATTAGTTAATATATATATCAAATATATAAATATATATCAAATTATTTGTCACGCCCCGCTTCCCAGTGTACAGGCACAAGACGCGACGAGGCCGCTACGTATTTACTCAGAAGTAAACACGCTAAGCGTATCTAAGCAATATAAAGTAAATATATACAAGAAAAAGACAATAGATGTAATTGAACACCAACTTTATTTATTAAACATTCTTTTTACAATACAGCTGAAATGTAAATACATGGAATGAAAGCGATGCCTAAACAATGGCATAACAGAAATGAAAATGGAATAAGTATAAGTGGCTACAGCTCTGGGTCTTCGGTGTACTGCTCAGGGGCCTGCTCCAAATGCTCCTGACTGGTCTCATATCCCTCAGCGTCGGGTCCTCCTGACAACATTCCAAAGAAGAAGAGAAATAGGAATGTCGTCAGCGAACAATCACTCGGTAAGTCCCAAAAATGAGGGAGAAGTAGAATAGACACACAGAGAGAGTATAGTTTTATAATGTTTTATTATAATGTTAGCGTAGTTGTTTGTAGCTTGGTACAAAAAATTCCAGTGTATACGAGAGGAGTCCCACTTACACCGGAGACTTTGGTAGCCCGTAGTACAAGGCTCCGTCGATAATACCACGAAACAACGACATGGATATAATTACGTCTTAAGTGATCACCTCATACCACCTTTAACATGTTCCGTACCAGTCTACCACTTTATAACCCTGTAGTGTTTATGTATTGATTGTAAGGATTGTCTTGTCTTGTATTATAAATTGTATAGATAGATGACTTGCCGAAACCATGATATGAGTAAATGGAACAGATATAATGGATGAACATGTAGATGGATTATATCCATGGTTCGGTTCAGTCAAGTGGTACAGATTGATATAGCTTCAATATATGAATTCATGGATTCTGTAACAACTCCAAATTCTGTGTATATAAAATTCATTTAAAGTTAATGTACAATTGAGGTATTTACAATTCCTGTAAATCCTATAAGTATTTGTTTTGATTTAGAACAGTAAGAAAGAGCTTGTAGCTCATTGGTAAGACCTTGTACTGCTGAGACACAGCACCAGAGTTCAAATCCCAGCAGCCACATTATCTTTTTGTTTTAATTTCTTTTAATATTTTAGAAGCCCAAGAGTTTTCACGTGCACTACACGTAATAGGATAAGTTACAGAATAAATAAACATAAACACGAGAGAAATTGAATCGACAAGGACACGTGGCCCAAGACCCAGCACCCTCCGTCGGTAAAGACCCGGCGACTCGTGTATAGAGGCCCGGCGCCGCCGGTCTAGACCGTAGGTATTGCCCCCAACTCTTTAGCTCTGCAACGTTTGGCCTACCACACTAACCCCACACTGCTTGTTTACTCTGAATTATTCTAGAGAGCAATAAAATTCATATTTAAAGCTATTTTATTACAAATTTTAATACACCCATTCACTACACTAAACCCTAGCTTTTCCTATAAATACCACCCCTCATTCCACACTTCCTTACACAAAAACCCCTGGTAAAACTCTCAAGAATTCCCAAGTCTCTATATTGTGCAAGTGGAGTTAGCAAAGGGCGAAACTCCGACGAAGTTCCGGCGACGATACGAGAAGTTTCTGTTAGTTATATGTATGCCCTAGAGGCCATTACTATACATAGGATATATATTGTAGTGGATGCTTGGACATATATAGGGATGACTTTCTTGCTCGATATGATAGTATGCTATCTGGTTACTCTTTACCTTAACGTGTACACTGCTTGTCTCTCTATTACATGTTGGTAAAGCCTTTAGGATGTATACTTGACTACCTGGACTATGATGCGGATCATACTAGTGGGGACGTGGTAGTCCATAAGTACATCCTTCAAAGTCCCTAGTCATGGGTGTATCGAGACGGGGCATCGATATACCAGAGTAGACTAGCGTATACCTTCTCGACCCATACAGATGGGCGATGGATGATCCCATATCCATTGGTGTTTGACATCAGAGATGATATACGGGTGCTCAGTGGAGACTGGGTACACTGGACGGACTCGCCGACAACTCCCAGATGGTATTACACCTTACGTCAGATGGCAGTTCTCTGGTGACACTGGTGCAGGTTAGTCTGTAGACCCGAGATCGTCATAGAGTCTTGTGTGATTCCCACTGTGCTTTGATTTCCATCATACCACGTCCAAGAGGGCGTGCAAAAAGGTGGTTTTTGGGTACAGTCCCGAATCACATGGAGGCAATGAGCGATAGGAGGGGTTTCGTCTCTCCCGGTATAGGGAGTTGATGTTGCGCAGTGCTTGATTGGCTATAACAGGAAGTCCTTGGCTAAGGCTGTTTTAGGGATTTACTGGTAAGTGTTACCAGTAGTTTCTCGACCCGTTATGAGCCTCATATCGACATGACTTATTGAGTTATTGGGGTCTGACGTTTACCACCCCTAGACAAGATATGCGACATATCAGACGAACAGACCGGACTGTACGGTAGTGTTACTCGTTGGATTCACAGGAGTGTGAGCGGGCTTGCTCGTTGATCTTCTGATCGCTCAATACCCGGGTGGCCGTTACGTTTGGCAGACCGCTTGCGGTTTGTGGGTGTTTGATATGATCATCACCTACTTCCGGCGTATTAACGAGTCTTTAGAGTCCTACACAGGGGTTTCCTGGCTCAAGCGAAACGAAATAGGAGCGCATATGAGATATGTGCGGGACCGAAAATAATACCAGTATGTGATACTGTATTCTATTCTCGCGATTTGTATCATCGGTCGGTTATATGTGATATAGCCGGGTTACCGAATCAAGTGTTGATTCGATACATTGATACACATGATATTAGTCGGTTATATGCGATATGACCGGATCGTTAAATCAAGTGTTGATTTAATGTATAATTATATATTTGATATATTACTTTACATTAACTAGTATTGGTTCACTTAAGATTGATTTTCTCACTTGAATGTGCACATTGTTTATATGTGATATATGCAAGTGTACATGTTTGTATCATGCTTGATGATACAAACAAGTTGTGTGTATGAGACTTGAACCATATCAAGGTTAGATTACGGTTTACTATTTTCCTTAGCATATAACAAAAGAGTGTGACTTTGGTCAAAGTTATCAAGCTTCATGAAGCTTGATGAACATTGACAAAGTCAACTCTTTTGTCATTTGCTTAAGATATTAGCTAACCCAACCCTTAACCTTATGCTATGGTTAATTCTCTACATGAGTTAAGCATGAGGGCTTAACTCAACCATTGTGCCATGATTAAAAGGATAAGTATTCATATTATTCTTTTAATTGAGAGAATTCTTTTCTTCTTCTTCATCTTCATCAAGCCCACAAAAGCTTGAGAGCTTCAATGGTACCATGAGAAAAAGAGTGAGAAATCCAATTCTAAAGTGAACCCACTTCCTATTTCTTCATCTTCTACCACTTGCCATGTAGTATAGGGTATTCTCTTCACAAAGTTTTTGACCAAGTGAAGGAATAGCTTGAGTTTGAGTCTCCCCGACGTAGATCATTTTCGGCCTCGAAGTCAATGACCTAGCCCGATCATTTCTCCGACGAAACCATCGCTAGAGTTCAGGATCCGATGATCGCAGTGGAGGGACGTCAACACGGAGCTAAAGAAATGGTGGAGCGGATCTACAAAGGTTGTAATCCCTTTCACTTAGCAATAAAGTTGTTTACTTGCTTGCTTTTCGCCTTAACTTCTAGTTAACGATCTAGTTTAGGGTTTCTCGGCACCGGAAAATTTTTGTTTGGCATGCTTGATGCCTTGTGGAACTTCTTAAGTGTTCCTTGGAACCCTACAGTGGTATCAGAGCCAAGCTAGAGTTTTAGGCGATGTGTAGACGATGTTAGAAACCCAATCGAACCCCGAAACCCTAAATTTCACCCCTTTCTGTACATTTTTTTAAACTGTGCATTTTTCCTAATTAAAAATATCCAAAAAATTCAGCAGGGTTTTATAGGAATTACTGTGAAACACGTGGGCTTAACTCCATTAAACCACCGCGGAACCGCGGCCTTACCCTAGCTTGGGCGGCGGTTCCGCGGCAATAAAGTGACTTTTGCCTACTCTGTTTGCACAGTAATCTCTATTTGTAGTTGCTGTATTTTATGGGAATTTTTAATCTATACTCAACAGTTGAATTTTCTGGGGTGTTTTGGGGACTCGGTAATTCGATCGGATTGTTTAACATTGTCTATCTGCTTTTCCGGATAATTTTTGAATATGTTAAAAAGTTCGACAGGATATAAATACCCACTTTTTCCCCTGCCGGAAAATTTCCAAGTGTTGGATTTTTCCGTGGTTTAAGAACGTTCTAAGTAGTGCAAGTAACGCGATGGACCCTCTAGAAGACAACAAATCTTAACTCGATTATGTGACCGTCTTGAACTGCCCTTTGAACCCTAGGGTTTGGGGCAGTTTGGCGTGCCACATGTAAGGCGTTGGCTTGACCCTTCTACGGCTGGATCGTTGGTACTGTGGCATGAAGTGAATGTTTTTAAAATTATTTCAAGTGTTGAGCTGTTTCGGGAAAACTTGGGTGTTTGATTGTTCGATCGGAAAGTTTAACATTTTCTATTTTTCTGGAATGTGATACAATATTTGGAATTCACAAGTACTTATGAGATAACTAATATGATGTTATAAATATAGCACTTTAGTCTCACATGATCGGTTGCCACGGAATTTTGATGTGATCAAAAGTCCGTTGCAATCACGTAGCGTACGCGGATATTCGCCGGTAAACTTAATAGACAGCCACGTCCCATAGCTCCGACTAAGTGACTGTAGGAGAACCCCGTCGCCAAAAGCATCCGTTCGGGTGCTCGCGGCAGCGGTGTTCCGCCTTAGTGCACTTCGTCGACGACATTCGGGGGTGCGGCCGTCTACTAAAGTTTGCGACGAGCATTCGATCAGTTTATCGAGAATCTTGTTGAATTGCCCGACTAGATATTGAAAAGTGTTTTCAATATAGAGACTAAAATGCGGGGTTTATAATTGTTAGGCATGTGATGTCTAAGGAATTCATTTGATTAGGCATGCGATGTCTAAAGAGTTTGCGGATTCCAACTGTTGTAGTTTTACACTTTCTTTTCTGCGACCGTAAGTGTAATATGTGATATCGCCGGTTTCGTTGCTATATGTCAACGACAATTGGGATGCGCACATTTAGTTACGTTGATGACATGTGATGTTATGTGTTGCTGGATATGTTATATTGGATCGTCGTGTTTGAATAGCCGGGGGTTTTATGTGAGATGAGAGTTTTTATTTTCATTCATGTAAAAACTTATATGTAATATTCTTTTATTGGGGCACTTCCAGCTAGCGGAAGATGTCACCCATTGTATAATATTTACTTTTCCGCACTAGGATAGACCCAAGGAGGAGAGCACAAGTAACTGGGTTCTGGATGTGAGTGCACGGCGGCGCCCCGGCCGTCAATCCCACGGCCAAAAGCGGAAGCGGTGATAAACTTTAAATTTTCTTAAACTGGAAAACCGCCGCGCACTACTACCCGGATCGAACCATTAATTAGTCCTAGCTAACTACAAAGAGAAGGGGAAGAGATATACCGACGATCCAAGTCCTCCGGTCTTCTCGTCATGGTCCCGATCTCCTGCGGAAAAGTCCCGTCTCCTCCTCGTCCCCGGAAGTGCACCACATCGCCTTCTTCGTTTACGGGCTCCCACCTCAATGCCGAGGCAACTCGGGCACGAAGCCGGCTACTCGACGTGCCCAAGGTTCGTTGTAGAATATGTAGTGAGCTTGTGTCTCTTTTTTGGGATTGTGGAGTTGCCTTTTTGTGGAGGAAAAAGAACTTTGAGAGAGGTGAGGAAAAATGTATCATGCAAAAGAATGAGAATGACATTTTTCTCACAACCAAAAGAAAAACCCCACCACCTCACAAGTGGCCGGCCATGAGAGGAGGGTGAGAATGGAGAGTCAAGAGAGAGACAAAAGAGGGAGCCATTCTCTACTAATACCAAAGAGAGAGAGGAAAGCTATCATGCAAAAGAAATGATAGCAAGGAAAGTCCAACACTCCAACACCAACCACCAACCTCATCATCAACAACCATGATGAGCCAAAAGTCATGCCATCATGACAAGAAGAAGTCAAGGTCAATGAAAAGATGTCATGATACAACAATAAGCAAATACCCCCTCCACAAATACTTATTTGCAACAATGCAAATAAGCCCTCCTCCAATCTTCGGCCAATGAACGGAACAATGGAAATTGGCCGAAACGGAAAGCAAACTGGCAACTCCAGAAAACTGGTCCCGTAATAAATTACAGGAAAACCCCGATACTGTGCATACACACCCGCATTTGTATTCCGACCGAAATACAAATGCATTGAGACAAAATCTACACTGTACTATACTAGGATCCGGCTTATACCAAAACCAGCTAGTAATATCCGTCCGATCCTGATCCGTGCAATACCGCACGTATCTGATCGAACCCTGCCATATAACCATACGGCCTATAGTACAAACTGTCCGATCCTGATCCGTGCAATACCGCACGTATCTGATCGGACCTTGCCATATCTCCATACGGCCTCTACAACCTTTCGCCCGAAAGCTGAGTAACAGAATGTGGGGGACTCTAAAGACTCGTCAACACCTTGGTTGTGGATTTAACCACTAGCACGTCAGAGGTATAAGCCAATACGTAACGGGCTACCAAGTATTGACCAAAAGGGACGTCTGTGAGCGAACTCAGCCTGACAACCCTACTGAGCCTGTCAGTGACAATATCCGTGCAGTCCGGTCCGTTCGTCTATGAGTATCGCATGGCGGGCCTAGGGGGTTGGTAAAAGTCAGACCCCCAAAAGCGGTACAAGTCGTGTCGGAGTGTAGCCCAGAACACCCTGAGATACTACTGGAATACCTACCAGTAAATCTCCTTGCCTTGGCCAAGGACTTTGTGTAATGGCTCTCCTAGACACAGCACGACCTCACCCCCAATACCGGGAGAGACGAACCCCTGAAGATACGCTCACTGCCTCCATGTGGCTCGGGACTGTACCCAACTAAAACCTGTTTGCACGACTCCTTTGAGCCGTGGTAGGGTAGTAATCAAAGTACAGTGGGAACTCACACGAGACAAATGACGATCCCCAGGTCGATGAACTAACCTGCACACATGTCACCAGGGAACTGCCATCTGACGTCTGGTATATGACCAACTAGCATGTTCCCGGCGAGTCCTGTCCGGTGTACTCATAACCCAATGAGCACCTGTATACATCTTAGGTGATCCAACTGACACCAGTGGCTTGTGAGACCGGCCACCGCCCCTCGTCGGGGTCTCGACTGTATACACTAGTCTACTAATGGAGTATTGATGCCCAGTCTCGAAACTCCCACGACTAGGGACCTTTTAAGGATAAGCTTATAGACCCCCAGCTCCCACTTATATGATCGCCCTCATACTGCTGGTGGTCAAGCAAGAATCCTAGGGGCTCTATCAACGTGTAATAGCGACGTGTCAGGTCACCTAAAGCAGTACACGATGATAAAGGTAAACCAGATAGCATACTATCATCTCGAGTAAGACTGTCCTACCGGGATAGGTCCTCCCTCAATCATTACAATCACGTACCTGTGACCTAATAATTGACTCTGAGGGCACTATCTCCAACAATCTCCCACTTGCACTCAAGGCTAATTATTGCGATGTCGCATACTCACAGCCCGTGTGATACCGAACACCCAACTCCTCTACTAGTCAGTCTCATAAAGCTCGTTTGCGAAACTATTGCGTTCGAGGAATAGCCTCAGTGAGTGGATCCGCTTAGTTGTTTCTTTCTATGTCTCTCTATATCTCAAGTTCGCGGAGAAAGCCATCTCCCGAAAAGAGCAATACCTGTCTTAGAATATGTCTGGATGTCTGATGGGACCTAGCTCATAAATGAACTCCAAATCCAAACTTCTTAGACTGTATCGTCAACTGAACTTAATCAGTATCCTGCGCGCCATGCCTCCCTCAGTATTGCCTTGGACCACCTGTCCAAAATACTGCCCCTCATCAGAAGGAAAACTATAACTCTGACAACCTCCTTGTCGTCCATGTCACCTTGGAAGCCTGGAATGATAACTGTCTCCTGAATGAGGCTGTCGTTATCATATCCCTAGAACATCCACTTATGTTCTAAAACTGCTTCCGACTGTTTCTCCAGGATTGGATTAATGTCAACTTATTGCATCTAGTGCAAGAACAACATCTGGTGTGGTACTTGACATCTCATGATTGACTCAATTGCCTGAGCAAGTGATCTGCCAATCATGCACGTCCCTCTCCCCTTTAGTCTGTAAGACACCTTTGGAGAGGGTGACTCCATTACCTGCAGGTACACTACCGTGCCAGGAGTCGTCCATCCCAAATACTCTTAGAATGCTGTCAAGTACCCTGATTGGGAAACCACCCAAATCTAGATCTAAAACCATAGATCTAGTAACCAGTATGTCTGATGTAAAATCCAAGTCCCATGTGGAGAAACCACTGTGTGACAACCAAAGTATAACCGATTGTAGTATAGGAGTTTCCTTTCCTATTCTGTGTATGTCATCCAAAAACCAGGATATCATACCCTACTACCTTCTCAACAGATCCATCTCCTATTCTGATGAAGTCAAACCTATGACTGTCACGTCAGAAATAGATGATCTATCTCCGCTACATCTGCTTTAGTCTATAAATAGACATAAGCTACCTGTCCACCAATGCTTCCGCTGCTCCCACTGACTACGACAACCCTCTGGCAGAGTCATATACACGTACACTTCTAAAACTAGTTTAGAACGACGCTATACTCATCCTCCCGCCGGGTCTCGCAACCTGGAACAACAGCAATGGCAATTGTGGGTAAACAAGAACTTTCCTGTCACCGTCCTTGAGGCCACCGTAGTACCTCTCGGGTGCCTGAAGTTACCCACCTTATCTGCGGAGTGGCCAATGGAATGTCAATCCACATTGAATCTTTAGGTTCCTTATCAAATCTTCAGTAATCGTTTGTGGTTCTGGAATCACTTCCAGTTCTACCATACTCCCACTACCGTTTTCTGAAAAAATCTATTTTTAATAAAACTGTGGCGAGTCTAGAACAATATCGCTATTGTTCATCCAGATGGTAGAAAGTCAACCCTCGTCATAGCCTGGGTCAACCCACAAACAGCCATTACAGAAACGTGCCTTGAGTTGTCCAGTGTCTGGTTTTAATCATAAACCGGACAACTCCCCGTACCTTAACATCGTTAAGATATGAACTGTTCTATATCCAATATAGAAACAGAGGCACTGATTTAATTGAACCAGATTCAAATCATGCAGCTGTCCCCAGCGCATGTCAACTAAATGGAAGGAGGCCGATCAGCGTTACTCAACTTAGGAATACTTCCAATTATGAGTAACCTGAAAGAGAAGCAAGATCTCTTTATCATTACTATCAACTGAATACCATACACAAGTATCTACATCTTCGATCACCTTGAAGAATCCCGATACTTGCTACACCTGGTTCTCTACTCTATTCAAATACCTGTAACTCCTCAAAACTTAGACCCTGTGTTTCTACGAAACACATGTCTAAGAACTAGAGAAGTTAAAAGTAAACAGAATATAGTATGAGGACCAACCCCTCTGTCCTAATGGACACTGGACAACATACAATACTCTGTATAAGTCCCTTGAGTCTGATAACTCATTCACTGTGTGTTGTAGGTTGAAATCTGTACTTATGGTTAAGAAGAATTACACCGCTGTTTAATGCTCCTTACCTAACCATCCACTGATATAGGTAAATGTCGTAGACATAATTTCAAAAAGGTATATCTCACTCTATGAAAATAGACGTACAGATATATCAATTTGAAATTGGTGCATAACATCGGATATTCAAAACCAAATATTTGCCGACCGGCAAACAGCCCAGGTGATTTCCTCAAATATCACCGATTACAACGAATCCTGATATAATGAGGATTATCACCCAATTCCCAATAACCTACTCCCACTCACCATACAGATGTGAGAATCATACCTGGTAAATACATACCCTGGAGCAAGTGTCTAATCGGGAAATCAGTTTTCTTTTAACATTACACAGTGAAACTGAAACATTGAAATGTTCCGATGGGGTATTCTGGTATTCCTAGTAATGCCTCTTCCAGATTCACGACTGTAACCATATAATTCTTTGCCACCTCTCCAAATCCCTTCATATGTCTTTAGTCTTTACCTTCTGCACACCCCTTTAGGCCAATTGGTTTTCTTCCTTCCCTACCGTTCGGCACCAGCCTATGGTTTGGAAGAAGACTATCCAATAAGCATAATGGGTGTACTGTCCCAATCCTAGGAGCACTCGCAATGCGAGAGAAGGTGAAGATAAAAGACAACTGAATAAACCTTATTCCTATTTCTCCTGGATTAGAATCCATCCCCGAACTGGAACAAGTTCCTTTCGAGTTCGTATATAACCATACGATGGAGTATCCAAATAAACTGTGGATCTTCGTAGTGATACGGAGTGTCCTGGAGAAATACAAAGGTGATGTGGGAGTGGTAAAGAAATATTTGGTTTGGTCGTGAAAATCTGTTGCCATTTACTTTGCCCTCTTACTAATCCCTTGGTTTGTCTGAACTTAATACCTTCTGCACACCATCGTTATGCTAATTGGTTTTCTTCATTCCCTACCGGTCGGCACCAGCCTAAGGTTTGGAAGAAGACAATCCAATTTGAGTAATAGGTATACTACCCCTAAACCAAGGAGTACTCGTAGCCTGAGAGAGGGTAAAAGGAAAAGACAACTGAATAATCCTATCCGTTTTCTCCAGAACCGGAAACCATCCTCGAATAAATTCTTTCGAGTTCGTATCTAACCATACGATGGTTTTGTCCAATGGAAGTGGACGTTCGTAGTAATACGGGGTGTCCTGGAGAAAAGGGTAAAAGTAGGAGTGGCAATGAGGTCTGCAACTCTGACAATCCAAAAAGCCGGTGTTTAAGAAGGTTCGGTCAACTTGGTCACTGAGTCATAGTCTTAGGGTCGGGTCAATGGTCGCTGCCAAAGAGAGAGAGAAAAGAAACACTCAGCGTGCACTCTAACCTAGATCAGAATGGTCACCAATTTATCTAATCTGGAATCCTCCCATTGTACCTCAAATTCTCCTCCAAACCTGAAAGAAGAATTAGTCGGGGTCACCCGAGGAGTAAACTAACTCATCAGTGGGAATCGGGATCCAACTCTCATCGCATGACAACGTGACGGAAACCGCTCACGGTATCACACTCCAGAAGGTATGTGCATATCTGACAAGTTTCAGTACTTTTGAAACTCCCGATGTGATTTCTGCCCCATGCTCTTATGACCTTGGCGAAGGTCAACAAATCATAAGTCACATGTCAAGTTCTACCCGTCATTATCCAGGTTAATTTGAATCCACCCGTACAAGCCCTTGACGAAGGTCAACAAGGCTATACGACTGTCCCAAACCAACGCATCTATCTATGCAGCAGAAAGGTAACAAGCAGCTACCATACACTATGCCTTGACGAAGGTCAACAAACACAGCATGAATACTACGTGCTACCCGTCTGAAACGACGGAGGGCTGCGAATGGTTTCTGGCGAAAACCTTTAACGTAAAGAACTTGATATCGTTGAAGGAACTGATAGCTTTTTGAAAATATAGTGACGAAAACCGTTGCTAAAGAGGTCACTCCCGGTGAAGGGATCTCGGCTCTTTCCCCGTAGAATGAGGTGCAGGATATTCCAACCGAATACCGCGATGCAAAGCAAAAGTAATCGGCTATAGTGAAGTCATTGCCCTGACACAAACTTTTTGTCCAAGGGGTCACTCCCGGTGAAGGGATCTCGGCCCTTGCCTCGTCGACTGAGGAGCAGGATATTCTAAATGAATACCGCGATGCAAAACAAAAGTGAACGTCCTTGCAATAACAGCTTTTTGAAAAGTGTTCCAACAACATCAGATTAGGTTTGTTTTAACTCGCATTGATCCGAATCAATGCAGTCCCATCATTTGATCACACCAAAAAAGAACGAAAATATACTGATGTACGTATATGCCATCCGCATTCGCCACTGGGTCCCGTCATTACCCGTTAGGTTAGCTAACTAACGACAGAGCGGGGACTGGACTAGCGCGGATGTAAAACATATACAACATCTACTAATATATATACCAATATATTATATTCGCTCAAGGCGTGAATAAAATGCAACATCACAGAGAATGAACAGCATCACAGAAACAATACAGATATCTGGGATCCCCGGGTTTCACAGAGCCGCTGAAACCCGACGTTCCCCTGGTCGTGTGGATAGCTTGTGCAATGAAATCCTAGACCCCTACGGGCGTGGCAAGTTACCCGCCAAAACCTGAAGCGAGGCAGCCCCCTTCAGCAACGTGAATGGACCACCCAGCACTTCACGGAATCCGGTAACTTGGGCACCCCTCCTGGGTCAACCTGTACCCCCTACGAGTGCGGCGAATAGCCCGCCAATCCTAGAGTGAAGCCCCCTCCGTCTCAATGCCATGAGATGCGGGCTTGTTGCCCTCCAGAACCCGGCTATCCGTGCACCCCTCCGCGGGGCAATCCTAGTACAGAAAGTAAAATATACATACAACGGGTACATCGACCGCAACCAGGTCGTGCCCTAAAATAATAATACAAACAGGCAGTGACGGCAGTCCACAGGTCGGACGCTCGCCCCGCAATATCAAATGTACATAATACAACCACAACTGTACTAGCATTGCATCCAGGCTATCCCCCACAACCGATCCGCAACATCACAGCAAAAACAAAACATCAACGTGAAAGTCACGTTCGCAAATCCGTCTAACCGGGCTATAGCAGTTAGACCGGATTTACCGATCAAGTGACATTCACGGTCGCAGATATAATGTAAATACTGTGAAAAATGTGTTTAAAATATCCGATCGATCAAAAATTAACAAGTGGGCCCCCAATCAAAACTGTAGCACTCACAGAAAACCTGGGCCCAATTTTAATATTCCAAAACCCATATTTTAAGCCCATAAGGCCTCTGTAAAAAATTGGTGAAGTGATCTCCACAGTGTGCGGCGGAAGGGCGGCGGGAAGGGGGTTTTCGCGGCGGTTCCGCGCTCCCACTGTGGAGTTACTTCGTCGAATTTTTACAGAGCTCTTAGATTTTCCAGTACATCAATATTTTACAACCTGAAAAATTTTTCGACACCAAAAATTTCCAACAGAAAACTGATGTGGGCAAATACGGGTTTTTGGACATTTCGATCGATCGGAACTGAAAAACACATTACACAAAGCTAGACTAAGTTAATGGCGAGGCTCTGATACCACTGTGAGTGCACGGCGGCGCCCCGGCCGTCAATCCGACGGCCAAAAGCGGAAGCGGTGATAAACTTTAAATTTTCTTAAACTGGCAAACCGCCGCGCACTACTACCCGGATCGAACCATTAATTAGTCCTAGCTAACTACAAAGAGAAGGGGAAGAGATATACCGACGATCCAAGTCCTCCGGTCTTCTCGTCATGGTCCCGATCTCCTGTGGAAAAGTCCCGTCTCCTCCTCATCGCCGGAAGTGCACCACATCGCCTTCTTCGTTTACGGGCTCCCACCTCAATGCCGAGGCAACTCGGGCACGAAGCCGGCTACTCGACGTGCCCAAGGTTCGTTGTAGAATATGTAGTGAGCTTGTGTCTCTTTTTTGGGATTGTGGAGTTGCCTTTTTGTGGAGGAAAAAGAACTTTGAGAGAGGTGAGGAAAAATGTATCATGCAAAAGAATGAGAATGACATTTTTCTCACAACCAAAAGAAAAACCCCACCACCTCACAAGTGGCCGGCCATGAGAGGAGGGTGAGAATGGAGAGTCAAGAGAGAGACAAAAGAGGGAGCCATTCTCTACTAATACCAAAGAGAGAGAGGAAAGCTATCATGCAAAAGAAATGATAGCAAGGAAAGTCCAACACTCCAACACCAACCACCAACCTCATCATCAACAACTATGATGAGCCAAAAGTCATGCCATCATGACAAGAAGAAGTCAAGGTCAATGAAAAGATGTCATGATACAACAATAAGCAAATACCCCCTCCACAAATACTTATTTGCAACAATGCAAATAAGCCCTCCTCCAATCTTCGGCCAATGAACGGAACAATGGAAATTGGCCGAAACGGAAAGCAAACTGGCAACTCCAGAAAACTGGTCCCGTAATAAATTACAGGAAAACCCCGATACTGTGCATACACACCCGCATTTGTATTCCGACCGAAATACAAATGCATTGAGACAAAATCTACACTGTACTATACTAGGATCCGGCTTATACCAAAACCGGCTAGTAATATCCGTCCGATCCTGATCCGTGCAATACCGCACGTATCTGATCGAACCCTGCCATATAACCATACGGCCTATAGTACAAACTGTCCGATCCTGATCCGTACAATACCGCACGTATCTGATCGGACCTTGCCATATCTCCATACGGCCTCTACAACCTTTCGCCCGAAAGCTGAGTAACAGAATGTGGGGGACTCTAAAGACTCGTCAACACCTTGGTTGTGGATTTAACCACTAGCACGTCAGAGGTATAAGCCAATACGTAACGGGCTACCAAGTATTGACCAAAAGGGACGTCTGTGAGCGAACTCAGCCTGACAACCCTACTGAGCCTGTCAGTGACAATATCCGTGCAGTCCGGTCCGTTCGTCTATGAGTATCGCATGGCGGGCCTAGGGGGTTGGTAAAAGTCAGACCCCCAAAAGCGGTACAAGTCGTGTCGGAGTGTAGCCCAGAACACCCTGAGATACTACTGGAATACCTACCAGTAAATCTCCTTGCCTTGGCCAAGGACTTTGTGTAATGGCTCTCCTAGACACAGCACGACCTCACCCCCAATACCGGGAGAGACGAACCCCTGAAGATACGCTCACTGCCTCCATGTGGCTCGGGACTGTACCCAACTAAAACCTGTTTGCACGACTCCTTTGAGCCGTGGTAGGGTAGTAATCAAAGTACAGTGGAAACTCACACGAGACAAATGACGATCCCCAGGTCGATGAACTAACCTGCACACATGTCACCAGGGAACTGCCATCTGACGTCTGGTATATGACCAACTAGCATGTTCCCGGCGAGTCCTGTCCGGTGTACTCATAACCCAATGAGCACCTGTATACATCTTAGGTGATCCAACTGACACCAGTGGCTTGTGAGACCGGCCACCGCCCCTCGTCGGGGTCTCGACTGTATACACTAGTCTACTAATGGAGTATTGATGCCCAGTCTCGAAACTCCCACGACTAGGGACCTTTTAAGGATAAGCTTATAGACCCCCAGCTCCCACTTATATGATCGCCCTCATACTGCTGGTGGTCAAACAAGAATCCTAGGGGCTCTATCAACGTGTAATAGCGACGTGTCAGGTCACCTAAAGCAGTACACGATGATAAAGGTAAACCAGATAGCATACTATCATCTCGAGTAAGACTGTCCTACCGGGATAGGTCCTCCCTCAATCATTACAATCACGTACCTGTGACCTAATAATTGACTCTGAGGGCACTATCTCCAACACTGGAGTCCAGTGGGAGACCAACTCGAGGAGTCGAGTTCGGGTATCCTAACTCTAGAATTGGTAGGGTTGCTTGCCGCTCTCGTAGGGGTCTAGGGGTGTGGGTTTGGCTATTCATCGCGACCGTGGAATCCGTGTTTTATACAGGCTCGTATTGAAAACACGGAAGTCCTAGTATATCCATTATTTCATATGTTTCTTCTGCTGCTTTATCTGTGATGTGATCATTTGATGTTCTGTGATAAATACTGTATATAGTATATATGATATATTATATAGACGTTACTTATGTTTTACACCCGCGCTAGCCCTGCCCCGCTCTGCCGTTAGTTACCTAACCTAATGGTGCACGAGAGGACATCGAGGCGAATGCGGATGGCATAAGTGTACGTCGTATTTATCTGTGATGTTTAGGTAACTTAAATGATGAGACTTCATTAATATGATTAATGAAAGAAAAGAAACCTAAAGTTGTTGTGGAATCGAATTTTCAAAAACAGGTAGCTACAGTTCTTTCTTTGCATCGCGGTGTTCCTTGTAGAACATCCTGCACCTTATTCGATAAGGAAAGGACCGAGATCCCTTCACCGGGAGTGACTCCTTTAGCAATAACTGGCAGATGCTACAACCCTCGGTTTGTCTTTTGATTGCTCCTATAGTTTTTGCTTTGCACAGCGGTATATATGATATATCCTGCACCTTATTCGATGAGGAAAGGGCCGGCGATCCCTTCACCGGGAGTGACCCCTTTAGCAAAACTAGAAAAGCCTCAAAAACACTCCATTTCAAAATTCATTCGATTCTACAACGATATCAAGTTCATTATGCAAAAGGTTTTCATAAAAACCTGTCGTAGCCCTCCGTCATTTCAGATAAGTTGTATATAGTATTCGTGATACATTTGTTGGCTTTCGTCAAGGTGTAGTATGCGGTAGTTATATGCTGTTTATCTGCTGCATATGATGCGATTGGATTAGGGTAGTCGTGCAGCTTTGTTGGCTTTTGTCAAGGGTCGTGCGAGTGGGTTTAATTCAATCAGGAAATGACGGGTTGAACTTGACTAGCGGGCTATGGTTTGTTGGCTTTCGTCAAGGTCATAGCACGTTAGGGGAAAAATATTATCGGGAATTTCAAGTGTTGAAATTTGCAATGAGATTGCATACCTTCTATGAGATAGTTGGATCCCGATACCCGCTGCGAGTAATTGTTACTCCTGGGAGAGTTTTACACATTATAATTAGCCGATCAAGTAGGTGTCAAGAAAGGTGTCAACGGGGTTACGCCTCTGGGAAAACGAGGTTTACTGTAATAAGGTCCGTGCGAAAGCACAGGGAACCTCCCTCAAAGTACCGACACTGGCCTGGCTGAAAGATTGGCGAACTTGTAGCGTGTAATTAATCCCGGCTAGTCTTTCCTTTTAGTGTTTGAAGGAAGATTTGATAAAAAAGTGGGAGCCATCCTGATTAGATAAAATAATAACCAATCCGATCTTGCAAGAGCGCATGCAGAATGTTTTCTTCTCTCTCTCTCCAGGTAGCGACCATGTCACGTCTTAATCAAGATAATAAAATAGATATATTGACCGAACCCGCTTGTTATACTGAGCTGGGGAACGTTGGTCCCGCTCCAACTTATAATTGTTATAAGACAGAGCAAGAATTAGGGGATTACCAGAATTCCCGTGCCGCCCAAACGAAGAAAGTGCATACTGATGCATCATCTTCGGGTGTGTTCATTACCGAGAACTGTTTCTCAGTGTCCTTTACGTCCCGAGTATTTGATACCAGATCAGGATCCCGCATATGTAATTTGTTACATGGGCTAAAGAAAGGTAAAGAACTGAGAACGGGTGATAAGTTTCATGAGGCAGAAAACGGTGCAAGTGTTGCAGCCAGGTCTGTTGGTCACTGTCACCCTGTATTACCTGAATACATTGATTCTGAACAAATGTCATTAGATACCGAACCTGATATACGAAATCATATCAGTCTCTTTATTAGTAAAGAAAGATATAATTTTGTATTGTTGGATAATGTTTTGAACATTTCCTATATCAAGAGTTGATCGGTTCAGGCACGTTATCTAAAAGCATTGACGTTCTAAATCAAACTACAGTTCTTAGTATATAGAATACACACAAGTGGAAGAGTTCAGAAATGAATGAATCCTTCTTGAGGTATTGTAGACTAGGTCATATCAATGCGACCCAACTGGCTGAAGCTACATTTTAGATGTATATTTAAATTAGTTTGAATTTACATTTTGTGAAACTTGCCAGTCATGTCACAGAGATAAGATGACCATAGCTCTGTTTATTGGAAACAGAGAAAGAGTTAGTGAACTCTTGGGATTGATACATAGTGATGTATGTAAGGTCCCCTGTCTACACATGCCAAGACCGGTTCTTTGTACTTCATTACATTCTTTGATAATCTCTCAAGATTCAGACATATGTTCCTATTGAAACACAAGTCCGAACCTTTTGAGATATTCATAGAATATAAGTTAGAAGTAGAGAACCAAAATACGGGTAAAAGTATTATGTCCTTTGATGTGATCAAGGAGGAGAATACTTGAGCAATAAATTCCTGGAGTATTCTAAAGGAGAATGAGATTCTCTCTCAGCATTACTCCTCCGTATACACCATAGCACGATGGTATATCGGGGCGGAGCAATAACACCCTATGTGATATGGTGTGCTCTATGATGAGTACTACTGAGTTTCCTATTTCCTTTTAGGGAGTTATGCACTTATAAAGTTGCATACCTATTGAATAGGGTTCCGATCAAATCAGTTGCCTACCACTTCATATGAGATATGGAAAGGGAAGAGCCCATCTCTTAAGTCAGTTAAGATTTGGAGTTGTCCGGCCTATGTCTAAAAAGGCAAAATCCGAACAAGCTTGAGGCAAAGTCAGATCTGTAGAAGTTTGTTGGATATCCCAAGCATACGCAAGGGAATATCTTCTACCTAACCAAGGAAAAAAATGTTTTGTTTCTCAGCATGCCACCTTTGTGAAAGGGAATTTCTTGTGAAGAAATTATTGGTAATGAGGTAGAACTGGAAACAGTTTCAGCTATACAAACTGCAGCTGCTGATTTGGTAGAACCAAAGAATTCAATAGAAACCAACGAAGCTCAGCCTCTCCGCCGATCTAGCAGGGTTCCTCACCCACCTGAGAGATACTTCGGTTTCTCTATGACAGTGGGAGCAAGGATTGCATCATGGGATGATGACCCAACTAGTTTCGAGCTGGCCATCAGGAGTGGGACTCTATAAGAATGGCTCGATGCTTAGCGATCTGAGATGGAATCCTTATACACCAACAAAGTATGGACTTTGGTTGCTTTATCTGAAGGGTTATATCCCCATCAGGAGCAAGTATATCTTGAGAAGATTACTTGGTGTACATGGAAAAGTTAAGACTTTCAAAGCTAGACTTGTTAAAGGTCTGCATTATAGACCAGTTATGGCTTATGATGAAACCTTTTCTAAGTAGCTATGCTTAAGTCCATCCAGATCCTACTTGCTACGACTACATACCATGGCTACGATATCTGGCGGTTGGGTGTCTTGACTGCTTTTCTAAATAATGATTTGGAAGAAAGCGTCTATAAGTACACAGTCAGAGGGCTTCGTAGACAGTGGGAGCAGCGGAAACGTGTGCAAGATGTTTTATGTGATAAAGCAGGCATCGCGGAGTTGGAACGTCTGTTTTGATGTGGTAGTCAAAGAGTTTGACATCATCAAAATGGTAGATGAACCTAGTATATACGAAAAGGTAGTAGGGAGTATGGTGGTGATCCTCGTAGAGTACGTGGATGACATACTCTTGATAGGGAAGGTGTTTCCTATACTACTCTCGGTCAATCTCTACTTATCAGAAGGATTCTCCATATAGGATCAAAGTGATATCTCCTAAATCCTTATTTTGGATCTATGAGATAGATCTAATTGGATGTTAGGATACTCACTAGTTGTAGTGAGCATATGAGATATGTGCGGGACCGAGAATAATACCAATATGTGATACTATATTTTATTCTCGCGATTTGTATCATCGGTCGGTTATATGTGATATAGCCGGGTTACCGAATCAAGTGTTGATTCGATATATTGATACACATGATATTAGTCGGTTATATGCGATATGACCGGATCGTTAAATCAAGTGTTGATTTAATGATTTAATGTATAATTATATATTTGATCGGTTATATAGCGATTTCTCTTCACAAAGTTTTTGACCAAGTGAAGGAATAGCTTGAGTTTGAGTCTCCCCGACGTAGATCATCTTCGGCCTCGAAGTCAATGACCTAGCCCGATCATTTCTCCGACGAAACTATCGCTAGAGTCCAGGATCCGATGATCGCAACGGAAGGACGTCAATACGGAACTAAAGAAATGGTGGAGCGGATCTATAAAGGTTGTAATCCCTTTCACTTAGCAATAAAGTTGTTTACTTGCTTGCTTTTCGCCTTAACTTCTAGTTAACGATCTAGTTTAGGGTTTCTCGGCACCGGAAAATTTTTGTTTGGCATGGTTGATGCCTTGTGGAACCTCTTGAGTGTGCCCAGGAACCCTACAGTTTCCGGCAACGAAATGAAGCACCGATGAATCCTAGACCTTCTTATACCTCCCCCTCTTATCAAAGCCAGTAAGTCCCATTCCCCCTTATCATCTTATTCTTTAAAAAGTTTCAATTCTAAAAGCCGACGGAAGCGGAGTTAGTCCGACTTCCGATTCGGTTTTCTTTAAAAACTATACTTTTCTTAATCAAGATAACTTCATATTCTCACATATTACTTAAAAAATATTAACAAAACCATTAAATCAAGTTTCACCTCAAAATAATTATTTTTGTGACATTTATCAGATTTTTACAGAAAAATACCACAAACTATTCATTTCAACGTTATAACCTTATTTCCTTACTATACCTTTAGATAGTTCACGAGGTAATGACCTACCTCATCACAACACACATATCTATCATAGCATGATGAATTTTTGGACAATAGAATACGGGAACTACGACTTTACAAATAAATCCCTTTAACTTATAAAACCGTTTTCTTTAAAAAGTGTATTTAACATTCCATGCTATTGAGCCTCTACAACCCATTTTAGGGACCCCGTTCGGGATGGTGTAGATTATCGCACATCCTCAGGCTTAGTAGAGCTAGATGCAGACCTCCGCAAGGAGCATTCGATCTCGATGGAATTTTTTATACATTTTTCTTTAGAAAATGAGATTTTTACAAGAAAATAAATAAATTTATTTTCGTTAAATATGTATATATAAATACTTATTTTAAATATATATTATTCCATGTTTCCAAAACTCAAGAAACAAATTCAAATATTACATGAAACTACCCTGATAATTCAACACAATATTCATATTACAAATAAATACCATATATTATGAAATTAGGTTTTGTTCACTAGAAATATCATATTTATAAAATATACATCAATGAAAACCCTAAAAACGATAATTAAATGCTTGAGGTGTATTTTGAAATTATACCAAAATTATTTTTACATAAAACCCCCTCAAGTTATACTAAATTATAATAAGGACCCTAGTAAACATAGTTTTAAGCGGGACTAGTCTCTTGAGCCTCAGGGAGCCGGAGATATGGGTGCTTGCCCATTTATGGTAGACAACTTAACAAACGGTGTTATCAACACGGTAATTTTCTTGGAAAAAGACACAAATCCTTCTGTCCATATGCAGCAGTTACCGATAACACCAAAATAATCAGGATTTCAAGTTCTTTTAAAAGTGTCTGACTCAGACTGAGTCTCAATCTAATCAATCTGACTTGAATATGATACAAGTACAAACTACAATACAAAATGATTCAATGTAATCCATATATTCAATCTATATTAATCGGTATTGACTGAACTGAACATTGATATATTCCATTTACATGTTCTTTCATTATATCCGTTCCATTACTGGTATCATGGTTTCAGCAAGTTATCTATCTATTCAATTTACAATAAAAAACAATACAAACAATACAATCAAGACATCGCAGGGTTTATAAGGGGTAGATTGGTATGGAAGGTGTTAGAAGTGGCACGAGACTGCAACCATAAGACACATAACCTAAATCTCCATTGCCGTTGTACCGTGGCTGAGTGGTTCTTTGTACTCCATATACCTTAGTCTCCGGGATAGTGAGACTCCTCTCGTATACACTGGCATCTTCTGTACCAAGCTACAAACAATAGCGTTAACAATATAATACAACTTTAAAAGTTAGTCTCTTTCTGTCTATTCTGTCTCTTCTTACTTTTGGGACTTACCGAGCGGTTGTCCGCTGACGACATTCCTTTCTTCTTTCTTTGGGATGTTGTCAGGTGATTTGGACCTTCTGGAGACAGAGCCCACCAGCGAGGATTTGAATCAGCTAGCCTTCGACCCGAAGCTCTAGTTTACTTGTACATTTCATTTTCATTTCTGTTATGCCATTGTTTAGGCATTGCTTTCAGTACATGTATTTCCATTTCAGTTGTATTGTAAAAATAATGTTAATAAATAAAGTTGTTGTTCATTTACATCTTGTCTCTCGTATACATTTTATTTTATATTTCCTAGATACGCTTAGCATGTTTACTTCTGAGTAAATATGTAGCGGTCTCGTCGCGTCCTCTGCCAGTACACTGGGAAGCAGGGTATGACAGGTTTTGTTGGTGGCCCATGCAGGTCAGCTCTGCATGGACAACTTAAGCAATATAGCACAAGAACCAGCAACTGAAAACTTCCTTTACAATTCATATTCCTTGAATCTTTCAATTTCATATATTTTGAATCTGTCCTAACCCAAAATTTTCTTTTAAGGTTATGGATTCCCCAAACAACACTAGCACCAACTTCAACAACACTCCACCACCCCTACCAATTGCACCGGCCGTAGCTGCGTCGATTAATGAGCAGACAATATTTCTTGAGGCGATCCGCAGCCTCCTAGAGGGACAGCAGCAGCAGACTGCTATCTTGATGAACCGTCCCGAGTTAGAAGCACCTGGGGTGAAGCAATTCAGGGCTTTGCACCCTAAGCAGTTCTCAGGAAAAGAGAGCCCTTTAGAAGCTAAGGAATGGGCTCAGAGTATTGAAGATGACCCAGCAGCAGCACAAGTGCCAGAGGTCGCTTGGGTTCGAGTTGCAAAGCTGCAGCTCACTGATAATGCACGGGTTTGGTGGAAGGCGGAAGAAAGCCGTCTCACCCAACCGATTGAATGGAGGACTTTCCACGATATGTTCGATGCAAAGTACTTTCCCGAGACTGCCAGATTCGAGATGGAACGACAGTTCATCCACTTACAACAGGATTCGATGTAGACCAAATCAGTGGATGAGTATGATGCTGAGTTTACTATGCTCAGTTGGTAAGATATGTCTCAATATTTCGATTTTAAAATATCACATACTACACATCTAACACAATACTCTAACAGATTTGCGGCACACCTGATACCGACGGATGAGATCAGAGCTCATCGATTTCAACAAGGGTTAGATCCGGAGATCCAGGATGCATTAGCCACAGGAGATTTCCCGACCCATGAATCGGTTCTGAAAGCTGCCCACCGATATGAGGCAGTAGTAAAGATGAGGGGCATACCTCAGTCTGCCAGGATGAAGCGCTCTGCCAACCAGATGGCAGGAGGAGCCTCTTCAAGGCCACCATTTATGCCAAGAAGACCGGGATTACCAAACAACCGGCCTAGCCCAGCCTTTTGCACCTATTGCAGGAGGGACGGACATCTGATGAAGGATTGCCAGTGAGCAAATCGCCTTTGCTTAGTCTGCGGCTCAGCTACTCATGATAGGGTCTTGTCCTCGTAGACACAACCCATATACTGCACCCAGGCTAGCAATCACTTACCCGCAGCGCTCAGCCATCCAGGCACTTACTCCGAGACTTGCACTACTCGCTCCACCTCCTCGTAGACCGACTGCACCTCCTCCCCATCAGTTCCATCAAGCTCAAAGGAACCCACCTCAAGGACCAAGGAACGGACAGAGGAATGCTCCTCCAGCAAGGAAGAATGTGCCGAGGCGACATACTTTTACTATGACCGTGGAAGAAGCCGAAGCCACCGGCCATGTCATTACTGGTAACACTTCCCTTTCAAATTATCTTTCAGTTCATCGACATACCTATATATCTTTTCTCTTATACCTAAAACATATCCCACATAACTTAGGTACAATCTTAGTATCCTCACTTCCTGCACTTGCACTATTCGATACTGGAGCATCTCATTGCTTTATGTCGCAACGGTTCGTCCGAACTCATGCGATTCCAGTCACACCGCTTGTATCCAGCTGGAATGTCAGTTCAGGAAATGGCGTTCTAAAGGCAACAATGGGATACAACCTGTGTCCAGTAGTCATCTACATCAGAGAATTCTAAGCTGACTTCAAGGTTCTGGACATACCGAACTTCGACGTCGTCTTGGGTATGGATTGGCTTGGAACATTCTATGCTATCATCGACTGTCGTCAAAGGAGGGTAGTATTCGAGATTCCAGAGCATCTGATTTTCTATTTCAAAAGTGGAGACCGTACCTTGGAGTCAAGTACATACAAGGCGAAACCAAAGAAGGCAGTGATTGGGGCAATTCAAGCGGAGGAAGGATCAAAGCCAGAGGTAGTTCGAGAGTTTGACGATGTGTTTCCTGACGACATATCAGGTTTGCCTCCCAATCGAGCTCTTGAATTCAACATTGATTTAGTACCAGGAGCACAACCGGTGATCAAAGCACTCTATCGATTAAGTCCGGAAGGTTTGAAGGAAGTCCGAACTCAGTTGGAGGAATTATTAGCGAAAGGATGGATTCGTCTCAGCACTTCAAGTTGGGGATCACCTGTTCTGCTTGTGAAGAAGAAGGAAGGTTCATACAGAATGTGCATTGATTATAGAGCCTTGAACGAAGTAACAATAAAGAACAAGTATCCACTCCCGCGCATCGACAATTTATTCGATCAGCTAAGTGGATCTTGTGTTTTCTCCAAATTAGATCTTCGTTCGGGTTATCATCAGGTGAAGGTCAAGGAATCTGATATCCATAAAACGGTAATCAGAACTCGCTATGGTCATTACGAATTTCTTATGATGCCATTTGGAGTGACCAACGCACCAGCAATATTCATGAACCTGATGAATCAAGTTTTCCGGGAGTACCTAGACAGGTTTGTTGTCATCTTCATCGACGATATCCTGGTGTATTCTAAGAGTCGGAAGGAACACGCCGAACACTTGAGAATTGTCCTGGAAACACTACGACAACATCAACTCTATGCCAAGTATAGCAAATGCGAATTTTGGCTAAATCAAGTTGGTTTTCTCGGACATATTGTATCAGGCGAAGGAATCTCTATGGTTCCAGCGAAAGTTTCAGCAGTAAGCGAATGGCCGACACCAAAGTCAGTGAAGGACATTCGAAGTTTCTTGGGTCTAGCTGGATATTACAGAAGGTTCATTGAAGGCTTTTCGAAAATAGCAACACTCCTGACCAAGCTCACACGTAAAGATGAAGAATTTGTGTGGTTAAAAGCATGCGAACAAGTTTTCGTAGAACTCAAGTCAAGGTTGACATCAGCGCCTATTCTCGTTATACCGGACCAATCTGAAGGTTTCGAAGTGCATTGCGATGCATCCGGTAAGAGATTAGGATGTGTTCTACATCAGCACGGTAAGGTTGTGGTTTATGTTTCAAGACAGCTGAAGATTCATGAGCGCAATTATCCGACGCATGATTTGGAATTGGCAGCCGTAATTTTTGCTCTTAAAATTTGGCACTATTATCTTATTGGTGAACGAGTGAACATATACACAGATCACAAGAGTCTAAAATATGTGTTTACTCAGAAGGAGTTGAATATGCGGTAGAGACGATGGTTAGAACTCATGGTGGACTTTGACATCAACCTGCAATATCATCCAGGGAAGGTGAATGTGGTACCTGATGCCCTTAGTCGCCAATCATTAGCAATGAATCTCACCGCACAGTGGAAGCTTCAATAAGACTTGCATCAGATGGAGATTGAAGTGATCATGCCAGGTAACGCTTTAAGTTTGATGAACTTACAAGTTCAATCTACCATTTTCAATCAGATCAAAGCAGCTCAGGAAAGTGATGCTAAGTTGCAAAAGATCAGAGAACAAGTAGAGAATGGACTCATAACAGGCTTCATCATTCATGAAGACGGATCTTTGAGGTACGGCAGTAGATTGTGTGTACCAAAAGGTTCTGTTCGGGAAGAGTTAATGAAAGAAGCTCACAGCTCTCCCTACTCAGTACACCCTGGAGGTACAAAGATGTACAAAGATCTACGTCAAAATTACCGGTGGCATGGAATGAAGCGTGAAGTAGAATGAAGCGTGAAGTATCCAGAAGCGTTGCTAAATGCTTAGTGTGTTAGCAAGTAAAGGTTGAACATCGCAGGACAGCTGGATTACTTCAACCGTTACTTATCCCAGAATGGAAGTGGCAACACATCACGATGGATTTTGTGACTGCACTTTCTCATAGCACACAGGGTAACGATGTGGTATGGGTTATTATGGATCGACTCACAAAGTCGGCTCATTTCATCCCATTTCGAGTTGGCTAATCAACTGAGACATTAGCAAAGAAGTACATGGAGGTAAGAATCAAAGTAAAGATTTAAAATCTTCATAATGTACTATATCTGATACCCATGAACTCATGCAGGAAATCGTGAGACTTCATGGAGTACCGGTCTGCATGTCTCCGATCGTGACACCGGATTTCGATCGCAGTTTTGGCAAAGTATGCAAGCGAGCTTGGGAACAAGTCTGAACTTCAACACGGCTTATCATCCACAAACTGATGGTCAATCTGAGTGAACTATTCAGATCTTGGAGGATATACTCAGAGCGTGCATGCTAGACTTCGGAGGATCGTGGGAAGACCGCTTACATCTTGTGGAGTTTTCATACAACAACAGCTACCAAGTAAGTATCGGAATGGCACCTTTTGCAGCACTATATGGAAGGAAGTGTCGATCTCCATTAAGTTGGGATGACATCAGAGATAGGGAAATCCTTGGACCTGAGATGATAGTAGCAACTGTCGACGTGGTTCGCACTATCAGAGAACGAATGCGCATAGCTCAAGATCGACAGAAACACTGGGCTGATGCAAAGCGCCATCATTTAGAGTTCCAACCAGTAGATCATGCATTTCTGAGGATATCTCCCAATCGTGGAGTGATTCGTTTTGGAAGACGGTGTAAGCTTAGTCCGAGGTACATTGGACCGTTCGATATTCTTGAACGAGTCGGTGAAGTGGCTTACCACTTGGCACTCCCACCTTCGATGGAAGGAGTGCACAACGTATTCCACATATCCCAACTCAGAAGTTATGTGAGTGACCCCAGCCATATTCTTGATCACTCTGAGCTCACTGTACAGCCCGACTTATCTTGTGAGCAGCAACCTATTGAGATTCTGGACAGAAAGGTGAAGTGACTTCGGACCAAGGAATTCAACTTGGTTCGAGTGATGTGGAGAAAAGACACACCAGGAGAATCAACATGGTAAAGGGAAGATGAGATGCGTGCAAGATACTCCCACTTATTTGTAAACTAGTCCTTCAAATAAATTGTAAATTTCGAGGACGAAATTTTCGTAAGGAGGGTAGACTGTAACAACTCCAAATTCTGTATACATAAAATTCATTTAAAATTAATGTACAATTGGGGTATTTACAATTCCTGTGAATGCTCTGCTGGGTTCCCTATGGCGGCCGCTGGGTTTCGGGAGGCATCGACCATGCCATTTTCTAAAAATTGGCGCGTTAAGGAACCCTAACGCTAGAATCTAAACTAGAGAATTAGACTAATAAGCATGTAAACATCTTTACATCTAAGTGAACAAGAAATACAACCTTTGTGTAACGCCTTAGATTTTGGTTAGTGTTTCATTTAGACGTTAATGCGGGTTTACTGTAAAAAGTTTACCAATTCGGGTTACTCACATTTTATAACATTTAATTAATAATTTATTGTTATTTGTTATATGCATGCACGCACGTGTGCACGTAAATATGAGTTTTGTTTGTGCTAATTTTAGTCTTAGCAACCATGACACTTAACCTTAATCTTATCCCTTTTCTTTAATCCTTTGCCTTTAATTAACCTTTAATCTTTTGTGAGAGAGAGAGAGAGATAATTGTGGTGGCATGATGAGGTATAGTGCTTTAATGAGAAGGCATGGTGCATTAATGGCTAATGATACACTCACCCTCATCTCCCACCCTACACTCACCTCCCTCTCTCATTACCTCACACCCTCTCTCTTTTTCTCTACCTCTTTCTCATTTCTCTATCTCCCTTAACAAATTCTGAACACTCTCTCTCATTCCATCTCAAATCCATCACAAATTCATAAAAACTTCACAAAAATCACATCTTTGTTCACATTTTGCCTCATGGATGCCTTGGATCATACAAAGCTTGGATCCTTGTGTTATTTTTATTAGGTAATGTTTCCTATCTGTTCTTTAGGTTGTTTTTGTGTAGCTTAGCTTGTTAGTTGCCGTTTTTATCGCGTATCGTATCATTTCGGATAAATATCATATTTTTAGTGTCGATTTGGGGTCTCGGATGATCTGCTGTTAAACTAAGTATTTGTTGCAAAAATTGACTTGACAGTAACCTAGTATAGAGACCTAGAACCCACCCTCAAAATACGAGCCAGTTCCTCCTTGTTCAGGCCGCAGATTTATTGGTTTTGGCCGCAATTTGCGGCCAGAGTAGGGACCTGGGTGTTGGTTTTTGGTGTAGGGGTCTCTCGGGTTATTTGTGATCTCATGGTACTTGCAATTTTTACAAATTGTTAGCACAGAAAAATCTGGGACCACTTTGCATATTTCTAGTGTTTCATTTCGTGCGATACGTTATCCGATACGATGCGTGTTACGTGTTGCTGTTGCGCTGAGTTGGTTTCGTAGTGTCGCTATACGCGTTAGCTGCAATACGAACCCTTTAGAGTACGTAGGTGTGTCGTGTTGGTCCGTGTAGATTGTATGTATTTTAGGTTTATTATTAATATATAATTGCTTTGCTGTTTTAATGTTGCAGGTTCGCAGGCGGGGACTTCGTACACTGCTACAAAGGGAAAACAGGTGGTAGGATTCACCTAGCTTAGAGCGTTGGTGAGTAGATTTAACATCTACAGGGGAATTGCCTGCATGGCGTTATGCGTCTGGGCTAGAGATGTTAATACTTGTCGCATTTTCTATGTCATATTTAGAATTGCGCATTTACCCTATTACTTAGATGTTGTTGTGCTTGGACTAGTAGGCTTAGGACACTGCACATATTATTGACGATTCATGTTGCACGAGCACTGATTGTATGCTAAACACACCGTCAATAATTGCCATGTCACACACAAACCACTTATAGTTAGGATATTGCTTGGTTAGGGACATTGTGACATTGATTCATATTTCTTATCGCATATGACATATAGCATACCTGTATACTTACATGCTTACATATATGCCTTGACATACTTACCTGCTAGATATCTGTATACCTATAGAGTATTGTACCATTAGTGATAGGTACATACACACTTTACGACATAGCTACAGGTATACCTTGCACATATTTCACTTATACCCAGGGGGTATACTACATCATTACTTATAGGTAGATACATATATCTTGCTATACCTTTATGTTTTCACATACATCTGGTTATAGCTACATGTTACCTTTACTTGATGTTATTTAGAATTGGATAAAATAGGAACCGCATGATATTTTATATTAACTTGTTGCAGTTAATTAGCGGCTTTTCCTTTATATGCTTACATTTCAGTTTATGTTGCACATATCATATTCATGAATTTTCGCATTGTTATATGGATTTTTCATGATGTTTTCTGGATTTGGGGACCGTGGGAGTTCATGAAATTATACATTATTTGAAAAACCCGGTTTCCCTTGATATGATATTTCCGCATCCACCATGAGTTTTATCGGTTCTGATATATATATATATATATACCCCTACGAAGAGGCGTCGGGGCCGTATGAGGGTACATGGTGGGGCCCAGAGGTACCCCGGGGCAAGAAAGGGATGTCGATGTACCACGCCGATGAGCCCGGCAGGAGAACCATACCATTTGGTGACATTACCAATGAATCAGCGGTTATCATGGGGATACCGATGGGAGTCATGTACGTATGGATACGTCGAAAGGCGAGGGTCAAAGCTAGGCACTCGAGCTTTCGGTATAGCGTATGATACGTACCTATCAGGGTGCCAGTCTTGGTGACAGCACCTGATAGATCAGCATTTCTGTGTCGATGCTTGGCACATTGGTTTCATGATATTTCTATTTACTTCTTAGTATATATAACAGTGGATTAGGACGCTGTTATATATGCCCTTACACCAATATTAGTGGAATGGGACGCTAATATATGTGTCTTGACATTAATTTTATATACATCATATTTATTCATGCAAATATACCTAGGTTATAAGAGAATCACTTGATATTGGATTTAGGACATATGACACTTACTTGATTTTGTACATTCAGGATATAGAAGATTTATTCGATATTGTACATTAAGGATTTGTGAGACTTATATGATATGAGAGCCAATTTGGGGGCTGATTTGAGGAAATTGGGATTTGGATTGTCTTGATGGATTGTGATCCTACCACGATGTCAGGATTCCATAGAAATGACATATTTCATTCCATACTCCACCTTTATTTATATGCACTGTTTCATGTATTAGTAGTACCTGTTAGTGTACCTTCCATGATTGTTGCATATACACATTTTCATATCATTATTGCATGATTATTGCATACTGATTGTCATATTACTATTGCTTCATGTATTAGTTGTACCTGTTAGTGTACCTTTCATGATTATTGCATTCATATGACATTTTATTGCTATGAATTGCATATGTTAGATTCACGCTGTACGTGCATACTTGCGATTACCTGCATATGTTATTTACTATTCACGAGTTGGCAACTCATCCCCGTTGTGCCACAGTTGTTTTGCAGGGTGTTCCCCAGAGTAGTCGAGGCTGGCTATTCATCTATCTGATCATCTTTTGCTACGGATACCACTTCAGCTCATAGTGTGCAGTTTTGCTTAGGTGGGTTTTGTGGTTATCCGTATTGTTGTATTGTATATTCGTTGTATCCTTGTACTCTCCATCTACTATATTTTCTTGTTGACTTAGAGACTTGGTGAGGACGATATTGTATATTATTTGTGACTTGTTTGTCTTTTATATAACTTTCTTTCTATCATCTTTTATTTCTTCGCTACGGCGTCGTATATTTGTTGTGGTGGTTGTTTTTCGCCTTTGGGCGTGTTTTTGCTCCCGTTTAGGGATGCTTCATTTATATTTATGTTGTACCCATTTTTGGGGCTAGTTTTTACAAAGGAGGTGCTGTCAAAATTTTAAAAAAAGAAAAATTGGACTTTTAAAGAATTTGGGTTATGATTTCAAATGTTTCAAAACTTCTATTATCTTTTCTTGTCTTTTTTTTATGGTTTAGATTTCTGGTTTTTGGCTTTCTTTTACCGCGTTACGCCTTTAGACGTTCTGTAGTATTAGGGCCGTCACGTGCCAATTTCGGGTCGTGACACTTTGTAGACTGGTCCTTCACTTCAATAGCTCCGTGTAGTAGTCCCTTCGCTCCAACAAGTGACTCCCGGACTCTAGTGAGGCTCCACAAGGTGAAATGAACAAGCTTGCTTGAAGTCTTCGAGGCCGAAAATGATCTACGTCGAGTAGATACTAACTCAAGTTATCTCTTCACTAAGTGATGAACTAGTGAAGAAATAACCCAATCTAAATGGCTAGTAGAGAAGTAGTTGATGAAGTAGGAATTTTGCTCACTTTAGAAATAATTTTCTCACTAATTTTCTTCACCTCTTATGAAGCTAGAAAGCTTGAGGAAGGAGATGAAGAAAGCAACCACGGAATGAAGCAAGTGAAGAATGAATCAAGTGGTGAGAATAGCAACCACAAGTGAGTTAATATCATATACTAACTTATGTAGAGACTAAACAATGGCTAATCTAACGGTTAGGTTAATAAATATTTTTAAGTAAAAAAAATTAGTGGACTTGGTCAATGGTTCCACAAGCTTCCACAAGCTTCAACCATGTGACAATTTCCAACTAATTTGATTTACTTTAAATAAACAAAACCTTACATTATTATAAGTATGGTGTGAGTCTCATACACCCATGTAGCATGTGGCATCAAGCATGACACAAAAGATGTACATTAATATATATCACATATATACTAAGCGTACACTAGTGAGAAAAATAATACTTAAGTGAGCTAATATTAGTTAATGTAAGATAATATATCAAATATATAATTATACATTAAATTATTAAATCAACACTTGATTTAATAATCCGACTATATCACATACAACCGACTAATATCAAATAAAACAACTTATCGAATCAACACTTGATCCGATAACCCGGCTATATCACATATAACCGATCGATATCACATATCACGAGAATAGAATACGGTATCACATACACGTATTAATCTCGGTCCCGCGCATATCACATATGTGCTCCTACTTTGTTTCGCTTGAGCCAGAAAACCTCTGTATAGGACTCTAAAGACTCGTCAATACGCCGGCAGTAGGTGGTGATCATATTAGTCACCCACAAGCCGCAAGCGGTCTACTAAACGTAACGGTCATCCGGGTATTGAGCGATCAGAAGATCAACAAGCAAGCCTGCTCATACTCCTATGAATCCAATCAGTAACACTACTGTACAGTCCGGTTTCTTCGTCTGATATGTCGCATATCAGAGCCTGGGGGTGGTAAAACGTCAGACCCCCATAGCCTGATAAGTCATGCCGATGTGAGGCTCATAATGGTTCGAGAAACTACTGATAACACTTACCAGTAGATCTCAGCAACCCTAGCCAGGGATTTCCTGTTATGGCCAATCAAGCATAGCGCAATATCAACCCCCAATACTGGGAGAGACGAAATCCCCTCCTATTGCTCATTGCCTCCATGTGACTCGGGACTATACCCAAAAACCACCATTTTGCACAATCACTTGAACGTGGTAAGGTGGAAATCAAAGCACAGTGGGAATCACACAAGACTCTGTGACGATCTCGGGTAGAAAGACTAACTTGTACCAGTGTCACCAGAGAACTGCTATTTGACAATAGGTATAATACTATCTTGGAGTTCTCGGCGAGTCCATCCAGTGTACCCAGTCTCCACTGAGCACCCGTATACCATCTCTGGTGTCAAACACCAATAGATATGGGATCATCCATCGCCCATCACATGGGTCGAGAAGTGTATACGCTAGTCTACTCTGGAATATCGATGCCCCGTCTCGATACTCCTACGACTAGGAAAATTTGAAGGATGTACTTACCGACTACCTCTTCCCTACTAGTATGATCTGCATCATAATCCTGGTAGTCAAGTACTCATCCTAAGGGCTTTATCAATATGTAATAGAGAGACAATAAGTGTACATGTTAAGATAAAGAGCAACCAGATAGCATAATATCATATCGAGCAAGAAAGTCCTCCCTATATATGTCCAAGCATCCACTATAATATACATCACATGTATAATAATAGCCTCTAGGGCATACATATAACTAACAATCTCTCTCTTGTACTAAGGCCATTTGTTGTAGTATCTCATACTCAACGCCCCATAAAAGTTTCTTTAAGCAAAGGCCTCTGTGAGTGGATCCGCCGTGTTAACTTTCATTTCAACTCTCCTTACCTCGATCCCTTGGAGATCAACTATCACCCTGATTAGGTGATACTTGACTCAGAATATGTCTGAATCGCTGATGGGACCGGGGTTCCTAGGCTAAAGCCACAACTCTATTGTTGTCACAATAACAGTTATTGGACGCTCAATGGTAGGAACTATGTTCATCTCATGAACAAGAAATATCCAGACATCCACTGTGGTAGCATCGTTAGTAGAGATGTATTCACCCTTTATTGTCTAGTTTTCCACGGTATATAGCTTGGAACTTTTCCAACATACCGTCCCTCCACTGAGGGTAAAGACAAAGCCCGCGACTGACTTTCAGTCGTCATTTCCAGTCTTTCTCCCTGACCCTAGGGTCCTTATTACTCTGGGAGCTGGAATTGGAAAGGGACTCCCACTAGAGTTCACCGTTACCAAGCAGCTGTTCTCCGCCGAAAGACCGGGAAAGACTGACGTCTTGCTTGAATTTGGGGGCAGATGCTATTTGGATTTATTCGGCCACCTCTCCGAAGATGCCAAGTTGATTTGTGGTACCGTGTATCGGAGGTTTAGACGGATGCGGCCGATGTAGCAGACTTCGTCAGATTCCCCCTCATTGTGAGGGGTTTTTGATTTTGGGGACGCTCTTCCCTGCAGGCGCAAGCCCCTGCAGTTAATTACGCTACCGCATCGCGGTAACCACTTTCTCCTTCTCCAGATAGTCACTTCGTGTCATATGTGTTTGTTTTATTTTTGGTTGCTCGTGGATTGTATACGGAGATCAATTTATGTTGTCGCTCGTAGGGCGTGGATTAGTCCAAATCCGTATTTTCTTAGATTTGAGTTTTGGTTTGGGTTTAAAGATCGTTAATCTCATTGGAGACTAAGATCGACTTAAACATTTGTTAAGGATACGTTAGTCTAATTTTAGACTAAGATCTACTTAACAGGATCATTTAGGTCCAACAAAAGAGCATTTGGGCTCTATTGTTTTAGTTTAGGGACATTGCGGTCCATTGGGTTTAAGGACATCATAGTCCGTGACAGTTTAAAGACGTCATAGTCTATAAAGTTTAAAAACATTATAGTCTATGAGTTTAAGGACCTCACAGTCCATGGTAGTTTAGAGACATCATAGTCTGTAAAGTTTTTTGGTTGTCGGGACCCACCACCTCTCTGAAGACGTTGAAGAATTACAACGATACATATCAAAGGTGTGAAGAGATGTACCCTTGAACCAATGTCAGTTGAGGGATCTGTAGTTGGATTGATTTAAAGATCGTTAATCTTATTTGAGACTAAGATCAACTTAAACGTTTGTTAAGGATATGTTAGTCTAATTTTAGACTAAGATCAACTTAACGTTTGTTAAGGACACGTTAGTCTAATTTTAGACTAAGATCAACTTAACAGGATCATTTAGATCCAACAAAAGAGCATTTGGGCTTTATTGTTTTAGTTTAGAGACTTTGCGGTCCATAAGTTTAAGGACATCATAGTCCATAGAGTTTAAGGACATCATAGTCCATGAGTTTAAGGACCCCATAGTACATGGCAGATTAGAGACATCATAGTCTGTAAAATTTAAGGACATCGTAGTCCATGAGTTTAAGGACCCTACAGTCCATGGAATGTCTGGTTGTCGGGACCCATCATCTTTCTGAAGACGTTGATGGATTACAACAACAAATATCAGAGGAGTGAAGAGATGCACCCTTAAACCAATGTTGGTTGAAAAGCTCTGGGTTTTGCTTTGAATGTCATATGAGATGATCAATTTTGGAAGACAAGTGTGTATTTAAGGTTCAGTCAAAAGGGAGGGTCCTGCCTCTGGAAAACTTAGCTAATTTGGGCTAAGATTGGCTCGAATATAGTGTTAAACACTAGAGTACACTCGTCTATCACGTGCTCCCACGTAATGCGCTTAAAATAGTGTTTAAACACTAAGGATAAAGCACACAAAATAGTGTTAAACACTAAAAGAAAGAAGCGCTCACATGGGGTCACGTGAGGCATTTGAATGTTGGGCCAAACTTCCTTTATTTTATTATCTGAATATGCAAATAAGTGTTAAACACTTAATATTCATGACCATTACGTGTGGGCACGTGATGGGTACTCATGCATTGGATATTAAAAGGATTTGTTAGGGGTCACGTGGGACACGTGAGGGCGCCCAAAATCGATTTTGCCCTTTTCATTTTGAGAAGTCTGGACAAGGGTCACATGGGAGCACGTGACCTAATCTTATTCGTTCTCTTGTGGTCATTGGAGGGGAGGGTCACGTGTTGCCACATGATCATATTGGGTACTTGATTCCTTTTACGTGCATGGAGAGTCAAATCCCTTGTTTAAGAATTAAATTCTTTTATAGGATTAAACCCTAATCTTATTTAGAGAAATTAAATTCCTATGTGTTTAAAAGAATTAAATTCTTTAAACCCAATTCTCCTTCTAAGCTTTAATTCTGCATGGCAGAATCTCCCTTATGAGAATTAAATTCTCAACATATGGGGAGATATGCTTCTGCAGGTCCATTACCATGAAGAAGAACTAAGTTCTTGTATTAAGGGTTAAAACCTATCATTGTTGGAGGAATTAAATTCCTATATGCTTTATGGGAGAATAGAATTTTCTAAACTTAGGTCCTCCCTCAGGTTTTAGATCTGCATGACAGAATCTCCCCGATGAGAATTAAATTCTCAACTTATGGGTGATCTACTTCTGCAGATCTTCAACCAGAAGAAGAACTATGTTCTTATTTAGAAGAGTTAAACTCTTAATTTGAGAATTAAATTCTCTTTTGTTTTGTGGGAGCTTATATGAGGATCTCTTTCCCTCTCTTACCTAGGGTTTCTTTCTTTTCTGAAGAGATCTTCTTTTCTCTCTGGAGAATTAAATTCTCTTCTTTTTTTTTGTATTCACTTTCTATTGTTGTATATCTCCTTCTTCTCTTCTTGGCTCATATTTATAGGAGAAAGAAAAGAATCAGTTTGTTTAGCCAATCTCTCATTGAGAGATTTTGATTGATTTTGTAACCAACATGATCTTTTAGATCACTCGGTGAAATTTATTCACCATTGGATTTTTAATCCAAAACATATTTTATTTGTTGTTCCTGGCAGATTTTAGGAAAATATTTCCTTATGTAGAATCTTTCTATAAACTGGTGATTTTTAATCACCATTGGATTTTTAATCCAACGATGCTCCACTTTACAGAGTGCAATCTTTTTGTTTGGAAAGATCTAAAGAAATATTTTTTCAATTAGGGTTTTTGATTCCCTTTTAATTAGAATTTAATTCTATTAGTTCAGATGATTTAGGAGTTTATCACGTGTTGGCACATGACCCTACTTGATAAAGCATCTAATTAGAATTTAATTCTATTGGTATAGAGGGCTCAGGAAACTATCACGTGTTGGCACGTGACCCCACTAATTAAGCTTTTCATTTAGAATTTAATTCAGTGTCTACAGGCTTTACCTGTAAATGGTCACGTGTCTGCACGTGAGACCTGGTCACGTGTAGGCACGTGACCCCACTAACACAACATTTCCAACTTGTTTATTTTATTCAGCGTCTACAGGCTTTGCCTGTAAATGGTCATGTGTATGCACGTGAGGCCCAGTCACGTGTAGGCACGTGATGCCCGGTCATGTGTGGGCACGTGATGCCTCATTTGAGGTTTTCCTTTCTGTTTTATCTGTATTTTATTTAATTCCTATGAGGGAACAATTGCCCCCACAACATTGTTCTCATGTGTTTGCACGTGAGTACAATGCTGTAACTTTTGTGGCCTTTGGATCTGCCTAGGAAACAGGGAAGATGAACCGTTTCCTATCATGTCTTATAAATGCAAGTGTCTCTTCAGCAGCGCCTCTACTCCTTCATCTTCTTCCTTTCTCATTCTTGTCTTGAGAATTTAATTTTCTTTCTCAAAGCTCAGTTCTCTGTTTAATCGAAACAAAATTTAGAGTTTAACTCTGTCAACAAAAAGAATCCTTTTTCAGGTAAGTATCTTGAACGGCCGAGGAACTTTTCTTATTTTTATAAAATTCTCTTCGGATTTTAAATCCACACCAAGGGTTTTTTCCTTATTCGCCCAGATTTGAATTTTGTTGGTAGCTTAACAAAACTTGTCTTTTCAAGAATTTGTTTGGAATCCCAACGCTTGTTTAATGAGGGTTTTCTTGATCACTAAACTTTCACTGACATCTCTTTTCAGATACTATGGCCGCTCATCTGTACCGTCTTAATGAAATTGTCTCTTACGAGGATATTCACACACAAGGACTTTGTCAAAATCAGGAGTTTACAAATGCCCAATATGCCGAGATCATGAATTATTTTCGTGAACACAACGGTCGATTGCTTCCTCGTCGTTCTGCTCTTTTGAAGATTATAGTGAGAGCAATCTGGGGAGCACTTCCTGGATTTCACGAAGCTATACCGCTTGAGGCACTGGATGATGCTGAAGATAAGGTGCACTCAGTGTACCTGACGGGTCTGATCTCGAGGAAACAGCGAGATAGTCTCATTGATATCTTGCATCAGGTTTTTCAACAAACGACGATAATCGCTGCTTATCAGAGGGCGGAGGATATTGGCGAGGATCCTGATGCTTGCGATCGTGAGAGGCTGCACACGAGAATGGTCCGAGAGGCCCGAAACATTTTAAATGGCCTAACTTTTGAATTTCTCAATTCATGTCCTGGATTTGATGTCTTGCCATTGTAAACATTTTAATGATGTTTTTGTTTACCGTTTTCATTACTGTAAGAATTTTCTGAAGTATGAATAGACAATTCTTGTTTCCGCATGTTTATTTTATGCACTAAACCTTTTCCGCACATACATAAATAGGTATGCTTCGAACGCTTAATTGGATGCGAATCGAATGTTCTTCTTATTGTCATTCATAGTACGTGATTGACGTCCGTAGGTTACGCCTTTTCATCTCGATTTGACGCGGAGCAGTTTACGCACTCTTGAGTAGCACTTCCATTTCTCTGGCATGTAATTTTGGCAAATATGGTCTGTAAATAGTCCATCTTGACCTCTTTGCGGGGTAGTGATGGCTTAGGAGGCAGGTTCAGATCTGCCTCCTAAGGATTTCCAACTTTATGAGCCGTGAGGGTCTCATAAAGATTTTTCTCCCTACGAGTCGAGAGGATCTCGTAGGTGTATTTTCTCCGAGGATTCCTAAATGTGTTTTTCTCTTGAGAGTCGTAAAGATCTCACAAGAGAATTTTCTTCCTTACAAGTCGAGAGGACTCGTAAGTGGTTGGTGAGTTGACTTGTTTCCGCGACGGGGTCATGTGAATGACGTATTTCCGCGACGGGATCATGTGAATGAAGTATTTAAGTATTTCCGTGATGAGGTCATGTGGATGACGTATTTTCATGACGGGGTCATTGGATGACGTATTTCTGCGACGGGGTCATGTGGATGACGTATTTCCGAGACGGGGTCATTTGCTGACGTGTTTCCGCAACGGGGTCATTTGGATGACGTATTTCCGCGACGGGGTCATTGGATGACGTATTTCCACAATGGGGTCATGTTTAATGCCGTATTTCCACGACGGGGTCATTTGGATGATGTATTTCCGCGACGGGGCCATTTAGATGATGTATTTCCACGACGGGGTCATGTTTGATGATGTATTTCCATGACGGGGTCATGTTTGATGACGTATTTCTGTGACGGGGTCATTTGCTGACGTATTTCCACAACGGGGTCATGTGCTGACGCATTTCCGCGACGGGGTCATGTGCTGACGTATTTCCGTGACGGGGTCATTTGCTGACATATTTCCGAGACGGGGTCATGTGCTGACGTATCTCTGCGACGGGGTCATTGGATGACGTATTTCCGTGACGGGGTTATATGCTGACGTATTTCTGAGACGGGGTCATTGGATGACGTTGCGTCTGCTGTAACGAGACGAATGTCGAGGTGGCCTCTAGGTTTTCTGTGAACCGTCGAGATTTGGAACTAGGGACTTTGCCGTGGCTCCGCTTTGCTGACGTTGCGTCTGCTGTAATGAGACGAATGTCAAGGTGGTCTCTAGGTTGTCCGTGAACCGTCGAGATTTGGAACTAGGGACCTTGCTGTGGCTCCACTTGATTGTCGTGTTCGAATCCTGTTGGAATGAGGAGGAACGCTGTTGTGGGTTTTCGGGCTGTAGATGTGGCCGTCGAGACTTGGCTCTCTTTCTGACGGAGCCTGGTGGGATAATATGGTTCCCTCTTTGTTTGCGCCCCTGGATTGTATACAGGGATCGATGTGATCTCATCTGTAAGGCAAAAATTTCATTTCATATGTATTTTTGTTTTCTTTCCGTGATGCTCTATCATTTTAGCTTTTATATTGCGAAAGTCGCGATTGCCCAATCAGTTCGGCTATTTTTCACGGTGCCCAATCATTTCGGCTGTCTTTGTTTTTACTCGTTGCTTTTTATTGCGAGTTGCCCAATCACTTCGGCTGTTTTTGTATGCATATCTTTTACTTGCTGATTTTGTTGCAAGTTTCCCTATCATTTCGGCTATTTCATATGCATTTTTGGCTTGCTGATTTTTATCGCGAGTGTAGAACTTGGAATCTGGTGCCAATCTTAGCATCAGCATCGTTACGACAGGAATATTACCAGGAGCGAATCATCATTTGCCGTGAAAGGACTTGGGATTTGATACCGATATAGGCATCAGTATCGCTACAACTGAGATATTGTCAGGAGCGAATCATCATTTGCCTTTGTCGGTTCGAACAAGGGTGGCTTAGCAATCAGGGTTAGGATCTTTTAGACTAAGGCTTTTAACTTCTTGAGCCGTAAGGGTCTCATAAAGGTTTTTTTCCCTACGAGTCGTAAGGATCTCGTAAGTGCGTTTTCTCCTTAAAAATCGTGAGGATTCTTTAGTGTGTGTTCTCTTATAAGTCGTAAGGATCTTACAAGAATGTTTTCTCCTTATAAGTCGAGAGGACTTACAAGGGTCGTTCACCGTGCTAGCATATCCCTAGTCGCTGGTGGGACTTTGTTAGGGAAATGTTATTCATGCCCGTGGATTGTATACAAGGGTCTGTATTGAACCGCTTGTAGGGCAAAAGCGGGGCGTATGACGGCTTAAGAACAGGTTCAGATCCCTATAGCTTAAGGCTTTTGAATCCTATGAGTCGTGAGGGTCTCAAAGGGCAATTCTTCTTACGAGTCGTGAGAATCTCGTAAGTGTGTTTTCTCTTTAGGAATCGCAGGGATCCCTAAGTGTGTTGCTCCTTTGTGAGTCGTAAGGATCTCACGCAAGTATTTTCTCCTTACAAGGTTGAGAGGACCTTGCAAGTGTCTTTTAACGAGATTGCGCCCTTTCGGGCTTTCACAAACTCGCCGGTAGCCCTGCTGTTTTTACTCACGGAGCCCTTTCGGGTTTTCATCCATGCCCATCTCGCTTATGGACGTACCGTTTTTTTGCTTTAGCCTTGGGATGCTGCGGTCCGTAGTAGTTTATAGACGTCTCAGTCAGGCGTAGTATTTCTTCAAGAAACGGCCGTTTATTGGCCTGAAGGGTCTTTCGCCATGCATATCCATGAGCAAGTAAGCCCCACCCTGGTAGACTTTGTCTATGATGTACGGGCCCTCATAATTCGGCTCGAACTTCACCCGTTTGGCATGATTGGGGATCATAGGATCTTGACCATTAGCATGAGCTCGCCTTGGCGGAATGTTCTCGGCCTAGTCAATCTCTCGTATGAGCGTGTCATTTTTGCTTTGAAAGCTTCCAAATTTTGTTGCGCTATGAGCCGGGTTTCGTCGAGGGCATCAAGTTCCTCAAGCCGAAGATGAGCATTCTCTTCGTCTGTTAGCTCGTAATGGACCGCTACTCGTAGAGAGGGTAACTCTATCTCTAAGGAAAGTACTGCTTCAGCGCCGAATACCAATGCATACGGCGTTGTGTTTGTAGCCGTTTTGAACGTGGTTCGATACGCCCAGACAGATTCATGCAGCCTCTCATGCCAGTCCTTCTTATTTCGAGACACCGTCTTTTTCACGATCTTCGTCAGAGTCTTGTTGAAAGCCTCAGCCAGACCGTTAGCTTGAGGGTTATAGACCGAAGAGTATCTCCAGTCTATATTATGCTGCTGTGCGAAGCGGCTGATCTTATGGCTTCTGTAGGCTGGCCCGTTATTGGATATAATCTGTCGCGGAGTGCCGAACCGATAGATGACGTATGTCTTGAAGAAATGGAGAATGTTCTCCGTCTTCACTTCTCTTAGCGGTACTGTTTCTGCCCACTTAGAGAAGTAATCAGTTGTCGCCAGTATGAACCTGTGTCCTCTGGACGATGCTGGTTCAATGGGCCCGATTATGTCGGTTCCCCACATTTCAAACGGCCAGCTAGCTACCGTCGGGTGTAGCGGATTTGGATGCTGATGGATAAAGTCCCCGTGAATCTGGCACGAGTGGCACTGCTTTACATATTCAAGGCAGTCTTGGATCATTGTGGGCCAATAGCAGCCCATCCTTTTGATCTTTAGCTTTATCTTCGGCCCGGCTTGATGAGAATCGCAAAGTCCATCGTGAGTTTCTTAGACGACTTTCCTTGCTTCTTCAAGTCCTAAGCATCTTAGCCATAGAGAGTCGAACGATCTCTTATACAGAGTATCATTGACGAAGGAGAAGGATAGACCTCGTTTCATGAGCTGATGTCTTGAGGACGCATCTTCAGGTGTTCGACGGGATTTGAAGTAGTCTATAAAGACTTCTCTCCAATCCTTAGCCCTTTCCCGATCTTTTATTTGTAAGGCCGTTTGCTTGGTCGTTTTCTTTTCTTCAGACGACTCCGGAGATATTTTCGCTGGTGCAAGAACCCAACGGCTTTGTATCACAATCCTTACGTCATCGAGGTTTTCGTCAGCCAGTTCTTTGGTGAGTTTGGCTAACGCATCCGCCTTGCTATTTTCCGTACGCGGAATGCTTTCCAGTGAGTAGGAGGGAATTTGAGTCAGCAGTTGCTGCACTCTCTCGCCGTACTTTACCAACTCCGGTTTGCACGTCTGATAGTCGCCGTTTACTTGGCTAACGAGCAGTTGGGAGTCTCCGTATATGAGGAGGTTTTCAATTCCCATGTCGACAGCGATCTCAAGACCTGCTATCAAAGCTTCATATTCGGCTTCATTGTTTGTCCTCGGCTCTGTTAAGAAAAAGGAAAAGCGCATTATCCCTCCTTATGGAGTCACGAAGATGAGGCCCACCTCAGATTTGATTATGGGGGAGTTGTGCTTTCGCTTCTTCATAGAAGATGCTCCGTCGAAGTAGAGTTCCCATTGGGTATTACTCCCTCCTTTCTCCCCGTCGATCGTATCAAACGTGTGCTCGTCTGGCAATTCACAGTTCAAGGGAGAATCGGCAGGTATCGGATGCTCAGCGAGGAAGTCGGCGATGGCCTGGCCTTTCACTGCCTTCAGCGGACGATAAGTTATCGAGAACTCCATCAAGAGCAGGACCCATTTAGCGAGTCGTCCTGTTAGTATGGCTCTTGACATCAAATACTTGAGAGGATCCACTTTTGATATGAGATGGACCTCATGCGCCAACGTATAGTGCCTGAGCTTCATTATCGCGAAGATTAACGCCAGGCAGTGTTTTTCAATGGGTGAGTAATTGTTTTCTGCCCCCACGAGAACTCGACTTAAATAGTAGATGGCTCTCTCTTTCCCTTGGTCATTTTCTTGTGCCCATAATGCTCTTAGAGAACCCTCAAGGGCAGTTGTGTACAGGATGAGAGGCTTTCCCTTGACCGGAGAAGTCAGTACCGGCGGATTCTGCAAGCATTTCTTGATTTCATCTAGTGCGCTTTGGAATTTATGATCCCAGACGAACGGGATCCCCTTCTTCATTAGGTGACTATAGGGGCGGCATTTGCCGGAGAGGTTAGCTATGAACCGTCGGATATACGCGGGGCTTCCCTCGGAGAGACCGCAGTTGTTTGAGAGTTATTGACGGAGGCATTTCCATAATCGTCTTGATCTTTGACGGGTCTATTTCGATGCCTCGATGTCGTACGATGAACCCTAGAAATTTGCCCGAGGAAACTCCGAACGCGCATTTGAGAGGGTTCATCTTCAGATTGTATTTCCGAAGGTGCTGAAACACAATCTTCAGATGCTCCCAATGCTCCTCGTACGATTTACTTTTCACTACGAGGTCGTCGATATAGCATTCGACGATTTCATATATGAGGTCATCGAAAATCTTTGTCATGGCTCTCTGATAAGTGGCGCCAGCGTTCTTCAGACCGAAAGGCATCACTTTATAGCAGAATATGCCCAGCGGAGTCCGGAAAGCGGTATGCTTCTGGTCTTCGGGATGCATCTTTATTTGATTGTACCCCGATGAGCCGTCCATGAAGGAGAAGACTTTATGAGTGGACGTGTTGTCTATTATTAGCTCGGTAACTGGTACAGGAAAATCATCCATTGGGCAAGCTTTGTTGAGGTCTCGAAAGTCCATGCATATGCACACCGTCCCATTTTTCTTCATCACTGGGACGATGTTGGCGATCCAGTCAGGGTACTGAACCTCTTGGATGAAACCGGAATCGATTAGCTTCTTGACCTCGGCGTTGATGCTCATTTCAAGTTCAAACTGCATTCTTCTCGGCGCTTTTTTGATTGGCTTGAGGTCTAGAGATATCGCCAACTTGTGGACAGCTATTTCTGGATCTAATCCTGGCATCTCGGAATAGTTCAATGAGAAGCAATCTTTATACTTCATGAGCATGTCCTTTAGCGTAGCCACATTTTCCTCAGACAACAGCTCAATGACGAACGTCAGCCGTGGGTCATTTTCCGTTCCCAAGTCGATTTTTTTGAGGTTATCTGCAGTAGTATGTATCCCATCTTCCAGCTCTTTTAGCGCTGGTGGAAATTATGAGATCACCTCATCTTCGTCCTCATTTTCGAAGCACCAGGAGAGGTTAGCCATTTCCTCGCGTACTCCTTCTCCTGACAGCATTATCGCGTGACATGTACGAGATCGCTTCCAAGACCGATGTTGATCCGGCTCTACTCTCGCTGCATATGTGGCTTTCGGTTCATGCTTCTGTGGCGGGGTTACCCTCCAACTGCTGGATAGAGCGAACCTGCCGTGCTGATACTATTCTTCTACCCAATCTTTGAATGTGAAGCAGTCTTCGAGAGGATGTCCTATCGCTCGGTGATAGGAGCAATAATCCGGGTGATGAACCTCGTTTGCTTGCTCGGGGTGCTTGGACTCCGGGAGTGTCATCATCTGATGTTTTATGACAAGATCGAATATCATCCTTGTCTTGTCTTGGAGAAAAGAATATGCTCGACCCATATTCTTTATAAGAGACGATGTAACAACTCCAATTTTGTATACCAAAAATTTGCTTTAAATATAGTGTATACTTAGAGTATTGATGTTGCTGGAAACAATTTAAGTATCTAACTCCTTACAATAATTACAAGAAGGAGCTTGTAGCTCATTGGTAATACCTTGCATTGCTGAACCAAGCCACCAGAGTTCGAATCCCATGCCCCACATAATTTTTATATCCTTTTGTTTTAATTTTTTTAGAAGTCAAACGGTCAAACAACCATAACTCACAATTTATTGCGAATTAAAAAAATTAAACTATACCAAAATTCCCCCCAGACCAAGACCCACCCAACGAGACTCGACTCGGCCGCGACTCGGCCGAATCGGCCAGCGACTCGGCCGGACTCGGCCGGTCGGCCGAGTCGTCAACACGAAAAAATTTCGTGTTGACCTAGTCTCTTCACCTGCATACTCTAAATATTTTATACTGTTACAGAATTCCCAATAAATCTCTTTAAAGACCAAAATTAATGAATTTTTAATGTTTTTTATATTTTCTTTTAATATTTTTTAACCCTAACCCTAGCCTAGCCCTATATAAAGACCCCTATACTCTACCTTTTCCCTTCACAACTCTAAGTCCACTCTCCCAAATTCTCGAGAACTCGGTACGAAGAGCGAGAAGCGAAGCGCTGCCGAAATAGACGACGGATTCCGGCGACCGGATCAGAACCTTCGCGACGTGTTCAACGAATCGACAACCACCACGTCCATTAGCTTCCTTAGCTTGTCCAAACCGTAAGTCCCACCTTTTTCTATCTCTCTTTTCTTTAAGGTAAAAATACGACCTTTTGGAACCCGTCGGAAATCGGACAAACCGATTTCCGATTCGGTTTTTCTCTAAATTTCCACTTGTCACCTAATACATATTATCTACCCATATTCATGTTGACTATTAATCACCCATAAACCAATTTAACCAAATTTTTTCACATGCAATGATAAGTTCTTTGCAAAACCGTATTCCTTTCACAAAAATACCATGAAGTTCATTTTTCTTAGTTTAATTAATTCCCTCACTCCTAAATAGGTTTATCTTGATCACTAAACTTGTAGAATCCAATTTGAATGAAATTTCCCACATAAAATGATAACGTTTTCGAATACCGTATTCTTGCGCTATAATACCTTTAAGTTTAACATAGTATGTTTTACCTTTAAACTTCACCAAAACTTAATATAAGTCACGGGGTAATGACCTATCCCTACACACACTCAATATAACCCTAATTGATAAATATCAAAATACAGAATACGAAATTACAGGACTTTTCACTAAAATACCATAATCTTTATAACTTTTATTTAAAGCTTTAAGTTGTAAACATTTCTAAATAAAATGAAAACACAATTGGTCATGGACATCGATCGTTTATCTAAACTGTCTTGTGGTGCCTAGGAAAGTGTGTCTAAGGCTAGTGGTTTTTAATTAGGCCCACGACTGTGGTTCCTTCCCACTTACCTGGCACTTACCTGGCCGCAATTGACGGTGAAGAGGCGATTTGAGGCTTCTAATGACTCATCGTTTAGACCTTAGAAATAGGCTAGTTGGTTTAGGAAACCCTAATAACTAAAATACGGAAAACTGTACTTTTTGCAAATAAATACCCCATATTTATAAAACCGTTTTCCCAAATGAAAAGTATTTATAAACCTAAGTAAAGCGCCGCTACAACCCACTTTTGGGAAACCTGCTAGGGATAGTACGGTTCATCGTGCATCCGCAGGCTAGTAGTGCGAGATTCAGACCTCCGCAAGGAGCATTCGGTCTCTAAAGGTTCAAAATACGATATTTAGGGAAAATGGGATTTTTTCTAAATAAAATATTTATATAAAATTATTCATGTGTTAATATATATATAATTATCATTTAAACACCTATTTTATCATAATATAAAGTTTACACTTTTTCTAAAAATTACAAGATTAAAAGTTACACTAAAATACCACGAATTTTCAGATAAAAAATTAATACTTTTATTAGGATATATTCACTAGAATAACACAAATAAAATTCACATTTATTATAACAATAAAGACGATTATTAAATACTTGAGGTGTATTTTGAAAACTATACAAAAGTACTTTTTACATAAAACCCCCTCAAGTTTTACAAATTACAATAAGACCCCTAGCTAATATGGAACTTCAAATTATCTTTCTTTTAGTCTGACTCGGGTTAGAGTCTGACTATTCCTGACTCGAATATGATTCAAGTCAATCTGTATTCTTTTATATTCCAATACAATTTGAATACATGAAACCCTGAATCCAGTTAACAATATATTCATTTTGAATGAATCAAACCATGGATATTCATCCATTATCCTGATATTCCATTTACCTGATTATACAGTTACAACATATTTACTGATATCATGGTTTTGGTCAGTCATCCAACTTACATATTCCAACACTACAATACTGTTAAAACACTACGGGGTTTAAGGGGTAGATTGGTACGGATGGTGTTAAAGGTGGCATGAGGTGGTCAGATTAAGACACCTAACCTGAATCCTATTGCTGTTGTACCGTGGCATAACGGTTCTTTGTACTTTCCTTTTGCCCTGATCTCTAGCATATAGAGATCCCCTCGTATACACTGGCATCCTTCTGTACCAAGCTACAAACAACAGCGTTACACAATATTCCATAATATTCAACAATATAATACTTTAGAAAATACTGTTACTCTGTCATTCTCATTCTTCTTATTCTTTTGGGATTTACCGAGCGACCTGTTCGCTGACGACATTCTATCTCTTTCTTCTTTGAATATCGTCAGGTGCGTTGGACCAAGCTGAGATTGAGCCCACCGGTGAAGATTTGGAGCAGTTCCAGGCAGACCCAGAGCTCTAGATAATTGTACCTTGTTCTTTCCAGTTTATTTCATTTTCTGTTATGCCACTGTTTAGGCATTGCTTTTCATTCCAGTTGTATTTTCTTTTCCTGCATTGTAAAAAGAATGTTATTAATGAAAGTTGCTGTTATTTTTATATTATTCGTCTCTTGTGATTTATTTTATATTGCTTAGTTATGCTTAGCGTATATACTTCTGAGTATATACGTAGCGGGCCTCGTCGCGTCCACTTTGCAGTACACTGGGAAGCGGGGCGTGACAGGTTTTGTTGATTGCCCATGCAGGTCAGAGCTGTATGAATCCCTGTCATGCAGTTCTGGTCTGCGTGAACAACCTAAGCAATGTAACACAAGAACCAGCAACTAAAACATTCTTTACAATTCATGTTCCTTGAATCTTGCAAATTTCTATTCCTTGAATCTTATCATTTCATGTATTTGAATCTGTCCTAATCCAAATTTTTCTTCAGGATCATGGATTCCCCAAACAACACCAGCACCAATGTCAACAACACCCCTCCAGCACTACCTCTCACACCAGTTGTTCCGGCATCACCCACTGAGCAAACGATGCTATTCGATGCGATCCGCAGTCTTCTCGAGGGACAGCAACAACTTCTGAGCCGTCCTGATAGCGATGCACCGGGAGTAAAGCAATTTAGGGCTTTGCACCCAGAACAGTTCTCTGGTAATGGAAGCCCTCTCGAAGCAGAAGAATGGGCATAAAGCATCGAAGACGATCTGGCAGCAGCTCAAGTGCCATACCACGCTTGGGTCCGTGTAGCGAAGCTACAGCTTACGGATAATGCTCGCAATTGGTGGAAGGCAGAAGAAACCCGTCTAGCGCAGCCGATTGAATGGAAGACATTTCGCGAGAAGTTTGACGCGAAATATTTCCCTATGACTGCCAGGTTCGCTATGGAGCAGCAGTTTATTCATCTACAGCAAGGATCAATGTGGGAGAAATCGGTAGATGAATACGATGCTGAGTTCACTATGTTGAGCCGGTAAGATATGTCACAATAGTTCAATTTTTAAATATCACATATTACACAGCTAACACAATCTTTAAACAGATTCGCAGCATACCTGATACCGACGGACGATATCAGAGCCCGTCGTTTTCAGCAAGGTTTGGACACAGAGATCAAGGCTGCTCTAGCCGCAGGAAAGTTTTTGACTCATGAAGAAGCCCTAGAAGCTGCCCGCAGTTATGAGGCAGTCATAAAAGAGAGGGGCAGACCTCAGTCTGCAGGAGTCAAACGCTCTGCCAACTAGATGGCAGGTGGAGCCACGTCCAGACCATCTTTCGTGCCGAGGCGACCCGGAGTACCAACTCATCGTCCTAGCCCTGCCTTTTGCACTTACTGCAAGAGAACTGGACATATGATGAAGGAATGCCGTCGAGCCAACCGTCTCTGCTTAATCTGCGGTTCAACCACTCATGATATTGGATCTTGTCCCCAAAGGCAGAACTCAGTTGCTGCACCCAGGCCAGCAAATACTTATCAGCAGCGACCAGCTCTTCCGGCACCTGCTCCCAGACTTGCACTGCCTGCACGACCTAGGAGACCACAGGCTGCACCACCTCCTCGACAGTTCCATCAAGCTCAAAGGAACGTTCAGAGGAATGCTCCTCAGGCTAGGAGGAATGTGCCGAAGCGCCAGGCTTTCATGATGTCTGTGGAAGAAGCTGAGGCCACGGGCCAAGTCATTACTGGTAAACTTTCTTCTCAAACTTATCTTTCAGTTTTGTTTACCTACACACTTTCCCTATACCTGAACCTATCCCATATACCTTAGGTACAATCCTAGTAGCTTCACTACCTGCACTTGCACTGTTTGATACTGGAGCATCCCACTGCTTTATGTCACAACGGTTTGTCCGAACCCATGCGATTCCAGTCTCACCGCTTGTATCCATCTGGAACGTCAGTTCTGGAAATGGTGTTCTAAAGGCAACTATGGGATACAGCATGTGTCCAGTCATCGTCTGCAGTCGAGAGTTTTACGCTGACTTCAAAGTACTGGACATACCAAACTTCGATGTGGTTCTAGGAATGGACTGGCTTGGAACCTTTTATGCTACCATCGACTGTCATCAAAGGAGGGTAGTATTTGAGATTCCAGATCATCCGGTCTTCTATTTCAAGAGTGGAGATCGCACCCTGGAGCCAAGTACTTACAAAGCAAAGCCAAGGGAAGCAGTAGTTGCAGCAGCTCATGCAGAGAAAGAATTAAGACCGGAGGTAGTTCGAGAGTTCGATGATGTATTCCCTGACGACATATCAGGTTTGCCTCCCGATCGAGCTCTTGAATTCAGTATTGACTTAGTACCAGGAGCACAACCAGTGATCAAAGCACCGTATAGACTAAGTCCGGAAGGATTGAAAGAAGTTCGAACACAGTTGGACGAATTACTGGCGAAAAGATGGATTCGTCCCAGCACTTCAAGTTGGGGAGCACCTGTACTATTGGTGAAGAAGAAGGAAGGTTCATACAGAATGTGCATCGACTATAGGGCCTTGAACGAAGTTACTATAAAGAACAAGTATCCACTCCCACGCATCGACGATTTATTCGATCAGCTAAGTGGATCTTGTGTCTTCTCTAAACTAGATCTTCGTTCAGGTTATCATCAAGTGAAGGTCAAGGAAGCTGATATTCACAAAACAGCTTTCAGAACTAGCAATGGACATTACGAATTTCTAGTAATGCCATTTGGAGTGACCAATGCACCAGCAATCTTCATGAATCTTATGAACCAAGTTTTCTGGGAGTATTTAGACAGGTTTGTTGTCATCTTCATCGACGACATCCTGATATATTCTAAGAATCGGAAAGAGCACGCGGAGCACTTACGAATCGTCCTGGAAACTCTTCGACAATATAAGCTTTATGCCAAATACAGCAAGTGCGAGTTTTGGCTAAAACAGGTTGGTTTTCTTGGACACATCGTATCAGGAGAAGGGATTTCTGTAGATCCAGCAAAGGTTTCAGCAGTTAGCGAATGGCCTACACCAAAATCAGTGAAGGATATTCGGAGTTTCTTGGGCTTAGCTGGATATTACAGAAGATTCATTGAAGGCTTTTCAAAGATAGCAGCACCCCTGACCAAGCTCACAAGAAAAGATGAAGAATTTGTGTGGTCAGAAGCATGCGAACAAGCTTTCGTAGAACTCAAGTCAAGACTGACATCTGCACCTATTCTCGTCATACCGGATCAATCTGGAGGATTCGAAGTGCATTGTGATGCATCCGGTAAGGGATTAGGATGTGTTCTACATCAGCACGGTAAGGTTGTGGCTTATGCTTCAAGACAACTGAAGACTCATGAGCGCAATTATCCGACGCATGATCTAGAATTGGCAGCCGTTATTTTTGCTCTCAAGATTTGGCACCACTATTTACTTGGTGAACGAGTGAACATCTACACAGATCATAAAAGTATGAAGTACGTGTTTACTCAGAAGGAGTTGAATATGCGGCAGAGAAGATGGTTAGAACTGATGGCGGACTTTGACATCAACTTGCAGTATCATCCAGGGAAGGTGAACGTAGTACCTGATGCTCTTAATCGCCAACCATTAGCAACGAATCTCACCGCCCAGTGGAAACTTCAGCAGGACCTACATCATATGGGGATTGAACTAGTCATGCCAGGTGATGTTTCAAATTTGATGAATCTACAAGTCCAATCAACTATTGTAAATCAGATCAAAGCAGCTCAAGCCAGCGATGCTAAGTTGCAAAAGATCCGAGAACAAGTAGAGAATGGACTCAGAACAGATTTCATCATCCATGAAGATGGATCTTTGAGATACGGCAGCAGATTGTGTGTACCAAAGGGTCCTGTTCGGGAAGAGTTAATGAAAGAAGCTCACAGCTCTCCCTATTCGGTACATCCTGGAGGTACCAAAATATACAAGGATCTACGTCAGAATTATTGGTGGCATGGAATGAAGCGTGAAGTAGCCAGGAGTGTCGCAAAATGTTTGGTGTGTCAGCAGGTAAAGGCTGAACATCATAGGACAGCTGGACTACTTCAACCGTTACCAATACCAGAATGGAAGTGGCAGCATATCATGATGGACTTTGTAACTGCTCTTCCTCGCAGCACAAAGGGTAACGATGCGATTTGGGTCATTGTGGATCGACTCACAAAGTCGGCTCACTTCATCCTATTTCGAGTTGGCCAATCAACTGAGACATTAGCGAAGAAGTACATGGAGGTAATAATCTAAATTAAGATTTAAACTCTTCATACTGTACTATCTCTGATACCAATGAACTCATATAGGAAATTGTGAGACTTCATGGAGTACCGGTCTGCATTGTCTCCGATCGTGACTCCAGGTTCCGATCGCAATTCTGGCAGAGTCTGCAAGCAAGCTTGGGAACAAGTCTGAACTTCAGCACAGCTTATTATCCACAAACAGATGGTCAGTCGGAACGAACTATTCAGATCTTGGAGAATATGCTCAGAGCATGTATGCTTGACTTCAAAGGATCGTGGGAAGATCACCTACATCTTGTGGAGTTTGCGAACAACAACAGCTACCAAACAAGCATAGGAATGGCACCTTTTGCAGCATTGTATGGAAGGAAGTGTCGATCACCATTAAGTTGGGACGACATCGGAGATAGGGAACTCCTTGGACCAGAGATGATAGTAGCGACCGTTGATGTGGTTCGTACTATCAGGGAAAGAATGCGCATAGCCCAAGATAGATAGAAACACTGGGCTGATGCGAAGAGACGACACTTGGAGTTCCAGCCAGGAGATCATGTATTCCTGAAAATCTCTCCGAACCGTGGAGTGATCAGATTTGGAAGATGGGGAAAGTTGAGTCCAAGATACATTGGACCGTTCGATATACTCGAACGAGTCGGTGAGGTGGCATATCGTTTAGCGCTTCCACCCTCATTGGAAGGAGTGCATAACGTGTTCCACATATCCCAACTCAGAAGGTATGTGAGTGACCCCAGCCATGTACTTGATCATTCCGAGCTCACGATACAGCCCGATTTGTCTTGTGAGCAACAACCTGTGGAGATCCTGGACAGGAAAGTGAAGACACTTCAGAACAAAGAAGTTAATTTGGTCCGGGTAATGTGGAGAAGAGACACTCCAGGAAAATCCACGTAGGAAAGGGAGGACGAGATGCGTGCAAGATATCCGCACCTTTTTGTAAACTAGTCCTTAAATAAAAGTTGTAAATTTCGAGGACGAAATTTTTTGTAAGGAGGGTAGATTGTAACAACTCCAATTTTGTATACCAAAAATTTTCTTTAAATATAGTGTATACTTGGAGTATTGATGTTGCTGGAAACAATTTAAGTATCTAACTCCTTACAATAATTACAAGAAGGAGCTTGTAGCTCATTGGTAATACCTTGCATTGCTGAACCAAGCCACCAGAGTTCGAATCCCATGCCCCACATAATTTTTATATCCTTTTGTTTTAATTTTTTTTAGAAGTCAAACGGTCAAACAGCCATAACTCACAATTTATTGCGAATTAAAAAAATTAAACTATACCAAAATTCCCCCCAGACCAAGACCCACCCAACGAGACCTGACTCGGCCGCGACTCAGCCGAATCGGCCGGCGACTCGGCCGAGTCGTCAACACGAAAAAAATTCGTGTTGACCTAGTCTCTTCACCTGCATACTCTAAATATTTTGTACTGTTACAGAATTCCCAATAAATCTCTTTAAAGACCAAAATTAATGAATTTTTAATGTTTTTTATATTTTCTTTTAATATTTTTTAACCCTAACCCTAATCCTAGCCTAGCCCTATATAAAGACCCCTATACTCTACATTTTCCCTTCACAACTCTAAGTCCACTCTCCCAAATTCTCGAGAACTCGGTACGAAGAGCGAGAAGCGAAGCGCTGCCGAAATAGACGACGGATTCCGGCGACCGGATCAGAACCTTCGCGACGTGTTCAACGAATCGACAACCACCACGTCCATTAGCTTCCTTAGCTTTTCCAAACCGTAAATCCCACCTTTTTCTATCTCTCTTTTATTTAAGGTAAAAGTACGACTTTTTGGAACCCGACGGAAATCGGACAAACCGATTTCCGATTCGGTTTTTCTCTAAATTTCCACTTGTCACCTAATACATATTATCTACCCATATTCATGTTGACTATTAATCACCCATAAACCAATTTAATCAAACTTTTTCATATGAAATGATAAGTTCTTTGCAAAACCGTATTCCTTTCACAAAAATACCATGAAGTTCATTTTTCTTAGTTTAATTAATTCCCTCACTCCTAAATAGGTTTATCTTGATCACTAAACTTGTAGAATCCAATTTGAATGAAATTTCACACATAAAATGATAACGTTTTCGAATACCGTATTCTTGCGCTATAATACCTTTAAGTTTAATATAGTATGTTTTACCTTTAAACTTCACCAAAACTTAATATAAGTCACGGGATAATGACCTATCCCTACACACACTCAATATAACCCTAATTGATAAATATCAAAGTACAGAATACGAAATTACAGGACTTTTCACTAAAATACCATAATCTTTATAACTTTTATTTAAAGCTTTAAGTTGTAAACATTTCTAAATAAAATGAAAACACGATTGGTCATGGACATCGATCGTTTATCTAAACTGTCTTGTGGTGCCTAGGCAAGTGTGTCTAAGGCTAGTGGTTTTTAATATATATATATAATTATCATTTAAACACCTATTTTATCATAATATAAAGTTTACACTTTTTCTAAAAATTACAAGATTAAAAGTTACACTAAAATACCACGAATTTTTAGATAAAACAATTAATACTTTTATTAGGATGTATTCACTAGAATAACACAAATAAAATTCACATTCATTATAACAATAAAGAAGATTATTAAATACTTGAGGTGTATTTTGAAAACTATAGAAAAGTACTTTTTACATAAACCCCCCTCAAGTTTTACAAATTACAATAAGGCCCCTAGCTAATATGGAACTTCAAATTATCTTTCTTTTAGTCTGACTCAGGTTAGAGTCTGACTATTCCTGACTCGAATATGATTCAAGTCAATCTTTATTTTTTTATATTCCAATACAATTTGAATACATGAAACCCTGAATCCAGTTAACAATATATTCATTTTGACTGAATCAAACCATGGATATTCATCCATTATCCTGATATTCCAATTACCTGATTATACAGTTACAATATATTTACTGATATCATGGTTTTGGTCAGTCATCCAACTTACATTTTCCAACACTACAACATTGTTAAAACACTACGGGGTTTAAGGGGTAGATTGGTACGGAAGGTGTTAAAGGTGGCACGAGGTGGTCAGATTAAGACACCTAACCTGAATCCTATTGCTGTTGTACCGTGGCATAACGGTTCCTTGTACTTTCCTTTTGCCCTGATCTCTAGCATATAGAGATCCTCCTCGTATACACTGGCATCCTTCTGTACCAAGCTACAAACAACAGCGTTACACATGTTCCATAATATTCAACAATATAATACTTTAGAAAATACTGTTACTCTATCATTCTCATTCTTCTTATTCTTTTGGGACTTACCGAGCGACCTGTTCTCTGACGACATTCTATCTCTTTCTTCTTTGAATGTCGTCAGGTGCGTTGGACCAAGCTGAGATTGAGCCCACCGGTGAAGATTTGGAGAAGTTCCAGGCAGACCCAGAGCTCTAGATAATTGTACCTTGTTCTTTCCAGTTTATTTCATTTTCTGTTATGCCACTGTTTAGGCATTGCTTTTCATTCCAGTTGTATTTTCTTTTCCTGCATTGTAAAAAGAATGTTATTAATGAAAGTTGTTGTTATTTTTATATTATTCGTCTCTTGTGATTTACTTTATATTGCTTAGTTACGCTTAGCGTATATACTTCTGAGTATATACGTAGCGGGCCTCGTCGCGTCCACTTCGCTGTACACTGGGAAGCGGGGCGTGACAGACGAATCTTGGCTGCTCGATTTTCGATCACGTGACTTCTTGGATCCACTTCGCTGCTGTTGAACATATTTTCCGTTCTTCAGTCTGTTTTTGCTTCCATGTCGGGTCTTTTGTATGACGGGCTGGCGACGAAGAGCATCTTCATTCTCCGTAGCCTATTGACGGAGGCGCTGCATCTTGGCTTTCTCGTAGATGGCCATTTCGCGGCTATGGTCATCCCGGACCTTTTGACCCGCTTCCCTTATTAGCTTATCCATCTGTTCTTCGAACGATGGACTTGGCACTTTCATGGCAGGACTTCATTTTGGTTCAGGGTTAGCGTCTTTTAAAAGAGTATCTCCTTCTTCATTAAAGTCATGTATAACGTAGCAGCCATGGAATCGGTTTTGTTTCTTGGATTGAACGTATCCAAGCCCGATCGTTTTCATTCTCCTGTTGGGCAATTTCGCTGCATTTCGGGGACGTTCCAGATCTTGTTGTAGAACTAAGCTTGTCGAGCAGTCTGTTTGGAAGGTACACCTTGGCGCCTCAATAGCCTTTTTAATCCTTCTGTGTAGTATCTGGGTAGACGGATGGGCTGGAGCTTGTCAAGCATAGAATCGGCGCCATGCCAGATTTCTTTCTTCACTTTGGTTTCCGCGGATCGATAAAAGAGGATCCTCTTTTCATCTTTTCACCTGGGAGGGATGTAGAACGTCTACAGTTCTTGCACACTGTAGGTATCAAGTGCGTCGAGCTCTTTGTAATGCTCTTGCGGAACCATAGTGATCTGCAAACTCTGATTATCTCCAATGAAGGCTTGCACTGATGGACGAGCCGAGAATACTGCGTTGACCTCGTCTTCAGAATCACTGCCAAAGACCAGAATAGGGGTAGATGGTCCCGGTTTGTTGTATCGGGGAGGCCCTGAATAGACTATCTCTTCTTCCTCCTCGGTATCGCTCCCGAAAATCGGAATGGTGGTGATAGCTTTTTGCTTATCCTCAGGTTTATGGCATCTTTCCATGTCTTCAAAGTCTGGAAGAAAGTACTTTGTGTCCTCGTATTTGCGGACTTCATTCACGGAGAATGGGTTCAGCTCCCCTGTCAGGGTATACTCGAGACCATCCTTGAAATACTTCATACATTGATGTTGTGTAGAAGGGATAATGTTGTATTCGTGTAACCAAGACCTGCCGAGCAAAGCGCTGTAGCAAGTCTTGGCATTAATGACATGAAACTTGATGTCAGTGACGAGCAGCCCAAAGCGTAACGTCAGTATCACAGACCCGAGCGTCCGTGATGACTGGGAGTCGAAACCGGAGATAGTGATTTTATCCTGAGCGAGGTGTTGAACGCTCATGCAGATTTCTTTTAGCACCTTCACATTTAAGAGATTGACAGAGGACCTATTGTCAACTAGGATCTTCCCTATCTTAATGTCATGGCAATACCCGGAGACATATAGGGGACAGTTGTGCTCGCATGTTCCGAGGAGGAGATCTTCGTCCCCTAAAGTGATGTCAGCTGTGTGAATTTCTTCCAGCCCGTCCTTCATCTTTTCTTCGGCGAGGAATGCTTGAAACTAGTCAGGCTCTTATAACGCCTTGATCGGAGAATCTCTCGCCTCTTTGGACAGCAGAAGGGCATCGAGAATGCTTAGCTGTGAGGGTATCTTCCTCAGATACGCCAGAACGTTGTAATCCACTTTGTTTTTCTTGGATGGGTCCTTAGCTGCAAGCTCTTGGACGACTCGGTCATCGAGGGCGATATCCTCAGAGACCTTTTCTTTCCCCTTATCCCTTTTGTTTGATCCCTTATTTGCGGGTCCGAGATTCTTTTCAGGTAGTGTGCAATTGCGCAGCTGAATATTCTCGCAGGTCTTCGTTTCTTCCTCTTTTCCTGAGGTGGATTCATTGAAGAGAGGGCCGAGAGCCATTTCTTCTTCAGAATCGCTCCTGAAGGTGAGAACTTGCGATCCTCTGCTATCAACCATGTGACAGTTGCCTGCAGCTCTTCCTCGTTCGTCTGTCGCATTTTTCCGCTGTCGACGAGCTTCGCGCTTCATTCTCTTGAAGTGTTGCCTGTGAGCAACATACCCTTACCACCAATTTTTAAAGGCGTTGCATTCTTCAGTAGGGTGTGCAATCCTCTAATTATATAAGCAGAAGTTAGGATATACGTCCGCTTCATCAAGATGTGTACCGCCAAGAGAATTTCCTCTGAAAGAGGGCAGGTTCATTCCCATTGATATGGCTTTGGCGAACCTTTTCCTTGTCTTAAGTTTGCTTTTGTCTGTGGCGGACGCGTTTCGATCTGGTTGGAGTGCCTCAACCTTTTCATTGAGTCGCCGGCGTTTAGCCTTTTCGAATATAGCCACTTCGCGCTCTCGATTGGCTTTGCTTTTTTGACGGGCTTCGTTCAGCAGTAAGTCGATTATCTCGTTAGACGGCTCCAAGGGTTTTGGCTTCGATCCTGCCACCAGCTCCTTTATCCTGTTTTCTATCTCCGAGTGAGCTTCTTCGTTAGTTAACGCTGAATGAGAAATCTTGTGACAACTTGCCACATAATTCTCAGGTTCATCTGACGAGTCTTCTCCCTCATCTTTGTCACTATCTCCGTCTTCAAGGATGTGGTTGAGAAACTCTTGAAGTATGACCGGGGTTCGCGCTTTCTGGTCATATTCTTCCAACGGGTCAATATGTTTTTACAGGTCCGTGCGCTTGTCACCATGCTTCACGGGCTTTTTGGTCTTCTTCTTCTTCTTTGAAGATTTTGACGGCTGGGCCTGAGCGTTTTGCCTATCGCTATTAAGTCTTAACGTCGGGCGCGGCTTCAGCATTCCCTCAATGACCTCGGATTCCAGTGGATTTTTCCACCTGATCCCTGGGCATGTTTGAAGATCCTTCAGCATTCTTTTCGTCTTGGCTGAAAGAGCGACCTCCCATGGAGCTTCTTCTATAAAAGAACATAATGCTCCCGGCGTGTCCCCCTTTTTAAGAGCATGCGGCTGGGATGGGCTTACTTTCCAATTCTCGGACAGCGCGAATTTGTCCTGTTGGTATTGGTCCTCAATCCAACCTTTGAAGACGAAGCAATCTTCAATTGGATGGCCTACTACTCGGTGATAGGGGCAATAATTGGGATTACTGATATCACCGGGCTGCGATGGATGTCTCGGATCCGGCAGATTGATGAGCCTGTTGCGTATCGCCAGTTTGAACAGTCTCTTTGTTTTTTCCCGCGAAAACGAGTAAGGACATCTTAATTTTTCGTTGAGAAATCGCTGTCTACCGCTTTAGCGATCAACTGGTTTTGGGCCAGTCAGCTGTTGCTGAGCATTGGCGACGAAGGTCGCTTTCCCTTTCCCTTTTTCATTTCGCAGCTCCGACTTCGAAGAGGAAGGCCTGTAGCCCATCTGGTCCATTTGGGCCAGCTTGTCAATCAAGGCCTGGAAAGTAGTTGGCTTGAAGAATATCATGAACTCGGATATGGTCGCATGCGCATCGAGAGTACCCACGAACATGCCTACCGCGGGCGCTTCTTCGATGCGATGCTCGCACTTCGACCATAGATTCCACCACCGTATCACGTACTGCACCAATGTTTCGCCTGGCTTCACTCTGGCGTTAATTAATGCAGTGATCAGGGTGCGCTCGCTAGCGCTAGCGAACCTTTGTGTGAATAGTAACTCCATTTCTACGAATGTCTTAACGGAGTCGTTCGGTAGATCAGAATACCATTCAAACGCTGTTTCCGACAAGCTGCCAATAAACTGGCGAAGCAGTAGCTTATCATCACCTCCGGTGTTGCTGCATAGAGCCCTGAATTGAGCCACGTGTTGGTGTGGATTTTCTGTCCCCTTATATACGTGGAATTTAGGGATCGTATATCCCGGCGGGTACATTATTTGGTCGTACCAACCAGAATAGGGTCGTCCAGTCTTAACAATTTGGCCGGCCGCTTCGCTCGCCTGATGAGCTCGTATCTGTTGTGCGATATAGTCATCCAGGGCGGCTTTAGAAATGGTCTCTTCCTTGGCTGCTGAACAAGCTGGAAGAGGGTTCGATGTCTTCCTTCTGTCGTCTTCAAGGATAATCGGGGGGTCTTCAGCTGTAGGATCTGGTTGTAACATCATCCCGACCATGTCTTGGAACAGTAGCGCCATTTGTTTTATGTTGGCCGCTTGTTCCGTGACCTCTTTGTCCTTTTTCTCAAGTATTATCCGAAGGAATTCGGCATCAGTTTCCTACTCATGACGCTGTTCTGAGGACGTCTCTGGGCTTGCTTTTGGTCCCGTGAGTGCGGCCATGGTTGCTAGCATCTCTTGGAGCTTTTGTTGTTGCTGCTCCTGAGCCTTAGTCACTGATCGCGTAAGCGGCCGATGACCTGTGGAGATACGGCTATCTTCTTTTCCGGATTCCATATAGACGGTATGCACCACTATGCCCCCAGACTTAGGGCGTTTAGATTCAGTGTCCTTACGATTTGCCAGAGACGCAGGGATCTTCTCCAGCTTCCTTCTTTTGTGGGCGGTCGAAGTTGAGGGAGCCGTTGCAGCGGGCACCCAAACAGATGACACCATCTGTGGCTTGACAGGGTGATCCCCTTCTCGCCGAACTTTCATCTTTTTCTGTCGGCGGGGGTAGTCTTGATCAATCACGGAGTCTTGGACCTGTCGCCAGACCTTGTGAATTTTGGAAGATAGCCGCTGAGGGGGCTGCTCCAGCTTCGCCTTTGTAGCGCTCTCCATAGGTGGAGGAGATCTCTTCAGCACGGCCGTCGGAGAGTTCTTGGGCACCCTCCTGAGTGGTTCAAAGCTGTTCCCAGATGAAACAGCAGCAGAAATTTCTATCGTTGGAGCTGGCAGTGTCAGTCCAGAAGGGGAACTGCCCTCAGCCTTCCTCACTCGGAGCCAGTGGCGACGTGGAACATGTCGTGCGACCGGGATTACCTCTTCTGTTAGATGAGCTTCCTCATGCCCCCTGCTTTGAGGAGAGGCCGTTATTGGCGCTAGCCTATCGAAGACTGACGTCCGTTGAGAGGGGATAGTCAGTCTTGCGAAAGCCGATTTTCGACCAGGGGAAGCGGTCTTAGCGATTTCGCTTGGAGCGGGAATCGGAACGGCCAGTCTTATGAAGACCGACCTCTTAATAGGAGAAGCCGCTTTGAGGACTTCAGGAGCAGGAATGGTTATCCGCTTTGGGAAAACGCCTTCTGGTATTGCAGGCTTTTTCACGGGCCCACCTGAGCTTTGGCCTAGTCTGTCGAAGACTGAGGCGCTGGATTTGGGCGACCCGTTGAGAGGGGCCGCGGCAGTTGCAAGACGATCAAAGACCGACTTCTTTGGAGCTTCTTGCAACGGCATTGGGGCATTGAAGCTCATGGGTGGAAGCATGGTCCCAAAGAACAGCCCAGTAGTGGCTTGCGTCACCTGGTCCACCGGCATCGTGAAAAAGGAGGCGCTTGAGGCCCATGGGTCACTCCTCCGACAGGGACGGAGCCGGAGTTGTTGTAATTGTTGCAGCTGGAGCAGTTAGAAGCCATTGATCTTCTTTTTTATGCACGGAGCAAGATACCAAATCTTAGTACTTCACATCCAAAGGCAACCATGTCAAAAAGCGATTCGTTCGCGAAACACGACACACGAAGTGTGGAGTGGAAAGAGGAAAGGGTCCCACCGGGCGTGCCAGAATCTGTTCTCCGCCAAAAGACCAGGAAAGACTGACGTCTTACCTGAATTTGGGGGCAGATGTTATTTGGATTTATCCGTCCACCACTCCGAAGATGCCAAGTTGATTTATGGCACCGTGTATTGGAGGTTTAAACGGATGCGGCCGATGTAGTAGACTTCGTCAGATTCCCCCTCATTGTGAGGGGTTTTTGATTGTGGGGACGCTCTTCCCTGCAGGCGCAAGCCCCTGCAGTTAATTAGACTACCGTATCGCGGTAACCACTTTCTCCTTCTACAGATGGTCACTTCGTGTCGTATGTGTTTGTTTTATTTTTGGTTGCCCGTGGATTGTATACGGAGACCATTTTATGTTGTCGCCCATAGGGCGTGGATTAGTCCAAATCCGTATTTTCTTAGATTTGGGTTTTGGTTTGGGTTTAAGGTTCGTTAATCTCATTTGAGACTAAGATCGACTTAAACGTTTGTTAAGGATACGTTAGTCTAATTTTAGACTAAGATCTACTTAACAGGATCATTTAGATCCAACAAAAGAGCATTTGGGCTCTATTGTTTTAGTTTAGGGACATTGCGGTCCATTGGGTTTAAGGACATCATAGTCCGTGACAGTTTAAAGATGTTATAGTCTATAAAGTTTAAAGACATCATAGTGTATGAGTTTTAGGACCTTACAGTCCATGGTAGTTTAGAGACATCATAGTCTGTAAAGTTTTTTGGTTATCGGGACCCACCACCTCTCTGAAGACGTTGAAGAATTACAACGACACACATCAGAGGTGTGAAGAGATGTACCCTTAAACCAATGTTGGTTGGAAGGCTCTGGGTTTTGCTTTGAATGTCATATGAGATGATCAATTTTGGAAGACAAGAGTGTATTTGATGTTCAGTCAAAAGGAGGGTCTTGCCTCTGGAAAACTTAGCTAATTTGGGCTAATATTGGCTCGAATATAGTGTTAAACACTAGAGTACATTCGTCTATCACGTGCTCCCACATGATGCGCTTAAAATAGTGTTTAAACACTAAGAATGAAGCGCACAAAATAGTGTTAAACACTAAAAGAAAGAAGCGCTCACGTGGGGTCACAAGAGGCATTTGAATATTGGGCCAAACTTCCTTTATTTTATTCTCAGAATATGCAAATAAGTGTTAAACACTTAATCTTCATGACCATCACGTGTGGGCACGTGATGGGTACTCAAGCATTGGATATTAAAAGGATTTGTTAGGGGTCACGTGGGACACGTGAGGGCGCCCAAATTCGATTTTGCCTTTTTCATTTTGAGAAGTCTGGTCAAGGGTCACGTGGAAGCACGTGACCTAATCTTATTCGTTCTCTTGTGGTCATTGGAGGGGAGGGTCACGTGTTACCACGTGATCATATTGGGTACTTGATTCCTTTTACATGCATGGAGAGTCAATTCCCTTGTATAAGAATTAAATTCTTTTATAGGATTAAACCCTAATCTTATTTAGAGGAATTAAATTCCTATGTGTTTAAAAGAATTAAATTCTTTAAACTCAATTCTCCTTCTAAGTTTTAAATCTGCATGGCAGAATCTCCCTGATGAGAATTAAATTCTCAACTTATGGGGAGATCTGCTTCTGCAGGTCCATTACCATGAAGAAGAACTAAGTTCTTGTATTAAGGGTTAAACCCTATCTTTGTGGGAGGAATTAAATTTCTATATGCTTTGTGGGAGAATAGAATTCTCTGAACTTAGGTCCACCCTCAGATTTTAGATCTGCATGACAGAATCTCCCCGATGAAAATTAAATTATCAACTTATGGGGAAATCTGCTTCTGCAGATTTTCAACCAGAAGAAGAACTAAGTTCTTATTAAGAAGAGTTAAACTCTTAATTTGAGAATTAAATTCTCTTTTGTTTTGTGGGAGCTTATAGGATGATCTCTTTCCCTCTCTTACCTAGGATTTCTTTCTTTTCTGAAGAGATCTTCTTTTCTCTCTGGAGAATTAAATTCTTTTTTTTTTGTATTCTCTCTCTGTTGTTGTATATCTCCTTCTTCTCTTCTTGGCTCCTATTTATAGGAGAAAGAAAAGAATCAGTTTGTTCAGCCAATCTCTCATTGAGAGATTTTGATTGATTTTGTGACCAACATGATCTTTTAAATCACTCGGTGAATTTTATTCACCATTCGATTTTTAATCCAAAACATATTTTATTTGTTGTTCCTGGCAGATTTTAGGAAAATATTTCCTTATGTAGAATCTTTCTATAAACTGGTGATTTTTAATCACCACTGGATTTTTAATCCAACGATGCTCCACTTTAAAGAGTGCAATAGTTTTTTTTGGAAAGATCTAGAGAAATATTTTTCCAATTAGGGTTTTTGATTCTCTTTTAATTAGAATTTAATTCTATTAGTTCGGATGGTTTAGGAGTTCATCACGTGTTGGCATATGACCCTACTTGATAAAGCATCTAATTAGAATTTAATTCTATTGGTATAGAGGGCTCAGGAAAGCATCACGTGTTGGCACGTGACCCCACTTATTAAGCATTTCATTTAGAATTTAATTCAGTGTCTACAGGCTTTACCTGTAAATGGTCACGTGTCTGCACGTGAGACCTGGTCACATGTTGTAACATTTCAAAAAAATAAAATATTATTTTAATGAATATTTTAATATTTCGGTATAATTAAATACAGATAAATGGGAAAACATTTGGAAAAATTATGGAAAATTCTAAAATAGGATGTTTTATGGAATTATGCCTTTTTAAAAGTTTTTATGATTAATTATATGCTAATTTAGTGCTAATCGCGATTAAAAATCGCTAATCGGTTTTTTAGCATTTTTTTGCAAAACATGCACATATCTTTTTTTTCCTACACTTGTGCATTTTCTATTATGTTGTTTTGGGGTTGCTATTGGTGTGAGAAGGATTTAGAGGGAAAAGAAAAAGAAAAGAAAAGAAATGGAAAAGGTTATAATATTGAGGTATGGGTGAGAGAGAGAGGGCTACTTTGACCGAGCCTTAGCCATTTTCCCCCTCACTTCACTCATTCTTCTCCCTCCCCATTTCCTTCAACTGCTGCTGCCTCTCCTTCATCCCCACTTCACCACCTCAAATCACCATGAAAACAACTCCAAAACCACACTCCCATTTCACAAAAAGTGTGCACAAGCTCAAGACAAGCTCATTGGACCATGAAAGCAAGGATTTTGGCCACTAGGGGCAACTCAAGAAAATTCTTGAGTTGCCAAATGAGGTATTTTTCTGGACCATTAGCTTAGTTTTTGCATACTTATACCCCCATGTTAAGATTAGAATCGATATCGTGTGATTTTGTGGATTTAGGAAAACCTAGTTAGGGTTTTGAATGAATTGTGAGTTGTGGTTAGCAATTGAGCTCAGTTGAGGCCATACAAACCACTTAGTGCTTGAATTAAGACCCAAACCTGAGACTTGAAACCCGGAATACGGAAATAGAAACCGATATCGGAAGAATTGTGGAATCTGTGAGGGTAAATTGGAATCTGCTATTACCCCAAGACTCTGAAATTTATTTTGGTTGGACAGTGATATGTGCAGGCACCCAGGAAACTACCACCAAGACCCCATCCCCTAACTCCTTGTCCCAGCCGCAAATTTATTCCGTTTGGTCACAATTTGGGCCTGAACCCCACTAAATTGGCTCGTTTTGGTTTTGGTGCCCCCTTATCAGTAGATTAGACCCCTGGCATGAGCAAAATTGTCCAATTTGATATAGGGTAGAATCTGGAGCCTTTTTCTTTAGTTGCTATTTTGGATTTGTGTTTCCGTTTCCGTATTTTGAATTCTGGATTTATATATCTGTGTTTTACCTTGATTTCTTGGCGTTTGTACGACGGTATCGAGGATTGATTGATGGTTTTGAAAGTGTACCCATAGGTTCTAACCTATAGGCCCCTTAGCATATCGTTTTGGTTTTCGTGTATCGTTTTAGTTTTGATTTGGTTTTAATACGCATTTACGATACTTTGATGTGTAGGTACCCCATGAAGACTTCGGGACGACAAGCAAGCGCGTGGCGACGACGACAAATGAAGACGCAAGGTGAGTAGATTATATCTACGGGGGAAGTCGGGTGGATGGCGTATAGCACCCCTGCAGTCCGAAGTTGGTATACTATATGTGTATATATTATATATATGATAGTTTATAGTGTGTCATGGATATTGTGTTAGACGTACTATGGTCAGATTAGGGCGTAGAAGTAAACTGGTATAGTTTCTAGTTGCGAACCCTAGAATAGGTTTACACCCACACGCACACACATGCTTATTTGCTATACTTTAACTGTGATAATAGGGATGGTGGATGACATTGGAGATGAGTCGATGATATTGAGCATAGTGCCGTGAGATCGGTGATATGATATGATTCGTATTTGGGATACGACATGTGATTTTTAGCGGGCCTTTGGACGTGTGTTTCACACATGCATTCGTACTTATATAGATGGTATCGATTTGTACTAAACTTAGATCAGTACCCCAGATCATGAGAGATGATGATAAGGATACCAGATAATTGATGAGATGACTGTGATTTTGACCCGTACCCAGATTTGGGATGCCGTACGATGGATTTACGTACGAGCTATTTATATTGATGATAGATCCGCACTCATGACTCGAGGATGTCATATGATATTGTATCGTACGCGGTACCTTTGAGGCGGGATCACCGACTATTATACTTATATATATATATATATATATATATATATATATATATATATATATATATATCGACTCAGATTTAGGTGGTTTCCATACCCCTCCCGTTTGACTTGATAGTTAGATGTAGATTACTTAGTAGACATTAGACTAGACCCGAGTCATACCTATTTCAAAACTAACGAATCGGGAGTATTTCAAGGATAGGAAAAGGGACTCTACGGACATTTTCAAAGACGCATACTTTCTTAAAACGCCGTAGCCCTTATTTTACCAAAACCCCCGATTCGTCTTATTTCAAATGGCATAACTGCATGACATATACATATGGATGTAGATTCTTTACTGTTGCGTTGATTAGTTGATTTCCGCATATTCATGCTACTCGCATCACACTGCACGTGTTTATTTCTATATTACAGTCATGCTGTTAGGACACCAGCACCATTATCGATGATGCGTATGTTCCACGTACACTGCTTGCCGGCTCATACACTTCATCATCGATAATTGCCATGTCACTACACTGTAGTACTGTTGCATTCAAGATATGACCCTTGCATAGCATACTTTTGTACCTATCTACTGTACACTCATACTTATGCACATACCTATTGTACACACATACGTATTCGCACATACATAGATGATTTTGGCTTGATTAGAGATTTGGGAACCACAAGATACTCTTTAAAACTGATTCATTTTAAAATTGCGGTTTCCCTCAATATGTGCATATTTCTATTCCATGTTGCATGATATACTGATATGCTTGCATTTCTTTTACATGTCGCATACATCATGCTTTTTGATTATACGCATTGAGATATGTTGTTTCCATGATATTTCTGGATTTGGGAACCGTGGGAATTTCAAAGAGAGTATGTGATTCATTTTAGAAACCCGGTTACCCTTGATATGATATTTCAGTGCGTCCACCATGTGTTTTCTCGGTGCTGAGAGCGATATGTGAAACCCGATTCGAGGAGTCGGATGATCCGTTTGCGGGTACATGGTGGACCCGGTATGGTTCCCCGGGGCAAGAAATGTTTTTCGTGGAGCAGACGATAAGCCTAGCAGGGTGGCGAGTACCTACCGGTGATTGGTTGGATCTGGCAGTTATCCGGAGGATACTGACCAGAGTCGATAGATGGATATGGGTCGACCCGTGCTGCCGGGGCTGAGGGCCGATACCGCAGACGGAGCCCGATATATGAGGATTTATGTGTCGATGCTAGGCATATGTTTTCATGATGTTTTCGAGTGTCGATGTTAGGCACTCAGGTTTCGTGATTTTGATTATATCCTCATATTTCCATGCATAAGCTTTACAATATTTACATGCATGATGCTTATTGTCATTGGGTGACACGTGGACGGGATCCACATACATACAGACCTTGATTACATTGATCTTACCTCATTTGTATATATAACAGTGGATGAGGACGCTGTTATATATGCCCTTACACCAATATTAGTGGAATGGGACGCTAATATATGTGTATTGATATCAATCTAGATACTTCATCATATTTACTTCTTGCAGACATACCTCATATTTATGATATGTTATTACCTGAGGCACTGGCACGAGCACTTGGCACTACATACATGTATAGATGTTACATTGCCACCTTATCATGCTTCAGACTTATCCTTTGAGGGTTATATATATCTGATCGTATTGACCTAGGATTATGTCGTGCATTCGATTTCTGCTTGTAGATATTTTCTATTCACGAGTTGGCAACTCACCCCGTTGTGCCACAGCTTCTTGCAGGTTTTGCCGTACAGGTTCCATAGCGGCATTTCTGGCACACTGCTTCCTTTGCGGGTGATTTGTTTTGGTAGGTGGGTCCTTTTGCATCAGAACCACCATTGTATATGTATTATTCATTGTATCTAGAAATTCCATCAACCAAAACTTGTATATTGTTTCAGACTTAGACACTAGTTATGTATTATTTCGAACTTAGAGTCGCGCGTTCTAGTATTACGGTTTTCTTGCCGTTTTGAGTTTTCTTTCTGAGTTTTGATCCTCGCCCTTCGGCGTTATATATTATATTGCTTGCGTGGTTGTGACCGTCGATTGACGAAGAGCTAGCTCCCGCTTGGGGATGCCTTTTATCATTGCATATATATTATTCTTGTTGTACCCCGTCCGGGGTCAGTATTTACAAAGGAAATTCTGCCGAAATTTTTAGAAAAGACTATACATTTTAAAATGCATATTCGGCTTTGTTATTTAAAAACCTTGATTTCAAAACAAGTTTTTGTCACGTCTTTAAACTAGTTTTCTTTATTTACTCCTTAAAATGGTTTTAGATTTATTGGTTTTTGGCTTACTTAGATTAAATAGGGTCCTATAGACGTCATATGATTCAAGTGCCAGTCACGGGCTATTTTGGGTCGTGACAAAGTTGGTATCAAAGCGCTAGGTTAACCTTGGTTCGAGTCTAAGTTTGACTATGTGGAGCCTAGGGCGTTTATATATATACGGAACTTAGGCTTGACCTTATGGAACTTAGACTTAGTCGATGGGGTATTCGACCCGAACTTTCGTCGTGTAGGATGACCCTTGGTTGATGGAATAGTTGACTTCAGTAGAGTGACGTACCATGTGTATGTTCCGCGGCATACTTACGACACGCCACTCCGCTTAAGGAACCTTAGGATGTACATTTCCTTGCACAGTATTATATTGATTCCTATGATCTACTCTCATCGATTTTGGTTATGATTTTGCTGCCATGACTACACGGGCAGAGAGAGCTACGGCTAGAGTTGCATCATCTTGAGCTCGTCACGGATAAGGACTGACCAGGGCGTGATTCCAGGGATATACGATTGCATATAGAGGCGTTGTTTTATTATGTTTTCGCGCCATGAGCGTTAGGCGGATCGCTTTTACGATATTTTTCGGATGTGCCGATCAGTACCAAAGGATCAGGCTACTGCTAGACGCCAGCCGGATGTGATGACCTTTGATTTATCACTTATTCATAATGATTGAGGCGCTGTTCAGCGTACAGACGAATAAGCCAGTTGTTGCTGTAAATGACAAGATATCGCCCAGATGATTGGAGCTACTGCAGCGTGAGTATATACTTAGAGATATGATGGAAGGTCGCTAGTCACCCGAGGATGAATGACTAGGACATGTTGTTCGTTCGCTTACCCCGATGCGAGGTCATCAGATAGATTGATTCTAGCTAGAGACGACTTCACGCAGATTCGTTGATAGTCGATAGAGATGATCGAATGTCAGGAGCCGTTTTCTAAGTTTAAAGAATTCGGAAAGACATGCAAGCGATTCTATGGACCCTCTAGAAGAATGAAACCCTAACTCGACATAATGACTGTGTGAAAGCCTTTGAACCTTAGGGTTTGCGGCAGTTCCGCGGCGCCATTAGTGAGGCTTGGGTTTGCCCTTCTACGGCTGGACCACCGACGCTATGGCATGTACTCGATACTATTAAACTGTACCCAAGATGTTGAGCTCTTGGGGGATTATGAGATTTTGACAAATCGATCGTATGGTTCGACATCATTTGGATATCATGTGATGGGACACATTGCTTGGGAGACTCCAGATACGAGTATAGCCATTAGAGCGCCGTCCATGCAGCCACGATGAGACTAGTCCGAAGCAGTCGACATCGGAGAAAAGTAGAGTACGAGATTCGTATGAGCTCTTGCCGAGAGGACGTTCCACTCCGCTGATATCAGAGATGCGATACGCACGCAGAGGCGTTGTATTTGGATATACCTTCCAGAAGGAGTTGCGATGAGTATGCAGTCGTTCCGGAACAAGATTTAGTTTTAGTAGAGGACGATGACTTCCGGGCAATTCGGCAAAAAAACGAGATTCGAGAAAGACCTCGACAGGACCTTTCTGGAATACTATACGAGAAGACCTGGACCCAGGAGTAGTCATATTGCGCACACCCAGCAGGCCAAAGTTCGACATCGTCGACGAGATAGTTGACTAGGTTCGGATAAAGGACCTCACCTAAATGCGTTGTGAGTTGATCGAGGACGGACGAGTATTGAGTATATCTCCGCAGGATAGGACGAGTTCCTGAGGTCGTGTTCGGCTGGATATCTTCCACAGAGTGATGGAGTTACCGAGTTCGTGATTTCGAGTCCGTGTGAGGGACTTTGGATGGACCGTAGCCGAGGACAAATTGCAGGGCGCAGATAGAGATGCGACGTCGATAGATGATGATACAGACAAGCGGGACAAGAGGTTCATGCGAGATGCTGACGAGCTGTTGTTACTTCCCGTCGAGACTAGAGACCTGATATGCTTACAAAGGCATTGGAATACGGCCAGTTCCCGAGGAAATGTGTGCGGAACACGCAGATGTCCCGAAAACAAGAAAGGATTATGTAAGAGTACCAGCCTCCGTACAGTTTGGCATAGGCAAGATCGGAAGAGACCCTGAGCAGGATTCCTTCTAGGACACTGCTGCAATGATATTTGCACCCAGGATCAGATGTGTCACGTGCATTCAGAGAGCCAGAGGCCGGCGCCAGTGACGTGCTGCTTTACGAGTGGCCATGAGGATTGACCGAGAGATGACCAGAGAAGTGCCAGAATGGAACCGTCTCCGTTAGCACACCTGACAGGACCGGTGAGCCAATGGATCGCGAGATAGGTAATCCACAGAGAAGATAAGGACCCAGAGACAGAGGACGCCAGACCATGAGCAAGAGGTAAGTAGATATCTTGCGCTGCTAGCATTGGATGCGCCGACACCTTCTCGACTTTGAAGGAGGATATATCGACGACGGTAATTATGATTTGTGATTTGGTGATTCGATTATCACGTATCCGTCATCTTGGATTTCGGTATTTTGGGTGATCTATTCGCATGATTTAGTTTTGATGGCTGAGCTTCATGATATTTGTTTTCACGCACCATGGTTGCACCTACGGGATATTTATACTTTGCGCATAGTTATTACTCTTGAGGTATTGATTGTGATTTCATGCCTATTTTATGCCGGTGATTTGATTTACGCTTCCAGCATAGTTTTCATGCACTTTTAGTGTTTTGATTTGATTTGTGCACGCTGGTGCACACGGTTGTGAGCTTATACACGCGGTATACCTGATCTTGTTTGAGCCGTATTGTATACCGTCGATTTTGATTCTGATATTGATGTTGATTTCTTGCACTTTGTGCATTTGATTTGAATTTCCGCTCGTGTTGAGCGCATGCTTTGAGGTACGATTTTGGTGCACACCAGATGCACTAAATCGAGACTCTTCGTACATGTCAGATGCACCTAATTTTGCTGTCAGGCACACAAGTTGCCTATGACAGATGTTTCGTGCACACCCGTTGCACTTAGATGTTGTTTCTGTGCACCTGTATGGCACGTATATGGATTTTGATTTCCGTGCGCACCAGACGCACAGGGTATTCTTATATACATTTTTAGGATTGATTCCTTATGGATCAGTACGTTTTTATGATATTTGCTATGTGTTTTCATACTGAGCAGGACTAGTCAGAGGACAGTACCTGGACATATTTTGCACGCATTTCCTTTTGTTATTTACATATATAGATTTCATATATACATGTATAATTCTGATATATATATCATATTTGTTTTGTTTTGCGTTTTGACATTTGTGTCTTTATCATGATTCCGATGATTGCGGGATACTTGATGGAGTTTCAATTATGAGTTATCTGCTCATTACTTATGCGCATGCATTGCGCTATGATGCGTTTTATGTATTGATGATTTCGGAGCCCCGACAATTTGGATTTTTACTGAAATGTTTTAGAATTTGGGGGTTTAAATTTAAATTCGGGGACCGAATTTCTTTAAGGGGGGAAGATTGTAACATTTCAAAAAAATAAAATATTATTTTTGGGAATTTTTATAATTTAATATTATTTTAATGAATATTTTAATATTTCGGTATAATTAAATACAGATAAATGGGAAAAAATTTGGAAAATTTTTGGAAAATTCTAAAATAGGGTATTTTATGGAATTATGCCATTTTAAAGTTTTTATGATTAATTATATACTAATTTAGTGCTAATCGCGATTAAAAATCGCTAATCGGTTTTTTAGCATTTTTGTGCAAAACATGCACATATCTTTTTTTTTCTACACTTGTGCATTTTCTATTATGTTGTTTTAGGGTTACTATTGGTGTGAGAAGGATTTAGAGGGAAAAGAAAAAGAAAGGAAAAGAAATGGAAAAGGTTATAATATTGAGGTATGGGTGAGAGAGAGAGAGGGTTACTTTGACCAAGCCTTAGCCATTTCCCCCCTCACTTCACTCATTCTTCTCCCTCCCCATTTCCTTCAGCTGCTGCTGCCCCTCCTTCATCCCCACTTCACCACCTCAAATCACCATGAAAACAACTCCAAAACCCCACTCCCATTTCACAAAAAGTGAGCACAAGCTTAAGACAAGCCCATTGGACTATGAAAGCAAGGATTTTGGCCACTAGGGGCAACTCAAGAAAATTCTTGAATTGCCAAATGAGGTATTTTTCTGGGCCATTAGCTTAGTCTTTGCATACTTATACCCCCATGTTAAGATTGGAATCGATATCGTGTGATTTTGTGGATTTAGGAAAACCTAGTTAGGGTTTGAAGGAATTGTGAGTTGTGGTTAGCAATTGAGCTCAGTTGAGGCCATACAAACCCCCTAGTGCTTGAATTAAGACCCAAACCTGAGACTTGAAACCCGGAATACGGAATTAGAAACCGATATCGGAAGAACTGTGGAATCTGTGAGGGTAAATTGGAATCTGCTATTACCCCGAGACTCTGAAATTTATTTTGGTTGGACAGTGATATGTGCAGGCACCCAGGAAGCTACCACCAAGACCCCATCCCCTAACTCCTTGTCCCGGCCGTAAATTTATTCCGTTTGGCCGCAATTTGCGGCCCGAACCCCACCAAATTGGCTCGTTTTGGTTTTGGTGCCCCCTTATCAGTAGATTAGACCCCTGACATGTGCAAAATTGTCCAGTTTGACCTAAGGTAGAATCTGGAGCCTTGTTCTTTAGTTTCTGTTTTGGATTCGTGTTTTTGTTTCCGTATTTTGAATTCTAGATTTATATATCTGTGTTTTACCTCGATTTCTTGGCGTTTGTACGACGGTATCGAGGATTGATTGATGGTTTTGAAAGCGTACCCATAGGTTCTAACCTATAGGCCCCTTAGCATATCGTTTTGGTTTTCGTGTATCGTTTTAGTTTTGATTTGGTTTTAATACGCATTTACGATACTTTGATGTGTAGGTACCCCATGAAGACTTCGGGACGACAAGCAAGCGCATGGCGACGTCGACAAATGAAGACGCAAGGTGAGTAGATTATATCTACGGGGGAAGTCGGGTGGATGGCGTATAGCATCCCCGCAGTCCGAAGTTGGTATACTATATGTGTATATATTATATATATGATAGTTTATAGTGTGTCGTGGATATTGTGTTAGACGTACTATGGTCAAATTAGGGCGTAGAAGTAAACTAGTATAGTTCCTAGTTGCGAACCCTAGAATAGGTTTACACCCACACGCACACACATACTTATTTGCTATACTTTAACTATGATAATGGGGATAGTGGATGACATTGGAGATGAGTTAATGATATTGAGTATAGTGCCGTGAGATCGGTGATAGGATATGATTCGTATTTGGGATACGACATGATTTTTAGCGGGCCTTTGGACGCGTGTTTCACACACGCATTCATACTTATATAGATGGTATCGATTTGTACTAGACATAAATCAATACCCCAGATCATGAGAGATGATGATTAGGATACCAGATAATTGATGAGATGACTGTGATTTTGACCCGTACCCAGATTTGGGATGTCGTACGACGGATTTATGTACGAGCTATTTATATTGATGATAGATCCGCACTCATGACTCGAGGATGTCATATGATATTGTATCGTACGCGGTACCTTTGAGGCGGGATCACCGACTATTATACTTATATATATATATATATATATATATATATATATCGACTAAGATTTAGGTGGTTTCCATACCCCTCCTGTTTGACCTGATAGTTAGATGTAGATTACATAGTAGATATTAGACTAGACCCGGGTCATACCTATTTCAAAACTAACGAATCGGGAGTATTTCAAGGATAGGAAAAAGGGACTCTACAGACATTTTCAAAGACGCATACTTTCTTAAAACGCCGTAGCCTTTATTTTACCAAAACCCCCGATTCGTCTTATTTCAAATGGCATAACTGCATGACATATACATATGGATGTAGATTCTTTACTGTTGCGTTGATTAGTTGATTTCCGCATATTCATGCTACTCGCATCGCACTGCACGTGTTTATTGCTATATTACAATCATGCTGTTAGGACACCAGCACCATTATCGATGATGTGTATGTTCCACGTACACTGCTTGCCGGCTCACACACTTCATCATCGATAATTGCCATGTCACTACACTGTAGTACTGTTGCATTCAGGATATGACCCTTGCATAGCATACTTGTGTACCTATCTACTGTACACTCATACTTGTGCACATACCTATTGTACACACATACGTAATCGCACATACATAGATGATTCTGGCTTGATTAGAGATTTGGGAACCGCAAGATACTCTTTAAAACTGATTCATTTTAAAAGAGCGGTTTCCCTCAATATGTGCATATTACTATTCCATGTTGCATGATATACTGATATGCTTGCATTTCTTTTATATGTCGCATACATCATGGTTTTTGATTATACGAATTGAGATATGTTGTTTCCATGATATTTCTGGATTTGGGAACCGTGGGAATTTCAAAGAGAGTATGTGATTCATTTTAAAAACCCGGTTACCCTTGATATGATATTTCAGTGCGTCCACCATGTGTTTTCTCGGTGCTGAGAGGGACATGTGAAACCCGATTCGAGGAGTCGGATGATCCGTTTGCGGGTACATGGTGGACCCGGTATAGTTCCCCGGGGCAAGAAATGTTTTTCGTGGAGCAGATGATGAGCATAGCCGGGTGGCGAGTACCTACCAGTGATTGGTTGGATCTGGCGGTTATCCGGAGGATACTGACCAGAGTCGATAGATGGATATGGGCCGACCCGTGCTGCCGGGGCCGAGGGCCGATACCGCAGACGGAGCCCAATATATGAGGATTTACGCGTCGATGCTAGGCACATGTTTTCATGATGTTTTTGAGTGTCGATGTTAGGCACTCACGTGTTGGAGATAGTGCCCTCAAAGTCAATTATTGGATCGCAGGTACGTGATTGCAATGATTGAAGAAGGACTTATACCGATATGACAGTCGTACTCAAGATGATTGTATGCTATCTGGTTTGTCTTTATCATCGTATACATGCTTTAGTTCGCTATTGCATGATTGATAGAGCCCATAGGATTCTGCTTGACAGCCAGCAGTATGATGGTGATCATATACGTGGGAGCTGGGGTCTATAAGCACATCCTTAAAGTGTCCCTAGTCGTGGGAGTTTCGAGACAGGGCATCGATACTCTAGAGTAGACTAGTGTATACAGTCGAGACCCCGACGAGGGGCAATGGCCAGTCTCACAAGCCATTGGTGTTAGTTGATTCACCTAAGATGTATACAGGTGCTCATTAGGTTATGAGTATACCGGACAGGACTCGCCGGGAACCTGCTAGTTGGTATTATACATATCGTCAGATAGCAGTTCACTGATGACATGTGTACAGGTTAGTTCATTGACCTGAGATCGTCATTTGTCTCGTGTGAGTTCCCACTGTGCTTAGATTACTACCCTACCACGCTCAAAGGAGTTGTGCAAACAGGTTTTAGTTGGGTATAGTCTCGAGCCACATTGGAGGCAACTGAGCGGATCGTCGGGGATTCGTCTCTCCCGGTATTGGGGGTTGATGTCGCGCAGTGCACAGGTGGCCATCACTAGGAATCCTCGGCCGAGGTAGTGGAGAATTACTGATTTGGATCAGTAGTTTCTCAGGTGGTGATGGGCTTCATGCCGACACGATTTATCGCGTTATTAGGGGTCTGAATTTATCCACCCCCTAGACTCGATATGCGATACTCTTTAGACGAACGGACCGGACTGTATATACATTGTCACTGTCAGGCTCAGTAGGGTTTATAGATGAGTTCGCTAGTCAGCTTCCTTTCCAATCAATACATAGGCAAAACGTTACGTGCAGCTTGTACCTCTGACGTGCTAGTGGTTATACCCAGTGCTAGTGTGTTGATGAGTCATTAGAGTTCCCCACAGACACTTTCCCAAGTTCGGGCGAAACGTTGTAGATGCCATATGGGTTTATGGCAAGGTTCGGAAAATGCACGTGCGTTTTCGCACGTGTCCATTTTCGGGCAGATAATACTGGTAGGCATTGGTTTAAGCCGGAACACAGTATTATACTGTGTAGATATAATATCTTTGTCTCAGTTACATTTGTATTCGGTCGTAATACAAATGCGGGTATGTTTATACTGATACGGGGTTATCCTGAAATTCGTTTCAGGATCACTTTTGGAAGTTGCCAGTTTCCAGTTTTCTATCGCCCGTCTTTAACATTCGGTTAAAGACGGATTTATCTTTTCTTGGGTGAGTCATGAGGGTGAAGTGTGTGGATGCTTCTAGAAGTTGTGACTAGGATTGGTGATTCATTGTTAGCATTAAATGATTGGTGACTAAGGTTAATGATTCAAGTATGCATTAATGATAAATGCAAGTTGTATTATTGACTCATCAATCCATATAATGTTTGTGTTCATCCCCCCTCCATCTCATGATGTGGCCGGCCCCATATATGTGCCCTCTTGATTGATTTTTCCATTAACTCTCATTTTTGGGTAAATGAAATGAAAGATTTGCTAAGTTTTCAAGCTCATTTTTCATTACCCGATTTCAAAAGGCAACTTCATTAACCGTTTGTCCACAGCTTTGGACGTAACGAGACAAAGTGTTCTACTCATTCTCTACTTCATCTTGGTCGTCTCTTTTAGCAAACTTGACGATCGAGTTGCCTCGGTTCAGAGGCGGGAGCCCGTTTAAAGATCCGTCGACGTGGTGCCACCTGGACGACAAGATTGGAGATCGAGGAGATCGGAGCAGCCACAACAAGCGTGGGATAATGGTTGAAAACCGAAGGACTCAGATCGTTCGGTATAACTCTTCTACCCTCTTTGTAGTTTGTTAGTTCAGTTTTAATGGCAGATCCGGGTTACGGTACACGATAGCGCCCGTTGTAAAAAGTTTTTGTTCCGTATTTGGCGTCTGTTAGACGGCCGGGGCTCTACCGTGGACTTACAGTGGTATCAGAGCCTCACCATTAAGCTATACTAACTTATGCTAACGCATTTAAAACATCGATCGAACCGAATTTCCGAAATCACAATTTTCTAGTGCTTAAGTTTCTGTCGATTTTTAAAGGGGTCCAAAAATAATTTTACATATCACAGAAAAACAAGCAGGGTTTTTTAAAGAAATCTGGTAAAATTTGAACACGTGGTCCTATGTGACCGCTGCGGATCCACGGTCAAACCTAGGGTTTGACCGCGGAACCGCGGCAGTACTGTGGGAACAGTTCTTCAAATTTTTCCAGAGAGCTATACTGTGGAAATTGTGGGTTTTGGTAATATTTGTTTGGGCCCAGATTTTGTTACTGTACAGCAGTTGTACGTGGGGCCCACCTCGGGAAATTTAGTCATTCGATATTTTAAATTTGTTAGTATACAGTATTTACATTATATCTCCGACCGGGAATGTCATTTGATCGGTAAACCGCGTCTGATTGTTATAGTTCTTTTAGACGGGTTTGTGAACGTGACATTCACGTTGATGTTCTGTGTTGTGCTGTATTGTTGCGGATATGTCGTGGTGGATAGCGGGGTGCAATGATAGTGCAGTTTGGGTTTATTTGTACATTTGATATTGCGGGGCGAGCGTCCAACATGTGGACTGCCGTTACTACCTGTTTGTATAATATTCTTTTGGGGCACGACCAGGTTGAGGTCGATGTACCCATTGTATATTTTTCATTTCTGTACTACGTTTATCCCGCGAAGGAGTGCACGGATAGCCGGGTTCTGGAGGGCAACGGGTCCGTATCTCATGGCTTTGAGAGGCAGAGGGACCTCACTCTAGAATTGGCAGACTGTTCGCCGCACTCGTAGGGGGTATAGGTTGACCCAAGGAGGGGTGCTCAATTTACCGGATTCCGTGAAGTGCCGGGTGTTCCATTTACTATGTTGTGGGGGACTACCTCGCTTCAGGTTTTGGCGGGTAACTTGCCGCACCCGTAGGGGTCTAGGTTTCATTGCACAGGCTATCCACACGACCAGGGGAGCATCAAGTTTCAGCAGCGGCTTTCTGAAACCCGGGGATCCCAGATTATCTGTATTATTCTGTGATGCTTATTACTTTTCTGTAGTGTTGCATATTATCACGCCTGGAGCGATTATTGTATATTGGTATATATACTATTAGATGTTGTATATGTTTTACACCCGCGCTAGTCCAGCCCCCGCTCTGTCGTTAGTTAAGTAACCTAACGGGTGATGACGAGACCCAGTGGTGAATGCGGATGGCATATACGTACATTATATTTTCGTTCTTTTCTGGTGTGATTGATTGATGGGACTGCGTTGATTCTTATCAATGCAAGATAAAGCAAACCTATATTTGATGTTGTTGGAACAAATTTTTAAAAGGTGTTATTTCAAAGATGTTTCCTTTTGTTTTGCATAGTGATATTCAGTTGGAATATCCCGCACCTCATTCGACGAGGCAAGGGCCGAGATCCCTTCACTGGGAGTGACCCCTTGGGCAGAAGTTTACGTCAGGGTAATAACTTCAATATAGTCGATTACAAGTTGCTTTGCATCGCGGTATTCAGTTGGAATATCCTGCACCTCATTCCACGAGAAAAGAGCCGAGATCCCTTCACCGGGAGTGACCTCATTAGCAAAACGTTTTCGTCACTATATTTTATTGTAACAACCCCAAAATCTTTATACATTTGTATTATCCCTCTTCAATAATATATCGTATTTATTTGTACTTGGTATTTTCCGTTTTCTATTAAATTTATTATTATTTTATTCCTCAATCTATTATGTATTTTTTCTAGGTACAATTTCTTTTTCTTATATTTAAGTTTTAAACTTCTCATTCTTATTTTTTCCTTTCATAAATATTTAACCCAAATCCATTATTCTTATTCTCTACAGCCCATCTAAAAAGCCCATTTTCTTTTTAAGCAACATCATATATTTAATTCTAATTAAATATGTGCATGAACAACCTTATAGCTCATTGGTTAAGTCCTTGCATTGTTATTTCATAAGTCACATGTTCAAATCCCCATTCTTGCAATTATTTTTTATCATTTTTTTATTCTTCTCATAACCTACAAATGAGACCTTTCATTTCCAAAATGAATGGTGACCTTTCATTTCTCTTTTAATTCTCATGTTGAATGCATATATTATTATACATAATTCACCATTACACCATCTTTATTGTCCTCCTCTATCTTTTCCTTCCTCAAATTTTTCTATTTCTCACTTCTTCCTCTTCACCTAGAGTCCAAGAAGAAAAACATGAAGAATTCTTCAAGAAGGTCTCGCTACTAACGCGAGGCTATCGGCGGATAGACAAGCCCAGTGACAATACCGGCTTGTGTATGTAAGTCCCTTCTCTCTTTCCTTCCTTCCATCTCTTTCTTTTTCTCTTTATATTTCTCTTATTTTATATTGCCATTAAAACTTCCCTTGACATATCATAGTTCTTAAATAATTAATTAAATGGATACATATATAAATAATGAACACACAAACATATACACATATATAGTTTGTAAAGTCTTTTTCATTACTCTCAATTCACATGTTAAGATTTCATAGTGACCAATTAGGATTGCATGTTTGTTGTTTTATTTTAAATCAATTTATTTAAAATTTTTATTAAAAAAAAATGAAGTTACGAATAAATACCATGGTTTTCTCATTTCTCACATATTACATATCAATACCTTTAGTTTTAAAATAATTTTTATAAATTAATTTTTAATTCTGAAAATTTCATGAAATTTACATATGATAGAATATATTATTTTGTACACGCTGTAAAAATTTTAGATCGATCCGCATAACGGTTTAGGAATTATATCGTATTTATTCACTGATCGTAAAACAGAAAACTGCAGTTATCGGTCAACTTCTAGGACATATAACTTGGTATACCGGTATCCAAATTGAGAAAACTCAGGTGTTTTTGATATCTACATCGAATGATCTAGATTTTCTTAGTTTTATAGTTTTACTGAAAACCCATCTAAGATAAAGAAAACTGCGTTATAATATTAAGTGACGGATCTGGACAGAATCTGTTCCGATTCGCACACTGTTTTTAAATTGGACATAACTCGAACACCCGATATCCGTTCGTGACAAAATTTAGATGTGTAGATGAGACATTGATAGAACTATAATTTTCTGTATATTATATTACTTAGGAATGCATGAAACAATCTGATATAGGCTTTGCAATAGAATATATAGTTGCTGTTCAGAAATCTGAATTTCTGTTTTAAACGCTGATATTAAAATGATCATAACTAGAGCTTCAGAAATCCAAATCTTGTGAATCTTGATGTTTTCGATAAGTACATAGAAATACCTACAATTTTCTAATAATTGTCATAACCTGAAACCCGATAAATTTAACTCAAACTGCGTTTTAAAAATATGTGACGGTGCCGAATAGATTCTGATCTGTTTTGCGTGACGATACGAAAACATATATATCTCTCAAACCGGTAGTCGTATTTAGGTGAAACTGGAACTCACGCATGCAAAACATTTAGAGCCATATTTCTGTTTATATTCCGCATTCTTTCAACTTGATTAATTAGTCGTACATAATATTTCTTTACAGCATTGTTTATGGTAGTTACTCGAATAATATACTTGACTCATTTCATACTATTCGAACATGTATACATATTTATCTTGATCATTAAATTGTTGTATGTATATAAAGATGATAATTAAATACTTGAGTTATATTTTGAAAACTATACAAAAGTATTTTTACATAAAACCCCCTCAAGTTTTATAAATTACCCTAAGGAACCTAACAATTATAGGACTTCGATTTACATTTCTACGGTCTGACTCGGGTTTGAGTCTGATCATAATCCGACATGAATATGATTCAAGTACCATATAAATCTTCAATATTCCAATTCAAAACGAACACATGAATCCATGAATACAATTATCAATTTATACAACTTGACTGAACCGAACCATGGATATATATTCCTTTTATATGATTCTCAGTATTCCATTTACATGACCCTACGGTTATAACCGTTTCCTGATATCATGGTTTCGGTCAGTCAGTAAATCAATCATACCACTAATACAATTTACAAGATAACAATACAAACAAGACATCGCGTGGTTTAAGGGGTAGATTGGTACGGAAGGTGTTAAAGGTGGCACGAGGTGGTCATATTTAATACACCTAATATGAATCCAGTTGCTTTTGTACCGTGGCATAAACGGTTCCTTGTACTATACGTGCCCCTAGTCTCTGTCATATAGAGACTCCCCTCGTATACACTGGCATCCTTCTGTACCAAGCTATAAACAACAGCGTTAACATAACATTACAACAATAGTATACACTTTAAAATATATCTTCTTATCCTGTCTTTTCTACCTTCCTCTTACCTTTGGGACTTACCGAGCGACCTGTTCGCTGACGACATTCTGTTTCTCTCTTCTTTGAATGTCTTCAGGTGACTTGGACTCGGCAGAGATCGAGACATCTCAAGAAGACTTGGAGCAGTTTGCCGAAGACCCTGCACTTTAGTTTTATTGTACACTTTTCCTTTCTGTACTTTTCATTTCATGTTATGCCACTGTTAGGCATCTTTTTATTTCAGTTGTATTTCCTTTCATGTATTGTACAAAGTATGTTAATAAATAAAAGTTGATGTTCTTTTTATTTCTTGTCTCTTGTGTATTTATTTTATATTGCTTAGATACGCTTAGCGTATGTACTTCTGAGTATATACGTAGCGGACCTCGTCGCGTCTCCTTCGCCGTACACTGAGAAGCGGGGCGTGATATTTATAAAAAGCTATCAGGTTCCTTCAGCGATATCAAGTTCATTACGTTAAAGGTTTTTCGCCAAAAACCAGCCGTAGCCCTCCGTCATTTCTTATGGATTGTCAGCAGTATTCAAGCTATGTTTGTTGGCCAAAGTCAAGGCATAGTGCTGGGTAGCAGCTGAACATTCATCTGCAGCATAGATAGATGTGTTGGTTTGGGACAGTCGTTCTGCCTTGTTGGCCAAAGTCAAGGGCATGTGCGGGTGGGTTCAAATTAATCTGGATAATGACGGGTAGAACTTGACATGTGACTTATGATTTGTTGGCCAAAGTCAAGGTCATAAGAGCATGAAGCAAAAATAACATTGGGAGTTTCTAAAGAAACTGAAACTTGCCAAGTATGCGCATACCTTCTGGAGTGTGATAACTTGAGTGGCTTCCATCAAGTTATCATGCGATGATAGTTGGATCCCGATTCTCACTGATGAGTTGGTTTACTCTTCGGGTGATCCCGACTAATTCTTCTTTAGGTTTGGAGGAGAATTTGAGATTACAGTGGGAGGTTTCCTGATTAGATAAATTGATAACCAATCTGATCTAGGTTAGAGTGCACGCAGAGTGTTTCTTTTCTCTCTCTCTCTTAGGCAGCGACCTTTGACCAACCCTAGACTATGACTCAGTGATCAAGTTGACCGAACCTTATTAAAATATTGGCTTTTGGATTGTCTAAGTTGCATAAGTCATTGCCGCTCCTTCTTTTACCCTTTACATTTCTCAGAACACCCCGTATTACTACAGATATCCACTGCCATTGGATAGATCCATCGTATGGTTATATACGAACTCGAAGGGACTTCTTCGAGGATGGATCCAGGTTCAGAAGAAATAGAATTAGTTTATTCAGTTGTCTTTTATTATCACCTTCTCTCAGGTTGAGAGAGCTCCTTAGTTTAGGAGAGTACACCTATTACGCTTATTGGATATTCTTATTCCAAACCATAGGCTGGTGCCGAAAGGTAGAGAATGAAGAAAACCAATTAGCCTAAGTAGGGTGTGCAGAAGGTAATATGTAAAGACAAAATAAAGGGATTAGAAAGAGGGCAAAGTAAATTGCGACTGTTATCATTCACGACCAAACCACGTACTTCATCGCCACTCCTATTTCACCTTTGCTTTTTCCCCAGTTCGGGAGAAATAGAATAAGGTATTATTCAGTTATCTTTTATCATCACCTTCTCTCAAGTTACGAGTACTCCTAGGATTAGGAGAGTACACCCATTATGCTTACTGGATAGTCTTCTTCCAAACCATAGGCTGGTGCCGAACGGTAGGGAAGGAAGAAAACCATTTAGCCTAACGTTGGTGTACAGGAGGAAATGAATAAAGACAAATAAAGGGATTTGGATAGACGGCAATGAAATATACGATTAAAGTCATAAATTGGATTATAGAAGAGGCATTACTAGGAATCCAGGAAACCCCTACGAAACATTTTCATGTTTCAGTTTCACTGTGCATTGTTAATTGTAAACTGATTTTCAGATTAGATACTTACTCCAGGGTATGCATTTACCGGTTTTCATTCTCACATCTGTATAGTTTTACAGATGTTGAGTGGGAGTAAGTTATTGGGAATTAGGAGATCATCCTCATTATATCGGAATTCGTTGTAATTGGTGATATTTGAGGAAATCGCCTGGGTACAGTTTTTCAACCTACGATACACAGGTTTTGAGTTATTCAACTCAGCGGACTTATACAGTGTATTGTATGTTGTCCAGTGTCCGTCAAGACAAAGGGGTAGGTCCTCGTTCTATGTTCTGTTTACTTATAACTTCTCTAGTTTTTAGACAAGTGTTTCGTAGAAATACAATGTCTAAATTTTTGAGAAGTTGCGGGTATAAGAATAAAGTAGAGAACCAGGTATCACAAGTATCGGGATTCTTCAAAGAGATTGAAGATGTAGATTCTTGTGATTAGTATTCAGATGATAGTAATAGTTTTGAGAAACTCATTTCTATTTCAGGTTACTCATAATTGGATGGATTCCTAAGTTGAGTAATGCTGAGTAGCCACTTTCCATTAAGTTGATATGCACTGGAGACAGCTGCATAATTTGAATCTGGTTCCAATTAAATTAGTGCCTCTGTTTCTATATTGGATATAGAATGGTTCATACCTTAACGATGTTAAGGTAAGGGGAGTTGTTCAGCTTATGCTTAAAACCAGACACTAGATAACTCAAGGCACGTTTCTGTAATTGCTGTTTGTGGGTTGACCCTGGCTTTGACGAGGGTTGACATTTCTACCATTTGGAAGATCAATAGTGATATTGTTCTAGACTCACCACAGTTTTATTAAAATGGATTTTTTCAGAAAACAGTAGTGGGAGTATGGTAGAACTGGAAGTAATTCCAGAACCGCAAACGATTACGGAAAATTTAATAGGACCTATAGATTCAATCAGGTTTGACATTCCATTAGCCACTCCGCAGATATGGTGGGTAACCTCAGACACCCGAGAGGTACTCAGGTAGCCTCAAAGACGGTGACAGGGAGGTTCTTGTTTACCCATACTTGACACTACTGTTGTTCCAGACTATAAGACCCGGCAGGAGGATATGTATAGCGTCGTTCTAAACTAGCTTTAGAAGTGTACGTATATATTATTCTGCCAGAGGGTTGTTGTAGTCAGTGGGAGCAGCGGAAGCATAGTGGGCAAGTAACTTATTTCTATTTATAGACTTCAGCGGATATAGCGGAGATAGATCATCTAATTTTGATGTGACAGTCATGGCTTTGACTTCATCAGAATAAGGGATGGATCTGTTAAGAAGGTAGTAGGGTGTGATGTCCTGGTATTTGGATGACATACACAGAGTAGGAAGTAAAATTCCTATACTACGATCGGTTGTACTTTGGTCGTCACACAGTTGTTTCTCCAGAAAGGATATGGATATAATATCTGACATTCTGGTTACTAGATCTACGGTTTTAGATCTAGATTTGGGTAGTTTCCCAATGTGGGTACTTTGACAGTATTCTAATAGTTTTTAGAATAGATGACTCCTGGCATGGTGGTGTACCTGCAGGTGATGGAGTCACCCTCTCTAAATGTGTCTTAGAGACAAAAGGAGAGAGGGATGTACATGATTGGCAGATCACTTGCTTAGGCAATTGAGTCGATCATGAGATGTCAAGTACCTCACCAGATGTTGTTTTTTGCACTTGATGCGATAAGTTTATATTAATCCAATCCCGGAGAAACATAAGAAAGCAGTTTTAGAACATGAGTGTATGTTCTAAGGATTTGATAACGGCAACCTCCATAGGGAGACGGTTATCATTCCAGGCTTCCAAGGTGACCTGGATGACAGAGTGATTGTCAAAGTTATAGTTTTCCCTCTGATGAGGGACAGTATTATGGACAGGTGGTCCAAGAGGATACTGTGGGAGGCTTGGTGCTGGATACTGATTAGGTTCAGTTATCGATACAGTCTAAGAAGTTTGGATTTGGAGTTCATTTATGAACTAGGTCCCATCAGATATCCAGACATATTCTAAGACAGGTATTACTCGATTCGGGAGATGGCTTTCTCCGCGAACTTGAGATTAAGAGAGACATAGAAAGAAACATCAGGGCGGATCCACTCACTGAGGCTATTTCTCGAACACAAGAGTTTTACAAACTAGATTTGTGAAACTGATTAGTAGAGGAGTTGGATGTTCGGTATCACACGGGCTGTGAGTATGCGACATCGCAATAATTAGCCTTGAGTGCAAGTGGGAGATTGTTGGAGATAGTGCCCTCAAAGTCAATTATTGGATCGCAGGTACGTGATTGCAATGATTGAGGAAGGACTTATACCGATATGACAGTCTTACTCAAGATGATAGTATGCTATCTGGTTTGTCTTTATCATCGTATACATGCTTTAGTTCGTTATTGCATGATTGATAGAGCCCATAGGATTCTGCTTGACAGCCAGCAGTATGATGGTGATCATATACGTGGGAGCTGGGGTCTATAAGCACATCCTTAAAGTGTCCCTAGTCATGGGAGTTTCGAGACAGGGCATCGATACTCCAGAGTAGACTAGTGTATACAGTCGAGACCCCGACGAGGGGCAATGGCCGGTCTCACAAGCCAGTGGTGTTAGTTGGTTCACCTAAGATGTATACAGGTGCTCATTAGGTTATGAGTACACGGGACAGGACTCGCCGGGAACCTGCTAGTTGGTATTATACATATCGTCAGATAGCAGTTCCCTGGTGACATGTGTACAGGTTAGTTCATCGACCTGAGATCATCATTTGTCTCGTGTGAGTTCCCACTGTGCTTAGATTACTACCCTACCACGCTCAAAGGAGTTGTGCAAACAGATTTTAGTTGGGTACAGTCCCGAGCCACATTGGAGGCAAGTGAGCGGATCGTCGGGGATTCGTCTCTCCCGGTATTGGGGGTTGATGTTGCGCAGTGCACGAGTGGCCATCACTAGGAATCCTTGGCCGAGGTAGTGGAGAATTACTGATTTGGATCAGTAGTTTCTCAGGTGGTGATGGGCTTCATGCCGACACGATTTATCGCGTTATTAGGGGTCTGACTTTATCCACCCCCTAGACTCGATATGCGATACTCTTTAGACGAACGGACCGGACTGTATATACATTGTCACTGTCAGGCTCAGTAGGGTTTATAGATGAGTTCGCTCGTCAGCTTCCCTTCCAATCAATACATAGGCAAAACGTTACGTGCAGCTTGTACCTCTGACATGCTAGTGGTTATACCCAGTGCCAGTGTGTTGATGAGTCATTAGAGTCCCCCACAGACACTTTCCCAAGTTCGGGCGAAACGTTGTAGAGGCCGTATGGGTTTATGGCAAGGTTCGGAAAATGCACGTGCGTTTTCACACGTGTCCATTTTCAGGCAGATAATACTGGTAGGCATTGGTTTAAGCCGGAACACAGTATTATACTGTGTAGATATAATATCTTTGTCTCAGTTATATTTGTATTCGGTCGTAATACAAATGCGGGTATATTTATACTATACGGGGTTATCCTGAAATTCGTTTCAGGATCACTTTTGGAAGTTGCCAGTTTCCAGTTTTCTATCGCCCGTCTTTAACATTCGGTTAAAGACGGATTTATCTTTTCTTGGGTGAGTCATGAGGGTGAAGTGTGTGGATGCTTCTAGAAGTTGTGACTAGGATTGGTGATTCATTGTTAGCATTAAATGATTGGTGACTAAGGTTAATGATTCATGTATGCATTAATGATAAATGCAAGGTGTATTATTGACTCATCAATCCATTTAATATTTGTGTTCATCCCCCCTCCACCTCATGATGTGGCCGGCCCCATATATGTGCCCTCTTGATTGATTTTTCCATTCACTCTCATTTTTGGGTAAATGATATGAAAGATTTGCTAAGTTTTCAAGCTCATTTTTCATTACCCGATTTCAAAAGGCAACTTCATTAACCGTTCGTCCACAGCTTTGGACGTAACGAGACAAAGTATTCTACTCATTCTCTACTTCATCTTGGTCGTCACTTTTAGCAAACTTAACGATCGAGTTGCCTCGGTTCAGAGGCGGGAGCCCGTTTAAAGATCCGTCGACGTGGTGCCACCTGGACGACAAGATTGGAGATCGAGGAGATCGGAGCAGCCGCAACAAGCGTGGGATGATGGTTGAAGACCGAAGGACTCGGATTGTTCGGTATAACTCTTCTACCCTCTTCGTAGTTTGTTAGTTTAGCTTTAATGGCAGATCCGGGTTACGGTACACGATAGCGCCAGTTGTAAAAAGTTTTTGTTCCGCATTTGGCGTCTGTTAGACGGCCGGGGCGCTACCGTGGACTTACATCAGGTTCCATGATTTTGATTATATCCTCATATTTCCATGCATAGGCTTTACGATATTTACATACATGATGCTTATTATCATTGGGTGACACGTGGACGGGATCCACATACATTCAGACCTTGATTAAATTGATCTTACCTCATTTGTATATATAACAGTGGATGAGGATGCTGTTATATATGCACTTACACCAATATTAGTGGAATGTGACGCTAATATATGTGTATTGATATCAATCTTGTTACTTCATCATATTTACTTCATGCAGACATACCTCATATTTATGATATGTTATTACTTGAGGCACTGACACGAGCACTTGGCACTACATACATGTATAAATGTTACATTGCCACCTTATCATGCTTCAGACTTATCCTTTGAGGGTTATATATATATGATCGTATTGACCTAGGATTATGTCGTGCATTCGATTTCTGCTTGTAAATATTTTCTATTCACGAGTTGGCAACTCACCCCCGTTGTGCCACAGCTTCTTGCAGGTTTTTCCGTATAGGTTCCATAGCGGCATTTCTGGCACACTGCTTCCTTTGCGGGTGATTTGTTTTGGTAGGTGGGTCCTTTTGCATCAGAACCACCATTGTATATGTATTATTCATTGTATCTAGAAATTCCATCAACCAAAACTTGTATATTGTTTCAGACTTAGACACTAGTTATGTATTATTTCGACCTTAGAGTCGCGCATTGTAGTATTACGATTTTCTTGCTGTTTTGAGTTTTCTTTCTGAGTTTTGATCCTCGCCCTTCGGCATTGTATATTATATTGTTTGCGTGGTTGTGACCGTCGATTGACGAAGAGCTAGCTCCCTCTTGGGGATGCCTTTTATCATTGCATATATATTATTCTTGTTTTACCCCGTTCGGGGTCAGTATTTACAAAGGAAACTCTGCTGAAATTTTTAGAAAAGACTATACATTTAAAAATGCATATTCGGCCTAGTTATTTAAAAACCTTGATTTCAAAACATGTTTTCGTCACGTCTTTAAACTTGTTTTCTTTATTTACTCCTTAAAATGGTTTTAGATTTCTGGGCTTTTGGCTTACTTGGATTAGATGGGGTCCTATTGACTTCATATGATTCAAGTGCCAGTCACGGGCTATTTTGGGTCGTGACACATGTGGGCACGTGACCCCACTAACACAACATTTCAAATTTGTTTATTTTATTCAGCGTCTACAGGCTTTGCTTGTAAATGGTCATGTGTCTGCACGTGAGGCCTGGTCACGTGTGGGCACGTGATGCCCGGTCACGTGTGGGCACGTGATGCCTCATTTGAGGTTTTCCTTACTTCTTTATCTGTATTTTATTTAATTCCCATGAGGGAACAACAACAAGAACATTTCTTTAGTATTTCTCAAGTACTTAATAATGTCCTACACAGCTATCCAGAGATTTTCCCAAGATCCGATTGATTCCTAATCATTACACCTAGTGAGTCAACTACATCTAGTCTGGTACATAACATCGCATATATGATAGATCCAACTGCCAAAGCATAGGGTATCCCTTGCACGCGAGATCTCTCCAAATCAGTCCCGGGGGACATCTTTTTGGAGAGAGTGATTTAGGAGTAAGTGGGTGAACCACCACGGTTAAAATCCTCCATACTAAACCCCTTTAGTATGGTGTTAATGTAAAGTTCCCTAGCACGACAGCAAGGTTTTGGGAGGTATCGTCCATGCCATTTTCAAAAAAATTTCATGCTAAACAACCCTAAACTTAGAATTTTTAACTAAGGTTTAGACAATACCAAATGTAAACTACTTTACATCTAGAGAACAAGAATACAACCTTTGTAGTTCGAGTCCTTCTCTTCTAAAGCTTCGGGTTGAAGTCCATGCGACTCTACAAGGCTCCTCTTCAAGTTGAACGACCCTCCATCATGATCTTCGCGCCAAAGACGATCCACCCGAAATTCCTATAGATCAAGCTAACTCTACACTAAACTTCTTTAGTGTATGAAACACACCACACTAAATTGCCAGTTTGGTGTGGGATGATGAAGTAGGGGATATGATAAGCTCACTAGGTTACTCACAAGCTCAATGATTCACATCTTATGTGAGGGTTTGAGCTTGGAGGTGAGATGAAGAAATTGTAAAGATCAAGAGGAAGAAGAAGCTCAAGGAAAATGGATAAGGCATTGAGCATGAAGCAAGTTTAGAAACAATAATATGAATCATCTCTCTCATCACTCATTCTGTTAGTTATATGTATGCCCTAGAGACCATTACTATACATAGGATGTATATTGTTGTGGATACTTAGACATATATAGGGAGGACTTTCTTGCTCGACATGATAGTACGCTATCTGGTTACTCTTTATCTTAATATGTATACTTGCTATCTCTCTATTACATGTTGATAAAGCCCTTAGGATATGTGCTCGACTTCCAGGACTATGATGCAGATCATACTAGTGGGGCCTGGGTAGTCCATGAGTACATCCTTCAATGTTCCTAGTCGTGGGAATATCGAGACGGGGCATCGATATTCCAGAGTAGATTAGCGTATATCTTCTCGACCCATGTGATGGGCGATGGATGATCCCATATCCATTGGTTTTTGACATCAGAGATGGTATGCGGGTGCTCAGTGGAGACTGGGTACACTGAACGGACTCGCCGAGAACTCTCAGATGGTATTATACCTTACGTCAGATGGCAGTTCTCTGGTGACACTGGTACAGCTTAGTGTGTTGACTCAAGATCGTCATAGAGTCTTGTGTGTCTCCCACTGTGCTTTGATTTCTACCCTACTACGGCTCTACTGAGTCATGCAAACAGGTGGTTTTTGGGTACAGTCCCGATTCACATGGAGGCAATGAGCGATAGGAGGGGATTCGTCTCTCCCGGTATTGGGGGTTGATGTTGCGCTATGCGTGACTGGCCATAACTGGAAATCCCTGGCCAGGGTTGCAGTGATATACTGGTAAGAGTTATCAGTAGTTTCACACTTGTTATGGACCTTACGTCGGCATGACTTATCAAGTTACTGGGGTCTGACGTTTACCACCCCTAGGCGAGATATGCGACATATCAGACGAACAGACCGGACTGTACGGTAAGTGTTACTGGTTGGATTCACAGGAGTGTGAGATGGCTTGCTCGTTGATCTTCTGATCGCTCAATACCTGGGTAGCCATTACATTTAGCAGACCGCTTGCGGCTTGTGGATGTTTGATATGATCATCACCTGCTGTCGGCGTATTGACGAGTCTTTAGAGTCCTACACAGAGGTTTCCTGGCTCAAGCGAAACGAAATAGGAGCGCATATGAGATATGTACGGGACCGAGAATAATACCAGTATGTGATACTGAATTCTATTCTCGCGATTAGTATCATCGGACGGTTATATAAGATATAGCCGGGTTACCGAATCAAATGTTGATTCGATATATTGATACACTTGATATTAGTCGGTTATATGCAATATGACCGGATCATTAAATCAAGTGTTGATTTAATGATTTAATGTATAATTATATATTTGATATATTGCTTTACATTAACTAGTATTGGTTCGCTTAAGATTATTTTCTCACTTGATTGTGCACATTGTATATATGATATATGTTTGTGCACTAGTTTGCATCATGTTTGATGGTACATGCAAACTTGGGTGTGTGTATGCTTTAAACCATGTTTAGGTTAATGGTTAGGTTTTATTTGTTTTATTTATTTTCTTTATTTATTTTTGGCAAGAAATAAAATGGTGGCTTGCTTTGTTTTATTCTTGAAGCTTCATGAAGCTTTGAAAGTCTTAACCATTTTGTTTTTCCTTAACCTAACCATTACACCTAAACCCTAATTTATTCTCTACATGTGTTAACCTCACCCATGGTTACATTATGATAAGCATCACTTGAATTTTCTTTTAAGAAAAATTCATTTTCATTCTTCTTCTTCTTATTCTTCATGAAGAAAAGAAACCTTGCTAGAAAATTTCCAAGTGACGAAATCAAGTGAGAAATCCAAATCCAAAGTGAACCCACTTCCTATTTCTTCATCCTCTACTACTTGCCATGTTGTATATGCTGTTTTCTTCATAAGTTTCATGACTTAGTGAAGATGGAGCTTGAGTTTGAGTTGCCTTGACGTAGATCATCTTCGGCATCGAAGTCAACGACCTAGCCCGATCATTTCTCCGACGAAACCATCGCTAGAGTCCGGGATCCCGATGATCACAGCGGAGGGACGTCATCACGGAGCTGAAGAAGTGGAGGACTAGATCTACAAAGATTGTAGTCACTTTCACTTGTAGTTATGTTGTTAACTTGTTTAGTTTTCGCCTATCCTCTAGTTAATGATCTTGCATAGGGTTTCTCGGCACATAAATTTTTGAATTTGGCATGGTTGATCAGTTGTAGAACCTCATGGGTGTGCCTAGGAACCCTACAGTGGTATCAGAGCCTAGCTAGAGCTTTAGGCGATGTGTAGACGATGTTAGAAACCCGATCGAACCCCGAAACCCTAAATTACACCCCTCTCTGTACATTTTCTGAAACTGTGGAATTTTGTGAATTAAAAATATGCAGAAAAATAAGCAGGGATTTCTAAGCATTACAGTGAAGCACGTGACCCCAATTCAATAAAGGCGCCGCGGAACCGCGGCCATACCCTAGGTCACGCGGCGGTTCCGCGGCTATAAAGTGGCCTCTTTGTTCACTGTTTGCACAGTAATGTCTTAATATTATTCCTGTGTTTTATGGGAATTTTTAATATGCACTCAAGAGTTGAGTTTTCTGGGTTGTATTGGGAGTTCGTAGATTCAATCGGATTGTCTAATTTTGTCTTTGTGACTTTCCGGATAATTTTAGAACATGTTAAAAAGTTCGACCGGATATAAATACCCACTTTTTCCCCTGCCGGGAAATTTTCAAGTATTGGATCTTTCCGTAGTTTAAGAACATTCTGAGTAGTGCAAGTAACGCGATGGACCCTCTAGAAGACAACAAACCTTAACTCGATTATGTGACCGTCTTGAACTGCTCTTTGAACCTTAGGGTTTGGGGCAGTACGGCGTGCCACATGTGAGGCGTTGGCTTGACCCTTATACGGCTGGACCGTTGGTACTGTGGCATGAAATGGATGTTTTTAAACTTATTTCAAGCGTTGAGCTGTTTGGGAAAACTTGGGTGTTTGATTGTTCGATCGGAAAGTATAACATTTTCTATTTATCCGGAATGCGATACAATATTTGGAAATAAGTAGTTATGAGATGACTGATTTGAATGTTATAAACATAGCAGTTTAGTCTCACTTGATCGGTTGCCACGTAATTTTGATGTGATCAAAATTCCGTCACAATCACGTAGCGTACGCGAATACTCGCCGGATAAACTTAATAGACAGCCACGTCCCATAGCCCTGACCAAGTGACTGTAGGAGAACCCCGTCGCCGAAAGCATCCGTTCGGGTGCTCGCGGTAGCGGTGTTCCGCCTTGGTGCACTTCGTCGACGGTAACGGGGGTGCGGCCGTCTACTAAAGTTTGCGATGAGCATTCGATCAGGATGTCGGGAATCTTGTTGAATTACCCGACTTGATTTTAAAAAGAGTTTTCGATAATGAGACTAAAATGCGGGGTTTATAATTGGTTAGGCATGCGATGTCTAAAGAGGTTGCGGATTCCAACTGTTGTAGTTTTACACTTTCTTTTCTGTGACCGTAAGTGTAGTATGTAGTTGTATCACCGGTTTTCGTTGCTATACGTCGACGACAATCAGTGTATGCATACTTACTTACGTTGATTACATGTGATGTTATGTGTTGCTGGATATGTTATATTGGATCGTCGTGTTTGAATAGCCGGGTTTTTTTTATGTGAGATGAGTGTTTTTTCATTTTCATTCATGTAAAAACTTGTATGTAATATTCTTTTATTGGGGCACTTCCAGGTTGTGGATGATGTCACCATTTGTATATTATTTACTTTTCCGCATTAGGATAGACCCAAGGAGGGGAGCACAAGTAACCGGGTTCTGAGGTCCAGTGGGAGACCATCTCGAGGAGTCGAGTCCAGGTCTCCTATCTCTAGAATTGGTAGGGTTGCTTGCCGCTCTCGTAGGGGTCTAGGGGTGTGGGATTGGCTATTCATCACGACCGTAGAATCCGTGTTTTATTCAGGCTCAAAATAAAACACGGACGTCCTAGTATATCCAATATTTCATATGATATTTTCTGCTGCGTTATCTGTGATGTGATCATGTGATATGTTCAGATAGATATTGTATATAGTATATATGATATATTATATAGACGTTGCTTATGTTTTACACCCGCGCTAGCCCTGCCTCGCTCTGGCGTTAGTTACCTAACCTAACAGTGCAGACGGGACATCGAGGCGAATGCGGATGGCATAAGCGTACGTTATATTTATCTGTGATGTTTAGGTGGACTTAAATGATGGGACATTCATTAATGAGATTAATGAAAGAAAATAAACCTAAAAGATGTTGTGGAATCGAATTTCAAAAATAAAAACAGGTAGCTACAGTTCTTGCTTTGCATCGCGGTGTTCCTTGTAGAACATCCTGCACCTTATTCGATAAGGAAAGGGCCGACGATCCCTTCACCGGGAGTGACCCCTTTAGCAATAACTGGCAGATGCTACAACTCTCGGTTTGTCTTTTGATTGCTTGTATAGTTTTTGTTTTGCACAGCGGTATATATGGTATATCCTGCACCTTATTCGATGAGGAAAGGGCCGACGATCCCTTCACCGGGAGTGACCCCTTTAGCAAAACTAGAAAAGATTCAAGAACACTCCATTTAAAAACCATTTGATTCCGCAACGAGATCAAGTTCAAAGCGTTAAAGGTTTTCTTAAAAACCATCCGCAACCCTCCGTCATTTTAGGAAGTAGAGTACTTAGTATTCGTGCAGTGTTTGTTGACCATAGTCAAGGCACAGTGTACGGTACCTAAGTGATGTCTTCCTACACCGCATATAATGCGATTAGTTAAGACAATCGCGTGATTTTGTTGACATTAGTTAAGGGTCATGTGGGTGGGTCTAATTAATCACGAAATGACGGGTAGAACTTGACTAGTGCTTATGATTTGTTGACCATAGTTAAGGTCATAAGTGCTAGGGGTAAAAAACTTTTATCGGGAGTTTCAAGTGTTGAAATTTGTAATGAGATTGCATACCTTCTATATGATAGTTGGACCCCGATACCCACTGCGAGTAATTGTTACTCCTGGGAGAGTTTTGCACTTTACAATTAGCCGATCAAGTAGGTGTCTAGAAAGGTGTCAACGGGGTTACGCCCCTGGGAAAACGAGGTTTACTTTAATTAGGTCCGTGCGAAAGCACGGGGAACCTCCCTCAAAGTACCGACACTGGCCTGGCTGAAAGATTGGCGAACTTGTAGAGTGTAATTAATCCCGGCTAGTCTTTCCTTTTAAGGTTTGAAGGAAGATTTGATAAAAACAGTGGGAGCCATCCTGATTAGATAAAATAAATAACCAATCTAATCTTGCAAGAGCGCACGCAGAGTGTTTTCTTCTCTCTCACTCCAGGTAGCGACCATATCACGCCTTAATCAAGATAATAATATGGATGTATTGATGAACCCGCTTGTTATACTGAGCTGGGGAACGTTGGTCCCGCTCCAACTTATAATTGTTATAAGACCGAGCAGGAAATAGGGGAATACCAGGATTCCCATACCGCCCAAACGAAGAAAGTGCATGAGATGCATCTCCTTCGGGTGTGTTCATTATAAAGAACTGTTTCTCAGTATCCTCTGCATCCTAGGTATTAGATACCTGATCAGGATCCCGCATATGTAATTTGTTACATGGGCCACAAAAGATAGAGAACTGAGAACGGGTGATAAGTTTCATGAGACAGAAAACGGGGCAAGTGTTGCAGCCAAGTCTGTTGGTCACTGTCACCCTGTATTACCAGTACATTGATTCTGAACGAATGTTATTAGATACCGAACCTGATATACAAAATCATATCAGTTTCTTTATTAGTAAAGAAATGATAAAATTTTGTATTGTTGGATAATGTTCTGAACATTTCCTATTTCAAAAGTTGATCGGTTCAGACACGTTATCTAAAAGCATTGACGTTCTAAATCAAACTACAGTTCCTAGTATACAGAACACACACAAGAGGAAGAGTTCAGATATGAACGATTCCTTCTTGAGGTATTGTAGACTAGGTCATATCAATGCGACCCGACTAGCTTAAGTTACATTTTAGATGCATATTTAAATCAGTTTGAATTTACATCTTGTGAAACTTGCCAGTCATGTCACAAAGATAAGATGACCATAGCTCTGTTTATTGGAAACAGAGAAAGAGTTAGTAAACTCTTGGAACTGATACAAGATGATGTATGTAAGGTCCCCTGTCTATACATGCCAGGACCGGTTCTTTGTACTTCATTACATTCGCTGATGATCTCTCAAGATTCAGTCATATGTTCCTGTTGAAACATAAGTCCGAAGCTTTTGAGATATTCATAAAATATAAGTTAGAAGTAAAGAACCAAAAACCGGGTATAAGTATTATGTCCTATGATAAGATCAGGGAGGAGAATACTTATGCATAGAATTCCTGGACTATTCTAAAAGAGAATGAGATTCTCTCTCCGTATTACTCCTCTGAATATACCACAGCGCAACGGTATATCGGGGCAGAGCAATCGCACCATATTAGATATGGTGTGCTTTATGATGAGTACTACTGAGTTACCTATTTCCTTTTGGGGTTGCGCACTTGAGAAGCTGCATTCCTATTGAATTGGATTCGAATCAAATAAGTGCCTACCACTCCATATAAGATATGGTATAGGAAGAGCCTATCTCTTAAGTAAGTTAAGATTTGGAATTGTCCGGCCTATGTCAAAAGAAAAATCCGGACAAGATCAAGGCAAGGTCAGTTCTGTAGAACTGGAAAGGTTCCAGCTATACAAAACTGCAGCTGATTTGACAGAACCAAAGGATTCAATAAGTCCCCGACGAACCTCAGCCTCTCCGCCGATCTGGTAGGGTTCCTCATCCGCCTGAGAGATACTTCGGTTTCTCGATGACAGTGGGAGCGAGGATTGCATCATGAGATGATGAACTAACTAGTTTCGAGCTGGCCATCAGGAGTGAGACTCTGTAAGAATGGCTGGATGCTTAGTGATCTGAGATGGAATCCATGTACACCAACAAAGTATGGACTTTGGTTGCTATATCTGAAGGGTTAAATCCCCATCAGGAGCAAGTATATCTTAAGAAGATTACTTGGTGTACATGGAAAAGTTGAGACTTTCAAAGCTAGACTTGTTAAAGTTTTACATCATAGACCAGTTGTGGCTAATGATGAAACCTTTTTCTGGGTCCTATGCTTAAGTCCATCCAGATCCCACTTGCCACGGCTACATACCATGACTATGATATTTGGCGGTTGGGTGTCATGACTGCTTTTCTAAAATGATGTTTTAGAAGAGAGCGTCTATAAGTACATAGCCAGAGGGCTTCGTAGACAGTGGGAGCAGCGGAAACGTGTACAAGATACTTTATAGGATAAAGCAGGCATCGTGTAGTTGGAACGTCTGTTTTGATATGGTAGTCAAAGAGTTTGACTTCATCAAAATGGTAGATGAACCTTGTATATACAAAAAGGTAGTAGGGAGTATGGTGATGATCCTCGTAGAGTACGTGGATGACATACTCTTGATAGGGTAGGAGTTTCCTATGCTACGCTCGGTCAATCTCCTCTTATCACAAGGATTCTCCAATAGGATAAAGGTGATACTCCTAAATCCAGGGATTTGGATCTATGAGATAGATCTAAATGGATGTTAGTTTTCTCACTAGGTTTAGTGAGATGGTATCAATCGATCCTGGGGAGAATCACTGGAAAGGTTCTAGGGTGATAAGGACGACTGAATGTCAGTCGCAGGCATTGTCTTTATCCTCAGTGGAGGGACGGTATGTTGGAAGAGTTCCAAGCTAGATACCGTGGCAAACTAGACGATAAAGGCTGGTAACATCGCTATCAAAGATACTACCAAAGAGGCAGTTTAGGTGTATATTAGTTCATGAGATGAACTAGGTTCCTACCATTGTATGACAATGGAAGTGTGGCTTTAGCCAAGGAACCCCAGTCCCATCAGTGACCCAGACATATTCTGAGGCAGCATCACCTGATCATGGAGATGGTTGATCTCCACGGTGATCGAGGTTATGAGAGTAGACTAAGAGGACAACACGGCGGATCCACTCACTGTTGGAGATAGTGCCCTCAGAGTCAATTATTGGATCACAGGTACGTGATTGCAATGATTGAGGGAGGACCTATCCCGGTAGGACAGTCTTACTCGAGATGATAGTATGCTATCTGGTTTATCTTTATCATCGTGTACTGCTTTAGGTGACCTGACAGGTCACTATTGCACGTTGATAGAGCCCCTAGGATTCTTGCTTGACCACCAGCAGTATGAGGGCGATCATATACGTGAGAGCTGGGGTCTACAAGCACATCCTTAAATGGTCCCTAGTCGTGGGAGTTTTGAGACAGGGCATCGATTCTCCAGAGTAGACTAGTGTATACAGTCGAGACCCCGACGAGGGGCGGTGGCCGGTCTCACAAGCCACTGGTGTCAGTTGGTTCACCTAAGATGTATACAGGTGCTCATTGGGTTATGAGTACACCGGACAGGACTCGCCGGGAACATGCTAGTTGGTCTTATACCTGACGTCAGATAGCAGTTCCCAGGTGACATGTGTACAGGTTAGTTCATCGACCTGGGGATCGTCATTTGTCTCGTGTGAGTTCCCACTGTGCTTTGATTACTACCCTACCACGGCTCAAAGGAGTCGTGCAAACAGGTTTTAGTTGGGTACAGTCCCGAGCCACATGGAGGCAGTGAGCGGATCTTCAGGGGTTCGTCTCTCCCGGTATTGGGGGTGAGGTCGCGCTGTGTCTAGGAGAGCCATTACACGAAGTCCTTGGCCAAGGCAGGAGATTTACTGGTAGGTATTCCAGTAGTATCTCAGGGTGTTCTGGGCTACACTCCGACACGACTTGTACCGCTTTTGGGGGTCTGACTTTTACCAACCCCCTAGGCCCGACATGATGCTCATAGACGAACGGACCGGACTGTACGGATATTGTCACTGACAGGCTCAGTAGGGTGTCAGGATGAGTTCGCTCATCGACGTCCCTTTTAGTCAATAGCTGGTGGCCCGTTACGTATTGGCTTATACCTCTGACGTGCTAGTGGTTAAATCCACAGCCATAGTATTGACGAGTCTTTAGAGTCCACCACACATTCAGTTACTCAGCTTTCGGGCGAAACGCTGTAGAGGCCGTATGGAGATATGGCAGGGTCCGATCAGATACGTGCGGTATTGCACGGATCAGGATTGGACAGTTTGTACTAGAGGCCGTATAGTTATATGGCAGGGTTCGATCTGATACGTGCGGTATTGCACGGATCAGGATCGGACAAACTTTACTAGCCGGCTTTGGTTTAAGCCGGATCCTAGTTTAGTACAGTGTAGATTTTATCTCATTGCATTTGTATCCGGTCGGAATACAGATGCGGGTGTGTATGCACAGTATCGGGGTTTTCCTGTAATTTATTACGGGACCAGTTTTCTGGAGTTGCCAGTTTGCATTCCGTTCCGGCCGGTTTTCCTTTGTTCTTTCCCGGCCGGACTTTTCCGATGGAGGGGGTTATTTGCAAGTTTGCAAATAACACTTTGTGGAGGGTTTTATTTTAAAAGTATTGATTATGATATCTTTCATCCATGATGCATTTATTGTGAAGTGAAAGGATTTGATTTGGATGTGAGTTTTGTGATCATTATGTTCTTGGATGTGGTCACCACTTGCTTTTCTCCTACCATCACCTCCCTTCATGTTTTTTTGATTCATTCCTCCACCCTTCTCACAAGGAGAATGGCCGGCCACAATTTCTTGAGAGGAGATGAGAAAAATGAGAGAGATTCATTTTTGTGTATAGCATTCTTCATCTCATTCCATTTGCTAGAAAATTGAAAGCACCAATTTTCTTTAGACCATTCCTCCGTCTATGGCAACCAACCCCAAAGAGACATACTCTACACTACATTCTACAGCACTTCTTGGGCATGTCGACTTGCCAGCTTCATGCCCGAGTTGCCTCGGTATTGAGGTGGGAGCCCGTAAAAGATGCAGGCGATGTGGTGCCCTTCCGGCAAGGAGGCGACGACCGGAGTTTCCGCGAGAGATCGGGACGACGACGAGAAGACCGGAGGACTCGGATCACTCGGTACATCTCTTCCCTTATCTTGTTAGTTAGCTAGATCTAGTTTAATGGTCCGATCCGGGTGTTTTAGTGCGCGGTGGTGCCGGTTTGCAAAGTTCGCAAAACTAAAAGTTTATCACCGTTTCCGCATTTGGCCGTCGGATTGACGGCCGGGGCGCCGCCGTGCACTTACAGTGGTATTAGAGCCTCGCCATTAACTTCGTCTAGCTTTGTTTGATGTGTTTTTCAGTTCCGATCGACCAAAATTCCAAAAATCCAATTTTAGCTCACATCAGTTTTCTGTTAAAATTTTTTGGTGTCTAAAAATTTTTCAGGTTGTCTCAGAATGATGTGCAGGGAGTTCTAAGAACTCTGGGAAAATTCGAGACAATGATCCCTCAGCTCGAGCGCGGAACCGCGGCAAAACTCCCCTTGTTGCCGCGGTTCCGCCGCATGTTGGTGGGATCAATGCTTCGAAATTCTCCAGTGGGCTTCTGGGCTGTAATTAGGGGTTTTGGAATATTAATAATTGGGCCCAGTATTTCTGTGAGTGCTACAGTATTGTTTGGGGGCCCACATGATAATTTTTGATCGATCGGATATTTTAAACACATTATTTCACAGTATTTACATTATATCTGCGATCGTGAATGTCACTCGATCGGTAAATCCGGTCTAACTGCTATAGCCCGGTTAGACGGATTTGCGAACGTGACTTTCACGTTGATGTTCTGTGTTTTGCTGTGATGTTGCGGATCGGTCGTAGGGGATAGCCTGGATGCAATGCTAGTACAGTTGCGGTTGTATTATGTACATTTGATATTGCGGGGCGAGCGTCCGACATGTGGATTGCCGTCACTGCCTGTTTGTATTATTATTTTGGGGCACGACCTGGTTGCGGTCGATGTACCCGTTGTATGTATATTTTACTTTCTGTACTAGGATTGCCCCGCGGAGGGGTGCACGGATAGCCGGGTTCTAGAGGGCAACAAGCCCGCATCTCATGGCATTGAGACGGAGGGGGCTTCAGTTTGGAATTGGCGGGCTATTCGCCGCACTCGTAGGGGGTACAGGTTGACCCAGGAGGGATGCCCAAGTTACCAGATTCCGTGAAGTGCTGGGTGGTCCATTCACGGCGCTGAAGGGGGCTGCCTCGCTTCTGGTTTTGGCGGGTGACTTGCTGCGCCCGTAGGGGTCTAGGTTTTCATTGCACAGGCTATCCACACAACCAGGGGAACGTCGGGTTTCAGTAGTGGCTCTGTGAAACCCGGGGATCCCAGATATCTGTATTGTTCTGTGATGCTGTATATTTCTGTGATGTTGCATTTATTTCATGCCTTGAGCGAAATACTATATATTGGTATATATATTAGTAGATGTTGTATATGTTTTTCATCCGCGCTAGTCCAGTCCCCGCTCTGCCGTTAGTTAGCTAACCTAACGGGTGATGACGGGACCCAGTGGCGAATGCGGATGGCATATACGTACGTCAGTATATTTTCGTTCTTTATGGTGTGATCAATTGATGGGACTGCGTTGATTCGGATCAATGCAAGTTAAAACAAACCTATTCTGATGTTGTTGGAACACTTTTCAAAAAGCTGTTATTGCAAGGACGTTCACTTTTGTTTTGCATCGTGGTATTCATTTGGAATACTCTGCTCCTCAGTCGACGAGGCAAGGGCCGAGATCCCTTCACCGGGAGTGACCCCTTGGACAGAAGTTTGCGTCAGGGCATTAACTTCACTATAGCCGATTACTTTTGCTTTGCACCGTGGTATTCAGTTGGAATATCCTGCACCTCATTCTACGGGGAAAGAGCCGAGATCCCTTCACCGGGAGTGACCTCTTTAGTAAAGGTTTTCGTCACTATATTTTCTAAAAAGCTATTCGTTCCTTCAACGATATCAAGTTCATTACGTTAAAGGTTTTCGCCAGAAACCATTCGTAGCCCTCCGTCGTTTCATATGGATAGTCAATAGTATTCAAGCTGTGTTTGTTGGCCATAGTCAAGGCACAGTGTTTGGTAGCTGTTGGTTATTCATATGCAGCATAGATAGATGCGTTGGTTTGGGACAGTCGTACAGCCTTGTTGGCCCTAGTCAAGGGCTTGTACGGGTGGGTTCAAATCAACCTGGATAATGACGGGTAGAACTTGACATGTGACTTATGATTTGTTGGCCATAGTCAAGGTCATAAGAGCATGGGGTAAAAATCCACATCGCGAGTTTCAAAAGAACTGAAACTTGCCAGATATGCGCATACCTTCTGGAGTGTGATAGCGTGAGCAGATTCCGTCACGTTATCATGCGATGATAGTTGGATCCCGATTCCCACTGATGAGTTGGTTTACTCCTCGGGTGACCCCGACTAATTCTTCTTTCAGGTTTGGAGGAGAATTTGAGGTACAGTGGGAGGTTTCTAGATTAGATAAATTGGTAACCGTTCTGATCTTGGTTAGAGTGCACGCTGAGTGTTTCTTTTCTCTCTCTCTTGGCAGCGACCATTGACCCGACCCTAAGACTATAACTCAGTGACCAAGTTGACCGAACCTTCTTAACACTGGCTTTTGGATTATCAGAGTTGCAGACCTCATTGCCACTCCTACTTTTACCCCTTTCTCCAGGACACCCCGTATTACTGCGAACGTCCACTTCCATTGGACAAAGCCATCGTATGGTTAGATACGAACTCGAAGGAATTTGAGGATGGTTTCCGGTTCTGGAGAAAACGGATAGGATTATTCAGTTGTCTTTTCCCTTTTACCTTCTCTCAAGTTGTGAGTACTCCTTGGTTTAGGAGATAGTACACATATTATGCAAATTGGATAGTCTTCTTCCAAAACTTAGGCTGGTGCCGACCGGTAGGGAATGAAGAAAACCAATTAACCTAAACGGTGTACAGAAGGTATTAAGATTAAGACAAAGCAAGGGATTAGTAAGAGGGCAAAGTAAATTGCGACTGATATTCACGACCAAACCAACTATTTCTTCGCCAATCCTAAATCACCTTTGTATTTCTCCAGGACACTCCGTATCACTACGAAGATCCACAGTTTATTGGATACTCCATCGTATGGTTATATACGAACTCGAAAGGAACTTGTTCCAGTTCGGGGATGGATTCTGGTCCAGGAGAAATAGGAATAAGGTTTATTCGGTTGTCTTTTATCTTCACCTTCTCTCGCATTGCGAGTGCTCCTAGGACTAGGACAGTACACCCATAATGCTTATTGGATAGTCTTCTTCCAAACCATAGGCTGGTGCCGAACGGTAGGGAAGGAAGAAAACCATTTGGCCTAAGGGGTGTGCAGAAAGTAACGACTAAAGACATATAAAGGGATTTGGAGAGGTGGCAAAGAATTATGCGGTTATAGTTGTGAATCTGGATAATGGTAGAGGCATTACTAGGAATACCAGAATACCCCATCGAAACATTTCAATGTTTCAGTTCAACTGTGTACTGTTAAAAGAAAACTGATTTCCTGATTAGACACTTGCTCCAGGGTATGTATTTACCAGGTTTGATTCTCACATCTGTATGGCTTTACAGATGATGAGTGGGAGTAAGTTATTGGGAATTGGGTGATCATCCTTATTATATCGGGATTCGTTGTAATCGGTGATATTTGAGAAGATCATCTGGGCTGTTTGCCGGTCGGCAAATATTTGGTTTTGAATATCCGCTGTTGTGCACCAATTTCAAATTGATATATCTGTACGTCTATTTTCATAGAGTGAGATATACCTTTTGATATTATGTCGATGACATTTACCTATATCAGTGGATGGTTAGGTAAGGAGCATTAAACATCGGTGTAATTCTTCTTAACCATAAGTACAGTTTTCAACCTACGACACACAGTGAAAGAGTTAGACTCAGCGGACTTATACAGAGTATTGTATGTTGTCCAGTGTCCATTAGGACAGAGGGGTTGGTCCTCATACTATATTCTGTTTATTTTTAACTTCTCTAGTTCTTAGACATGTGTTTCGTAGAAACACATGGTCTAAGTTTTGAGGAGTTATAGGTATTTGAATAGAGCAGAGAACCAGGTGTAGCAAGTATCGGGATTCTTCAAGGTGATCGAAGATGTAGATACTTGTGTATGGTATTCAGTTGATAGTAATAATAAAGAGAAATTGCTTCTCTTTCAGGTTACTCATAATTGAAAGCATTCCTAAGTTGAGTAACGCTGATCGGCCTCCTTCCATTTAGTTGACATGCACTGGAGATAGCTGCATGATTTGAATCTGGTTCAATTAAATCAGTGCCTCTGGTTCTATATTGGATATAGTACAGTTCATATCTTAACATTGTTAAGGTACGGGGAGTTGTCCAGCTTATGATTAAAACCAGACTCTGGATAACTCAAGGCACGTTTCTGTAATGGCTGTTTGTGGGTTGACCCAGGCTATGACGAGGGTTGATTTTCTACCATAAGAAAGATCAATAGCGATAATTGTTCTTGACTCGCCACAGTTTTAATAAAAATGGATTTTTTCAAAAACAGTAGTGGGAGTATGGTAGAACTGGAAGTGATTCCAGAACCGCAAACGATTACTGAAGATTTGATAAGTAACCTAAACATTCAATCTGTTTTGACATTCCATTGGCCACTCCGCAGATAAGATGGGTAACTTCAGGCACCCGAGAGGTACTCCGGTAGCCTCAAGGACGGTGACAGGGAAGTTCTTGTTTACCCACACTTGCCATTGTTGTTGTTCCAGACTGCGAGACTCGGCAGGAGGATGAGTATAGCGTCGTTCTAAACTAGCTTTAGAAGTGCACATCTATATGACTCTGCCAGAGGGTTTTTGTAGTCAGTGGGAGCAGCGGAAGCATTGGTGGACATCAGGCTTATGTCTATTTATAGACTAAAGCAGATATAGCGGAGTTAGATCATCTGTTTCTGATGTGACAGTCATAGGTTTGACTTCATCAGAATAGGGGATGGATCTGTTGAGAAGGTAGTAGGAAGTGACATTCCTATACTACAATCGGTTATACTTTGGTCGTCACACAGTGTTTTCTCCACATGGGACTTGGACATTATATCAGACATACTGGTTACTAGATCTATGGTTTTAGGTCTAGATTTGGGTGGTTTCCCAATCTGGGTACTTAGACAGCATTCTAAGAGTATTTAGAATGGACGACTCCTGGCATGGTAGTGTACCTGCAGGTAATGGAGTCACCCTCTCTAAAGGTGTCTTATAGACTAAAGTAGAGAGGGATGTGCATGATTGGCAGATCACTTGCTTAGGCAATTGAGTCAATCATGAGATGTCAAGTACCACACCAGATGTTGTTCTTGCACTAGATGCAATAAGTTGATATTGATCCAATCCTGGAGGAACAGTCGGAAGCAGTTTTAGAACATAAGTGAATGTTCTAGGGATATGATAACGGCTGCCTCCTTTAGGAGACGGTTATCACTCCAAGCTTCCAAGGTGACATGGACGACAAGGAGGTTGTCAGAGTTATAGTTTTCCTTCTGACGAAGGGCAGTATTCTGGACAGGTGATCAAGGCAGATACCGAGGGAGGCATGGCGCAGGATACTGATTAAGTTCAGTTGACGATACAGTCTAAGAAGTTTGGATTTGGAGTTCATTTATGAGCTAGGTCCCATCAGACATCCAGACATTCCAAGACAGGTATTGCTCATTTCGGGAGATGGCTTTCTCCGCGAACTTGAGATACAGAGAGACATAGGAAGAAACATCTAGGCGGATCCACTCACTGAGGCTATTCCTCGAACGCAATAGTTTCACAAACAGGCTTTGTGCGACTGACTAGTAGAGGAGTTGGGTGTTCGGTGTCACACAGGATGTGAGCATGCGACATCGCAATAATTAGCCTTGAGTGCAAGTGGGAGATTGTTGGAGATAGTGCCCTCAGAGTAAATTATTGGATCACAGGCACGTGATTGCAATGATTGAGGGAGGACCTATCCCGGTAGGACAGTCTTACTCGAGATGATAGTATGCTATCTGGTTTATCTTTATCATCGTGTACTGCTTTAGGTGACCTGACAGGTCACTATTGCACGTTGATAGAGCCCCTAGGATTCTTGCTTGACCACCAGCAGTATGAGGGCGATCATATACGTGAGAGCTGGGGTCTACAAGCACATCCTTAAATGGTCCCTAGTCGTGGGAGTTTCGAGACAGGGCATCGATTCTCCAGAGTCGACTAGTGTATACAGTCGAGACCCCGACGAGGGACGGTAGCCGGTCTCACAAGCCACTGGTGTCAGTTGGTTCACCTAAGATGTATACAGGTGCTCATTGGGTTATGAGTACACCGGACAGGACTCGCCGGGAACATGCTAGTTGGTCTTATACCTGACGTCAGATAGCAGTTCCCAGGTGACATGTGTACAGGTTAGTTCATCGACCTGGGGATCGTCATTTGTCTCGTGTGAGTTCCCACTGTGCTTTGATTACTACCCTACCACGGCTCAAAGGAGTCGTGCAAACAGGTTTTAGTTGGGTACAGTCCCGAGCCACATGGAGGCAGTGAGCGGATCTTCAGGGGTTCGTCTCTCCCGGTATTGGGGGTGAGGTCGCGCTGTGTCTAGGAGAGCCATTACACGAAGTCCTTGGCCAAGGCAGGAGATTTACTGGTAGGTATTCCAGTAGTATCTCAGGGTGTTCTGGGCTACACTCCGACACGACTTGTACCGCTTTTGGGGGTCTGACTTTTACCAACCCCCTAGGCCCGACATGATGCTCATAGACGAACGGACCGGACTGTACGGATATTGTCACTGACAGGCTCAGTAGGGTGTCAGGATGAGTTCGCTCATCGACGTCCCTTTTAGTCAATAGCTGGTGGCCCGTTACGTATTGGCTTATACCTCTGACGTGCTAGTGGTTAAATCCACAGCCATAGTATTGACGAGTCTTTAGAGTCCACCACACATTCAGTTACTCAGCTTTCGGGCGAAACGCTGTAGAGGCCGTATGGAGATATGGCAGGGTCCGATCAGATACGTGCGGTATTGCACGGATCAGGATTGGACAGTTTGTACTAGAGGCCGTATAGTTATATGGCAGGGTTCGATCTGATACGTGCGGTATTGCACGGATTAGGATCGGACGAACTTTACTAGCCGGCTTTGGTTTAAGCCGGATCCTAGTTTAGTACAGTGTAGATTTTATCTCATTGCATTTGTATCCGGTCGGAATACAGATGCGGGTGTGTATGCACAGTATCGGGGTTTTCCTGTAATTTATTACGGGACCAGTTTTCTGGAGTTGCCAGTTTGCATTCCGTTCCGGCCGGTTTTCCTTTGTTCTTTCCCGGCCGGACTTTTCCGATGGAGGGGGTTATTTGCAAGTTTGCAAATAACACTTTGTGGAGGGTTTTATTGCAAAAGTATTGATTATGATATCTTTCATCCATGATGCATTTATTTTGAAGTGAAAGGATTTGATTTGGATGTGAGTTTTGTGATCATTATGTTCTTGGATATGGTCACCACTTGCTTTTCTCCTACCATCACCTCCCTTCATGTTTTTTTGATTCATTCCTCCACCCTTCTCACAAGGAGAATGGCCGGCCACAATTTCTTGAGAGGAGATGAGAAAAATGAGAGAGATTCATTTTTGTGTATAGCATTCTTCATCTCATTCCATTTGCTAGAAAATTGAAAGCACCAATTTTCTTTAGACCATTCCTCCGTCTATGGCAACCAACCCCAAAGAGACATACTCTACACTACATTCTACAGCACTTCTTGGGTATGTCGACTTGCCAGCTTCATGCCCGAGTTGCCTCGGTATTGAGGTGGGAGCCCGTAAAAGATGCAGGCGATGTGGTGCCCTTCCGGCAAGGAGGCGACGACCGGAGTTTCCGCGAGAGATCGGGACGACGACGAGAAGACCGGAGGACTCGGATCACTCGGTACATCTCTTCCCTTATCTTGTTAGTTAGCTAGATCTAGTTTAATGGTCCGATCCGGGTGTTTTAGTGCGCGGTGGTGCCGGTTTGCAAAGTTCGCAAAACTAAAAGTTTATCACCGTTTCCGCATTTGGCCGTCGGATTGACGGCCGGGGCGCCGCCGTGCACTTACACTCACAAAGGCTTTTTCCCAGAGAGAGACTTATATGGGATGGTTGAGTATTAGATACTGCAACCACTGCTACAGATGGCCCTAGTGCAAGTGGGAGATTGTTAGTTATATGTATGCCCTAGAGGCCATTACTATACATAGGATGTATATTGTAGTAGATGCTTGGACATATATAGGGAAGACTTTCTTGCTCGACATAATAGTACGCTATCTAGTTACTCTTTATCTTACCATGTATACTTGCTGTCTCTCTATTACATGCTGATAAAGCCCTTAGGATATGTGCTCGACTTCCAGGACTATGATGCAGATCATACTAGTGGGGCCTGGGTAGTCCATGAGTACATCCTTCAATGTTCCTAGTCGTGAGAATATCGAGACGGGGCATCGATATTCAAGAGTAGACTAGCGTATATCTTCTCGACCCATGTGATGGGCGATGGATGACCCATATCAATTGGTGTTTGACATCAGAGATGGTATACGGGTGCTCAGTGGAGACTGGGTACACTGAACGGACTCGCCGAGAACTCCCAGATGGTATTATACCTTATGTCAGATGGCAGTTCTATGGTGACACTGGTACAGCTTAGTCTGTTGACCCAAGATCGTCATAGAGTCTTGTGTGTCTCCCACTGTGCTTTGATTTCCACCCTACCACGGCTCTACTGAGTCGTGCAAACAGGTGGTTTTTGGGTAAAGTCCCGATTCACATGGAGGCAATGAGCGATAGGAGGGGATTCTTCTCTCCCGGTATTGGGGGTTGATGTTGCGCTTTGTTCGACTGGACATAACTGGAAATCCCTGGCCAGGATTGCAGTGATATACTGGTAAGAGTTATCAGTAGTTTCACACTTGTTATGGACCTTACGTCGTCATGACTTATCAAGCTACTGGGGTCTGACGTTTACCACCCCTAGGCCGAATGTCAGATGAACAGACCGGACTATACAGTAAGTGTTACTGGTTGGATTCACAGGAGTATGAGCGGGCTTGCTCGTTGATCTTCCGATCGCTCAATACCCGGGTGGCCGTTACGTTTAGCAGATCGCTTGCGGCTTGTGGGTGTTTGATATGATCATCACCTGCTGCCGGCGTATTGACGAGTCTTTAGAGTCCTACACAGAGGTTTCCTGGCTCAAGTGAAACGAAATAGGAGCGCATATGAGATATGTATCATCGGACGGTTATATATACCTGAATTCTATTCTCGCGATTAGTATCATCGGACGGTTATATAAGATATAGCCGGGTTACCGAATCAAATGTTCATTCGATATATTGATACACTTGATATTAGTCGGTTATATGTAATATGACCGGATCATTAAATCAAGTGTTGATTTAATGATTTAATGTATAATTATATATTTGATATATTACTTTACATTAACTAGTATTGGTTCACTTAAGATTATTTTCTCACTTGATTGTGCACATTGTATATATGATATATGTTTGTGCACTAGTTTGTATCATATTTGATGGTACATGCAAACTTGGGTGTGTGTATGCTTTAAACCATGTTTAGGCTAATGGTTAGGTTTTATTTGTTTTATTTATTTTTGGCAAGAAATAAAATGGTGGCTTGCTTTGTTTTATTTTTGAAGCTTCATGAAGCTTTGAAAGTCTTAACCATTTTGTTTTTCCTTAACCTAACCATTACACCTAAACCCTAGTTTATTCTTTACATGTGTTAACCTCACCCATGGTTGCATTATGATAAGCATCACTTGAATTTTCTTTTAAGAAGAATTCATTTTCTTTCTTCTTCTTCTTCTTCTTCATGAAGAAAAGAAAATCTTGCTAGAAAATTTCTAAGTGATGAAATCAAGTGAGAAATCCAAATCCAAAGTGAACCCACTTCCTATTTCTTCATCCTCTACCACTTGCCATGTTGTATAGGATGTTTTCTTCACAAGTTTCATGACTTAGTGAAGATGGAGCTTGAGTTTGAGTTGCCTCGACGTAGATCATCTTCGGCATCGAAGTCAACGACCTAGCCCGATCATTTCTCCGACGAAACCATCGCTAGAGTTCGGGATCCTGATGATCACAGCGGAGGGACGTCATCACGGAGCTGAAGAAGTGGAGGACCGGATCTACAAAGGTTGTAGTCATTTTCACTTGTAGTTAAGTTGTTAACTTGTTTAGTTTTCGCCTATCCTCTAGTTAACGATCTTGCATAGGGTTTCTCGGCACATAAATTTTTGAATTTGGCATGGTTGATCAGTTGTAGAACCTCATGGGTGTGCCTAGGAACCCTACACATTCAAGCATGGAATAAATTGCAATTCTAAATTGCAACCATGCTTGAATAGTGAGTCAAGACTAATAAAAAACCATATAAGCTCATGCCTCATCCATACCCAAAATATCTCCACAATTTACACCTCATTTTTCCATTTTCTAAAAATAGAAAAATATGCCATGCTTCATATAATATATATATATATATTTATTTATATATATCAAATATATATTAATATGTATATAAATAAAGCAGTTAGTGAGCTAATGATATTAGTTAAGATATAATTATATCACATATAATATACATCACATTATTAAATCAACACTTTATCTAATAATCCGGTTATATCACATATAACCGACTAATATCATTTATCTGAATATCACATTATCAAATCAACACTTGATTCGATAATCTGGTCATATCACATATGACCTAACTGATATCAGATAACTGCCAGATTACAATACGGTATCACATACACGTATTTAATCAGCCCTACACACATATCACATATGTGCCCTACTTCATTTCTCTCGAACCAGGAAACTTCTGTGTGGGACTCTAAAGACTCGTCAATACGCCGGTAGTAGGTGATGATCACATCAGTCACCTACAAGCCGTCAGCGGTACTAGCTGAACATAACGGCAACCCGGGTATTGAGCGATATGAAGATCAACAAGCAAGCTCGTCTATACTCTCCATGAAGCCTATTGTTCCCCACCGAAACACGGAGATGCGACCGGGTAGGTCCATCTCGCCTGAATTTCGGGGCAGATGCTAATTGGTGCTATCCGTCCACCTCTCCGAAGATGCCAAGTCGATTTATGGTACCATGTATCGAAGGTTCAAACGGATGCGGCCGATATAGCAGACTTCGTCAGATTCCCCCTCATCTGAGGGGTTTTTGATTGTGGGGACGCTCTTCCCTGCAGGCGCAAGTCCCTGCAGTTAATTACGCTACCGCATCACGGTAACCACTTTCTCCTTCTCTAGATGGTCACTTCGTGTCGTGGGTGTTTGTTTTGTTTTTAGTTGCCCGTGGATTGTATATGGAGACTAATTTATGTTGTCGCCCGTAGGGCGTTGATTAGTCCAAATCCGTATCTTCTTAGATTTAGGTTTGGGGGTTGGGTTTAAAGATACGTTAGCCTCATTTGAGACTAAGATCAACTTAAACGTTTGTTAAGGATATGTTAGTCTCATTTTAGACTAAGATCAACTTAACGGGATCATTTAGATCCAACAAAAGAGCATTTGGGCTCTATTGTTTAGTTTAGGAACATTGCGGTCGATTAGTTTAAGGACATTACAGTCCAATGTTAGTTTAAGGACATCTCGGTCCAGGTTGAGGACATCATAGTCCGTGAGTTTAAAGACCTCACAGTCAAGCTTAAGGACATCATAGTCCGTGAGTTTAAAGACCTCACAGTCAAGGTTAAGGACATCATAGTCCGTGGGCTTAAGGACCCTACAGTCCAGTTTAAAGATGTCATAGTCTGTGAAATGTATGGTTGTCGGGACCCGTCACCTCTCTGAAGACGTTGAAGGATTACAACGACATATATCAGAGGGGTTCAGAGATGTACCCTTGAACCAATTTTGATTGGCAGATCTGTAGTCCAATTTGGAACTAAGATCTGTTAAAAGATTTATGAGCATGTAGGCTCAATAAATCTGAATTTGAGGACTTATGGCCAATCTTGGGCTAAGTCCAATCAAGTTAAAATGTTTTAACATTTATTTTGGGTTGTTGGAGCCTTTGTTTAGGCTTGGCCCTTTTAACAATGCTTGAATTCTGACAATATTTTGTCTTTTATTGAATGCTGGGCTTTCATCATAGCTCTGTGGCTTATTAAAGAATGATTTATGTTCTATGAGCGCACACGTGAGTTGTAAGCCCGCGGGGGCGCCCCGGCCGTCGATCCGACGCCGGAAACGCGGAAAACAAAAACTTTGCGAACTTTGCAAAACGGCACCACCGCGGACTTTTTACCCGGATCGGGCCATTAACCTAGCTAGCTAGCAAAAAGAAAAGAGTAGAGAAGTATACCAAGCGATCCGTGTCCTTCGATCTTCATCTCCACTCCGATCTCCCGCAGATCTCCGTCACCTCCTCGCTCGTCGGAAAGGGGCACCACGTAGCCGGAATCTTTTACGGGCTCCCGCCTCTTGACCGAGGCAACTCGGGCGCGAAGTTGGCTAGCCGACGTGTCCAAGGCTTGCTATAGAAATAGTGTAGAAGCTTGTCTCTTTTGGGGTTTATGAGATTGCCATGGTTGGAGGAATTTTGCACAAAGAAATTTCATGGATGGATGCTAAGAAAATTAAGCATGCAATCAAAGAAATGAGCATCTCCTTGAAAAGGAGCTCGGCCAAGAATGCTCTCTGGAAATGGATGTGTGAAGAAATGCATCAATTAAAAATCATGAAGGAATTTTTCACACATATTAAACCTCTCTTCACTCATTCAAAATCAATCCTGTAACTTACTGGAAAAGTGGCCGGCCCCACTAACAAAGAAAGAATGGAATATGATTAATGGAAAAAGAAATCCATATCTATCATATAAAAAATGCTTGATCAATAATGAATATATAAAACAAGATAAGATAAACCTCACATCTTTTCTCACTCATCTCACTAATCAATCCTTTCATCAAACCATCATGAGAAAGCAAGTGAAGAGATGCTAAAAGCATCTCATGATTATGAAGCCACACTTATGCAAAGAAACCCCTCACAAAATGTTAATTGCAAACTTGCAATTAACACCCTCCAACGAAAAGTCCGACCGGGAAGAAAAAAGAGAAAACCGGCCGGAACGGAATGCAAACTGGCAACCCCAAAAAACCGATCCCGTAATAAATTACAGGAAAACCCCGCTACTGCAAATACATGCCCGCATTTGTATTCCCACTGAACACAAATGCAAAGAGACAAAACTACACCATCTAATACTAGTATCCGGCTTAAGCCAAAGCCGGCTAGTAAAAACCGTCCGATCACGATCCGTGCAATACCGCACGTATCTGATCGAACCCTGCCATATCTCCATACGGCCTCTACAGCGTTTCGCCCGAAACTTGAGTAACTGTCTGTGTGGTGGACTCTAAAGACTCGTCAATACTATGGCTGTGGATTTAACCACTAGCACGTCAGAGGTATTAGCCAATACGTAACGGGCCACCAGGTATTGACCAAAAGGGACGTCTGCGAGCGAACTCAGCCTGACACCCTACTGAGCCTGTCAGTGACAATATCCGTACAGTCCGGTCCGTTCGTCTATGAGCATCGCATGGCGGGCCTAGGGGGTTGGTAAAAGTCAGACCCCCAAAAGCGGTACAAGTCGTGTCGGAGTGTAGTCCAGAACACCCTGAGATACTACTGGAATACCTACCAGCAAATCTCCTGCCTTGGCCAAGGACTTTTCATGTTCTGGCTCTCCTAGACACAGCACGACCTCACCCCCAATACCGGGAGAGACGAACCCCTGCAGATCCGCTCACTGCCTCCATGTGGCTCGGGACTGTACCCAACTAAAACCTGTTTGCACGACTCCTTTGAGCCGTGGTAGGGTAGTAATCAAAGCACAGTGGGAACTCACACGAGACAAATGACGGTCTCAGGTCGATGAACTAACCTGTACACATGTCACCAGGGAACTGCTATCTGACGTCTGGTATATGCCCAACTAGCAGGTTCCCGGCGAGTCCTGTCCGGTGTACTCATAACCCAATGAGCACCTGTATACATCTTAGGTGAACCAACTGACACCAGTGGCTTGTGAGACCGGCCACCGCCCCTCGTCGGGGTCTCGACTGTATACACTAGTCTACTCTGGAGAAACGATGCCCTGTCTCGAATCTCCCACGACTAGGGACCTTTTAAGGATGTGCTTGTAGACCCCAGCTCCCACTTATATGATCGCCCTCATACTGCTGGAAGTCAAGCAAGAATCCTAGGGGCTTTATCAATGTGTAATAGCGACTCGAAAGGTCACCTAAAGCAGTACACGATGATAAAGATAAACCAGATAGCATACTATCATCTCGAGTAAGACTGTCCTACCGGGATAGGTCCTCCCCTCAATCATTGCAATCACGTGCCTGTGACCCAATAATTGACTCTGAGGGCACTATCTCCAACAATCTCCCACTTGCACTCGAGGCTAATTATTGCGATGTCGCATACTCACAGCCCGTGTGATACCGAACACCCAACTCCTCTACTAGTCAGTCTCACAAAGCTCGTTTGCGAAACTATTGCGTTCGAGGAATAGCCTCAGTGAGTGGATCCGCTTTGATATTTCTTTCTATGTCTCTCTAAATCTCAAGTTCGCGGAGAAAGCCATCTCCCGAAATGAGCAATACCTGTCTTAGAATGTCTGGATGTCTGATGGGACCCAGCTCATAAGTGAACTCCAAATCCAAACTTCTTAGACTGTATCGACAACTGAACTTAATCAGTGTCCTGCGCCATGCCTTCCCTCAGTTTCCACCTGGACCACCTGTCCAAAATACTGCCCCTCGTTAGAGGGAAAACTATAACTCTGACAGCCACTCTGCCATCCAGGTCACCTTGGAAGCCTGGAATGATAACCGTCTCCTAAAGGAGGCTGCCGTTATCAATTCCTTAGAACATTAACTTATGTTCTAAAACTGCTTCCGATTGTTTCTCCAGGATTGGATCAATATCAACTTATTGCACCTACTGCAAGAACAACATCTGGTGTGGTACTTGACATTTCATGATTGACTCAATTGCCTAAGCAAGTGATCTGCCAATCATGCACATCCCTCTCCCCTTTAGTCTGTAAGACACCTTTAGAGAGGGTGACTCCATTACCTGCAGGTACACTACCGTGCCAGGAGTCGTCCATTCTAAATACTCATAGAATGCGGTCAAAGTACCCAGATTGGGAAACCACCCAAATCTAGATCTAAAACCATAGATCTAGTAACTAGAATGTCTGATATAATATCCAAGTCCTTTGTGGAGAAACCACTGTGTGACGACCAAAAGTATAACCGATTGTAGTATAGGAATATCACTTCCTACTCTGTGTATGTCATCAAATACCAGGACATCACACTCTACTACCTTCTCAACAGATCCATCCCCTATTTTGATGAAGTCAAACCTATGACTGTCACATCAGAAATAGATGATCTATCTCCGCTATATCTGTTCTAGTCTATAAATAGACATAAGCCTGATATCCACCAATGCTTCCGCTGCTCCCACTGACCACGACAACCCTCTGGCAGAGTCATATAGACGTACGCTTCTAAAGCAAGTTTAGAACGACGTTATACTCATCCTTCCGCCGGGTCTCGCAGCCTGGACCAATAGCAATGGCAAGTGTGGGTAAACAAGAACCTCTCTGCCACTGTCCTTGAGTATACCGAAGTACCTCTCGGGTGCCTGAGGTTACCCACCTTATCTGCGGAGTGGCCAATAGAATGTCAAACCAGATTGAATCTTTAGATTCTTATCAAATCTTCAGTAATCGTTTGCGGTTCTGGAATCACTTCCAGTTCTACCATACTCCCAATACTGTTTTCTGAAAAAGTCCATTTTTGTTAAAACTGTGGCGAGTCAAGAACAATATCACTATTGATCTTCCAGATGGTAGAAAATCAACCCTCGTCATAGCCCGGGTCAACCCACAAACAGCCACTACTGAAACGTGCCTTGAGTTGTCCAGTGTCTGGTTTTAAGCATAAGCCGGACAACTCCCCGTATCTTAACAATGTCAAGATATGAACTGTTCTATATCCAAGAACCAGAGGCACTGATTTAATTGAACCAGATTCAAATCATGCAGCTGTCTCCAGTGCATGTCAAGTAAATGGAAGAGAGGCCGATCAGCGTTACTCAACTTAGGAATACTTCCAATTATGAGTAACCTGAAAGAGAAGCTAGTTCTCTTAATCATTACTATCAACTGAATACCTTCACAAGTATCTACATCTTCGATCACCTTGAAGAATCCCGATACTTGCAACACCTGGTTCTCTACTTTACTCTTATACCTATAACTCCTCAAAACTTAGACCCTGTGTTTCTACGAAACACATGTCTAAGAACTAGAGAAGTTAAAAGTAAACAGAATATAGTACGGGGACCAACCCCTCTGTCCTAATGGACACTGGACAATATACAATACTCTGTATAAGTCCGCTGAGTCTGGTGACTCATTCACTGTGTGTCGTAGGTTGAAAACTGTACTTTTGGTTAAGAAGAATTACACCGCTGTTCAATGCTCCTTACCTAACCATCCACTGGTATAGGTAAATGTCATAGACATAATTTCAAAAAGGTATGTCTCACTCTATAAAAATAGACGTACAGATATATCAATTTGAAATTGGTGCACAACAACGGATATTCAAAACCAAATATTTGCCGACCGGCAAACAACCCAGGTGGCTTCCTCAAATATCACCAATTCCAACGAATCCCGATATAATGAGGATGATCACCTAATTCCCAATAACTTACTCCCACTCATTATCTGTAAAACCATACAGATGTGAGAATCATACCTGGTAAATACATACCCTGGAGCAAGTGTCTAATTGGGAAATCAGTTTTCTATTAACAATACACAGTGAAACTGAAACATTGAAATGTTTCGATAGGGTATCCTGGTATTCCTAGTAATGCCTCTTCCATTATCCAGATTCACAACTATAACCGTATAATTCTTTGCCACCTCTCCAAATCCCTTTATATGTCTTTAGTCATTACCTTCTCTACACCCCTTTAGGCCAAATGGTTTTCTTCCTTCCCTACCGTTCGGCACCAGCCTATGGTTTGGAAGAAGACTATCCAATAAGCATAATGGGTGTACTGTCCTAATCCTAGGAGCACTCGCAATGCGAGAGAAGGTGAGGATAAAAGACAACCGAATGAACTTAATTCATAGGTGATTTAGGATTGACAAAGAAGTACATGGTTTGGTCGTGAATAGCAGTCGCAATTTACTTTGCCCTCTTACTAATCCCTTGCTTTGTCTGAACTTAATACCTTCTGTACACCGTTTAGGCTAATTGGTTTTCTTCATTCCCTACCGTTCGGCACCAGCCTAAGGTCTGGAAGAAGACTATCCAATTTGCGTAATAGGTGTACTATCTCCTAAACCAAGGAGTACTCGCAACCTGAGAGAAGGTAAAAGGTAAAGACAACTGAATAGTCCTATTCGTTTTCTCCAGAACCGGAAACCATCCTCGAAGTCCTTCGAGTTCGTATATAACCATACGATGGTTTTGTCCAATGGAAGTGGACGTTCGTAGTAATACGGGGTATCCCGGAGAAAAGGGTAAAAGTAGGAGTGGCAAAGAGGTCTGCAACTCTGACAATCCAAAAGCCAGTGTTAAGTAGGTTCGGTCAACTTGGTCACTGAGTCATAGTCTAGGGTCGGGTCAATGGTCGCTGCCAGAGAGAGAGAGAAAAGAAACACTCAGCGTGCACTCTAACCTAGATCAGAATGGTTACCAATTTATCTAATCTGGAAACCTCCCACTGTAACGTCAAATTCTTCCCCAAACCTGAAAGAAGAATTAGCCGGGATAACCCGAGGAGTAAACCAACTCATCAGTGGGAATCGAGATCCAACTCTCATCGCATGATAACGTGACGGAATCCGCTCACGTTATCACACTCCAGAAGGTATGCGCATATCTGGCAAGTTTCAGTACTTTTGAAACTCCCGATGTGGATTTTTACCCCATGCTCTTATGACCTTAACTTTGGCCAACATATCATAAGTCACATGTCAAGTTCTACCCGTCGTTCTCCTGGTTAATTTGAACCCACCCGTACTTACCCTTGACTTTGGCCAAAATGGCAGTACGACTGTCCCAAACCAACGCATCTATCTATGCTGCATATGAATACCCAACAGCTACCAAACACTATGCCTTGACTTTGGCCAACATACACAGCTTGAATACTATTGACCATCCATATGAAACGACGGAGGGCTACGAATGGTTTCTGGCGAAAACCTTTAACGTAATGAACTTGATATCGTTGAAGGAACTGATAGCTTTATAAAAATATAGTGACGACAACCTTTACTAAAGAGGTCACTCCCGGTGAAGGGATCTCGGCTCTTTCCCCGTAGAATGAGGTGCAGGATATTCCAACTGAATACCACGGTGCAAAGCAAAAGCAATCGGCTATAGTGAAGTTAATGCCCTGACGCAAACTTTTGTCCAAGGGGTCACTCCCGGTGAAGGGATCTCGGCCCTTGCCTCGTCGACTGAGGAGCAGGATATTCCAAATGAATACCACTGTGCAAAACAAAAGAGAACGCCCTTGCAATAACAGCTTTTTGAAAAAGTGTTCCAACAACATCAGATTAGGTTTGTTTAACTTGCATTCATCCGAATCAACGCAGTCCCATCAATTGAACACACCACAAAGAACGAAAATATACTGATGTACGTATATGCCATCCGCATTCGCCACTGGGTCCCGTCATCACCCGTTAGGTTAGCTAACTAACGACAGAGCGGGGAATGGACTAGCGCGGATGCAAAACATATACAACATCTACTAATATATATACAATATATAATTTTCGCTCAAGGCGTGATAAACAATGCAGCACAGAAAAGTACAGCAACACAGATCAATACAGATATCTGGGATCCCCAGGTTTCACAGAGCCGCTGAAACCCGACGTTCCCCTGGTCGTGTGGATAACCTGTGCAATGAAATCCTAGACCCCTACGGGCGCGGCAAGTTACCCGCCAAAACCTGAAGCGAGGCAGCCCCCTTCAGCACCGTGAATGGACCACCCAGCACTTCACGGAATCCGGTAACTTGGGCACCCCTCCTGGGTCAACCCTATACCCCCTACGAGTGCGGCGAATAGCCCGCCAATTCTAGAGTGAAGCCCCCTCCGTCTCAATGCCATGAGATGCGGGCTTGTTGCCCTTCAGAACCCGGCTATCCGTGCACCCCTCCGCGGGGTAATCCTAGCACAGAAAGTAAAATATACATACAATAGGTACATCGACCGCAACCAGGTCGTGTCCCAAAAGAATAATACAAACAGGCAGTGACGGAAGTCCACATGTCGGACGCTCGCCCCGCAATATCAAATGTACATATAAAACAGAACTGTACTACCACTGCAACCAGGCTATCCCCCACGACCGATCCGCAACAACACAGTACAATCACAGAACATCAACGTGAAAGTCACGTTCGCAAATCCGTCTAACCGGGCTATAGCAGTTAGACGGGATTTATCGATCGAATGACATTCACGGTCGCAGATATAATGTAAAAACTGTGAACTAGCATGTTTAAAATATCCGATCGAACAAATTTATCAAAGTGGGCCCCACACACTACTGTAGCACTTACAGAAAATCTGGGCCCAAAGAAAATATCCCAAAAGCCCTATTTTCAACTCATAAGCTTACTGGGAAAATATGGTGCCACGATTCCTCTTTTCCGCCGCGCAAGCGCGGCCAAACCAGGGGTTTGGCCGCGCTTCCGCGGTCGAAGTGATGAATCAGTGGATCGTATTCTCCCAGAATTCTTATAATTTGTTGTACATGTCTCTGCAATCACCAGAAAAATTTTAGGAGCTCAAAAAATTTTAACAGAGAACACATGTGCACAAAAAATACGGTTTTCGGGTTTTTGTTCGATCGAGTTCTAAACGCGCTAGAGCAAGCTAGGCTAGGTTAACGGCGTGGCTCTGATACCAATGTAAGCCCGCGGGGGCGCCCCGGCCGTCGATCCGACGCCGGAAACGCGGAAAACAAAAACTTTGCGAACTTTGCAAAACGGCACCACCGCGGACTTTTTACCCGGATCGGGCCATTAACCTAGCTAGCTAGCAAAAAGAAAAGAGTAGAGAAGTATACCAAGCGATCCGTGTCCTTCGATCTTCATCTCCACTCCGATCTCCCGCAGATCTCCGTCACCTCCTCGCTCGTCGGAAAGGGGCACCACGTAGCCGGAATCTTTTACGGGCTCCCGCCTCTTGACCGAGGCAACTCGGGCGCGAAGTTGGCTAGCCGACGCGTCCAAGGCTTGCTATAGAAATAGTGTAGAAGCTTGTCTCTTTTGGGGTTTATGAGATTGCCATGGTTGGAGGAATTTTGCACAAAGAAATTTCATGGATGGATGCTAAGAAAATTAAGCATGCAATCAAAGAAATGAGCATCTCCTTGAAAAGGAGCTCGGCCAAGAATGCTCTCTGGAAATGGATGTGTGAAGAAATGCATCAATTAAAAATCATGAAGGAATTTTTCACACATATTAAACCTCTCTTCACTCATTCAAAATCAATCCTGTAACTTACTGGAAAAGTGGCCGGCCCCACTAACAAAGAAAGAATGGAATATGATTAATGGAAAAAGAAATCCATATCTATCATATAAAAAATGCTTGATCAATAATGAATATATAAAACAAGATAAGATAAACCTCACATCTTTTCTCACTCATCTCACTAATCAATCCTTTCATCAAACCATCATGAGAAAGCAAGTGAAGAGATGCTAAAAGCATCTCATGATTATGAAGCCACACTTATGCAAAGAAACCCCTCACAAAATGTTAATTGCAAACTTGCAATTAACACCCTCCAACGAAAAGTCCGACTGGGAAGAAAAAAGAGAAAACCGGCCGGAACGGAATGCAAACTGGCAACCCCAAAAAACCGATCCCGTAATAAATTACAGGAAAACCCCGCTACTGCAAATACATGCCCGCATTTGTATTCCCACTGAACACAAATGCAAAGAGACAAAACTACACCATCTAATACTAGTATCCGGCTTAAGCCAAAGCCGGCTAGTAAAAACCGTCCGATCACGATCCGTGCAATACCGCACGTATCTGATCGAACCCTGCCATATCTCCATACGGCCTCTACAGCGTTTCGCCCGAAACTTGAGTAACTGTCTGTGTGGTGGACTCTAAAGACTCGTCAATACTATGGCTGTGGATTTAACCACTAGCACGTCAGAGGTATTAGCCAATACGTAACGGGCCACCAGGTATTGACCAAAAGGGACGTCTGCGAGCGAACTCAGCCTGACACCCTACTGAGCCTGTCAGTGACAATATCCGTACAGTCCGGTCCGTTCGTCTATGAGCATCGCATGGCGGGCCTAGGGGGTTGGTAAAAGTCAGACCCCCAAAAGCGGTACAAGTCGTGTCGGAGTGTAGCCCAGAACACCCTGAGATACTACTGGAATACCTACCAGCAAATCTCCTGCCTTGGCCAAGGACTTTTCATGTTCTGGCTCTCCTAGACACAGCACGACCTCACCCCCAATACCGGGAGAGACGAACCCCTGCAGATCCGCTCACTGCCTCCATGTGGCTCGGGACTGTACCCAACTAAAACCTGTTTGCACGACTCCTTTGAGCCGTGGTAGGGTAGTAATCAAAGCACAGTGGGAACTCACACGAGACAAATGACGGTCTCAGGTCGATGAACTAACCTGTACACATGTCACCAGGGAACTGCTATCTGACGTCTGGTATATGCCCAACTAGCAGGTTCCCGGCGAGTCCTGTCCGGTGTACTCATAACCCAATGAGCACCTGTATACATCTTAGGTGAACCAACTGACACCAGTGGCTTGTGAGACCGGCCACCGCCCCTCGTCGGGGTCTCGACTGTATACACTAGTCTACTCTGGAGAAACGATGCCCTGTCTCGAATCTCCCACGACTAGGGACCTTTTAAGGATGTGCTTGTAGACCCCAGCTCCCACTTATATGATCGTCCTCATACTGCTGGAAGTCAAGCAAGAATCCTAGGGGCTTTATCAACGTGTAATAGCGACTCGAAAGGTCACCTAAAGCAGTACACGATGATAAAGATAAACCAGATAGCATACTATCATCTCGAGTAAGACTGTCCTACCGGGATAGGTCCTCCCCTCAATCATTGCAATCACGTGCCTGTGACCCAATAATTGACTCTGAGGGCACTATCTCCAACATGAGTGACACGTGGTGCGCTTGGCGCTTTGCGCCAGTCAAAGAGCGTAGTGCGCTTCTGCCAAGGAGCGTACACATGAGTGACACGTGAGTGACACGTGGTGCCAAGGAGCGTACACATGAGTACACATTGCAATCACGTGCCTGTGACCCAATAATTGACTCTGAGGGCACTATCTCCAACATGAGTGACACGTGGTGCGCTTGGCGCTTTGCGCCAGTCAAAGAGCGTAGTGCGCTTCTGCCAAGGAGCGTACACATGAAGGACACGTGTCGTGCTTGGCGCTAAGCGCTAAATGATGGCGCATTGCGCCAGTTTATGAGCGCATTGCGCTAGTAGTTTAGTGGCGCACATGTAATTAACACATGGTGCGCTTGGCGCTGAGCGTCAGCCCATGAGCGCAGTGCGCTATTTCAAGAGCGCAAAGCGACACGTGTCGCGCTCGGCGCTGAGTGCCAGTCTAATAGCGCAGAAGCGCAGTTCAACAGCGCAAAGGGCAGTTCCACAGCGCAAAGCGCATATGATCAATTTTGTGATCCAAAGAGAGACTTTGTCTAAAGATCTGAGAACAACCGTTTCAATCTCTTATATTGATGAAAGGGCTTTGCCTTTATAGATCTATGATCTATAATGAGATGTTCATGATCTCTTTGAGAAATACTTTAGTCTTATAGATCTATGATCTATGAGAAGTAAGTTCTTCTTTTATTTTATGATGAGATCTTTTGATCTCTTTGTGAAAAACTTTTTCTCTTCGTAGATCTATGATCTTTTTAAATAAATGAATTCTTCTTTCTTAATCATGACATGATTTCATCTCTGTGTTCATCATCATTCATTCTTACCTTGAAGAAAAATCTTCTTGCAAGAGCTTGCTCTTTGAATTTTCTCAAAGTTTTTGGGGAGGTTTCTCTCTCTTTCTGTATATCTGAGACTTGAAGTCTAGGGGCCTTTTTATAGGGTAGGCTGATTTGTTGAATCAGTTAAAGAGATCTTTCTCTGATTGATTTGGGGATGCTTCCCCGCCATTGGATCTTTGATCCTAGGGTTTCTGTTTTACAGAAGGCAATCTTCTTGTTTTTAACAAGATTGGAAAATCTTTCCATACAGAATTTATTTTGTCTTTTGGTAATTTTTATTTACCATTGGATCATTGATCCAACGGTACTCGGATTTACAGAGCACAATCTTGTTATTTGGAAAGATTTTGAGGAATCTTTCCTTAATAGAATTTAGTTCTGATTAATTAATGATTTATCATTATTATTAGATATTTGATCTAACGGTGGGGAGCTTTTAGTTCCATTGCTATCGCACCCGTGCTTTATACGTGGTGCGCTGCCTAAAGGGCAGCGCACATTGCGCTAGCGCACCTGTGTTTGACACGTTGTGCACTGCTTGGAGCGCAGCGCACCTAGAGCTAGCGCACACATGGCGTGCTGCTTAGAGTGTAGCATACATAGCGCTAGCGCCCACGTGCTTTGCATATGGTGCGCTGCTTAGGGCGCAACGTACTTGGTGCTGCATCTGAAGCGTTGCTTCATTTCAAAAATTTGAATTTTAAACAGATCTTTGCTCTGATTGGGAGAAACAAATGCCCCCCCACCGTTGCGCTCACGTGGCCCACATGTGAGTGCAGCGGTGGCAGCATCTGCGCCCTTGGATATACTCAGAAGTTGAAACGGCACTCCGTGCCTATAAATAGGACCTTTGGTCCTCATGATGATTTCTGTTCATCTTCTTCCTTATTTTCTGAGAATTTTTATTCTCTCACGAAGTATAGTTCTCCATCTTAAGAATTTTCTTTAGGACAAAAACTCTGTCAAAATTTAGGTAAAGATTAAATCTTTTAATAATCTAGGGTTTTACCCATTAACAGAGCCTTGCTCTCTTCAAATCATGTAGATTTATTAATCTCTTATGAAGAATTCTTAAGAGTTTGTTCATGGATCTTGAAGATCTCAGAATTTTTAATTCATAAAAATTGATTTCAATTTTTCTGATGGATTATTCCATCATCATTTTTTCAGAGCAAGACTCTTGAGGAATTTTTATTCCTTCATGATTAGAGTTTGACAAGTGTCACTCTGTCACAGAGCACTGCTCTCAAAGGGAGATTTACTCCTCTGCCCGAGGGATTTCTCATTTAATGAGAATTTCTTGAGGATTTCCTCATTTAATGACAGCCTCATCAAATGATGAGGCTGTTTTATTAATGATGAACTGTCATCTAGATTTTGTGGGCCCTCTTTGGTCCCTCTCTACTGCATTGCAGTGTGGTACAAATTCTAAAGTACCAAGTGTCAGAATTTAAATTAAATTATAGCATTGACAGTTGACTTTTGTCCCTTTTCGCGTAGGCGACATGTCTTTCGATCCCTTTTTCCCGTTTGTTCGTTCAGAGGGAGGATTCCCTGGAGCGCCTGTGGGCCGGGAAGTCTTAGCATTGATCAAAGATCATGACCCGGAACATAAGAATCTTCACCTCTGGGGGACATGGTAATATCAAATTATTAAGGGTCGGTAGAGCTTTTCGTGCGCGGTACCCTCAGAGCCCATCATGGCGATCCATTACTTCGACCCACCCCCGGTGAACTATACCGTGGAAGAAGTCAACTGGACTTCGGGAGGTCTTCTTCATCCTGCTACGGCTTCGATACATGTTCAGCCTCCAATGGCTTTGGATACCCTGGGGCGACGTATTTGTCAAGGCGAGGCGCGACCGTGGGGATAACCATATATGATTGGGCTAATTCCTCGTCATCCAGCTGGCTATCTGCAATGGGCCCGCTACATTCTGTCAGCGAAGAAGTCACAGTTGTTGAGGCTTGGGTTGTATCCCGTCATTTATGCTTCTCTCTTCCAGTATTCTATGCTTCCCGCCTGGTGGGTTAAGGCCTTTCTGGAGCAGTGGAATATTCATACTCACACCTTCCTTTCGCTGGACCGAGAAGTATCAATTTCCTCAGAGGAATTTGCAAAAGTTTCTGGCTTACCGGTTATGAGGGAGCATTATGAGGAACTGCTTCCTACAGATGAATACGTTTTTGGTGCCAAGCCAGTGATGACAGGCCTTACCCCGGAGAACGCCATTCAACACCAGTTCCCTAGTTTAATTAAATTGTTGAATATTTATGAGGGCCTTTTTCTCGAATCTGGGAGCCGCGGGGTTAATTTTGATGATTTCATTGCTCGTTTTCTCCATCCGGAAGTCCTCTCGAAGGAGGCTGCTAAATTCGCCAAACTTGACGACCCTTTCGGTTTAAGGTTAAACAACACCAGTTCCCTAGTTTCTTCCTTCGTAACACTCCAGTTGTTTCTTTAGCGGAGGCCGCAGTCCCTGGGATTGATGAGGAAACATTCATTTTGGGGTTTCTTAGGCTATGGCTGAGCTGGTTCGCACTCCTGATGCACCCTCGCCGTATGAGGCCATTTGTCTTCTACCAAGCTCACCAAATAGTCATTGGGGTGAAAGTGGCTGTCGGGGTTGCCGGGTTAGCTCATCTGTATTACGGCCTCAGCTAAGCGGCGAATACTACTGAACCCTGTTGGATATAGTGCCCTCAGAGTCAATTATTAGATCACAGGCATGTGATTGCAATGATTGAGGGGGGACCTATGTCGGTAGGACAGTCTTACTCGAGAGGTTTGTATACTATCTGGTTTGTCTTTATCATCGTGTACATACTTTAGGTGACATTGTAGTTCACTATTACACGTTGATAGAAAATAGTATGCTATCTGGTTTATCTTTATCATCGTGTACAGCATTAGGTGACCTTACAGGTCACTATTACACGTTGATAAAGCCCTTAGGATTCTTGCTTGACGGCCAGCAGTATGATGGCGATCATATACGTGAGAGTTGGGTAGTCTATAAGCACATCCTTAAAGTGGTCCCTAGTCGTGGGAGTTTCGAGACTGGGCATCGATACTCCATTAGTAGACTAGTGTATACAGTCGAGAACCCGACGATGGGCGGTGGCCGGTCTCACAAGCCATTGGTGTCAGTTGGTTCACCTAAGATGTATATAGGTGCCCATTGGGTTATGAGTACACCGGATAGGACTCGCCGGGAACATGCTAGTTGGTATTATACCTGACGTCAGATAGCAGTTCCCTGGTGACATGTGTATAGGTTAGTTCATCGACCTGAGATCGTCATTTTTCTCATGTGAGTTCCCACTGTACTTTGATTACTACCCTACCACGGCTCAAAGGAGTCGTGCAAAAAGGTTTTAGTTGGGTACAGTCTCGAGCCACATGGAGGCAGTGAGCGGATTGGCAGGGGTTTCGTCTCTCCCGGTATTGGGGGTGAGATCGCACTGTGTCTAGGAGAGCCATTACACGAAGTCCTTGGCTAAGGCAGGAGATTTACTGGTAGGTATTCCAGTGGTATCTCAAGGTGTTCTGGGCTACACTCCGACATGACTTGTACCGCTTTTGGGGGTCTGACTTTTACCAACCTGCTAGCCCGACATGCGATGCTCATAGACAATCAGACCGGACTGTACGGATATTGTCACTGATAGGCTCAGTAGGGTCTCAGGATGAGTTCGCTCATCGACCTCCCTTTTGGTCAATACCTGGTAGCCCGTTACGTACGGCTAGTACCTCTAACGAGCTAGTGGTTAAATCCACGGCCAAAGTATTGACAAGTCTTTAGAGTCCCCCACAGACAGTTTTCAAGTTTCGGGCGAAACGTTGTAGAGGCCGTATGATATATGGCAGGGTACGATCATATACGTGCAGTAGTGCACGGATCATGATCGGGCGAATCATACTAGTGTGCTTTGGTTTAAGCTGGATCCTAGTATTAGATTTGTTAGATTACTTTAATCTCATCGCATTCGTATTCGGTCAGAATGCGGATGCAGGTATGTATATACATGTGAGGGGTATCCTTGTGATCCGTCACGAGTTTACTTTAGATGTTGCCGTATCTTTTTGTTGTGGCAAACATTTGGATTAATGTTTGCATATGGAAATAATGAGCTAGAATTCATCATGAGATGCATTAAATGTGACATGGACATATATAGTGACTCATGGTCTCTTTTATTGTGTAAATGTCACATTAGTGTTTGATTTGTGGGTTGATTTGATGAGAGGAGAGAGAGGGGCAGCCAAGGGTGAGGTTGGCTCTTATGTTATTCTATTCTTGCTCTCATTTTTATCATCACAAAAGAAAAGAAAGAGAAAAACTTCTTCTTCCTCCTCTTTCTTCTCTAGCTCATAATCTCCATCAATGGCAACACCTTCAACCTCCATCCATCTCATGGATGCAAGAGACAAAGTAATCACAAATATTCTCTACATCACCTTGGACACGTCGGCTAGCACACTTCGTGCCCGAGTTACTTCGGATGACGCGGGAGCCCGGAAAAAGAATCGATGATGTGGTGCCCTTTTCGACGAGAAGATCGAGACCGGAGATACTGCGAGGAGCTTGGGATGGTGGCCAAAGACCGAAGGACACGGATCGATCGGTATAGCTTTCCAACCCTCTCTCTAGTTGCTAGTTTATAGGTTAATGGTTCGATCCGGGATTAAAGTCTGCGATAGCGCCGGTTTCAAGTTTTGAAAAAGTTTTTGTTTCCGCATTTTGGTCTCGGACAGACGGCCGGGGCGCTACCGTAGACTTACATGGTATCAGAGCCACGCCATTAACCTTTACTAGCTTGCTCTAACGTGTTTAGAACTTCGATCGGACAAATTTTCCAAAACCTTAATTTCAAAGTCACAGTTTCTGTCGAATTTTACCTGTGGTCAAAATTTTTTTTAGTGTGCTGCAGAAAAACAGGCAGGGTTTTTTAAGAGTTCTGTGAAAATTTGGTTGACTGTTGTTGCTGTTGCGCCGCGGAACCGCGGCCTTACCCATGTTTTGGCCGCGGTTCCGCCGCTATTCTATCTCTTCACTGCACCAAATTTTGTACAGTGTTCTCTATCTTGGAATTGGGGTTTCTGGTAATTTTTATTTGGGCCCAGATTTGTTTGAGTACTGGGAATTGTGCTTGGGGCCCACTTCGGGAAATTTTGTCGATCGAAAATTTTAAACATGTTAGTTCACAGTATTTACATTATATATGCGACCGTGAATGTCATTTGATCGGTAAATCCTGTCTAATTGCTATAGCCCTTTTAGACGGATTTACGAACGTGACATTCACGTTGATGTTCTGTGTTGTGCTGTGATGTTGCGGATTTGTCGTTGTGGATAGCCTGGATGCAATGGTAGTGCAGTTTGGTTGTATTTGTACATTTGATATTGCGGGGTGAGCGTCCGACATGTGGACTGCCGTTATTGCCTGTTTGTATATTATTCTTTTGGGGCACGACCGGGCTGAGGTCGATGTACCCGTTGTATATATTTTACTTTCTGTACTAGGATTACCCAGCGGTGGGGTGTACGGATTGCAGGGTTCTAGAGGGCAACGGGCCCGCATCTCATGGCTATGAGATGGAGGGGGCTTTGCTCCAGAATTGGCGGGCTATTCGCCGCACTCGTAGGGGGTATAGGTTGAGCCAAGGAGGGGTGCTCAAGTTACCGGATTCCGTGAAGTGCTGGGTGGTCCATTCACTTTGTTGAAGGGGGCTACCTCGCTTCAGATTTTGGCGGGTAACTTGCCGCGCCCGTAGGGGTCTAGGATTTCATTGCACAGGCTATCCACACGACAAGAGGAACGTCGGGTTTCAGTAGCGGCTCTATGAAACCCGGGGATCCTAGATTATCTGTATTGTTCTGTGATGCTTATTACATTTCTGTGATGTTGCATTTTATCACGCCTTGAGTGAATATTATATATTGATATATATACTAGTAGATGTTGTATAAGTTTTACATCCGCGCTAGTCCAGTCCTCGCTCTGTCGTTAGTTAAGTAACCTAACGGGTGATGACGGGACCCAGTGGCGAATGTGGATGACATATACGTACATCATATTTTCGTTCTTTTGTGGTGTGATTAATTGATGTGACTGCATTGATTCGGATCAATGCAAGCTAAACGAACCTATTCTGATGTTGTTGGAACATTTTTCAAAAAGCTGTTATTGCAAGGTTGTTCTCTTTTGTTTTGCACAGTGATATTCGGTTATGAATATTCAGCACCTCAGTCGACGAGGCAAGGGCCGAAATCCCTTCACTGGGAGTGACCCCTTGGACAGAAGTTTGCGTCAGGGTAATAACTTCACTATAGCCGATTGCCTTTTTCTTTGCATCGTGGTATTCAGTTGGAATATCCTGCACCTCATTCTACGGGGAAAGGGCCGAGATCCCTTCACCGGGAGTGACCCCTTGGATAGAAGTTTGCGTCAGGGTAATAACTTCACTATAGTCGATTACTTTTTGCTTTTCATCGTGGTATTCAGCTGGAATATCATGCACCTCATTCTACGGGGAAAGAGCCGAGATCCCTTCACCGGGAGTGACCTCTTTAGCAAAGGTTTTCGCCATTATATTTTTATAAAAAGCTATCCGGTTCCTTCAACGATATCAAGTTCATTACGTTAAAGGTTTTTCGCCAAAAACCAGCCGTAGCCCTCCGTCATTTCAGATTAGTATTGCTTAGTATTCGCCCTACGTTTGTCGTTGCTATTCGCCGAGACGTAGTGTGCGGTAGCTCTGTTGTGCTTTTCTGTCGCATGGATATGTGGATTGGTTAGGACGGTCGTACGACTTTGTTGATTATTCATCAAGGGTCGTGCGGGTGGGTTTAACGCAATCAAGATAATGATGGGTTGAACTTGACTAGGACCTTTTGATTTGTTGATTATTCGTCAAGGTCACTTGGGTCCTAGGGGTAAAAATCACATCGGGAGTTTCTAAAGAAACTGAAACTTGCCAGATATGCGCATACCTTCTGGAGAGTGATAACGTGAGTGGATTCCATCACGTTATCATGCGATGATAGTTAGATCCAGATTCCCACTGATGAGTTGGTTTACTCCTCGGGTGATCCCGACTAATTCTTCTTTCAGGTTTGGAGGAGAATTTGAGGTTACAGTGGGAGGTTTCCTGATTAGATAAATTGATAACCATTCTAATCTAGGTTAGAGTACACGCTGAGTGTTTCTTTTCTCTCTCTCTTTGGCAGCGATCATGACCCGACCCTAGACTATGACTCAGTGACCAAGTTAACCAAACTTTCTTAAAGCACTGGCTTTTGGATTATCTAAGTTGCATACTTCATTGCCACTCCTACTCTTTCCCTTTTCTCTAGAACACCCCGTATTACTACGAACATCCACTTCCATTGGATAAAACCATCGTATGGTTATATACGAACTCGAAGGAACTTGTTCCAGATTCGAGGATAGTTTCCGGTTCTGGAGAAAATGAATAGGACTATTTAGTTGTCTTTTTCTTTTACCTTCTCTCAGGTTGCGAGTGCTCCTTGGATTAAGACAGTACACCTATTACGCTAATTGGACAGTCTTCTTCCAAACCATAGGCAGGTGCCGAATGGTAGGGAATGAAGAAAACCAATTAGCCTAACGATGGTGTACATAAGGTAATAAGTTAAGACATATAAAGGGATTAGTAAGAGGGCAAAGTAAATTGCAACTGTTATTCACGACCAAACCAAGTATTTCATCGCCACTCCTACTTCACCTTTGTATTTCTCCAGAACACTCCGTATCATTACGAAGATCCACAGTTATTTGGATACTCCATCGTATGGTTATATACGAACTCGAAGGAATTTGTTCCAGTTCGAGGATGGATTCTGGTTCAGGAGAAATAGAAATAAGGTTTATTCAGTTGTCTTTTATCTTCACCTTCTCTGAGCTTATGAGTACTCTTAGGAATAGGAGAGTACACCCATTATGCTTATTGGATAGTCTTCTTCCAAACCATAGGCTGGTGCCGAACGGTAGGGAAGGAAGAAAACCATTTGACCTAAAGAGGTGTACAGAAGGTAATGATTAAAGACATATAAAGGGATTTGGAGAGATGGCGAAGAAACATACGGTTATAGTTGTGAATCTAATAATGGAAGAGGCATTATTAGGAATACCCGAATGCCCCTTCGAAACATTTATATGTTTCAGTTTCACTGTGTATTGTTAATAGAAAACTGATTTCTCAATTGGTCCTTGCTCCAGGGTATGTATTTACCAGGTTTGATTCTCACATCTGTATGGTTTTACAGATGATGAGTGGGAGTAAGTTATTGGGAATTAAGTGATCATCCTCATTATATCGGAATTTATTGTAATTGGTGATATTTGAGGAAATCGCCTGGGCTGTTTGCCGGACGGCAGATATTTGGTTTTGAATATCCGTTGTTATGCACTAATTTCAAATTGATATATCTGTACGTTTATTTTTATAAAGTGAGATATAACCTTTTGAAATTATGTCCATGACATTTACCTATATCAGTGGATGGTTAGGTAAGGAGCATTAAATAGCGGTGTAATTCTTCTTAACCATAAGTACAGTTTTCAACCTACGACACACTGCGAATGAGTTATTAGACTCAGGGGACTTATACAGAGTATTGTATGTTGTCCAGTGTCCATTAGGACAGAGGGGTTGGTACTCGTACTATATTCTGTTTACTTGTGACTTCTCTAGTTGTTAGACATGTGTTTCGTAGAAATGCATGGTCTAAGTTTTGAGAAGTTATAGGTATATGAATAAAGTAGAGAACCAGGTATTACAAGTATCAGGATTCTTCAAGGTGATCGAAGATGTAGATACTTGTGTATGCAATTCCGTTGATAGTAATGATTATGAGAACTTGCTTCTCTTTCAGGTTACTCATATCTGGATGTATTCTTAAGTTGAGTAATGCTGATCGGCCTCTCTCCATTTAGTTGACATGCACTGGAGACAGCTGCATGATTTGAATCTGGTTCCAATTAAATCAGTGCCTCTGTTTCTATATTGTATATAGAATAGTTCATATCTTAACATTGTTAAGGTACGGGGAGTTTTCCGGCTTATGCTTAAAACCAGACTCCGGATAACTCAAGACACGTTTCTGTAATGGCTGTTTGTGGGTTGACCCGGGCTATGACGAGGGTTGATTTTCTACCATCTGGAAGAACAATAGTGATATTGTTCTTGACTCGCCACAGTTTTAGTAAAATGGATTTTTTTTCTTCAGAAAACAGTAGTGGGAGTATGGTAGAACTGGAAATGATTCCAGAACCGCAAACGATTACTGAAAAATTGATAAGAACCTAAAGATTTAATCTGGATTGACATTCCATTGGCTACTCCGCAGATGTGGTGGGTAACCTCAGACACTCGAAAGGTACTTCGGTATGCTCAAGGACAGTGACAAGGAGATTCTTGTTTACCCAGACTTGCCATTGCTATTGTTCCAGACTGTGAGACCCGGTAGGGGATGAGTATAGCGTCGTTCTATAGATTTAGAAGTGTACATGTATATGACTCTGCCAGAGGGTTGTCGTAGTCAGTGGGAGCAGCAGAAGCATTGGTGGATAAGTAGCTTATGTCTATTTATGGACTAAAGCAGATATAGCGGAGATAGATCATCTATTTCTGATGTGACAGTCATAGATTTGACTTCATCAGAATAGGGGATGGATCTGTTAAGAAGGTAGTAGGGTGTGATGTCCTGGTATTTGGATGACATACACAGAGTAGGAAGTGAAATTCCTATACTACGATCAGTTATACTTTGGTTGTCACACAGTAGTTTCTCCACAAAGGACATGGATTTCATATCAGACATTCTGGTTACTGGATCGGTGGTTTTAGATCTAGATTTGGGTAGTTTCCCAATCAGGGTACTTAGACAGCATTCTAAAGGTACTTTAGAATGGACGACTCCTGGCATGGTGGTGTACCTACAGGTGATAGAGTCACCCTCTCTAAAGGTGTCTTACAGACTAAAGGGGAGAGGGATGTGCATAATTGGCGGATCACTTGTTTAGGCAATTGAATCAATCATGAAATGTTAAGTACCACACCAGATGTTGTTTTTGCACTAGATGCAATAAGTTGATATTAATCCTATCCTAGAGAAACGTTCAGAAGCAGTTTTAGAACATAAGTGGATGTTATAGGGAAATGATAACGACAGCCACATTTGGGAGACGGTTATCATTCCAGGCTTCCAAGGTGACCTGAATGACAGAGTGACTGTTAGAGTTATAGTTTTCCCTCTGACGAGGGGCAGTAGTTTGGACAGGAGGTCCAAGCGGATACTGAGGGAGGCATGGCGCAGGATACTGATTAAGTTCAGTTGTCGATAAAGTCTAAGAAGTTTGGATTTGGAGTTCATTTATGAACTAGGTCCCATCAGATATCCAGACATATTCTAAGACAGGTATTGCTCATTTCGGGAGATGGATTTCTCCGCGAACTTGAGATAAAGAGAGACATAGAAAGAAACATCAGGGCGGATCCACTCGCTGAGGCTATTCCTCGAACGCAATAGTTTCACAAACGGGCTTTGTAAGACTGATCAGTAGAGGAGTTGGGTGTTCGGTATCACATGGGCTATGAGTATGCGACATCGCAATAATTAGCCTTGGGTGCAAGTGGGAGATTTTTGGATATAGTGCCCTCAGAGTCAATTATTGGATCACAGGCACGTGAATGCAATGATTGAGGAAGGACTTATGCCGGTAGGATAGTCTTACTTGAGAGGTTTATATACTATCTGGTTTGTCTTTATCATCGTGTACATGCTTTAGGTGACATTGTAGTTCACTATTACACGTTGATAGAAAATAGTATGCTATCTGGTTTATCTTTATCATCGTGTACAGCTTTAGGTGACCTTACAGGTCACTATTACACGTTGATAGAGCCCTTAGGATTTTTGTTTGACGGCCAGCAGTATGATGGCGATCATATACGTGAGAGTTGGGTAGTCTATAAGCATATCCTTAAAGTGGTCCCTAGTCATGGGAGTTTCGAGACTGGGCATCGATACTCCATTAGTAGACTAGTGTATACAGTCGAGACCCCGACGAGGGACGGTGGCCGGTCTCACAAGCCATTGGTGTCAGTTGGTTCACCTAAGATGTATATATGTGCTCATTAGGTTATGAGTACACCGGACAGGACTCGCCGGGAACATGCTAGTTGGTATTATACCTGACGTCAGATAGCAGTTCCCTGGTGACATGTGTACAGGTTAGTTCATCGACCTGAGATCGTCATTTGTCTCGTGTAAGTTCCCACTGTACTTTGATTACTACCCTACCACGGCTCAAAGGAGTCGTGCAAACAGGTTTTAGTTGGGTACAGTCCCGAGCCACATAGAGGCAATGAGCGGATCGGCAGGGGTTTCATCTCTCCCGGTATTGGGGGTGAGATCGCGCTGTGTCTAGGAGAGCCATTACACGAAGTCCTTGGCCGAGGCAGGAGATTTACTGGTAGGTATTCCAGTGGTATCTCAGGGTGTTCTGGGCTACACTCCGACACGATTTGTACCGCTTTTGGGGGTCTGACTTTTATCAACCCCCTAGGCCCGACATGTGATGCTCATAGACAATCAGACCGGACTGTACGGATATTGTCACTGACATGCTCAGTAGGGTGTCAGGATGAGTTCGCTCATCTACCTCCCTTTTGGTCAATACCTGGTAGCCCGTTACGTACGGCTAGTACCTCTAACGAGCTAGTGGTTAAATCCACAGCCAAAGTATTGACGAGTCTTTAGAGTCCCCCACAGACAGTTTTCAAGTTTCGGGCGAAACGTTGTAGAGGCCGTATGATATATGGCAGGGTCCGATCATATACGTGCAGTAGTGCACGGATCATGTTCGGGCGGATCATACTAGTGGGCTTTGGTTTAAGCCGGATCCTAATATTAGATTTTTTGGATTACTTTACTCTCATCGCATTCGCATTCGGTCGGAATGCGGATGCAGGTATGTATATACAGATGAGGGGTATCCTTGTGATCCGTCACGAGTTTAATTTAGATGTTGCCGTATCTTTTTGTTGTGGCAAATATTTGGATTAATGTTTGCATATGGAAATAATGAGCTAGAATTCATCATGAGATGCATTAAATGTGACATGGACATATATAGTGACTCATGGCCTCTTTATTGTGTAAATGTCACATTAGTGTTTGATTTGTGGGTTTATTTGATGAGAGGAGAGAGAGGGGCAGCCAAGGGTGAGGTTGGCTCTTGTGTTATTCTATTCTTGCTCTCATTATTATCATCACAAAAGAAAAGAAAGAGAAAACTTCTTCTTCTTCCTCTTTCTTCTCTAGCTCATAATCTCCATCAATGGCAACACCTTCAACATCCATCCATTTCATGGATGCAAGAGACAAAGTGATCACAAACATTCTCTACATCACCTTGGACATGTCGGCTAGCACACTTCGTGCCCGAGTTGCTTCGAATGAAGCGGGAGCCCGTAAAAATAATCGATGATGTGGTGCCCTTTCCGACGAGGAGATCGAGACCGGAGATGCCGCGAGGAGCTTGGGATGGTGGCCAAAGACCGAAGGACACGGATCGATCGGTATAGCTTTCCAACCCTCTCTCTAGTTGCTAGTTTATAGGTTAATGGTTCGATCCGGGATTAAAGTCTGTGATAGCGCTGGTTTCAAGTTTTGAAAAAGTTTTCGATTCCGCATTTTGGCCTCGGACAGACGGCTGGGGCGCTACCGTAGACTTACAAACCCGGAGTGCAGCATGTGAACTTCTCGATGCATTACTTCATGTCATGGCTCGAGCTACATGCACTTGGCGTTTTTGGTATTCATAAAAGGCCGTCCTTCAACGACAGGTGTGGCTTCCCCCGGATTATGCGATTAGTCGACGCGTTTATTGTAAATCCGTCACCGTGGGAAGCTAGAGGTTTGCTCCTTCGTCCTTGCACGGTTGGGGATGGCATGACTTTCACTGACAAGATCCTGACTATCGGCAAAGAGTCCGCGACAACGGTGCAGCCATTGCGGGACATTTTTAAAGATGGAGCATCTGTTTTGGAAGCTCGGGAAATCCTTCTTTTATATTCCATCAGACCGGGCTTTCTAGTGTTTAGGCAAAATGATGCGGCGTTATTCATGGGATACAACCCGCACCGTTTCCCCCAGCAGCTGAGCTACAATCAGGAAGTCCTGCTTGAGGCTTTCTTGTTAGAACCTGCTGTCACTAAAGAGGGAATGCGAAATGCGCTGCATCATTTCATGCGCATGATCACGAGGTCCAACTTCTTTATCAGCGAACCGAGCTGTGTCCTGAAGGCCCTTAGTGTGTACGTGGCATGGTACCAGCATTCAATGGGCGCCGTCATCAGGGAGGAGAAGCGACTGCTGCTCGATCGCAAAGGCGCACCCCCTGCTGGTGATCAAAACGTCCCTCTGAAGCGACGGACCATTGTCCCACCTCCCTTAAGAGAAGCTGCCGTGATCGAAGTCCCGCACGACAGGCCCGAGCTACCGATACCCCAGGCTCCTGTAGAAACAGCGACTGTAGCTTCCCCCGATTCTGGCGTGGGTTTAGATATCGGGACTCGTCGTACTAAAGTGCCTACTAAGCATAGATTGTGTTAGCTACGACCGGAGCTCGCTCGCAGAAGAGGAAGAAAAAGTCGATCCTTTCTGCCGACGTTGTACTCGGCCAGGAGCCTCATGCTCCTTATGGCGAGGGCCTGAGTGAGTATGGGACAAACGAGGGTCTATTCATGCCGCCAGATGATACTGATCTAGCGGCTGCCATTGCATCTTCTGATCAATTGGCAAGCCACGAAGCGGGACTGGCCATCCTCGCGCAATCAGGTAACCATCAGCTGTATCTTTCGTCATTGCATCATATTTTTATCATTATGTTTTGACTGACACTTTTCCCCCTCTTTTTTTTAACAGGCATTTCCACCGAAGAAGCTCTCGCAGCTTCTCTCAAGACTTTTGAGGAAGAGGAAAGACTTTGAGCAGCCTTAGGCATCGGTACATTTCGGTTCATCGCGTCTCCTCTTTCGTTTCTTATGGGTAATCTGACCCCTCCTTTTCATCTTATTACAGGAACTACCTCTACTCAGGTTATTCCAGGCATGGCACCGACTTCGCAGAGCGATGCAGAGACGCTTCCCGGGTCGGCTATTGAAGTCTCAGTTCCGCCGGTATTGCCGAAAGAAGCTTCACTTAAGAAACTGATGACGGATGCCATAACGGCTCCAGAGGTAACTATTGGCATGGACGATGATGTCCCGTTGATGGAGGTCTTTAGAAGATCTGCTCTCACGGCCCGAGCGGAAAGGAAGCGTAGAATGCGCGCGGCGAGGGAGCGTACTGCCGCCTTGGATGCGGGTGCAGGTCCAAGCACTGTTACCCCTGCCCCTACTCCTTCAGAGGATACTTCGGCTGCCTTGTCTACCGCTCACAGAAAGGCAACATGTGTGGCTCAGGAAGCAATCGAAAAACCGACCCAAGGTAACGTGACATTGGGTTCTTTTGTCAAAGTTTTAATTTTCAGGTTCTCATATATCTTATCTTGCAGGGCCGATTCTTGCCGAGGAAGTGGTGGGTGACATGGCGGCAACCACCGAGCCTGAGGTAGTGGTAGGTGAGACGGCTACAATTGTCAAGCCCGAGGTAGCGGTAGGTGAGATGGCTGCAACCGCTGGGCCCGAGGTAGCCACTCTTTCTCAAAAGCCGGGCATTGCTCCAATCATCACTCTTTCCCCTTGCGGGTCCTTGCCGTTGCCGGGCACTGCGAGTGTCACGACGATTCTCGTGAAATCGGGGGATGAGGTTATGGGTGGCGAGACTGTTCCGATGGAGGAGGGTGAAGCATTCGCTGCATCCAGTGACGCCCTTGTCGCGGTCTCGACCGGCGACTCACCAGGTAGATTTTGGGTCATTACTTTCCCCTTTATTCTGCAATCCCTTTCAATTTCTTTTGACAGTGTTTCTCTTATTTCTAATGCAAGTGTGATGAGCGTTGGGGTTATGCCATCCGAGGAAGCGTCTCCAGTTGCTGCTTTGACGGTGACCGCTCCTTTACCTTCTCTCATACCTTCTCAAATGCTGGAAGGTGCGGATTTGTGACCCATCAGCTTCATTGTAGGCAGTATATTTCATGTACTAACATTGCATTATTATATCCTTGCAGGAGTCCTTTTTGATCACCTGTATCAGGTGCTACACCCACGCTTCTCCTTTCAGTCAGAGATTGCCTCTTCTAGCGGAGCTGGTGAGTACAGCCTTTAGCTAACGTCTCTTCTTTTCTTTGACGGGTAGTCAAATCGTTTCTAATTCTTCTTTTTTTAATTGCAGCCCTACAGATCGGAGGAGGAGACGAAAGAACAGTTGCACCGCCGGTACTCCCGGTCTTGCCACCTTCTGCAGCCGGTATAGTAAACTCCGTTGTTCATGAACCTCCCTTATTTCTTGAACCGTTATTTGACTGTGATTTGCTTTGTAGCTGTGACACTGACTTCAGCTCCGTTTGAGTCTCAAGTCATAATGCCAGCAGGCCCCTTCTCTCGACGCCCCTCCTCCAAAGGTGCTATGAATAGCCTGCGCACGTTGATCGATCATCTCGAGGAGCTTGATGCGGAGACTTCTGCCCTTGCTGTAGATTTCGTTGCTGAGGTTAATCCCATGCTGGAGACACTCGTGCACTTTCATAATGAAGGCATCGTGGAGTCCTGGGTTAATCATTGCATAAAAATCGAGGCCTGTCTGCATGAGCTTGAGTTTAGACGTCCTGCCCCCGAGGTCTTGGCTGTGAACTCCCAGCAGGCTGCATGGGTCGAGGAGAGCACCCCTTACTTCCACCATCTTGAACAAAAAACGGCTTTGAGGCGTAAGGAGCGTGAGGAGACTTTAAGTGAATCTGCTCGTTTGCATGCTCAAGTTGATGCAAACGCTGCACACCTGAAAGTCATCTTTGAAAGCCTTCTACGATATATTTCTGACGGGCTAACGCTGAGGCAGAAACTTGACCTCATTGAACGAGATGCACAAGGTCGTGAGGTAGCTCAGCGGGCCTTTGAAGAGAAACTTTCATCTTATCTGCAGCAACGACTTCAGGTTGAAGCAGAGTTGGCCGTGGCAGCTGACTATGAAAAGGGGCAGAGGGAAGTGTGCGAGCGGCTAATTGGTCTATTGAAAACGCTTCCCTCTCAATAATTGTTTTTGTACCATTTGTAATTTTGAATAAAATGTATCCATTTTTTTTATTCTTTCATAAGATGTATTTTGTACCCAATTGAATTTATGAATAAAAGATACATTTCTTTCGCAATGTCTTGTGTCATCTCTTGGCTTTCTTCTTTTCATTGTTATTAGCATGTCACTTTAGTAAGTGTAGCCTGCCGATGTTAAAGAGAGCATTCCGTTTTGAATTCTTTGAGAGGTAGTGATGGCTTAGAAATCAGGTTCAGATCTGCTGCCTAAGACTTTTCAATTTCATGAGCCGTGAGGGTCTCATAAAGACTTTTCTCCCTACAAGTCGAGAGGATCTCGTAGGTGTATTTTCTCCTTAGGAATCGTGAGGATTCCTATGTGCGTTTTCTCTTATAAGTCGTAAAGATCTTGCAAGAGAATTTTCTTCCTTACGGGTCGAGAGGACCCGTAAGTGATTGATGGTGTTGCCATTATCCGCATTTCACGGAGTCAGGAGTTGCTCTGGGCATTTCCCACGGGGTCAAGATTGACTTTAGCCGTATTCCACGGGACCAGGATTTTGCTCTGGATGCTTCCCACGGGGTCGGATTGACATAGCCGTGTTCTGCGAGGACCAGGCTCCGCTCTGGATGCTTCCCACGGGGTCAGGATTGACATAGGCCGTGTTCAGCGAGTACCAGGATCCGCTTGGAGGTTTCCCACGGGGTCAGGATTGACATAGGCCGTGTTCCACGAAACCAGGATTTTGCTCTTGATGCTTCCCACGGGGTCGGATTGACATAGCCGTGTTCTACGAGGACCAGGCTCCGCTCTGGATGCTTCCCACGGGGTCAGGATTGACATAGGCCGTGTTCAGCGAGGACCAGGATCCACTCTGGACGTTTCCCACGGGGTCAGGATTGACATAGGCCGTGTTCCACGAAACCAGGATTTTGCTCTGGATGCTTCCCACGGGGTCGGATTGACATAGCCGTATTCTGCGAAGACCAGGCTCCGCTCTGGATGCTTCCCACGGGGTCAGGATTGACATAGGCCGTGTTCAGCGAGGACCAGGATCCGCTCTGGACGTTTCCCATGGGGTCAGGATTGACATAGGCCGTGTTCCACGTGACCAGGAATTTGCTCTGGATGCTTCCCACGGGGTCGGATTGACATAGCCATGTTCTGCGAGGACCAGGATCCGCTCTGGACGTTTCCCACGGGGTCATGATTGATATACGTCATGTTCTACATGATTAGGAATTTGCTCTGGATGCTTCCCACGGGGTCTGATTGACATAGCCGTGTTCTGCGAGGACCAGGCTCCACTCTGGACGTTTTCCACGGGGTCAGGATTGACATAGGCCGTGTTCCATGTGACCAGGAATTTGCTATGGATGCTTCCCACGGGGTCAGGATTGACATAGCCATGTTCTGTGAGGACCAGGCTCTGCTCTGGACGTTTCCCACGAGGTCAGGATTGACAAAGGTCGTGTTCCACGTGACCATGAATTTGCTCTGGATGCTTCCCACGGGGTCTGATTGACATAGCCGTGTTCTGCGAGGACCAAGCTCCGCTCTGGATGCTTCCTACAGGGTCAGGATTGACATAAGCCGTGTTCAGCGAGGACCAGGATCCGCTCTGGACGTTTCCCACGGGGTCAGGATTGACATAGGCTGTGTTCCACGTGACCAGGAAAGATTGACTCTCGGTTGTTTGTGCATCGTCGAGTCATAGAACTGGGAATTGTGCCGCAGCTCTAATTTGTTGATATCGTGTCTATTGAAATGAGACGAATGTTGAGATGATCTCCAGGCTCTGTGAACCATTGAAATTTGGCTTCTTCTTCTAATTGAGCCTGGGGAGGGAAGGTGTGATTCCTTCTTTATTTGCGCCTGATTGAATGATTTTCCGATTGTGTCGGTATTTAGAAAATTATGTAGAAATCACAACCAAAAATATTATGACCGCAATCAATAATGGTGTCGGATGTAGCGCGCTAGTAAGTGCGGATCGTCCACAGGGAAAATGAGATCCGTTCAATTTTCGAATTAGATGAGTAGAAAATTTAGAGAAAAGAAAAGAAACAATTCATGATTTGTAATTGAATATCAAGAATTAGAAAAATCTAGATCTAAAAGAAAAACATTAAAATCAAGAATTGAGATGTGTGATAATTTCTAAACCAACAATCAAGATTCGAAGTGTGGCTCGTAGGAGTAGATCGGATCTATAGATGTGATGAGATCATATAATTACTCATTCTTATCCATTAACAAATTGATACTGGATCGATGAAAATTTACCGAGGGTTAAGGATCTTGCGAAGAATTTAGGGATTCCTCATCTCATCCTTTGTCCTTTCGATGAATCTCATTCAAGATCTAGCTTCTAATAAATCTAATGATCGATCGTTGATCTCTAGTTTTGAGCGAACACAATCAAGAAATCATCATCTCGAAACTAGATCATCGATCATTAGATTCACAAGAATTTACAAACGTTATAGGATTTAAGAATTGTAAATTTTTTTAAATCATCATCATCTATTGATCGTCACAACTCCTACATGAGCGGAGTTTTACTCAAACATCATAATATCAAACACAATCACAAATTGAGATCGAATCATAATGCTTGAATTAAAAGATAAGCAAGATATAGAAATTTCACCTTTATTTATCGACAAATTTCGTTACAACTCTTTTGAATTTACAAAAGGAAGGAACTAGATCGTCGATTTCGGCTTCGCTCTGCTCCTTGAGTCGCGGATCTCCTTGGATCTCTTGCTCCGATGAAATCCGGCATCGCTTTCTAAAGGTTGAAGGCTTCTTGCTTGAATGGTACTCAGGATCTTGATCTTGATCTTGGAATTGGAATTAGGGTTTTGAGGCACAAGTTGTGTCACTCAACTTGTGGGTGGAAGATGATGGATGATTCTTGAACAACCTCAACCCTAGATCTAGGCTCCTTTTTATAGACCTCAAAACCCTAGATCTAGGATTTCAAATTTGAATTTTCCCTCCAAAAGTTTGTTAAAGAGAGCCTTCTAGAAATAGTTTGTTAAGCCGAGCCTTCTAGATGAGCCACGTGGAGTTTCTGGGGTCTTCTGGAAGCTTGGGCCGTTAGAGGAGACACGTGGAAAAAATTGGGAGCGTTGGCGCCATCAAGCCGCCGCGGATCCGCGGCGCAAGCGGGCTCCCACCGCGGAACCGCGGCGCTATTGAAGCCTTGGGCTTGAGTCTCTTCTGGTGGTTCTTGGGCTGACATTTGGGCCTTTTTCTGATATGCTGATTTTTATTTGGCTTTCTGTATCACTACAAGATCTCAAATCTTGGAGTTGGTGTATTTTTGATCAGCTCTTTTCCCAATTTTGGCTTTGTTCCTGCAACTCCCTGCATAATTTCTCAAGACAAGAGTTGCGCTATACAAGACTGATGCGATGCCATGATAAACAGTCAATTTCCCTTAAAGTGCCGATTTTAAAGTCTAGCACATGCAATCTGGTATTTCAGAGATGTTTTGCTAATATATGCAATATGAATACCGAACACTTCTAGATGAGTGCAAATGATAGGGACATTGCCGTGTTAAAAATGCAGTATTTTCGACTGATCAGCGCCCCTGGATTGTATACAGGGATTGATGTGATATCACCTGTAGGGCATAAATTTCATTTTTTCAAATTTTTTTTTCTTTCCGCGATGCTCTATCATTTCAGCTTTTATATCGCGAAGGTCGCGATTGCCCAATCATTTTGGCTATTTTTCGCGGTGCCCAATCATTTCGGCTATTTGTTTTATTTTAACTCGCTGCTTTGTATTGCGAGTTGCCCAATCATTTTGGCTATTTTTGTATGCATACATTTTTACTTGTTGATTTTGTTGCAAGTTTCCCCATCATTTCGGCTATTTCGTATGCATGTGTGGCTCGCTGGCTTTTTACTGCAAGCTTGGAATTAGACACCGATTTCGACATCAGCACCGCTATAACTAGGATATTGCTAGGAGCGAATCATCATTTGACTTCGTCGATTTCGAACAAAGATGGCTTAGTAGACAGGGTTAGGATCCTGTCAACTAAAGCTTTTGACTTCATGAGCCGTAAGGGTCTCATAAAGGAATTTCTCCCTACAAGTCGTGAGGATCTTATAGGTGCGTTTTCTCCTTAGGGATCGTGAGGATTCCTAAGTGCATGGTCTCTTATAAGTCGTAAGGATCTTACAAGAGTACTTTCTCCTTATAAGTCGAGAGGGCTTACGAGGGGGGTTCACAGTGCAAACATATCCCTAGTCACGGATGGGACTTTGTTAGGAAAATGTTTATTCGCGCCCGTGGATTGTATACAAGGATCAGCATTGAGCCGCTTGTAGGGCAGCATTGGAGGTTGTGGTGGCCGCTTAAGAACAGGTTCAGATCCCTGTAGCTTAAGACTTTTGAATCTTATGAGCCGTGAGGGTCTCATAAGAGGGTTCTCCTTACGAGTCATGAGGATCTCGCAAGTGTAATTTCTCCTTAGGAATCGTGGGGGTCCCTAAGTGTGTTGCTCCCTTGTGAGTCGTAAGGATCTCACGCAGGTGGTTTCTCCTCACAAGATCGAGAGAACCTTGCAAGTGTCTTTTAACGAGATCATGCCCTTTTGGGTTTTCACAAAAACTCGCCGGTAGCCCTGCTGTTTTTACTCACGGAGCCCTTTCGGGTTTTCATCCGTGCCCATTTTGCTTATGGACATACCATTTTTTTTTGTCAGCCTTGGGATGCTACAGTCCACAGTAGTTTATCAACGTTTCAGTCAACAGCCAGCTTTAGGACATAGTGGTCCATCGTTAGTTTAAGGACGTTTTGGTCTGCAAACCGGCAACTACTTATAGAGTTTAGGCTTAGGAAGATAGCGAGCGGACATAGGCATCATTATCTATCATTGACCTAGGCCATGACTCGTCAGGCGTAGTATTTCTTTAGGAAGCGACCGTTTATTGGCCTGAAAGGTCTTTCACCATGCATGTCCATGAGTAGATAGGCTCCCCCCTGGTATACTTAGTCTATGATATATGGGCCTTCGTAGTTCGGCTCGAATTTCCCCCGTTTGGCACGATTGGGGATCATAGGTCTCTTGACCACTAGCACGAGTTCGCCTTGGCGGAATGTTCTCAGCCTAGTCAATCTTTCATATGAGCACGTCATCTTTGCTTTATAAGCCTCCAGATTTTGTTGCGCCATGAGCCGGGTTTCATCAAGGGCGTCGAGCTCCTCAAGCCGAAGGTGAGCATTTTTTTCGTCTGTTAGCTCGTAGCGAACTTCCACTCGTAGAGAGGGAAACTCTATCTCGAGTGGGAGTACCGCTTTTGTGCTGAATACCGATGCGTACGGCGTTGTGTTCGTGGCAGTTTTGAACGTAGTTCGATATGCCCAGAGAGCTTCATGCGGTCTCTCGTGCCAGTCCTTCTTATTTCGAGACACCGTCTTTATCACGATCTTCGTCAAGGTCTTGTTGAAAGCCTCAGCTAGACCGTTAGCTCGAGGATTATAGACTGATGAATATCTCCATTCTATGTTATGTTGTTGTGCGAAGCGGATGATCTTGTAGTTTCTGTAGGCTGGCCCGTTATCAGAGATGATCCGTCGCGGAGTTCCAAACCGATATATGACGTGTGCTTGAAGAAATGGAGGATATTCTCCGTCTTCACTTCTTTCAGCGGGATTGCTTCTGCCCATTTGGAGAAGTAATCAGTCGTCGCCAAAATGAATCGATGTCCTCTGGACGATGCTGGTTCGATGGGGCCGATTATGTCAGTTCCCCATATTTCAAATGGCCAGCTAGCCACCGTTGGATGCAGTGGATTTGGATACTGATGGATAAAGTCCCCGTGAATCTGGCACGAGTGGCATTGCTTCGCGTATTCGAGGCAGTCCTGGATCATCGTGGGCCAATAGTAGCCCATCCTTTTGATCTTCAGCTTCATCTTCGGGCCGGCTTGGTGAGAACCATAAAGTCCGTCGTGAGTTTCTTGGACGACTCTTTTTGCTTCTTCAGGTCCCCAGCATCACAGAGAATCAAATGACCTCTTGTACAGAGTATCATTGACGAAGGCAAAAGAAAGAGCTCGTTTCGTGAGCTGATGTCTCGAGGATGCATTTTCGGGTGTTCGACGGGATTTGAAGTAGTTTATAAAGACTTCTTTCCAATCCTCAGCCTTTTTCTGGTCTTTTATTTGCAGAGCCATTTGCTTGGTCGCTCCCTTTTCTTTGGACGACTCCGGAGATATTTCTGCCGGTGCAAGAACCCGACAGCTTTGGACAATGATCCTCACGTCATCGAGGCTCTCATCAGCCAGTTCTTTAGCGAGCTTGGCTAACGCATCCGCCTTGCTATTCTCCGCGCGCGGTATGCTTTCCAGTGTGTAGGCAGGGATTTGAGTCAGTAGTTGCTGTACTCTCCGCCATACTTCACCAACTCTGGCTTGCACGTCTGATAGTCGCCGTTTACTTGACTAACGATCAGTTGGGAGTCTCCGTATATAAGAAGGTTCTCGATTCCCATGTCGACAGCGATCTCAAGACCTGCTATCAAAGTTTCGTATTCGGCTTCATTGTTCCTCCCCGGCTCTGTTAAGGAGAAGGCAAAGCGCATTATCCTTCCTTGTGGAGTCACGAAGATGAGGCCTACCCCTGATTTGATTATGGGGGTGCTTTGTTTGTGCTTCTTCATGGAAGATGCTCCATCGAAGTAGAGTTCCTATTGGGTAACATTCTCTCTTCTCCCCCTGTCGATCGTGTCAAAGGCGTGTTCATCTGGCAGTTCACAGTTCAAGGGAGAGTCGACAAGTATCGGATGCTCAGCGAGGAAGTCAGTGATGGCCTGGCCTTTCACTGCCTTGACGGGACGGTAAGTTATCAAGAACTCCATCAAGAACAGTGCCCATTTAGCGAGACGTCCCGTTAATATGGATTTTGACATCAAGTATTTGAGAGGATCCACCTTTGATATGAGGTGGACCTCACGAGCCAAAGTATAGTGTCTGAGCTTTATTATCACGAAGATCAATGCCAGGCAGTGTTTTTTGATGGTAGAATAATTTCTTTCTGCCCCCAGTAGAACTCGACTCAAATAGTAGAGGGCCCTCTCCTTCCCTTGGTCATTTTCTTGTGCCCACAGCACGCCTAAAGAACCTTCGAGGGCTGTTGTGTACAGGATGAGAGGTTTTCCTTTAACGGGAGCGGCCAGTACTGGCGGATTCTGCAGGTATTGCTTGATCTCATCCAGTGCGCTTTGGCATTTATGATCCTAGATGAACGGAGTTCCCTTCTTCATTAAGTGACTGTAGGGGCGGCACTTACCGGAGAGATTGGCTAGAAATCGCCGGATATACGTGAGCTTCCCTTGGAGAGACCGCGGTTGCTTGAGAGTCTTTGGCGGGGGTATTTCCATAATCGCCTTGATCTTCGACGAGTCTATCTCAATGCCTCGGTGTTGGACGATGAATCCCAGGAACTTGCCTGAGGAAACTCCGAATGCGCATTTGAGAGGATTCATCTTCAAGTTGTATTTCCAAAGGTGCTGAAATACGATCTTCAGATGCTCTAAATGTTCCTCATATGATTTGCTTTTAACTACGAGGTCGTCGATGTAGCATTCGACGATTTCATGTATGAGGTCATCGAAAATCTTCGTCATGGCCCTCTGATAGGTGGCACCGGTGTTCTTTAGACCGAAGGGTATCACCTTGTAGCAGAATATACCCAAAGGGGTCCGGAAAGCGGTATGGTTCTGGTCCTCGGGATGCATCTTTATCTGATTGCATCCTGACGAGCCATCCATGAAGGAGAAGACTTCATAAGTGGATGTGTTCTATCATCAGCTCGGTGACCGGTACTGGAAAGTCGTCCTTCGGGCAAGCTTTGTTGAGATCCCGAAAGTCCACGTAGATGCGCACCGTCCCATTTTTCTTCATTACTGGGACAATGTTGGCGATCCAGTCAGAATATTGAACCTCTTGGATAAAACCGGAGTCGATTAGTTTCTTGACCTCGGCGTTGATGCTCATCTCAAGCTCGAGCCGCATTCTTCTCGGTGCTTGTTTGATTGGCTTGACGTCCGGGGATATTGCCAATTTGTGTACAGCAATCTTTGGATCTAGTCCTGGCATCTCAGAATAGTTCCATGCGAAGCAATCTTTGTGCTGCATGAGCACGTCCTTTAGCGTAGCCACCCTTTCTTCAGACAACAGCTCACTGACGAATGTCGGCCGCGGGTCACTTGCCGTCCCCAAATCAATTTTCTTGAGGTTATCTGCAGTAGTATGTATTCTATCTTCCAGCTCTTTTGGCTCCGGTGGAAACTCTGAGATTACCTTGTCATCATCGTTTTCGAAGTACCAGGGGAGGTCATCCATATTCTCAGGCTCTTCTTCTGACAGCGTTATCACGTGGCAGGTACGAGATTGCTTCCAGGACCGACGTTGATCTGGATCTACTCCCGTGGCTTTCGATTCATTCTTCTGCAGTGGGGTTACCCTCCAACTGCTGGATAGAGCAAACCTGCCGAGTTGATATTGGTCTTCGACCCAGTTCTTGAAGGTGAAGCAGTCTTCGAGCCCTATTGCTTGGTGATAGGATCAATAGCCTGGGTGAGAGACCTTATCTGCTTGCTCAGGATGCTTGGACTCCGGGAGTGTCATCATCCGATGTTTCATGACAAGATCGAATATCTTCTTTGTCTTGTCTGGAGGTAAAGAATATTCTCGACCCATCTTCTTTATAAGAGACGGATCCCGGTTGCTCGATTCTCGATCGCGTGGCTTCTTGGTCCCGCTTTTTCGCTGTCGAACGCTTTTTTCATTCTTGGGTTTATTTTTGCCTCTGCGTCGGGCCTTTTGTATGAAGGGTTGACGGGGAAGAGCATTTTCATTTTTCGCAGCCTGCTGAAGGAGACGTTGCGTTCTGGCTTTCTCATAGATGGCCATTTCGTGATTATGGTCGTCTTGAACCTTTCGACCCGCTTCCCTTATAAGCTTGGCTATTTGTTCTTCGAACGACAGGCTTGGCATTTTCACGATGGGAGCTCGTTTTGGTTCAGGGTTAGCATCTTCCCACAGAGCATCTCCTTCTTCATCGAAGTCATGTATGACGCAGCAGTTACGGAATAGCTCCCATTTCTTAGATTGAACATATCCAAGCCCGATCGTTTCCATTCTCCCGTTGGGCAACTTTTGTTGAGTTCCGGAGATGTTCCGGATCTTGTTATAGAACTGGGCTTGTCGAGCAGTTTGTTTGAAGGGTATGCCTTGATGCCTCAACAGCCTTTTTAATCCTTCTGTGTAGTATCTGGGCAAACGGATGGGTTGGAGCCTGTCAAGTGTAGAATCCGCACCATACCAGACTTCTTTTTCCACTCTGGTCTCCGTTGATCGGTAAAAGAGGATCTCCTTTTCATCTCTTCTCCTGGGAGGGACGTAGAATGTCTACAGTTCTTGCACACTATAGGTATCAAGCGCGTCAAGCTCTTTGTAATGCTCTTGCAGAATCATGGCAATTTGCAAACTTTGATCATCGCTAGCGAGGGCTTGCATTGATAGCTGAGCGGAAAATACAGCGTTGACTTTATCTTCCGAGTCGCTGCCGAAGATCAACATAGGGATGGATGGTCCCGGCTTGTTGCATTGGGGCAGCCCTGAATAAACTATTTCTTCTTCCTCCTCGGTATCACTCCTGAAGACCAGAATAGTGGTGATAGCTTTGTTCTTGTCCTCCGGTTTGTGACATCTTTCAGTGTCTTCAAAATCCGGCAGAAAGTATTTGGCATCCTCATATTTACGGACTTCGTTCACGGAGAATGGGTTGAGTTCCCCTGTCACAGTGTACTCGAGACCATTTTTGAAGTACGTCATACACTGATGTTGTGTAGAAGGGATAATGTTGTACTCGTGTAACCAGGGTCAGCCAAGCAAAGCGTTATAACATGTCTTAGCATCAATGACATGAAACTTGATGTCCGTGAAAAGCATCACAAAGCGTAACGTCAGTATCACAGACCCAAGCGTCCGTGATGACTGGGAGTCAAACCCGAAAATGGTGATTTTATCACGAGCGAGGTGCTGAACGCTCATGCAGATTTCCTTCAACACTCTCACATTGAGAAGATTGACAGGGGACCCATTGTCAACCAGGATTTTGCCTATCTTAATATCATGACAGTATCCGGAGACATAGAGAGGACGGTTATGCTTGCACGTCCCGAGAAGGAGATCTTCATCGCCAAAGATGATATCGGCTGTGTGCACTTCTTCCAGCTCTTCTTTCATCTTTTCTTCGGCAAGGAAAGCTTGAAATTGGTCGGGCTCTTGTAATATCCTGATCGGAGAGTCTCTCGCCTCCTTAGATAGCAGAAGGGAGTCGAGAATGCTGAGCTGTGAGGGTATCTTCCTCAGGTGTACAAGAACGTTGTAATCCACCTTACTTTTCTTAGGCGGGTCCTTGGATGCCAGCTCCTCGACGACTCGATCATCAAGGGCGATATTCTCAGGGGCTTTTTCCTTCCCCTTATCCTTTTTGTTCGAGCCCTTATTTGCAGGTCAGAGATTCTTTTCAGGTAACGTGCGATTGCGCAGCTGAATGTTCTCGCAGCTCTTCGGTCCTTCCTCTTTTCCCGTGGTGGATTCTGTAAAGAGAGGGCCAAGAGTCATTTCTTCATCAGAGTCGCTCCCGAGGGTGAGAACTTGCGATCCCTCAACATCAACCATGTGACAGTTGCCGGTAGTTCTTTTACGCTCTTCGGTCGTATTTCTTTGCTCCCGACGAGTTTTGCGTTCTATCCACTTGAAATGTTGTCGGTGAGCAATATATCCCTGCCACCAGCTTTTAAAAGCGTTGCACTCTTCTGTGGGGTGCGCAATCTTTCGATGATATAAGCAGTAGCTAGGATGTATATCCGCTTCACCAGGAGTGTTTCCTTCGGAAGGTGGCAGCTTCATTCCCATTGATATGGCCTTGGCGAACCTCTTCCTCGTCTTGAACTTGCTTTTATTTGCGGCGGATGTACTTTGATCTGGTGGGAGTGTTTCAACCCTTTCGTCCAGTCGCCGGCGTTTGGCTTTTTCAAATATGGCCATCTCACGCTCTCGAGCAGCTTTGCTTTTAAGAAGGGCTTCATCCAGGAATGCGTCAATCATTTCATCTGACAGTCCTAGGATTTCCGGCTCAGGATCTTCCCCCAGTTTCTCTGCATAAGGAGCTTCTTCATCATTTATCGACGAGTGAGAGATCACATGGCAACTTGCCACGTTATCCTCAGATTCATCCGACGAGTCTTCTCCACTGTCGTCATCTCCATCCTTAAGGATGTAGCTGAGAAACTCTTAAACTGTGACTGGAGTCCGCGCCTTCTTATTATATTCTTCCAGCGCGTCAATCTGCTTTTGCAGGACCGTGTGCTTGTCACCGGGCTTCACGGGCTTTTTGGTCTTCTTCTTCTTCTTTGAAGACTTTGACGGCTGGGTGTGAGAGCTTTGACTATCACCACCAATTTTTGGAGTTGGGCGCGGCTTCAGCATTCCCTCAATGATATCGGATTCCAGTGGATTCTTCCACCTGATCGCCGGGCATGTGTGGAGATCCTTCAGCATTCTTTTAGTCTTGGCTGAAAGAATGACCTCCCATGGAGCTTCTTCTACGAAAGAACATGATGCCCCCGATATGTATGTCTTCTTAGGAGTGTGTGGTTGCGGCGGGTTCACTTTCCAATTCTCGGACAGCGCAAACATGCCCTGTTGGTATTGGTCTTCGATCCAGCCTTTAAAGACGAAGCAATCTTCAATTGGATGGCTTATCGTTTGATGGTAGGGGCAATAATTGAGACTATTAGCCTCACCAGGTTGCAACGGTCGTTTTGGATTTGGCAGATTGATGAGCCTGTTGCGCACCGCCAGCTCAAACAATCTCCTCGTTTTGTCCCGGGGAAATGAATAAGGGCACTTCATTTTCTCATTATAGTATCGCCGTCTCTCCTCTAGTCGATCCGTTAATTTTGGACCACTGGGCTGCTTTTGAGCATTAGCGACGAAGGTCGCTTTTCCTTTCACTTTTCATTCCGCGGCTCCGGCTTCGAAGAGGAAGGCCTATGGCCCATTTGGCCTATTTGAGCTAGTTTGTCAATCAGGGCCTGGAACGTGGTTGGCTTAAAAAACATCATGAATTGTGAGATGGTTGTTTGAGGGTCAAGAGTGCCTACGAACATGCCCACGGCCGGCGCTTCTTCAATGCGCTGCTCATATTTTGACCATAAATTCCACCATCGTATTGCGTACGGAGCCCATGTCTCGCCAGGTTTCACCCTGGCATTGATCAATACCATTATTGGGGTGCGTTCACTAGCACTCATGAAACGCTGGGTGAATAGTAGCTCCATTTCTGCAAAAGTTTTGACGAAGGCGTTCGAGAGCTCAGAGTACCATTCGAACGTTGTCTCCGACAAGCTGCCGACGAACTGGCGAAGTAGCAGTTTATCATCGCCTCCGTTGTTGCCACATAGAGCACTGAACTGGGCAACATGCTGATGCGGATATCCTTTCCTTTTATATATATAGAATTTGGGGATCGTGTATCCTGGCGGATACTTGATCTGATCGTACCATCCTGGATATGGTCGCCCAATTTTAACAATTTGGCCGGCCGCTTCATTCGCCTGGTGACCTCGTATTTGCTGAGCGATGTAGTCGTCCAAGGTGGCCTTAGAGATTGTCTCTTCTTTGGCTGCTGAAAGAGCCGGAGGGGGGTTCGATGTCTCCTCTTTGTCGTCTTCAATGATGATCAGGGGGTCTTCAGCTCGAGGTCCGGCTGTAACATCATCCCAGGCATGTCTTGGAACAAAAGAGCCATTCGTTTGATATTGGCTGCCTATTCCGTGGCCTCTTTTTCTTTCCTCTCGAGCATTCTTCGGAGGAATTCAGCATCAGTTTCTTGTTCCCGACGCTGCTCTGAAGTCTCTAGATTTTCTTTTGGCCCAGTAAGTGCGGCCATTGTAGTCAGCATCTCCTGAAGTTTCCACTGCTGTTGTTCCTGAGCCTTCGTTATCGATCGGGTAAGCGGTCGATGATCCGTAGAAGCACGGCTTTCCTCTTTTCCGGAAGCCATATAAACAGTATGCACCATCATACCCCCAGACTTGGGGCGTTTAGATTCAGCGTCCTTGTGGTTCACCGCGGTCATAGGGGCTTTCTCCGGCCTCCTTCTCTTGTGAGCGGTTGAGGTCGAGGGAGCCGTTGCAGCGGGCAGCCAGACAGATGACATCTTCTGTGGTACCATAGGATGGCTCTTTTCTTACCGAGCTTTAATCTTCTTTGGTCGGCGAGAGTAGTCCTCGTCAATCACCGATCCCTGGACCTGTCGCCGGACTTTGTAAATTTTGAAGAAAGCCGCTGAGGGTGCTGCTCCGGTTTCTTTTCTGTAGTAATCTCCATAGATGGAGGAGATCTCTTCAGCATGGCGGTCGGAGAGTTCTTGCAAACCCTCCTAAGCGGTTCAAAGTTGTTCCCAGTTGGAACAGCAACATTGATTTCCACCATGGGAGCTGGCGGAGTTAGTCCAGAAGAGGAGCTGTCCCCAACCTTCCTTACTTGGCGCCAGTGACGACGACGACCATGTCATGCGGATGGAATTGGTTCAGCTCGGGAGATGGCTTCGTCATGCTCCCTGTCTTGACGGAGGGTTGTCATCAGTGTCAGCCTTTTGAAGACTGACGTTCGCCGAGCAGTAATATCCAACCTATCGAATACAGACCTCTGGACAGAGGTGACTTCGCCTGGAGCGGGAGCTGGAGAGGCCAGCCTTGTGAAAACTGATTTCTTGTCAGAAGAAGCCTTTCCAATGATTTCGTTCGCTTGAGCCAGGATGGCTATCAGCTTTAGGATGGCTGCTTCAGGAAATGTGGGGTTGTTGGCGTTCTGGCCCAGTCTGTTGAAAACTGAGGCATTGGACTTAGGTGACCCATTGAGAGGGGCCACAGCAGTGGTAAGTCGATCAAAGACTGACTTCTTTGGTGCTTCTTGTGGCAGCATCGGGGCATTGAAGCTCATGGGTGGGATCATAGTCCTAAAGAACAGCCCAGTGGTGGCCTGAGTTACTTGGTCCACCGACATCGTGAACAGGGAGGCCTCCTGGGGCCCGTAAGTTACACCTCCAGATGAGGCGGAACGGGAGTTGCAGTTGCAGCTGGAGCATTTTGTGCACGTAGAAGCCATTGATCTTTCATTTTCTACACGGAGCAAGACACCAAATCTTAGTACCTCGAACCCAAGGGCAACCATATCAAACCGCGATTCGTTCGTGAACACGACACACGAAGTGTGGAGTGGAAAGAGGAAAAGGTCCCACCGGACGTGCCAGAATCTATTCCCCACCGAAACACGGAGACGCGACCGGGTAGGTCCGTCTTGTAGGGTTCCTAGGCACGCTAATGAAGTCTCACAAGGCATCAAGCATGCCAATTTCAAATTTTATGGGTGCCGAGAAACCCTAATACGGATCGTCGACTAGAAATTTAGGCGAAATACGAATCTAGTTAACAACTTAACTAAAGATAAGAAGCTACAACCTTTGTAGATCCGGATATCCACTTCCTTGGCTCCACGTAGGCGTCCTCTCGCTGTCCATCTCGAATCCCGGGCTCAATCGTCGGCTTGATCGGAGAAATGGGCGGACTAGGTCGTCGGCTTCGTGCCGAAGATGATCTACGTCGAGGCATCACAAGTTCAAGCTCCGACTTCACAAATTTGTGAAACTTGTGAAGAAAACACCCAAAACAACTTGGCAAGAGGTAGAGGGTGAAGAAATAGGAGGTGGGTTCACTTTAGAATTGGATTTCTCACTTTAGAACTCAAGTTGCCATAGATGAAGGCAAGGTTTTTCTTGAAGAAGAAGATGAAGAAGAAGAAAGAATATGATAAGTTTCATATTTAAAAATGAAACTAATATGAATACTTATCATATACTAACCATGGTCAAGTGTAGAGATTAAACTAAGGTTAGTTGGAATGGTTAGGGTTAAGGATGAGATAAGAATGGTGGACTTGTTCAAATCTTCAAGAAGCTTCAACATAGAAACAAAATAAGCCACCATTCTTAATAATATCCAAAATGAATAAATAAATAAATAACTAAGTAAATAATCAAAACCCTAACCATTCATATAACCATGGTTTAATCTTTACACAAACCCAAGTGAGCAAGTATCATCAAACATGATACAAACAAGTGCACAAAAAATATATCACATATACAATGTGCATCAAGTGAGAAAATCCTTTTAAAATGAACCAATTCTAGTTAATGCAAAATAATATATCAAATATATAATTATACATTAAATCATTAAATCAACACTTGATTTAACGATCCGGTCATATCGCATATAACCGACTAGTATCCTATGTATCGGCTTATCGAATCAATCCTTGATTCGATATCTAGGTTATATCGCATATAACCAATCGATACATTCATCGCGAGAATGAAATACGGTATCACATACACGCATTATTCTCGGTCCTGCACATATCTCATATGCGCTCCTATTTCGTTTCGCTTGAGCCAGGAAACTTCTGTGTAGGACTCTAAAGACTCGTCAATACGCCGGTAGCAGATGATGATCATATCAAGCACCCACAAGCCGCAAGCGGTCTGCTAAACATAACGACCATCCGGGTATTGAGCGATCAGAAGATCGACGAGCTAGACCGCTCACACTCCTGTGAATCCAACCAGTAATACTTACCGTACAGTCCGGTCTGTTCGTCTGATATGTCGCATATCAAGTCTAGGGGTGGTAAACGTCAGACCCCAATAACCGATAAGTCGTGCCGATGTGAGGCTCATAACGGGTCGAGAAACTACTGGTAACACTTACCAGCAAATCTCTGATCAGCCCTGGCCAGGGACTTCCCTGTTACGGCCAATCGAGCACAGCGCAACATCAACCCCCAATACCGGGAGAGACGAAACCCCTCCTATCGCTCATTGCCTCCATGTGACTCGGGACTGTACCCAAAGACCACCGTTTTGCACGCCCTCATGGACGTGGTAAGGTGGAGATCAAAGCACAGTGGGAATCACACAAGACTCTATGACGATCTCGGGTCTACAGACTAACCTGCACAAGTGTCACCTGAGAACTGCCATCTGACGTGAGGTATAATACCATCTGGAGTTCTCGGCGAGTCCGTCCAGTGTACCCAGTCTCCACTGAGCACCCGTACACCATCTCTGATGTCAAACACCAATGGATATGGGATCATCCATCGCCCATCTCATGGGTCGAGAAGCGTATACGCTAGTCTACACTGGTATATCGATGCCCCGTCTCGATATACCCATGACTAGGGACCTTGAAGGATGTACCTATGGACTACCATGTCCCCACTAGTATGATCTGCATCATAGTCCAGGTAGTCAAGTACACATCCTAAGGGCTTTACCAACATGTAACTATAAGACAGTATAAAGAGACAAGTGTACATGTTAAGATAAAGAGTAACCAGATAGCATACTATCATATCGAGTAAGAAAGTCATCTCTATATATGTCCAAGCATCCAATATAATATACATCATCTGTACAATACTGGCCTCTAGGGCATACATACAACTAACACGTCTCGCCTGAATTTCAGGGCAGATGCTAATTGGTGCTATCCATCCACCTCTCCGAAGATGCCAAGTTGATTTATGGCACCATGTATCGAAGGTTCAAACGGATGCGGCCGATGTAGCAGACTTCGTCAGATTCCCCTTCATTTGAGGGGTTTTTGATTGTGGGGACGCTCTTCCCTGTAGGTGCAAGCCCCTGCAGTTAATTACGCTACAGCATCGCGGTAACCACTTTCTCCTTCTCCAGATGGTCAGTTCGTGTCGTGGGTGTTTGTTTTGTTTTTGGTTACCTGTGGATTGTGTATGGAGACTAATTTATGTTGTCGCCCGTAGGGCGTGGATTTGTCTAAATCCATATCTTCTTCGATTTGGGTTTAGGGGTTGGGTTTAAGGATATGTTAGCCTCATTTGAGACTAAGATCAACTTAAACGTTTGTTAAGGATACGCTAGTCTCATTTTAGACTAAGATCAACTTAACGGGATCATTTAGATCCAACAAAAGAGCATTTGGGCTCTATTGTTTAGTTTAGGGATATTGCGGTCGATTAGTTTAAGGACATTATGGTCCAATGTTAGTTTAAGGACATCTCGGACCAGGTTAAGGACATCATAGTCCGTGAGTTTAAAGACCACACAGTCAAGCTTAAGGACATCATAGTCCGTGAGTTTAAAGACCTCACAGTCAAGGTTAAGGACATCATAGTCCATGGGGTTAAGGACCCCACAGTCCAGTTTAAAGACGTCATAGTCTGTGAAATGTATGGTTGTCGGGACCCATCACCTCTCTGAAGACGTTGAAGGATTACAACGACATATATCAGAGGGGTTCAGAGATGTACCCTTGAACCAATTTTGATTGGTAGATCTGTAGTCCAATTTGGAACTAAGATCTGTTAAAAGATTTATGAGCATGTGGGCTCAATTTATCTGAATTTTAGGACTTATGGCCAATCTTGGGCTAAGTCCAATCAAGTTAAAATGTTTTAACATTTATTTTAGGCCAAGCTTTTGTTTGGGCTTGGCCCTTTTAACAATGCTTGAATTCTGACAATATTTTGTCTTTTATTGAATGCTGGGGTTTCATCATAACTCTGTGGCTTATAAAAGAACGATTTATGTTCTATGAGCGCACACGTGAGTGACACGTGGTGCGCTTGGCGCTTTGCGCAAGTAAAAGAGCGCAGTGCGCTTCTGCCAAGTAGCGCACACATGAAGGACACGTGTCGCGCTTGGCGTTAAGCACCAGATGATAGGCGCATTGCGCCAGTTTATGAGCGTATTGCGCTAGTAGTTTAGTGGCGCACATGTAATTGACACGTGGTGCGCCTAGCGCTGAGCGCCAGCCCATGAGCACAGTGCGCTATTTCAAGAGCGCAAAGCGACACGTGTCGCGCTCGGCGCTGAGTGCTAGTCTAAGAGCGCAGAAGCGCAGTTCTATAGCGCAAAGCGCATATGATCAATTTTGTGATCCAAAGAGAGACTTTGTCTCAAGATCTGAGAACAACCGTTTCAATCTCTTATATTGATGAAAGAGCTTTTCCTTTATGGATCTATGATCTTTAAGAGAATATAATTATTCTCCTCTCCTTTCTATAATGAGACGTTCATGATCTCTTTGAGAAAGACTTTAGTCTTATAGATCTATGATCTGTGAGAAGTAAGTTCTTCTTTTACTTTATGATGAGATCTTTTGATCACTTTGTGAAAGACTTTTTGTCTTTGTAGATCTATGATCTTTTTAAAGAAATGAATTCTTCTTTCTTAATCATGAGATGATTTCATCTCTGTATTCATCATCATTCATTCCTACCTTGAAGAAAAATCCTCTTGCAAGAGCTTGCTCTTTAAATTTTCTCAAAGTTTTTGGGGAGGTTTCTCTCTCTTTCTGTATATTTAAGACTTGAAGTCTAGGGGCCTTTATATAAGGTAGGCTGATTTGTTGAATTAGTTAAAGAGATCTTTCTCTGATTGATTAGGGGATGTTTCCCCACCATTGGATCTTTGATCCTAGGGCTTCTGTTTTACAGAAGGCAATCTTCTTGTTTGTAACAAGAGTGGAAAATCTTTCCATACAGAATTTATTCTGTTTTTTGGTAATTTTTATTTACCATTGGATCATTGATCTAACGGTGCTCTGATTTACAGAGCACAATCTTGTTATTTGGAAAGATTTTGAGAAATCTTTCCTTAACAGAACTTAATTCTGTTTAATTAATGATTTATCATTATTATTATATCTTTGATCTAACGGTGGGGAGCTTTTAGTTCCAGCGCTAGTGCACCCGTACTTTACACGTGCTGCGCTGCTTAAAGGGCAGCGTACATTGCGCTAGCGCATCTGTGTTTGACACGTAGTGCGCTGCTTCGAGCGCAGCGCACTTAGCGCTAGTGCACACATAGCGTGCTTCTTAGAGCATAGCGCACCTAGCGCTAGTGCCCACATGCTTTGTACGTGGTGCGTTGCTTAGGGCGCAGCGCACTTGGCGCTGCATCTGAAGCGTTGCTTCATTTCAAAAATTCGAATTTTAAACAGAGCTTTGCTCTGATTGGGGGAAATACCTATCAGTAACACTATCGTACAGTCCGGTCTCTTCGTCTGATATGTTACATATCATGTCCAAGGATGAAAATCGTCAGACCCCAGTAACGTGATAAGTCATGCCGATGTCTGGCCTATAACGGTTCGAGAAACTACTGATAACACTTATCAGTAAATCTTGGCAGCGGCCCTGACCAGGGATTTCCGGTTATAGCCAATCGAGCATAGCGTAACATCAACCCCCAATACCGGGAGAGACGAAACCCCTCCTATCGCTCATTGCCTCCATACGACTCGGGACTGTACCCAAAATTCACATGTTTGCACGTCTCCTTTGAGCGTGGTAGGGAGGAAATCAAAGCACAGTGGGAGCCGCACAAGACTCTATGACAATCTCGGGTCTACAAACTAACCTGTACCGGTGTCACCAGAGGACTACTATCTGACGATAGGTATACTACCACATAGGAGTCCTCGGCAAGTCATGTTCAGTGTACCCAGTCTCCACTGAGAACCCGTATACCATCTTTGATGTCAAACACCAATGGATGTGGAATCATCCATCACCCATCATATGGGTCAAGAAGCGTATACGCCAGTCTACTCTGGAATATCGATGCCCTGTCTCGATATTCCCTCGACTAGGAACAATTAAAGGATGTACTTGTGAACTACCCTGGCCCCACTAGTATGATCTCTAGCATAGTCCTGGTAGTCAAGTACATATTCTAAAGGCTTTATCCACATGTGAGAGCAAGACAGTATCACAATACAAGTCTACATGTTAAGACAAAGATAACCAGATAGCATACTATCATGTTGAGCAAGAAAGTCCTCACTGTATATGTCCAAGCATCCACTATAATATACATCATATATACAATAATGGCCTCTAGGGCATACATATAACTAACAATCTTCCACTTGCACTAAGGCCATGTGTTTTAGTATCTCATACCCAACATCCCAAAAAGTCTCTCAAATTGTATCTGGGGAAGGGCCTTTGTGAGTGGATCCGCTACGTTGTCCTTCGTGTCAACTCTCCTGACCTCGATCTCCCGGCGATCAACTATCTTCCGGATCAAGTGATTCGGCCTCAGAATATGTGTGGATCTCTGATGGGACCTGAGTTCCTTGGCCAAAGCCACCGCTCCATTGTTATCACGATACACAAGTATTGGATGCTCAATGGATAGAACCACTCCAAGCTCAGCAATGAACTTCTTCATCCAGACAGCTTCTTTGGCAGCATCATTGGCAGTGATTTATTCAGCCTCTATCGTCGAGTCTGCAACGGTGTCTTGCTTGGAACTCTTCTAACACACCGTCCCTCCGTTGAGGGTAAAGACAAAACCCGAGACTGACTTACTTTCGTCCTTATTACTCTGAAAGCTCGAGTCGGTAAATGACACCACTTGGAGTTGACCGTTACCATACACCAAGAACATCTCTTTAGTCCTTCTCAAATACTTGAGAATGTTCTTCACAACTGTCCAATGATTCTCTCCTGGATTTACTTGATACCTACTCACTACACTTAGTGAGTACGCTACATCGGGTCTGGTACATAACATTGCATACATGATGGAGCCTATTGCCGAAGCATAGAGTATCCCTTGCATGCGAGCTCTCTCCAAATCAGTCTTGGGAGACATCTCTTTGGAGAGAGTGAGTCCTGAGATCGTGGGTATATTCCTACGCTTGGAATCTTCCATACTAAACCTCTTTAGTACAGTGTCAATGTACCTGGATTGGGACAATCCCAGTATCCTTTTAGATCCATCTCTATAGATCTTAATCTCCAAGATGTAGGAGGCATCACCTACATCTTTCATTGAGAATCTTTATGATAAGAAGAGCTTGACTGAGTGCAGCATAGGAACATCATTTCCTATCAAGAGTATGTCATCCATGTACAATACGAGGAAGACGACCTTACTCTCTGCGACCTTCTTGTATATACAAGGTTCATCTACATTTTTGATGAAATCAAACTCTTTGAATACCTCATCAAAACAGATGTTCCAACTCCGCGATACCTGCTTCAACCCGTAGATTGATTTAAGCAGCTTACACACCTTTCCACTGCTCCCACTATCTATAAAGCCCTCCGGCTGAGTCATGTACATACTCTCTTCTAAATCACCATTTAGAAAGGCGGTCTTAACATCCATTTGCCAGATTTCGTAGTCATGATATGCAGCGATGGCAAGCAGGATCCAGATGGACTTAAGCATAGCCACTGGAGAAAAGATTTCATCATAATCCACACCTGGTCGTTTGCACAAGTTTTGCTTTGAAAGTCTCAACTTTTCCATCTACACCAAGTTTTTCTTAAAGATCCATTTGCTTCCAATGGGTTATACCCCTTCGGGAGCAACTTCCAAAGTCCATACTTTGTTGGTGTACATGGATTCCATCTCAAATGGCATCACATCCAGCCATTTCACAGAGTCCCCGCTCGTGATGGCCTGCTCGAAACTAGTTGGGTCATCATCTTCCATAATGCAATCCTCGCTCCTACCATCAATGAGAAAACCGTAGTATCTCTCAGGTGGATGAGGAACCTACTAGATCTATGGAAAGGCCGGGGTTCGTTGGAGACTACTGGATCCTCTGGTTCCAATAAATCATCAGTTGTAGTTTATGTAGCTGGAACTTCTTCCAGCTCTACCTCTTTGCCACTAATTTCATTTACAAGAAATTCCTTTTCCAAAAAGGTGGCGTATTGAAAAACAAACACCTTTTGTTCCTCGGCGTGGAAGAAAATATATCCTTGTGAATTCTTTGGATATCCCACAAACTTGCAAAGAACTGATCGTGCCTCGAGTTTGTCCAGATTTTTCCTTTTGACATAGGCCGGACAACCCCATATCTTAACTCGTTTAAGATATGGTCTCTTTCCACTCCATATCTCATATGGTGTGGTAGGTACCGATTTAGATGAAACTTGATTCAATAGGTATGCTGCTGTCTCAAGCGTATAACCCCAAAAGGAAATAGATAACTCAGCGGTGCTCATCATAGATTGCACCATATCTAATAGGGTGCGATTTCTCCGTTCCGATACACCGTTGTGCTGTGGTGTATACGGAGGAGTAAGCTGAGAGAGAATCCCATTCTCTTTTAGATAGTTACGGAATTTCGTGCTCAAGTATTCTCCTCCCCGATCAGATCGAAGGATTTTAATACTTTTACCCGTCTGGTTCTCAACTTCATGCTTATATTCTTTGAATTTCTCAAAAGCTTCAGACTTGTTTTTCAACAGGAACACATGACCGAACCTTGAGAGATCGTCAGTGAATGTAATGAAGTATGAGGAATCATTACTGGCATGTGTAGACATGGGACCGCATACATCGCTATGTATCAGTCCCAAGAGTTCCGTAACTCTTTCTCCGTGTCCTGTACACGGAGTTTTGGTCATCTTACCTTTGAGACATGACTGGCAAGTTTCATAAGATGAAAGTTTGAACGGATTCAAATATCCATTTTTATGTAACTTAGCTAGTCGTGTCGTATTGATATGACCAGTCTACAATATCACAAGAAGGATTCATTCATTTCTGAACTTTTTCTCTTGTGTGTGTTCTGTACGTTAAAAACTGTGTTTTGATTCAGAACGTATAATCTGTTACATAATGCACCAAACCCAATCAACACTTGATTTAGGTAAATGTTCATAACATTATTCTCTACTATAAAGTTATATCCTTCTTTATCTAATAAACAAATTGATATTGAATTGCATATCATAATGGGTACGTAATAACTGTCATTCAGGATCAATGTATTCCTAGTTGGCAATACAAGATGATATTCACCAACTGCCTTGGCTGCAACGCTTGCACCATTCCCTACTTTTAGAGAATGATCACCCTTTCTCGGTTCTCTACCTTTTCTTAGCCCATGCAACAAATTGCATATATGAGATCCCGATCTGGTATCTAATACTCAGGACGTAGAGTGTACTGGAAACAGTTCTCGGTAACTAACACACCCGAAGAAGATGTATCAACATACTTATTCTTCGTTTGGGTGGCGTGGTAATCCGGATATTCCTCTATTTCCTGCTCGTACTTATAACACTTATAAGTTGGAGTGAAACCAACTTTCCCCTGCTCAGTATAACAAGCGGGTCCGGTCAATACATCCATATTATTATCTTGATTAAGGCGTGACATTGTTTGCTGCCTGGAGAGAGAGAGAAAGAAACGCGTTAGCATGCGCTCTTTGCAAGATTAGATTGGTTATTATCTTATCTAATCAGGACGGCTCCCACTGTTTTTATCAAATCTTCCTTCAAACCCTAAAAGGTAAGACTAGCCGGGATTAATTACACCTAACAAGTTTGCCAATCTGTCGGCCAGGCCAGTGCCGGTACTTTGAGGGAGGTTCCGCTTGCTTTCGCACGAACCTAATTAAAATAAACCTCGTTTTCCCAGGGGTGTGACCCTATTAACACCTTTCTAGACACCTACTTGATTGGCTAATTGTGTTGTGTAAAACTCTCACAGGAGTAACTCTTACTCGCAGTGGGTATCGGGATCCAACTATCTCATAGAGGATATGCAATCTCATTGCAAATTTCAACACCTGAAATTCCCGATAATATTTTTGCCCCCAGCAACTTATGATCTTAACATAGTCAACAAATCGTAAGCGCTAGCTAAGTTCAACCCGTCATTTTCTTATTAAATTAAACCCACCCGTACAACCCTTAGCATAGTCAACAAAGTCGCACGACTATCCTAATCCAATTGCATCATATGCTTTAGCAGATAAGCACTAATTAGCTATCGCACACTATACCTTAACATAGTCAACAAACGTAGCACGAATACTAAGTATTACTTATCTGAAATCACGGAGGGCTACTACAGGTTTTTAAGAAAACCTTTTGCGTGATGAACGTGATATCGATGCAGAATCGAGTGATTTTGAAAAGGATTGTTTTTTAGGATTTTTCTAGTTCCGCTAAGGAGGTCACTCCCGGTGAAGGGATCTCGGCTCTTTCCTCATCAAATGAGGTGCTGGATATTCTACAAGTAATACCGCTATACAAAGCAAGAACTAAAAAAAAGGCAATCAAAGACAAAACCAAGTGGGTAGTAGCATTTGCTAGTTTCGCTAAAGAGGTCACTCCCGGTGAAGAGATCTCGGCTCTTTCCTTATCGAATAAGGTGCTAGATATTCTATAAGAAATACCGCTATGCAAAGCAAAAACTAGAGCTACCCTTTTTTAAAAATTTGATTCTACAACATCATTTTGGTTTCTTTTCTTTCATTAATCTCATTAATGAAGTCCCATCAATTATGCTTCCTAAGCATCACAGAAGAAACGAAAATACAACGTACGCTTATGCCATCCGCATTTGTCACAGTGTCCCGTTATGCACTGTTAGGTAACTTAACTAACGGCATAGCGAGGCGGGACTAGCGCGGGTACAAAACATAAGCAACGTTCATTATATATCATATATACAATAATAAAGCATTCGTCTCATGCATATAAAGTGATCGCATCACAGAATATCAGCAGCAGAAGAGAACATATGAAATATTGGATATACTAGAAATTCCGTATTTTAAATTAAGCCAGTATAAAACATGGATTCTACGGTCACGATGAATAGCCAAACCCATATCCTTAGACCCCTACGAGAGCGGCAAGCAACCCTACTAATTCTAGAGTTAGGAGACCTGGACTCGACTCCTCGAGATGGTCTCCCACTGGACTCTAGATCCTGGTTACTTGTGCTCCCCATCTTGGGTCTATCCTAATGCGGAAAAGTAAATAATATACAACAATAGTGACATCATCCTCAACTCGGAAGTGCCCCAATAAAAGAATATTACATACAATGAATTTTACATGAATGAAAATAAAAAAACTCTCATCTCACATAAAACCCCCGGCTATTCAAAACACGACGATCCAATATAACATATCCAAGCAACACATAACATCACATGTCATCAAATAGCTAGACGATGTTAAACATTCCGATCGAATCAACAAACACCCAAATTTTCCCAAAAAGCTCAACACTTGAGCACGGTTTAAAAATACTCAGAACATGCCGCAGTACCAATGGACCAACCATAGAAGGGCCAACCCTTGCCTCACCTATGGCATCGCGAAACTACCGCAAACCCGAGGGTTTGGCGGCGATTCTTACGGTCATAGAATCGAATTGGGGTTTCGTTCTTCTAGAGGGTCCATCGAATCACTTGCATGATATTTGAGTGTTCTTTAACTATGAAAAAATCTAACTCTTGGAAAATTTTCCAGGAAGGGTTAAAGTGGGTATTTAATATCCGTTCGAACATTTTAACACCGTCTAAATAACCCGAAAAATAGTTAGAATTACGACCACGATACACTCCAAATTGCCTTTATAGAAAATCAACATCTCATGAAATTTTTAGCAAAAACAAACAACACCTGAAACACCAAACCCCAGAGCCTAGAACACAAAAAAAATTTGAACCCAAAATTCCCTTAAGGGGCCGACCTGCTCGGACTTTAGGGCAAAGTGCTCGGCCAAAAACCAGCCAAAAGAGTTCAAATTTCTTCTGTGTTCATGTCATATCTCATACAACATTCTGCAGTTGTTTAAAAAAATTTTAGAGTCCATTCAAAAATCGACAGAAACTAGGTTTTCATGTTTTAAATTTCGGAGCAGTTTCGGTTTCGTAATCTAACAAACAATGTCTAAATCTTTAGCTTGGCTCTGATACCACTGTTGTAAGTCGACGTTAGACACTCCACATGATGCGGGGAGGCGGAATAGGTAAAACAATCATTTTGTTTAAGTTAACATCGACTAACTTTACGGATCTTTGCTAAACCCTAACTAACAACTATCTAGAATTGATTAACTACTATAATAGATGATTATACCTTAAGATTCTAGTCCTTCTTGTTCTTGTTGTTTACCTCCTAGTCAGCCTCCTCGATGTGATAGAAGATCCACCCGAGAGTTCCTTCTTCAAGTTTTAACCTCTCACTTGAGGTAACTAGGTGGCTATGAGTGCTAATCAAAGTAACCTAGAAGATATAGAGATGGATTAGGGATCTATTAGTCTTGCTAACCCTTGGGATCTCAACACATGAGAGAATTAGGGTTAGGTTTTTGAAGAGAGAGAGCTTGAGGAGAGAGAATGTGTTTGTGAGAATGAATATAAATCTTGAGTCATTTGGATAAGTAATGAAGCATGAAAATATCTAAGTAATACTATATAAAATTATCAACCATGCTTCATTAATTACTTTAAGGTGAATCACCTCATGACTCATGATGTAATTAATGCAAATTTCACATCATCTCCTCCACCTCATTAAGCTTAATTCATAAACGAATTAAAACATAACGAGTCACCTTTCTTCTAGAAGCTTTTCGAGTAATTACGAGAATGCCCCTCTCATCCGTAAAACACGGAAAATCTGAGACTGTATAAATCCAATAATCCAATACTAGAATCTGGCTTAAACTAAAGCCCTCTAGTAAAAACTGTCCGAACATCGTACGTGCATAAATACACGTATGTGTCCGAACCCTGTCGTAAAACCATACGACCTCTATATCGTTTCGCCTGAAGCAGGGAAACTCTCTGTGTGGGACTCTAAAGACTCGACACTACGCTGGCAGTGGGTTTAACCACAGGCCGCAAGCGGTACTAGCTGTACGTAACGATCCCCAGGTAGATGTTGATAAGAAGGCCGATGAGGAAACCCATCCGAACTCCTACTGAGCCTGATGTGACAAACTCCGTACAGTCCGGTCTGTTCGTCTAAGACTATCGTATATCGGGCCTAGGGGGCGGCAAGCGTCAGTCCCCTAAAAGCTGTATAAGTCGTGTCGGAGTAAAGCCCATTACACCTTGAGAAGCTACTGGAAATCCTACCAGTAAATCTCGTTTTCCCTGGCCAGGGACTTTGCGTAATGGCTCTCCAAACACAGCGCGATATCAACTCCCAATACCGGGAGAGACGAATCCTATCTAACCTCCACTGACTCCAAGTGCTTCGGGACTGCACCCAACTGCTACATGTTTGCACGACTCCTTTGAGCCGTGGTAGGGTAGCAATCTAAGAACATCTTGAACACACTCGAGACGAAACAGCAGTGTCAAGTCTGCGGACTATGTTGTACTCATGTCACCTAGGAACTGTTAACTGACGACGGGTATAATACCAACCAACAGTTCCCTGCGAGTCCTGTCCGGTGTACTCGTAACCCAACGAGCACCTGTATACTATCTCCATTACAACGTACTAATGGCTGTGGGACAGACCATTTCCCCTGCTGGGATGAGAAGCGTACACACTAGTCTACTCTGGAGTATCGATGCCCTGTCTCGATAATCCTACGACTAGGGACCTGAAAAAGGATGTGCTTGTAGACTACCCAGCCCCCACTAGTGTGACTGCCATCACAACGCTGGTAGTCAAGCAAGATCCTATAGGCTCTATCAATATGTATTCGCGATATGTTAAAAGAAACATATACACATATTAAGATAGATATAAACCAAGTAGCATACTACTATGTTGAGCAAGACTGTTAATATAACTATGAATATCCCAAGCTTCCATTAAGTAATATACAAGCTAGTATGATACAATAATTACCCCTAGGGCATATACACTAACAATCTCCCACTTGCACTAGGGCCATGTACTGGCAAATTGAAGACTTATCATCTCGAATAGCCTCTCGAACTGTGTCTGGGGTAAGGCCTTTGTGAATGGATCTGCAGTGTTCTCCTCTGTAGCAACTCTCCGGACCTCGATCTCCCGGCGATGTATGATCTCCCTGATCAGGTGATACCGCCTTAAGATGTGTCTGTACTTCTGATGGGACCTGGGTTCCTTCGTTAAAGTTATAGCGTCGTTGTTGTCACAATACAGCGGTATTGGATTAGCAATGGTAGGAACCACCAGATGTTCTGTTAGGAACTTCTTCATCCAGACTGCTTCTTTTATGGTATCGCAAGCAGCGATATACTCCGCTTCCATCGTCGAGTCAGCAACGGTGTCCTTCTTGGAACTCTTCCAGCACACCGCCCTTCCATTGAGGGTAAAGACATAACCTGACATGAACTTGGAGTCATCCTTGTCACTCTGGAACCTGGAGTCAGCAAAATCCTCGATCTGGTGGTCTTTTCCGCCGTAAACCAAGAACATATCCTTAGTCCTTCTCAGGTACTTGAGAATGTTCTTTACTGCTATCCAGTGCTTCTTCCCTGGGTCTGACTGATACTGGCTTACTACGCTCAGTGCGTAAGTTACATCTTGTCTGGTGCACAACATCGCATACATTATAAAGCCTACCGCAGAAGCGTAGGGTATAATCGACATGCGATCCCTTTCCAAATCAGTCTTGGGAGACATCTCTTTGGAGAGGGTGATTTCGTGACAAGCCGATAAATTACCGCGCTTAGAATCTTCCATACTGAATCTTTTCAGTATAGTGTTGATATACCTAGACTGCGAAAGTCCCAACATCCTCTTAGATCTATTACGATAGATCCGGATCCCCAGAATATAAGAGGCATCACCCAGGTCTTTCATGGAGAACCTGTGAGACAAGAATCCTTTGACAGATTGTAGCATAGGAATGTCATTTCCTATCAAGAGAATGCCATCCACGTACAAGACAAGGAATATGACAGTTCGTGCTACAATTTTACTTTATATACATGGTTCATCTGGATTTTTGATAAAGTCATATTCTTTGACCGTTTCATCAAAACAGATGTTCTAACTCCGCGATGCCTGCTTTAGTCCATAAATGGACTTAAGCAACTTGCACACTTTCCCACTGCTCTCACTCTGATTGAAACCTTCTGGCTGATCCATATAGATGCATTCTTCTAAATTACCATTAAGAAAAGCCGTCTTTACGTCCATCTGCTAGATCTCATAATCATGGAAGGCGGCAATGGCAAGAAGGATCCGAATGGATTTGAGCATAGCCACTGGAGAAAAAGTTTCGTCATATTCCAAACCAGGTCTTTGACGAAAACCCTTTGCAACAAGTCTGGCCTTATAGGTTTCCACCTGTCCATCTACACCAATCTTTTTCTTGAAGATCCACTTGCATCCTATGGGTTTTACCCCATCTGGAGCAAATTCCAAAGTGCATACTTTGTTGGTGTACATGGACTCCATCTCGGTCCGCATTGCATCCAGCCATCTTACTGAGTCGCCGCTCTGGATGTCCTGCTGGAGCTAGTAGGTTCATCATTATCAATGACGCAATCCTCTCTATCCCCGTCTATGAGAAAACCGTAGTATCTCTCAGGCAGATGAGACGTCCTACTACTCCTGCGGAGGGGTGCGGGAATGTCCTGTTCTTCTTGAACTTCTTGTTCTACCAAACTTTCAGTAGTAGTTTGTGGTTCTTTCTTCCAGTTCTATTGCACTCCCACTTGTTTCCTTTTCTAAAAACTGATGTTCTAGAAAATGGGCATTACGAGAAACAAAAACCATTTGTTCCTTTGCGTAATAAAAAAAAACCCCTTGGAGTTGTTTGGATATCCCACAAACTTACACTGTACTGAGCGTGCCTCGAGTTTGTCCGCATGCTGCTTTTTAACAAAAGCTGGACATCCCCATATTTTCAGATACTGAAGATAGGGTTTCTTCCCACTCCACATCTGATATGGTGTGGTAGGCACAGTCTTGGTAGGAACTCTGTTCAAAAGATATGCAGCTGATTCTAGCGCATAACCCCAGAAAGATCGCGGTAACTCAGCATTACTCATCATGGAACGTACCATATCCAATAGGGTTCGGTTCCGTCTCTCCAATATACCGTTATGTTGTGGAGTGTATGGAGGAGTAAGCTGAGAGAGAATTCATTTCTCTTTTAGGTATCCCAGGATCTCGGCACTTAAGTATTCACCACCTCGATCAGATCTCAGTGTCTTGATACTTTTGCCTGTCTGTTTTTCCACTTCATTCTTGTATTCTTGGAATTTCTCAAAGGCCTCGGATTTATGCTTCATCAAGAAGATATGTCCATACCTAGAGAAATCATCCGTAAAAGTAATGAAGTAGGAATAAACACCTCTTGCATGTGTAGATATTGGACCGCACATGTCACTGTGTACGAGTCCAAAGAGCTCGCTCGCTCTTACTCCGTGTCCAGTAAACGGAGTCTTTGTCATCTTTCCCATGAGACAAGATTCACAAGTAGCATAAGATTGATATTCGAACGGATTCAAATATCCTTCTCTATGTAACTTAGTCAACCGTGTTTCATTGATGTGACCTAGTCTACAATACCATAAGAAAGCCTGATTTCTTTCCAGAGACTTTCTTTTAAGTGTGTTCTGGACATTGAAAACCTGAGCTTGATTTAATACGTATATACCGTCATCTAATGTACCGGACCCAATCTGAACTTGATTTAGGTGGATGTTTACTACATCGCTTACTAATGTAAAATCATATCCCTCTCTCGAAAGTGAAGACACTGATATGATATTACAAGTCAAACTAGGTACATACAAATAGTTACGTAGAATCAATATCTGCCCACATGTCAAACCTAGGCGATATTCTCCCACGGATTCAGCATCCACGCTCATTCCGTTCGCAACTCTGAGAGACAAATCGCCTACCCTAATAACTCTACTGTTTCTCAAAGCATGTAATGAATTACAGATATGAGATCCTGCTTCGGTATCTAGTACCCAGGAAGTAGAGTTAATTGACAAACAGTTCTCAATAACAAACACACCCGAGGCTGAAACCACAACATGCTTCGAATCCTGGCTACTGGCTTCCAAAGCTTTGCAATCTTTCTTCCAATGGCCTTTCCTACGACAGTGGAAGCACTCGTCCTTTGCCACTACTGGCACCACAACCTTTGCCTTTCCCTTGACTCCCACCTTACCATCACCACCTCTTAGTTTGGTAGCGGCCTTCTTCTTCCTTCCTTTAGCCCTTGCCTTGGACCTGGAAGAGGAAGAACCACGAACAAAACTAGTGGGTATTTTCCTTGCTTTCTGCAAGGTGCCCTCTGCACTCCACAACCTGTTAAGGAGTTCTGGAAGTTCAACTTCTTTACCTTGAATGTTGAAATTCAAGATAAACTGGGCGTAGGTCGAAGGAAGGGACTGGAGAATCAAGTCTGTATACAGCTCGTTCTCTAATGTTGTCCCGAGGTCTGCGAGCTCTTCAATATAGCCAATCATCTTAAGGGCGTGTTCCCCTACAGATGATCTGATGGCCATCCTCGACTGAAACAAGTTTTTCGAGGTCTCGTATCTAGCTATACGAGATTGCTCTCCATACAGTTCCTTGGTGTGGAGAAATATGGATTCTAGATCCATATTCTCGTGCCTCCTTTAATGTTCATTATTCATAGAGGCAAGCACGATGCACTTGGCCTTCGCGCAGTCTAACTCCCAGGTCTTGCGGATTTCCTTATCCGCGACATTGGATTCAGGACCTGGGACGGCAGGGGCCTTTGTAGTAAGGACATACCCCAATTTGTTATAGGTAATAACCATCTTAACATTCCGGAACCAATCTTTATAGTTTGGCCCTGTCAAAATATTTTTATCTAATAATAACTTAAGGCCTGACATGTTCTGGGTCGCTGCAATAAGAGAGAGAGAGGGAACACTTTAGCATGGTGCTCTTGCAAGTTTAGAGTGGTTTTTAGTTTATCTAAACAGGATGGCTCCCACTGTTTCTCGAATTCCTCCGCAAACCATAAAGGAAGAAGTAGTCAGGACTATTCTCACCGTACAATACTTGCTTAACCGTTCAGCCAGGCCGGTGTTGGTACTTTGAGGGAGGTTTTACTATGCTTTCACGAAGTTCCTTAATTAAATAACCTCTTTTCTCTGGGGCGTAGCCCCGCTGACACCTTTCTCGATACCTACTTGGTTTATAGCATTGATCGTTAAGTGACGAATCTCCTAATGAGTAGCAGATACTCACAGTAGGATTAGGATCCAAATATCATCGTGTGATAAAGCTGAAGGAATCCTACCAAAATTATCACACTCCAAATGGTATGCAACTCTTAGCAAATTTCAGTTTCTTTAGAAATTCCCGATATGGATTTTTGCCCCATGCTCTTATGACCTTGGCGTTGGTCAAAATGTCATAAGTCGCATGTCAAGTTCTACCCATCATTATCTTGTTAATTTGAACCCACTCGTACATACCCCTGACGTTGTCCAAATGATAGTACGACTGTCCCAAACCAACTCATCTATCTATGCAACAAATGAATACCCAGCAGCTACCAAACACTATGCCTTGGCGTTGGTCAAAATACATAGCTTGAATACTACTGAATACCCAAATGAAATGACGGAGGGCTATGAATGGTTTTGGCGAAACCGTGAACGTAGTGAACTTGATATGATCGAAGGAACCTGATAGCTTTTAAAAGGAGTGGTTTAAGCTCCGCAATTAAAAAAAATATCTTCTGTTCTAAAATAACCGAGTGGTTTCTTTTAAACTGTTCCAACGATTCAACTTTGGTTTATTTTCTTTGCATTAATATAATGCGTCCTATCAATTAACCTATCATTGTAGAAAATAACGAAAATACAACGTTCTCTTATGCCATCCGCATTCGCCACTGGGCCCCGTCATTCACCCGTTAGGTTACTTAATTAACGACAGAGTGGGGGCTGGGCTAGCGCGGGTGCAAAACATAAGTGATGCCTACTAGATATCATATATAGATATTGTACATTCGTCAGACGCAATAATAGGCATTCCAGATCACAGATGAACATATTGTATTTTCTACGAATCCGCATTTCTTTTGAGCCTGCAAAGAAAGACGGATTACACAGTCGCGACGCATTCCTTTTGAGCCTGGAAAGAAAGACGGATTACACAGTCGCGATGAATAGCCAAAACCCCACCCTAGACCCCTACGGGTATGGCAAACTACCCGCCATGTATCCGAAGTGAAGCTGTCTCCCTCAACGACGTGAGTAGGTCACTAAACACTTCAAAGTACCCGGTAGTTTGTGCACCCCACCTTGGGTCTATCCTAGGAGCAGAAAACAGTAAATGAAATAATACAACGGTGGCTACAACCTCAACCCCGATGTGCCCCGCAAAAGAATATTACAACAAATTACAATTTACATTTGAATGAAAGAAACACTCGTCTCACATCCCCAGCAATCCATTCACGACAATCCAACAAGTTCACAATCACAAACCAGTAAAATCCATTACATAAATGTGCAACCCCCTGCTAACCGACATACTAGCAGTTAGGGGAGGTTTACGAACATATTAAACACAACACAGATATAATCAAGTTAGCCAAACATCTTAGAATTTCGATCAAGCAACACTAATGAATCTACTCCAAACAATTCTCCGTGCACATAAAATCTGAGCAGAAACAAAACATCCCAGAAAACACAACATCAACACAGAAGAATAACTGAGCAAATTTGGGTTGACTCGGAGTCAACTCGGCCGCGGATACACGGTGGATCGCTTGGATCGGCGGCGGTTCCGCAGTGGTATGGCCGATTCACAGTCCCAAATTTCTTCGCAATTCTTTAAAAACCCTGCTTGTATTTTTAAGGGTCCCTGAAAAATTTATAGACCCCGTTTTAAAAACGGCAGAAACTATGTGAAAACGTCGTATTTTCAGGTTTGTTTTGCGATCGAATTTCTAAAGACTTTGCTAACAAGTTAGTTATGGTTTAACTAGGCTCTGATACCACTGTAAGTCGACGTTAGACACCCCACATGATACGGGGAGGCGGAATAGGTAAAACAATCATTTTGTTTAAGTTAACATCGACTAACTTTACGGATCTTTGCTAAACCCTAACTAACAACTATCTAGAAGTGATTAACTACTATGATAGATGATTATACCTCAAGATTCTAGTCTTTCTTGTTCTTGTTGTTCACCTCCTAGTCAGCCTCCTCGATGTGATAGAAGATCCATCCGAGAGTTGCTTCTCCAAGTTTTAACCTCTCACTTGAGATAACTAGGTGGCTATGAGTGCTAATAAAAGTAACCTAGAGGATATAGAGATGGATTAGGGATCTATTAGTCTTGCTAACCCTTGGGATCTCAACATATGAGAGGATTAGGATTAGGTTTTTGAAGAGAGAGAGCTTGAGGAGAGAAAATGTGTTTGTGAGAATGAATATAAATCTTGAGTCATTTGGATAAGTAATGAAGCATGAAAATATCTAAATAATAATATATAAAATTATCAACCATGCTTCATTAATTACTTTGAAATGAATCACCTCATGACTCATGATATAATTAAAGAAAATTTCACATCATCTCCTCCACCTTATTAAGCTTAATTCATAAATGAATTAAAATATAATGAGTCATCTTTCTTCTAGAAGCTTCTCGAGTAATTACGAGAATGCCCCTCCCATCCGTAAAACACGGAAAATCTGAGACTGTATAAATACAATAATCCAATACTAGAATCTGGCTTAAACTAAAGCCCGCTAGTAAAAACTGTCCGAACATCTTACGTGCATAAATACACGTATGTGTCCGAACCCTGTCGTAAAACAATACGACCTCTATATCGTTTCGCCTGAAGCAGGGAAACTCTCTTTGTGGGACTCTAAAGACTCGACACTGTGCTAGCAGTGGGTTTAATCACAGGCCGCAAGCGGTACTAGCTGTACGTAACCGTCCCCAGGTAGATGTCGATAAGAAGGCCGATGAGGAAACCCATCCGAACTCCTACTGAGCCTGATGTGACAATCTCCGTACAGTCTGGTATGTTCGTCTAAGACTATCGCATATCGGGCCTAGGGGGAGGCAAGCGTCAGTCCCCTAAAAGCTGTATAAGTCGTGTCGGAGTGAAGCCCATTATACATTGAGAAGCTACTGGAAATCCTACCAGTAAATCTCGTTTTCCCTGGCCAGGGACTTTGCGTAATGGCTCTCCAAACACAGCGCGATATCAACTCCCAATACCGAACACACTCAAGACGAAGCAGCAGTGTCAAGTCTGCGGACTATGCTGTACTCATGTCACCTGGGAACTGTTAACTGACGACGGGTATAACACCAACCAACAGTTCCCTGCGAGTCCTGTCCGGTGTACCCATAACCCAACGAGCACCTGTATACTATCTCCAGTACAACGTAATAATCCGGTTATATCACATATAACCGACTAATATCATTTATCTGAATATCACATTATCAAATCAACACTTGATTCGATAATCTGGTCATATCACATATGACATAACCGATATCATATAACTGCCAGATTACATTTCGGTATCATATACACGTATTTAATCAGACCCACGCATATATCACATATGTGCCCTACTTCATTTCGCTCGAACCAGGAAACTTCTGTGTGGGACTCTAAAGACTCGTCAATACGCCGGCAGTAGGTGATGATCACACTAGTCACCTGCAGCCGTCAACGGTACTAACTGGACGTAACGGCTACCCGGGTATTGAGCGATATGAAGATCAACAAGCAAGCTCGTCCATACTCTCCATGAAGCCTATCAGTAACACTCCCGTACAGTCCGGTCTTTTCGTCTGATATGTCGCATATCATGTCCTGGGGTGGAAATCGTTAGACCCCAGTAACGTGATAAGTCATGCCGATGTTTGGCCTATAACGGTTCGAGAAACTACCGATAACACTTATCAGTAAATCTTGGCAGCAGCCCTGGCCAGGGACTTCCAGTTATAGCCAATCGAATATAGCGCAATATCAACCCTTAATACCGGGAGAGGCAAAACCCTTCCTATCGCTCATTACCTCCATACGACTCAGGACTGTACCCAAAATCCACCTATTTGCACGTCTCCTTTGAGTGTGATAGGGAGGAAATCAAAGCACAATGGGAGCCGCACAAGACTCTATGACAATCTCGGGTTTACATTCTAACCTGTACCGGTGTCACCAGAGAACTGCTATCTGACGATAAGTATACTACCACATAGGAGTCCTCGGCGAGTCCTGTTCAGTGTACCCAGTCTCCACTGAGCACCCGTATACCATCTTTGATGTCAAACACCAATGGATGTGGGATCATCCATCGCCCATCATATGGGTCAAGAAGCATATACGCTAGTCTACTCTGGAATATCGATGCCCTATCTCGATATTCCCTCGACTAGGAACAATTAAAGGATATACTTGTGAACTACCCCGGCCCCAATAGTATGATCTCCATCATAGTCCTGGTAGTCAAGTACATATCTTAAGGGCTTTATCAACATATGAGAGCAAGACTGTATCACAATACAAGTCTACATGTTAAGACAAAGATAACCAGAGAGCATACTATCATGTCGAGCAAGAAAGTCCTCTCTATATATGTCCAAGCATCCACTATAATATACATCATATATACAATAATGGCCTCTGGGGCATACATATAACTAACAGTTAATGTGCCTGGATGTGGGACACTCCCAACATCCACTTAGATTTATCACCATAGATCATAATCCACGAGATGTAGTAGGTATCATCCAGATCTTCCATGGAGAATTCTCGTGATAAGAAAAGGTTGATCGAGTGTAGCATAGGAAACCATTTCCTATCAAGAGTATGTCATCTACATACAATACGTGGAAGACAACCTTACTCTCTGCAACCTTCTTGTATATACAAAGTTCATCTACCTTTTTGATGAAGTCAAACTCTTTCACTGCCACATCAAAACAGATGTTCCAACTCCGCGATGCAAGCTCTAATCCTGATGGATTTAAGCATAGCCACTGGAGAAAAGGTTTCATCATAAACCACACCTGGTTATTGACGATAGCCTTTTACTACAAGTCTAGTTTTGAAAGTCTCAACTTTTCCATTTACACCAAGAATCTTCTTAAAATCCAATTGCTCCCGATGGGTCTTACCCCTTCAGATGCAACTTCCAAATTCATATTGTGTTGGTGTACAAGGATTCCATCTCTGATTGCATAGCATCCAGCCATTTCATAGAGTCTCCACTCGTGATGGCCTGCCTGAACCTAGTTGGGTCATCATCTACCATGATGCAATCCTTGCTCCCACCATCACCGAGGAAACCGTAGTATCTCTCAGGAGGATGAGGAACCCTACCAGATTCGCGAAGGGTCACTCTGAATTAAGAAAGTCCTTGCATAGAAAAAAACAGTGCTTTCGAATCCAACCCCCGAAGTGTAACTTTTATATGTTTTATTCCTTTCTTTGATAGTGAGAACCTCTTGTGCGTGCACTCGCTGATCCGTACGTCTTGTCTGACCATCCTTCTCTATATTAGAATCTTTCTTCGTCACCTTCAATCGCAAGAACCAACCTCCCGGATAGGATTTGTCTCGTATTCAGCGAGGCGGACTTCAGGGAAAGTCATTGTCGGTAGGGAAAATGGTGACTTAGTCAGAGACGGTTGTGAACAAAACTCAACTGCGACTGATCCAACAACAAACTCTGGAATCGCCGACTCAAAAGTGTTGTCTTCTTCACGGAGAGGCTGTGGTTCGTTGGAGACTATTGAATTCTTTGGTTTCACCAAATCATCAGCTATTAGTTTGTCTAGCTAGAACTCCTTCCAGTTCTATCTCATGACCATTAATTTCTTCATAAGAAATTCTTTTTCTAAAAAGTTGGCATGCTGAGAAACAAAACACCTTTTGCTCCTCGGTGTGGTAGAAGATATTCACTCGCAAATGTTTGGGATAACCAACAAACTTACAGGACTGACCTTGTCTCGATTTTGTCCGGATTTTGTTTTTCAACAAAGGCTGGACAATCCCATATCTTAACTAGTTTAAGACATAATATCTTCTAATTCCATATCTCATATGTAGTGGTAGGCAGTGATTTGGATGGAACCCCTATTCAATAGGTATGCAGCTTCTCAAGTGCATAATTCCTAAAAGGAAACATGTAACTCAGTAGTACTCATCATAGAGCGCGCCATATCTCATAGGGTGCGATACCTCCGCCCCGATACACCGTTGTGCTGTGGTGTATACGAAGGAGTAAGCTGAGAGAGAATCCCATTCTCTGTTTAGAAACTCCAGGAACTCCATGCCTAAGTATTCGCCTCCTCGATCACATCGTAGGACTTTAATGCTTCCGCCTGTCTGGTTTTCAATTTCAAGCTTATATTCCTTGAATTTCTCAAAATTTTCAGATTTGTGTTTCGACAGGAACATATATCTGAATCTTGAGAGATGGTCAATGAATATAATGAAGTACGCGGAACCAACCTTGGCATTTGTAGACATTGGACCATATACATCATCATGTATCCATCCCAAGAGTTCAGTAACCCGTTTCCAGTGAACGGAGTATTGGTCATTTTACCTTTGTGACAACACTAGCAAGTATCATAAGATGAAATTTCGAACAGATTCTAATATTCATCCTTATGTAACTTAGCTAGTCATGTCGTATTGATATGACCTAATCTACAATGCCGCAAGAAAGATTCGTTCATTTCTGAACTACTCCTCTTGTGTGTGTTCTATATACTTTGAACTGTGGTTTGATTTAGAACGTATATGCCATTTCATAACGTGCCTGATCCAATCAACTCTTGATTAAGGAAAATGTTCACAATATTATCCTCTAATACAGAATTATATCTTTCTTTAACTTAATAAAGAAACTGATGTAATGATGTATATCAAGTTCGGTATGTAATAACATTCGTTCAGAATCAATGTATTTACCACTTGGTAATACAAGGTGATATTTGCCAACTGATTTGGCTGCAACAATTGCACCATTCTCTAACACTTAGAAACATATCACCCAATCTCAGTTTTCTACCTTTCTATAGCCCATATAACAAATTATATATGTGGGATCTTAATCCGATATCTCATACCTAGGACGTAGAGGATACTGAGAAACAGTTCTTGGTAATGAACATACCCGAAGAATATGCATCAGCATGCTTATTCCTCAAATAGGTGGCATAGGAATCCGGATATTCCCCGATTTTCTGCTCGGACTTATAACAATTATAAAATAGAGCGGAACCAACGTTCCCCAACTCAGCATAATAAACAGGTTCGGTCAATACATCCATATTATTATCTTGATTACGGCGTGACATGGTCGCTACCAGGAGAGAGAGTGAAGAAAACACTCAGCGTATGCTCTTGCAAGATCAGATTGGTTGTTATTTTATCTAATCAGGATGGCTCCCACTGTTTTTATCAAATCTTCCTTCAAACCCTAAAAGGTAAGACTAGCCGGGATTAATTACACCCTACAAGTTCGCCAATCTTTCGGCCAGGCCAGTGTCGGTACTTTGAGGGAGGTTTCCTATGCTTTTGCACGGACCTAATTAAAATAAACCTCATTTTCCCAAGGGCGTAACCCCGTTAACACCTTTCTAGACACCTACATTGATCGGCTAATTGTAATGTGTAAAACTCTCCCAGGAGTAACTCTTACTCGCAGTGGGTATCGGGATCCAACTATCTCATAGAAGATATGCAATCTCATTGCAAATTTCAACACTTGAAATTCCCAATAATATTTTGCCCCTGGCAACTTATGACCTTGGCTACGGTCAACAAATCATAAGCGCTAGCCAAGTTCAATCCGTCATTTCATGATTGAATTAAACCCACCCGTACGACCCTTGGCTAAGGTCAACAAAGCCGCACGACTACCCTAACTCAATTGCATCATATGCTGCAGATAATCACTAATTAGCAACCGCACACTACGCCTTGACTAAGGTAAACTGTAACACCTTAGAAATGCGATTAGTGTTAATTAAGCGGTAATGCGGGTTTTTGGTAAAAAGTTTACCAATTAGGGTTCCTCACATTTTATAACATTTAATTAATAATTTATTATTATTTGTTATGGCTTGCATGCACATGTGCATGTTAATGTGAGGGTATGTTTGTGTTAATCTTATTTAGTGGCCATGACAACTTTAACCTAATCATATCCTTGCTTAACCCTAAACCCTAGATATTTGTTGTGAGATATTTCCTTGCTTTGTTTTGGATTTGGGAGGAGGTGGCAATGGTGAGTCATGAGAGCCATGCTTGCATTAATGTGAGGGTTAATGCAATGGTGCACTCATCCTTTATCTCACCTCTCTCTCTTTTCATCTCACCCTCTCTCATTCTCTCTCACTTCATCCCTTTCTCATTTATCTTCTTCTCTCTTCATCTCAACTGAACCCTTACTCATTCACCACAAAACCTATACTAATCTTCTTCAAAACATCACCCAAATCACTTCTTAAGCCTTGTTTTGCCTCTTAAATGTCTTGGAGCTTGGAAAGTAAGGATCTTTGAGCTTGTGGGAGTAGGTAATGATCTCTTTCTATTAAGTAGGTCTTTTTAGTGTTGCGAAACTTATTCGTTTCAGTTTAGAATGCTTAAAGTAATGTTTCGTGCACATATCGTATTTTAGTATCATTTTGTGATATCTTTGATCTGCTGTGACCAATAGTGTGTACTAGAAAATATAGCAGTGTAGTTGTGTTGTACCAGAGACCCTAAACTTTCACCTGAAGTACGAACCCCTTCCCATCGGTTTTGGCCGGCAACATGTTAGGTGAGGTCCGGCGAGCTCGGCCAAGTGGGGGAGTTAAGGCTTGGTTCTTTCAGGGTAGCTGTCTGCTGTGGTTTTAGAGTGTTTGGTCCTGTTTAATTTTTGGGTTTTCATTGTATACAAAATCTGGGATCACATAGCTTGTTTCTAGTGTTACGACTACGCGTGTTACGTTATCCGACACGGTACGTGTATTTATGTAGCTTTAGCTCTTGGGTTGGTTTTATAGTGTCGCTACGCACGTTAGCCACTAGAAGAACACTTGAGAGTATGTTTGGAGTTGGTGCATCGGTTAAACGTAGTTTGTACGTGTTATTGGTTGATTGCTAATATACACTTGCTTTATTGTTTTATGATTTTAGGATCGCAGACGGGGACTTCGGACGCTGCGAAGAAGGGAAAGCAAGTGGTTGGCTTTACTTAGCCCAAGATCATTTGTGAGTAGATTTAACATCTACAGGGGAATCGCCCGTATGGCGTTATGCGTCTGGGCTAGATATGATATGATGTTAGCCGCATGTTTATTTTCTTATATAGAGATTGTGCATAGACTTCATTGCGTATCCTTACTTATTGTGCTTAGACTTGTATCCATTGGACACTGCACTATTATGGACGGTTCATATCGGACGAGCACTTATTGTATGCTATACATACCGTCTATAATTTCCATGACACGCACAACATACATACATATGTGATATTGTATGGTTAGTGACATTTAGACATTTATTCATGTCCTTTGTGCATATGACATATAGCATACATGTATATCTACATGCTTACACATATGCATTGCTATACCTACATGTTAGTTACCCATATACGTATATGGTATTGTACAATTAGTGACAGGTCTATACACATATGAGACATAGCTACATGTACATCTTGCATACATACTTACACATACACCCGTATGGCATTACATCATTATTGATAGGTACATGCTCATACACCTTGCTATAGTTATATGTTCACCTTTATATGATGTCGCATTTGGTTTCGAATATTTAGAAACCGCATGATATATTAATAACTTGTTGCGGTTAAATAGCGGTTTTTCCTTTATATGCTCATATTACTGTTTCATGTTGCATATATTATATTCATAGATTTTCGCATTGAGATATGGATTTCATATGATGTTTTACTCATGTGTATATATATCAGTGGTATGGGACGTTGTTATATATGTACACATATATAATGATCTATGCAATTATACTTCTTCATTACTTGATGTTTTCTGGATTTGAGGACCGTGGTAGTTTCATGAAATTATGCATTATTTGAAATACCCGGTTTCTCTTGATATGATATTTCGATGCGTCTACCATGAGATTTCTCGGTTCTGATATATACCCTATGCGAGGAGTGGAGTGGGCTATGTGCGGGTACATGGTGGGGCCTGGAGGTACTCTGGGGCAAGAAGATCGCAGATGATAGCATTGAGCTCGAGGCAGGGGAGTACTACTTTACCGGTGACAGTATTGGACTCGTCCGTGATCGCGGAGATATCGACCGGAGTCATGTACGTATGGATACATGGAATTTTGAGTGTTGAATCTGGGCATTCGGGTTTCGATAGCGTATGATACTTACCTATCAGAGCCAGTCGTGGTGACGACGCCTGATAGATCAGTTTTAATGTATCGATGTTAGGCACTAGTTTTCATGATGTTTTCGGGTGTCGATGTTTGACATCTGGTTCCGTGAGACTTACAAGATATGAGGGCCGATATTATGGTCGCTATGAGGGCCGGTATTATGGTCGCTATGAGGGCCGGTATTATGGTCAATATGAGGGCCGATTTTATGGTCGATATGAGGGTCGATTTGAGAAATTTGGGATTTAGATTGTCTTGATGGACACTGGTCCTGCCACGATGAGGATTCCGTGAGGGTGACATGTTTTATTCCATACTCCATATTTATCCGACGTTTCTCATTATATATTTGTTGTATCCGGTACTCTCCATCTACTATCTTCATGTATTGACTTAGAGACGAGTTGTGAGGACGCTATTGTATATTATTTTGTGACTCTGGAGATATTTTATGTAGTTTTATTTATATCGTCTTTTTCTTCGCTACGGCGTCGTATATCTGTTGTGGTGGTTGTTTTCCGCCTTTGGGCGTGGATTTGCTCTCGTTTGGGGATGCTTTACTTATATCTTTTGTTGTACCCTTTTTGGATGCTTGTTTTACAAAGGAGGTGCTGCCAAAATTTTAAAGGAAGTAAATTGGGACTTTAAAGAATTTGATTGAGATTTCAAAAGTTTTAACAATGTTCTTATCACTTACTACTTATGATGGTTTAGATTGCTGGGTTTTCGGCTTACTTGAATTACGTTACGCCTGAAGACGTTACGTGGTTTAAGGGCCATCACGTGCTAAATTTTGGGTCGTGACAAAGCTGGTATCAGAGTGCTAGGTTTTACCTTTCGGAGTGTAGGATGAGCTTGGTATGATGGAGTAGATAGCTTAAGCAGAGTGACGTAGTGTGTGTATGTCCGCAGCATACTTACGACACGGTACTCCGCCTAAGTGACCTAAATACTAATTGCTTGAAATTCCTTCCATGATGATACATATCCTTGTGATTCGATTTCCGTGTTCTTATTGAATCCTATTTCCATTTATAGCCTTTTGCCACTGATGACTTTGAGGGCTCAGAGAGAGGCAGCGAGGGCCGAGGTCAGAGTTGACTCGTTTGGGACGAGGACTGACCAGGACGGTACGCTCGTTGCACCGGAGCAGATTGATCCGCCTTCGATAGATCGTATCGCTAGGCTTGAGGCAGATATACAGGACTTGCGCCAGACGATGAGGTCGTTGGTTAAGGCCATTCGAGCGCAGCGACAGGAGGTTGCCACCCCTGTTATCCAGTTATTCCTTGCGATCAGCACATAGCATTGTGTCATGTATACAGCAGCAGTGGATGTGGCCCATTTAGCTGAGGAGCGTCATTCCGAGACTGTGGGAGTTCCGAGACCGAGGAGGGCTCGTACAGGTATATCAGCTCGGAGACAGACGTTTAGTCGCCAAGACAGATTTCGGTTACGTCGCGGGAGTGTTTCCCCAATCAGAGCAAAGCTCTGTTCAAATTCCAAGATTTGGAATGAAGCGACGCTTCCTTTCCCCCAATCAGAGCAAAGCTCTGTTTTAAAATTCAAAAGTTGAAGCAACGCTTCAGATCCAGTGCTCTGCGCTGCGCGCCACGTGTCAAACACGGGTGCGCTAGCACAGTTGCGCTACGCTCTGCGCTGCGTGCCACGTGTCAAACGCGGGTGCGCTAGCGCAGCTGCGTTGTGCTCTGCGCTGCGCGCCACGTGTCGAACGTAGGTGCGCTCGCGCAAGGTGCGCCAGCGCTGGAATTAAAATTCCCCCACCGTTAGATCAAAAGTTCTAATAATAATAAATTATTAATTAATCAGAACTAAAATTCTGTTATGAAAAGATCTTTCCAATCTTATTAAAACAAGAAAACTATCTTCTATAAAACAGAAGCCTTAGGATCAAAGATCCAATGGTGGGAAATATTCCCAAATCAATCAGAGAAAGATCTCTTAAACTGATTCAACAAATCATTTGGCCCTATATAAAGGCCCCTAGACTTCAAGTCTAAAAAAAGAAAAAGAGAGAGAAAAACCCTCTGCAAACTTTGAGAAAAAAGAAGAGCAAGCTCTTAGAAAAAGAAGATTTTTCTTCATCTTCAAGGTAAAGAACTATGTTCTTGAAATAACAGAGATGAAACCATCTCGTAAAAAGAAAAACCATCTTCTAAAAAGATCTTAGATCTATAAAAAGACCAAGGTCTTTGATTTAAAGAAAAGATCAAAAGATCTAATCATCAAAAAATAATAAGCAAAAGAAGTATTTTACTTCATTCACAGATCTTTGATCTATAAAGGCAGAGCCTTTTATGAAAACAAGAACTTTTGTTCTTGAATCTTGAGGCAAAGTCTCCTTTAAAAAGAATATAAATTTGTTCTTTGATCTTAAATCTGATCAGATACGCTTTGCGCTATTAGAAAGTGCTTTGCACTCATGAACTGCGCTTTTGCGCTCCTTGGATCGACGCTTAGCGCCAAAACATGCCACGTGTCAACCATAGACACCACTTGCGCTTTGCGCTTTTAAGACAGAGCACTGCGCTCATGGACTGGCGCTCAGCACCAAGCGCGCCACGTGTCACTTACTGGCACGCCCCTAAATCAGCGCAAAGAGCTCATAAATTAAAAGCGCAATGCGCTAATGAACCAGCGCTTAGCGCTAGGCGCGACACGTGTCCTCTTCGTGTGCGCTATCCGACAGAAGCGCAATGCGCTCTTTAATTGGCACAAAGCGCCTGACACGCCATATGGTGAACTGTCAGAACACAATTTGTTCTGATCAAGATAAAATATGTCAGAGCCCAATGCCTAGCATTATTAAAAGGGCTGAGCCCAAATAAAGGCTTAATAGCCAGAGCAACTAAAAATGTTAAACATTTTTAATTTGACTTTAGCCCAATTCTGACCATAAGTCCTCAACTTATATTAAACTGAGCACATCTGCTCATAAATATCCAACAGATCTTAGTCTCAAACTGGGCTACAGATCTTTCAAACAATCCACCTCGGTTTAAAGGTACATCTCTTCACTCCTTTGATATTTGTCGTTGTAATTCCTCAACGTCTTCAAAGAGGTGACGGGTCCCGACAACCACACATTTCACAGACTGTGGGGTCCTTAAACTCAGGGACTATGATGTCCTTAACCTCGACCGTGATGTCTTAAAACTAACATCGGACTGTGAGGTCCTTAAACTTATGGACTATGATGTCCTTAACCCCGACCGTGATGTCTTAAAACTAACAACGGACTGTGGAGTCCTTAAACCCATGGACTATGATGTCCTTAACCTCGACCGTGATGTCTTAAAACTAATATCGGACTGTAGGGTCCCTAAACCCATGGACTATGATGTCCTTAACCTCGACCGTGATGTCTTAAAACTAACAATGGACTGTGGGGTCCCTAAACCCATAGACTATGATGTCCTTAACCTCGACCGTGATGTCTTAAAACTAACATCGGACTGTGGGGTCCTTAAGCCCATAGACTATGATGTCCTTAATCTCGACCGCGATGTCTTTAAACTAACATTGGACCGAGATGTCTCTAAACTAACAATGGACCGTAATGTCCTTAAACTAATTACCAACCGCAATGTCACTAAACTAAACAACATAGCCCAATTGCTCTCTTGTCGGATCTAAACGATCCCGTTAAGTTGATCTTAGTCTAAAATTAGACTAATGTATCCTTAACAAACGTTTAAGTTGATCTTAGTCTCAAATGAGGCTAACGAATCCTTAAACCCAACCCCTAAACCCAAATCTAAGAAAGATATGGATTTGGACTGGTCCACGCCCTACGGGCGACAACATAACTTAGTCTCCGTATATAATCCACGGGCAATCACAAACAAAACAAACACCCACGACATGAAGTGACCATCTGGAGAAGGATAAAGTAATTATCGCGATGCGGTAGCGTAATTAACTGCGGGGGCTTGCGCCTGCAGGAAGAGCGTCCCCACAATCAAAAACCCTCAGATGAGGTGGAATCTGACAAAGTCTGCTACATCGGCCGCTCCGTTTAAACCTTCGATATATGGTGTCATAAATCAACTTGGCATTTTCGAAGAGGTGGATGGATAGAACCAATTAGCATCTGCCTCGAATTTCAGGCAAGACGGACCTACGCGATCGCGTCTCTGTGTTCGGAGGGGAATAGATTCTGGCACGTCCGGTGGGACCTTTTTCTCTATCCACTCCACACTTCGTGTGTCGTGTTTTTCCCGCGATCAGATAATTGCGGTGTGTATGTTTATGGTTGCCCTTAGGGGAGTAGATACTGAAGCCGGCATTTCGTCTTTTCCGAGAATGGCGTTTGCTTTTACTCACCCCAACTCAGGTTCTGTCATATCTGGTGGAGTCAAGTATGGGCCACTTGCAGCCTTAAATCCCTGCAATCCGGCTCTTCAAGAAATCAACAGGCTTCTCTTTAGATCTGTGCTCCCACCTCCCACCCTCGGTGCCTCAACGCCGATGTAGGAAGCCCAGGGGAAGTCTGTCTTCCACAGGCTGGTTCTCCAAGCTGCAACTTTGCCGACGAAATCAGTCCTCAAACAATTGGCACCTGCCAAAGACCAAGGTCGACGCAGGGGGCAGAATATTCAAGCTCTCAAAGGAAGCAGGGGGCAGGCTCGACAAAATCCTGAAGCTAATTCCGGCCGTAAGAAACGGTCAACGTCGATATCAGTGTCATGCAAATGAGCTGGGGGCAGTTCTCCGTATGGTCCTGTTTCATCCCCAGTGGTAAATGTTGTTGTTCCAACAGCTTCAAATTGTTGTGAAGGGTCAGACAAAGTTCTCCTACCGCAATATTGAAGAAGTCTCCGCAGCCCATGGAGATCCCACAAGAGTAGAAACCAATTCACTCACTGAGACGGCTTTCCTCATCTATATATATAAGGTGTGGAAGCAGGTGAAGGGGACTTACCCCAAGACGGATCCTGATACATCGGTTCCTCCCAAAACCAAAGCGGCTTTTCACAACAAGAGGCCTAATAAAGCTCAAGTGTCCAAGGGTATGGCTGACCTCTCTTGGTGCTTTGAAAATGATGAAGATGAGTTCATCTCAGAATTTCCACCGGCGCCAAAAGTGGTGGAAGATGGGATACATACTACTGCAAATGATCTCAAGAAAATTGATTTGGGGAAGACAAGTGACCCGCGACCGACATTCGTCAGTGAGCTGCTGTCTGAAGAAAAGATGGCTACACTAAAAGACGTGCTTATGCAGCATAAAGATTGCTTCGCATGGAACTATTCCGAGATGCCAGGACTAGACCCAGAGATTGTTGTCTACAAACTATCCATATCCCCGGACGTCAAGCCAATCAAACAAGCACCGAGAAGGATGCGGCTCGAGCTCGAGATGAGCATCAACGTCGAGGTCAAGAAGCTAATCGACTCTGGTTTCATCCAAGAGGTTCAATATCCAGATTGGATTGCCAACATTGTACCAGCGATGAAGAAAAAATGGAATAGTGCGCATATGTGTGGACTTTCGGGATCTCAATAAAGCTTGCCTAAAGGAAGATTTCCCAATACCGGTCACCGAGCTGATGATAGACAATACACCCACTTATGAGGTTTTCTCCTTCATGGATGGCTCATCAGGATACAACCAGATAAAGATGCATCCCGAAGACCAGAAGCATACCGCTTTCCGGACCCCTTTGGGTATATTCTGCTACAAGGTGATGCCTTTCGGTCTAAAGAACGCCGGTGCCACCTATCAGAGAGCCATGACGAAGATCTTCGATGACCTCATACATGAAGTCATCGAATGCTATATCGATGACCTCGTGGTTAAGAGCAAATCATACGAGGAGCATTTAGAGCATCTGAAGATCGTATTTCGATGCCTTCGTAAATACAACTTGAAGTTGAACCCTCTTAAATGCGCGTTCGGAGTTTCCTCGGGCAAGTTCCTAGAATTCATTGTACGACACCGATGCATCGAAATAGATCCATCGAAGATCAAGGCAATTATGGAAATGCCTCCGCCAAGGACCCTCAAGCAATTGCGGTCTCTCCAAGGAAAACTCGCGTACATCCGGCGATTTATAGCCAATCTCTCAGGCAAATGTCGTCCTTACAACCACCTGATGAAGAAGGGAACCCCGTTCGTCTGGGATCACAAATGCCAAGGCGCACTGGACGAAATCAAGCAATACTTACATAATTCGCCGGTGTTAACTGCTCCGGTCAAAGGAAAACCTCTCGTCCTATAAGGTTCTTTAGGTGCGCTATAGGCACAAGAAAACGACCAAGGGAAGGAGAGAGCCCTCTACTATTTGAGTCGAGTTCTACTGGGGGCAGAAAGCAATTATTCTCCCATCGAAAAACACTGCCTAGCGCTGATCTTCGCAATAACGAAGTTCAGACACTATGCATTGGCGCATGAAGTCCGTCTCATATCGAAGGTAGATCCCCTCAAATATTTAATGTCAAAGGCCATATTAACGGGACGGCTCGCTAAATGGGCCTTGCTCTTAATGGAGTTCTCGATAACTTATCAGCCTCTTAAGGCAGTGAAAGGCCAGGCCATCGCCGACTTCCTCGCCGAGCATCCAATACCTGTCGATTCTCCTTTGAATTGCGAACTTCCAGATGAGCATGCGTTTGACATGATCGGCGGTAATGGCACCCGATGGGAACTTTATTTTGATGGAGCATCTTCCATGAAGAAGCGCAAGCAAAGAACCCCTATAATCAAATCAGGGGTAGGCCTCATCTTCATAACTCCACAAAGAGAGATAATGCGCTTTGCCTTCTCCTTAACAGAGTCGAGGACAAACAATGAAGCCGAGTATGAAGCGTTGATAGCAGGTCTCAAAATCGCCATCGACATGGGAATTGAAAACCTCTTCATATACGGAGATTCTCAACTGGTCGTTAGTCAAGTAAACGGCGACTATCAAACGTGCAAACCAGAACTGATGAAGTACGGCGAGAGGGTACAGCAACTGCTGACCCAAATACCTTCCTGCACATTGGAAAGCATACCGCGTGCAGAAAATAGCAAAGCGGATGTATTAGCCAAGCTTGCTAAAGAATTGGCCGATGAGAACCTCGATGACGTAAGAATCGTGGTATAAAGCCGTCGGGTTCTTGCACCGGCAGAAATATCTCCGGAGTCGTCCGAGGAAAAGGGAACGACCGAGCAAATGGCTCTACAAGTAAAAGACCAAGAAATGGTTGAAGATTGGAGAGAAGTCTTTATAGACTACTTCAAATCCCGTCGAACACCTGAAGACACGTCCTCAAAACATCAACTCATGAAGCGAGCTCTATCTTTCGCTTTCGTCAATGATACTTTGTATAAGAGGTCATTTGACTCTCTGTGGTTAAGATACCTGGGACCCGAAGAGGTAAAGAGAGTCTTCCAAGAAACTCATGACGGACTCTGCGGTTCTCACCAAGCCGGGCCGAAGATGAAGCTGAAGATTAAAAGGATGGGCTACTATTGGCCCACGATGATCCAAGACTGCCTCGAGTATGCGAAGCAATACCACTCATGCCAAATCCATGAAGATTTTATCCATCAGCATCCGAATCCGCTACACCCGACAATGGCTAGCTGGCCATTCGAAATGTGGGGAACTGACATAATTGGCCCCATCGAACCAGTATCGTCTAGAGGACATCGATTCATTTTGGCGACAACCAATTACTTCTCCAAATGGGCAGAAGCGGTACCGCTAAGAGAAGGGAGAATATCCTCCATTTCTTCAAGGCACACGTCATTTACCGGTTCGGTACTCCGCGACGGATCATCTCCGATAATGGACCAGCCTACAGAAGCCATAAGACCAGCCGCTTCGCACAACAACACAACATAGACTGGAGATACTCATCAGTCTATAATCCTCGAGCTAACGGTCTGGCTGAGGCTTTTAACAAGACCTTGACAAAGATCGTGAAAAAGACGGTGTCTCGAAATAACAAGGACTGGCACGAGAGACTGCATGAAGCTCTCTAGGCATATCGAACTACGTTCAAAACGGCCACGAACACAACGCCGTACACATTGGTATTCGGTACAGAGGCGGTACTCCCCCTCGAGATAGAGCTACCCTCTCTACGAATGGCAGTTCATTACGAGCTGACGGACGAAGAGAATGCTCACCTTCGGCTTGAGGAGCTCGACGCCCTTGACGAAACCCGGCTCATAGCGCAACAAAATCTAGAGGTTTATAAAGCAAAGATGACACGCTCATATGAAAGATTGACTAGGTCGAGGACATTTCGCCAAGACAAATTTGTGCTAGTAGTCAAAAGACCTATGATCCCCAATCGCGCCAAGCGGGGGAAATTCGAGCCAAACTATGAAGGCCCGTACATCATAGATAAAGTTTACCAGGGTGGGGCCTATCTACTCATGGACATGCATGGTGAAAGACCTTTCAGGCCAATAAATGGTCGCTTTCTGAAGAAATACTACGCTTGACGAGTCATGGCCTAGGTCAATGATAGATGACGACGACTATGTCCGCTCGCTATCTTCCTAAGCCCAAACTCTATAAGTAGTAACCAGCTTCTTTTACAGCGGACCGAAACGTCTTTAAACTAACAGCGGACCGAAACGTCCTTAAACTAACAGCGGACCGAAATGTCCTTAAACTAAAAGCGGACCGAAACGTCTTTAAACTAAAAGCGGACCGAAATGTCCTTAAACTAACGACGGACCGAAACGTTCTTAAACTAACAGCGGACCGAAACGTCCTTAAACTAACAGCTGACCGAAACGCCTTTAAACTAATGACGGACCGAAACGTCCTTAAACTAACAACGAACCACTATGTCCTAAAACTAGCCGTTGACCGAGATGTCGATAAACTACAGTGGATTGCAACATCCCAAAGCTGATACAAAAAAAGAAGAAAAAGAGAAAGAAGAAAAAAAAAAGAAAACGGTATGTCCATAAGCAAAAAGGGCACGGATGAAAACCCGAAAGGGCTCCGTGAGTAAAAACAGCAGGGCTACCGGCGAGTCATGTGAAAACCCGAAAAGGCGCAACCTCGTTAGAATAAAAAAAAAAACGGTATGTCCACAAGCAAAAAGGGCACTGATGAAAACCCGAAAGGGCTCCGTGAATACAAACAGCAGGGCTGCCAGCGAGTTTTGTGAAAACCCGAAAGGGCGCAATCTCGTTAAAAGACACTTGCAAGGTCCTCTCGACTTTGTAAGGAGAAACCACCAGCGTGAGATCCTTACGACTCACAAGAGAGCAACACACTTAGGGATCCCCACGATTCCTAAGGAGAAATTACACTTGCGAGATCCTTACGACTCGTAAGGAGAACCCTCTTATGGGACCCTCACGGCTCATAACATTCAAAAGTCTTAAGCTACAGGGATCTGAACCTGTTCTTAAGCAATCCCCACAACCTCCGATATTTTCCTACAAGCGGCTCAACACTGACCCTTGTATACAATCCACGGGCGTGAATAAACATTTCCCTAACGAAGTCCTATCCGTGACTAGGGATATGTCTATATGGTAAACAACCCTTGTAAGTCCTCTCGACTTATAAGGAGAAAACCCTCTTATAAGATCCTTACGACTTATAAGAGAACATGCACTTAGGGATCCTCACGATTCTTAAGGAGAAAACGCACCTACGAGATCCTCACGACTCGCAAGGAGAAATACGTTTATGAGACCCTTACGGCTCGTAAAGTCAAAACCCTTAGTCAACAGGATCTTAACCCTGTTTACTAAGCTACCTTTGTTCGTCACCGACAGAGGCAAATGATGATTCGCTCCTGGCCGTATCCCAGTTGTAGCGGTGCTGATGACCGAAATCGGTGTCCAAATCCAAGATTGCAACAAAAGCTGGCAAGCCACGCATGCATACGAAATAGCCGAAATGATGGGGCAACTTGCAAACAAAATCAGCTAGTAAAAATATATGCATGCAAAATAGCCGAAATGATTGGGTAACTCGCAATAAAAAGCAGAGAGTAAAGATAAAACAAATAGCCGAAATGATTGGGCAATCGCAACCTTCGCGATACAAAAGCTGAAATAATGGAGCATCGCGGAATAAAAAATATATATAATATGAATGAAATTTTTTCCCTACAGGTGATATCACATCAATCCCTGTATACAATCCAGGGGCACAAACAAAGAAGGAATCACACCTTTCCTCCCCAGGTTTCATCAGAAGAAGAAGCCAAATCTCAACGGTTCACAGATAGCCTGGAGATCATCTCGACATTCGTCTCATTACAACAGACACAATAAAGCAGAACAGCGGCAACTCCCAGTTCCATGACTCGGCAGTACACAGATGACCGAGAGTCAAACCCTGACTCCGTGAAATGCGGATGGAGCATAATTCCTGGTCACGTGGAACGCAGATAATGTCAATCCTGACCCTGACCCCGTGGGAAACATCCAGAGCGGATCCTGGTCCTCGCAGAGCACGGCAGTGAACCCATGTGAAGCATCCAGAGCAGAGCCTGGTCCTCGCCGAACATGGCGGTGAACCCGTGGGAAGCATCCAGAGCAAAATTCATGGCTACGTGGAACGCGGCTTATGTCAATCTTGACCCCATGGGAAACGTCCAGAGAGGATCCTGCTCCTCGCAGAGCACGGCAATGACCCCGTGTGAAGCATCCAGAGAAAAATTCCTGGCTACGTGGAACGCGGCTTATGTCAATCCTGACCCAGTGGGAAACGTCCAGAGCGGATCCTGGTCCTCGCAGAGCACGGCAGTGAACCCGTGTGGAGCATCCAGAGCAGAGCCTGGTCCTCGCCGAACACGGCAGTGAACCCGTGGGAAGCATCCAAAACAAAATTCCTGGCTACGTGGAACGCGGCTTATATCAATCCTGACCCTGTGGGAAACGTCCAGAGCAGATCGTGGTCCTCGCAGAGCACGGCTGTGAACCCGTGTGAAGCATCCAGAGCGGAGCCTGGTCCTCCCCGAACACGGCAGTGAACCCGTGGGAAGCATCCAGAGCAAAATTCCTGGCTACGTGGAACGCGGCTTATGTCAATCCTGACCCCATGGGAAACGTCCAGAGCGGATCCTGCTCCTCGCAGAGCACGACAATGACCCCGTGTGAAGCATCCAGAGCGGAGCCTGGTCCTCGCCGTACACGGCAGTGAACCCGTGGGAAGCATCCAGAGCAAAATTCCTGGCTACGTAGAACGCGGCTTATGTCAATCCTGATCTCGTGGGAAACGTCTAGAGCGGATCCTGGTCCTCGCAGAGCACGGCAGTGAACCCATGTGAAGGATCCAGAGCGGAGTCTGGTCCTCGCCGAACACGGCAGTGAACCCGTGGAAATCATCCAGAGCAAAATTCCTAGCTACATGGAACGCGGATTATGTCACTCCTGACCCTGTGGAAAACGTCTAGAGCGGATCCTGGTCCTCGCAGAGCACGGCAGTGAACCCGTGTGAAGCATCCAGAGCAGAGCCTGGTCCTCGCCGAACATGGCAGTGAACCCGTGTGAAGAATCCAGAGCAAAATTCCTGGCTACGTGGAACGCGGCTTATGTCGACCCTGACCCCGTGGGAAACGTCCAGAGCAGAGCCTGGTCCTCGCAGAACACGGCAGTGAACCCGTGGGAAGCATCCAGAGCAACTACTGACTCCGTGAAATGCGGATAAGGACAACTTCACCCATCACCTGTGGGTCCTCACGACTCGTAAGGGAGTAAATTCTCTTATGAGATCCTTACGACTTTCAAGAGAAAACACACTTAGGAATCCTCACGATTCTTAAGGAGAAATTACACCTACGGGATCCTCTCAACCGGTAGGGAAAAAAGTCTTTATGAGGCCCTCACGGCTCATAGAATTGAAAAGTCTTAGGTGATAGATCCTAACCCTGTTTTCTAAGCCATCACCACCCTACAAAGAGCCCAAGATGGACAGTTATATGCTATCTACAGGCCACACTTGCTAAAATCACATGGCATCAACACAGCAAGGAGAAGAAAGCGACAAGGAGAACATTTGATTCGCATTTAATTAAGCGTTCGAGGCATACCCGTTCATGCATGCACAAAAGATTTAGTATGTAAAATAAAACAAGCTGAAATGAGAAACTTGCCATTCATACTGCGAAAAAGTTCTTACAATTATGAAAGCAGTAAACAGAAACATTATCAAAACAATTACAATGGCAAAACCTCAGATCCGGGGCATGGATTGAGAAACTCAAAAATGACTTTGTCCAGAATCTTCCAGGCATTTCGAACCATCCTAGTATGCTTTCTTTCGCGATCACATGCGTCAGGATCCCCATGGATGTCCTCCACCCTCCGATAGGCAGCAAGTATGGCCGACTGTTGAAAAGCCTGATGCAGGAGATCGATAAGATTGTCTCGCCTTATGTTCGAGATTAGGCTCATCAGATACACCGAATGCACCTTATCCTCGGCGGCATCCAATTCCCTAAGAGGCACGCCGGTACAGAATAGAGGAAGAGCTTCCCAGATCGCTCCCATAATAAGCTTCAGGAGAGAGGAGCGTCGAGGAAGCAGTCGACCATTGTATGCGTCAAAGCAACTCATAATTTCGGCACACTCGGCGTTTGTGAATTCTCGATTCTGAGAACGGCCGAGTGAGCGGATGTCTCCGTAAGAGATAATCTCGTCGAGATCATACATGTGAGCTTCCATTACTCCTGAAAAAGAAAATCAACAAAATTAGCGGATAGACTGATTAAGCGAATTCTTATTAAAAACAGGCATAGAGAGTTAAACTCCTTGAGAGCAATGCTCTGCAGACAGGAGTGACACCTGTCAAAATCAATTATGAGGGGAATTTAAAGAAATTCCCCGAGAACATTGAGAGCCTTGCTCTGAGAAGATGATATAATTCACCAAAAATAAAATTCCATTTTTAATCTTCAAGATCCATGAAAAACTCTTAAGAGTTCTTCTATATGATTTGAAAGGAGCAAAACTCCATTAATGAATTAAGAAATCATAAGTAAAATCCTTTTAGAGAGCAAAGCTCTATTAATGGAACCATAAAAGGGTTCTCTTTAAATCAAAGATCCATGGAGAAATGCTCTGCTAGTGAAACCCTAAATGGGTTTTCTGTAGATCAAAGAACTATTAAGAGCAAGGCTCTGTTAATGGGTAAAACCCTAACTCATTAAAATTTATTAAAATTTTTACCTGAGTTTGGAAAAAAATATTTACTCTTATGAAGTTCTTAAACAAAAGAGCTGCGCTCTGAATAAAAATTCTCAGGAAAGAAGATGATAATCATCTGAGGACCAAAGGTCCTATTTATAGGCGCTAAGCCGCCTCTTCAACTTCTGAGTTGATCCAAAGGCTTAGATGTTGCCACCGCTGCGCTCACGTGTGAACCACGTAAGCGCAACGGTGGGGGGGGCATTTATTTCCCCAATCAGAGCAAAGCGCTATTCAAATTCTAAGATTTGGAATGAAGCGACGCTTCCTTTCCCCCAATCAGAGCAAAGCTCTGTTTTAAAATTCAAAATTTAAAAGTTGAAGCAACGCTTCAGATCCAGCGCTCTGCGCTGCGCTCCACGTGTCAAACACGGGTGCGCTAGCGCAGTTGCGCCGTGCTCTGCGCTGCATGCCACGTGTCAAACGCGAGTGCGCTAGCGCAGTTGCGCTGCGCGCCACGTGTCGAACGTAGGTGCGCAAGCGCAAGGTGCGCCAGCGCTGGAATTAAAATTCCCCTATCGTTAGATCAAAAGATCTAATAATAATAAATTATTAATTAATCGGAACTAAAATTCCGTTATGAAAAGATCTTTCCAATCTTATTAAAATAAGAAGATTATCTTCTGTAAATCAGAAGCCTTAGGATCAAAGATCCAACGGTGGGAAATATTCCCAAAAATCAATCAGAGAAAAATCTCTTAAACTGATTCAACAAATCATTTGGTCCTATATAAAGGCCCCTAGACTTCAAGTCTAAAAAAAAAGAAAAAGAAAAAGAGAGAGAAAAACCCTCTGCAAACTTTGAGAAAAAAAGAAGAGCAAGCTCTTAGAAAAAAGAAGATTTTTCTTCATCTTCAAGATAAAGAACTATGTTCTTGAAATAACAGAGATGAAACCATCTCGTAAAAAGAAGAACCATCTTCTAAAAAGATTTTAGATCTATAAAAATACCAAGGTCTTTGATTTAAAGAAAAGATCAAAAGATCTAATCATCAAAAAATAATAAACAAAAGAAGTATTTTACTTCATTCACAGATCTTTGATCTATAAAGGCAGAGCCTTTTATGAAAACAAGAACTTTTGTTCTTGAATCTTGAGGCAAAGCCTCCTTTAAGAAGAACATAAATTTGTTCTTTGATCTTAAATCTGATCAGATGCGCTTTGCGCTATTAGAAAGTGCTTTGCACTCATGAACTGCGCTTTTGCGCTCCTTGGATCGGCGCTTAGCGCCAAAACATGCCACGTGTCAGCCATAGACTCCACTTGCGCTTTGCGCTTTTAAGACAGAGCGCTGCGCTCATGGACTGACGCTCAGCGCCAAGCGCGCCACGAGTCACTCACTGGCATGCCCCTAAATCAGCGCAAAGCGCTCATAAATTAAAAGCGCAATGCGCTAATGAACCAGCGCTTACCGCTAAGCGCGACACGTGTCCTCTTCGTGTGCGCTACCCGATAGAAGCGCAATGCGCTCTTTAATTGGCGCAAAGCTCCTGACGCGCCACGTGGCGCACTGTCAGAACACAATTTGTTCTGATCAAGACAAAATATGTCAGAGCCCAATGCCTAGCATTATTAAAAGGGCAGAGCCCAAATAAAGGCTTAATAGCCAGAGCAACTAAAAATGTTAAACATTTTTAATTGGACTTAGCCCAATTCTGGCCATAAGTTCTCAACTTATATTAAACTGAGCACATCTGCTCATAAATATCCAACAGATCTTAGTCTCAAACTGGGCTACAGATCTTTCAAACAATCCACCTTGGTTTAAAGGTACATCTCTTCACTCCTTTGATATTTATCGTTGTAATTCCTCAACGTCTTCAAAGAGGTGACGGGTCCCGACAACCACACATTTCACAGACTGTGGGGTCCTTAAACTCATGGACTATGATGTCCTTAACCTCGACCGTGATGTCTTAAAACTAACATCGGACTGTGGGGTCCTTAAACTCATGGACTATGATGTCCTTAACCTCGACCGTGATGTCTTAAAACTAACATCGGACTGTGAGGTCCTTAAACTCATGGACTATGATGTTCTTAACCTCGACCGTGATATCTTAAAACTAACAATGGACTGTGGGGTCCTTACACCCACGGACTATGATGTCCTTAACCTCGACCGTGATTTCTTAAAACTAACATCGGACTGTGGGGTCCCTAAACCCATGGACTATGATGTCCTTAATCTCGACCGTGATGTCTTAAAACTAACAATGGACTGTGGGGTCCCTAAATCAATGGACTATGATGTCCTTAACCTCGACCATGATGTCTTAAAACTAACATCGGACTGTGGGGTCCTTAAGCCCATGGACTATGATGTCCTTAACCTCGACCGCGATGTCTTTAAACTAACATTGGACCGAGATGTCCCTAAACTAACAATGGACCGTAATGTCCTTAAACTAATTACCGACCGCAATGTCACTAAACTAAACAACAGAGCCCAATTGCTCTCTTGTCGGATCTAAACGATCCCGTTAAGTTGATCTTAGTCTAAAATTAGATTAACATATCCTTAACAAACGTTTAAGTTGATCTTAGTCTCAAATGAGGCTAACGTATCCTTAAACCCAACCCCCAAACCCAAATCTAAGAAAGATACGGATTTGGACTAGTCCATGCCCTACGGGCGACAACATAACTTAGTCTCCGTATACAATCCACAAGCAACCACAAACAAAACAAACACCCACGACACGAAGTGACTATCTGGAGAAGGAGAAAGTTGTTATCGCGATGCGGTAGCGTAATTGACTGCAGCGGCTTGCGCCTACAGGGAAGAGAGTCCCCACAATCAAAAACCCCTCAGATGAGGTGGAATCTGACGAAGTCTGCTACATCGGCCGCATCCGTTTAAACCTTCAATATATGGTGCCATAAATCAACTTGGCATCTTTGGAGAGGTGGACGGATAGCACCAATTAGCATCTGCCCCGAATTTCAGGCAAGACGGACCTACGCGGTCGCATCTTTGTGTTCGGAGGGGAACAGGGAGTTGCAGAGGCTTAGGACGAGGACAGTCATTTAGCTCTTATCCCCAGGAAGATCAGCAGCCATCGTATGGATGTTTCCGGTGCGGGAGTTTTCATCACCTCATCAGAGATTGTACCTTGGTATGCCAGAGGAGGGCAGCAATACCATATGTTACCTTATCACCTTCACCTCAGGGAGAGTCGTCTTTTGCGCCTGTTGTTAATTCGTGTCAGACTTTTGTTCAGAGAGGTCGTGGTCGTGGAGGGCTCGTTCCGAGTGTACAGGATGGTAGAGGAGGAATTCCGCCAGTTGCGGGTAGATAGCAGACACGAGCGTTTGCTTCTACTCATTGGGACGCGCGGGCGTCCAATGCTGAGTTTTCAGGTATTCATATTCGTATGTTCTTTCATTATACGTGTTTGTTTATTTCGGGATCTATGCTCTCGTTTTTCTACACACTTCGTGCCGAGGTTAGGCCGAGAGTCGTGTATACTAGATCAGCCATTTGTTGTGTTTACTCTTGTCAGCGATCCCTTGGTTGTGCGACACGTGTTTCGGCCATGTGCCAATTGGGTAGGAGATTGAGATTCGTCCGTCGATTAAATCCTTCTAGAGATGTTGGACTTTGGCGTTCTCCTGGGCACGGACTGGTTAGGTACGTGATATGTGTATGTGGATTGTCGCAAGAAGACAGTCAGGTTTTGTTTTCCGTCGAATCAGTTCTTGTTATGCATGGGGACTGTGGTGCCGCCCCTCACAGCTTGAATTCAGCCTTTTTCACTAAGTCGTCTTTTGAGGAGAGGATGTCGATGATTCTTGACTTTCATTCATGATACCGGAGCCACAGTGGTTTGTTGGACCGACTTCCTATCGTGCGAGAGTTTTCCGGCATTATTCCAGATGAGCCGGCGGAGCTTAGGGAGCTTAAGAATCTGCTGTAGAGTTGCTAGGTAGGGGGACTTGTACGTCCGAGTGTTTCTCTTTGGGGAGCTCCTATTCTGTTAGTCAAGAAGAAAGATGGCAGTTTGTGGTTGTGCATTGATTGATCGTCAATTGAACCGAGTTACGGTTCGGATAGGTATCCTTTACCTCGCGTTGACGATTTGTTCGATCAGCTCCAGAGTGCGAGACATTTTCTAAGTTTGTTTGGGATCGGGTCATCATTGGTTATGGGTTCGAAGTGATGAATTCCAAAGACTGATTTTGTGTGCGCTAAGAGCTTTATGAGTTTTTGCTGGTGTCATTGGACTCACTAATGCCCTAGCAGCATTCGTGGATATGATGAACCAAATTTCTTCAGGACGTTCCTCGACCAGTTGATTGTTCTGTTATTGAAGACATTATGGTCTATTCCAAGAGTCGTGGTTGAGATTTTCTTTGCAGATATTGGGAGAGTACCAGCGGTTTGCCAAATTCTTGAAGTGTTCCTTCAGGCTTGATGGTGTTGACTTCCTAGGTCATGGGGTTACTGTTAGTTGTATGTATGCCCTAGAGGCCACTACTGTACATACGATGTATATTGTAGTGGATGCTAGGACATATATAGGGAGGACTTTCTTACTCGACATGATAGTATGCTATCTGGTTGTACTTTATCTTAACATGTACTATGATTGTCTCTATGTTACACGATGATAAAGCCCTTAGGATATGTACTCGACTACTGGGACTATGATGAGATCATACTAGTGGGGCCACGGTAGTCGACGAGTACATCCTATAACTGTTCCTAGTCGAGGGTGTATCGAGACAGGGCATCGATACACCAGAGTAGACTAGCGTATACGCATCTTGACCCATATGATGGGCGATGGATGATCCCATATCCATCGGTGTTTGACATCAAGGATGGTGTATGGGTGCTCAGTAGAGACTGGGTACACTGGACGGACTCACCGAGTACTCCCAGATGGTATTATACATCACGTCAGATGGCAGTTCTCCGGTGACACTGGTACAGAGTAGTCTGTTGACCCGAGATCGTCATAGAGTCTTGTGTGATTCCCACTGTGCTTTGATTTTTATCATACCACGTCCAGGAGGGCGTGCAAAAAGGTGGCTTTTGGGTACAATCCCGAATCATATGGAGGCAATGAGCGATAGGAGGGGATTCGTCTCTCCCGGTATAGGGAGTTGATGTTGTGCTGTGTTCGATTGGCTATAACCGGAAAACCCTGGCCAGGGTTGCTGAGATTTACTGGTAAGAGTTATCAGTAGTTTCTCGAACTGTTATAGACCTCATATCAACACGACTTATCGAGCTACTGGGGTCTGACATTTACCACCCCTAGGCGAGATATGCGATATATTAGACGACGAAACCGGACTGTACGGGAGTGTTACTGATTGGATTCACAGGAGAATGTACAGGCTTGCTTGTTGATCTTCTGAGCACTCAATACCTGGGTGGCTGTTACGTTTAGCTGACCGCTTGCAGCTTGTGGGCGTTTGATATGATCATCACCTACTGCCGGCGTATTGACGATTCTTTAGAGTCCTACACAGAGGTTTCTTGGCTCAGGCAAAACGGAGTAGGGGCACATATGTGATATGTGCGGGACCGAGGATAATACGATATGAGATACCGTATTCTATTCTCGCGATATTTGATATCAGCCGGGTCATCGGATCAAGTGTTGATTCGATGAATCTGTACGGATTAATATTAGTCGGTTATATGCGATATAGCTGGATTGTCGGATCAAGTGTTGATTCGATAATTTAATGTATAATAATATATATGATATATTAAATTACAATAACTAATATTTGCTCACTAAAAGATTCTTTTTCTCACTCGGGTAATACATTGATATATATGCGATATATGTTAAATGTATTATTTTATTTTGTTACGATAAATATGATATATGTGATATATAATATTGTAACATGATATGATAACTAATGCAACATGTTTAGTGGAGTTTAAACATGATTAGGGTTTGGATTAGGGTTAAGACTTCTAGTTTATTCTAGAAGCTTTTCTTTTGTCATGATAAAGATATTTGTGTTGATTTTTATCTATGACTCATACTTAACCCAATCCAAACCCTAGCCCTTGGTTAATTCTCTACAATGGTTTGGTCAACCATGGTTGCATTATTCATCATATTAATCCATTCATTATTCATCACAAAAGGATTTCCCTTCTTCTTCTTCCTTGAGTTCATTCTTGAAAAAGCTTTGTAGTTTTGCTTTTGTGATGAAAGTGAGTGAGAAAAAGATTATAAATGAGAGCAAAAATCCTACTTCATCATCCTCATCTATCCTTGCCATTTAGATGAGGGTGTTCACATCATTTCATGAGTGATAGCTTGTGTTAACGAAACTTCAAGGTAGATCATCTATGTTATCGAAGATCGAAAGCAAGGTTGCATCATTCTCTTCGTGAAGCCTCTCGAGAGTCCAGAACACGATGATCGCAACGAAGGGACTTCAACATGGAGCTTAAGAAGTGAAGGACCGGATCTACAAAGGTTGTAATCCCTCTCACTTAGTGTTAAAGTGTTTAACATGTTTGTTTTCGCCTAAACCCTAGTTTAAAGATCCGGCTTCGGATTGTTCGGCACGGCTAAAATTTTAATCGGGCATGGTTAATGCCTCGTAGACCCTTGTGCGCGTGCCTAGAAACCCTACAGTGGTATCAGAGCCAAGCTAGAGCTTTAGGCGAAGTCTAAGCGAAGTTTAAAGTCCGATCGAAACCCGAAACCCCGATATTTACCCTTCTCTGTACATTTTTAAAACTGTGATTTTTTATGAATTAAAAATGCTCAGAAAAACAAGCTGGAAAAACTAAGAATTAATGTGAAGTACGGTCCACTAAGTCAATTATTTGACCGCGGAACCGCTGCCAAACCAAGGGTTTGCTTGGTTTGGCGGCGGTTCCGCGGCCAAAATTGTGACTTAGTCCGTGAAATTTCATGTAATTATTCTTAAGTCCTTTATTGTTATTTTTTTCTGGGAATTTTTTAATTACACTCAAGTGCTGAGTTTTCTAGGGTTGTATTGGGGAATCGTTGATTCGATTGGATAATTTAACTTTGTTTAGTTTATCCGGGTAATTTTTTAGAAACTGTTAAAAAGTTCGAACGGATATCAATAACTCACTTTTTCCCCAGTCGGAAAATTTTTCAAAAGTTGGATTTTTCTCGTGTTTAAGAACGTTCTAAGTCATGCAAGTAACGCGGTGGACCCTCTAGAAGACAACAAACCTTAACTCGATTATGTGACCGTCTTGAACTGCCTCTAAACCTTAGGGTTTGGGGCAGTACGGCGTGCCACATGTGAGGCGTTGGCTTGACCCTTCTACGGTTGGACCATTGGTACTGTGGCATGTGATGGATGTTTTTAAACTGATTTCAAGTGTTGAGATATATTGGGGAAATCTTGGGTGTTTGATTATTCGATCGGAAAGTTTAACATTGTCTATTTATCTGGAATGTGATACAATATTTGGAATTCACAGATAGTTATGAGATAACTAATTTGAATATTATAAACATAGTAGTTTAGTCTCAGATGATCGGTTGCCACGGAATTTTGACGTGATCAAAAGTCCGTCGCAATCACGTAGCGTACGCGGATACTCGCCGGGTAAACTTAATAGACAGCCATGCCCCATAGCCCCGACCAAGTGACTGTAGGAGAACCCTGTTGCCAAAAGCATCCGTTCGGGTGCTCGCGGCAGCGGTGTTCCGCCTTAGTGCACTTCGTCGATAGCATCCGGGGGTGCGGCCGTCTACTAAAGTTTACGACGAGCATTCAATCAGGATATTGGGAATCTTGTTGAATTGCCCGACTAGATATTGAAAAGAGTTTTCGATAATGAGACTAAAATACGGGGTTTATAATTGTTAGGCATGAGATGTCTAAGGAATTCATTTGGTTAGGCATGCGATGTCTAAGAAGGTTGCAGATTCCAACTGTTGTAGTTTTACACTTTCTTTTCTGTGACCGTAAACGTAGTATGTGGTGTATCGCCGGCTTCGTTCCTATACATCAACGACAATCGGGATATGCATACTTGTTTACGTTGATGATATGAGATATTATGTGTTGCTGTGATATGTTATATTGGATCGTCGCGTTTTGAATAGCCGGGGGTTTTATGTGAGATGAGAATTTTTCTTTTTTCATTCATGTAAAATTCATTTGTATGTAATATTGTTTTATTAGGGCACTTCCGGGATGAGGATGATGTCACCATTGTATATTATTTACTTTTCCGCATTAGGTAGACCCAAGGTGGGGAGCACAAGTAACCGGGTTCTAGGGTCCAATGGGAGACCATCTCGAGGAGTCGAGACCGGGTTTCCTAACCCTAGAATTGGAAGTGTTGCTTGCCGCTCTCATAGGGGTCTAGGGATGTGGGTTTGGCTATTCATCGCAACCGTGGAATCCGTGTTTTATACAGGCTCGTTTTGAAAACACGGACGTCCTAGTATATCCAATATTTCATATATGTTCTTCTGCTGCAATGTTCTGTGATGAGATCATATTACTGCCTGAGACGAATGTTTATATTATATATATGAGATATATGTTTGCAGATTTCGTTTCAAAAGAGATGCTTGTGAAGCATAATAAAATTGGACTTCATTAATGAGATTAATGAAATAAAAGAAACCTAAAGATGTTGTAGAAACTTGTTTAAAAACTGGTAGCTCTAGTTCTTGCTTTGCATAGCGGTGTTCCTAGTAGAACATCCAGCACCTTATTCGATAAGGAAAGAGCCGAGATCCCTTCACCGGGAGTGACCTCTTTAGTGAAACTAGCAGATGCTACAAACTCGGTTTGTCTTTTGATTGCTTCTATAGTTCTTGCTTTGCATAGTGGTATATATGATATATCCTGCACCTTATTCGATGAGGAAAGGGCCGACGATCCCTTCACCGGGAGTGACCCCTTTAGCAAAACTAGAAAAGCCTCAAAAACACTCCATTTAAAATCACTCGATTCTACAACGATATCAAGTTCATTACGCAAAAGGTTTTCTTAAAAACCTGTCGTAGCCCTCCGTCATTTCAGATAAGTAGTATTTAGTATCCGTGCTGTGTTTGTTGACCTCTGTCAAGGCGTAGTGTGCGGTAGCTGATTAGTGCTTATCTGTATAAACATATGATGTGATTGATTTAGGATAGTCGTGCAACCTTGTTGACCTCTGTCAAGGGTCGTGCGGGTGGGTTTACTTCAATCAGGAAATGACGGGTTGAACTTGACTAGCAGCCTATGGTTTGTTGACCTCTGTCAAGGTCATAGGACGCTAGGGGCAAAATATTATTGGGAATTTCAAGTGTTGAAATTTGCAATGAGATTGCATACCTTCTATGAGATAGTTGGATCCTGAGACCCGCTGCGAGTAAGAGTTACTCCTGGGAGAGTTTTACACATTACAATTAGCCGATCAAGTAGGTGTCTAGAAAGGTGTTAACGGGGTTACGCCCGTGGGAAAATGAGGTTTACTTTAATTAGGTTCGTGCGAAAGCACGGGGGACCTCCCTTAAAGTACCGACACTGGCCTGGCTGAAAGATTGACGAACTTGTAGCGTGTAATTAATCCCGGCTAGTCTTTCCTTTTAGGGTTTGAAGGAAGATTTGATTAAAACAGTGGGAGACATCCTGATTAGATATATTAGATAACCAATCTAATCTTGCAAGAGCATACGCTGAGTGTTTTCTTCTCTCTCTCCAGGTAGCGACCATATCACGCCTTAATCAAGATAATAATACGGATGTATTGACCGGACCCGCTTGTTATACTGAGCTGGGGAACGTTGGTCCCGCTCCAACTTATAATTGTTATAAAACATAGCAGGAAATTGGGGAATACCATATTTCCCGTGCCGCGCAAACGAAGAAAGTGCATGCTGATGCAACATCTTCGGGTGTGTTCATTACAGAGAACAGTTTCTCAGTATCTTTTACGTCCTGGGTATGTGATACCGGATCAGGATCCTGCATATGTAATCTGTTACATGGGCTACAGATAGGTAGAGAACTGAGATCGGGTGATAAGTTTAATGAGACAGAAAACGAAGCAAGTGTTGCAGCCAAGTCTGTTGGTCACTATCACCCTGTATTACCAGAATACATTGATTCTGAACGAATGTTATTAGATACCGAACCTGATATACAACATCATATCAGTCTCTTTATTAGTAAAGAAAGGATATAATTTTGTATTGTTAGATAATGTTTTGAACATTTCCTATATCAAGAGTTGATCGGTTCAGGCACGTTATCTAAAAGCATTGACGTTCTAAATCAAACTATAGTTCTTAGTATACGGAACACACACAAGAGGAAGAGTTCGGAAATGAACGAATCCTTCTTGAGGTATTGTAGACTAGGTCATATCAATGCGACCCGACTGGCTGAAGTTACATATAGATGCATATTTAAATTAGTTTGAATTTACATCTTATGAAACTTGCCGGTCATGTCACAAAGATACGATGACCATAGCTCTGTTTTTTAGGAAACAGAGAAAGAGGTAGTGAACTCTTAGGATTGATACTTACTGATGTATGAAGGTCCCCTATCTACACATGCCAAGAACGGTTCTTTGTACTCCATTACATTCTCTGATAAAACTCTCAAGATTCAGACATATGTTCCTATTGAAACACAAGTCCGAAGCTTTTGAGATATTCACAGAATATAAGTTAGAAGTAGAGAACCAAAATACGGGTATAAGTATTATGTCCTTTGATGAGATCAAGGAGGAGAATACTTGAGCATGGAATTCCTGGACTATTCTAAAGGAGAATGAGATTCTCTCGCAGCATTACTCTTCCGTATACACCACAGCACGTCGGTGTATCGGGGTGGAGCAATCACACCCTATATGATATGGTATGCTCTATGATGAGTACTACTAAGTTTCCTATTTCCTTTTGGGAGTTATGCACTTGAGAAGCTGCATACCTATTGAATAGGGTTCAAATCAAATCAGTTGCCTACCACTTCATATGTGATATGGAAAGGGAAGAGCTCATATCTTAAGTTTGTTAAGATTTGGGGTTGTCCGGCCTATGTCTAAAAGCAAAATCCGGACAAGCTCGAGGCAAGGTCTGTTATGTAGAACTAGAAAGGTTCCAGCTATACAAACTACAGCAGATGATTTGGTAGAACCAAAGGATTCATTAGTAACCAACGAACCTCGGCCTCTCCGCCGATCTAGTAAGGTTCCTCACCCACCTGAGAGATACTTCGGTTTCTCTATGACAGTGGGTGCGAGGATTGCATCATGAGATGATGACCCAACTAATTTCGAGCTGGCCATCAGGAGTGGGACTCTGTAAGAATGGCTGGATGCTTATCGATCTGAGATGGAATCCTTATACACCAACAAAGTATGGACTTTGGTTGCTTTATATGAAGGGTTAAATCCCCATCATGAGTGAGTATATCTTGAGAAGATTACTTGGTGTACATGGAAAAGTTGAGACTTTCAAAGCTATGCTTAAGTCCATCCAGATCCAACTTGCCACGGCTACATACCATGACTACGATATCTGGCGGTTGGGTGTCATGAGTGCTTTTCTAAATAATGATTTAGAAGAGAGCGACTATAAGTACACAGCCAGAGGGCTTCGTAGACAGTGGGAGCAGCGGAAACGTGTGCAAGATGTTTTATGTGATAAAACAGGCATCGCGGAGTTGGAACATCTGTTTTGATGTGGAAATCAAAGACTTTGACTTCATCAAAATGGTAGATGAACTTTGTATATACAAAAAGGTAGTAGGGAGTATGGTGGTGATCCTTGTAGAGTACGTGGATGGCATACTCTTGATAGGGAAGGAGTTTCCTATGCTACGCTCAGTTAATCTCCACTTATCACAAGGATTCTCCATATAGGATCAAAGTGATACCTCCTAAATCCTGGGTTTTGGATCTATGAGATAGATCTAATTGGATGTTAGGATTCTCACTAGATGTAGTGAGATGGTATCAATCGATCCTGGAGAGAATCACTGGAAAGGTTCCAGGGTGATAAGGACGACTAAATGTCAGTCGCAGGCATTGTCTTTACCCTCAGTGGAGGGACGGTATGTTGGAAGAGTTCCAAGCTAGATACCGTGACTTACTAGACGATTAAAGGCAAGATACATCGTTACCAAGGATGCTACCAAAGAGGCAGTCAGGATATATATAGGTTCATGAGATGAACTTCGTTCCTACCATTGTGTGATAATGGAGTTGTGGCTTATGCCAACGAACCCCCGTCCCATCAGAAATCCAGATATAATTCTTAGGCAGTAACACCTGATCATGGAGATGGTTGATCTCCAGGGAGATCGAAGTTAGGAGAGTAGACACAGAGGACAACAGCGCGGATCCACTCACAAAGGCCATTTTCCCAGTAGAGACTTTTATGGGATGGTTGAGTATGAGATACTTCAACCGCAGCTAATTGTTGGGTATATGATATCACAACATATGGCCCTAGTGCAAGTGGGAGATTGTTAGTTATATGAATGCCCTAGAGGCCATTACTGTACATACGATGTATATTGTAGTGGATGCTAGGACATATATAGGGAAGACTTTCTTGCTCGACATGATAGTATGCTATCTGGTTGTACTTTATCTTAACATGTACTCTAATTGTCTCTATGTTACATGTTGATAAAGCCCTTAGGATATGTACTCGACTACTTGGACTATGATGAGATCATACTAGTGGGGCCACGGTAGTCGACGAGTACATCCTATAAATGTTCCTAGTCGAGGGTGTATCGAGACAGGGCATCGATACACCAGAGTAGACTAGCGTATACGCATCTTGACCCATATGATGGGCGATGGATGATCCCATATCCATCGGTGTTTAACATCAAGGATGGTGTACGGGTGCTCAGTAGAGACTGGGTACACTGGACGGACTCGCCGAGAACTCCCAGATGGTATTATACATCACGTCAGATGGCAGTTCTCCGGTGACACTGGTACAGAGTAGTCTGTTGACCCGAGATCGTCATAGAGTTTTGTGTGATTACCACAATGCTTTGATTTCCATCATACCACGTCCAGGAGGGCATGCAAAAAGGTGGCTTTTGGGTACAGTCCCGAATCACATGGAGGCAATGAGCGATAGGAGGGGATTCGTCTCTCCCGATATAGGGAGTTGATGTTGTGCTGTGTTCGATTGGCTATAACCGGAAATCCCTGGCCAGGGTTGCTGAGATTCACTGGTAAGAGTTATCAGTAGTTTCTCGAACTGTTATAGACCTCATATCGACACGACTTATCGAGTTACTGGGGTCTGACGTTTACCATGCATAGACGAGATATGCGACATATCAGACGACGAGACCGGACTGTACGGGAGTGTTACTGATTGGATTCACAGGAGAATGTACAGGCTTTCTTGTTGATCTTCTGAGCGCTCAATACCTGGATGGCTGTTACGTTTAGCTGACCGCTTGCAGCTTGTGGGTGTTTGATATGATCATCACCTACTGCCGGCGTATTGACGATTCTTTAGAGTCCTACACGGAGGTTTCTTGGCTCAGGCAAAACAGAGTAGGGGCCACATATGTGATATGTGCGGGACCGAGAATAATACGATATGAGATACTGTATTCTATTCTCGCGATATTTGATATCAGCCGGGTCATCGGATCAAGTATTGATTCGATGAATCGGTACGGATTAATATTAGTCGGTTATATGCGATATAGCTGGATTGTCGGATTAAGTGTTGATTCAATAATTTAATGTATAATAATATATATGATATATTAAATTACATTAACTAATATTTGCTCACTAAAAGATTCTTTTTCTCACTCGGGTAATACATTGATATATATGCGATATATGTTAAATGTATTATTTTATTTTGTTACGATAAATATGATATATGTGATATATAATATTATAACATGATATGATAACTAATGCAACATGTTTAGTGGAGTTTAAACATGATTAGGGTTTGGATTAGGGTTAAGACTTCTAGTTTATTCTAGAAGATTTTCTTTTGTCATGATAAAGATATTTGTGTTGATTTTTATCTATGACTCATACTTAACCCTGTAGGGTTGCTAGGCACGCGCACAAGGTTCTACGAGGCATCAACCTTGCCCGATTTAAAATTTAGCCGTGCCGAACAACCCGAATACGGATCTTTAAACTAGAGATTAGGCGAAAACTAACATGCTAAACACTTTAACACTAAGTGAGAGGGATTACAACCTTTGTAGATCCGGTCCTTCACTTCATAAGCTCCGTGTTGTGGTCCCTTCGCTGCGATCATCGGGTTCCGGACTCTCGAGAGGTTCCACGAAGAGAAAGATGCAGTCTTGCTTCCGATCTTCGATACAAAGATGATCTACCTTGAAGTTTCATTAACACAAGCTAACACTCACTAAAATTGAGTGAACACTCTCATCTAAAGGGCAAGGGAAGATGAGGATGGTGAAGTAGGATTTTTGCTCTCTTTATTTATCTTTTTCTCACATTTATTCATCACTTTGAAAAAACTAGTAAGCTTTTTCATGAAAGAAAAGATGAAGGAAGAAGAAGATGAATAATAATATCATTATTCTTTTGTGATGAATAGAAAGAATTAATATGATAAATAATGCAACCATGGTCAACTAAACTCATATAGAGAATTAACTAGGGTTAGGGTTTGGGTTGGGTTAAGCATGAGTCATAACAAAATATCTTTATCATGACAAAAAGAAACCTTCTAGAATCAACTAGAAGTCTTAACCCTAATCCAAACCCTAATCATGTTTAAACTCCACTAAACATGTTGCATTAGTTATCATATCATGTTACAATATTATATATCACATATATAATATTTATCGTAACAAAATAAAATAATACAATTAACATATATCGCATATATATCAATGTATTACCCGAGTGAGAAAAAGAATCTTTTAGTGAGCAAATATTAGTTAATGTAATTTTAATATATCATATATATTATTATACATTAAATTATCGAATCAACACTTGATCCGACAATCCGGCTATATCGCATATAACCGACTAATATTTATCCGTACCGATTCATCGAATCAACACTTGATCCGATGACCCGGCTGATATCATATATCGCGAGAATAGAATACGGTATCTCATATCGCATTATCCTCGGTCCCGCACATATCACATACGTGCCCCTACTCCGTTTTGCCTGAGCCAAGAAACCTCTGTGTAGGACTCTAAAGAATCGTCAATACGCCGGCAGTAGGTGATGATCATATCAAACACCCACAAGCTGCAAGCGGTCAGCTAAACGTAACAGCCACCTAAGTATTGAGCGCTCAGAAGATCAACAAGCAAGCCTGTACATTCTCCTATGAATCCAATCAGTAACACTCCCGTACAGTCCGGTCTCGTCGTCTGATATGTCGCATATCTCGCCTAGGGGTGGTAAACGTCAGACCCCAGTAGCTTGATAAGTCGTGTCGATATAAGGTCTATAACAGTTCGAGAAACTACTGATAACACTTACCAGTAAATCTCAGCAACCCTGGCCAGGGATTTCCGGTTATAGCCAATCGAACACAACACAACATCAACTCCCTATATCGGGAGAGACGAATCCCCTCCTATCGCTCATTGCCTCCATGTGATTCGGGACTGTACCCAAAAGCCACCTTTTTGCATGCCCTCTTGGACGTGGTATGATGGAAATCAAAGCACAGTGGGAATCACACAAGACTCTATGACGATCTCGGGTCAACAGACTACTCTGTACCAGTGTCACCGGAGAACTGCCATCTGACGTGAGGTATAATACCATCTGGGAGTTCTCGGCGAGTCCATCCAGTGTACCCAGTCTCCACTGAGCACCCGTACACCATCCTTGATGTCAAACACCGATGGATATGGGATCATCCATCGCCCATCATATGGGTCAAGATGCGTATACGCTAGTCTACTCTGGTGTATCGATGCCCTGTCTCGATACACCCTCGACTAGGAACAGTTATAGGATGTACTCGTCGACTACCGTGGCCCCACTAGTATGATCTCATCATAGTCCCAGTAGTCGAGTATACATCCTAAGGGCTTTATCAACATGTAACATAGAGACAATCAGAGTACATGTTAAGATAAAGTACAACCAGATAGCATACTATCATGTCGAGCAAGAAAGTCCTCCCTATATATGTCCTAGCATCCACTACAATATACATCGTATGTACAGTAATGGCCTCTAGGGCATACATATAACTTACAATCTCCCACTTGCACTAAAGCCATCTGTTATGGTATCGCATACCCAACAATTAGCTGCGGTTGAAGTATCTCATACTCAACCATCCCATAAAAGTCTCTACTGGGAAAAAGGCCTTTGTGAGTGGATCCGCGCTGTCGTCCTCTGTGTCTACTCTCCTAACCTCGATCTCACTGGAGATCGACCATCTCCTATGATCAGGTGATACTGCCTAAGAATTATATCTGGATTTCAGATGGGACGGTAGTTCCTTGGCTAAAGCCATAACTCCATTGTCACACAATGGTAGGAACGAAGTTCATCTCATGAACTTATATATCCAGACTGCCACTTTGGTAGTATCCTTGGTAATGATGTATCTTCCCTTTAATCGTCTAGTAAGTCACGGTCTCTTACTTGGAACTCTTCCAACATACCGTCCCTCCACTGAGGGTATAGACAATGCCTGCGACTGACATTCAGTCGTCCTTATCACCCCGGAACCTTTCCAGTGTTTCTCCCCAGGATCGATTGATACCATCTCACTACAACTAGTGAGAGTCCTAACATCCAATTTGATCTATCTCATAGATCCAAAACACAGGATTTAGGAGGTATCGCTTTGATCCTATATGGAGAATCGTTGTGATAAGTGGAGATTGACCGAGCGTAGTATAGGAAACTCCTTCCCTATCAAGAGTATATCATCCACGTACTCTACGAGGATCACCACCATACTCTCTACTACCTTTTTGTATATACAAGGTTCATCTACCATTTTGATGAAGTCAAACTCTTTGACTACCACATCAAAACAGATGTTCCAACTCCGCGATGCCTGTTTTATCATATAAAATATCTTGCGCACGTTTCCGCTGCTCCTACTGTCTACAAAGCCTTCTGGCTGTGTACTTATAGACGTTCTCTTCTAAAATATCATTTAGAAAAGCAGTCATGACACCCAACCACCAGATATCGTAGTCATGGTATGTAGCTGTGGCAAGTAGGATCTGGATGGACTTAAGCATAGCTTTGAAAGTCTCAACTTTTCCATGTACACCAAGTAATCTTCTCAAGATATACTCGCTCCTGATGGGGATTTAACCCTTCAGATAAAGCAACCAAAGTCCATACTTTGTTGGTGTATAAGGATTCCATCTCAGATCGATAAGCACCCAGCCATTCTTACAGAGTCCCACTCCTGATGGCCAGCTCGAAACTAGTTGGGTCATCATCTCATGTTGCAATCCTCGCTCCCACTGTCATAGAGAAACCGAAGTACCTCTCAGGTGGGTGAGGAACCCTACTAGATCGGCGGAGTGGCTGAGGTTCGTTGGAAACTATTGAATCCTTTGGTTCTATCAAATCATCAGCTGCAGTTTGTATAGCTGGAACATTTCCAGTTCTACATAACAGACCTTGCCTCGAGCTTGTCCGGATTTTGCTTTTAGACATAGGCCGGACAACCCCAAATCTTAACGAGCTTAAGATATGGGCTCTTCCCTTTCCATATCACATATGAAGTGGTAGGCAACTGATTTGATTTGAACCCTATTCAATAGATATGCAGCTTCTCAAGTGCATAACTCCCAAAAGGAAATAGGAAACTCAGCAGTACTCATCATAGAGCACAACATATCATATAGGGTATGATTGCTCCGCCCCGATACACCTGAAAGGTTCCTAGGCACTCTATAGAGGTCTCACAAGGCATCAACCATGCCAATTTCAAATTTTATGGGTGCCGAGAAACCCTAATACGGATCATTGACTAGAAATCTAGGCGAAAAACGAATCTAGTTAACAATTTAACTAAAGATCAGAAGCTACAACCTTTGTAGATCCGGATATCCACTTCCTTAGCTCCACATAGGCGTCCTCTCGCTGTCCATCTCGAATCCCGAACTCAAACGTCGGCTTCATCGGAGAATTGGACGGACTAGGTCGTCGGCTTCGTGCCGAAAATGATCTACGTCGAGGCATCACAAGTTCAAGCTCCGACTTCACAAATTTGTGAAACTTGTGAAGAAAACACCCAAAACAACTTGGCAAGAGGTAGAGGGTGAAGAAATAGGAGGTGGGTTCACTTTAGAATTGGATTTCTCACTTTAGAACACAAGTTTCCATTGATGGCATCAAGGTTTCTTTCTTGAAGAAGAAGATCAAGAAGAAGAAGGAATATGATAAGTGTTGTTAAAAGAATAATAAAAATCAATACTTATCATCTTCTAACCTTGGTTAAGTGTAGAGAATAGACCATGGTCAAATGAGAATGGTTAGGGTTAAGCATGAAGACAAAAGGGTCACATTAGTCAAAGCTTCATGAAGCTTCATCAAGCTTCATGAAAGAAACAAACCATTTTGTTTTCTTTTATTTATTTATCAAGAAAGAATAGATAAATAAATAAGTAAATAAATCAAAACCCTAACTATTATCATAACCATGGTTTAATTCTTTGCACAAACCCAAGTAAATATGTATCATCAAACATGATACAATCAAGTGTACACAAAAGCATATCATATATACAATGTGCACTTCAAGTGAGAAAATCCTTTTAAAATGAACCAATACTAGTTAATGCAAATTAATATATCAAATATATAATTATACATTAAATCATTAAATCAACACTTGATTCAATGATCCGGTCATGTCGCACATAACCGACTGGTATACAATGTATCGATTTATCGAATCAATGATTCGATAACTAGGTTATATCGCATATAACCAATCGAAACATTCATCGCGAGAATGAAATACGGTATCACATACACGCATTATTCTCGCTCCTGCACATATCTCATATGCACTCCTATTTCGTTTCGCTTGAGCCAGGAAACCTCTGTGTAGGACTCTAAAGACTCGTCAATACGCCGGTAGCAGATGATGATCATATCAAGCACCCACAAGCCGCAAGCGGTCTGCTAAACGTAACGGCCATCGGGGTATTGAGAGATCAGAAGATCGACGAGCTAGCCCGCTCACACTCCTGTGAATCCAACCAGTAACACTTACCGTACAGTCCGGTCTATTCGTCTGATATGTCGCATATCAAGTCTAGGGGTGGTATACGTCAGACCCCAATAACCGATAAGTCGTGCCGATGTGAGGCTCATAACGGGTCGAGAAACTACTGGTAACACTTACCAGCAAATCTCTGATCAGCCCTGGCCAGGGACTTCCCTGTTACGGCCAATCGAGCACAGCGCAACATCAACTCCCAATACCGGGAGAGACGAAACCCCTCCTATCGCTCATTGCCTCCATGTGACTCGGGACTGTACCCAAAGACCACCGTTTTGCACGCCCTCATGGACGTGGTAAGGTGGAGATCAAAGCACAGTAGGAATCACACAAGACTCTATGACGATCTCGGGTCTACAGACTAACCTGTACAAGTGTCACCTGAGAACTGCCATCTGACGTGAGGTATAATACCATCTGGGAGTTCTCGGCAAGTCCGTCCAGTGTACCCAGTCTCCACTGAGCACCCGTATACCATCTCTGATGTCAAACACCAATGGATATGGGATCATCCATCGCCCATCTCATGGGTCGAGAAGCGTATACGCTAGTCTACACTGGTATATCGATGCCCTGTCTCGATACACCCACGACTAGGGACCTTGAAGGATGTACTTATAGACTACCATGTCCCCACTAGTATGATCTGCATCATAGTCCAGGTAGTCAAGTACACATCCTAAGGGCTTTATCAACATGTAACTATAAGACAGTTTAAAGAGACAAGTGTACATGTTAAGACAAAGAGTAACCAGATAGCATACTATCATATCGAGCAAGAAAGTCATCTCTATATATGTCCCAGCATCCAATATAATATACATCATCTGTACAATACTGGCCTCTAGGGCATACATACAACTAACAATCTCCCACTTGCACTAGGGCCAGCTGCTGTAGTATCGCATACCGAGCATCCCGAAGAGTCTCTCAAACTGTATCTGGGGAATGGCCTTCGTGAGTGGATCCGCCGTGTTGTTCTTCGTGTCAACCCTCCTGACCTCGATCTCCCGGCGATCAACTATCTCCCGGATCAGGTGATACCGCCTTAGAATATGCCTGGATCGCTGATGGGACCTAGGTTCCTTGGCTAAAGCCACCGCTCCATTGTTATCGCAATACAAAGGTATTGGATGCTCAATGGATGGAACCACTCCAAGTTCAGTAATGAACTTCTTGATCCAGACAGCCTCTTTGGCAGCATCGTTGGCAGTGATGTATTCAGCCTCTATCGTCGAGTCTGCCACGGTTTCCTGCTTGGAACTCTTCCAGCTAACCGCCCCTCCGTAAAGGGTAAAGACAAAGCCCGACTGCGACTTAGAATCGTCCTTATCACTCTGGAAGCTCGAATCGGTAAAGGACTCCACTTGGAGTTCTCCGTTACCATACACCAAGAGCATCTCTTTAGTCCTTCGCAAGTACTTGAGAATGCTCTTCACAGCTGTCCAGTGATTCTCTCCAGGATCAGCTTGATACCTGCTCACTATACTTAGTGAGTATGCAACATCGGGTCTGGTACATAGCATCGCATACATGATAGAGCCTACAGCTGAAGCATAGGGTATCCCTTGCATGCGAGCTCTCTCCAAATCAGTCTTGGGAGACATCTCTTTAGAGAGAGTGACTCCAGAGATCGTGGGCAAGTTCCCATGCTTGGAATCTTCCATACTAAACCTTTTTAGTATGGTGTCAATGTACCTGGATTGGGACAATCCCTATATCCGTTTGGATCTATCTCTATAGATCCTAATTCCCAATATGCAGGAGGCATCACCAAGATCTTTCATTGAGAATCTTTGTGATAAGAAGAGCTTGACCGCTTGCAGCATAGGAATATCATTTCCTATCAAGAGTATGTCGTCCACGTACAATACGAGGAAGACAACCTTACTCTCTGCCACCTTCTTGTAGATACAAGGTTCATCTGGATTTTTGACGAAATCAAACTCTTTGATAACGACGTCAAAGCAGATGTTCCAACTCCGCGATGCTTGCTTTAATCCATAAATGGATTTAAGCAGCTTGCACACCTTCCCGCTGCTCCCACTGTCTACGAAGCCCTCTTGCTGAGTCATGTACAGGCACTCTTCTAAATCACCATTTAGAAAGACGGTCTTAACATCCATTTGCCAGATTTCGTAGTCATGAAAGGCAGCAATGGCAAGCATGATTCGGATGGATTTAAGCATAGCCACTGGAGAAAAGGATTCGTCATAGTCCACACCTGGTCTTTGACGAAAACCTTTTGCAACAAGTCTAGCTTTGAAAGTCTCCACTTTCCCATCTACACCAAGTTTTTTCTTGAAGATCCACTTGCTCCCAATGGGTTTTACCCCTTCAGGAGCAACTTCCAAAGTCCATACTTTGTTGGTGTACATGGATTCCATCTCGGACCGCATAGCATCCAGCCATTTCACTGAGTCCCTACTCGTGATGGCCTGCTCGAAGCTAGTTGGGTCATCATCCTCCATGATGCAATCCTCACTGCCACCATCAATGAGAAAACCATAGTATCTCTCAGGTGGTCGAGAAACCCTACTAGATCGGCGGAGAGGCTGGGGTACGTCGGGCACCACTGAATCCTCTGGTTCTACTAAATCATTAGTTGCAGTTTGTGGTGCTGGAACCTCTTCCAGCTCTACCTCTTTGCCATGAATTTCTTTTGCAAGAAATTCCCTTTCCAAAAAGGTGGCATGTTGAGCAACAAACACTCTTTGTTCCTCAGCTTGGTAGAAAAAATATCCTTGAGAATTCTTAGGATATCCCACAAACTTGCAAAGGACTGATCGTGCCTCGAGTTTGTCCGGATTTTGCTTTTTGACATAGGCCGGACAACCCCATATCTTAATTCGTTTAAAATATGGTCTCTTCCCACTCCATATCTCATATGGTGTAGTAGGTACAGATTTAGACGGAACCAGATTCAATAGGTATATGGCTGTCTCAAGCGCATATCCCCAAAAGGAAATAGGTAACTCAGTATTGCTCATCATTGAACGCACCATATCTAATAGGGTGCGATTCCTTCGTTCCGATACACCTTTGTGCTGTGGTGTATAAGGAGGAGTAAGCTGAGAGAGAATCCCATTCTCTTTTAGATAATCCAGGAATTCACTGCTTAAGTATTCACCTCCTCGATCAGATCGAAGAATCTTAATACTTTTGCCCGTTTGGTTCTCTACCTCGTGCTTATATTCTTTGAATTTCTCAAAAGCTTCAGACTTGTGTTTCAACAGGAACACATGCCCGTATCTAGAGAGATCGTCAGTGAATGTAATGAAGTAGGAAGAACCATTTCTGGCGTGTGTAGACATAGGACCGCATACATCACTATGCACCAGTCCCAAGAGTTCTGTAACTCTTTCTTCGTGTCCTGTAAACGGAGTTTTGGTCATTTTTCCTTTGAGACATGAATGGCAAGTGTCATAAGATATAATTCGAATGAATTCAAATATCCATTCTTATGCAACTTAGCTAGTCGTGTCTCATTGATATGGCTAAGTCTACAGTGCCACAAGAAGGATTCGTTCATTTCTGAGCTTTTCCTCTTGTGTGTGTTTTGTATATTGAAGACTGTATTTTGATTGAGAATGAATATGCCATTATGTAGCGAGCCTGATGCAATCAATTTTTGATCTAGGAATATGTTCATAACATTATCCTTTACTACAAAATTATATCCTTCTTTACTTAATAAAGAAACTGATATAATGTTGCACATCATGTTCGGTATATAATAGCACTCATTCAGGACTAGTGTATCACCATTTGGTAATACCAGGTGATATATGCCAACTGCTTTGGCTGCAACATTTGCCCCATTCCCTACTTGAACGGAATGATCACCTTTTCCCAGTTCTTTACCTTTTCGTAGCCCATGTAACTGCTTACATATATGGGATCCTGATCCGGTATCTAATACCCAGAACGTAGGGTGAACTGAGAAACAGTTCTCAATAACAAACACACCCGAAGAAGGTGCATCATCATGCACGTTCTCCGTTTGGGCGGCGTGAGAATCTAGATATTCTCCTGTTTCCTGTTCAGTCTTATAACATTTATAAGATAGAACGGGTCCAACGTTCCCCTGCACAGTATAACATGCGGGTTCGGTCAATACATCCATATTATTATCTTGATTACGGCATGAAATGGTCGCTACCTGGAGAGAGAGAGAAGAAAACACTTTAGCGTATGCTCTTGCAAGATCAGATTGGTTATTATCTTATCTAATCAGGATAGCTCCCACTGGTTTTTATCAAATCTTCCTTCAAACCCTAAAAGGAAAGACTAGCCGGGATTAATTACACCCTACAACTTCGTCGATCTTTCAGCCAGGCCAGTGTCGGTACTTTGAGGGAGGTCCCCCGTGCTTTCGCACGAACCAAATTAATGTAAACCTCGTTTTCCCAGAGGCGTAACCCCGTTGACACCTTTCTAGACACCTACTTGATCGGCTAATTGTAGTGTGCAAAACTCTCCCAGGAGTAACTCTTACTCACAGTGGGTATCGGGATCCAACTATCTCATAGAAGGTATGCAATCTCATCGGAAATTTCAACACTTGAAATTCCCGATAATGCTTTTGCCCCTAGCGATCTATGACCTTGACTAAGTCAACAAACCATAAATCGCAAGTCAAGTTCAACCCGTACATTTCCCGATTGAATTAAACCCACCCGTACGACCCTTGACTGAGTCAACAAGGCCGTGCGAATGCTCTAATCCAATCACATCTCATGTTGTTGCAGATAAACATAATTTAGCTACCATACACTATGCCTTGACTAAGTCAACAAACATAGCACGAATACTAAATAATATCTATCTGAAATGACGGAGGGCTACGTGGGTTCTTTCAGAAAAAACCATGAGCGTAATGAACTTGATATCGTTGTAGAATCAAATAAAGTTTTGAAATGGAGTGATTTTGAGGCTTTTCTAGTTTTGCTCAAGGGGTCACTCCCGGTGAAGGGATCGTCGGCCCTTTCCTCGTCGAATGAGGTGCGGGATATATCATATATATCACTGTGCAAAGCAGAAACTATAGAAGCAATCAAAAGTCAAACCGAGTGTGCAGCATCTGCCAGTTATTGCTAAAGGAGTCACTCCCGGTGAAGGGATCTCGGTCCTTTCCTCATCGAATAAGGTGCAGGATATATCACATATACCACTGTGCAAAGCAAGAACTGTAGCTACCTGTTTTATTTAAAAATTCGATTCTACAACATCTTAGGTTTCTTTTCTTTCATTAATCACATTAATGAAGTCCCATCATTTAAGTACCTAAACATCACAGATAAATACGACGTACACTTATGCCATCCGCATTCGCCTCGATGTCCCCTCGTGCACCGTTAGGTTAGGTAACTAACGACAGAGTAGGGCAGGGCTAGTGCGGGTGCAAAACATAAGTAACGTCTATATAATATATCATATATACTATATACTGTATCTATCACAGAACATCATTTGATCACATCACAGATATCGCAGCAGAAGAAACATATGAAACATTGGATATACTAGGACGTCCGTGTTTTCAATACGAGCCAGTATAAAACACGGATTCCACGGTCATGATGAATAGCCAATCCCACACCCCTAGACCCCTACGAGAGCGGCAAGCAACCCTACCAATTCTAGGGTTAGGAGACCCGGACTCGACTCCTCGAGATGGTCTCCCTCTGGACCCTAGAACCCGGTTACTTGTGCTCCCCTCCTTGGATCTATCCTAGTGCAGAAAAGTAAATAATATACAAAAAGGTGACAACTTCCGCTACCTGAAAGTGCTCCAAATAAAAGAATATTACATACAAGTTTTTACATGAATGAAAATGAAAAACACTCATCTCACATAAAAACCCCCGGCTATTCAAACACGACGATCCAATATAACATATCCAGCAACACATAACATCACATGTCATCAACATAAGTAAGTATGCATACCCCAATTGTCGTTGACGTATAGCAACGAAACCGGCGATATGAACATACTACACTTACGGTCACAGAAAAGAAAGTGTAAAACTACAACAGTTGGAATCCGCAACCTCTTTAGACATCACATGCCTAATCAAATGAAATACTTAGACATCACATGCCTAACAGTTATAAACCCCGCATTTTAGTCTCATTATCGAAAACTCTTTTCAATATCAAGTGAAACTAAACCGCTAGATTTATAACATTCATTCAGTTATCTCATAACTGTTTGTGAATTCCAATTATTGTATCACATTCCAGATAAACAGAAAATGTTAAACTTTCTGATCGAACAGTCGAATACCCAAGTTTTCCCGATACAGCTCAACACATGAAATAAGTCTAACAACATTCAGTTCGTACCTCAGTACCAATGGTCCAGCCGTAGAAGGGTCAAGCCAACGCCTCACATGTGGCACGCCGTACTGCCCCAAACCCGAAGGTTCAAAGGGCAGTTCAAGACGGTCACATAATCGAGTTAAGGTTTGTTGTCTTCTAGAGGGTCCATCGCGTCACTTGCACTACTTAGAACGTCGTTAAACTACAGAAAAATCCAACACTTGGAAATTTCCCGACAGGGGAAAAATTGGGTATTTATATCCGGTCGAACTTTTTAACATATTCTAAAATTTATCCGGAAAGCCACATAGACAAAATCTAATACTCTGATCGAAACACCGAATCCCCAAAACAATCCCAGAAAATTCAACTCTTGAATAAATATTAAAAATTCCCATAAAACTCAGCACCAGAAAAGAGGAATTACTGTGCAAAAATTATTACGCATTGTGAAGAGTAGGCGGCGGAACCGCGGCAGAAGCCATGCTTCTGCCGCGTTTCCGCGGCGGTTTAGACGCATCATGAGCTCGTTTTGCACCATAATTCTTATATTTTCCTGCTGATATTTTTAAGAATTTTTAATATGGAAAAATCCCAGTTTTTAGAAAAAGTCCAGAGAGCATGGATTGTGTTAGGGTTTCGGTTCGTTCGGGTTTCAAACTTCGTCTACGCTTCGCCTAAGGCTCTAGCTAGGCTCTGATACCAGTGAAAGGTTCCTAGGCACTCTATAGAGGTCTCACAAGGTATCAACCATGCCAATTTCAAATTTTATGGGTGCCGAGAAACCCTAATACGGATCATTGACTAGAAATCTAGGCGAAAAACGAATCTAGTTAACAATTTAACTAAAGATCAGAAGCTACAACCTTTGTAGATCCGGATATCCACTTCCTTAGCTCCACGTAGGCGTCCTCTCGCTGTCCATCTCGAATCCCGAACTCAAACGTCGGCTTCATCGGAGAATTGGGCGGACTAGGTCGTCGGCTTCGTGCCGAAGATGATCTACGTCGAGGCATCACAAGTTCAAGCTCCGACTTCACAAATTTGTGAAACTTGTGAAGAAAACACCCAAAACAACTTGGCAAGAGGTAGAGGGTGAAGAAATAGGAGGTGGGTTCACTTTAGAATTGGATTTCTCACTTTAGAACTCAAGTTGCCATTGATGGCATCAAGGTTTCTTTCTTGAAGAAGAAGATCAAGAAGAAGAAGGAATATGATAAGTGTTGTTAAAAGAATAATAAAAATCAATACTTATCATCTTCTAACCTTGGTTAAGTGTAGAGAATAGACCATGGTCAAATGAGAATGGTTAGGGTTAAGCATGAAGACAAAAGGGTCACATTAGTCAAAGCTTCATGAAGCTTCATCAAGCTTCATGAAAGAAACAAACCATTTTGTTTTCTTTTATTTATTTATCAAGAAAGAATAGATAAATAAATAAGTAAATAAATCAAAACCCTAACTATTATCATAACCATGGTTTAATTCTTTGCACAAACCCAAGTAAATATGTATCATCAAACATGATACAATCAAGTGTACACAAAAGCATATCATATATACAATGTGCACTTCAAGTGAGAAAATCCTTTTAAAATGAACCAATACTAGTTAATGCAAATTAATATATCAAATATATAATTATACATTAAATCATTAAATCAACACTTGATTCAATGATCCGGTCATGTCGCACATAACCGACTGGTATACAATGTATCGATTTATCGAATCAATGATTCGATAACTAGGTTATATCGCATATAACCAATCGAAACATTCATCGCGAGAATGAAATACGGTATCACATACACGCATTATTCTCGCTCCTGCACATATCTCATATGCACTCCTATTTCGTTTCGCTTGAGCCAGGAAACCTCTGTGTAGGACTCTAAAGACTCGTCAATACGCCGGTAGCAGATGATGATCATATCAAGCACCCACAAGCCGCAAGCGGTCTGCTAAACGTAACGGCCATCGGGGTATTGAGAGATCAGAAGATCGACGAGCTAGCCCGCTCACACTCCTGTGAATCCAACCAGTAACACTTACCGTACAGTCCGGTCTGTTCGTCTGATATGTCGCATATCAAGTCTAGGGGTGGTATACGTCAGACCCCAATAACCGATAAGTCGTGCCGATGTGAGGCTCATAACGGGTCGAGAAACTACTGGTAACACTTACCAGCAAATCTCTGATCAGCCCTGGCCAGGGACTTCCCTGTTACGGCCAATCGAGCACAGCGCAACATCAACTCCCAATACCGGGAGAGACGAAACCCCTCCTATCGCTCATTGCCTCCATGTGACTCGGGACTGTACCCAAAGACCACCGTTTTGCACGCCCTCATGGACGTGGTAAGGTGGAGATCAAAGCACAGTGGGAATCACACAAGACTCTATGACGATCTCGGGTCTACAGACTAACCTGTACAAGTGTCACCTGAGAACTGCCATCTGACGTGAGGTATAATACCATCTGGGAGTTCTCGGCAAGTCCGTCCAGTGTACCCAGTCTCCACTGAGCACCCGTATACCATCTCTGATGTCAAACACCAATGGATATGGGATCATCCATCGCCCATCTCATGGGTCGAGAAGCGTATACGCTAGTCTACACTGGTATATCGATGCCCTGTCTCGATACACCCACGACTAGGGACCTTGAAGGATGTACTTATAGACTACCATGTCCCCACTAGTATGATCTGCATCATAGTCCAGGTAGTCAAGTACACATCCTAAGGGCTTTATCAACATGTAACTATAAGACAGTTTAAAGAGACAAGTGTACATGTTAAGACAAAGAGTAACCAGATAGCATACTATCATATCGAGCAAGAAAGTCATCTCTATATATGTCCAAGCATCCAATATAATATACATCATCTGTACAATACTGGCCTCTAGGGCATACATACAACTAACAACACCGACGTGCTGTGGTGTATACAGAGGAGTAATGCCGAGAGAGAATCTCATTCTCCTTTAGAATAGTCCAGGAATTCCGTGCTCAAGTATTCTCTTCCTTGATCTCATCAAAGGACATAATACTTATACCCGTATTTTGGTTCTCTACTTCTAACTTATATTCTGTGAATATCTCAAAAGGTTCGGACTTGTGTTTCAGCAGGAACATATGTCTGAATCTTGAGAGATCATCAGAGAATGTAATGAAGTACAAAGAACCAGTCTTGGCATGTGTAGACAGGAGACTTTCATACATCAGCATGTATCAATTCCCAAGAGTTTACTAACTCTTTCTCTGTTTCCAATAAACAGAGCTATGGTCATCTTATCTTTGTGACATGACCGGCAAGTTTCACAAGATGTAAATTCAAACTAATTTAAATATACATCTAAATGTAACTTCAGCTAGTCTGGTCGCATTGATATGACCTAGTCTACAATACCTCAAGAAGGATTCATTCATTTCTGAACTATTTCTCTTGTGTGTGTTCTGTATACTAAGAACTGTGGTTTGAATTAGAACGTCAATGCTTTCAGATAACGTGCCTGAACCGATCAACTATTGATATAGGAAATGTTCAAAATATTATCCAACAATACAAAATTATATCCTTTCTTTACTAATAAAGAGACTGATATGATTTTGTATATCAGGTTCGGTATCTAATAACATTCGTTCAAAATCAATGTATTCAGGTAATACAGGGTGATAGTGACCAACAGACTTGGCTGCAACACTTGCACCGTTTTTTGTCTCATGAAACTTAGCACCCGTTCTCAATTCTCTACCTTTCTGTAGCCCATGTAACAGATTACATATGCGGGATCCTGATCCGGTATCACATACCCAGGACGTAAAGGATACTGAGAAACAGTTCTCTGTAATGAACACACCCGAAGATGATGCATCAACATGCACTTTCTTCGTTTGGGCGGCACGGGAAATCTGGTATTCCCTAATTTCCTGCTCTGTTTATAACAATTTTAAGTTGGAGCGGGACCAACGTTCCCCAACTCAGTATAACAAGCGGGTTCGGTCAATATAACCGTTTTATTATCTTGATTAAGGCGTGATATGGTCGCAACCTGGAGAGAGAGAGAAGAAAACACTCAGCGTATGCTCTTGCAAGATTAGATTGGTTATCTAATATATCTAATCAGGATGTCTCTCACTGTTTTAATCAAATCTTCCTTCAAACCCTAAAAGGAAAGACTAGCCGGGATTAATCACACGCTACAAGTTCGCCAATCTTTCAGCCAGGCTAGTGTCGGTACTTTGAGGGAGGTCCCCCATGCTTTCGCACGAACCTAATTAAGTAAACCTCGTTTTCCCAGGGGCGTAACCCCGTTAACACCTTTCTAGACACCTACTTGATCGGCTAATTGTAATGTGTAAAACTCTCCCAGGAGTAACTCTTACTCGCAGCGGGTATCGGGATCCAACTATCTCATAGAAGGTATGCAATATTATTGCAAATTTCAACACTTGAAATTCCCGATAATATTTTACCCCTAGCGTGCTATGACCTTGACGCATGCCAAACAACCCATAGTCCGCTAGTCAAGTTCAACCCGTACATTTCTTGATTGAATTAAACCCACCCGCATGACCCTTGACGCATGCCAAACAACGCCGTACGAATACCCTAATCCAATCGCATCGTATGCTAGCAGATAAGCACTAGTTAGCTACCGTACACTACGCCTTGACGCATGCCAAACTACCGCAGCACGAATACTAAGTAGTACTTATCTGAAATGACGGAGGGCTACGCAGGTTTTCAGAAAACCCTGAGCGTAATGAACTTGATATCGTTGTAGAATTGAGTGATTTTAAATGGAGTGTTTTTGAGGCTTTTCTAGTTTTGCTAAAGGGGTCACTCCTGGTGAAGGGATCGTCGGCCCTTTCCTCATCGAATAAGGTTCAGGATATTTCACAAATATCACTATGCAAAGCAAGAACTATAGAAGCAATCAAAAGACAAACCGAGTTTGTAGCATCTGCCAGTTATTGCTAAAGGAGTCACTCCCGGTGAAGGGATCTCGGTCCTTTTCTTATCGAATAAGGTGCTGGATGTTCTACAAGGAACACCGCTATGCAAAGCAAGAACTAGAGCTACCAGTTTTTATTAAGCAAGTTTCTACAATATCTTAGGTTTCTTTTATTTCATTAATCTCATTAATGAAGTCCCATTTTAATATGCTTCACAAGCATCTCTTTTGAAACGAAATCTGCAATATAACATATAACTCATATATATAATATAAACATTCGTCTCAGGCAGTAATATGATCTCATCACAGAACATTGCAGCAGAAAAAACATATATGAAATATTGGATATACTAGGACGTCCGTGTTTTCAATACGAGCCTGTATAAAACACGGATTCCACGGTCGCGATGAATAGCCAAACCCACATCCCTAGACCCCTACGAGAGCGGCAAGCAACACTGCCAATTCTAGGGTTAGGAGACCCGGTCTCGACTCCTCGAGATGGTCTCCCACTGGACCCTAGAACCCGGTTACTTGTGCTCCCCGCCTTGGGTCTACCTAATGCGGAAAAGTAAATAATATACAACGGTGACATCTTCCGCAACCTGGAAGTGCCCCAATAAAAGAATATTACATATAAATGAATTTTACATGAATGAAAAAGAAAAACTCTCATCTCACATAAAAACCCCCGGCTATTCAAACGCGACGATCCAATACAACATATCACAGCAAAACATAATATCTCATATCATCAACGTAAGCAAGTATGCGTATCCCGATTGTCGTTGATGTATAGCAACGAAGCCGGCGATACACCACATACTACGCTTACGGTCACAGAAAAGAAAGTGTAAAACTACAACAGTTGGAATCCGCAACCTCTTTAGACATCACATGCCTAACCAAATGAATTCCTTAGACATCGCATGCCTAACAATTATAAACCCCGCATTTTAGTCTCATTATCGAAAACTCTTTTTAATATCAAGTCGGGCAATTCAACAAGATTCCCGACATTCTGATCGAACGCTCGTCGCAAACTTCAATAGACGGCCGCACCCCCGATGCCATCGACGAAGTGCACTAAGGCGGAACACCGCTACCGCGAGCACCCGAACGGATGCTTTCGGCGACGGGGTTCTTCTACTGTCACTTGGTCGGGGCTATGGGGTGTAGCTGTCTATTAAGTTTATCCGGCGGGTATCCGCGTACGCTACGTGATTGCGACGGACTTTTGATCACATCAAAATTCCATGGCAACCGATCATTTGAGACTAAACTGCTATGTTTATAATATTCAAATTAGTTATCTCATAACTACATGTGGATTCCAAATATTGTATCAAAATCCAGATAAATAGACAATGTTAAACTTTCCGATCGAATAATCAAACACCCAAGATTTCCCCAATTTATCTCAACACTTGAAATCAGTTTAAAAGCATCCATCACATGCCACAGTACCAATGGTCCAGCCGTAGAAGGGTCAAGCCAACGCCTCACATGTGACACGCCGTACTGCCCCAAACCCAAAGGTTCAAAAGGCAGTTCAAGACGGTCACATAATCGAGTTAAGGTTTGTTGTCTTCTAGAGGGTCCACCGCGTTACTTGCACGACTTAGAACATTCTTAAACACGAGAAAAAAATCCAACTTTTGAAAAATTTTCCGACAGGGGAAAAAGTAAGTTATTGATATCCGTTCGAACTTTTTAACAGTTTCTAAAAATTATCCGGACAAACTAAACAAAGTTAAATTATCCGATCGAATCAACGATTCCCCAATACAACCCTTGAAAACTCAACAGTTGAGTGGAATTAAAATATTCCCAGAAAAAATTAACAAGAAAGGGCCTAAAAATAATTACATGAAATTTCAGGGACTAAGTCCAAATTTTGGCCGCGGAACCGCCGCAAAACCCATGGTTTCGCCGCGGTTCGGCGGTCAAATTTTCGAGTTAGAGGTCCGTACTTCACAGTAATTCTTAGTTTTTCCTGCTTAATTTTCTGAGAATTTTTAATTCAGAAAAAACCACATTTTTGAAAAATGTACAGAGAGGGTTCCGTGTCGGGATTTCGGCGTTCGATCGGACTTTAAACTTCGTCTAGACTTCGCCTAAAGCTCTGGCTTGGCTCTGATACCACTGTAGGGTTGCTAGGCACGCGCACAAGGTTCTACGAGGCATCAACCTTGCCCGATTTAAAATTTAGCCGTGCCGAACAACCCGAATACGGATCTTTAAACTAGAGATTAGGCGAAAACTAACATGCTAAACAATTTAACACTAAGTGAGAGGGATTACAACCTTTGTAGATCCGGTCCTTCACTTCATAAGCTCCGTGTTGTGGTCCCTTCGCTGCGATCATCGGGTTCCGGACTCTCGAGAGGTTCCCCGAAGAGAAAGATGCAGTCTTGCTTCCGATCTTCGATACAAAAATGATCTACCTTGAAGTTTCATTAACACAAGCTAACACTCACTAAAATTGAGTGAACACTCTCATCTAAAGGGCAAGGGAAGATGAGGATGGTGAAGTAGCATTTTTGCTCTCTTTATTTATCTTTTTCTCACATTTATTCATCACTTTGAAAAAACTAGTAAGCTTTTTCATGAAAGAAAAGATGAAGGAAGAAGAAGATGAATAATAATATCATTATTCTTTTGTGATGAATAGAAAGAATTAATATGATAAATAATGCAACCATGGTCAACTAAACTCATGTAGAAAATTAATTAGGGTTAGGGTTTGGGTTGGGTTAAGCATGAGTCATACAAAATATCTTTATCATGACAAAAAGAAACCTTCTAGAATCAACTAGAAGTCTTAACCCTAATCCAAACCCTAATCATGTTTAAACTCCACTAAACATGTTGCATTAGTTATCATATCATGTTACAATATTATATATCACATATATAATATTTATCGTAACAAAATAAAATAATACAATTAACATATATCGCATATATATCAATGTATTACCCGAGTGAGAAAAAGAATCTTTTAGTGAGCAAATATTAGTTAATGTAATTTTAATATATCATATATATTATTATACATTAAATTATCGAATCAACACTTGATCCGACAATCCGGCTATATCGCATATAACCGACTAATATTTATCCGTACCGATTCATCGAATCAACACTTGATCCGATGACCCGGCTGATATCATATATCGCGAGAATAGAATACGGTATCTCATATCGCATTATCCTCGGTCCCGCACATATCACATACGTGCCCCTACTCCGTTTTGCCTGAGCCAAGAAACCTCTGTGTAGGACTCTAAAGAATCGTCAATACGCCGGCAGTAGGTGATGATCATATCAAACACCCACAAGCTGCAAGCGGCCAGCTAAACGTAACAGCCACCCAGGTATTGAGCGCTCAGAAGATCAACAAGCAAGCCTGTACATTCTCCTTTGAATCCAATCAGTAACACTCCCGTACAGTCCGGTTTCGTCGTCTGATATGTCGCATATCTCGCCTAGGGGTGGTAAATGTCAGACCCCAGTAGCTTGATAAGTCGTGTCGGTATGAGGTCTATAACAGTTCGAGAAACTACTGATAACACTTACCAGTAAATCTCAGCAACCCTGGCCAGGGATTTCCGGTTATAGCCAATCGAACACAGCACAACATCAACTCCCTATACCGGGAGAGACGAATCCCCTCCTATCGCTCATTGCCTCCATGTGATTCGGGACTGTACCCAAAAGCCACCTTTTTGCACGCCCTCTTGGACGTGGTATGATGGAAATCAAAGCACAGTGGGAATCACACAAGACTCTATGACGATCTCGGGTCAACAGACTACTCTGTACCAGTGTCACCGGAGAACTGCCATCTGACGTGAGGTATAATACCATCTGGGAGTTCTCGGCGAGTCCGTCCAGTGTACCCAGTCTCCACTGAGCACCCGTACACTATCCTTGATGTCAAACACCGATGGATATGGGATCATCCATCGCCCATCATATGGGTCAAGATGCGTATATGCTAGTCTACTCTGGTGTATCGATGCCCTGTCTCGATACACCCTCGACTAGGAACAGTTATAGGATGTACTCGTCGACTACCGTGGTCCCACTAGTATGATCTCATCATAGTCCCAGTAGTCGAGTACACATCCTAAATGCTTTATCAACATGTAACATAGAGACAATCAGAGTACATGTTAAGATAAAGTACAACCAGATAGCATACTATCATGTCGAGCAAGAAAGTCCTCCCTATATATGTCCTAGCATCCACTACAATATACATCGTATGTACAGTAATGGCCTCTAGGGCATACATATAACTTACAAACCCAACCCAAACCCTAGCCCTTGGTTAATTCTCTACAATGGTTTGGTCAACCATGATTGCATTATTCATCATATTAATCCATTCATTATTCGTCACAAAAGGATTTCCCTTCTTCTTCTTCCTTGAGTTCATTCTTGGAAAAGCTTTCTAGTTTTGCTTTTGTGATGAAATTGAGTGAGAAAAAGATTATAAATGAGAGCAAAAATCCTACTTCATCATCCTCATCTATCCTTGCCATTTAGATGAGGGTGTTCACATCATTTCATGAGTGATAGCTTATGTTAACGAAACTTCAAGGTAGATCATCTATGTTATCGAAGATCGAAAGCAAGGTTGCATCATTCTCTTCATGAAGCCTCTCAAGAGTCCAGAACATGATGATCGCAGTGAAGGGACCTCAACACAGAGCTTAAGAAGTGAAGGACCGGATCTACAAAGGTTGTAATCCCTCTCACTTAGTGTTAAAGTGTTTAACATGTTTGTTTTCGCCTAAACCCTAGTTTAAAGATCCGGCTTCGGGTTGTTCGGCACGGCTAAAATTTTAATCGGGCATGGTTGATGCCTCGTAGACCCTTGTGCGCGTGCTTGGAAACCCTACAGTTACAGGAGACGGTATTCGTATGGACCCGAGGTAGATCGAGGCCATACAGCTTTGGCACAGACTTGTATCATGGATAGAGGTCCGCAGATTTTTGGGCTTAGCCGGTTTTTACTACCGTTTCGTGCAGGATTCTTTGAGTTTCGCTGCACCGTTGACCGTACTGACAAGGAAGGGGGTTCTTTTTCTTTAGACTGAGGCACAGCCCACTGACGCTCGTTAGTTGAGATTCGTGAGCTTGTTCGGCGGAGTAAAGATTCGGAGTTCTGATTTGTGACCAGGGTGTGCTATGTTATGGGACTCGTTGTGTGTACCGGATATTGATGGGTAGAGACGCGAGGTCCTAGAGCAAGAACATCAGTCAGCTTTCAGTGTTCACCGAAGTGCCACCGAGATGTACCATGACTTGAGAGTTGGTTACTGGTGGGCAGGGATGAAGAGTGAAGTTTCGGATTTCGTTTTAAGATGGTTGGTTTGTCGGCAAGCTAAGGTTGAGCATTTGAGGCCGGCTGGAGAGTTGCAATATTTTACCGTTCCAGAGTGGGAATGGAAGCAGATTTCCATGAATTTCGTTGTGGTGTTTACCCAGGTCTAGATAGGGTGTGACTCCATTTGGGTGATTGTTGTCCGGTTATGCTCGGTATGCTCATTTTGCTTGTTGTTCTTCGATAAGTTTATACGTTTGCACAGAGTTCCTTCACGCGTTGTATCCAATAGAGGCACCCAGCTTGCTAGCTATCTTTGGCAGAAACTTTAGGAAGCCTTGGGTACTGGTTGAGTTTTAGCTCCGCTTTTCCATCTGTAGGCCGATAGTCAGATAGAGCGGACTATACAGACTCTGGAGGATATGCTTGTGCGTACGTACTTGTTGTTTGTTGGCAGTTGGGATCGTCACTTGCCATTGATGGAGTTCTCCTACGATAATAGTTATCAGGAGACATATCTAACGACAACTTTTGGGCCTTGTGTGTAAGTTATGTCGATCGCCAGTCTATTCTACTAACTCCGCAAGAGTGGGATTTTTGGACCCCAGCAAGTCGAAAGGCTTCGGAGAAGATCCAGTTGATTCAGGTCAGGATGAGAGCAGCCCAGTGCAGACAGAAGTCTTATGCCGACCGTAGTTGTCGCAGAGTCGAGTTCGCAGTGAGAGATCACGTATTCCTACGGATTTTTCCGATGAATGGCGTGTTGATTTTTGGGAATCTTAGTCCCAGATTGTAGGTCCTTTTGAGATTCTCGAGCGAGTTAGTACCGTTGCCTATAATTTGGCACTTCCGCCCAGATTTTTGAGTATTCACCCCATTTTCCTTGTGTCTATACTTTACAAATACCTTCATGGCCTTTCTCACATGATTCAGTAGCAGACCATTTAGCTTGGACGCGATCTTCTCGTTCACCGGCAGCCGATAGTGTTAGGGGATCGGCAGGTGGTGAAATTTCGGTCAAGGGTCTTGCCATCTGTAGAGGTTTCTTTGGTGTAGCCGTATAGTGAGGTGATCACTTGGGAGGCTGGGAGCAAGATTTGGGAGTTTTGCACTCATCTCTTTGAAGGCATAGTAAGAATTTTAAATTCGGGGACGAATTTTTTATAAGGGGGAGATTGTAACACCTGAGGAATGCGATTAGTGTTAATTAAGCGGTAATGCGGGTTTTTGGTAAAAAGATTACCAATTAGGGTTCCTCACATTTTATAACATTTAATTAATAATTTATTATTATTTGTTATGGCTTGCACGCACATGTGCATGTTAATGTGAAGGTATGGCTGTGTTAATCTTATTTAGTGACCATGACAACCTTAACCTAATCCTATCCTTGCTTAACCCTAAACCCTAGATATTTGTTGTGAGATATTTCCTTGCTTTGTTTTGGATTTGGGAGGAGGTGGCAATGGTGAGTTATGAAAGCCATGCTTGCATTTATGTGAGGGTTAATACAATGGTGCACTCATACTTAATCTCACCTCTCTCTTTTCATCTCACCCTCTCTCATTCTCTCTCACTTCATCTCTTTCTCATTTATCTTCATCTCTCTCATCTCAACTGAACAATTAATCATTCACCACAAAACCTACACTAATCTTCTTCAAAACATCACCCAAATCACTTCTTAAGCCTTGTTTTGCCTCTTAGATGCCTTGGAGCTTGGAAAGCTAGGATCTTTAAGCTTGTGGGAGTAGGTAATGATCTCTTTCTGTTAAGTAGGTCTTTTTAGTGTTGCGTAGCTTATTCGTTTCAATTTAGAACGTTTAAAGTAAAGTTTCGTGCACATATCGTATTTTAGTGTCATTTTGTGATATCTGTGATCTGCTGTGACCCAGTGTATGTACTAGAAAATATAGTAGTGTAGTTGTGTTGTACCAGAGACCCTAAACTTTCACCTGAAGTACGAACCCCTTCCCATCGGTTTTGGCCGGCGACATGTTAGGTGAGGTCCGGCGAGCTCGGCCAAGTGGGGGAGTTAGGGCTTGGTTCTTTCAGGGTAGCTGTCTGCTGTGGTTTTAGAGTGTTTGGTCCTGTTTGATTTTTGGGTTTTCACTGTATACAAAATCTGGGATCACATAGCTTATTTCTAGTGTTACGACTATGCGTGTTACGTTATTCGACACGGTACGTGTCTTTGTGTAGCTTTTGCTCTTGGGTTGGTTTCATAGTGTCGCTACGCACGTTAGCCACTAGACGAACACTTGAGAGTATGTTTGGAGTTGGTGCGTCGGTTAAACATAGTTTGTACGTGTTATTGGTCGATTGCTAATATACACTTGCTTTATTATTTTAGGATTTTAGGACCGCAGGCGGGGACTTCGGACACTGCGATGAAAGGAAAGCAAGTAGTTGGCTTTACTTAGCCCAAGATCATTTGTGAGTAGATTTAACATCTATAGGGGAATCGTCCGTATGGCGTTATGCGTCTGGGCTAGATATGATATGATATTAGCCGCATGTTTATTTGCCTATATAGAGATTGTGCATAGACTTCATTGCATATCCTTACTTGTTGTGCTTAGACTTGTACCCATTGAACACTGCGCTATTATGGATGGTTCATTACGCACGGGCACTGATTGTATGCCACACACACCGTTGATAATTTCCATAACACGCACAACATACATACCTATGTGATATTGTATGGTTAGTAACATTTAGACATTTATTCATGTCCTTTGTGCATATGACATATAGCATACCTGTATACCTACATGCTTACACATATGCCTTGCTATACCTACATGTTAGTTACCCATATACCTATATGGTATTATACCATTAGTGACAGGTATATACACATATGAGACATAGCTACATGTACATCTTGCATACATACTTACACATACACCCGTATGGTATTACATCATTATTGATAGGTACACCTTGCTATAGTTTCATGTTCACCTTGCTATAGTTTCATGTTCACCTTTATATGATGTCGCATTTGGTTTCGGAGAATTAGGAACCGCATGATATATTAATAACTTGTTGCAGTTAAATAGCGGTTTTTCGTTTATATGCTCATATTACTGTTTCATGTTGCATATATTATATTCATGGATTTTCGCATTGAGATATGGATTTCATATGATGTCTTACTCATGTGTATAAATATCGGCGGTATGGGACGATGTTATATATGTACACATATATAATGATCTATGCAATTATACTTCTTCATTACTTGATGTTTTTTGGATTTGAGGACCGTGGTAGTTTCATGAAATTATGCATTATTTGAAAAACCCGGTTTCTCTTGATATGATATTTCGATGCGTCCACCATGAGATTTCTCGGTTCTGATATATACCCCATACGAGGAGTGGAGTGGGCCATGTGCGGGTACATGGTGGGGCCCGGAGGTACCCCGGGGCAAGAAGATCGCAAATGATGGTGTTGAGCTCGAGGCAGGGGAGTGCTACCTTACCGGTGATAGTATTGGACTCGTCGGTGATCGCACAGATATCGACCGGAGTCATGTACGTATGGATACGTGGAATTTTGAGTGTCGAAGCTGGGCATTCGGGTTTCGGAAGCGTATGATACTAACCTATCAGGGCCAGTCCTAGTGACGACGCCTGATAGATCAGTTTTTGTTAGTTATATGTATGCTCTAAAGGCCATTACTGTACATGAGATGTACATTGTAGTGGATGCTTGGACATATATAGGGAGAACTTTCTTGCTCGGCATGATAGTATGCTATCTGGTTACTATTTATCTTAACATGTACACTGATTGTCTCTCTGTTACATTTTGGTAAAGCCCTTAGGATGTGTACTTGACGACCAAGATTATAATAGAGATCATACTAGTGGGACAAAGGTAGTCTGTGAGTACATCTTTTAATGTCCTTAGTCGTGGGTGTATCGAGACGGGGCATCGATATACCAGAGTAGACTAGCGTGTAGCTTCTCAACCCATGTAGATGGGTGATGGATGATCCTATATCCATTGGTGTTTAACATCAGAGATGATATACGGGTGCTCAGTGGAGACTGGGTATACTGGACGGACTCACCGAGAACTCCCAGATGGTATTATACCTCACGTCAAATGGCAGTTCTTTGGTGACACTGGTACAGGTTAATCTGTCGACCCGAGATCGTCACAGAGTCTTGTGTGATTCCCACTGTGCTTTGATTTCCACCTTACCACATTCATGAAAACATGCAAAACGGTGGTTTTTGGGTACAGTCCCGAGTCACATAGAGGCAATGAGCGATAAAAGGGGATTCGTCTCTCTCGGTATTGAGGGTTGATGTTGCGCTGTACTCAATTAGCTATAACATGAAGTCCCTGGCCAGGGCTGATTCTGAGATTTACTGGTAAGTGTTACCAGTAGTTTCTCGACCTGTTATGAGCCTCACATCGGCACGACTTATCGAGTTACCGGGGTCTGACGTTTACCACCCCTAGACGAGATATACGACATATCAGACGAAGAGACCGGACTGTACGGTAAGTGTTACTGATTGGATTCGCAGGAGTATGAGCAGGCTTGCTTGTTGATCTTCTGATCGCTCAATAGCTGGGTGGCCGTTACGTTTAGCACGCCTCTTGCGGCTTGTGGGTGTTTGATATGATAATTACCCACTGCCGGCGTATTGACGAGTCTTTAGAGTCCTACACAGAGGTTTCCTGGCTTAGGCGAAACGAAGTAGGAGCACATATGTAATATGGCGGGACCGAGGATAATGTGAGTATGTGATATCGTATTCTATTCTCGTGATATTTTTATCGAACGGTTATATGTGATATAGCCGGGTTATCGAATCAAGTGTTGATTCGATAAGTTGGTACATTTAATATTAGTCGATTATATGTGATATAGCCGGATTATTAAATCAAGTGTTGATTTGATAATTTAGTGTATAATTGTATATTTGATATACTAATTTACATTAACTAATATTATCTCACTTAAGCATTTATTATTCTCACATGTGCACACTTAATATATATGTGATATATATTAATTGCGTTTTATTTTTGTATCATGGTTGTTGATACACACTACATGGATGTATGAGACTTACACCATACTAATTATAATGTTGGGTTTTAGTATTTAAAGTAATTCCAAATAAGTGGAAAATAGCTCACATGCGTGAAGCTTCATGAAGCTTGTGGATGCATTGACTTAGTCCACTAATTTTGTTTTACTTAAGATATTTATTAACCTAACCATTATAATTTAGCCATGGTTATGTCTCGACATGAGTTAGTATATGATATAAACCCACCCATGGTTCATTCTCTCACCTCATTAGTTCATTCTCATTTCTTTTGCTCATCTTCTTCTTCCTTGAGCAAAAAGCTTGCTAGGGTTTTCTAAAGAGAGAAGATATTGTGAGAAAATAAAATCTAAAGTGAGCTCACTTCCTATTTCATCATCCTATACACTTGCTTGGGTATTATAGGGTGTTCTCTTCACAAAGTTCATGACCTAGTGAAGGGCTGGCTTGAGTTTGAGTCTCCTCGACGTAGATCATTTTCAGGCTCGAAGACTACGAGCAACCTTGTTCATTTCTCCGAGGGAACCCATACTAGAGTTCGGGAGATCCATGATCGCAGCGAAGGGACGTCAACACGGAGCTTTAGAAGTGAAGGACCAGTCTACAAAGGTTGTATTCCTTGCTCACTACTTGTAATGGTTGATTACATGTTTCATTTTGTCTATTTACTTTAGCTTGATCCTAACTTAGGATTGATTAGCACCTTAGAATTTTTAAATATAGCATGGTAGTTGCTGTGAAAACCCAGTAGGGTGCTAAGGAATCCCAACAGTTTTTATGTGTCGATGCCGGGCACTAGTTTTCATGATGTTTTCGGGTGTCGATGTTTGACATCTGGTTCCATGAGACTTATAGGATATGAGGGCCGATATTATGGTCGCTATGAGGGCCGATATTATGGTCGCTATGAGGACCGATATTATGGTCGATATGAGGGCCGATTTTATGGTCGATATGAGGGCCGTTCTGAGGGCCGATTTGAGAAATTTGGGATTTAGATTGTCTTGATGGACATTGGTCCTGCCACGATGAGAATTCCGTGAGGATGACATGTTTTATTCCATACTCCATATTTATTTGATATGCATTGCTTCATGTATTAGTAGTACCTGAAAGAGTACCTTTCATGACTGTTGACATATTGCCATTTATTGCTATCATCTTGCATTTGTTAGATTAGCGCAGTACGTGCATACTTGTGATTACCTGCATATGTTATTTACTATTCATGAGTTGGCAAGTCACCCCCGTTGTGCCGCAGGGTTTTGCAGGTAAGCCCTCAGGGCAGTCGTTGGCAAGGTTTTCATCTATCGTATCATCTTTTGCAGTGGATACCGCTACGGCTGACTGGGTGCAGTTTTGCTATAGGTGGGTTTTGCGGTTATCCGATATTGCTCATTGTATATTCGTTGTATCCAGTACTTTCCATCTACTATCTTCATGTATTGACTTAGAGACGAGTTGTGAGGACGATATTGTATATTATTTTGTGACTCTGGAGGTCTTTTATGCAGTTTTATTTATATCATCTTTTTCTTCGCTACGGCGTCGTATATCTATTATGGTGGTTGTTTTCCGCCTTTGGGCATGGATTTGCTCCCGTTTGGGGATGCTTTACTTATATCTTTTGTTGTACCCTTTTTAAGGGCTTGTTTTACAAAGGAGGTGCTGCTAAAATTTTAAAGGAAGTAAATTGGGACTTTAAAGAATTTGATTGAGATTTCAAAAGTTTTAACAATGTTCTTATAACTTACTACTTTTGATGGTTTAGATTGCTGGGTTTTCGGCTTACTTGAATTACGTTACGCCTGGAGACGTTACGTGGTTTAAGGGCCGTCACGTGCCAAATTTTGGGTCGTGATATCAACAAACACAGCAAGAATACTAAAAATTACTTATCTAAAATGACGGAAGGCTACGACAGGTTTTTAAGAAAACATTTTGCGTAATGAACTTGATATCGTTGGAGAATCGAGTTATTTTGAAAAGAAGTGTTTTTTAGGCTTTTACTAGTCTTGCTAAAGAGGTCACTCCCGGTGAAGAGATCTCGGCTCTTTCCTCATCGAATGAGGTGATGGATATTTCACAAATGCCACTATGCAAAATAAGAACTAGAGAAGCAATCAAAAGACAAAATCGAGTGGGTTGTAGCATCTACTAGTTTCGCTAAATAGGTCACTCCCGGTGAAGGGATCTCGGCTTTTTCCTTATCGAATAAGGTGCTGGGTATTCTACTAGGAATACCGCTATGCAAAGCAAGAATTAGAGGTACCATTCTTTAAAACAAGATTCTGCAATATCTTTAGATTTCTTTTATTTCATTAATCTCATTAATGAAGTCCCATCAATTATGCTTCCTAAACATCACAGAAGAAACGAAAGCAACAATATTTATTATATATCATATATATAATATAAGCATTCGTCTCAGAATATCAAGTGATCACATCACAGAATATTAGCAGCAGAAGAACACATATGAAATATTGGATATACTAGGAATTCCGTATTGTATCAGAATCATAGATAGCTATACGATGTTAAACTTTTCGATCGAATTAACAAACACCCAAAATTTTCCAAGGAGCTCAACACTTGAGCGGAGTTTAAAAAGTACCCAGAATAAGCCACATCACCTATGGACCAATCATAGAAGGGTCAACCCTAGCCTCACCTATGGCGCCGCGGAACTACCATAAACCCTAGGGTTTAGTGGCGGTTCCGACAGTCACAGAATCGAGTTAGGGTTTCGTTCTTCTAGAGGGTCTATAGAAAACACATGCACGATTTTCTGAAGATTTTAAACACGGAAAAATCCAACTCTTGGAAAATTTCCAGCGAGAGAGAAAATGAGTTATTTATATCCGTTCGAACTTTTTAACGTCGTCTAAAAAACCCGAAATAATGTTAGAATTACGACTACGAAACACTCCGAATTTCCTTTACAGAAATATAACATCACATGCAATATCAGTAAAAACAAGCAACACCTGAAATACCAAAACCCAGAGACTGGAACACCATAAAAAATTCAACCCAGAACCTTGCAGAAAAACCGAGCAGGCCGGTTTTTATCTTCATGTGGCCGGCCAAAATCTGGCGAGGGGGGCTAAATTTTCTGTGGTGTTCATATTACATCTCATATAACATTCTGCAATTGCTTAAAAAAAATTTAGACACTCTAAAAATTTCGACAGAAACTAGGTTTTTATTTCATGTGTTTCGGAGTTGTTTCAGTTTCGTAATCCTACAAATATCGTCTAATTCTCTAGCATGGCTCTGATACCACTACTGGGTTCCCTAGGACGGCTGCTGGGTTTCGGGAGGCATCGACCGTGCCATTTTCTAAAAATTGGTGCGCTAAAGAACCCTAACGCTAGAATCTAAACTAGAGAATTAGACGAACAAGCATGTAAACATCTTTACATCTAAGTGAACAAGGAATATAACCTTTGTAGACTGGTCCTTCACTTCAATAGCTCCATGTAGTAGTCCCTTCACTCCAATTAGTGATCTCCCGGACTCTAGTGAGGCTCCACAAGGTGAGATGAACAAGCTTGCTTAAAGTCTTCGAGGCCGAAAATGATCTACGTCGAAGAGACAAAAATTCAAGCTACCTCTTCACTAAGTGATGAACTAGTGAAGAAACAACCCAATCTAAATGGCTAGTCGAGAAGAGGTTGATGAAGTAGGAATTTTGCTCACTTTAGAAATAATTTTCTCACTAATTTTCTGTAGGGTTACTAGGCACTGTCACAAGGGTCTATAAGGCATCAACCATGCCCGATTTAAAATTTAGACGTGCCGAACAACCCAAAGCGAGGATCTTTGCTAGATAATTAGGGTTAAATATGCAAGTAAATACCTTTACAACTAAGAGAGAGGGATTACAACCTTTCCAGTCCGCTCCTTCGCTTCATAAGCTCCGAGTAGTAGTCCCTTCGCCGCGATCCATGATCTCCCGGACTTAAGAGAGGCTCCACAATCCGAACAATCTATGCTTGCTTGAAGTCTTCCTTTTCAAAGATGATCTACCTTGAAGTTTCTTTAACCCAAGCTCTCACTTCTCTAATCAAGTATTAGAGAAGAGAACACCCTAATCTAAGTGGCTAGAATAGATGAGGATGATGAAGTAGGAATTTAGCTCTCTTTTGTTTTCATAATCTCACACTAATCCATCACAAAAGAAAAACCTAGAAAGCTTTTCAAGAGCTCAAGGAAGAAGAAGAAGAAATTATCCCTTTTATGATGAATAATGAATTGTTATTATCATTACAATTGCAACCATTGGTAAGTCAAGAAAGACTTAACCATTGTAGAGATTTAACTAGGGTTAAAGGGTATGGGTTGGGTTAGGAAAATATCTCCAAAATATCAACACATAATATCTTTGCAAGAAACAAAACAAAAGCTTCTAGAAGCTTCTAGAAAAGATTAACCCTAATCAAACCCTAACCATATTTAATCTCCACTAATCATGTTGCATTTGTAAACATAACTTGTTACAATATTATATATCACATATATAATATATTTTTGTAATAAAAGAAAATAATACAATTAATATATATCGCATATATATCAATGTGTTATCCGGTGAGAAAATGAATCTTTAAGTAAGCTAATATTAGTTAATGTAATTTAATATATCAAATATATAATTATACATTGAATTATCGAATCAACACTTGATCCGATAATCCGACTATTTCACAAATAACCGACTAATATAATCTGTATCAGTTCATCGAATCAACACTTGATCCGATGACCCGGCTATATCCCATATACCCGGTCGATATCTCATATCGCGAGAATCTAATACGGTATCACATACATGTATTATTCTCAGTCCCGCTCATATCACATATGTGCTCCTACTCCATTTTTCCTGAGCCAGGAAACATCTGTGTAGGACTCTAAAGAATCGTCAATACGCCGGCAGTAGGTGATGATCATATCAAATACCCACAAGCTGCAAGCGGTCAGCTAAACGTAACAGCCACCCAGGTATTGAGCAATCAGAAGATCAACAAGCAAGCTTGTATATTCTCCCGTGAATCCAACCAGTAACACTCCCGTGCAGTCCGGTCTCTTCGTCTGATATGTCGCATATCTCGCCTAGGGGTGGTAAACGTCAGACCTAGTTGCTTGATAAGTCGTGTCGATATGAGGTCCATAACAGTTCGAGAAACTACTGATAACACTTACCAATAAATCTCAACAACCCTGGTCAGGGATTTCCAGTTATAGCCAATCGAACACAGCGCAACATCAACTCCCTATACCGGGAGAGACGAAACCCCTCCTATCGCTCATTGCATCCATGTGATTCAAGACTGTACCCAAAAGCCACCTTTTTGCACGCCCTCTTGGACATGGTATGATGGAAATCAAAGCACAGTAGGAATCACACAAGACTCTATGACGATCTCGGATCTACAGACTAACATGTACCGGTGTCACCAGAGAACTGCTATCTGACGTGAGGTATAATACCATCTGGGAGTTCTCAGCGAGTCCGTCCAGTGTACCCAGTCTCCACTGAGCACCCGTATACCTTCTCTGATGTCAAACACCAATGGATATGGGATCAGCCATCGCCCATCATATGGGTCAAGAAGAGCATACGCTAGTCTACTCTGGAGTATCGATGCCCTATCTCGGTACTCCCACGACTAGGAACATTTGAAGGATGTACTTGGCGACTACACTGTCCCCACTAGTATGATCTGCATCATAGTCCTGGTAGTCAAGTACTCATCCTAAGGGCTTTATCAACATGTGACATAGAGACAATCAGAGTACATGTTAAGATAAAGAGTAACCAGATAGCATACTAGCAAGAAAGTCATCCCTATATATGTCCAAGCATCCACTACAATATACAACGTATGTACAGTAATGGCCTCTAGGGCATACATATAACTAACATTTTCTTCACCTCTCATGAAACTAGAAATCTTGTGGAAGGAGATGAAGAAAACAACCATGGAATGAAGCAAGTGAAGAATGAATCAAGTGGTGAGAATAGCAACCATGGGTGAGTTAATATGATATACTAACTCATGTAGAGACTAAACCATGACTAATTTAATGGTTAGGTTAATAAATATCTTCAAGTAAAACAAAATTATTAGACTTGGTCAATGGTTCCACAAGGTTCTACAAGCTTCAACCATGTGAAAATTTCCAACTAATTTGATTTACTTTAAATAAACAAATCCTTACATTATTATAAGCATGGTGTGAGTCTCATACACCCATGTAGCATGTGGCATCAAGCATGATACAAAAGAGGTATATTAATATATATCACATATATACTAAGTGTACACTAGTAAGAAAAATAATACTTAAGTGAGCTAATATTAGTTAATGTAAGATAATATATCAAATATATAATTATACATTAAATTATTAAATCAACACTTGATTTAATAATCCGGCTATATCACATACAACCGACTAATATCAAATGTAAGAACTTATCGAATCAACACTTGATCCGATAATCTAGCTATATCACATATAACCGACCGATATCACATATCGCGAGAATAGAATACGGTATCACATACACGTATTAATCTCGGTCCCGCACATATCACATATGTGCTCCTACTTCATTTCGCTAGAGCAAGGAAACCTCTGTGTAGGACTCTAAAGACTCGTCAATACGCCGACAGTAGGTGGTGATCGTATCAGTCACTTACAAGCCGTAAGCGGTCTGCTAAACGTAACGGCCATCCAGGTATTGAGCGATCAGAAGATCAACAAGCAAGCCTGCTCATAGTCCTGCGAATCCAATCAGTAACACTACCGTACAGTCCGGTCTCTTCGTCTGATATGTTGCATATCAGAGCCTGGGGGTGGTAAAACGTCAGACCCCAATAGCCTGATAAGTCATGCCGATGTGAGGCTCATAACGGTTCGAGAAACTACTGATAACACCTACCAGTAGATCTCAGCAACCCTGGCCAGGGATTTCCTGTTATGGCCAATCAAGCATAACGCAACATCAACCCCCAATACCGGGAGAGACGAAATCTCCTCCTATCGCTCATTGCATCCATATGACTCGGGACTGTACCCAAAAACCACCATTTTGCACGATCTCTTGAACGTGGTAAGATGGAAATCAAAGCACAGTGGGAATCACACAAGACTCTATGACGATCTCAGGTCGACAGACTAAACTGTACCAGTGTCACCAGAGAATTGCTATCTGACGAAATGTATAATACTATCTGGGAGTTCTCGGCGAGTCCGTCTAGTGTACCCAGTCTCCACTGAGCACCCGTATACCATCTCTTATGTCAAACACCAATGGATATGGGATCATCCATCGCCCATCACATGGGTCGAGAAGCGTATACGCTAGTCTACTCTGGAATATCGATGCCCCGTCTCGATATTCCTATGACTAGGAACATTTGAAGGATGTACTTACCAACTACCTCTGCCCCACTTGTATGATCCGCATCATAATCCTGGTAGTCAAGTACTCATCCTAAGGGCTTTATCAACATATAATAGAGAGACAATAAGTGTACATTTTAAGATAAAGAGCAACCAGATAGTATACTATCATGTCGAGAAAGAAAGTCCCCCCTATATATGTCGTAGCATCCACTATAATATACATCACATGTATAATAATGGCCTATAGGACATACATATAACTAACATGCTATAAGTATTTGTTTTGATTTAGAACAGCAAGAAAGTGCTTGTAGCTCATTGGTAAGACCTTACACTGCTGAGACATAGCACCAGAGTTCAAATCCCAGCAGCCACATTATCTTTTTGTTTTAATTTCTTTTAATCTTTTAGAAGCCCAAGAGTTTTCACGTGCACTACACGTAATAGGATAAGTTACACAATAAATAAACATAAACACGAGGGAAATTGAATCGACAAGGACACGTGGCCCAAGACCCAGCACACTTCGTCGGTAAAGACCCAGCGACTTGTGCATGGAGGCCCGGCGCCGCCGGTCTAGACCATAGGTATTGCCCCCAACTCTTCAGCTCTGCAATGTTTGGCATACCCTACTAACCCCACACTGCTTTTTTACTCTGAGTTATTCCAGAGAGCAATAAAATTCATATTTAATCCTATCTTATTACAAATTTTAATACACCCATTCGCTACACTAAATCCTAGCTTTTCCTATAAATACCATCCCTCATTCTACACTTCCTCACACACAAACCCCTGCTAAAACTCTCAAGAATTTTCAAGTCTCTATATTGTGCAAGTGGAGTTAGCAAAGGGCGAAACTCCGACGAAGTTCCGGCGACGATACGAGGAGTTTCCGGCAACGAAACGAAGAACCGATAAATCCTAGACCTTCTTCTACCTCCCCCTCTCATCAGAGCCAGTAAGTCTCATTTCCCTTTCTCATCTTATTCTTTAAAAAGTTTCAATTCTAAAACTCGACGGAAGCGGAGTTAGTCCGACTTCCGATTCAGTTTTCCTTAAAAACAATACTTTTCTTAATCAAGATAACTTCATATTCTCACATATTGCTTAACAAATATTAACAAAACTATTAAATCAAGTTTCACCTCAAAATAATTATTTTTGTGATATTTATCACATTTTTACAGAAAATACCACAAACTATTCATTTCGACGTTATAACCTTATTTCCTTACTATACCTTTAGATAGTTCACGAGGAAATGATCTACCTCATCACAACACACATATCTATCATAGTACGATGAATCTTAGGATAATAGAATACGGCAAATACGACTTTACAAATGAATCCCTTTAACTTATAAAATCGTTTTCTTTAAAAAGTGTATTTAACTTTCCATGCAATTGAGCCTCTACAACCCATTTTGGGGACCCCGTTCGGGATGGTGTGGCTTATCGCACATCCTCGGGCTTAGTAGAGTAAGATGCAGGCCTCTGCAAGGAGCATTGGACTTCGATGGAATTTTTTATATATTTTTCTTTAGAAAATGAGATTTTTACAAGAAAATAAATAAATTTATTTTCGTTAAATATGTATATATAAATACTTATTTTAAATATATATATTATTCCATATTTCCAAAACTCAAGAAAAGAATTCAAATATTACATGAAACTACCATGATAATTCAAAACAATATTCATATTACAAATAAATACCATATATTATGAAATTAGTTTTTATTCATTAAAAATGTTGCATTTATAAAATATACATCAATGAAAACCCTAAAGATGATAATAAAATGCTTGAGGTGCATTTTGAAATTATACCAAAACTAATTTTACATAAAACCCCCTCAAGTTATACTAAATTACAAAAAGGACCCTAATAAACATAGGTTTAAGCGGGACCAGTCTCTTGAGCCTCAGAGAGCCGGAGATATGGGTGCTTGCCTATTTAAGGTAGACAACTTAACAAACGGTGTTATCAACACGGTAATTGTCTTAGAAAAATACACAAATCCTGCCGTCCATGTGCAGCAGTTACCGATAACACCAAAACAATCAGGATTTCAAATTCTTTTAAAAGTGTCTGTCTCAGACTAGGTCTCAATCTAATCAATCTGATTTGAATGTGATTCAAGTACAAACTACAATATAACATGATTCAATGTGAATCTATCTATTCAATCTATATCAATCGGTATTGACTGAACCGAACCATGGATATATTCCATTTACATGTTCTTCCATTATATCCATTCCATTACTGATATCATGGTTTCGGCAATTCATCCATCTATACAATTTATAATACAAAACAATACAAACAATACAATCAAGATATCGCGGGATTTATAAGGGGTAGATTGGTACGGAAGATGTTAGAAGCGGCACGAAACTGCAACCATAAGACACCTAACCTGAATCTCTATTGCCGTTGTACCGTGGCTGAACGGTTCCTTGTACTCCGTATACCTTAGTCTCCGGGATAGTGAGACTCCTCTCGTATACACTGGTATCTTCTGTACCAAGCTATAAACAACAGCGTTAACAATATAATACAACTTTAAAAGTTACTCTCTCTTTCTGTTTATTCTGTCTCTTCTTACTTTTGGGACTTACCGAGCGATTGTTCTCTGAAGACATTCCTTTCTTCTTTCTTTGGGATGTTGTCAGGTGATTCGGACCTTCTGGAGACAGAGCCCACCAGCGAGGATTTGGATCAGCCAGCCTTTGATTCGGAGCTCTAGTTTACTTGTACATTTTATTTTCATTTCTATTATGCCATTGTTTAGGCATTGCTTTCAATACATGTATTTTCATTTCAGTTGTATTGTAAAAAAAATATTACTAAATAAAGTTGGTGTTCATTTACATCTTGTCTCTTATGTACATTTTATTTTATATTTCTTAAATATGCTTAACGTGTTTACTTCTAAATAAATACGTAGCGGCCTCGTTGCGTCCTCTGCCAGTATACTGGGAAGCGGGGCGTGACAGATTTATGTTGAATTGTAGTTTTATACTTGAATCTCATTCAAGTCAGATTGATTATTGAGACTCGGTCTGAGTCAGTCCTGAATTAGGTTTTGTTGTTATCGGTAACTGCTGCACATGGACGGCAGTATTTGTGTCTTTTTTCAAGACAATTACCGTGTTGATAACTTCGTTTGTTATACTGTCTACCTTAGATAGGCAAGCACCCATATCTCCGGCTCCCTGAGGCTCAAGAGACCGGTCCCGCTTAAACCTATGTTTACTAGGGTCCTTATTGTAATTTAGTATAACTTGAGGGGGGTTTATGTAAAAATAGTTTGATATAATTTTCAAAATATATCTCAAGTATTTAATTATCATCTTTAGGGTTTTCATAGATGTATATTTTATAATTGTTAAATTTCTAGTGCGTAGAACCTAATTTCATAGTATATGGTAGTTTATTGAAATATTGTACTTATGTTGTATTTGGATGGTATTTCTATGTAATAGTGATTCCTTTGTTTAGAAAACTTGTAATATTTATATAATTGAAATAGGTATTTGATAATAGATTTATATATATTTAATGAAAATAATTTATTTATTTTCTTGTAGAAATCTCATTTTCTAAAGAAAAATGTATAAAAATTCCATCGAGATCGAATACTCCTTGCGGAGGTCTGCCTCTCACTCTACTAAGCTCGAGGATGTGCGATAATCCGAATCATCTCGAACGGGGTCCCCAAAATGGGTTGTAGAGGTGCAATTGTATGGAAATGTTTAATACATCTTTTTATAGAAAACGGTTTTGTAAGTTTAGGGTATTTATTTGTAAAGTCGTATTTTCTCATATTCTATTGTTCCAAACTTCATCGTGATATGATAGAGATGTGTGTTGTGATGAGGTAGATCATTACCTCATGAGTTATCTAAAGGTATAGCAAGAAACATGTTAATTATGTCGAAATGTAAAGTATGTGGTATTTTTCTGTAAAAGTGCGATAAAAGACACAAAAATAATTCTTTTGAGGTGAAACTTGTTTTAATAGGTTTATTAATATTTTCTAAAAAATATGTGAGAGTATGGTATTTTCTTGATTAAGAAAAGTATAATTTTAAAGGAAAACCGAATCGGAAGTCGGATTAACTCCGCTTCCGTCGGGTTTTGGAAATGTAAATTTTTAAAGAAGAAGAAGAAGAGAGGAGGAAATGGGACTTACAGGCTTGGGATCAAGAGAGGAGGAGATGGGACTTACAGGCTTGGGAGAGGAATCTATGAAATGCTTCGGGGCGTCATTTCGTCGTCAGAATCTCCTCGGAAGTTCATCGGAGCTTCGCCCTTCGCTAATTCCACTTGTACACTAAAAGACTTAGAAATTTTGTATAGTTTTTGTAATAGGATTCTGAGTGAGAGGGATGTAAAAAGGAGTAGGTATTTATAGAGAAAACTAGGGTTTAGAGGTGATGAAAAATGCATTAAAATTTACATTAAAAATGAATTTAAAGGGGTTTTATTATTCTCTGTAAATATGCAGAGAAAATAAACAATACTGGAGCTAAGGGGGTAGTCTAAGAGTCTAGGGTTTTAAAAAAAATTAGGTTTGTACTTGGTTGGACCGGCGGCGCCGGCCCATGGGGAATTCTCGCCGGTCAAAATCTTTGGGCAGGGGCTCGGATCTCCACCACGTGTCCAAGTCGGTCTGAATACTAATTTGAAACTGTTTGTTTTCCATGTGACTCTTCATTTTACATGCAGTGCACGTGCAAACTCTTAGGCTTCTAAAAGATTAAAAGAAATTAAAGTAAAAGATTATGTGGCCGGGGGGATTCAAACACAGGGGCTATGTCACAACAGTGCAAGGATTTACCAATGTGCTACAAGTGCTTTCTTGCTGTTCAAAAGCAAAACAAACTTATAACTCGTGTTCAGGCTTAGTTGTCTCTTTCTGTATTTTGAAAAAAAATCGTACAGAAAGTTTGGGTTGTTACATTCTACCCTCCTTATAAAAATTTCGTCCTTAAAATTTGTAAAAGGAAAGTGTAACAGATTCAAAACAATTTAGTGATCGTGAGTGTGAAAGGAATACTGATATTGCATGAAAAGTAACAGGATGATACAAGGGTTTGAAAAGATTGAGAGGAATTAGCAGTGTTACCTTGGTCTACAGTCTCGGCTTCTACTGCTGCTAATGTGAAAGCCTGACACCGGGGTACATTTCTGTCACGACAAATATTAGCTCGTGACCAGCACTTAAATCACGCAACGTCTAAAGGTGTAACGTAATTCAAGTAAGCTGAAACCCAGAAATCTAAACATTTTTAAGAAAATAAAGGAGGTGAAGTTTTGAAATAAAGGTATAATGAAATCAAGTTTTCTAAATGCATAGAAAAGGAACATGAATGATGCAAGTAAAATTTACTAGTTTGAAAACATGTTTCGTCTTTTAAAAATTTGGGCAGCACCTCCTTTGTATATTTTGATCCAAAACCATAAATACATGACAAGAATAATGGCATCCCTAAGCGGGAGCTAGCTTTTCGCCAACCGGCGGATCACAACCACGCAAAGCATAAAAATGAGTATACGACGCCCAACGGCGAAGTTCACCACAAAAGATAAAGAAATAAGAAAGACATCAAAACCAAAAGTAGCGAAAAACCACTCGCTCTGAGTCTCACAACCACAATCTCACTAAGTCTCATTACTTATACAATTTACTAATTTTGATTGATGGAGTTGACTAGATACAATATGAAATATAAATACAAGAGTGGGTACGATACAAATGCCCCACCTACAAATGCAAAACACCCAAATGAAGTTATGTGCCAGCGATGTTGCTACGGATCCATGCGGTCAACCTGCAAGAACTGTGGCACAACGGGGGTGAGTTGCCAACTCGTGAGTAGAAAAACATCTACAGATAGAAATCGAATAAACAACGACTCCTAGGTCAACTATATCATAAAGGTAATACTATGATATCTAGGGTGACCGGGTCGGTATATATGCCAACAATGTAATCAATACCTATATGTATGTGGATATAATCCAACAATATAACCAATGTCTGTATGCATGTGGATCTCGTCCAACCATATAATCAATGTCTGTGTGCACGTAAATATCATAAAGGAGTGTGCATGAAAGTATGAGGATATAAATCAACGGTGTCCCTCGCGACACATCAAAATCATGGAACTTGGGTGTCCAATATCGACACCCGAAAACATCATGAAACTCGTGTCCAGCATCGACACGTAAATCCTTATATCTCGGGCTCCATCAGTCCGGATCGGCCCACGGGCTCCATCAGTCCGGATCGGCCCATATCATCTCTCGACTCCGGTCGGTATCCTACGGATATCCGCCGAGCCCAAATACCATCACCGATAGGTAGTGGTCCCTCTGCCAGGCTCATCGTCATCCACACGAAATCCTTCTCTCGCCCCGGGGTACCATACCGGGTCCACCATGTACCCGCAAACGGAATCATCCGCCTCCTCGAATCGGGTTTCACATGTCACTCTCAGAACCGAGAAAACACATGGTGGACGCACTGAAATATCATATCAAGAGAAACCGGGTTTTTAAAACAATACATACTTTCTTTTAAAATGACCACGGTTCTCAAATCCAGAAATCTCATGAAAACAGCATATCTCAATGCGTAAAATCATAAAGCATGATGTATGCAACATGTGATAGAAATGTAAGCATATCCGTATATCATGCAACATGGAACAGTGATGTGATATATTAAGAGAAAACCGCTCTTTTAAATGATTCCAGTTTTAAAATATATCATGCGGTTCCCAACTCTCCAAAACCAAAGCCAGCATCATCTATGTATGTGCAATAAGTATGTATGTAGGTATGGATGCACAATTGGTATATACGCAAGTATGAGTGTACAATATGTATGTACGCAAGTATAGATGTACAAGTGGTATGTACGCATGTATGAGTGTACAATATGTATGTGCGCCAATATGGATGTACAAGTGGTATATACGCAAGTGTGAGTGTACAATATGTATGCAAAGAGTCATATCATGATGCAACAATCCTACTGTGTGGTGACATGGCAATTATCGATGATGAAGTGTGTGAACCGGGAAATCTGTGTACGTGTAACATACGCATCATCGATAATGGTGCAGGTGTACTAGCACAGGTATAAGTAATGCAATGCGAATAACATAAAGGCAGCATAAGGTAAATCATATACAAATGCTGACGGGCATACGTATCTAACATGACTGAGTCGGTGAATCTAACAATCGGCATCTAGCCACACCACATCGCGTACGGTACAATCCATCGTACGGCATCCTTTAGTCAAGGGTATGGATCAATCATCAAGTCAAACTCATCTCGCACGGAAAATCATCGTACTAAAACATTAGGGATCCTATCAACCTTTACGACAATGAGGGGTACGGACCTAACGTCTCGTCCGACATATCATACATGATTCACGACATTCTATATATATATTTATATACTTATGTCCCAGGTCTCATCCATAAAAATCTCATATCAGGGGGACCGGCAATCAATCATCTCAATCGACTCGCATTCGTATACCAACATATCACCAAATTCATCATATCGCATCGTACAATTCTTTTCATCACATTTATATCTCACATCGAGTCAAATGTTATATATATACATTTTACCTTTACTATAATAATATTGATCTAATCTAACCTACACACCCGAACCATACAAACAGTTTTTGAAAGATGCGAATCGTAGTTTTGAAAGTAGGGACTACAGTGTTTTTAAAGAAAAGATATCATTTGAAAATCCATAATATCTCTCAAGGTATCTATTTAAAAGATGCATACGATTCTTCAGTTTGGAAATAGGAATGGTTCGGATGACACACCTATGTCGACTATTGTTCATATCAGAATTTTGCATTATTATATCCCCCATTCTTATTCATATTACATATAAATAGGTGCTTTTGATCCATATCTGCTAAATAGTTGCAGGTTACAGGTTCTCAGATCATTACAGTGAAATTCATGAAAAGACGCTACAAATGTGAGACTACGACCAGCAATAGATGAATCCATATGATGCCGCCTACCAGTTCAAGGAACAAATGAAAATCATTAGACAGTTCAATGCACAAAGCACAAGGGTGGCACAAGATTCAAGATTTCAACGCGAAGCTCAAGGCAAAAGTCTACATCACTCTGCACTGTTGGAAATCTGGAAGGAAATAGAAGAAATTCTGAGAAACCAAGTAAAGAAAACAGAAGATAAAATCAACACAGAGAAACCCTGAAGAGATGGACCCAAGAACCCACCAAATGGCCGCGGAACCGCGGCCAAACAGGCCTTCTGCCGCGGTTCCGCGGCCATAATATGCACGTGTCGGTGGGGTGTCGGTGCTTTGACTTGGTCTTTGGGATTGTTTTGTAATTTCATGTATGGATCAGAATGTAAACCTAGGGTTTTTCCTATCTATAAATAGGAGGGCTCAAGGGCCTCTTTTTGGTGTGCTTCTTTGGAGGATGCCTCTTTTTATTCTAGATCTAGAATTTAATTCTCCATTGTAATAAGCTTTTAAGAGCTATCAATAAAAAGTAAGTTCCTTTATTTTTCTCACATTTTTCTTATCATATTTTATTATCTGCAATTATTATTTGTTAATCTAGTTGTAGAATTTAATCTGCATTTTTTCTTATCTTGAATTTTATCGTTATTTTTCTAATGAGTGAGTAATTCCTCACTTGTTAGGGTTAGGATAGGGAAGGTTTGAGAGAAGGAAATCTCTCTCATTCCTCTCTTTGCCAATATAATTTTATTAAAAGGACTCTTTTTAAATCAACCACACACCGCTCACTACGTCACCCTATCCTACGTGATAGCGGTGATTCCTTAGTTAGACCGGGTATGATTGAATTAACTGGAGGTTAGGGCTAAGAGCCAAGAATGGACGGACAAGGACCAAAAGGAAGAAACTTAGTTTCTTCCCAGTCGTGCTAATCCCCGTTGTTGCCGATTACCCTAACACCTTTATTCACAACTAATGCATTGATAGAAGCGAAAAGATCCCTATCTCAAACTAACCTAATTCTAACCCTAGCAAGCTTTTTATAAACTTTTATCTGATTCTTAGATCTTAAAACAAAACCACCAATTTTTTGGACTTAACTCGTTAAAACATAAAGAAAAGGAATCCTTCTCCCTGTGGATCGACTCGTACTCAACCGGCTAGCGACCAAGCGACACCATCTTGATTGCGGTATATTCTTAACTTTGATTTTAAAACGCACGCATGCAAAAGAACGATCGATCAACTATCTAGTCCTATAGTACCCTAAACGGCAATATCGTCAAATATCATCCCTCAAGTTCCGTCATCACTTACTAGTCGTATCATATCACTTCTAACTATCCTTAGTTTCTAATATGGTTTCAATAGCTATCTTTTAATTCCAACCCTAGTTTGCTACTCTAGGTTTTCTTAACCATATGCTACAAATCGGTTTCCACCAAAACTTTGCGGGGGTGTTATACGCTATCCACCCGACTTCCTCCGTAGATATAGATCTACTCACCTTACTGCTTGCTTTCCGAAGTCGATGATGCCACGCTCCGTCGCCTCAGAATCCACGCGAAGGTACCTACAATAACAACACATATCGCCACACTATTAAAATTAAGTTCTGAAATCCAATATGGCACGCGCATTGCTCATAGGTTAGAACCTATAACTTACGCGTACAAAATCAACCAAACAACCCTTGACGTACAAATATCCAACAACCAAATGCGAATCCAAATATCAAAACTAAACATTTCAAAATACGGAAAACCATAACCAAAATCATACCAAAGTGCTCCCAGATTTTGACTCGGGTCAAAAGGAGTTGCACAAACAAGTCTAGGGTGTATTACAAGGTGTATATGACCTACTGAACCAACCTAGACCCCTACCCTCACCAAGTGGCCGGCCCCAAGGCCCTAAAATCTGGCGAGATCGGCCCCTAAGGCTCCTCTGGGCTTCGTCTGGTCATGGTGGTCTCCTATGGTCCAAAATGGGTCCCTAATATTGTTTGCTAAACTCAGAAAGCCCCCGGGTTGCTCCAGATTTCCCTGCACACCCTATATCATCACAAAACCGACATGGATCAATTCCTAAATCCGTATTTTAGGGTTCTAAGCTATGGTCCAGGTCAGGAATCACCTCAAAAGTCTTATTGACGGCCACAAAACATCATCAATTTCCCAAACTCTTCTCTAGAAATTTCTAACTTCACCATTACACACTTAAACCACTTTTAAACTAAACTAGAATATAAAGAACTAAAAACTACACTAAATGGAAGAAGATATACCTCATGGATACAACTCAAGAAAAACCATAGTTTGCCAATGTTGTCAAAATCCCACTTTTCTTGGTCCAATGTGTAGAGGAGAAGGAGGGGATCAACTTTTATGAAGAGCGTTTAGGGTTTTGGTGAATATTTGGAGATGGATCTTGGGGTGGAGATGGAGGGAAGTGGGTTGAGGAAGATAAAGATGAAGAAGGAAAAATAATGGGGGAAATGAAGTAACATGGCTGCCCCCCCCCCTCTCTCTCTCCTCTTATTCTCACCCACTCTCTCATCTATTTACCCTTTTACCCTTTTCTCTTTTCTTTTAAAACAAAACCATAAAATACCCAAAAAAAAACACAAGAAAACAACATGTAACCAAAATTCAACATGACATACTAGCCATGAAAAACTGTAGAAACACGGATTTTGCCTAATCGCGATTAGTAGTGCACTAATCGGGTTTTTATCGAAATTGCATATAATAAATTTTTAAAAAATGGCAAATCCTTTAATTATATTATTAAATGAATAAATTATTTTAATTTCCATTTATTTCACAATTATTGGTATATATTTATACCTTTTTCGAAAACCCCAATTTCGCAAATCGGGCAATTTTCGGGAAAAATATTATTATAATATTAAATTCCAAAAATAATATTTTATATTTTCTGAAATGTTGCAATCTTCCCCCCTTAAATAAATTCGGTCCCCGAATTTAAATTTAAACCCCCAAAATCTAAAATATTTCAATAATCAGCTCAAATCAACGGGGCTCCGAAATCACGGAAGATACAGAATAACACAGCACGTCAGTACGCATGAAAACGAGTAAAAAACTCAAAATCGAACTCCGTCAAGCGCCATGCAAATCATCAGATCTGCACACATATCATCAGAGTTACAATGGAGATACAAATCTCGAAATCCAATGCTGAAATCCAATATACACTAGTCAAATACTATAGTATGTATATAGTACGCATCCTTAAAAAACCCCAAAATTTGAATAAAATACATGCAAAACCCTTTCTGAATCGCCGTGTTATGCGTAACTCACGGCATAAGTGACGGACGCTCATTTGTAAAATAGTAAATATAGTTTCATATACGTTTTACTCAAATATACGTTCCATCTTTTTTTGAAATATTCCAACAAGATGTTCCTTTATAAATGTTCGTGTCGCTCACACACACGTAGGAAATAGCGAGACTATAGCTCCTTTTGAAAACCCTCTTGGTAATCTTTTAATGCATGCAAAGTACTCAGGTACTGTCTTCAGATCAGTCCTGTTTGGCTACTACACAACATAGTGCCTAACAAGAAAACAAAGTGCTCAAAAGCAAAATCAACCTCAAAAGGCGTATCCAACAATCACGTGCGTCTGGTGCGCATGGAAATCAAATCCAAATACAAATACCACAATATGCACAAAAGCAAAACTCAGTGCAACGGATGTACATGAAAGCATCTGTCCAGTGCAACGGGTGTGCACGACAACAATATCAAGTGCATCTAGAGTGCATCCGGCGCAACTAATGTGCACGAATGGAAATCCCAATTGAGTGCATCCGGTGTGCACAGAACCACATCTCATATCATGCGCCTAATATGCGCAAAACCCAACCAAAGCACGTCAGGTCCGTAAAAGCATATAGTGCAGTAGCATGTACGAAAACGAACGGCAAGTGCCAACGCGCACGAAAACACAAATATGGTAACACAAATTCTCAAAGATATAAATCGGGTGCAACCAAGGTACGGAGTATAAATCCAGTGCGACAAATGCACAAATACCCGTCCGGTGCAACAAATGCAAGAAATGCAAATCTAGTGCAACTAATGTACGAAATACGAATCTGGTGCAGCAAATGCACAAAATATAAATCTGGTGAGACAATTGCACGAAATGAAAATCTAGTGCAACAAATGCACGAAGTGCAAATCTGGTGCATCCAGTGCACGAAGTACAAATCTGGTGCATCCAGTGTACGAAATACGAATACAGTGCATCCAGTGCACGAAATACGAATACAGTGCATCCAGTGCACAAAATACGAATACAGTGCATCCAGTGCACGAAATTCAAATACAGTGCATCCAGCACGAAATACAAATACATAACTCAAATGCGTATAAAAGCAACACCGAGTGTACCAGGGTGTATAAAATCGTAAACGCGTGTAACTGCATGCACAAAACATATATCATGAAACTCAATCATCAAAACTCAAATCCAAGCGATATAAGCGTGATACTCGGATCACAAACGCAAATCGCAATAAATGACACTGAGGTACACACCCTACAATGTCGAAAAATGTCGGTGCACCTAAAACCGGCAGAACAAGAATATCTGCTCACTTCCTGCTCACGGCCTGGCGTCTTCTGTCTCTTGGTCCTCATTTCTTGGTGGATTCACCAATCTCGCAATCCATCGGCTCATCGACCCGGTCAGGTGTGCTAACGGGAACGATTCCGCTCTAGCACTTCTCTGGTCATCCCTCGATCAATCATCATGACCACTCGTAAGGCAGCACGTCACTGGCGTCGACCTCTGACTCTTTGAATACACGTGACACATCCGATCCTGGGTGAAGATCTCATTGCAGCAGTGTCCTGGAAGGAATCCTGCTCAAGTTCTCTCCCGATCTCGCCTATACCGAACTGTACGGAGGATAGTACTCTTACATAATCTTTTCTCATTCTTTGGACATCTGCATTCTCACCACAACATTTACTCGGGAACTGGCCGTATCCCAACGCCTCTGTATGCATATCAGATCTCTAATCTCGACGGGGAGTAAAAACAGCTCGTCAGCGTCTCGCACGAACCTCTGGTTCCACTCGTCTGTATCATCGTCCACTATGACATCACGCCATGCTATCTGCGCACTGCAACTGTTCTCGGCCACGGTCAATCCGGAGTCTCTCACGTGGACGCGAAATTATGAACTCGGTATCTTCATCACTCTGTAGAAGATATCTGGCCGAACACATCCTCGGGAACTCATCTCAACCATCGGAGGAATACTCAATACTCGTCCGTCCTCGATCATCTCACAACGCATCTGGGTGAGGTCCTCTATCCGAAACTAGTCAGCTTACTGGTCTCTTATCATATGATATCTGGACGACGTCAAACTTTTCGATCGAGTCATCAAAGTCCCAAAATTTCCCGAAAGCTCAACACCTAAGCACAGTCTAAAATATCTGGTACATACCACAGTACCTCTGGACCAGCCGTTGAAGGGCAAACCCAAACCTCACTGATGGCACCGCTAAGCTTCCGCAAACTCTAAGGTTCAAAGTGGTTCCATGGTCATCATGTTGAGTTAGGGTTTCATTCTTCTAGAGGGTCTACAGAATCACTTGCATGTTCCTCCGAACACTTTAAACTTAGGGAAAATGGGTTTTCTGACATTCGTTCGAACTTTTTAACTTCGTCTAGGCAACATGCGAATACCCTTCGTCCGCATGCTAAACAATGCCTCAATCTTCCAAAAACGACGATACATCAACGGTCATCTCTGGATCGGTCTGCTCTAGATCTGAGTAACACTTTCTACACTGAAAATATTCAAGTCAACTGGGCATGCATCGGCACATCACTCTGACGTATCACCTTCGTCTCTCAAATTGGGGTAGACTAGCTATCATCTGTCGCATTTCTGCCTGGAAGCTCCGGCGATATCAGCTCGTAAGCTCTAGAAGCGACATCCTATCAATCTCAGCAACAGTTGGGTCATCTGTCTGCACGGTAGGCGACATCAAAATCTCTGAGGTATGCTCTACATCAACAATCCTCTCTCAACAGGTAGCTCTAACGATGGCCCGATCATCCGGTATAAAACCAAGCACTCGCCTCCACAAGAGCTCACAACATAACACTACATCGAGACATTCCCATGTCACCAGAAAACACAATGTCCAGCCATCATACCAAACGAGCTCGCCCTGACCGCATTACTAGCAGCAGCTCAAACTGCGCTCAAACCATGGTGACAGGAATCTCAATCGAGTATCGATGAAAACAGATCAAAGGTATGAAAGGAAATGACAGATCCAGAGTGGATACATGATCATAAGGAGGAACAACATCAATGAGAGAATGATCATGGAAACGAATAGAATCAAGAATCTCAAATGGATGTATAATCATGGGTACGAAGAGAATCATAGATCTCAAAATATGTACATCCTAAGATTTCTTAACTGGAGTATCGTATCGTAAAAATACCGCGGAACATACGTACGGTACGTCATTCTACTCAAGCTACCTACTCCATTAATCAGGGTCAGCCTATGAAATGAAAGTTCGGGTCTAATACCCCCCCCCCGGTTCAAGTCTAAGTTCCGTAAGGTCAAGCCTAGGTTCCGAAATACATACCCGCCCTAGACTCGGCATAGTCAAATATAGACTCGAACCAAGGTTAAACCTAGCGCTCTTATACCAACTTTGTCACGACCCGAAATATTAGCTCGTGACCAGCACTTAAATAACGCAACGTCTAAAGGCGTAACGTAATTCAAGTAAGCTGAAACCCAGAAATCTAAACCTTTTTAAGAAAATAAAGGAGGTGAAGTTTTGAAATAAAGGTATAATGAAATCAAGTTTTCTAAATGCTTAGAAAAGAAACATGAATGATTCAATTAAAATTTACTAGTTTGAAAACATGTTTCGTCTTATAAAAATTTGGGCAGCACCTCCTTTGTATATTTTAATCGAAAACCACAAATACATAACAAGAATAATGGCATCCCCAAACGGGAGCTAGCTCTTCGCCAACTGGCGGATCACAACCACGCAAAGCATAAAAATGAGTATACGATGCCCAACAGCGAAGTTCACCACGAAAGATAAAGAAATAAGCAAGATATCAAAACCAAAAGTAGCGGAAAACCCCTCGCTCTAAGTCTCGCAACCACAATCTCACTAAGTTTCATTACTTATACAATTTACTAATTTTGATTGATGGAGTTGACTAGATACAATGTGAAATATAAATACAAGAGTGGGTACAATACAAATGCCCCACCTACCAATGCAAAACACCCAAATGAAGTTATGTGCCAGCGATGTCGCTACGGATCCATGCGGTCAACCTGCAAGAACTGTGGCACAACGGGGATGAGTTGCCAACTCGTGAGTAGAAAAACACCTACAGATATAAATCGAATAAACAACGACTCCTAGATCAACTATATCATAAAGGTGATACTATGATATCTAGGGTGACCGGGTTGGTATATGTGCCAACAATATAATCAATACCTATATGTATGCGGATATAATCCAATAATATAACCAATGTTTGTATGCATGTGGATCTCGTCCAACCATATAATCAATGTCTGTGTGCACGTAAATATCATAAAGGAGTGTGCATGAAAGTATGAGAATATAAATCAACGGTGTCTCTCGCGACACATCAAAATCATGGAACCTGGGTGTCCAACATCGACACCCGAAAATATCAGGAAACCCGTGTCTAGCATCGATACGTAAATCCTCATATCTCGGGCTCCGTCAGTCCGGATCGGCCCACAGGCTCCGTCAGTCCGGATCGGCCCATATCATCTCTCGACTCCGGTCGGTATCCTCCGGATATCCGCCGAGCCCAAATACTATCACCGGTAGGTAATGGTCCCCTCTTCCAGTCTCATTGTCATCCACACGAAATCTCTCTCTCGCTCCGGGGTACCATACCGGTCCACCATGTACCCGCAAACGGAATCATCCGCCTCCTCGAATCGGGTTTCACAGGTCACTCTCAGAACCAAGAAAACACATGGTGGACGCACTGAAATATCATATCAAAAGAAACCGGGTTTTTAAAACAATACATACTTTCTTTTAAAATGACCACGGTTCTCAAATCCAGAAATCTCATGAAAACAGCATATCTCAATGCGTAAAATCATAAAGCATGTGATAGAAATGTAAGTATATCCATATATCATGCAACATGGAACAGTGATGTGACATATTAAGGGAAAACCGCTCTTTTAAATGATTCCAGTTTTAAAATATATCATGCGGTTCCCAACTCTCCAAAACCAAAGCCAGCATCATCTATGTATGTGCAATAAGTATGTATGTAGGTATGGATGCACAAGTGGTATATACGCAACTATGAGTGTACAATATGTATGTGCGCAAGTATGGATGTATAAGTGGTATGTATGCATGTATGAGTGTACAATATGTATGTGCGCTAATATGGATGTACAAGTGGTATATACGCAACTGTGAGTGTACAATATGCATGCAAGGAGTCATATCATGATGCATCAATCCTACTGTGTAGTGATATGGCAATTATCGATGATGAAGTGTGTGAACCGGAAAATCTGTGTACGTGTAACATACGCATCATCGATAATGGTGCATGTGTACTAGCACAGGTATAAGTAATGCAATGCGAATAACATGAAGGCAGCATAAGGTAACTCATGTACAAATGCTGACGGGCATACGTATCTAACATGACCGAGTCGGTGAATCTAACAATCGGCATCTAGCCACACCACATCGCGTATGGTACAATCCATCGTACGGCATCCTCTAGTCAAGAGTATGGATCAATCATCAAGTCAAACTCATCTCGCACGGAAAATCATCGTACGGCGGCATTTAAAACATTAGGGATCCTATCAACCTTTACGACAATGAGGGGTATAGACCTAACGTCTCGTACGACATATCACACATGATTCACGACATTCTATATATATATTTATATACCTATGTCCCAGGTCTCATCCATAAAAATCTCATATCAGGGGGACCGGCAATCAATCATCTCAATCGACTCGCATCCGTATACCAACATATCACCAAATTCATCATATCGCATCGTACAATTCTTTTCATCACATTTATATCTCACATCGAGTCAAATGTTATATATATACATTCTACCTTTACTATAAGAATATTGATCTAATCTAACCTACACACTCGAACCATACAAACAGTTTTTGAAAGATGCGAATCGTAGTTTTGAAAGTAGAGGATACGGTGTTTTTAAAGAAAAGATATCATTTGAAAATACGTAACATCCCTCAAGGTATCTGTTTAAAATATGCATACGATTCTTCAGTTTGGAAATAGGTATGGTTCAGATGACACACCTACGTCGACTATCTAGTCCTATAGTACCCTAAACGGCAATATCGTCAACTATCATCCCTCAAGTTCCGTCATCACATACTAGTCGTATCATATCACTTCTAATTATCCTTAGTTTCTAATATGGTTTCAATAGCTATCTTTTAATTCTAACCCTAGTTTCCTACTCTAGATTTTCTTAACTATATGCTACAAATCGGTTTCCACCAAAACTTTGCGGGGGTGCTATACGCCATCCACCCGATTTCCCCCGTAGATATAGATCTACTCACTTTGCTTCTTACTTTCCGAAGTCGATGACGCCACGCTCCATCGTCTCGAAATCCACACGAAGGTACCTACAATAACAACACATATCGCCACGCTATTAAAATCAAGTTCTGAAATCCAATACGGCATGCGCATTGCTCATAGGTTAGAACCTATAGCATACGCGTACAAAATCAACCAAACAACCCTTGTTGTTGATATACAAACATCCAACAACCAAATACGAATCCAAATATCAAAACTAAACATTTCAAAATACGGAAAACCATAACCAAAATCACACCAAAGTGCTCCCAGATTTTGACTCGGGTCAAAAGGAGTTGCACAAACAAGTCTAGGGTATATTACAAGGTGTATATGACCTACTGAACCAACCTAGACCCTACCCTCACCATGTGGCCAACCCCAAGGCCCTAAAATCCGGCGAGCTCGGCCCCCAGGGCTCCTCTGGGCTTCGTCTGATCATGGTGGTCTCCTATGGTCCAAAATGGGTCCCTAATATTGTTTGCTAAACTCAGAAAGCCCCTGGGTTGCTCCAGATTTCCCTGCACACCCTATATCATTACAAAACCGACATGGATCAATTTATAAATCCGTATTTTAGGGTTCTAAGCTATGGTCCAGGTCAAGAATCACCTCAAAAGTCTTATTGACAGCCACAAAATATCATCAATTTCCCAAACCCTTCTCTAGAAATTTCTAATTTCACCATTACACACTTAAACCACTTTTAAACTAAACTAGAATATAGAGAACTAAAAACTACACTAAATGGAAGAAGATATACCTCATGGATGCAACTCAAGAAAAACCATAGTTTGCCAATGTTGTCAAAATCCCACTTTTCTTGGTCTAATATGTAGAGGAGAAGGAGGGGATCAACTTTTATGAAGAGGGTTTAGGGTTTTGGTGAATATTTGGAGATAGATCTTAGGGTAGAGGTGGAGGGAAGTGAGTTGAGGAAGATGAAGAAAGAAAAATAATGGGGGAAATGAAATAACATGGCTGCCCCTTCTCTGTCTCCTCCTCTTCTTTTCACCTACTCTCTCATCTATTTATCCTTTTACTCTTTTCTCTTTTCTTTTAAAACCAAACCATAAAATACCCAAAACAATACAAGAAAACAACATGTAACCAAAATGTAACATGATATGGTGCACTAGCCATGGAAAACCGTAGAAACACGAATTTTGCCTAATCGCGATTAGCAGTGCACTAATCGGGTTTTTAGCGAAACTGCATATAATAAATTTTTAAAAAATGCCATATCCTTTAATTATATTATTAAATGAATAAATCATTTTAATTTCCATTTATTTCACAATTATTGGTATATATTTATACCCTTTTTCGAAAACCCCAATTTCACAAATCCGGCAGTTTTCGGGAAAATATTATTTTAATATTAAATTCCAAAAATAATATTTCACATTTTCTGAAATGTTACAATTTCTCCTAGCTGGAGGTACATTCCTTTGTCCTTGGGGCATGTTTCTCTGCCCTCGAGGCATGTTCCTCGGTGACTGATGGAATTTGCGATTAGGCTGTGCAGGAGGTAGAGCTGGGAGTGCAAGATAAGGTGCAAAAACCTGGATAGCTGGCCGATGCAAGTAGTTGGTGGGTGTGTGAGCTGAGTTGCGTTTATAGGGACAGGTTTCAATTCCGTGATTGGATGTGCCACAAACTGAGCACATGCCTTTTGAACGCTTACAGTCCTTCCACAAGTGTCCTTTTCTCTTGCAATAGAAGCAAAAATCTGGATTTGGCTGGTTATTGGGTTCTTCCAGTTTCCTGGGTTCAAAAGTTGGCATTGAAGAAGCTCCTCCTGCCATCTGAGTGGCAATGCGCTTTACTTCGGTAGATTGAGATCTGCCCTTTCTCTTCACTACTGCCTCGTATTTTCGGGCAGCCTTCAAAGCCAAATCATGGGTTGGGAAATCCCTTGTAGCTAATGCAGCTTGGATCTCCTGGTCCAACCCTTGCTAAAATTGTCTTGACCTAATCTCAGCAGTCGGTATGAGATGGGCCGCAGACCTGTTACGGTATTGTATCAGTTGTGTGGTATATGATATAAAATCGAGCATTGAGACATATCTTACCTGCTGAGCATGGTAAACTCAGCATCATACCTATCCACTGATTTGGTCCATATCGAACCCTGTTGTAGATGGATAAATTGCTGTCCCATGTCAAATCAGGCAGTCTCTGGGAAGTATTTCACATCGAACATATCGCGAAATGTCCTCCATTCGATCGGCTGAGTGAGACGGCTTTCTTCCGCTTTCAACCAGACTCGTGCATTGTCAGTGAGATGCAGCTTTGCAACTCGAACCCAACCAATCTCTAGCACTTGTGCTGCTGCCAGATCATCTTCAACGCTTTGAGCCCATTCCTCGGTTTCTAGAGGGCTCTCTTTTCCCGAAAATTGCTTGGGGTGCAAAACACTGAATTGCTTCACCCTAGGTGTTTCCGCCTCTGGACGGTTCATCAATATAGCAGTCCACTGCTGTTGTCCCTCCAGGAGGCTGCGGATCGCCTCAAGCAGTACCGTTTGCTCATTGATCGGAGCAGCTATGGCAGGTGTAATCGGTAGGGGTAGTGGAGTGTTGTTGAAGATGGTACTCGTGTTGTTTGGGGAATCCATAACCTTGAAAGAAAATTTTGGGTTAGGACAGATTCAAAATATATGAAATTGGAAGATTCAAGAAATATGAATTGTAAAGAATATTTTCAGTTGCTGGTTCTTGTGTTATATTGCTTAGGTTGTCCACCCGGAGCTAACCTGCATGGGCCACCAACAAAACCTGTCACGCCCCGCTTTCCAGTGTACGGGCAGAGAACGCGACGAGGCCGCTACGTATTTACTAAGAACTAAACACGCTAAGCGTATCTAAGCAATATAAAGTAAATGTCCACAAGAAAATGATAATAGATGTAATTGAACAACAACTTTATTTATTAAACATTCTTTTTAAAATACAGCTGAAACGTAAATACATGGAATGAAAGCAATGCCTAAACAATGGCATAATAGAAATGAAAATGGAATAAGTACAAGTGGCTACAGCTCTGGGTCTTCGATGTACTGCTCAGAAGCCTGCTCTAAATGCTCCTGACTGGTCTCGTACTCCTCAGCGTCGGGTCCTCCTGACAACATTCCAAAGAAGAAGAGAAATAGGAATGTCGTCGGCGAACAACCGCTCGGTAAGTCCCAAAGATGAGGGAGAAGTAGAATAGACAGAGAGAAAGAGAGAGAGTATAGTTTTATAATGTTTATTATAATATTAGCGCAGTTGTTTGTAACTTGGTACAGAAAATGCCAGTGTATACGAGAGGAGTCCTACTTACACCGGAGACTTTGGTAACCCGTAGTACAAGGCTCCGTCGATAATACAACGGAACAACGGCATGGATGTAATTACGTCTTAAGTGACCACCTCGTGCCGCCTTTAACATGTTCCTTACGAGTCTACCCCTTTATAACCCCGTAGTGTTTATGTATTGATTATATGGATTTTATCGTCTTGTCTTGTGTTATAAATTGCATAGATGGATGACTTGTCAAAACTATGATATCAGTAAATGGAACGGGTATAATGGATGAACTATAGATTGAGTATATCCATGGTTCGGTTCAGTCAAGTGGTACAGATTGATATAGCTTGAATATATATATTCATGGATTCATATTTAATTGTAGTTTAATACTTGAATTCAAATCAGATTGATTATATTGAGACTCGGTCTGATTCAGTCAATTTGAAAAGAAATTGAAGTCCTGAATTAGGTTTTGGTGTTATCGGTAACTGCTGCACATGAACGGCAGAATTTGTGTCTATTTCCAAGACAATTACCGTGTTGATAACATCGTTTGTTATATTGTCTACCTTAGATAGGAAAGCATCCATATCTCCGGCTCCGTGAGGCTCAAGAGACTAGTCCTTCTTAAACCTATGTTTATCAGGGTCCTTATTGTAATTTAGTATAACTTGAGGGTTTTACGTAAAAATAGTTTGATATAATTTTCAAAATATATCTCAAGTATTTAATTATTGTATTTAGGGTTTTCATAGATTTATATTTTATAATTGTGAAATTTCTAGTGAGTAGAACCTAATTTCACAGTATATGGTAGTTTATTGAAATATTTTACTTGTATTGTATTTGGATGGTATTTCCATGTAATAGTGATTCCTTTGATTTAGAAAACTTGGAATATTTATATAATTGAAATAGGTATTTTGATAATAGATTTATATATATTTAATGAAAATAATTTATTTATTTTCTTGTAGAAATCTCATTTTCTAAAGAAAAATGTATAAAAATTCCATCGAGATCGAATGCTCCTTGCGGAGGTCTGCATCTCGCACTACTAAGCCCGAATATGTGAGATAATCCTACCATCCCGAACGGAGTCCCCAAAATGGATTGTAGAGACGCAATTGCATAGAAATATTTAATAAATCGTTTTATAGAAAACGGTTTTGTAAGTTTAGGGTATTTATTTGTAAAGTCGTATTTTTCCGTATTCTATTGTTCCAAACTTTATCGTGATATGATAAAGATGTGTGTTGTGATGAGTTAGGTTATTACCTCGTGATTTATCTAAAGGTATAGCAAGGAACATGTTAATTATGTCGAAATGTAAAGTATGTGGTATTTTTCTGTAAAAGTGCAATAAAAGACACAAAAATAATTCTTTTGAAGTGAAACTTGTTTTAATAGGTTTAATAATGTTTTCTAAACAATATGTGAGAGTATGGTATTTTTCTTGATTAAGAAAAGTATAATTTTAAAGGAAAACCAAATCGGGAGTCGGATTAACTTCGTTTCCGTCGGGTTTTGGAAATGTAAATTTTTAAAGAAGAAGAAGAGAGGAGGAGATGGAACTTGCAGGCTTGGGATCAAGTGAAGAGGGAGAGGAATCTACAGAATGCTTTGGGGTATCGTTTCGTTGTCGGAATCTCCTCGGAAGTTCGTCGGAGCTTCGTCCATCGCTAACTCTACTTGTACACTAAAAGACTTAAGAATTTTGTATGGTTTTTGTAATAGAATTCTGAGTGAGAGGGGTGTAAAATGGAGTGGGTATTTATAAGGAAAACTAGGGTTTAGAGGTGATGAAAAACGCATTAAAGTTTTCATTAAAAAGGAATTTAAAGGGGTTTTTATTATTCTCTGTAAATGTGCAGAGAAAATAAACAATATTGGAGTTAAGGGGGTAGTCCAAGGGTCTAGGGTTTTCAAAAAAATTTGGGTTTGGACTTGGTTGGACCGGCGGCACTGGCCCATGGGGAATTCTCGCCGGTCAGATTCTTGGGGTGGGGGCTCGAATCTTTACCACGTGTCCAAGTCGGTATGAATACTAATTTGTACATGTTTGTTTTCCATGTTACTCTTCATTTTACGTGCAGTGCACATGCAAACTCTTGGGCTTCTAAAAGATTAAAAGAAATTAAAGTAAAATGATTATGTGGCTGGAGGGATTCGAACACATGGGCTATGTCACAGCAGTGCAAGGCTTTACCAATGAGCTACAAGTACTTTCTTGTTGTTCAAAAGCAAAACAAACTTATAACTCGTGTTCAGGCTTAGATGTCTTTTTCTGTATTTTGAAAAAAAAAATTGTACAGAAAGTTTGGGTTGTTACATTATTAAATCGATACTTGATTAAATAATCCAGTTATCATATATAACCGGCTAATATCATTTATATATGTATATCAAAATATTAAATCAATACTTGATTCAATTATCCGGTTATATCACATATAACCGGCTAATATTCAATATTAGATATTAAATTAACACTTGATTCAATAATTCGATCATATCATATATAATCGGCCAATATCAAATATATATACATAAATCAAACCATTGAATCAACACTTGATTCAATAATACAGTTATATCACATATAACTTAACCGATATCAAATATCGCTAGATTAGAAAACGGTATCACATACTCGTATTTAATCAAGCTTGTGCACATATCTCCATATGTGCCCTACTTCGTTTCGCTTGAGCTAGGAAATCTCTGTATGGGACTCTAAAGACTTGTCAATACGCCAGCAGTAGGTAATGATCACATTAGATACCCACAAGCCGTCAGCGGTACTAGCTGGACGTAACAGCTACCTAGGTATTGCATAAATAAAAGATCAACAAGCAAACTTGTCCAAACTCTCATAAAGCCTATAAGCAATTCTTACCGTACAGTCCGGCCACTTCGTCTGAAATGTCGCATATCGAGTCTGGGAGTGGAATCGTCAGACCCCAATAACTTGATAAGTCATGCTGATATGTGGCCTATAACCTTTCGAGAAACTACTGATAACACTTACCAGTAAATCTCATCAGCTCTGGGCAGGGACTTGCTGTTATAGCCAATCGAGCATAGCGCGATATCAACTCTCAATACCGGGAGAGACGAAACCACTCATATCGCTCACTGCCTCCATGTGACTCGGGACTGCACCCAAAATCCACCTATTTGCACAACTCCCTTGAGCCGTGGTAGGGAGGAAATAAAAACACAGTGGGAACCACACAAGACACTATGATGATCTTGGGTCTACAGACTAACCTGTATAAGTATCACCAGAAAACTGCTATCTGACGATAAGCATGGTACCATTTAGGAGTTCTCAGCGAGTCCTATTCGGTGTACCCATTCTCTAATGAGCACCTATGCACAATCTTTGATATCAAACACCAATAGTTATGGGATCAACCATCGCCCCATATAGGGTCAAGAAATGTACACACTAGTCTACTCTGGAATATCGATACCCTGTCTCGATATTTTCTCGACTATGAACTATTAAAGGTTGTGCTTGCAGACTACACAAGCCCCACTAGTATGATCTGCATCATAGTCCTGGTAATCAAGCCAACATCCTAAGGGCTTTATCAACATGTATCAGAGAGACAGTATACTAATATAAGTGTACATGTTAAGATAAAGAGCAACCATATTGCATACTATCATGTCGAGCAAGAAAGTCCTCTATATATATGTCCAAGTATCCACTATATCATACAATAATGGCCTCTAGGGCATACATATTCCTAACACTTTTTGTAGGGGGGTCATTTATAAACATGACCGGCCGGAAACGGCGGGTGTCCTTGTTGCTCAGAGTCGAGCCAACAAAGATGACCATGATCTGCCCGACTGTCAATTCTCCAGGAGGAGGTTGGTTTGCTTGCTCCTGATCTGCCTGCCGCTTATCTTGTAGGTATTTTGCCAGGTGACCGGAGCGGATCAGCTCCTCGATGTAGTCGCGTAGCTGTTTACAGTTCTCGATCGGGTGCCCTATGATCGATTGAAGGCGCAATACGAGCTGCGGAGTCGCTTGCCCGGTCTCTGAGTCGCTGGCGGGAGTTTGAAAAATCTGTCGCCCTTAGCCTCCTCCAGCAGCTCAGCCTGAGAGACGTTCAGGAAATTGTACTCCTGAAACCTTGGAGGATAAGTTTTTGGACGGTATGCTTTTTTCTTCTTTTCCCTGTACCGTTTCTTTCGGTCCGTCCGGTCGCCGCGGGGTAGGTTGGCGTTTACTTCCGATTCGAGTTGGATTTCCCGCTCGGTCCAGACTTTTAGCTCGGCCATGGTCTTGGGCTATGCTAATACGAAAAAGCGGAGCCACTCTTTGTGCCTAAGACCCGCCCTCAAGGCGGTGATAACCATTTCGTCGCGATACTCGGGGACTTCCAGAAGGTTATTATAGAAGCGAGTGACGTAACTCTTGAAAGATTCCCTGTCTTCACTCTTTATGGTAAAGGTAGTCGATCATCCTTTTTCTATCATCGGTTATCGACAAAGTGACCGAGGAACTGAGTCGCTAGCTCATCAAAGGTCGAGATCGAGCGTGGCGCAAGGCCATGGAACCAATCTCGGCCAGCCCGGATGATGGTAGTAGGGAAGGCTCGGCACCGAGCCGCATTTGAGTTGTCTTGGAAGATCATGCCTGCAGTAAACGCATTCAAGTGGTCTTTCAGATCAGACTTCCCGTTGAAAAGGGCCACTTTGGAAGGTTTGTTCCGAGACGAGACATGCTCGCCTAGTAACTGCTCTGTGAAGTTTCTTATGAGCGAATCTGCGGAGTACTTTGCCACTCCACCGGCCGGACGGGTGGCATACCGCATGTCTTCAATTTTCTTCTCGAGGTCCTCGATTCGCTGATGGTACCCTGAGAATTCTCTATAATTGGAGTGCCTGATGTCTCTGCTTTGGGCTTGCACGATGGAGCGGTTTTGGCTTCGCTCTATCACGTTCCTCAGGTCTTCAGGGGGATGGTCGGTCTCGAGGTGAGCCATGTGCACGGCCTCGATGGATATGGGTACGTCAGTCTCCCCTGGAATGAGACGACCTGACTGACGTCTCCTCATGGGGCGAGAGAGCGCGGTGGGCGTTGAAGCAATAGCCTGGTCTCTCCTGAGATCTCGATGTCGAACTATCCAGCGCCCAACGAGTCATGAAATCATTTCTCGTATGGGGGTCGTGACCGCCGGAATCGACACACCGGTGTTCGGTGACATCGACATTGGCATGAGCGAGGTCAAAGGCCTGAAGGCGCCCCTTCGTCGTCCCACGCACGCCGTCGTTCCGGAGAGTGGGCTTGGCAGTTTGGAGGGTATGGTCGGCCGTTTGAATGCTAGCGAGCGCATCCACTATCGTCGTGAGCTTGTCGGTCCGTGTAGATAAGGCGTCGACGATATTGGGAGGCGAAGTAGAACCACCTCACCTCCGTTGTGGAGGACGGGACGGCTCGTGCTGAGATCGTTGCGGTTATCGATGGCTATTGAATCAAAGGCGGAAGATCAAATTTTTGAGTGGAAAAGCTTCTCTTTCTCATAGACTATGCCAACTGATGGAGGCATGAATCTCCCTCAAATGTTGTCCTCCGTTGATTTTGCTACCATTGGGGCTGAATGGTTAAGAGCTGGTATGAGGATTGAGTGTGTGGATCTCAATGGGTTGTCGATTGTTGCTGACACCGAGCTACCTGCAAGAGAAGTCCCGGGATGGGAAACCACCGTAAGACCCTCCGAAGATCAAGTATGTACCGAGGAGTACTTGGGCAGAGTAGCGGTGTCTTGAGAATGAGTTTGATGTATCTGAATCGTATGGATGATAGGTTTATATAGAGGTCGCATTAGAGCGAACCGATGCGAGATTCTCGCCGTCTGTTACGCCCCTGCGTCATGTTCGCGTTGATGGTGGGATATACCCATTAATGGCGAGATACGTCCATTAATAGCGGGATATACTCATTAATAGCGAGATACGTCCATTAATGGTGAGATACGCTAGTGTGGGATGCGGGACGTGGAATGGCGGATATCTCGTCGTGACAAGATACACGGAGCCGTTACGGAGACGCATGGGCTCTATGCTCTCGATTGGACAAGGAAGCCGAGGAAACTCAGCTCGGTGACTACCCGGAGTCGAGCGATGAGGCCGAAGAATCTCGGCTATAAAATGGCTTGGAGACGAGCTGTTGGCTGGTTACCAGGCGACTAGGGAATGTACTTATGGGAGGCCCCCAAAGGTCAGATGATACCTCAGAGATGAGGCGCCGAGGAATGACCCCAATGTATCGTACTTACACCATTTTCGTAGTCTCCAGGAATCTGGCGGGTTTATGTGGACGACACGTCACCTGCTATGTGTCGTAATCTGGGGAATTCTCACTTGCGATCATCATCACTAACTTTTAAACTTGCCAAGAGTTTAATTTTACAGTTAAAATTATATAGACATATAATCTCCTTTTGAAATTTACTATCATGTGGTAATTGTTTAATTTACAGACAGGCTCCTCCAACTCCACCTCATCCGTTACGTTCAATATGAGTTTGATGATATTCATGATGATGGCATCAGCTTTCGGCGTCACCGCCCTACGCCCCTGAAATAGATCATCACAAGATGCAGATTTTGAAGGTAAATTTCAAACTTTATCCAGCAGACATCTGTTGATTCCTCTTCTTATGGATCTTTAGAATAGAGTTTTATAAGTGTGTATGAGATTATACAAACAAGTTTTGCTGGTATTTGTTGTATCGATCACTGACGTTTACGATTTAATTTCTCTTACAAATCTAAGCTTCTGTATTCGGAGTTGTTTAAATCTGTTATTTAATTTCAGGGCCAACACAAGATATGATAATTATTAAAAAAACGAAGCAAATGAGAGATGGCACATAGTGGCATGCTTCATCTTTCAGCTGTGACCTTGTCTGTGGTAGGAGTGACCACATCATGATAGACGAGCGATCACTAACCAATGATATCGCTGGCCAGGAACAAGCACCTAGCTATCCCTTGTGGGAATTGAGCATGTGTCTTCGACATGAAAAGATCATTGGATGAAAGGGACCAAAAACCAATTCTTCATATACCTCTGCCTCGAGAATAGAATTGGTGTTTTCCTATACAAAATTCAACGATGACATCTGTGTTCATGTCGACCGTCCTAAATACCTCCCATTCCACTAAGTCCTCGACCATCCTATTCTATTAAGAACTCTTTCATCGAAAACTGCTACGGTCGCTGCGCTACTCTTAAGAAGGCTATTGGAGCTAAGGCATAATTTGAAGATATCTGAAGATAAATTGATAATTGATGGTTGGTTGGTTGGTTTATTGATCATTCATACTTTCTTCATTCTCGTTTTTCTGTATTTATGATCTCGATAATTAGCGGTTTTGGTTTAATTATCACTGCAACTCCCCATATCTTGTCATAAGCTTTGGGAACGATTTTCATACTCCTTGTTCTGGCACTGTTATCCACGTTCGTACACATCTTGACGTGACCGTTGCACTTTCACAGTCCTTCAACCAACTAAGGTTTCGGCTACGTGATTGAGGCCTCAGCTATTTTGCGGACGTTCGACAAAGTTCTTGGGGCCTCAAGCTTCTAATGGACTGGCCTATTGCGCCCCGTTCACGCATGGAGCCATTTTTTGGATGTAAACAGTACCCTTATATGCTAACTCTTCAAACATTAAACAGGCCCCTTATGCTTTTGGCATAGCGGCGAGGAGTAGATCTCTCTCCATGGACGTAGGAAAATAGCTATCTTGCTAGTGGACGTAAAGTAAATCCTAGGTCTTCTAAGAGGCAGAGAAAATTTTAATTTATTAAAACTCGTAAATTAAATATAAAACTAAGGACAAACGCCCTTAAATTGTCAAATCCTAGCAAACCAGAATAATGCAATGTACAAAAAAACTTTAAAGAAGCTGTAGCACCTTCAAAGAACTTAAATGGTGATCAACCCGGACAGTCAAAGGTATAATAATGGCGGATCTGATGCCCGGATCGGAGGTTATGGGTTCCGAAAGTCAGCCCCAAAAATCAACACCTCTTCTGTGCACCTTTGGATTCGTTCCGGTTCAAATAACATAAGTATTCTTCTGCAGCATGCACTGCATTGGTTTTTCTTTTTCTCTGTCCATTTTTTGGACAGCAACATATTGAGGAGTAAGGCCGATCAGGGCACACAAAGGATGTTTCCATATATGTAAAGCCCAAAATGACATGTGCTAGTGAGTCCACAAATTCATGAGCCATGACCCAAACGAGATGTTTGATCACAAAAGCATCAAGTTTTAACTTTAATTAATAGACTACCATGCCGCTAGCATCAAATTTCTCCTCAGCGCTCTTTTATACTAAACTTCACAAAAATACCATAAACTTTCGATGTTTTTAGATACACACCATTACTTTTATCAGTAACAAATTTACACCGTGAATCTACTAGTTTCCAAATTAACACTGTGATATTTCAGTATCGCTGGTTACCACAGTGAGAATCGTTGAGTCATCGTTACAAGTCTCTTGTTCAATATCGATTTGAAACACTAGAAAGGCTACGATATTCATCTAGAATTCCTTGAGCTTGTATAGTATTTAATAGTTAATTATAATCAACTTCTTTCTATAATACAAGTAATGTGTTTGAGATAAATTCCCTAACAATGTAAGTGTGGGACTTGTGGCACTTCTAATTTAAGCTTCAAGAAAAAAAATCAGATAATTAAGAAAATATCATCACTGATAACAATGTCCACATCATCTCAACAATTCAATCCGCTCACTATCCACAAAATTTTGCTACAGATTTGATCACAGGTTCTATTAATATATAACCGACAAACTTCATTTTACTTGTGGTTCACACGTGCACAGTGACACCCATCCGAAATAAACGGAACTTTCTGCCATATTACACCTACACGGTTTGCCCCTGTGTTTGGTGGGCTCACTTTCAGTGGGGCCCACCATCACATGCGGTGCATGTGTTGCAGATGGGACGTCCTCATCTAGAAGATGGGAGCGTTAGTGCTGAGTCTGCTGACTTGATGCATCGGCATGTATGTTTGGTTGCAGGATTATGGAATTTGGATTCCAAAATTGTACGGTTGGAATTTTTCTGGATTTGGTAATTTATTGTTCGGTTCGTTTTGGATTCCTGTATTGGATTTGTAGATCCTTGTAATTTTTGTTTGGATGGTGTAAAAAAAGTGGGATTTGGATTTGAGGATTTTAGAGAGAGATATATAGAGAGAGGATTAGTAAATAAATAAAGTACACAGGTCCCATCTAAAAGTACAATGAATAGTGCCAAATTCTTGAAAATCCTTGAAATTTTTTAGGATTCAAGAATCCTTGTTTTGTGGTGGGCCTCCCCATAAAAAACAAAAGAATCCTAGAAATCCAAATCTATCAACCAAACACAAAATTATGGAATCCCAGGATTTCACAATCCAAAATCCAAATCTAAATCCATAATCCTGCAACCAAACAAGCCCTTAAGGCGCGTGTGTGGTTGGAAGATTGTGTTGGATTTGGTACTATTTGGATAAGCAAATCTAAAGATTCCATGATTTTGAGTTTGGTTGGACAAGGATTGATGAGTTTGGATTCGCCTGTCTTTTATGATGGGCCCACAAAAAACAAGGATCTAATCCTTTAAAATGGATTTATAAGCATATGCACTATTCATAGTACTTTAATTTTACATTTAATTATTTAATAATCATTTCTCTCTCCCTCTAAAATTCTCAAATCCAAATCCCACTTTGATGAGGCTCAAAAACGAGTATTCCTCAGACTACGAAACATGGCAGATAATGTGTTGTCTACGTAAGCCCACTAGACTCTTGAGAGCTACGGAGGGGGAACCAGTATGGTGCAGGGAGGCCTTCCTCGGTATCTCGTCTCCGAGATTGCACCCGACCTTTCAGAAACCTCTCCGGAGTACCTTCCCTGTGCGATTAGCAACCAGCCAACAACTAACCCCCCAAGCAATCTGGCATCCGAGCTTTTACAGACTCCTCGCTCGTCTCCGAGCTACCCACCGAGCCGAACTTCCTCGGCTCCCCTGTTCAGCCAAGAGTACGGAGCCTAAGCGCCCCCATAACGGCTCCGTATATTTCGCCAAAACGAGATCCCCGCCGCTCCACATCCCATGCTGGCACGTCCTTCCATTAACGAGCGCATCCTGCTATTAATGGACGTATCACGCCTTCTACGCGAACATGCCACGGGGGCGTAACGGACGGCGAGAATATCGCGCCGGTTCACCTCATGCGACCACTATATAAACCCTTTCCACCAGACGACTCAGGTAAGTCGAATTCATTCTAATACGCCGCTACCCTGCCATTATTCCTCGGTACTTACTCGATCATCGGAGGGTCCTACGGTAGTTTCCCACCCCGGGACTTCCCTTGCAGGTAACTCGGTGTCAATAATATCCTACAACCCATTGAGATCCACACAGTCAATTTTCCTTCTCAATAACAACCATTCAACATCGCTTATAGCGGAATCGACGGAGGACAACATCTGAGGGAGATTCTGACCTCCATCAGTTGGCGCCGTCTGTAGGAAACACTTTCTTCTCCACCCAAAAAGTTGATCTTCCGCCTTCGATTCAATGACAAGCGACAACCGAGACGATCCTAACATGAGTCGTCCCATCCTCCACAACGGTAGCTGAAACAGCCCTACTCCCCCTCCTAACGTCATCAATACCTTATCCGCTCGAATCGATAGGCTCACGACGATGGTGGATGCGCTCGCCCGTGTCCAAAAGGACGGCCGTGCCCGCCAAACCGCAGCATCCCCTCCCCGGGATGACGACGTGCACAGGGAAACTGAAGAGCACGCTCAGGCTCTCGACCTCATTCGTGCTCATCTTGATGTTGCCGAACACCGGCGTGCCGGTTCTGGCAGTCATGACCCGCATGCGGGAAATGATTCCATGACCCGTTGGGCGCCGGATAGCTCAACACCTCGATCTCATGGGAGACCAGGCCATCACTTCAACGTATGTTGTGCTTTCTCACCCCCTGAAGAAGTGTCGGTCAAATCGCCTGATTCCAGACTAGACCCGCACCGCCACTTCTGTCAAGGTCACGCATACGGCGAATGCCGGGGCTATCCACGAAGGGTCCGCCCCAAAGATTTAAGGAACGTGATAGAGCGGGGCCGAAGCCACTCCATCGTGCAAGCCAGGAGCAGAGATAGCAGGTGCTCTGACTGTGAAGAATCCTCAGGGTACCAATAATGGATCGAAGCTCTCGAAAGGAAAATCGAAGACATACAACAGGATAACCGTACGGCCGACGAAGGCGCGAAGTACTCCGCTGATTCACTCACAAGGACTTTTACCGAACAGCTACTAGCTGAGCGTGTCTCGTCCAGGAACAAATCGCCCAAAGTGACCCTCTTCGATGGGAAGTCCGACCCGAAAGACCACTTGGACGCGTTTACGGTAGGCATGAGTTTCCAAGACAACTCAGACGCGGCTTAATGCCGAGCTTTCCATACCACCCTCATTGAGGCTGGCCGAGATTGGTTCCGAGGGCTCGCGCCGCGCTCGATCTCGACCTTTGACGAGCTGGCGACCCAATTTCTCGGTCATTTCGTCGGTAACTGACAACAAAAAAAGACGGTCGACTATCTGTTTACCATCAAGAGAGGAGACAAGGAATCCTTCAAGGGGTACGTCACCCGCTTCTATAATGCCCTTCTAGAGGTTCCCGAGCATCGCGACGAAATGGTTATCACCGCCCTGAGGTCAGGTCTTAGGCACAAAGAGTGGCTTTGCTCTTTTGCATTAGCGCAACCTAGGACCATGGCCGAAGTAAAAGTATCGACCGAGTGAGAAATCCAACTCGAGTCGGAGGTGAACGCCAACCTACCCCGGGGCGATCAAGCAGACCGAAAAAGGGACAGAGAGGACAAAAAGAAAGCCGACCGTCCAAAACCCTATTCCCCGAGATTCCATGAGTACACTCCTATGAACATCTCCCAGACATAACTGCTAGAGGAGGCTAAAGGCGTGAGGTTTTTCAAGCTCCCGCCGGCAACCCAAAGGGCGGGCAAGCGGTTTCGGGACCCGTATTGCACTTACCACAGGTCATAGGGGCACCCGACCAAGAGTTGTACACAACTCCGTGACTCTATTGAGGAACTGATCCGCTCTGGCCACCTGGTGAAATACCTACGAGACAAACGGCAGGCGGAACAAAAGCAAAAGGACCAACCCCTCCCGGGGAATTAACAATCGGATAGATCATGGTCGTTTCGACGCATCCGACTCTGGACAGTGAGGAGGACCGCCGCCCCGTACCAGTCATGGCCATAAGTGATCCGCCCTAAAAGAAGCACAGGAAGGATGACCCGATCACCTTCACCAATGAAAACCTTCACGGCATATCACTCCCACACAATGACCCCATTATGATAGCAGCCCGAGTTCACCGTTATGAGGTCCGGAGAATATCGGTCGATTCAGGGAGCTCAGCGGATATCCTGTTCTACGACTGTTTCCAGCATATAGGATTAGGTCCCTCCGATCTCCAACCGACCTCTCATGTCCACTCCGGGTTCACCAACCATTCCATCCCGGCTGAGGGTTTGATCACCCTCCTCCTCAACATTAGGGATGCAGGCAAAACGCAAACCATATCGGTGAACTTCCTTGTTGCCAAGATCCTGTCATCCTATAACATCCTCCTAAGACGCCCCACCTTAAACGCCCTTCGGGCTCAGATCTCAACTTACCACCTCGCGCTCTAATTCTTTTTAGATAACGGGGGATAGGCCGCGCCTATGGAGACCAACAAACTGCCAGGATCTGCCTTGCCTCAACATCTTCCGCCGGGGAGCAGGGCGGAGATTTTGAAGATACACATGATCCCCAGGGCACCTTGGACACATGCGGCGACCGAAAAGAAATCCGAGGAGCACCGGTGGAAGCGTTAGCGGAAGTTCCTCTCATAGAAGGAGTCGACGGCCGGACTGTCCAGATCGGCTCTCTCTTGACAGGGGGCGTCCACGAAGACCTGATCCGGTTCCTCCGGAATAACTCGGATGTGTTCGCTTGGACGCCGGCAGACATGCCCGGGATCGATGCCTAGGTGATCTCCCACAAGCTCGGGGTTGACCCGAAAGCCAAGCCAATCCGACAAAAGAAGAGAAGTTTCATGCCAATAAAAAAAGGCGATAGAGGACGAAGTGTACTGATTGCTCACTGTCGACTTCATCAGGAACCTGGACTACTCGGATTGGCTGGCGAACATGGTTATGTTCAAGAAAGCGAACGGGAAATGGCGCATGTGCGTCAATTTCACGGACCTGAACAAGGCTTGCCCCAAATACAACTACCAGCTTCCTCGGATAGATCAGCTCGTAGACAGCTCGGCCGGTCATGAATTACTAAGCTTCATAGACGCCTTCTCCGGTTATAATCAGATCCGAATGAACCCGGCCGACGAAGAGCTAACAACCTTTACCACGGATCGGGGAGTATACTGCTACAGGGTAATGCCCTTCAGACTCAAGAACGCCGGAGCCACGTACCAGCGACTGGTCAACAAACTATTCATACCACAAATTAGGAAAAACTTGGAAGTCTACATCGACGACATGCTCGTGAAATCCGCCTCATCGGCCGGACACACAACAGACATCGCCGAAACATTCGACGTCCTGTGAAAACAAAATGAAGCTGAATCTTGCCAAATGCGCGTTCGGCATCACAAGCGGAAAATCCCTTAGATTCATAGATACCCACTGAGGAATTGAGGCGAACCCAGAGAAGATCAGCGCCATCATCAACATGGCGATGCCCAAAAGCAATGTCGATATCATGCGACTCACCGGGAGGGTGGCTACCTTAAGTCGCTTTATGTCCAGATCCGGGAAAAAATGTCTCCCTTTCTTCAGAGCCTTAAGGAAAATCTCCAGGTTTGAATGGTCCGAGAAATACCAAGACGCTTTAAAACAACTCAAGACACACCTAGCGACCCTACCACTTCTCACCAGACCGATCAAAGGCGACGAGCTGTTACTATATCTAGCCGCTTTCGACCAAGCCGCGGGCTCAGTGCTCGTTAGAGAGTTCGAAGAACGCAGAAACCGATCTACTATGTGAGCTATGTTTTCAAGGACGCGGAAACCAGATTCCCAGCCGTAGAAAAAATAGTCCTTACGGTTGTCATCACTTCCAGGAAACTACGACACTATTTCCAGGTACACACAATCCCCGTCCTCACTGAATGACCCTTAGAGAAATGGAGGTGGGAGCTGTCCTAGTTCAACATCAAATATCGACCCAGATGGGCAATTAAAGCACAAGCCTTGGCCGATTTCGTTGTCGACTGCACCATTCCCACTAAGGAAGGAACGATGACTCAGGGCCTTGACCCACGGCCCTCGGTCGAGGAGGTGCCCGGCCCATTCCCGGACTGGGTACTCCACAGAGGAAGGGTGTGGGGCCGGCCTAATCATCCACTACCCGAATGAAGCAGAAATGGAGTACTCTCTGAAACTTAGTTTTAAAGCGTCAAACAACGCGGTAGAATACGAGGCCTTATTAGCCGGCTTACGAATCGCCTCCGGAGTAGGGCTGAAGACCATCCGGATATGCAGCGATTCCGTGCTGGTCGTCGGCCAAGTAACCGAGCGTTTTGAAGCCCGGGAACCACTCATGATAAAATACCTGGTTGAGGTAAGAAGGCTTCGGAGAAAATTCGACGAAGTCCAAGTGGAGAAGATTCTCAGAAATCTAAACACCGAAGTCGATGCCCTAAGCAAACTTACATCTTCATATTCGGCCAATCATAAGAGAAACATCCTCTTCGAAGTCCTGCCACGACCCAGTGTGGAAAATGGAGAGGCAATGTTCCAAATCTACACGACCCAAGAAGATGCCGCGGATTGGAGAAAGCCCATTGTAGAATTTCTGAAAGATGTGGTTCTTTTGGAAGACCGGGCCAAAGCTCGTCGGCTTCGAGCAAAAGCTCTCCTTTTCGTATGGAGCAAAGAAAACCTATACAAAAAGTCGTACACTCAACCTCTGCTCCGATGCGTCGATCCCCACGAAGCAGATTACGTCTTACGAGAAATACACGAAGGGTTCGGAGGGGCGCATCAAAGGGCCCGCAGCCTGGTCCAAAAGAAACTGCTCCAGGGGTACTATTGGCCGGGAATACATCAAGATGCCTAGAAAATGGTCAGAAGATGCAAGAGCTGTCAACTCTTCCGCAGCATCCCTCGTCTCCTCGCTATCGAACTAATGCCACTGAGTTCTCCTTAGCCATTTGCGCAGTGGGGGATGGATATGGTGGGCCAACTCCCCAACGGCACGGGTGGACACAGGTATATCCTTGTCGCCGTAGACTACTTCACAAAGTGGATTGAAGCCGTGCCTATCAGGAAACCAGACGCCGCCTCTACGATAAAATTTCTGCAGAACAATATGATCTGCTGATTCGGGATCCCAAAGTGCATCTTCACTGACTATGGAACCAACTTCGAAAATGACAAAGTCAAAGAATTTTGCAATGACTATCACATATTAATGAAGTTCGCCACGGTCGCACATCCCCAATGCAACAGGCAAGCTGAAATAGCAAACCGAAGCGTCATTCGAAGGATCTGAGCTCGCTTAGAAGGAAGGCAAGACGGCTGGGTTGAGGAACTGCCTCGGGTATTATGGACACTGCGGACGTCGAGAAAAACGCCCACGGGAGAAACCCTGTTTAGCCTCTGCTACGGTACCGAGGTGATAATCCCCACAGAAATTGGATTGCCCAGTTATCGGGGCGAGCACTTTGACGATGAAGTTAACACCTTGGCGCTATGAAGCAACTTAGACATCTTGTTAGAAAAACGAGATCGGGCGCAAATCAAGATGGCCGCCTATCGGCAGCAAACTGCCCGCTACTACAATGCCCAAGTCAGGCATCGGGCCTTCAAGACAGGAGACCTGGTCTTGTGACGAAACGAGTTCGCAGACCAAGCGAAGCTACATAAATTCACTCCGAAATGGGACAGACCTTTCCTCGTGACAGAAGCACTGCCCGGTGGAGCCTACCACCTCCAGGACTCCAAAGGGCGCAATTTCCCTCGGCCATATAACGCCAAAAAGTTTAAGTTGTACAGATAAACATGTACCCTTTTTTTCGAATAATGTAATTTCTTTCCACATCGACTAAATTTTCTAAACTGGGTCCTCATGCAAGATAGACTTCGATACCGACCCGTAACCCAACCCTTCCTCCTTTTCATCGGCCCCAAGTTAGAGGGTAGGGAGGGGGCACAGGACGGCCAGTGCATAAAATAAAGGGGGGAGAGAGATAATACACCCTAACCTTGACCAAAAGAAAATTTATTTATATTTTATTCGGAGGTATTCTTGGCTCCACAGCCTTACAACACTATAGTAAATGAGGAAGAGGATTAAGAAAACATTGACGACGGTATTCGGAAGAGAGCTCCTCTAGCCGAGCCCAGGCAACCTCCGCGCGCTCCCTCTGACAGTGCCCGTGGACTCTAGAAGCTACGGATTCATCGTGGTCCCCAACCGCCGAACACGACGCCACAACCAACCTCCGCTGGAAACATTCGAGAAGAATGTCCACCGAGCGATCCTGCCGGCTCATCGAGATCAGGCCAGGCTCATCGAGATCAGGCCAAGCTCATGGGCCGTATGCATCTTATCAAACGCCTCATCTATCGCCTGTGGGGACAGAGCATAATAAAGACCCGGGGATGACCTCCATATCGCGTAGATTAGCACTTTCAGGAGAGGAGATCGTCGGGGAAGTATACGCCCGTAGTGGCTCTCCAAACGGTTTATTACAGCCTCATACGTCGCCTCGGAACAATCATGATCATAGAAATACACGTCGTCCTGAGACACGATATCCCTGATAGTGTATACGCGGCCCATCATCTTCAAGAAATGTAGTATCCAGGAAGAATTCAACGTGGGAATTCGAAGGTGAGACCATACCTTCGATATTTATAGCCTCAACAAAAATCTTCTAACGGCCGAAATCTTCTCACTCTACAACGCAAATCAGGGAATGTCGCACTTTCCCGATGAGGCACGGCCACGTAGCACCCGATTACTGGTCGCCTCCCCCTTCCATACGGGTCAAAGAAGGTTGAACGGCATTTCCCAGGAAAACCATAGAATCTGGAAAGCCCTTGTCAAAAGGCGGCCGAGTAGTCTCCTACTCGGCTCTTCCGCTGAAGGCAGTTTCTTGTCCAGCCACTCTGCGGATCAAAAGCCCTCGTCAAGAGGCGGCTGAGTGGTCTCCTGCTCGGCTCTTCCACCGAAGGTAGTTTCCTGTTCGGCCACTCTGTGGATCAAAAACCCTCGTCAAGAGGTGGCTGAGTAGTTTCCTGCTCGGCTCATCCGCTGAAGGAAGGTTCCTGCCCGGCCACTCTGCGGATCCCAAACCCTCGTCCAGAGGCGGCCGAGCAGTTTCCTGCTTGGCTCATCCGCTAAAGGCAGCTTCCTGCCCGGCCTCTCTACGGATCCAAAGCCCTCACCAAGAGGCTGCCGAGCAGTTTCCTGCTCGACTCATCCGCTGAAGGTAGCTTCCTGTCCGGCCTCTCTGCAGATCAAAAGCCCTCGTCAAGAGGCGGCCGAGTAGTTTCCTGCTCGGCTCATCTACTGAAGGCAGCTTCCTGCCTGACCACTCTACGATCCTAAGACCTCGTCTAGAGGCGACCGAGCAGTTTTGTAACAACTCCAATTTTTGTATACCAAAATTTGATTTAAAATTGAAGTATACTTGGAGTATTAATGTTGTTGATAACACTTTAAGTATCTATCTCTTTACAATAATTACAAGAAGGAGCTTGTAACTCATTGGTAATACCTTGCACTGCTGAACCAAGCCACCAGAGTTCGAATCCCATACCCCACATTATTTTTAATATTGATTTTTTTTAAAACCTTTAGAATACCAAGAGTTTACACGTGCATATCTCACAAAAACCCCACTACACCCAAAGATGTAACACTTTCAGAGGGTAGATGAACCGTCGGGGGAGATCCAGGTCACCGGAATCGGTCGAGAATCGGCCAACTCGGCCTTGACTCGGCCGACTCAGTGATCCTACCGAGTCACGGCCGAGTCACCCCCGATTCGGCCGATTCCGGCGAGGGTCACAACATGAAAGTTGTGTCTTTTGGTATTCCCTACGCACCTGCAAAGTTTCAGCCTCATACCACTTCCAGAGCTCTTTAAAACCCCCAATTACTCCACTTTTAATACATTTTTATTACATTTTATCATATTTTTATTTTTAACTTTTCATCTACCCTAACCCTAGCCTAACCCTATAAATACCAACCCTACACACTACCCTCTCACCCCCCAAAATCTTAAGCCACTCTCTCAAAAGTTTCCACAAGAAGTGTGCTTCGAAATCGAGTTCCCGGCGAAGCTCTGACGGAATTCCGACGACGCGTTTTGGAGCAACCGGCGACGTAATCACCTCTCGGCCTTCCTCCCTAGTTCTCTTTACTCTTTAGAAGAGTTTAAACCTGTAAGTCCCACCTCTTCTACCTTCCTTTTCTTTAATGTAAAAATATGAATTTCTGGAACCCGACGGAAATCGGACAAACCGATTTCCGATTCGATTTTTCTTTAAAATTCCACTTGTCACCTAATACATATTATCTACCCATATTCATGTTGACTATTAATCACCCTTAAACCAATTTAATCACACTTTTCCACATGAAATGATAAGTTCTTTACAAAACCGTATTTCTTTCATTAAAACACCATGAAGTTCATTTTTCTTAATGTAATCAAGTACCTCACTCCTAAACATGTTTATTGTGATAACTAAACTTGTTTCAATCAATTTGAATGAAATTTCACACTTGAAATGATAACGTTTACGAATACCGTATTCTTGCACTTTAATACCTTTAGGTTTAACATAGCTTATTTCACCTTTAAACTTCACCAAAACCTAATATAAGTCACGGGGTAATGACCTACCCTTACACACACTCGATATAACCCTAAATGATAAATATCAAAAATACAGAATACGAAATTACAGGACTTTTCACTAAAATACCATAACCTTTATAACCTTTAGTTAAATTTTTAAATTGTAAACTTTTCTAAATAAAATCTTATATAAAATGAAAGCACGATTGGTCATGGACATCGATCGTTTATCTAAAGTGTCTTGTGGGTCTAGGCAAGTGTGTCTAAGGCTAGTGGTTTTTAATTAGGCCCACGACTGTGGTTCCTTCCCACTTACCTGGCACTTATCTGGCCGCAATTGACGGTGAAGAGACGATTTGAGGCTTCTAATGACTCATCGTTTAGACCCTAGAAATAGGCTAGTTAGCTTAGGAAACCCTAATAACTAAAATACGGAAACTATACTCTTTTGCAAATAAACACCCTATATTTATAAAACCGTTTTCCTAAATGAAAAGTATTTATAAAACCTAAGCAAAGTGCCGCTACAACCCATCTTTGGGGAACCTGTTAGGGATAGTACGGTTCATCGTGCACCCGCAGGCTAGTAGTGCGAGATTCAGACCTCCGCAAGGAGCATTCGGTCTCGAAAGGTTTAAAATACGATATTTAAGGAACGTGAGACTTTTTGTAAATAAAATATTCATATAAAAGAAAATTATTTATGTGTTTAATTATATATAATTATCATTTAAACACCTATTTTGTTATAATATAAAGTTTCCACTTTTTCCTAAAATTCAAGATTAAAAGTTACATTAAAATACCACGAATTTCAAATAAACAATTAATTCTTCTATTAGGATATATTCACTAGAATAACACAAATAAAATTCACATTCATTATAATAATAAAGATGATTATTAGATACTTGAGGTATATTTTGAAAACTATACAAAAGTACTTTTTACATAAAACTCCCTCAAGTTTCACAAATTACAATAAGGCCCCTAACTAATATTGAACTTCAAATTATCTTTCTTTTAGTCTGACTCGGGTTGGAGTCTGACTAATTCTGACTTGAATATAATTCAAGTCAACCTATATTCAATCATATTCCAATACAAATTTGAATACAAGAATCCCTGAATCCAGTTAACAATATATTCATTTTGACTGAATCAAACCATGGATATTCATCCATTATCCTGATATTCCATTTTCCTGATTATACAGTTACAACATGTTTACTGATATCATGGTTTTGGTCAGTCATCCAGTTTACATATTCCAATACTACAACACTGTTAAAACACTACGGGGTTTAAAGGGGTAGATTGGTACGGAAGGTGTTAAAGGTGGCACGAGGTGGTCAGATTAAGACACCTAACATGAATACTGTTGCTGTTGTACCGTGGCATAACGGTTCCTTGTACTCTCCATTTTCCCTGATCTCTAGCATATAGAGATCCCCCTCGTATACACTGGCATCCTTCTGTACCAAGCTACAAACAACGGCGTTAAACAATATTCCATAATATTCAACAACATAATACTTTAGAAAATACTGCTACTCTGCCATTCTCATTCTTCTTTTCTTTGGGACTTACCGAGCGACCTGTTCGCTGACGACATTCTATTTCTTTCTTCTTTGAATGTCGTCAGGTGCGTTGGACCAAGTTGAGACCGAGCCCACAAGTGAAGATTTGGAGCAGTTCCAAGAAGACCCAGAGCTCTAGATAATTGTACTTTGTTCTTTCCAGTATTTCCTTTTATATTATGCCACTGTTTAGGCATTGCTTTTCCATTCCAGTTGTATTTTCATTTCATGCATTGTACAAAGAATGATATTAATAAAAGTTGCTGTTGTGATTATTTTATATTGCTTAGTTACGCTTAGCGTATGTACTTCTGAGTACATACGTAGCGGGCCTCGTCACGTCCACTTCGCCGTACACTGGGAAGCGGGGTGTGACAGGTTTTGTTGGTGGCCCATGCAGGTCATAGCTGTGTGAATCCCTGTCATGCAGTTCTGGTCTGCGTGAACAACCTAAGCAATATAACACAAGAACCAGCAACTAAAACATTCTTTACAATTCATGTTCCTTGAATTTTGCAAATTTCTATTCTTTGAATCTTATCATTTCATGTATTTGAATCTGTCCTAATCCAAATTTTTCTTTAAGGTCATGGATTCCCCGAACAACACCAGCACCAACGTTAACAACACCCCTCCAGCACTACCTCTCACACCAGCTGTTCCTGCACCACCCACTGAGCAAACGATGCTATTTGAGGCGATCCACAGTCTTCTCGAGGGACAGCAACAACTTTTGAACCGTCCTGAGGCCGATGCACCGGGAGTAAAGCAATTCAGAGCTTTGCACCCAAAGCAATTCTCGGGTAAAGGAAGCCCTCTCGAAGCAGAAGAATGGGCACAAAGTATTGAAGACGATCTGGCAGCAGCTCAAGTGCCCGACAACGCTTGGGTCCGTGTAGCAAAACTACAGCTCACGGATAATGCTCGCAATTGGTGGAAGGCGGAAGAAACCCGTCTGGTACAGCCGATTGAATGGAAGACATTTCGCGAGAAGTTCGACGCGAAATATTTCCCTGTGACTGCCAGGTTTGCTATGGAGCAGCAGTTTATTCATCTACAGCAAGGATCAATGTGGGACAAATCGGTAGATGAATACGACGCGGAGTTCACTATGTTGAGCCGGTAAGATATGTCACAATAGTTCAATTTTAAATATCACATACTACACAGCTAACACAATCTTTGAACAGATTCGCGGCACACCTGATACCGACGGACGAGATCAGAGCCCGTCGTTTTCAGCAAGGTTTGGACACCGAGATCAAGGCTGCTCTAGCCATCGGAAAGTTTTTGACTCATGAGGAAGCCCTTGAAGCTGCCCGCAGTTACGAGGCAGTGATAAAAGAGAGGGGAAGACCGCACTCTGTAGGAGTCAAGCGCCCTGCCAACCAGATGGCAGGTGGAGCCATGTCCAGACCACCCTTCGTGCCAAGGCGATCCGGAGTACCAACTCATCGTCCTAGCCCAGCCTTTTGCACCTACTGCAAGAGAAAAGGGCATATGATGAAGGATTGCCGTCGAGCCAACCGCCTTTGCTTGATCTGCGGTTCAGCCACTCATGATATTGGATCTTGTCCTCAAAGGCAGAACTCGGTTGCTGCATTCCGGCCAGCAAATACTTATCAGCAGCGACCAGCTCTTCCGGCACCTGCTACCAGACTTGCACTGCCTGCACCACCTAGGGGACCACAAGCTGCACCACCTCCTCGACAGTTCCATCAAGCACAAAGGAACGTTCAGAGGAATGCTCCTCAGGCCAGGAGGAATGTGCCGAAGCGCCAGGCGTTCATGATGTCTGTTGAAGAAGCTGAGGCCACTGGCCAAGTCATTACTGGTAAACCTACTTTCTCAAATTTATCTTTTAGTTTTGTTTACCTACACACTTTCCCTATACCTAAAACCTATCCCATATACCTTAGGTACAATCCTAGTAGCTTCACTACCTGCACTTGCACTGTTTGATACTGGGGCATCCCACTGCTTTATGTCGCAACGGTTTGTCCGAACCCATGCGATTCCAGTCTCACCGCTTGTATCCAGCTGGAACGTCAGTTCTGGAAATGGTGTTCTAAAGGCAACTATGGGATACAGCATGTGTCCAGTCATCGTCTGCAGTCGAGAGTTTTACGCCGACTTCAAAGTACTGGACATACCAAACTTCGATGTGGTTCTAGGAATGGACTGGCTTGGAACCTTTTATGCTACCATCGACTGTCGTCAAAGGAGGGTAGTATTTGAGATTCCAGATCATCCGGTCTTCTATTTCAAGAGTGGAGATCGTACACTAGAACCAAGCACTTACAAAGCAAAGCCAAGGGAAGCAGTAGTTGCAGCAGCTCATGCAGAAGAAGAAACAAGACCGGAGGTAGTTCGAGAGTTCGATGATGTATTCCCTGACGATATATCAGGTTTGCCTCCTGATCAAGCTCTTGAATTCAGTATTGACTTTGTACCAGGAGCACAACCAGTAATCAAAGCACCCTATAGACTAAGTCCGGAAGGATTGAAGGAAGTACGAACACAGTTGGACGAATTACTGGCGAAAGGATGGATTCGTCCCAGCACTTCAAGTTGGGGAGCACCTGTACTGTTGGTGAAGAAGAAGGAAGGTTCATACAGAATGTGCATCGACTATAGGGCCTTGAACGAAGTTACTATAAAGAACAAGTATCCACTCCCACGCATCGACGATTTATTCGATCAGCTAAGTGGATCTTGTGTCTTCTCTAAACTAGATCTTCGTTCAGGATATCATCAAGTGAAGGTCAAGGAGGCTGATATTCACAAAACAGCTTTCAGAACTCGTTATGGACATTACGAATTTCTAGTAATGCCATTTGGAGTGACCAATGCACCAGCAATCTTCATGAACCTTATGAACCAAGTTTTCCGGGAGTATTTAGACAGGTTCGTTGTCATCTTCATCGACGACATCCTGGTATATTCTAAGAATCGGAAAGAGCATGCGGAGCACTTACGAATTGTCCTGGAAACACTTCGACAACATAAGCTTTATGCCAAGTACAGCAAGTGCGAGTTTTGGCTAAAACAAGTTGGTTTTCTTGGACACATCGTATCAGGAGAAGGGATTTCTGTGGATCCAGCAAAAGTTTCAGCAGTCAGCGAATGGCCTACACCAAAATCAGTGAAGGATATTCGGAGTTTCTTGGGTTTAGCTGGATATTACAGAAGATTCATTGAAGGCTTTTCGAAGATAGCAACACCCCTGACCAAGCTCACACGAAAAGATGAGGAATTTGTGTGGTCAGAAGCATGCGAGCAAGCTTTCGTAGAACTCAAGTCAAGACTGACATCTGCACCTATTCTCGTCATACCGGATCAATCTGGAGGATTCGAAGTGCATTGCGATGCATCCGGTAAGGGATTAGGATGTATTCTACATCAGCACGGTAAGGTTGTGGCTTATGCTTCAAGACAACTGAAGACTCATGAGCGCAATTATCCGACGCATGATCTAGAGTTGGCAGCTGTTATTTTTGCTCTCAAGATTTGGCGCCACTACTTACTTGGTGAACGAGTGAACATCTACACAGATCACAAAAGTCTGAAGTATGTGTTTACTCAGAAGGAATTGAATATGCGGCAGAGAAGATGGTTAGAATTTATGGCGGACTTCGACATCAATTTGCAATATCATCCAGGAAAGGTGAACGTAGTACCTGATGCTCTTAGTCGCCAACCATTAGCAATGAATCTTACCGCACAGTAGAAGCTTCAGCAAGACCTACATCAGATGGAGATCGAACTAGTCATGCCAGGTGATGTTTCAAATTTGATGAATCTACAAGTTCAATCAACTATTGTCAATCAGATCAAAGCAGCTCAAGCCAGCGATGCTAAGTTGCAAAAGATCAGAGAACAAGTGGAGAATGGACTCAGAACAGATTTCATCATCCATGAAGACGGATCTTTGAGATACGGCAGCAGATTGTGTGTACCAAAAGGTCCTGTTCGGGAAGAGTTAATGAAAGAAGCTCACAGCTCTCCCTATTCAGTACATCCTGGAGGTACCAAAATGTACAAAGATCTACGTCAGAATTATTGGTGGCATGCAATGAAGCGTGAAGTAGCCAGGAGTGTCGCAAAATGTTTGGTGTGTCAGCAGGTAAAGGCTGAACATCATAGGACAGCTGGACTACTTCAACCGTTACCAATCCCAGAATGGAAGTGGCAGCACATCACGATGGACTTTGTAACTGCTCTTCCTCGCAGCACAAAGGGTAACGATGCGATTTGGGTCATTGTGGATCGACTCACAAAGTCGGCTCACTTCATCCCATTTCGAGTTGGCCAATCAACTGAGACATTAGCAAAGAAGTACATGGAGGTAATAATCTAATTTAGATTTAAAAACTCTTCATAATGTATTATCTCTGATACCCATGAACTCATACAGGAAATTGTGAGACTTCATGGAGTACCGGTCTGCATTGTCTCCGATCGTGACACCAGGTTCCGATCACAATTTTGGCAGAGTCTGCAAACTAGCTTGGGAACAAGTCTGAACTTCAGCACGACTTATCATCCACAAACAGATGGTCAGTCGGAATGAACTATTCAGATCTTGGAGGATATGCTCAGAGCATGTATGCTCGACTTCAAAGGATCGTGGGAAGATCACTTGCATCTTGTGGAGTTCGCGTACAACAACAGCTACCAAGCAAGCATAGGAATGGCACCTTTTGCAGCATTATATGGAAGGAAGTGTCGATCGCCATTAAGTTGGGACGACATCGGAGATAGGGAACTCCTTGGACCAGAGATGATAGTAGCGACCGTTGATGTGGTTCGTACTATCAGAGAAAGAATGCGCATAGCCCAAGATAGACAGAAACATTGGGCTGATGCGAAGAGACGACACTTGGAGTTCCAGCCAGGAGATCATGTATTCTTGAAGATATCTCCGAACCGCGGAGTGATCAGATTTGGGAGACGGGGAAAGTTGAGTCCGAGATACATTGGACCGTTCGATATACTCGAACGAGTCGGTGAAGTGGCATACTGATTAGCGCTTCCACCTTCATTGGAAGGAGTGCATAACGTGTTCCACATATCTCAACTCAGAAAGTATGTGAGTGACCCCAGCCATGTACTTGATCATTCCGAGCTTACGATACAACCCGATTTGTCTTGTGAGCAACAACCTGTGGAGATCCTGGATAGAAAGGTAAAGACACTTCGGAACAAGGAAGTTAATTTGGTCCGGGTAATGTGGAGAAAAGACACTCCAGGAGAATCCACGTGGGAAAGGGAAGATGAGATGCGTGCAAGATATCCGCACCTTTTTGTAAATTAGTCCTTAAATAAAAGTTGTAAATTTCGAGGACGAAATTTTTTGTAAGGAGGGTAGATTGTAACAACTCCAATTTTTGTATACCAAAATTTGATTTAAAATTGAAGTATACTTGGAGTATTAATGTTGCTGATAACACTTTAAGTATCTATCTCTTTACAATAATTACAAGAAGGAGCTTGTAACTCATTGGTAATACCTTGCACTGCTGAACCAAGCCACCAGAGTTCGAATCCCATACCCCACATTATTTTTAATATTGATTTTTTTTAAAACCTTTAGAATACCAAGAGTTTACACGTGCATATCTCATAAAAACCCCACTACACCCAAAGATGTAACACTTGCAGAGGGTAGATGAACCGTCGGGGGAGATCCAGGTCACCGGAATCGGTCGGGAATCGGCCAACTCGGCCTTGACTCGGCAGACTCAGTGATCCGACCGAGTCACAGCCGAGTCACCCCCGATTCGGCCGATTCCGGCGAGGATCACAACATGAAAGTTGTGTCTTTTGGTATTCCCTACGCACCTGCAAAGTTTCAGCCTCATACCACTTCCAGAGCTCTTTAAAACCCCCAATTACTCCACTTTTAATACATTTTTATTACATTTTATCATATTTTTATTTTTAACTTTTCATCTACCCTAACCCTAGCCTAACCCTATAAATACCAACCCTACACACTACCCTCTCACCCCCCAAAATCTTAAGCCACTCTCTCAAAAGTTTCCACAAGAAGTGTGCTTCGAAATCGAGTTCCCGGCGAAGCTCTGACGGAATTCCGACGATGCGTTTTGGAGCAACCGGCGACGTAATCACCTCTCGGCCTTCCTCCCTAGTTCTCTTTACTCTTTAGAAGAGTTTAAACCTGTAAGTCCCACCTCTTCTACCTTCCTTTTCTTTAATGTAAAAATACGAATTTCTGGAACCCGACGGAAATCGGACAAACCGATTTCCGATTCGATTTTTCTTTAAAATTCCACTTGTCACCTAATACATATTATCTACCCATATGCATGTTGACTATTAATCACCCTTAAACCAATTTAATCACACTTTTCCACATGAAATGATAAGTTCTTTACAAAACCGTATTTCTTTCATTAAAATACCATGAAGTTCATTTTTCTTAATGTAATCAAGTACCTCACTCCTAAACATGTTTATTGTGATAACTAAACTTGTTTCAATCAATTTGAATGAAATTTCACACATGAAATGATAACGTTTACGAATACCGTATTCTTGCACTTTAATACCTTTAGGTTTAACATAGCTTATTTCACCTTTAAACTTCACCAAAACCTAATATAAGTCACGGGGTAATGACCTACCCTTACACACACTTAATATAACCCTAAATGATAAATATCAAAAATACAGAATACGAAATTACAGAACTTTTCACTAAAATACCATAACCTTTATAACCTTTAGTTAAATCTTTAAATTGTAAACTTTTCTAAATAAAATCTTATATAAAATGAAAGCACGATTGGTCATGGACATCGATCGTTTATCTAAACTGTCTTGTGGGTCTAGGCAAGTGTGTCTAAGGCTAGTGGTTTTTAATTAGGCCCACGACTGTGGTTCCTTCCCACTTACCTGACACTTATCTGGCCGCAATTGACGGTGAAGAAGCGATTTGAGGCTTCTAATGACTCATCGTTTAGACCCTAGAAATAGGCTAGTTGGCTTAGGAAACCCTAATAACTAAAATACGGAAACTATACTCTTTTGCAAATAAACACCCTATATTTATAAAACCGTTTTCCTAAATGAAAAGTATTTATAAAACCTAAGCAAAGTGCCGCTACAACCCATCTTTGGGGAACCTGTTAGGGATAGTACGGTTCATCGTGCACCCGCAGGCTAGTAGTGCGAGATTCAGACCTCCGCAAGGAGCATTCGGTCTCGAAAGGTTTAAAATACGATATTTAAGGAACGTGAGACTTTTTGTAAATAAAATATTCATATAAAAGAAAATTATTTATGTGTTTAATTATATATAATTATCATTTAAACACCTATTTTGTTATAATATAAAGTTTCCACTTTTTCCTAAAATTCAAGATTAAAAGTTACATTAAAATACCACGAATTTCAAATAAACAATTAATTCTTCTATTAGGATATATTCACTAGAATAACACAAATAAAATTCACATTCATTATAATAATAAAGATGATTATTAGATACTTGAGGTATATTTTGAAAACTATACAAAAGTACTTTTTACATAAAACCCCCTCAAGTTTCACAAATTACAATAAGGCCCCTAACTAATATTGAACTTCAAATTATCTTTCTTTTAGTCTGACTCAGGTTGGAGTCTGACTAATTCTGACTTGAATATAATTCAAGTCAACCTATATTTAATCATATTCCAATACAAATTTGAATACAAGAATCCCTGAATCCAGTTAACAATATATTCATTTTGACTGAATCAAACCATGGATATTCATCCATTATCCTGATATTCCATTTTCCTGATTATACAGTTACAACATGTTTACTGATATCATGGTTTTGGTCAGTCATCCAGTTTACATATTCCAATACTACAACACTGTTAAAACACTACGGGGTTTAAAGGGGTAGATTGGTACGGAAGGTGTTAAAGGTGGCACGAGGTGGTCAGATTAAGACACCTAACATGAATACTGTTGCTGTTGTACCGTGGCATAACGGTTCCTTGTACTCTCCATTTGCTCTGATCTCTAGCATATAGAGATCCCCCTCGTATACACTGGCATCCTTCTGTACCAAGCTACAAACAACGGCGTTAAACAATATTCCATAATATTCAACAACATAATACTTTAGAAAATACTGCTACTCTGCCATTCTCATTCTTCTTTTCTTTGGGACTTACCGAGCGACCTGTTCACTGACGACATTCTATTTCTTTCTTCTTTGAATGTCGTCAGGTGCGTTGGACCAAGTTGAGACCGAGCCCACAAGTGAAGATTTGGAGCAGTTCCAAGAAGACCCAGAGCTCTAGATAATTGTACTTTGTTCTTTCCAGTATTTCCTTTTATTATTATGCCACTGTTTAGGCATTGCTTTTCCATTCCAGTTGTATTTTCATTTCATGCATTGTACAAAGAATGATATTAATAAAAGTTGCTGTTGTGATTATTTTATATTGCTTAGTTACGCTTAGCGTATGTACTTCTGAGTACATACGTAGCGGGCCTCATCACGTCCACTTCGCCGTACACTGGGAAGCGGGGTATGACAGGTTTCCTGCTCGGCCCTTTCAAGATCTAATTCTGACGCGACGATCTATCATCACCTTGACTCTGGGGTGAGAGGGACGCTGGCCTAACTATACTCGGCGTTCGGCCGATTTATACGCGGCGCACGATCGTCACCTTGACTCCGTGTGATGGTAAACGCCGGTCTACCTATGCTTGGTTTTCGCTAGCTCTTACATCATGCTCGCCTAGCACTTGACACTCGACTTTGCACGTACTGGACGTCCGCTGGACACCGACCTATCTGCACTTACGAAAGTAGAAGCACTCCAAAGGTAAGCTAGAAATACTTGCGAGCAAAAAAATTTTGAGAGCTAAAGTATTTTAATTATATTCAAAATTGTGTACAATCTACTGTGGGCTCGCTAGCCTTACAAAATACCCGGATGTTTACAAAATTTGGTAACCAAGGTAGGGGTAGCTCAAACTGCCTTCTTGACCATCGCTTCCCCTTGATCGGCGCTTCTATTTGAGGCTACGATTACAACCTCTGGCTCGACGCTTCCGCCCGCCGGCCGACTCTGCACCGCCCCGCCTTCCCCGGCCGACTCGGCACCGCCCCGCCTTCCCCGGCCGACTCGGCACCACCCCCTGTAGCGCTTCCTCGGCTAGGGGATACCTAGCACGAAGCTCCTGATCATCGAACCCGGGCTTGGCTTCCTTAACGGCATAAAAGGAGTTGTGCCACCCGACGGCCATAGAGTCGGTAAGGTCGTGGTAGAACTGGTCGGAAGTCATATACTCCTCCACGGCCCTTTCCGCTCTGCCCTCCGCAAGCTTCGTCACCTTGCAAGATGCCCGAGCTGTTGGAGTTAGTGCCCTCAGAGTCAATTATTGAATCACAGGCACGTGATTGCAATGATTGAGGGAGGACCTATCCGGTAGGACAGTCTTACTCGAAATGATAGCATGCTATCTGGTTTACCTTTATCATCGTGTACTGTTTCAGGTGACCTTACAGGTCGCTATTACACGTTGATAGAGCCCCTAGGATTCTTGCTTGACGACCAGCAGTATGATGGCGATCATATACGTGGGAGCTGGGGTCTATAAGCACATCCTTAAATGGTCCCTAGTCGTGGGAGTTTCGAGACTGGGCATCGATACTCCATTAGTAGACTAGTGTATACAGTCGAGACCCCGACGAGGGGCGGTGGCCGGTCTCACAAGCCACTGGTGTCAGTTGGTTCACCTAAGATGTATACAGGTGCTCATTGGGTTATGAGTACACCGGACAGGACTCGCCGGGAACCTGCTAGTTGGGATTATACCAGACGTCAGATAGCAGTTCCCAGGTGACATGTGTACAGGTTAGTTCATCGACCTGAGATCGTCATTTGTCTCGTGTGAGTTCCCACTGTGCTTTGATTACTACCCTACCACGGCTCAAAGGAGTCGTGCAAACAGGTTTTAGTTGGGTACAGTCCCGAGCCACATGGAGGCAGTGAGCGGATCTGCAGGGGTTCGTCTCTTCCGATATTGGGGGTGAGGTCGCGCTGTGTCTAGGAGAGCCATTATGCAAAGCCCTCGGCCGAGGCAGGAGATTTACTGGTAGGTATTCCAGTAGTATCTCAGGGCGTTCTGGGCTACACTCCGACACGACTTGTACCGCCTTTGGGGGTCTGACTTTTACCAACCCCCTAGGCCCGACATGCGATCCTCATAGACGAACGGACCGGACTGTACGGATATTGTCACTGACAGGGTCAGTAGGGTGTCAGGATGAGTTCGCTCATCGACGTCCCTTTTGGTCAATAGCTGGTGGCCCGTCACGTAGTGGCTAATACCTCTGACGTGCTAGTGGTTAAATCCACAGCCATTGTATTGACGAGTCTTTAGAGTCCACCACACTTTCAGTTACTCAGCTTTCGGGCGAAACGCTGTAGAGGCCGTATGGAGATATGGCAGGGTTCGATCAGATACGTGCGGTATTGCACGCATCAGGATCGAACGGATATTACTAGCCGGCTTTGGTTTAAGCCGGATCCTAGTTTAGTACAGTGTAGATTTTGTCTCATTGCATTTGTATCCGGACGGAATACAGATGCGGGTGTGTATGCACAGTATCGGGGTTTTCCTGTAATTTATTACGGGACCAGTTTTCTGGAGTTGCCAGTTTTCATTCCGTTCCGGCCGGTTTTCCTTTGTTCTTTCCCGGCCGGACTTTTCCGATGGAGGGGGTTATTTGCAAGTTTGCAAATAACACTTTGTGGAGGATTTATTTGCAAAAGTATTGATTATGATATCTTTCATCCATGATGCATTTATTGTGATTAGAGAGGGTATGGTTTGGATGTAAGTTTGATATGATTATGTTTGTGATGTGGTCACCATTCTTTTTATCCTACACTCACCTCCCTTCTTATGGTTAGTATTCTCATTCCTCCACAATGATAATCATTCTCACTAGATGAAAGAAAAACATTTGAGAGAGAAAGAAGAAGAGAGTTCTTCATTCTTGAGAGTTTCATCTTCTTGATCTCATTCATGCTAGAAAAATGCAAGCACCATTTTTCTTATCTCATTTCCTCCATCATCTTCAAATGGCAACAAACCCCAAATGAGACATAGCCTCTACACTACACATTCTACAGTATATCTTGAGCATGTCGAGTTGCCGACTTCATGCCCGAGTTGCCTCGGTATTGAGGCGGGAGCCCGTAAAAGACGCAGGCGTTGTGGTGCCCTTTCCGGCGAGGAGGCGACGATGTGGAGGCAAGACTTTCCGCGGGAGATCGGGACGATGACGAGAAGACCGGAGGACTCGGATCACTCGGTATACTTCTCACCCTATCTCTTGATTGCTAGCATTAGGTTAATGGTAAACGATCCGGGTTTTCTTTGTCTGCGGTAGCGCCGGTTTCCAAGTAAGGAAAAATTTTGATTCCGCAATTTGGCCTCGGAATAGACGGCCGGGGCGCTGCCGTGGCGCAACATGGTATCAGAGCCAGGCCATTAACCTTACCTAGCTTGTTCTAATGTGTTTTTCAGTTCCGATCGACCAAAATCCCGAAACCGCATTTTCTAGCACAATCAGTTTCTGTCGAAATTTTTTGGAGTCTAAAAATTTTTCAGGTGGTCTCAGAATGATGTGCAGGGAGTTATAAGACCACTGTAAAAATTCGACAACTTCAGTCGACTACCTGAGTGCGGAAGCGCGGCCAAACCCCACCTTGGGCCGCGCTTCCGCCGCACTCTGGTGTCGTCACTGTGCCCAATTTTTCCAGTGGGCTTGTAGGATAATTTTAGGGGTTTTGGGATATTAAATTTGGGCCCAGGTTTTCTGTGACTGCTACAGTTTTGATTGGGGGCCCACTTGTTAATTTTTGGTCAATCGGAAAATTTTAAACACATTTTTCACAGTATTTACATTATATCTGCGACCGTGAATGTCACTTGATCGGTAAATCCCGTCTAACTGCTATAGCCCGGTTAGACGGATTTGCGAACGTGATTTTCACGTTGATGTTCTATGTTTATGCTGTGTTGCTGCGGATCGGTCGTGGGGGATAGCCTGGATGCAATGCTAGTACAGTTTTGTTGTATTATGTACATTTGATTTTGCGGGGCGAGCGTCCGACATGTGGACTGCCGTCACTGCCTGTTTGTATTATTCTTTTGGGGCACGACCTGGTTGCGGTCGATGTACCCGGTGTATGTATATTTTACTTTCTGTACTAGGATTGCCCCGCGGTGGGGTGCACGGATAGCCGGGTTCTGGAGGGCCACAAGCCCGCATCTCATGGCATTGGGACGGAGGGGGCTTCACTCCAGGATTGGCGGGCTATTCGCCGCACTCGTAGGGGGTACAGGTTGACCCAGGAGGGGTGCCCAAGTTACCGGATTCCGTGAAGTGCTGGGTGGTCCATTCACGGTGCTGAAGGGGGCTGCCTCGCTTCAGGTTTTGGCGGGTGACTTGCCGCGCCCGTAGGGGTCTAGGATTTCATTGCACAGGCTATCCACACGACCAGGGGAACGTCGGGTTTCAGCAGCGGCTCTGTGAAACCCGGGGCTTCCAGATATCTGTATTGTTCTGTGATGCTGTACATTTCTGTGATGTTGCATTTTATTCACGCCTTGGGCGAAATACTATATATTGGTATATATATTACTAGATGTTGTATATGTTTTTCATCCGCGCTAGTCCAGTCCCCGCTCTGCCGTTAGTTAGCTAACCTAACGGGTGATGACGGGACCCAGTGGCGAATGCGGATGGCATATACGTACGTCAGTATATTTTCGTTCTTTGTGGTGTGATCATTTGATGGGACTGCGTTGATTCGGATCAATGCAAGCTAAACAAACCTATTCTGATGTTGTTGGAACATTTTTCAAAAAGCTGTTATTGCAAGGACGTTCACTTTTGTTTTGCATCGTGGTATTCATTTGGAATATCCTGCTCCTCAGTCGACGAGGCAAGGGCCGAGATCCCTTCACCGGGAGTGACCCCTTGGACAGAAGTTTGCGTCAGGGCATTAACTTCACTATAGCCGATTACTTTTGCTTTGCATCGTGGTATTCAGTTGGAATATCCTGCACCTCATTCTACGGGGAAAGAGCCGAGATCCCTTCACCGGGAGTGACCTCTTTAGCAAAGGTTTTCGTCACTATATTTTATAAAAGGCTATGCAGTTCCTTCAACGATATCAAGTTCATTACGTTAAAAGTTTTTCGCCAAAAACTAGACGTAGCCCTCCATCATTTCTTACAAGTATTACTTAGTACTCGTGCTGCGTTTGTTGACTGTGTCAAGGCGTAGTGTGCGGTAGCTGAGTAGTGTTTGTTTGCAGCATATTAATGGGATTGGTTAGGACAGTCGTGCGGCCTTGTTGACTGTGTCAAGGGCTCGTACGGGTGGGTTTAATGCAATCCAGTATATTGACGGGTTGAACTTGACTAGGACTCTTTGATTTGTTGACCGTGTCAAGGTCACTTGGGTCCTAGGGGTAAAACTTTCATCGGGAGTTTCAAAAGAACTGAAACTTGCCAGGCATGCGCATACCTTCTGGAGTGTGGTAACGTGAGTGGATTCCGTCACGTTATCATGCGATGATAGTTGGATCCCGATTCCCACTGATGAGTTGGTTTACTCCTCGGGTGATCCCGACTAATTCTTCTTTCAGGTTTGGAGGAGAATTTGAGGTACAGTGGGAGGTTTCCAGATTAGACAAAGTGATAACCATTCTGATCTAGGTTAGAGTGCACGCAGAGTGTTTCTTTTCTCTCTCTCTTTGGCAGCGACCATTGACCCGACCCTGGACTATGACTCAGTGACCAAGTTGACCGAACCTTCTTAACACAGGCTTTTGGATTGTCAGAGTTGCAGACCTCATTGCCACTCCTACTTTTACCCTTTTTCTCCAGGACACCCCGTATTACTACGAACGTCCACTTCCATTGGACAAAACCATCGTATGGTTAGATACGAACTCGAAGGAATTCGAGGATGGTTTCCGGTTCTGGAGAAAACGGATAGGATTATTCAGTTGTCTTTTCCCTTTTACCTTCTCTCAAGTTGTGAGTACTCCTTGGTTTAGGAGATAGTACACCTATTATGAAAATTGGATAGTCTTCTTTCAAACCTTAGGCTGGTGCCGACCGGTAGGGAATGAAGAAAACCAATTAGCTTAAACGGTGTGCAGAAGGTATTAAGGTTAAGACAAAGCAAGGGATTAGTAAGAGGGCAACGTAAATTGCGACTGCTATTCACGACCAAACCGAGTATTTCGTCGCCAATCCTAAATCACCTTTGCATTTCTCCAGGACACTCCGTATCACTACGAAGATCCCAAGTTTTTGGATACTCCATCGTATGGTTATATACGAACTCGAAAGGAACTTGTTCCAGTTCGGGGATGGATTCTGGTCCGGGAGAAATAGGAATAAGGTTTATTCGGTTGTCTTTTATCTTCATTTTCTCTCGCTTTGCGAGTGCTCCTAGGATTAGGACAGTACACCCTTTATGCTTATTGGATAGTCTTCTTCCAAACCATAGGCTGGTGCCGAATGGTAGGGAAGGAAGAAAACCATTTGGCCTAAGGGGTGTGCAGAAGGTAATGACTAAAGACATATAAAGGGATTTGGAGAGGTGGCAAAGAATTATACGGTTATAGTTGTGAATCTGGATAATGGTAGAGGCATTACTAGGAATACCAGGATAGCCCATCGAAACATTTCAATGTTTCAGTTCAACTGTGTACTGTTAAAAGAAAACTGATTTCCCGATTAGACACTTGCTCCAGGGTATGCATTTACCAGGTTAGATTCTCACATCTGTATGGTTTTACAGATGATGAGTGAGAGTAAGTTATTGGGAATTAGGTGACCATCCTCATTATATCGGGATTCGTTGTAATCGGTGATATTTGAGGAAGTCACCTGGGTTGTTTTGCCGGACGGCAATTATTTGGTTTTGAATATCCGCTGTTATGCACCAATTTCAAATTGATATATCTGTACGTCTATTTATATAGAGTGAGATGTACCTTTTTGAAATTATGTCTACGACATTTACCTATATCAGTGGATGGTTAGGTAAGGAGTATTAAACAGCGGTGTAATTCTTCTTAACCATAAGTACAGTTTTCAACCTACGACACACAGTGAATGAGTTATTAGACTCAGCGGACTTATACAGAGTATTGTATGTTGTCCAGTGTCCATTAGGACAGAGGGGTTGGTCCTCATACTATATTCTGTTTACTTTTAACTTCTCTAGTTCTTAGACATGTGTTTCGTTGAAACACAGGGTCTAAGTTTTGAGAAGTTATAGGTATTTGGATAAAGTAGAGAACCAGGAATTGCAAGTATCGGGATTCTTCAAAGTGATCGAAGATGTAGATACTTGTGTATGGTATTCAGTTGATAGTAATGATAAAGAGAAATTGCTTCTCTTTCAGATTACTCATAATTGGAAGCATTCCTAAGTTGAGTAACGCTGATCGGCCTCCTTCCATTTAGTTGACATGCACTGGAGACAGCTGCATGATTTGAATCTGGTTCAAATAAATCAGTGCCTCTGTTTCTATATTGGATATAGAACAGTTCATATCTTGACATTGTTAAGGTACAGGGAGTTGTCCGGCTTATGATTAAAACCAGACACTGGACAACTCAAGGCACGTTTCTGTAATGGCTGTTTGTGGGTTGACCCAGGCTATGACGAGGGTTAACTTTCTACCATCTGGAAGATCAATAGTGATATTGTTCTTGACTCGCCACAGTTTTATTAAAAATGGATTTTTTCAGAAAACAGTAGTGGGAGTATGGTAGAACTGGAAGTGATTCCAGAACCGCAAACGATTACTGAAGATTTGATAGGAACCTAAAGATTCAATCTGGTTTGACATTCCATTGGCCACTCCGCAGATACGGTGGGTAACTTCAGGCACCCGAGAGGTACTCCGGTAGCCTCAAGGACGGTGACAGGGAAGTTCTTGTTTACCCACACTTGCCATTGCTGTTGTTCCAGGCTGCGAGACCCGGCAGGAGGATGAGTATAGCGTCGTTCTAAACTAGCTTTGGAAGTGCACGTCTATATGACTCTGCCAGAGGGTTGTCGTAGTCAGTGGGAGCAGCGGAAGCATTGGTGGACATCAGGCTTATGTCTATTTATAGACCAAAGCAGATGTAGCGGAGATAGATCATCTATTTCTGATGTGACAGTCATAGGTTTGACGTCATCAGAATAAGGGGGTGGATCTGTTGAGAAGGTAGTAGGAAGTGATATTCCTATACTACGATCGGTTATACTTTGGTCGTCACACAGTGTTTTCTCCGTATGGGAGTTGGACATTATGTCAGACATACTGGTTACTAGATCTATGGTTTTAGATCTAGATTTGGGTGGTTTCCCAATCTGGGTACCTTGACAGCATTCTATGAGTATTTAGAATGGACGACTCCTGACACGGTAGTGTACCTGCAGTTGATGGAGTCACCCTCTCTAAAGGTGTCTTATAGACTAAAGGGGAGAGGGATACTCATGATTGGCAGATCACTTGCTTAGGCAATTGAGTCAATCATGAGATGTCAAGTACCACACCAGATGTTGTTCTTGCACTAGATGCAATAAGTTGATATTGATCCAATCCTGGAGAAACAGTCGGAAGCAGTCTTAGAACATAAGTGGATGTTCTAGGGATATGATAACGACAGCCTCATTTGGGAGACAGTTATCATTCCAGGCTTCCAAGGTGACATGGACGACAAGGAGGTTGTCAGAGTTATAGTTTTCCTTCTGACGAGGGACAGTATTTTGGACAGGTGGTCCAAGGCAATACTGAGGGTGGCATGGCGCAGGATACTGATTAAGTTCAGTTAACGATACAGTCTAAGAAGTTTGGATTTGGAGTTCATTTATGAGCTAGGTCCCATCAGACATCTAGACATTCTAAGACAGGTATTGCTCATTTCGGGAGATGACTTTCTCCGCGAACTTGAGATATAGAGAGACATAGAAAGAAACATCTCAGCGGATCCACTCACTGAGGCTATTCCTCGAACGCAATAGTTTCGCAAACGAGCTTTGTGAGACTGACTAGTAGAGGAGTTGGGTGTTCGGTATCACACGGGCTGTGAGTATGCGGCATCGCAATAATTAGCCTTGAGTGCAAGTGGGAGATTGTTGGAGTTAGTGCCCTCAGAGTCAATTATTGAATCACAGGCACGTGATTGCAATGATTGAGGGAGGACCTATCCCGGTAGGACAGTCTTACTCGAAATGATAGCATGCTATCTGGTTTACCTTTATCATCGTGTACTGTTTCAGGTGACCTTACAGGTCGCTATTACACGTTGATAGAGCCCCTAGGATTCTTGCTTGACGACCAGCAGTATGATGGCGATCATATACGTGGGAGCTGGGGTCTATAAGCACATCCTTAAATGGTCCCTAGTCGTGGGAGTTTCGAGACTGGGCATCGATACTCCATTAGTAGACTAGTGTATACAGTCGAGACCCCGACGAGGGGCGGTGGCCGGTCTCACAAGCCACTGGTGTCAGTTGGTTCACCTAAGATGTATACAGGTGCTCATTGGGTTATGAGTACACCGGACAGGACTCGCCGGGAACCTGCTAGTTGGGATTATACCAGACGTCAGATAGCAGTTCCCAGGTGACATGTGTACAGGTTAGTTCATCGACCTGAGATCGTCATTTTTCTCGTGTGAGTTCCCACTGTGCTTTGATTACTACCCTACCACGGCTCAAAGGAGTCGTGCAAACAGGTTTTAGTTGGGTACAGTCCCGAGCCACATGGAGGCAGTGAGCGGATCTGCAGGGGTTCGTCTCTCCCGGTATTGGGGGTGAGGTCGCGCTGTGTCTAGGAGAGCCATTACGCAAAGCCCTCGGCCGAGGCAGGAGATTTACTGGTAGGTATTCCAGTAGTATCTCAGGGCGTTCTGGGCTACACTCCGACACGACTTGTACCGCCTTTGGGGGTCTGACTTTTACCAACCCCCTAGGCCCGACATGCGATCCTCATAGACGAACGGACCGGACTGTACGGATATTGTCACTGACAGGCTCAGTAGGGTGTCAGGATGAGTTCGCTCATCGACGTCCCTTTTGGTCAATAGCTGGTGGCCCGTCACGTAGTGGCTAATACCTCTGACGTGCTAGTGGTTAAATCCACAGCCATTGTATTGACGAGTCTTTAGAGTCCACCACACTTTCAGTTACTCAGCTTTCGGGCGAAATGCTGTAGAGGCCGTATGGAGATATGGCAGGGTTCGATCAGATACGTGCGGTATTGCACGCATCAGGATCGAACGGATATTACTAGCCGGCTTTGGTTTAAGCCGGATCCTAGTTTAGTACAGTGTAGATTTTGTCTCATTGCATTTGTATCCGGACGGAATACAGATGCGGGTGTGTATGCACAGTATCGGGGTTTTCCTGTAATTTATTACGGGACCAGTTTTCTGGAGTTGCCAGTTTTCATTCCGTTCCGGCCGGTTTTCCTTTGTTCTTTCCCGACCGGACTTTTCCGATGGAGGGGGTTATTTACAAGTTTGCAAATAACACTTTGTGGAGGATTTATTTGCAAAAGTATTGATTATGATATCTTTCATCCATGATGCATTTATTGTGATTAGAGAGGGTATGGTTTGGATGTAAGTTTGATATGATTATGTTTGTGATGTGGTCACCATTCTTTTTATCCTACACTCACCTCCATTCTTATGGTTAGTATTCTCATTCCTCCACAATGATAATCATTCTCACTAGATGAAAGAAAAACATTTGAGAGAGAAAGAAGAAGAGAGTTCTTCATTCTTGAGAGTTTCATCTTCTTGATCTCATTCATGCTAGAAAAATGCAAGCACCATTTTTCTTATCTCATTTCCTCCATCATCTTTAAATGGCAACAAACCCCAAATGAGACATAGCCTCTACACTACACATTCTACAGTATATCTTGAGCATGTCGAGTTGCCGGCTTCATGCCCGAGTTGCCTCGGTATTAAGGCGGGAGCCCGTAAAAGACGCAGGCGTTGTGGTGCCCTTTCCGGCGAGGAGGCGACGATGTGGAGGCAAGACTTTCCGCGGGAGATCGGGACGATGACGAGAAGACCGGAGGACTCGGATCACTCGGTATACTTCTCACCCTATCTCTTGATTGCTAGCATTAGGTTAATGGTAAACGATCCGGGTTTTCTTTGTCCGCGGTAGCGCCGGTTTCCAAGTAAGGAAAAATTTTGATTCCGCAATTTGGCCTCGGAATAGACGGCCGGGGCGCTGCCGTGGCGCAACACGAGCATCCCGATTAAATGAGTCCCTCTGCCTCTTCAGGGCATCGAAGAGCCCGTTGACCTCCCCTAGCTGGGCCTGGATAGCTCGGTTAGATTTGGTCAGGAGCCGATGGGTCTCCTTCAATTTAGCGACCGTCAGGCTCTCCGTGACCAACCTCGAGTCGAGGAGGGCCGCCTTCTCTTCCATTTGTTGAAGCTGGGTGAGGAGCTCTTCTTCTCGTGAGAAAGATTCGCCCGCTTTCTTCATTGCCGGGGCCACCTCCATAGACTCCATTGCAGCGAGGAGGGCGCAATGCTGGAGGACCTGGGGAAAACGGGAGCCGTGTTAGGAGCTAAAAAAACACCCGGAGAAATTCTTAGAGAGTTACCCACCTGAACAGCCTCCTGAGCTATCGCCGCCACTTGGGCCTTCATGGTGCCTCAGAGGATCTTGGTCCATGCTTCCTTCTCCATGTTCGCCAGTAAACTGTCTGCCACAAAGAGCCCCGAGGCCACCTAGATGCAGAAGTCACTCTCCTGCACCTACATCCCAGCCAGGGAGGCGAGAAACCACCCTCTTCTGCCTCTTGAGTGGGGATTTGGCAGGGGGCGGCGCTTTCGTCCAAGCCCGTGGGGCCGGATCTCGCGCGTGCTTCTGCCCTCCTCTGTTGCGTTCCTCCAGAACGTGGGGCGCTACGGGAACCTTGGCTGAAGGTGCTTGCCGGGGAGCCGTGCTCGGAGCAGACCAAGACGAGCTACGTCACGCCTAGCAGCCACCAGGACTCCACGTGGCGACCGGCCATTGGACACGTCCCCTCTCACCAGGATTCGGGTGACAGCCCCTCATGCCCTGCCACCCAGTGGTGGACACGTGGCGCGTAGCCCAACCGACCGAGTGAACTGTCACGCCCCGCTTCCCGGTGTACGGCAAAGGGGACGCGACGAGGTCCGCTACGTATATACTTAGAAGTACATACACTAAGCGTATCTAAGAAATATAAAAGTAAGTCACAAGAGACAAGAGATATAGAAATAACAACAACTTTATTAATAACATTCTTTTGTACAATGCATGAAAAGTAAATACAACTGGAATGAAAAACGATGCCTAAACAATGGCATAACAGGAAATGAAAGTACTGAATAGAACAGGGTACAATGTCTAGAGCTCGGGATCTTCGTGAAACTGATCCAAGTCTTCACCGGTGGGCTCGATCTCTACTGTGTCCAAAGCACCTGACGACATTCAAAGAAGAAAGAAATAGAATGTCGTCAGCGAACAAGTCGCTCGGTAAGTCCCAAAGATAAGGGAGAAATAGATAAAGAGTAGGAGAGAGAGAGTAGCTTTTAATGTTGTATTGTATTGTTGTAATGTTGTATTAAGGCTGTTGTTTGTAGCTTGGTACAGAAGAATACCAGTGTATACGAGAGGGGTCTCTATATGCTAGAGACCATGGCAAACGAAATATAGAGTACAAGGTTCCGTTATACAACCCGGAACAACGGCAATTGGATTCATGTTAGGTGTCTTAATTTTACCGCCTCGTGCCACCTTTAACACCTTCCGTACCAATCCACCTCTTAAACCCCGTAGTGTTTTGTTTGTATTGTAGTATTGTATTGTGTAAGTTGGATGACTGACCGAAACCATGATATTAGCAAACAGATTGTAACTGCATAATCAGGTAAATGGAATAACGGAATAATGGATGTATATCCATGGTTTGGTTCAGTCAAGTTGTATAGATTATTAACTGGATTCTGGGATTCATGTGTTCATATTGAGTTGGAATATTAAAGAATATAGATTGACTTGAATCATATTCAAGTCAGAAATAATCAGACTCAGACCCGAGTCAGACTAAAAGAAATATAAGTCGAAGTTCTATATTTGTTAGGGTCATTATTGTAATTTATAAAACTTGAGGGGGTTTTATGTAAAAATACTTTTGTATAGTTTTCAAGATACACCTCAAGTATTTATTATTCGTCTTTATAGTTATAATGAGTGTGATTTATTTTTGTGATATTTCTAGTGAAAATATCCTAGTTTCATAAATAAAGGTATTAATTTGTAATATTGATTTATTTGAAATTCATGGTATTTTAATGTAACTTTTAATCTTGTAATTTTTTAGGAAAAGGTGAAAACTTTATCTTATAATAAAATAGGTGTTTAAATGATAAATATACATATGTTTATACAAGAATAATTTTTAATAATTATTTTATTTTCCAAAAATCTCATTTTCTTAAATGTCGTATTTTAAACCTTTCGAGACCGAATGCTCCTTGCGGAGGTCTGAATCTCGCACTACTAAGCCCGAGGGTGCACGATAAACCGTACTATCCCTAACGAGTTCCCCAAAGATGGGTTGTAGTGGCGCTTTGCAAACATTTAATAAATACTAATCATTTAGAAAACGGTTTTATAAAGATAAGGTATTTATTAGTAAAAGGGTGTAAATTTCCGTATTTTAGATTCTAGGGTTTCCTAAGCCAACTAGCCTATTTCTAATTGGTCTAAACGACAAGTCATTAGAAGTCTCAAATCGCCTCTTCACCGTCAATTGCGGCTAGGTAAGTGCCAGGTGAGAGGGAGACTCTCCACTACAAGTAGTGGTCCTAATTAAGTAACCACTCGCCTTAGACACACTTGCCTAGACACCACACAGTCAGGTTTAGATAAACGATCGATGTCCATAACTTATCGTATTTTTCCTATTAAAGATATTGGTTTAAGAATGTATTAACCTAAAACTTTTAGAAAAGGTTTTATAAAGAAAATGGTATTTTAATGTAAAATCTTGTTTTGTCGTATTCTAAATTTTTAAGGTAGCGTATTATGATTACATATGAGTGTGTGTGGAGGTAGGTCATTACCTCGTGATCTACTTTAAAGTATAGCAATTGTTAAGGGTTAAATGTGATAACTAAATATGGTGGTATTTAAGTGAAAGAATACGATATATTGCAAAAGCTATCATTTCATGTGAAAAACTTTATCCAAATTAGTTGTTATGTGATTGGTAGTCAACATGAATATGTTTAAGTATTATGGAATTGGTGATAAGTGAGATTTTATAGAAAACCGAATCGGAAATCGGGTTGTTCCGATTTCCGTCGGGTTTGTAAAGTCGTATTATTATGAAGGAAAAGAAAGGTAGAAAAGGGGGACTTACGGGTTTGGACAACGTTAGAGAGTAAGAGAGAGGTAGAGGGTTTACCGGTGCGTCGAATCTTCGTTGAGAGGTCCTAGCATGATTGTCGGAATTTCGCCGTCGATTTCGTCAGCGCTTCGCCTTTCGCTCGTTTTCTCATGTACCAAGTTCTCTTGAAATTTTTAGAGAGTGGACTTAGGAATGTAGGGTGAGAGGGTAGAGGGTATGGGGGTTTATATAGGGTTAGGCTAGGGTTAGGGTTTTTAATAAAAAATATAAAAAATATATATAAAAATCATTAAAAATCATTAAAGCTAGGATTAAAAGGGATTTATTGGGCAAATGATAACCGATCTAAGCAATTAAAGTGTGTAGGGGGTGGACCAAGTCAAGAGGAGGCTTTTCTCTGTTGGCGACTCGACCGTCCGGCCAAGTCCGGCCGGCGGCGCCGGACCGAGTCGCCGGCCGGCGGCGCCGAGTCGGGCCGAGTCAGGCCACCAGAGGCCGGGGAAACTTCGGGGGTACAATTTGGTATATTTACTTTTTGTTGTCTAGTACATATTTTGGGTGTTATGGCCTTTTGACTGTTGACTTCCAAAAGAAATTAAAACAAAATAAATACAAAAATAATGTGGGGCATGGGATTTGAACTCTGGTGGTTTGGTTCAGCAGTGCAAGGTATTACCAATGAGCTACAAGCTCCTTCTTGTAATTATTGTGGGAAAATAACTACTTAAAGTGGTAACAGCAACATTAAATACCCCAAGTATTACTTTAACTTTAAAACAATTTTATGTACACTTAAAATGAAGTTATTTAAAAACAAAATAATTACTTATATATATTGTGCTCAGGTTAAAATACTCCTTTATGGATTATTTTAAAATTTTTTAAAAAAAAATTGTATAGAAAAGTGTATAGGAAAGTTAGGGTTGTTACATGAACGAAACGGCGCCCCCCCTTTTTAAGCGCAATCATTTCATTGATACGTTGACGTCACCAAAAATACACGCGGGAACTAAGGCGCTTCATGAGCCGCCACGTGGATCCAGGGATTCAAGATGAGTAGCCGCCAAATGTCGCGTCTTCATCGGACAACCCATTGCAGGGGAATCTTAGGCCGAATCGTTAAAAACCGGGCTTACCGCTCTCGGCCCTAACCCATAAATAGGTCAGGGCGAGAGTGGGGGGCTAATGATGAGGCTCATAAACAAGTATTCCCCAGATTACGACATATGGCAGATGATGTGTCATCTACGTAAGCCCACTAGACTCCTGGAGGCTATGGAGGGGGAACCAGTATAGTGCATGGAGGACCTTCCTCGGTACCTCATCTCCGAGGTTGCGCCCGACCTTTCGGAAACCTCCCTGGATAACCTTCCCTGTGCGATTAGCATCCAGCCAACAACTATCCCCCCAAGCAATTTGGCATCCGAGCTTTTATGGACTCCTCGCTCGTCTCTGAGCTACCCACCGAGCTGAGCTTCCTTGGCTCCCCTGTTCAGCCGAGAGCACAGAGCCTAAGCGCCCCCGTGACGGCTTCGTATATCTCGCTAAAGCGAGATCTCCGCCGCTCCACGTCCCATGCTGTCACGCCCTTCCATTAACGAGCGCATCCCGCTGTTAATGGACGTATCCCGCCTTCTACGCGAACGTGCCGCGGGGGCGTAACGGATGGCGAGAATATCGCGCCGGTTCACCTCATGCGACCACTATATAAACCCCCTCCACCAGACGATTTAGGTAAGTCGAATTCATTCCAATACGCCGCTACCCTGCCATTATTCCTCGGTACTTACTCGATTGTCAGAGGGTCCTACGGTGGTTTTCCAACCCGGGACTTCCCATGCTGGTAGCTTGGTGTCAACAACATCCTACAACCCATTGAGATACACACAGTCAACTCTCCTTCTCAATCACAACCGTTCAGCATCATTTATAACGGAATCGACGGAGGACAACATCTGAGAGAGATTCCGACCTCCATCACTTTTTTTCACCAACCAAATAATGATTATAAGGATCTACAAATCCAATATAAAGAACCGATACCAACCAAACACAAAATTAACTAATCTAGATTTTTTTCAATTGTATTATTTGGGAATACAAATTTCACAATCCTACAACCAAACAGCCCCAAGTGTTACTAATGTTTTAAATTAATCCAATCTCTTAAAATTGAGGGTAAATTAGCATAAAGCCCCCGACAAGGTTTTTTGCTATTAAGAAACCCTTGGGCCAAAGAATCTCATCAAAATCCCCCGAAAAAGATTTCCGCTATCAAAAAACTTTGCCTGCAATATTTGTATAGTTGCTTGCGGTATTTAGTTAGCGCATACAATATACAGATATGTCTGTTGACTATATATAAATCGCAGGAAACTAGATATTGCATGCATCCATACTGATATTGCATGCACAGAGTTTGCGATAACAGAAAACTTTTTAGGATATTTTTTACAAGATTCTTTAGGCCAGGGTTTTTTGACAGCGGAAAACTTCGCCAAGAGTTTTTGAATTTGCCCAAAAACTGACTGGCAGAGAAAATTATTTCTAGACCTAGTTTTGAGAGGTAGCTTATATTTAAACCCATGTATTTTCAAATCGTTTAAAGCCAATAAAAATGTTTCAAAGCCCATGTGTATTCTAATTAAGATCCTTTTTTAATTTTAAAAAAGGCTAAAATCAGGAAACCTCTCCCATTTTGCCCAAAAAGCAGGAAACACCCACAAACTTACATGCATTTTATCCTTTAAACCCTAATGGTGTTATTTTTTCTATACATAAGACTTTTTTATGTCAAAAGTGCTGCTCTAGTATATTTAATCGACCCACCTAATTTTTTTCTTCTTTTTCTTCAATTTTTTCAAATTCATTCCATTTGAATTCATGCTCCTCTTTTGGAAGATTAGAGAGAAGATAATATTCTGAATTAAAGATTTTGGGGAAAATGATTTAAAAAGAATTGGAGAGAAAAAAACTTGTAGAGAAAGAAGAGATGATTTGGAGGAGAAAGGCTTGAGGGGCATTTTAGGTAATATACTTCTCAAAAATCAATAGTGTTAAATTTATGTGATAAAGTGCATGTTTTTTAAATTTAGGATGGTTTCTTACTTTTTGGGCAAAATTAGGGGTTTTCTCTGCATTTTAGCCTTTAAAAATACTAGTTTTACCTTTTATCAAAACATAACACAAATTATCAATCCTATCAAATCATTGTTAGGGTCAAAAATTACACCTCGATCGACCAAGTCAAAATCAAAATCAACCCCAAACCAAATGGGCCCAAACCTAGGTCAAAGGGACCTGCCCCATGACAAAAGGAATGAAGCCATAAATTGGTTTAATGTAATTCTTTATATATATATATATATATATATAGAGAGAGAGAGAGAGAGAGAGAGAAATAAATGTATGTAAAATAGGAAAAAAGCCAAAATTTTGTAAACCACATGGCTTATGTGTAAAAAGAAATAAGCACATTAGACATGGGATGGCATAAGTGCCATTTGGCAAAGCTCAAGGGCTATATGTAAAGTGTGTAGCCTATAAAAATAAACATGATGAAAAAATCAATGGCAATATTTCATTCTGTCAAATTCTAGAGTTTGTGTCTCCTTTTCCTTCCTCAAGGTTCTAAACCTTCTTTCTTTTTTTGAATTAAATCAAGAGTTCATTCCATCTTTTTCCAAAAAGAAACTGTTTTCACCATAAAACCCTTAAAGGGGAACTCGGATCTTTCATTAAATCCCCAAAAGGGAAGATTTTTGAGTTTCACCCCTCTTTTTCTTCAAGATCCAGCCAACGGAGAGGAGGAAGAAGGAGACTATTTTCCAAAAATCCCATTTCAGGAAGATCCAAGCTCAAAAGAAGATCCAGGGCTAAAATGGAGAAGAAATAGGTCCCCTCTGACCATCTTCAAACATTTATAGGAGTTTAACTCAATTCAAGATCTGTTAGAGTTTAACTCCATAAACAAAACCCTTTTTAGAAGTTTAACCCTAAATCTATACATAATCCCTGTTAAGAGTTCTACTCGAAAGCCCCTTGGGAGTTCAACTCCCAGCTCAGGGGCTAAGCCCCTTTTCCGTTGGTGTTTTCAGCGGTCGCGTGCCGCGCACGTGACCCGCGGGTGCCCAGCGGTCACGGGTAGGGCATGTGACCCGTGGGCGCTCAGCGCCTACGTACGCCTCACGGAATCAGCGGGCGCTCAGCGCTCAACGATCGTATGCAGAGCACGAAACCTGCGGGCGCTCAGCGCCCACATGCCGAGCATGCGACCCGCTGGCGTCCAGCGGTCGCGTGCAGGGCATGTTACCCGCAGGCACCCAGTGGTCGCGTGCCGCGCACGTGACCTACGGGCGCCCAGCACCCACGCGCCTGGCATGTGACCCATGGGCGCCAAGCGCCCACGTGCCAGGCATGTGACCCGTAGTTGTGTAGCACCCATGTGCCATGCATGCGTCTTTAAGACGCTCCTCACCCCTCATTTTCCATGCACTCCACACCCAAAACACGTCCTCCATTGAAAAAAAATTCTAACGGGGTGCTGCCCCGCACCCCGTAAAGAGGTTGCTAGCCCTTTTGACCCCCAGCCCACTATCCAGATAGCGGGACCCCCGTAAACTCTGCGAGGCCCCCGATATATCCAAAACCCTTTCAAAACACAACAGACGCACACGACACATTGAGTTCGCATGACCAGTTTGACCCGTCAATCGGAGGTTCCCTCACTCCAAAAGCGAGTGATAATTAACGGCAGCTTATTCCGCGGCTGCCGGAGATTCGGATCCCCACGATCAATAAACCCCGGTCTACCTTAGGCAGGGGGAGTCTATATACGCCTAACAAGTGCGTGCGTATTCCCCTCTCAATAGGGTGATAAAAAACACCCTATAGATTCTGGCATGCCCGGTGGGACCTCTCTCTCCTACCATATCTCGGGTCAAGCGTTCATGCGAACTCAATTAACATATATACCGACGTTTGTACTGAAATAATGTTCCTTTCACGCAGCAATCAACTTTCAACGGCGATGTCTTCCAAGATGAATTTAGCTGCTAACGCTACCCCAATCTCGTACATGGTCAAGATTAATGCTCGTGTGGTTCTCCCTGTCAGTCTCAGCCAGAAATGGGAGGATCCACGCCGTCAATTTGGTTCGATCGTCATCTACTCTGTTGGAAGCGCTCATCTGGCGGAGGTCCCGACAACCAAGCGGCCAAACTGACCTCAAAGGGCAGGAGGCTGAACGTCGTGGTCGCCAGAGCATCCCACCCTAAATGCAATTCCGTATTCAAACGACTCTCTACTGTTCCGACCGGGGGCAAGGCCGTCAACACCAATAGGGACACAAAGCAGCTCCAGCAAGCTCAGTCGTTGCCCTTGATGATCGAGTGAGCAAGCATATTCTCTGGACTCTATGTCAGTCGGTCTACGACGTCGTCCCGAAGGGCCAAAGCCTGCCAAGTGCTCAAAATAGAAAGGTTGAGAAAGAAGTGGCTCGGGTATCGAGCTAACAAAAGGTCCAGGACTTAAGCTAAGTGGAATCTTGTGAGGTTCCAAGAGCAGGGTCACCCCGCGACGACGGCTGAGTCAGCCGTAAAAGTCAGCAATTCTTTCGAACCCCTGAAGTGGGTTCAGAAAAATGCCATGACTGCTAGAATCAAGGAGACATCAGTCCGAACGATGCTACAAAGAGACGTGTCCCAGCCCCAATAGAGAAATCATGACACTGTCTCTTCAAGAGTCTATCAGGGGCTCTGTGCCGTGCGAAAGCAATGGGGAAAATACAGAAAAGAAGCGCCAGCACTACTCAAGAAGCCGGTCAGGCCAGCCAGCTTAAATCAATTGTCCGTTACCCAAACAGAAGGGCCACGACAGCGGTCCACGAAATTCGCTGCCAATAATAAAAAGACGGACGTATATGTTATCCATACGGTTTATATGGTGGGCGCATGTCCCAGCGACAACTTATGCAGCAAAAAAAAGAATGGGCCACCACATCTCAAGCCTAATCTGGCTTGAATGTGGTTGTCGTTTCCCAAGATCAGCCGCCTCCGCTGGACGATAAAAACCCTCTCGATGAGGCCAATAGGCAGAAGGACCCCTCAGTCCATGTGGAGTCAAGCTCGGACAGCGAGGAAGAGCCGACTTTCTGTAAGTCCACGTTACCGCTCCCGGTACTTACGGGCTTGCGGAAATGATGAAAAACGATTTTTCAAGAGGTGGTAACATGGACTCAAAATACGGATCTTTGTTAAACAACTAACTAACAAACCTAACAAGAGTTTTACCTACTCGGTTAGGGGTTATACCTTTCTTGAACTCCTTCGTCTTCAACTCTTTCCGGTATACGGATCGGCCTCACCTCGTCGTCTCCTTGCGCCGAAAATGGATCCACCTGAAAGCTTCTACCTTTGGCTTCTTCTTCGAACTTGAAGAAACTAGAACACTTGGTTTGCTAAACCTTGTGAACTAGGATGAGTAGAGGAGTGTGTTGGGTTTTATCTCAATGGTTCTTGTTTCTCAACACATAAGACAAGTGAACCATGAACTAGAGAGAGAGCAAGAGGAAGAGGGAGAGAGCTTGAGGATGAGAGAGTTCAAGAGAGAGAAAGTAAATCCAAGAATGAGCAAGACTTTTCTCAACCTCTCTCTCATAATCCAAAAAGAATAATAATAATAATAATAATAATAATAATAATAATAATTGAGTATTATGTGATGGTTCATATCATATCAAGTGGCATTATCATTTCATGCACTCATTTTGCAAAGCACAACAAGCAAGCAAAAGTCTTTGCATGAAATGACAACCATTGTAATGATAATGGTCAACTAGTCCAACCTAGTCAACCAAGTCAACAAGTCAACAAAGTCAACCCCTCAACAACCATGTCACTATAATACTTAATTGATATTATTATTAATCATATTTCTTATTCTCATTAGGGTTTAGCAAAAGTCAATAGTCAACAGTCAACAACCCTAATGAGAATCCTTTGCCTCTGTCTCTCTGTCAACTGTGCATACACACCCGCATCCGCGTTCCGAGGAACACGAATACAAACGAGATAAAACCAATCCCAAAACGTACACTAGGATCTGGCTTAAACCAAAGCCCGCTAGTGTTAACTGTCCGGACACTAAACGTGCACAAGTGCACGGATGTGACCGAACCCTTGCGACCTGTCGCAAAACCATGCGACCTCTACTCTTTTGCCTAAAGGCGAATAGCTTTCTGTGTGGGACTCTAAAGACTCGACACTACACTGGAAGTGGGTTTAACCACAGACCGCAAGCGGCACTAGCTGTGCGTAACGGTCCCCAGGTAGATGCCGACAAGAAGACTGACGAGGTGAAACCCATCTGAACTCTTACTGAGCCTGAATGTGACAATCTCCATACAGTCCGGTCTGTTCGTCTGATACATCGCATGGTGGGTCTAGGGGCGGTAAACGTCAGTCCCCTAATAGCGGTACAAGTCGTGTCGGAGTGAAGCCCAGAACACCCTGAGATAGCACTGGAAACCTACCGGTATATCTCGCTTGCCCTGGCCAGGGACTAATCGTGTCTTGGCTCTCCTAGACACAGCGCGATGTCAACCCCCAATACCAGGAGTGACGAATCCTTTCTAACCGCCACTGCCTCCAAGTGCTTCGGGACTGCACCCAAAAACTACCTGTTTGCACGACTCCTTTGAGCCGTGGTAGGGTAGTAATCAAAGTACAGTGGGAACACACTCGAGACGAAGTGACAGTGTCAAGTCAACGGACTAAGCTGTACTCATGTCACCTGGAAACTGATAACTGACGATAGGTATAATACTAACCAACAGTTCCCGACGAGTCCTGTCCAGTGTACTCGTAACCTAACGAGCACCCGCATACTATCTCAAGTACGACGTACTGACGGCTGTGGGACAGACGTCTCCCAAGCTGGGATAAGAAGCGCATACGCTAGTCTACTCCGAAGTATCGATGCCCTGTCTCGATAGTCCTGCGACTAGGGACCTGCATAAGGATGTGCTTATAGATTACCCAGCCTCCACGAGTGTGACTGCCATCACTGCTGGTAATCAAGCAAAGATCCTAAGGGCTCTACTAATATGTATAAGCGACAAGCTAAAAGAAACACATGCACATATTGAAGTAGAGACAAACCAAGTAGCATACTACCATTTTGAGCAAGATTGTCTATACAAGGTGAATATCCCAAGCTTCCATTAAGTAATATACAAACTAGTATGATACAGTAATGGCCTCTAGGGCATATACACTAACAATCTCCCACTTGCACTAAGGCCATGTTCTGGCGTATCGAAGACCTATCATCTCGATCAGCCGCTCGAACTGAGTCTGGGGTAAGGCCTTCGTGAGTGGATCAGCAGTGTTATCTTCTGTATTTACTCTCTTCACCTCGATCTCCCGGCGATCTACGATCTCCCTAATCAGGTGGTACCGCCTCAAAATGTGCCTGGACTTCTGATGGGACCTGGGTTCCTTCGCTAAAGCTATAGCTCCGTTGTTGTCACAATACAGCGGTATTGGATCAACAATGGTAGGAACCACCTGAAGCTCCGTGAGGAACTTCTTCATGCAGACAGCTTCCTTTGCGGCATCGCAAGAAGCTATATACTCCGCTTCCATAGTTGAGTCAGCAATGGTCTCCTGCTTGGAACTCTTCCAGCAAACCACCCCTCCATTGAGGGTAAAGACATAACCCGACATAGACTTGGAGTCATCCTTGTCACTCTGGAAGCTGGAGTCAGCAAAGGTCTCGATCTGGAGATCTTTTCCGCCATACACCAAGAACATCTCCTTAGTCCTTCTCAGGTACTTGAGAATGTTCTTTACCGCTATCCAGTGTTTCTCCCCTGGGTTCGACTGATACCGGCTTACAACGCTCAATGCGTATGCTATATCTGGTCTGGTACATAACATCGCATACATTATGGAGCCTACCGTAGAAGCGTAGGGTATAATAGACATCCGATCCCTTTCCAAATCAGTCTTGGGAGACATCTCTTTAGAGAGGGTGATCCCGTGACAAGCCGGTAAATTACCGCGCTTGGAATCTTCCATACTGAATCTTTTCAGTATGGTGTCGATGTACCTTGACTGTGAAAGTCCCAACAACCTTTTAGATCTATCATGATAGATCTGGATCCCCAGAATGTAGTTGGCATCGCCCAGGTCCTTCATGGAGAACCTCTGCGAGAAGAATCCTTTGACTGACTGTAGCATAGGAATATCATTTCCTATTAGGAGAATATCATCCACGTACAAGACGAGGAATACCACAATTCTCCCTACAATCTTACTGTAAATACATGGTTCATCTGGGTTTTTGATAAAGTCGAATTCTTTGACAGTATCATCGAAGCAGATGTTCCAACTCCGCGATGCCTGCTTTAGTCCATAGATGGACTTGAGCAACTTGCACAATTTACCGCTGCTCCCACTCTGAATGAATCCTTCTGGCTGATCCATATAGACGCACTCCTCTAAATTTCCATTTAGAAAAGCCGTCTTTACGTCCATCTGCCAGATTTCATAATCGTGGAAGGCGGCAATGGCAAGAAGGATCCGAATGGATTTCAGCATAGCCACTGGAGAAAAGGTCTCGTCATAGTCCAAACCAGGTCTTTGACGAAAACCCTTTGCAACAAGTCTAGCTTTATAGGTCTCAACCTGCCCATCTACACCAATCTTCTTTCTGAAGATCCATTTGCAGCCTACGGGTTTTACCCCTTCTGGAGCAAAGTCCAAAGTCCAAACTTTGTTGGTGTACATGGACTCCATCTCGGTCCGCATTGCATCCAGCCATTTTACCGAGTCACCGCTCTGAATGGCTTGCTGGAAGCTAGTAGGCTCACCATAATCCATAGTGCAATCCTCTCTATCCCCGTCTATGAGAAAACCGTAGTATCTCTCGGGCGGATGAGACTGCCTACTACTCTTGCGGAGTGGCGCTGGGATGTCCGGTTCTCTTGAAACTTCTGGTTCTTCCAAGCTTTCAGTAATAGCTTGTGGTTCTGGAATTTCTTCCAGTTCTACTACGCTCCCACTTGTCTCTTTTTCCAAAAACTGATGTTCCAGAAAGTGGGCATGACGAGAAACAAAACCTTTTGTTCCTCTGCGTAATAGAAAAAATACCCCCTAGAGTCCTTTGGGTATCCCACAAACTTACACAGTACTGAGCATGCCTCGAGCTTGTCTGCATGCTGCTTTTTAACAAAAGCTGGACATCCCCATATCTTTAGATATTGAAGATGGGGTTTCTTCCCACACCACATCTGATATCGTGTGGTAGGCACAGTCTTGGAGGGAACCTTGTTCAAAAGATATGCAGCTGATTCTAGTGCATAACCCCAGAAGGATCGCGGTAACTCAGCCTTACTCATCATGGAACGAACCATATCCAATAGGGTTCGATTCCTCCTTTTCGATATACCGTTGTGTTGTGGTGTGTATGGAGGAGTAAGCTGAGAGAGAATTCCATTCTCTTTTAAGTAGCCCAGAAACTCGGCACTTAAGTATTCACCACCTCGATCAGATCCCAGTGTCTTGATACTTTTGCTTGTTTGTTTTTCAACTTCATTCTTGTATTCCCAAAATTTCTCAAAGGCCTCGGATTTGTGCTTCATCAAGAAGACATGCCCATACCTAGAGAAATCATCTGTGAAAGTAATGAAGTATGAATAACCACTTCGCGCATGTGTAGACATTGGACCACACACGTCACTGTGTATGAGTCCCAAAAGCTCGCTCGCTCTTTCTCTGTGTCCAGTAAACGGAGTCTTTGTCATCTTTCCCATGAGACAAGATTCACAAGTGGCATAAGACTGGTACTCGAACGGATCCAAGTATCCTTCTTTATGTAACTTTGTCAACCGTGTCTCATTGATGTGACCCAGTCTACAATGCCATAAGAAAGCCTGATTTAATTCTGGAGACTTTCTTTTAAGTGTGTTCTGGACACTGAAGACCTGAGCTTGATTCAAAACGTATATACCGTTTTTCAATGTACCTGACCCAATCAGAACTTGATTTAGGTGGATGTTTACTACATCGCTTACAAAACTAAAATCATATCCTTCCCTAGAAAGTAAGGATACAGATATGATATTGCAAGTCGCACCTGGTACATAAAAACAGTTGCGCAGAATCAATATCTGCCCAGTTGTCAGTCCAAGATGATATTCCCCTACGGATTCAGCGTACATGCTCATTCCGTTAGCAACCCTGAGATTCATATCACCTTTCTTGATAACCCTACGGTTTCTCAGAGCCTGTAACGAATTACAGATATGAGATCATGATCCGGTATCCAATACCCAGGAAGTAGGGTTAACTGACATACAGTTCTCTATTACAAACACACCCGAAGCCGAAGCCACAACATGCTTCGAATTATGACTACTGGCTATGCTAGCCCTGCAATCCTTCTGCCAATGTTCATTCCTGTAACAATAGGAACATCCCTCTTTTACTACATCCAGTCCCGAAACTTTTGCCCTTCCCTTTCTTTCTACTTCCCTGGTTTCCTTCAGGGTAGTAGGTAGGGACTGTTGAACTAAGTCCGCATCTGACCCGTTCTTCAACGTGGTCTTCAGGTCCGTGAGCTCAAAAGAGCTGGTCTCTGTAAGGACGTTGCCCCCTACAGATGACCCGATAGCCAACCTCGCTGGAAGCAATTCGTTCGAGGTCTCATATCTTGCGATACGAGATTGCACTCCATATAAATCTTTGTTATGGAGGAAGATAGAAACTAAGTCCATCTTCTCGTGCTTCCCCTGGTATGCACCATCAACTGAGGCTAACACGAGGCACTTGGCTTTCGCACAGTATTTTTTCGATGTCTTATGGATATCAATGTCCGTGACAGGGGAAACTGGTCCTGAGACGGCAGGGGTTTGATTAGTTAAGAGGTGTCCCAGCTTGTCATGGGTAATGGACATCTGGACAGACCTTTGCCAATCATAACAGTCAGGTTCAGTCATTTTATTATCTAGATGTAACCTAGGTGTGGTCACTGGGTCGCTGTAATTAAGAGAGAGAGAAGAAAACAGTCAGCATGATGCTCTTGCAAGTTTAGATTGGTATTTAATTTATCTAAACAGGATGGCTCCCACTGTCTCTCGAATCCCTCCTCAAACCATAAAGGAAGAACTAGTCGGGATCAATCTCACCGTACAATACTTGCTTAACCGTTCAGCCAGGCCAGTGTCGGTACTTCGAGGGAGGTTTTTCCAACGCTTTCGCGAAGTTCCTTAATTAAATAACCTCTTTTCCCTGTGGGCGTAGTCCCGCTAACACCTTTCTAGACACCTACTTGGTTTATAGCATTGATCGTTAAGTAAGAAAGTTCCGGAGGAGTAGCATATACCCACAGTAGGATCGGGATCCAAATATCATCGTGTGACAAAACTGAAGGAATTCTACCAGAATCATCACACTCCAAATGGTATGCAGCGCTAGCAAGTTTCAGTTCTTTTGAAACTCCCGATGTGGATTTTTGCCCCATGCTCTTATGACCTTGACGAAGGCCAACATATCATAAGTCACATGTCAAGTTCTACCCGTCATTGTCCAGGTTAATTTGAACCCACCCGTACATACCCTTGACGAAGGCCAAAATAGTAGTACGACTGTCCCAAACCAACGCATCTATCTATGCTACAGATAAATATTCAGCAGCTACCAATCACTATGCCTTGGCGAAGGTCAAAATACATAGCTTGAATACTACTGAATATTTAACTGAAATGACGGAGGGCTACGAATGGTTTTGGCGAAACCGTGAACATAGTGAACTTGATATAATCGATGGAACGAGATAGCTTTTAAAAGGAGTGCTTCAAGCTCCGCATTTAAAAGTTTGGTTTTGAAAAGAACCGAGTGGTTTTCAAAGTGTTCCAACGACTTTTACTTGGTTTATTTTTCTTGCATTAATTCCAATACGTCCCATCATTTATTCCTACCATTGCAGAAAACAACCAAAATATGACGTACGCTTATGACATCCGCATTCGCCACGGGGCCCCGTCATTAGCCGTTAGGTTACTTAACTAACGACAGAGCGGGGGCTGGACTAGCGTGGATGCAAAACATAAGCAACGCCTAAATAATATCATATATAGATATATTGCAATGATAGCCATTTCAGATCACAGATGAACACATTGGATATACTAGGAATCCGCAATTCGTACGAGCCTGTAACGAAAAGCGGATTACACGGTCGCGGTGAATAACCAAACCCCACCCTAGACCCCTACGGGTGCGGCAAACTACCCGCCAAGTACCCGAAGCGAAGCAACCTCCCTCAACTCGTGAGTAGGCCACTCGGCACTTCGAGATACCCGGTAGTTTGTGCACCCCACCTTGGGTCTATCCTATGAGCAAAAATAGTAAAAAGAAATTATACAATGACGGCTATAACCCCGACCCGGTTGTGCGGCCATACAAATAATATTATATCAATTTACATACTTTACATGAATTGAAAGATAAAGAAAACTCTCATCTCACAACCCCCGGCTATTCACCCGTAACAATCCAATGAATTCATATACACATACCATCAACATTACAGATCACAGATATGTATAACCCCCACTAATCGACGTATAGCGATTAGCAGACGTTCAATACATATAACACATCACAGATATAAACCCGTCAGCTTTAGTCTTTAGAAACTCGATCAAAATACGGTTTTTTAAGCCCTAAAAAAAAATTTTGCTTTCTGGAAAATCTGGGCTGAAAAAACATACTTCAAAAATCCCAAAATACCCCACCGAACAAACTGTGAGAAAAATTGCCCACGGCCGAGTCAACTCGGCCGCGGATCCGCAGCGGGAGCATGATCCTGCCGCGGTTCCGAGGCGCTTTGATCGGTTCAGTGGACCATTTTTTTCCAGTTTCTTCTAAAAACCCTGAGCCGAATTTTAAGATAAGAGTTATCAATTTTTGGAACAGAAAAAAATTCGGCAGAAAGTAGGCATTTTGGGTTCGTTTCGCGACTTTTTCTCCGATCGAATTTCTAGTTACTTTTCTAACATATTAGATAGTGTTTAACTAGGCTCTGATACCACTGTAAGTCCACGTTACCGCTCCCGGTACTTACGGGCTTGCGGAAATGATGAAAAACGATTTTTCAAGAGGTGGTAACATGGACTCAAAATACGGATCTTTGTTAAACAACTAACTAACAAACCTAACAAGAGTTTTACCTACTCGGTTTGGGGGTTATACCTTTCTTGAACTCTTTCGTCTTCAACTCTTTCCGGTGTACGGATCGGCCTCACCTCGTCGTCTCCTTGCGCCGAAGATGGATCCACCTGAAAGCTTCTACCTTTGGCTTCTTCTTCGAACTTGAAGAAACTAGAACACTTGGTTTGCTAAACCTTGTGAACTAGGATGAGTAGAGGAGTGTGTTGGGTTTTATCTCAATGGTTCTTGTTTCTCAACACATAAGACAAGTGAACCATGAACTAGAGAGAGAGCAAGAGGAAGAGGGAGAGAGCTTGAGGATGAGAGAGCTCAAGAGAGAGAAAGTAAATCCAAGAATGAGCAAGACTTTTCTCAACCTCTCTCTCATAATCCAAAAAGAATAATAATAATAATAATAATAATAATAATAATAATAATAATTGAGTATTATATGATGGTTCATATCATATCAAGTGGCATTATCATTTCATGCACTCATTTTGCAAAGCACAACAAGCAAGCAAAATTCTTTGCATGAAATGACAACCATTGTAATGATAATGGTCAACTAGTCCAACCTAGTCAACCGGTCAACCAAGTCAACAAGTCAACAAAGTCAACCCCTCAACAACCATGTCACTATAATACTTAATTAATATTATTATTAATCATATTTCTTATTCTCATTAGGGTTTAGCAAAAGTCAATAGTCAACAGTCAACAACCCTAATGAGAATCCTCTGCCTCTGTCTCTCTATCAACTGTGCATACACACCCGCATCCGCGTTCCGAGGAACACGAATACAAACGAGATAAAACCAATCCCAAAACGTACACTAGGATCTGGCTTAAACCAAAGCCCGCTAGTGTTAACTGTCCGGACACTAAACATGCACAAGTGCACGGATGTGACCGAACCCTTGCGACCTGTCGCAAAACCATGCGACCTCTACTCTTTTGCCTAAAAGAGAATAGCTTTCTGTGTGGGACTCTAAAGACTCGACACTACGCTGGCAGTGGGTTTAACCACAGACCGCAAGCTGCACTAGCTGTGCGTAACGGTCCCCAGGTAGATGCCGACAAGAACACTGACGAGGTGAAACCCATCTGAACTCCTACTGAGCCTGAATTTGACAATCTCCGTACAGTCCGGTCTGTTCGTCTGATACATCGCATGGCAGGCCTAGGGGGCGGTAAACGTCAGTCCCCTAATAGCGGTACAAGTCGTGTCGGAGTGAAGCCCAGAACACTCTGAGACAGCACTGGAAACCTACCAGTATATCTCGCTTGCCCTGGCCAGGGACTACTCGTGTGATGGCTCTCCTAGACACAGCGCGATGTCAACCCCCAAAACCGGGTGAGACGAATCCTTTCTAACCGTCACTGCTTCCAAGTGCTTCGGGACTGCACCCAAAAACTACCTGTTTGCACGACTCCTTTGAGCCGTGGTAGGGTAGTAATCGAAGTACAGTGGGAACACACTCGAGACGAAGTGACAGTGTCAAGTCAACGGACTAAGCTGTACTCATGTCACCTGGGAACTGATAACTGACGATAGGTATAATACCAACCAACAGTTCCCGACGAGTCCTGTCCAGTGTACTCGTAACCTAACGATCACCCGCATACTATCTCAAGTACGACGTACTGACGGCTGTGGGACAGACGTCTCCCAAGCTGGGATAAGAAGCGTATACGCTAGTCTACTCTGGAGTATCGATGCCCTGTCTCGATAGTCCTGCGACTAGGGACTTGCATAAGGATGTGCTTATAGATTACCCAGCCCCTACGAGTGTGACTGCCATCATAACGCTGGTAATCAAGCAAAGATCCTAAGGGCTCTACTAATATGTATAAGCGATATGCTAAAAGAAACACATGCACATATTGAAGTAGAGACAAACCAATTAGCATACTACCATTTTGAGCAAGATTGTCTATACAAGGTGAATATCCCAAGCTTCCATTAAGTAATAGACAAACTAGTATGATACAGTAATGGCCTCTAGGGCATATACACTAACACTTTCCGCCCCAGGACCGCAAAGCAAGAGCTGCTTCAAGAGCTTCGAAAACAACTCAGGAGAAAAGATAAAGAGATGGCCAAGCTCTATTCGAAAATTGACGACCTAATGAACATTGTGATGCAGCTCATGGCTCAAATTGCTCGGGTGCCTCCCAATCAAGTACAAGTCTCTACTCATGAGCCGGGTAATGACAACCCAAAGCAACCGATGCCTGTCCCCTTGGGTCCAAGATTGGGCGAGCTACACGAATGCCGACCACATTCCACTTCTGGGGACGCCTTGGCCCCAGATAGCACCATCCCTCTAACACAAGATCGGATAATGGATTTGGCCACCAGAAAGGTTAAAATATTGGTGGCCGAAGCCGAAGCTTAGAAAGAAATTGGCAGTACGATCTGATCGAGTTCCCCAGCGGCTACGTCATTCCTAAGTTTGGAAGATTTGATGGAAAAGGAAACACAAATCAGCACGTCGCCCACTTTAAAGCGTCGTGTGAAAATTCAGGGGGCAATGATGCGCTTCTTCTTCATCAGTTTGTCAACAGCATGACTGGTGTCGCTTTCGACTGGTACGTAAGCTGTCACGACCCGAAATGGCACGTGACTGGCACTTGAATCATATGAGGTCTATAGGACCCTATCTAATTCAAGTAAGCCAAAAAATCCCAGAAATCTAAACCATTTTAACGAAAGAAGTGAAGAAAACATGTTTTAAAACAAGTAGTTTTAATAACATAAGCCGAATTATGCATTTTTAAAATCCCAAGTCTTTTCTAAAAATTTTGGCAGAGTTTCCTTTGTAAATACTGGCCCCAAACGGGGTACAACATGAATATATGCACCATGATAAAAGGCATCCCCAAGCGGGAGCTAGCTCTTCGTCAATCGACGGTCATAACCACGCAAGCAATATAATATACAACGCTGATGGACGAGGATCAAAACTCAAAAGGAAACTCAAAATTATCAAGATAACCATACTAATATAACAAGCGACTCTAAGGTCGAAAGAATATACAACTAGTTTTCTATGTCTGAAATAAATGTACGAGTATGGTTGATGGAGTTTACTAGATACAACTGAATATAAATAAGTACAATAGTGGTCATGATGCGAGTGAACCCACCTACCAAGGCAATCACCCAGAATGAAGACAGTGTGCCAGCAAAGCCGTAACGAACCTGTACGGCAAAACCTGCAAGAAACTGTGGCACAACGGGGGTGAGTTGCCAATTCGTGAATAGAAAACATCACAGAGCAGAAATCGTATGTATGACCCCAATCCTAGGTCAATACGATCAGTAATATATATCCTCAATATGATAAAGTCTGAAGCATGATAAGGTGGCAAGGGTAAACATCTATACATCAGTGTAATACCAAGTGCTCGTGTCAGTGCCTCAGGTAGCAACATATCATAAATATGAGGTATGATCAATGTAATCAACATGAAATCAGTGTCAACAATATACCCAAGTCTGTAAGTATGTGGATAACATCCAACTATCTAATCAATGCCTGTATGAATGTGGATCTCGTCCACGTGTCAACCAATGACACTACAACATCATGCATGTAAAAGTCATAAAAGTATATGCATGAAAGTATGAGGATATAAATCAACGTGTGTTCCTCGCGACACATCAAAATCATGGAACCTGAGTGTCCAGCATCGACACCCGAAAACATCATGAAACTCATGCCCAGCATCGGCACATAAATCCTCATATCTCTCGGGCTCCGTCAGTCCGAATCGGCCCATAACATCTCTCGACTCCGGTCGGTATCCTCCGGATAGCTGCCAGGTTCAACCAATCACCGGTAGGTACTAGCCACCATGCCTGGCTCATTGTCTACTCCATGAAAAACATTTCTCGCCCTAAGGAACCATACCGGGTCCACCATGAACCCGCAAACGGATCATCCGCCTCCTCGAATCGGGTTTCACATATCACACGTCTCAGAACCGAGAAAACGCATGGTGGACGCACTAAAATATCATATCAAGAGAAACCGGGTTTTTAAAACAATACATACTTCCTTTTAAAATAACCACGGTTCTCAAATCCAGAAATCTCATGAAAACAACATATCTCAATGCGTATAATCGTAAAGCATGATGTATGCGACATATAAAAGAAATGTAAGCATATCGATATATCATGCAACGTGGAATCAGTAATATGCACATGTCGAGGGAAAACCACTCTTTCAAATGAATCCAGTTTTAAAATATATCTTGTGGTTCCCAAATCTCCAAAATCAAGCCAGGATCATCTATGTATGTGCAAATAGGTATGTATGCAAGTATGGGTGTACGATATGTATGTACTCAAGTATGGATGTACAATATGTATGTACGCAAGTATGAGTGTACAACATGTATGTACGCAAGTATGGCATGCAAGGAGTCATATCCTGATGCAACAATCCTACTGTGTAGTGACATGGCAATTATCGATGATGAAGTGTGTGAGCCGGCAAGCAGGTGTACGTAGAGCATACGCATCATCGGTAATGGTGCTGGTGTCCTAACAGCATGGGTTTAATATAACAATAAACACATTTAAACATGCAATGCGATGCGAATAGTAGGAATATGCGGAAAATGAATAATAAACGCAACAATGAAGAATCTACATCAATATATATGAGTCATACAGTTTTGCCATTTGAAATAACACGAATCGTGGTGTTTAGAAAAAATAAGGGCTACGGTGTTTTTAAGAAAAGATGTGTCTTTTGAAGATATCCGTAGAATCCCTTGGCCTGTCTTTAAAATACTCACGATTCGTTAGTTTTGAAATAGGTATGACTCGAGTCTATTCTAACATCTATACGTAAACAACAGGACTAAACTAACAGGCTAATCGAAAAGGTAAGGAAACCACCTAAATCTGAGTCGATACATATAAATATAATAGTCGGTGATCCCGCCTCAATAGTATCACATACGATACAATATATAACATGACATTCTCGAGTCAAGAGTGCGGATCTATCATCAATATAAAGCTCGTACGGTAAATCCATCGTACGGTATCCCAATCTGGGTACGGGTCAAATATCATATTTATCTCATCAATTATCTGGTATCCTTATCATCATATCTCATGAACTGGGGGTACTAATCCAAGTCTAGTACAAACGGATACCATCTGCATAAATTTACATGGTATGAAAACACATGCCTAAAGGCCCGCTATAATCTCATGTCGTATCTCATAATACGAATAAAAACATATCACCGATCTCATGGCATCATATCTAATTTCATCGACTCATCTCCAAGTACCATAAACAATCATCATCATCCATGTATAAGTATACGTATATATATATAGTCCCATATCTATGTGTGTGTGTGTGTGTGTGTGTGTGTGTGTGTGTATACATATCCCCATAAACACACAAGTAAAACAATGTAAACATGTGTGTGTGTCTGTGGGTGTAAACCTTATTCTAAGGTTCGCGACTAAACTAACTAATGACTGTAAGTCCATGTCACGCACCCCACGAACTTGCGGGGAGGCGGAATATATGACAAACGATTATCAAAGCTTCGTAACACGGACTTGAGCGCATGAATCGTTTCTAAACCATTGCTAACAAACAACTAGAGGTTTAACTACATAGATACGAAGTTATACCTCACGATACTAGTCCTTCGGGTCTTCATCGTGGTCCTCCACTCCTCGTAGGCTCCTTGAAACATCGGCACCTCAACGGCCTCCTCGAATCAAAGACGATCCACCCGAAAGCTCCTACGCCAAGCTTAATCTCAAACTTGAGATAACTAGGTTGCTTAAAGTGCTAATCTAAGCTACCTAGGGGATATAGGGTGAGGTTATGGATGTATTAGTCTAGCTAACCCTTGATCTCAACACATGAGAGGCTAGGGTTAGGGTTTGAAGAGAGAGTGAGCTTGAGGAGAGAGAAGGTGAAGATTAGAATGAAATGAGATAATGATGTTATCATAATATATATGAAGCATTATTATTTATCCAAAAATGAAATAATTGAATTAACAACCATGCTTAATAAATATCTATGAGTGATTCATCACCATGAGTCATTAAGCATTTATGATGCATTAATGACATGGATGAATCAAAAAAATGAGTCACTAATCTCATTTAATGCAATGCCACCTTAACCCCTTAGTCACCACTCTTCTAGAAGCTTCCCGACAAATTACGAGAATACCCCTCCAATCCGTGAAAACACGGAAAAACTTTAGACTGTATAAATCTAATAACCCGATACTAGAATCTGGCTTAAATCAAAGCCAGCTAGTAAAAACTGTCCGAAAAGTCTTACGTGCGTAAACACACGTACGCGTCCGAACCCTTATCGTAAAACCATACGACCTCTATATCGTTTCGCCTGGAGCAGGGAAACTCTCTGTGTGGGACTCTAAAGACTCGACACTACGCTGGCAATGGGTTTAACCACAGACCGCAAGCGGCATTAGCTGTACGTAACGGTCCCCAGGTAGATGTCGATAAGAATGCCGATGAGGAAAATCATCCGAACTCCTACTGAGCCTAATGTGACAATCTCCGTACAGTCCGGTCTGTTCGTCTAAGACTATCGCATATCAAGCCTAGGGGGCGGCAAGCGTCAGTCCCCTAATAGCTGTATAAGTCGTGTCGGAGTGAAGCCCATTACACCGTGAGAAGCTACTGGAACCTACCAGTATATCTCGCTTGCCCTGGCCAGGGACTTTGTGTAATGGCTCTCTGACACAGCGCGATATCATCTCCCAATACCGGGAGAGACGAATCCTATCTAACTACTATTGCCTCCAAGTGCTCGGGACTGCACCCAACTGCTACCTGTTTGCACGACTCTTTTGAGCCGTGGTAGGGTAGCAATCTAAGAACAGTGGGACACACTCGAGGCGAAGTAGCAGTGTTAAGTTTGTGGACTATGCTGTACTCATGTCATCTGGGAACTGTTAACTGACGACGGGTATAATACCAACCAACAGTTCCCCTGCGAGTCCTGTCCGGTGTACCCGTAACCTAACGAGCACCTGTATACTATCTCCAGTACGACGTACTGATGGCTATGGGACATACCATCTCCCCAACTGGGATGAGAAGCGTACACACTTAGTCTACTCCGGAATATCGATGCCCTATCTTGATAATCCAACGACCAGGGACCTGTATAGGATGTTGCTTACAGACTACCCAGCCCCCACTAGTGTGACTGCCATCACAACGCTGGTAATCAAGCAAAGATCCTATGGGCTCTACTAATATGTATAAGTGATACGTTACAAGAAACATATGCACATATTAAAGTAGACACAAACCAAGTAGCATACTACCATTTTTAGCAAGACTGTATATACAACTGTGAATATCCCAAACTTCCATTAAGTAATATACAATATAGTATGATACAATAATGGCCCCTAGGGCATATATACTAACAATCTCCCACTTGCACTAGGGCCATGAGCTGGCATATCGTAGACCTATCATCTCGAATAGCCTCTCGAACTGCGTCTGAGGAAGGGCCTTTGTGAATGGATCGGCAAAGTTATTCTCCGTCTTTACTCTCTTCACCTCGATCTCCCGGCGATCTACGATCTCCCTGATCAGGTGATACCGCCTTAAGATGTGTCTGGACTTCTGATAGGACCTGGGTTCCTTCGCTAAAGCTATAGCGCCGTTGTTGTCACAATATAGAGGTATTGGACCAACACTGGAAGGAACCACCTGAAGTTCTGTGAGGAACTTCTTCATCCAGACAGCTTCTTTTGCGGCATCGCAAGCAGCTATGTACTCCGTTTCCATCGTTGAGTCAGCAACGGTCTCCTGTTTGGAACTCTTCCAACAGACCGCCCCTCCATTGAGGGTAAAGATATAACCCGACATGGATTTATGGTCATCTTTGTCACTCTGGAAGCCGGAGTCGGCAAAGGCCTCCATCTGGAGGTCTTTTCCACCATACACCAAGAACATCTCCTTGGTCCTTCTCAGGTACTTGAGAATGTTCTTCATGACTATCCAGTGCTTCTCCCCTGGGTTTGCTTGATACCGGCTTACTACGCTCAATGCGTATGCTATATCTGGTCTGGTACATAACATCGCATACATTATAGAGCCTACCGCAGAAGCGTAGGGTATAATCGACATGCGATCCCTTTCCAAATCAGTCTTGGGAGACATCTCTTTGGAGAGGGTGATTCCGTGACAAGCCGGTAGGTTATCGCGCTTAGAATCATCCATACTGAATCTTTTCACTATGGTGTCTACATTCCTGGACTGCGAAAGTCCCAACATCCTTTTTGATCTATCACAATAGATCCGGATCCCCAGAATGTAGGTGGTATCACCTAGGTCTTTCATGGAGAATTTATGTGACAAGAATCTTTTGGCTGACTGTAACATAGGAATATCATTTCCTATTAGGAGAATGTCATCCACGTACAAGACGAGGAATACTACAACTCTCCCTACAATCTTACTGTATATGTATGGTTCATCTGGATTTTTGATAAAGTCAAATTCTTTGACAGCATCATCAAAACAGATGTTCCAACTCCGCGATACCTGCTTTAGTCCATAAATGGACTTAAGCAGCTTGCATACTTTACCACTACTCCCACTCTGAATGAATCCTTCTGGCTGATCCATATAGACGCTTTCTTCCAAATTACCATTTAGAAAGGCCGTCTTTACGTCCATCTGCCAGATTTCATAATCGTGGAAGGCAGCAATAGCAAGAAAGACCCGAATAGATTTAAGCATAGCCACTAGAGAAAAAGTTTCGTCATAATCCAAACCAGGTCTTTGACGGAAATCTTTTGCAACAAGTCTAGCCTTATAGGTTTCAACCTGTCTATCTACACCAATCTTCTTTTTGAAGATCCATTTGCATCCTACGGGTTTTACCCCATCTGGAGCAATGACCAAAGTCCATACTTAGTTAGTGTACATGGACTCCATTTCGGTCCGCATTGCATCCAGCCATTTTACTGAGTTACGGCTCTGAATGGCTTGCTGGAAGCTAGTAGGCTCATCATAATCAATGGTGCAATCCTCTCTATCCCCGTCTATGAGAAAACCGTAGTATCTCTCGGACGGATGAGATTGCCTACTACTCCTGCGGAGTGGCGTCGGGATGTCCTGTTCTCCTGAACCTTCTTATTCTACCAAGATTTCAGTAATAGCTTGTGGTTCTGGAATTTCTTCCAGTTCTATTGAGCTCTCACTCTTCTGATTTTTAAAAACTCAGTTTCCAAAAAGCGGGCATGTTGAGAAACAAAGACTTTTTATTCCTCTGCGTAATAGAAACAATATCCCATGGAGTTCTTTGGATATCCCACAAACTTACACTGTACTGAGCGTGCCTCGAGCTTGTCCGTATGCTGCTTCTTTACAAAAGCTGGACATCCCGATGTCTTAAGATACTTAAGACAGGGTTTCTTCCCACTCCACATCTGATATGGTGTGGTAGGCACAGTCTTGGTTGGAACTCAGTTCAAAAGATATGCAGCTGATTCTAGTGCATATCCCCAGAATGATCGCGACAACTCAGCGTTACTCATCATGGAACGTACCATATCTAATAGGGTTCGGTTCCGTCTCTCCGATACACCGTTATGTTGTGGTGTGTATGGAGGAGTAAGCTGAGAGAGAATTCCATTCTCTTTTAAGTAACCTAGGAACTCGGCACTTAAGTATTCACCACCTCGATCAGATCTCAGTGTCTTGATACTTTTGCGGGTTTGTTTTTCCACTTCATTCTTGTATTTTTGGAATTTCTCAAAGGCCTCGGATTTATGCTTCATTAAGAAGATATATCCATACCTAGAGAAATCATCCGTAAAAGTAATGAAGTAGGAATAACCACCTCGCGCATGTGTAGACATTGGACCGCACACGTCACTGTGTACGAGTCCCAAGAGCTTGCTTGCTCTTACTTCATGTCCAGTAAACAGAGTCTTTGTCATCTTTCCCATGAGACAAGATTCACAAGTAGCATAAGATTGATATTCGAACGGATTTAAATATCCTTCTCCATGTAACTTAGTCAACCTTCTCTCATTGATGTGACCTAGTCTACAATGCCATAAGAAAGCCTGATTTGTTTCCGGAGACTTTCTTTTAAGTGTGTTCTGACACTGAAAATCTGAGCTTGATTTAATACGTATATTCCATTTTCTAATGTACCTGACCCAATCATAACTTGATTTAGGTGGATGTGAACCACATCTCTTATAAAAGTAAAATCATATCCTTCCTTAGATAGTAAGGGTACAGATATGATATTACAAGTCGTACCTGGTACATAAAAACAGTTACGCAGAATCAATATCTGCCCAGTTGTCAGTCCAAGATAATATTCCCCTACGGATTCAGCGTTCATGCCCATTCCGTTAGCAACCGTGAGGGTTATATCACCTATCCCGATAACCCTACGGTTTCTCAGAGTCTGTAATGAATTACAGATGTGAGTTCCTGACCCGGTATCCAATACCCAGGAAGTAGGGTTAACTGACATACAGTTCTCAATAACAAACACACTTGAGGCTGAAGCCACAACATGCTTCGCATTCTGGTTACTGGCTTCTAAAGCCCTGCAATCATTCTGCCAATGTTCATTCTTGTAACAATAGGAACGTCCCTCTTTTACTATATCCAGTCCCAAAAATTTTGCCTTTCTCTTTCCTTCTCCTTCCCTGGTTTCCTTCACGGTAGGAGACAGAGACTGTAGAATCAAGTCAGTATTTGACTCGTTTCCCAACGCGGTCTCCAGGCCCTGGAGCTCATCAATACAGCTAGTCGTTATAAGGACGCTGTCCCCTACAGATGACCCGTCAGCTAACCTCGCTTGAATTAATTCGTTCGAGGTTTCATATCTAGTGATATGAGATTGCTCTCCATATAAATCTTTATTATGGAGAAAGATGGAAACTAAGTCCATCTTCTCGTGCTACTTCTGGTATACACCATCAACTGAAGCTAACACGAGGCACTTAGCTTTCGCTTTATCTTTTTTCTTTGTCTGACGGATATTCATATCCGCGACAGTGGAAACTGGACCTGGGACGGCGGGATCTTGAGTAGTAATAGGGTGGTCCAGCTTGTCATAGCCAATGGACATCTGGACAGACCTTTGCCAGTCATATAAGTCAGATTCAGTCAATTTGTTATCTAGATGTAACCTATGTGTAGTCACAAGGTCGCTGCAATTAAGAGAGAGAGAAGAAAACATTTTAGCATGATGCTGTTGCAAGTTTAGATTGGTTTTAAGTTTATCTAAACAGGATGGCTCCCACTGTTTCTCGAATCCTTCCTCAAACCATAAAAGAAGAATTAGCCAGGACAATTCTCACCGTACAATACTTGCTTAACCGTTCAGCCAGGCCAGTGTCGATACTTCGAGGGAGGTTTTCCAACGCTTTCGCGAAGTTCCTTAATTAAATAAGCTATTTTCTCTGGGGGCGTAACCCCGCCGACACCTTTCTAGGCACCTACTTGGTTTATAGTATTGATCGTTAAGTAACGAATCTTCTGATAAGTAGTATATACTCACAGTAGGATCGGGATCCAAAATATCATCGTATGATAATGTTGAAGAAATCCTACCAACATTCATCAAACTCCAAAATGGTATGCATCTCTCTGCAAATTTCAGTTTCTTTAGAAATTCCCGATGTGGATTTTTGCCCCATGCTCTTATGACCTTGCCTTTAGTCAACAAATCATAAGTCACATGTCAAGTTCTACCCGTCATTGTCCAGGTTAATTTGAACCCACCCGTACATACCCTTGACTTTAGTCAACAAGGTAATACGACTGTCCCAAACCAACGCATCTATCTATGCTGCATATAAATATCCAACAGCTACCAAACATTGTGCCTTGACTTTAGTCAACAAACACAGCTTGAATACTATTGATTATCTATATGAAATGACGGAGGGCTACGAATGGTTTTGGCAAAACCGTGAACGTAATGAACTTGATATAATCGAAGGAACCTGATACTTTTTAAAAGGAGTGGTTAGAGCTCCGCAATTAAAAATTCTGATCTTTTAAAATAACCGAGTGGTTTCCTTTTAAATTTGTTCCAACGATTAAACTATGGTTTATTTTCTTTGCATTATAATAATGCGTCCCATCATTTATCCTATCATTGCAGAAAACAACGAAAATACAACATCCTCTTATGCCATCCGCATTCGCCACTGGGTCCCGTCATCACCAGTTAGGTTACTTAACAAACGACAGAGCGGAGCTGGGCCAGCGCGGGTGTAAAACATAAGTGACGTCTAATACCTATCATATATAGATATTGTACATTCGTCAGACGCAATAATAAGCATTCCAGATCACAGATAAACTTTATTGGATTTACTAGCAATCCGCATTTACTTTGAGCCTGCAATAAAAGACGGATTACACAGTTGTGATGAATAGCCATTACCCCACCCTAGACCCCTATGGGTACGGCAAACTACCCGTCAAGTACCCGAAGTGAAGCGGTCTCCCTCAACAACGTGAATAGGCCACTAAACACTTTGATGTACCCGGTAGTTTGTGTGCCCCACCTTGGGTCTATCCTAGGAGCAAAAACAGTAAAAAGAAATAATACAACGGTGGCTACAACCGCAATCTGGATGTGCCCCGCAAAATAATATTACAACTTATTACAATTACATCGAATGAATTAATATAATAACCCATCACAAAACCCGGCTAATCATCACAACAGTCCAATACAGTTTATATACACAAACAGTTAAAAAATAACATCACAGATATGTGCAACCCCCTGCCAACCGACATACTAACAGTTAGGGGAGGTTTACGAACACATAAAATATTACAGATAATAACCCGATTAGCAATTAACTTAGAACATCGATCGATCACCTTTATCCGTGTCTACCCCAAAAGCAAGTCAATACAGAGGCAACCTGGGAAGAAACAGAACATACAAGAAAACAGAAAACAACAAAATAGGAATTAGTGAGCAAATCCGAGTCAACTCGGCGTTGACTCGGCGGCGGATCCGCGGCACGAGCTCTCTATTGCCGCGAATCCGCGGCCGTTTTGCCGATTCACTGACTCGTTTTTTTCGAGTATTCTTAAAATACCCTTCTGTGAATTTTAAAGCATGTCAAATAATTTTTAAGACACTTTTAAAATTAACAGAAACTTAGGGTTTCGAAATTCTGTTTTCGTGTTTAACTGTCGATCGAACTTCTAATCATTTGCTAACAAGCTAGTAATGGTTTAGTTGGCTCTGATACCACTGTAAGTCCATGTCACGCACCCCACGAACTTGCGGGGGGGCGGAATATATGAAAAACGATTATCAAAGCTTCGTAACACGGACTTGAGCGCATGAATCGTTTCTAAACCATTGCTAACAAACAACTAGAGGTTTAACTACTTGGATACGAAGTTATACCTCACGATACTAGTCCTTCGAGTCTTCATCGCGGTCCTCCACTCCTCGTAGGCTCCTTAGAACATCGGCACCTCAACGGCCTCCTCGAATCAAAGACGATCCACCCGAAAGCTTCTACGCCAAGCTTAATCTCAAACTTGAGATAACTAGGTTGCTTAAAGTGCCAATCTAAGCTACCTAGGGGATATAGAGTGAGGTTATGGATGTATTAGTCTAGCTAACCCTTGATCTGCTAGGGTTAGGGTTTGAAGAGAGAGTGAGCTTGAGGAGAGAGAAGGTGAAGATTAGAATGAAATGAGATAATGATGTTATCATAATATATATGAAGCATTATTATTTATCCAAAAATGAAATAATTGAATTAACAACCATGCTTCATAAATATCTATGAGTGATTCATCACCATGAGTCATTAAGCATTTATGATGCATTAATGACATGGATGAATCACACAAATGAGTCACTAATCTCATTTAATGCAATGCCACCTTAACCCCTTAGTCACCACTCTTCTAGAAGCTTCCCGACAAATTACGAGAACGCCCCTCCAATCCGTGAAAACACGGAAAAACTTTAGACTGTATAAATCCAATAACCCGATACTAGAATCTGGCTTAAATCAAAGCCAGCTAGTAAAAACTGTCCGAAAAGTCGTACGTGCGTAAACACACGTAGGCGTCCGAACTCTTGTCGTAAAACCATACGACCTCTATATCGTTTCGCCTGGAGCGAGGAAACTCTCTGTGTGGGACTCTAAAGACTCGACACTACGCTGGCAGTGGGTTAAACCATAGACCGCAAGCGGCACTAGCTGTACGTAACGGTCCACAGGTAAATGTCGATAAGAAGGCCGATGAGGAAAATCATCCGAACTCCCACTGAGCCTGATGTGATAATCTCCGTACAGTCCGGTCTATTCGTCTAAGACTATCGCATATCAAGCCTAGGAGGCGGCAAGCGTCAGTCCCCTAATAGCTGTATAAGTCGTGTCGGGGCGAAGCCCATTACACCCTGAGAAGCTACTGGAACCTACCAGTATATCTCGCTTGCCCTGGCCAGGGACTTTGCGTAATGGCTCTCTGACACAGCGCGATATCATCTCCTAATACCGGGAGAGACGAATCCTATCTAACCACTGCTGCCTCCAAGTGCTCGGGACTGCACCCAACTGCTACCTGTTTGCACGACTCCTTTGAGCCGTGGTAGGGTAGCAATCTAAGAACAGTGGGACACACTCGAGGCGAAGTAGCAGTGTCAAGTCTGCGGACTATGCTGTACTCATGTCATCTGGGAACTGTTAACTGACGACGGGTATAATACCAACCAACAGTTCCCCTACGAGTCCTGTCTGGTGTACCCGTAACCTAACGAGCACCTGTATACTATCTCCAGTACAACGTACTGATGGCTATGGGACAGACCATCTCCCCAACTGGGATGAGAAGCGTACACACTTAGTCTACTCCGGAATATCGATGCCCTATCTTGATAATCCAACGACCAGGGACCTGTATAGGATGTTGCTTACAGACTACCCAGCCACCACTAGTGTGACTGCCATCACAATGCTGATAATCAAGCAAAGATCCTATGGGCTCTACTAATATGTATAAGTGATACGTTACAAGAAACATATGCACATATTAAAGTAGACACAAACGAAGTAGCATACTACCTTTTTTAGCAAGACTGTATATACAACTGTGAATATCCCAAGCTTCCATTAAGTAATATACAATCTAGTATGATACAATAATGGCCCCTAGGGCATATATACTAACAATGACGCTATCATCCAATTATACTAAAATTATCCATGACTCCTAAAATCTATCTAGATAATCATAATCTCAAAATAAGCATATAAATATATCCATATAATATGTACCATACACTACACTACGAACTGCGTGGGTGCTATACGCCATCCACCCGACTTCCCCCATAGATATGTATCTACTCACTTTGCTCTTTGCTTGCCGTTGTCGATATCGCCACGTGCTTGCTTGTCGTCTCAAAGTCCTCGTGGGGGTACCTACACATTATAACATATCGTGCCGCATTAAAATCCAATTCAAAACCAAAACGACATACGAATCTCACATAGGTCAAAACCTATGGTTTACTTACGCAAAACAACCAAATAACACTCGATATAGACGTACAAACGTCAAGTGACCGAATACAAAACCAAATAAAAAAATCAAGAATTTAAAATACGTATGTTTTCCCCAATCAGAGCAAAGCTCTGTCTGAAATTTAAATTTCGAAATGAAGCAACGCTTCAGATGCAGTGCTTAGTACGTTGCGTCTTAAGCAGCGCACCACGTGCAAAGTACGCATGCGCTGGCGCTAGGTGCGCTGCGCTCTAAGCAGCGCACCACGTGCAAAGCACGGGTGCGCTAGCGCTGGAACTAAAAGCTCCCCACCGTTAGATCAAAGATCTAATAATAATGATGAATCATTAATTAACCAGAATTAAATTCTGTTAAGGAAAGATTTCTTAAAATCTTTCCAAACAATAAAATTGTGCTCTGTAAATCAGAGCACCGTTGGATCAATGATCCAATGGTGATTAAAAAATCACTAAAAATACAGAATAAATTCTGTTTAGAAGGTTTCCCAATCTTTGTTAAAAACAAGAAGATTGCCTTTTATAAATCAGAAGCCCTTGGATCAAAAATCCAACGATGGGAAATTCCCCAAATCAGTTGGAGAAAAGATCTCCTTAACTGATTGAACTGATCAGCTTGCCCTATATAAAGGCCCCTAGACTTCAAGTCTCATATACAGAAGCATAGAGAGAAACCTTCTGAAAAAACTTTGAGAAATTCAAAGAAGAAGAGCCAAGCTTTCTGAGAAAGAAGATTTTTTCTTCAAGGTAAAAAGAATGGTGATGAACAGAGAGATGTAATCATTTCGTAATTAATTTGAAAAGAAGGATTCACTTCTTTAAAAGATCATAGATCTATAAAGACCAAGGTCTTTTCAAAAGAGATCAAAAGATCCCATTATAAAATAAAAAGAAGAATATAAATCTTCTCACAGATCATAGATTTATAAAGACAAAAAGTCTTTTACAAAGAGATCAAAAGACCTCATCATAAAATAAAAGAAGAATTTACTTCATCCTCACAGATCATAAATCCATAAAGGCAAAGCCTTTCATCAACATAAGAGATTGAAGAACTTTTGCTCTTAGAATCTTAAGACAAAGTCTTTTTTTGGATCACAAAATTGAACATATGCGCTTTGAGCTCTGGAGCCGCGCTTTGCGCTCTTGAACTGCGCTTCTGCGCTCTTAGACTGGCGCTCAGCGCCGAGCGCGACACGTGTCCCCTATGTCTGCGCTCTTGACAGCTAGCGCTTTGCGCTCTTGAACCAACGCACTGCGCTCATGGGCTGGCACTCAGCGCCAAGCGCACCACATGTCAATTACGTGTGCGCCACTAAACTACTAGCTTAATGCGCTCATAAACTGGCGCAATGCGCCCATCATCTGGCACTTAGCACCAAGCGCGACACGTGTCCTTCACGTGTGCGCTACTTGGCAGAAGCGTACTGCGCTCTTTGACTGGCGCAAAGCGCCAAGCGCGCCACGTGTTGCGCTGATAGAATATAAATTGTTCTTTAATAAGCCCAAGGCTATGATGAATGCCCAGCATTCAATAAAAGACAAAATATTGTCAAAATTCAAGCATTGTTAAAAGGGCCAAGCCCAAGCAAATGCTCAGCAGCCCAAGATAAATGTTAAACATTTTAACTCGATTAGACTTAGCCCAAGATTGGCCATAAGTCCTCAACTCATATTAATTGAACCCATCTGCTCATAAATATTTTAACAGATCTTAGCCCCAAATTGGACTACAGATCTTTCAACCAACTCACATCGGTTCAAGGGTACATCTCTGAACCCCTCTGATATATATCGTTGTAATCCTTCAGCGTTTTCAGAGAGGTGACGGGTCCCGACAACCAAACATTCCACGGACTGTGGGGCCCTTAAACTCACAGACTATGACGTCTTTAACCTCGGATTGTGGGGTCCTTTAAAACCCATGGACTATGATGTCCTTAACCTCGGACTGTGGGGTCCTTTAAAACCCATGGTCTATGATGTCCTTAACCTCAAACTGTGGGGTCCTTTAAAACCCATGGACTATGATATCCGTAACCTCGGACTATGGGGTCCTTTAAAACCCATGGACCGAGATGTCCTTAAACTAACAACGGACTGAGATGTCCTTAAACTAACATTGGACCGTAATGTCCTTAAACTAATTATCGACCGCAATGTCCCTATACTAAACAATAGAGTCCAAATGCTCTTTTGTTGGATCTAAATGATCCCGTTAAGTTGATCTTAGTCTAAAATTATACTAACGTATCCTTAACAAACGTTTAAGTTGATTTTAGTCTCAAATGAGACTAACGTATCCTCAAACCCAACCCCAAACCCAAATCTAAGAAAATACAGATTTGGACTAATCCACGCACTACGGGCGATAACATAAATTAGTCTCCGTATACAATCCACGGGCAACCAAAAAATAAAACAAACACACATGACACGAAGTGGCCATATAGAGAAGGATAAAGTTGTTACCGCGATGCGGTAGCGTAATTAACTGCAGGGGATTGCGCCTGCAGGGAAGAGCGTCCCCACAATCAAAACCCCCTCAAATGAGGGGGAATCCGACGAAGTCTGCTACAACGGCTGCATCCATCTAAACCTCCGATACACGGTGTCATAAATCAACTTGGCATCTTCGGAGAGGTGGATAGATAGCACCAAATAGCATCTGCCCCCAAATTCAGGCAAGACATTTGTCTTTCGCTGTGTTTCGGAGGAGAACAGATTCTGGCACGCCCGGTGGGACCTTTTCCTCTTTCCACTCCACACTTTGTGTGTCGTGTTCACGAACGAATCACGGTTTGATATGGTTGCCCTTGGGTTTGAGGTACTAAGATTTGGTTTTTCTCTTGCGCAGAAAAAGAAATAGCCTCAAACTGCTCCAACTGCAACTCCCGTTCCGCCTCATCTGGAGGTGTAACCTATGGTCCCCAAGCGGCCTCCCTGTTCAAGATGACAGTGGAGCAAATAACTCAGGCTACCACTGGACTATTCTTTAGGACCATGCTCCTACCCATGAACTTCAATGCCCCACTGACGTTGCAGGAAGCCCTAAAGAAGTCAGTCTTTGATCGGCTTACCACTGCCGCGGCCCCTCTCAATGGGTCGCCCAACTCCGCTGCCTCGGTTTTCAACAGAAGGGGCCAGAACGCCAACAAGCTGCGATACCCGAAGCAGCCATCCCAAAGCGGATAGCCATCCCGGCTCAAGCGGAAGAAATTATCAAAGAGGCTTCTTCTGCCAAGAAGTCAGTCTTCAGAAGGCTGGCCGTTCCGGCTCCCGCTCCAAGCGAAGTCCTCAAATCTGCTTCCCCTGCCCAGAGGTCTGTCTTTGACAGATTGGATATTGCTGCTCAACGGACATCGGTCTTCAAGAGGCTGACGCCGGCGACAACCCTTCGCCAAAATAGGGGGCATGATGAAGTCACCCCTATAGCTGAGACAATCCCAATGGCTCGACATGCTCTCCGTCATCACTGGCGCCGAGTAAGGAAGGCTGGGGGCAGCTCCCCGTCGGGACTAACTCCGCCAGCTCCTATGGTGGAAATCAATGCTGCTGTTCCAACTGGGAACAGCTTTGAACCGCTTAAGAGGGTTCACAAGAGCTCTCCGACTGCCGTGCTGAAGAGATCTCCTCCACATATGGAGATCACTACAGAAAAGAAGCCGGAGCAGCCCCCTCAGCGGCTTTCTTCCAAAATTTACAAAGTCTGGCGACAGATCCAGGAATCGGTGATTAATCAGGACTACTCTCGCCGGCCAAAGAAGCTTAAAGCTCAGCAAGAAAAGAGCCATCCCGTGGTACCACAGAAGATGTCATCCGTCTGGGTGCCCGCTGCAACGGCTCCCTCAACATCAACCGCTCACAAGAGAAGGAGGCCGGAGAAAGCCCCTGTGACCGCGACAAACCGCAAAGACGCTGAGTCTAAACTCTCCAAGTCTGGAGGCATGGTAACGCATACCGTTTATATGGCTTCCGGAAAAGAGGAAAGCCGTGCTTCCACGGGTCATCGACCGCTTACTCGATCGATAACAAAGGCTCAGGAGCAGCAGCAGCAGAAACTGCAGGAGATACTAACTGCAATGGCCGCAGTCACTGGGCCGAAAGACAATCCGGAGATCTCAGAGCAACGTCAGGAACAAGAAACTGATGCTGATTTCCTCCGAAGAATGCTCGAGAGGAAAGAAAAAGAGGCCGCGGAGCAGGTAGCCAATATAAAACGAATGGCTCTTTTGTTCCAAGACATGGCCGGGATGATGTTACAGCCGGAAACTCCAGCTGAAGACCCCCCGATCATCATTGAAGACGATAGAGGGGAGACATCGAACCCCCCTCCGGCTCTTTCAGCAGCCAAGGAGGAGACCATCTTCAAGGCCACTCTGGATGATTACATTGCTCAGCAAATACGAGCTCACCGGGTGAATGAAGCGGCCGGCCAAATTGTTAAAACTGGGCGACCATATCCAGGATGGTATGACCAAATAAAGTACCCGCCGGGATATACGATCCCTAAATTCCATGTATATAAGGGGACGGGAAATCCGCATCAGCATGTCACCCAGTTCAGGGCTCTATGTAGCAACACTGGAGGTGATGATAAACTTCTGCTCCACCAATTTGTTGGCAGCTTGTCGGAGACGGCGTTCGAGTGGTATTCTGAACTTCTAAATGACTCTATCAAGAATTTGCGGAGATGGAGCTACTATTCACCCAACGATTCGTGAGTGCTAGTGAACGCACCCCAATAACGGCACTGATCAATGCCAGGGTGAAACCTGGCGAGACATGGGTTCAATACGCAATACGATGGCGGAATTTGTGGTCAAAATGTGAGCAGCGCATCGAAGAAGCGCCGGCAGTGGGCATGTTCGTAGGCACTCTTGACCCTCAAGTGACTATTTCCCAGTTTATAATGTTCTTCAAGCCGACCACGTTCCAAGCCTTGATCGACAAACTGGCCCAAATGGACCAGATGGGTCATAGACCGTCTCTTTCAAAGCCGGAGCCACAGAATGAAAAGGACAAAGGGAAAGCGACCTTCGTCGCAAATGCTCAACAGCAGCCCAGTGGCCCAAAACTAACTGATCGCCTGGACGAGAGGCGGCGATACTACAATGAGAAAATAAAGCGCTCTTATTCGTTTCCCCGGGACAAAACGAAGAGATTGTTCGAGTTGGCGGTGCGCAACAGGCTCATCAATCTGCCGGATCCAAAACGTCCGTTGCAGCCAGGCGATATCAACAATCCTAATTATTGCCCCTACCATCAAACAGTAAGCCATCCAATTGAAGATTGCTTCGTCTTTAAAGGCTGGATCGAAGACCAATACCAACAGGGCAAGTTCGCACTGTCCGAGAATTGGAAAGTATGCCCGCCGCAGCCATACGCTCTCAAAAAGACGGACACACCGGGGGCATCATGCTCTTTTGTAGAAGAAGCTCCATGGGAGATCGTTCTTTCAGCCAAAACGAAAAGAATACTGAAGGATCTTCAAACATGCCTGGCAATCAGGTGGAAGAATCCACTCGAACCCGACATCATCGAGGGAATGCTGAAACCGCGCCCAACTCTAAAAATTGGTGGTTATAGTCATAGCGCTCACACTCAGCCGTCAAAGTCTTTGAAGAAGAAGAAGAAGACCAAAAAGCCCGTGAAGCCTGATGACAAGCGCACGGACCTGCAAAAGCAGATTGACGCGCTGGAAGAATATAATTAGAAGGCACGGACTCCAGTCACACTCCAAGAATTTCTCAGCCACGTCCTTGAGGACGGAGATGATGACAATGAAGGAGACTTGTCGGATGAGCCTAAAGATTATGTGGCAAGCTATCATGCGATCTCTCACTCGTTAATAAACGATGAAGAAGCTTCTTACGTAGAGAAACAGGGGGCAGATCTTGAGCCGGAACTTCCAGGACCATCGGATGAAATGATCGATGCATTCCTAAACAAAGCTCTTTTGAAAAGTAAAGTTAACCGGGAGCGTGAAATGGCCATATTTGAAAAGGCCAAACGCCGGCGACTGGACGAAAGGGTCAAAGCACTCCCGGTAGATCAAAATATATCTGCCATAAATAAAAGCAGGTTCAAGACGAGGAAGAGGTTCGCCAAAGCCATATCGATGGGAATGAAGCTGCCACCCTCCGAAGGAAACACTCTTGATGAAGTGGCTATACATCCTAACTACTGTCTATATCATCGAAGGATTGCGCACCCTACTGAAGAGTGCATAGCCTTTAAAAACTGGTGGCGTGGATATATTGTTCACCGGCAACATTTCAAGCGGATGAAGCGCAAAGCTCGTAGGGAGCAAGGAAATACGACCGAGGAGCGTAAGAGAACTGCCGGCAAATGTCACATGGTCAACGCTGAGGGATCGCAAGTTCTCACCTTCGGGAGCGACTCTGACGAACAAATGACTCTTGGCCCTCTCTTTAAAGAATCCACCTCGGGAAAAGAGGAAGGATCGAAGAGCTGCGAGAACATTCAGCTGCACAATTGCACATTACCTGAAAAGAATCTCGGACCTGCAAATAAGGGATCAAACAAAAAGGATAAGGGGAAGGAAAAAGTCCCTGAGGATATCGCCCTTGATGATCGAGTTGTCGAAGAGCTGGCAGCCAAGGACCCGCCCAAGAAAAGTAAGGTGGATTACAACATTCTTGCACACCTGAGGAAGATACCCTCGCAGCTTAGCATTCAAGACGCCCTTCTGCTATCTAAGGAGGCGAGAGACTCTCTGATCAGGCCATTACAATAGCCCGACCAATTTCAAGCTTTTCTTTCCGAAGAAAAGATGAAGGACGAGCCGGAAGAAGTACACACAGCCGATATCACTTTCGGCGATGAAGATCTTCTTCTCGGGACGTGTGAGCATAACCGCCCTCTTTATGTCTCCGGATACTGTCATGATATCAAAATAGGCAAAATCCTGGTGGACAATGGGTCCTCCGTCAACCTCCTCAATGTAAGAGTGTTGAAGAAAATCTGCATGAGCGTTCAACACCTCGCGTGGGATAAGATCACTATCTTTGGGTTTGACTCCCAGTCATCGCAAATGCTCGGGTCTGTGATACTGACGCTGCGCTTTGGGCTGCTTGTCACGGACATCAAGTTTCACGTCATTGACGCCAAGACTTACTACAATGCGTTGCTCGGCAGGCCTTGGCTACACGAGTACAACATTATCCCTTCTACACAACATCAGTGTACGAAGTACTTTAAAGATGGTCTCGAGTACACTGTGACAGGGGAGTTGAACCATTCTCCATGAATGAAGTCCGAAAGTACGAAGATGCAAAATACTTCTTACCAGATTTTGAGGACACGGAAAGATGTCACAAACCGAAGAACAAAGCTATCACCACTATTCCGGTCTTTAGGAGTGATACCGAGGAGGGAGAAGAAATAGTTTATTCAGGGCCGCCCTAGGGCAACAAGCCGGTACCATCCACCCCTATGTTGATTTTCGGCAGCGACTCGGAAGATGAGGAACTGCAGACATTCTACGCCCCTCCCAGGAGAACAGATGAAAAGGCGATCCTCCTTTATCAATCCACGGAAACCAAAGTGGAGAAAGAAATTTGGCATGGTGCTGATTCTACACTTGACAGGCTCCAGCCCATCCGTTTGCTCGGATATTACACAGACGGATTGAAAAGGCTATTGAAACGCCAAGGTGTACCCTTCAAACAGACTGCTCGACAAGCTCGGTTCTACAATAGGATCTGGGACGTTCTCGGAACTCAGCGAAAGTTGCCCAACGGGAGAATAGAAACAATCGGGCTTGGATATGTTCAATCCAAGAAACGGGAGCGAGTCCATGGCAGCTACGTCATACATGACTTCGATGAAGAAGAAGAAGTTCTGTTAAAAGACGCTGACCCTGAACCAAAACAAGGTCCCGCCATCAAAATGCCGAGTCCGTCGTTTGAAGAACGGATGGACAAGCTAATAACGGAAGCGAGTCAAAAGGTCCGGGATGACCATAACCGCGAAATGGCCATTTACGATAAAGCCAGGACGCAGCGCCTCCTTCAACAGGCCGCTGAGAATGACAATGCTCCTCGTCGCCAACCCGTCATGCAAAAGACCCGGCGCAAAAGCAAAAATAAACCAAAGAACGGAAAAAAAAACGTTCGACAGCAGCATAGCGGGTCTAAGAAGCCACGCAATCAAGAATCGAGCAGCCAGGATCCATCTCTTATAAAGAAGATGGGTCGGGAATATTCTTTTCCCCAAGACAAGACAAAGAAGATATTCAATCTTGTCATAAAACATCAGATGATGACACTCCGGGAGTCCAAGCACCCCAAGCAAGCAGACAAGGTTTCTCACCCAGACTATTGCTCTACCAAGCAATATGGTATCCTCTCGAAGACCGCTTCACCTTCAAGAATTGGGTTGAAGACCAGTATCAACTCGGCAGATTCGCTCTATCCAGCAGCTTGAGGGTAACCCCGCCGCAGAAGCATGAACCGAAAGCCACGTATGCAGCGAGAATGGAACCAGATCAATATCGGTCTTGGAAGCGATCTCATACTCGTCACGTGATAACGCTATCAGAAGAAGAACCCAAGAATATGGATAACCTCCCCTCGTGCTTCGAAAACAATGAAGATCTCAGAATTTCCACCGGCGCTAAAAGAGCTGGAGATGGGATACATACTACTGCAGATGACCTAAGGAAAATTGACCTGGGGATGGCAAACGACCCGCGGCCGACATTCGTCAGTGAGCTGTTGTCTGAAGAAAGGGTGGCTACGCTAAAGGACGTGCTCATGCAGCATAAAGATTGCTTCGCATGGAATTATTCAGAGATGCCGGGGCTCGATCTAGAGATTGCTGTCCACAAATTATCAATCTCTCTGGACGTCAAATCAATCAAAAAAGCACCGAGAAGTATGCGGCTCGAGCTTGAGATGAGCATCAACGCCGAGGTCAAGAAGCTAATCGACTCCGGCTTCATCCAAGAAGTTCAGTACCCTGACTGGATCGCCAACATTGTCCCGGTGATGAAGAAAAATGGGACAGTGCGCATATGTGTGGACTTCCGGGATCTCAACAAAGTTTTCCCGAAGGACGACTTTCCAGTACCGGTCACCGAGCTAATGATAGATAATACATCCACTCATGAAGTTTTCTCCTTCATGGACGGCTCATCAGGATACAATCAGATAAAGATATATCCCGAAGACCAGAAGCATACAGCTTTCCGGACTCCTTTGGGCATATTTTGCTATAAGGTGATGCCTTTCGGTCTAAAGAATGCCGGTGCCACCTATTAGAGAGCCATGACGAAGATTTTCGATGACTTCATACATGAAGTCGTCGAATGCCACATCGACGACCTCATAGTTAAAAGCAAATCATACAAGGAACATTTAGAGCATCTGAAGATCGTGTTTCAGCGCCTTCAGAAATACAACTTGAAAATGAACCCCCTTAAGTGCGCGTTCGGAGTTTCCTCCGGAAAGTTCCTGGGAGTCGTTGTCCGACATCGAGGCATCGAGATAGACCCGTCGAAGATCAAGGCGATCATGGAAATGCTTCCGCCAAGGACTCTCAAGCAACTATGGTCTCTCCAAGGAAAGCTCGCATATATCCGGCGATTCATAGCCAACCTCTCCGGCAAATACCGCCCCTACAGTCATCTAATGAAGAAGGGGGCCCCTTTCGTCTGGGATCGCAAATGCCAAAGCGCACTGGATGAAATTACGCAATACCTGCAGAATCTTCCGGTGCTGACCGCTCCGGTCAAGGGAAAACCTTTCATTCTGTATACAACTGCCCTTTAAGGTTCCTTAGGCGCGCTATGTGCACAAGAGAATGACCAAGGAAAGGAGAGAGCCCTCTACTACTTGAGTCGAGTTTTCCTGGGGGCAGAAAACAATTATTCTCCCATCGAAAAACAATGCCTGGCATTGATCTTCGTGATAACGAAGCTCAGACACTACACGTTAGCACATGAGGTCCATCTCATATCGAAGGTGGATCCTCTCAAATATTTAATGTCAAAGGCTATATTAACGGGACGACTCGCAAAATGGGCCCTGCTCTTAATGGAGTTCTCGATAACTTATTGACCCCTCAAGGCAGTGAAATGCCAGGCCATCGCCGACTTTCTCGCTGAGCATCCGATACCTGCCGAATCTCCCTTGAACTGTGTATTGCCAGACGAGCAAGCATTTGACACCATCGACAGAGAGAGAAAAGAGAGTGACACCCAATGGGAACCCTACTTCGATGGGGCATCTTCCATGAAGAAGCGCAAACAAAGCACCCCCCATAATCAAATCCGGGGTAGGCTTCATCTTCATAACTCCCCAAGGTAGGATAATGCGCTTTGCCTTCTCCTTAACAGAGCCGAGGACGAACAATGAAGCCGAGTACAAATCTTTGATAGCAAGTCTTGAGATCGCCGTTGACATGGGAATTGAGAATCTCCTCATATACGGAGACTCCCAGCTGATCGTTAGTCAAGTAAATGGCGACTATCAAACGTGCAAGCCAGAGTTGGTGAAATACGACGAGAGAGTGCAGCAATTGCTGACTCAAATCCCTGCCTATACCCTGGAAAGCATACCGCGTGCAGAAAATAGCAAGGCAGATGCATTAGCCAAGCTTGCTAAAGAACTGGCCGACGAGAACCTCGCTAAAGAATTGGCTATAACTGGAAGTCCCTGGCCAGGGATGATATGGAGATTTACTGGTAAGTGTTATCAGTAGTTTCTCGACCCGTTATGAGCCTTACATCAACACGACTTATCGGTTAGTGGGGTCTGGCGTTTACCAGCCCTAGACTAGATATGCAACATATCAGATGAAGAGACCGGACTGTACGGTAGTGTTTACTGATTAGATTTGCAGGAGAATGTACAGGCTTGCTTGTTGATCTTATGATTGCTCAATGCACGGGTGGCTGTTACGTTTAGCTGACCGCTTGCATCTTGTAGGTGTTTGATATGATCATCACTTACTGCCGGCGTATTGACGATTCTTTAGAGTCCTACACAGAGGTTTCCTGGCTCAAGCAAAACGGAGTAGGAGCACATATGTGATATGTGCGGGACCGAGAATAATACGATATGAGATACCGTATTCTATTCTCGCGATATATGATATCGGCCGGGTATATGTGATATAGCCGGGTCATCGGATCAAGTATTGATTCGATGAATCGGTACATGTTATATTAGTCAGTTATATGCTACATAGCCGGATTGTCGGATCAAGTGTTGATTCGTTAATTTAATATATAATTATATATGTGATATATTACATTACGTTAACTAATATAAGCTCGCTTTATTGATGCATTTTCTCACCGGATAATATATTGATATATATGCGATATATGTTAATTGTATTATTTTCTTTTGTTGCAAAATATATTATATATGTGATATATAATATTTTAACAAGTTATGATTACAAATACAACATGATTTGTGGAGATTAAACAAGTTAGGGTTTGATTTGGGTTAGCTTTTTCATGAAGCTTCTAGAAGCTTTATTTTGTTTTAAGCTTAGATATTTTGTATTGATATTTTGTGTAGATATTTCTTAACCCAACCCAAACCCTTTACCCTAGTTAATTCTCTACAAGGGTTAAGCCTTCATACTTAACCCATGGTTGGATTTGTAACCATAACAATTATTCATTATTCATCACAAAAACTTTTCTTCTTCTTCTTCCTTGAAAAAGCTTGCTAGCTTTTTATATGTGATGATTTAGTGTGAGAAATTGAAAACAAAAGAGAGCTAAATTCCTATTTCATCATCCTCATCTATTCTAGCCACTTAGATTAGGGTGTTCACTTCTCTAATACTTGATTAGAGAAGTGAGAGCTTGAGTTTGAGATTTTTCAAGGTAAATCATCTTCGAAAAGGAAGACTTCAAACAAGAATGGATCATTCGACTTGTGGAGTCTCTCTTGAGTCCGGGAGATCATGGATCGCGGTGAAGGGACTTCTACTCGGAGCATATGAAACGAAGGAACAGACTACAAAGTTTGTAATCCCTCTCTCTTAGATGTAAAGTTGTTTACATGCTTTGTTAAACCTAATTATCTAGCAAAGATCATCGCTTTAGGTTGTTCGGGACTTGAAAATTTTAAAATTCGGAATGGTTGATGCCTTATAGACCCTTGTGATAGTGCCTAGTAACCTTACAGTGGTATTAGAGCCTAGCTAGAGCATTAGACGACGTGTAGACGAACTTAAAAGTCCGATCGAATTCCGAAACGTCGTATTTAACCCCCTCTCTGGAAATTTTTTAAAAAGATGGTTTTTTCCACATTAAAAATACTCAAAAAATCAAGTAGGTAATTCTATGGATAACTGTGAAATACGAACCCCTGATTCCTTCAAGTCGCCGCGGAACCGCGGCAATACCAGGCTTTTCGCGACGGTTCCGCGGCCGTACATGGGTATCAAGGATAGATATTTCTAGGGTTCATCCGTATGTATTATTACATGCTTATGAGGATTTTTAATTTTACTCAAGTGTTGAGTTTTCTGGAGATCTTTTGTATTCGTTGATTCGATCGGAAAGTTTAACATTGTCTATTTATCTGGAATGTGATACAATATGTGGAATTCAAATAGTTAGGCATGAAATGCGAAGTATGTGATATTTCGGATTTAAGATGTCTAAAGTGATTGTGGATTCCAAATGTTGTAGTTTTACACTTTCTTTTCTGTGACCGTAAGCGTAGTATGTGGTGTATCGCCGGCTTCGTTGCTATACATCAACGACAATCGGGATACGCATACTTGCTTACGTTGATAATATGAGATATTATGTGTTGCTGTGATATGTTATATTGGATCGTCGTGTTCTGAATAGCCGGGGGTTTTATGTGAGATGAGGGTTTTTATTTTCATTCATGTAAAATTCATTGTATGTAATATTCTTTTATTGGGGCACTTCCGGGTTGAGCTTGATGTCACCCTTGTATATTATTTACTTTTCCGCATTAGGATAGACCCGAGGAGGGGAGCACAAGTAATCGAGTTCTAGGGTCCAGTGGGAGGCCATCTCGAGGAGTCGAGACCGGGTCTCCTAACCCTAAAATTGGCAGAGTTGCTTGCCGCTCTCATAGGGGTCTAGGGATGTGGGTTTGGCTATTCATCGCGACCGTGGAATCCGTGTTTTATACGGGCTCGAAATAAAACACGGACATCCTAATATATCCAATATTTCATATGTCATCTTCCGCTGCAATGTTCTATGATGAGATCATATTACTGCCTGAGACGAATGCTTATACTATATATATATGATGATATATAAATATTACTGCTTTCATTTCTTCAATGAAGCTTAGGAAGCTTAGATGATGGGTTTTATTAATGAGATTAATAAAAGAAAAGAAACCTAAAAGATGTTGTAGAATCAAAAAGGATAGCTACTGTTTTGCTTTGCATAGCGGTATATATGATATACCATGCACTTTATTCGATGAGGAAAGAGCCGAGATCCCTTCACAGGAAGTGACCTCTTTAGCAAAACTGGCAGATACTACAAACTCACGGTTTAGTTTTTGACTGCTTCTATAGTTCTTGTTTTGCATAGCGGTATTTATGAAATATCCTGCACCTTATTTGATGAGGAAAGAGCCGAGATCCCTTCACCGGGAGTGGCCTCTTTAGAGAAACTAGAAAATCCTCAAAAACACTCCATTTCAAAATCACTTATTTCTACAACGATATCAAGTTCATTGCGCTCATAGTTTTCAGAAAACCTGCGTAGCCCTCCGACATTTCAGATAAGTAATATTTAGTATTCGTACTGCGTTTGTTGGCTTTCGTCAAGGCGTAATGTGCGGTAGCTATTTACTGCTTATCTGCAGCATATGATGCGATTGGGTTAGCGTAGTCATACGGCTTTGTTGGCTTTCCTCAAGGGTCGTACGGGTGGGTTTAATTCAATCAAGAAATGTACGGGTTAAACTTGACTAGCGGACTATGGTTTGTTGGCATTCGTCTAGATCATAGCAAGTTAGGGGTAAAAGTTATTATCGGGAATTTCAAGTGTTGAAATTTGCAATGAGATTGCATACCTTCTATGAGATAGTTAGATCCTGATACACACTGCGAGTAAGAGTTATTCCTGGGAGAATTTTACACAGGACAATTTGCCGATCAAGTAGGTGTCTAGAAAGGCGTTAACGGGGTTATACCTCTGGGAAAACGAGGTTTATTTTAATTAGGTCCGTGCGAAAGCATGGGGAACCTCCCTCAAAGTACCAACACTGATCTAGTTGAAAGATTGCCGAACTTGTAAGGTGTAATTAATCCCGGCTAATCTTACCTTTCAGGGTTTGAAAGAAGATTTGATTAAAACAGTGTGAGCCATCCTGATTAGATAAGATAATAACCAATCTAATCTTGCAAGAGCGCACGCTAAAGTGTTTTTCTTCTCTCTCTCCAGGTAGCGACCATGTCAGGCCTTAATCAAGATAATAATATAGATGTATTAACCGAACCCGCTTGTTATACTAAGCAGAAGAACGTTGGTCCCGTTTTTTCTTATAAATGTTATAAGACTGAGCAGGGAATATGACAATATCTGGATTCTCATACCGCCCAAATGAAGAATAAGCATGTTGATACATTTTTTTCAGGTGTGTTAGTTACCGAGAACTGTTTCTCAGTTCACTCTACGTCCTGGGTATACATACCGGATCAGGATCCCACATATGCAATATATTGCACGGGCTAAAGAAAGGTAGAGAACTGGGAATGGGTGATAATTCCGTAAGAGTAGGGAATGGTGCAAATGTTGCAGCCAAAGCTGTTGGTGAATATCACCTTGTATTACCAAGTGGTAATACATTGATTTTGAACGAATGCTATTATATACCGAACATGATATGCAACATTATATCAGTTTCTTTGTTAAGTAAAGAAGGATATAATTTTGTAATACATGATAATGTTATGAATATCTTCCTAAATCAAACGTTGATTGGATCAGGCTCGTTAAATAATGGCATATACATTCTAAATCAAAACACGGTTCTTAATATACAGAACACACACAAGAGGAAAAGTTCAGAAATGAACGAATCCTTCTTGTGGCATTGTAGATTTGGTCACATCAATACGACACGACTGGCCAAATTGCATAAGGATGGATATTTTAATCCGTTCGAATTATCATCTTATGAAACTTTCCATTCATGTCTCAAAGATAAAATGATCAAAACTCCGTTTAGTGGACACGGAGAAAGAGTTACAGAACCCTTGGGACTGATACATAGTGATGTATGCGGTCCCATGTCTACACATGCCAGGAATGGTTCTTCCTACTTCATTACATTCACTGACGATCACTCAAGATACGGACATGTGTTCCTGATGAAACACAAGTCAGAAGCTTTTGAGAAATTCAGGGAATATAAGCTAGAAGTAGAGAGCCAAACGGGCAAAAATATTAAGATCCTTCGATCTGATCGAGGAGGAGAATACTTGAGCAATGAGTTCCTCAATTATCTAAAAGAGAATGGGATTCTCTCTCAGCTTACTCCTCCCTATACACCACAGCACAACGGTGTATCGGAGCGGAGGAATCGCACCCTATTAGATATGGTGCGCTCAATGATGAGCAATGCTGAGTTACCTATTTCCTTTAAGGGGTATGCGCTTGAGACAACCATACACCTATTGAATATGGTTCCTACCAAATCAGTGCCTACCACTCCATATGAGATATGGAAGGGGAAGAGACCATCTCTTAAGTAAAGATATGGGGTTGTCCGGCCTATGTCAAAAGGCCCAATCCGGACAGACTCGAGGCAAGGTCTGTCCTGTGCATGTTTGTAGGATATCCCAAGAACTCACAAGGGTATATCTTCTACCACACTGAGGAACAAAAGGTGTTTATTTCTCGACATGCCACCTTTTTAGAAAAGGAATTTCTTACTAAGGAAATTAGTGGTGAGGAGGTAGAATTGGAAGAAGTTCCAGCAACACAAACTACGACAGAAGATTTAGTCGAACCAGAGGATTCAGTAGTTCCCGACGAACCTCAGCCGCTCCACCGATCTAGTAGGGTTCCTCATCCACCTGAGAGATACTACGGTTTTCTCGTCGATGGTGGGAGTGAGGATAGCATCATAGAAGATGATGACCCGACTAGTTTCGAGCAGGCCATCACGAGTGGAGACTCTGTGAAATGGCTGGATGCAATGCGATCTGAGATGGAATCCATGTACACCAACAAAGTATGGACTTTGGAAGTTGCTCCTGAAGGGGTAAAACCCATTGGGAGTAAATGGATCTTTAAGAAGAAACTTGGTGTAGATGGAAAAGTTGAGACTTTCAAAGCTAGACTTATTGCAAAGGGTTTTCGTCAACGACCAGGTGTGGATTATGACAAAACTTTTTCTCCAGTGGCTATGCTTAAGTCAATCCGGATCTTACTTGCCATTGCTGCATACCATGACTACGAAATCTAGCAAATGGATGTTAAGACCGCCTTTCTGAATGGTGATTTGGAAGAGTGCGTGTACATGACTTAGCCAGAGGGCTTCGTAGACAGTCGGAGCAGCGGAAAGGTGTGCAAGCTGCTTAAATCCATTTATGGGTTGAAGCAGGTATCGCGGAGTTGGAACATATGTTTTGATGTAGTAGTCAAAGAGTTTGACTTCATCAAAAATATAGATGAACCTTGTATATACAAGAAGGTGGCAGAGAGTAAGGTTGTCTTCCTCGTATTGCACGTAGATGACATACTCTTGATAGGAAACGATGTTCTTATGCTGCACTCGGTCAAGCTCTTCTTATCACATAGATTCTCAATGAAAGATCTAGGTGATGCCTCCTGCATTTTAGGGATTAAGATCTATAGAGATTGATCTAGACAGATACTGGGATTGTCCCAATCCAGGTACATTAACACCATACTAAAGAGGTTTAGTATGGAAGAATCCAAGTGTGGGAATTTACCTACGATCTCTGGACTCACTCTCTCCAAAGAGATGTCTCCCAAGACTGATTTGGAAAGAGCTCGCATGCAAGGGATACCTTATGCTTCGGCAGTAGGCTCTATCATATACGCGATGCTATGTACCAGACCCGATGTAGCATACTCACTAAGTGTAGTGAGTAGGTATCAAGCAGATCCTGGAGAAAATCACTGGACAACTGTGAAGAACATTCTCAAGTACTTGAGAAGGACTAAAGAGATGTTCTTAGTGTATGGTAACGGAGAACTTCAGGTGGAGTCCTTTACCGATTCGAGCTTCCAGAGTGATAAGGACGACTCTAAATTGCACTCGGTATTTGTTTTTATCCTAAATAGAGGGGTGGTTTGTTGGAAGAGTTCCAAACAGGAAACTGTAACAGAATCGACGATGGAGGCTGATTACATCGCTGCCAACGATGCTGCCAAAGAAGCTGTCTGGATAAAAAAGTTCATCACTGAACTTGGTGTGGTTCCGTCCATTGAGTATCCAATACCTCTGTATTGTGATAACAATAGAGCTGTGACTTTGGCCAAGGAACCCAGGTCCCATCAGAAGTCCAGACATATTCTGAGGCGGTATCACCTGATCTGGGAGATAGTTGATCGCCGAGAGATCGAGATCAGGAGAGTTGATATGAAGGACAACACTGCGGATCCACTCACAAAGGCCATTCCTCGGATACAATTTGAGAGACTCTTCGGGATGTTGGGTATGAGATACTACAACAGCTGGCCTTAGTGCAAGTGGGAGATTGTTAGTTATATAAATGCCCTAGAGGCCATTGTTGTACATATGATGTATATTACAATGGATGCTTGGATATATATAGAGAGGACTTTCTTGCTCGATATGATAGTATGCTATCTGGTTTCACTTTATCTTAACATGTTAACGAATACTGTTTTGTGATCACGTGTTGATAAAGCCCCTAGGATATGTACTCAACTACTAGGACTATGATGAGATCATACTAGTGGGGTCAGGGTAGTCAACGAGTACATCCTATAACTGTTCCTAGTCGAGGGTGTATCGAGACAGGGCATCGATACTCCAGAGTAGACTAGCGTACACGCATCTTGACCCATATGATGGGCGATGGATGATCCCATATCCATTGGTGTTGGACATCAAAGATGGAGTACGGGTGCTCAGTGGAGACTGGGTACACTGAACGGACACGCTGAGAACTTCTGGATGGTATTATACCTATCGTCAGATAACAGTTCTCCGGTGACACTGGTACAGGTTAGTCTGTAGTTCTAAGATCGTCATAGAGTCTTGTGTGATTCCTACTGTGCTTTGATTTCCACCTTACCATGTCCAAGAGGGCGTGCAAAACGGTGGCTTTTGGGTACAGTCCCGAATCACATGGAGGCAATGAGCGATAGGAGGGGTTTCGTCTCTCCCGGTATAGGGAGTTGATGTTGTGCTGTATTCGATTGGCTATAACTGGAAGTACCTGGCCAGGGATGATATGGAGATTTACTGGTAAGTGTTATCAGTAGTTTCTCGACCCGTTATGAGCCTTACATCGACATGACTTATCGGTTACTGGGGTCTGACGTTTACCACCCCTAAACTAGATATGCAACATATCAGACGAAGAGACCGGACTGTACGGTAGTGTTTACTGATTGGATTTGCAGGAGAATGTACAGGCTTGCTTGTTGATCTTATGATTGCTCAATGCACGGATGGCTGTTACGTTTAGCTGACCGCTTGCAGCTTGTGGGTGTTTGATATGATCATTACCTACTGCCGGCGTATTGACGATTCTTTAGAGTCCTACACAGAGGTTTCCTGGCTCAAGCAAAACGAAGTAGGAGCACATATGTGATATGTGCGGGACCGAGAATAATACGATATGAGATACCGTATTCTATTCTCGCGATATATGATATCGGCCGGGTATATGTGATATAGCCGGGTCATCAGATCAAGTGTTGATTCAATGAATCGGTACATGTTATATTAGTCGGTTATATGCTACATAGCCGGATTGTCGGATCAAGTGTTGATTCGATAATTTAATATATAATTATATGTGTGATATATTATATTACGTTAACTAATATAAGCTCGCTTTATTGATTCATTTTCTCACCGGATAATACATTGATATATATGCGATATATGTTAATTGTATTATTTTCTTTTGTTGCAAAATATATTATATATGTGATATATAATATTGTAACAAGTTGTGATTACAAATACAACATGATTTGTGAAGATTAAACAAGTTAGGCTTTGATTTGGGTTAGCTTTTTCATGAAGCTTCTAGAAGCATTATTTAGCTTTAAGCTTAGATATTTTGTATTGATATTTTGTGTAGATATTTCTTAACCCAACCCAAACCCTTTACCCTAGTTAATTCTCTACAAGGGTTAAGCCTTCATACATAACCCATGGTTGGATTTGTAACCATAACAATTATTCATTATTCATCACAAAAGCTTTTCTTCTTCTTCTTCCTTGAAAAAGCTTGCTAGCTTTTTATATGTGATGATTTAGTGTGAGAAATTGAAAACAAAAAAGAGCTAAATTCCTATTTCATCATCCTCATCTATTCTAGCCACTTAGATTAGGGTGTTCACTTCTCTAATACTTGATTAGAGAAGTGAGAGCTTGAGTTTGAGATTCTTCAAGGTAAATCATCTTCGAAAAGGAAGACTTCAAGCAAGAATGGATCATTCGACTTGTGGAGCCTCTCTTGAGTCCGGGAGATCATGGATCGCGGTGAAGGAACTTCTACTCGGATCTTATGAAGTGAAGGAACGGACTACAAATTTTGTAATCCCCCTCTCTTAGATGTAAAGTTGTTTACATGCTTTGTTAAACCTAATTATCTAGCAAAGATCCTCGCTTTAGGTTGTTCGGCACTTGAAAATTTTAAAATTCAGCATGGTTGATGCTTTATAGACCCTTGTGATAGTGCCTAGTAACCTTACAAAGCCGTCGGGTTCTTGCACCGGCAGAAATATCTTCAGAGTCATCCGAAGAAAAAGGAGCGACTGAGCAAACGACTCTACAAATTAAAGACCAGGAAAAGGCTATGGATTGGAGAGAAGTCAGTATAGACTACTTCAAATCCCGTCAAACACCTGAGGATGCATCCTCAAGGCATCAGCTCATAAAACGAGCTCTATCCTTCGCCTTTGTTAATGATACTCTGTATAAGAGATCATTTGATTCTCTATGGCTAAGATGCCTGGGACCCGAAGAGGCAAAGAGAGTCGTCCAAGAAACTCATGACGGACTCTGCGGTTCTCACCTAGCTGGGCCGAAGATGAAACTGAAGATCAAAAGGACGGGCTACTATTGGCCCACGATGATCCAGGACTGCCTCGAATATGCGAAGCAGTGCCACTCGTGCCAGGTTCACGGGGACTTTATCCATCAGCATCCGAATCCACTACATCCAACGGTAGCTAGCTGGCCATTCGAATTGTAGGGGACTGACATAATTGGCCCCATCGAACCGGCATCGTCCAGAGGACATCGATTCATATTGGCGACAACGGATTACTTATCTAAGTGGGTGGAAGCAGTACCGCTAAGGGATGTGAAGACGGAGAATATCCTCCATTTCTTCAAGACACACGTCATTTATCGATTTAGCACTCCGCGACGGATTATCTCCGATAACGGGCCAGCCTATAGAAGCCATAAGATTAGCCACTTCGCACAATAGCATAACATAGACTGGAGATATTCATCAGTCTATAATCCCCGAGCTAACGGTCTACCTGAGGCTTTTAACAAGACCTTGACGAAGATCATGAAAATGATGGTGTCTCGAAATAAGAAGGACTGGCACGAGAGATGCATGAGGCTCTTTGGGCGTATCGAACTACGTTCAAAACAGCTACGAACACAACGCCGTATGCATTGCTATTCGGCACAGAAGCGGTACTCCCCCATGAGATAGAGTTACCCTCTCTACGAGTGGCCGTTCACTACGAGCTAACAGACGAAGAAAATGCACATCTTCGGCTTGAGGAGCTCGATGCCCTTGATGAAACCAGGCTCATGGCACAGCAAAATCTGGAGGCTTATAAAGCAAAGATGACGCGTTCATATGAGAGATTGACTAGGCCGAAAACATTCCGCCAAGGCGAATTCATGCTAGTGGTCAAAAGACCTATGATCCCCAATCGTGCCAAGCAGGAGAAATTCGAGCCGAACTATGAAGGCCCCTATATCATAGACAAAGTCTACCAGGGTGGAGCATATCTACTCATGGACATGCATGGTGAAACACCTTTCAGGCCAATAAACGGTCGATTCCTGAAAAAAATACTACGCCTGACGAGTCATGGCCTAGGTCAACGATAGATGACGACGCCTATGTCCGCTCGCTATCTTCCTAAGCCTAAACTCTCTAAGTAGTAGCTGGCTTCCTTTTCTCGGACCGAAACGTCCTTAAACTAACGACGGACCGAAACGTGCTTAAACTAACGACGGACCGAAATGTCCCAAAACTAACGACGGACCAAGACGTCCCTAAACTAACCACGGACCTAAATATCCTAAAACTAACAATGGACCAAAACGTCCTTAAACTAACAATGAACCACTATGTCCTAAAACTAGCGTTGGACCGAAACGTCCTTAAACTAACAATGGACCACTATGTCCAAAAACTGGCTGTTGACCGAGACGTCGATAAACTACTACGGACTGCAGCATTCCAAGGCTGACACAAAAAAAAGGTATGTCCATAAGCAAAATTGGCACGGATGAAAACCCGAAAGGACTCCTTGAGTAAAAACAGCAAGACTGCCGGCGAGTTTTGTGAAAACCCGAAAGGGCGCAACCTCGTTGAAAGACACTTGCAAGGTCCTCTAGACCTTGTGAGGAGAAAAAACCTGCGTGAGATCCTTACGACTCACAAAGGAGCAACACACTTAGGGATCCCCACGATTCCTAAGGAGAAACGCACTTACGAGATCCTCACGACTCGTAAGGAGAATTCCCCCTTTGAGACCCTCACAGCTTATAGGGTTCAAAAGACTTAAGCTACAGAGATCTGAACATGTTCTTAAGCAGTCATACACCCTGATTTTTCCCTACAAGTTGCTCAATGCTGACCCTTGTATACAATCCACGGGCGCGAATAAACATTACCCTAACAAAGTCCTACCCGCGACTAGGGATATGTCTACACGGTGAACAACCCTTGTAAGTCATCTCGAGTTATAAGGAGAAAACACTCTTGTAAGATCCTTACGACTTACGAGAAGCCATACACTTGGGAATCCTCATGATTCTTAAGGAGAAAGTGCACTTACGAGATCCTCATGACTCGTAGGGAGAAATACCTTTATAAGACCCTTACGGCTCATGAAGTCAAAAGCCTTAGTCGACAGGATCTTAACCCTGTTTGCTAAGCCACCTTTGTTCGACAACGACAGAGGCAAATGATGATTCGCTCCTAACAATATCCCAGTTGTAGCGGTGCTGATGCCGAAATCGGTGTCTAATTCCAAGATTGCAGCAAAAAGCCAGCGAGCCACACATGCATACGAAATAGCAGAAATGATGGGGCAACTTGCAACAAAATCAGCAAGTAAAAATGTATGCATGCGAAATAGCCGAAATGATTGGGCAGCTCGCAATAAAAAGCAGCGAGTAAATAAAACAAATAGCCGAAATGATTGGGCATCGTAAAAAATAGCCGAAATGATTGGGCAATCGCGACTTTCGCGATATAAATGCTGAAATGCTAAAGCATCGCGAAAAGAAATAAAAATTTTTTCTAAAAGAATGAAACTTTTTGCCCTACAGGTGAGATCACATCGATCCCTGCATACAATCCAGGGGCACAAACAGAGAGGGAACTATACCTTCCCCCCAGGCTCCATCTGAAAGAAAGCCAAGTCTCGACGGTTCACAAAGCAGCCTGGAGATCGTCTCAACATTCGTCTCATTTCAACAAACACAACATCAACAAATCGGAGCTGCGGCGAAGCTTCCAGTTCCATGACTCGACGATGCACAGACAACCGAGAGTCAACCCCCGACTCCGTGAAATGCGGATAAAGTCAACCAAACATGGTCCTTGCGGAACACGGCTATGTCAATCCTGACCCCGTGGGAAGCATCCAGAGCAAATCCTGGTCACATGGAACACGGCCTATGTCAATCTTGACCCCGTGGGAAACGTCCAGAGCGGAGCCTGGTCCACGCAAAACACGGCTATGTCAATCCTGACCCCGTGGGAAGCATCCAGAGCAAATTCCTGGTCATATGGAACACGGCCTATGTCTATCCTGACCCCGTAGGAAACGTCCAGAGTGGATCCTGGTCCTCGCAAAACAGGCTATGTCAATCCTGACCCCGTGGGAAGCATCCAGAACAAATTCCTGGTCACGTAGAACACGGCCTATGTCAATCCTGACCCCGTGGGAAACGTCCAGAGCGGAGCCTGGTCCTCGCAGAACACGACTATGTCAATCCTGACCCCGTGGGAAGCATCCAGAGCAAATTCCTGGTCACGTAGAACATGACCTATGTCAATCCTGACCCCATGGGAAACGTCCAGAGCGGAGCCTGGTCCTTGTAGAACACAGCTATGTCAATCCTGACCCCATGGGAAGCATCCAGAGCAAATTCCTGGTCACGTGGAACACGGCCTATGTCAATCCTGACCCAATGGGAAACGTCCAGAGCGGAGCCTTGTTCTCGCAGAACATGGCTATGTCAATCTTGACCCCGTGGGAAGCATCCAGAGCAAATTCCTAGTCATATAGAACACGGCCTATGTCAATCCTGACCCCGTGGGAAACGTCCAGAGCGGAGCCTGGTCCTCGCAGAACACGGCTATGTCAATCCTGATCCCGTGGGAAGCATCCAGAGCAAATTCCTGGTCACATGGAACACGGCCTATGTTTATCCTGACCCCGTGGGAAACGTCCAGAGCGGATCCTGGTCCTCGCAGAACACGGCTATGTCAATCCTGACCCCGTGGGAAGCATCCAGAGCAAATTCCTGGTCATGTAGAACACGGCCTATGTCAATCCTGACCCCGTAGGAAACGTCCAGAGCGGAGCCTTGTCCTCGCAGAACACGACTATGTCAATCCTGACCCCGTGGGAAGCATCCAGAGCAAATTCCTGGTCACGTAGAACATGACCTATGTCAATCCTGACCCCGTGGGAAACGTCCAGAGCGGAGCCTGGTCCTTGCAGAACACAACTATGTCAATCCTGACCCCGTGGGAAGCATCCATAGCAAATTCCTGATCATGTGGAACACGGCCTATGTTAATCCTGACCCAATGGGAAACGTCCAGAGCGGAGTCTGGTCCTCGCAGAACATGGCTATGTCAATCTTGACCCCGTAGGAAGCATCCAGAGCAAATTCCTAGTCATATAGAACACGGCCTATGTCAATACTGACCCCGTGGGAAACGTCCAGAGCGGAGCCTGGTCCTCGCAGAACACGGCTATATCAATCCTGACCCCGTGGGAAGCATCCAGAGCAAATTCCTGGTCATATGGAACACGGCCTATGTCTATCCTGACCCCGTGGGAAACGTCCAAAGCGGATCCTGGTCCTCGCAGAACACGGCTATGTCAATCCTGACCCCGTGGGAAGCATCCAGAGCAAATTCCTGGTCACGTAGAACACGGCCTATGTCAATCATGACCCCATGGGAAACGTCCAAAGCGGAGCCTGGTCCTCGCAGAACACGGCTATGTCAATCCTGACCCCGTGGGAAGCATCCAGAGCAAATTCCTGGTTACGTGGAACACGGCCTATGTCAATCTTGACCCCGTGGGAAACGTCCAGAGCGGAGCCTGGTCCTCGTAGAACACGGCTATGTCAATCCAGACCCCGTGGGAAGCATCCAGAGCAAATTCCTGGTCACGTGTAACACGGCTTATGTCAATCCTGACCCCGTGGGAAACGTCCAGAGCGGATCCTCGTCCTCCCAGAACACGGCTATGTCAAACCGACCCCGTGGGAAGCATCCAGAGCAAATTCATAGTCACATAGAACACGGCCTATGTCAATCCTGACCCTGTGGGAAACGTCCAGAGCGGATCCTGGTCCTCGCAGAACACGGCTATGTCAATCCTAACCCCGTGGGAAGCATCCAGAGCAAATCATGGTCCTGTGGAACACGGCTAGAGTCAATCTCGACCCCGTGTGAAACACCCAGAGCAACCTCTGACTCCGTGAAATGCGGATAATGTCAACCCCATCAATCACTTACGGGTCCTCTCGACCCGTAAGGAAGAAAACTCTCTTGTGAGATCCTTACGACTCTCAAGAGAAAACCCACTTAGGAATCCTCATGATTCCTAAGGAGAAAATACACCTACGAGATCCTCTCGACTCGTAAGGAGAAAAGTCTTTATAAGACCCTCACGGCTCATGAAGTTGAAAAGCCTTAGGCAGCCGATCTAGACCTGCTTCCTAAGCCATCGCTGCCTCTCGAAGAATTCAAAACGGAATGCTCTCTATAAACTACAAGCTACGCTTACTAAAGTAACATGCCAGAAACAAAGAAAAGAGAAGAAAGCAAGAGATGACACGAGATATTACGAAAGAAATGTATCTTTATTCATAAATTCAATTGGGTACAAAATACATCATATGAAAGAATAAAAAATGGATACATATTATTCAAAATTTACAAATTGGTACAAGAACAACTATTGGGAGGGAAGCGTTTTCAATAGGCCAATCAGTCGCTCGTACACTCCCCTCAGCCTCTTTTCACGGTCAGCTGCCGCAGCCAACTTCGCTTCAACTTGAGCCCGTTGCTGCAAGTAGGATGAAATTTGCTCATCAATGACCTGCTGAGCTGCCCCATGACTCTGCGCATCCCGTTCAATGAGGTCGAGCTTCTGCCTCAGCGTTAGCCCGTCAGAAATATATCGTAGAAGGCTTTCGAAGATAGCTTTCAGCTGTGCAGCGTTTGCATCAACTTGAGCATGCAATCGAGCAGATTCGCTTGAAGTCTCTTTGCACTCCTTACGTTTTAAGGCCGCTTCTTGTTCAAGATGGCGGAAGTAGGGAGTGCTCTCCTCAACCGATACAGCCTGTTGAGAGTTCACAGCCAGGACCTCGGGAGCAGGACGTTCGACCTCGAGCTCATCCAGACAAGCCTCAATTTTTCTGCAGTGATTAACCCAAGACTCAACGACGCCCTCGCTGTGAAAGTGCACGAGCGTCGCCAGCATAGGATTAACCTTAGCAGCAAAATCTGCAGCAAGGGAAGGGGTCTCCGTGTCAAGCTCCTCGAGGTGATCGATCAACATGTGCATACTATTCACAGCGGCTTTTGAAGATAGACGTCTGGAAAAGGGGATCGCTGGAATTATGATTCTAGACTCGAATGAAGCTGATGTCGGTGTTACAGCTGCAAAGCAAATCACAGTCAAATAACGGTTCAGGAAATAAAGGAGGTTCATGAACAACGGAGTTTACTATACCGGCTGCAGCAGGTGGCAAGACCGGGAGTACCGGTGGTGCAACTGTTCTTTCATCTCCTCCATCAATCTGTAGTACTGCAATCAAAAAAAAGAAGAATTAGAAATGATTTGGCTGCCCGTAAAAGAAAGAAAAAGACATTAGCTAAAGGCTGTACTCACCGGTGCCACTAGAAGAGGCAATCTTTGACTGGAAGGAGAAATGTGGGTGCAGTGCCTGATATAGGTGATCAAAAAGGACTCCTGCAAGGATGAAATAATGCAATATCAGTACATAAAGTATACTACCTACAATGAAACTGATGGGACACAAATCTGCACCTTCCAGCATTTGAGAGGGTACGAGAGAAGGCAAAGGGGCGGCCACCGTCAAAGCAGCAACTGGCGATGCCTCCTCGGGTGGCATAACCTCAATGTTCGCCACACCTGCATTTAGAAACGAGATAAATACTGTCAGGAGAAATTGAAAGAGATTGCAGAACGAAAAGGAAAGCAATGACCCGAAATCTACCTGGTGAGTCGCCAGTCGAGACCGCGACAAGGGCGTCACTGGATGCAGCGAATGCTTCACCCACTCCCATCGGAATGGTCTCACTACCCATAGCTTCATCCCCCGACTCCACAAGAATCGTCGTGACACTCACAGCGCCCGGTAACGGCAAGGAGCCGCAAGGGGAAAGAGTGGTGATTGGGGCAGTGCCAGACTCTTGAGAAAGAGTGGCTACCTCAGGCTCGACGATTGCAGCCTCTCGCCTACCGCTACCTCAGGCTCGGCGATTGCAGCCATCTCACCTACCGCTACCTCATCGAGACTCGGACCTGCAAGATAGGATATATGAGAATCTGAAAATTAAAACTTTGACGAAAAGAACTCAATGTCACGTTACCTTGGGTCGGTCTTTCGACTGCTTCCCGAGCCACACGTGCCTCCTGTCTGAGGGCGGTAGACAAGGCGGCCGAAGCATCTTCAGAAGGAGTAGAGGCAGGGGTAGCAGCGCTCGAACCTGCACCCACGGCCAAGGCGGCGCTATGCTCCCTTGCTGCGCGCATTCTATGCTTCCTTTCCGCCCGGGCCATGAGAGCGGATCTTCTCAAGACCTCCGCCAACGGGACATCATCGTCTGCGCCAAGGGTTACCTCTAGAGCCGTTATGGCATCCGTCATCGGTTGCTTAAGTGAAGCTTCTTTCGGCAATACCGGCGGAACTGAGACTTCCATAGCTGACCTTGGAAACGTCTTCACACCGCCCTACGCAATTGGTACCACACCTGGAAAAAACTGAGTAGAGGTAGTTCCTGTAATAAGATGAAAAGGAAGGGTCAGATTACCCATAAGAAACAGGAATGGAGACGCGGTGAACTGAAATGTACCGATGCCTAAGGATGCTCGAAGGCTTTCCTCTTCATCAAAAGTCTTGAGAGAAGTTGCGAGAGCTTCTTCGGTGGAAATGCCTGTTAAAGAAGGAAAAGTGTCAGTCAAAACATGATGATAAAAATACGATGCAATGACAAAATGTACGGCTGATGTTTACTCAATCGCGCGAGGATGGCCAGTCCCGCTTTGTAGCTCGCTAGTCGCTTGGAAGCTGCAATAGCAGCCTCGAGGTCGGTATCGTCCGGCGCTATGAATAGACCCTCGTTGGTCCCATATTCGCCCAAGCCCTCACTATAAGGAGCATGAGGCTCCTGACCAAATACAACGTCGGCAGAGAGGATCGACTTCTTCTTCCTCTTCTGCGAGCGAGCTCCGGTCGCAGCTAGCACAAGCTTACGCTTAGTGGGCACTTTGGAACGACGAGTCCCGATATCTGAACCCACGCCAGACTCGGGGGAAGCTACAGTCACCGTTTCCACGGGAGCATGGGGCATCGGTAGCTCGGGCCTATCGTGCGGAACCTCGACCGCAGCAACTTCTATTAAGGGAGGACGGACAACAGTTCGTCGCTTCAGAGGAACATTTGGATCTCCAGCAGGGGGTGCACCCTTGCGATCGACCAACAATCTTTTTTCCTCCCTGATGACGGCACCCATTGCGTGTTGATACCACACCACGTATACGTTTAGGGCCCTAGGAACACAACTTGGTTCGCTAATGAAGAAATTGGACCCTGTGTTTAGGCGCATGAAATGGTGCAAAGCGCTCTGGATACGCTCCTCGGTATAAACTGGTTCCGCCAGGAATGCCTCGAGCGGGACGCCCTGATTATAACATGTTAGTTATGTATATGCCCTAGAGGCCATTGTTGTACATGTGATGTATATTATAATGGATGCTTGGATATATATAGAGAGGACTTTCTTGCTCGATATGATAGTATGCTATCTGGTTTCACGTTATATTAACATGTTAACAAATACTGTTTTGTGATCACGTGTTGATAAAGCCCTTAGGATATGTATTCAACTACTAGGACTATGATACAGATCATACTAGTGGGGCCAGGATAGTCTACGAGTACATCCTATAACTGTTCCTAGTCGAGGGTGTATCGAAACAGGTATACGGGTGCTCAGTGAAGACTGGGTACACTGAACGGACATCAAAGATGGGCGATGGGCGATCCCATATCCATTGGTGTTGGACATCAGAGATGGTATACGATTGCTCAGTGAAGACTGGGTACACTGAACGGACTCGCCAAGAACTCCTGGGTGGTATTATACCTATCGTCAGATAGCAGTTCTCCGGTGACACAGGTACAGGTTAGTCTGTAGACCGAAGAGCGTCATAGAGTCTTGTGTGATTCCCACTGTGCTTTGATTTCCACCTTACCACATCCAAGAGGGCTTGCAAAACGGTGACTTTTAGGTACAGTCCCGAATCACATGGAGGCAATGAGCGATAGGAGGGGTTTCGTCTCTCCTGGTATAGAGAGTTGATGTTGTGCTGTGTTCGATTGGCTATAACTGGAAGTCCCTGGCCAGGGCTGATATGAAGATTTACTGGTAAGAGTTATCAGTAGTTTCTTGACCCGTTATGAGCCTTACATCGACACGACTTATCGGTTACTGGGGTCTGACGTTTACCACCCCTGAACTAGATATGCAACATATCAGACGAAGAGATCGGACTGTACGGTAGTGTTTACTGATTGGATTTGCAGGAGAATGTACAGGATTGCTTGTTGATCTTCTGATTGCTCAATACACGGGTGGTTGTTACGTTTAGCTGACCGCTTGCAGCTTGTGGGTGTTTGATATGATCATCACCAACTGCCGGCGTATTGACGATTCTTTAGAGTTCTACACAGAGGTTTCCTGGCTCAGGCAAAACGGAATAGGAGCACATATGTGATATGTGCGGGACCGAGAATAATACGATATGAGATATTGTATTCTATTCTCGCGATATATGATATCGGCCGGGTATATGTGATATAGCCGGGTCATCGGATCTAGTCTTGATTCGATTAATCGGTACATCTTATATTAGTCGGTTATATGCTATATAGCCAGATTGTCGGATCAAGTGTTGATTCGATAATTTAATGTATAATTATATATGTGATATATTACATTACGTTAACTAATATAAGCTCGCTTTATTGATTCATTTTCTCACCGGATAATATATTGATATATATGCGATATATGTTAATTGTATTATTTTCTTTTGTTGCAAAATATATTATATATGTGATATATAATATTGTAACAAGTTAGAGTTACAAATACAACATGTTTTGTGGAGATTAAACAAGTTAGTATTTGATTTGGGTTAACGTTTGGGTTAGCTTTTTCATGAAGTTTCATGAAGCTTTCTTTTGTTTTTTGCTAAGATATTGTGTATAGATATTTATTAACCAAACCCAAACCCTTTACCTTAGGTCTATTCTCTACATGAGTTAAGCCCTTCATTATTAACCCATGGTTGGATTTGTAACCACAACGATAATTCATTATTCATCACAAAAGCTTTTTTCTTCTTCCTCCTTGAAAAAGCTTTCTAACTTTTTGTGAAGTAATGATTTAAAGTGAGAAATTGAAAACAAAAGAGTGTAAAATTCCTACTTCATCATCCTCATCTATTCTAACCACTTAGATTAGGGTGTTCACTTCACTAATACTTGATTAGAGAAGTGAGAGCTTGAGTTTGAGATTCTTCAAAGTAGATCATTTTCGAAAAGGAAGACCTCAAGCAAGAATGGATCATTCGACTTGTGGAGCCTCTCTTGAGTCTGGGAGATCATGGATCGCGGCAAAGAGACTACTACTCGGAGCTTATGAAGCGAAGGAACGGACTACAAAGGTTATAATCCTTCTCTCTTAGATGTAAAATTGTTTACATGCATAGTTAATCCTAATTCTCTAGTTAAGATCTTGGCTAGAGTTTGTTTAGCACCCTAAAAGTTATAAAGAAGCATGTTTAATGCTTGCCAAAACCTTACTAAGGTGCTAAGCTAACTCTACAGTGGTATCAGAGCCAAGCTAGAGCATTAGGAATTGTCTAGACGAAGTTAGAAGTCCGATCGAACCCAGAAACGCCGAAATGACCCCTTTTCTGGAAATTTTTCAAAATGTTGACATTTTTCATATTAAAAATGCTCAGAAAATCATGCAGGGAATTTTAAGGACCCAACTGAAGAAAATGACCCTAACTCGCTACAGTGACCACGTAACCGCGGCCAAAACCTGGTTTTGGCAACGGTTCCCCGGCGCCACTGTGGAGGCTTGGGACGGGCACTTCAGCGACGGTCCATAGGTGCTGGGGCATGCTACTGGGAATTTTTATTTTCTGCTCAAGTGTTGAGCTCACTGGGGTATTTTGGGAATTCGTTGTGTCTGTCGAATTATCTAACTTCGCCTAGTTATCTGTGATGTTTATGTGTTGCTGTGATATATTATATTGGATCGTTGTGTATTGAATAGCCGGGGGTTTTATGTAAGATGAGAGTTTTCTTTTTCATTCATGTAAAATTCATTTGTATGTAATATTCTTTTATTGGGACACTTCCGGGTTGAGGATGATGTCACCGTTATATATTATTTACTTTTCTGCATTAGGATAGACCCAAGACGGAGAGCATAAGTAACCGGGTTCTAGGGTCCAGTGGGAGGCCATCTCGAGGAGTCGAGACCGGGTCTCCTAACCCTAGAATTGGCAGGGTTACTTGCCGCTTTCGTAGGGGTCTAGGGATGTGTCGCTACTGTGGAATCCGTGTTTTATATAGACTCAAAATAAAACACGGATGTCCTAGCATATCCAATATTTCATATGTTGACTTCTGCTGCTATGTTCTGTGATGAGATCGTATTACTGCCTGAGACCAATGCTTATACTATATGTTGATATATAAATATTGTTGCTTTCGTTTTTTCTGTGATGCTTAGGAAGGTTAAATGATGGGTTTTATTGAGATTAATAAAAGAAAAGAAACCTAAAAGATATTGTAGAATCAAATTTTTCAAAAAGAGTAGCTACAGTTATTGCTTTGCATAGCGGTATTCCTTGTAGAATATCCAGCACCTTATTCGATAGGGAAAGAGCCAAGATCCCTTCACCGGGAGTGACCACTTTAGCAAAACTGGCAGATGCTACAAACTCACGGTTTAGTTTTTGATTGCTTCTATAGTTCTTGCTTTACATAGCGGTATTTATGAAATATCCTGCACCTTATTCGATGAGGAAAAAGCCGAGATCCCTTCACCGGGAGTGACCTCTTTAGCGAAACTAGAAAAGCCTCAAAAACATTCCTTTTTCAAAATCACTTGTTTCTACAACGATATCAAGTTCATTACGCTCATGGTTTTCAGAAAAACCTGTGTAACCCTCCGACATTTCAGATAAGTCCTACTTAGTATTCGTGCTATATTTGTTGACCTTCGTCAAGGCGTAGTGTGCGGTAGCTGACTAGTATTTATCTGCAGCATATGATGCGATTGTTTTAGGGTAATCGTACGACCTTTTTGACCTCCGTCAAGGGTCGTGCGGGTGGGTTTAATTCAATCAGGAAATGACGGGTTGAACTTGATTAGTAGCCTATAGTTTGTTGACCTCCGTCAAGGTCATAGGACGCTAGGGGTAAAAGATATTATCGGGAATTTCAAGTGTTGAAATTTGCAATGAGATTGCATACCTTCTATGAGATAGATGGATCCCGATACCCACTGCGAGTAAAAGTTACTCCTGGGAGAATTTTACACAGGACAGTTAGCCGATCAAGTAGGTGTCTAGAAAGATGTTAACGGGGTTATGCCTCTGAGAAAACGAGATTTATTTTAATTAGGTACGTGAGAAATCATGGGGAACCTCCCTCAAAGTACCAACACTGATCTGGCTGAAAGATTGGTGAACTTGTAGGGTGTAATTAATCCCGGCTAATCTTACCTTTTAGGCTTTGAAGGAAGATTTGATTAAAACAGTGGGAGCCATCCTGATTAGATAAGATAATAACCAATCTAATCATGCAAGAGCGCACGCTAAAGTGTTTTCTTCTCTCTCTCTCCAGGCAGCGACCATGTCAGGCCTTAATCAAGATAATAATATGGATGTATTGACCGAACCCGCTTGTTATACTGAGCACGGGAATGTTGGTCCCGTTCTTTCTTATAATTGTTATATGACTGAATAGGAAATAGGGGAATACCAGAATTCACACGCCGCCCAAACGAAGAATAAACATGTTGATGTATCTTTTTCGGATGTGTTAGTTACCGAGAACTGTTTCTCAGTTCACTCTATGTCCTGGGTATTAGATACCGGATCAGGATCCCACATATGCAATATATTGCATGGGCTAAAGGTAGAGAACTGGGAATGGGTGATCATTTCGTAAGAGTAGAGAATGGTGCAAATGTTGCAGCCAAAGCAGTTGGCGAATATCACCTTGTATTACCAAGTGGTAATACATTGATTCTGAACGAATGCTATTATATACCGAACATGATATGCAACATTATATCAGTTTCTTTAATAAGTAAAGAAGGATATAATTTTGTAATAAAGGATAAAGTTATGAACATCTTCCTAAATCAAAAGTTGATTGGATCAGGCTCGTTAAATAATGGCATATACGTTCTAAATCAAAATACGGTTCTTAACATACAGAACACACACAAGAGGAAAAGTTCAGAAATGAACGAATCCTTCTTGTGGTATTGTAGACTTGGTCATATCAATGCGACATGACTTGCTAAGTTATATAAAGATGGTTATTTAAATACGTTCGAATTATTATCTTATGAAACTTGCCATTCATATCTCAAAGGCAAAATGACCAAAACTCCGTTTAGTGGACACGGAGAAAGAGTTACGGAACTCTTGGAACTGATACATAGTGATGTATGCAGTCCCATGTCTACACATGCCAGGAATGGTTTCTCGTACTTCATTACATTCACTGACGATCTCTCAAGATACGGACATGTGTTCCTGTTGAAACACAAGTCTCAAGCTTTTGAGAAATTCAGAGAATATAAGAACGAAGTAGAGAACCAAACGGGTAGAAGTATTAAAATCCTTCGATCTGATCGAGGAAGAGAATACTTGAGCAACGAGTTCCTCGATTATCTAAAAGAGAATGGGATTCTATCTCAGCTTACTCCTCCCTATACACCACATCACAACTTGGTATCGGAGCGGAGGAATCGCACCCTATTAGATATGGTGCGCTCTATGATGAGCACTGCTGAGTTACCTATTTTCTTTTGGGGGTATGCGCTTGAGACATCCATATACCTATTGAATAGAGTTCCAACCAAATCAGTGCCTACCACTCCATATGAGATATGGGAGGGGAAGAGACCGTGTCTTAATTTCGTTATGATATGGGGTTGCCCGGCCTATGTTAAAAGGCAAAATCCGGACAAGCTCGAGGCAAAATCGTTTTTGTGCAAGTTTGTAAGATATCCCTAGCATTCGCGAGGACATATCTTCTACCACCCTGAGGAACAAAAGGTATTTGTTGCTCAGCATGCCCCTTTTTCAGAAAAGGAATTTCTTGCAAAGGAAATTAGTGGCAAGGAGGTAGAATTGGAAGAAGTTTCAGTTACACAAACTAAAATAGAAGATTTGGTAGAACCAGAGAATTCAGTAGTTCCTAACGAACCCCAGCCTCTCCGCCGATCTAGTAGGGTTCCTCATCCACCTGAGAGATACTACGGTTTTCTCATTGATGGTGGGAGCGAGGATTGCATCTTGGAAGATGATGACCCGACTAGTTTTGAGCAGGCCATCACGAGTGGTGACTCTGTGAAATGGCTGGATGCAATGCGATCTGAGATGGAATCCATGTACACCAACAAAGTATGGACTTTGGAAGTTGCTCCTGAAAGGGGTAAAACCCATTGGAAGCAAATGGATCTTTAAAAAGAAACTTGGTGTAGATGGAAAAGTTGAGACTTTCAAAGCTAGACTTGTTGCAAAGGGTTTTCGTCAACGACCAGGTGTGGATTATGACGAAACCTTTTCTTCAGTGGCTATGCTTAAGTCCATCCAGATCTTACTTGCCATTGCTGCCTACCATGACTACGAAATCTGGCAAATGGATGTTAAGACCGCCTTTCTAAATGGTGATTTAGAGGAGTGCGTGTACATGACTCGGCCAGAGGGCTTCGTAGTCAGTGGGAGCAACGGAAAGGTGTGCAAGCTGCTTAAATACATCTACGGGTTAAAGCAGGCATCGCGGAGTTGGAACATCTGTTTTGATATTGTAGTCAAAGAGTTTGACTTCATCAAAAACATACATGAACCTTGTATATATAAGAAGGTGGCAGAGAGTAAGGTTGTCTTCCTTGTATTGTACGTGGATGACATACTCTTGATAGGAAATGATATTCCTATGCTGCACTCGGTTAAGCTCTTCTTATCACATAGATTCTCAATGAAAGATCTAGGTGATGCCTCCTGCATTTTGGGGATTAAGATCTATAGAGATAGATCTAGATGGATACTGGGATTGTCCCAATCCAGGTACATTGACACCATACTAAAGAGGTTTAGTATGGAAGAATCCAAGCGTAGGAATTTACCCACGATCTCTGGACTCACTCTCTCCAAAGAGATGTCTCCCAAGACTGATTTGGAAAGAGCTCGCATGCAAGAGATACCCTATGCTTCGGCAGTAGGCTCTATCATTTACGCGATGCTATGTACCAGACCCGATGTAGCATACTCACTAAGTGTAGTGAGTAGGTATCAAGCAGATCCTGGAGAGAATCACTGCACAGCTGTGAAGAACATTCTCAAGTACTTGAGAAGGACTAAAGAGATGTTCTTGGTGTATGGTAACGGAGAACTCCAGGTGGAGTCCTTTACCGATTTAAGCTTCCAAAGTGATAAGGACGACTCTAAGTCACACTCGGGATTTGTCTTTACCCTAAATGGTGTGGCGGTTTGTTGGAAGAGTTCCAAACAGGAAACCATGGCAGACTCGACGATGGAAGCTGAATACATCGCTGCCAACGATGCTGCCAAAGAGCCTGTCTGGATAAAGAAGTTCATCACTGAACTTGGTGTGGTTCCATCCATTGAGTATCGAATACCTCTGTATTACGATAACAATGGAGCTGTGGCTTTGGCCAAGGAATCCAGGTCCCATCAGAAGTCCAGACATATTCTGAGGCGGCATCACCTGATCCAGGAGATAGTTGATTACCGGGAGATCGAGGTTAGGAGAGTTGATACAAAGAACACTGCGGATCCACTCACAAAGGCTATTCCTCAGATACAATTTGAGAAACTCTTCGGGATATTGGGTATGAGATACTACAACAGCTGGCCTTAGTGCAAGTGGGAGATTGTTAGTTATGTATATGCCCTAGAGGCCATTGTTGTACATGTGATGTATATTATAATGGATGCTTGGATATATATAGAGAGAGGACTTTCTTGCTCGATATGATAGTATGCTATCTGGTTTCACTTTATTTTAACATGTTAACAAATATTGTTTTATGATCATATGTTGATAAAGCCCTTAGGATATGTATTGGACTACTAGGACTATGATACAGATCATACTAGTGGGGCCAGGGTAGTCTACGAGTACATTCTATAACTGTTCCTAGTCGAGAGTGTATCGAGACAGGGCATCGATACTCCAGAGTAGGCTAGCGCATACGCATCTTGACCCATATGATAGGCGATGGGTGATCCCATATCCTTTGGTGTTGGACATCAAAGATGGTATACGGGTGCTCATTGAAGACTGGGTACACTGAACGACCTCGCCGAGAACTCCTGGATGGTATTATACCTATCGTCAGATAGCAGTTCTCCGGTGACACTGGTACAGGTTAGTCTGTAGACCTAAGATCGTCATAGAGTCTTGTGTAATTCCCACTGTGCTTTGATTTCCACCTTACCATGTCCAAGAAGGCGTGCAAAACGGTGGCTTTTGGGTACAGTCCTGAATCACATGGAGGCAATGAGCGATAGGAGGGGTTTCGTCTATCTCGGTATAGGGAGTTGATGTTGTGCTGTGTTCGATTGGCTATAACTGGAAGTCCCTGGCCAGGGCTGATATGGAGATTTACTGGTAAGAGTTATCAGTAGTTTCTCGACCCGTTATGAGCCTTACATCGACACGACTTATCTGTTACTGGGGCCTGACGTTTACCACCACTAGACTAGATATGCAACATATCAGACGAAGAGATCGGACTGTACGGTAGTGTTTACTGATTGGATTTGCAGGAGAATGTACCGGCTTGCTTGTTGATCTTCTGATTGCTCAATACACGGGTGGCTTTTACGTTTAGCTGTCCGCTTGCAGCTTGTGGTGTTTGATATGATCATCACCTACTGCCGGCGTATTGACGATTCTTTAGAGTCCTACACAGAGGTTTCTTGGCTCAGGCAAAACGGAGTAGGAGCATATATGTGATATGTGCGGGACCGAGAATAATACGATATGAGATACCGTATTCTATTCTCGCGATATATGATATCGGCCGGGTATATGTGATATAGCCGGGTCATCGGATCAAGTGTTGATTCGATGAATCGGTACATGTTATATTAGTCGGTTATATGCTATATAGCCGGATTGTCGGATCAAGTGTTGATTCGATGATTTAATTTATAATTATATATGTGATATATTACATTACGTTAACTAATATAAGCTCGCTTTATTGATTCATTTTCTCACTGGATAAGACATTGATATATATGCGATATATGTTAATTGTATTATTTTCTTTTGTTGCAAAATATATTATATATGTGATATATAATATTGTAACAAGTTAGGGTTACAAATACAACATGTTTTGTGGAGATTAAACAAGTTAGGGTTTTATTTGGGTTATCTTTTTCATGAAGCTTCATGAAACTTTCTTTTGTTTTTTGCTAAGATATTTTGTATAGATATTTCTTAACCCAACCCAAACCTTTTACCTTAGGTTTATTCTATACATGAGTTAAGCCCTTCATTATTAACCCATGGTTGGATTTGTAACCACAACGATAATTTATTATTCATCACAAAAGCTTTCTTCTTCTTCTTCCATCTTGAAAAGCTTTTTAGCTTTTTGTGAAGTAATGATTTAAAGTGAGAAATTGAAAACAAAAGAGTGTAAAATTCCTCCTTCATCATCCTCATCTATTCTAGCCACTTAGATTAGGGTGTTCACTTCACTAATACTTGATTAGAGAAGTGAGAGCTTGAGTTTGAGATTCTTCAAGGTAGATCATCTTCGAAAAGGAAGACTTGAAGCAAGAATGGATCATTCGACTTGTGGAGCCTCTCTTGAGTCCGGGAGATCATGGATCGCGGCAAAGGGACTACTACTCGGAGCTTATGAAGCGAAGGAACAGACTACAAAGGTTGTAATCTCTCTCTCTTAGATGTTAAATTGTTTACATGCATAGTTAACCCTAATTCTCTAGTTAAGATCTTGGTTAGGATTTGTTTAGCACCCCAAAAATTATAAAGAAGCATGTTTGATGCTTGCCAAAACCTTGCTAAGGTGCTAAGCTAACCCTACAGAGGTATCAGAGCCAAGCTAGAGTATTAGGAGTTATCTAGACGAAGTTAGAAGTCCGATCGAACCCCGTAACGCCGAAATGACCCTTTTCTGGAAATTTTTCAAAAAGTTGACATTTTTCATATTAAAAATACTCAGAAAATTAAGCAGGGAATTTTATGGACCCAACAGAAGAAAGTTTCCTTAACTCACTACAGTAACCGTGTAACCACGGCCAAAACCTGGTTTTGACGGCGGTTCCGCGGCGCCACTGTGGAGGCTTGGGACGGGCACTTCAGCGACGGTCCATAGGTGCTGGGGCAGGCTACTGGGAATTTTTATTTTCTGCTCAAGTGTTGAGCTCACTGGGGTATTTTAGGAATTCGTTGTGTCTGTCGAATTACCTAACTTCGCCTAGTTATCTGTGATGTTTATGTGTTGCTGTGATATGTTATATTGGATCGTTGTGTATTGAATAGCCGGGGTTTTTATGTGCGATTAGAGTTTTCTTTTTCATTCATGTAAAATTCATTTGTATGTAATATTCTTTTATTGGGACACTTCCGGGTTGAGGATGATGTCACCATTGTATATTATTTACTTTTATGCATTAGGATAGACCCAAGACGGAGAGCACAAGTAACCAGGTTCTAGGGTCCAGTGGGAGGCCATCTCGAGGAGTCGAGACCGGGTCGCCTAACCCTAGAATTGGCAAGGTTACTTGCTGCTCTCGTAGGGGTCTAGGGATGTGGGTTTGGTTATTAATCGCGACTGTGGAATCCGTGTTTTATATAGGCTCAAAATAAAACACGGATGTCCTAGTATATCCAATATTTCATATATTGACTTCTACAGCTATGTTCTGTGATGAGATCGTATTACTGCCTGAGATGAATGCTTATACTATATGTTGATATATAAATATTGCTGCTTTCGTTTCTTCTGTGATGCTTAGGAAGCTTAAATGATGGGTTTTATTAATGAGATTAATAAAAGAAAAAAAACCTAAAAGATATTGTAGAATCAAATTTTTCAAAAAGGGTAGCTACAGTTATTGCTTTGTATAGCGGTATTCCTTGTAGAATATCCAGCACCTTATTCGATAAGGAAAGTGCCGAGGTCTCTTCACCGGGAATGACCTCTTTAGCAAAACTGGAAGATGCTACAAACTCACGGTTTAGTTTTTGATTGCTTCTATAGTTCTTGCTTTGCATAGCGGTATTTATGAAATATCCTGCACCTTATTCGATTAGGAAAGAGCCGAGATCCCTTCACCGGGAGTGACCTCTTTAGCGAAACTAGAAAAGACTCAAAAACGTTCCTTTTTCAAAATCACTTGTTTCTACAACGATATCAAGTTTATTACGCTCATGGTTTTCAGAAAAACCTGCGTAGCCTTCCGTCATTTCAGATAAATCCTACTTAGTATTCGTGCTACATTTGTTGACCTTCGTCAAGGCGTAGTGTGCGGTATCTGACTAGTATTTATCTGCAGCATGTGATACAATTGTTTTAGGGTAGTCATACGACCTTGTTGACCTCCGTCAAGGGTCGTGCGGGTGGGTTTAATTCAATCAGGAAATGACGGGTTGAACTTGACTAGTAGCCTATGGTTTGTTGACCTCCGTCAAGGTCATAGGACGCTAGGGGTAAAAGATATTATCGGGAATTTCAAGTGTTGAAATTTGCAATGAGATTGCATACCTTCTATGAGATAGATGGATCCCGATACCCACTGCGAGTAAAAGTTACTCGTGGGAGAATTTTACACAGGACAGTTAGCCGATCAAGTAGGTGTCTAGAAAGGTGTTAACGGGGTTATGCCTCTGGAAAAATGAGATTTATTTTAATTAGGTCCGTGAGAAAGCATGGGGAACCTCCCTCAAAGTACCAACACTGATCTGGCTGAAAGATTGGTGAACTTGTAGGGTGTAATCAATCCCGGCTAATCTTACCTTTTAGGCTTTGAAGGAAGATTTGATTAAAACAGTGTGAGCCATCCTGATTAGATAAGATAATTACCAATCTAATCATGTAAGAGCGCACGCTAAAGTGTTTTCTTCTCTCTCTCTCCAGGCAGCGACCATGTCAGGCCTTAATCAAGATAATAATATGGATGTATTGACCGAACCCGCTTGTTATACTGAGCAGGGGAATGTTAGTCCCGTTCTTTCTTATAATTGTTATATGACTGAACAGGAAATAGGGGAATACCAGAATTCACACGCCGCCCAAACGAAGAATAAACATGTTGATATATCTTCTTCGGATGTGTTAGTTACCGAGAACTGTTTCTCAGTTCACTCTAAGTCCTGGGCATTAGATACCGGATCAGGATCCCACATATGCAATATATTGCATGGGCTAAAGAAAGGTAGAGAACTGGGAATGGGTGATCATTCCGTAAGAATAGAGAATGGTGCAAATGTTGCAGCCAAAACAGTTGGCGAATATCATCTTGTATTACCAATTGGTAATACATTGATTCTAAACGAATGCTATTATATACCGAACATAATATGCAACATTATATCAGTTTCTTTATTAAGTAAAGAAGGATATAATTTTGTGATAAAGGATAATTTTATGAACATCTTCCTAAATCAAAAGTTGATTGGATCAGGCTCGCTAAATAATGGCATATACGTTCTAAATCAAAACACGGTTCTTAATATACAGAACACACACAAAAGGAAAAGTTCAGAAATGAACGAATCCTTCTTGTGGCTTTGTAGACTTAGTCATATCAATGCGACACGACTTACTAAGTTACATAAAGATGGTTATTTAAATACGTTCGAATTATCATCTTATGAAACTTGCCATTCATGTCTCAAAGGCAAAATGACCAAAACTCCGTTTAGTGGACACGGAGAAAGAGTTACGGAACTCTTGGGACTGATACATAGTGATGTATGCGGTCCCATGTCTACACATGCCAGGAATGGTTCCACGTACTTCATTACATTCACTGACGATCTCTCAAGATACGGACATGTGTTCCTGTTGAAACACAAGTCTGAAGCTTTTGAGAAATTCAAAGAATATAAGAACGAAGTAGAGAACCAAACGGGTAGAAGTATTAAAATCCTTCGATCTGATCGAGGAGGAGAATACTTGAGCAATGAGTTCCCTTATTATCCAAAAGAGAATGGGATTCAGTCTCAGCTTACTCCTCCCTATACACCACAGCACAACGGTGTATCGGAGTGGAGGAATCGCACCCTATTAGATAGGGTGCGCTCTATGATGAGCACTACTGAGTTACCTATTTCCTTTTGGGGGTATGCGCTTGAGACAGCCATATACCTATTGAATAGAGTTCCAACCAAATCAGTGCCAACCACTCCATATGAGATATGGGAAGGGAAGAGACCGTGTCTTAATTTCGTTAAGATATGAGGTTGCCCGGCCTATGTTAAAAGGCAAAATCCGGACAAGTTCGAGGCAAGATCGTTTTGGTGCAAGTTTGTAGGATATCCCAAGCATTCGCGAGGACATAACTTCTACTACCCTGAGGAACAAAAGGTATTTGTTGCTCAGCATGCCACCTTTTTAGAAAAGAAATTTCTTGTAAAGGAAATTAGTGGCAAGGAGGTAGAACTGGAAGAAGTTCTAGTTACACAAACTGAAACAGAAGATTTGGTAGAACCAGAGGATTCAGTAGTTCCCAACGAACCCCATCCTCTCCGCCGATCTAGTAGGGTTCCTCATTCACCTGAGAGATACTACGGTTTTCTCATTGATGGTGGGAGCGAGGATTGCATCATGGAAGATGATGACCCGACTAGTTTCGAGCAGGCCATCACGAGTAGTGACTCTGTGAAATGGCTGGATGCAATGCGATCTGAGATGGAATCCATGTACACCAACAAAGTATGGACTTTGGAAGTTGCTCCTGAAGGGGTAAAACCCATTGGGAGCAAATGGATCTTTAAGAAGAAACTTGGTGTAGATGGAAAAGTTGAGACTTTCAGGGCTAGACTTGTTGCAAAGGGTTTTCGTCAACGACCAGGTGTGGATTATGACGAAACTTTTTCTCCAGTGGCTATGCTTAAGTCCAACCGGATCTTACTTGCCATTGCTGCATACCATGACAACGAAATCTGGCAAATGGATGTTAAGACCGCCTTTCTAAATGGTGATTTAGAGGAGTGTGTGTACATGACTCGGCCAGAGGGCTTCGTAGACAGTGGGAGCAATGGAAAGGTGTGCATGCTGCTTAAATCCATCTACGGGTTAAAGCAGGCTTCACGAAGTTGGAACATCTGTTTTGATGTTGTAGTCAAAGAGTTTGACTTCATCAAAAACATAGATGTTATACAAGAAGGTGGCAGAGAGTAAGGTTGTCTTTCTCGTATTATACGTGGATGACATACTCTTGATAGGAAATGATATTCCTATGCTGCACTCGGTTAAGCTCTTCTTATCACATAGATTCTCAATGAAAGATCTAGGTGATGCCTCCTGCATTTTGGGGATTAAGATCTATAGAGATAGATCTAGACGGATACTGGGATTGTCCTAATCCAGGTACATTGACACCTTACTAAAGAGGTTTAGTATTGAAGAATCCAAGCTTGGGAATTTACCCACGATCTCTGGACTCAATCTCTCCAAAGAGATATCTCCCAAGACTGATTTGGAAAGAGCTCGCATGCAAGGGATACCCTATGCTTCGGCAGTAGGCTCTATCATGTACGCGATGCTATGTACCAGACCCGATGTAGCATACTCACTAAGTGTAGTGAGTAGGTATCAAGCAGATCCTGGAGAGAATCACTGGACAGCTGTGAAGAACATTCTCAAGTACTTGAGAAGGACTAAAGAGATGTTCTTGGTGTATGGTAACGGAGAACTCCAGGTGGAGTCCTTTACCGATTCGAGCTTGCAAAGTGATAAGGACGACTCTAAGTCGCACTCGAGATTTGTCTTTATCCTAAATAGAGGGGTGGTTTGTTGGAGGAGTTCCAAATAGTAAACCGTGGTAGACTCGATGATGGAGGCTGAATACATCACTGTCAACGATACTGCCAAAGAGGCTGTCTGGATAAAGAAGTTCATCACTGAACTTGGTGTGGTTCCGTCCATTGAGTATCTAAAACCTCTGTATTGCGATAACAATGGAGCTGTGGCTTTGGCCAAGGAACCCAGGTCCCATCAGAAGTCCAGACATATTCTGAGGCGGTAACACCTGATCCGGGAGATAGTTGATCGCCGGGAGATCGATGTTAGGAGAGTTGATATGAAGGATAACACTGCAGATCAACTCACAAAGGCTATTCCTCGGATACAATTTGAGAGACTCTTCGGGATGTTGGGTATGAGATACTATAACAGCTGGCCTTAGTGCAAGTGGGAGATTGTTAGTTATGTATATGCCCTAGAGGCCATTGTTGTACATGTGATGTATATTATAATGGATGCTTGGATATATATAGAGAGGACTTTCTTGCTCGATATGATAGTATGCTATCTGGTTTCACTTTATCTTAACATGTTAACAAATATTGTTTTGTGATCACGTATTGATAAAGCCCTTAGGATATGTATTAGACTACTAGGACTATGATACAGATCATACTAGTAGGGCTAGGGTAGTCTACGAGTACATCCTATAACTGTTCCTAGTCGAGAGTGTATCGAGACAGGGCATCGATACTCCAGAGTAGGCTAGCGTATACACATCTTGACCCATATGATGGGCGATGGGTGATCCCATATCCATTGGTGTTGGACATCAAAGATGGTATACGGGTGCTCAGTGAAGACTGGGTACACTGAACGGACTCGCCGAGAACTCCTGGATGGTATTATACCTATCGTCAGATAGCAGTTCTTCGGTGACACTGGTACAGGTTAGTCTGTAGACCCAAGATCGTCATAAAGTCTTGTGTGATTCCCATTGTGCTTTGATTTCCACCTTACCACGTCCAATAGGGCATGCAAAACGGTGGCTTTTAGGTACAGTCCCGAATCACATGGAGGCAATGAGCGATATGAGGGGTTTCGTCTCTCCCGGTATAGGGAGTTGATGTTGTGCTGTGTTCGATTGGCTATAACTGGAAGTCCCTGGCCAGGGCTGATATGGAGATTTACTGGTAAGAGTTATCAGTAGTTTCTCGACCCGTTATGAGCCTTATATCGACACGACTTATCGGTTACTGGGGTCTGACGTTTACCACCCCTAGACTAGATATGCAACATATCATACGAAGAGATCGGACTGTACGGTAGTGTTTACTGATTGGATTTGCAGGAGAATGTACCGGCTTGCTTGTTGATCTTCTGATTGCTCAATACACGGGTGGCTTTTACGTTTAGCTGACCGCTTGCAGCTTGTGAGTGTTTGATATGATCATCACTTACTGCCGGCGTATTGACGATTCTTTAAAGTCCTACACAGAGGTTTCCTGGCTCAGGCAAAACGGAGTAGGAGCACATATGTGATATGTGCGGGATCGAGAATAATACGATATGAGATACCGTATTCTATTCTCGCGATATATGATATCGGCCGGGTATATGTGATATAACCGGGTCATCGGATCAAGTGTTGATTCGATGAATCGGTACATGTTATATTAGTCGGTTATATGCTATATAGCCGGATTGTCGGATCAAGTGTTGATTCGATAATTTAATATATAATTATATATGTGATATATTATATTACGTTAACTAATATAAGCTCTCTTTATTGATTCATTTTCTTACCGGATAATACATTGATATATATGAGATATATGTTAATTGTATTATTTTCTTTTGTTGCAAAATAAATTATATATGTGATATATAACATTGTAACAAATTAGGGTTACAATACAACATGTTTTGTGGAGATTAAACAAGTTCGGGTTTGATTTGGGTTAGCTTTTGGGTTAGCTTTTTCATGAAGCTTTATGAAGCTTTCTTTTGTTTTTTGCTAAGATATTTTGTATAGATATTTCTTAACCCAACCCAAACCCTTTACCTTAGGTTTATTCTCTACATGAGTTAAGCCCTTCATTATTAACCCATGGTTGGATTTGTAACCACAACGATAATTCATTATTCATCACAAAAGCTTTTTTCTTCTTCCTCCTTGAAAATGCTTTCTAGCTTTTTGTGAAGTAATGATTTAAAGTGAGAAATTGAAAACAAAAGAGTGTAAAATTCCTACTTCATCATCCTCATCTTTTTTAACCACTTAGATTAGGGTGTTTACTTCACTAATACTTGATTAGAGAAGTGAGAGCTTGAGTTTGAGATTTTTCAAGGTAGATCATCATCGAAAAGGAAAACTTCAAGCAAGAATGGATCATTCGACTTGTGGATCCTCTCTTGAGTCCAAGAGATCATGGATCATGGCAAAGGGACTACTAATCGGAGCTTATGAAGTGAAGGAATGGACTACAAAGGTTGTAATCCCTCTCTCATAGATGTAAAATTATTTACATGCATAGTTAACCCTAATTCTCTAGTTAAGATCTTGGTTAGGGTTTGTTTAGCACCCCAAAAATTATAAAGAAGCATGTTTGATGCTTGCCAAAACCTTGCTAAGGTGCTAAGCCAACCCTACATAACTTGATTTCTAGGCAAAACGGTAGGGATTATATCTCATGAACAGACCCGAATCGTTCTGCCTGAACACCAAATACCCCGGCCTGATGGAATATAGATGGAGAATTTTTCGAGCTTTCAGGGTAGAATCTCCATCCTTAAAAGTGTCCCGCAATGGCTGCACCGTCTTAGCAGACTCCTTACCGATGGTAATTACCTTATCAACAAAGGTCATGCCGTCCCCGACGGTACGTGGGCGAAGGATTACACCTCGAGCCTCTCGCTGATTTGGCTCCACAATGGAAGCGTTGACCAGCCGCATGATCCGGGGAAAATTGCAAGTTTCATAGAAATGAGGCCGCTTATGCATTCCAAAGGCACCGAGCACATGCAATTCAAGCCATGAGGTAAAATAATGCATCGGGAAGTTCACGGGATGCACCCCCGGCTGAGTGGTATCGGCCGCCAAACTAAGGTCGTGATACAAGTGAACCAGCTCGGCAATACCAACGGCAACTTGTCTCCCTTCAACCATCTGATGAGCTGGGTAGAAGACCGACGGCCTCATGTAGCGAGGGTGCATCGGAAGCGCAAACCAGCTCAACCACAAACCAAGGAACCCTAAAAAGAACGCTTCCTCATCGATGCCCGAAGCAGCAATTTCTGAAAAAGGGACGATCGCGACGTTTAGAAGAAAGAATCCCTTTTGATCAGCTTCCAATATTGGCCGGTGATCCAAGCCAAAGCCGAAGGGATCATCAAGCGTGGTAAACTTTTCACCTTGTCGCGATAAAACTTCTGGGTGAAGAAAGCGGGCGATGAAATCCGCAAAGCTAAACCCATGGCTTCCAGATTCAAGAAATAAGCCTTCATAAATGTTTAGCACCTTGATCAAGCTAAGGAATCGGTGCTGAATGGCATTCTCTGGGTTAAGACCCGTCATCACCAGTTGGGTAGCGAAAAAATATTCATCTGGGGGCAAGGTCTCCTCATAATGCTCCCCTCTGACAGGCAAGCCGGAGATATCCGCGAACTCTTCCAGAGAGATGGAAACTTCTCTATCTAGCATAAGAAAGGTATGAGTTGGAACGTTCCATTGTTCCAAGAAGGCTTTGACCCACCATGAGGGAGGTGTGGAATACTAGAACAGAGAAGCATAAACTGCAGGATACAACCCAAGCTTCAGCAGTTCTGACTTCTTTGCCGATAGGATATATCGGGCCTATTGTAGGTATCCAGCTGAATGACGGGGAGTCAGACCTATATTGTATGGCTGTCCCCAAGGACGCGACTCACCTTGGCATATACATCGCCCTAGAATGTCCAAATCCATCGGCGGTTGTACAGGTATTGCAGCCATAGAGGGCTGAAGACAACCCTCTGAAGTCCAGTTAACCACCTCCACAGCATAGTTCACCGGGGGTACGTCAGCATGGTGACTCACCGAGATAGCCTCTGAAAGTGTTGCGCAAGAGAAGCTGCGTCGACCTATGATGATCTGGTTATACCATGTTCCCCACAAATGAAGATTCTTGTGTTTCGGGTCATGGTCTTTAATCAGCGCAATAACCTCCCGGTCTACGGGCGGTTCACGAAATCCGCCTTCTGAGCGAACGAACGGAAAAGAAGTGTCAAAAGACATGTCACCTGCGCGAAAAAGAACAAAAGTCAATCCTCAGTGCTATAATTTAAACTCTGACACTTGGTACTTTAAAATTCGTACCGCACTGCAATGCAGTAAAAATGGGACCAAAGGAGAACCCATAAAATCTAGATGACGGTTCATCATTAATAAGACAGCCTCATAATTTGATGAGACTGTCAATTAAATGAGGAAATCCTCAATTGATTCTCATTTAATGAGAAATCACTCAGGCTAAGGAGTAAATCTCCCCTTGAGAGCAGTGGTCTGTGACAGAATGACACCTGTCAAGTTCTAATGATGAAGGAATAAAAATTCCTCAAGTGCCTGGCTCTGTAAAAATGATGGAAAAACCCATCAGAAAAATTGAAATCAATTTTTATATGAATTAAAATTCTGAGATCTCCAAGATCTATGAACAAACTCTATGAGTTCTTCATAAGAGATTAATAAATCTCCGTTATTCAAGAGAGCAAAGCTCTGTTAATGGGTCAAGAAACCCTCAAAAGATTTTCTTTAGATCTAAGATCTATAAAGAGCAAAGCTCTGTTAATGGGTAAAACCCTAATAACATTTTTTTAGATCTAAGATCTATGAAGAGCAAAGCTCTGTTAATGGGCGAAACCCTAGATTATTAAAAGTTTTAGTCTTTACCTAAATTTTGACAGAGTTCTGTCCTTAAGAAAGTTCTTTAGCCAAAGAGCTATGCTCTGCAAGAGAATAATAATTCTCAAAGGAAGAAGATGAACAATGGTCATCTCAGAGGGCCAAGGGTCCTATTTATAGGCATTGAAATGCCTTTTCAACTTCTGAGTTGATCCAAGGGCGTAGATACTGCCACCGTTGCACTCACATGTGGGCCACGTGAGCGCAACGGTAGGGGGGGCGTTTGTTTCCCCCAATCAGAGCAAAGCTCTTTTTGAAATTTAAATTTCAAAATGAAGCAACGCACCACGTGCAAAGCACGCGTGCGCTCGCGTTAGGTGCTCTTCTCTCTAAGCAGTGCACCACGTGTAAAGCATGGATGGGCTAGCGCTAGGTGCGCTGCGCTTTAAGCAGCGCACCACGTGCAAAGCACGGGTGCGCTAGCGCTGGAACTAAAAGCTCCCCACCGTCAGATCAAAGATCTAATAATAATGATGAATTATTAATTAACCAGAATTAAATTCTGTTAAGGAAAGATTTCTCAAAATCTTTCCAAATAACAAAATTGTACTCTGTAAGACAGAGCACCGTTGGATCAATGATCCAATGGTGATTAAAAAATCACTAAAAATACAGAATAAATTCTGTTTAGAAGATTTCCCAATCTTTGTTAAAAACAAGAAGATTGCCTTCTATAAATCAGAAGCCCTTGGATCAAAGATCCAACGATGGAAAATTCCCCTAATGAGTTGGAGAAAAGATCTCCTTAACTGATTGAACTGATCAGCTTGCCCTATATAATTGCCCCTAGACTTCAACTCTCATATATAGAAGCATAGAGAGAAACCTTATGAAAAAACTTTGAGAAATTCAAAGAAGAAGAGCCAAGCTCCAGAGAAAGAAGATTTTTTCTTCAAGGTAAAAAGAATGGTGATGAATAGAGAGATAAAATCATCTCGTAATTAATTTGAAAAGAAGGATTCACTTCTTCAAAAGATCATAGATCTACAAAGACCAAGGTCTTTTCAAAAGAGATCAAAACATCCCATTATAAAATAAAAAGAAGAATATAAATCTTCTCACAGATCATAGATCTATAAAGACAAAAAGTCTTTTATAAAGAGATCAAAAGACCTCATCATAAAATAGAAGAAGAATTTACTTCTTCCTCACAAATCATAAATCCATAAAGGCAAAGCTTTTCATCAACATATGAGATCGAAGAACTTTTGCTCCTAGAATCTTGAGACAAAGTCTCTTTTTGGATCACAAAATTGATCATATGCGCTTTGCGCTCTGGAGCTGCGCATTGCGCTCTTGAACTGCGCTTCTGCGCTTTTAAATTGGCGCTCAGCGCCGAGAGCGACACGTGTCCCCTACGTCTGTGCTCTTGATAGCTAGCGCTTTGCGCTCTTGAACCAGCGCACTGCGCTCATGGGCTGGCGCTCAGCGCCAAGCGCACCACGTGTCAATTACGTGTACGCCACTAAACTACTAGCGCAATGCGCTCAAAAACTGGCGCAATGCGCCCATCATCTGGTGCTTAGCGCCAAGCGCGACACGTGTCCTTCACGTGTGCGCTACTTGGCAGAAGCGCACTGCCCTCTTTGACTGGCGCAGAGCGCCAAGCGCGCCACGTGTTGTGCTGATAGAACATAAATTGTTCTTTAATAAGCCCAAGGCTATGATGAATGCCCAGCATTCAATAAAAGACAAAATATTGTCAGAATTCAAGCATTGTTAAAAGGGCCAAGCCCAAGCAAATACTCAGCAGCCCAAGATAAATGTTAAACAATTTAACTCATTGGACTTAGCCCAAGATTGGCCATAAGTCCTCAACTTATATTAATTGAGCCCATCTGCTCATAAATATTTTAACAGATCTTAGCCCCAAATTGGACTACAGATCTTTCAACCAACTCACATCGGTTCAAGGGTACATCTCTGAACCCCTATGATATATGTCGTTGTAATCCTTCAGCGTCTTCAGAGAGGTGACGGGTCCCGACAACCAAACATTCCACGGACTGTGGGGTCCTTAAACTCACGGACTATGACGTCCTTAACCTCGGACTGTGGGGTCCTTTAAAACCCATGGACTATGATATCCTTAACCTCGGACTGTGGGGTCCTTTAAAACCCATGGACTATGATCTCCTTAACCTCGGACTGTGGGGTCCTTTAAAACCCATGGACCGAGATGTCCTTAAACTAACAACGGACTGAGATATCCTTAAACTAACATTGGACCGTAATGTCCTTAAACTAATTATCGACCGCAATGTCCCTAAACTAAACAATAGAGTTCAAATGCTCTTTTGTTGGATCTAAATGATCCCGTTAAGTTGATCTTAGTCTAAAATTAGACTAACGTATCCTTAACAAACGTTTAAGTTGATCTTAGTCTCAAATGAGACTAACGTATCCTTAAACCCAACCCCAAACCCAAATCTAAGAAAATATGGATTTGGACTAATCTACGTCCTACGGGCGACAATATAAATTAGTCTCCGTATACAATCCACGGACAACCAAAAAATAAAACAAACACACACGACACGAAGTGACCATATGGAGAAGGAGAAAGTTGTTACCGCGATGCGGTAGCGTAATTAACTGCAGGGGCTTGCGCCTGCAGGGAAGAGCGTCCCCACAATCAAAACCCCTCAAATGAGGGGGAATCTGACGAAGTTTTCTACAACGGCCGCATCCGTCTAAACCTCCGATACACGGTGCCATAAATCAACTTGGCATCTTCGGAAAAGTGGACGGATAGCACCAAATAGCATATGCCCCCAAATTCAGGCAAGACGTTTGTCTTTCGCTGCGTTTCGGAGGAGAACAACGAAAAACATAACCCCGAATCAAAACAGCAACTCAAGAAAGTGGTCCCAGATTTTTTTTCAGGAAAAAACTACACAAACAATACTGGGGTGCTATATAGGGTGTATATGAGCTATGGAAGCAACTAGGGCACCTATTTCCACCATGCGGCCGGCCAGAAGCCTCCCAAATCCGGTGAGCTCGGTTTTGGTATGGAGTTGGGGTCTCGTCTGGTCAGGGTGGTCTTATACTGGTCCAATTAAGTCTCTGGTATTGTTTGCTTAACTCAAAAATGCTCCAGATCACTCCAGATTTCCTTGCACCCTCACTTTACGCACAAAACCGACATGAACAGTTTCTGTTTTAGGTTTCAGGTTTTATTTCGTGTTTGGTCTGGGTTTATAACACCATGGGGGGCTTGTAATCATCAAATACACTCAAGTTCACCAACACAACTCAAATTAAACCCTAACCCTCTCTAGGAATTTCCAAAATTCACTAAACTTCACCAAATTGATTTTAAACTAAACTAGAGACTAAAGGAATGCAAATACTACACAAATTGTGAAAGGATTACCTCATTTGGCCTCTCTTGAATCCCCCTAGAGCTCAAAATCTGATTTTTCTTTATCCAAAATTCTTGTGAGGAGCTTGTGCATGTTTTTTGTGAGTGGGGATGGACTTTTGATGTTGTTTTGATGAAGTTATGAGGGTTTGAAGAGGAGGGAGGAGATGGGGCTGCCATGGTGAGGGAAAGAGAAGGAAAAGATGAAGATAATGGAGGATATGATCAAGACCATGGTCAAAGACAACCCCCCCTCTCTCTCATGCCCATACTTCTTTCTTATCATTTTCTTTTTCTTTTCTTTCCTTTTCTTCTCTCTTCTCACTCAAACAAAACCATGAGAGAAAATATAAGGAAAAGCCATGATAAAATGTAACACAAGTGTAAAAATGATATGGTGCATGTCATGTGCACAAAACCGGATTAAAATACGATTAGCGATATTTAATCGCGATTAGCATAAAAATGGAATATAATTAATCATAAAAATTCATAATTTGCTTAATTCGTTTAAAACACCCTCATTTCAGTAATTTCTATAATTTTTCAAATTTTTCCCAATTTATCGGTATTTAATTATACTACACTATTAAAATATTCATAATATTTATTATTTAATTATAAAAATTCCCAAAAATAATATTTTATTTTTCTGAAATGTTATACAAGCATACCAGACGGATCCGTCACTATTTTCGCCCAAATGGAGTCTCTGTTTCGGCAAAGAATCATGAGTGTTAGTGACAAAATCTCCATCGCTGACCTCGTGAGAACCAAGCCGGGGAAAAACAAAAGCAACATGGACTTTATTGCCCGATGGCACAACCTCACTGTCAAGTGCGAACCGCCGCTAGAGCTGGACCAGTCCGTCAGCCTCCTCATTGGGAACCTCAGCAATCGGATGGTCCCATTCTTATATACAGCAGGCCTCAAAACGTTTCAGGAGCTGACCAAGAAAGTCCAAATGCTGGAACGCTTGAAGCAAGAGTCTACCCCAGACTCTCAAAGAGACAAGACTTGGAAGAGCAAGAGAGACGACAACCGTAGAAGCGGAAGTTCCAGCAATACCAATGTCTTCAATGCGTCCGATAATGAAGATAAGCGAAAGGCAGGCGAATCCAAAACCAACCGGTCTTGAATGCTAGTGCTGGGAGGAGAAGGGCCTTTCCTAAAGGAGAAAAAAACAAGGTTTACTCTTTCAAGAGGGACAAGATCCGAAAGATATTCAAAGATGCCCTGAACAACGGTCTACAATTGCCAGAGTCGAAAAGACCTCGTGAAGCAAAAATGACCGACAATCCTCTATATTGCCCGTACCACCGAGTAGTGAGCCATGCGATCGAGGATTGCTATATCTTCAAAGACTGGGTCGAGAAGCAGTACAAGACTGGAGAGATCGAGCTATCTAAGAGTGTGTTGGTGAATAATCAAGTTGCAATCACCAACTTTATACAGACAGAAGTTGAAGCCTTCTAAGAGCAGACAGCTGAACCCGCTACCCTGAGAAATGAAACTGACTCGCCGCAGCCTCCGTGGAGTACGCACATATCTAATAAGACGAAGAAGATGCAAAACCTACTTCGAAAAGAGCCCAGAACAGAATGGGAAGGCCAGAAGAAGCCCACCATTCCAGCTGCCAATTCAGCTCAATCAGGCTCAAAATCCAAAAAGCTCGAGAAGAAGAAAAGTGTAGCTCAACGCGAAAAAGAGTCTGCAGGGAGATCGACCATTCAAAAATATATCGATTCTCTCGAAGACTATGAACAAAAGGAAATAACTCTAATTCAATTGAACGAGTTCTTCCCTGTAGAAGCAGCTGAGATTCTGGAGAAGCTAAAAAAAGACTCCAATGAAGAGATCCCGATAGTGACCTACTACGTCATCTATCTTGGCAGCGACTCTAAAGAGAAGCTCTGTTTTTCCGAAGAAGACGAGGAGCTCGCCACAAAGGCCAACCAAATCCAGCTCAGAAGCGGCAGGGCTCTACCGCCAAATCAGGGCAACGCCCCAAAAGGGAAGGAAAAACAAGACGCTAATTAAGAAAATGGTGGAGAGCCGGCTCATGAAAATTCGAGTCCTTCCTTGGTGAACTATAATGTCTTGGCTCATCTCCGAAAGCTTCCATCTCTCCTGAGCATCTGTGATGCCTTGGTCCTATCTATGGAGCTTAGAGATTTTCTCATCCACGCTCTACAAAACCTCGAGCGGTACCAGGCTCGCTTTATAGAAATTGATATGAAAGAAGCCTAGTACACTCTGCATACAGCCGTGGTCACCTTTAAAGATGAAGACCTGTTACTAAGAACAACTGAGCACAACTAACCGCTTTACGTGACAGGATACAGCGACGGAGACTAGATTAATTGCATATTGATTGATCCAGGGTCCTCAGTGAACATCATGAACTTGCGAACTCGGAAGAGTTTGTCAATGGACGTCCGACACCGGTCAAGGGAAAGGATTTTCATTCAAGGCTTCAATCAAAATTGTCAACAAGTTCTGGGATCCATAACTCTGCCGATCAGGTTCGGGGACCAACAAACTGAAGCCAAGATATATGTGATTGACGCCGACACGTCTTATAAGATTCTCCTAGGAAGGCCATAGCTTCACGATTACGGCACCGTTCCATCAACTCTCCATCAGTGCATGAAGTATACTAAAAATGGAGAAAAAAGACGTATTGACGGAGACATTCAGCCGTTCGGTGTGCATAAAATCTGATATGAGGATTCTCGGTACTTTGTGAACCTCCAAAGTGCTGAGCCACAGCTGACCAAAGATAGAACGGCCCCAAAACTCAAAAGCAAATCTGAGCCGGCTGTCACTTTCAAAAGCAAAACCCCCAGTCCTCATTTCGGCAGTGACACTGATGAGTCCGACGTTGGAAGTCCGTCCGTCCATAAAAACCGCCCTTATCTTGGTAGCAATACGGATGAGTCTGATATTGAAGGCCCAACCGACAGCAAAATTCGCCCTCATTTAGGCAGTGACACTGAAGAATCAAAATAAGCGGATCCGTCTTACAACAGCTGTGCAGATTGGGCTCTCGTGCAAAAAGCAAAGCTAAGAGAGACCTTCGAAGTTATGGAAGGGTCCCTAGCCATCATAAGGATACCGTAGCAGATGTGAAAAGAGCTCGACGCATTGTCAGTCTCCACCGTGGACCAGCTGAAAACCTTCTACGTTTCTGGAAGAAAGAGTGGGCAGAAAGGAATTCTGTTTTATAGGTCAAATCCTGTCGTACACCCAGACGATTTGTCTGTCACGTGCCTTCCCTATGAAAGAGGAATAAGAGCCATCCTAAACCCTAGATATTATGCGCCCAAGATGCGGGAATATTTATAAAGTGCGGATGTCGGTTATATCAAACGGACTCCGAAGCGAAGTTTTATGAAGGGATGTGGCACCCGCCTCAGGTCCGAGCACTCATCGATGGACGAATCCCAGATAGACGGGGCATAGGTTTCATTCAACTTGAATCAAGGCATGTTACATGATTCATATTGGTGAAGCCAGCGAAGAGTCAAATGATGAAGACGATCTAGTCGAGCCAGAAGAAGCCCCTCAAGAGTTTGAAGATGGCGGACAAGCAACCTTCGACGAGCTGACCGAGATTGATTTAGGAACGCCTGATAATCCAAGACCGACCTACATCAACTCGCTCTTATCAGAGAAAATGAAAGAGCATATTGTCATCCTACTGCAAGAGTTCGTCGACTGTTTCGCGTGGACGTACAAAGAAATGTATGGCCTTTCCCCCGAAGTGGCCGTGCATAAGCTGGCTATATCTCCTGATGCTAAGCCAGTCAAAACAAGCTCCTCGAAGAATGAGAAGGGAACTGGAAGAAAAGGTCATCGAGGAAACTAAGAAACTCATTGATGTCGGCTTTATCAAGGAAGAGAAATACGCTGACTGGATCGCGTACATCGTCCCAGTGAAAAAGAAGAACGGGCAGATATGAGTTTGCGTCGATTTCAGGGATCTAAATAAGGCATGCCCTAAAAACGATTTTCCGCTTCCGGTCATGGAAATGATGGTCGACGATACCTCAAATTACGAGTTGTTCACTTTCATGGATGGCTCGTCTGGATATAATCAAATCAGGATGTCGCCCGAGGATGAGAAAAACACAGCATTTTGAACCCCGATCGGGATATACTGCTACAAGGTGATGCCATTCGGATTAAAGAACGCAGGTGCTACATATCAAAGGACAATGACCAATATCTTTGATGACGTAATTCATAAAGTTGTCGAATGTTATGTTGATGATTTGGTCGTTAAGACTAAACCCAAGACCGATCACAACCAGGATCTTAGGACTGTTCTCACTAGACTGAGAGAATACGATCTAAAGATGAATCCTCTGAAGTGCGCTTTTAGCATGTCATCGGGAAAATTCCTGGGCTTCATAGTCCGACATCGAGGGATCGAAGTTGACCCATCTAAGATAAAGGCCATCATGGAGATGCCCCCTCCGAAGAATCTGACGCGGCTAAGATCTTTTCAAGGCAAGCTTGCTTATATACGAAGGTTTATCTCAAATTTATCGGGGAGATGTAGGCCCTTCTCAAAGCTCATGAAGAAAGGAGCTCTTTTTGTCTGGGATGCTGAATGTCGAGTAGCGTTCGAAAGTATCAAACAGTACCTGTTGCACCCTCCAGTGCTTGCTGCTTCTATTCTAAATAAACCGTTGATTTTCTATATTGTCGCGCTAGATGAGTCACTCGGTGCACTTCTTGCCCAGAACAATGAGGAGGGAAAAAATAATGCCTCTACTACCTCAGTCGAATTTTAGTCGGGACGAAATACAACTATTTCCCGATCGAAAAGCAATGCCTGGCTCTGATATTCGCTGTGAAAAAGCTGAGGCATTATCTTCTTGCTCATCGGGTTATGCTGATCTCCAAGGTCGACCCGCTCAAACACTTAATGACCAAAGCAAGCCTAGCCGGTAGAATGGCGAGATGGGCTGTCATGCTGCTTGAATTTGACATAATATATACTCCTCAGAAAGCGGTAAAAAGACAAGCCCTCACCGACTTTCTCACTGTTCATCCCATACCAGAAGGGTCGCCGCTCAATTGCGAGTTACCCGATGAACAAGTGCTGCACCTCGAGAATGACGAGCCATGTTGGGAGCACTACTTCGATGGAGCCTCATCAATTAGGACATCCAGCAAATCAAGCATACCACAGATAAAAGTATGGACAGGATTAGTGTACATCACTCCTTCGATGGGAACCCTAGGGCGTTCTTTTGCTCTCACTGAGCCTCGCACAAACAACGAGGCTGAGTACGAGGCTCTGATAGCTGGTCTGGAGCTCGCCATAGAAATGGAAATCCTTCGGCTACGAGTCTACGGTGATTCCCAGCTTGTTGTCAACCAAGTAAGCGGCGACTATAAGATATACAAACCCGAGTTAGATCGGTACAGAAGTCGGGTGGTGGAGCTTATGAAACAGTACACCCACATTGAACTGATGAGAGTTCCTAGGGCGTTGAATGGAAAAGCTAACGTACTCGCTCGCTTAGACAAGAAGCTGGCTGATCCCGATGTGGATGAATTTCTGATAACAGTCAGGAGCAGGCAAATTCTACCTCCGGTCTCTTTGCGTGAAGAGAGAAGCGTAGAACAAGAGAACAATCCTGTCGAAGAAGCTCTAATCACCCAAGATGAGCCCGATTGGAGAGAACCCTTCATAGAGTACCTCCGGTACGAAAAGCTACCCGAAAGAAAATCTGTGAGGATTCAGCTGAAGAAGAGAGCTCTTTGATACGTGTTTGTAAATAATACACTATACCGCAGATCATATGACCAACTCTGGCTCAGATGTCTATCATTGGACAAAGCCCAAAAAGTCATAAAAGAAGTTCACTCAGGTGTCTGCGGAGCTCACCAATCTGGCCCCAAAATGCGGCTTCAAATTAAACGGCTTGGGTATTACTGGCCTACCATGATAAGGGATTGCGAAGAGCATGTGAAGAGGTGTCATCTCTGCCAAATTCACGGCGACTTCATTCATAAGCATCTAAATCCGCTGCATCCTACGGTAGCGTCATGGCCCTTCGAAATTTGGGGCACCGACATAGTTGGTCCTATTGATCCTCCGTCATCAAAAAGCCACCGGTTCATATTGGCTGCAACTGACTTCTTCTCCAGATGGGCTGAAACTGTCCCACTAAAAGAAGTCAAGACAGAAGATATTTCGGCGTTTTTCCGGTATAATATCCTATACCGCTTCGGTATACCTAAAAGAATCATTTCTAACAACGGGCCTTTTTTCAAGAGCTTCAAAATCCCAAGGTTTGCTTTTCAGCACAAGATAGACTGGAGATATTCCTCCATCTATAATCCAAGGTTCAATGGACTAGCTGAAGCCTTCAATAAAACTCTATGCAAGCTCCTGAGGAAAAATGCTTCAGCCAACAAGAGAGACTGAAATCTCAAACTTCACGAGGCGTTGTGGACATATCATACCACGCACCGTACTCCAACTCAGTCCACTTCATACTCATTACTCTTTGGAGTGGAGGCGATTCTCCCCCTCGAAGTCGAAGTTCCAAGCTTAAGAATGGTCATTCAGCACAAGTTGACGAAGGAGGAAAACATTCTCTTTCGGCTCTAAGAGCTCGACGCCCTCGAAGAAAAGAGGCTTGCAATACAACAAAATCTGGAGCTGTACCGAGCCCAAATATCACGGGCCTATGATAAGATGACCCGTCTCCGCTCTTTCAAGAAAGACGAATTGCTGTAGGTCCTCAAAAGACCGATCATCCCCAATCGACATTCCAAGGGAAAGTTCGAGCCAAACTGGGAAGGTCCATACGTCATCGAGAAAGTGTTTGATGGGGGATCCTACCAGCTGATAAATGCCTAGGGAGAAAGGCCCATGCCACCCATCAATGGCCAATATCTCAAGAAATACTACGCGTGAATTCTCCATGTCACAAGCGAATTGAGCACACCGACCCTACGGTCTGGATCATACATCCTGTAAAACCGTATACAATCTACAGGCATAAATGACCCCTATCTCCCCCAAGTCATACCGGTGAGACTACATTTAAAGTCCCACCAGCGATGAAGATCCGCTAATGTAAATAAAAAGAAGGTATGTCCACAAGAAAAACGGGTACGGATGAAAACCCGAAAGGGCTCCGTGAGTAAATACAGCAGGACTGCCGGCAAGTTTGTGAAAACCCGAAAGGGCGCAAACTCATAAAAAAGAGATGAAATACACTCGTAAAGTCCTCTCGACCTTGTGAGGAGAAAATCCCTGCGTGAGATCCTTACGACTCACAAAGGAGAAACATACTTAGGAATCCCCACGATTCCTAGAGAGAAATTATACCTGCGAGATCCTCTCGACTCGTAGGGAGAAAATATTTTTATGAGACCCTTACGGCTCATAAAATTGAAAAGCCTTAGATGATATAGATCTAAACTTGTCTCCTAAGCCATCGCTCCCCAACGGGCAACGGCGAATGATGAGTCGCTCCTGGCACTACACGTTAGCGGTGCTGATGCCGACCCAAAACCCAAATTCCAAGTCTTCCCAGGGTAAATGATGAATCGCTCCTGGCACTACGCTTCAGTGTTAGCGATGCTGATGCCGACCCAAAACCTAAATCCTAAGTCTTCCCAGGGCAAATGATGAGTCGCTCCTGGTACTACGCTTCAGTGTTAGTAGTGCTAATGCCAACCCAAAACCCAAATCCTAAGTTTTCCTAAGGAAAATGATGAGCCGCTCCTGGCACTACGCTTCAGTGTTAGCGGCATTGATGCCAACTAAAAAACTAAATCCCAAGTCCTCCCGAGGCAAATGATGAGCTGCTCCTGGCATTATTCCAGTGCAGCAATGCTGACGCCGACCTAAAAAAACAAATCCCAAGTCCTCCTGGGGCAAATGATGAGTTGCTCCTGACATTATTCCTGTGCAGCAATGCTGATGCCTTCCTGTGCAGCAATGCTGATGCCAAACAAAATCCAAGTTCCAAGTTCCTCTCAATTTCAAAAGTCCCGTCAAACAAGGCAGAAGTTAAACAGATCAAATTAATGTCTCATCCGGTAGCGCTTCCAAGCTATAAAGTCTCGTTGGACAGGTAGGGAACTCCCAAAATAAATCAAATCAAACAAATCAACCCTGACACCGTAGAAAGCGGAACAAGTCAAATCAAATCACCGACCTTCCAAGTCGCAAAAATGATAGCACCAACCGTCCAAGTCGCAAAAAGGGCAGCATCGACCGTCCAAGTCGCTAAAAGGGCAGCACCGATTGTCCAAATCTCAAAAAGGTTGGCACCGACTATACAAGTCGCTAAAAAGGCAGCACCGACCGTCAAAGTCGCAAAAAGGGTGGCACCGACCGTCCAAGTGGCAAAAATAGCACCACCAACCGTCCGAGTCGCTAAAAGGGCAGCACCGACCGTCCAAGTCGCTAAAAGGGAAGCACAAGTCTCAAAAGGGGCAGCACCGACCGTCCAAATCGCAAGAATGGCAGCACCGACCACCCAAGTCGCAAAAAGGGCAGCATCGACCTCCACATTGTCAAAACGGGAACCAAATCAAGTCAACCTCCACGTGAAAGAAGATCCATCAATTTCATTCACACGACCCATATATGTGGTGTACATGTATTAATGGGGTGCACTTTGTTGGGGTCAAAAATTACACCCCGATTGACTAAGTTGTTTACCACCGAAAACAGAGGCGAAACCGCGTAGGTCGTCTTGCCTGAATTTGGGGACAGATGCTATTTGGTTTTATCTGTCTACCTCTCCGAAAATACCAAGTTGATTTATGGCACCGTATATCAAAGGTTTAAACAGATGCGGCCGTTGTAGCAGATTTCATCAGATTCCCCCTCGTTTACGAGTGGTTTTTGATTGTGGGGACGCTTTTCCCTGCAGGCGCAAGCCTCTGTAGTAATTATGTTACCACATAGCGATAACCACTTTCTCCTGCTCCAGAAGGTCACTTCGTGTCGTGTGTGTTTTTCTTATTTTTGGTTGCCCGTAGATTGTATACAGAGACTAATTTATGTTGTCGCCCGTAGGACGGGAATTAGTCCAAATCAGTATTTTCTTAGATTTGGGTTTGGTTTGATTTAAGGATCGTTAATCTCGTTTGAGATTAAGACCAACTTAAATATTTGTTAATGATACGTTAGTCTAATTTTAGATTAAGATCTACTCAACAAGGTTTTAGGATCATTTAAATCCAACGAAAGAGTATTTGGGATCCATCGTTTTAGTTTAGGGACATTACGGTCCATAAGTTTAAGGACATCATAGTCCGTGTTTAAGGACATCATAGTCCATAGAGTTTAGTTTAGGGACATTGCGGTCTATAAGTTTAAGGACATCATAGTCCATAGAGTTTAGTTTAGGGACGTTACGGTCCATAAGTTTAAGGACATCATAGTCCATGGAGTTTAGTTTAGGGACGTTACGGTCCATAAGTTTAAGGACATCATAGCCCGTAGAGTTTTGACTCATCAGTTTGAGGATGTGCCAAGAGTTATTGGTTATTGGGACCCTCCACCTCTCTGAAGACGTTGAAGAATTACAACGACATGTATCAGAGGTGTGGAGAGATGTACCCTTGAGCCAAAGAATGCTCATCAGGGACTTGGTAGTCCCGTTTGGCACTAAGGCCAATTTAGTAGAAGACCTATAGACTCGGTCGATTTGGGGTTTGGCCAACCTTGGGCTCAGCCCACCTGATTACTTATTTGGGCTTAATCCCCTTTGTTCAATAATACTGAGTATTGATATGAGCTTTGATGCTCACCCCCTTTCTTTGTTTTTTTATTGAGTGGTAAACACTTTTTATGGCACTGAGCTCTATTTACGGAGTGCTTTATGTTAAACAGCGCCCACGTGAGAAGCACGTGGAGCGCTCGGCACTGAGCGCCAACTATTGAGTGCAGAGCACTCATTAATCTATTAGCGTCCACGTGAGGGGCACGTAGAGCGCTTTGGCGCTGAGCGCCAGACTTTAAGTGCTAAGCGCTTTATTATTAAATAGCGCCCATGTGAGGAGTACGTGGAGCGCTTGGCGCTGAGTGCCAGACTTTAAGTGCTAGGCGCTTCTTATAAGATAGCGCCCAGGTGAGGAGCATGTGGAGCGCTCGGCGCTGAGCGCCAGATTTGGAGTGCTAAGCACTGAATTTTCTGTTCTGCTCAATATTATTCTCTGAGAATTAGATTCTCACTTATGAAAGACTTTGTTGATTCAGTTAAGGAAATCTCTCATTGAGAGATTTCTTAATTGATGTGGGGAATTTATCCACCGTCGGATCTTTGATCCAAGAACTTCTGTTTTACAGAAGACATTTTTCTTGTTTTTAACAAGATTGGAAAATATTTTTCCATACAGAACTTATTCTGTATCTTGGTATTTTTTAATCACCATTGGATTTTTGATCCAACGGTGCTCTGATTTACAGAGTACAATATTTCTTGTTTAGAAAGATTTGAGGAGTATTTTCTCAATCAGAATTTAATTCTGTATCTTGGTGAATTTTAATCACCATTGGATTATTGATCCAACGGTGCTCTGATTTACAGAGCACAATCTTTTTTATTTAGAAAGATTTGAGGAGTATTTCCATAATAAGAATTTAATTCTGTGCTCTGATGATTTATCATCTCCATTGGATTTTTGATCCAAGGGTGGAGAACTTTTAGTTCTGGCGCTGCCTCAAAGTTTTTAACCCTGAGCGCTGGCGCTCTCGTGCTTTGCACGTGAGACGCTGCCTCAGACTTTTTAACTCTTGGCACTACCTCAGAGTTTTTTTAACTTTGAGCGCTGGCGCTCTCATGCTTTGCATGTGAGGCGCTGCCTCGGAGTTTTTAACTCTTGGCGCTGCCTCAGATTTTTTTAACTTTGAGCGATGGCGCTCTCATGCTTTGTACGTGAGGCGTTGCCTCAGGTTTTTTAACTTTGAGCACTGGCGCTCTCGTGCTTTGCACGTGAGGCGCTGCCTCAGTTCAAACTTTGAACAGAGCCTTGCTCTCTTATTGGGGGAAACAAATGCCCCCAACCGTTGCGCTCATGTGGCTCACACGTGAGTGCAGCGGTGGCAACCTTTCCACCGTTAGATCGTCTTAGATGTTGGACCGTCTTTCAGCGCCTATAAGTAGGGCCTTTGGCCCTTGAGATGGCTTCTAATCATTTTCTTGCTTTCTTGTTTTTGAGAATTTAATTCTCCCTTCAGAGCTAAGATCTCTGCCCAAGGAAATTCCTTTTAGAGTTAGAACTCTGTCCAAATTTGGTAAGGATCATAATCGAACCCCCCTTAAACAGAGCTTTGCTCTTATTAGATCATAGATCTAAAAAATGGATTTTTAGGATTACATAACCCATTAATTAAAACGCTGTTCATCTCTATGAAGAACTCTTAGAGTTCATTTTGTAGATCTTAAAGATCTAAGAGTTCTTACTCTGTAAAAAGCTTTGCTTTTTCAGGGTTCTGATGGATTACTCCATCGTTTTCACAGAGCTTGGCTCTTAGAAATTTTGGGGAATTTTTATTCCCTTCATGATTAAATTTGACAGATGTCATTTCTGTTTGCAGAGCACTGCTCTCGAGAGAGTTTAACTCCTTGGCCCAATGAGCTTCTCATTAAATGAGAATCCTCTTAGGATTTTCTCCTTAATGATTGACTGTCTCATCAATGATGAGCCGTCACTTTGATTTCGTGGGTCCCCCTTGGTCCCCTTTTTCCTGTATTGCAGGGTGGTACAAATTTAAAGTACTGGATGTCAGAATTTGTAATATAGAATTGACATCTAACCCTCGTTCCTTTTCGCGCAGGTACTATGTCTTTCGACACTTCTTTCCTATTTGCTCACCCCGAGAGTGCATATGCCGACGCACCCGTGGATCGGGAAGTTTTTGCATTGATCAAAGACCATGACCCGGAGCAGAAGTCTCTTCACTTATGGTGGTTGTGGTACAACCAAATTATCCAGGGTCGGCACAGCTTCTCTTGTGCGACGCCTTCAGAGCTGATTTCAGCCATTCACTATGCTGACTCACCCCCGGTGAATTATGCTGTGGAGGAGGTTAACTGGATTACGGATGGACGCCTCCAGCCCTCTATGGGCTCAATACCCATGCAGCCGCCGATGGCTTTAGACATTCTAGGGCGGCGCATATATAAAGGCGAGTCGCGCCCTTGGGGACATGCATACATGATAGGCTTGACTCCTCGCCATTCAGCCGGATACTTGCAGTGGGATCGATACTTCTTGTCAGCCAAAAAGTCACTGCTGCTGAAGCTTGGGTTGTACCCTGCTATCTGCGCGTCTCTTTTTCAGTATCTTGTGCCTCATGTATGGTGGGTCAAGGCTTTCTTGGAACAACACGCCGACTCACACTTTCCTTTTATCGGACCGGGAGGTTTCGATTTCCTTAGAGGAATTTGCAGAAATTTCGAGCCTACCCGTTAGAGGGGAACATTACGAAGAAATACTTCCCCCCGACGAGTACATCTTCGCCACCAAATCAGTGGTGATGGGTCTCACCGCGGAGAATGTCATTCAACATCGATTCCCGAGTCTAATCAAGGTGTTGAATATTTATGAGAGTCTATTTCTCGAGCCCGGAAGGCACGGGGTCAGCTTCGCGGATTTCATCGCCCGCTTTTTTCGTCCGGAAGTCTTGTCAAAACAAGCTGTGAAGTTCGCCAAGCTTGACGATCCTTTTGGTTTGGGCTTAGATAACCAGCCGACAGCAGAAGCATATCAAAGGCATTTCTTCCTCCCAGATATCCCGGTCATCCCCTTTGCAGAGCTCGCAGCTTCAGATATTTACGAAGAGGTTTTCTTTTTGGGGTTCCTCGGCCTATGGTTAAGCTAGTTTATGCTCTTAATGCACCCTCGATACATGAGACCATCCGTCTTCTATCCGGCTCCCCGAATGGTTACCGGGACGCGAGTGGCCGTTGGGATCGCTAGGCTAGCTCACCTATACTATGGCCTCAGCTTAGCGGCAGACACCACGCAGCCGAGGGTACAACCCGTAAATCTCTCGCCGCATTATTTCACGTCGTGGATCGAGCTGCATGTGCTCGACGCTTTTAGAGTTCACAAACGGCCCCGTTTCTACGACAGTTATAATTTCCCTCGGGTTATGTTCCTAGTTGATGCTTCTGCTTTAGATCCGTCACAGCGAGAGTCTCGGGGTCTAGTCCTTCGCCCGCGTACGATCGGGGATAGCATAACCTTCGTCGATAAGGTCCTAACTATTGGCAAGGAATCCACTAAGACGGTGCAGCCGCTGCGCGATACCTTCAAAGACGGGGCTCCTACATTGAAGGCTCGGGAGATCCTGCATTTGTATTCAATCAGGCCGGGCTTTTTAGTGTTTAGGCAGAATGACTCAGTGCTGTTCATGAGGTACAACCCGCACCGTTTCGCTCAACAGTCGAGCTATGATCAGGGCGTCCCGCTAGAGGCTTTTTTAGCTGAGTCAGTTGCTACGGAAAAGGGTATCCGCAACGCGCTGCACCATTTCATGTGGCTAAACACCGGGTCCAACTTTTTTATCAGTGAGCCGAGCTGCATTCCAAAAGTCTCAAACGCATACATGGCGTAGTACCAGCATGCGACGGGTGCTGTTATTAGGGAAGAAAGACGGTTACTGCTCGATTGCAAAGGTGCAATCCCTGCGGGTAATCCAGCAGTCCCCTTAAAGCGACGGACTACTGTTGGTCCTTCCTTAATAAAAGCTGACGCGGTTGCGGTCCCGCGCGCCTTTCCTGAGAAGCCTTTACCCCGTGTTCCCGTAGAAATGGTAGCTGCAGCGTCCCCAGAGTCTGGCATGGGTACGGAGATCGGGACTCGTCGTCCAAAAATGCCCGTCAAGCGCAAGCTCCTGTCATCGGCTGCCGGCGCTCGCTCGCAAAAGAAGAAGAAGTCGTTGTTTTCTGCTGACGTCATATTTGGCCAGGAGCTACATGCTCCTTACAGCAAGAGTTTGTGCGAGTATGGGACTAATGAGGGTTTATTCATCGTGCCTGCGGATGATACTGATCTTCAGGCTGCCCTTGTGGCTTCCGAGCGACTGGCTCGCGATGAAGCAACACTGATCACTATCGCGAAGTCAGGTATACTTCAATTATATTCTTTCATAGTTATCTTCTTTTATTATGCTTCTACTGACACTATTTTCTTCAACGGGTATCTCTGCCGAAGAGACTCTCGCAGATTTCCTTAAAACATTTGAAGAGGAAGAGAGGCTCCATGCTTCTTTAGGCCTTGGTAAAATTCCATTCACTATGCCTTTGTCCCTTTCCTTATTCGTGTTCTGACCCTTTCTTTCATCTTATTGCAGGGACTACCTTGACTCGGGTTATTCCAAGTGTAGTGCCGATCTCGAGCAGCGATGCGGCAAAACTTCTGGAGCCAGCTGTTGTAGCCCCAGCTCTCCCAACATCCCCACAGGAGGCTTTGCTAAAGCATCCGATGAAGGATGCCGTAACGGCTCCAGAGGCAGAGCTTGGTTCGGACAACGACGTACCTTTGTCAGAGGTCTTGAGGAGGTCGGCTCTCACAGCCAAACCTGAAAGGAAACGCAGAAAGCGCGCACCGAAGGAACGTAATGCTGCCTTGGCTATAGGTGCAGGCTCAAGCACCACTCCATCTGTCGCTGTTCCTTCAGAGGATGCTCCAGCTGCCCTGTCTACCGTCCACAGATAGGTTGTGCACGCGGCTCGGGATGCAACTGAGAATCTTTCGCAAGGTAACATAATGCCCATTTTTTTATTAGAACTGGATCTGCAAATTATTATACACCATATCCTGCAGGGCCGAGTCCTGGCGATGAGATGCCAGGCGAGACGATGGCGACCACGGAGCCTGAATTGGCTACTCTCTCTCGGGAGTCCGGGACTGCCCAAACCGTCGCTCTTTCCCCTAGTGGCTTCCTGGTATCGGCGGGCATCGCAAGCGTCACGACGGCCCTTGTCGAATCAGGAGATGAAGCCATGGGCGCAGAAACTACCCTACTGAAGGAGAGCTAAGAAGCCGCTATGCCTGGTGATGCTTCCGTCATGGTTTTGGTCTATGACCCATTAGGTAAGTCTTGAGTCACTGTTTTATTTCTCAATCCCGTTCGGCTTCTTCTAACGATATTTTGTTCGTAGTTGCAGCGAACGCTAAGATTGTGCCATCTGAAGCACCTCCGGTCGCCGCTATGACGGTTGTTGTTCCCTTGCCTTCTCCTATGCCCTCTGGAATGCTGGAAGGTATGGGTTTGGGATTTATTCGATTCATTGTGGGTATCATTGATTAGTCCAAAAATACTTATTAACCGCAATCAGAAACGGCGTCGCTTTGCAGCTAGCCAGTGAGTACGGGTCGATCCACAGAGATGGGTAATTTTCTTAATGTGTTTTTACGAGTTGATTCCAAATGTTATTTGGATTGATTAAATCTAAAACCTATATCTATCACTAAACTAAATTAATCTAAATTAAATTCTTGCTAGGGTTAGGTTTAGGGGAAGTTTGGAGATTAAAGGTTTCCTCACCACTTTCAATGCCTTATTTTTGATCTATTAGATGTTACGGTAATTATCAATGAAGTGGATTAGAATCTTTTGGGAAGATATTTCTTCCTCTAGATTCTTATCCTTCCTTTATCGATACATACCCTAACCTCCATGGAAAATACGCGCAACCGGGCCTTTATACTACGGTGTCACCATTACCTCGAGGGGTAGGGTGCCGTAGGGAGCGGTCATGCGTGTATGCATGGAGTTCTAATTCTTGTGAAGGGGCATGAAAGGGGTGAGAGATCTCATCTCTCAAACCTTTCCCTAAGGCTAACCCTAACAAGCGAGGAGATTACTCGCTCATTAAGGGATGATAAAACATACTAATTAAAAGAGAATCAAAAGCACAGAAATAAAATTACTTACTAATTTGATGGCACCCTCCAAGCAAGAATACAGAACAGATCTGAAATTTTTTATTGAAAAGAGGCATAGGGTTTTACAATTTCTGATTACAATTTATAAGCAAACAGGAGAATTTAGGGTTACGGGATTCGCACATGTGCAATTACAGATTTGCCCACGAAAAATCCAAACCCCCGCACCGACACCCGAAATCCGCACCGACACGGGCACTAAGAGGCCGCGGAACCGCGGCAAATGTAGGGGTAGGGCCGCGGTTCCGCGGCCCTTTGGTGTGATCAGTTGACCAACTTTTCTGGGCTGGTTCTTTATACATTGGGCTTTATATTTCCATAATTCTTTTCTCCCTTTAGCTTCTGGTCTTCTCCAGATCTTCAGTGAAACTTGTAGTGGTCTTTTAACTGTTTCCTTTGACATTTCGGACCATGCGTTGCCTTGTACACTTGTGAATTGTTCTTTGTCTAGGCTTGACTAGGGTCCTTCTACTTGTTGGTCAAAAGTCCCTCTTTTTGTATCATCTTTTGTCTGTTTCACCGTTTTCGCTCCAAGAACCTATATCCTGTAACATACAGCAGACATGCGTCAAAAGCACCTGTTTATTTATAAAACGAATAAGAATTGAGGAATATAAACTGCAATATTATGATATAAACAAATACCCCCAAACTTATCTTTTGCTCGTCCTCGAGCAAACTTATTTTTATTCACTAAAATCCTAACCACACTTTCGCAGGGAAACGTGATTGCACTAAGCACGTGCAACAAGCCGTTAAACCTCTAGGTGTCCCTAGTAGGAGGAGTGTTGTCTCCTGAGGGTTTTCAACGGATTACACCCACAAAATCCTATCAACTCGGCCCATTTACTTTTGTTCTCTAATTAGGTTTTCTAACAAGGAATTCTATTATCTTTTGACTCGCAAATTATCCACCCTCATTCTTCACGCTTCCTCATTATTTAACTTAAGATTATATGTTATGTAGACCTACTTAGCTTTCGGCATCTCTTAAGTCTTCCTTCTAGGGTTTCATCTTCACTTAAGAATTTCTATCAACTCTATTAGAGATACAAGTTCTATTCTTCATCCCTTTCTCTCATCAAAACTCTAATCACATATCCCCACGTGTGTGTAACTATCACCCCTACACTTGGAAATTCAAATCAAGCAATCGTACTCTCGTCCATTGTCCAAAGCACTTATTAATTAGTGAATTTTTAAATGAAATTTGCTTACACATCCTTCATGCGACCGTTAATACTTCTTGAGGTACCAACAACCGATTACAAGATGCGTTAGCACTTTAAAGCGTAATTCCTAGTTTTGCAACACCCAAGACTTTAGCAGTGACTCCCAAACCAGTTGGTCTAAGGCACTAGGTGATGAAGCACCCTCGCTAAATATTTTTTTATTTTTGCAGCCTTAAGTAATCACAAAAACCAGTGTCCATTTTTTTTATTCACATTTTTTTTATTTTCATCGTACTAAGGACTTTAGACAAGAGCATTTCAAGGTCTCTTCTACTATTCCAAGTTTCAAGATGCGTGATTGTGCAAATTGTAGGGTATACATTTTCAGAATCTAGACTTAAGCTAGGAACTATTTTTCAAACTTATACTCTAATAAGAACATCAATACTCTTCCCTTGTTTCGACTTAGCCTAAGAAGTGAACCCAAAATTTGCCTATTTCTAAATAAACTACAAGGCATATACTTTCTACCGTTAAATTTTAAGGAAGGTTATTTTTAGGGTTTTTAATTTACTAAGTCTAAGATCTAGTTGTTCCTAGCTAGTTAACCTATTCATCAAACTCAAGTCAAATAAGCCAAAATTGAATACAATAATTTTTATAATTTTTGAAAATTTTCAAATTTTTATGGGTTTTCAAATAAATATGCAAATGCAAAAATATGTACAAATGAATGCGAAGGAAGAAGACGTACCGAGCATACCCCTAAACTTGAACTTGACAGTGTCCTCACTGTCATGCTAAACCAAGAGGGTCAAAATACCGGCACTTCCCTGTTTATTTATTTATAATTTTTTATTGTTAAGAAAAACAAAAAATTAATACAAAAAGGCCCTCCCCCAAACTTCATTTAAACTATGTTAGACATTACTGCCAAACTTTGCATAGACCAAACGTCAACACCAACCAGTTGAAAAATTTATCAGTAAAGAGTATTGGTTGGTAGGAGAATAAGTTGTAGCGATCCGCAAAGAATTGGGGAAGATAGAAGTGATGGTATGGAAGGTGTGGAGGTGAATATACAGGAGGTGGTGATGAATCAAAACGAGAATGCGAATGATCAGCAATCAGTGGAATGTTGGCATTCTTGTAGCTTCTTAAAAGAAATGGGGGTGGTTCAACTTCCAAAGGAGGAGGTTGACTAACCACAATACCCCCAAAATGTTCCTGTGGGTCCTCTATTGACGTGGCATCATCCATCAATTTCATATGATATTCAATTATAAGAGAACCGATCTCCTCGATGTCCGCCATAGTCCAACCGAAAACTTGCCGCCTATCTTGTAAGACTTTTAAAATAGTGTTCTCTTGCTCGAAGGCTAGAGAGGCTGATATTATAATGGGAAAAGTCTCATTCTCACCTAGGTAAGCATATTTAAGGTGAGGCGGTAAGGACATGAGTTCGAGTTTCAGAGACGAAAGAATCATTGCGGAATCTACCTCGAACTCAAAGGACTCCAACACAGGTTCGAAATCACTGCAAACAACTGATTCGGATGGTTCAATAAATTCAAAAAACTCATATTCGGGCTGTGAGTCGTCGTCATCCGAAAAAGTGAAACATTCATAATCCATATCGGTTGTGTCAACGGTGGTAGGCTCAAGGAGGGACGCACTAGTGGCGTCAAAACTGTTTTCATCAAACAAGAATCTTTCAAGCTCGCAGTCCTCCTGCGTGATTTTGTGAACAGAGCAAACTTCTCGTGTACTAGTTTTAGGCACGGGGGGCAGACTTCCCATCTTATAAATATTGAACTCACTAGACGTCTTCCCGAAAGATAGAGTCATGGAGCCATTGCGACAGTTTATCACAGCATTGGAAGTGGCCAAAAATGGTCGACCGAGGATCACCGGAATTTGGTTCCGTGGGTTGGCAACAGGTTGTGTATCCATAACAATAAAATCAACGGGGAATATGAACTCCCCAACTTTGATCAACACATCCTTTAGCTCACCTCTTGGATGGGTGATTGATCGATCAGCCATTTGGAGAGTACAACGAGTGGGTTTCAACTCTCCAACCCCTAATTGTTCGTACACGGAGTAGGAAAGCAGGTTAACACTAGACCCAAGATCTAAAAGTGCTCGATTAATTTTCATATCCCCAATTGTGATTGAAATCGTAGGACAGCCGGGGTCCTTTAGTTTTTGGGGTAAGGTTTGAGTGTGGTTAATAGCATTGCTCACTGCACTAGCTACTAGCACTTTCTTGGGTACTTGAGATGCCTTTCTCTTCGAGGTGCATAAGCCCTTTAAGATTTTCGCGTATGAAGGGACTTGTTGGATAGCATCCAAGAGAGGTATATTTATGCTAACCTGCTTAAATAATTCCGCAATCTTCTCCACTTGTGCAGTTGGTTTATTGGGACTCAACCTGTTTGGAAATGGAGCATTTTGAAAATTTGTTGAGTCAAATGTCTGTGGAGTAGGAACGGATCCCAGTGTGGATGTGTTCGTGTTGTGAGAAATGGGTCCGTTCGAGTTAGAAGAAGTAGAGCCGTGTGAAGGGTGGAGAATAGGCTCTAAAGAAAAAGGTGAAGAAGAAAGTGAAGAAAATGAAGAAGGGGAAAATGACGATGGAGGAGAAGAAGAAGAAGAAGAACCACCGGCGGGGATGTCATCATTAGTTCCCACATTATTTTGCAACTCTCTTCCGGATCTCAACGTGGTCACCGCATTTACATTGTGATTGTGATATGCATTTTGTGTGTGACCGGGATTTGGCATTGGTTGAGACGGAAGCTTTCCCTTTTCTCTCTCGCTCAACGCAGCAGTTAATTGTGCAATTTGTGCCTCAATAGATTTGATACTTTGATCGTGTGAGGCATTGTTATGCATCAAAGACAGAACATAATTTTCAAATCTTGCTGCGGATTCTGTAGATTGCTTGAGAAATGCATCTAGACTTTTTTCGAGCGAGATAACCTTATCATCATTTGGTTGAACCAAATTGTTCATTTGATTTGTATAAGGTTGTTGTTGGAAAGGTTGCTGGTTTTGAGTTTGTGAAGGTGCTTGTTGTTGTGGAGGAGGAAGAGGTCTTTGGAAATTGTTATTTCCTTGGAATTGTTGATTTTGGTTCCAAGCGAAATTTGGGTGACTCCTCCACCCCGGATTGTATGTCGAAGAGTACGGATCATTTCTTTGTCGTTGCTGAAATGCAGCATTGACTTGATCCTGTCCTTGAATAGGTGCATTATAAGGACACTCTTCAGTTAGATGCGATGGATTCGAACAACAAGCACAAACAGTTCGTGTGGGTAAGGCAGGGGCAGGAGAAGACGATGAGATTTTGGCCTCAATGGCTTCTAGCTTTTTCATAAGTGCGGCCATATCGGCCTTCATAGCAATTGACATATCTACTTGATGTATGCCTGCCCTAGATTGATCAACAGAAGAAGATGATGTGGTCTTAGTACTCTCCCACTGAATTGTTTGCTCACTAAGATCCTCAAGAAACTGCCACGCTTCGTCGCTAGACTTGGAGAGAAAATGACCTTGACATATGGTTTCTAGCAACTGCTTCGTTGCCGAGTTCAATCCCTCGTATAATGTTTGGCAAAGTTGCCAACTTTCGATCCCATGATGAGGGCATTGAACAAGTAGGTCCTTAAATCTCTCGAAGCACTTCCAAAATGGTTTGGAAGGAAGCTGTGAAAAGTGTATAATCTCGTTACAGATTCTAGCAGTTTTGTGATGAGGATAGAACTTTTTCAGAAAAGCTCTCACAAACTCGTCTCAATTTCTAATGGAATGTGATGCGGTGCTGTATAGCCACTTCTCGGCTAGGTCACATAAGGTAAAAAGAATGACCCTTAGCCTTATAGCGTCATCACTTAATTGGGTTGTTTTCATCATAGCGCACACATTTTGGAATTTATTGATAAAGATATATGCATCTTCAGATTCCAAACCATGAAATTTTGGCAGCATATTGATGAAATGTGGTTTTATTTCAAAATTGTCCCCATTTGCCGGTGGGGGTGAAAGACGTGTAGGTAAGGAAGTGCGGACGGGATAAAAGAGATCCTGGAGCGCAACTCGTGCGGGCGCTACAACAGGCGGAATCATTCCCGTCGGTAAGGTATCGTTGGGGTTGAATCCCGACATACCTTCGAAAGAAGAATTTGAAGGTGGAGGTAAGGAAATGGAGGGAATTTCGACTTCGGTGTCGAAAGGTTCGTCGGTCGGTACCAACGAAACACGGACTAATCGGGCGTTAGTATCCCTAGTCCAAAGTGACATACACTAAAGGAGTAGTGTAGTCAGAAAAAAGAAAAAAACAGAATGTGGAGGTAAGATAATGTCAATGGAGGGAAGTGGTGGAAGTGAGTTGCAAGTTTTCTTAGCGACAAGTTGCAAGTTTTGAAAAGATTTTTCCCTTTTTTTATTTATGCTAGAGTTTTGCAAAGAGGTTTTTGAAAAGAGACTTATGACACCAATGTATCAACCACACATGCACAATCAGGCCTAGATCTAGGGTCACCTAGGTCTGCTAGACAGCTCCTAACTAGGGCTAGAAATAGGACCTCAAACCGCCTCGTCACCGACAAGTACGGCCAGGTAAGTGCCAGGTAAGTGGGAAGGAACCACAATAGTGGGCCTAATTAAAAACCACTAGCCTAGACACACTTGCCTAGACACCGCAGAGTCAGTTAGGATAAACGGTCGATGCCTATACTAGTCCTTTTTCCTATTGAGCTCGACGTCCTTAGGGCTGAGTCTAGTATTTTTTAATTAATTGTGGTCAATGCCAATGCTTTAAGTGTTTTCTGGGGTCCTGGGAAGGGTGATGAAATCCCCACCCAATCTAAATTTGGTCAATTAGCCCCTTAAAGTCCAATTAAAATATGCAAAACAATAAAATTCACTTGCAATCAATTTTTAGCGCGGCGCAAAGAAACCTGCAGAAAATCTGTTATTTAGAAGGGGGAGAAAGAATTTTTAGCGCAAAGAATTCCTGCAGAAAGTTTTTACAGAGAGATATATTCTAGGTTGCAGAGGGGAAGGAAAGAAAACAAACAGAGCTGATTTCGCGCAAAGAACCCCCAAAACGACCGCGGTTCCGCGGTTTTAACCTGGTCAATGCCGCGGTTCCGCACCTGGGTTGCGGGATCGGCTCCTGAAAAAAATTGTACAGCCCTGTTTTGAACTTTCCCTTCTGTTCTGATGTGATTTTTTCTATTTTGCTCTCTGTAAATTTCCAGATCCGCGATTCTTCGCTGTTCCTGCAAGATTCAAACAATAAACCCTTCAAACAGATAAAAATGGATAAAAAATTTTGTACTTTTCTATATTTTCAGATTTTTATAATTTTAGAATTTATATCAACCCGAATTTACACAAAAGAAATATTACGCCATCCCCGGCAACGGCGCCATTTGATTAGTCCAAAAATACTTATTAACCGCAATCAGAAACGGCGTCGCTTTGCAGCTAGCCGGTGAGTACGGGTCGATCCACAGAGATGGGTAATTTTCTTAATGTGTTTTTACGAGTTGATTCCAAATGTTGTTTGGATTGATTAAATCTAAAACCTAGATCTATCACTAAACTAAATTAATCTAAATTAAAGTCTTGCTAGGGTTAGGTTTAGGGGAAGTTTGGAGATTAAAGGTTTCCTCACCGCTTTCAATGCCTTATTTTTGATCTATTAGATGTTACGGTAATTATCAATGAAGTGGATTAGAATCTTTTTGGGAAGATGTTTCTTCCTCTAGATTCTTATCCTTCCTTTATCGATACTTACCCTAACCTCCATGGAAAACACGCGCAACCGGGACTTTATACTACGGTGTCACCGTTACCTCGAGGGGTAGGGTGCCGTAGGGAGTGGTCATGCGTGTATGCATGGAGTTCTAATTCTTGTGAAGGGACATGAAAGGGGTGAGAGATCTCATCTCTCAAACCTTTCCCTAAGGCTAACCCTAACAAGCGAGGAGATTACTCGCTCATTAGGGGATGATAAAGCATACTAATTAAAAGAGAATCAAAAGCACAGAAATAAAATTACTTACTAATTTGATGGCTCCTTCCAAGCAAGAATACAGAACAGATCTGAAATTTTTTATTGAAAAGAGGCATAGGGTTTTACAATTTCTGATTACAATTTATAAGCAAACAGGAGAATTTAGGGTTACGGGATTCGCACATGTGCAATTACAGATTTGCCCACGAAAAATCCAAACTCCCACACCGACACACCGACACCCGAAATCCGCACCGACACGGGCACTAAGAGGCCGCGGAACCGCGGCAAATATAGGGGTAGGGCCGCGGTTCCGCGGCCCTTTGGTGTGATCAGTTGACCAACTTTTCTGGGCTGGTTCTTTATACATTGGGCTTTATATTTCCATAGTTCTTTTCTCCCTTTAGCTTCTGGTCTTCTCCAGATCTTCAGTGAAACTTGTAGTGGTCTTTTAACTGTTTTCTTTGACATTTCGGACCATGCGTTGCCTTGTACACTTGTGAATTGTTCTTTGTCTAGGCTGGACTAGGGTCCTTCTACTTGTTGGTCAAAAGTCCCTCTTTTTGTATCATCTTTTGTCTGTTTCACCGTTTTCGCTCCAAGAACCTATATCCTGTAACATACAGCAGACATGTATCAAAAGCACCTGTTTATTTATAAAACGAATAAGAATTGGGGAATATAAACTGCAATATTATGATATGAACAATCATCCTCCTTGTATTGACAGTTTATTGTCACAACTTTGCAGGAGTCCTTTTTGATCATCTGCATCAGGTGCTGAACCCACATTTCTCCTTCCAGTCAGAAATCGTCCTACCTGCTGGTGTCGGTAAGTATAGCTTTTAACAGAGATCCTTTCCTTTCTTTTACGGGTATCCATGTCGTTGCTAATTCTTCTTCATATTGAATATAGCATCACGGGTCGAAGGAGGAGGCGAAGGAATAGCCGTTGCTCTGAAATTCCCTCTCCTGCCGCCTGTCACAGCTGGTATAGTAGACTCCTTTGCTCGTGTATTTTCTTTAGCTCTCGAGTCGATATTTGACCATAATTTATTTTGCAGCAATCGCACCGGCTCCAGCTCCCTTTGAGTCTCGCATCCCAATGGCTGCAGGGCCCTTTGCTAAACGCCCGTCTTCCAAGGGCGCTGCAACTAGCCTGTGAATGTTGAGCGAATTCGTCGAGGATCTTGACGCCGAGGCCCTCGCATTCGCTGCAGATTTTGCTGCTGAGGTTAATACTATGCTGGAGACGCTCGTGAACATCCATGACGAAGGTGTCGTCAAGTGTTGGGTTAATTACTGCAGAAAGATTGAGGCTTGTCTGCATGAGATTGAGCTCAAGCGTCCCGCTCCTGAAGTATCAGTTCTGAACTCCCAGCGAGCTGCGTGGGTCGAGAGTAGTGTTCCTTTCATCCGCCATTTTGAACAAGAGGCGACCCTGAAGCAAAAGGAACATGAAGCGGCTTCCAGCGAGTCTGTCCAATTGCGTGCCTGGGTCGAAACGAATATTGCGTAGCTAAAAGCTATTTTTGAAGACCTCCAACGATGTATTTCTGACGGGCCGGCGCTGAAGCAGAAGCTTGACTTCACTGAGCGGGTTATGCAGAGTTGCGAAGCTGCTCGGTAGGAAATCAATGAGAAGCTTTCATCCTATTTGCAGCAACGGGCTCGAATTGAAGCGGAGTTGTCCGCGGTGGCTGACCATGAAAAGGAGTTAAGAGGAGTGCGCGAGCGGCTTGCTAACTTACTGAAGATGCCTCCTTCTCAATAATCACCTTTGTATCGACTGAAAATTTGTAATCTATGAATAACATGCATTCATTTTCATTCATCATTTCAATTTTTTATTCTTTTATGTGATGTATCTTGTACTCAATTAAATTCATGAATAAAAGGCACATTTTATCTTATATTATCACTTTATTTACTTTGTTGCGTTGTTGGCGTGTTGCATTAGTAAATGTGGCCCATAGATGGTAGACAACAGTCCATCTTAACCTTCTCGTAGGGTAGCGATGGCTTAGGAAACAGGTTCAGGTCTGCTGCCTAAGACTTTTCAACTCTATGAGCCGTGAAGGTCTCATAAAGACTTTTCTCCCTACAAGTCGAGAGGATCTCGTAGGTGTAATTTCTCCTTAGGGGTCGTGAGGACTCCTAAGTGCGTTTTCTCTCGAGAATCGTAAGGATCCCACAAGAGAATTTTCTTTATGCGCAGGGACACTAATTTCCCCATAGGTCGAGACGAATCGAGAGATTCTTACAAAAAACCTGATTTCCTTGCGGGCCGAAACGTCGAGAGGTTCTCGCCAAGGATGCTGATTTTTCTGAATCGAGAGGTTTTCGCTAAGGACACTGATTTCCCTAGAGGTCGAAACGAATCGAGAGATTCCTATAAAGACACTGATTTTCTTGCGGGTTGACGCAAATCGAGAGGTTCTCGCCAAGGATGTTGATTTCCCTGAATCTAAGGGTTCTCGCCAAGGATGCTGATTTCCCTGAATCGAGAGGTTTTTGCCAAGAACATTGATTTTCCTGGAGGTCGAGATGAATCGAGAGATTCCTGCAAAGACACTGATTTTCTTGCAGGTCAACGCGAATCGAGAGGTTCTTTCCAAGGATGCTGATTTCCCTGAATCGAGTGGTTTTTGCCAAGGACACTGATTTCCCTGGAGGTCAAGATGAATCGAGAGACTCCTGCAAAGACACTGATTTCCCTGCGGGTCGATGCAATTGAGAAGTTCTCGCCAAGGACGCTGATTTCCCTGAATCGAGGGGTTTTTGCCAAGGATACTGATTTCCCTGGAGGTCGAGACGAATCGAGAGATTCCTGTAAAGACACCGATTTCCCTGCGGGTCGACGCGAATCGAGAGGTTCTCGCCAAGGACGCTGATTTCCCTGAATCGAGGGGTTTTTGCCAAGGACACTGATTTCCCTGTGGGTCGACACAAATCGAGAGGTTCTCGCCAAGGACGCTGATTTCCCTGAATCGAGGGGTTTTTGCTAAGGACACTGATTTCCCTGGGGTCGAGACGAATTGAGAGATTCCTATAAAGACACTGATTTCCCTGCGGGTCGATGCGAATCGAGAGGTTCTCGCCCAAGGACGCTGATTTCCCTGAATCAAGAGGTTTGTGCCAAGGACACTGATTTCTCTGGGGTCGAGACGAATCGAGAGATTCCTGCAAAGACACTGATTTCCCTGCGGGTTGACACGAATCGAGAGGTTCTCGCCAAGGACGCTGATTTCCCTGAATCGAGGGGTTTTTGCCAAGGACACTGATTTCCCTGGGGTCGAGATGAATCAAGAGATTCCTGCAAAGACATTGATTTCCCTACGGGTCGACGTGAATCGAGAGGTTCTCGCCAAGGATGTTGATTTCCCAGAATCGAGAGGTTTGTGCCAAGGACACTGATTTCCCTAGGGTCGAGACGAATCGAGAGATTCCTGTAAAGACACCGATTTCCCTGCGGGTCGATGCGAATCGAGAGGTTCTCACCAAGGATGCTGATTTCCTAGAATCGAGAGGTTTTTGAGTTGATTTGATTCTGAGACGGAGCATTGATCCTGCGGGGAGGTCATTGGCTGACTTGTTTCCGAGACGGCGCGTTGTTCTGACGGGGAGGTCATTGGCTGTCTTGCTCTGCTTTCTGCGGTGTCAGGGTTGACTTGCTCCGCTTTCTGCGGTGTCAGGGTTTACTTGCTCTGCTTTCAGTGGTGTCTGGGTTGACTTGATCCGCTTTCTGCGGTGTCGGGGTTGACTTGCTCCGCTTTCTGTGGTGTCAGGGTTGACTCTAGGTTGTCTGTGAACCGTGAAGTCTTAGAACTAGGGACTTTGCCGTGGTTCCGATTGGTGGTGTCACGTCCACATCTTGCTGGAATGAGGAGAAACGCCATTGCTGATCTCTAGGCTGTAGATGTGGCCTTTGAGATCCGACTGTCCGTTTGAAAGAGCCCGGTAGGGAAATGTAGTTCCATTTTCGTTTATGCCCATGGATTGTATACAGGGGTCAGTATGGACTCACCTATAGGGCAAAAGTTTCATCTCTTTTTTTTTGTTTCCTTCCGCGATGATCTATCATTTCATCTTTTTATATCGTGAAAGTTGCGATTGCCCAATCATTTCGGCTATTTTTCTCGGTGCCCAATCATTTCGGTTATTTTTCTCGGTACCAAATCATTTCGGCTATTTTTTATTTTTACTCGCTGCTTTTTATTGCGAGTTGCCCAAACATTTCGGCTATTTCATATGCATTTTTGGCTCACTGATTTTATTGCAAGTTTGGAACTTGAGATCTGATACCAATCTTAGCATCAGCATCGCTGCGACTGGAATATTTCCAGGAGCGAATTAGTACTTGCCGTGAAAGGACTTGGAATTTGTTACCGATTTAGGCATCAGCATCGCTACAACTGGGATATTGTCAGGAGTGAATCATCATTTTCCTTCGACGCTATCGAACAAAGGTGTCTTAGTAGACAGTGTTAGGGACCTGACGACTAAGGCTTTTGACTTCGTGAGCCGTAAGGGTCTCATAAAAGTATTTCTCCCTACGAGTCGTGAGGATCTCGTAGGTGTAATTTCTCCTTAGGGGTCATGAGGACTCCTAAGAGCGTTTTCTCTAGAGAGTCGTAAGGATCTCACAAGAGCATTTTCTCCTTGCAGGTCAAGAGGACCTGCAACTGTTGTTCACCAAATAGGAGAATTTCACATCATTGTTGGAACTGGGCGAGGGAACGCTTATTTATGCCCATGGATTGTATACAAGGGTCAATATTGACCACCTGTAGGGCAATTTGGAGAATATGATGGCTTAAGAACAGGTTCAGGTCCCTGTATCTTAAGACTTTTGAATCCTGTGAGCCATGAGGGTCTCATAAGGGAATTCTCCTTACGAGTCGTGAGGATCTCGTAAGTATAATTTCTCCTTAGGAATCGTGGGGATCCCTAAGTGTGTTGCTCTCTTGTGAGTCGTAAGGATCTCACACAGGTATTTTCTCCTTACAAGGTCGAGAGGACCTTGCAAGTGTGCATGAATTTTTTTACGAGTCTGCGCCCTTTCGGGTTTTCACAAACTCGCAGGTAGCCCTGCTGTTTTTACTCACGGAGCCCTTTCGGGTATTTATCCGTGCCCATTTCGCTTATGGACGTACCATTTCTTTTTTTTTGCCGCGTTAGCCTAAGGATGCTGCGGTTTGTAGTAGTTTAAAGACGTTTCTGTCAGTAGTTAGTTTTAGGAAATTGCGGTCCATCATTAGTTTAGGGATGTTTCAGTCCGTTGTTTGGGACGGGGTATCATTGGATGCTACCTTTAGAGTCTTGACTCAAGAAGATAGCGAGCGGACATAGGCGTCGTCATCTATCATTGACCTGAGTCATGATTTGTCAGGCGTAGTACTTCTTAAGGAATCAGCCATTTATTGCCCGGAAGGGTCTTTCGCCATGCATATCCATGAGCGAGTAAGCCCCACCATAGTAGACTTTGTCTATAATTTACGGGCCCTCATAGTTTGGCTCGAATTTCCCCCGTTTGGCACGATTGGGAATCATAGGTCTCTTTACCACTATCATGAGTTCGCTTTAGCGGAATGTTCTCGGCCTAGTTAATCTTTCGTATGAGCGTGTCATCTTTGCTTTTATGCCTCTAAGTTTTGCTGCGCCATGAGACGAGTTTCATCGAGGGCGTCGAGCTCCTCAAGCCGAAGATGAGCATTCTCTTCGTCTGTTAGTTCGTACCGAACCGCCACTCGTAAAGAGGGTAGCTCTATCTCCAAGGGAAGTACCACTTCCGCGCCGAATACCAACGCGAATGGCGTTGTATTCTTAGCCGTTTTGAACGTGGTTCGATATGCCCAGAGAGCTTCATGGAGTCTCTCGTGCCAGTCCTTTTTATTTTTGGACACCGTCTTCTTTATGATCTTTGTCAAGGTTTTGTTGAAAGCCTCAGCTAGACTGTTAGCTCGGGGATTATAGGCCGAAGAGTATCTCCAGTCTATATTATGCTGCTGTGTGAAGCGGCTGATTATGTGACTTCTGTAGGCCGGCCCGTTATCGGAGATAATCTATCGCGGAGTGCCGAACCGATAGATGACGTGTGTCTTGAAGAAATGGAGAATATTCTCCGTTTTCACTTCTCTTAGCGGTACTGCTTCTGTGCACTTAGAGAAGTAATCAGTTGTCGCCAATATGAATCGATGTCCTTTGGATGATGCTGGTTCGATGGGCCCAATTATGTCGATTCCCCACATTTCAAACGGCCAGCTAGCCACTGTTGGGTGTAGCGGGTTTGGATGGTGGTGGATGAAGTCCTCATGAATTTGGCACGAGTGTCACTGCTTCGCGTATTCGAGGCAGTCCTGAATTATCGTGGGCCAACAATAGCCCATTCTTTTGATCTTCAGCTTCATCTTTGGCCCAGCTTGATGAAAACCGCAGAGTCCGTCGTGAGTTTCTTGGACGACTCTCCTTACTTCTTTCGGTCCCAGGCATCTCAGCCATAGAGAGTCGAACAACTTCTTATATAGAGTATCATTGACGAAGGCGAAAGACAGAGCTCGTTTCATGAGCTGATGTCTTGAGGATGCATCTTCAGGTGTTCAACGGGATTTGAAGTAGTTTATAAAGACTTCTCTCCAATCCTTAGCCCTTTCTTGGTCTTCTACTTGTAGGGTTGTTTGCTTGGTCGATTCCTTTTCTTCAGACAACCCCTGAGATGTTTCTACTGGTGCAAGAACCCGACGGCTTTGTATAATGATCCTCACGTCATCGAGGTTTTCGTCAGCTAGTTCTTTAGCGAGTTTGGCTAATGCGTCTGCTTTGCTATTTTCTGTACACAGTATGCTTTCCAGAATGTAGGAGGGAATTTAAGTCAGCAGTTGCTGTACTCTTTCGCCGTACTTCATCAACTCTGGTTTGCACGTTTGATAGTCGTTGTTTACTTGACTAACGACCAGCTGGGAGTCTTCGTATATGAGGAGGTTTTTGATTCCCATGTCGACAACGATCTCAAGACCTGCTATCAAAGCCTCATATTGTACTTCATTGTTTGTCCTCGGCTCCGTTAGGGAAAAGGCAAAGCGCATTATCCCTCCTCGTGGAGTCACGAAGATGAGGCCTACCCCAGATTTGATTATGAGAGAGCTGTGCTTTCGCTTTTTCATGGAAGATGCCCTATCGAAGTAGAGTTCCCATCGGGTATCACTCTCTCCTCTCTCCATGTCGATTGTGTCAAACGTGTGCTCATCTGGCAATTCACAATTTAGGGGTGAATCGGCAGGTATCAGATGCTCAGCGAGGAAGTCGGCGATGGCCTAGCCTTTCACTGCCTTGAGAGGTCAGTATGTTATCGAGAATTCCATTAAGAGTAGGGCCCATTTAGCGAGCCATCCCGTTAGTATGGCTCTTGACATCAAATATTTGTGAGGATCCACTTTTGATATGAGATGGATCTCATGCGCCAAAGAATAATGCCGAAACTTTGTTATAGCGAAGATTAACGCCAGGCAGTGTTTTTCGATAGGGGAGTAGTTGTTTTCTGCCCCCAGTAGAACTCGACTCAAATAGCAGAGAGCTCTCTCCTTCCCTTGGTTGTTTTCTTGTGCCCATAGTGCGCCTAAGGAACCTTCAAGGGCGGTTGTGTACAGGATGAGGGGCTTTCCCTTGACTGGAGGGGTCAGTACCGGCGGATTTTGCAGGTATTGCTTGATTTCGTCCAGTGCACTTTGGCATTTAGGATCCCAAACGAACGGGGTTCCTTTCTTCGTCAGGTGACTGTAAGGACGGCATTTTCCGGAGAGGTTGGGTATGAACCGCTGGATATACGTGAGCTTCCCTTGTAGAGACCGTAATTGTTTTAAAGTTCTTGGAGTGGGAATTTCCATAATCGCCTTGATCTTCGATGGATCTATTTCGATACCCCGGTGTCGTATGATGAATCCTAGGAACTTGCCTGAGGAAACTCGAAATGCGCATTTCAGAGGGTTCATCTTCAGGTTATACTTACGAAGATGTTGGAACACTATTTTCAAATGCTCCCAGTGTTCCTCGTACAATTTGCTTTTCATTATGAGGTCATCGATATAGCATTTGACGATTTCATGGATGAGGTCATCGAAAATCATCGTCATGGCTCTCTGGTAGGTAGCGCCAGCGTTCTTCAGACCGAAAGGCATCACTTTGTAGCAGATTATGCCCAGAGGAGTCCGAAAAGCGGTATGCTTCTGGTCTTCGGGATGCATCTTTATTTGATTGTACCCTGATGAGCCGTCCATGAAGGAGAAGACTTCGTAAGTGGACGTGTTGTCTATCATCAGCTCGGTAACCGGTACGGGGAAACCATCCTTCGGACAGGCTTTGTTGAGGTCCTGAAAGTCCACGCAGATGCGCACCATCCCATTTTTCTTCATCACTAGGACAATGTTGGCGATCCAGTCGAGGTATTGAACTTCCTGGATGAAGCCGGAGTCGATTAGCTTCTTGACTTCGGCGTTGATACCCATCTTAAGTTCGAGCCGCATTCTTCTTAATGCTTGTTTGACTGGCTTGACGTCCGGAGATATCGCCAATTTATGCATAGCTATTTCTGGATCTATCCCCGGCATCTCGGAATAGTTCCATATGAAGCAGTCTTTATACTGCATGAGCACGTCATTTAGCATGGCCACCTGCTCTTTAGACAGCAGCTCACTGATGAACGTTGGTCGTGGGTCGTTTGCCGTCCCCAAGTCGATTTTTCTCAAGTTATCCGCAGTAGTGTGTATTCCATCTTCCAACTCTTTTGGCGCCGGTGGAAATTCTGAGATCAACTCATCTTCATCCTCATTTTCGAAGCACCAGGAGAGGTCAGCCATATTCTCAAGCACTCCTTCTTCTGACAGCGTTATCACGTGACAGGTACGAGATCGTTTCCAAGACCGATGTTGATCTGGTTCTATTTTTGCTATATACGTCTCCTTTGGCACATGATTTTCTGGTGGAGTTACCCTCCAATTGCTAGATAGAGCGAATCTGCCAAGTTGATATTGGTCTTCGACCCAGTTTTTGAAGGTGAAGCAGTCTTCAAGAGTATGTCCTATCGCTTGATGATAGGAGCAATAATCCGGGTAATGAACCTCGTTTGCTTGATCGGGGTGCCGAGACTCCGGGAGTGTCATCATCTGATGTTTCATGACAAGATCAAAGATTCTCCTTGTCTTGTCTCGAGGGAAAGAATATGCTCGACTCATCTTTTTCATAAGAGACGGATTCCGGCTGACCTTCTCTCGATCGCGTGGCCTTTTGGATCCGTTTTGCAGCTGTCGAACGTTTTTTCCGTTCTTTAACTTGTTTTTGCCTTCGCATCGAGCCTTTTTCTTATCTTGGGAGTGCATGGCGGGCCAATGGTAGGCATTGTCATCCTCCATGGCCTGCTGAAGGAGGCGCTGCATCTTGGCTTTTTCGTAAATGGTCATTTCGCGGCTGTGCTCATTCCGAACCTTTTGACTCGCTTCCCTTACTAGCTTATCTATTTGTTCTTCAAACGACGGACTCGGCATTTTTATGACAGGACCTCATCCTAGTTCAACGTCGGCGTCTTTTAAAAGAGCATCCCCTTCTTCATCGAGGTCATTTATGACATGGCAGTCATGGAATTGCTCCCGTTTCTTAGACTGGACATATCCAAGCCCAATCGTTTCCATTTTCCCGTCGGGCAATTTTCGCTGAGTTCCGGGAACGTTCCAAATCCTGTTGTAGAACTGTGCTTATCGAGCAGTCTATTTGAAAGGTACGCCTTGGCATCTTAATAACCTTCTCAATCCCTCTGTATAGTATCTGGGCAGACGGATGGGTTGGAGCCTATCGAGTGCAAAATCGGCACCATGCCAGACTTCTCTTTCGACTTTAGTCTCCCGGGATCGATAGAATAGGATCGCTTTTTCACCTCTTCGCCTAGGAGGGACATAGAATGTCTGCAGCTCTTGTACGCTATATGTCTCAAGCGCATCAAACTCTATGTAATGCTGCCACAGAACCATGGCGATTTACGAACTCTGATCATCTCCAGTGAGGGCCTGCATTGATGGACGGACCGAAAACACTGAGTTGACTTCGTCTTCAGGGTCGCTGCTAAAGACCAAAATAGGGGTCGATGGTCCCGGCCTGTTGCATTAGGGCGGCCCCGAATAGACTATCTCTTCTTCCTCCTCAGTATCGCTCTTGAAGACTAGGATAGTGGCGATAGCTTTTTGTTTGTTCTCCGGTTTATGACATCTTTCCGTGTCTTCGAAGTCTGGTAGGAAGTACTTGGCATCTTCGTATTTGCGGACTTCATTTACAAAGAATGGGTTTAGTTCCCCCGTCACGGTGTACTCGAGACCATCTTTAAAATACTTCATACACTGATATTGTGTAGAAGGGATGATGTTGTGCTCGTGTAACCAAGGCCTGCCGAGCAATGCGTTGTAGCAGGTCTTGGCGTCAATGATATGAAATTTGATGTCAGTGATGAGCAGCCCAAAGCGTAACATCAGTATTATAGACCCGAGCGTCCGTGATGACTGGGAGTCGAACCCGGAGATGGTGATTTTATCCCGAGCGAGATGCTGAACGCTCATGCAGATTTCTTTTAGCACCTTCACATTTAGGAGATTGACAGAGGACCCATTGTCAACTAAGATTTTCCCTATCTTGATGTCATGGCAATACCCGGTGACATACAGGGGACGGTTGTGCTCGCACATCCCGAGGAAGAGATCTTCATCGCCGAAAGTGATGTCAGCTGTGTTCACTTCTTCCAGCTCGTCCTTCATCTTTTCTTCGGTAAGGAAAGCTTGAAACTGCTCGGGCTCTCATAATGCCCTGATCAGAGAATCTTGCGCCTCTTTAGACAATAGAAGAGCATTCAAAATGCTTAGCTGTGAGGGTATCTTCCTCAGGTATGCTAGCACATTGTAATCCACTTTGTTTTTCTTGGGCGGGTCCTTGGCTGCCAACTCTTCGACGACTAGATCGTCGAGGGCAATATCCTTAGGGACTTTTTCTTTCCCCTTATCCTTTTTATTCAATCCCTTGTTTGTAGGTCCGAGATTCTTTTCGGGCAACATACGACTACGTAGCTGAATGTTCTCGCGGTTCTTTATCTTTTCCTCTTTTCTTAAGGTGGATTCCTTGAAGAGAGAGCTGAGGGCTATTTCTTCATCAGAATCGCTTCCGATGGTGAGAACTTGTGATCCCCCAGAATCAACCATGTGACAGTTGCCGGCAGTTCTTTTGTGCTCATCTGTTGTGCTTCTCTGCTCCCGACGAGTCTTGCGCTTCATCCTCTTGAAATGTTGTCGGTGAGCAATGTATCCCTGCCACCACTTTTTAAAGGTCATGCATTCTTCAGTAGGGTGTGCAATCCTCTGATGGTATAAGCAGTAGTTAGGATGTGCATCCACTTCGTCAAGGTGTATACCGCCAGAAGTATTTCCTTTGAAAGATGGCAGCTTCATTCCCATTGACAGGGCTTTATCGAACCGTTTCCTCGTTTTAAGCATGTTTTTGTCTGCTGCAGGCGTGTTTCGATCTGGTTGGAGCGCTTTGTGACTCATCCCTACCCTGATTTCTTCAACTTGACGTCGATGCCTGGCCCTTTCAAATATGGCCATTTCACGCTCTTGATCAACTTTGCTCTTCTGACGGGCTTCATTCAGCAACATGTCAATCATCTCGTCTGACGGTTCCAAGGATTTTGGCACCGACCCTGCCCCCAGCTCCTCTATATTATCTTCTGATGCTGAGTGAGCTTCTTCGTCATTTATTGGTGAATGAGGGAGTCCTTGATAACCCACTTTTGGCAGTCGGCTACTACAACCACTACCCATATGTGGGCACGTGACAACTTGCCACATAATCCTCGGGTTCTTCTGACGAGTCTTCTCCCTCATCATCGTCGTCATCTCCGCCCTCAAGGATATGGTTGAGAAACTCTTGGAGTGTGACCGGGGTTCGCTCCTTCTAGTTATATTCTTCCAGTGCGTCAAAATGCTTTTGCAGGTCTGTGCGCTTGTCATAAGACTGCGTGGGTTTTTTGGTCTTCTTCTTTTTCGTTGAAGACTTTGACGGCTGGGCCTGGGTATTTTTCCCATTGCTACCAACTCTCGGCGTTGGGCATGGTTTCAGCATCCCCTCAATGATCTCTGGCTCCAGTGGGCTCTTCCATCTAATTGCCGGACATGCTTGAAGATCCTTGAGCATTCTCTTAGTCTTGTCTGAAAGCACAACCTCCCATGGAGCTTGCTCTATAAATGAGCATGATTCCCCCGGCGTGTCCACCTTTTAAGGAGTGTGCGGTTGTGACGGGTTCACCCTCCAGTTTTCAGACAGCGCGAATTTGCCTTGTTGATACTGGTCCTCAATCCAGTTTTTGAAAACATGGCAATCTTCGATTGGGTAACCCACTACTCTATGGTAGGGACAGTAATTGGAATTTTTGATGTCACATGGTTGCAGTGGGCGTCTCGGATCCGGCAGAGTGATGAGCCTGTTGCGTACCGCCAGTTCGAACAGTCTTCTCGTTTTATCCCGAGGGAATGAGTAAGGACGTCTCAGCTTTTCTCCGAGTGATCAATGTTTATCTTTTTGGTGAGTAGCTGGCTTTGGATCACGTGGTTGTTGCTGAGCGTTGGCGATGAAGGTCGCTTTCTCTTTGCCCTTTTCGTTTCAAAGCTCCGTTTTCGAGGAGGGCGGTCTATGGCCCATCTGGTCCATTTGGGCCAGCTTGTCGATCAATACCTAGAAAGTGGTCGGCTTGAAAAACATCATAAACTGGGATATAGTTGCCTGCGGATCTAGGGTCCCTATGAACATGCCCACAGGAGCTTTTTCTATGCGTTGTTCGCATCTCGACCATAGGTTCCGCTACTGAATTGCATACTGAACCCATGTCTCTCCTAGCTTCACCCTGGCATTGATCAATGCCATGATCGGGGTGCGCTCACTAGCGCTTGCGAAACGCTAGGTGAATAGCAACTCCATTTCCGTAAATGTTTTGATGGAATCATTTGAAAGCTCCGAGTACCATTCACAAGCTGTCTCTTCTAGGCTGCCGACGAACTGGTGAAATAGCAGTTTGTCATCACCTCCAGTATTGCCGCAGAGAGCCCTGAACTGAGCGACGTGCTAATGGGGATTGCCTATCCCCTTATACACGTGAAATTTAGGGATCTTATATCCCGGCGGATACTTAATTTGATCGTACCAGCCTGGAAATGGTCGCCCAGTTTTGACGACTTGGCCAGTTGCTTCACTTGCCTGATGAGCTCGTATTTGTTGAGCTATATAGTCATCAAGCACAGCTTTCGAGATCGTCCCCTCCCTGGCTGATGATAAAGCGGGAAGAGGGTTTGGTGTCTCCCCTCTGTCGTCTTCAATGATTATTGGGGGATCTTCGGCTGAAGGGTCCGGCTGGGTCATCATCCCCACCATATCTTGGAACATGAGCGTCATTTATTTTATGTTAGCCGCTTGTTCCGCGACTTCTTTATCTTTCTTTTCGAGCACTCTTTGTAGGAACTCGGCGTTGGTTTCCTGCTCCTGGCGTTGATCCGACAATACTTCCGAGCTTTCTTTCTGCCCATTAAGCGCGGCCATCTTTGTTAGCATCTCCTGAAGTTTATGCTGTTGCTCCTAAGCCTTTGTTACGGACCGCGTAAGTGGTCGATGACCCCCAGAAGCACGGCTTTCCTCTTTTCCGGAAGCCATGTAGCGGTGTGCACTACCATGCCCCCCCAGACTTAGGGCGTATAGGTTCGGTGCCCTTGAGATTTGTCGTAGACACGGGGATCTTCTCTGGCCTTCTCTTTTTATGAACGGTCAAAGTTGAGGGGGCTGCAACAGGCACCCTTACAGACGACGCCTTCTGTAGCATGGTGACGGGATGATCCTCCTCTTGCTGGCCCTTCATTTTCTTCTGTTGGCGGAAATAGTCTTTGTCGATCACAGAGTCTTGGACTCTTTGCCAAACCCTGTGGATTTTGGAGGACAGTCGTTGAGGGGGTTGTTCCGGGTTTGCCTTTGTAATGTTCTCCATAGGTGGAGAAGACTTTTTCAACACGGCAGTTGGAGAGTTCTTGTGCACCCTCCTGAGTGGCTCAAAACTATTCCCGGTTGGAACAGCAGCATCAACTTCCACCATTGGAGCTGGTGGGATAAGTCCAGAAGGGGAACTGCCCCCAGCTTTCCTCACTCGGCGCCAGTGACGACGTCGAGCATGTTGCGTAGCCGGGATCACTTTTATCGTCGGAGGAGCTTCGTCATACCCCCTGCTTTGAGGAGAAGCTGTTATTGGCGCCAGCCTGTCAAAGACTGACATCCGCTGGGAAGGAATGGTCAACCTGTCGAAGGCCGACTTTTGAGTAGGGGAAGTAGTTTGGACGACTTCATCTGCAGCAGGAGCCGGGATAGCCTTCTCCGGTATTGCGAGCCTCTTCGCGGGCCCATTTGAGCTTAGGCTCAGCATGTCGAAGACCGAGCTAGTATACTTGGACGACCCGTTGAGAAGGGTCGTGGTAGTTGCAAGCCGATCGAAGACCGACTTCTTTGGAGCCTCTAGTGACAGTATCGGGACGCTGAAGCTTGTTGGTGGGATCATGGTCCCGAAGAATAACCTAGTGGTGGCCTGTGTCACCTGTTCCACCGGCATTGTGTAGATAGAAGCCGCTTGGGGCCTGTAAGTTACTCCTCCAGATAGGATGGAGCGGGAGTTGTTGCAATTGGTGCAGCTGGAGGCCATTGATCTTCTTTTCTCTGCACGGGAGCAAGACACCAAATCTTAGTACCTCGAATCCACAGGCAACCATAGAAGACCGTGATTTGTTCGCGAAACACGACACACAAAGTGTAGAGTGGAAAGAGGAAAAGGTCCCACCGGGCATGCCAGAATCTGTTTACCGCCGAAAACAGAGACGAAACAGCGTAGGTCGTCTTGTCTGAATTTGGGGGCAGATGCTATTTGGTTTTATCTGTCTACCTCTCCGAAGATGCCAAGTTGATTTATGGCACCGTGTATCGAAGGTTTAAACAAATGCGGCCGTTGTAGCAAACTTCGTCAGATTCCCCCTAGTTTGCGAGGGGTTTTTGATTGTGGGGACGCTTTTCCCTACAGGCGCAAGCCCCTGCAGTTAATTACATTACCGCATAGCGATAACCATTTTCTCCTGCTCCAGAAGGTCACTTCATGTCGTGTGTGTTTGTTTTATTTTTTGTTGCCCGTGGATTGTATACGGAGACTAATTTATGTTGTCGCTCATAGGGCGGGGATTAGTCCAAATCCGTATTTTCTTATATTTGGGTTTGGTTTGATTTAAGGATCGTTAACCTCGTTTAAGATTAAGATCAACTTAAATATTTGTTAAGGATACGTTAGTCTAATTTAGACTAAGATCTACTCAACGAGGTTTTAAGATCATTTAGATCCAATGAAACAGCATTTGGGCTCCATCGTTTTAGTTTAGGGACATTACGGTCCATATGTTTAAGGATATCATAGTCCATAGAGTTTAGTTTAGGAACGTTGCGGTCCATAAGTTTAAGGACATCATAGTCCATAGAGTTTAGTTTAGGGAAGTTAAGTTTAAGGGCATCATAGTCCATGGAGTTTAATTTAGGGATGTTACGGTCCATAAGTGTAAGGATATCATAGCCCGTAGAGTTTTGACTCATCAGTTTGAGGGTGCGCCAAGAGTTATTAGTTATTGGGACCCTCCACCTCTCTGAAGACGTTGAAGAATTACAACGACATGTATCAAAGGTATGGAGAGATGTACCCTTGAACCAAAGAATGCTCATCATGGACTTAGTTGTCCCGTTTGGCACTAAGTCCAATTTAGTAGAAGACCTATGGGCTCGGTCGATTTGGGGTTTGGCCAACCTTGGGCTCAGCCCACCTGATTACTTATTTGGGCTTAATCCCCTTTGTTCAATAATGCTGAGCATTAATATGAGCTTTGATGCTCACCTCTTTTCTTTTTTTTTTATTGAGTGTTAAACACTCTTTATGGCACTGGGCTTTATTTACGGAGTGCTTTATGTTAAACAGCGCCCACGTGAGAAGCACGTGGAGCGCTCGGCGCTGAGCGCCAACTATTGAGTGCAGAGCACTCTTTAATCTATTAGCGCCCACATGAGGGGCACGTGGAGCGCTTTGGCGCTGAGCGCCAGATTTTAAGTGCTAAGCGCTTTATTATTAAATAGTGTCCACGTGAGAAGCACATAGAGCGCTTGGCACTGAGTGCAAGTCTTTAAGTACTAAGCGCTTTATTATTAAATAGTGCCCACGTGAGGAGCACGTGGTGCGCTTGACGCTGAGCGCCAGACTTTAAGTGCTAAGTGCTTCTTATAAAATAGCACCCACGTGAGCAGCACGTGGAGCGCTCGGCGCTGAGCGCCAGACTTGGAGTGCTAAGCACTGAATTTTCTGTTCTGCTCGATTCAATTCTCTAAGAATTAGATTCTCACTTATGAAAGATTTTGTCTTATAAATCTGAGATCTGGAAAAAGAACTAAGTTCTTCTAATATGAGAGTTAAACTCTTAAATATGGAGGAGATGTTGTGATCTCTCTTATTTTTATTTACCTTGAGAAGAAATTGCTCTCGTCTCTGAAGTTTGAAGTTTATAGGAGGGTTCTTCTGTACAAGACTTGAAGTCTTGGGTCCGTTATATAGGGGATGCTGATTTGTTGATTCAGTTAAGGAAATCTCTCATTGTGGGATTTCTTAATTGATGTGGGGAATTTATCCACCGTCGGATCTTTGATGCAAGGACTTCTGTTTTACAGAGGACATTTTTCTTATTTTTAATAAGATTGGAAAATATTTTTCCATACAGAACTTATTCTATATCTTGGTGATTATTTTAATCACCATTGAATCTTTTGATCCAACGGTGCTCTGATTTATAGAGCACAATCTTTCTTGTTTAGAAAGATTTAAGGAGTATTTCCTCAATCAGAATTTAATTCTTTATCTTAGTGATTTTTAATCACCATTGGATCATTGATCCAACGGTGCTCTGATGTACAAAGCACAATTTTTCTTGTTTAGAAAGATTTGAGGAGTATTTCCTCAATCAGAGTTTAATTCTGTGCTCTGATAATTTATCATCTCCGTTGGATATTTGATCCAAGGGTGGAGAACTTTTTGTTCTGGCGCTGCCTCAGAGTTTTCAACCCTGAGCGCTGGCGCTCTCATGCTTTGCACGTGAGGCGCTGCCTCAGAGTTTTTAACTCTCGGCGCTGCCTCAGAGTTTTTTTAACTTTGAGCGCTGGCACTCTCGTGCTTTACACGTGAAGTGCTGCCTCAGTGTTTTTAACTCTTGGCGTTGCCTCAGAGTTTTTTTAACTTTGAGCGCTGGCGCTCTCATGCTTTGCACGTGAGATGCTGCCTCAGAGATTTTAACTCTTAGCGCTGCCTCAGAGTTTTTTAATTTTGAGTGCTGGCGCTCTCGTGCTTTGCACGTGAGGCGCTGCCTCAGAGTTTTTAACTCTTGGCGCTGCCTCAGAGTTTTTAACTTTGAGCGCCGGCACTCTCGTGCTTTGTATGTGAGGCGCTGCCTCAGTTCAAACTTTGTACAGAGCCTTGCTCTCTTATTGGGGGGAAACACAAGTCAAAATCAAAGTCAACCCCAAACCAAGTGGGCCCAAGCCCAGGTCAAAGGGACCGGCCCCATGACAAAAGGAATGAAATCATAAATTGGTTTAATGTAATTCTTTATATATATATATATAGAGAGAGAGAGAGAGAGAGAAATAAATGTATGTAAAATAGGCAAAAAGCCAAAATTTTGTAAACCTCATGGCTTATGTGCAAAGAGAGATAAGCATATAAGGCATGGGGTGGCACAAGTGCCATTTGGCAAAGCTCAATGGGCTATATGTAAAGTGTGTAGCCTATAAAGGCAAACATGATGAAAAAATCAAGGACAACTTTTCATTCTCTCAATTCTAGGGTTTGTGTCTCCTTCTCATTCCTCAAGGTTCTAAACCTTCCTTCTTTTTTTGAATTAAATCAAGAGTTCAATCCCTCTTTTTCCAAAAGGAAACTATTTTTCACCATAAAACCCTTAAAGGGGAACTCAGATCTTTTATCAAATCCCCAAAAGGGGAGATTTTTGAGTTTCACCCCTCTTTTTCTTCAATATCCAGCAAATGGAAAGGAGGAAGAAGGAGACTCTTTTCTAAAAATCCTATTTCGGAAAGATCCAAGGCTCAAAAGAAGATCCAGGGCTAAAAGGGAGAAGAAAGGGGTCCCCTTTGACCCTCTTCAAAGATTTCTAAGAGTTTAATTCCATTCAAGATCTATCGGAGTTTCCATAAACAAAACCCTTTTTAGGGGTTTAACCCAAAATCTATACATAATCCCTATTAAGATTTCAACTCTAAAGCCCCTTAGGAGTTCAACTCCCAGCCTAGGGGCTAAGCTTCGTTTCCGCTGGTGTTTCCAGTGGTCGCGTGTCGCGCACGTGACCCGCGGGCGCCTAGCGGTCGCGGGCAGAGCACATGACCCGCAGGCGCTCCGCACCCACGTGCGCCTCATGGGATCCGCGGGCGCTCAGCGCTCATCGATCGCATGCACGGCAGGTGACCCGCGGGGACCCAGCGCCCAGCGGTCGCGTGCAGGGCACGTGACCCGTGGGCGCCCGGCGCCTATGCGTCTGGCACGTGACCCGCGGTCGCTAAGCACCCATGCGCCAAGTATGTGACCCGCGGGCGTCTAGCGCCCACGTGTCATGCACGCATCTTTAAGACACTCTTCACCCCTCATTTTCTATGCACTCCACCCCCAGCCCGCTATCCGGGTAGCGGAACCCCCGTAAACTTTGCGAGGACCCCGATATATCCAAAACCCTTTCAAAACACAACACATGCACACGGCATATTGAGTTCGCATAACCAATTTGACCCGTCAATCGGAGGTTCCCTCGCTCCAAAAACGAGAGATAATTAACGGCAGCTTAGTCCGCGGCTACCGGAGATTCGGATCCCCACGATTAGTAAACTCCTGCCTACCTTAGACAGGAGGAATCTGTATATGCCTGACAAGCGCGTGCGTATTCCCATCTCAATGGGGTGACGAAAAACACCTTACAATCATAACGTTATTTATCAAACACTACTACAACAAGGGGTTGCCCCTACGGAGTTAGGAATCCGTCGGGGCAACTTTTTATTGCCCCTACGGATTACTCCGTAGGTCCAACGGTTTTCCCCTATGGTTCCCTACGGATTAATTAAAAAATATTAAAATGTAATCTTTTATTTGGCCGTACGGAGCCGCAAAAGAATACCCTACGGATTAATCTGTAGGGGCAACAAATGATTATTTAAAAAAAAAAATAAAGCTCAGTAATTTCTCACATCCCCCAATTTTTCCCACACTAATCCCCACGCGATCGATCTCGTCACCCGCCTCCACCTCTCGTCGCTTTTGACTTCCCGCCATCGTCGCCACCATATTCTCGTCACCACTTTGCCGCCGTTGTCGCCTTTGACTTCCCGCCGTCGCCGCCTTTGATTTCCCGCCGCTTGTCTCCATCTTCCCGCCACCAAAGGATCTCGTCGAGCTCCATCCCCGGCCTCCTCCGCCTCGTCGAGCTCCATCAACCGGCAAAACTACAAGTGAGGTGAGTTAATTTCCATTTTGAACTATTAATTATTCTTAATTTTTGTATTATTGTTGATTTTAGGGTTAGGGTTAGGGTTAGTTCCAGGTTAATTGGGAGTTAATTAGGGTTAGGGTGAGTGTTAGGGTTAGGGTTATGGTTAATTAGGTAGGTTCGGTTTAGGGTTAGGGTTCGGTTTAGGGTCAGGGTATCCATGCTACCTATAATAATTTCATGCAATTATGAATCAAGAAAATTACATTTTATAAGTCTTATAAGCAATGTTTCTTTTCATTGATCGCATATATACACCATTTTGAGATATACGGATATTTGGTCTAGAAATTTTGGTTTCACACTCATATTTAAATCTCTATGTGACATTCCAAGACTATATGCCAAGGATCTTCATATATCAATTGACAACTGGGCTATATGAGATAGCATCTCTGTCATTAGCCAACTTGCACCTCATCAAATAGGAAAATATAAGTTTAACGCTAATTGTCTTTGTGTTGTGTGACTAAGTGTCACATCTTACTTGTCTTGGATATCTATACAATTACAATGTATGTTGATATTCTTGAAGAAGTTCATACAATTATACTCTGACATCTATATTAAGATATCGAGGGTGAATATAGATGGATTACATTGAAAGTATGAGAGACTTACAATTATAAGCATCAAACTCAGTGGTGCTACAGGGAGAATCTGAGACAAATACCCTTAGGTAGTATCATCAGTATACACAGTAATTTTGCTCCCTAATTTCCTTTATTAACCGTCATATGAACTAAATTTAGGCCTTATTTGCTCTTAATATAAATTGCCGTCCTAAATTGTTAGCTTTCACGTTATTACAGATATTTTTATTTTTAGTTAATATCATTGCCTATTGCATGATTTAGATCAGTTGATAACTTTGGAGAACTTGTGAAGATTTTGACATCATTCAGGATTAATTATCAACATCAGAATGTAGCCATTTACTTTTCCCATGTCCTCTTCTAGAGAACTATATAAAATAATTTTATATATTAATGACGGTTAATACACATTTTTAGCCCATAATCCACCAAATTAAGATTTTGGATGAAATGGTTATCATGTGTGACAGTTTAAACTATGTTTATTGTCTCCATTTACTCCGGTATTCAAAGCAATTCATGTTTCTGTGGCTCATATGCCATAGCGCAAGTGTTAAGGAAATAATGGTTTTAATCAGTTTGTTTGCACCTTTGGCCTCGTCATGATGCATCTTTCATGTGTTAAAATATGAGACATGAGAACTTATGACATTTTTCTTGCATTCCAGTATGATTCCACAAATGAGTGATTTATTCTCATCGGGGAGATTTTGTTCTGCAAATTCAAAACTTAGGAGAAAAGAACTAAATTAAAAAGAAATAACAGGAACATATAAGAATTTAATTCCTCCAAAAATTAATGTTAGGGTTTAGGGTGCACTAGTTCCTTCAGTAGGATACTCGACAATAACGTAAACTTACAACTTTACCGTAAACTTAACCCTTCATATAAGAACTTAGTTTTTTCTCTGGTTGAGATTTGCAGAAGCAAATCTCCCAGCAATTTGAGAATTTAATTCTCATCGGGGAGATTTTGTTCTGCAGATTCAAAACTCAAGGGAAAAGAACTAAGTTAAAAAGAAATAAAAGGAACATATGGGAATTTAATTCCTCCAAAAAGTAGGGTTAGGGTTTAGGGTGCACTAGTTCCTTCATTAGGATACTCGATGATAACGTAAACGTACAACTTTACCGTAAATTTAACTTTTTATATAAGAACTTAGTTCTTCCTCTGGTAGAGATTTGCAGAAGCAAATCTCCCCACAAGTTGAGAATTAAATTCTCATCGGAAAGATTTTATTCTGCAGATTCAAAACTTGGGGGAAAAAAACTAAGTTAAAAAGAAATAAAAGGAACATATAAGAATTTAATTTCTCCAAAAATTAGGGTAAGGGCTTAGGATGCATTAGTTCCTTCATTAGAATACTCGATAATAACGTAAACGTACAACTTTACCGTAAACTTAACCCTTCATATAAGAACTTAGTTCTTCCTCTGGTTGAGATTTGCAAAAGCAAATCTCCTCATAAGTTGAGAATTTAATTCTCATCGGGAAGATTTTGTTCTGCAGATTCAAAACTTAGGAAAAAAGAACTAAGTTAAAAAGAAATAAAAGGAACATATGGGAATTTAATTCCTCCAAAACGTAGGGTTAGGGTTTAAGGTGCACTAGTTCCTTCATTAGGATACTCGATGATAACGTAAACGTACAACTTTACCGTAAACTTAACCCTTCATATAAGAACTTAGTTCTTCCTCTGGTTAAGATTTGTAGAAGCAAATCACCCCATAAGTTGAGAATTTAATTCCTATCGGGAAGATTTTGTTCTGTAAATTCAAAACTTAGAGAAAAAGAACTAAGTTAAAAAGAAATAAAAGGAACATATGGGAATTTAATTTCTCCAAAAATTAAGGTTAGGGTTTAAGGTTGACTAGGTCCATCATTAGGATACTCGATGATAACGTAAACGTACAACTTTACCGTAAACTTAACCCTTCATATAAGAACTTAGTTCTTCCTCTGGTTGAGATTTGCATAAACAAATCTCCCCACAAGTTGAGAATTTAATTCTCATCGGGGATATTTTGTTTTGCAGATTCAAAACTTAGGGGAAAAGAACTAAATTAAAAAGAAATAACGGGAACATATGGGAATTTAATTCCTCCAAAAATTAGGGTTTAACCCTATATAAAGAATCTAGTTCTTTAAAAAAATAATGATGATCCAAGATCTTCAAATCTAATTTTGTTTATCGATAATTTATTCTTTTCAAAGACAAAATTGTATCTACGAATTTTCTTCTTTGTCAGTAACCATCTCGTTCTTAGATTTCTCAATATAGTCATCATAACCTACAATTTATATATTATACAATCTAACATGGCCCATGAGTACATCAGAGTTAAGGACTGGATGTACGTGGATTGGCAACAACGTATCCAACCTAAATTTGTGGCAGGAGTTGTTGCTTTCATTGAATTTGCACGCACACATAATAAGATCGTGTTAGAGAAGATTCTTTGCCCATGCAATAGATGTAGGAATAAGTACTGGCAGAAAGTAGAATTCGTAGAGCTTCATATCGTTAAATATAGTTTTACTAGACTTTATACAACTTCGCTATATCACGGAGAAGGAGAAGAAGAAAACAGTAATGCGGCAGAAGAAGAAGGAGAAGACGATAATGCGGCAGAAGAAGAAGACGGCAATTTCTTTCCAGGAGAAGAAATGGAGGATATAGTAGAGGCTGCCCTAGGTGATAGTATTCGTACCGAAGATGACATTCCTTCTGGTCAAGGACCACATGCGGATAAGTATGAAAAGTTCATGAATGATGCTAGAAGAACAATTTATGAGAATGCAAAGTATTCCATCCTATCATGGTTCGTCCAACTTTTCCAAATTAACTGCCTAGTTGGATGGAGCAACAAATCATTCACGATACTTCTGAAATTCTTGAAAGATTCTATGCCCCCGGAAAATAACGTGCCCGACAGCTGGTATGGAGCCCAGAAGATGATGTCTGATTTGGGTCTGAAGTGTGAGAAGATTCAAGCATGTCCCAAAAATTGTGTGTTGTGCCGAAAAGAGAATTCAGATTTGAAAGAGTGTCCAACATGCGGAGAGCCCGGATATAAGCCGAAAGATTCTGATAAAAAGTCCGATATACCTGTCAAGATAGCACAATACTTTTCCATAACACAGAGGCTGCAGAGGTTATTCAGGTGCAAGAAAACGGCCGAGGCAATGATTTGGCATCACCGTGCTCCTCCAAGTAAAGATGGAAAAATGAATCATCCAAGAGATTCATAGGCATGGAAGGATTTCAATAGGAGGCACGAAATATTTAGTAGTGATCCTTGCAATGTCAGGCTCGAACTCGCTAGTGATGGCTTTTTCCCATTCAACTATATGACTGGAAGCCACAGCACATGACCCATTGTAATGATAGTTTATAATCCGTCGCCTTTATTGGCTATGGATCAATCCTACTTTATGATGCCTCTTCTTATCGACGGACCAAACTCACCGAGAAATATCTCCGACCTCTGATTGATGAGTTAAAATCTTTATTCGTTGATGGTGTAAAGACATACGATGCAAACACCGATACAACCTTCACACTGCGTGCGGCTTTAATGTGGGCAATTAATGACTTCCTGCGTATGAAATACTATCAGGTTGGTCCATACATGGTCACAAAACATGCCCTTATTGCCATCAATATACAACATCGAAATTCTTGAATTTTAGCAGGAAGGTTTGTTATTGCGGTCATCGGTATTTCCTGCCACTAGACCATCCCTACAGGTTAGACGCTGCCCACTTTGATGATCATCAGGAGCTTCTTGGGCCTTAAGCCTCATTATCCGAAGATGACGTGATTGCTCAGTGGGATGGTTATAATAATGTGACTTTCAGGATAGTTCCGGCAAAACAGGTGAAACCACCCTACTGGAACAAGTTAAGCATTTTCTTCAAACTTCCGTACTGGTCAACAAATTTAGTGCGTCATTGTCTGGACGTCTTGCACATAGAGAAAGGAGTATCCGAGCATGTACTCAACTTTCTTCTTTGTAAAAACGGAAAATCGAAAGACAACCTCCGTACTCGGATGGATCTTCATGACTGGGAAATTAGAAGTGAATTGCATTCTAAATCGATCGCGGGTAAACCAGGCATGTTTGTACTTCTCAATGTCGCGTATCATATGTCACAACCGGAGAAGAAAAGATTTCTGCAGATATTGCATGATTTGAAAGTTCCCACAGGCTTCTCAGGATTATTTAGCAAGAAGATAAAAATTGTGAAAGGTAAAATCGATGGGCAGAAAAGTCATGATCACCATGTTATTATGAGCACCTTCTTTCATTAGTTCTCAGACTTCCCTTCCCGAATCGGTTGGTCTAGTAATCAATGACCTTTGTTGCTTTTTAGAGAATTTTGTGCTAAAACCCTTGATATTGTAACGCTGGAGAATCTAGAAAATTCTATTTCGTTGATATTTTGCAAGCTTGAGCGTATTTTCCCACCGTCATTCTTTAATATCATAATACACCTGACGGTTCATCTTGCAACTAAAGTTAAGTTAGCCGGACCGGTACAATATCGATGGATGTATCCCGTCGAAAGGTACGTGGAATTTTTTATTTCACGCAATTTATAAAATTATTGTTATCCTATATGCCCGTATTTATTTATTTAACATATTTTTCTTTAGGTACCTCTACACTCTAAAAAAGTATATACACAATAGAAATTGACCAGTATCATGCAAGGTTATCTTCTAGATGAAGCAACCACATTTTGTTCCTGCTATCTGGATGAGAATATTGAGACGAAACTTAACCGGCCTCGGAGAATTCAGAACGGGCCATATGGTAAAGCTGATTATAAGAGAGTAGATATTATATTTATAAACAAGATATATCGGTTTTGTTAGTTATATGTATGCCCTAGAGGCCATTACTGTACATACGATGTATATTGTAGTGGATGCTGGAACATATATAGGAAGGACTTTCTTGCTCGACATGATAGTACGCTATCTGGTTGCTCTTTATCTTAACATGTACTCTGATTATCTCTATATTACATGTTGATAAAGCCCTTAGGATTGTACTCGACTACTGGGACTATGATGAGATCATACTAGTGGGGCCACGGTAGTCGACGAGTACATCCTATAACTGTTCCTAGTCGAGGGTGTATCGAGACAGGGCATCGATACACCAGAGTAGACTAGCGTATACGCATCTTGACCCATACGATGGGCGATGGATGATCCCATATCCATCGGTGTTTGACATCAAGGATGGTGTACAGGTGCTCAGTGGAGACTGGGTACACTGGACGGACTCGCCGAGAACTCCCAGATGGTATTATACCTCACGTCAGATGGCAGTTCTCTGGTGACACTGATACAGAGTAGCCTGTAGACCCAAGATCGTCATAGAGTCTTGTATGATTCCCATTGTGCTTTGATTTCCATCATACCACGTCCAAGAGGGCGTGCAAAAAGGTGGCTTTTGGGTACAGTCCCGAATCACATGGAGGCAATAAGCAATAGGAGGGGATTCGTCTCTCCCGGTATAGAGAGTTGATGTTGTGCTGTGTTCGATTGGCTATAACTGAAAATCTCTGGCCAGGGTTGCTGAGATTTACTGATAAGTGTTATCAATAGTATCTCGAACTGTTATAGACCTTATATCGACATGACTTATCAAGCTACCGGGGTCTGACGTTTACCACCCCTAGGCGAGATATGCGACATATCAGACGAAGAGACCGGACTGTACGGGAGTGTTACTGATTGGATTCGCAGGAGAATGTACAGGCTTGCTTGTTGATCTTCTGATCGCTCAATACCTGGGTGGCTGTTACGTTTAGCTGACCGCTTGCATCTTATGGGTGTTTGATATGATCAACACTTACTGCCGGCGTATTGACGATTCTTTAGAGTCCTACACAGAGCTTTCTTGACTCAGGCAAAACGGAGTAAGAGAACATATATGATATGTGCGGGACCGAGAACAATACGTGTATGTGATACCGTATTGGATTCTCGCGATATGAGATATCGGCCGGGTATATGTGATATAGCCGGGTCATCGGATCAAGTGTTGATGCGATGAACTGATACAGATTATATTAGTCGGTTATTTGTGAAATAGCCGGATTATCGGATCAAGTGTTGATTCGATAATTTAATGTATAATTATATATTTGATATATTAAATTATATTAACTGATATAAGCTCACTAAAAGATTCTTTTTCTCACTCGGGTAATACATTGATATATATGCGATATATGTTAATTGTATTATTTTATTTTGTTGCAATAAATATTATATATGTGATATATAATATTGTAACATGATATGGTTATTAATGCAACATGTTTAGTGGAGATTAAACATGGTTAGGGTTTGATTTGGGTTAAGCTTTTCTAGAAGTTTCTAGAAGCTTTGCTTTTTGTTTTGGTAAAGATATTTTATGAAGATATTTTCTTAACCTAACCCAAACCCATTTACCATGGTTGTTTCTCTACATGAGTTAAGAATTCATTCTTAACTATGGTTGCATTTCTAACCTTACACTAGAGTTTCATTATTCATCACAAAAGGATTGATTCTTCTTCTTCTTCCTTCTTCTTTCATGAAAAGCTTTCTAGCTTTTTATGAAGTGATGAAAATGAGTGAGTTAATGAAAATAAATGAGAGCTAAAATCCTACTTCATCATCCTAATCTATCCTAGCCATTTAGATTAGGGTGTTCACTTCATTTATAAGTGAGAGCTTGTGTTAATGAAACTTCAAGGTAGATCATCTTTGTTATCGAAGATCGGAAGCAAGCATGCATCTTTCTTTTCATGGAACCTCTCTAGAGTCCGGGAAATCGATGATCGCAGCGAAGGGATCTCAACACGGAGCTTTAGAAGTGAAGGACCGGACTACAAAGGTTGTAATCCCAAACTCTTAGTGTTAAAGTGTTTAACATACTTTGTTTCGCCTAATCTCTAGTTTAAAGATCTTGGTTAGGCTTGTTCGGCACGTCTAAATTTTAAATCGGGCATGGTTGATGCCTTGTAGACCCTTGTGAGAGTGCCTAGTAACCCTGCAGTGGTATCAGAGCCAAGCTAGAGGTTTAGGCGAAGTTTAAGCGAAGTTTAGGCGAACTTTAAAGTCCGATCGAACCCCGAAACCCCGACATGGACCCCTTCTCTGGAAATTTTTGAAAATGTTGATTTTTTCGTATTAAAAATACTCAGAAAATTAAGTAGGAAAATCTAAGAATTACTGTGAAGTACGGACCACCAAGTCGATCACGTGACCGCGGAACCGCGGCTAAACCACGCACGTGGCGGCGGTTCCGCGGCCGAACAGTGTCGTTGGGGCCCACTGCTTCACAGTATTATTCCTGGGTTCTTTTGCATTATTCTGGGAATTTTTAATTCCACTCAAGTGTTGAATTTTCTTGAATGTATTGGGGACTCGTTGATTCGATCGGATAATTTAGCTTCATTTAATTTTTCCCGGGTAATTTTAGAACGTGTTAAAAAGTTCGAACGGATATCAATAACTCACTTTTCCCCTGTCAGAAAATTTTCAAAAGTTGGATTTTTTCTCGAGTTTGAAACTTTCGGAAAGTCGTGCAAGTAACGCGGTGGACTCTCTAGAAGACAACAAACCTTAACTCGATTATGTGACCGTATGAACCGCCTCTAAGCCTTAGGGTTTGGGGCAGTACGGCGTTGCCACATGTGAGGCGTTGGCTTGACCCTTCTATGGCTGGACCATCGGTACTGTGGCATGTGATGGATATTTTTTGAATTCCGCTCAAGTGTTGAGCTATTTGGGAAATCTTGGGTGTTTGTTTATTCGATCGGAAAGTTTAATATTGTCTATTTATCTGGAATGTGATACAATATTTGGAATCCATAAATAGTTATGAGATAACTAATTTGAATGTTATAAATCTAGCAGTTTAGTCTCAGATGATCGGTTGCCACGGGATTTTGATGTGATCAAGTCCGTCGCAATCATGTAGCGTACACGGATACTCGCCGGGTAAACTTAATAGATAGCCACGCCCCATAGCCCCGATCAAGTGACTGTAAGAGAACCCCGTCGCCAAAAGCATCCGTTCTGGTGCTCGCGGCAGCGGTGTTCCGCCTTAGTGCACTTCGTCGACGGCATCCGGGGGTGCGGCCGTCTACTAAAGTTTGCGACGAACATTCGATCAGGATGTCGGGAATCTTGTTGAATTGCCCTACTAGATATTGAAAAGAGTTTTCGATATAGACACTAAAATGCGGGGTATATAATTGTTAGGCATGTGATGTCTAAGGAATTCATTTGGTTAAGCATGCGATGTCTAAGGAGATTGCGGATTCCAACTGTTGTAGTTTTACACTTTCTTTTCTGTGACCGTAAGCGTAATATGTGGTATATCGCCGGCTTCGTTGCTATACATCAACGACAATTGGGATACACATACTTGCTTACGTTGATGATATGAGATATTATGTGTTGCTGTGATATGTTATATTGGATCGTCATGTTCTGAATAGCCGGGGGTTTTATGTGAGATGAGAGTTTTTCTTTTTCATTCATGTAAAATTCATTTGTATGTAATATTCTTTTATTGGGGCACTTCTGGGCTGAGGATGATGTCACCATTGTATATTATTTACTTTTCCGCATTAGGTAGACCCAAGACGGGGAGCACAAGTAACCGGGTTCTAGGGTCCAGTGGGAGACCATCTCGAGGAGTCGAGACCGGGTCTCCTAACCCTAGAATTGGCAGTGTTGCTTGCCGCTCTCGTAGGGGTCTAGGGATATGGGTTTGGCTACTCATCGTGACCGTGGAATCCGTGTTTTATACAGGCTCGTATTAAAACACGGACCTCCTACTATATCCAATATTTCATATATGTTCTTCTGCTGCAATGTTCTGTGATGAGATCATATTACTGCCTGAGACAAATGTTTATATTATATATATGAGATATATGTTATATTGCAGATTTCGTTTCAAATGTGATACTTGTGGAGCATAATAAAATGGGACTTCATTAATGAGATTAATGAAAATAAAAGAAACCTAAAGATGTTGTAGAAACTTGTTTAAAAACTGGTAGCTCTAGTTCTTGCTTTGCATAGCGGTGTTCTTGTAGAACATCCAGCACCTTATTCGATAAGGAAAGAGCCGAGATCCCTTCACCGGGAGTGACCTCTTTAGTGAAACTAGCAGATGCTACAAACTCGGTTTGTCTTTTGATTGTTTCTATAGTTTTTGCTTTGCATAGTGATATTTGTGAAATATCCTGCACCTTATTCGATGAGGAAAGAGCCGACGATCCCTTCACCTAGAGTGACCTCTTTAGCAAAACTAGAAAAGGCCTCAAAAACATTCCATTCAAAATCACTCGATTCTACAACGATATCAAGTTCGTTACGCAAAGGGTTTTCTTAAAAACCTGTCATAGCCCTCTATCATTTCAGATAAGTAATAGTTAGTATTCGTGCTGCGTTTGTTGACCTCTGTCAAGGCGTAGTGTGCGGTAGCTGATTAGTGCTTATCTGTATAAACATATGATGTGATTGATTTAGGGTAGTCGTCCGACCTTATTGACCTCTGTCAAGGGTCGTGCGGGTGGGTTTACTTCAATCAGGAAATGACGGGTTGAACTTGACTAGCAGCCTATGATTTGTTGACCTCTGTCAAGGTCATAGGACGCTTGGGGTAAAATATTATTGGGAATTTCAAGAGTTGAAATTTGCAATGAGATTGCATACCTTCTATGAGATAGTTGGATCCCGATACCCGCTGCGAGTAAAAGTTACTCCTGGGAGAGTTTTACACATTACAATTAGCCGATCAAGTAGGTGTCTAAAAAGGTGTTAACGGGGTTATGCCCCTGGGAAAACGAGATTTACTTTAATTAGGTCCGTGCGAAAGCGCGGGGAACCTCCCTCAAAATACCGGCACTGGCCTGGCTGAAAGATTGGCGAACTTGTAGGGTGTAATTAATCCCGGCTAGTCTTTCCTTTTAGGGTTTGAAGGAAGATTTGACTAAAACAGTGGGAGACATCCTGATTAGATAAATTGATAACCAATCTAATCTTGTAAAAGCGCACGCTGAGTGTTTTCTTCTCTCTCTCTCCTGGTTACGACTATGTCACGCCTTAATCAAGATAATAATACGGATGTATTGACCGAACCCGCTTGTTATACTGTGCTAAGAAACGTTGGTCCCACTCCAACTTATACTTGTTATAAGACAGAGCAGGAAATAGGGGATTACCAGAATTCCCGTGCCGTCCAAACGAAGAAAGTACATGTTGATGCATATTCTTCGGGTGTGTTCATTACACAGAACTGTTTCTCAATATCCTTTACGTCCTGGGTATTTGATACCGGATCAGGATCCCACATATGTAATTTGTTACATGGGCTACAGATAGGTAGAGAACTGAGAACGGGTGATAAATTTCATGAGATAAAAACGGTGCAAGTGTTGCAGCCAAATCTGTTGGTAGTTATCACCCTGTATTACCAAAATACATTGATTCTGAACGAGTGTTATTAGATACCGAACCTGATATACAACATCATATCATTCTCTTGATTAGTAAAGAATGATATAATTTTGTATTGTTGGATAATGTTTTGAACATTTCCTATATCAAGAGTTGATCGGGTCAGGCACGTTATCTAAAAACATAGACGTTCTAAATCAAACCACGGTTCTTAATGTACAGAACACACACAGGAGGAAGTGTTCAGAAATGAACAAATCCTTCTTGAGGTATTGTAGATTAGGTCATATCATTGCGACCCGACTAGCTAAGTTACATTTAGATGCATATTTAAATTAGTTTGAATTTACATCTTGTGAAACTTGCCGGTCATGTCACAGAGATAAGATGACCACAGCTCCGTTTATTAGAAACAGAGAAAGAGTTAGTGAACTCTTAGGATTGATACATGCTGATGTATGAAGGTCCCCTATCTACATATGCCAGGACCGGTTCTTTGTATTTCATTACATTCATTGATTATCTCTCAAGATTCGGACATATGTTCCTGTTGAAACACAAGTCTGGAACTTTTGAGAAATTCAATGAATATAAGTTAGAAGAGAACCAAAAACGGGTATAAGTATTATGTCCTTTGATGTGATCAAGGAGGAGAATACTTGAGCACGGGATTTCTGGACTATTCTAAAGGAGAATGAGATTCTCTCTCAGCATTACTCCTCCGTATACACCACAGCACCTCGGTGTATCGGGGTGGAGCAATTACACCCTATGAGATATGGTGTGCTCTATGATGAATACTATTGAGTTTCCTATTTCCTTTTGGGAGTTATGCACTTGAGAAGCTGCATACCTATTGAATAGGGTTCAAATCAAATCAGTTGCCTACCACTTCATATGTGATATGGAATGGAAAGAGCCCATATCTTAAGTATGTTAAGATTTGGGGTTGTCCAGCCTATGTCTAAAGGCATAGTCCGGACAAGCTCGAGGCAAAGTCAGTTCTGTGGAAATTTGTTGGATATCCCAAGTATTAGCAAGGGAATATCTTCTACCTTATCGAGGAACAAAAGATGTTTTGTTTCTCAGCATGCCACCTTTGTGAAAGGGAATTTCTTGTGAAGAAATTAGTGGTCATGAGGTAGAACTGGAAAGAGTTCCAGCTATACAAACTGCAGCTGATGATTTGGTAGAACTAAAGAATTCAATAGTTTCCAACGAACCTCAGCCTCTCCGCCGATCTAGTAGGGTTCCTCACCCACCTGAGAGATACTTCGGTTTCTCTATGACAGTGGGAGCGAGGATTGCATCATGAGATGATGACCCAACTAGTTTCGAGCTGGCCATCAGGAGTGGGATTCTGTAAGAATGGCTGGATGCTTAGTGATCTGAGATGGAATCCTTATACACCAGCAAAGTATGAACTTTGGTTGCTTTATCTGAAGGGTTAAATCCCCATCGGGAGCAAGTATATCTTGAGAAGATTACTTGGTGTACATGGAAAAGTTGAGACTTTCAAAGCTATGCTTAAAGTCCATCCAGATCCTACTTGCCATGGCTACATACCATGACTACGATATCTGGCGGTTGGGTGTCATGACTACTTTTCTAAATGATGATTTGGAAGAGAGCTTCTATAAGTACACAGCCAGAGGGCTTCGTAGACAGTGGGAGCAGCGGAAACGTGAGCAAGATGTTTTATGTGATAAATCAGGCATCACGGAGTTGGAACATCTATTTTGATGTGGTAGTCAAAGAGTTTGGCCTCATCAAAATGGTAGATGAATCTTGTATATACAAAAAGGCAGTAGAGAGTATGGTGGTGATCCTTGTAGAGTACGTGGATGACATACTCTTGATAGGGAAGGAGTTTCCTATGCTACGCTCAGTCAATCTCCTCTTATCATAAGGATTCTCCATATAGGATCAAAGCGATACCTCCTAAATCCTGGGTTTTGGATCTATGAGATAGATCTAATTGGATATTAGAATTCTCACTAGTTGTAGTGAGATGGTATCAATCAATCCTGGGGAGAATCACTGGAAAGGTTTCAGGGTGATAAGAATGACTGAATGTCAGTCGCAGGCATTGTCTTTACCCTCAGTGGAGGGACGGTATGTTAGAAAAGTTCCAAGCTAGATACCGTGACTTACTAGACGATTAAAGGAAAGATACATCATTACCAAGGATGCTACCAAAGAGGTAGTCTGGATATATATGAGTTCATGAGATGAATTTCGTTCCTACCATTGTGTGACAATGGAGTTGTGGCTTATGCCAAGAAACCCCCGTCCCATCTGAAATCCAGATATAATTCTTAGGCAGTATCACCTGATCATGGAGATGGTTGATCTCCAGAGAGATCGAGATTAGGAGAGTAGGCACAGAGGACAACAGCGCGGATCCACTCACAAAGGCCTATTTCCCAATAGAGACTTTTTATGGGATGGTTGAGTATGAGATACTTCAACCACAGTTGATTGTTGGGTATGCGATACCACAACAGATGGCTCTAGTGCAAGTGTGGGATTATTAGTTATATGTATGCCCTAGAGGCCATTACTGTACATACGATGTATATTGTAGTGGATGCTTGTACATATATAGGGAGGACTTTCTTGCTCGACATGATAGTACGCTATCTGGTTGCTCTTTATCTTAACATGTACTCTGATTGTCTCTATGTTACATGTTGATAAAGCCCTTAGGATTGTACTCGACTACTGGGACTATGATGAGATCATACTAGTGGGGCCACGGTAGTCGACGAGTACATCCTATAACTGTTCCTAGTCAAGGGTGTATCGAGACAGGGCATCGATACACTGTTCAGACCATAATATTGCATTTATCATTCCCCTATTTCTTATCTTTTTATAAATAAACAGGTACTCTTGACGCACGTTTGTTGCATATTACAGGATACAGGTTTCTGGAGCAAATACAGTGAAAAAGACACAAAACAACAGATAAAGGGACTTTTGACCAGCAATTAGACGGACCCTAGTCAAGCCTAGTCGAAGAACAGTGCAAGGTCCAAAAAGTCAAGTGAACGGTTAAAAGATCGCTACAAATGTTCACTGAAAGATCTGGAAAAGACCTCGAAGCCCAACAGAGAAAATACACATAGAAACAGAAAGCCAAGAAGCCCAAAAGAAAGTCCACAAAAGCTCAGATCCCAACTCCTCAGTTTGGCCGCGGATCCGCGGCCAAACCCATGTTGGCGCCGCGGATCCGCGGCCATATGATACACGTGTCGGTGGAATTTTGGTGCGTCGGTGCGTCGGTGCAGATGTTAGGATTTTTAGGGGTCAAATCTGTAATTGCATAAGTGCGAGAGCCTGTAACCCTAGGTTTTCTATTTTCCTATAAATTGTAATCTTAGATCTAAAAATTGTATGCCTCTTTTCAATAAATAAAATTCAGAAATTCTGGAAGTGACATTCAGATCTGTTCTTTATCGCTTGGAGGGAGCCATCACCATTAGTAAGTGTTTTTCTTTTATTCTTTTAATGTTATTTCATCCCCTAATGAGCGAGTAGTCTCCTCGCTTGTTAGGGTTAGCCTTAGGGAAAGGGTTGAGAGATGAGATCTCTCACCCCTTTCAATGCCATATTAAACTAACCCATTAAGAACTCCATGCATGCGCGCACAACCGCTCCCTGCGGCACCCTACCCCTCGAGGTAACGGTGAACCGCAGTATAAAGGGCCGGTTGCGCGCGTTTTCCATGGGGGTTAGGGTAATTAACGATAAAGGAAGGATACGAATCTAGAGGAAGAAGACATCTTCCCAAAAGAGTCGTATCCACTTTATCGATAATTACTATAACACCTAATGGATCTAAAATACGGCATTGAAAGCGGTGAGGAAACATCAATCTCCAAAACTTCCTCTAAGCCTAACCCTAGCAAGAATTTAAATTAGATTAATTAAGTTTTAGATCTAGATTTTTATAAAACCAAAACGACAAATAGAATCAACTCGTTAAAACACACTAAAGGAATTTACCCGTCTCTGTGGATCGACCCGCACTCACCGGCTAGCTGCGAAGCGACGCCGTTTCTGATTGCGGTAATTACAGTTTTTGACAACCAATCAAATGGCGCCGTTGCCGGGGACGGCGTAATCTTTCTTTTTGTGAATTTTCGGGTTGATATAAATTTGAAAAATTATAAAAATCTGAAAATATAAAAAATATATAAATTATCAATTTTGATCTGTTTGAAGGGTATATCTTTTGAATCTTGCAGGAACAGCGATGAATCGAAGATCTGGAAATTTACAGAGAGGAAATCAAAAAGTTGCATATAATAACAGAGAGGAAATAAAGACACAGAGCAGTAGAAAAATTCTCAGTGCCTGAAACCCTAATTGCGCCGCCCATCCGCGGCCTGAACCACACAAATGCCGCTGATCCGCGCCTTGACTGCCACGTAAGCGCACTAAATTTTGTGAGTTTGTCCTCCTTCTTCCCTCTGTCAATCTCCATATCTCTATCTGTAAAAATTTTCTGCAGGGTTCTTTGCGCTAAAAAAATCTTCTACCCCCTTCTAAATAACAGATTTTCTGCAGGTTTCTTTGCGCCGCGCTAAAAAATTCTGATTGCAAGTGAAATTTTATTTGTTTTGCATAATTTAACCGGACTCTAAGGGGCTATTTGACCAAACTCAGATTGGGTGGGGATTTCATCACCCTTCCCAGGACCCCAGAAAACACATAAGCATTTTGCATCAACCACCTTTAATTAAAAAAGATTAGACTCAGACCTAAGGACAGCGAGCTCAATAGGAAAAGGACTAGGGTAGGCATCAGCCGTTTATCCTAACCGACATTGCAGTGTCTAGGCTAGTGGTTTTTAATTAGGCCCACTGTAGTGGTGGTTCCTTCCCACTTACCTGGCCGTATTTGTCCGTGAAGAGGCGGTTTGAGGTCTATTTCTAGCCCTAGTTAGGAGCTGTCTAGTAGACCTAGGCGACCCTAGATCTAGGCCTGATTGTGCATGTGTGGTTGATACTTTTGTGTCACGAGTCCGTTTTCTAAAAACTTCTTTGCAAAACTCACAAAAATAAAAAATAAAAAACAAAAAAAATCTTTTCAAAACTTGCAACTTGCCGCTAAAGAAACTTGAAACTCACTTCCACCACTTTTTCTCACTGACGTTATCTTACCCCCACATTCTGTTTTTCTCTTTTTTCTGACTGCACTACCCTTTAGTGTATGTCATTTTGGACTAGGGATACTAACGCCCGATTAGTCCGTGTTTCGTTGGTACCGACCAACGAAACCTTCGACGAACCCTTCGTCGATCTTCCGTCCACTTCCTTACCTCCACATTTAAATTCTTCTTTCGAAGGTATGTCGGGATTCAACCCCAACGATACCTTACCGACGGGAATGATTCCACCTCCGCCAGGTGCGAATAACCCGAATCTACCGCCTGTTGTAGCGCCCGCACGAGTTGCGCTCCAGGATCTCTTCTACCCCGTCCGCACTTCTTTACCCACATGTCTTTCACCCCCACCGGCGAATGGGGATAATTTTGAAATAAAACCACATTTCATCAATATGCTGCCTAAGTTTCATGGTTTGGAATCCGAAGATGCATATATTTTCATTAATAAATTCCAAAACGTTTGCAGCATGATGAAGACAACCCAATTAAGTGATGACGCAATAAGGCTAAGGGTCATTCCTTTTACCTTATGTGACCTAGCCGAGAAGTGGTTATATAGCACCGCATCACACTCCATTAGAAATTGGGACGAGTTTGTAAGAGCTTTTCTAAAAAAATTCTATCCTCACCACAAAACTGCTAGAATCCGAAACGAAATCATACAATTTTCACAGCTTCCTTCCGAACCATTTTGGAAGTGCTTCGAGAGATTTAAGGACCTACTTGTTCAATGCCCTCATCATGGGATAGAAAATTGGCAACTTTGCCAAACATTATACGAGGGATTGAACGCAGCAACGAAGCAGTTGCTAGAAACAATATGTCAAGGTCATTTTCTCTCCAAGTCTAGCGACGAAGCTTGGCAATTTCTTGAGGACCTAAGTGAGCAAACAATTCAATGGGAGAGTACCAAGACCACATCATCTTCTTCTAGCGGTCAATCTAGGGCAGGCATACATCAAATAGATATGTCGATAGCTATGAAGGCCGAGATGGCCTCACTTATGAAAAAGCTAGAAGCCATTGAGACCAAAATCTCATCGTCTTCTCCTGCCCCTACTCTACCCACACGAACTGTTTGTGCTTGTTGTTCTAATCCATCACATCTCATCGAAGAGTGTCCTTATAATGCACCTATTCAAGGACAGGATCAAGTCAATGCTGCATTCCAGCAAAGACAAAGAAACGATCCTTACTCTTCGACATACAATCAGGGGTGGAGGAGTCACCCAAATTTCGCTTGGAACCAAAATCAACAAGTCCAAGGGAACAATAATTTTCAAAGACCTCCTCCACAACAACAACAAGCACCCTTACAAACTCAAAACCAGCAACCTTTCCAACAACAACCTTATACAAATCAAACGAACAATTTGGTTCAACCTAATGATGATAAAGTTAGCTCACTCGAGAAAAGTCTTGAAGCATTCCTCAAGCAAACTACAGAATCCGCAGCAAGATTTGAAAGTTATGTGCAATCTTTAATGAATAACAATGCCTCACACGATCAAAGTATCAAATCTATTGAGGCACAAATTGCACAATTAACTGCTGCGTTGAGCGAGAGAGAAAAGGGAAAGCTTCCATCTCAACCAATGCCCAATCCCGGTCACGCACAAAACGCATATCACAATCACAATGTGAATGCGGTGACCACGTTGAGATCCGGAAGAGAGTTGCAAAATGATGTGGAAACTAGTGATGACATCCCCGCCGGTGGTTCTTCTTCTTCTTCCCCTTCTTCATTTTCTTCACCTCCTTCTTCACCTTTTTCTTTAGAGCCTATTCTCCACCCTTCACACGGCTCTACTTCTTCTGACTCGAACGGATCCATTTCTAACAACACGAACACATCCACACTCGGATCCGTTCCTATTCCACATTCTACTCCACAGACTTTTGACTCAACAAATTTTCAGAATGCACCATTTCCAAACAGGTTGAGTCCTAATAAACCAAATACACAAGTGGAGAAGATTGTGGAAATATTTAAGCAGGTTAGCATAAATATACCTCTCTTGGATGCTATCCAACAAGTCCCTTCATACGCGAAAATCTTAAAGGGATTATGCACTTCAAAGAGAAAAGCATCTCAAGTACCCAAGAAAGTGCTAGTGGCTAGTGCAGTGAGCAATGCTATTAACCACCATCAAACCTTACCCCAAAAACGAAAGGACCCCGGCTGTCCTACGATTTCAATTACAATTGGGGATAAGAAAATTAATCAAGCACTTTTAGATCTTGGGGCTAGTGTTAACCTGATTCCCTACTCCGTGTACGAACAATTAGGGGTTGGAGAGTTGAAACCAACTCGTTGCACTCTCCAAATGGCTGATCGATCAATCACCTATCCAAGGGGTCAACTAGAGGATGTGTTGATCAAAGTTGGGGAGTTCATATTTCCCGTTGATTTTATCGTTATGGATACACAATCTGTTGCTAACCCAATAAACCAAATTCCGGTGATTCTTGGTCGACCATTTTTGGCCACTTCCAATGCCGTAATAAATTGTCGCAATGGCTCCATGACCCTATCCTTCGGAAAGAGGTCTAGTGAGTTCAATATTTATAAGATGGGAAGTCTGCCCCCCATGCCTAAAAATAGTACACGAGAAGTTTGCTCTATTCACGAAATCACGCAGGAGGACTGCGAGCTTGAAGGATTTCTATTTGATGAAAACAGTTTTGACGCCACTAGTGCGTCCCTCCTTGAGCCTACTACTGTTGACACAACCGATGTTGATTATGAATGTTTCACTTTTTTGGATGATGACGACTCACAGCCCGAATATGAGTCGTTTGAATTTTTGGATGAGTCAGTCGAACTATCCGAATCGGTTGTTTGCAGTGATTTCGAACCTGTGTTAGAGTCCTTTGAGTTCGAGGTAGATTCCGCAATGATTCTTTCGCCTCAGAAATTCGAACTCACGCCCTTGCCGTCTCACCTTAGATGTGCTTACATAGGTGAGAATGAGACTTTTCCCATTATCATATCAGCCTCTCTAGCCTTCGAGCAAGAGAACGCTATTTTAAAAGTCTTACAAGATTGGCGGCAAGTTTTCGGTAGGACTATGGCGGACGTCGAGGAGACAAGTTCCCTCATAAGTGAATATCATACACAATTGATAGATGATGCCATGTCAATAGAGGACCCACAGGAACATCTTGGGGGTATTGTGGTGAGTCAACTTCCTCCCTTAGAAGTTGAAATACCCCCATTTCTTTTAATAAGGTACGAGAATGCCAACACTCCACTGATTGCTGATCATTTCCATTCTCGTTTCGATGCATCACCATCACCTGTATATTTACCTCCACACCTCCCTTACCACTACTTCTACCTTTCCCAATTCTTTGCGGACCGCCACAACTTATTATTCCACCAACCAATACTCTTTACTGATAAATTTTTCAAATGGTTGGTGTTGACTTTTGGTCGATGCAAAGTTGGGCAGTATTGTCTAACATAGTTTAATTGAAGTTTGGGGGAGGGTCTTTTTGTATATATTTTTGTTTTTCTTAACAATAAAAAAAATTATAAATAAATAAACAGGGGAGTATCGGTATTTTGACCCTCTTGGTTTAGCATGACAGTGAGGACACTGTCAAGTTCAAGTTTGGGGGTATGCTCGGTACGTCTTCTTCCTTCGCATTCATTTGTACATATTTTTGCATTTGCATATTTATTTGAAAAAACCATAAAAATTGAAAATTTTCAAAAATTATAAAAATTATTGTATTCAATTTTGGCTTATTTGACTAGAGTTTGACAGATAGGTTAACTGGCTAGGAACAACTAGATCTTAGACTTAGTAAATTAAAAACCCTAAAAATAACCTTCCTTAAAGTTTAACGGTAGAAAGTATATGCCTTGTAGTTTATTTAGAAATAGGCAAATTTTGGGTTCACTTCTTGGGCTAAGTCAAAATGAGGGAAGAGTATTGATGTTCTTATTAGAGTATAAGTTTGAAAAATAGTTCCTAGCTTAAGTCTAGATTCTGAAAACGTATACCCTACAAATTGCACAATCACGCATCTTGAAACTTGGAATAGTAGAAGAGACCTTGAAAGGCTCTTGTCTAAAGTCCTTAGTATGAAAAAGTGTGAATAAAGAAAAAAATGGACACTGGTTTTTGTGATTACTTAAGGCTGCAAAAATAGAAAAATATTTAGCGATGGTGCTTCATCACCTAGTGCCTTAGACCAACTGGTTTGGGAGTCACTGCTAAAGCCTTAGGTGTTGCAAAGACTAGGAAGTACGCTTTAAAGTGCAAGCGCATTTTGTAATCGGTCGTTGGTACCTCAAGAAGTATTAACGGTCGCATGAAGGATGTGTAAGCAAATTTCATTTAAATTCACCAACTAATTAGTACTTTGGACAATGGACAAGGGCATGATTGCTTGAATTGAATTTCCGAGTGTAGGGGTGATCTATACACACATGTAGGGGTATGTGATTGGAATTTAGATAAGAGAGAGGAATGAAGAATAGAACTTGTATCTTTAGTAGAGTTGATAGAAATTCCTAAGTGGAGATAAAACCCTAGAAGGAAAACTTAAGAAATGCCGAAAGCTAAGTAGATCTGCAGGATATATATATAATCTTAAGTTAAATGATGAGGAAGTGTGAAGAATATGGGTGGATAATTTACAAGTAGAAGATAATAGATTCCTTATTAGAAAACCTAATTGGAGAACAAAAGTCAATGGGCCAAGTTGATAGGATTTTGTGGGTGTAATCCGCTGAAAACCCTCAGGAGACAACACTCCTCCTACTAGGGACACCTAGAGGTTTAACGGCTTGTTGCACGTGCTCAGTGCAATCGCGTTTCCCTGTGAAAGTGCGGTTAGGATTTTAGTGAATAAAATAATAAGTTTGCTCGAGGACGAGCAAAAGGTAAGTTTGGGGGTATTTGTTCAGACCATAATATTGCATTTATCATTCCCCTATTTCTTATCTTTTTATAAATAAACAGGTACTCTTGACGCACGTTTGTTGCATATTACAGGATACAGGTTTCTGGAGCAAATACAGTGAAAAAGACACAAAACAACAGATAAAGGGACTTTTGACCAGCAATTAGACGGACCCTAGTCAAGCCTAGTCGAAGAACAGTGCAAGGTCCAAAAAGTCAAGTGAACGGTTAAAAGATCGCTACAAATGTTCACTGAAAGATCTGGAAAAGACCTCGAAGCCCAACAGAGAAAATACACATAGAAACAGAAAGCCAAGAAGCCCAGAAGAAAGTCCACAAAAGCTCAGATCCCAACTCCTCAGTTTGGCCGTGGATCCGCGGCCAAACCCATGTTGGCGCCGCGGATCCGCGGCCATATGATACACGTGTCGGTGGAATTTTGGTGCGTCGGTGCGTCGGTGCAGATGTTAGGATTTTCAGGGGTCAAATCTGTAATTGCACAAGTGCGAGAGCCTGTAACCCTAGGTTTTCTATTTTCCTATAAATTGTAATCTTAGATCTAAAAATTGTATGCCTCTTTTCAATAAATAAAATTCAGAAATTCTGGAAGTGACATTCAGATCTGTTCTTTATCGCTTGGAGGGAGCCATCACCATTAGTAAGTGTTTTTCTTTTATTCTTTTAATGTTATTTCATCCCCTAATGAGCGAGTAGTCTCCTCGCTTGTTAGGGTTAGCCTTAGGGAAAGGGTTGAGAGATGAGATCTCTCACCCCTTTCAATGCCATATTAAACTAACCCATTAAGAACTCCATGCATGCGCGCACAACCGCTCCCTGCGGCACCCTACCCCTCGAGGTAACGGTGAACCGCAGTATAAAGGGCCGGTTGCGCGCGTTTTCCATGGGGGTTAGGGTAATTAACGATAAAGGAAGGATACGAATCTAGAGGAAGAAGACATCTTCCCAAAAGAGTCGTATCCACTTTATCGATAATTACTATAACACCTAATGGATCTAAAATACGGCATTGAAAGCGGTGAGGAAACATCAATCTCCAAAACTTCCTCTAAGCCTAACCCTAGCAAGAATTTAAATTAGATTAATTAAGTTTTAGATCTAGATTTTTATAAAACCAAAACGACAAATAGAATCAACTCGTTAAAACACACTAAAGGAATTTACCCGTCTCTGTGGATCGACCCGCACTCACCGGCTAGCTGCGAAGCGACGCCGTTTCTGATTGCGGTAATTACAGTTTTTGACAACCAATCATACACCAGAGTAGACTAGCGTATACGCATCTTGACCCATACGATGGGCGATGGATGATCCCATATCCATCGGTGTTTGACATTAAGGATGGTCTATGGGTGCTCAATGGAGACTGGGTACACTGGACGGACTCGCCGAGAACTCCCAGATGGTATTATACCTCACGTCAGATGGCAGTTCTCTGGTGACACTGGTACAGAGTAGTCTGTAGACCCGAGATCGTCATAGAGTCTTGTGTGATTCCTACTGTGTTTTGATTTCCATCATACCACGTCCAAGAGGGCGTGCAAAAAGGTGGCTTTTGGGTACAGTCCCGAATCACATGGAGGCAACGAGCGATAGGAGGGGATTCATCTCTCCCGGTATAGGGAGTTGATGTTGTATTGTGTTCGATTGGATATAACTGGAAATCCCTGGCCAGGGTTGCTGAGATTTACTGGTAAGTGTTATCGGTAGTTTCTCGAACTGTTATAGACCTCATATCGACACGACTTATCAAGCTACTGGGTTCTGACGGTTACCACCCTTAGGCAAAATATGCGACATATCAGACGAAGAGACCGGACTGTACGGAAGTGTTACTGATTGGATTCGCAGGAGAATGTACAGGCTTGCTTGTTGATCTTCTGATCGCTCAATACCTGGGTGGCTGTTACGTTTAGCTGACCGCTTGCAGCTTGTGGGTGTTTGATATGATCAACACCTACTACCGGCGTATTGACGATTCTTTAGAGTCCTACACAGAGCTTTCTTGACTCAGGCAAAACGGAGTAGGAGCACATATATGATATGTGCGGGACCGAGAACAATACGTGTATGTGATACCGTATTGGATTCTCGCGATATGAGATATCGGCCGGGTATATGTGATATAGCCGGGTCATCGGATCAAGTGTTGATTCGATGAACTGATACAGATTATATTAGTCGGTTATTTGTGAAATAGCCGGATTATCGGATCAAGTGTTGATTCGATAATTTAATGTATAATTATATATTTGATATATTAAATTACATTAACTGATATAAGCTCACTAAAAGATTCTTTTTCTCACTCGGGTAATACATTGATATATATGCGATATATGTTAATTATATTATTTTATTTTGTTGCAATAAATATTATATATATGATATATAATATTGTAACATGATATGGTTATTAATGCAACATGTTTAGTGGAGATTAAATATGGTTAGGGTTTGATTTGGGTTAAGCTTTTCTAGAAGTTTCTAGAAGCTTTGCTTTTTGTTTTGGTAAAGATATTTTGTGAAGATATTTCCTTAACCTAACCCAAACCCCTTTACCATGGTTGTTTCTCTACATGAGTTAAGGATTCATTCTTAACTATGGTTGCATTTCTAACCTCACACTAGAGTTTCATTATTCATCACAAAAGAATTGATTCTTCTTCATCTTCCTTCTTCTTTCATGAAAAGCTTTCTAGCTTTTTATGAAGTGATGAAAATGAGTGAGTTAATGAAAATAAATGAGAGCTAAAATCCTACTTCATCATCCTAATCTATCCTAGCCATTTAAATTAGGGTGTTCACTTCATTTATAAGTGAATGCTTGTGTTAATGAAACTTCAAGATAGATCATCTTTGTTATCGAAGATCGGAAGCAAGCATGCATCTTTCTCTTCATGGAACCTCTCTAGAGTCCGGGAAATCGATGATCGCAGCGAAGGGATCTCAACACGGAGCTTTAGAAGTGAAGGACCGGACTACAAAGGTTGTAATCCCAAACTCTTAATGTTAAAGTGTTTAACATGCGTTGTTTCGCCTATTCTCTAGTTTAAAGATCTTGGCTAGGCTTGTTCGGCACGTCTAAATTTTAAATCGGGCATGGCTGATGCCTTGTAGACCCTTGTGAGAGTGTCTAGTAACCCTGCAGGTTTATCCTTTTCAACAGCGCGTGTCTTAAAGAAATTTGAGAATAAGTTTTTTTGGATTAATTGTTATATTTGTGTTCGTGTGTGTATGAAACGATATAATAATAATGTCATAATTTATTGATGAGAACAGAAATCATTTTAATGAGGTACGGGAGAGGCATCCTGATTGGAATGATGAACGATTGGAAAAATATCATCAGGATAATTTTTGTGATTGGGTTGCAGATCATGTAAGTTGTTCGAGTAATATGGTATTGCTACCAGTCTTATCTAAACATATATCATTATCTATTTGTCGTAAAATTTGTTTTGTCAGATCCACGATCCGAACTGTCTGCATCATTAGAGAGTGATTCAAGATGTTTAGTTCAGTTTCCTAGTATGGAGATTACATATTATAAAGGATTCGGTGCCCTTAGATACAAATTTGAAGTTAAAGACATAGAAATATCTCGAACCACTTAGAATAGTGGGATTGCGACGGTAAGATCGGATGGTATGATTTATTATGGATACTTAAATTGCATACTTGGCATCCAATATCCCGGACGATCAGAACCGTTTTATATATTTCAATGCACTTGGTACGATATACGAACCGATACGGATAAGTGGAGAAACAATCTCGGGACTTGGAAAGATGAATATGGATTGACTAGTGTGAACATATTTCGATTTTACGGTTATGTCAATCCATTTATCTTTCCGGACCAGGCGTTCCAAGTATACTACTCAAAGTGCTTGAAACATCCAGGATGAAGTATCGTATGCCGTTGGAAACCCAAGGATGTTTACGATGTCCCAGAATTCGAGGATCGTATGAAAGATAATGATGAGGATGAAGAAGAGAGAAGACTTAGAGTGCTCCGACCGTCTATTTCAAAAAACGTGTTGTCTTCGGATGATCGTGAAGTTACGTGGGTTAGAAATGATATCGATGATGAAATCCAAGTAGATATGTCTAATGCGTCCACGAAATGAAAAAGGTTATCAGTAATATTATATTATTACTTCACATTTTTATGATCTATACATATATAGCATGCATATGTAATGATTGTACTCTTGTCTAGATTTGATGACGACGACCGGAGCAGCGAGGGGCGGCAGGAGCACCAGCCGCGGCAGAGCGGTTCTGCCGCCCGGAGAGCTGCGTAGGGAGCTTCAGAGGGCCAGTCTTGCACCCCGATCGGAGACCCCTTCGGATGACTCCTTCCGTGTGGACTTTGCCATACCTCTAGGTATATTGCACGCATATTCATTTTGAATGTAATATTATAGATATACACGCATATTTATTTCAAAATTGCTTATATAGTCAATGTTTGATTATCTAGTTGGTGGTGGTGCGTCTACATCAGTGACAGAGGCCACTTCCGCACCTCCAGGTATATTTATATATCCTATAGTTCATGCATATTGATTTAGAATATTATATCATAAATATACACACATTCTTTTTGCTCTTACTTAGATAATCATTTTTTATTGTCTCGCTGTAGGTGGTGCCTCCACATCTCGGGCAGAGGCCACCACCGCACCTGCGGGTATATTTACATATCCTATAGTGCATGCATATTGACTTAGAATGTTATATTATTGATCTACACATTTTTTTTGCAATTACTTATATAATATATTTTCAATTGTCTAATTATAGGTGGTGCGTCCACATCTGGCGTAGGGACCACTCCCGCCACTTCCGTACCCTCCGCTCAGTCTGTAGCTTAGTATGAATAAATATAAAATATTTATTCATTTTACATATTCTCTAAGAATAAACATGAATTTTATGTAATTTTATCGTTAATGTTTATATTCTAGTTGGAGGGGATGCGTCCACGTCCGGGTCACCGGCTGTTTCTCACAGGAAGAACTATCGTCCCGCTCGTGCTGCTGCCCGGGCCCAAGCTCGTGCTGCTGTCGTCGGAGGTATATATCGCATTTCAATCTTCGTTAAACCTTAGATTTCTTAATACCACTTTGTCTTAATATTGATTGTCTTGATATTTCTTGTAGATGCAGGGCAGCCCCATCCCGAGAGGGGGACTCGAGGGCCGAATCAGTACAGGCTGAGACCCGACAGAGCAAGGGCGGAGGCAGCATTCTCCCTCTTCTTTACCCCCGATTATCGCTATACCAGCGATTATGCCGAGAGGTTCGGCCGGTATATGGGGATGAGAGCCGCCTAGTGAAGAAGTATCCACTTCACGTTGAGTGGGGTGATCAACATCGGTGCTCATTTGCCCTCTTCTGGGATCAGGCTCGGGTAGTAATATATATTTTCATTTGACTTATCCAATATATTTATTATTATTTAACACTTGCAATTTAAATACATTGTTTTTTTGTATTTGCGGTTGGATTACGACTTTCAGCATGTACCCGACCCTAATCACCCTGAGAAAGTGCTCGATCTTCAGGCTCTGTACAATGGCCTAATGAAGAACATGCAATCAAAGATCCGATACAATAGGAACGAGCTGAAAATCGACTGCTATTCCCTGTGGATGGCGACCCCCACTAGTAAAATAGGGGGTTGCCCCTACGGATATTGGAATCCGTAGGGGCAGATTTAACTTGGCCCTACGGATTAATCCGTAGGGCTAAAAGGTTGCCCCTACGGGCCCAGACGTCCAAAAATAAAAATATTAATTCTTAATTTGGTGTTTGCCCCTACGGAGCTGCAAACAAAGGACCTACGGGTATATCCGTAGGGGCAACTAAATATCAAATTACTAAAGCTCAGATCGATCGCCTACGCTCACAATTTCTTTCTCTCTCGATCTCGATCGCGCGCGAAAACAACTCCTCGTCGCCACCGTCGTCCTCCTCGTCGCCACCGTCGTCCTCCTCGTCGCCACCGGCGTTCTCGTCGCCACCGCCGTTCAGGTCGTCGCCAGCGCCGTTCGGGTCGTCGCCACCGCCGGTCAGGTGAGTAAATCTTGAGGTAAATTAAAGAATTTTTTGATTAACATACGTGCTGGGTCTGGGGTCGGGGGGTTGCGCGCGCGCGAGTTGAGGTTCGGCAGGGGTCGCGGTCGGGGTCGGGGTTGGGGTTCGCTGCTGCTGGGGCTGGGGCTAGGGTTAGGGTTTGCCTTAGGGTTGGTGTTGGGGTTTAGCTGGCCGTGCTGGGGTTAGGGTTAGGGTTAGGTTGGGGCTGGGCTGGGCTGGGGCTGGGGGCTGGGGCTGGGGCTGGGCTGGGCTGGGGCTGGGGGCTGCCCCTGGGACTGGGTGGGGCTGGGGCTAGGGTTAGGTTGGGGTTAGGGTTAGGTGGATTGATGACAACAAAATACATGGATGGATCGATGAATTTAGTGATGTTATGTGTCCCGCCAACATAGGAAATTCAAACGTATACTCCGTTTTCTCATCTTAAAACTAGCAACCAAAATGTGACTAAAAAATCTTTCTAAATATATTTGAAACACATTTATTAGTTGGGTTGAATATTTGTGATTCCATTATATTATATTGTAAGATGCAGAAATTGTATCCTAAAACTACTTGATCCAATCATCCAACAAATACATTCATAAGATACTTATTAATTTTCCTGTATCTTGTATTGAATCGTAAGATTGATTTGCATGTCGTAAGATATTTGACAACACTAGGATGTCTTTCATAAAACAGAAAGTAAATTGGTGTAGGGAGAAAGCTGCTTGATGGGTGGTGACTGGGTCCATTCTTTCTTCATAATCCCCTTCAACTCTATGCCTTTCAATTATTGTGGGAAAATTAGATATTACTTGAGTGATCATGATATCATTTTTTTTGAATATTTCTTCCGAGAATTTATGCATGGTCTTGACATTGAACTTTATCATACTCCTTAATATTACTTTAGTGATTGATAATATTCAATAAGCTTATGTTGTTGACCCAAATTAAGTAAGGGGGTTAGTCAATTGGAATTGGTGTTTGGAACTTTGAAGTATATCTTTAATGGGATAGGTTTATTTGGTGTCAGTCAAATAAAATGAGAAGTAGAACCTTTTATTGTTAGTTATGAATGAATCTAATATTGGAAGTTGATGGTTTCAGTTAGAACTTTTTTGGTATATGATAGATTTCCGCCTACCAAAATCGTTCCATCCAAAAAGTGAATACAGTGGAACTTCTGTTCTCCTTGCCCATCCACTTTTTCTCTCTGGAAATTTGTAGTCTATATAACTATCTAAAATGTATTTGCTAATACAATTATTTTAACCTGACATACTAAAATATTATTATATTGTTTATGTTATCAATAAGTTATTAGTAGTATTCTCTTGATTGGTAAAAGGGGCATGGGCGTTCGCTCTATACATTCTTAATGGGATAGAAGCCTACCCCCCACAGCCGGAACACACACATACAACAAGAATACACAACAAACGCATAATTAGAGAGCGACTCGAGATGTTCGGGTTAAAACCAATATATGATACTCGATGATAATATGAAACCTTCATATCCCCATCGAAACTCATATATGAAACTAAAAGCGCCACTTAGTCCCCGTCTATCGGTTAACATACGTACGATGCTCGTCGTGACCTAGAACTATACGAAGGTTGTTAAATATCGGACAGTATAGCTCGATACTAACAACCGTCGTATAGTCTATGCGACGAGAAAATTCAATCGTATGGTAACCCATAGATTTGTCCCGTGTGGACAAGTTAAGAATGTATAAAGCAAACGCCTTCATTCACTTGTGTTTTCATCCGTTTCGAGATATTTCGTCGGTACCTTTCCGCTGGTTCTCCGTGTACAAAGATAGATTAGATGTTCATTTCAACGTTGTTTCACAGCTTTGAAATGATTATCTATTCTATTACAGTGTACTCGGAGAACAACGGGGAGGTGCTGCCGAAATTTACTCGAAACGGTTGAAAGCACAAGTGATGGGCGTTCGCTCTATACATTCTTAATGGGATAGAAGCCTACCCCCGACAGCCGGAACACACACATACAAATGCATAACTAGAGAGCGATTCGAGATGTTCGGGTTAAAACCAATATATGATAATATGAAACCTTCATATTCCCATCGATACTCATATATGAAACTAAAAGTGCCACTTAGTCCCCGTCTATCGGTTAACATACGTGCGATAATTTATTCTTTTCAACGACAAACGCACACACAAAGCATATACACGGATTTTCTCCTTTGTCAGTAACTATCCCGTTCTTATATTTCTCAATATAGTCAGCATAACTTACAATTTATATGTTATTCAGTCTAACATGGCCCATGAGTACGTCAGAGTTAAGGACTGGATGTATGTGGATTGGAAACAACGTATGCAACCTAAGTTTGTCGCAGGAGTTGCTGCTTTCCTTGAATTTGCACGCGCACATAATAAGATCATAATAGAGAAGATTCTCTGTCTGTGCGATAGATGTGGCAATAAGTACTGGCAGAAGGTAGAATTGGCAGAGCTTCATATTGTAAAACATGGGTTTACTAGACTTTATTCAACTTGGAAATATCACGGGGAAGGAGAAGAATGCAGTACTGCGGTAGAAGAAGAAGGAGAACACGATAATGCGACAGGAGAAGAAGAAGAATTCGGTAATACGGCAGGAGACGGAAATTTATTTCCATCAGAAGAAATGGAGGATATGGTAGAGGCTGCCCTAGGTGAATCTATTCGTACCGAAGATGACATTCCTTCCGGTCAGGGACCGCGTGCGGATAAATATGAAAATTTCATGAATGATGCTAGGAAACCAATTTATGAGAATGCGAAGTATTCCACCTTCTCATGGTTCGTCCAACTTTTCCAGATTAAGTGCCTAAATGGATGGAGCAACAAGTCATTCACAATGCTTCTTTCGTTCTTGAAAGATTCTATGCCTCCGGGAAATAATGTGCCCGAAAGCTGGTACGAAGCCCAGAAGATGATGTCTGATTTGGGTCTAAAGTGCGAGAAGATTCAAGCATGTCCTAAAAATTGCATGTTGTACCGGAAAGAGAATTCAGATTTGAAAGAGTGTCCAACATGCGGAGAGGCCAGGTATAAGCCGAAAGATTCTGATAAGAAGCCTGATATACCTGTGAAGATAGCACGATACTTTCCCATAACACAGAGGCTACAGAGGCTATTCAGGTGCAAGAAAACAGCCGAGGCAATGATTTGGCATCACCGTGCTCCTCCAAGCGAAAATGGAAAAATGAGCCATCCAAGAGATTCACCGGCATGGAAGGATTTCGATAGGAGGCACGCAATATTCAGTAGCGATCCTCGTAATGTCCGGCTCGGACTGGATACCGATGGCTTCTGCCCATTCAACTATATGGCTGGAAGTCACGGTACATGGCCCGTTGTAATGATAATTTATAATCTGTCACCTTGGTTGGCTATGGACCAATCATACTTTATGATGCCTCTTCTTATCGACGGACCAAACTCACCGGGGAACAATATCGACGTCTATCTCCGACCTCTGATCGAGGAGCTGAAAACTTTGTTCATTGATGGTGTAGAGACATATGATTCAAACACAAATACAACCTTCATACTGCGTGCGGCTTTAATGTGGACAATTAATGACTTTCCTGCGTATGGAATGCCATCAGGTTGGTCCGTACATGGTCACAAAGCATGTCCTCATTGCCATGAACACACAACATCAAAATTTTTGAATTTTAGCAGGAAGGTTTGTTATTGCGGCCATCGACGTTTTCTGCCTCCAGACCACCCTTATAGGTTAGACACGGTTCACTTTGATGGTCATCAGGAGCTTCTTGGGCCTCCATCCCCATTGTCCGGAGAGGACGTGACTGCTAAATAGGATGGTTACAATAACGTGACCTTCGGGATGGATCCGACGAAACAGGTCAAACCACAATATTGGAACAAGTTAAGCATTTTGTTCGAGCTTCCGTACTGGTCTACAAATTCAGTGCGTCATTGTCTGGACGTCATGCATATAGAGAAGGGAGTATCAGAGCACATACTTAACTTGCTTCTGTGTAAAGACGGGAAATCGAAAGACAACATAAATGCCCGGATGGATCTACAAGAGTGGGGAATAAGAAGTGAACTGCACCCTAAACCGGTAGCGGGTAAACCGGGTAAGTTTGTACTTCCCAATGCCGCTTATCATATGTCACAACCGGAGAAGAAAAGATTCCTGCAGGTGTTGCATGATTTGAAAGTCCCCACAGGTTTCTCAGGATCATTCAGCAAGAAAATAAAAATTGTGAAGGGCAAGATCGATGGGCTGAAAAGTCATGATCACCATGTTATCGTGGAGCACCTTCTTCCATTAGCCCTCAGGACTTCTCTCCCCGACTCGGTTGGTCTAGTAATCAACGACCTATGTTGTTTTTTCAGAGAGTTGTGTGCTAAAACACTGGAGGTTGCGACGCTGGATAAACTAGAAAATTCTATTGCGTTGATACTTTGCAAGTTTGAGCGTATTTTCCCACCGTCATTCTTCGATATCATAATACGCTTGACGGTTCATCTTGCAACTGAGGCGAAGTTAGCCGGACCGGTACAATATCGATGGATGTATCCCGTCGAGAGGTACGTGTAATTTTTCGTTTCGCGCAATTTATAAATTTATTGTTGTCCTGTATGCCCGTGTTTATTTATTCAACATATTCTCATTAGGTACCTTTACACTCTTAAGAAGTATATACGCAATAAAAATCGGCCAGAGGGTTCTATCATGCAAGGTTATCTTCTTGATGAAGCAACCACATTTTGTTCCCGCTATCTGGACGAGAACATTGAGACAAGGCTTAACCGACCATGAAGAATTCAAGACGGGCCATATGGTAAAGCCGAGTATAAGAGGGTAGACACTATGTTTATCAACAAGATATACCGGTTTATCTTGCTTAATTGCGCATGTCTTGAACAAATTAGAGAGTAAGTTCTTTTGGATTAATTGTTATATCTGTGTTTGTGTGTGTATGAAATGACATAATATTAATGTCACAATTATTTGTCGAAAACAGAAATCATTTTAACGAGGTACGTGAGGGGCATCCTGATTGGAACGAAGAACGTTTGGAAAAATACCATCAGGATAATTTTTGTGATTGGGTCACAGAGCATGTAAGTTATTCGAATTACATTTTATTGCTATCAGTTTTAATCTAAACTTGTATCGTTATGTATTTATCGTAAAATTTGTTTTGTTAGATCCACGGTCCGAACTTGTCTGCATCATTTGAGAGTGATTCAAGATGTTTAGCTCAATTTTCTAGTATGGAGGTTGCATATTACAAAGGATTTGGTGTCCTTGGATACAAATTCAAAGTTAAGGACATAGAAACATCTAGAACCACTCAAAATAGTGGGATTGCGACGGTAGGATCGGACGGTGTGATTTACTATGGGTACTTAAATTGTATACTCGGCATCCACTATCCCGGACGATCAGAACCCTTTTATATATTCCAGTATACTTGGTACGATCCGCGAACCGATACAGACAGGTGGAGAAGCAGTCTTGGGACTTGGAAAGATGAATATGGATTGACCAGTGTGAACACACTTCGATTTTACGGTCAGGACGATCCGTTTATCTTTCCGAACCAAGCGTTCCAAGTATACTACTCACAGTGTTTGAAGCATCCGGGGTGGAGTGTTGTATGCCGATGGAAACCTAGAGATGTCTACGATGTCCCAGAATACGAGGACAGCGATGAGGACGAAGAAGAGAGAAGGCTTAAAGTGCTCCGACCGTCTGTTTCGAAGGACGGGTTGTCTTCGACCGATCATGAAGTTACGTGGATTAGAAATGACATTGACGATGAAATCCAAGTAGATATGTATGATGCGCCCACGAAACGAAAAAGGTTATCAGTAATGTTATATTATTACTTCACATTTTACGCTCTAGATCATATATAGTCAATACTTTTAATGATTGTCTAATGCGTCCACGAATCGTTTATCTAGATTTGACGACGATGTCGGGAGCAGCGAGGGGCGGCAGGAGCTCCAGCCGCGGCAGAGGCAGAGGCAGAGCGGTTCTGCCGCCCGGAGAGCTCCGTAGGGAGCTTCAGAGGGCCGGTCTTGCACCCAGATCGGAGACCCCTTCTGATGCCTCCTTCCATGTGGATTTTGCCACACCTCCAGGTATACTGCACGCATATCCATTTTGAATGTAATATTACAGATATTCATGCATGTTTATGTCAAAATTACTTATATTGTCAATGTTTGATTGTCTAGTTGTTGGTGATGCGTCCACATCTGGGACAGAGGCCACCCCCGCTCCTCCAGGTATGTTTATATATCATATAGTGTATGTATATTGATTTAGAATGCTATATCATAAATACACACATTCCTTTTGCTCTTACTTAGCAATTTTTATTATTGTCTAGCTGTAGGTGGTGACACCACCGCACCTGCGGGTATGTTTATATATCCTATAGTGCATGCATATTGATTTAGAACGTTATATTATTGATCTACACATTCTTTTTGCAATTACTTATATAATCTATTTTTAATTGTCTAATTATAGGTGGTGCGTCCACACCTTCCACAGGGGCCACTCCTGCCGCTTCCATACCCTCCGCATCGTCTGCAGGTTAGTATGAATAAATTTAAAATATTTATTCATTTTACATATGCTCTATAGAATAAATATGAACTTCATGGAAATTTAGCGTCGATGTTTATTTTATAGTTGGAGGGGATGCGTCCGGGTCCGGGACCCCGGTTGTTCCTCACCGGAGGAACTATCGTCTCGCTCGTGCTGCTGCTCGGGCCCAGGCTCGTGCGCTAGTCACCGAAGGTATATATCACACTTGAATTTTTGTTTAACCTTGATTTCTTAATACAACTTTGTCTTATTATTGATTGTCTTGATATTTCGTGCAGACGCAGGGCCTCTCCATCCCCAGAGGGGGACTCGAGGCCCGAATCAGTCCCATAGGCTGAGGCCTGATAGAGCTAGGGGGGAGGCAGCATTCCCCTTATTTTTTACCCTTGACTATCGCTATACCGGTCCTCATGCCGAGAGGTTCGGCCGGTATTTGGGGGACGAGAGCCGGATCGTGAAGAACTATCCACTTCACGTTGAGTGGGGCGAGCAGCACCAGCGCTCATTCGTCCTCTTCTTTGATCAGGCTCGGGTATGTATTAATATATATTTTCATTTGATCTATCCAATATATTTATTATTAACACTTGCAATCTAATAACAATGTTTTTTTTTTGTATTTTCAGTTGGATTACGATTTTCAGCCTGTAGCCGACCCTGATCACCCGGGGAGGGTGCTCGACCTTCATGCTCTGTACAATGGCCTGATGAAGAACATGCAGGCCAAGGTCCGATACAACAGGAATGAGCTGAAGGCCGACTGCTACTCCCTGTGGATAGCGCCTCCCGAGGCAGAGAGAGCGGCCCTCCTATCTACTCCGGCGTTTGCGAGAGTCGACGTAGAGACATGGCCTCTATTGTGCGCTTATTTCGACTCCGAACGCAAACAGGTATGTATTTTAAATTTAATTCATTATTTATGATATAATTTATTTCTTTGTGTTTCTTAATTAGAAAACTAAATGTTAATGCGTTGTGCAGAAACAGGCCGCTCAGAATATGGAGAACAGGAAGTCGGCGAAGAGGGGTCGCCCCACTTACACAGGTGGCTCGAGGAACATTACTCGAGCCATGGAGTTATCGGTAAATTAAGAGTTATTCTCTAATATTCTGCAATATTAAGAGTTATTCTCTAATATTTCTAATATTAAGAGTTACTTTCTAATATTGCAGACATCTCGGACCGTGGCGTCAGGTGGTACACCGAGCGTGCTGTCCGCATATCTTGCCGTCCACGGCACCTCGACAGATCCCGCCACGGGCGAGCTTCGATATCCCGACGTCGCTACCCAGGAGTACTGCGTAAGTGTTAATATTTTTTCTACCCAAATTTGAAATTTTAGTTTTGGAAGGTTCAAGTTTAAATTTTATACTTATACTTTACTGCTTAATGTGGGTGTAGGAGCGGGTGGTTGAGCAGGCCCAGGCCTCGGGGATCGATTTTACCGGACAGAACGATCCGAGGCTGCTGACCCCAGTTCTGGACGCCGCACACAGAGGGCACCACGGAGGTTGGGAGAGAGGCCGGGGATTGGGCCCTAGCAGGGCCCATATGAGGTTGGACTCCACCCCGGCGGTTACTTCCTCCGTCTCCAGTGACCGGCATGTCCATCAGGAACTGGATAGCTTGAGGGCCACCGTTCAGGAGTTGAAGGAGATGCTGGTATGTATACTACTTTATAGTAAAATATCATTTCATATTATATACATATCAACATATCCATAATTAGTACGTAGCTTGAGCTTATTTGGTTTTAGACTTAAGTTTGATTAATCATACATACATATGTAATTAAAATAAACAACGCTTTTCCAAACTAGATATCCAAACAGGGTTTCGAAATAACTTAATAATGATACGAATTCGAATAATACACAGTTCTTACATGCTTCTTACACACCTTATGTCCAGACGCGACAGGGTAGATCGGCCGACCCTCCACATGCATCTCCTTCGGCTGCGGCTCCGCAAGCCACTACATCGGCTGCGGTTCCGCAGACAGCTCATGTAGCTCCACCGCCCACTCAGACTCCCGCAGCCGCGGCTCCGCAAGCGACTACCTCGACGGCGGCTGCGCAGACCACATCGCCAGCTCCACATGCCGCTCAGACTACCGCTCGCGACGCATTGCAGAGTGTATTGACCGAGGAGCAGGCGCGCGTTATTCTAACGTTATTCAGAGGTGGAGCTGGACCGAACTAGGGTAGCTTTTTGGTTCTTATTTTTTGAAACATGTATTTATTTATATCACATTGTACTACATTTTGAAACGATATTGATATTGGTTTGTATTTATATCATATTCAGTTTTTGGGTTTCTTTTGTATATTATATATATGCGTGAGATGTGATTATGAATACTGCAATATATGATTTGATTGATGTATATAGTATTGTGCACAGGGCGGGAAAAAATCTAGCAGCCCATTTTTTTAAAAAAAATACAGACATATCCGTAGGTACATACAATATATTCAAAAAAACATAAAAAAATATATGATTTGATTGCCCCTACGGAGTAATCCGTAGGGGCAACAACACCTACAGATATATCCGTAGGGGCAATATTTTGCCCGTAGGGGCAAGTTCAGGGCCTCAACTTGCACCTGCGGCCTTTGCACCTACGGGGTGTTTTTTGGCCCCTACGCATATGTCCGTAGGGGCAACCCTTATTTGTAGTAGTGCCCTGAGGCAGAGAGAGCGGCTCTCCTACATACTCCGGCCTTTGCGAGAGTCGACGTATATACATAGCCTTTCTTGTGCCAATATTTCGACTCTCAGCACAAACAGGTTTGTAATTTAAATGTAATTCATTATTTAGTATATAATTTATTTTTTTTATATTGCTTAATTAAAAAACTAAATCTGAATATGTTATGCAGAAATAGGCCGATCAAAATAAAGAGAATAGAAAGTCGGCGAAGAGGGGTCGTCCCACTTATACAGGTGGCTCGAGGAACATTACTCGTGACATGGAGGCATCGGTAAATTACAATAGATCTATTTTGATATAATATAATATTAAGAGTTATTTTATAATATATGTAAATTTTTTGTGAATTGCAGAGAGCTCAGATCCTTGCGCATGGTGGTACACCGAGCGTGCTGATCGTGTATCTTGCCGTCCACGGCACCTCGACAGATCCCGTCACGGGCAAGCTTCGATTCCCCGACACTGCTACTCAGGAGTATTGCGTAAGTATTAATATTTATTCCAACAAGTTTGAAATTTTTGTTTTGAAAAGTTCGAATTTAAATGATATACTTATATTTTAATGGTTAATGTGGGTGTAGGAGCAGGTGGTGGAGCAGACGGAAGCATCAGGGATCGATTTTACTGGACAGACTAATTCGATGCTGCTCATCCCAGTCCTAGACGCCACACACGGAGGGCACCACGGAGGTTGGGAGAGAGGCCGAGGACTGGGTCCTAGCAGGGCCCATATGAGATTGGACTCCACTCCGGCGGTTACTTTCCCTACCCCCGTGAGCGACGTCTAAAGTATGATGTTGCCGCCTTGAAGACCACCGTCGAAGAGTTGAAGGAGATGGTACGTATATTACTTAATAGTAAAATATTATATCACATTATAGATAGTAACATATGCAATATTATTAGCCTGAACTTATTTGGTTGTAAACTTAGTTTTGATTAATCATACTTATATAAAACTATCTAATTAAAATAAACTACGGCTTTCCAAACTAGATACCCAAATGAGACCTAAGTCCCTAAGTATTCTTAGATTGGGGTTTCGCAATAACCTGATAATGATACGAACTCGACTAAAATCTAATACACCGTTCTTACTCGTTTATTACACACAAAATTTAACAGGTGCGACATGTTATTTCGGATGCGGCTCCACATGCATCTCCTTCGCCTGTGGCTCTGCAATCCACTATCTCGGCTGCGGTTGCACAGACCACTCCTGCAGCTCCACAGCCTGCTCAGACTTCCGCACAGTCCGCTCCTTCATTAGTCGAGTTTTTGACGACTCAGGGCTGCACCGAGGAGCAGATGCGTCAGATTACGGCGATTATCAGATATGGAGGAGCTGGACCGAGGTAGGATAGTTTTATTTATATCTTTGAGGATGTATGTACTTATCTGATACATATTGTATAAATTTTGGATAATATTGGTGGTTGTTTGCTTGTTCATGATGATTTAGTTTGATATCGTATTCTGTTTGTTTATTTCTTTTATATATTATGCGTGAGATGTTGATTATGAATATTTCTGTATTTGGTTATATGATGTATATATTATTGTGCACAGAACGGGGAAAAAACAGGAATCCCTTTTTTTTAAAAAATCCTGATATTTTGTCTCTACGGATCACAGAACGGGGAAAAAACAGGAAGCCCTTTTTTTAAAAAAAATCCTGATATTTTGTCCCTACGGATTAATCCGTAGGGCCGTCTGTTGCACCTATGGATTAATCCGTAGCTTCAATGTTTGCCCCTACACGGTTAGTTGTAGGGACAAAATATCAGGATACTTGATATTATGTCCTTATGGACTCAGTAAAACTTACTCCTACGAATTTATCCGTAAGGGTATTTATCTGGACCTACGGATGTATTCGTAGAGGCACCAATCAGGCCCTACGAATACATCCGTAAGGGCAATTAATATATTTTATAAACCAATAAATTGAAATATTTATCAGGCCCTACAGATTACTTCGTAGGGATAAGTGTCCCTACGGATTAAGGCGTATGGACAATTATTACTCCGTAGGGGCATGTTCAGGACAAAGCCTTATTTCAGCGGCCTTTGCACTTACGGGGTATTTTTATACCCCTACCGATATATCTGTAGAGGCAGTGTTTTGCTCCTACGGATAAATCCGTAGGGGCAGCCCCTTATTGTAGTAGTGAAATCATAACACGTATTTTATGAAATCATAAAAGGGTATTGTTGGCAATACATACACAAAGCCGTGTACAAATAACGGTTTGTTGAAAGAAATCCAACGACATGCTTTTGGGATTTGCCATAATTTTGTAGCTTTTTAAGTTGAGAAACTTGGCGAGAAACTGGTCCAGGAAACAATTTTCCTCCATTATCTAAGTCTTCACTTAATTAGTAAGATGATTAGGAAGGTTCGTTTAATTTTAAAAAGCGGTCGTTGGTCAAACTTATGGTTTTGGAACTTAGGTTCTGTAGTTGGAGCTGTGCTTAAATCTAAATGCAGTTATGTTGTACATCTTGCACTTTTTGAGTTGTTTTCTGAACTTATATGTTTTACATCTTTTTAAGTGATATGCGGGGAATAATTAGCCCATTTTTCTATATCAAAAATAATTGAGCTGGGGTCCTAATCAAACAGAGGCGGCTTGGGTTCGGTTCGAGTTCAGCAAGTCAAGAACTTGTTCAAATTTGGTTTGTTAATTAATAAACAGACTGAACTTAAGCCGAAAATTAGGCTCATTGAGTTAACGAACCGAACTAGAGCTAGCCCTAGCTAGCTCGTTTATTAGCTCGAGTTCAGCCCGTTTATGTCTTATATCATATTTTATATATTTAAAAATAGTAATCAATTTTCTAATATATAAATATCAATGGAAAAGGTTATGCGTTTAGTGGAATCATACCATAATTTGTTGACTTCTTTCTTTGGTATTAATGATATATAGTTCCTTAACATTGCTTAATGAATTATAATCAATGATTGTTCCTTAACATTGCTTAATGAACTATAATCAATTTGAACTTACAAATAAACCAAAGAGAAACTTGTTTTTTTTTATTTATAACCTCGGCTCGTTTTGTAATCGGGTCGTTAACGAGCTGAGGGAGATGAGCTGATCCAAACTTGAGCCAGCCAAGCTTAACACGTAGCAAAACGAAGCCCAACCGAACTCGAATCGAGACGAAAATAAACTAGCCGAACTTGAGCTGGCCCTAACTTGTTCGAGTTCAGCTCGTTTACACCCCTAAAACGTAGTATCCGATTATTTATGAAATCACAATGTCACCAATAATGGGTGTTGGGATCCCTATTACCTAATCTCTCTATTTTTTTTTATGCAAACCACTTGTTGAACTGTGGTCTCCCTCAAGATCAATTGGAGATGGCACATGAAATTTGAATTTAAATCAATACAAGCCACATGAAATGTTTTTTTGGAAATAAATCATGTGGAATATGCCAGAAATTGTTTTCAGATTCATTGCCTTCTTTATCTCTATTTTTAATATGTCCAATCATCAAATTATTCTTAGAAGGAAAAGTGAAGTGAGAACCAACTTAAAATTCAAATTCAAAAAAAGGTTATAATAAATAAAAGTTAACTTTAATTCAAATTTCATTTTAAAAAATCAATTAATCAAATGGTTTTCTACAATTCTCTACAAATCTTTCTCTTTTATTTGGTTTCAGCAAAATATCTTAATGTGTAAGACATTCATCATATGTGCAAATCAATACTTGCAAACTAATCAAGTGGTATTGAATTTTTATGGTATGACTTTGGAAGTTGGTATATATGTTTCTCAAGATTTTATAGCTTTCTTTTCATGCATGGTATTGTCTATATGTTTTCTTTTATCATAAAACTATACATACAAATTCTGTTTTTCAAGCATTATAAATTTTCCTTCATCAGTTCGGGAATGATTTTTTCTCTCGATATAACTCTTTTAGGAATCGAGTGTTTGCTTCGGAATAGGAGTTTACCATAAGAGTTATATCTTTACCGGCCGAAAGAGCTTCTTAGTCACTTGATGCTTGAATATATATGAGCAAAATATAGCTAGGTTTGTTCTCTCTTTCTCTAAAGTTTTTCATGAGCAATTAGGTATTTAAAAAATTTATCACCACAAGACTTGAATTTGAATTTGCTTTGTATGCCTAATTTGAGACAAGACTTGAATTTCAACAAATATGGCACAAACAATTATTTCATTTTGTTATATAATCAAGCTCAATAAAACGCTAATCAGTGACCCAAAAGTCTTCATCCAAACATTCAAAAGTGTCACAAAGAAACAGTAATTAATATTTTTATTTCCATAAAGAAATATAACAAGGGCAGTATGGTTTCAGGCTTATATTCTTCTTGGGATTGGGCCATTTTTAACCTTTCTCCTTTTATTTCATCTATATATATTCATCTCTCTCTCTCTCTCTCAACCTAGACCTCTTAAAACGCCAACCCACTTCTTGAAAACTTTTCTTGCATCTACTCTAAATTTCTCCAAGTTTTTTGTTTGGATTAATTCTAGATGGCTCTCTTGGTAGTTTTCCACAGCTTTCTTGAACTGCATCCATTAAATTTTCTCTAAATTATTGCAGTTCAATAAAGCTGTGGGAAATTACAAGGAGAGTTCACACATCAAGAAGAGGAAGAACAATTGTTCTTGATTTTTTTTCCAAGATTAATTTTGTTAATATTATGTACATGTAGATCTAGTTTCATTTTTCTTTTTTGAAAAATCAGCGATTTATGTGCTGCAGTGTTTTCTGTCTTCTTATGGTTAAAGAAACACAAATGGCCACATCGATCATGATATTTCAAATCAAAACTTTTTCTTTTCTCTCTGTTTTCTTTCAAATTATATAATGTGTTGATGGGAATTTATACGGTAATTATTTGAGATGCTTTTCTTTCAATCAGTTGTCAGTGAGGTCTCAAGTTGGCCAAAAATAGTAACCTAGGCATGCACATATATATATCTGCTCTTATTGCATTGATTTTTCATTGAACTGCGGTATTGAATTCAAAATTTTTGAGATTCTTTGTTTTCACTTTTTGAAGAATCTTTGGATTGCTTTGAGGCAGTTGAAGCTGCTTAATTTGCTGTATTACACTGTTTTTCAAATCTTAGCTCTATTCTACACAACTGCTTGTTTTCACTCTTTGCATATTTGCTGTTCACTGATGTAGAAAAATAACATCCACAGGAATAAAAGTAGAAAAAGCTGGAAGGGTTTTCCTGTTTGATGTAAAATTTTACATTGAAAATGGTTATTAAAATGAAACTGAAAATTATATATATTTAAGTTTATTTAGATTATATTAATCGAACCATTTATCCTGTTTATTCTCTGTAAGGATATAAGATAAACCCTTTCTCAACCCTCAGCCGCAACTTAAAAGTTTTCGTGCAGCTAGAGATATGCTTAAGTTGGTGTGCCAGAGCAACTCAGACTTGAAACTTGCCGATGGATTTATTTATAAAAATATTCCGCTGTAGATTTTTGGTGCAGACGAAGGGATATCTAAGTTTTTGAAAACCACGGATCCTCCGGGCAAGGAATTAGAAAATTTCACATATGACTTTAGGTTGCGTTTGGTACTTGAAATGGAAAATTACCGGGAATCCTTACATTTTCGGGAATGAGATAAATGGATATCTAATTCAAATGAATCTTGCATTAACGTGTTTGGTATATTTTAATCATTCCCGGTAATATATGTATGTTTGGCCATTGACCAACGATAAGGCCAGAGAAGGGCTAATAGATAGCGGCGCGGCCGGCGATAAACGTTTGATCGACAGCGGGCCGACGATTACGGTCGGACGACGGTGAACGTCCAATCGGTGACAGGCCGGCAGGTGAACGATCGGCAATAACTGCCGACCGGCCGGCCGACGACTGATGATGGGTGGCGGGGCCGGCCGGTGGTGAGGGAGACCAACGGCGGATGGTCATGGTTTATTTCATGTTAGGCAAGAATACTTCGTGGTAATATAGGATAGACACATATTTTGGGAAATAGAATTACCATAAAATGAGGTCATTAAATTACCATGATAATACTATATTTCCGGAAATATCTTTTACACCTAAACAAGCGTAGCAGTATTTATGGTAATATAAGATTACCATCTGAATTACCACATACCTCAAGGTGGCAAGCGGGTCGGGCCAAGTCCGGTTGACCGGGCTTCGAGCTGGGCCTCGGCCCGTCCCGGGTGCCCCAAATCCTAGCCCGTCTTGGCCTTAGGCTCGGCTCGAGTCAAGCTGGGACGGTCAGGCCAGCCCAAACGCAATTAAAATATTATAAATTAGGATTTTCTTTTGGGAATTTTTTTAAGCTGATGCAGATCTCGGATCATACCTAAATATTTTATTGATTAATTTATTTTTTTTTTACATAAGTGGAAAAAAATAATATGGAACCTATCTATAAAACTTTTTATAGGGAGGAGGTGAAACCGTACACGTGGCAGATTGGGTGTGGATTCTACCGTACACGTGGCAGATTGGGTGTGAATGAAGAAAAGAAGATAGGTTCCCACACCCAATCTGCCACGTGTACGGTAGATCCACACGCAATCTGCCACGTGTACGGTTTCACCTCCTCCTTATAAAAAGTTTTATAGATAGGTTCCCATATGATTTTTTTTCCGACATAAGTTGGTAAACCGTATCCCTTATACAATTGAAAATATTGAAAAAACCCCGCTCCATATTATTTCACACAGTATTCCCCTCTCCACACGCGCGCACACATTTATTTGAATTTTTTTGCTTTTTTCCTCCCTCCCTTTTAATCTCCATCCCTCTTTAACTAAAATAAAAAATCATTGATTCCAACCTCACGCTCACAATTCCACAACCATAGTTTAATTCTCCAAATACAAGTAGGGCCCACCAAAATTTCCAACTCCAAAATATCTGATAATTTTTTAATTTGCTCATGATCCGGGCTCATGGCCGGGCCGGGACAACAGGCTGCCCCAGCCGGGCTTGGCCAACGCTGGACACGCCATGCGGCGGCCGGGCCACGGGCCGACTGATCCATTTGACACCTTAACATACCAAGATGTGCATCACCTCTTTATAATTTTATTTTAATTAAAGATCAAATTGCAATCTCCTGCATTTGAGATAGAGCAATGCTTTTGTTACGAACGAGCCTTGTGGATGATAGGAAATGTAGCCGGCCTCATAAGTCTAAGTACAACAAAGGCTCATAATCCAAAGAGCATTAGCTCAGTTGGTATGACACTTTGATGCTAATTATCTTTTTTTCCTTCTATGCGTCGTGGAGTAGTGGAAGAACCGGATCTTTGAATCTTGAGGTGGCCAACCACATCAGCTTCTGGCTTCCTCAACTGGCAAAAGCGCAGGGTTCGATCCCCGGAGGAGGAAGTGGCCACAATTTAACGTTTTTGAAGCAAATTCATGGGTCCTCTGGGCACGTGTGTGTGGTGTGTGCATGAGTTAGGTTAACGGACCAGTTCAAAAAAAGAAAGAAGAAAAAAAACAAAGGCCCATGACAGGGATGGCAATTTTGCCCCGCCCCATGCATGCCTTCATGTCCCTGTCTTCATCGGACGGGGATTTTGACCGTTGACTAAGGCAAGAGACGGGATGGAGAAAAGCCGATCTCTAATTAATGGGGATTGGATGGGGATGGTATTAACCTCTTCCGTCCCGTGCCCCATCCCGCAATATAGATAATCATGCATTATATTATTTATACTGTATACCTCCGTATATAAATTCTCATTGTCCCATTTGTATCAGGAAGCTGATGGAAGAATTTTTTTATTAAGATTTGAACTTGTAATATTGGTTAAGTATTTACCGGTTGGATTTGTTGTTGTTGAAACCGTTCCGCGTGTCGCTGTGATACTTAAACTTAAATGTTTTTTAGGGACAGTTTTACAAATTTTATGGGTTTGATATTTATAGTTATTTATGACAAAACTTAATTTTAATGATTATGTATGAATATTTGGATCAAGTTGGTTTTATCGATCGTAATATGTACACTTGAAAATAAATAATTAGAAATATGATAGGGCGTGATGGGATCCCCGTGGGGACTTGGGTTCCCCGGTGAGGATGGGGTATGAGACAGAGATGGGATGGGGTTTCACATCTGTGGGGCGGAGATAGGATAGGCAATCTTCGACCGTGTCCTGTCTCGTCCCATTGCCATCCCTAGTCCCTAGCCTCCAAAAGGCAACCATGTTCATTTTCTTGGCTAGACCGGTAAAAAAGGTTTTTTTTTCCCTTTGGGACCGTTACACTTGAAATATGTAAAGACATTGATAAGAAATATTACCGATAACCATGAGGTAAGTTGTTTGTGAACACAACATTTTGGAATTTCTCACCGAGTGAATTGTCATTTTGAGACATTTCATAAATAATAATATGCAGCTCGCTAGTTTGTTCAACACCGATTTGTCATCTACCATTATAAACTCTTGCAGCCTATCAAAAAAATATGTTTTAGAACCCGTCCCCTTCGCCCGAATACTTTTTCTCAAAAGATGCGCGCTGCTCTTTAGTCCCCTCGGTTGTACATAAAATATCATACAACCGATCAGATAAACAACTAAGAATTTTGCAATAGTATAGGTAACTCCTCTCATTATATTTCTCTATCATGTATGATCTTGTAGGTTCTGGACCATTAACAGAAGATGATTCAATCGGCACATCAGCAAACTTTAAGCAACTCAACCAAAATTTGACTCCGTGTTTCATCTCTTAAAATCATTTTCATCAAAATTTGCGGGTTTTGAAGAGTCGTGCAACATATCTAGTTCAGTTACAGGTGTCATTGAATCGGGAAACAAGATGAATCTATCGTAAAATTGCTGGATGCAATGTAATGGCAATTAAAAATTGAATCTATAAAACTCAGCGTACCGAAATCAGAAAATAAAAGATCGAGGAACTTATCAAGATTCTTCAAAGAGCCTCTCCAACGATGCATCTTGATTATGGTAGTTTACCCTTAAGATACTGTTGAGATGTGTGAATTAAAATAGTTCCACATTAGAAAAACTATGAGTGATACATAGGTATTGTTGGATATGTATGTCCTAGAGGCCATTTATTGTATTGGATAACACACACACACACACACACACATGATATACACACACATGACAGTCTTGCTCGATATGATAATATGCTATTTGGTTTGTCTTTATCTTAACATGTGTATATGTTTTACTTGTTATTACGTATCGTCAATACATATTGATAAAGCCTGTAGGATCTTTACTTGACTATCAAGATTGTGATGGCTATCATATTTGTGGAGGCTGGGTAGTCTATAAGCACGTCCGTAAAATATTCCTAGTCGTAAGATTATCGAGACTGGGGATCAATACTTCAGAATAGACTAGTGTATACATTTCTTATTCCCGAAAGAGGAGATGGCCGGTCCCACTGCCATTGGTGTACGGCGCCAAAGATCGTATACAGGTGCTCATTAGGTTATGAGTTACACTAGACGGACTCACCGAGAAGTGCTAGTTGGTACCATATCTAACGTCAGATAGCAGTTCTCTGGTGACATGAGTACAGGGTAGTCTGTAGACCTGACATCATCATTTATCTCGAGTATGTTTTCACTGTACTTAGATTACTACCCTACCACGGCTTTAAAAAGCCGTGCAAACAGGTTTTTGTTGGGTACAGCCCCTAAGAACTTGAAGATAGTGAGTGATAGAAGGGATTCGTCTCTCCCGGTATAGGGAGACGATGTCGCGCTATAGACGGTTGGCCAACACAATAAGTCCCTTGACAAGGCAGATGAGATTTACTGATAGTGTGATCAGTAGTTTCTCGAATGGTCTTGAGCTTGATATCGGCACGGCTTATCGGGTAATTAGCGGTCCGACGTCGTCCACCCCCTAAACACGGTATGCGACACTCTAAGACAAAGAGATCGAACTATACGATGAATGTCACTTATAGGCTCAGTAGAGGTTCAGATGAGCTTACTTGTCGATTTTCTTTTCGACAGATATCTGGGTAGCCGTTATGTACAGCTAGTGTCACTGATATACTTGTAGGTTATGGATATCATCCAATAACTCACTGCCAACGTATTGTTGAGTTTTAGAGTTCCATACAGAGGGTTTCCTGGCTCAGACGAAACGATGTAGTTGCCATACGGTGTTATGAGCAGGAGTTCGATTAAATACGTGTATTGGATACATTGACTCTAATCGGACGTTTGATAATACTACCTGGACTTTTGGAAAGATGGATATTAAATTAAGTATTGATTTAATAGATTTATACATTTATTGGATATATGTATCTACTAGTATTACGTGACATATTCTTTTTATATCACTTTTGTATTTTAGCACAAATGAATATATATATATATATATATATATATATATATATATATATATATATATATATATACACACACATATTTTTATATTTTCATAATTCTTTTTCTTTTTTCTTTTGGATGCTTGTTTTGACATGATGGGTTAGGGTACCAACCCATTTTGGATTGACTAGTGAAGGAGAGAAATTTGGATGGACAAGTGGAGGAGAGAAAAGATGGGAGATATATGAGAGTATTCTCTCGTATCATCTTCATTAAGCTTTCATATTTTCTTCTCATCTCTTTCTTCACTTTGCTCTCTCCATTTTTGAGCTCTCCTTTCTTTAGAAAGGCATCAAGATAAAATAGTGAGAAAAAGAAAGAATGAACCCATACTACATCGCTTAATCCTGTGGAGCAATCCTGTTGTAGTTGTCCTCGTTGGCATCTACTTCCTCCGTATCGACCGTATCTGACAAACATTCCAAGAGAAGAAAAGAATGGGTGGAATACCCGTCAGCGAACTAGCGCTCAGTACGCCCCAAGGATAAACTAAGAGTAAAGAAAATGGCAATTGTAGAATATATATGACAAGTAAGAGTATATGTTCATGGGTAAGTATATACTATAGGTCTTTATATGATCATTATGTTAACGTTAAGTTCTAAGTGTGAATGTCAACGTAATCGTAGAAGTATTCACGAGCTCAAGAGTGGGACCCCAGGTGTAAGGAAACATGGGCCCATTTCATGTGTTAGCATCGGGACTTTAGGCTGTGGATGAGTCAATCCGACTGATATTCGAGTAAAAATAAAAAAGAGATTAATACGGGACTCCTGAAGCTTCATTGGATTCACACAAGAAACTATCCCAAACACCCAGAGTATAATATATTATAACTGGTTAATATACTTAATTGATTCGATTGATTGATTAACATGTCTTGATCGAAACGATAGATTGCAAAAAGTGCAGAATGTATTCGAGTGAGTTGAGTAATATGCGAGTCATGACAATTGCAATCTTAGTTCGTGTCACGCCCCGCTTCCCAAAATACTTAAATACAGCACGTGACAGAGCCAATCATACTACCTGTGGTTAGGAATTATCCTTCCACAGTCACATTACGGCTGTCTATCGGATATCAAGGACAGTAAAATATAAAATCTAGCAAACATGTGTCCATCTTCCATAATAAATAGAATCAAGAAAATGCATAAAGCGGAAACGAATCAAGATCCAATAAAACAATAACATCCGAATCATGTCCCAATATGGGCTCACATCAATAAACAAAACTGCTGAAATAAATAAACTAAGCATCTCTAAACTAAACAGTTAACTCCTCATTGCTCGGCTTGATTGCTAAAATACTCTTGATCTTCCTGCGATAAAGGTAGAGGAACTAGGCCATGCAAAATCCAGACGTCAGTGCGTCATAATATCAAAATTAATAGTAGTAACCAGGATATGATGCTATTATTAAATATGCATGTAAATAAATAACACATGTATAAAACAGTAAGATATAGGTATGTGATGTGTAGCCTAAAGTTTGTGCTTCTAGCTTATTTATTTTACAAGTCTTTGAAATTAATTAATGTAATCCGCATCATAACTCAATGGTATATATCCCGTTCAAACCCCCAGGTTCCGTGTTCCAATCAGGTATTGACGATATAAATCTAAAGTCATACAGATTCAAGTAGGTACATGTCTTATCTATATAGACAACAAGGTACGTCCATCAGGACAACAATCAGGATTGTTGGCATTAGCAATAAGATCCAAGTAACAAGTCTAGTAGTGTGTCGTGAACATGCCATGTACTGTATATTAACCAAAATAGATACCAATGTAAAACTGTAATCAATATCGAAACACAATTACTGCCAGGATGCATATGTATCTATCTGTAACAACCGTTATACGTCCATTACCGTGTATATGATGCTATCGAAATAACATATTGAACTAATATAGTAGTATGATAATATTGTGACGTTCCGGCATGCAACTAGATAAGCTATTATCAACATGGATACTGATGGATGCTATAAAACGGTAAATCGGTAATTTCTGTTGAATAGTAAAACACATGCACTATCATTTATTAGATAAATATTGATATAGTAACATAGCATGTTGCAAATTTATTACTTGCCTGATCGGATCTCATGTCGAGATACGGATGCCGCGTTCCGATGTCGGAATACATCAGGATGCAAACTTACGCGCGCAGAACTGGACCTGTCTAAGCAGTGACGTGACGTGATGACTGGGTTGGAAGACGATGGTGGCTGGATTGTTGGCGATGCGCAACTCCGGCGAGATGGCCGGTCAAGAAAAGAACAAGAAAAGAAGAAGAAGAAGAAGAAGAAGAAGAAGAAAAGAGGACTTGTTGCTATGGGGTTTCTGGAGTTCTGGGGATGGACAGAGGGATGGTGGCGACGAGGTGACGGGGTGACAAGGTTGACGACGACGAGGTGGCGGGGTGTGGCTGTGAGATTGGAGGTGATCGGAGATTTGGTGTTGAGTCGGTGGTGGTCTGGGATATTGCTGGGAGGCGAGGAGGTTGGTGGTGACGGTGATGATGGGTTTTCCCGACAAGGATGAAGTTTCCGGCGACGAGATATGGTTTCTTGGGTATGGGAAGGTGCAGGGTGGTGCTCGGGAAGAGGAGAAGAGGAGAGGAGGAGGAGGCGAGGTCGAGAGGGGGCAGTGATGGTGAGGACGAGGGCGAGAGCGAGGTGAATGGCGGCGAGGGGTGGCGAGCGTGGGTTATGGTTTTGGGTGTTCGCTCGCCAGGAAGAAAATAGGAGGAGAGAGAGTAAGGTGAGGTTTTAAATAAATTATTATAGATTATATATGTATATATAGAGATAGAGAGAGAGTGTGGAGACGGTTTAAGAGAGAGAGAGAGACGGGATAGACTGGGGGAGAGAGAGAGGATATATTAGTTATTTATATATTATATTTAACAGTGATATATATTATAAGTTATGTGAATATTATATATATTTGGATTTTACAGCTAATACCATAGTACTCCAAATATTACCCGTGTCCTTTCTAAAATTCTATTTTTTAAATATGGAGAATATACGTAAAATTTTAAACCATAATGTGATGTCCTGTCAATAAAAAAGTATACCCCCAAATACGGATCTACGTAATTATATGCAGCGATCAAAACGAGCCTGTTTTAACAATTAGGATATGAACATGATATATGGATGCAACCATATGATATGGGATACCATGACATGCAAAGATAGATATTAAAATATATTATTTGATTTTTATTTGGTATAATTAAAAGATATGCGGATACTAAAACATATTATATGTGTATAGAGTCTAGATTTGTATGGATCCTCTGTACTAGCAAATATTTGATATAATCTTAAACCATGATGGGTTTCAAATATACGGGTCGGGTCGCATAATAACCATAGTTGCTAAATGTACTATCCGTAACCCAAACAACAAAAATAAAGAAATATGTCGCAAGATTTGAAATACCCCAAAATAAATAGTATAACAGTGTCAGGGTGTTACAGTTCGAGTCAAGTTGGTTCGAGTAGTTTGGATTCGAGTACATATTCGAGTTTAGATTTGAGTTAAGTTAGAGTTCGAGTTTGTGTTCGAATTCGTGTTCATGTTTAGATTCGAGTTTACGTCTTTTTCATAGGAATTGATATAAATTGTTAAAAATCTTATGTTCGAGAGAAATCGGCAACTGCTGCACATGGACGGCAGGATTTGTGTCTTTTTCCAAAACAATTGCTATTGATAACTCCGTTAAGTTGTCTAACCTGAATAGGCAAGCACTCACTTTCTCCGGCTTTCTGGGGCTCAAGAGAATTGATCCCGTTTAAAGCTATATTAACCTAGAGTTCTTAGTATTGTTTGCATATCTCGAGGGGGTTTTATGAAAAATACTTTAATATAGTTTAAAAATAAACCTCGTGGGTGATTTATAATATTTAGGGTTTTCATGAAACATGTATTTTAATGTTGGGGTGTTTTAGTGATAAAAACTTAGTTTTTAAAAGCTTGTGGTATTTTTATGAAAAACTAGCTCTTTTGGAAACTTATTGGTATTTTATTAAAAATTCTAATCTTTCATTTTTACAAAATATAGTTTCATAATATATCTATATTGAAAATATGAATTCATATTTCTATATAATTTCCAAAATTTAATATTTATTTAGAAAAGCAGCATTTTAAAAAAACCGTATTTTTATTTCCTTTCGAGACCGAATATTCCGTGAGGAGTTCTGCATCTCGCTCTACTATCGCAAGAATGTGCGATAATCTGTACCATCTATTAGCGGGTCCCCTAACGAGAGTTGTAGAGGCGTAATTGCCGAGGATTTCAAAATACTAATAAAAAGAACCCGTTTTGTAAAGGTGGTATTTTAATGAAAAAGTTATTCTTTAAATTAGCTATATATTTAGAATATCGTGCTGTGTAACCATAGTGTGCGTGTGGGGTAGGACGTTACCCCGTGAAGTTTTCCTAAATGTATCTTTTTAACAATTATTGAAATGAGAGTTATACTAAAGTTCATGGTATTTTAATGAAAAAGTTCGTTATATGTTTGTTTCATATGAAAATTTTGTTAAATTAAAAACTAAATGATGGGAAATAAGGTTAAGATTAATATAGGATATTAGTTTGATCTAAATTTCTTATTAAGTAGAACACAAAAATTAAAAAGAAGATTATATCGGAGATAACTCCACTTTGTCGATTTGTTTTAAAAATTGTTTTGGGGTGGAAAAATATAGAGATGAAGGGAATTACGTGTTTAGGTGGTTAGCAAGAGAGAAGAGAAGCTTTCGGGTGTCGTGCCATCATCGGAAATACTCCTGTCGTCGAGTTTGGCTTGCTACTCCACTTGGGGTGTTTAACTCCACTTGGTACTTCGAGAGTTTGAAAGAATTTTTGCTAGTCAGAATGGGGAAGAGTTAGGGTATGGGGTGGTATTTATAGTGAAGAATTAGGATTTGGGAATTAAAAATGTGGATTAAAAGAATTTAAATGGTGTTAAATGGTGAATTGAAAAGTCTCTATTTGATTGCAGGAAAATCAAACAGTGTAGGGAAGTTGAGGATAGTCGAAGGGGTGTGTGTGTAAAACATTGGGAGGGGGGGATTTGGGGCATCTTGGACCATCGGCACCAGCCCTATGAGCAAAACGGGCGGTCGGATTTTGAGGCCTTACCTCGAGATTCGTGCCACGTGTCAAATTGGGTGTGTATACCTCATTGCGCCTGTTTGATTTTTCTAAAACTTTTTGTTTCTCCGTGTATTGCACATGCAACTCTTGGGCTTCCGAAAAATTAAAAAGAAAAAAATCTAAAAATACCCGTGTCTGATGGGAATCGAACGCACAGGTTATGTCACAGCAGTGTAGAGGCTTTACCAGTGAGTTACAAGTTGCTTCTTGTTTTTATTTAACAAAAATAACTTTTAACTCTTACACAGGCTAAAATACCCTTTTCTATACAATAACAAAAAATTTCTGTACAGGAAGTTCAGAGTCATTATATTCTACCCTCCTTACAAAAATTTCATCATCGAAATTTACAATTACATAGGGACTAATTTTTAAAAAGGTAAGGGTATCGTGTACGCATATTTTCTTCTCTTTCCCAAGTTGAATCTCTTGGCGAATCCTTTCTCCACGTCACTCGGACCAAGTTTACTTCCTTGTTCCGTAATGTTTTAACCTTTCGGTCCAGGATCTCAACTGGTTGTTACTCGCGAGTTAGGTCAGTCTGTACCGTGAGCTCTGAGTGATCAATTATATGCCTGGGGTTGCTCACATATCGTCTTATCTGGGATATGTGGAATACTTTGTGTACTCCTTCCAATGAGGGTGGTAGTGCCAAGCGATACGCCACTTCTTCAACTCGTTCGAGTATGTCGAACGGTCCTATGTATCTTGGACTTAATTTACCCATTTTGCTAAAACGTATCACTCCTCTGTTTGGAGAGATCTTCAGGAACACATGGTCTCCGGTTTGAAACTCCAAGTGTCGACGCTTTGCATCTGCCCAATACTTCTGTCGGTCTTGGGCTATTCGCATTCTTTCGCTGATCGTGCGAACTACGTCCATAGTTGCCATGATCATATCTGGTTTAAACAGTTCACGATCTTCAACGTCGTCCCAACTTAGCGGAGAACGACACTTCTGTCCGTAGAGTGCTGCGAATGGTGCCTTCCCAATGCTTGCCTGGTAGCTGTTGTTATATGAGAACTCCACTAGGTGTAGGTGATCTTCCCACGAACCTCCGAAGTCTAACATACATGCTCTCAGCATGTCTTCTAGAATCTGAATTGTTTACTCGGACTGTCCATCCGTTTGTGGATGGTACGCTGTGCTGAAATTCAGGCTCGTTCCCAGGTTAGCTTGCAGACTTTGCCAAAATTATGATCGGAATCTTGTATCACGATCAGAGATGATGCAGACAGGTACCCCATATAATCTCACGATCTTCTGCATGAGTTTATGGGTATCAAAATAAGTATGGTAAATCTTGAAGGGTTAAATCTTATTTTAGATTTTTACTCACCTCAATATACTTCCTTGCAAACGTCTCGGCTGACTGGCCAATTCGAAATGGAATAAAGTGAGCTGACTTGGTGAATCGATCCTCAATAACCCAAATTGCATCATTACCCTTCATACTGTGAGAGAGAGTAGTCACGAAATTCATGGTAATGTGCTACCATTTTCATTCTGGGATTGGTAACGGCTGAAGTAGATTAGCAGTTCTGTGATATTCAGCCTTCACTTGCTGACATACTAGACACTTGGCTACACTCCTTGCTACTCGCGCTTCATTCCATGCCACCAGTAGTATTGCTATAGGTCCCTGTACATCTTTGTACCACTGGGGTGTACCGAATACGGAAAGTTGTAAGTTTCTTTCATCAACTCTTCTCGAACAGGTCCAACTGGCACGCATAAATGGCTTCCATATCGTAAGAATCCATCTTCATGGATGATGAAGTCAGTTCGAAATCCACTTTCTACTTGTTCTCAGATCTTTTATAGCTTGGCATCATTTGCTTGAGCTGCCTTGATCTGATTTACAAGAGTGGACTGGACTTGTAAGTTCATCAAAAATAAAGTGTTACCTGGTACAACTACTTCAATCTCCAATTCATGCAGTTCTTGTTGTAGTCTCTACTGAGCGGTGAGATTCATTGCTAATGGCTGACACTAAGTGCATCAGGAACTACGTTCACCTTTCCAGGATGATACTATAGGTTGATGTCAAAATCCGCCATAAGTACTAGCCATTTTCTCTGCCGCATGTTGAGTTCCTTCTGAATAGATACATACTTAGGACTTTTATGGTCAGTGTATATATCCACTCGTTCTTCCAACAGATAGTAGTGCCAAATCTTGAGTGCGAAGATGACGGCTGCCAATTCTAGATCATGTGTTGGATAGTTGCGTTCATGTACATTTAACTGTCTTGATGCAAAACCCATAACTTTTCTATGTTGGTATAGAACACATCCTAATCTTTTACCGTACGCATCACAATACACAACGAATCCGCTAGATTGATCCGGTATTACAAGAATTGGTGTAGAGCTTAACCTCGACCTGAGTTCTACAAAAGATTTTTCACATGCTTCTGACCATACGGATACTTCGTCTTTACGTGTGAGCTTGGTTAGGGGTGTTGCAATTTTTGAGAATCCTTCGATGAATCGTCGGTAGTATCCTGTTAAGCCCAAGAAACTTCGTATATCTTTCACCGTCTTTGGTGTCGGTCACTCGCTGACAGCTGACACCTTACTTAGATCCACAGAGATTCCTTCACCTAAAATAATATGTCTGAGAAATCCGAATTGATCTAGCCAAAATTCACACTTGATGTACTTGGCGTAGAGCTGATATTGTCGTAATGTCTCTAGGACAATCCGTAAATGCTCGGCATGTTCTTTCCGATTCTTTGAATACACCAAGATGTCGTCGATGAAGATAACAACAAACCTATCTAAGTACTCTCGGAAAACTTGGTTCATCTGGTTCATAAAGATGGTAGGTGCATTGGTCACTCCGAATGGCATTACGAGATATTCATAATGGCCATGGTCGGTTACCAAAAGGATCGTTCGCTTCGCTCTCTTGCCGGAACCGGAACCCGAGGCCGGACGGGTCCTAAATGTCATCTTCGGAATGTCGAACTCTTTGACCTTCACCTGATGGTAACCCGAACGAAGATCTAGCTTTGAAAACACACAAGATCTACTTAAATGATCGAAAAGGTCATCGATGCGCGGTAGTAGATACTTGTTCTTAATTATCACTTTGTTCAACGCTCGATAATCCACGCACATCCTGTAAGAACCTTCGTTCTTCTTCATAAGTAACACCGGAGATTCCCAACTTGAAGTACTGGGACAGATTAAACCTTTCTTCAGAAGTTCGTCCAACTGAATGCAGATCTCCTTCAATCCTTCCGGACTTAATCGGTACAGAGTTTTTGTTACTGGTTGTGCGCCGGGTTGTAAATCGATACTGAATTCAAGAGCTCGATCAGGAGACAAATCTGATATATCTTTCGGGAATATATTCTCGAACTCTCGAACTACCTATGGTTTTGATCCTTTCGCTTGCAACGCTGTAATCTCTGCCTTCTTTGGTTTTTCTCGGTAGATGCTAGGCTCCAAGGTATGGTCTCCGCTTTTGAAGTAGAACACTGGGTGATCTGGTATTTCGAACACTACCCTCCTTTGGCGACAGTCGATGGTAGCGAAGAAAGTTCCCAGCCAGTCCATTCCCAAGACTATCTCGAAGTTCGGTATGTCCAGCACCTTGAAATTCGCATAGAATTCTCGACTGCATCTGGACATAGATCGTATCCCAAAGTTGCTTTTAGAATGCCGTTCCCCGAACTAACGTTCTAGCTGAATATGAGCGGTTTAACTGGGATCGCATGAGTTTGGACGAACCGTTGCAACATAAAACAATGTGATGCCCCAGTGTCGAAGAGTGCGAGTGCAGGTAGGGAGGCTACTAAAATTTTACCTAAGTCGCGTGGGATAGGTTTATGTATAGCAAATATAGATGACTAGGGTATGAAATAATTTGAAAGGAAATAGGGAAGAGATTTACCAGTGATAACCTGACCTGTAGCTTCGGCCTCTTCGACCTATATAGTGAATACTTGGCGTCGCGACACTTTCCTCTGTGCCTGGTTAAATACTCGGCGTTGGGGTTGAGCGGTCTGGGTGCGGAGAGTGGGAGCTGGTAGAGCTAACCGGGTATGAGGAGCTTGGATCGCTGGTCTAATTGAAGGGTTGTTAGGTCCTTGGTTCTGTGGGCATACTCTGATTGCGTGAGTAGAAAACCCACAGATCAGGCACAGGTTGTTCGCCCAGCGACAATTCTTCACAAGATGCCCCGTTCTCTTGCAGTAGATGCAAAAGTCTGGCCTGCTGTTGGCAAACGAACCTACTGGCCTCCGAGATGGTCCGTTAAAAACTGGCCTAGAAGAGGTCCCTCCTGTGATCTGGTGCACAGGACGTTTCACATCGGCAGTCTGTGGCCTGTCCTTCTTCTTCACAACTGTCTCATAGCGTTGGGCAGCCTTCAAAGAAAGTTCATGGGTTGGGAAATCCCCTATAGCGAGTGCAGCTTGGGTTTCAGGGTCTAACCCTTGCTAAAATCATCGTGCCCGGATCTCAGCAGTGGGAATAAGATGTGCAGCGAACCTGTTACGACTTTGTATTAGCATTATTGTGAGTGAGATCAAAAAATTGAATTTGAGACTATATCTTATCTGCTGAGCATGGTAAACTCAGTATCATATTCATCCACTGACTTGACCCACATCGATCCTTGCTGTAAATGGATGAATTGTTGCTCCATGTCAAAGCGGGCAGTCTCTGGGAAATACTTGGTATCGAAGAGGTATCGGAATATTCTCCATTCTATTGGTTGCGCGAGACGGCTCTCCTCAGCCTTCCACCAAACTCTGGCATTATTGGTCAGTTGCAACTTAGCAACTCTCACCCAAGCTATATCTACCACTTGAGCCGCTTCCAGATCATCCTCAATCACTTGAGCCCATTCTTCTGCCTCAAGCGGGCTCTCCTTACCCGAGAAGTTCTTTGGGTGCAGTGCCCGAAACTGCTTAACTCCGGGTGCTTCGGCTTCGGGATGGTTCATCAGGATAGCAGTCTGCTGCTGGTGACCCTCTAATAGGCTCTTGATAGTCTCAAGCAATACTGTTTGCTCATTGATAGGAGCTGCAACGGTAGGTGGTGGAGTATTGCCGTTGACGTTTGTGCCGGTATTGTTCGGAGAGTACATCACCTTAATATAAAAGATAGGTTAGAATAGATTCAAAGAATTTGAAATGCAAGGAATGTAAATGTTTGTTAAAATCATTAATTTTTTTGGTATATTGTTTACGACTTCATGCAGAACTGACCTGCATGAGCCACCAACAAGATCTGTCACGCCCCGCTTCTCAGTAGATAGAAATGATGACGTGGCAAGCCCGCGGTATATTTATCCAGAGAAGGCCATTCCCTAAATAAATATACTAAGCGTATTGAAACAATAATACACAATATAAGAATAAATGAAGATTATAAAATTTTTCAACAAACAACTTTATTTACATTCAACTTCAAATATTTACAAGTACAAGTGTTACAGCTACAAAATAAATACAATAAAAGAAAATGTCTAAACATGTTGCATACATGAGCTGAAAAAAGTGAAGGTATGCTAATCCTGTGGAGCAATCCTGTTGTAGTCCTTCTCGGTGGCCTCCACTTCCTCCGTCTCGACCGTATCTGATGAACATTCTAAGAGAAGAAAAAAATGGGTGGAATGCCCGTCAGCGAACTAGCGCTCGGTAAGTCTCAAGGATAAAGTAAGAGGAAAGAAAATGATAAGTGTAAAATATATATGACAAGTAAGAGTATATGTTCATGGGTAAGTATATATTATAGGTCTCTATATGGTCACTATGTTAACGTTGAGTTCCATGTGTGAATGTCAACGCGGCCATAGAAGTATTCACGAGCTCAAGAGTGGGGCCAGGAGTAAGGAAACACAGGCTCATTTCATGTATTAGCATCGGGGCTCTAGGCTATGGATGAGTCAACCCGACTGATATTCGAGTAAAAATAAAAAAAAGGTTAATACGGGACTCCTGAAGCTCCGTTGGATTCACATAAGAAACTATCCCAAGCGCCCCGAGTATAATATATTGTAACTGGTTAATATACTTAATTGATTCGATCGATCGATTAACATGTCTTGATCGAAACCATAAATTGCAAAAGGTGTAAAATGTATTCGAGTGAGTCGAGTAATATGCGAGTCATGACAATTGCAATCTTGGTTCGAGTCAAGTTGGTTCGAGTAGTTTGAGTTCGGGCACATATTCGAGTTTAGATTCGAGTTAGGTTAGAGTTCGAGTTTGTATTCGAGTTCGAGTTCAAGTTTAGATTCGAGTTTGGATTCGAGTTCATGTCTTTTTCATAGGAATTGATGTAAATTATTAAAAATCTTATGTTCGGGAGAAATCGGCAACTGCTGCACATGGACGGCAGGATTTGTGTCTTTTTCCAAGACAATTGCCATTGATTACTCCGTTAAGTTGTCTAATCTGAATAGCTAAGCACCCACTTTCTCCGTCTCCCTGGGGCTCAAGAGAATTGATCCCGCTTAAACTTATATTAATCTAGAGTGCTTAGTATTGTTTGCATATATCGAGGGGGTTTTATGAAAAATATCTTAATATAGTTTAAAAATAAACCTTGATGGTGATTTATAATATTTAGGGTTTTCATGAAACATGTATTTTAATTGTTGGGGTGTTTTAGTGATAAAAACTTAGCTTTTTAAAGTTTATGATATTTTTATGAAAACTAGCTCTTTTGGAAACTTGTTGGTATTTTATTAAAAATTCTAATTTTTCATTTTTACAAAATATAGTTTCATAATACGTCTTTATTGAAAATATGAATTCATATTTTTATATAATTTCCAAAATTTAATATTTATTTAGAAAAGCCGTATTTCTTAAAAAAGCGTATTTTTATTTTCTTTCGAGACCGAATACTCCATGAGGAGTTCTGCATTTCGCTCTACTATCTCAAGGATGTGTGATAATCCGCATCATTCATTAGCGGATCCCCTAACGAGAGTTGTAGAGGCGTAATTGCCAAGGATTTCAAAATACCGATCAAAAGAAATATGTTTTGTAAAGGTGTGGTATTTTAATTAAAAGTTATTCTTTAAATTAGCTATATATTTATAACATCATGTTATATAACCATAGTGTGCGTGTGGAGACGGACGTTACCCCGTGAGGTTTTCCTAAAGGTATCTTTTTAACAATTAGTGAAATAAGGGTTATATTAAAGTTCATGGTATTTAAATGAAAAAGTTCGTTATATATTTGTTTCACATGAAAATTTTAATAAACTAAAAACTAAACGATGGGAAATAAGGCTAATATTAATATAGGATATTAGTTTGATCTAAATTGCTTATCAAGTGGAATACAAAAATTAAAAAGAAGATTATATTGGAGATAACTCCACTTTTGTCGATTTGTTTTAAAAATTGTTTTGGGGTGGAAAAGGATAGAGATGAAGGGGTTTACGTGTTTAAGTGGTTAGTAAGAGAGAAAGGAAGCTTTCGGGTGTCGTGGCGTCGTCGGAAATGCTCTGGTCGTCGTGTTTGGTTTGCTACTCCATTTGGAATGCTTAACTCTACTTGGTACTTAGAGAGTTTGAGAGAATTTTTGCTAGAATTTTCAGAATACGGAAGAGTTAGGGCATGTGGTGGTATTTATAGTGAAGAATTAGGGTTTGGGAATTAAAAATGTGAATTAAAAAGATTTAAATGGTGTTAAATGGTGAATTGAAGAGTCTTTGTTTGATTGCAGGAAAATCAAACAGTGCAGGGGAGTTGAAGGGAGTTGAAGGGGTGTGTGTGCAAAGCACAGAGGGATTTGGGGCATCTTGGACCGTCGGCGCCGGCCCTATGAGCAAAACGGGCGGTCGGATCTTGAGGCCTTACCTCAAAATTTGTACCATGTGTCAAGTTGGATGTGTACACCTCATTGTGCCTGTTTGATTTTTCTGAAATTTTTCGTTTCTCCTTGTAGTACACGTGCAACTATTGGGCTTCCGAAAAATTAAAAAGAAAAAATCTAAAAATAATTGGGTCTGATGGGAATCGAACGCACAGGCTATATCACAGTAGTGTAGAGACTTTACCAGTGAGCTATAAGTTGCTTCTTGCTTTTATTTAACAAAAATAACTTTTAACTCTTATACAGGCTGAAATACCCTTTTCTGTACAATAAGAAGAAATTTCTGTACGGGAAGTTCAGAGTCGTTATAGAGATCATCAAGCTAGCTTCATCTCTCAACATCAAAGAGCCTAACAAGAGTTCAAAGATCATCCTTGGAGCATTTGAAGAAGTTTCAAAGGTTGTAATCTCTTTAGTTGTTGTGTTGTGATCTCTTGTTGTTGCAAAGTTCAAGTCTTTGCACTAGATTCTAGGGTTTAGATTGCTTGCTCTCTTGCAAATTTTAAAATTGCTTGTGCTATGTTTTTAAATCCTACTTAGAGAGCAAAACACCTCTTTCTTGGCTTGAGTTTTATTGTTGGAACTTACTTATATCAAAATCCAGTATACACTCATAAATAAAAAATATATAATCACCTCCCATTCTTAAATATATATTTGAAAAATCTAATATGGTATCAAAACTAGGTCGAACATTTGTATGGATTTGTACTTAAATCACCTCTGAGAGAAAGCAGTCTACATGCCTCTAAGAGACTAGCCTCTACATGTATCATCACACCTCCGAGAGAGTCGTCTACATTCCTCTGAGAGACGCCTCTATATGTGTTGTACGTTCCACCACATTGCACATGATCATAGAAGGATCCGTTTCCTCTCTGTATAGGACCACTATATCCGCTACACGTCCGATTCCCGGATGGAACCCGAGTAATTATCGGTAGAGGGGGAAAAGAAAACGAAGCAGCACGTCGGGTCGCTATCATGTTCTGACGCCTTGCAGGACAGTTCCTGATTTAATGACCGAGACTCATACAATTAAAACACAACCGGACTAGCCTCTGTATCCTATAGGTGTCGAATGGCTGCTCTCGGGGCCATCCACTCACGTCACCCCTTCCCTGCTCAATAAATGGAGTCTCCACTCGAGCTCACTTCAGCTCCGTAGTCGCTCCAATATCAAAATAATACTCATCTATCTGCATGGCCCATCCAATTCCTCTACATAGGTATCGAAATGCTGGGCACCAATGGACAGAAACAGCTGCACATCAAGTTCATGCATGAATCTCTTGATCCAGATCTCTTCCGTAGGAACCAAATAAAGAGTATATCGCGATAACTGGGTGAACTGAAAATCATACTTGGCTACCGTCATATCCGGAGTCTTGAGCAAAGACTCGAAACTACGCTCTCAGGCGTGTCTGACACTCTGAGGTAGGAATCGGGTTAAGAAAACCTTGGAAAACTCATCCAAAGTCAAAGGAGGAAGACCTATTGTTCGGCCTCTCTCAGCCGAATCACATCAGGTCTGAGCAAGACCTTCTAAACAAAAGGTAGCTAATTCCATGATCTTGCATCGGAGAATCTCATCAAACGAAATATACTTGCCATCCTGTCGAGGAACGACAATGAATCCTTTGACGCATACATGCCAGTAAACATCGGAGGCCTCAGTCTCATAAATTCTAGAAGTGACACGTCTATCGTCTTAGTCACCAGAGGCATAATTGATCTCTGAGTACCATGCTGTAGCAAAATCTCTAGAGCTTCCTGGGTAACGACGGGTCTCTGGGTCTGAATAGTCTCAACTAACGATCCAATCAACCGATGTAAATCCCAAAATCTCATCTCCAAACGAGAGATTCTATCCGAATACAGAGGATCAACTTGTTGCACTGTCACCGGGGTACCATCCTGGCCAGTCCTCATCTCAGGCGAGCCTGCCCTGACCTCATCATGAACTGTATCCCACTTGGCTCATGCAATCTTGGGCAACATGGTGACTGAAACAAGAAGCAAACAAAGGTTGGTTTTCGAATCACAACGGAAAATCAATGCGATGCAACGACTCAGAAGGAAGCAAAGAGAATTATAAAAGACTTTAAAATAGTTCCTAAGGTTACTTAAGAGGAGTGTCGTGTTGTAAATATATCGCAGAACATACGTACGGTACACTACTTTACTTTAGCTGCCTACTCAATCATAGCAAGGGTAGCGTATAAGTCGAAAGGTCAGGTTTAAGACCCCCAATGTTAAGTCTAAGTTCCACAAGGTCAAGTCTAGGTCTCAAAAGATCATACCCTGGACTCCGCATGGTCAAACCTAAACTTAACAAAAGAAAATGAAGTTCGGGTCTAACACCCCAAAGTCAAGTCCGAGTTCTGCAAGGTTAGGCCTAATTTCAAAACGTTACAACCTAGACCCTACATAGTTAAACCTAGACTAGACAATGGTAAAACCTAGTGCTTTGATACCAATTTTGTCACGACTCGGAAATTGGCACGTGACCGACACTTAAATTACGTGAAATCTATAGGACCCCACATTAACCCAAGTAAGCCAAAAACCAGGAATCTAAAGTTTGAGCAATGAAATATGTGATAATAAGCTCTCATGTACAACTCGTATGCCGCTATCCTATATATGAATCTACGTGTGGTTCTCATGTCAATATAAACTAAGCAGCATCAAGCCCAGTACGGGAATAACATAAACACAAGCATATGAAAGCATGTGAGTCACGGAAATAAACGCAATACGATGCAACGTAATGATGATCCATCATCAATAAACGGTAACTCACCGCGTACCAATTTACTGGTGTCAAATCACGACCAAACATAAATAACAGGCCAAAGAGGCTCATATGCCAACACGTGATGCCTTTCTCTGGGACTACTGCATATAAGCAAACCGGTCTAATGCTATGGGTCACGTGCTACACGTGAGGGTTCCTAATACCTTCTCAGCCTTAAATTCTAAATAAGAGGGATTAAAACCCTATTTGGAAAATATTTCCCCCAATCTTTCTAAATAAGAAAGATTGTGCTCTGTAAAAAAGAGCACCGTTGGATTAAAGATCCAATGGTGATTAAAAAATCACCAAGCTACAGAATAAGCTCTGTATGGAAAAATATTTCCCCAATCTTTCTAAACAAGAAAGATTGTGCTCTGTAAAAAAGAGCACCGTTGGATTAAAGATCCAATGGTGATTAAAAATCACCAAGATACAGAATAAGCTCTGTATAGGAAAATATTTCCCCAATCTTTCTAAACAAGAAAGATTGTGCTCTGTAAAAAAGAGCACTGTTGGATTAAAGATCCAATGGTGATTAAAAATCACCAAGATACAGAATAAGCTCTGTATGGGAAAATATTTTCCCAGTCTTTTTAAAAACAAGAAAAATGTCTTCTGTAAAACAGAAGTCCCTGGATCAAAGATCCAACGGTGGATAAAATCTCTGAATCAATAAAAAATCTCTTAATGAGATATTTCCTTAACTAAATCAACAAACTTTCCTCTACTATATAAAGGACTCGAGACTGAAGAGAAAAAAGAGAGGAGACCCCCCATAAGATTTGAGAAAACAAAACAAAAGAGGAGTTCTCTTTGAAAAAAAAGAAACCCTAGGTAAAAAAAAAGAGACCCAGAGAGCATATTTATCTCCTCTTACAAGAGTTTAACTCTTCAAAAAAAAAGAACTTGGTTCTTCCTCTGGTTGAGGCCTGCGGAAGCAGATCTTCCCACAAGTTGAGAATTTAATTCTCATAGGGGAGATTCTGTTATGCAATCCCAAAACTTAGAGGAAAGAACTAGGTTTGAAGAATTTAATTCTTCCAAATACATAGGAATTTAATTCCTCTGATAAAACTAGGGTTTAACCCTGCATAAGAATTTAATTCTTATAAAACAAAGGACTTGAAATTCCTAGGACTTGATCAAGAGCTTCATGCATATTAGAGTTTAACGCTATAATGACAGATCATGTGTTCCTACGTGAGCACCTCTGTGGAACAAAAAAGAACAACTGAGATCGAGTCACGTGATCCCACGTGACCTCCAATAGTGCTTAGCACTTAGAAAAGAATAGGAAGATAAATCCAAATGAGGCAGTGCCCAACTTGGGGGCGCCTCACGTGTCCACACGTGATGGTTACAAGATTTAAGTGTTTAACACTTATATGTATAGAATAAGGGAATAAGCCCAAAGAAACAGTGCCCAATATTCAGGTGCCTCACGTGCCATACGTGAGCGCTCTAAATTTCAGTGTTTAACACTGCTTAAGAACCTCACGTGAGAGCACGTGAGCGCCAAACCATTAGCAGTGTTTAACACTGTGAGGGGCCAACCCTGGCCCAAATTAGCCAAGTCTCCTGAGGCCAAAAACCTTTTGACCATCAATCAACTGCCCTCCTATGCTCAAGTCTTCCCAAATCGATCTTAGTTCCAAAGATGACTAATGATCTCCTGACACATAGCATCTAAAATGATGTTCGTTCGATCATCGTCTCTCCTGTCAAGCTGGAGTTCGGTTCAAAGGTACATCTCTCCACACCTCTGATACATGTCGTTGTAATTCTTCAACGATGTCAGAGAGGTGGAGGGTCCCGACAACCAACAGCTCTTGGATGCGCTCTCAAATCCACGAGCATACCATAATGGACTATAATGTCCTTAAACTAGCTGTAGACCATAACGTCCTTAAACTAAAATGATAGAGCCCAAATGCTCTTTCGTTGGATCAAAAATGATCCCGAACACCCGTTAAGTAGATCATAGTCTAACATTGGATTAACGTATCCTTAACAAATATTTAAGTCGATCTTAATTTCAAACAAGGTTAACGATCCTTAAATCAGACCAAACCCAAATCTAAGAAAATACGGATTTGGACTAATCCACGCCCTACGGGCGACAACACAAATTAGTCTCCGTATACAATCCACGGGAAACCAAAAATAAAACAAACACACACGACACGAAGTGAACGTCTAGAGCAGGAGAAAGTGGTTATCGCTATGCGGTAACGTAATTAACTGCAGGAGCTTGCGCTTGTAGAGAAGAACGTCCCCATAATAAAAACCCCTCACAACGAGGGGGAATCTGACGAAGTCTGCTACAACGGCCGCATCCGTCTAAACCTCCGACACACGGTGCCATAAATCAACTTGGCATTTTTAGAGAGGTGGACGGATAAATCCAAATAGCATCTGTCCCCAAATTCTGGCAAGACGACCTACGCGGTTTCATCCCTATTTTCAGCGGTAAACAGATTCTGGCACGCCCGATGGGACCTTTTCCTCTTTCCACTCCATACTTCGTATGTCGTGTTCACGAACGAATCGCGGTTTAATATGGTTGCCCCTGGATTTGAGGTACTAAGATTTGGTGTCTTGCTCCATGCAGAAGAGAAGATGACATCGATGGTTTCCAACTGCACCAATTGCAACAGCAACTCCCATTCCGTCCCTGCTAGAAGAGTGACTTATGGGCCTCAAGCAGCCTCCATCTTTGCAATGCCGGTGGAACAGGTGACTCAGGCCACCACTGGACTGTTTTTTGGGACCATGCTCCCGCCAATAAGCTTCAATACCTCAATGCCATCACAAAAGGCTCCAAAGAAGTCGGTCTTTGATCGGCTCGCAACCACCACGGCCCCTCTCAACGGGTCATCCAAGTTTGCCGCCTCAGTCTTTGATAGGCTGATCCAAAACTCCACTGGGCCCATAAAGAGACCCGCAATACCTGAAGGGGTTATCCCAAAGTGGATAGCCATTCCAGCCTCAGTAAACGAAGTCATCAAAGGGGCTTCTCCTGCTAAGGGATAGGTCTTCACAAGACTGGCCGTTCCAACTCCTGCTGCAGGCGAGGTCGTTAAAAATGCTTCCCCTGCCAAAAAGCCGGCCTTTGCAAGATTGACCGTTCTCTCTCAGCGGACGTCGGTCTTCGACAGGTTGACACCAATAACACCCCATCAGAGTAGAGGGCGTGACGAAGCCACTCCCGTAACTGAACCATTTCCATCTGCACGACATGCTCGACATCACCACTGGACCGAGTAAGGAAGGCTGGGGGTAGTTCTCCCTCTGGACTTACTCCACCAGCTCCAACGGTGGAAGTTGATGCCGCTGTTCCAACTGGGAACAGCTTTGAACTGTTCAGAAGGGTGCGCAAGAACTCTCCAACCGCTATATTGAAGAAGTCTCCTCCGCATGCTGAAAGCATGACACAGGTGAAGCCAGAATGGCCTCTTCAATGGTTGTCTTCCAAGATCCACAGAGTTTGGCGGAAAATCCAAGACTCTGTAATTGATAAAGATTACTCTCGCCGGCTGAAGAAGATAAAGGCTCGGCAAGAAGAGGATCATCCTTCCATCGTACCATGGAAGGTGTCATCTACGTGGGTGTCTGCTGCAACGGCCCCTTTAACTTCGGCTTCCCACAAAAAGAGAAGGCCTGAGAATCTCCCACCACCGGCGACAAATTCTGAGCGTGATGGATCCAAACGCCCCAAGTCTGGGGGCATGGTTGGGCATACCGTCTACATGGTATCCGGAAAAGCGGATAGCCGTACTTCCACAGGTCATCGACCACTTACACGATCTGTGACAAAAGCTTAGGAGCAACAACAGAAGCTCCAGGAGATGCTGACAAGGATGGCCGCACTCACTGGGCAGAAAGAAAGTTCAGAAGCATCATCGGAACAATGTCAGGAGCAGGAGACTGACACCGAATTCCTACGGAGGATTCTTGAACAGAAAGATAAGGAGGCCGCAGAACAAGCGGCAAATATAAAACAGATGACGCTTCTATTTCAAGACATGGTTGGAATGATGATCCAACCGGATTCTCCAGCTGAAGACCCTCCAATAATCATTGAAGATGATAGAGGGGAGACATCGAACCCTCCTCCAGCTTTATTGGCAGCCAGGGAGGAGACGATCTCCAAAGCTACCCTTGATGACTACAGAGCTCAACAAATACGAGCTCATCAAGCGAACGAAGTGGCAGGCCAGGTCATTAGAACTGGGTGACCTTACCCAGGCTGGTATGACCAAATTAAGTACCCACCAGGATATACGATCCCTAAATTCTATGTGTATAAGGGGACGAGCAATCCGCACCAACACATTGCTCAATTCAGAGCTTTGTGCAGTAACACCGGGGGCGATGACAAATTATTGCTTCGCCAATTTGTTGGCAACTTGGCGGAGACAGCATTTGAATAGTATTCGGAGCTTCCGAATGATTCCATCAAGACATTTGTAGAAATGGAGCTACTGTTTACACAATGGTTCGCAAGCGCTAGTGAGCACACCCCGATCACGGCATTAATCTACGCCAGGGTGAAACTGGGAGAGACCTGGGTTCAGTACGCAATTCGGTGGCGTAACCTATGGTCAAAATGTGAACAGCGCATAGAAGAAGCTCCTACTGTGGGCATGTTCGTGGGGACCCTTGATCCTCAGGCAACTATATCCCAGTTTATGATATTCTTCAAGCCGACCACCTTCCAGGCCTTGATTGACAAACTGGCCCAAATGGACCAGATGTGCCATAGGCCGTCCTCTTCGAAGACAGATCTTCGGAATGAAAAGGGCAAAGGGAAAGCGACCTTCATCACCAACGCTCAACAACAATCGAGTGATCCGAAACCGGTTATTCGCCAAAGCAGCAGACCGCGAGCCCTCGAAGAGAAGTTGAGACGTCCTTACTCGTTTCCCCGGGATAAAACGAGGAGACTATTAAAACTGGCGGTGCGCAACAGGCTCATCGCTATGCCGGATCCGAGACGCCCACCACAATCGGGCGACGTCAACAATACCAATTACTTTCCCTACAACCGAATAGTGGGCCACCCAATCAAAAATTTCTACGTCTTTAAAAACTGGGTCGAAGACCAGTACCAGTAGGGCAAGTTCACGATGTCCGAAAACTGGAAGGTGAACCCGCCGCAGCAGCACGCTTCTAAGAAGATGGACACGCCGGGGGCATCATGCTCATTTATAGAAGAAGCTCCATGGGAAGTGGTCCTTTCAGCTTAAACTAAAAGAATGTTGAAGGATCTTCAAGCATGTCCGGCGATTAGGTGGAAGAGCCCGCTGGACCCTGAGATCATTGACGGAATGCTGAAGCCACGCCCAACGCTGAAAGTTGGTAACGATGGGCAAAACCTCCAGGCCAAGCCTAAAAAATCTTTAAAGAAAAAGAAGAAGACCAAGAAGCTCGTGCAGCTGGACGGCAATCGTACGGGTCTGCAAAAGTACATCAACACACTGGAGGAATACAACCAAAAAACGTGGACCCCAGTCACACTGGAAGAATTTCTTAAGCATATTCTTAAGAACGTAGACAATGACATTGATGAAGGAGACAGCTCGTCAGAAGAACCCGAGGAGTATGTGGCGAGCTGCCACATGATCTTTTACTCGTCGATAAACGACAAAGAAGCACCTGACATAGAGAAACTAGGGGCAGATTCAGAACCAAAACCCATGGAACGTTAGATGACCTCATCGATAAGCTGTTGAACGAAGCTCTTCAAAAGAGCAAAACTGATCGAGAACGTGAAGCGGCCATTTATGAAAAAGCCAAGCGCCGGTGTCAGGCCAAAAAAGCTCCGGTGATGAGAAACCATAAAGTACCTCAACCGGATCAAAGTACCCTTTCCACCAGCAAGAGCAGAATCAAGATAAGGAAGAAGTTCGCCAAAGCTCTGTCAATAGGAATGAAGCTGCCACCTTCCAAAGAAAATACTTCCGGGAATACGTGCCCCGACGAACCGGATGTCCATCCGAAATACTTCTTGTATCATCGGAGGGTCACACACCCTACCGAAGAGTGCAATGCCTTCAAGAAGTGGTGGCAGGAATACGTTGCCCACCGACAACACTTCAAGCGGGTAAAGCGCAAAGCCCGTCGGGAGCAAAGAAGCACGACAGACGAGCGTGAAGGAACAGCCGGTAACTGTCATATGGTTGATGCCATCCTGATAAGAGCAAAACCTCAAGTTCTTACCTTCGGGAGTGATTCTGACGAAGAAATAATCCTCGACCCTCTCTTCAAGGAATCCACCTCTGAAAAAGAAGAGGAGATGAAGAATTGTGAGAACATTCAGCTGCGTAACCGTACGTTGCCTGAAAAGAATCTCGGACCTTCAGACAAAGGTTCGGGCAAAAGGGACAAAGGGAAGGAAAAAGTCCCTGAGAAGATTGCCCTCGATGATAGAATCGTTGAAGAGCTCACAGCCAAGGACCCGCCCAAGAAAAACAAGGTGGATTACAATATCCTGGCACATTTGAGGAAGATACCTTCACAATTGAGTATTTTGGATGCCCTTCTCCTGTCTAAAGAAGCACGAGATTCCCTGATCAAGGCATTACAAGAGCCCGACCGGTTTCAAGCCTTCCTGGCGGAAGAAAAGATGAAGGACGAGCTGGATGAAGTCCACACAGCTGATATTACCTTCAGCGATGAAGACCTCCTTCTAGGAATGTGCAAGCACAACCATCCGCTGTATGTAACCGGGTATTGTCACGATATCAAGATAGGGAAGATCCTGGTCGACAACGGGTCCTCCATCAACCTTCTCAATCTAAGGGTGTTGAAGAAGATTTGCATGCACGTGCAGCACCTGGCTCGGGATAAAATTACCATCTCCGGTTTTGACTCCCAATCATCACAAACGCTCGGGTCTGTAATACTGACATTACGCTTCGGGCAACTCATCACTGACATCAAGTTCCATGTTATTGGTGCCAAAACTTGCTACAACGTTTTGCTTGGCAAGCCTTGGTTACATGAGTACAATATCATCCCTTCTACACAACATTAGTATATGAAGTACTTCAAGGACGGCCTCGAGTACACAGTTACGGGGGAGCTGAACCTATTCTCCGTAAATGAAGTTCGCAAATATGAAGATGCCAAATACTTCTTACCAGACTTCGAAGACATGGAAAGATGTCATAAATCGGAGAATAAACAAAAAGCCATCGTCACAATCCCGATATCTGGAAGCGATATCGAAGAGGATCAAGAGATGGTCTACTTAGGACAACCCCAAGGCAACAGGCCAGAACCATCTACTCCTATTTTAGTTTTTGGCAGTGACTCTGAAGACGAGGCCAACACAGTGTTCTCCGTCCGCCCGTCAATGCAGACCTTTGCTGGAGCTTAACAGGGTTTACAGATTACTTTGTTCCGCAACGGCATTACAAAGAACTTGATGCACTTGATACGTACGACATGCAAGAGCTGCAGACCTTCTATGTCCCTCCTCGCCAAAGAAGTGAAAAGGCGATCCTTTTCTATCAATCCACCGAGACTAAAGTGGAGAGAGAGGTATGGCACGGTGCCGAACCTGCGCTCGACAGGCTTCAACCAATCCATTTGCCCAGGTACTACATAGAAGGACTAAAAAGGCTATTGAGATGCCAAGGTGTACCCTTTAAGCAGACCGCTTGACAAGCCCAGTTTTATAACAAGATTTGGAACGTTCCTGGGACTCAACGAAAGAAGCCCAACGGGAGAATGGAGACGACCAGCCTTGGATACGTTCGGTCCAAGAAACGGGAGTGATTCCATGGCTGCCATGTCATAAATAACTCTGGTGGAGAAGCGAATACATTTCCAGATAGCGTTGATGTCGAACCAGAGCGAGATCCAGCCGCGAGAATACCAAGCTCGTCATTCGAAGAACAGATTGACAAGCTGATAAGAGAAGAGGGTCGAAAGTTCGGAATGATCATAGCCACGAAATGGCCATTTACGAGAAAACCAGGACGCAGCATATCATTCAACAGGCTACGGAAGGAGAAGAAGACGATGCCCTTCACCCTCGGCCTGCTGTGTGCTCTCGCGGCGAGGGAAAAGTCCGACGCAGAAGCAATGATAAGATCAAGAACGAGGATGGTGTTCAAAGACAGTGAAGCAGATCCAAGAAGCCACGCGAGCGAGGAAAAGTCAGCTGGAACCCATCTTTTATGAAGAAAATGGGTCGGGAATACTCTTTCCCTCAAGACAAGATAAGGAAAATATTCAACCTTATCATGAAGCATCAAATGATGACGCTCATGGGAGAAAGATACCCCGAACAGATAAACGAGGTCTATCACCCGGATTATTGCTCCTACCACCGAGTAGTGGGACATTCTCTTGAAGACTGCTTCGCCTTCAAAAACTGGGTTGAAGATCAGTATCAGTAAGGCAGGTTTGTCTATCCGACAGATAGAGGGTAGCCCCGCCACGAAAGCATGAGCCGGGAACAACCTACACTGCGAGGGAAAGTCTAGATTAGCATCGAGCATGGAAACGAGCTCGTACCTGCCATATGATAACATTCTCAAAGGAGGGAGAGCACGAGAATATGGATGACCTCTCCCAATGCTTCGCAAATGAAGATGAGAACGAGCTGATTTCAGAATTTCCACCGGCGCCAAAAGAGCTGGAAGATGGAATACACACCACAGCAGAAAACCTGAGAAAAATCGACTTGGGGACGACAAACGAGCCAAGGCCAACGTTCGTCAGTGAGCTATTGTCTGAGAAACAGGTATCCACATTAAAGGACGTGCTTATGCAGTATAAAGACTGTTTCGCATAGAACTATTCTGAGATGTCGGGATTAGATCCAGAGATAGCTATGCATGAACTGGCGATATCGCCGGACGTCAAGCCAGTCAAACAGGCGCCAAGAAGAATGGGGATCGAACTTGAGATGAGTATCAATGCCGAAGTCAAGAAGGTAATCGACTCCGGTTTTATCCAAGAAGTTCAATATCCTGACTGAATCGCCAATATCATTCCAGTAATGAAGAAAAATGGGACAGTACGCATCTGCGTAGATTTTCGGGATCTCAACAAAGCTTGTCCGAAAGATGACTTCTAAGTGCCCATCACTGAGTTGATGATCGATAACACATCCACCCATGAAGTCTTCTCCTTCATGGGCGGATCCTCAGGGTACAACCAAATCAAGATGCATCCTAAGGACCAAAAGCACACTGCTTTCCGGACTCCGTTGGGCATATTCTGCTACAAAGTGATGCCATTCGGTCTGAAGAACGCTGGCGCCACCTACCAAAGGGCTATGACAAAGATCTTCGATGACCCCGTACATGAGATTGTCGAATGTTATATCGACGACCTCGTGGTTAAAAGAAAATCGTATGAGGAACACTGGGAGCATTTGAAAATAGTGTTCCAGCGTCTTCGGAAATATAGTTTAAAAATGAATCCTCTGAAATGCGCGTTTGGAGTTTCCTCGGGCAAATTCCTAGGATTCATCTTACGACACCGGGGCATCGAAATAGACCCGTCAAAGATCAAGGTGATTATGGAAATGCCTTCGCCAAGAACTCTCAAGCAATTGCGGTCTCTCCAAGGAAAGCTCGCGTATATCCGGCGGTTCATAGCTAATCTCTCCGGCAAATACCGCCCCTACAGTCATCTAATGAAGAAAGGGACCTCGTTCGTTTGGGATCGCAAATGCCAAAGCGCACTGGATGAAATCAAGCAATATCTGCAGAACCCGCCGGTACTGACCGCTCCGGTCAAGGGAAAGCCCCTCATCCTGTACACAACAGCCCTTGAAGGTTCTTTAGGCACGTTATGGGCACAGGAGAATGACCAGGGGAAGGAGAGAGCTCTCTATTATTTGAGTCATGTTCTCATGAGAGCAGAAAATAACTGCTCCCCCGTCGAAAAGTATTGCCTGGCACTGATCTTCACAGTAACGAAACTCCGATATTATGCCTTGGCATATAAGGTCTATCTCATATCAAAGGTGGATTCTCTCAAGTATTTGATGTCAAGAGCCATGCTAATAGGAAGGCTTGCCAAATGGGCCTTCCTCTTGATGGATTTCTCGATAGTATATCGACCCTTCAAGGCGATAAAAGGCCAGGCCATCGCCGGTTTTCTCGTTGAGCATCCGATATCTGCCGACTCTCTCTTGAACTGCGAGTTGCCGGATGAACACGTGTTTGACGCAATTAACAGGGAGAAAGAAGGGAATGATACCCGATGGGAACTCTACTTCGATGGAGCGTCCTCCTTGAAGAAGCGAAAGCAAAACACCCCCATGATTAAAGTCGGGATGGGCCTTATCTTCGTGACTCCATAAGAAGAGATTATGCGTTTCGCCCTTTCTTTAACGGAGCCAAGAACAAACAATGAAGTTGAGTATGAAGCATAAATAGCAGGTCTTGAGATTGCTGTCAACATGGGAATCGAAAACCTCCTCATATATGAAAAATCCCAGCTGGTCGTTAGTCAAGTAAATGGCGATTACCAGACATGCAAGCCAGAACTGATCAGGTATGGTGAATGAGTGCAGCAACTGCTGACGCAAATCCCCTCCTACATCCTGGAAAGCATACCACGTGCGGAAAATAGCAAGGCGGATGCGTTAGCCAAGCTCGCTAAAGAACTGGCCGACGAAAACCTCGATGACGTAAAGATCATTGTGCAAAGTCGCCGAATTCTCGCACCAGCAGAAATATCTCCGAAGACGTCTAAAGGAGAGGAAGCAACCAAAAAAGAGGCCTTCCAATTGGAGGATGAAGAAAGGGTAAAGGATTGGAGAGAAGTCTTCATAGACTACTTCAAATCCCATCGAACGCCCGAAGACGCATCGTCAAGACATCAGCTCATGAAGCGAGCCTTGTCTTTCGCCTTCGTTAATGGTACTCTTTATAAAAGATCGTTCGATTGTCTATGGCTGAGATGCCTGGGACCAGAAGAAGCAAAAAGGGTCGTTTAAGAAACACATGACGGACTCTGCGGTTCCCATCAAGCTGGGCCAAAAATAAAGCTGAAGATCAAAAGAATGGGCTACTATTAGCCCACAATGGTTCAAGACTGCCTTGAATATGTGAAGCAGTGTCACTCGTGCCAAATTCACAGGGACTTCATCCACCAGCATCCAAATCCGCTACACCCAACGCTGGCTAGCTGGCCATTCGAAATGTGGGGAACCGATATAATTGGGCCTATCAAACCAGCATCATCTAAGGGACATCGGTTCATACTAGTAACAACCGATTACTTCTCTAAATGGGCAGAAGCAATACCGTTAAGAGAGGTGAAGACGGAGAACATCCTCCATTTCTTTAAGACACATGTCATCTACCAGTTCGGCACTCCGCGACAGATCATCTCGGATAATGGGCCAGCCTACAGAAGCTATAAGATCAGCCGCTTCGCACAACAGCATAAAATAGATTGGAGATATTCTTCAGTTTATAATCCTCGAGCTAACGGTCTAGCTGAGACTTTCAACAATAACTTGACAAAGATCATAAAGAAAACGGTGACCAGAAATAAAAAGGACTGGCATGAGAGATTGCATGAAGCTCTCCGGACCTATCGGACTACGTTCAAGACGGCCACGAACACAACCCTATTTGCGTTAGTATTCGGCACGGAAGCGGTACTTCCCTTGGAGATAGAGCTACCCTCTCTACGAGTGGCGGTTCGGTATGAACTAACGTATGAAGAGAATGCCTATCTTCGGCTTGAGGAGCTCGATGCCCTCGATGAAACTCGTCTCATGGCTCAGCAAAATCTGGAGGCTTACAAAGCAAGGATGACGCGCTCATACAAAAGATTGACTAGGTCGAGAACATTCTGCCAAGACGAACTCATTCTAGTCGTAAAAAGATCTATGATCCCCAACCGTGCCAAACGGGGGAAATTCGAACCGAACTATGAGGACCCGTACATCATAGACAAGGTCTACCAAGGTGGGGTCTATTTGCTCATGGATATTCATGGTAAAAGACCCTTCCGACCAATAAACGACCGGTTCCTTAAGAAATATTACGCTTGACAAGTCACGGCTCAGGTTAGTGATGGATGACGATGCTCGTGTCCGTTCGCTATCTCCCTGAGTCCAAACTCTATAAGTAGTATCCAGCGAAATCTCGCCTCGAAATACAATGGACTGAGACGTCCTTAAACTAGCCATGGACCATAATGTCCTTAAACTAACAACGGACCACAACGTCCTTAAACTAGCTATGGACCGAGATGTCCTTAAACTAGTTATGGACCGTAATATCCTTAAACTAATAATAGACCGCAACGTTCTTAAACTAGTTATGGACCGCAATGTTCTTAAACTAGCTATGGACCGAGATGTCCTTAAACTAACTATGGACCGTGATTTCCCTAAACTAAATACGCCGCCTCAAAAACTTGGTGACAATGGAATCCAGGCCCACAAGTCCTAGCAGCAAGGATTGCAACTTAAGTCCCTCTGGATTCGTAGCCACCCCGGTTGACGAAGTCCCACCGTAAAAAAAACGGTACGTCCAAAAGCAAAATGGGCATGGATGAAAACCCGAAAGGGCTCCGTGAGTAAAAATAGCAGGACTGCCGGCGAGTTCGTGAAAACCCGAAAGGGCGCAGACTCATAAAAAAATTCATGCACACTTGCGAGGTCCTCTCGACCATGTGAGGAGAAAACACATGCGTGAGATCCTTACGACTCACAAGGGAGCAACACACTTAGGGATCCCCACGATTCCTAAGGAGAAATTACATTTATGAGATCCTTACAACCCGTGAGGAGAATTCCCCCTGCGAGACCCTCACGGCTTGTAGGATTCGAAAGCCTTAAGTTATAGGGATCTGAACCTATTCTTAAACCATCACATTCCCCAGATTGCCCTACAAGCGGTTTAATATTGACCCTTGTATACAATCCACGGGCACAAATAAACGTCTCTCCCACCAAGTTCTACCAATGGTGCGAAATTTCCTCATTTGGCGAACGACACTTGTAAGTACTCTCGACTTATAAGGAGAAAACACTCTTGTAAGATCCTTACAACTTATAAGAGAACACACACTTAAGAATCCTCACGATTCCTAAGGAGAAAACGCACCTATGAGATCCTCACGACTCGTAGGGAGAAATACCTTTATGAGACCCCTATGGCTCATGAAATCAAAAGCCTTAGTCGACAGGATCCTAACCCTATTTGCTAAGCCACCTTTGCTCGAATCGACAAAGGCAAATGATGATTCGCTCCTGGCAATGTCCCAGTGGTAGCGATGCTGATACCTAAATCGGTATCAAATTCCAAGTCCTTTCACGGCAAATGATGATTCGCTCCTGGCCATATTTCAGTCGCAGCGATGCTGATGCTAAGACTAGTATCAGATCTTAAGTTCCATACTCGCAGCAAAAATCAGCGAGCCAAAAATGCATATGAAATAGCCGAAATGTTTGGACAACTTGTGATAAAAATCAGCGAGCAAAATATATGCATATAAAAATAGCCGAAATGTTTGGGCAACTCGCAATAAAAAGCAGCGAGTAAAAAGAAAAAACAGCCAAAATGATTGGGCACTGCGAAAAATAGCCGAAATGATTGGGCGATCACGACTTTCGCGATATAAAACACTGAAATGATAGAGCATTGTGGAAAAAAACAAAAAAAAATGAAACGCTGCCCTGCAGGTGAGATCACATGACCCCTGTATACAATCCATGGGCACAAACGAAAAAGGGAACCACATTGTCCCACCAGGCTTCGTCAAAGAGAAGCTAGATCTTGATGGCTACATCTATAGCCTAAAAATCAACAACCACAATCCTTCTCGTTCCAACCAGAAGCAGATACGACGTCAGCAAAATGGAGCCACGGAAAAGTCCCCTAGTTCCAAATCTCGACGGTTCATAGACAATCTAGAGACTACCTCGGCGCCATGGCAAAGTCCCTAGTTCCAAGTCTCGAAGACAGCATCCACAGCCTAGAGATCAACGACAGCGTTCTTTCTCCCTCCAGCAGGATACAGGCGCGACATCAATAAAACGGAGCCATGGTAAAGTCCCCTAGTTCCAAATCTCAACGGTTCATAAATAATCCAGAGACAACCTCGACATTCGTCGCAGTATTACAGACACAATGTCAACCAACGAAGTAAAGGAAGATCCCTAGCTTCAGGGTCTTGATGGCAACTCAAATGAGACCTGAAAGACTATCGGAGACCATCCAACTCCGGCGCGGAGTGGTCATGACTCATTGGGGCTCCCAAACTGAGCCTAATCTCAAGTAAAAAGCGACATGGAATATCCCTAACGCTTGCTCTTCCAACGGTAATATTACCTGGAAGATTACTTTGAAGACGTCTTGTCCATCCCCCGAAGGGATCAGAGACACGACAGCCGCGGGGCTACCCAAACAGCAAGATTGCATATCGGGGAATATATCGGCCAACACGACGGTGCGACGGGTAAAAAACCCTAGTACCACAGACCCTAACGGACTTCTATTAGCAGGAGTTAACTGTGACGTTAGGAAACCCTTGCGAGAACTTCTCGATTCATCTTGACTCGTGAGGAAATTAGTGTCCTTGCGAGAACTTCTCGATTCGTCTCGACTCGTAGGGAAAAGACTTAGGCAATGGGGATAAGGACCTGTTTCCTAAGCACTAGGGCCCTGCATGTCGGTCCAAGATGGACTATTGCATACTATTCATGGGACACACTCTCCAAAGTTGAGTATCGATAAAGAGGGAAACAATCACTTAAGAGTCCTCTCGACTTGTAAGGGGGGAACTTCTCTTGTGAGATCCTTATGACTCTCAAGAGAAAACACACACTTAAGAGTCCTCATGATTCCTAAGAAGAAAATACACCTACTGGATCCTCTCGACTCGTAGGGAGAAAAGTCTTTATGAGACCTTCACCGCTCACAAAGTTGAAAAGTCTTAGGCGGTAGATCTGAACCTATTTCCTAAGCCATCGCTGCCCTGTAAGGAGATCAAGATAGACTATCTACAAGTCGTATTTGCTAAAGAGACACAACAGTACAACTGTGTATGTGCTTAAATGGAAATGGTGTCCAAAACGTGCTGACTTATGTACGACACTACAATAGTGCTCGCATTTAAAAGAAAATTCCTAAGGGTAAAGTATAAAGCTCATGTACAGAGGTGGGATACACGTACGAATATATGATGAACAGAAAATATTCAACAAAAAACATTCAACAATCAGTAATAAGGGAAATACATCGATATAAATATACTATTCTACAGGGAAAAGATCACCAAATATGGGATCAGAGATACAGGGGTTAATAAAATAAAATACAAAGTTCTCCAATTCCCTCTCTGCCCTCTCCACCTTGTCGAAGCGACGGTCTTCACGAGGAGTTGCTCCCTACCAATTAGCACCGTGCTCATCTGCGAAAGCGGACATGATGGCCCACTGGGCTCTTATCTGACTCAGTAAATGCACCGAACGATCCTTCAGAGCCTGGGTAATTAAGTGTGCCTCATGGAAACACTCAATTTTGTCCTCCGCTATATCATGAATCGCCGAAGTCATCTCCGCCGGATGAGCGGGAATATCAGCAAGCACGGATAAGAAAATCATCCTGAGCCAAATGGAACCCATAGGAAGAGAAGAGCCCCTACGGGCCAAGTGTTCGTACAGTGCCGCGTCACATTGGTTATCAGTGAAAAGGGGATCCGCAAACCTCAAGGAAAAACGAGGAACAATCGTCTCGATAGGCACCTCCCAGGGTTGCCGACGAGCATGGGGACAATTGCAAGCCATAACCTTTGGTTTGTTTCTCAAAATGATCACCCTAAGGTCTAAATGGTTCTCTCTCTGTGAAGAAAGAGGAAGACGTAGTTTCGGGTTATAAAGAGAAGCATTCAAATCCATGCACAGAAAATTTCGTGCATGGTGGAGCTATTCCCGAGGCCAAAAAAGGGGGCATGGGAAAAGAAAGGGGTGACTCATTGGAATCAGAGTAGGGAGGCAAAACGACCCCATCAGTAGAGCCTCACGTGCATGGCACGTGAGCACCCGCATTGATCATTTTTGAAAACTAAAACGGCACCGCATGTGCATAACACGTGAGCGTCGTCGCTAGTGCAGGATTAAAATCCCCAGCGGTGCCTCATGCGCAAAACACGTGAATGCCAACAACAGTATAACGATACTTCATGCAGAATACGCGTGAGCATAAAAAAAGGGGGGAAAGAGGAAGTTTTGTCATTCATGCTCAAAGAACTTATACATGGTATAAAAACAAAAGAAAATGTTTACAATGGTAAGACACTTAATCCTGGACATGGATTGAGGAATTCAGAAGCAAGGCCGAGTAAAATGCTTCTGGCTTCTCTGACCATTTTCGTGTGCATCTTCTCATGAGTGCAAGCGTCAGGATTCTCGCTGATGTCGTCCGTCCTCTGATAGGCAAAGATTATCGTCGTCTGTTGGAAAACTTGATGTAAGATATCGACAAGACCATCTCACCGCCTCTTCGAGATCAAGCCCATCAGATATACCGAGTGCACCTTGTCTTCGGCATCATCAGGCACCTCAAACAACATGGCTTCGTTAAATTCAGGAAGTGCTTCCCAAATCGCCCCCACGATGATCTTCAATAGAGCGGAACGACAGGGGAGTAGTCGACCGTTGTATTCATCGAAGCGATGTATAACCTCAGCGCATTGAGCATTCGTAAACTCCTGGTTTTGACAGCGGCCTTGGACGCGAATGTCTTCATAGGAGATAATTTCATCAAGATCATACAAATAAACGACCATAGTGTCTAAACAAAAAAATCAGCAAGAGTTTAGCGATCGAGATGATCAAGAAAACAATTATTATGAGAATCTAAAAGATTCTCATTAAACAGACACGGGAGTTTAAACAACTCTTGACATCCTCATAGAGAAACCAAGTTCTGTTAAAATACCCAACAAATTTGAATTTGTGCAAGTAAAGAAAAACCCTATGAAAATGTTCTCAAGACCACCAGGGAATGAAATTCCTGAAGGGCCCTCTTGATCTTCAGAGCAAAGCTCTTTGGTGAGGAATTAAATTCCTTCTACACGATGGAATCAAATTCCAGAAATCCCAATGAAGAGGAAATGAAAAATAAAATGCCATGAATCCTTAAAGGCCAAAGGAGGAATGCCCAAGGTATTGAGGGTTACTACTCAAAGATCACGTCTTTGGATCTCTGAAGAGATGGGTTTCAGAAGAGAGCAAAGCTCTCATGGTGGATTTAAAATCCAGAAGTTTTCTTTAAGAAAAGGGTTTCTCTGGTTCAAGATCTTTACCTAAAACAGGTTTCTTTTTCTGACAGAGTTTAACTCTGGAATTGCAATGGATAGAGAACTAAGCTCTGAAGAGGAAAATTAAATTCTCGAAGAAGACAAGAAAGGAAGAAGATGAAAGAACAGTGGCTTCCTAAAGGCCAAACTCTTGCATTTATAAGACGTGACAAGGGCGGTTCACCTCCCCGTTCCCCTAGACAATCCAACGGCTGTAAAGGTGACAGCGTTGCACTCACGTGCAAGCCACGTGAGAACAACGCTGTGGGGGTGTTCACCGCCGAAAGACGGGGCCGGGACGTTAGGACGTCTGGCCTGAATTTTGGGGGCAGATGCTATTTGGTTTTATCCGTCCACCTCTCTAAAGATACCAAGTTGATTTATGGCACCCTACATCGAAGGTTTGGACAGATGCGGCCATTGTGGCAGACTTCGTTAGATTCCCCCTTGTATACGAGGGGTTTTTGATTGTGGGGATGCTCTTCCCTGCAGGCACAAGCCCCTGCAGTTAATTACGCTACCGCATCGCGGTAACCACTTTCTCCTTCTCCAGATGGTCACTTCGTGTCGTATGTGTTTGTTTTATTTTTGGTTGCCCATAGATTGTATACGGAGACTAATTTATGTCGTCGCCCATAGGGCGTGGATTAGTCCAAATCCGTATTGTCTTAGATTTGGGTTTGGGTTGGTTTTAAGGATCGTTAATCTTATTTTTAGATTAAGATCAACTTAAATGCTTGTTAAGGATACGTTAGTCTAATTTTATACTAAGATCTACTCAACTAGGTTTTGGGATCATTTAGATCCAACGAAAGAGTACTTGGACTCTATCATTTTAGTTTAGAGACATTGCGGTCCATAAGTTTAAGGACATCATAGTCCATGAAGTTTAAAGACATCATAGTCCGTGGGGGTTTAGTTTAGGGACATTGCGTTCTATAAGTTTAAGGACATCATAGTCCATGGAGTTTAAAGATATCATAGTCTGTGGGGGTTTAGTTTAGGGACGTTGCGGTCCATAAGTTTAAGGACATCATAGTCCATGGAATGTCTGGTTGTCGGGACCCGCCACCTCTCTGAAGACGTTGAAGAATTACAACGACACATATCAGAGGAATGAAGAGATGTATCCTTAAACCAATGTTGGTTGGGAGATCTGTAGTAAGGTTTGGGACTAAGACCAATTAGGAAAATTGTGAGCACATGGGCTCAGTTGGTCTGATTTAGGGACTTGTGGTCAACTTGGGCTCAGCCCGCTCAGTTTTGATTAAAATGTTGAGCATTTGTTTGGGTGTTTGAACATTTTTTTAGGCTCAGTCCCTTTTGGTTCAATAATACTGAGCATTAAATTGGGTTCTGACACCCCTTTTTCTTTTATCTTTTACCGAGTGTTGAACACTTTTTATGGCACTGGGCTTTATTTAAAGAACACTTTATGTTCCCTCAGTGCACACGTGAGGAGCACGTGGTGCGCTTGGCGCTAAGCGCCAGACCTGGAGCGCTAAGACGCTTCTTGTGAAATAGCGCACACGTGAGGAGCACGTGATGCGCTTGGCGCTGAGCGCTAGACTTGGAGCGCTAAGGCGCTTCTTGTGAAATAGCGCACACGTGAGGAGTACGTGGTGCACTTGGCGCTGAGCGCCAGACCTGGAGCGCTAAGGCGCTTCTTGTGAAATAGCGCACACGTGAGGAGCACGTGGTGCGCTTGATGCTGAGCGCCAGACCTGGAGCACTGAAGCACTTCTTTTGAAATAGCGCACACGTGAGGAGCACGTGATGCACTTGGCGCTGAGCGCTATACTTGGAGCGCTGGAGCGCTTCTTATGAAATAGCGCACACTTGAGGAGCACATGGTGCGCTTGGCGCTGAGCGCCAGACTTGGAGCACTGAAGCACTTCTTTAGCAGTTCTGGTCAGTTCTGTGCTCTGAGAATTAAATTCTCATTTATAAGGGGCTTTGTCTCATGGATCTAAGAACCAAGTTCTTCTTTTTATGAAGAGATGGTATGATCTCTTCTGTTTTTGTGAAAGACTTTGTCTTACAGATCTGTGATCTAGAAAAATACTAATTTCTTATTTTTTTATCAAGAGATGCTATAATCTTTCTTCTTTTTATTTATCTTGAAGAAGTTTCTTCTTCTTAGATCTTGCTCTTCTCTTTTTCTTCTTTTTTGAGAACTTGAAGTTTATGGGGGGGGGTCCTCTCTACAAGACTTGAAGTCTTGGGTCCTTTATATAGGGGAGGCTGATTTGTTGATCAGTTGAGAAAATCTCTCATTGAGAGATTTCTTAATTGATTTGTGGATGTTTCCCACCATTGGATCTTCGATCCAAGGGCTTCTGTTTTACAGAAGAAAATCTTCTTGTTTTTAACAAAATTGGAAAACTATTTTCGCATACAGAACTTATTATGTATCTTAGTGATTTTTAATCACCATTGGATTTTTGATCCAACGGTGCTCTGATTTACAGAGCATAATCTTTCCCGTTTGGAAAGATTTGAGGAGTATTTCCTCAACAGAATTTTATTCTGTAATTTGATAATTTATTCATCTCAGTTGGATCTTTGATCCAATGGTGGAGAACATTTAGTTCTAGTGCTTGGCGCTCTCATGCTTTGCACGTGAGGCGCTGCCTCAGAGTCTTTGACTCTTAGCGCTGGCGCTCCTGGCGTTAGCACTCTCGTGCTTTGCACGTGAGGCGCTGCCTCAGAGTCTTTGACTCTTAGCGCTGGCGCTCCTGGCGCGAGCGCCCTTATGAGGTGCCGCCTCTTTATTGAAGGTGTCTTTTCACCTTCTTTCTCCGCTTTTCCTGAGTCAAACTTCTTTTTCCCAGATCTTGAAAATAGTTCCATCATGCACAGAATTTTCTATGCCTAGACTTAAATGTCTCCCTTCATAATCTGAAGCAATGCTTCTTTTCTCTCTCACGTTTTACAGAATCATTTTGACAGAGAAGAGCTATGGCTTGTAATCGCCCACATGCTCGCCGGCAGCCATGGGAGGTGCCCATTGAGGAAATTGTTTCTCATTTTGCTGCGCGCTTGGTGAACCCTACTCTTACGCATGACCAATGCGACACGGTGCTGCACGAGCTCTTGACTCGTATAGGATCTCCTCTCCCCATCGGCTCCATTTTGCTCCGAATGGTCTTCTTATCCGTAATCGATGATATTCCCCCTCCTTCGGCGGAGATGACTCCGACAATGCTTGACGCTGCGGAAGACAAGATCGAGTGCTTCCACGAGACACTTTTGATCACCACTCTTCTGAGGGACCGCTTTACTCGGCCGCTAAGCCAGATACAGGCTCAGCGGGTCGTCATTTCTGCCTTTGCTGATGGGTGCGGTGCTGACCGATGGGTAGCTACTCCTCGTGAAGATCGCCGCTTTGTCATGGTGGAGAAGGCAGAGAGGGAGTTAGATAATTTTATCCATAGTTTTGTGAATCCATGTACTTTCGATCCCATATTTGGTGATCTATTTCCTGTAGAATAAAATGTTCAATTAAATGCTTTGTTTTTGTCGTTGAACACCTGTTCTTCCACTGATGTGCATGTGCGTATATGAATAAGCCTGGTTTCACACATATCTGTAAATGAAACTTAAGTCGGCATAAACAGGAACAAATAGCTCTTGGCCGAAGATTTTGGGGGGAACAAATGCCCCCCACTACTTTGCCCACGTAAGTATATACGTGGGTGAAGTAGTGCAGAGTAATTCATAGCGTATGACCGGTTTCAAGTCGGTATATAGCTTTCAGAATCTTGATCTGAGAAGATAGCGAGCGGATACAATCGTCGTCATTTATCATTGACTCAAATCTCAACTCTTAAGGGATATAGTTCCAAATCCTCAGCCCCATGAGCTGCACCCTTCTATTTCTTTGTGTCTTAATCTGGCATGAAGTAATTTATATGCTCATGAGTAACTTCTCCATTTCAGTGGCATGTAGCTTTGGCAAGTGTGGCCTATAGATGGTGTATAACAGTTTATCCTGAACCCTTTGTAGGGTAGTGATGGCTTAGGAAACAGGTTTAGGTTTGCCGCCTAAGACTTTTGAACTTTATGAGCCGTGAGGGTCTCATAAAGATTTTTCTCCCTACGAGCCGAGAGGATCTCATAGGTGTATTTTCTCCTTAGGAATCACGAGGATTCCTAAGTGTGCTTTCTCTTGAGAGTCGTAAGGATCTCACAAGAGAATTTTCCCCCTTACAAGTCGAGAGGACTTGTAAGTGGTTGATGAGTTGACTTGTTCCCGAGTCGAAGTACTGCTCCGACGAAGGGGTCATTAGTTGACGTATTTCCGAGGCGGGGTCATTGACTGACGTATTTCCGCGACGGGGTCATTGTATGACGTATTTCCGCGACGGGGTCATTGGATGACGTATTTCCACGACGGGGGTCATTTGCTGACGTATTTCGGAGACGGGTCATTGGATGACGTATTTCCGCGATGGGGTCATTTGCTGACGTATTTCCGAGACGGGGTCATTGGATGACGTATTTCCGCGACGGGGTCATTGCTGATGTATTTCCGAGACGGGGTTATTGGATGATGTATTTCCGTGACGGGGTCATTGGATAACGTATTTCCGCGACGGGGTCATTTGCTGACCTATTTCCGAGAAGGGGCCATTGGATGATGTATTTCCGCGACGGGGTCATTTGATGACGTATTTCCGAGACGAGGTCATTGGATGACGTATTTCCGCGACGGGGTCATTTGCTGACGTATTTCCGCGACGGGGTCATTTGCTGACGTATTTCCGCGACGGGGTCATTTGCTGACGTGTTTCCGCGACGGCGTCATTTGCTGACGTGTTTCCGTGACGGGGTCATTGGATGACGTATTTCCGCGACGGGGTCATTGGATGACGTATTTCCGCAACTGGGTCATTGGATGATGTATTTCCGAGACGGGGTCAGGTTGACTTGCTCCGCTTTCTGCGGTGTCGGGGCTGACTCTAGGTTGTCTGTGAACCGTAGAGTCTTGGAACTGCGGACTTTGTCGTGGCTCTGATTGATGGTGTCGTGTCCATGCCCTGCTGGCATGAGGAGGAACGTCGTTGTTGGTCTTTTGGGATGCAAATGTTGCTGTCGAGTTTTGACTTTCCCTTTGACAGAGTTTGGTGGAGGACATGTGGTTCCCTTTTCGTTTATGCCCATAGATTGTATACAGGGGTTAGTATGGACTCGCATGTAGGGAAAAAGTTTCATTTCATCATTTTTTTATTTCTTTCCGCGATGCTCTATCATTTCAGCATTTTATATCGCGAAAGTCGCGATTGCCCAATCATTTCGGCTATTTTTCGCGGTGCCCGATCATTTCGGCTATTTTTGTATGCATATATTTTACTCGCTGATTTTTATTGCAAGTTTCCCAAACATTTCGGCTATTTCATATGCATTTTTTCGAGTATGGAACTCAAGATCTGATACCAATCTTCGCATCAGCATCGCTGCGACTGGAATGTTGCCAGGAGCGAATCATCATTTGCCGTGAAAGGACTTAGAATTTGATACCGATATAGGCATCAGTATCGCTACCACTGGGATATTTCCAGGAACGAATCATCATTTGCCTTTGTCGATTTAAACAAAGATGGCTTAGCAAACAGGGTTAGAATCCTGTCGACTAAGGCTTTTGACTTCATGAGCCGTAAGGGTCTCATAAAGGTGTTTCTCCTTACGAGTCATGAGGATCTCGTAAGTGCATTTTCTCCTTAAGAATCGTGAGGATTCTTAAGTATATGGTCTCTTATAAGTCATAAGGATCTCATAAGAGCATTTTCTCCTTGCAAGTCGAGAGAACCTACAAGTGTTTGTTCACCAAATGAGGACATTCCTCGTCGTTGGTGGGACTTGATGGTGGAGATGTTTATTTGTGCCCGTGGATTGTATACAAGGGTCAATATTGAACCGTTTGTAGGAAATTTTGGGAAATATGATGGCTTAAGAACAGGTTCAGATCCGTATAGCTTAAGGCTTTCGAATCTTATGAGCCATGAGGGTCTCACATGAGGATTCTCCTTACGAGTCGTGAGTATCTCATAAGTGTAATTTCTCCTCAGGAATCGTGGGGATCCCTAAGTGTGTTGCTGCCTTCTGAGTCGTAAGGATCTCACGCAGGTATTTTCTCTTTACATGGTCGAGAGGATCTTGTAAGTGTGCATGGATTTTCTTACGAGTCTGTGTCCTTTCGGGTTTTCACAAATTCGCCGATAGCCCTGCTATTTTTTACCCACGGAGCCCTTTCGGGTTTTCATCCGTGCCCATCTTGCTTATGGACGTACCGTTTTTTTTATTTATTTACGAGTCTGTGCCCTTTCGGGTTTTCACAAATATCGCCGGTAGCCTTGCCATTTTTACTCACGGAGCCTTTTCAGGTTTTCATCTGTGCCCATTTTGCTTGTGGACATACAGTTTTTTTACGAGTCTGCGCCCTTTCGGGTTTTCACAAACATCGCCGGTAGCCTTGCTGTTTTTACTCACGGAGACCTTTCGGGTTTTCATCTGTGCCCATTTTGCTTTTGGACGTACCGTTTTTTTTGCCACGTTGGTCCAAGGATGTTGCGGTTCATAGTAGTTTAAGGATGTTTCGGTCCATTGTTAGTTTAAGGACGTTTCGGTCCGGTAGCGATTTTGAGGCAAAGTTTCGCTGGATACTACTTATAGAGTTTGGGCTTGGGAAGATAGTGAGCGGACATTGGCGTCATCATCTATCGTTGACCTAGGCCGTGACTTGTCAGGCATAGTATTTTTTCAGGAACCGGCCATTTATTGGCCTGAAGGGTTTTTCGCTATGCATGTCCATGAGTAGATAGGCCTCTCCTTGATAGACTTTGTCTATGATGTATAGGCCCTCATAGTTCGGCTCGAATTTCCCCCGTTTGGCATGATTGGGGATCATAGGTCTTTTGACAACTAGCACGAGTTCGCCTTGGCGGAATGTTCTCGGCTTAGTCAATCTCTCGTATGAGCACGTCATTTTTGCTTTGTAAGCCTCCAAGTTTTGTTGCGCTATGAGACGAGTTTCATCGAGAGCGTCGAGCTCCTCAAGCCGAAGATGAGCATTCTCTTCGTCTGTTAGCTCATAATGAACCGCCACTCGTAGAGAGGGTAGCTCTATCTCCAAGGGGAGTACTGCTTCAGTGCCGAATATCAACGCGAATGGCTTTGTGTTCGTGGCCGTTTTGAACGTGGTCCGATATACCCAGAGAGCTTCATGCAGTCTCTCATGCCAGTCCTTCTTATTTTTGGACACCGTCTTCTTTATGATCTTCGTCAAGGTCTTGTTGAAAGCCTCATCTAGACCGTTAGCTCATGGATTGTAGACCGTAGAGTATCTCCAGTCTATATTATGTTGCTGTGCGAAGCGGCTGATTCTGTGACTTCTGTAGGCCGGCCCGTTATCGGAGATAACCCATCGCGGAGTGCCGAACCGATAAATGACGTGTGTCTTGAAGAAATGGATAATATTCTTCGTCTTCACTTCTCTTAGCGGTATGGCCTCTGCCCACTTAGAGAAGTAATCGGTTGTCGCCAATATGAACCGATGTCCTCTGGATGACGCTGGTTCGATGGGCCTAATTATGTCGGTTCCCCACATTTTGAACGGCCAGCTACCCACCATTAGGTGTAGCGGGTTTGGATGCTGGTGGATGAAGTCCCTATGAATTTGGAACGAGTGACACTGCTTCGCATATTCGAGACAGTCCTGAATCATCGTGGGCCGATAGTAGCCCATCCTTTTGATCTTCAGCTTCATCTTTGGCCCGTCATGATGAGAACCGCAGAGTCCGTCATGAGTTTCTTGGACGACTCTCCTTGCTTCTTCCGGTCCTATGCATCTCAGCCATAGAGAGTCGAACGATCTATTATACAGAGAATCATTGACGAAGGCGAAAGACAGAGCTCGTTTCATGAGCTGATGTCTTGAGGATGCATCTTCAGGTGTTCGACGGGATTTGAAGTAGTCTATGAAGACTTCTCTCCAATCCTTAACCTTTTCTTGGTCTTCTATTCGTAGGTCCATTTTCTTGGTCGCTTTCTTTTCTTCAGACGACTCCGGAGATATTTCCGCTGGTGCAAGAACCCGACGGCTTTGTACAACAATCCTTTCGTCATTGAGGTTTTCGTCAGCCAGTTCTTTGGCGAGTTTGGCTAATGCATCCGCCTTGCTATTTTCTGTATGTGGTATGCTTTCCAAGACGTAGGAAGAGATTTGAGTCATCAATTGTTGCACTCTCTCGCCATACTTCACCAACTCTGGTTTGCATGTTTGATAGTCGCCGTTTACTTGACTAACGACCAACTGAGAGTCTCCGTATATGAGGAGGTTTTTGATTCCCATGTCGACAGCGACCTCAAGACCTGCTATCAAGGCCTCATATTCCGCTTCATTATTTGTCCTTGGTTCTATTAAGAAAAAGGCAAAGCGCATTATCCCTCCTTACGGAGTCACGAAGATAAGGCCTACCCCTGATTTGATTATAGGGGTGTTGTGTTGTCGCTTCTTTATAGAAGATGCTCCATCGAAATAGAGTTCCCATCGGATATCACTCCCTCATTTCTCTCCGTCAATCGTGTCAAACGCGTGCTCGTTCGGCAATTCACAATTTAGGGGTGAATCGGCAGGTATCGGATGCTCAGCGAGGAAGTCGGCGATGGCCTGGCCTTTCACTGCTTGGAAGGGTCGGTATGTTATCGAAAATTCCATTAAGAGCAGGGCCCATTTAGCGAGCCGTCCTGTTATTATGGCTCTTGACATCAAATACTTGAGAGGATCTAACTTTGATATGAGATGGACCTCATGTGCCAAAGCATAGTGTCTGAGCTTCGTTATCGTGAAGATTAACGCCAGGCAGTGTTTTTCGATAGGGGAGTAGTTGTTTTCTGCCCCCAGGAGAACTCGACTCAAATAGTAGAGGGCTCTCTCTTTACCTTGGTCATTTTCCTGTGTCCATAGCGCGTCTAAAGAACCTTCAAGGGCGGTTGTGTACAAAATGAGGGGCTTTCCCTTGACCGGAGCGGTCAGTACCAGCGGATTCTGCAGGTATTGCTTCATTTCGTCCAGTGCGCTTTGGCATTTGCGATCCCAGACGAACGGGGTCCCCTTCTTCATTAAATGACTGTAGGGGCGGCATTTGCCGGAGAGGTTAGTTATGAACCGTCGGATATACGCGAGCTTCGCTTAGAGAGACCGCTGTTGCTTGAGAGTTCTTGGCAGAGGCATTTCCATGATCGCCTTGATCTTCGACGGGTCTATCTCGATGCCCTGGTGTCGTACGATGAATCCTAGGAATTTGCCCGAGGAAACTCCGAACGCGCATTTCAGAGGGTTCATCTTCAGGTTGTATTTCCGAAGGCGCTGAAACACGATTTTCAGATGCTCCCAATGCTCCTCGTACGACTTGCTTTTCACCACGAGGTCATCAATATAGCATTCGACAATTTCATGTATGAGGTCATCGAAAATCTTTGTCATGGCCCTCTGATAGGTAGCGTCGGCGTTCTTCAAGCTGAAAGGCATCACTTTGTAGCAAAAAATTCCCAGGGGAGTCCGGAAAGCGGTATGCTTCTGGTCTTCGGGGTGCATCTTTATTTGATTGTACCCTGATGATCCGTCCATGAAGAAGAAGACTTTGTGAGTGGACATATTGTCTATCATCAGCTCGATAACCGGTACGGGAAAATCATCCTTCGGGAAAGCTTTGTTGAGATCCCGAAAGTCTACGCAGATGCGCACCGTCCCATTTTTCTTCATCACTGGGACAATGTTGGTGATCCAGTCAGGATACTGAACTTCTTGGATAAAGCCGGAGTCGATTAGCTTCTTGACTTCGGCGTTGATGCTCATTTCAAGCTTGAGCCACATCCTTCTTGGTGCTTGTTTGACTGACTTGACGTCAGGAGATATCGCCAATTTATGCACCGCTTTTTCTGGATCTACCCCCGGCATCTCGGAATAGTTCCATTCGAAGCAGTCTTTATACTGCATGAGCACGTCTTTTAGCGTAGCTACCTGTTCTTCGGACATCGGCTCACTGACAAACGTAGGCCTCGGGTCGTTTGCCGTCCCTAAGTCGATTTTCCTTAGGTTGTTCGCAGTAGTATATATTCCATCTTCCAGCTCTTTTAGCGCCGGTGGAAGTTCTGAGATCAACTCATCTTCATCCTCATTTTCGAACCACAGGAGAGGTCATCCATATCCTCGTGTACTCCTTCTTCTGATAGCGTTATTGCGTGACAGGTACGAGATCATTTCCATGACCGATGTTGATCTAGTTCTACTCTCGCTATGTACGTTTCTTTTGGAACATGCTTTTGTGGTGGGGTTACCCTCCCAACTGCTGGATAGAGCGAACCTGCCTTGCTGATAATGGTCTTCTACCGGTTTTTGAATGTGAAGCAGTCTTCAAGAGGATGTCCTATCGCTCGGTGATAGGAGCAATAGTCTGAGGGTAAAGACCGCTCGTCTGCTTGTTCGGGGTATTTGGACTCCGGGAACATAATCATTTGATGTTTCAAGACAAGATCTAATATCTTCCTTGTCTTGTCTTGGGGAAAAGAATATGCTTGACCCATCTTCTTTATAAGAGACAGATCCGGCTGCTCAATTCTCGATCGCGTGTGCTTCTTGGACCCGCTTTGCCGCTGTCGAACATTTTTTCCGTTCTTTAATTTGTTTTTGCCTCCGCGTCGAGTCTTCTGTATAACGTGCTGGCGACGAAGGGCATCGTCATTCTCCATAGCCTGCTGAAGGAGGCGCTACGTCCTGGCTTTCTTGTAAATGGCCATTTCACGGCTGTGGTCATCCCGGACCTTTTGACCCGCTTCCCTTATTAGCTTGTCCATCTGTTCTCCAAACGACGGACTTGGCATTTTTACGGCAGGATCTCGTTTTGGTTCAATCGCAGTGTCTTCTAACAGAGCATCTCCTTCTTCATCGAAGTTATGTATAACGTAGCAGGCCATGGAATTGCTCCCGTTTCTTGGATCGAACATATACAAGCCCGATCGTTTCCATTCTCCCGTTAGGCAATTTTCCGCTGAGTTCCGAGGACGTTCCAGATCCTGTTGTAGGAACCGATCTTGTCGAGCAGTCTGTTTGAAGTGTACGCCTTGGCGCCTCAATAGCCTTTTTAATCCTTCTGTGTAGTAACTGGGCAGACGGGTGGGCTGGAGCCTGTCAAGCGTAGAATCGGCACCATGCCGATTTCTTTCTCCACTTTAGTTTCCGCAGATCGATAAAAGAAGATCGCCTTTTCATCTTTTCGCCTGAGAGGGGACGTAGAACGTCTACAGTTCTTGCACACTATAGGTATCAAGTGCGTCGAGCTCTTTGTAATGCTTTTGCGGAACCATGGCGATTTGCAAACTCTGATCATCTCCAGTGAGGGCTATATGCACGCGATGGACGGACCGAGAACACTACGTTGACTTCATCTTCAGAGTCACTGCCAAGAAACCAGAATAGGGGTAGATGGTCCCGGCTTGTCGCATTGGAGTGGCCCCGAATAGACTATCTCTTCCTCCCTCCTCGGTAGCTCGCTCCCGAAGACCGGAATAGTGGTGATAGCTTTTTGCTTATTCTCCGGTTTATGGCATCTTTCTGTGTCTTCGAAGTCTGGTAGGAAGTACTTGGCATCTTCATATTTGCGGATTTCGTTCACGGGAGAATGGGTTTAGTTCCCCCGTCACAGTGTACTCGAGACCATCTTTGAAGTACTTCATACACTGATGTTGTGTAGAAGGGATGATGTTGTATTCGTGTAACCAAGGCTTGCCGAGCAAAGCGTTGTAGCAAGTCTTGGCGTCAATGACATGAAACTTGATGTCAGTGACGAGAAGCCCAAAGCATAATGTCAGTATCGCAGACCCGAGCATCCATGATGACTGGGAGTCAAACCCGGAGATGGTGATTTTATCCCGCAGTGAGGTGTTGGACGCTCATAGCAGATTTCTTTTAACACCCTCACATTTAGGAGGTTGACAGAGGACCCGTTATCAACTAAGATCTTCTCTTGTCATGGCAGTATCCGATGACATATAGAGGACGGTTGTGCTCGCACGTCCCGAGGAGGAGGTCTTCATCGCCGAAAGTGACGTTAGCTGTGTGCATTTCTTCCAGCTCGTTCTTCATTTTTTCTTCGGCAAGGAAAGCTTGAAACTGTTCGGGCTCTTGTAGTGCCTTTAATCAGAGAATCTCTCGCCTCCTTAGATAGCAGGAAGGGCATCGAGAATGCTCAGTTGCGAGGGTATCTTCCTTAGGTGTGCTAGAATGTTGTAATCCTCCTTGTTTTTCTTGGGCGGGTCCTGTAAGTCTACGGTAGCGCCCCGGCCATCTTTCAGACGCCAAATGCGGAACAAAAAATTTTTATAACTGGCACTATCGCATACTACAACCCGGATCTGCCATTAAAGCTAAACTAACAAACTACAAAGAGGGTAGAAGGGTTATACCGAAACGATCCGAGTCCTTCATTCTTTAACCATCATCCCACGCTCCGTTGCGGCTGGCTCCGATCTCGTCGATTTCTGATCTCTTCGTCCAGGTGGCACCACGTCAACGGATCTTTAAACGGGCCCCCGCCTCTGACCCGAGGCAACTCGGTCATCAAGTTTGCTAAAACAGATGACCAAGACTGATGTAGAGAATGAGTAGAACATTTTGTCTCGCTTCGTCCAAAGCCATGGACGAACGGTTAATGAAGTTGCCACTTGGAATCGGATGATGAAAAATGAGCTTGGAAACTTAGCAAATATTTCATATCATATTTCCAAATGAGAGTGAGTAGAAAAAACAATCAAGAGGGCACCATATAATAGCCGGCCACTTGATGAGGTGGGGGGGGGATGAACACAATCATTAAATGAGGATGATGAGTCAATATTACACCTTGCATTTATCATTTAATGCATACATGAATCATTAACCTTAGTCACCATTCATTTAATGCTAACAATGAATCATCAATTCTAGAACCATCTAGAATCACGACTCATCACATGACTCACCCTCATGAGAGAAAAGATACATCCGTATTATAACCGAATGTTAAATACGGGTGATAGAAAACTGGAAACTGGCAACATCCAAAAGCGGATCCGCGAAACGAATTTTAGGACAACCCCATAACTGTATAAACATACCCGTATTTGTATTACGACCGAATACAAATACAACTGAGACAAAGATATTATATCTACAAGTATAATACATGGATCCGGTCTTAAACCAAAGCCCACCAGTATTATCTGCCCGAAAATATGACACATGCGTAAACGCACGTGCATTTTCCGAATCCTGCCATAAAACCATACAGGCTCTACAACGTTTCGCCCGAACTTGGGAAACTATCTGTGGGGGACTCTAATGACTCGTCAGTACCCTCGGCAGTGGGTTTAACCACAAGCCGTCAGCGGCACTAGCTGTGCATAACGGCTGCCCATGTACTGATCTCAAGGGAGGCCGATGAGCGAACTCATTTTGAAACCCTACTGAGCCTAACAGTGACAATGTATATACAGTCCGGTCCGTTCGTCTATGAGTATCGCATATCCGGCCTGGGGGGCTGGTAACGTCAGACCCCCAATAGCGGTATAAGTCGTGTCGAAGACAAGCCCTGAACACCCTGAGATATTACTGGAGTACCTACCAGTAAATCTCACCTGCCTTGGCCAAGGACTTGGTGTAATGGCTTTCCTAGACACGGCGCGATCTCCACCCCCAGTACCGGGAGAGACGAATCCCCTGCCGATCCGCTCACTTGCCTCCATGTGGCTCGGGACTGTACCCAAAAAATACCTGTTTGCACGACTCCTTTGAGCCGTGGTAGGGTAGAAATCAAAGCACAGTGGGAACTCACACGAGACAAATGACGACCTCAGGTCGATGAATTAACCTGTACACATGTCACCAGGGAACTGCTATCTGACGATATGTATAATACCAACTAGCAGGTTCCTGGCGAGTCCTGTCCGGTGTACTCATAACCCAATAAGCACCTGTATACATCTTAGGTGATCCAACTGACACCAGTGGCTTGTGAGACCGGCCACCGCCCCTCGTCGGGGTCTCGACTGTATACACTAGTCTACTCCGGAGTATCGATGCCCTGTCTCGAATATGCTTATAGACCACCTAACTCTCACGTATATGATCGCCATCATACTGTTGGTAGTCAAGCAAGATCCTAAGGGCTCTATCAACGTGTAATCGTGGACAGTCACCTGAACCTATACACGACTGATAAAGGCAAACCAGATAGCATACTATCATCTCGAGTAAGACTGTCCTACCGGCATAGGTCCTCCTCAATCATTGCAATCATGTGCCTGCGATCCAATAATTGACTTTGAGGGCACTATATCCAACAATCTCCCACTTGCACTTAAGGCTAATTATTGCGATGTCGCATACTCACAGCCAATGTGATACCGAACATCCAACTGTTAGTTATATGTATGCCCTAGAGGCCATTGCTATACATAGGATGTATATTGTAGTGGATGCTTGGACATATATAGGGATGACTTTCTTGCTCGACATGATAGTATGCTATCTGGTTGCTCTTTATCTTAACGTGTACACTGATTGTCTCTCTGTTACATGTTGGTAAAGCCCTTAGGATGTGTACTTGACTACCTGGACTACGATGCGGATCATACTAGTGGGGACAGGTAGTCCATAAGTGCATCCTTCAAGGTCCCTAGTCGTGGATGTATCGAGACGGGGCATCGATATACCAGTGTAGACTAGCGTATACCTTCTCGACCCATACAGATGGGCGATGGATGATCCCATATCCATTGGTGTTTGACATCAGAGATGATATACGGGTGCTCAGTGGAGACTAGGTACACTGGACGGACTCACCGAGAACTCCAAGATGGTATTATACCTTACGTCAGATGGCAGTTCTCTGGTGACACTGGTACAGAGTAGTCTGTTGACCCGAGATCGTCATAGAGTCTTGTGTGATTCCCACTGTGCTTTGATTTCCACCTTACCACGTCCAAGAGGGCGTACAAAACGGTGGTTTTTTGGGTACAGTCCCGAATCACATGGAGGCAATGAGCGATAGGAGGGGATTCGTCTCTCCCGGTATAGGGAGTTTATGTTGCACTGTGTTCGATTGGCTATAACCGGAAATCCCTGGTCAGGGTTGCTGAGATTTACTGGTAAGTATTACCAGTAGTTTCTCGAACTGTTATAGACCTCATATCGACACGATTTATTGAGCTATTGGGGTCTGACGTTTACCACCCCTAGGCAAGATATGCGACATATCAGACGACAAGACCGGACTGTACGGTAAGTGTTACTGGTTGGATTCACTGGAGTATGAGCGGGCTTGCTCATCGATCTTCTGATCACTCAATACCCGGGTGGCCGTTACGTTTAGCAGACCGCTTGCGGCTTGTGGGTGTTTGATATGATCATCACCTGCTGCCGGCGTATTGACGAGTCTTTAGAGTCCTACACAGAGGTTTCCTGGCTCAAGCGAAACGAAATAGGAGCGCATATGAGATATGTGCGGGACCGAGAATAATGCGTGTATGTGATACCGTATTCTATTCTCGCAATGAATGTATCGATTGGTTGTATGCGATATAACCTAGTTATCGAATCAAGGATTGATTCGATAAGCCGATACATTGAATATTAGTCGGTCATATGCGATATGACCGGATCGTTAAGTCAAGTGTTGATTTAATGATTTAATGTATAATTATATATTTGATATATTACTTTACATTAACTAATATTGGTTCACTTAAGATAGATTTTCTCACTTGATATGCACATTGTATATGTGATATATTTTTGTGCACTTGATTGTATCATGTTTGATGATACATGTAAACTTGGGTGTATGTTTGATTTAAACCTTGGTTAAGTAAATGGTTAGGGTTTTTATTTATTTATTCATTTATTTATTTATTTATTTGGCATGAAATAAAATGGTGGCTTTCTTTGGATTTTCTTGAAACTTCATGAAGCTTTGACCATTTTGTTTCTTTCCTAAACCTAACCATTCACCTAACCTTGGTTTATTCTCTACACTTAACCATGGTTGATAAAATGATAAGAATGACTTTATTTTCAATTATTCATTATTATTCTTATCATATTATCTTCTTTTTCTTCTTCTTCTTCAAGAAGAAAGAAGCTTGCTAGCTTCAATGGTGATTTGAGAAAAGAGTGAGAAATCCAATTCTAAAGTGAACCCACTTCCTAATTCTTTATCCTCTACCACTTGCCATGTAGTATAGGGTATTTTCTTCACAAGTTTCATGACTTGGTGAAGTTGGAGCTTGATCTTGTGTTGTCTCGACGTAGATCATCTTTGGCATCGAAGTCGACGACCTAGCCCGATCATTTCTTCGATTAAACCACCGCGAGAGTCCGGGATCCGATGGGTACAGCAGAGGGACGTCATCACGGAGCTAAGGAAGTGGAGGACCAGATCTACAAAGGTTGTATTTCCGTTCACTTTTAGTTAAGTTGTTAACTAGTTGCATGTTTCGCCTAATCTCTAGTCAACGATCGCATTAGGGTTTCTCGGCACCGGAAATTTTTGAATTTGGCATGGTTGATACCTTGTGAGACCTCATTAGTGTGCCTAGGAACCCTACAGTGGTATCAGAGCCTAGCTAGAGCCTTAGGCGATGCGTAGACGGAGTTAGAAGTCCGATCGAACCGAAACCCTAATGCAAAATCGCTCTCTGTACATTTTTGAAATCGGGGATTTTGGCGAATTAAAAATATGCAGAAAACTCATCAGGAGTTTCTAAGAATTACTGTACAAAACGGAACTTCTAATTCGATCAAATAGCCGCGGAACCGCGGCAATAGCATGGCTAATGCGGCGGTTCCGCGGCCGTACAGTCGCTTCCTTCAGATCTGTTTGCACAGTAATTCCTACCTTTGATTCCTGTATTTTCTGGGTATTTTTATTTTCTACTCAAGAGTTGAGTATTCTGGGTTGTATTGGGGGCTCGATAATTCGATCGGAAATTTTAACTTTGTCTATGTGTTTTTCCGGATAATTTTAGAAAAAGGTGAAAAGTTCGACCGGATATAAATACCCACTTTTTCCCCTATCGGGAAATTTCCAAGTGTTGGATCTTTCCGTAGTTTAAGAACGTTCGTAGTAGTGCAAGTAACGCGATGGACCCTCTAGAAGACAACAAACCTTAACTCGATTATGTGACCGTCTTGAACTGCCCTTTGAACCTTCGGGTTTGGGGCGGTACGGCGTGCCACATGTGAGGCGTTGGCTTGACCCTTCTACGGCTGGACCGTTGGTACTGAGGCATGAACTCGATGTTTTAAAACCTATTTCATGTGTTGAGCTGTATCGGGAAAACTTGGGTGTTTGGTTGTTCGATCGGAAAGTTTAACATTTTCTATTTATCTGGAATGTGATACAATAATTGGAATCCACAAGTAGTTATGAGATAACTGATTTGAATGTTATAAACATAGCACTTTAGTCTCATTTGATCGGTTGCCACGGAATTTTGATGTGATCAAAAGTCCGTCGCAATCACATAGCGTACGCGGATACTCGCCGGGTAAACTTAATAGACAGCCTCACCCCATAGCCCCGACCAAGTGACTGTAGGAGAACCCCGTCGCCGAAAGCATCCATCAGGGTGCTCGCGGTAGCGGTGTTCCGCCTTGGTGCACTTAGTCGATGATATCGGGGGTGCGGCCGTCTACTAAACTTTGCGACGAGTATCCGATCAAAATGTCGGGAATCTTGTTGAATTGTCCGACATGATATTGAAAAGTGTTTTCGATAATGAGACTGAAATGCGGGGTTTATAATTGTTAGGCATGCGATGTCTAAAGAATTCATTTGATTAGGCATGTGATGTCTAAGGAGGTTGCGGATTCCAACTGTTGTAGTTTTACACTTTCTTTTCTGCGACCGTAAGTGTAATATGTGATATCGCCGGTTTCGTTGCTATATGTCAACGACAATTGGGATACGCATGTTTACTTACGTTGATGACATGTGATGTTATGTGTTGCTCGATATGTTATGTTGGATCGTCGTGTTTGAATAGCCGGGGGTTTTTATGTGAGATGAGTGTTTTTTCATTTTTCATTCATGTATAAACTTGTATGTAATATTCTTTTATTGGGGCACTTCCAGGTTGCGGAAGATGTCACCATTTGTATACTATTTACTTTTCCGCACTAGGATAGACCCAAGGAGGAGGGCATAAGTAACCGGGTTCTGGAGTCTAGTGGGAGACCAACTCGAGGAGTCGAGTCCGGGTCTCCTAACTCTAGAATTGGTAGGGTTGCTTGCCGCTCTCGTAGGGGTCTAGGGGTGTGGGTTTGGCTATTCATCGCGACCGTGGAATCCGTGTTTTATACTGGCTCGTATTGAAAACACGGACGTCCTAGTATATCCAATGTTTCATATGTTTCTTCTGCTGCGATATCTGTGATGTGATCATGTGATGTTCTGTGATAAATACTGTATATAGTATATATGATATATTATATAGACGTTACTTATGTTTTACACCCGCGCTAGCCCTGCCCCGCTCTGTCGTTAGTTACCTAACCTAACGGTGCACGAGGGGACATCGAGGCGAATGCGGATGGCATAAATGTACGTCGTATTTATCTGTGATGTTTAGGTACTTAAATGATGGGACTTCATTAATGAGATTAATGAAATAAAAGAAACCTAAGATGTTGTGGAATCGAATTTCAAAAATAAAACAGGTAGCTACAATTCTTGCTTTGCATAGCGGTATATATGATATATCCTGCACCTTATTTGATGAGGAAAGGGCCGACGATCCCTTCACCGGGAGTGACCCCTTTAGCAATAACTGGCAGATGCTACACCCCTCGGTTTGTCTTTTGATAGCTTCTATAGTTTCTGCTTTGCACAGTGATATATGTGATATATTCCGCACCTCATTCGACGAGGAAAGGGCCGACGATCCCTTCACCGGGAGTGACTCCTTTAGCAAAACTAGAAAAGCCTAAAAAAACACTCCATTTCAAAATTCATTCGATCCTACAAAGATATCAAGTTCATTACGCAATAGGTTTTTAGAAAAATCTGTCGTAGCCCTCTGTCATTTCAGATAAGTACTAGTTAGTATTCGTGCTGCGGTTGTTTGGCATGCGTCAAGGCGTAGTGTACGGTAGCTAACTAGTGCTTATCTGCTAGCATACGATGCGATTGGATTAGGGTATTCGTATGGCGTTGTTTGGCTTGCGTCAAGGGTCGTGCGGGTGGGTTTAATTCAATCAAGAAATGTACGGGTTGAACTTGACTAGCGGACTATGGGTTGTTTGGCATGCGTCAAGGTCATAGCACGCTAGGGGCAAAATATTATCGGGAATTTCAAGTGTTGAAATTTGCAATGAGATTGCATACCTTCTATGAGATAGTTGGATCCCGATACCCGCTGCGAGTAAGAGTTACTCCTGGGAGAGTTTTACACATTACAATTAGCCGATCAAGTAGGTGTCTAGAAAGGTGTTAACGAGGTTACGCCTCTGGGAAAACGAGGTTTACATTAATTAGGTTCGTGCGAAAGCACGGGGGACCTCCCTCAAAGTACCGACACTGGCCTGGCTGAAAGATTGGCGAACTTGTAGTGTGTAATTGATCCCGGCCAGTCTTTCCTTTTAGGGTTTGAAGGAAGATTTGATAAAAACAGTGGGAGCAATCCTGATTAGATAAAATAATAACCAATCTATTCTTGCAAGAGCGCACGCTGAGTGTTTTCTTCTCTCTCTCTCCAGGTAGCGACCATATCACGCCTTAATCAAGATAATAATATGGATGTATTGACCAAACCCGCTTGTTATACTGAGCTGGGGAACGTTGGTCCCGTTCCACCTTATAATTGTTATAAGACAGAGCAGGAAATTGGGGAATACCAGATTTCCCGTGCCGCCCAAACGAAGAAAGTGCATATGATGCATCTCCTTCGGGTGTGTTCATTACAAAGAACTGTTTCTCTGTATCCTCTACGTTCTGGGTATTAGATACTGGATCAGGATCACAGATATGTAATCTGATACATAAGGCTACAGAAAGGTAGAGAACTGAGAACGGGTGATAAGTTTCATGAGACAGAAAACGGTGCAAGTGTTGCAGCCAGGTCTGTTGGTCACTGTCACCCTGTATTACCTGAGTACATTGATTCTGAACAAATGCTATTAGATACCGAACCTGATATTCAAAATCATATCTGTCTCTTTATTAGTAAAGAAACGATAAAATTTTGTATTGTTGGATAATATTTTGAACTTTTTCTATATCAAAAGTTGATCGGTTCAGGCACGTTATCTAAAAGCATTGATGTTCTAAATCAAACTACAGTTTTTAGTATACAGAACACACACAAGTGGAAGAGTTAAAAAATGAACGAATCCTTCTTGAGGCATTATAGACTAGGTCATATCAATGCGACCCGACTAGCTGAAGTTACATGTAGATGCATATTTAAATCAGTTTGAATTTACATCTTGTGAAACTTGTCAGTCATGTCACAAAGATATAATGACACCAGCTCTGTTTATTGGAAACAGAGAAAGAGTTATTGAACTCTAGGGATGATACATGTTGATGTATAAAGGTCCCCTGTCTATACCTGCCAAGACCAGTTCTTTGTACTTCATTACATTCTCTGATGATCTCTCAAGATTCAGACATATGTTCTTATTGAAACACAAGTCAGAACCTTTTGAGGTATTCACAGAATATAAGTTAGAAGTGGAGAACCAATACGGGTATAAGTATTATGACCTTTGATGCGATCAGGGAGGAGAATACTTGAGCACGGAATTCCTGAACTATTCTAAAGGAGAATGAGATTCTCTCTCAGCATTATTCCTCCGCATACACCACAGCACGTCGGTGTATCGGGGCGGAGCCATTACACCCTATTTGATATGGTGTGCTCTATGATGAGTACTACTGAGTTACCTATTTCTTTTTGGGAGTTATGCACTTGAGAAGCTGCATACCTATTGAATTAGGTTCGAATCAGATCACAGCCTACCACTCCATATGAGATATGGTATGGGAAGAGCCCATGTCTTAAGCTAGTTAAGATTTGGGGTTGTCCGGCCTATGTCTAAAAGCAAAATCCGGACAAGCTCGAGGCAAGGTCAGTCATGTAGAACTGGAAAGGTTCCAGCTATACAAACTACAGCAGATGATTTGGTAGAACCAAAGGATTCAGTAGATACCAACGAACCTCAGCCTCTCCGCCAATCTAGTAGGGTTTCTCACCCACCTGAGAGATACTTCTGTTTCTCTATGACAGTGGGAGCGAGGATTGCATCATGAGATGATGACCCAACTAGTATCGAGCAGGCCATCGAGAGTAGTGACTCTGTAAGAATGGCTGGATGCTTAGCGATCTGAGATGGAATCCATGTACACCAACAAAGTATGGACTTTGGTTGCTATATCTGAAGGGTTAAATCCCCATCAGGAGCAAGTATATCCTGAGAAGATTACTTGGTGTAGATGGAAAAGTTGAGACTTTCAAAGCTAGACTTGTTAAAGGTTTTCGTTATCAACCAGGCGTGGATAATGATGAAACCTTTTCTGGGGCCTATACTTAAGTCCATCCAGATCCTACTTGCCACGGCTACATACCATGACTACGATATCTGGTGGTTGGGTGTCATGACAGCTTTTCTAAATGATGTTTTGGAAGAGAGCGTCTATAAGTACACAGCCAGAGGGCCTCGTAAACAGTGGGAGCAGCGGAAACATGTGCAAGATGTTTTATGTAATAAAACAGGCATCGCGGAATTGGAATATCTGTTTTGATGAGTTAGTCAAAGAGTTTGACATCATCAAAATGGTAGATGAACCTTGTATAAACAAAAAGGTAGTAGGGAGTATGGTGGCAATCCTCGTAGAGTACGTGGATGACATACTCTTGATAGGGAAGAAGTTTCCTATGCTTCACTCGGTCAATCTCCGCTTATCACAATGATTCTCCACATAGGATCAAAGTGATACCTACTAAATCCTGGGTTTTGGATTTATGAGATAGATCTAAATGGATGTTAGGATTCTCACTAGTTGAAGTGAGATGGTATCAATTGATCCAGGGGAGAATCACTGGAAAAGTTCCAAAGTGATAAGGACGACTGAATGTCAGTCGCAGGCATTGTCTTTACCCTCAGTAAAGGGACGGTATGTTGGAAGAGTTCCAAGCTAGATACCGTGACATACTAGACGATAAAGGCAGGATACATCGCTACTTAAGATGCTACCAAAGAGGAAGTTTGGGTGTATATTAGTTTATGAGATGAACTTCGTTCCTACCATTGTGAGACAATGGAGTTGTGGCTTATGCCTAGGAACGTCCGTCCCATCAGTGATCCAGACATATTCTAAGGCAGTATCACCTGATCATGGAGATGGTTGATCTCCAAGGAGATCGAGGTAAGGAGAGTAGATTCAGAGGACAACACGGCGGATCCACTCACAAAGGCCTTTTCCCAGAGAGAGACATTTATGGGATGGTTGAGTATGAGATACTACAACCACTGCTATCAGATGGCCCTAGTGCAAGTGGGAGATTGTTAGTTATATGTATGCCCTAGAGGCCATTGCTATACATAGGATGTATATTGTAGTGGATGCTTGGACATATATAGGGAGGACTTTCTTGCTCAACATGATAGTATGCTATCTGGTTGCTCTTTACCTTAACGTGTACACTGATTGTCTCACTGTTACATGTTGGTAATGCCCTTAGGATGTGTACTTGACTACCTGGACTATGATGCGGATCATACTAGTGGGGACATGGTAGTCCATAAGTGCATCCTTCAAGGTCCCTAGTCGTGGGTGTATCGAGACGGGGCATCGATATACCAGTGTAGACTAGCGTATACCTTCTCGACCCATACAGATGGGCGATGGATGATCCCATATCCATTGGTGTTTGACATCAGAGATGATATACGGGTGCTCAGTAGAGACTGGGTACACTGGACGGACTCGCCGAGAACTCCCAGATGGTATTATACCTTACGTCAGATGGCAGTTCTCTGGTGACACTGGTACAGAGTAGTCTGTGTACCCGAGATCGTCATAGAGTCTTGTGTGATTCCCACTGTGCTTTGATTTCCACCTTACCGCGTCCAAGAGGGCGTGCAAAACGGTGGTTTTTGGGTACAGTCCCGAATCACATGGAGGCAATGAGCGATAGGAGGGGATTCGTCTCTCCCGGTATTGGGAGTTGATGTTGCACTGTGTTCGATTGGCTATAACCGGAAATCCCTAGCCAGGGTTGCTGAGATTTACTGGTAAGTGTTACCAGTAGTTTCTCGAACTGTTATAGACCTCATATCGACACGACTTATCGAGCTATTGGGGTCTTACGTTTACCACCCCTAGGCAAGATATGCGACATATCAGACGACGAGACCGGACTGTACGGTAAGTGTTACTGGTTGGATTCACAGGAGTATGAGCGGGCTTGCTCGTCGATCTTCTTATCGCTCAATACCCGGGTGGCCGTTACGTTTAGCAGACCGCTTGCGGCTTGTGGGTGTTTGATATGATCATCACCTGCTGCCGGCATATTGACGAGTCTTTAGAGTCCTACACAGAGCTTTCCCGGCTCAAGCGAAACGAAATAGGAGCGCATATGAGATATGTGTGGGACCGAGAATAATGCGTGTATGTGATACCGTATTCTATTCTCGCAATGAATGTATCGATTGGTTGTATGCGATATAACCTAGTTATCGAATCAAGGATTGATTCGATAAGCCGATACATTGAATATTAGTCGGTCATATGCGATATGACCGGATCGTTAAGTCAAGTGTTGATTTAATGATTTAATGTATAATTATATATTTGATATATTACTTTACATTAACTAGTATTGGTTCACTTAAGATAGATTTTCTCACTTGATGTGCATATTGTATATGTGATATATTTTTATGCACTTGATTGTATCATGTTTGATGATACATGTAAATTTGGGTGTATGTTTGATTTAAACCTTGGTTAAGTAAATGGTTAGGGTTTTTATTTATTTATTCATTTATTTCTTTGGCATGAAATAAAATGGTGGCTTTCTTTGTATTTTCTTGAAACTTCATGAAGCTTTGACCATTTTGTTTCTTTCCTAAACCTAACCATTCACCTAACATTGGTTTATTCTCTACACTTAACCATGGTTGATAAAATGATAAGAATGACTTTATTTTCAATTATTCATTATTATTCTTATCATATTATCTTCTTCTTCTTCTTCAAGAAGAAAGAAGCTTGCTAGCTTCAATGGTGATTTGAGAAAAAGAGTGAGAAATCCAATTCTAAAGTGAACCCACTTCCTATTTCTTCATCTTCTACCACTTGCCATATAGTATAGGGTGTTTTCTTCACAAGTTTCATGACTTGGTGAAGTTGGAGCTTGATCTTGTGTTGCCTCGACGTAGATCATCTTCGGCATCGAAGTCGACGACCTAGCCCGATCATTTCTTCGATGAAACCACCGCGAGAGTCCGGGATCCGATGGGTACAGCGGAGGGACATCATCACGGAGCTAAGGAAGTGGAGGACCGGATCTACAAAGGTTGTATTTCCGTTCACTCTTAGTTAAGTTGTTAACTAGTTGCATGTTTCGCCTAATCTCTAGTCAACGATCGCATTAGGGTTTCTCAGCACCGGAAATTTTTGAATTTGGCATGGTTGATGCCTTGTGAGACCTCATTAGTGTGCCTAGGAACCCTACACCAACTCCTCTACTAATCAGTTTCACAAAACCCGTTTGTAAAACTCTTGTGTTCGAGAAATAGCCTCAGTGAGTGGATCCTCCCTGATGTTTCTTTCTTTGTCTCTCTTTATCTCAAGTTCGCGGAGAAAGCCATCTCCCGAATTGAGTAATACCTATCTTAGAATATGTCTGGATATCTGATGGGTCCTAGTTCATAAATGAACTGCAAATCCAAACTTCTTAGACTGTATCGTCAACTGAACCTAATCAGTATCCAGCACCATGCCTCCCACAGTATCCTCTTGGACCACCTGTCCATAATACTGTCCCTCTTTGTCAGAGGGAAAACTATAACTCTAACAATCACTCTATCATCTATGTCACCTTTGAAGCCTGGAATGATAACCGTCTCCCGAAGGAGGCTGCCGTCATCAAATCCGTAGAACATCCACTTATGTTCTAAAACTGCTTCCTTATGTTTCTCCAGGATTGGATTAATACAAACTTATCGCATCTAGTGCAAAAACAACATCTGGTGTGGTACTTGACATCTCACGATTGACTCAATTGCCTAAGCAAGTGATCTTCCAATCATGTACATCCCTCTCCCTTTTAGTCTTTAAGACACCTTTAGAGAGGGTGACTCCATCACCTGCAGGTACACCACCATACCAGGAGTCATTTATTCTAAAAACCATTAGAATACTGTCAAAGTACCCACATTGGAAAAACTACCCAAATCCAGATCTAAAACTATAGATCTAGAAATCAGAATGTCAGATATTATATTCATATCCTGTCTGGAGAAACAACTGTGTGACGACCACAGTACAACCGATCGTAGTATAGGAATTTTACTTCCTACTCTGTGTATGTCATCCAATACCAGGACATCACACCCTACTACCTTCTTAACAGATCCATCCCCTATTCTGATGAAGTCAAAGCCATGACTGTCACATCAAAACTAGATGATCTATCTCCGCTATAACTGCTCTAGTCTATAAATAGACATAAGCTACTTGCCCACCATGCTTCTGCTGCTCCCACTGACCACAACAACCCTCTGGCAGAATAATATATACGTGCACTTCTAAAACTAGTTTAGAACGACACTTACTTAACCTCCTGCCGGGTCTCATAGTCTGAAACAACAATAGTGTCAAGTCTGGGTAAGCAAGAACCTCCCTGTCACCGTCTTTGAGGCTATCGGAGTACCTCTCGGGTGTCTGAGGTTACCCACCATATCTACGGAGTGGCTAATGGAATGTCAAACCTGATTGAATCTATAGGTCCTATTAAATTTTCTGTAATCATTTGCGGTTCTGGAATCACTTCCAGTTCTACCATACTCCCACTACTGTTTTCTGAAAAAATCCATTTTACTAAAACTGTGGCGAGTCAAGAACAATATCGCTATTGATCTTCCAGATGGTAGAAAGTCAACCCTCGACGTAGCCCGGGCCAACCCACAAACAGCCATTACAGAAACGTGCCCTGAGTTATCCAGAGTCTGGTTTTAAGCAAAAGCCGGACAACTCCCCGTACCTTAATATCGTTAAGATATGAACCATTTTATATCCAATATAGAAACTTTGGCACTTATTTAATTGGAACCAAATTCTAATCATGCAGCTGTCTCCAGTGCATATCAACTTAATGGAAAGAGGCTAATCAGCATTACTCAACTTAGGAATCCATCCAATTATGAGTAACCTGAAAGAGAAACAAGTTTCTCGAAACCATTACTTGAATACCAATCACAAGTATCTTCATCTTCGATCTCTTTGAAGAATCACGATACTTGTGACACCTGGTTTTCTACTTTATTCTTATACCCACAACTTCTCAAAACTTAAACCTTGTATTTCTGCGAAACACTTGTCTAAAAAACTAGAGAAGTCATAAGTAAACGGAACATAGTACGAGGACCAACCCCTTTCTCCTTATGGACACTGGACAACATACAATACTCTGTATAAGTCCGTTGAGTTTGAATAACTCAAAACCTGTGCGTCGTAGGTTGAAAACTGTACTTATGGTTAAGAACTACTCTGTTGTTCAATGCTCCTTACCCAATCGTCAACTGATGTAGGTAAATGTCATCGACATAATATCAAAAAGTTATATCTCACTTTATAAAAATAAACGTACAGATATATCAATTAGAAATTGGTGCACAACAACGGATACTCAAAACCAAATACATGCCTGCCGGCAATAACCTAGGCGACTTCCTCAAATATCACCAATTACAACGAATTCCGATATAATGAGGATGATCACCTTATTCCCAATAACTTACTCCCACTCATCATCTGTAAAACCATACGGATGTGAGAATCATACCTGGTAAATACATACCCTGGAGTAAGTATCTAATTGGGAAATCAGTTTTCCTTTAACAACGCACTGAAACATGAAAATGTTTCGTAGGGGTATCCTGGTATTTCTAGTAATGCCTTTTCCATAATCCAATTCATGACTTTAACCGTATATTTCTTTGCCATCTCTCCAAATCCCTTTATTTGTCTTTAGTCGTTACCTTCTGTACACCATCGTTAGGCTAAATGGTTTTCTTCCTTCCCTACCGTTCGGCACCAGCCTATGGTTTGGAAGAAGACTATCCAATAAGCATAATAGGTGTACCCTCCTCAACCTAGGAGTACTCACATCTTGAGAGAAGGTGATGATAAAAGACAACTGAATAATACCTTATTCTTTTAAAGGTGAAATAGGAGTGGCGATGAAGTACGCGGTTTGGTCGTGAATGATAACAGTCGCAATTTACTTTGCCCTCTTTCTAATCCCTTTATTTTGTCTTTACATATTACCTTCTGTACACCCTACTTAGGCTAATTGGTTTTCTTCATTCCCTACCTTTCGGCACCTGCCTATGCTTTGGAAGAAGACTATCCAATAAGCGTAATAGGTGTACTCTTCTAAACCAAGGAGCCCTCGCAACCTGAGAGAAGGTGATAATAAAAGACAACTGAATAAACCAATTCTATTTCTCCTGAACCTGGATCCATCCTCGAAGTAGTCCCTTCGAGTTCGTATATAACTATAAGATGGATCTATCCAATGGAAGTGGATGTCCGTAGTAATATGGGGTGTTCTGAGAAATGCAAAGGGTAAAAGAAGGAGTGACAATGACTTATGCAACTTAGACAATCCAAAAGCCAGTATTTTAAGAAGGTTCGGTCAACTTGGTCACTGAGTCATAGTCTAGGGTCGGTCAAAGGTCGCTGCCAAAGAGAGAGAGAAAAGAAACACTCTGCGTGCACTCTAACCTAGATCAGAATGGTTATCACTTTATCTAATCCGGAAACCTCCCACTGTACTGTCAAATTCTCCTCCAAACCTAAAAGAAGAATCAATCGGGATCACCCGAAGAGTAAACCAACTCATCAGTGGGAATCGGGATCCAACTCTCATCGCATGATAACGTGACGGAATCCACTCACGTTATCACACTCCAGAAGGTATACGCATGCCTGGCAAGTTTCAATTTCTTTAGAAACTCCTGATATGATTTTTACCCCATGTTCTTATGACCTTGACGAAAGCCAACAAATCATAAGTCACATGTCAAGTTCTACCCGTCATTATCTTGTTAATTCGAACCCACTCGTACATACCCTTGACGAAAGCCAACAAGGTAATACGACTGTCCCAAACCAACACATCTATCTATGCAACAAATGAATACCCCAGCAGCTACCAAACACTATGCCTTGACGAAAGCCAACAAACATAGCTTGAATACTACTGACCATCCATAAGACATGACGGAGGGTTACGGCTGGTTTTTGGCGAAAAACCTTTAACGTAATGAACTTGATCTCGTTGAAGGAACCTGATAGCTTTTTATAAAAATATAGAGGCGAAAATCTTTGCTAAAGAGGTCACTCCCGGTGAAGGGATCTCGGCTCTTTCCTCGTGGAATGAGGTGCAGGATATTCCAACTGAATACCGCGATGCAAAGCAACATGTAATCGACTATAGTGAAGTTATTACCCTGACGCAAACTTCTGCCCAAGGGGTCACTCCCGGTGAAGGGATCTCGGCCCTTGCCTTGTCGAATGAGGTGCAGGATATTCCAACCGAATACCACTGTGCAAAACAAAAGAAAATGTCTTTGTAATAACACTTTTTAAAACTGTTCCAACAACATCCAAACAGGTTTATTTTCCTTTGCATTGATCAGAATCAATGCAGTCCCATCAATTAATCACACCAGAAAAGAACGAAAATAAAATGTACATATATGTCATCCGCATTCGTCACTGGGTCCCGTCATAACCCGTTAGGTTACTTAACTAACGACAGAGCGGGGACTGGACTAGCGCGGGTGCAAAACGTATACAACATCTACTAGTATATATACCAATATACAATAATCGCTCCAGGCGTGATAATATGCAACATTACAGAAAAGTAATAAGCATCACAGAACAATACAGATAATCTGGGATCCCCGGGTTTCACAGAGCCGCTGCTGAAACCCGACGTTCCCCTGGTCTGGTGGATAGCCTGTGCAATGAAACCTAGACCCCTACGGGTGCGGCAAGTTACCCGCCAAAACCTGAAGCGAGACAGCCCCCTATAGCAAAGTGAATGGACCACCCTGTACTTTACGGAATCTGGTAAATGAGCACCCCTCCTTGGGTCAACCTATACTCCCTACGAGTGTGGCGAATAGTCTGCCAATTCTAGAGTGAGGCCTCTCTGCCTCTCAAAGCCATGAGATGCGGCCCCGTTGCCCTCAAAAACCCGACTATCCGTGCACTCCGTCGCGGGGTAAATCTAGTACAGAAATAAAAAATATGTACAACGGGTACATCGAACTCAGCCCGGTCGTGCCTCAAAAAAATATTATACAAACAGGCAGTGACGGCAGTCCACATGTTGGACGCTCGCCCCGCAATATCAAATGTACAAATAAATCTAAACTGCACTACCATTGCACATTGCTATCCACCACGACAAATCCGCAATATCACAGCACAGCACAGAACATCAACGCGAATGTCACGTTCGCAAACCCGTCTAAAAGAACTATAGCAATCAAATGCGGTTTACCACTCAAATGACATTCACGGTCGGAGATATAATGTAAGTACTGTAAACTAACACGTTTAAATTTTGATCGACAAAATTTCCCGAAGTGGGCCCCACATACATCTGCTGTACAGTAACAAAAACTGGGCCCAAAAGAAAAATTTCAGAAACCACAATTTCCCAAGTAGAAGCCCCAGAAGAAAAATAACCAAATGATTGACCAAGAATGCCGCGGTTCCGCGGTCAAAGCCAGGCTTTGACCGCGTTTCCGCGGTCGTACGGTCGATTCACTTTGTCGTTTTTCTTCAATGTTCTTTAAAACGCCTGCTTAATTTTCTGGTATAGTCAAAATAATTTTTAGACCAGATTTAAATTCAACAGAAACTTTAGACTTGAAAATTGCGATTTTCGAAAATCCGTTCGATCGATATTTTGAACGCGTTAGAACAAGTTAGTAAAGCTTAATGGCGAGGCTCTGATACCATGTAAGTCTACGGTAGCGCCCCCGCCGTCTTTCAGACGCCAAATGCGGAACAAAAACTTTTTATAACTGGCGCTATCGCATACTATAACCCGGATATGCCATTAAAGCTAAACTAACAAACTACAAAGAGGGTAGAAGGGTTATACCGAACGATCCGAGTCCTTCGTTCTTTAACCATCATCCCACGCTCCGTTGCGGCTGCTCCGATCTCGTCGATCTCCGATCTCCTCGTCCAGGTGGCACCACGTCAACGGATCTTTAAACGGGATCCCGCCTCTGACCCGAGGCAACTCGGTCATCAAGTTTGCTAAAACAGATGACCAAGATTGATGTAGAGAATGAGTAGAACACTTTGTCTCACTTCGTCCAAAGCCATGGACGAACGGTTAATGAAGTTGCCACTTGGAATCGGGTGATGAAAAATGAGCTTGGAAACTTAGCAAATATTTCATATCATATTTCCAAATGATAGTGAGTAAAAAAACAATCAAGAGGGCACCATATAATGGCCGGCCACTTGATGAGGTGGGGGGGATGAACACAAGCATTAAATGAGGATGATGAGTCAATAATACACCTTGCATTTATCATTTAATGCATACATGAATCATTAACCTTAGTCACCATTCATTTAATGCTAACAATGAATCATCAATTCTAGAACCATCTAGAATCACGACTCATCACATGACTCACCAAATGACTCACCCTCATGAAGAAAAGATAAATCCGTATTTAACCGAATGTTAAATACGGGTGATAGAAAACTGGAAACTGGCAACTTCCAAAAGCGATCCCGAAACAAATTTCACGACAACCCCGTAACTGTATAAACATACCCGCATTTGTATTATGACCGAATACAAATGCAACTGAGACAAAGATATTATATCTACAAAGTATAATACATGGATCCGGCTTAAACCAAAGCCCACCAGTATTATCTGCCCGAAATATGACACGTGCGTAAACGCACGTGCATTTTCCGAACCCTGCCATAAAACCATACAGGCTCTACAACGTTTCGTCCGAACTTGGAAAACTATCTGTGGGGGACTCTAATGACTCGTCAGTACCCTGGCAGTGGGTTTAACCACAAGCCGTCAGCGGCACTAGCTGTGCATAACGGCTGCCCATGTACAGACCTCAAGGGAGGCCGATGAGCGAACTCATTCTGAAACCCTACTGAGCCTAACAGTGACAATATATATACAGTCCGGTCCGTTCGTCTATGAGTATCACATATCCAGCCTAGGGGGCTAGTAACGTCAGACCCCCAATAGCGGTATAAGTTGTGTCGAAGACAAGCCCTGAACACCCTGAGATACTACTGAAGTACCTACCAGTAAATCTCACCTGCCTTAGCCAAGAACTTGGTGTAATGGCTTTCGTAGACACAGCGCGATCTCCATCCCCAATACCGGGAGAGACGAATCCCCTGCCGATCCGCTCACTTGCCTCCATGTGGCTCGGGACTGTACCCAAAAAATACATGTTTGCACGACTCCTTTGAGCCGTGGTAGGGTAGAAATCAAAGCACGGTGGGAACTCACACGAGACAAATGACGACCTCAGGTCGATGAACTAACCTGTACACATGTCACCAGGGAACTGCTATCTGACGATATGTATAATACCAACTAGCAGGTTCCCGGCGAGTCCTGTCCGGTGTACTCATAACCCAATGAGCACCTGTATACATCTTAGGTGATCCAACTGACACCAGTGGCTTTTGAGACCGGCCACCTCCCCTCATCGGGGTCTCGACTGTATACACTAGTCTACTCCGGAGTATCGATGCCCTGTCTCAAAACTCCCACGACTAGGGACAACTTTTAAGGATATGCTTATAGACCACCCAACACTCACGTATATGATCGACATCATACTGTTGGTAGTCAAGCAAGATCTTAAGGGCTCTATCAACGTGTAATCGTGATCAGTCACCTGAACCTATACACGACTGATAAAGGCAAACCAGATAGCATACTATCATCTCGAGTAAGACTGTCCTACTGGCATAGGTCCTCCTCAATCATTGCAATCACGTGCCTGCGATCCAATAATTGACTTTGAGGGCACTATATCCAACAGGTCCTTGGCTGCAAGCTCTTCGACGACTCGGTCATTGAGGGCGATATCTTCAGGGACTTTTTCTTTCCTCTTATCTTTTTTGTTCGATCCCTTGTTTGTGGGTCCGAGATTCTTTTCGGGTAACGTGCGATTACGCAGCTGAATGTTCTCGCAGGTCTTCATCTCTTCTGTTTCGGAGATGGATTCCTTGAAGAGAGGGCTGATGGCTATTTCTTTATCAGAATCGCTCCCGAAGGTGAGAACTTGCGATCCCCCGGAACCAACCATGTGACAGTCGCCGGAAGTTCTTTTGCACTCGTCTGTCATGTTTATCTGCTCTCGACGAGTTTTGCGCTTCATCCGCTTGAAATGCTGTCGATGAGCAACATATCCCTGCCACCAATTTTTAAAGGCAATGCATTCCTCGGTAGGGTGTGTGATCCTCCGATGGTATAAGCAGTAGTTTGGATGTGCATCTAGTTCATCGGGGAACGTATTTTCTGAAGTGTCTTCTTTGAAAGGTGGCAACTTCAACCCTATCGATAGGGCTTTAGTGAACTGCTTCCTTATTGTCACGCCCCGCTTCCCGGTATACAACGAAGGGGACGCGACTGGTCCGCTACGTATTTACTCAGAAGCAAATACGCTAAGCGTAACTAAGCAATACACAAGAGACAAGATATATAAACTGAACAACAACTTTATTTATTAACATTCTTTTGTACAATGTATGAAAAGGAAATACAACTGAAATAAAAGCGATGCCTAAATAATGGCATAATAGAAATGAAAAGTACTGAATGGAAAATGTACAATGTCTAGAGCTCAGGGTCTTCGCTGTACTGATCCAAGTCTTCTGCAGTTGGCTCGATCTCTGACGGGTCCAAATCACCTGACGACATTCAAAGAAGAAAGAAATAGAATGTCGTCAGCGAACAGGTCGCTCGGTAAGTCCCAAAGATAAGGGGAAAGTAGAATAGACAGAACAAGAAGGTATCTTTTAAAGTTGTATTATATTGTTGTAATGTTGTGTTAACGCTGTTGTTTGTAGTTTGGTACAGAAGGATGCCAGTGTATACGAGAGGGGTCTCTATATGCTAGAGACCAGGGCAAACGGAATGTACAAGGAACCGTTAAGCCACGGTACAACAGCAACGGAATATAGGTTAGGTGTCTTAATCTTACCGTCTCGTGCCACTTTTAACACCTTCCGTACCAATCTACCCATTAAACCCCGTAGTGTTTTGATTGTATTGTTTGTCTTGTAAATTGTATAATTGATTGACTGACCGAAACCATAATATCAGTAAACGGATGTAACCGTAGAATCATGTAAATGGATTAACTGGGGAACCATGTAAATGGAATGTATATCCATGGTTCGGTTCAGTTAAGTTGTATAGATTGATAATTGGATTCATGGATTCATGTTGAATTGTAATATTGAAGATTGTAGATTGTAGATTGTACTTGAATCATATTCAAATCAGATTATACTGAGACTCAAACTGAGTCAGACAATTAGCAAAGTAAATTGAAGTCCTGATTGTTTTTATTAATTTTTCTACCTTAGATAGGCAAGCACCCTATTCCCCTCCGAAGGACGCACAAGACAGACGTCTTGCCTGAAATTCGGGATAGATGCTAATTGGTGCTATCCGTCCATCTCTCCGAAAATGCCAAGTTGATTTATGGCACCATGTTTCGAAGGTTTAAACGGATGCGTCCGATGTAGCAGACTTCGTCAGATTCCCCCTCGTCTGAGGGGTTTTTAATTGTGGGGACGCTCTTCCCTGCAGGCGCAAGCCCCTGCAGTTAATTACGCTACCACATCGCGGTAACAACTTTCTCCTTCTCCAGCTGGTCACTTCGTGTCGTGGGTGTTTGTTTCGTTTGTGGTTGCCCGTGGATTGTATACGGAGACTAATTTATGTTGTCGCCTGTAAGATGTAGATTAGTCCAAATCCGTATTTTCTTAGATTTGGATTTGGGGTTTTGGTTTAAGGATACACTAGCCATATTTGAGGCTAAGATCAACTTAAACGTTCGTTAAGGATACGTTAGTCTAATTTGAGACTAAGATCAGCTTAACAGGATCGTTTAGATCCGACAAGAGAGCATTTGGGGGCTCTATTGTTCTAGTTTAGGGACATAGTGGTCCATTGCCAGTTTAAGGACATGGTGGTCCATTGAATGTATGGCCGTCGGGACCCGTCACCTCTCTGACGACGTTGAAGGATTACAACGACAGATATCAGAGGAGTTCAGAGATGTACCCTTGAACCAAAGTTGGTTGGGAGATTTATAGTCCAATTTGGGACTAAAGCCTGTTTGAAGGTTTATGAGCATATGGGCTCAGTTGAACATTTTATTGTTCTGGCTGTTGAGCCTTTATTTGGGTTCTGTAATTAAATGCGTAGCATTTATATTTGGCCTGTTAGGCCTTTACTTGGGCTCTGCCCTTTTTTAAATAATGCACAGCATTTAAATGGTCTGACAGTGCGCCACGTGGCTTGTCAGGCGTTTTGCGCCAATTAAAGAGCGTAAGGCGCTAGCGCATGTAGAGGTGACACGTGTCACGCTCTGGTTAGCGCAAGTCTGTTAGCGCAGTGCGCTGCGCCAGTGCGCTGCGCCAGTGCGCTGCTGACACGTGGCGCGCCCTGGTGCAGTGCGTCAATCCAAGAGCGCAGTGCTCTGTTTTAGAAGCGCAAGGCGCAGATTGACACGTGGCGTTCCCTGGTGACTTGCGCCAGTCCAAGGAGCGCAACAGCGCAAATTAAGAGTGCAGGGCACTGTCCAATAGCGCAGAGCGCATCTTGATCAAATTTAGATCAAAGAAACAAGTTTTTCTTGTTCTCTCAACAGAGGTTCTACCTCAAGATTCAAGAACCAATGGTTCATCAAAAGGCTATGCTTTTCTATAGATCAAAAGATTTAGGGATGAAGTAAAATTACTTCTTTTATTTTCTTGTGATTGGATCTTTATGATCTTTTTTCTTTTTACTGAAGATCTTGATCTTGTTCTTAGATCTTTGATCTTTTTAGAAAAAAAATTTCTTTTTTCAAAGGTTTACCTTTTTTTTTTCTCTTTGAGTTTTTTCTCAAAGTTTTTAGTGGAGCTCTGTATATCTGAGACTTGGAGTCTAGGGGCCTTTATATAGGGCCAACTAGTTTGTTAGGTTAGTTACAAAGATCTTTCTTTGATTGATCTGGGGATATTTCCCTACCGTTGGATCTTTGATCCTAAGGCCTCTGTTTTACAGAAGATAATCTTCTTGTTTTAATAAGATTAAAAAGATCTTTCTAGAATTTTAATTCTGATTAAATAATTCATTATTTAAGTTTTAGTGCTGGCACAGTTGTCGCAAGTGCACCTGCGCTTGACACGTGTCGCGTAGCGCAGAGCGCAGCGCAACTGCGCTGACACGTGTCGCGCAGCGCAGAGCGCAAGTTATCTGAAGCGTTGCTTCCTTTATTATTATTTTTTAAATTTAAATTTTAAAACAGCGCCTTGCTCTGATTGGGGTGCGCTGCCTTGGACGCAGCGCCCCTTGTGCTGGCGTGTCTACTTTTGATACGCGGCACTCTGCGCTCAGCGCAAGAGATCTGAAGCGTTACTTCACCTTTTGAATTTGTAATTCAAACAAAGCTTTGCTCTGAAAGGGAGATTTTCTCCTTTATTATTATTATTAATATTATTATTATTATTATTATTATTTATTATTTATTTTATTGTTGTTATTTTATATGGAAGCGGGTTTTGAGCCAAAATTTTGACGGGAACACACCCACTTCTCCGGCTCCCTGAGGCTCAAGTGATTGGTTCCGCTTAAACCTATGTTTACTAGGGTCCTTAGGGTAATTTATAGAACTTAAGAGGGTTTTATGTAAAAATACTGTTATATACTTTTCAAAATACACCCCAAGCATTTATTATTCGTCTTTAGAGTTGTAATGAATGTGGATTTTACCTTGTGATATTTCTAGTGAAAATATCCTATTTTCAGAAATAAAGGTATTTATTTGTAATAATGATTTGTATGGAATTCATGGTCTTTTAGAGTAAAATTGATTCTTGTGATTTTTTTAGAAAAAGGTGAAATATTTATATCATAATAAAATAGGTATTTTAATGATAAATATACATATATTTATACAAAAATAATTTTAATATATTTTTTTTCTAGAAAATCTCATTTTCTTAAGATGTCGTATTTTAAATCTTTCGAGACCGAATGCTCCTTGCAGAGGTCTGAATCTCGCACTACTAAGCCCGAGGATGTGCGATAATCCGCACCATCCCGAACGGGTTCCCCAAAATGGGTTGTAGCGGCGCTTTGCAAAGATTTGTATAAATACTAAATCGTTTAGAAAACGGTTTTATTAAGTAAATGGTATTTATTTGTAAAGATGTCAATTTTCCGTATTCTATGTTCTAGGATCTCCTAAGTCAACTAGACTATTCCTAACTGGTCCAAAAGACAAGTTGTGAGATATCTCTTCACCGCCTCTTCACCGCCAATTGTGGCCAGGTAAGTACAAGTGAAGAAAGGAGGGATCCACTCACGAATCACCGTGAGACGGGCTTTTTAAAGTTACCTTTCTCACTTGCCTCGCCTAGACACCACAAAGTCAGGTTTAGATAAACGACTGATGTCCACAACTTATCCTATTTTCATAATAAGTGGTATTTATTTATAAAGATGTATCAATACTAAATCTTTTAGAAATGGCTTTATTTAGTAAAGGGTATTTAAAAGAAAATGTTCGTTTTCCCGTATTCTGAGTTCTCGAGGGTATCGTGTTAGGTTGTATATGAGTGTGTGAGGAGGTAGGTCGTTACCTCGTGATCTACTTTAAAGGTATAGCAAGTTTAATGGAGTTAAATGTAGAATTGAAACAATGTGGTATTTAAGTGAAAAATACGATAAATTGAAATAGCCATCATTTCATGTAATGAAATTTGATCAATTTGTTTGATTTTAATAGTCAATATGAGAAAGTTTAAGTATGATTGTATTAGTAAGAAGTTGAATTTTATGAAGAAACCGAATCGGAAATCGGATTTGTGCCGATTCCGTCGGGTTTTGTAAATCCGTATTTTTTAGATAGAAGAGATAGGTAGAAATTGGGACTTACGGGTTTTAGATCATACAAGAGGGTGAGAGGGAAGTAGTGGAAATGCCGATGTGTTGCGTCGTCGCCGGTAGTTCCTAAAACGATCGCCGGAAGTTCGCCGTAGATTTCGCTGGAGCTTCGCCTCGAGCTCGTTTTCAAAGTGCACAAGATTCTTGGAAATTTGAGAGAGTGGGCTCAGAATTTTAGGGTGAGAGGGTAGGGGGTAGGGGTGTATTTATAGGGTTAGGCTAGGGTTAGGGTAGGTGTAGGGTTTTAATTTAAAAAATGTAAAAAGGTGTAAAAATCATTAAAAATTGAAGTAAATGGGTGTTAATATGCTTTCTGGAACCGATCTCATAAATTGAAGTGTGTAGGGGGGTTAAGGAGGTGAAAAGTCACGACTTTTTAGTTGACGACTCGGCCGACCGGTCGAGTCAGGCCGAGTTGGGGGCTAGGTAGGTGGGGGGTCGCCTGCATAAGGCTCTGGTATATTTAGTTTTTCAGGTTCAGTTCAAAGTTTGGGAGTTATCTCAGGTGGACTGTTGGGCTTCTATAAAAATTTAAACAAAATAAATATTAAAAATAATGTGGGGCAGGGGATTTGAACTCTGGTGGCTTGGTTCAGCAGTGCAAAGTATTACTAATAAGCTACAAACTCCTTCTTATAATTATTGTGTGAAATAAATACTTAAAGTGGTAACAGCAACATTAAATACCCCAAGTATACTTTAAATTTAAATCAAATTTATGTATACTAAAAATGGAGTTGTTACACTTATCTTAATCCTGATTTTGCTGACGGTAGAAGTGCTTCTATCCAGTTGGCGTACTTTATGGCTTCTCAATACCGGAGCTTCTTCAACGCGACACCGACGCTTGGCCCTTTCATATATGGTCGTTTCACGCTCTCAGTCAGATTTGCTTTTCTGAAGAGTTTCGCTCAGCAGTCTGTCAATCAATTCGTCCGATGACTCCAGGGATTTTGATTCCGGTTCTAGATCTGCCCCCAGTTTCTCTGCATCAGGAGCTTCTTTACCATTTATTGATGAGTGAGAGATCATGTGGCGGCTTGCCACATAATCCTCAGGATCTTCTGAAGAATTTTTTCCTTCATCAGCGTCATCGGCTTCATTCTTAAGAACATGCTTAAAGAATTCATCCAACGTGATTGGGGCCCATGCCTTCTGGTTATATTCTTCAAGTGTATCGATGTATTTCTGCAGACCTATACAGCTGTCTTCAGGTTGGACAGGCTTCTTGGCCTTCTTCATTTTCTTTAAAGACTTTGGAGGCTTGGCTTGAATGTTTTGTCCACCTTTACCAACTTTCAGCGTTGGGCGCGGCTTCAGCATCCCCTCAATAATCTCGGGCTTCAGCGGGCTCTTCCACCTAATTGCCGAACATGTTTGGAGATCCTTCAGCATTCGTTTTGTTTTGGCTGAAAGAGAGACCTCCCATGGAGCTTCTTCTATGAAAGAGCACGATGCCCCTAGCGTGTCTATCTTTCTAGGAGCGTGTGGCTGGGGCGGGCTTACTTTCCAATTCTCGGACAGTGCGAATTTGCCATGTTGGTATTGGTCCTCAATCCAGCCTTTGAAGATGAAGCGATCTTCGATTGGATGGCCTACTACTCGGTGATAGGGGCAGTAATTGGGATTGTTGATGTCATCGAGCTGCAATGGACGTCTCGGATCCGGCAGATTGATGAGCCTGTTGCGTATCGCCAGTTCGAAAAGTCTCTTTGTTTTCTCCCGCGGAAACGAGTAAGGACGTCTTAACTTTTTGTTGAGGAATCGCTGTCTATCGTTTTGGCGATCAGCTGGTTTTAGACCGGTCGGCTGTTGCTAAGCATTGGCGACGAAGGTCGCTTTCCCTTTCCCCTTTTCATTTCGAGACTCCATTTTCGAGGAAGACGATCTATGGCCCATCTGATTCATTTGGACCAGCTTGTCAATCAAGGCCCGGAAAGTAGTCGGCTTGAAAAACATCATGAACTAGGATATGGTTGCCTGCGGATCGATGGTACCTATGAACATGCCTACTGCAGGAGCTTCTTCGATGCGTTGTTCGCATTTTGACCATAGGTTCCGCCACCGGATTGCATACTGAACCCATGTTTCTCCCGGCTTCACCCTGTCATTGATCAATGCCGTGATTGGGGTGCGTTCGTTGGCGCTTGCGAAACGCTGGGTGAATAGCAATTCCATCTTCGTAAATGTTTTGACGGAGTCATTGGGAAGCTCCGAATACCATTCGAAGGCCGTCTCCGCCAAGCTGCCGACGAATTGGCGAAGCAGCAGCTTATCGTCACCTCCAGTATTGCCGCAGAGAGCCCTGAACTGGGCGACATGCTGGTGGGGATTGCCTGTCCCCTTATACACGTGGAACTTAGGAATTGTGTATCCTGTCGGGTACTTAATTTGATCATACTAGCTGGGATGGTCGCCTCGTTCCGACGACTTGGCCAGCAGCTTCGTTCGCTTGATGAGCTCGTATCTATTGAGCTATATAATCGTCAAGGGCGGCTTTGGAGATGGTCTCTTTCTTGGCTGCTGAAAAGGCCGGAAGAGGGTTTGATGTCTCCCCTCTGTCGTCTTCAAGGATTGCTGGAGGGTCTTCAGCTGAGGGATCCGGCTGTATTATCATCCCGACCATATCTTGGAATAAAAGCGCCCTTTGCTTTATGTTAGCCGCTTGTTCCACGGCCTCTTTGTCTTTCTTCTCGAGCATTCTTCGGAGGAATTCGGCATCGGTTTCCTGCTCCTGACGCTGTTCTGACGATGTTTCTAGGCTTTCTTTTGGCCTAGTGAGTGCGGCCATGGTTGTCAGCATCTCCTGGAGCTTTTGCTATTGTTGTTCCTGAGCCTTTATTATTGATCGGGTGAGTGGTCGATGACCTATGGGGATACGGCTATCTTCTTTCCCGGAAGCCATGTAGATGGTGTGCATTACCATGCCCCCAGACTTGGGGCATTTGGATTCAGCTCCCTTGAGATTTGTTGCAGACACAGGGATTTTCTCCGGCCTTCTCCTTTTATGAGCGGTCGAATTTGAGGGGGCCGTTGCAGCGGGCACCCATATAGACGATACCTTCTGTGGTACAGCAGGATGGTCCTTCTCTTGCCGAACCTTCATCTTCTTCTGTCGGTGGGGGTAGTTTTGGTCAACTGCAGAGTCTTGGACTCTTCGCCAGACCCTATGGATTTTAGAGGACAGCCGCTGAGGAGACTGTTCTGACTTCGGCTTTATAACGTTCTCCACAGGTGAAGGAGACCTTTTTAATACGGCAGTTGGAGAGTTCTTGCGCACCCTGTTGAGCGGCTCAAAGCTGTTCGCAGTTGGAACAGCAGCATCAATTTCCACCATTGGAGCTGGTGGAGTTAGTCCAGAGGGAGAGCTGCCCCCAGCTTTCCTCACTCAGCGCCAGTAGCGATGTCGAGCATGTCTTGCAGACGGTACTGGTTCAGTTACGGGGGTGGCTTCATCATGCCTCCTGTTCTGGTGAAGGGTTGCTGTTGATGCCAGCCTATCAAAGACTGACGTCTGCTGAGAAGAAACGTCCAACCTGTTGAAGACTGATCTTTAGGCAGGGGAAGTAGTTTGGACAACCTCACCCGAAGCAGGAATTGGGGTGGCCAGTCTTGCAAAGACCGATCCCTTAGCAAGAGAAGCCCCTTTGACGACTTTGTCCGTCGGAGTTGGAATGGCTATCCACTTCGGGATGACTCATTCAGGTATTGCAGGCTTCTTCATGGACCCACTTGAGCTTTGGCCTAGTCTGTTAAAGACCGAGGCAGTAGACTTGGAATTGGACGGCCCGTTGAGAGGGGCCGTGGTAGCAGTAAGCCGATCAATGATCGACTTCTTCGGAGCTTCCTGTGATGGTACTGGTGCGTTGAAGCTTATCGGCGGGAGCATGGTCCCGATGAACAGTCCAGTGGTGGCCTGAGTCACCTGTTCCGTAGTAATACGGGGTGTTCTAAGAAATGCAAAGGGTTAAAGAAGGAGTGGCAATGACTTATGCAACTTAGACAATCCAAAAGCCAGTATTTTAAGAAGGTTCGGTCAACTTGGTCACTGAGTCATAGTCTAGGGTCGGTCAAAGGTCGCTGCCAAAGAGAGAGAGAAAAGAAACACTCTGCGTGCACTCTAACCTAGATCAGAATGGTTGTCACTTTACCTAATCAGGAAACCTCCCACTGTACCGTCAAATTCTCCTCCAAACCTGAAAGAAGAATCAATCGGGATCACCCGAAGAGTAAACCAACTCATCAGTGGGAATCGGGATCCAACTCTCATCACATGATAACGTGACGGAATCCACTCACGTTATCACACTTCAGAAGGTATACGCATGCCTGGCAAGTTTCAATTTCTTTAGAAACTCCCGATATGATTTTTGCCCCATGCTCTTATGACCTTGGCGTTGGTCAAAATGTCATAAGTCACATGCCAAGTTCTACCCGTCACTATCTTGTCAATTTGAACCCACCCGCACATGCCCTTGACGTTGGCCAATCGGCAGAACGACTGTCCCAAACCAACTCATCTATCTATGCAACAAATGAATACCCAGCAGCTACCAAACATTATGCCTTTACTTTGGCCAAAATGCATAGCTTGAATACTACTGAATACCCAAAAGAAATGACGGAGGGCTACAGCTGGTTTTTGGCGAAAAACCCTTAACGTAACGAACTTGATCTCGTTGAAGGAACCTGATAGCTTTTTGCAAAAATATAGTGGCGAAAACCTTTGCTAAAGAGGTCACTCCCGGTGAAGGGATCTCGGCTCTTTCCTCGTGGAATGAGGTGCAGGATATTCCACTGAATACCGCGATGTAAAGCAACTTGTAATCGACTATAGTGAAGTTATTACCCTGATGTAAACTTCTGCCCAAGAGGTCACTCCCGGTGAAGGGATATCGGCCCTTGCCCCGTCGAATGAGGTGCAGGATATTCCAACCGAATACCACTATGCATAACAAAGGGAAACATCTTTATAATAACACTTTTTAAATTTGTTCCAACAACATCCAAACAGGTTTGTTTTCCTTTGCATTGATCAAAATCAACGCAGTCCCATCAATTAATCACACCAGAAAAAAACGAAAATAAAATTTACGTATATGCCATCCGCATTCGTCACTGGGTCCCATCATCACCCGTTAGGTTACTTAACTAACGACAGAGCGGGGACTGAACTAGCGCGGGTGCAAAACATATACAACATCTACTAGTATATATACCAATATACAATAATCGCTCCAGGCGTGATAATATGCAACATTACAGAAAAGTAATAAGCATCACAGAACAATACAGATAATCTGGGATCCTCGGGTTTCACAGAGCCGCTGCTGAAACCCGACGTTCCACTGGTCGTGTGGATAACCTGTGCAATGAAACCTAGACCCCTACGGGTGCGGCAAGTTACCCGCCAAAACGTGAAGCGAGGCAGCCCCCTACAGCAAAGTGAATGGACCACCCTGCACTTCACGGAATCCGGTAACTTGGGCACCCCTCCTTGGGTCAACCTGTACCCCCTACGAGTGCGGCGAATAGTCTGCGAATTCTAGAGTGAGGCCTCTCTGCCTCTCAAAGCCATGAGATGCGGACCCGTTGCCCTCCAGAACCCGGCTATCCGTGCACTCCATCGCGGGGTAAAACCTAGTACAGAAATGAAAAATATGTACAACGGGTACATCGACCTTAGCCCGGTCGTGCCCCAAAAGAATATTATACAAACAGGCAGTGACGGCAGTCCACATGTTGGACGCTCGCCCCGCAATATCAAATGTACAAATAAATCCAAGCTGCACTACCATTGCACACTGCTATCCACCACGACAAATCCGCAACATCACAGCACAACACAGAACATCAACGCGAATGTCACATTCGCAAACCCGTCTAAAAGAACTATAGCAATCAGACGCGGTTTACCGATCAAATGACATTCACGGTCGGAGATATAATGTAAGTACTGTAAACTAACACATTTAAATTTCGATCGACTAAATTTCCCGAAGTGGGCCCCATATACATCTGCTGTACAGTAACAAAATCTGGGCCCAAAAGAACAGTTCTAGAAACCACAATTTCCCAAGTAGAAGCCCCAGAAGAAAAATGGTCAAGTGATTGACCAAGACGGCCGCGGTTCCGTGGTCAAAGCCATGCTTTGACCGCGGTTCCGCGGTCGTACGGTCGATTCACTTTATCGTTTTTCTCCAGTGTTCTTTAAAAAGCCTGCTTAATTTTCTGGTATAGTCAAAATAATTTTTAGACCAGATTTAAAATTAACGGAAACTTTAACACTAGAAATTTCGATTTTGAAAATTCCGCTCGATCGATATTTTAAACGCGTTAGAACAAGTTAGTAAAGCTTAATGGCGTGGCTCTGATACCATGTAAGTCTACGGTAGCGCCCCGGCTGTCAATCTGACGCCAAATGCGGAACAAAAACTTTTATAACTGGCGCTATCGCATACTGTAACCCGGATCTGCCATTAACGCTAAACTAACAAACTGTAAAGAGGGTAGAAAGGTTATACTGAACGATCCGAGTCCTTCGTTCTTTAACCATCATCCCACGCTCCTGTTGCGACTGCTCCGATCTCGTCGATCTCCGATCTGCTCATCCAGGTGGCACCACGTCATCGGATCTTTAAATGGGCTCCCGCCTCTGACCCGAGGCAACTCGGTCATCAAGTTTGCTAAAAGAGATGACCAAGATTGATATAGAGAATGAGTAGAACACTTTGTCTCACTTCGTCCAAAGCCATGGACGAATGGTTGATGAAGTTGCCTTTTGGAATCGGGTGATGAAAAATGAGCTTGGAAACTTAGCAAATATTTCATCTCATTTCACAAAGTGAATCAATCTCTCTCTCACTTACAAGGGGCCGGCCAATATAGAGGTGGGGGGGTGAGTGTAGGAGGGGAGAGGGTAACCATAAGAAAAAGATCAAAAAGAAATATCCTAAGGTTAACAAGAAACATTAATGCTAAAGGTGACTCACAAATGACACCTTGCATAACAATAAATGCAAACCATGAGTCATGAAGCCTAATCACCTCTTCTAGAACCTTCCACACGACTCACCCTCATGACTCACCCAAGTAAAGAAAAGATAAATCCGCATTTAACCGAATGTTAAATACGGCCGATAGAAAACTGGAAACTAGCAACTTCCAAAAGCGATCCTGAAACGGATTTCAGGATAACCCCGCAACTGTATAAATATACCCGTATTTGTATTACGACCGAATACAAATGCAACTGAGACAAAGATATTATATCTACAAAGTATAATGCATGGATCCGGCTTAAACCAAAGCCCACCAGTATTATCTGCCCGAAATATGACACGTGCGTAAACGCACGTGCATTTTCCGAACCATGCCATAAAACCATACGGCCTCTACAATGTTTCGCCCGAACTTGGGAAACTATCTGTGGGGGACTCTAATGACTCGTCAGTACCCTGACAGTGGGTTTAACCACAAGCCGTCAGCGGCACTAGCTGTACGTAACGGCTGCCCATGTACTGACCTCAAGGGAGGCCGATGAGCGAACTCATCCGGAAACCCTACTGAGCCTAACGGTGACAATGTATATACATTCCGGTCCGTTCGTTTATGAGTATCGAATATCTGGCCTAGGGGGCTAGTAACGTCAGACCCCCAATAGCGGTATAAGTCGTGTCGGAGACAAGCCCTGAACACCCTGAGAAACTACCGGAGTACCTACCAGTAAATCTCACCTGCCTTGGCCAAGGACTTGGTGTAATGGCTTTCCTAGACACAGCGTGATCTCCACCCCCAATATCGGGAGAGACGAATCCCCTGCCGATCCGCTCACGTGCCTCCATGTGGCTCGGGACTGTACCCAAAAACTACCTGTTTGCACGACTCCTTTGAGCCGTGGTAGGGTAGAAATCAAAGCACAGTGGGAGCTCACATGAGACAAATGACGACCTCAGGTCGATGAACTAACCTGTACACATGTCACCAGGGAACTGCTATCTGACGATATGTATAATACCAACTAGCAGGTTCCCGGCGAGTCCTGTCCGGTGTACTCATAACCCAATGAGCACCTGTATACATGTTAGGTGATCCAACTGACACCAGTGGCTTGTGAAAAAACCCTAATTTTCTTATACACTTTTTTCTATAAAAAATTTTTCAAATATTTTTTCTAAAATCCATAAAGGGTATTTATTGCCTGAGCACAAAATTTAAGTAATTAATTAACAATTTAATTACAAGAATGAGCTTGTAGCTCATTGGTAATACCTTGCATTGCTGAACCAAGCCACCAAAGTTCAAATCCCATGCCCCACATTATTTTTAATATTTATTTTGTTTTAAATTCTTCTTCAATATTGTGTCTCTTCATCTTCTAAACCCCCATGTACACTTCAAATTCCTAGATCGGTTTCAGAGACCTTTGAAATCCCCATTTACTCCATTTTAATGATTTTTAATACATTTTTACATTAAAACCTTTCATATACCCTATTTACTCCAATTTTTAATGATTTTATACATTTTTACATTAAAACCTTTCATATACCCTATTTACTCCAACTTTTAATGATTTTATATATTTTTACATTTTTTTATTTAAAAAACCCTTCACCTATCCTACCCCTAGCCTACCCTATAAATACACCCCCTCCCCTCTACCCTTTCATTCCAAAAATCTTAAGCTCACTCTCTCAAAATTTTCCAAGAGTTATGTACTTTGAAATCGAGTTCGCGGCGAAGCTCCGACGAGATTCCGGCGGGAATTCCGGCGACGTTTTTAGAAACAACCGGCGACGAAGCAACGCCTCGGCAACTTCTTTAGTTCCCCTATACTCTTTAGTATAGATCGAAACCCCTAAGTCCCATTCTTTCCTTCTTTCTACTTCTCAAAAATACGAAATTACGAAACCCGACGAAAATCGGAACAAACCGATTTCCGATTCGGTTTTCTATCAAATCTCACTTATCACTAATTCCATAATACTTAAACATATTCATGTTGACTACTAATCACTTAAAAATTAATTTGAATAAGTTTTCACACATGAAATGATAACCTTTTCAACTTACCGTATTTTTTCACCGTAATACCCTCATGTTTCAATTTCACATTTAACCCTTTAACATTGCTATACCTTAAAATAGATCACGAGGTAATGACCTACCTCCTCACACACACATATGAAACCATAATACGCTATCTTGAAAACTACTAATACGATAAAAGAAGATTTTACATTAAAATACAATTTCCTTAATAAAACCTTTTATAAAAGTTTAGGTTTGATACATTTGTTTAAACAATATCTTCAATAGGAAAAATACGATAAGTCGTGGACATCGATCGTTTATCTAAATCTGACTTTGTGATGTCTAGGCAAGTGGTTACTTAATTAGGGCCACTACTTGTAGTAGAGAGCCTCCCACTTACCTGGCACTTACCTGGCCGCAATTGGTGGTGAAGAGGCGATTTGAGATTTCTAACGACTTGTCATTTAGACCTTTTAGAATAGGCTAGTTGGCTTAGCAAACCCTAGAATCTAAAATACGGAAAAATTACACTTTGCAAATAAATACCTTTTACTTTATAAAACCGTTTTCTAAAGGATTAGTATTTTACAATCTTTGCAAAGTGCAGCTACAACCCATCTTTGGGAAACCCGTTCGGGATCGTGCGGTTTATCGCGCACCCTCGGGCTAGTAGTGCGAGATTCAGACCTCCGCAAAGAGCATTCGGTCTCGAAAGGTTTAAAATACGACATCTTAAGAAAATGAGATTTTTGGAATATAAATTATTTATTAAAACTATTTTTGTATAAATATATGTATATTTATCATTTAAATATCTATTTTATTATAATATAAATATTCTACCTTTTTCTAAAAATCACAAGAATAAATTTTACACTAAAATACCATGAACTTCAAATAAATAAATATTACAGATAAATACCCTTATTTATAAAACTAGGATATTTTCACTAGAAATATCACAACATAAAATCCACCCTCATTACAACCCAAAAGACGAATAATAAATACTTGAGGCGTATTTTGAAAAGTATATAAAAGTATTTTTACATAAAACCCCTCAAGTTTTATAAGTTACCCTAAGGACCCTAGCAATTGTAAGACCTCGATTCACATTTCTGATTGTCTGACTCGGATTTGAATCTGATTAATCTGACTTGAATATGATTCAAGTCAATCTATAAACTACAAGATTCCATTTCAATATGAACACATGAATCCATGAATACAATCATCAATTTACACAACTTGACCGAACCGAACCATGAATATATATTCCTTTTACATGATTCACAGTATTCCATTTACATGACTCTACGGTTATAACCGTTTCCTGATATCATGGTTTCGGTCGGTCGGTCAATCAATCATACAACTAACACAATTTACAAGATAACAATACAAACAAGACATCGCGGGGTTTAAGGGGTAGATTGGTACGGAAGGTGTTAAAAGTGGCACGAGATGGTAAGATTAAGACACCTAACATGAATCCAATTGCCGTTGTTCCGGGTTGTATAACGGAGCCTTGTACTTCCATTTGCCTCTAGTCTCTGGCATATAGAGACCCCTCTCGTATACACTGGCATTCTTCTGTACCAACCTACAAACAACGGCGTTAATACAACATTACAACAATATAATACAACATTAAAAGCTACTCTCTCTTTCTTCTTTTCTACTTCTCCCTTATCTTTGGGACTTACCGAGCGACCTGTTCGCTGACGGCATTCTATTTCTTTCTTCTTTGAATGTCGTCAGGTGGTTTGGACCGGCAGAGATCGAGCCATCTGCAGAAGACTTGGAGCAGTTTGCAGAAGATCCAGCACTTTAGTTCATTGTACACTTTTCCTCTCTGTACTTTTCATTTCCTGTTATGCCACTGTTTAGGCATCTTTTATTTCAGTTATATTTCCTTTCATGCATTGTACAAAGAATGTTAATGAATAAAAGTTGTTGTTCTTTTTATTTCTTGGTTCTTGTGTATTTATTTTATATTGCTTAGATACGCTTAGCGTATTTACTTCTGAGTATATACGTAGCGGATCTCGTCGCGTCCCCTTCGCCATACACTGGGAAGCGGGGCGTGACAGGTTTTGTTGGCGGCCTATGCAGGTCAGAGCTGTATGGAACCCTAAGCAATATAAAACACAAGAACCAGCAACTAAAACATTCTTTACAATCATGTTCCTTGAATCCCATCATTTCATATTCTTTGAATCATATACCTTGAATCTGTCCTAACCCAAAATTCCCTCACCTCTTTTACAATTTTACCAAAACCTCCGCATTCTTTTATTTCTTCACACATTCTTCACATTTTTAAAACCCTTGCACCACCTTTTTATTTTTCACATACTGTCAGCACACCAGCACCAAACTTTTCTTGGATTTGTTACACTTTCCTTTTACAAATTTCGAGGATGAAATTTTTATAAGGAGGGTAGAATGTAACAACCCTAATTTTCTTATACACATTTTTCTATAAAAAAAAATTTCAAATATTTTTTCAAAAATCTATAAAGGGTATTTATTGCCTGAGCACAAGATTTAAGTAATTAATTAACAATTTAATTATAAGAAGGAGCTTGTAGCTCATTGGTAATACCTTGCATTGCTGAACCAAGCCACCAAAGTTCAAATCCCATGCCCCACATTATTTTTAATATTTATTTTGTTTTAAATTCTTCTTCAATATTGTGTCCCTTCATCTTCTAAACCCCCATGTACACTTCAAATTCCTAGATCGGTTTCAGAGACTTTGAAATCCCCATTTACTCCATTTTAATGATTTTTAATACATTTTTACATTAAAACCTTTCATATACCCTATTTACTCCAATTTTTAATGATTTTATACATTTTTACATTAAAACCTTTCATATACCCTATTTACTCCAACTTTTATTGATTTTATATATTTTTACATTTTTTATTTAAAAAACCCTTCACCTACCCTATCCCTAGCCTACCCTATAAATACACCCCCTCCCCTCTATCCTCTCATCCCAAAAATCCTAAGCTCACTCTCTCAAAATTTTCCAAGAGTTGTGTACTTTGAAATCGAGTTCGCGACGAAGCTCCGACGAGATTCTGGCGGGAATTCCGGCGACGTTTTTAGAAACAACCGGCGACGAAGAAATGCCTCGGCAACTTCTTTAGTTCTCCTATACTGTTTAGAATAGATCGAAATCCGTAAGTCCCATTCTTCCCTCTTTCTATTTCTCAAAAATACGAAATTACGAAACCCGACGGAAATCGGAACAAACCGATTTCCGATTCGGTTTTCTATCAAATCTCACTTATCACTAATTTCATAATACTTAAACATATTCATATTGACTACTAATCACTTAAAAATTAATTTGAATAAGTTTTCACACATGAAATGATAACCTTTTCAACTTACCGTATTTTTTCACCTTAATACCCTCATGTTTCAAATTCACATTTAACCCTTTAACATTGCTATACCTTAAAATAGATCATGAGGTAATGACCTAGCTCCTCACACACACATATGAAACCATAATACGCTATCTTGAAAACTACTAATACGATAAAAGAAGATTTTACATTAAAATACCATTTCCTTAATAAAACCTTTTATAAAAGTTTAGGTTTGATACATTTGTTTAAACAATATCTTCAATAGGAAAAATACGATAAGTTGTGTACATCGATCGTTTATCTAAACCTGACTTTGTGGTGTCTAGGCAAGTGTGTCTAAGGCAAGTGGTTACTTAATTAGGGCCACTACTTGTAGTGGAGAGCCTCCCACTTACCTGGCACTTACCTGACCGCAATTGGCGGTGAAGAGGCGATTTGAGGCTTCTAACGAATTGTCGTTTAGACCTTTTAGAATAGGCTAGTTGGCTTAGGAAACCCTAGAATCTAAAATACGGAAAAATTACACTTTGCAAATAAATACCTTTTACTTTATAAAACCGTTTTCTAAAGGATTAGTATTTTACAATCTTTGCAAAGCGCCGCTACAACCCATCTTTGGGGAACCCGTTCGGGATCGTGCGGTTTATCGCGCACCCTCGGGCTAGTAGTGCGAGATTCAGACCTCCGCAAGAAGCATTCGGTCTTGAAAGGTTTAAAATACGACATCTTAAGAAAATGAGATTTTTGGAATATAAATTATTTATTAAAACTATTTTTGTATAAATATATGTATATTTATCATTTAAATATCTATTTTATTATAATATAAATATTCCACCTTTTTCTAAAAATCACAAGAATAAATTTTACACTAAAATACCATGAACTTCAAATAAATCAATATTACAGATAAATACCCTTATTTATAAAACTAGGATATTTTCACTAGAAATGTCACAACATAAAATCCACGCTCATTACAACCCTAAAGACGAATAATAAATACTTGAGGCGTATTTTGAAAAGTATATAAAAGTATTTTTACATAAAACCCCTCAAGTTTTATAAGTTACCCTAAGGACCCTAGCAATTGTAAGACCTCGATTCACATTTCTGATTGTCTGACTCGGGTTTGAGTCTGATTAATCTGACTTGAATATGATTCAAGTCAATCTATAAACTACAAGATTCCAATTCAATATGAACACATGAATCCATGAATACAATCATCAATTTACACAACTTGACTGAACCGAACTATGGATATATATTCCTTTTACATGATTCACAGTATTCCATTTACATGACTCTACGGTTATAACCGTTTCCTGATATTATGGTTTCGGTCGGTCAGTCAATCAATCATTCAACCAACACAATTTACAAGATAAAAATAAAAACAAGACATCGCAGGGTTTAAGAGGTAGATTGGTACGGAAGGTGTTAAAGGTGGCACGAGACAGTAAGATTAAGACATCTAACATGAATCCAATTGCCGTTGTTCCGGGTTGTATAACGGAGCCTTGTACTTCCATTTGCCTCTAGTCTCTGGCATATAGAGACCCCTCTCGTATACACTGGCATTCTTCTGTACCAAGCTACAAATAACAGCGTTAATACAACATTACAACAATATAATACAACATTAAAAGCTACTCTCTCTCTTTCTTCTTTTCTACTTCTCCCTTATCTTTGGGACTTACCGAGCGACCTGTTCGCTGAAGACATTCTATTTCTTTCTTCTTTGAATGTCGTCAGGTGGTTTGGACCGGCAGAGATCGAGCCATCTGCAGAAGACTTGGAGCAGTTTGCCGAAGATCCAGCACTTTAGTTCATTGTACACTTTTTCTCTCTGTACTTTTTATTTCCTGTTATGCCACTGTTTAGGCATCTTTTATTTCAGTTGTATTTCCTTTCATACATTGTACAAAGAATGTTAATGAATAAAAGTTGCTGTTCTTTTTATTTCTTGTTTCTTGTGTATTTATTTTATATTGCTTAGATACGCTTAGCGTATGCACTTCTGAGTATATACGTAGCGGACCTCGTCGCGTCCCCTTCGCCGTACACTGGGAAGCGGGGCGTGACAGCTTGTGAGACCGGCCACCGCCCCTCGTCGGGGTCTCGACTGTATACACTAGTCTACTCCGGAGTATCGATGCCGTATCTCGAAATTCCCACGATTAGGGACCATTAATAAGGATGTGCTTATGGACTACCCAACTCTCACGTATATGATCTGTTAGTTATATGTATGCCCTAGAGACCATTACTATACATGAGATGTATATTGTAGTGGATGCTTGGACATATATAGGGAGGACTTTCTTGCTCGACATGATAGTATGCTATCTGGTTACTCTTTACCTTAACGTGTATACTGATTGTCTCTCTGTTACATGTTGGTAAAGCCCTTAGGATGTGTACTTGACTACCTGGACTATGATGCGGATCATACTAGTGGGGACATGGTAGTCCATAAGTACATCCTTCAAGGTCCCTAGTCGTGGGTGTATCGAGACGGGGCATCGATATTCCAGTGTAGACTAGCGTATGCCTTCTCGACCCATACAGATGGGCGATGGATGATCCCATATCCATTGGTGTTTGACATCAGAGATGATATACGGGTGCTCAGTAGAGACTGGGTACACTGGACGGACTCGCCGAGAACTCCCAGATGGTATTATACCTTACGTCAGATGGCAGTTCTCTGGTGACACTGGTACAGGTTAGTCTGTAGACCCGAGATCGTCATAGAGTCTTGTGTGATTCCCACTGTGCTTTGATTTCCACCTTACCACGTCCAAGAGGGCGTGCAAAACGGTAGTTTTTGGGTACAGTCCCGAGTTACATGGAGGCAATGAGTGATAGGAGGGGTTTCGTCTCTCCCGGTATTGGGGGTTGATGTTGCGCTATACTCGATTGGCCATAACAGGGAAGCCCCTGGTCAGGGCTAGTTTAGAGATTTACTGGTAAGTGTTACCAGTAGTTTCTCGACCCGTTATGAGCCTCATATCGGCGTGACTTATCGGTTATTGGGGTCTGACGTTTACCACCCCTAGACTTGATATGCGACATATCAGACGAGGAGACCGGACTGTACGGTAGTGTCACTGTCAGGCTTTTACAGGAGTTGGAGCGGGCTTGCTTGCTGATCTTCTGATCGCTCAATACCCAGATAGCCGTTACGTCCAGCTAGTACCGCTGACGGCTTGTGGGTGTTTGATATGATCATCACCTGCTGCCGGCATATTGACGAGTCTTTAGAGTCCTACATAGAGGTTTTACTGGCTCAGGCAAAACGAAATATGAGCACGTATGTGATATGTGCGGGACCGAGAATAATGCATGTATGTGATACCGTATTTTATTCTCGCGATGTTTGTGTCGATCGGTTATATGCGATATAACCAAGTTATCGAATCAAGGGTTGATTCGATAAGTCGATACATTGGAAGTTAGTCGGTTATATGTGATATAACCGGATTATTAAGTCAAGTGTTGATTTAATAATTTAGTGCATAATTGTATATGTGATATACTAATTTACATTAACCAACATTGGTTCACTTAAGCATTCATTTTTTCTCACTTGTGCACAACTTGATATATATGTGATATATATTTATTTGTGTTTACTATTTATATCATGGTTGTTGATACACTTGTCATGGGTGTATGAGACATACACCATTATAAATATATTGGTATGGTTTTTAATAATCAAAGTAAATACAAAATTGGTGGATATTTGTTAAATGCATGAAGCTTGTAGAAGCTTATGAGTGCTTTGATAAATTCAACCCTTTTTGTTTTGCTTTGGATATTATTTAACCTAACCAATATATTTAGCTATGGTTATGTCTCTACATGGGTTAAGTATATGATACTCACTCACCATGGTTAGCTCATTCTCTCTCTTGATAAGTTTCATTCTCATTTGAGCTCATCTTCTTCCTCCTTCAATTTCTTTCTAGGGTTTGAAAAAGAGAGAGATACAAAGTGAGAAAAGAAATTCTAAAGTGTACCCATTTCCTATCTCACCATCCTCTAATAGACTAGCACTTTAGTTTAGGGTGTTTGCTTCACTAATTCTTTGGTTAGTGAAGTAGAAGCTTGAGTTCGTATTCTCTCGACGTAGATCATTTTCGGCCTCGAAGAGTTCAAGCAATTCCGTTGCCTCTTCTCATGGAGCCATCCAAGAGTCCGGATGTTCAATGATCGCAGCGAAGGGATTACTACAAGGAGCTTAAGAAGTGAAGGACCGATCTACAAAGGTTGTATTTCGTATTCACTTAGTGTTAAAGAGTTTAACTTGCATGTGTTAACCTGATCTTCTAGCAAAGATCTTGTTTAGAGTTATTCGGCACGGCTAAAATTTTAATCCGGCATGGTTGATGCCTTGTAGATCCTTATTAGAGTGCCTAGTAACCCTACAGTGGTATCAGAGCCTAGCTAGAACATTAGGCGATGTGTTAACGAAGTTAAAACCCCGATTGAACCCGGAATCGACAAAGTAAACCCCTCTCTGGAATTTTTTTCAAAACTGGGATTTTTCTCAATTAAAAATGCTTAAAAAATCAGCAGGCAATTATAAGGGAAACTGTGCAAAACGGCAATTTTTGGCGCCCAAAGCGTTGCGGAACCGCGGCACGAGCAGGCTCCCGTGGCGGTTCCGCGGCCATATGGTGACGTCACACTTATCTTTTTGCACAGTAATGTTCCTATTTAATTTCATGATGTTTCTGAGTATTTTTAACCTGACTCAAGTGTTGAGAATTCTGGGGTTTATTTTGTAATCGTTGATTCGATCGGAATATTTAATTTCGTTTTGTTTTCCGGATATTTAGAAAGTATTAAAAAGTTCAAACGAATATCAAAAACTCACTTTTTCCCGACCCGGAAAATTTTCAAGTGTTGGATTTTTCCGTTTGTTTAAGAACGTCTAAATCGTGCAAGTTACGCAATGGACCCTCTAGAAGACAACAAACCTTAACTCGATTATGTGACCGTCTTGAACTGCCTTTTGAACCTTAGGATTTGGGGCAGTACGGCGTGCCACATGTGAGGCGTTGGCTTGACCCTTCTACGGCTGGACCATTGGTACTGTGGCATGTGATGGATGTTTTTAAACTCCCCTCAAGTGTTGAGATAAATTTGGGAAAACTTGGGTGTTTGATCATTCGATCGGAAAGTTTAATATTGTCTATTTATCTGGAATGTGATACAATATTTGGAATCCACAAGTAGTTATGAGATAACTAATTTGGATGTTATAAACATAGCAGTTTAGTCTCAAATGATCGGTTGCCACGGAATTTTGATGTGATCAAAAGTCCGTCGTAATCACATAGCGTACGCAGATACTCGCCGGGTAAACTAAATAGACAGCCATGCCTCATAGCCCCGACCAAGTGACTGTAGGAGAACCCCGTCGCCAAAAGCATCTGTTCGGGTGCTCGCAGCAGCGGTGTTCCGCCTTAGTGCACTTCGTCGACGGCATCCGGGGGTGCGGCCGTCTACTAAAGTTTGCGAGCATTCGATCAGAATATCGGGAATCTTGTTGCATTGCCCGACTTGGTATTGAAAAGTGTTTTCGATATAGAGACTAAAATGCGGGGTTTATAATTGTTAGGCATGCGATGTCTAAGGAGGTTGTGGATTCCAACTGTTGTAGTTTTACACTTTCTTTTCTGCGACCGTAAGTGTAATATGTGATATCGCCGGTTTCGTTGCTATATGTCAACGACAATAGGGATGCGCATATTTACTTACGTTGATGACATGTGATGTTATGTGTTGCTGGATATGTTATATTGGATCGTCGCGTTTTGAATAGCCGGGGGTTTTATGTGAGATGAGGGTTTTTATTTTCATTCATGTAAAATTCAATGTATGTAATATTCTTTTATTGGGGCACTTCCGGGATGAGGTTGCTGTCACCATTTGTATATTATTTACTTTTCCTCGCTAGGATAGACCTAAGGAGGAGAGTACAAGTAACCGGGTTCTAGAGTCCAGTGGGAGACCAACTCGAGGAGTCGAGTCCGGGTCTCCTAACTCTAGAATTGGTAGGGTTGCTTGCCGCTTTCGTAGGGGTCTAGGGGTGTGGGTTTGGCTATTCATCGCGACCGTGGAATCCGTGTTTTATAGAGGCTCAAAATAAAACACGGACGTCCAAGTATATCCAATATTTCATATGTTTCTTCTGCTGCGATATCTGTGATGTGATCATTTGATATGTTGTGATAAATACTGTATATAGTATATATGATATATTATATAGACGTTACTTATGTTTTACACCCGCGCTAGCCCTGCCCCACTCTGCCGTTAGTTACCTAACCTAACGGTGCACGAGGGGACATCGAGGCGAATGCGGATGGCATAAGTGTACGTCGTATTTATCTGTGATGTTTAGGTGATTTAAATGATGGGACTTCATTAATATGATTAATGAAAGAAAAGAAACCTAAAAGATATTGTGGAATCGAATTTTCAAAAACAGGTAGCTACAGTTCTTGCTTTGCATCGCGGTGTTCCTTGTAGAACATCCTGCACCTTATTCGATAAAGAAAGGGCCGAGATCCCTTCACCGAGAGTGACCCCTTTAGTAATGACTGGCAGATGCTACACCCCTCGGTTTTGTCTTTTGATTGCTTTTCTAGTTCTTGCTTTGCACAGTGATATATATGATATATCCTGCACCTCATTCGACGAGGAAAGAGCCGAGATCCCTTCACCGGGAGTGACCTCTTTAGCGAAACTAGTAAAAGCCTCAAAAACACTCCATTTTAAAATCATTTGATTCTACAACGATATCAAGTTCATTACGCAATAGGTTTTCAGAAAAACCTGTCGTAGCCCTCCGTCGTTTCAGATAAGTCCTACTTAGTATTCGTGCTACGTTTGTTGACCTCCGTCAAGGCGTAGTGTGCGGTATCTAACTAGTATTTATCTGCTTATGCATATGATGCAGATTGGATTAGGGTAGTCGTACGACCTTGTTGACCTCCGTCAAGGGTCGTGCGGGTGGGTTTGATTCAATCAAGAAATGACGGGTTGAACTTGACTAGTAGCCTATGGTTTGTTGACCTTCGTCAAGGTCATAGGGTGCTAGGGGCAAAATTATCGGGAATTTCAAGTGTTGAAATTTGCAATGAGATTGCATACCTTCTATGAGATAGTTGGATCCCGATACCCACTGCGAGTAATTGTTACTCCTGGGAGAGTTTTACACATTACAATTAGCCGATCAAGTAAGTGTCTAGAAAGGTGTCAACAGGGTTACGCCTCTGGGAAAATGAGGTTTACTTTAATTAGGTCCGTGCGAAAGCACGGGGAACCTCCCTCAAAGTACCGACACTGGCCTGGCTGAAAGATTGGCGAAGTTGTAGGGTGTAATTAATCCCGGCTAGTCTTTCCTTTTAGGGTTTGAAGGAAGATTTGATAAAAACAGTGGGAGCCATCCTGATTAGATAAAATAATAACCAATCTGATCTTGCAAGAGCGCACGCAGAGTGTTTTCTTCTCTCTCTCTCCAGGTAGCGACCATGTCATGCCTTAATCAAGATAATAATACGGATGTATTGACCAAACCCGCTTGTTATACTGAGCTGGGGAACGTTGGTCTCGCTCCAACTTATAACTGTTATAAAGACCGAGCAGGAAATAGGGGATTACCAGAATTCCCGTGCCGCCCAAACGAAGAAAGTGCATGATGATGTATCATCTTCGGGTGTGTTCATTACAGAGAACTGTTTCTCAGTATCCTTTACGTCCTGGGTATGAGATACCGGATCAGGATCCCGCATATGTAATCTGTTACATGGGCTACAGATAGGTAAAGAACTGAGAACGGGTGATAAGTTTCATGAGATAAAAAACGGTGCAAGTGTTGCAGCCAAGTCTGTTGGTCACTATCACCCTGTATTACCAGAATACATTGATTCTGAATGAATGTTATTAGATACCGAACCTGATATACAACATCATATCAGTCTCTTTATTAGTAAAGAAAGGATATAATTTTGTATTGTTGGATAATATTTTGAACATTTCCTATATCAAGAGTTGATCGGTTCAGGCACGTTATCTAAAAGCATTGACATTCTAAATCAAACAACAGTTCTTAGTATACAGAACACACACAAGAGGAAGAGTTCAGAAATGAACGAATCCTTCTTGAGGTATTGTAGACTAGGTCATATCAATGCGACCCGACTAGCTGAAGTTACATAGAGATGCATATTTAAATTAGTTTGAATTTACATCTTGTGAAACTTGCCAGTCATGTCACAGAGATAAGATGACCATAGCTCTGTTAATAGGAAACAGAGAAAGAGTTAGTGAACTCTTGGGATGATACATGTTGATGTATGAAGGTCCCCTGTCTACACATGCCAAGACCGGTTCTTTGTACTTCATTGCATTCTCTGATGATCTCTCAAGATTCAGACATATGTTCCTGTTGAAACATAAGTCCGAACCTTTTGAGATATTCATAGAATATAAGTTAGAAGTAGAGAACTAAAACGGGTATAAGTATTATGTCCTTTGATGTGATAAGGGAGGAGAATACTTGTGCATGGGATTCCTGGACTATTCTAAAGGAGAATGAGATTCTCTCTCAGCATTCCTCCTCCGTATACACCACAGCACGTCGGTGTATCGGGGCGGAGCAATAGCACCCTATATGATATGGTGTGCTCTATGATGAGTACTACTGAGTTGCCTATTTCCTTTTGGGAGTTATGCACTTGAGAAGCTGCATACCTATTGAATAGGGTTCAAAACAAATCAGTTGCCTACCACTTCATATGAGATATGGAAAGGAAAGAGCCCATATCTTAAATTTGTTAAGATTTAGGGTTGTCCATCCTATGTCTGAAAGCATAATCCGGACAAGATCGAGGCAAAGTCGGTTCTGTAGAAGTTTGTTGGATATCCCAAGCATTCGCACGGAAATATCTTCTACCAAACCGAGGAACAAAAGATGTTTTGTTTCTTAGCATGCCACCTTTGTGAAACGGAATTTCTTGTGAAGAAATTTGTGGACATGAGGTAGAACTGGAAGGAGTTCCAGCTATACAAACTACAACTGATGATTTGGTTGAACCAAAAGATTCAATAGCAACCAACGAACCTCAGCCTCTCCGCCGATCTAGTAGAGTTCTTCACCCACCTGAGAGATACTTTGGTTTCTCTATGACAGTGGGGGCGAGGATTGCATCATGAGATGATGACCCAACTAGTTTCGAACTGGCCATCAGGAGTGAGACTCTGTAAGAATGGCTGGATGCTTAGTGATCTGAGATGGAATCCTTATACACCAACAAAGTATGGACTTTGGTTGCTTTATCTGAAGGGTTAAATCCCCATCAGAAGCAAGTATATCTTGAGAAGATTACTTGGTGTACATGGAAAAGTTGAGACTTTCAAAGCTAGACTTGTTAAAGGTTTGCATCATTGACCAGGTATGGATTATGATGAAACTTTTTTCTAAGTAGCTATGCTTAAGTCCATCCAGATCCTACTTTCCACGGCTACATACCATGACTACGACATCTGGCGGTTGGGTGTCATGACTGCTTTTCTAAATGATGTTTTAGAAGAGAGAGTCTATAAGTACCCAGTCAGAGGGCTTCGTAGTCAGTGGGAGCAGCGGAAACGTGTGCAAGATGTTTTATGTGATAAAGCAGGCATCGCAGAGTTGGAACGTCTGTTTTGATGTATTAGTCAAAGAGTTTGACATCATCAAAATGGTAGATGAACCTTGTATATACAAAAAGGTAGTAGGGAGTATGGTAGTGATCCTCGTAGAGTACATGGATGACATACTCTTGATGGGGAAGGAGTTTCCTATGCTACGCTCGGTCAATCTCCGCTTATCACAATGATTCTACATATAGGATCAAAGTGATACCTCCTAAATCCTGGGTTTTGGATCTATGAGATAGATCTAATTGGATGTTAGGATACTCACTAGATGTAGTGAGATGGTATCAATCGATCCTGGGGAGAATCACTGGAAGGGTTCCAGGGTGATAAGGATGACTGAAAGTCAGTCACATGCATTGTCTTTACCCTCGGTAGAGGGACGATATGTTGGAAGAGTTCCATGCTATATATCGTGGCATACTAGACGATAAAGGCTTGATACATCGCTACCAAAGATGCTACCAAAGAAGAAGTCTGGGTGTATATTAGTTCATGAGATGAACTTCGTTCCTATTATTGTGTGACAATGGAGTTGTGGCGTATGCCAAGGAACGCCCATCCCATCAGTGATCCAGACGTATTCTAAGGCAGTGTCACCTGATCATGGAGATGGTTGATCTCCAGGGGATCAAGGTTAGGAGAGTAGACTCAGAGGACAACACGGCGGATCCACTCACAAAGGCCATTTCCCAGAGAGAGACTTTTATGGGATGGTTGAGTATGAGATACTACAACCACTGTTATCAGATGGCCCTAGTGCAAGTGGGAGATTGTTAGTTATATGTATGCCCTAGAGGCCATTACTATACATGAGATGTATATTGTAGTGGATGCTTGGACATATATAGGGAGGACTTTCTTGCTCGACATGATAGTATGCTATCTGGTTACTCTACCTTAACGTGTATACTGATTGTCTCTCTGTTACATGTTGGTAAAGCCCTTTGGATGTGTACTTGACTACCTAGACTATGATGCGGATCAGACTAGTGGGGACATGGTAGTCCATAAGTACATCCTTCAAGGTCCCTAGTCGTGGGTGTATCGAGACGGGGCATCGATATTCCAGTGTAGACTAGCGTATGCCTTCTCGACCCATACAGATGGGCGATGGATGATCCCATATCTATTAGTGTTTGACATCTGAGATGATATACGGGTGCTCAGTAGAGACTGGGTACACTGGACGGACTTGCCGAGAACTCCCAGATGGTATTATACCTTACGTCAGATGGCAGTTCTCTGGTGACACTGGTACAGGTTAGTCTGTAGACCCGAGATCGTCATAGAGTCTTGTGTGATTCCCACTGTGCTTTGATTTCCACCTTACCACGTCCAAGAGGGCGTGCAAAACGGTGGTTTTTGGGTACAGTCCCGAGTCACATGGAGGCAATGAGCGATAGGAGGGGTTTCGTCTCTCCTGGTATTGGGGGTTGATGTTGCGCTATGCTCGATTGGCCATAACAGGGAAGTCCCTGTCCAGGGCTGGTTTAGAGATTTACTGGTAAGTGTTACCAGTAGTTTCTCGACCCGTTATGAGCCTCATATCGGCGTGACTTATCGGTTATTGAGGTCTGACGTTTACCACCCCTAGACTTGATATGCGACATATCAGACGAGAAGACCGGACTGTACGGTAGTGTCACTGTCAGGCTTTTACAGGAGTTGGAGCGGGCTTGCTTGCTGATCTTCTGATCGCTCAATACCCGGGTAGCCGTTACGTCCAGCTAGTACCGCTGACGGCTTGTGGGTGTTTGATATGATCATCACCTTCTGCCGGCGTATTGACGAGTCTTTAGAGTCCTACATAGAAGTTTTACTGGCTCAGGCAAAACGAAATAGGAGCACGTATGTAATATGTGCGGGACCGAGAATAATGCGTGTATGTGATACCGTATTCTACTCTCGCGATGTTTGTGTCGATCGGTTATATGCGATATAACCAAGTTATCGAATCAAGGGTTGATTCAATAAGTCGATACATTGGAAGTTAGTCGGTTATATGTGATATAACCGGATTATTAAGTCAAGTGTTGATTTAATAATTTAGTGTATAATTGTATATGTGATATACTAATTTACATTAACCAACATTGGTTCACTTAAGCATTCATTTTTTCTCACTTGTGCACAACTTGATATATATGTGATATATATTTATTTGTGTTTACTATTTGTATCATGGTTGTTGATACACTTGTCATGGATGTATGAGACATACACCATTATAAATATATTGGTATGGTTTTTAATAATCAAAGTAAATACAAAATTGGTGGATATTTGTTAAATGCATGAAGCTTGTAGAAGCTTATGAGTGCTTTGACAAATTCAACCCTTTTTGTTTTGCTTTGGATATTATTTAACCTAACAAATATATTTAGCTATGGTTATGTCTCTACATGAGTTAAGTATATGATACTCACTCACCATGGTTAGCTCATTCTCTCTCTTGATAAGTTTCATTCTCATTTGAGCTCATCTTCTTCCTCCTTCAATTTCTTTCTAGGGTTTGAAAAAGAGACAGATACAAAGTGAGAAAAGAAATTCTAAAGTGTACCCATTTCCTATCTCACCATCCTCTACTAGACTAGCACTTTAGTTTATGGTGTTTGCTTCACTAATTCTTTGGTTAGTGAAGTAGAAGCTTGAGTTCGTATTCTCTCGACGTAGATCATTTTCGTCCTCTAAGACTTCAAGCAATTCCGTTGCCTCTTCTCATGGAGCCGTCCAAGAGTCCGGATGTTCGATGATCGCAGCGAAGGGACTACTGCAAGGAGCTTAAGAAGTGAAGGACCGATCTACAAAGGTTGTATTTCGTATTCACTTAGTGTTAAAGAGTTTAACTTGCATGTGTTAACCTAATCTTCTAACAAAGATCTTGTTTAGAGTTATCCGGCACGGCTAAAATTTTAATCCGGCATAGTTGATGCCTTGTAGATCCTTATTAGAGTGCCTAGTAACCCTACATGATCGCCATCATACTGTTGGTAGTCAAGCAAGATCCTAAGGGCTCTATCAACGTGTAACATGTAATCAGTCATCTGAACATGTACACGACTGACAAAGGCAAACCAGATAGCATACTATCATCTCAAGTAAGACTGTCCTACCGGCATAGGTCCTCCTCAATCATTGCAATCGCGTGCCTGCGATCCAATAATTGATTTTGAGGGCACTATATCCAACAAAGTCTACGTATGAACACAGCGACTGATGTGGATATCTCGTCAACGTATCCGCACAACTATCGGTATGGACATCTCATGTCACGTACATACACGGCAATCAGTACAGACCTCCAGTCGCATACTCGCCCAACAATAAGTACGGACATCTAGTCTCGTATACGCACCCAATATAACATGTATAATAACATAATCCTACTATAACGTCAATTCTTCTATGATATGTAAGTAGGGAAGTTCTACGTAGTATGGCAGTACTAATGATATGCAGTGTAACATGTGAGTCTGTGATTATGTACAAGGCAATCATTAGTATTTGTGCTTATGTTATATCAAGTGTTTCTACTATAGGTCTACTAACGATATTAACGAAATACGCTACATATCGGACATATCCAAACACACACAACAAGTATCCTAAACACATTCAATGATATTGTAAGCAATATGTTTCACGGGGGTGCTATACACCATCTACCCGATTTCCCTACTCGTAGATATAATCTATTCACTGTGTGCAATCACGCTAATCGTATCCGAAAATCGCCTTGTGCATCCTTGCCGCCTCGGAGGTCTCCGCAACGAAACCTAGCATTCATATAAGAGCACAACATACATAAGAAACCATATCGGAACCGATATATCAAACAAAGATCCATAGGTTAGAACCTCTGACCAAAAAAAGGTAGGTAAATACTAGCAACAAGAAATTACCCTTCCGGAATCGCTACTCAACCAAATCCACCAAAACCAGAATTATAAATTCGAATTCGAAAGTTTAAAACCCTTAAAATATCGCCAAAATCACACTAATATTCTTCCGGATTTTGACTCGGAATATTATGAAAAACAGAGTATAAAAGTGGCTTATTCTACTCATAAATAAGTCTCAGACCAAGACCCACACCCTATTTCAAAAATTGGGCCGTCAAAATAATAAAGAAAACTGTAATTTGCAGTTTGGAATTTGAGTGTGGGTTCGTGCTTCTGTAGGTGTTTTCTGGTGATCCTATTAGATCAATTTTATACTCAGAATATTTTATAAAGGTCCTAGTTCATCACAAAATTCATTTGAGCACAAAAATCCTATTTTTCTGTCATCTAACAAAGTGTTTTGAAACTTAAATACTTGGAAAACCTGAAAAGACGAATCTTTACCTGTTTCAATGGAGCACAAAGAAAGTTCAGCTCTTGAGATATTTACTTGAGGCTTCTTGAAGTTGTGTAGATTTTAGGTTGAAATTTTGAACAAGTTATGTGAGGAAATCATCAACTCTTGATAATTTGGTGAAGGTGGTTAAAGTTTGAGATGAGGAATGTGGGACAAATGATAATTTCAGTTTGGAAATGAGAAGAACCATAAGAATTTTGAGAAGAAAAGAAGAAGGTGTAGAGAAAATGGTGTAGAGAAAGGAGGAGGTGGAGGGACGAAGGAGGAGGTGTTGCCTCCATAATATATGGTATGATATGGTGTATGTAATGCTTTATCATAACTTAAAATATACCAAAACCTTCTCTTTAACAAGTAAAAATCTTTCAAAAATAATTACTTTTACAAATAAATACCATAATCTTAATAAAACTCTTTTACCATTATTTAAAATTCTAAAATAACATTTAAAATTTTTCTGAAATGTTACAATTTTCAATAAGCTTTCATATTTTCTTCTCATCTCTCTTTTCACTTTGCTCTCTCCATTTTTGAGCTCTCCTCTCTTTAGAAAGGGATCAAGAAAAAATAGTGAGAAAAGATAGAATGAACCCATACCACGTTTCTTAATCCTCTTTCTTAGCAAGTTGGATGATCAAGTTGCTTCAGGAAGTGAAGCTAAAGCCTTTGCAAGGTGCTTTCAAGTGGATCCATCTTCGACGGAGGAGATCATCAAGCTAGCTTCATCTCTCAACCTCAAAGAGCCTAACAAGAGTTCAAAGATCATCCTCAGAGCATTTGAAGAAGTTTCATAGGTTGTAATCTCTTTACTTCTTGTGTTGTGCTCTCTTGTTGTTGCAAAATTCAAGTCTTTGCACTAGATTCTAGGGTTTAGATTGTTTGCTCTCTTGCAAATTTTAAAATTGCTCGTGCTATGTTTTTAAATCCTACTTAGAGAGCAAAACACCTCTTTCATGGCTTGAATTTTATTGTTGGAACCTATTTATATCAAAATCATGTGTGCATTTATAAATAAAATATATATAATCGTCCCCTCGTTCTTAAATATATATTTGAAAAATCTAATATGGTATCAGAGCTAGGTCGAACATTTGTGTGGATTTATACTTAAAGCACCTCTGAAAGAAAGCAGTTTACATGCTTATGAGAGAACGCCCTCTACATATATTATTACACCTCTAAGAGAGCTGTCTACATCCCTCCGAGAGACGTCTCAACATGTGATGTACGATCCACCTCGTTGCATATGAGTGGGAGTGTTAAGATGTGTGGATTAAAATTGTCCCACATTGAAAAAACTTTACGAAGTGCATAGGAATAAATCATAAGATGGGCCAAATCTCAACAAGGCTTGAGCCTTATTGATGGAACCCACTTATATCAAAAACCCGTATACACTCATATAAATATAAATATATAATCACGTCCTTTCGTTCGTGTATAATTAAATTTAATATGGTATCAGAGCCCATATCGATCGAGACCTCAACAATACCTCTGAGAGAAGCAGTCTACAAGCACAAAAAAGTGCATCTGAGAGAGCTAGATCTACAAGTGCTGTGCAATCCACGTGATAATCACACACAAAAAAGTGATGATTGCACGTGAGGTGGAGTGTTGAGAGCCAAACCTAAAAATGGCTTGAGTCTTATTGTTGGAACACACTTATATCAAAACCCCGCATATACTGATAAATAAAATATATAATTACCCCTTCGTTTTTGAATATATATAAGTCTAATAATGTATCAAAGCCCAGTTCGATTGGGAGCTCGACAATATCTCTGAGAGAAATAGTCTACAAGTATAAAAAAGTGCCTCTGAGAGATCTATCTCTATAAATGCTATGCAATCCACGTGACAACCATAAAAAAGTGATGGTTGCGCGTGAGAGGGGGTGTTGAGATATGTGGATTAAAATAGTCCCACATTGGGAAAATTATGAGAGGTACATGAGTATAAAATATAAGATGGGACAAACCTCAATAAGGCTTAAGTCTTATTATTAGAACCCACTTATATCAAAACCCCATGTACACTTATAAATAAAATATATAATTGCCCCTCTTATTCTTGAATATATATATATATATATATATGGTATCAAAGCCCAGATTAAGAGAAGCGGTTTACAAGCACAAAAAGGCGCCTCTGAGAGACCCAACTCTACAAGTGTTTGTGCAATCCATGTGACAATCACAAAAAAATGATGGTTGCATATGAGCGGGAGTGTTGAGATGTGTGGATTAAAATAGTCCTACGTTGGAAAAACTATGAGAGGTACATGTGTATAATATATAAGATGTGTCAAATTTCAACAAGGCTTGAGTTTTATTGTTGGAACCCATTTATATCAAAAACTCGTGTACACTTATAAATAAAATATATAATCACCCCCCTCGTTCTCAAATATATATAATTAAATCTAATATGTTGGGTTGAACATTTGTGTGGATTTGTACTTAAAGCACCTATGAGATAGAGCAGTCTACATGCCTCTGCGAGACCGGTCTTTACATGTATCATTACACTGTTGAGAGAGCCATATACATGCCTCTGAGAGACGCCTCTACATTTGTTGTACAATCCACCATGTTGCATGTGAGTGAGAGTGTTGAGATGTGATGATGCTCGATATCGGCGATCTCCTAGATCATGACACATGGCAAATGACGTGTCCCGGGGCTCATAAGAAAGGACCTACAGTAGCCGACCAGACCACTCCCGTGCCCGTCCTACAAGCAAACGCTGGCTCACTTCCGAGCCCTTGCACAATTAGTCTCCTCGGCCTACCAGCTCGTCTTTGGGCTACTACAGAACCAAGATATCTCGGCACTCCCGCTCGTCCGCGAGCTCTCCCACCGAGGTCATCTTCCTCGGTCTCATCGACCGACCAATGGCACCGCTTACAGGCGCAACCGCCATCCCGAAAATCTCGCCATGCGCGAGATATCCTCCAGCCACATCCTGCGTTCCATGCTATCACGATCCACTATTAACGAGCCCGTCTCACCATTAATGGGAGATCCCGCTCATCACGCGGGCGTGACGTCGGGAGCGTAACTGCCAGCGTGATTCTCACGCCTGCCCTGCCTGCTGCCACCGCTATATAAAACCCTCTTCTAGACGGTTCAAGTAAGCCATTTTGACTCCACTAAGCCGTTACTCTGCTCGGATTTCTAGTCTAACATGACCGTCGGAGGGTCCTCGGTGGTACAACCACCCTGGGACTTCCTTACAGGTAGTTCGGTAACCACAACCTCAAACCCATTGAGATCCACACGCTTCAGGAGCGACAGCCTCCGGATCCAATCTCAGCCACCCATCGCCACCATCAGCAGATCAACGGAAAGTAACATCTCGGCGCGATCCAGGTCGCGTCAGATGGCGTCGTTTGTGGGAACTCCTTGATTCCATAAAAACAAAAGTTCACTTTCCGATCTCAGTCCAATGGCGAGCGATCATCACGAAGACCCAAGCACTAGCCGCTGCCTCCCCCTCAACGGAGGCACGGACAAACCTCCTCCGCCGAATGCCATTAGCACCCTTGCCGGCCGAATAGACCGACCCGCATCCTTCGTAGAGGCGCTCATCCGCGTCCAAACGATGGGGCAAGATCCCCAGGTCGCCGCTCCCCCGCCTCGGGACCGGGTCCCCTACAGGGGAAGAGAAGCCTCCGTCCGCGTCGGCACTGCCGACCATCGCGTCGCTACCTCCCACGGCCATAGATCTCCCGGGCCAATATGTTCTGAGGCCCGCTGGGCGCCGCACAGTTCGACGCCGAGGTCCGCCACTAGAGCGCCTCGTCCCGAGATCCTTCATGCACCTATCCCTCCCGAGGAGATGTCTGTCAGCTCGCTTGTTACCAGGCCTGACCGACACCCTCTCCCTCGACGGGGTCGCACGGACGAGACTCACCACGGCGACTCGAAGACCGCCTCACCGGGGGATCTAAGGAACCTCATTGAGAGGAACCGAGGCTGAGGCTAGAAACGGGCCTCCAACAGCAGAGGCCTGGGATCAGAATGTGCCAAGTCATCAGGGTACCACGGCCGACTCGCCTCCCTCGAGAAGAAGATCGAGGGTCTGCATCGAGAGGGTCACCATTCGAGCGACGGGGCTAAGTATGCCGCCGACTCGCTCACCGAACCATTCACCGAGGAGCCGCTCGATGTCCACGTATCCTCTCACAACAAGCCCCCAAAGGTCTCCCTCTTCAACGGCAAGTCTGACCCGAAGGACCATTTGGATGCGTTCACCGTAGGGATGAGCTTCCAAGACAACTCCGACGCCGCCCAGTGCCGGGCTTTCCCGGCCACTCTCATCCTCTTCGGGCGAGACTGGTTCCGAAGACTCGAGCTGCACTCGATCTCGACTTTCGACGAGCTGGCCACCCAATTCCTCGGCCACTTCATCGGGAACAGGCGGCAAAAATGCACCGTCGACCACCTCTTCACGATCAAGAGCGGGGACAAAGAGACGTTCAAAGCATACGCCACCCGCTTCTACAATGCCCTTCTCGAGGTTCCCGAGCATCGGGACGAGACAGTCATCACGGCACTGAGGTCTGGTCTTAGGAACAAGGAGTGGTTATGCTCCTTTGCATTAGTGCAACCTAAGACCATGACCGAGGTGAAGGCCTGGACCGAGCGCGAGGTCCAGCTCGAATCTGAGGTAAGCGCAAATCTCCTCCGGCAGAGCAAACTGACCAGAAGAAGAGGGCAAGAGAAGAGAGAAGGGGACCTGAACGGCAAAAGCCCTATCTCCTAAAGTTCCAGGAGTACACACCGCTCAATGTCTCCCAGGCAGTGCTACTAGAAGAGGCTAAGGGCGAGGGGTTATTCAAGCTCCCCCCGATCCTATGAATAGTCTCAAAGCGAACCCGGGGCCCCTACTGTGGGTTTCACAGGTCGCTAGGCCACTCCACGGAGAGTTGTAAGCAGCTCCGAGACTATATCGAGGAGCTCATCCATTCGGAGCACCTAGCAGCATACCTGAGGGACAAGCGGCAAGCTGACCGCGAACAGGAGCAGCGTCCCCCTCCAGCCGAGCTGACCATCGGCCAGATCATGGTAGTGTCAGCCGAGGATACGTCTGGTACCCATGAAACTCGGTACCCTATGCCGGGCATAGATGCCAACAGACATCCGGGGGGTTCAAGCTGCACGAATAAGAACATCTACAAGCATGTATTTCCTTTTCAGAGCAATGTACATCTTTACTGAGATCTTTTGTTTATATAATAAAGGGATCAATAAAGTATTGCAAAAAAGAAAAAGAATCTTGTTCATTCAATACTATAGGCTCCTCAGCCGTACAAAAAAAAATATATTACAACAGCGGGGGAATGGGGTACAGAGAGCACTGTTCATGGTACTCTGAGGATATTTCCACCAGCCGAGCCCTCAAGGCGTCTAACCTCTCCCTTCGATGGCCCCCGCTAGTGTCGGCATCGAGCCTCAAGTGGTAGCACTCAAGGACGAACGCCTCTGAGCGATTTAGCCGGCTCGCAGAGATCAGGCCGAAACGCCTCAGAGACCTCAGCTTGCCAATGGCATCGTCTTTCAGTTGCTCGGATAAGGGGTTGTAGAGCCCCGACGACGCCCTCCAGATGGAGTACATCAACACCTGAAGTAGGGAGGAGCGCCGGGGGAGCAATCGACCGAAATGATCCTCGATCCAGCCTATCACCAACTGCACTGTGTCATCAGTGCAGTACTGATTGTAGAGATACACGTCTTCGAAGCTTATGATATCGGGGATGGTGAAAGGGAAGTCCTCCATTCTTGCATTTCGGGTGTGAGGAAAGGAGTCATCAACAATCTCTCCATTTTATAGCTCACAATGCCCCCGGAGTTCAACGGTCGCCCGCAACTGTGCCGCCACGCGGCAGACATCACGCCGCTCGATGCGAAATCGAAACGACGCGGCTCTGGCGCTTCGCCTACTCTACGCGTTCGTGGCACGTGTCACTCACGGCTGTCCATCTTCCGAAAGCCCTCACGAAGAGGCAGCCCAGCAGCTACCCTGCTCGCCTATACCTGGCCGGTAGCTCGCCTACCCCACAACGCCAAGGATTTAATCCCTCGCTAAGAGGCAGCCCTGCAGCTACCCTGCCCGGCTATCCCCGGCCGGTAGCTTGCCTACCCTACAACGCTAGGGATCTAAGCTCTCACTAAGAGTCAACCGAGCAGCTTCACTGCTTGGTTCATGTCACGATCCAAAAGTTTGGCCCGTAACCGGCACTTAAACTACGTAACGTCTACAGGCGTACGCAACTCAAGTAAGCCGAAACCCAGAAATCTAAACCACCCAAATCTGGATCAACGGAGAAAAACATAGTTTTAACATTTGGAAAATCACAAGTAAAATCTCTAACTCTAGTTTTCTTTCTTGAAAATTTCGGCAGCACCTGCTTTGTAAAAACTAGCCCCGAAAACGGGTACAACACAGATAATATATATAGCATCCTAAACGGGAGCAAAATCACGCCCAACGGTGGAGACAATCACCACAACATGTATACGACGCCGAAGCGAAGAAATATCAAAGAAACGACTATAATAAGTAAACTTTTCAACAAAACCGGCTCCCACGAGCACGGCACCCAAAGTCACCAAAATAATACAACACCAAATCCTCACAAGTCGTCTCTAAGTCATGTACAAACAGTGGTAGATGGAGAATACTAGATCCAACAAAAAGATATACAATGTACAAGCAGATAACCGCAAACCCACGTAAAAGCAAAGGCCTCGCTGCCTAACGTAGCGGTATCCGCAAAAGTAGAGATGATAAGACGCCCTGCCGCGGCTACTCTGAGGGTAAGTCCTGCAAAACACTGTGGCACAACGGGGGTGAGTTTCCAACTCGTGAATAGTAAATAACATCATACTGAAATCGCATGTATGCACTAACAGCAATGATCAAAACATGTAAGCTGGTAGCATGAGTATGACAATATGAATATGCAACTATCATGATCAAGGTACACCACCAGGATACTATATTTACATGAATCAAATGCATATCAACTAAATACTGAGTGCGGGATAATAAATAATCTCATGCATAAATCATAAGCATGGAAAAACACGGTGTATCTCAACAACACCCCAAATCTCAAAATACTCAGATCGGCCCTCAAATCCTGTAAGTCTCATGGAACCTGAGTGTCAAACATCGACACTCCAAAACATCATGAAAACCAGTGTCAAACATTGACACGTAAATACTCGTATCCATACGTTCCTCGAAACCCAATTATCCCATCTCGACACTTGTGTTCCACGTATCGGTCTTTCTGATATCCATACGTTCCTCGAAACCCAAGTATCCCATCTCGACACTTGTGTTCCACGTATCGGTCTTTCAAAATCCACATATCTCTCGGAATATAAGTGCCTAACATCGACACTTGAAATTCCCATATCGCATGAAAACATATCTCAAATGCATAAATCCATGTAAAATAGCATATGCAACATAACACATCAATATGAGCATATCACGGGAAAAGTCCGCTATTTAAATGCATCAGGTCATTAAATATATCTCGTGGTTCCCAAAAATCCAAATCCAAAATACATATATATACAGCGTCCCATTCCACCGATATATATGTTATAAAAACTGAACATGTAACAATAGCAAGGTATATGTGCGAGCATGCAGGTATAGTATGGCATAGGTATACAGGTATACTATATGTCATATGCGCTATCGCACAAGTATAACTTTTTAAATGTCGCTAACCAATAGCAAGGTATGTTAATGAATATTTGTGTTGTGCATATCGTGGCAATTACTGACGGTGTGTGTGTAGCATATCATTGGTGCTCGTCCAACATGGACTGTCAATAATAGTGCAGTGTACAATAGATACAATATCAGGCACAACAAGTATCCATATGCAATGAAAACATGCAATATCTCTATATGAGCACATAAACATACGGCTAATATCATATCATATCTAGCCCTGACGCTTAGCGCCATACGGGCGATTTCCTCGTAGATGTTAAATCTACTCACCGACGGTCTCGAGCTATGAAAATCCGACCACCTGCCTCCCCTTATTCGCAGCGTCCGAAGTCCCCGCTTGCGACGCTATAATTTCACAAACACACAAATAGTGCAAACATCTCAGAAATCGACCAATATAACGTAAAACTACGTTTTAAAATAACGCAACAACACTAAACTAACTCACTAGTGTCCGTCTAGTGGCTAACGTGCGTAACGATACTACTAAACTAATCTACGTACAGCAGCTGCACTAGATCACGATTCGTGTCGGATTACGTAACACGCGGATTCAAAACACAAGATTATAGGTAAACGATTCCAGATTTTTAATACTGTAAATACTAAAAAAGTAAACAGTACCAAACACCCCTAACCAACAGCAGATAACTACCCACAAAAAAACCAACTCCCACATCACCTCCAAAACCGGTGTCGCCGGAATTTGCAAAGGAGTCGCCGGCCCCAGCCGGTGGGGTGGTCCTCATATCTCAGGTGGTGCTCCAAGGTCACTAGTACAACACTACTAATTTGTTTGGTCACTCATTAAAATTTCCAGATCACAGCAGGTACAGAGGCTCTAAAAAAACACTAAAACCCGATATTGCACTAATCGATATTGAAAGTATTCTAAACCATATTCAACGAGCTATACAACCTAAAAACTCCTATTTAACAGATTAGGGATTATACCTATCAAGTTTACCTCACAAGATCCAAGCTTCCCTAGCTCCAAGTGATCAAGAAGCAAAAAAAACCAAGACTTGAGATATTATGTGATTTATTTGGGAAATTTTGGAGATTTAAAAGCTTTGAATTGTTGCAAAAGGAGAAGGAATTGATCAAGAGCAGAAGAGAGAGAGGGAGAGATTTGGCCAAGTGAGGAAGGGAAGGGTTTTGTGTGGAATTTCCTAGCAATTTCTAGCATTAAATGCAATAAATGCATTCACATGCACATTCATGCACCTCTTGCATTCTTTTCTTTTCTTTAATCTAAATCCTAGTCAACACAAAAGATCTAGATATATGAGAAGGGTTTTACTTAACTCAACTTGATTTACTTGCAATGATTTCAAAGAAGGAAATTTCCCAATTTCCAATATGTCAAATACCGCACTAAAATAATACTAAAATTATGAAAAATTCTAATTGAACCAAAACGTCCCATATACCCCCAAAGCTTGCGCACTAGCTTTATTTTAGCTAAACTAGGTGCTGGCAAGTCTATATGGTCGTTTGAACATAGTCGGGTTAAAACAGAAAATACCGACAATTTAACCCTAAAACGGAAAAATTCTCATAACGATTTCTAAAACGTTACAATCTCCCCCCTTATAGAAATTCGGTCCCCGAATTAAAATTAACTACTAAGCGTACCTTCAAAGAAATGAGGGAATTTCTTCCGCATCTCGCTCTCGGCCTCCCAAGTGATCTCTTCACTAATAGGGCTACGCCATAGAACCTTCACAGACGGCAAGACCCTTGACCGAAGTTTCTTCACCTGTCGATCCAAAATAACTATCGGTTGCTCGGTGAACGAAAGATCGCGCTCAAGCTGAACGGTCTCGTGCTGAATCATGTGAGAAGGATCATGAAGGTATCTGCGAAGTATCGACACATGGAAAACAGGGTGAACTTCCAGAAAATTGGGTGGGAGCGCCAAACGATAAGCAACAGAACCCACTCGCTCAAGGATCTCGAAAGGACCTATAAATCTGGGACTGAGCTTCCCCCTCTTCCCAAATCGCATAACGCCTTTCATCGGAGAAATCCTCAGGAATACATGATCCCCCACTGCGAACTCAAGTCTGTGACGACGACGGTCGGCATAAGACTTCTGCCTGCACTGGGCTGCTCTCATCCTGTCCTGAATCAGCTGGATCTTCTTCGTAGTCTCCTGAACTAGCTGGGGTCCCAAAACCAGACTCTCACTAAGCCCGGTCCAACAGACTGGCGATCGATACTTCCTACCATATAAAGCCTCAAAAGGTGCCATCTGAATAGTCTCCTGAAAGCTGTTGTTGTAGGAGAACTCAATCAATGGCAAGTGACGATCCCAACTGCCACCAAAATCAAGCACACATACACGGAGCATATCCTCCAGAGTCTGAATAGTCCGCTTCGACTGACCATCGGTCTGCGGATGAAAAGCGGTGCTAAAACTCAATCGGGTACCCAAAGCTTCCTGAAGTTTCTGCCAAAGTCGGCTAGTAAACTGGGTGCCTCTGTCTGATACTATGCATGTGGGAACACCGTGCAAACGCACAATCTCATCTATATACAACTGAGCGTACTGAGCATAACCAAAAGTGGTCTTCACTGGAAGGACGTGAGCCGCTTTCGTCAACCGGTCAACAATCACCCAAATGGAGTCATACTCTCGACTGGTCCTGGGTAGACCCACAATGAAGTCTATGGAAATCTGCTCCCATTTCCACTCCGGAACTGGTAAAGGCTGCAACTCTCCAGCCGGTCTCTGATGCTCATCCTTGACTTGCTGACAAGTCAGGCACCTCGAAACGAAGTCCGAAATATCGTGTTTCATCCCTTCCCACCAGTAAAAGTCTCTCAAGTCACGGTACATCTTGGTGGAACCTGGATGAACGCTAAAGGCCGACTGATGTGCCTGCTCTAGGATCTCGCGTCTCAACCTATCAGCATCTGGTACACATAAGCGAGTCCCGCATCGTAGCACACCCTGATCATCAATCATGAACTCCGAAACTGTACCCTGTCGAACAAGCTCAAGAATCTCGGACAAATGGGCATCACTGGGTTGCGCCTCACGGATACGATCAAATAGTAGTGGACGGGCGCGGACATGAGCAAACTGTCCCCCAGTGGAAGTGAACTCGAACTGCACTCTACCATCACACAAGAGCTGCCAATCTGCAGATGACTGACGCTGAACTGCGCTCAACTGGAACAAGCTACCCCCGGGCCTACGACTCAAAGCATCAGCTACCACATTCGCCTTGCCCGGGTGATAAAGGATCTCACAATCATAACCCTTCACTAGCTCCATCCATCGGCGCTGTCTCAGGTTCAGATCCCGCTGCTGGAAGATGTACTTCAAGCTCTTGTGATCCGTGAAGATCTGACACGACTCCCCATACAAGTAGTGTCTCCAAATCTTCAACGTAAAGACCACCGCGGCCATCTCAAGATCGTGAGGGGGGTAATTCTGCTCATGCTTCTTCAGCTGCCTAGAAGCGTAAGCATTCACTCTGTCATGCTGCATCAATACACATCCGAGCCCCACTCGAGAAGCATCACAATAAACAACATAACCGCCTGATCCAGAAGGTAAAGAAAGAACTGGTACTGTCGTCAACCGAGTCTTCAACTGCTGAAAACTCTACTCGCACGCATCAGTCCAAAGAAAAGGAACTCCCTTCCGGGTCAGTCCAGTCAGCGGTGCAGCGATACTCGAGAAATCCTGCACAAAATGGTGATAATAACCAGCTAAGCCCAAAAAGCTGCGGACCTCAGTCACCGATACAGGTCTGGGCCAAAGCTGTACAGCCTCGATCTTCCTCGGGTCCACAATAATACCATCACCAGTCACCACATGACCCAGGAAGTCAACTCTATCAAGCCAAAATGTGCACTTTGAGAATTTAGCATACAGCTGGTGCTCTCTCAATATCTGTAAAGTAATCCTCAAGTGCTGCTCATGCTCCTCACGACTCCTTGAGTAGACCAGTATGTCATCAATAAACACTGTAATAAACGGGTCGAGGAACGGCCTGAAAATCCGGTTCATCAGATCCATGAACGCTGCTGGCGCATTGGTGTTTCCGAACGACATCACCAAAAACTCATAATGCTCATAGCGCGTACGAAAAGCAGTCTTCGGAATGTCATCATTCCGAACCCGCAACTGATGATAACCCGAACGTAAATCGATCTTTGAAAAATGTTTCGCACCCTGGAGCTGATCAAATAAATCGTCAATGCGAGGTAAAGGATACCTATTCCGCACTGTAACTCGGTTCAACTGACGATAATCCACACATAATCTCAAACAGCCGTCCTTCTTCTTGACGAACAGAACAGGAGCTCCCCACGGCGAAACACTCGGACGTACAAGTCCCAAATCAAGAAACTCTTACAATTGATCTTTAAGCTCTCTCTACTTTGCCGGAGCCATCCGATAAGGCGATATAGAAATAGGCTCCGTACCAGGAATCAGATCAATGCAGAACTCAATATCGCGCTCTGGCGGAAACCCAGGTAACTCATCGGGAAAGACATCGGGAAACTCTCGCACGGTAGAAACCTGGTCCAACGACTCCACTGTGGCACCAGTATCATGAATGAAAGCCAAGAATCCCCGACATCCCCTCCTCAAAAGCCGACTAGCGCAAAGGACATAAATCAAACTGTGAGGGGCGGCACCACGGTCCCCCTGCACAACAAACACTGACTCGCCCGGAAAACAAAATCTAACTATCTTCTCGCGGCAGTCCACGGACGCATAGCAAGTAGCTGGCCAGTCCATGCCCAGCAGAACGTCGAAGTCCAACATCTCAAGAAGGATCAAGTCGACGGGCAAAACTCTGTTCCCTATACGGACAGAACACGACCGGAACACGTGTCGTGCAACAAACGACTCTCCTACAGGAGTAGCCGCAACCAGCGGCTGATCTAGCAAGCACGACTCTCGGCCTAACCTCGGCACGAAGTGCGTAGAAACATACGAATGGGTAGATCCCGGATCGAAAAGAACATGTGCATCAAAGGAGCATACAGAAAGGGTACCTGAAACTATAGCATTGGACGCCTGAGCATCCTGGTGAGTCAAGGCAAACACCCGAGCTTGCCCTCTACCGGCAACTGGCTGACCTCCGCCTCTACCACCCCGCCCTCTCGGTACAAAACCCCCGCGACCACGACCTCTCTGAACAGGAGTCTGACACGGCGCAACAACCGGCATAAGGGGCAACGCCCTCTGAGGTGGAGAAGGTGGTAAGGTAACCTGCGGTACAGCTGCCTCGCTCACACGTGGCTCAGCACAATCTCGAACCCGATGACCCATACTCCCGCACCGATAACATCCAGATACAAACTGCCGACCCTCCTGAGGGTAAGAGCTAAAATGCCAACCTTGTCCCGAACCTCCACTATCTGAACGGGAACTGTCATGACGTCTAAACGCCCGCCTCGCTGCCGGATCACCAGTACAAACCCTCTTAGGTTCTGAAGCAACTGACGACTCAGAAAGACGCTCCTCTACCAATAGGGCTGCATCCACCGCTGCCGCATATGTGTCGCAATGCTGAATGCTGATGGCTAGGAACAACTGGGTAAGCAGGCCTCGAACAAACCTCTTCACCCTCATCTCCTCTGTCGCCACCAAGTACGGAGCATACACTGACAGCTCGGTAAACAGTACATCATACTCAGACACCGTCATCCCCGGAGTCTGACGTAACGAGTCAAATCTACGCGCTCGCGCATCCCTGATGCTCGGTGGAAGAAAACGGGCGAGAAATATCGTCACAAACTCGGCTCAGGTCATAGGAGCAAGACCAGCGGCTCTGCCCCTCTCCAACGACCCACACCACTTCTGGGCCAGACTCTCCAACCGGAAACTCGCAAACTCTACCCACCTCTCGTCGGAGCATCGGAGCGAACGACAAATCCTAGCCATCCGGTCGATAAACGACCGCGGATCCTCAGTAGTATCTGTGCCAGTGAACACCGGAGGCCTCAGCCTGATGAACTCTGTCAGCAACACGGAAATAACCTCCGGAGCTGTAATTGCGGCTGCCGGAACTGTAGGTACCATCGTGGTCCCTGCAACGGGTGGAACAACTGCCTTTTCCTGTGCTCGAATGGCCCCTACTAAAGTCCCTATCATCTGGCGCAGGTCCTGCATTCCAGCCCTAATCATAGCAATGTGCTCCGGTACAACAGGCGTACCGCCCTGGTCAGTCCTCGCCCCAGACGAGTCAACTTTGACCTCGGCCCTTGCGGTCGCTGTCTATGCCCTCGTAGTCTTCGGCGGCATATAGGCTGGAAATAGAAACAAGATTCGATAAGGAACAGTAATCGAATCACAAAGATGTATATCATCACGGAGGAAAATCAATCAATAACTCTTAAGGTCACTTAGGCGGAGTACCGTGTCGTAAGTATGCCGCGGAACATACACACGCTACGTCACTCTGCTTAAGCTACCTACTCCATCATACCAAGGTCATCCTACACTCCGAAATGTAAAACCTAGCGCTCTGATACCAACTTTGTCACGATCCAAAAGTTTGGCCCGTAACCGGCACTTAAACTACGTAACGTCTACAGGCGTACGCAACTCAAGTAAGCCGAAACCCAGAAATCTAAACCACCCAAATCTGGATCAACGGAGAAAAACATAGTTTTAATATTTGGAAAATCATAAGTAAAATCTCTAACTCTAGTTTTCTTTCTTGAAAATTTCGGCAGCACCTACTTTGTAAAAACTAGCCCCGAAAAAGGGTACAACACAGATAATATATATAGCATCCCAAACGGGAGCAAAATCACGCCCAACGGTGGAGACAATCACCACAGCATGTATACGACGCCGAAGCGAAGAAATATCAAAGAAACAATTATAATAAAAAGTAAACTTATCAACAAAACCGGCTCCCACGAGCACGGCACCCAAAGTCACCAAAATAATACAACACCAAATCCTCACAAGTCGTCTCTAAGTCATGTACAAACAGTGGTAGATGGAGAATACTAGATCCAACAAAAAGATATACAATATACAAGCAGATAACCGCAAACCCACCTAAAAGCAAAGGCCTCGCTGCCTAACGTAGCGGTATCCGCAAAAGTAGAGATGATAAGACGCCCTGCCGCGGCTACTCTGAGGGTAAGTCCTGCATAACACTGTGGCACAACGGGGGTGAGTTGCCAACTCGTGAATAGTAAATAACATCATACTGAAATCGCAAGTATGCACTAACAGCAATGATCAAAGCATGTAAGCTGGTAGCATGAGTATGACAATATGAATATGCAACTATCATGATCAAGGTACACCACCAGGGTACTATATCTACATGAATCAAATGCATATCAACTGAATACTGAGTGCGGGATAATAAATAATCTCATGCACAAATCATAAGCATGGAAAAACACGGTGTATCTCAACAACACCCCAAATCCCAAAATACTCAGATCGGCCCTCAAATCCTGTAAGTCTCATGGAACCTGAGTGTCAAACATCGACACTCCAAAACATCATGAAAACTAGTGTCTAACATCGACACGTAAATACTCGTATCCATACGTTCCTCGAAACCCAAGTATTCCATCTCGACACTTGTGTTCCACGTATCGGTCTTTCTGATATCCATACGTTCCTCGAAACCCAAGTATCCCATCTCGACACTTGTGTTCCACATATCGGTCTTTCAAAATCCACATATCTCTCGGAATATAAGTGCCTAACATCGACACTTGAAATTCCCATATCGCATGAAAACATATCTCAAATGCGTAAATCCATGTAAAATAGCATATGCAACATAACACATCAATATGAGCATATCACGGGAAAAGTCCGCTATTTAAATGCATCAAGTCATTAAATATATCTCGTGGTTCCCAAAAATCCAAATCCAAAATACATATATATATACAGCGTCCCATTCCACCGATATATATGTTATAAAAACTGAACATGTAACAATAGCAAGGTATATGTGCGAGCATGTAGGTATAGTATGGCATAGGTATAAGCATGTAGGTATACAGGTATACTATATGTCATATGTGCTATCGCACAAGTATAACTGTTTAAATGTCGCTAACCAATAGCAAGGTATGTCAATGAATATTTGTGTTGTGCATATCGTGGCAATTACTGACAGTGTGTGTGTAGCATATCATTGGTGCTCGTGCAACATGGACTGTCAATAATAGTGCAGTGTACAATAGATACAATATCAGGCACAACAAGTATCTATATGCAATGAAAATCATGCAATATCTCTATATGAACACATAAACATACGGCTAATATCATATCATATCTAGCCCTGACGCTTAGCGCCAAACGGGCGATTTTCCCGTAGATGTTAAATCTACTCACCGACGGTCTCGAGCTATGAAAATCCGACCACCTGCTTCCCCTTGTTCGCAGCGTCCAAAGTCCCCGCTTGCGACGCTATAATTTCACAAACACACAAATAGTGCAAACATCTCAGAAATCGACTAATATAACGTAAAACTACGTTTTAAAATAACGCAACAACACTAAACTAACTCACTAGTGTCCGTCTAGTGGCTAACGTGCGTAACGACACTACTAAACTAATCTACGTACAGCAGCTGCACTAGATCATGATTCGTGTCGGATTACGTAACACGCGGATTCAAAACACAAGATTATAGGTAAACGATTCCAGATTTTTAATACTGTAAATACTAAAAAAGTAAACAGTACCAAACACCCCTAACCAACAGCAGACAACTACCCACAAAAAAACCAACTCCCACATCACCTCCAAAACCGGTGTCGCCGGAATATGCAAAGGAGTCGCCGGCCCCGGCCGGTGGAGTGGTCCTCATGTCTCAGGTGGTGCTCCAGGATCACTAGTACAACACTACTAATTTGTTTGGTCACTCACTAAAATTTCCAGATCACAGCAGGTACAGAGACTCTAAAAAAACACTAAAAACCCGATATTGCACTAATCGATATTGAAAGTGTTCTAAACCATATTCAACGAGCTATACAACCTAAAAACTCCTATTTAACAGATTAGGGATTATACCTATCAAGTTTAGCTCACAAGATCCAAGCTTCTCTAGCTCCAAGTGATCAAGAAGCAAAAAAACCAAGACTTGAGATATTATGTGATTTATTTGGGAAATTTTAGAGATCTAAAAGCTTTGAATTGTTGCAAAAGGAGAAGGAATTGATCAAGAGCAGAAGAGAGAGAGAGAGAGATTCGGCCAAGTGAGGAAGGGAAGGGTTTTGTGTGGAATTTCCTAGCAATTTCTAGCATTAAATGCAATAAATGCATTCACATGCACATTCATGCACCTCTTGCATTCTTTTCTTTTCTTTAATCTAAATCCTAGTCAACACAAAAGATCTAGATATATGAGAAGGGTTTTACTTAACTCAACTTGATTTACTTGCAATGATTTCAAAAAAGGAAATTTCCCAATTTCCAATATGTCAAATACCGCACTAAAATAATATTAAAATTAGGAAAAATTCTAATTGAACCAAAACGTCCCATATACCCCCAAAGCTTGCGCACTAGCTTTATTTTAGCTAAACTAGGTGCTGGCAAGTCTATATGGTCGTTTGAACATAGTCGGGTTAAAACAGAAAATACCGACAATTTAACCCTAAAACGGAAAAATTCTCATAACGATTTCTAAAACGTTACAGTTCATCCTTGGCAGGACTCCCACGGCCCCTCCAGCGCCAAGGATCGAAGCCCTCATGAAGAGGCAGCCTAGCAGCTACCCTGCTCGGCTATCCCTGGCCGGTAGCTTTCCTACCCCCGCAACGCCAGGGATCTAAGCCCTCGCCAAGAGGTAGCCCTGCAGCTACCCTGCTCGGCTATCCCTGTCCGGTAGCTCACCCACCCCATAATGCCAGGGATCAAAGCCCTTACTAAGAGGCAACCGAACAGCTTCACTACTTGGTTCATCCTTGGCAGGCTTCCCACAGCCCCCACAACGCCAGGGATCGAAGCCTTCACCAAGAGGCAGCCCTGCAGCTCCCTGCTCGGCTATCCCTGGCTGGTAGCTTCCCTACCCCACAACGCCAGGGATCGAAGCCCTCACCAGGAGGCAGCCCTGCAGCTACCCTGCTCGGCTATCCCTGGCTGGTAGCTTCCCTACCCCACAACGCCAGGGATCGAAGCCCTCACCAAGAGGCAGCCCTGCAGCTACTCTGCTCGGCTATCCCTGGCTGGTAGCTTCCCTACCCCACAACGCCTGGGATCAAAGCCCTCGCCAAGAGGCACCGGGCAGCAACCCTGCTCGGCCATCTTTAAGGACAAAAAGCCCTCATCAAGAGGCACCGGGCAGTAACCCTGCTCGGCCATCCTTAGTAGGCCACTTACGGCCCCTCCCGCGCTAAGGATGAAAAGCCATCGGAAAGAGGCAACCGGGCTCGCCCTTGCTCGGTTATCCCTGGATGGTAGATCCCTACCCCAACAAACCAGGGATCAAAGCCCTCGCTAAGAGGCAACCAGGCCTTCCCTTGCTCGGTTATCCCTGCCTGGTAGCTCCTTACCAAACCAGGGATCAAAGCCCTCGCCAAGAGGCACCGAGCGGTAACCCTGCTCAGCCCGTCCTTAAGGATCAAAGCCCTCGCAAGAGGCAACCGGGCCCGCCCTTGCTCAGTTATCCCTGGCTGGTAGCTCCCTATCCCAACAAACCAGGGATCAAAGCCCTCGTCAAGAGTCACTGAGCAGCTATCTTGCTCGGCACCGTCTTTAGTAGGCCCCTTACGGCCCCTCCCGCGCTAAGGATCAAAGCCCTCGCAAGAGGCAACCGGGCCCGCCCTTACTCGGTTATCCCTGGCTGGTAGCTCTCTACCCTAACAAACCAGGAATCAAAGCCCTTACCAAGAGACACCGAGCAGCTACCCTGCTCGGCACCATCCTTAGTAGGCCCCTTACGGCCCCTCCCGCGCTAAGGATCAAAGCCCTCGTAAGAGGCAACCGAGCCCGCCCTTGCTTGGTTATCCCTGGCTGGTAGGTCCCTACCCCAACACACCAGGGAGCAAAGCCCTCGCCAAGAGGCACCGAGCAGCTACCCTGCTCGGCACTGTCCTTAGTAGGCCCTTTACGGCCCCTCCCACGCTAAGGATCAAAAGCCCTCGAAAGAGGCAACCGGGCCTGCCCTTGCTCGGTTATCCCTGGCTGGTAGCTCCCTACCCCAACACACCAGGGATCAAAGCCCTCGCCAAGAGGAACCGAGTAGCTACCCTGCTCGGCCATCCCCCGCTGGAAATTCAATACCTTAAAACTCCAGGGATCGAATCCCTCGCCTAGAGGCGCCAGGCAGCTACCCTGCTCGGTTGATCATCAGCATGCCTCTCCAAGCTTCCTACGCTAAGGAACATGACCTCACCAAGAGGCATCCGGTTCTACGTCTAAGCAATCTCCACCTCGACTTCGGGGCCATGGAGATATCGTCTTCGCACTGGTCTTTGCACACTCGGCAAATGGACAGATTCAACTCGATGTGTGATTGCTAGACAACGAACCAACATAAAACGAAGGCAGTGTTGCGCAAATACGAGTGCTTACCGACAAAGGAAAATACGAGCACAGACACTACTGCAAAAATAAAAATCTTTATTCACAAAGTCAAAACTTTTACATGGGTACTGTGGGCTCCCCAGCCTTACAAAAATGCCCGAAGGCCTACAAAATACCCGACGCAACAAAAAGAAGAAAAAAAAACAACAAAAAGGGGTTTGGCCACAGGTCCCGCCTAGACGTCGCTTCCCTCATCACCATCGGCTGGAGGAATGACCACCGAAAGTGGGACCCGAGCACAAAATTCACCGTCGGCAAACTCCGGAAACTGCTACTTGACGGCGTCAAGAGCTTTGTTCCATGCGATGGAGGAGGTCTCGCCGAGGACGACGTAGAGCTGGTCCGACTCCTTGTAATTAGCCACGTCCTTTCTAGCCCGAGTCTTGGCGACCTCCGCCGCCTGAAGCGCCGCCTCGGCATCCCGCCTGCTGGCATCCCTCGCCCTCTTCATGGCTGTAAAGCGATCGGTTAGTTCCATCAATTTCGCTTCTACAACTCGGTGGGACTCACTTAGGCGGCGGTAAGACTCCCGACACTTCGAGATGGCGAGCTCCGCGGCGACCGACCGGACTTCAAGGACAACCATCCTCTCTCTCTCCAGACGCAGCTCGAGTCGCAGATCTTCGGCCTCCGAAGAAGACTCTTCTGCTGACCTCACAGCATGGAAGGCCCCCTCGGCCTCCATACGAGTAACGAGGGCGCAGTGCTGAAGGACCTGGCGAAAAACGGCAGAGAGACTTAGGGACACTAGAACTAAGAAGAGGGCACTCAAAACAACACATGAGGGAGTACATACCGGAACCGCCTCCTGTGCGACAGCCGCCATTTAGGCCCTGAGGGTCCCCAAAGGCATCTGGCCCCCGGCCGACTCCTCCATACCGGCAAGAAGGCTGGCAGCGACGGAAAGCCTCGACGGGACCACGAAATGGGCGTCCCCCTACTGCACTGGAACCCCCGCATGAATCTCCGACGGTAGCGCACGGGAGACTATCCTCTTCCTCTTAAGGGGAACCCCGTCTTCGTCGTCTCCTGCATCCCTCGTCTGGGGCTCGGGGACCCGTGGACGCCTTTGGCCTCCGCCGGGGCAATCATTGGGAGCTCGTGACGAGGCTGATGGCCCCGCCATCGGCGGCACATTTTGTACGGGACTCGGTTCAGCCGGAAGCACGACTGCACCGGCGGCCCCCCTCCGGGGCTGAGTACCGGGGGGCACCAAGAGTCCCGGATCGATCTATTGGTTCTGCTAAAGGGAGAAGCAGGCTCAACTCAGAAGGAGAAGAGGCAGGAGAAAGGAAAAGAAGACATCTAATCTGATGGAGAAGTCCTCGGAAACGCAAAAATCCGACCTAAGAGGAGAGCGCCGAGCTTACAAGATCAAGAGTGAGGGAAATATGAAGAGAGATGGGCCCTGAAGCGGCCCCCACCTCTATTTATAGCCACCGGCGTTCTCATCCCACGGCGATAGTCGACTCCCGCCAAAACAACTCTTCGCATTCGACGACCACGATCGCTCCACCTGTCGGACGCACATTGGCCGGATCCCATCAATGCCAGAGGTCTGGGGCCCGTCGCGTCATCCAACCAGCGCCCGGCACGTGGTCTGTCGCTCCAGCAAAGTACGCGCGATCCGGCACACCCTCTTTAAATGCAGAGATCTCTCCCTGATTCGCTGATATCATTTAGAAAATACAACAGATTACCCGGGGACACGCCCGACGATATCTTTGAAAGGAAGCTCACCTCGGGTGACGCGGCAGACCACTCTCGACCCGACCCGTCAGCTGGTCGGGACGAGAGTGGGGGCTAATGATGATACTCGATATCGGCGATCTCCCAGATCATGACACGTGGCAGATGACGTGTCCCGGAGCTCACAAGAAAGGACCTACAGTAGCCGACCATACCACTCCCGTGCCCGTCTTACAAGCAAACGCTGGCTCACTTCCGAGCCCCTGCATAATTGGTCTCCTCGGCCTGCCAGCTCGTCTCCGGGCTACCACAGAACCAAGATACCTCGGCTCTCCCACTCGTCCGCGGGCTCTCCCGCCGAGGTCATCTTCCTCGGTCTCATCGACCGACCAATGGCACCGCTCACAAGCGCAACCGCCATCCCGCGAATCTCGCCATGCGCGAGATATCCGTCGGTTACATCCCGCGTTCCACGCCATCACGATCCCCCATTAACGAGCCTGTCTTGCCATTAATGGGAGATTCCGCTCATCACGCGGGCGTGACGTTGGGAGCGTAACTGCCGGCGTGATTCTCGCGCCTGCCCTGCCTGCTGCCACCGCTATATAAACCCCTCTTCCAGACCGTTCAAGTAAGCCATTTTGACTCCACTAAACCGTTACTCTGCTTGGATTTCTAGTCTAACTTGACCGTCGGAGGGTCTTCGGTGGTACAACCATCCCGGGACTTCCTTCCAGGTTGCTCGGCAACCACAACCTCAAACCCATTGAGATCCACAAGCTTCAGGAGCGACAACCTCCAGATCCAATTTCAGCCACCCATCGCCGCCATCAGCAGATCAACGGAAGTTAACATCTTGGCACGATCCAGGTCGCGTCAAGATGTGTGGATTAAAATAGTCTCACATTAAAAAAACTATGAGAGTACATGGGTATAAAACATAAGATGGACCAAAACTCAACAAAGCTATTATTGATTGAACCCACTTATATCAAAAGTCTGTATACACTCATATAAATATAAATAAATAACCGCTTTTCTCGTTCGTGTATAATTAAATTTAATAGATACAACGAAACCTCACACTCATGGTAAGCCTTCACCGACCAGTTGATGCGACCTCAGCCTGCCTTTGCTCAAAAATGAACAGAAATTAGCAGTGGAATCAGTGGATTTTGCGAGATGAAAAGCAATGGAAAATTGCCCGCTCTTTTATTTTTTATATTTATTTTTCCTGTAGAGCGTCACTCTTGGGTGAGCACCAACATGATGGAAATGGAGCAACGTATGGAGAATTTTGCTTTCCGCGTTTGGACGCTTTTCCAGATCCACACGTTTACAATTTTTAAATTTTTTTTTGGCTTAAATTTCATAAGCAATCAAACAAGATTTCAGCTCTCGCAACAGCACCATGGGAACCTTTGTTGCCAAACTGGGCCTAAAATTGGACTTATTGTGCTGGGCTAGGATCCACCCTGACCCGGCCTATTTAGTGCTGCCTTCTTATTTTTTTCCCACACAGTTCTGCGTTTTCTGGCGCCAATCTCCATCTCTCTCTCATGGCTAATTCAATCTTTCATCAAATCGAAGAGGTCAAAACATCGTCAGATCGATCGCTCGCATACTCGAATCTTCAGCAAGTCCATCGATTCTCGGCAAACGACCCATCATCAATGGAAGCCCTCTCTCTCTCATCTCCACCTCTTATTCCCATCCTCATATCAGACATCAACGCCCAAGACGAAGAGATGTAAGCAAAAACCTACCCCTTTTCTTCAAATTTAGCGAAAACCCATGTCTGATATCATATTTTGCAGCGCTGCATTGGCTCTGAAGTGCCTTGGGTTCATGCTCTATCACCCATCTCTATCCCCAATCTTTTCAGGTTCAATCTGTTTCATTTTCTTTTATTTTAGGGTTTTAAAGTTGATATCTGATGTTTTTGGAGGTGGGTTTTTTTTGTAGCGGAGGATGCTGGGTTGGTTTTGGAATCATTGGGGAAATTGATAATGTGTACGAGAATGAAGGTAAGGTGTTTGATTTTATGCCTGAATGAGTCATGGTTTTATTGGGTTTTGGGTTGAATGATTGATATCTTGGGAGTTTGATTTTTTAGGCTATTTGTAATTTGGGGGTCTGGTGCATTTCGATACAACAGTTGGATGATGGAGTTGTCGGCTCGAGGATAGATTTTCTTATACAGGCTATTGTTCATGCCCTCGATAATCCGTTCGGGTCTCTTTCCACCACATTTGAGGGGATGCAGGTATCTTCTTTTGGTGAATGTTTCCCCCCTTGATTATGTGTTTCTTTGTAGGAAAGGACGATTGTGATTGATGAGTGAAAGTACTCGAGAGATAAAAAAAAGAAAAAGAAATAGGCGCATTCGTAGGGAGTTAGAGGGATCTCTCATAAGGAATAACAAGAGATTGAACATGTTTTGAACATGTGCAATGTGGATGATAAATGCTAATTACGAAGAGTGGCAAACTTATAGTTATCGGAGCCACGAGGGCTAGTGGTAGACCAAAGAGAACATTGATTGAGGTAGTTAAAAAGATGTCGAATGTTAATTTAATCTAGGTGGCTCATAAAGGAGCTAAAAGGTAGGAATTGACTACATAGCGAAGGCAAAAGTTTGGAAGAAGGCTTGTTGTTGTTGTTGTTGTTGTTGTTTGTAAACATGAACTGGAAGAGTGCATTGCCTACAACATGCAACGAGTTATGATTTTATGGCACATGTTTATTGAATAGAGCTGTAGATTAATGAATATATTTAGTTAGTTTTTGCTGTTCATTTTATGATTTTGTAATTATATAGTAAAAGGCTTCATCAGATTTAATTTTCAGATAATGTCTACTCAAGTTAAGATTACTCTTGATGGTTTATAACTCTTTTGCTATGTATTTTCGAAGGCAGTAACAAGAATGGCTGCTCGGTTTAATGAAAAGATGAGAGACACATCAAACATCTGGGTTCCACCAGTATATAGAAGACTTATTAGCAATGATAATAAGGAAAGGGATATGGCAGAAAGGTGCTTGTTAAAAACGAAGCCAATTATTTGCCCTCCACTACCAACCCTTTCAAAGGTATTTGATATGCTGTTCTTTATTGTTTTTTCCCTGATAACTCTTTATTGTATTAAGATTAATGGAACGTATGCCGTCTTCTGTTGAAATCAGTTGTTTTTGTAAATGGGCTAGGTTAAAATATTCTTTGTGCATTGACCTTTATATATATAATGAGGTTCTCCTTTTCAATTAAATTTTAAAATCTTATGTACATGACAGGAAAAGTCTTGTATTTATTTGTCTTTTTTCTTGGATAAATGCTTACACAGTGTCATTGTTGTTTAAAGTTTACATCTCGGAGCCAGCAATTATCTATTTCTCTCTTTACTGACTAATTTTAGAAATTTTGCTGAGTGTGTTGTTGCTTATAAATTGGAATTAACCATAACTGTTTGAGATGCTTCATTAGATATCATTTTGGAACCATAAAGCGTGACTGATACGATCTTGGATACTGAGAAAATTTTGGAGACAAAATAATTACTCGAGCATTTCATCCACTTAAACAGACATCTTATTAATAAACTTTTCAATTAATAAAACGATAAAAGAAATAATTGAACCTAGTCCTAATCTCCACCTAATAATTAACGGTTTTTATGCCATTTATAATATCCAAGAGTCCGAACCCAGAATTATGGTTAGTTCACGGTTTGTTCCTTCTCTCGTTTTCCCGCTATTTTACTTATGTGGTATGATTAGTTTATGAACAAAATTCCCCCCTCTGCATTATGACCCATCAGGAAGTCACATTGGACCTTAAGAAAAAGTTGCTGCCAATTATGTTGGATATGTTCAACGACATCCATCAGAAGATTCCCATGATCCAAGCATGGGGATGGTATATTTCTTTACTCGGTTCAAGTTCGTTAAAGAACAGACATCTTATCAATGAAATGCTGAAAATTCCAGAACAAACATTCATGGATCATGATACACAAGTTCAGATTGCATCATTGGTAAGCCGGTCAACTATTAATGAATCAAATTAGATTAATTAGCTTATTTCTTTAGAGATCAAATTAGCTTAATATGCATTGTTATTCCATCCACAACCATCAATCTTAAGCTTTTGGGCATATTTTTAATTGTCGCAAGTAATTTGAATTATAAGGTATGTCCCGTATCTGACTCTCTTCCTCCCCTTTTTAACAAATAAAATTACTCGGTAGACATCGACGATCCATAACCTATCAACATAAGCTTTTGGATAAAGTGTGTCCTTGGTAATGCAGGTTGCTTGGGATCAGTTAATCAATACCCTCCTTCCTCCTCAGAAGACAGACCTTGAGATGAATTGTTGTGATCAAACTAATGGTCTGATTAGAAGAATAAAGGTCCTAATAATGCCCTTAAGAAGAATTATATCACATAAATGGGACATCTCTGTTCATTTGTCCTGCTTGAAAACTTGGCATTATCTTCTGCATAAACTTGATGTTTCAGTGAACCAACCAGCAGTTTTAACGACTTCCTTTTGGCCAATTCTTGTATCAATATTTTCAAGGGGACTTGATAGAATGCAAACTAACGCTCTGTGGATCTCGTGCCTTGATATGCTTGATGACTATATTATGACTAATGCAAAGTCTTCTCTATGTGAACTAGATAGAGGCACTGCTGCTGGATCCAATATTAATAATAAAGGTTCATCCAAGGATTATCCCATTAAGTGGCTTCCCTGGGAAATTTGCAGTTTAGATTCCTTTCTTAAGATGATTAGTATTGTCCTTTGGCAGAGTTCGGTTATGACAGTTACATCTGAAAACAGAAACTTAGCTTTCAGTTATTCCTTGAAAATCTTCAAGTCAATTTTAAAAGGAGTCGAAGCTGAACTAAAAATGGCATCCACTAATTATGACAGGATACAGTTTTGTGTAACCACTATTTTAACTTTCTTAAAAGGGATGACTGAAGATATGGCCTCAAAGTACTGTGATAAATATTATAATGACTTCTTATTGATAGTTTTTCAGTTTGTGGAGGCTTTTAGAGAAGAGCTGGATTCTGCATTACTCACATCCCCTCTTTATCGGGTCAGCTTAGATCTCAAGTACATTAAAGAAATGCAATTATCAGAGAATGCAGAAAATGTACAGGTTGACACTCTGAGGGTCTCCCCTATTGTTTATGAGGGCATGGTTTCACCAATGGTTTATACTACAATTTTGGAGCTTTCCCTGTTAGCTCAATCTATTGGAAATATGTTGATATCAGAAACAGATAGAATTTCACATGCAATTAAGCACATACAATATTTGCTCTTTTCAGCGAATTCCTTACTCAACTTGCGTACTGCAATTTCTTTTCTTTATACACACTTAGGAAAACTTGCTAATGGGAGGTATTGCATGTTGATGCTATGGAGAATCATTGCTAAGGCGTTGCAGGAGGGCATTGTAAGTGCAAGCCTCTCATTCTCAGAACCTGAATGTGAAGGCGCAAATTATTCTGTGGTTTTTCCATTCTTGTGCTACCCCTTAGTTATGCAATTATCTTGCTCTGAGGGTGCAGTCCATACAAGTGTTGGTTACAACTCAAATATATGTCATGTTTCTTCAAACAGAGAGATACAACTGGAACTTGTGATCGAAGCATGGAAATTACTTTTTGATTCTTTTAGTGGCATGCAGAATCATGCAGAAGGCTTGTCCCAAATGCTAAACGGAGTGCTAGATAAAACAATTCTGGTGGAAATTCAAGGGGATGGTGGGTCCTTCTTATGGAATTCTCAGAAAATTGATTTTCTCATGGTATTTGGCGAGCTTGTCATCTGCATATTGAAACATGCTCAGGTCTTGTTAATTGAAACTTCAGGATCAGAAGCAATCAACCAAGAGGCCTGTCAAAATCTAGGAAGCCCCATTAATAATTCTTTGAGGCTTGTTGCAAGGTATTATTATTTTAAATTACTTTTTGATGGAAAACTTGAATGCTTAATTTAGTTTTCTGTCATTGTGTATTATCTGTTGATCTAGTACAATGCTTGAGCCTTTCTTAAGCAGATGAACTGATGTTTATTGCTTCTATTTGTAGGTTTATGAAGCTGTCAGTAAAATTGTTGAAAGAAAATTCACAGGCAGCAAATATGGTAATCTGCAGGTGAAGTGTTTGTGGCTGTTGATTTTCATTGAGAAACTATTCGCGTGTTTTGGTATTTATTTTTTCTTTTTTCAAGAATATATTATGTTCATGCATGGGTTTTCTTATCTGCATTTTTATTTAATCCTGTGTTGCATATGGGTTGCAGGGTGTTTGCTGCTTTGACTTGTTTTGTAGGCCATATTTGCTCAAAGCACGATGTTTTGCTTCTCACAGAGGTCTGTGTTTTATAAATTTTATTGATTTGATACATCACAATTATCTTCGTTCTATATCATTAATAATCATATGACATAATCTGATAATTGTAAATAATGAAATATTGTTATTCCTATAATTCCAGCAAGCTTGGATTGATAAGAGAATGAAATCTCTTACAAATAGGCGCGAGTCAAAATTAAAATTCAGCCATAATTTTTAATAATATTTTCATGGAAATATTTCTTTGCATACTTATGTACCACAGCACAAGCTAAACACTTGACATGTTTTTACAAGCAGACCATGGAGAATATCTATCCTGTGAAAGACAGTTTAGATGCTATCCTAGATCATTAACTACTTTGAATTACATTTACTCAAAATGCCCTTCTATTGAGTAGCTTTCATAATTGGTAATACCTTCATAATTCTATAGCTAGAGCTTAAAATTTGATTCCAGAAGAGCTGGTGTCATTTTGTGCCTGTGACAGCTTACTTTATTCCATATAAACTTATCCCATAAATGTAGGGACTGAATAGTACATTCATTTCCGAAATATTCTCTAGGATATAAATGGGTAGGAGGTATATCCAACAAAGGGAATTAATGTATGCCCTCATTCTAGTTAGTGGATGCAAACTGAATTTTGAAAGCATTCACCCAGTTGACACTTTATTTTTGCTATTCCGTTGATAATCCAATTTGACTGTCGTTGCTTAGTTGTTCTTTTGTTATGCTGCAGTCAATTTCTGATCCGTTTGTTCTATGGCTGTCCTGCTGTACTCCTGTAATCAACGAAACACAACAAAGAAGTAGCATTCTATATCATATCCAATTCCTTTGGACACAGATATTAGCTTGCTTGCAGAGAAGCCAGCCACCAATTCTATTTGATTCTCTCTTTCTTGAAGTTCAGGCTTCTCTTCTTCAAGCTTCACTTGATCACCCTCACCCCCCTATCGCAAATGCAGCCATTGCATTTTGGAATAACACATATAATCGAAATGGAGAGCTAAATTATCCTCGGTGCTTACTTCCTATATTAGACAAATTGTCAAGGAGTGGGAGGATAATTCTTCAACCAGATAGTGCAATAGCTGATAAGGGGTGTGTTGATGTGGCGGCTCCAGGTTTTAGAAGAAAGAGGTTGAAAATTATTCAACATCCAAGTAATTTGAAAGATGCGAAGAGCACCAGTGCTCGTAATCTTGGGGTGTTTGATTGTTGGGAAGAAAGACTACAGCAAAGCAAGGCAGATTACCTCTTAGAAAAGCTGAGAAGAGCTTAGAGAAGAGAGAGTACTGTTGGCAAGGGTGCATTCAGTGTTTTTCTGCTTAAGGCACCATCAAAATTATGGTAGGTCGTTTAGTGGCCTTGGCATGTTTTCTATTACATTCATGCATTAAATGTTGCTGTTGTTATTTTGTTTTGAACAATCATGTGGATAGGTTGAATTGTTGTGCCTAATCTGGAGAGGAATTTGTGAATCACAACATGTAACAAGGAGAATCAGTTGACAATACTAAACTTTTGCAGAAAGAAACTTGCATTGTATATAAGATAGAAAATAATATATGAAATTATTTTCTTGTAGCGTGTTATCTCATTATCTCAACAACTACTTTTTAGATTGTGTGCACAAGAAGGCATAGCTTGATGTCTTTTAATGTGAAGATATAATAATAGCGTAATAATAATATCCAATGCGAAATATGATCTTTTATTCATAATAATGTAAATATAATAAAATTCTCTTCAGATTGAGCTCTCTCTATATTTCCACATTTAATAAATTTGTTGTAAATATTTATGAAGTTGCCATGCATTCATTGATCCTTTGAATGATCTTTTAATAGTCTCATGGACCTTGTGAATTTAAAACATGGAAAATAAATAATGATGCATAAAAAATATATAATGAATGAATGAAAGAGAAAGGTTTTAATAGGAAAAGGAGGGGGGAGGGGAAGGGGGGGGGGGGGGGCAGGGCGCAAAAAATATTATATGGTAATTGATGATGTTGGTAGCCTAGAACAAGACTACACTTGGAAGGTATTTTCTCAATTTTTATAGAACTATCTGACAAAAGTAAAGGCCAAGTACGTTTATATAGAAGAACAAAATTAATTTGGGAGCTAAAAGATGTTTGCTTTATAAGAGTAGAAATTGGAGCAAAAGAAAACAAAATAAATAAATAAAAAATGTGACAAAAGCAACCATAGAACCCGGGATGTCCTGCGATTGGTGAAGCCATGCCTCAACTGAATTTTCTAGTACATAGAGCAAACCCGACATACTTAGAGGTTATCATTAATCAAATATAAATATTAAAGCAATCCCAATTTTTCATATAACTAGAGTTCGGTCTACTTAATTACAATTATAACTTGTTCCACTAGACTTCTTACATTGAAAACTATTTTCTGCTAATTTTTCATTGTATCAAGCAATTTTGGTCTTAATTCTCTACAAATTTCCATCTCCATCTTAATTAGTGCTGCATCAAACCACAAAGTAGACGGAGAACTATAATGATGAACAAAACAAATCGCACAAATTTAACGAGCTTTAGCGAAATCAACGGTTCTTAGGCAAAAAAGACACAATTTACTAATATCAGAAGTGTAAGGTTACAATGATTGTGGAGGAACTCTCAATCTTTAATCGTAAAAACACCCAAATCTCACATAAAAAGCGACTTTCTTAACTCTCTTAGGAATTCCATACCAAACCTTAAGCCATATACAGAAGTCTTCAAATACCTGCGCCTCAAGCTATGAACCACGGGGGCATCCGCCCCCGCATCCCTCTATTGTGGGTTTCGGGCTCAAGCAATTCCTATTAGGATGAACCTCAATTCACGGCTAGCTGCTTGGTTCACCCTAAGGGAATTACTATCAATGAGGGCTCGAATAACTTCATGGGTTCAACTATAAAGCTTTACAAGAACTAAACAAGTAATACAACAGGGCTCAATCAAATAATACTTATCTAGATCAATGAATTCAAGACATGGGTAACTATTAGTCTTAGTACCCTATTCATCATCACTATTATAATCATCTGAAGAATTCCTATTGAGAAAAATAAATCTTGTCAACCATTCACGATTATACCATAGGTGTTGGCTCCCAATTAGGGATGGTATTTATGTTAGAGAAAAAGAAGAAATTTTAGCTATCTAGAAGACATGACCTCAATTTGCAATGTATTGAGCAATCATACTAATTAATGGATGGGTAAGCAATGCATTAGGATTCATTAGACGACGCAGAGAAGACATCAACACATGCTAATAGTAATTATATCGAAAATTTAGCTATAAAAAATCAAGCAACGAGTGAAGAATATTTGTTTGCTTTCATATTTTATAGCCTATGAAACATAGACATAGATGTGTAGTGTTTTTCGTCACTCCATTAAGATGGATGCGCACGCGCTTCAGACGTGTACAGATTCCCTCTGCTCCTATGACAGATAAGAGTTATTGATCGTGGGGATCCAAATCTCCGGAAGCCGCGGACAAAATTGCCGTTAATTACCCCCGCTTTTGACACGAAGGGACCTCCGATTAACGGGGCATGCTGGTCATGCGAACTCATCCTGTGATATGTGCGTTGTATTTGAAAACGATTTTCAAGCCTCTTTGAACATATCGGGTCCCGCAGCTCGGAATCAAAATTTTATTTTAAGAGAGGTGGCCTCCCGAGTTCGGGGGGCCTTCCTGAACGCGGGGAACCCCTTTTCAGGGGGTCCCGAAAGCGGGGGATCCTTTTAAGGGGGTCCCGAAAGCGGGGGGACCCTGGGAAGGGTCTTGAAAGCAGGGACCCTGGAGGGGTCCTGAAGATGGGATTCCATAAAGGGGTCCTGAAGGCGGGACCCCTATTGAGAGGGGTCCTGAAGGCAGGAACCCCTTTAAGAGGTTCTAGAGCAAGGAGATGTTGGATATAGGTGGCCCGAATGCAATTATTGTAATTGTACATGGACCTATATGAATAGAACATTCTTGCTCGACATGATAGCATGCTATCTGATTTGTCTTTATTATATATGTGTATATATTTTACTTGTTATTACGTATCGCTAATACATGATGATTAAGCGCATAAAATCTTTGCTTCACTACCAGCATTATGATGGGGATCATGCTAGTAGGGCCTGAATAGTCAATAAGCACATGCTTAAATGTTTCTAGTGGTGAGAGTATTGAAACTGGGCATTGGTACTCCAGAGTAGACTAGTGTATACGTTTTTTGACCCTGACCGAGGCGATGGTTGGTTCCACAGACATTGGTATTTGACACCAAAGATTATATATACGTGCTTATTGGAGAATGAATACACTAAACGGACTCGCCGAGAAATCCTATACGGTATTATACTTAATGTCAGATAGCAGTTATCTGGTGGCATAAGTACATGGTATTCTTTTGACCTTAGACTGTCATAGTGTCTTGTGTGTGTTCCCACTGTATTTTAATTACTACCCAACCACGGCTTTAAAGAGCCGTGCATACAGATTTTAGTTGGGTATAGTCCCAAAGCACATAATGGCAATGAGCGATCGAAGGGTCCGGTATAGCGAATTGATATCACGCTATGCTTGATTGACTGTAACCATAAGTCCTTGTTAAGACGGTTAAGATAAACTGATAAGTATTATTAGTTATATTTCAGATGGTTATGAGTTTGACATTAGCACGACTTATTGGGTTATCGGGGGTCTGGTAGTATTCACCCCCCAGACCTGGTATCCGACACTCTCTGATGAAGAGACCGGACTGTACGCTGATTGTCACTGATAGGTTCTATTGGGTACAGATGAGTATGCTTGTCGACCTACCTTTTGATCAATACCTAGGTAGCCGTTACGTGCAGCTAGTACTGATGATGTGTTCGTGGGTTAACCCGTAAGGGGATTGATCTGAAAGTATTTCATATTCAATCGGATATGATCCTAACCTACTACCAGCATATTGTCGAGTTTTTATATCCCCACAGAGGGTTTTCCTACTCAGGCGAAACGATATAGTGTGCGTATGTTGATACGTGCGGGAGTTCGATGCTTGATTAAACACGTGTATAAAATACACGTACATTAATCGGACGTTTGATAATACTAGCCGGTTTATGATAAAGCTGGATTATTAAATCAAGTATTGATTTAATAATAAAACATATATTGATATATATATTCTAATATTATGCTCACTTTCTCTCTCTCATTTGTTATTTGCGTGTGATACATGTATATGTATATGATACATATACTAAAACATTGTGTATATGATACACATATACTTCTAGAAGTGATGATACATACGGGAATTCGATTAAACAAGTGTATATGATATACGTACATTAATCAGGCATTTAATAATACTAACCTGTTTATTATAAAACTAGATTATTAAACCAAGTGTTGATTTAATAATAAAACATATATTGATATGTATTCTAATATCATGTTTACTTCTCATTTGCTATTTGTATGTGATACAAATACGTGTATACATATATGATTCATATACTAAAATACCAATGTATATGATACATTCATCATTCTAGAAGTAACACATCATTTCTCTAAATTGTTAAAGAAATGAAGCATGGTAGAGAGGTATGGGTTGTTAGGGATGGTATTATTTTATTAGAAAATACAATACTATTCAAGCATGGTTGTATCTTGATTCTCTACCTCATTCCTTCATGTTCTTTCTCTCCTCATTTTCTTGTGTGGGAGCAAAAGAGAAAAAGAGAGAAATATAGAGAGTGAGGTTACTATATCTTCCTCTCATCTTCTAGCAAATTGTAAGAGCAACTTCACAAAAAAATGTCTTTTGATGAGATTGAAGCTTGGGTTGGATTTTCTTCGAAATGGATCATTTTCGGTAAGGAGATCCGCTTGAAAGCTCGATCCTTATGGCATAGAGTTTAGCTTGGATCTTCCACTAGGAGAGTGAGTACGTTACAAATGTTGTAGCACCCTTAAACTCTATGTTTAGCTTACTAGTTTGGTACCACTATTAGTATTTGGATGATTTTGAGTTTGTGTGTTTGGAATTAGAAATTTTTGTTCTCTTTTTCCGCTGCGGTCCACAAGTGTTGCGACCCTAGCACCACACCTACATGGTATCAGAACCGATCCATCTACTAGTAGTCGTTGTGGATGATCTGATTGTAGGATGTTTTTTTGTCACCCCATTGAGATGGGAATACGCGCGCGCTGGTCAGGCGTAGTACAGATTCCCCCTGCCTAGGATAGGCTGGGGTTTATTGATTGTGGGGATCCGAATCTCCGGCAGCCGCGGACTAAGCCGCCGTTAATTACCCCTCGCATTTGGAGCGAGAGAACCTCCGATTGACGGGTCAAACAGGTCATGCGAACTCAATGTACATTGTTGTGTTTTGAAAGGGAATCAGATAAATCGGGGGCCCCGCGGAGTTTTTACGGGGGTCCCTCTACCGGATAGCGGGCTGGAGGTCAATGGAAAACTATTTATTTTTGGAAAAGAAAGAGTAAAACTCTTGATTTAATTGAAAATGGGAAGATGGTTTGAACCTCGAGGAAAGAGAAGGAGGCACAAAAAACCCTAGAGTTTGAGAGAATGAAAAGTGTATATTTTATTCATCATCATATTACCTTATATAGGCTTACACATTTACATATAGCCTCTTGGGTTTTATAAAATGACATTTTGCCCATCCCATATCTCATGTGCTCATTTCTTTTGCACATGAGCCATGGGTTTTACAAAAAATTGGCTTTATGCCCATTTTTCTTATATATATTCATAAAAAATTACATCAAAATTATTTATTACATGGTTTTTTATTTCGGCATGGGAGAGGCCGGCCGCGGGGCTCGATTTGGGCATGGGCCTACTTGCTTGGGCTTGGGCCCGCTTACTTGGGGTTGACCTTGACTTTGACTTAGTCAATCTGGGTGCAAAATTTGACCCCAACAAAGTGCCCCCATCAATAAATACACACCACATATGTGGGTCGTGTGCATGAAATTGATGAATCTTCTTTCGCGTGGAGGCGACTTGCTTTGGTTCTTATTTTTTTGGGATGCACTGCCCTTTTGACGACATGGACGGTCGACGCTTGACACGTCTCCGAGATGGAGTGTCCATGGTAGACGTTTCCCCGGCACTAAGTGATTTGGTTCTCGCTTTGTAGGAAGCCTGCAATGCTCTTTTTATGACATGTACAGTTGACGCTTGACGCGTCTCCGAGACGGAGTGTCCGTGGTAGACATTTCCCTGGCCCGGAGTGATTTGGTTCCCATTTTGTAGGAAGCCTGCACTGCCCTTTTTACGACATAGCCGGTCGACGCTTGACGCGTCTCCGAGATGAAGTGTCCGTGGTAGACGTTTCCCTGGCCCGGAGTGATTTGGTCGTCGTGCCCCCGGCACGGAGTGTCGCTGGTCGACATTTCCCCGAGACGGAGTGTCGGTATATGACGTTTCCCCGAGACGGAGTGTCTTTGGTCGACGTGTCCCCAGCACGGAGTGTCTGTTCGTGACGTTTCCCCGAGATGGAGTGTCGCTGGCCGACGTTTCCCCGAGACGGAGTGTCTGCTTGACGTTTCCCCGTTACGGAGTGTCGCTGGTCGACTTATGCCCGAAGCGGAGTGTCGCTGGTTGACGTGTCCCTAACACGAAGTGTCTATTTATGACGTTTCCCCGAGACGGAGTGTCGCTGGCCGACGTGTCCCCGAGACAGAGTGTCTTCTTGACGTTTCCCCATTACGGAGTGTCGGTCGTTTGACGCAGATGTCGATGTTGGAATTGGTTGGTTTGATTTGTTTGATTTTTGCCTTGTTCGGCGGGACTTTTGAATTTTAGAGGAATTTGGAATTTGTTTAGCATCAGTATTGCTGCACTGGAATAATGCCTGTAGTAACTCATCATTTGCCCCGGGAGGATTTGGGAATTGGTTTTTGGATCGGCATCAGCACCGTTACACTGGAATATGGTACCAGGAGCGAATCATCATTTGCCTTTCCCTGTTGGGAAGCGATGGCTTAGGAGACGGGTTTAGATCCCTATCACCTAAGGCTTTTCAATTTTATGGGCCGTAAGGGTTCCATAAAAGCATTTTCTCCCTACGAGTCGTAAGGATCCCGTAAGTGCATTTTCTCCTTAGGAGTCATGAGGACCCCTGAGTGTGTTTTTCCTTTATGAGTCGTAAGGATCCCACGAAGGCGTTTTCTTACGAGTCGTAAGGATCTCACAAGTTTTGTTCTCCTCATGCATCGTGAGGACACATGAGTGGATTTCCCTCGTTCCCAGTTTAATGACTTAGGGGTCATCTGTTTCCAGTTTAACGACTTAGAGGTCATCTGTTCCCAGTTTAAAGACTTAGGGGTCTATTGTGCCCAGTTTAACAACTTAGAGGTCATCTGTTTCCAGTTTAACCACTTAGAAGTCATCTGTTCCCAGTTTAACGACTTAGAAGTCATTTGTTCCCAGTTTAAAGACTTAGGGGTCTATTGGATTGGAAGTTTGGAATTTTGGGGTAGGGGTCGGCATCAGTGTTGCTAACACTGAAACACAGGTGCCAGGAGCAATTCATCATTTGCCTTTGCCTGTTAGGGAGCGATGGCTTAGGAGACAGGTTTAGATCCTTATCACCTAAGGCTTTTCAATTTTATGGGCCGTAAGGATTCCATAAAAGCATTTTCTCCCTACGAGTCGTAAGGATCCCGTAAGTGCATTTTCTCCTTAGGAGTTGTGAGGACCTTCAAGTGTGTTTTTCCTTTGTGAGTCGTAAGGATCCCATGAAGACGTTTTCTTACGAGTCGTAAGGATCTCGCAAGTTTTGTTCTCGTCATGCATCGTGAGGACACATGAATAGGTCTTTCCAGATGGAGCATAATTCTAAGGGCGGAGACTGGCCGCTGGACAGGTGACTGTGGTGGGGCATGGGTGTGATGGGAATTATTTGAGCCCATGGATTGTATACGGTAGTCAATTTGGGGACTAACCGTAGGGCTGGAAGAATTTTGGGAAATTGGATTTTGGTTGGCGTCTGCATCGCTGCACTGGAATATGGTACCAGGAGCGACTCATCATTCGCCGTTGGGACATCCAGGGATTTGAAAATTTGAATTTGGTTGGCGTCTGCATCGCTGCACTGGAATATGGTGCCAGGAGCGACTCATCATTTGCCACTTGGGGATTTGGATTTTGGTTGGCGTCTGCATTGCTGCACTGGAATACGGTACCAGGAATGACTCATCATTCGCCATTTTTTATTTATTTATTTATTTATTTATATTTTTTTTTACCGCGATTGCTCTATTATTTCAGATTTTCTTATCACGAAGGTCGCGATTGCCCTATCATTTCGTCTTTATTTATTCGCGGTTGCCCCATCATTTCGGCTTTATTTTCCATGTTTATTTTTACTCGCTGATTTTTATTGCGAGTTGCCCCATCTTTTCGGCTTTTTCTTTGTTTTTATTCACACTTTATTTTATTTACATTCCCAGTTTAATGACTTAGAGGTCGATTATTCCCAGTTTAATGACATGGTGGTCAGCGGTTCCCAGTTTAAAGACTTAGAGGTCTACTGTTTCCAGTTTAACGACTTAGAGGTCATCTGTTTCTAGTTTAACGACTTAGTGGTTATCTGTTTCCTGTTTAACGACTTAGAGGTCATCTGCTTCCAGTTTAACGACGTAGAGGTCATCTGTTTCCAGTTTAACGACTTAGAGGTCATCTGTTTCCAGTTTAACGATGTGGTGGTCATCTGTTTCCAGTTTAATGACTTGGTGGTCATCTGACGGGGAGCTTAAAGAAGATACCCGATTGAATAGTTGTCAGGGACACAGCTGGAGCTTGCCCGAAATGCCTTATTACTTTGTCAGTGTTGATGGCCTTGCCCCCAGCTGGGCCAAGGAAAGTTGTTCAAATACCGACTTGCGTTCGAAGATTGCAGTCGTTAACCTGCACAAAGAAGCATGATTTCAGTACATGCAATCAATATGTATCTTGATTGAGTTCGCATGAACGTTTAGCTCAAAATATGGGAGGAGAGATAAGTCCCACCGGGCGTGCCAGAATCTGTAGGGTCTTTTTTGTCACCCCATTGAGATGGGAATACACGCGTGCTGGTCAGGCGCAGTACAGATTCCCTATGCCTAGGGTAGGCTGAGGTTTATTGATTGTGGGGATCCGAATCTCCGACAGCCGCGGACTAAGCTGCCGTTAATTACCCTTCGCATTTGGAGCGAGAGAACCTCTGATTGACGGGTCAAACAGGTCATGCGAACTCAATGTGCAGTGTTGTGTTTTGAAAGGGAATCAGATATATCGGGGGCCTCGCAGAGTTTTTACGGGGGTCCCGCTACCGGATAGCGGGTTAGGGGTCAAGGGGGCTAGTAGCCCCCTTGCAGGGTGCGAGGCAGCGCCCCGTTAGAAATTTTTTTCTAACAGGGACAGTGTCGTAGAGTGTGTGTATCTATACATACATACATACATACATACATATATATATATATATATATATATATATATAAGAAGGGGAAAAGCATCCAAAGGACGCGTGGGGGCCAGCACCTCACGTGCGTACCATGCGGACGCTGGGCGCCGGCGCCTTACGTGCGTACCACGCGGACGCTGGGCGCCGGTGCCTTACGTGCTTGGCACGCGGGTGCTGGGCACCGGCGCCCCACGTGCATGGCATGCAGGCGCGATCGCGCTGGGCGTCGGCGCCCTACGTGCTCGGCATGCAGGCGCGAGCGCGCTGGGCGCCGGCGCCCTACGTGCTTAGCACGCGGGCGCTGAGTGCCGGCACCCTACGTGCTTGGCACGCGGGCGCTGGGTGCCGGCGCCCCACGTGCATGGCACGCGGGCTCCCTACGTGCATGGCATGCAGGCGCTGGGCGCCAGCGCCCCACGTGCATGGCATGGGGGCGCTGGGCGCCAGCGCCCCACGTGCATGGCATGCGGGCGCTGGGCGCCAGCGCCCCACGTGCATGGTCAGCAGGAAAGGGACTTGGTCCCTGCACTGAAAGCTATGCTCCCGATTTGACTTTTGGAGTTGAACTCCTAAAAAGAAAGACTTCTTTTTTGTTATATGGAGTTAGACTCCCAGAAACTTTAATTTATGGAGTTAAACTCCAAGAAATCTTTGTAAATGCTCAAGAGAACCCCTTTCTTCTTCCCTGAGTCTTGGATCTTTCCCAAAATGGGGTCTTTGGAGATGGGTCTCCTTCTTCCTCTTCTGTTGGCCGGATCTTGGAGAACAAGAGGGGGGTGAGATTTAAAAATCTTCTTTTTTGAGATCTAATAGAAAATCTGAGCTCCCCTTTATGGGTTTTGTGGTGGAAAACTATTTATTTTTGGAAAAGGAAGAGTAAAACTCTTGATTTAATTGAAAATGGGAAGAAGGTTTAGAACCTTGAGGAATGAGGAGGCACAAAAAACCCTAGAGTTTGAGAGAATGAAAAGTGTATATTTTATTCATTATCATGTTACCTTATATAGACTTAAACATTTACATATAGCCCCTTGGGCTTTACAAAATGGCATTTTGCCCATCCCATACCTCATGTGCTCATTTCTTTTGCACATGAGCCATGAGTTTCACAAAAATTTGGTTTTATGCCCATTTTTCTTACATTTATTCATAACAAATTACATCAAAATTATTTATTACATGATTTTTATTTCGGCATGGGGGAGGTCGACCGCGGGGCTCGACTTGGGCATGGGCCCACTTGCTTGGGCTTGGGCCCGTTTACTTGGGGTTGACCTTGACTTTGACTTGGTCAACCGGGGTGCAAATTTTGACCCCAACACTGATAAAACTAAACATGATCTATGTTTTATTTTCCCTCTTTAAAAATCAGTTTTTAAACTTCTAATGTTGCTAAACCCCTCACCCATGCTCTCATAATCGTTCCCCTTCACCTCGGATCCGAGCACACTTAGTGGGCCCTCAGGTACAGCCCATTCGGGGCTGAACCCAAGCCCACCAAGTGGGCTGATTCATCCCCTGTTTGGGGCTGAATTCAGCTCAGGTTCAGCCCCAAACAGGGGATGCACCGGGGCTCGATTCAGCCCAGACCTGCTCGGGGTGGGGTTTTAGGGGGTCTATCTGTGCCCGTCGGGGCTTTTCTCGGGGTTGGGCGTTGGGGTTTTCGAACCGGTATGCGCGTTGTGTTTTTTTGGCAACGCGTTCAACTCCGGCTTAACTCATTTGGATGTGTTTATGTTTATTGGATCATCAGGATACAAAATAGTTTGATTAAATTGTTTAATCAAATTAGTTTATATACATATATGTGATATGTGTTGGTAAACGTAGCCTAATTGATAAGTGATCAATTAGACTAAGTTGCACATTATAAAATGTGATGTTGGTATGTATAGTTTGGTTCGGATTGTCGTGTTGAATAGCCCCTCGTGTGGATGTGAAAGTATACAAATACTGTATTTTCAATTCATGTATTTTGTGCAATGCCAAATGTAATATTCTATTGTAAGGAATGCAGTCGGGTTGAGACCGCCGTTGCCATTGTATGAATATGATATAGACTAACCCATGAAGAAGTGCTTGAGCCGCCGGATTTTAGAATGCTCTAGGTGGCCATCTCAAGGAGTTGAGACCGGGTCGCCTCGTTCTAGGACTGGTGGGTTGATCGCCGCACTTGGAGGAGTTTGTAGTTTTGATTTGCCCTGTGGAGGAATGCTCGAGCCACTGGGTTCTTGGAAGTGCTGGGTGGCCCCCTCAAAGAGTTGGGGCCAGGTCGCCTCGTTTTTAGGATTGGCGAGTGGCTCGCTGCGCTTGTAGGGATCTTGATTTGGCTTTGTTAGGGCTATTCATGCGACCGTGGAATGCCGCGTTTCGTTTGTTGCTTAAACAAAATGCGGGATTCCTAGTATATCCGACTATTCCATTTTCTGTGATGTTTACCGCATGATTGTAATGTGATTACTTGCCTGTGATGTATATATAAGTGTTTATATATGTTTTTTAATTGCAAAAGCCCCGTGTCCGCTCTGCCATAAGTTAAGTAACCTTACGGTGAAGACCTGATGCCCCGTGGCGATTGCGATTGGCATATAAAAACATTCTATTTCTTTTTCCTATTGTGCTTGTTTGATGTGATATGAATCTAGATAATAAGTGTTTTTATCTAAACAATAGGACTACATTAATGTGATTAATGTAAAGAAAATAAACCTAATATGATGTTGTAGGAACCAATCCGTTTTTCAAAACAAGTTGGTTTTCAAATCACTTGGTTCCTTCAACGATATCAAGTTCATTACATTAAAGGTTTTCATCAAAACTAGCCGTAACCCTCCGGCATTTCAGATGAGTAGAGTACTTAGTATTCGTGTTGCGTTTGTTGGCCTTTGTCAATGCATAGTGTACGGTAGCTAAGTGATACTTTCTGCTGCATACGATACAATTTGTTAAGACAGCCGTACGACCTCGTGGCTTTTGTCAAGGATTATGCGGGTGGGTCTAAATTAATCACGAAATGACGGGTTGAACTTGACTAGCGACTTATGGTTTGTTGGCCTTTGTCAAGGTTCTAAACCGTTTGGGGTAAAAACCATAAACCTTCTATGTGATAGTTGAATTTCGATTTCTATTGTGAGTAATAGTTATTTCCGGGAGATTTTCACTTCACGATTAGCCGACCCATTAGGTTCTTAGAAAGGTGTTTACGATGTTACGCCTCTAAGAAAATGGGGTTATTTAATTAAGTCCGTGAGAAAGCGTGGGGAGCTTCCCTCGAAGTACTTATACTGGCCTGGCCGAACGGTTAGCAAACTTGTGGGGGTTATATGATCTCGGCTAGTTCTCTTTTTATGATTTGAAAGAGAATTCGACGAAACAGTGGGAGTCATCCTGATTAGATAAATTAATAAACCAATCTAATATTGTAAGATCGCACGCTGAGTGTTTCTTCTCTATCTTAGCAGTGACCATGACCGACTTTGAACTAAAACTCATAAAACCAAGTTAACTGAGCCTTTTTATAATGAGTGGTTTTGGAATGTTAAGATTGCTCTAATTTACGGCGAAGTCGCATATGACTTTACCGCTCCTACTTCATCTTTACTTACTCCAGAACTCTCTGTATTGTATGCGGAGATCCATATTGCATGAACAACAATCTTATATAGTTAAATACGAACTTGAAGAAATTGTTTCAGTCCGAGGATGACCGTTGATTTTGTTCTGGAGAAAATGAATTGTATATTGATATAATTCTATTTTCTCTTCTTTTTATCTTCTCTCAAGTTGAGAATTTTTTAAATAAGGAGAATACACCAGTTACGTTTATTGGATAGTCTTCCAAACCCAAGGCTGAAGCTGAAAGGAAGGGATAAAAGAAAACCAACCAGCCTAAATATGGTGCATAGAAGGTAAAACGTAGAGACATTTAAAGGGGTTACAGTTGAAGGGAAAGGAGATTGCAACTATTGTCATGAACCTGAGCAGTGGAAGAGGTATTACTGGGAATACCTGACCACCCCCTTGAAGCATAATGATGCTTCATCTTCCGGTTTGTTATTTGAAAATTGTTTCTCAATTAACTCTACTTCCTGTGTATGTGATACCGGATCAAGATCTCATATATGTAAGGTGTTACAGATGCTGAGAAGAAGCAGAGTATCGCGAATGGTGATTTCATCCTCAGAGTCGGAAATCAGAGAAAATGTTGCTATTGGAGAAAATCATCAGTTTTGCCTAATGACAAGCTTTTGGTTTTGAATAACTGGAATCATGCACCAGCTTTTAAAATAATATCCGCCTTTTTATTTGATAAAGAAGGATATAAACAAAATTTGAAAATTGTGTTATGAACATTTATCTTCATCAAATGTTTATTGGGTATAGTGAATTGAATAATGGTATAGATATTCTTAACCAAAATACAGTTCTCAACTTACACCACACAGAGTAAGATATATTGAACTTTTAGGACTTATACATAGTTATGTATGTGGTCCAATGTCAATATGAACATGGAAGGTACTCATACTTCATTCCGTTTACCTATGAGTTCTCTAGTTTTTGGACACGCGTTTTTGTTGAAATGCAAAGTCCAGAGATTTTGAGAAGTTTATAGGGTATAAGAATGAAATAAAGAACCTGATAAGTAGAAGTATTAAGATTCTTTGATGTGATTGAGGAGGTGAATACTTAAGCTCAGTATTCCGTGGTTGTCTAATAGAGAATTTAATTCTTTTTTAGCTTACTCTTTCGAATTTACTATAGTACTATAGAGTATCGGAAAGGAGCACTCGCACCCTATGTGATATGGTGCGCTCTATGATAAGTATTGGTGAGTTGCCTCTTTCATTTTAGGATATGTACTGGAACAACTGTGTACTAATTGAATAAGGTTCCGTCTAAATTTGTGTCCAAAATTCTATATGTGATATAGAATGGAAGGAGACCATGTCTTAAATTTGTTAAGATATAGGGCTGTCCGGCTTAAGCTGAAAGCAAAATCTAGATAAACTCAAAATGCATTTCAGTAATGAGCAGTTTGTAGGTTATCCCATGAATTCGCAAGGGTTTAACTTCTATAATGTTGATGATCAAAAGTTGTTTTGTTTTCGACATGCCACCTTTTTAGAAAAAGAATTTCTTGCAAAAGAAATTAGTGAGAGTGGTAGAACCAGAAGAGATTTCTGAACCACAAATGGTTACTGAAAATTTAATAGAACCTGAGAATTCAATTGTGCCCGACAAACCTTAACCACTTCACAAATCTAGTAGGCGACCTCACCCACCCGAGAGAAGCTACGGTTATCTCGTAGACGGTGACATGGAGGTTTGCATCATGATTGATGATGACCCTACTAATTATTAGCAGACCATAAGGAGTAGTAACTTCCGACTGATGATTGGATGCAAAGATATCCAAGTTGGACTTCATGCACTCCAATAAAGTATGGACCTTGTTGGACGCTCTTGAAGGGTAAATCCATTAGGAGCAAGTCGATCTTCAAAAAAAAAAATCAATGCAGATGGAAAGGTAGTAACCTAATAAGGTTAGACTTGAAGCAAAAAGGTTTTCGTCAAATATCTGGTGTGGATTGTGATGAAACCATTTCTTCAAGGTCTATCCTGAAGTCCATTCGGATATGACATGCCATTACTGTTTTCATGACTATGAGATCTGGCAGGTGGATGTCAATAACGTCTTTCTAATAGAGATTTAAAAGTGTACGTATACATGACTCTGCCAGAGAGCTTTGTAGTCAGTGGGAGCAATGGAAAGGTGTGCAAATAGCTTAAGTCAATTTATGGACTAAAGTAGACATCGCGGAGTTGGATCATCTGTTTTGATGTCACAGTCAAATATTTTGACTTCATAAAAAAATATAGATGAACCAAGTATTTGTAAGAAGGATGTAAGAAGTATTATCACTGTCCTCATATTGTATGTGGATAACATCCTCTTGATAGAAAATGATGTTCTTATGCTACAATTCGGTCAAACTATAGTTGTCATAAATGTTTCTCCATATAGGATCTGGATAATATATCAATGATTATGGAGACTAGATCTATAGTGATAGATTTAGAAGGATTTAGGAATTGTCCCAATCCGAGTACTCTGACACCATTCTAAAGGGTTTAGAATAAAAGACCCTAGCGCAGTAGTGTGCCCGCATATCATGGAGTCACCCTCTCTAAAGAGATGTCTTCTAAACTGATGGGGAGAGGGACTCACATGAATGGCATTTCACATGTTTCGGTAGTGGGGTCAATCATGCGATATTATATACCAGACCAGATGTAGCTTATACACTTACTGTAGTAAGCAGATATTAGTCCAATTATGAAGAAACAAATGATAGCAGTGAAGAACATTCTCAAGTACTTGTGAAGCACTAAAATGATGTTCTTGGTGTATGATAATGGCAACTTTCAAATGAAGGCGGTTACTGATTCTAGTTTCGAAGGTGACATAAATGACAGAAAGACTGTCACGGGTTATAAGTTTACCTTCTTTTGAGAAGCAGTTATTGGAAGGGTTCCAAGCAGGATACTAAGGCTGACAGGACTCTGGATGCTGAGTACGACTCCGAAAAGGATGCACCCTAAGAAGTTGTTTGAATAAATAAGTTCATTTCTGAACTTAACCCCATCAGATATTCAAACAAATTCTAAGATAGGTATCGCTTGATTTGGGAGATAGTTGATCTCTACGAGATTAAGATAAAGAGGAAAGAAATTAGAGACATTGTAGTGGATCCACTCACTGAGCTTGTTTCTCAAATACGGTTTATGAAATTGTTATTAGAGAAGTTAGGTATGTGATACCGCAATAATTGGCCTTAAGTGCAAGTGGGAGATTGTTTGATATAGGTGCCCTGAAAGCAATTATTATAATTGTACATGGACCTATATGAATAAAACATTCTTGCTTGATATGATAGTATGTTATCCGGTTTGTCTTTGTCATTAATGTGTATATGTTTTACTTGTTATTACGTATCGCTAATATATGATGATAAAGCCCATAGGATCTTTACTTGACTAATAGAATTATGATGGTGATCATACTAATGGGGCTTGGATAGTGCATAAGCACATTTTTAAATGTTCATAGTCATGGGAGTATCGAGACTGGGCATTGGTACTTCAGAGTAGACTCGTGTATATATTTCTTTATCTCAATCGGGACGATGGTTGGTCCCACAACCATTGGTGTTTGACACCAAAGATTGTATACAAGTGCTCATTGAAGAATGAGTACACTGAACGAATTCGCCGAGAACTCCTAGATGGTATTATACCTGTTGTCAGATAGCAGTTCTCTGATGATATGAATACATGGTAGTCTTTTGATTTGAGATAGTCATAGTGTCTTGTGTGTGTTCCTACTGTACTTTGATTACTACCCAACCACGGTTTTATAGAGCTGTGCATACAGGTTTTAGTTAGGTACAGTCCCGAAGCATATGGAGACAGTGAGCAATCGAAGGAATTCGTCTTTCCCGGTATAGGGAGTTGATGTCGCGCCGTGCCTGATTGACTGTAACCATAAGTCCCTGGTCAGGGCAGTTGGAATAAACTGATAAGTGTTATCAGTTGTGTCTCAGATGGTTATAAGTTTGACATCAGCATGACTTATTAGGTTATTGGGTTTTGACAGTATCCACCCCCAGACCCGATATGCGACAATCTCTAACAAAGAGACCATACTGTACGGTGATTGTCAATGATAAGCTCTGTTGGGTACGGATGAGTTTGCTTGTCGACCTACCTTTTGATCGATACCTGGGTAGCCATTGCGTGCAGTTAGTACCGCTGACATGTTTGTGGGTTAACCCGCGAGGGGATTGATCTGAAAGTGTTTCAGATTCAATCGGATATGATCCTAACCTACTGCCAGCGTATTGTCGAGTCTTTAGAGTTCCATACAGAGGGTTTTCCCATTCAGACGAAACGATATTGTGTGCGTATGCTGATACGTGCGGGAGTTTGGTTAAACACATGTATAAAACACACGTATATTAATCAGACATTTGATAATACTAGCCGGTTTATGATAAAGCTGGATTATTAAATCAAGTGTTGATTTAATAATAAAACATATGCTGATATGTATTCTAGTATTATGCTCACTTTCTCTTTCACACATTTGTTATTTATATGTTATACAAATATATGTATATGTATATGATCATATACTAAAACATTGTGTACATGATACACATATTTATAGAAGTAATGATACGTATATGAGTTCGATTAAACACATGTATATGATACACTTATATTAATCGGACGTTTAATAATACTAGCCGGTTTATTATAAAGCCGGATTATTAAATCAAGTGTTGATTTAATAATAAAACATATATTGATATGTATTCCAGTATTATTTTTACTTCTCATTTGCTATTTGTATGTGATACAAATACATGTATATGTATATGATACATTCATCATTCTAGAAGTAACACCTCATTTCTCTAAATTGTTAAAGAAATGAAGCATGGTAGAAAGGTATGGGTTGCTAGGTATGGTATTATTTTATTAGAAAATAAAATACTATTCTAGCATGGTTGTCTCTTGATTCTCTACCTCATTCCTTCATGCTTTTTCTCTTTTCATTTTTTTTGTGTGAGAGCAAAAGAGAAAAAGAGAAATATAGAGAGTGAGCTTACTACATTTTCCTCTCATTTTTAGCAAATTGTAAAAGTAAGTTGCTTCACAAAAGAGTGTCTTTTGGTGAAATTGAAGCTTGGATTGAGTTTTCTTCAAAGTGGATCTTTTTTTATAAGGAGGTCCGCTTGCAAGCTCGATCTCTACAGTATGGAGTTTAGCTTGACTCTTCCATTAGGAGAGTGAGCACGCTACAAAGGTTGCAGCATCTTTAAACTCTATGTTTAGCATACCGGTTTTATACAACTATTAATATTTGGATGATTTTGGGTTATGTGTTTGGTGTTGGAAATTTTTATTCTTTGTTTCCGCTGCGGCCCACCAGTGTTGCGACCCTAACACCATACACCTACATAGTATCAGAGCCGATCCATCTACTAGCAGTTGTTGTGGATGATTAGATAAAACTAAACATGATCTATGCTCTATTTACTCTCTTTAAAAATCAGTTTTTAAACTTCGAATGTTGCTAATCCCCTCACCCATGCTCTCATAACCGTTGCTCTTCACCTCGGACGCGAGCACACTTAGTGCCCCCTCAGGTACAGCCCATTCGGGGCTGAACCCAAGCCCACCACGTGGGCTGATTCATCCCCTGTTTGGGGCTGAATTCAGCTCGGGTTCAGCCCCAAACAAGGGATGAACCAGGGCACGATTCAGCCCACTTCGGGCTGAATCGAGACCCGCTCGGGTTGGGGTTTTAGGGGGTCTATCCATGCCCGTCAGGGCTTTTCTCGGGAGCGGGCATTAGGGTTTTCGAACCTGTGTGGCTTTTCTCGGGGGCGGGCGTTGGGATTTTCGAACCGGTGTGCGCGTTGTGTTTTTTTGGCGACGCGTTCGACTCTTGTTTAATTCATTTGGATGTGTTTATGTTTATTGGATCATCCGGATACAAAATAGTTTGATAAAATTGTTTAATCAAATTAGTTTGCATACGTATATGTGATATGTGTTGGTAAATGTAGCATAATTGATGAGTGGTCCGATGATCCATGGTAAATGTCACATGAGTACAGGTTAGTCTTAGGATCTGAGGTCATCATTTGTCTCGTGTGAGTTCCCACTGTATTTTGATCACTACCCTACCACGGCTTCACTAAGTCGTGCAAACAGATTTTGGTTGGGTGCAATCCCGAGCCAAATGGAGGCAGTGAGTGATTGTCAGGGCTTCATCTCTCCCGGTATTGGGAATCGATATCGCACTGTGTCCGATTGCCTAGAACCATAAGACCTTGGTCAAGATAGTTGAGAACTACTGATAGTTAGATCAGTAGTTTCTCGGATTGGTCCTACATGATTTATCGGATCAGTAGGGGTCTGACGTTTACCACCCCCTAGACTCGGTATACGATACTCTTTGACGAAGAGACCGGACTGTACGGAGATTGTCATGGATAGGCTCAGTAGGGGTCCAGATGAGCTTACTCGTCGGCCTTCTTTACGACAGGTACTTGGGCAGCCGTTACGTACAACTAGTGCCGCTGATGTGTTTGTGGTTAAACTCACTGCCAGCATACTGTCGAGTCTTTAGAGTCCCACATAGAGGGTTTCTCTGATTCAGGCGAAATGATGTGGTGGCTGTATATTTATACATGTAGGGTTTCGATCGAATGATAATACTAGCCGACTTAGGATTAAGCCGGATTATTAAATCAAGTACTGATTTAATAATTTGCGTGTACATATTTTGATATGTATATTCTAGTGTTATCCAGATTTTCGATCGGACGGTTGATAATACTGACGGGCTTAGGATTAAGCCGGTTCATTAAATCAGACATTGATTTAATACCAGTATTATTTTAATGGTATTATTCTATCTCTTGGGTGTTCGTATTTTGATACAAATACGGGTATGTATATATGGTAGAATGTATTCCGTGTTTATACAGAAAGACATTCTAGAAGGAGGACACCTCATTATGTATTTTCCATTTTATTTGCAAAATGGAAAATGAGGTGTAAAATAGGAAATGGGGGTGTAAAGGAGTGAATAGTGTGAACCATGCTTGAATAGTATTGACAAATGAATTGTACTGCAAACTATTCAAGCATGGTTGTGTTATTTTATTGAAAAAATGGTTTTTACAAAACCATGCTTCATGATTTTCTTCACACAAGAGTTTTCATTCTCAACACAATGTTCTCTCTCCTCACTTGCCTCTCTTGAGTTTCTCCTCCTTCATCTTCATCTTTCTCCCTTTCATCTCATGAGTTAAGAACAAGGGAGGAAGAAAGATAGAAATACACAAGAAAAATCACTACATCTCCTTAATAACTTAGACTAGCAAATTAGGTCATTAAGTTGCTTCATTTGTGAAGCTAAGCTTGAATCAAGAACTATCGGGTGGATCATCTAGGATCAAGAAGACGCTCTAGAAAGGTTGATCAAGGATCTCAAGGATCTCTAGAAGAGGAGTGAAGACCCGAAGGACACGGATGTTTAGGTATAAAGCTCTATCATAGTAGATATATCTTTTTAGTTTGCTAGTTTTGGTTTATGGTTAGATTCTAGGATATATTTTCTAGCGCCGGATTTTTAAAAGTCAAAATTTTTCATTCCGCAATGGCCACGGTAGACGGCCAGGATGCTAGGAAACCCAACAGTAGGGGTATTGGTTTGGCTTTGTTAGGGCTATTCACTCGATCGTGGAATTCCGCGTTTCGTTTACCGCACAATAATAATAAAACATATATTGATATGTATTCTAGTATTATATTTATTTCTCATTTGTTATTTGTATGTGATACAAATACTTGTATATGTATATGATACTTATACTAAAATACCAATGCATATGATACATTCATCATTCTAGAAGTAACACCTCATTTCTCTAAATTGTTAAAGAAAATAACTGAGCTTACTACATCTTCTTCATTTTCTAGCCAATTTTGAGAACAAGTTGCTTCACAAAAGAGTCTTTTGGTGAAATTGAAGGTTGGGTTGGGTTTTCTTCGAAGTGGATCATCTTCAGTAAGGAGGTCCGCTTGCAAGCTTAATTCTTACGACATGGTGTTTAGCTTGGGTCTTCCACTAGAAGAGTGGATACACTACAAAGGTTGTAGCATGCTTAAACTTTATATTTAGCTTACTAGTTTTGTACACCTATTAGTATTTGGATGATTTTGGGTTATGTGTTTGGTGCTGTTTACACCGGTTTAAGTTTCGTTTACAGATATGTGTGAAAGTAAGCTCATTCATATACGCACATGCACACATGTGGGTTGCAACAATACAATCAGAGAAAAAACATGTATTAGAAAGGAAGCACTCGGTGGTCAACGATAAAAGGAAAGTATTTAAATAAACATTTTATTCTACAGGAAATAGATCACCAAACACGGGATCAAAAGTACAAGGGTTTACAAAACTATGAATAAAGTTTTCTAAAGTCCTCTCCGTCTTCTCCACCATGACGAAGCGGCGATCTTTGCGAGGAGTCTCTCTCCATCGGTTAGCGCTGTGCCTATTGGCGAAGGTAGACATGATGGCCCGTTGAGCCCGTATTTGGTTTAGCAGCTGAACAGAGCGATCCCTCGGAGGCGTGGTAATCAAAAGTGCTTCATGAAAGAACTCGATCTTGTCCTCCACTACGTCAAGCATCGCCGGAGTCATCTCCGCTGGATGAGGGGGAATGTGATCGAGCACAAAAAGGAGGATCATCCGGAGCCAAATGGAGCCGATGGGGAGAGAAGATCCTCTACGAGTCAAGAGCTCGTGCAGTACTGTATCATATTGGTCATCCGTAAGAGCAGGATTCACCAAGCGTGCAACAAAACGAGAAACAATTTCCTCAATAGGCACTTCCCATGGCTGCCGATGAGCATGTGGACGATTACAAACCATGACTCTCCTCTGTTAAAATGATTCTCTAAAAGTGAGAGCGAAGAGGAACATTGTTGCAGATTATAAGGGGAGGCATTTAAGTCTCGGCACAGAAAATGTTGTGCATGGTGGAACTATTTCCAAGCTATGATGAAAGAAGGCATTGGAAAAGAAATGTTGACTTGGGAAAAGCAGAGAAAGAAGAAGAAAAGAAACCTTCATTAATGTGGCAGCGCCTCACGTGCCTTCCACAAAGGCTCCAGCGCCGATAGGATCAAATCCTATGGTGGCGCCTCACGTGCTCCTCACGCCGGTGCCAGTGTGCAAAGCACAAAAGAATTTATTAGATTAAATAAGAGTTAAAACTCTTATATAGCGCCGTACGTGCTCTTCACGCGGGCGCCAGTGTGCAAACCACAAAATGTCTGCCCTAAGGAGCAAATTCTTAAGTGGCGCTCACGTGAGGAACATGTGAACGCCGGCGCCCAGGTAGAATTAAATTCTACTTTATGTTAAAAAGAGCTATTGGATTAAAGATCCAACGGAGATGATAAATCATCAAGATACAGATCTTTATAAAATAAGAAAGATATCTTTGGTTGGATCATAGAATAAAATTCTATGCCCTCTGTAAAACAGAGAACTCTTGGATTGAAAATCTAATGGTGATTAAAAATCATCATTTCACAGAATAAAATTCCGCATATAAAAAATATTTTCCCAATTTTGTTAAAAGCAAGAAAATATGTTTTATAAAAACAGAAACCCTTGGATCAAAAATCCAACGGTGGGTAAAATTTCTTAATTCAATTGGGATCTCTTAATGAGAGATTTTTTCAAAACTAATTAACAAACTTGCCTCCACTATATAAAGGACCAAAGACTTCAAGTCTGATGAGGAGGAACCCCCCATAAGCTTCCAATAACAAAAACAGAAAGCGTTAAAAAAGAACAGAGAATTAAATTCTCAAGGAAGAAGATCTCCTTCCTTAAAAACTTTAGGTAAACAAAAATAACATAGAGATAAAAACATCTCATTTACATATCTAAAGGGTTTAACCCTTCTCAAAGAACTTAGTTCTTTCTCTGGATCTAAGATCCACAAGACAAGACTCCCACAAGCTGAGAATTTAATTCTCATCGGGAGGACTTGTTCTTGAGAATCAAAGATTCAGAAAAGAACTAGGAATCGAATTCCTCAAAACAAAGCATATAAGAGAAACCTAGTTCTCGTAAAAGAACTTGGTTCTTAAAAATGAAGCTTGATCCTAGATCTACAAAATGAAGATCCTATTGATCATTAGTGGGAAAAAATGTTATCAGCAGAGGAGAAAAGCGCCCAGCGTCCAACGCCGCACGTGTTCCTCACATGAGCGCCACAGAAGAGAAGAGTGCTTTGCACTCACTGGAAAGCGCCCAGCGTCGCACGTGTTCCTCACGTGGGCGCCACAGAAGAGAAGAGTGCTTAGCACTCACTGGGTAGTGCCTATCGCCCAGCACCTCACGTGCTCCCCATATGTGCGCCGCAAAAGAGAAAAAAGTGCTTAGCACTCCACAAGCAGTCCAAAATGGCTGAGTGTTCAATACTCATTGGGCAACACCGAGCGCTTCACGCGCTCCCCATGTGGACGCCATAAAGAGTGCCTAGCACTCCATATAAAGACAAAGGAGTAAAGTGTTCAACACTTATTGGGCAATCCCCATGATTGAAAGCTCCACATGATTATATGTGGGCATCAGAACTCATATAAGCGCTCAGCACTTTCTGCATAAAAAAGGACTGGGTAAACAGAGCCCAAACAAGTGCTTAGCACTTTTTCAGAAAAGAGAAGAGACTAAGCAGACTAAATCCCAAATTAGCTAAATTGTTAAAATCTTGCAAATGAGTCTAAATACTCTGTTGCTGGGCTTTAAATAAGGAAGATCCCAAAATGTCGTTAAGTGGATCTTACTCTCAAATTAGACTAACGTATCCTTAACAAAAATTCTTAAGGCCATAATAACCCCTTTTTCTTTCAAACACGGGATTTGGTTTAAGGATACATCTCTCTACACCTCTGATATATGTCGTAATTCTTTAACGTCTTCAGAGAGGTGGCGGGTCCCGACAACCAATAACTCCTTTCTTGTCCTAACTTGATATAAAACTTCATCAAGACTGGGAATAAACATCCCACGTTGATGCACTTCCAAATTGATGTGCACACCTCAAATCGGATTGCACCCCAAATTGGGTGCATTCCATATCACCATTATTCGCTTTGTCACGTAACAAATACACGTGTGCGCAAGATGGATAGTGGACCGAAATGTCCCTAAACTAATATTCGTCTCCAAAATGGCGATAATGGACCGAAATGTCTCTAAACTAATATTCGCCTCCAAAATGGCGATAATGGACCGAAATATCTCTAAACTAATATTTGCCTCCAAAATGGCGATAATAGACCGAAATGTCCTTAAACTAAAATAATAGAGCCCAAACGCTCTTTTGTTGGATCCTAAATAAAAATGATCCTGAAACCTCGTTAAGTGGATGTTAGTCTCAAATTGGACTAATGTATCTTTAACAAAAACAAATCGAGCCTCCAAATGCTCACATATATTTAAGTCGATCTTAATCTCAAAATAGATTAACGATCCTTAAATAAAAAACCCAAAATCTAAGATATACGGATTTGGACTAATCCACGCCCTACGGGTGACAACATAAATTAGTCTCCGTATACAATCCACGGGCAATCAAAACAAACAAAAACACACACGATACGAAGTGAACTTCCGGATCAGGAGAAAATGGTTATCGCGATGCGGTAACGTAATTAACTGTAGGGGCTTGCGCCTGCTTGGAAGAGCGTCCCCACAACCAAAAATCCCTTATAAATGAATGGGAATCTGACGAAGTCTGCTACAACGGTTGTATCCATCCAAACCTCCGATATACGATACCATAAATCAACTTGGAATCTTTGGAGAGGTGGAAGGATAAATCCAAATAGTATCTGCCCCCAAATTCAGGCAAGACGATCCATCCTGGTTCGTCTCTGTTTTCGACGGTGAACAGATTCTGGCATGCCCGGTGGGACTTTTCCTTTTTCCACTCCACATTTCGTGTGTCGTGTTCGCGAACAAAATCGCGGTTTGCTATGGTTGCCTTTGGATTCGAGGCACTAAAATTTGGTGTCTTGTTTCTGTCTAGAAGAAGAGGACATCAATGGCTTCCAGCTGCACAACTTGCAACAGCAATTCTTCCTACGCCCTAACTAGAGGAGTGACTTACGAGCCCAATACGGCCTCCATCTTTTCAATGCCAGTGGGGCAGGTAACAGAAGCCATTACTGGATTGTTCTTCGGGACTATGCTCCTACCAATGAGCGTCGGTGCCTCAACGCCGCAACCCGAAGCTCCCAAGAAGCCGGTCTTCGATCGACTTGCACCACAATGGCCCCTCTCAACGGGCCATCCAAATCCGAGGCCTCAGTCTTCAACAGGCTGAGCCGAATCTCAGATGTCTCAGTCTTCAACATGCTAAGCCAGAACCAAAACGGGCTCGTAAAGAGGCTCGTTGTACCTGAAGGGGCTGCCTTAAAAAGGATAGCCCTCCCAACTCTTGCTGCAAATGAAGCCGTTAAAAGTGCTTCACCAGTTAGGTGATCGGTCTTTTAGAGGCTGATCATCTTCAATCAAATCTTGCCAAGGACGTCGGTCTTTAACAGGCTGGCAATTGCTGGAGCCCATTAACAAAACCAGGGGCAATCTACAACCGCTTCCGAAACTGAGGCGGTCCCGTCTGCAAGATACGCTCGACGTCGCCACTGGCATCGAGTGAGAAAAGCTGGGGGAAACCCCCCCTCTGGACTTACCCCACCAGCTCCAATGGTGGAATTCGATGCTGCTGTTCTAACCGGGAACAATTTTGATCTGCTTAGGAGGGTGCGAAAGAACTCTCCAACCACGGTGCTTAAGAAATCACCCCTTCCTGCTGAAGCCATAATGCAGACAAAACCGGAGCAGACCTACCAACGGCTCTCCTCCTAAATTCACAAGGTCTGACGGAAAGTCCAAGACTCTGTAATCGACAAAGACTACCCTCGCCGACTGAAGAAAATGAAGGTTCGGCAAGAGAAAGAACATCCCTCCATTATGCAGCGAGGGGTGCCTTTTACCCAGGTTCCTGATACAATGACTCTTTCAACTTTGACCTTCCACAAAAGGACGAGGCCGGAGAAAATCCCACCGCCTGCGGCAAATTCTAAAGGCGCCGGACCGAACGCCCTAAGTCTGGGGGTATGATCGTGCATACAGTTTACATGGCTTCTGGGAAAGAGGAAAGCCGTGTTTTTATGGTCATCGACCGCAAACTCGGTCGTTAACAAAAGCTCAGGAGCAACAACAAAAGCTCCAGAAAATGCTGATCAAAATGTCAGCACTTACCGGGCAGAAAGAAAGCCCGGAATCAACATCTGAACAGCGTCAAGAGCAAGAGACTGATACAGAGTTCCTGCGAAGGGTGCTTGAAAGGAAGGATAAGGAGGCCATGAAACAAGCTACGAACATAAAGTAGATGGCGCTTCTGTTCCAGGACAAAGTTGGAATGATGATCCAGCCAGAACCTCCAGCCGAAAATCCACCGATAATCGTTGAGGACGATAGAGGGGAAACATCAAACCCCTTTCCGGCTCTATCAGTAGCCAAGGAGGAAACAATCTCCAAGATTGCTCTTGATGATTATATAACCCAACAAATACGAGCTCATCAAGCCAATGAAGCGGCTGGTGAAATCGTCAGAACTGGGCGACTGTATCTAGGCTGGTATGATCAAATCAAGTACCCGGCGGGATATACGATCCCTAAATTCCATGTGTACAAGGGGACAGGCGATCCACACCAGCACGTCGCTCAGTTCAGAGCCTTGTGCGACAACACTAGAGACGACGACAACCTGCTACTTCGCCAGTTCGTTGGCAGCTTGTCAGAAACGGCTTTTGAATAGTACTCGGAGCTCCCAAATGACTCCGTGAGAACATTCACAGAAATGGAACTGTTGTTCACACAGAGGTTTTCCGGTGCAAGCGAGCGCACCCCGATCACGGCATTAATCAATGCCAGGGTAAAGCCGAGAGAAACCTGGGTCCAATACGCGATCCGGTGGCGGAACCTATGGCCAAAGTGTGAACAATACATCGAAGAATCTCCTGCCGTGGGCATGTTCATCAGGACCCTGGATCTGCAAACGACCGTGTCCCAGTTCATTACATTCTTCAAGCCAATCACATTCCAGACTTTGATCAATAAACCGGCCCAAATGGACCGGATGGGCCACGGGCCTTCCTCCTCAAAAATGGACCCTTGAAATGCCAAGGGTAAAGGGAAAGTGGCCTTCGTTGCCAACACTCAACAGCAACCGCGTGATCCGAAACCGGTTGCTCGCCAAAACAACATGCGTCCGCGTCTATCCCCGGAAGAAAGGCTAGGACGCGCTTACTAGTTTTCCCGTTACAAGATGAGGAGACTGTTGGAGCTGGGAATGCGCAACAAACTCATCACTTTGCTAGACCCATGGTGTCCACCGCAACCCGGCAACGACAACAACCCTAACTACTGCTCCTATCATATAATGGTGAGCCACCCAATTGAGAATTTCTACATCTTCAAGAACTGAGTCGAGGACCAGTATCAACAGGGGAAATTCGTGCTGCCTTAGAACTGGAGGGTGAACCCGCCACAGAAGCACACTCCTAAAAAGGTGGATGCACCAGGGGAATCATGTTCGCTCGTGAAGAAAGTCCATGGGAAGTCGTTCTCTCAGCTAAAACCAAAAGAATGCTGAAGGATCTCCAGGCATGTCCGGCAATCAGGTGGAGAATCCCACTTGAACCGGAAATCATTGAAGGGATGTTGAAACCGCGTCCCATACCGAAAACTGTTGACAAAGGGCAAAATCCCCAAGTCGAGCCTTCAAAGTCTTCGAAGAAAAAGAAGCAGACCAGGAAGCCTGAGCGACCTGCCGAGTATGACGATGAATACACATACCTATAAAGGTATGTTGACGCGCTGGAGGAGTACAACCAGAAGGCGCGGACACCGGTCACCCTCGAAGAGTTCCTCAAGTATATTCTTGAGAACGAAAAGAGTGACAACGATGAGGAAAATGACTCATCAGAAACTGAAGACTATGTAGCAAGTTGCCACATGGTTTCCCATTCGTCGTTAAATGATGAAGAAGCTCCCTCAGCGTCAGAAAATAACGTAGAGGGACCGGGGGCAGGATCGGTGCCAAAATCCCCGGAACCGTCGGAAGATCTAATTGATAGGCTGTTAAACGAAGCCTTTTGAAAAAGCAAAATTGACCGAGAACGCGAAACAGCCATATACGAAAAGGTTCAGCGTTAGCGTCAGAATGAAGAAGCTGCGCCGAGGATGAGTTGTAAAGTACTCCAGCCGAGAGCCGGAGCACACCTGCCACAAATAAAAGCAGGATCAAGGCAGAGAAGCGATTCGCCAAAGCCTTGTCAGTGGGAATGAAGCTGCCACCTCTAGTAGGAAACACTCCCGGGGTCATATGCCTCGACGGAGAGGATTCATATCCAAACTACTGCCTATATCATCGGAGGATTACCCACCTCACCGAAGAATGCAGTGCTTTCAAGATGTGGTGGGAAGGATATGTTGCCCATAAAAAATACTTCAAGATGATGAAAAGCAAATCTCATCGACTGCAAAAAAGTGCGGCAAGTGCGTGTGGGAAAACGACTGGCAATTGTCATATGGTTGATACCAGTTCGGTAGGGGATAAACTCCAAGTTCTTACTTTCGGGAGCGATTCTAAAGACAAAATGACCCTCAGCCCTCTTTTCAAAGACTCCACCTCCGTAAAAGAAGAGGGGGAGAAGAATTATGAGAACGTTCAGCTGCGTAGCCGCACGCTGCCTGAAAAGAAACTCAGACCTATAAACAAGGCTTCGAGCAAAAAGGACAAAGAGAAAGAAAAAATCCCTGAGGAAATTGCCCTCGACGAAACCCGCCTTATAGCATAGAAAAACCTGGAGGCTTATAAGGCAAGGATGACACGGTCATATGAAAAACTGACTCGGCCGAGAACATTCTGCTAAGGCGAACTCGTGCTAGTCATCAAAAAACCTATGATCCCCAACCGTACAAAACAGGGGAAATTCGAGCCGAACTATGAAGGCCCGTACATTATAGACAGACTCTACCAAGGTGGAGCCTACCTGCTCATGAATATGCATGGCGAAAGACCCTTCCGGCCAATAAACGGTCGGTTCCTCAAAAAATACTACGTTTGACGAGCCATGACCTAGGCCAATGATAGATGACGACGCTCGTGTCCGCTCACTGTCTTCCTGAGTCAAAAACTCTGAAAGTAGTTTGCAAAGAACCTTCATCGACTAAAAATTGGAGACAACGGACCGAGATGTCCTTAAACTAAAAATTCGCCTAAAAAATGACGATTAAGGACCGAGATTGTTCCCGCCAAAAATTTCGGCTAAGAGCTATTTGTTCTCTTATAACCCTTATAAAAAATGGGGAGAGAAGAAAGAGGAAAGAATTCACGGTTGGACATCATGTGTTAAACACGTGAGCGCTTAAGTGCAAAGTATATAAGCGCTGAATGAAAATAACTAAGTGCGCTAAACATAAACAAGCTGAAATTGAGCCTCACGTGCGAGCACGTGAGCATCTATATATTAGGCGCCATATTAAAACAAATAGCCAGAGAAGATCATGTGTTAGCACGTGATGCCCTATTAGGCTGTTACGTATAACCAAACAAGTTTAACTCAGTGGGGGTCACGTGCTACACGTGAGTGATCCTAAACACTTTCCAAGCTGATAGAATTAAATTTTAAATAAAGGGATCAAAACCCTATTTGGAAAATATTTCATTAAATCTTTCTAAACTATCTGATAGAATTAAATTCTATATATATGGGAAATATATCCCTGATCTTCTTTAAAACAGAAACATCTTCTCTGTTGTTAAATGAAAGACTTTTGGATCAAAGATCCAACGGTGATAGTCTGATAGAATAAAATTCTATCTTAGGAAAATATTTCCTAATCTTATTAAACAAACAAGAAATCTTCTCTGTTAAACTGAGAGTTTTTGGATTAAAAATCCAACGGTGAATAAAATTCACCGCTTGATTTAAAAGATCATAGAATCAATCATGATCTCTCAATGAGAGATTCTCTTAACAAATCGATTCTTATTCTTCTCGTATAAATAGGAGCGATAAGAGAAAAAGAGAATTCAATTCTCGAGAGAGAAGAGACCCCCCTATAAGTTTTGAGAAACAAAAGAAAAAGAGAAAAGAGAGTTCAATTCCCTAGAGGAAGAAAATCTCCTTCTTAAACAAAAATGCTAGGTAAGAAGAAAGACACAGAGATTATCTTATCTCTTCTTTAAGGGTTTAACCCTTCAAAAAAGAACTTATTTCTTCCTCTGGTCGTGGTCTGCAGAAGTAGATCTCCCCATAAGTTGAGAATTTAATTCTCATCGGAAAGATTCTGTTATGCAGACTCAAAACATAGGGGAAAGAACTAAGTTCAAAGAATTTAATTCTTCCAAAAGTATATAGGAATTTAATTCCTCTGATAAAACTAGGGTTTAACCCTGCAAAAGAATTTAATTCTTCTAAAGAAAAGGGCCTGAAATTCTCTAAGCTCAGATCAAAATCTTCATACATATAAAAGATCAGACTGGTGATTCATTAGCGTTCAACGCTATGTAACAAAGGCTCACGTGGTCCCACGTAAGCACCTCTGAGGAACAAAAAGGAAGGACTGAGATCGAATCACGTGTTCCTATGCGACCCCTTAAAACGAGCGCTCATCAATTGCATGAAAAAGGGAATAAATCCAAAGATAGTTCCCATTTTAGGGTGCCTCACGTGTTCCCACGTGACCCCTAAACAGTTGCTTAACACTTATATGGAAAAAGGGGAAAATTCAAAAGACAGTGCTCACATTTTGAGCACTTCACGTGTTCGCACGTGAGTATTATATGAGCTAAGTGCTTAGCACTTATAAAAGAAGAGGGAATAAATCCAAAGAGACAGTGCCTAACTCTGGGGCGCCTCACGTGTCCACACGTGATGGCCACAAGACTTAAGTGTTTAATACTTGTATATATAGATGGGGATTTGAACTGAAGGGCACAGCACCAACTTTCAGGTGCCTCACGTACCACACGTGAGCGCCCCCAAGCTTCAGTATTTAACACTGTTTTAGAGACTCACGTGAGAGCACGTGAGCACTGAGCATATATTAGTATTTAATACTATAAGAAGCCAACTTCAACCCCAAATTGGCTAGGTCTTCCTGAGATTAAAACGTCTTGGATCTCCAAATAGACCGAGCGTCTATGCTCATGACTTCCCAAACTAATTGACCAGAACGATGTCCATCCTACATCTCCTAAGTCAATCCTAGTCTCTCGAAAATGACTAATGATTCTTAGATGGTCCACCATGATCTCTCCCCTTAATCTGGAATTTGGTTCAAGGGTATATCTCTCCACACCTCTGATACATGTCGTTGTAATTCTTTAACGTCTTCAGAGAAGTGGAGGGTCCCGACAACCAACAACTCTTTGATGCACTCCCAAACTGATGAGCACATCCCAACGGACCATAACGTCCTTAAACTACAACGGACCGCAACGTCCTTAAACTAGCTATGGACCAAAGACGTCCTTCAACTAAAACAATATAGCCCAAATGCTCTTTTGTTGGATCTGAATGATCCTAAATCCCGTTGAGTAGATCTTAGTCTAAAATTAGACTAACGTATCCTCAACAAACATTTAAGTTGATCTTAATCTCAAACGAGATTAACGATCCTTAAATCAACCTAAACCCAAATCTAAGAATATACGGATTTGGACTAATCCACGCCCTACGGGAGACAACATAAATTAGTCTTTGTATATAATCTATGGGCAACCAAAAATAAAACAAACACACATGACACGAAGTGACCTTCTGGAGCAGGAGAAAGTGTTTACCGCGATGCGGTAACATAGTTAACTGCAGGGGCTTGCGCCTGCAGGGAAGAGCGTCCCCACAATCAAAAACCCCTCAGAAATGAGGGGGAATCTGACGGAGTCTGCTACAACGGACGCATCTGTTCAAACCTCCGATGCACGGTACCATAAATCAACTTGGCATCTTCGGAGAGGTGGACGGATAAATCCAAATAGCATCTATCCCTAAATTCAGGCCAGACGTCCTAACGTCCTGTTCGCGTTTTCGGCGGTAAACAGATTCGGGCACGCCCGGTGGGACCTTTTCCTCTTTCCACTCCATACTTCGTGTGTCGTATTTGCGAACAAATCACGGTTTAATACGGTTTCCCATGGATTCAAGGTACTAAGATTTGGTGTCTTGCTCCTATGCAGAAGAGAAGAGAAATCAATGGCTTCCAACTGCACCTGCAACAGCAACTCCCACTCTGTCCCAGCCGGAGGAGTGATTTATGGGCCCCAAGCGGTCTCCATCTTTGCAATACCAATGGAACGGGTGATTCAAGCCACCACTGGACTGTTCTTTAGGACCATGATCCCGCCAGCAAGCTTCAGCGCCCCGGTGCCATCACAGGAACTCCGAAGAAGTCGGTCTTCGATCGACTTGCAGCCACCACGGCCCCTCTCAACGGGTTGTCCAAGTCTTCTACCTCGGTCTTTAACAGACTGAGCCAAAACTCCAGTAGGCCTGTAAAAAGGCTCGCAATACTTGAAGAGGTTATCCCTAAGCGGATAGCCATTCCAGTCCCGGCAGGTGAAGTCGTCAGAGGGGATTCTCCTGCTAAAAGATCGGTCTTTGCAAGATTGTCCGTTCCAACTCCTGTTGCAGGTAAGGTCGTTAAAAATGCTTCCCCTGCCAGAAAATCTGCCTTCGACGGATTGACCGTTCCCTCTCAGCGGACGTCAGTCTTCGACAGGATGACACCAACAGCAGCCTCTCATCAAAGCAGGGGGCATGATGAAGCCGCTCCCACGATAGAGGTGGTCCCTTCTGTACAACATGCTCGACGTCGCTACTGGCACCGAGTAAAGAAGGTTGGGGGCAGTTCCCCCTCTGGACTTACCCCACCAGCTCCAATGGTGAAATTGACGCTACTATTCCAACTGGGAACAGCTTCGAGCTGCTTAGGAGGGTGCGTAAGAACTCTCCAACCGCGGTGCTGAAGAAGTCTCCCCGCCTGCTGAAAACATGATCCATGCAAAACCAGAGCAACCCCCTCAGCGACTGTCATCCCGAATCCACAGGGTCTGGCGGAGAATCCAAGACTCTGTAATTGACAAAGACTACTCTCCCCAGCTGAAGAAAATAAAGGCTCGACAAGAGGAGGACCATCCCTCCGCCATACCATGGAAGGTATCATCTGCATGGGTGCCTGCTGCAGCGGCCCCCTCAACTTCGACCTCCTATAAGAGGAGAAGGCCGGAGAAGATCCCCATGCCTGCAAAAAATTTTAAAGGCAATGAATTTAAACGCCCCAAGTCTGGGGGCATAGTAGTACACACGGTGTATATGGCTTCCGGGAAAGAGAAAAACCGTACTTCCATGGGTCATCAACCACTCACACGGTCTGTGACAAAAGCTCAGGAGCAACAACAAAAGCTCCAGGAGATGCTGACAAAGATGGCCGCACTCACTGGGCAGAAAAAAAGCCTGGAAGCAACGTCTGAACAGCGCCATGAACAAGAGACCGACACCGAGTTCCTTCGGAGGGTGCTAGAAAGAAAGTATAAATAGGCCACGGAACAGGCTGCTAATATAAAGCAGATGGCTATTCTATTCCAAGACATGGTTGGGATGATGATCCAGCCGAAACCTCCAGCCGAATACCCTCCGATAATTATCGAAGACGACAGAGGGGAAACGTCAAATCCTCCACCGGCTTTCTCAGCAGCCAAGGAAGAGAAAATTTCCAAGGCTGCCCTTGATGACTACATAGCTCAACAAATCAGGCAAGCAAAGCGGCTGGCTAAGTCATCAGAACTGGGCTACCTTATCCAGGCCGGTACAATCAAATCAAGTACCCGCCGGGATATTCGATCCCTAAGTTCCATGTGTATAAGGGGACGGGCAATCCACACCAATACGTTGCTTAATTCAGAGCTTTGTGCGGTAATACCAGAGGCGACGACAAACTGCTGCTTCGCCAATTCGTCGGCAGCTTGTCGAAAACAACATTTGAATGGTACTCGAAGCTTCCGAATGACTCCGTCAAAACATTTACATAAATAGAGCTACTGTTCACACAGCGGTTCGCAAGCTCAAGCTAGCACACACCGATCACAGCGTTAATCAATGCCAGGGTAAAGCCAGGAGAGACCTGGGTTCAATACGCAATTCGGTGGCGGAACCTATGGTCAAAATATGAACAGCGCATAGAAGAAGCTCCTGCCGTGTGCATATTTGTGGGGTCCCTTGATCCTCAGGCAACTATATCCCAATTTATGATGTTCTTCAAGCCGACCACCTTTCAGGCCTTGATTGACAAGCTGGCCCAAATGGACCAGATGGACCATAGGCCGTCCTCTTCAAAAACGGATCTCCGGAATGAAAAGGGTAAAGGGAACACGGCCTTCGTTGCCAACACTCAACAGCAACCGAGTGACCCGAAACCGATTGCTCGCCAAAGCGACACACACCCACGCCGATCCCTCGAAGAGAAGCTAGGACATCCTTATTCGTTTTCCCGGGATAAAACGAGGAGACTGTTCGAACTGGCAGTGCGCAACAGACTTATTACTCTGCCAGATCCGAGATGTCCACTACAGCCTGGTGACGTCAATAACCCCAACTATTGCTCCTATCACCAAATGGTGAGCCACCCCATTGAGGATTGCTACATCTTCAAGAACTGGGTCGCGGACCAGTACCGTCAAGGGAAGTTTGTGCTGTCCGAAAACTGGAAAGTAAACTCGCCACTGCAACACGCTCCTAAAAAGGTGGATACGTCGAGGGCATCGTGCTCATTTGTAGAGGAAGCTCCGTGGGAAGTTGTCCTTTCGGCTAAAACTAAAAGAATGCTGAAGGATATTCAAGCATGCCCGGCAATCAGGTGGAAAATCCCGCTAGAGTCTGAGATTATTCACAGGATGCTGAAACCGCGCCCAACACCGAAAGTTGGTAGCGATAGGCAAAATACCCAGATCAGGCCTTCAAAGTCTTTGAAGAAAAATAAGAAGACCAAGAAGCCCGTGCAGCTCGACGACAAGCGTACGGATCTGCAAAAATACATCGACGCACTGGAGGAATACATCCAAAAGGTGCGGACCCTAGTCACACTTGAAGAGTTCCTCAAGCATATTCTTGAGAACGGAGACAATGACGATGATGAGGGAAATGGCTCATCGGGAGAAACTGAAGACTATGTGTCAAATTGCCACATGGTCTCCCATTCGTTATTAACTGGCAAAGAAGCTCCCTCGGTGTCTGAAAGCAACGCAGAGGAACTGGGGGCAGAACCGGTGCCAAAATCCCCATAGCTTCCAAAAGACCCAATAGACAGGCTGCTAAAGGAAACCTAACAATGGACCGAGATGTCCCTAAACTAATAATGGACCGAGATGTCCCTAAACTAACAATGGACCGCAATGTCCTTAAACTAAATATGTCACCTCAAACATGGCGATAGTGGAATTCAAGTCCACAGGTTCCAGTGGTAAAGACTGCAACTCAAATCCTGCTGGCTACACAGCTACCCCGGCGGTGAAGTCCCACCGTGATCGCAAAATAAAAAGCAAAAAAGCAAAAAAATGGTAAGTCCACAAGAGAAATGGGCACGGATGAAAACCCGAAAGGGAACCATGAGTAAAAACAGCAGGGCAACCGGCGAGCTTGTGAAAACCTGAAAGGGCGCAATCTCGTTGTTAAAAAAAAGTACGTCCACAAGCGAAATGGGCACGGATGAAAACCCGAAAGGGCACCGTGAGTAAAAACAGCAGGACTACCGACGAGTTTGTGAAAACCCGAAACGGCGCAATCTCGTTAAAATAAAAACGCCTGCAAGGTCCTCTCGACCTTGTGAGGAGAAAACGCCGGCGTGAGATCCTTACGACTCACAAGGGAGTAACACACTTAAGGATCCCTACGATTCCTAAGGAGAAATTATACTTACGAGATCCTCACTACTCGTAAGGAGAATTCCCTCTATGAGACCCTCACGGCTCACAGGATTCAAAAGCCTTAAGATAGAGGGATCTAAACCTGTTCTTAAACCATCACACTCCCCAAGTTGCCCTACAAGCGGTCCAACAGTGACCCTTGTATACAATCCACGGGCACAAATAAACGTTCCCTCATCAAGTCCCACCAATGACGAGGAATGCCCTCATATGGTGAACGACACTTGTAAGTCCTCTTGACTTATAAGGAGAAAATATTCTTATAAGATCCTTACGACTTATAAGAGAACACACACTTGGGGATCCCCACGATTCCTAAGGAGAAAATACACCTACGAGATCCTCACGACTCATAAGGAGAAATACCTTTATGAGATCCTTATGTCTCGTAAAATCAAAAAGCCTTAGTCAACAGGATCCTAACTCTGTTTGCTAAGCCACTTTTGTTCAAATCGACAAAGGCAAATGATGATTCGCTCCTGGCAATATCCCAGTTGTAGCGATACTGATGCCTAAATTGGTATCAAATTCCAAGTCCTTTCATAGCAAATGATGATTCGCTCTTGGCAATATTCCAGTCGCAGCGATGCTGATGCTAAGATTGGTATCAGATCTCGAATCCCGTACTCGCAATCAAAATCAACGAGCAAAAAAATGCATATGAAATAGCCGAAATGATGGGGCAACAAGCAATAAAAATCAGCGAACAAAATATATGCATACAAAAATAGCCAAAATGTTTGGGTAACTCGCAATAAAAAGCAGTGAATAAAAAGAAAAAAATAGCCGAAATGATTGGGCATCGCGATAAAAAGCCGAAATGATTGGGCAATCGCGACTTTCGCGATATAAAAAGCTGAAATGATAGAGCATCGCGAAAAGAAATAAAAAAATGATGAAACTTATGCCATGCAGGTGAGTCTACATCCAACCCTGTATACAATTCATGGGCACAAACGAAAAGAGAACCACATTTTCCCACCGGGCTCTGTCAAAAGGAGAGTCAAATCTTGACGGTTCATCGACAGCCTAGAGATCAACAACGACGTTTCTTCTCACTCCATCAAGATGCAGACGCGACATCAGCAAATGGAGCCATGGAAAAGTCCCTAGTTCCAAAACTCAACGGTTCACTGGCAACCTAGAGACAACCTCTACATTCGTCGCAATATAGTAGACACAATGTCAACAAACGAAGAGAAGGAAAATCCCTAGCTTCAGGGTCTCGACGGCAACATCTACAGCCTAGAGATCACCACGGCGTTCCTTCTCACGCCAGCAGGATGCAGACGCAACGTCAACAACCGACCTCAGGGTCAAAACAATGGAGCCATGGCAAAGTCCCTAGTTCCGAGCCTCGACGGTTTACAGACAACCTAGAGACAAGCTCGACATTCGTCGCAATATAGCAGACACAATGTCAATAAACTAAGCGAAGGAAGGTCCCTAGATTCAAGGTCTTGATGGTAACTCAAATGAAACCTAAAAGACCATCGGAGATCATCCCACACCAGCGCGGAGTGGTTGTGACTCATCTGGGCTTCCAAACTGAGCCTAAGCTCAAGTAAAAGCGGCATGGAAAATCCCTAACGCTTGCTCTTCCGACGGTAATATGACATGGGAGATTACTTGAAGACGTCTTTTCCAGCCCCCGAAGGCATCAGAGACACGACAGTCATGGGGCTACTCGAATAGCAAGATTGCATATCGGGGAATACATCGGCCAACGCGACGGTACAACGGACGAAAAACCCTAGTACCGCAGACCATAACGGACTTCTATCAGCAGAGGTTAACTGTGATGTTAGGACATTCTTGCGATAACTTCTCGATTCGTCTCAACTCATAGGGAAAACAATGTTCCTGCGAGAACTTCTCGACTCGTCTGGACTCGAAGGGAAAAAACAACTTCACGGAATCTTCATAAAGGTGAAAATCCTTAGGCAACGGGGATATCAACCTGTTTCCTAAGCACTGGGGCCCTGGAAGTAGGTCCAAGATGGACTATTGCATACTATCCACGGGCCACACTCTCCAAAGTCGAATATCGTCAAGGAGGGAAAAAACCACTTACGGGTCCTCTCGACTTGTAAAGGGAAAAATTCTCTTGTGAGATCCTTACGACTCTAAAAAAACGCACTTAGGAGTCCTCACGACTCATAAGGAGAAAATACACCTACGGGATCCTCTCGACTCGTAAGGAGAAAAGTCTTTATGAGACCCTCACGGCTCATGAAGTTGAAAAGTCTTAGGCGGTAGATCCAAACCTGTTTCTTAAGCCATCACTGCCCTACAAGGAGGTCAAGATGGACTATTTACGGGCCACATTCGCCAATGAAATAAAGAAGCTTCTTACGGATCCTCACGATTCGTTAGGAAAAATACCCGAGTGAGATCCTTACGACTCATGGAGGCGATGAACACTTAGAAATCATCACGATTTCTAGGGAGAATATGCACCTATGAGATCCTCTCGATTTGTAGGGAGAAAAAATCTTCTTGAGACCTTTACGGCTTATAAAGATGAAAAAAGTCTTAGGTTACAAGGACCCTAAACTTGTCTCATAAGCCCTCAATTCTATGGCCATGCATAACTCTACACTACTTCACCCACGTATATACTTACGTGGGCAAAGTAGTGGGGGGCATTTGTTCCCGCCAAAATTTTCGGCCAAGAACTATTTGTTCCCTTATAACCCTTATAAAAAAAGGGGAGAGAAGAAAGAGAAAAAGAATTCACGGTTGGATATCACGTGTTAAATGTAGGGCTACTAGGCACAGTCACAAGGTTCTACAAGGCATCTACCATGCCAAAATCAAAATTTTCATGTGCCGAACAACCCTAACCAAGATCTTAGACTAGAGATTAGGCGAAACAAAGAGCAAGTAAACAACTTTACTTCTAAGAGTTAGGGATTACAAGCTTTGTAGTCCGTTCCTTCACTTCTAATGCTCCGTGTTGAGGTCCTTTCGCTGCGATCATCGAGTACCCGGACTCTAGAGAGGCTCCATGAAGAGAAAGATGCAAGCTTACTTCCGATCTTCAATAACAAAGATGATCTACCTTGAAGAAACTCAAGCCCAAGCTTTTGCTTTGCTAATCAAGTATTAGCAAAGCAAACACCCTAATCTAAGTGGCAAGAATAGATGAAGATGATGAAGTAGGAATTTATCTCTCATTTGTTTTCAATTTCTCATTCATTTTCATCACATATGAAAAAGCTAGAAAGTTTTTCATCAAAAAAAGGAAGAAGAAGAAGAAGCAAATCAATTTGTGATGAATAATGAAATCATTAGTTATGGTTACCAATCAACCCTTGGTTAAGAAACAAAAGACTTAACCATTATAGAGAATAAACCATGGTAAAGGGATTGGGTTGGGTTAAGTAAATATCTTCAAAATATCATAACAAAATATTTTTGCTTAAAACAAAACATAAAGCTTCTAGAAGCTTCATGAAAATGCTAACCCAAATCAAACCCTAATCATGTTTAATCTCCACAAATCATGTTGCATTAGTAATCATAACTTGTTACAATATTATATATCACATATACAATATTTATTGTAACAAAACAAAATAATATAATTAACATATATCACATATATATCAATGTATTACCCGAGTGAGAAAAAGAATCTTTAAGTGAGCTTATATTAGTTAATGTAATTTAATATATCAAATATAAAATTATCCATTAAATTATCGAATCAACACTTGATCCGATAATCCGGTTATTTCACAAATAACCGACTAATATAATCTGTATCAGTTCATCGAATCAACACTTGATCCGATGATCCGGCTATATCTCATATACCCGGCCGATATCTCATATCGCGAGAATCTAATACGGTATCACATACACGTATTATTTCCGGTCATGCACATATCACATACGTGCTCCTACTCCATTTTTGCCTGAGCCAGAAAACTTCTGTGTAGGACTCTAAAGAATCGTCAATACGCCGACAGTAGGCGATGATCATATCAAACACCCACAAGCTGCAAGCGGTTAGATAAACGTAACAGCCACCCAGATATTGAGCAATCAAAAGATCAACAAGCAAGCCTGTACATTCTCCCATGAATCCAACTAGTAACACTCCCGTACAGTCCGGTCTCTTCGTCTGATATGTCGCATATCTCACCTAGGGGTGGTAAACGTCAGACCCCAGTAGCTTGATAAGTCGTGTCGATATGAGGTCCATAACAGTTCGGGAAACTACTGATAACACTTACCAGTAAATATCAGCAACTCTGGTCAGGGATTTCTAGTTATAGCCAATCGAACACAGCACAACATCAACTCCCTATACCGGGAGAGACGAAACCCCTCCTATCGCTCATTGCCTCCATGTGATTCGGGACTGTACCCAAAAGCCACCGTTTTGCACGCCCTCTTGGACATGGTATGATGGAAATCAAAGCACAGTGGGAATCACACAAGACTCTATGATGATTTCGGGTCTACAGACTAACCTATACCAGTGTCACCAGAGAACTGCCATCTGACGTGAGGTATAATACCATCTGGGAGTTCTCGGTGAGTCCGTCTAGTGTACCCAGTCTCCACTGAGCACCCGTATACCTTCTCTGATGTCAAACACCAATGGATATGGAATCATCCATTGCCCATCATATGGGTCAAGAAGCGCATACGCAAGTCTACTCTGGTATATCGATGCCCTGTCTCGATACACCTACGACTAGGAAATTTGAAGGATATACTTAGCGACTACTCTGTCCCCACTAGTATGATCTGCATCATAGTCCTGGTAGTCAAGTACTCATCCTAAGGGCTTTATCAACATGTAACATAGAGACAATCAGAGTACATGTTAAGATAAAGAGCAACCAGATAGCATACTATCATGTCGAGCAAGAAAGTCCTACCTATATATGTCCAAGCATCCACTACAATATACATCGTATGTACAGTAATGGCCTCTAGGGCATACATATAACTAACAATCTCCCACTTGCACTAGGGCCATCTGTTGTGGTATCGCATACCCAACAATCAGCTGTGGTTGAAGTATCTCATACTCAACCATCCCATGAAAGTCTCTACTGGGAAATAGGCATTTGTGAGTGGATCCGCGCTGTTGTCCTCTGTGTCTACTCTCCTAATCTCGATCTTCCTGGAGATATCTCCATGATCAGGCGATACTGCCTAAGAATATGTCTAGATCTCCTAGGCCTAAGCCACAACTCCATTGTCACACAATGGCAGGAACGAAGTTCATCTCATGAACTTATATATGTCCAGACTGTCTCTTTAGTAGCATCCTTGGTAACGATGTATCTTACCTTTAATCGTCTAGTAAGTCACGGTATCTAGCTTGGAACTCTTCCAACATACCATCCCTCCACTGAGGGTAAAGACAATGCATGTGACTGACATTCAGTCGTCCTTATCACCCTGGAACTTTTCCAGTGATTCTCCCGAGGATCGATTGATACCATCTTACTATAACTAGTGAGAATCCTAACATCCAATTAGATCTATCTCATAGATCTAGAACTCAGGATTTAGGAGGTATCACCTTGATCCTATATGGAGAATCTTTGTGATAAAAGGAGATTGACCGAGAGTAGCATAGGAAACTCCTTCCCTATCATGAGTATGTCATCCACGTACTATACGAGGATCACCATCATACTCCCTACTACTCTTCTTTATATACTAGGTTCATCTACCATTTTGATGAAGTCAAATTCTTTGACTACCACATCAAAACAGACGTTCCAACTCTGCGATGTCTGATTTATCTCATAAAACATCATGCTCACGTTTCCGCTGCTCCTATTGTCTACAAAGCCCTCTGGCTGTGTACTTATAGACACTCTCTTCCAAATCACTGTTTAGAAAAGGAGTCATGACACCCAACCGCCAGATATCGTAGTCATGGTATGTAGTCGTGGCAAGTAGGATCTGGATGGACTTAAGCATAGCTTTGAAAGTCTCAACTTTTCCATATACACCAAGTAATCTTCTCAAGATATACTTGCTCCTGATGGGGATTTAACCCTTCAGATAAAACATCCAAAGTCCATACTTTGTTGGTGTATAAGGATTCCATCTCAGATCGCTAAGCATCCAGCCATTCTCACAGAGTCCCCACTCCTGATGGCCTGCTCGAAACTAGTTGGGTCATCATCTCATGATGCAATCCTTGCTCCCACTGTCATAGAGAAACCGAAGTATCTCTCAGGTGGAAGAGGAACCCTACCAGATCGGCGGAGAGGCTGAGGTTCGTTGGAAACTATTGAATCCTCCGGTTCTATCAAATCATCAGCTGTAGTTTGTATAGCTAGAACTCCTTCCAGTTCTACCAAATGACCACTAATTTCTTCACAAGAAATTCCCTTTCCAAAAAAAAGGGTGGCATGCTGAGAAAACAAAACATCTTTGTTCCTCAGTTTGGTAGAAGATATTCCCTTGCTAATACTTGGGATATCCAACAAACTTCCACAGAACTGCTCTTGCCTCGAGCTTGTCCGGATTTTGCTTTTGACATAGGCCGGACAACCCCAAATCTTAACATCTTTAAGAGATAGGCTCTTCCCATACCATATCACATATGGAGTGGTAGGCATCTGATTTGGTTGGAACCCTATTCAATAGGTATGCAACTTCTCAAGTGCATAACCCTAAAAGAAAATAGGTAACTCAGTAGTACTCATCATAGAGCACACCATATCACATAGGGTGCGATTGCTCCGCCCCGATACACTGACGTGCTGTGGTGTATATGGAGGAGTAATGCTGAGAGAGAATCTCATTCTCCTTTAGAATAGTCCAGAAATTCTGTGCTCAAGTATTCTCCTCCTTGATCACATCAAAGGACATAATACTTATACCCGTTTTTGGTTCTCTACTTCTAACTTATATTCATTGAATTTATCAAAAGTTCCAGATTTCTGTTTCAACAGGAACATATGTCCGGATCTTGAGAGATCACCAGTGAATATAATGAAATACAAAGAACCGGTCTTGGCATGTGTAGACAGGGGACCTTCATACATCAACATGTATCAATCCCAAGAGTTCACTAACTCTTTCTCTGTTTCTAATAAACAGAGCTGTGGTCATTTTATTTTTGTGACATGACTGGCAAGTTTTTATAAGATGTAAATCCAAACTAATTTAAATATGCATTTTTATGTAACTTCAGCTAGTCGGGTCGCTTTGATATGACCTAGTCTACAATACCTTAAGAAGGATTCGTTCATTTCTGAACTCTTCCTCTTGTGTGTGTTCTGTACGTTAAGAACTGTCGTTTGATTTAAAACGTCTATACTTTTAGATAACGTGCCTGAACCGATCAACTCTTGATATAGGAAATGTTCAAAACATTATCCAACAATACAAAATTATATCCTTCTTTACTGATAAAGAGACTGATATGATATTGTATATCAGGTTCGGTATCTAATAACATTCGTTCAGAATCAATGTATTCTGATAATACAGGGTGATAACTGCCAACAGACTTGGCTGCAACACTTGCATCATTTCCAACTCTTGAAACTTATCACCCGTTCTCAGTTCTCTACCTATCTGTAGCCCATGTAACAAATTACATTTGCGGGATCCTGATCCGGTATCTCATACCCAGGACGTAAAAGATACTGAGAAACAGTTCTCGGTATTGAACACACCCGAAGATGATGCATCAGCATGCACTTTCTTCGTTTGGGCGGCACGGGAATTCTGGTAATCCCCTATTTCCTGCTCTGTCTTATAACAATTATAAGTTGGAGCGGGATCAACGTTCCCTAGCGCAGTATAACAAGCGGGTTCGGTCAATACATCCGTATTATTATCTTGATTTAAGGCGTGACATGGTTGCTACCTGGAGAGAGATAGAAGAAAACAGTCAGCGTATGCTCTTGCAATATTAGATTGGTTATTTATATATCTAATCAAGATGTCTCCCAATGTTTTAGTCAAATCTTCCTTCAAACCCTAAAAGGAAAGACTAGCCGGGATTAATTACACGCTACAAGTTCGCCAATCTTTCAGCCAGGCCAGTGCCGGTACTTTGAGGGAGGTTCTCCGTGCTTTCGCACGGACCTAATTAAAGTAAACCTCGTTTTCCCAGAGGCATAACCCCGTTGACACTTTTCTAGACACCTACTTGATCGATTAATTGTAATGTGTAAAACTCTCCCAGGAGTAACTCTTACTCGCAGTGGGTATCGGGATCCAACTATCTCATAGAAGGTATGCAATCTCATTGCAAATTTCAACATTTGAAATTTCCGATAATATTTTACCCCTAACGTGCTATGACCTTGACGAATGCCAAACAACCCATAGTCCGCTAGTCAAGTTCAACCCGTACATTTCTTGATTGAATTAAACCCACCCGCACGACCCTTGACGAATGCCAAGCAACGCCGTACGAATACTCTAATCCAATCGCATCATATGCTGCAGATAAGCACTAGTTAGCTACCGTACACTACGCCTTGACGAATGCCAAACTACCGCAGCACGAATATTAAATAGTATTTATCTGAAATGACGGAGGGCTATGACAGGTTTTTATGAAAACCTTTTGCGCAATGAACTTGATATCGTCGTAGAATCGAGTGATTTTAAATGGAGTGTTTTTTAGGCTTTTACTAGTTTTGCTAAAGAGGTCACTCCCGGTGAAGGGATTTCGGCTCTTTCCTTATCGAATAAGGTGCAGGATATTTCACAAATACCACTATGCAAAGCAAAAACTATAAAAACAATTAAAAGACAAACCGAGTGTGTAGCATCTGCTAGTTTCGCTAAAGAGGTCACTCCCGGTGAAGGGATCTCAGCTATTTCCTTATCGAATAAGGTGCTGGATATTCTATAAGGAATACCGCTATGCAAAGCAAGAACTAGAGCTACCAGTTTTTAAACAAGTTTCCACAACATCTTTAAGTTTCTTTTATTTCATTAATCTCATTAATGAAGTCCCATTTTATTATGCTTCACAAGCATCACATTTGAAACGAAATCAACAATATCTCATATATATAATATAAACATTCGTCTCAGGCAGTAATATGATCTCATCACAGAACATTACAACAGAAGAACATATATGAAATATTGGATATACTAGGATTTCCGTTTTTTATATCAAGCCAGTATAAAACACGGATTCCACGGTCGCGATGAATAGCCAATCCCACACCCTAGACCCCTACGAGAGCGACAAGCAACACTGCCAATTCCAGGGTTAAGAGACCCGGTCTCGACTCCTCGAGATGGTCTCCCACTGGACCCTAGAACCCGGTTACTTGTGCTCCCAGCCTTGGATCTATCCTAATGCGGAAAAGTAAATAATATACAATGGTGACATCATCCTCAACCCGGAAGTGCCCCAATAAAAGAATATTACATACAAAAGAATTTTACATGAAGGAAAAAGAAAAACTCTCATCTCACATAAAACCCCCGGCTATTCAAAACACGACGATCCAATATAACATATCACAGCTGTAAGTCCACGTTACCCACCCCGGTGCTTACAGGGAGGCGGAATAGGTAAAAAACAATTTTTTGACACAAGGTAACATGGACTAATAACTTGAGGATCTTTGCCAAACCATTGCTAACATACTACAAGAGGTTCTATCTACTATTCTCAAGAGATTATACCTCATGAACCAAGTCATTCGGGTCTTCTCTCCTCTTTCCTCCTCTTCCATGCAAGCTCTAAGGATCGATCCGGATCTTGGTCACTTCCGCGGCCTCTTAGAGTCGAAGACGATCCACCCGAGAGTTTGTGTTCCGAGCTCCACCTCAAACCGAGCTAACTAGGGCAACAAGTATACTATGCTTGATGTCCTAGGTGGTGTAGAAGAAGAAAATGGATTTGTTTGTCAATTTAGATCCTTATTTTCTCAGTACATGAGAGCAAAGGAAAAATCTAGAGAGGAAGAAGAAGGAGGAACCATGGGAGCTTCTCACTTCAAGAGAGAGAATGAGAAGAGAATAATGATCCATAAACATTATCATTACTAATCTCTTATCATGATAAAGTTGATGGCTATATTGATTTGACCATTATCATCTCAAAATAAAACCAAAACAAAAAGAAGACTCTAGATCTCACATGAAAGATCCGAGTCAACAATGGTCAAATTGTCAACAAGGTCAAGTATGGTCAAATGGTCAAAGCAATTAGCCATAACATAATTATCATTAAAAGGATTAGTAAATAATGTCCCTGCCTCATAATGGTTTTGACCGAACCAACTGTCAAAACCCTAATGAGGCACCTCCTTCTTCTTCGCTCCTCACAACTGTGCATACACACCCGCATCCGCATTCCGTAGAATGCGAATGCACAAAAGACAAAACTAATGCATCCATACAATACGAGGATCCGGCTTAAACCAAAGCCCACTAGTATTGTCTGCCCGAACAGCATACGCGCACAAGTGTACGTAAGTGATCGTAGCCTTGCCATAAAACCATACGGCCTCTACACCTTTTGCCCAGTGCAGGAAAACTCTCTGTGTGGGACTCTAAAGGCTCGACACTACGCTGGCAGTAGGTTTAACCACAAACCGCAAGCAGCACTAGCTGTACGTAACGGTCCCCAGGTAGATGTCGATAAGAAGGTCGATGAGGTAAACCCATATGAACTCCTACTGAGCCTGAATGTGACAATCTCCGTACAGTCCGGTCTGTTCGTCTGAGAATATCGCATGGCGGGCCTAGGGGGAGGTAAACGTCAGTCCCCTAATAGCGGTACAAGTCGTGTCGGAGTGTAGCCCAGAATACCCTGAGATAACACTGGAAAACCTACCAGTATATCTCGCTTGCCCTGGCCAGGGACTTTGTGTAATGGCTCTCCTAGACACAGCGCGATATCAACCCCCAATACCGGGAGAGACGAATCCTGTCTAACCGTCACTGCCTCCAAGTGCTTCGGGACTGCACCCAACTACTACCTGTTTGCACGACTCCATTGAGCCATGGTAGGGTAGTAATCAAAGAACAGTGGGAACACACTCGAGGCGAAGTGACAATGTCAAGTCAACGGACTAAGCTGTACTCATGTCAACTGGGAACTGATAACTAACGATAGGCATAATACCAACCAACAGTTCCCGACGAGTCCTGTCCAGTGTACTCGTAACCTAACGAGCACCCGCATACTATCTCCAGTACGACGTACTGATGGCTGTGGGACAGACCATCTCCCCTGCTGGGATGAGAAGCGCATACGCTAGTCTACTCCGGAGTATCGATACCCCGTCTCGATAATCCTACGACTAGGGACCTGTATAAGGATGTGCTTATAGATTACCCAGCCCCCACAAGTGTGACTGCCATCACAACGCTGGTAATCAAGCAAAGATCCTAAGGGCTCTACTAATATGTATAAGCGATATGCTAAAAGAAACACATGCACATATTAAACTAGAAACAAACCAAGTAGCATACTACCATTTTGAGCAAGATTGTCTATACAACTGTGAATATCCCAAGCTTCCATTAAGTAATATACAAACTAGTATGATACAGTAATGGCCTCTAGGGCATATACACTAACAACAGCAACACATAATATCTCATATCATCAACGTAAGCAAGTATGCGTATCCCGATTGTCGTTGATGTATAGCAACGAAGCCGGCGATACACCATGTACTACGCTTATGGTCACAGAAAAGAAAGTGTAAAACTACAACTGTTGGAATCCGCAACCTTCTTAGACATCTCATGCCTAACCAAATGAATTCTTTAGACATCGCATGCCTAACAATTATAAACCCCGCATTTTAGTCTCAATATCGAAAACTCTTTTCAATATCAAGTCGGGCAATTCAACAAGATTCCCGACATACTGATCGAATGCTCGTCGGAAACTTTAGTAGACGGCCGCACCCCCAGATGCCGTCGACGGAGTGCACTAAGGAGGAACACCGCTGCCGCGAGCACCCGTACGGATGCTTTTGGCGACGGGGTTCTCCTACAGTCACTTGGTCAGGGCTATGGGGCGTGGCTATCTATTAAGTTTACTCGGCGAGTATCCGCGTACGCTACGTGATTGCGATGGACTTTCGATCACATCAAAATCCCGTGACAACCGATCAAATGAGACTAAAAACTGCTAGATTTATAACATTCAGTCTAGTTATCTCATAACTACTTGTGGATTCCAAATATTGTATCACATTCCAGATAAATAGACAATGTTAAACTTTCCGATCGAATAAACAAACACCAAATATTTCCCAAATAGCTCAACACTTGAGCGGAGTTCAAAAAGTATCCATCACATGCCACAGTACCAATGGTCCAGCCGTAGAAGGGTCAAACCAACGCCTCACATGTGGCAACGTCGTACTGCCCCAAACCCTAAGGTTTAGAGGCGGTTCAGGCGGTCACATAATCGAGTTAAGGTTTGTGTTCTTTTAGAGGGTCCACCGCGTTACTTGCACGACTATGAATATTCTTTAATTAAGGAAAAAATCCAACACTTGAAAATTTTCCTGGCAGGGGAAAAAGTGAGTTATTGATATCCGTTCGAACTTTTTAACACGTTCTAAATTACTCGGAAAAACATAAACGAAGTTAAACTTTCCGATCGAATCAACAAATACAAAAGATCTCCAGAAAACTCAACACTTGAGTAATATTAAAAATTCCCAGAAGTATGTAGAGATACCTACGGATATTACTGTAGAAAAATGAGTCCCTAATATCTACGTACGGCTGCGGAACCGCCGCGCAATGCATGGTATTGCCGCGGTTCCGCGGCACTTTAATGGAATTAGGTGGTCGTATTTTACAGTTATCCTTAGAATTCCCTGCTTAATTTTCTGAGTATTTTTAATACAGAAAAAATCAACGTTTTAAAAAATTTCCAGAGAGGGGGTGTATTGCGACGTTTCGGGGTTCGATCGGACTTCAAATTTCGTCTAGACTTCGCCTAAAGCTCTAGCTTGGCTCTGATACCATTGTAGGGTTACTAGGCACAGTCATAAGGTTCTACAAGGCATCAAGCATGCCAAAATCAAACTTTTCATGTGTCGAACAACCCTAACCAAGATCTTAGACTAGAGATTAGGCGAAACAAAAAGCAAGTAAATAACTTTACTTCTAAGAGTTAGGGATTACAACCTTTGTAGTCTGTTCCTTCACTTCTAAAGCTCTGTGTTGAGGTCCCTTCGCTGCAATCATCGAGTACCCGGACTCTAGAGAGGCTCCATGAAAAGAAAGATGCAAGCTTGCTTCCGATCTTCAATAACAAAGATGATCTATCTTGAAGAAACTCAAGCCCAAACTTTTGCTTTGCTAATCAAGTATTAGCAAATCAAACACCCTAATCTAAGTGGCAAGAATAGATAAGAATGATGAAATATGAATTTACTTCTCATTTTTTTTTAATTTCTCACTCATTTTCATCACATATGAAAAGGTTAGAAAGCTTTTCATCAAAAAAAGGAAGAAGAAGAAAAAGCAAATCAATTTGTGATGAATAATGAAATCATTAGTTATGGTTACCAATAAACCCTTGGTTAAGAAACAAAAAACTTAACCATTGTAGAGAATAAACCATGGTAAAGGGTTTGGGTTGGGTTAAGTAAATATCTTCAAAATATCATAACAAAATATCTTTGCTTAAAACAAAACATAAAGTTTCTAGAAGTTTCATGAAAGTGCTAACCCAAATCAAACCCTAATCATGTTTAATCTCCATAAATCATGTTGCATTAGTTATCATAACTTGTTACAATATTATATATCACATATACTATATTTATTGTAACAAAATAAAATAATACAATTAACATATATCACATATATATCAATGTATTACCCGAGTGAGAACAAGAATCTTTAAGTGAGCTTATATTAGTTAATGTAATTTAATATATCAAATATATAATTATACATTAAATTATTGAATCAACACTTGATCTGATAATCTGGCTATTTCACAAATAACCGACTAATATAATCTGTATCAGTTCATCGAATCAACACTTGATCCGATGACCCGGCTATATCTCATATACCCGGCCGATATCTCATATCGCGAGAATCTAATACAGTATCGCATACACGTATTATTCCCGGTCACGCACATATCACATACGTGCTCCTACTCCGTTTTTGCCTGAGCCAGGAAACTTCTGTGTAGGACTCTAAAGAATCGTCAATACGCCGGCAGTAGGTGATGATCATATCAAACACCCACAAGATGCAAGCGGTCAGCTAAACATAACAGCCACTCAGGTATTGAGCAATCAGAAGATCAACAAGCAAGCATGTACATTCTCCCGTGAATCCAACCAGTAACACTCCCGTACAGTCCGGTCTCTTCGTCTGATATGTCGCATATCTCGCCTAGGGGTGGTAAACATCAAACCCCAGTAGCTTGATAAGTCGTGTCGATATGAGGTCCATAACAGTTCGAGAAACTATTGATAACACTTACCAGTAAATCTCAGCAACCCTGGCCAGGGATTTCCAGTTATAGCGAATCGAACACAGCGCAACATCAACTCCCTATACCGGGAGAGACGAAACCCCTCCTATCGTTCATTGCCTCCATGTGATTCGGGACTGTACCCAAAATCCACCATTTTGCACGCCCTCTTGGACGTGGTATGATGGAAATCAAAGCACAGTGGGAATCACACAAGACTCTATGACGATCTCGGGTCTACAGACTAACTTGTACCAGTGTCACCAGAGAACTGCCATCTGACGTGAGGTATAATACCATCTGGGAGTTATCGGCAAGTCCGTCCAGTGTACCCAGTCTCCACTGAGCACCCGTATACCTTCTCTGATGTCAAACACCAATGGATACGGGATCATCCATCGTCCATCATATGGGTCAAGAAGCGCATACGCTAGTCTACTCTGGTATATCGATGCCCTGTCTCGATACACCTACGACTAGGAACATTTGAAGGATGTACTTAGCGACTACTCTGTCCCTACCAGTATGATCTGCATCATAGTCCTGGTAGTCAAGTACTTATCCTAAGGGCTTTATCAACATGTAACATAGAGACAATCAAAGTACATGTTAAGATAAAGAGCAACCAGATAGCATACTATCATGTCGAGCAAGAAAGTCCTACCTATATATGTCCAAGTATCCACTGCAATATACATCGTATGTACAGTAATGGCCTCTAGGGCATACATATAATTAACATTAAACACGTGAGCGCTTATATGCAAAGCATATAAGCGCTGAAAGAAAATAACTAAGGGCCAAATATGCCTCACATGTAAATCACGTGAGCGATCATATGCAAAGAATATGAGCGCTGAACATAAATCACCAATGGCCAAACAGGCCTCACGTGTAAAACATGTGAGCGCTCATATGCAAAGCTTATGAGCACTGAACATAAACAAGCTGAAATTGAGCCTCACGTGCGAGCACGTGAGCATCTATAAACAAAGTATATAGACGCCATATTAAAACAAATAGCAGGCCAAAGAAGATCGCAAGTTAGCACGTGATGCCCTATTAGGCTGTTGCGTATAAGCAAACAGGTTCAACTCAGCGGGGGTCACGTGCTACAGGTGAGTGATCCTAAACACCTTCCAAGCTGATAGAATTAAATTATAAATAAAGGGATCAAAACCCTATTTGGAAAATATTTCCTTAAATCTTTCTAAACTATCTGATAGAATTAAATTCTATATATATGGGAAATATATCCCTGATCTTCTTTAAAAAACTCTGTTGTTAAATGAAAGACCTTTGGATCAAAAGATCCAACGGTGATAGTCCGATAGAATAAAATTCTATCTTAGGAAAATATTTCCTAATCTTGTTAAACAAACAAGAAATCTTCTCTGTTAAACAGAGAGTCTTTGGATTAAAAATCCAACGGTGAATAAAAATTCACCGCTTGATCTAAAAGATCATGGAATCAATCATGATCTCTCAATGAGAGATTCTCTTAACAAATTGATTCTTGTTCTTCTCGTATAAATAGGAGCGATGAGAAAAAAAGAGAATTCAATTCTCGAGAGAGGAGAGACCCCCCTCCATAAGCTTCGAGAAACAAAAGAAAAAGAGAAAAGAGAAATCAATTCTCTAGAGGAAGAAAATTCCCTTCTTAAACAAAAATCCTAGGTAAGAAGAAAGACACGAAGATTATCTTATCTCTTCTTTAAGGGTTTAACCCTTCAAAAAAGAACTTAGTTCTTCCTCTGGTTGAGGTCTGCAGAAACAGATCTCCCCACAAGTTGAGAATTTAATTCTCATCGGGGAGATTCTGTTATGCAGACTCAAAACTTAGGGGAAAGAACTAAGTTCGAAGAATTTAATTCTTCCAAAATTATATAGGAATTTAATTCCTCTTATAAAACTAGGGTTTAACCCTGCAAAAGAATTTAATTCTTATAAAGAAAAGGGCCTGAAATTCTCAAAGCTCAGATCAAAATCTTCATACATATAAAAGAATAGACTGGTGATTCATTAGCGTTCAACGCTATATAACAAAGGCTCACGTGGTCCCACGTGAGCATCTCTGAGGAACAAAAAGGAAGGTTTGAGATCGAATCGCGTGTTCCTATGTGACCCCTTAAAATGAGCGCTCAGCAATTACATGAAAAAGGGAATAAATCCAAAGACAGTTCCCATTTTAGGGCGCCTTACGTATGACCCCCAAACAGTTGCTTAACACTTCGGAAAAATTCCAAAGAAAGCGCTCACATTTTGAGCACCTCACGTGTACGCACGTGAGCATTATATGAGCTAAGTGCTTAGCACTTATAAAAGAAAGAGGGAATAAATCTAAAGAGGCAGTGCCCAACTCTGGGGCGCCTCACATGTCCACACGTGATGGCCTTAAAACTTAAGTGTTTAACACTTGTATATATAAACGGGGATTTGAACCCAAGGGCACAACACCAACTTTCAGGTGCTTCACGTGTCACGCGTGAACGGCCTCAGGTTTCAATGTTTAACACTGTTTTAGAGACTCACGTGAGAGCACGTGAACACTGAGCATATACTAGTGTTTAACACTATAAGACGACAACTTCAGCCCCAAATTGGCTAAGTCTTCCTGAGATTAAAATGTCTTGGATCTCCAAATAGATCGAGCCTTTATGCTTATGACTTCCCAAACTAATTGACCAGAACGATATCCATCCTACATCTCCTAAGTCAATCCTAGTCTCCCAAAAACGACTAATGATTCTTAGATGATCCACCATGATCTCTCCCCTCAATCTGGAATTTGTTTCAAGGGTACATCTCTCCATACCTCTGATACATGTCGTTGTAATTCTTCAACGTCTTCAGAGAGGTGGAGGGTCCCGACAACCAACAACTCTTTGGTGCACTCCAAAATTGATGAGCACATCCCAACGGACCGTAACGTCCTTAAACTATAACGGACCGCAACGTCCTTAAACTAGCTATGGACAGACGTCCTTAAACTAAAACAATAGAGCCCGAATGCTCTTTTGTTGGATCTGAATGATCCTAAATCCCGTTGAGTAGATCTTAGTCTAAAATTAGACTAATGTATCCTCAACAAACATTTAAGTTGATCTTAACCTCGAACGAGATTAAAGATCCTTAAATCAACCCAAACCCAAATTTAAGAATATATGGATTTGGACTAATCCACGCCCTACGGGAGACAACATAAATTAGTCTCCGTATACAATCCACGGGAAACCCTAAAAAAAAAAGACACGAAGTAACCTTCTGGAGTAGGAGAAAGTGGTTATCACAATGCGATAACGTAATTAATTGTAGAAGCTTGCGCCTGCAGGGAAGAGCGTCCCCACAATCAAAAACCCCTTAGAAATGAGGGGAAATCTGACGAAATCTGCTACAAAGGCCGCATTTGTCCAAACCTCCGATAGACGGTGCCATAAATCAACTTGGCATCTTCGGAGAGGTGGACGGATAAATCCAAATAGTATCTGCCCCCAAATTCAGGCCAGACGTCCTAACGTCCCAGTCACGTTTTCGGCGGTAAACAGAGATGTCCTTAAACTAAACGGCGCCTCAAACATGGTGACATCGGACCAAGATGTTCTTAAACTAAAAATTTGCCTCGAAAATGGCGATTACGGACCGAGATGTCCTTAAACTAAACGGCGCCTCAAACATAACGACATGGGACCGAGATGTCCTTAAACTAAAAATTTGCCTCAAAAATGGAGATTACGGACCGAGATGTCCTTAAACTAAACGGCTTCTCAAACATGGCGATATCGGACTGAGATGTCCTTAAACTAAAAATTCGCCTAAAAATGGCGATTACGGACCGAGATGCCCTTAAACTAAACAGCACCTCAAACATGGCGATATCAGACCGAGATGTCCTTAAACTAAAAATTCGCCTCAAAAATGGCGATTACGGACTAAGATATCCTTAAACTAAACAGCGCCTCAAACATGGCGACATGGGACCGAGATGTCCATAAACTTAAAATTTGCCTCAAAAATGGCGATTACGGACCGAGGTGTCCTTAAACTAAACGGCGCCTCAAACATGGCGATGATGGGCCGAGAAGTCCTTAAACTAGAAATTATCTGCCTCAAACATGGCGATAATGGATCGAGAAGTCCTTAAACTAGAAATTATCTGCCTCACATATGGCGATAAGGGACCGAGATGTACTTAAACTAAAAATTCGCCTAAAAAATGGCGATTATGGACAGCGATGTCCTTAAACTAAACGGCGCCTCAAACATGGCGATGATGGACCGAGAAGTCCTTAAACTATAAATTATTTTCCTCAAATATGGCGGTAACGGACCGAAATGTTCTTAAACTAGCATGTCGCCTCCAAAACGGTGATATGCTTCCTTGAGATCTACATTGTGATCGAAGCCCCAACGGTGAAGACTGGAACTCAAGTCCTACGGCTACACAGCTACTCCGGCGGTGAAGTCACCCCTAAGTCCTATTAGAAAACAGATGGGTAAAAAAGAAACGGTATGTCCACAAGCAAAATGGGCACGGATGAAAACCCGAAAGGGCGCCGTGAGTAAAAACAGCAAGGCTACCGGCGAGTTTGTGAAAACCCGGAAGGGCATGATCTCGTTTAAAAAAACGGTATGTCCACAAGCAAAATGGGCACGGATGAAAACCCGAAAGGGCGCTGTAAGTAAAAACAGCAGGGCTACCAGCGAGTTTGTTAAAACACGGAAGGGCGCAATCTCGTAAAATTTTCACTTACGAGATCCTCTCGACTCATAAGGAGAACTCCCCCTATAAGACCCTCACGGCTCACAGGATTCAAAAGCCTTAAGCTACAGAGATCCAAACCTATTCTTAAGGCATCACATTCCCTAAATTGCCCTACAGGCGGTTCAATATTGGTCCTTGTATACAATCCACGAGCACAAATAAATATAGCCCTCATCTAGTTCCACCAATGGCACGAAATGTCCCCATATGGCGACGACACTTGTAAGTCCTCTCGACTTATAAGGAGAAAACACTTTTGCAAGATCCTTACGACTTGCAAGGGAAAACACACTGTTCTCCGCCGAAAACAGAGACGAGACCGCGTAGGTTCGTCTTGCCTGAATTTCGAGGGCAGATGCTATTTGGTGCTAACCGTCCACCTCTCCGAAGATACCAAGTTGATTTATGGCACTATGTATTGAAGGTTTAAACGGATGAGGCTGATGTAGCAGACTTCGTCAGATTTCCCCTCTTTGGAGGGGTTTTTGATTATGGGGACGCTCTTCCCTGCGGGCGCAAGCCCCTATAGTTAATTACGCTACCGCATCGTGGTAACAACTTTCTCCTTCTCCAGTTGGTCACTTCGTGTCATGTATGTTTATTTTATTTTATTTTTGGTTGCCCGTGGATTGTATACGGAGACTAATTTATGTTGTCGCCCGTAGGGCGTGGATTAGTTCAAATCCGTATTTTCTTAGATTTGGGTTTAGGTTGGGTTTAAGGATCGTTAATTTCATTTGAGACTAAGATCAACTTAAACGTTTATTAAGGATACATTAGTCTAGTTTTTAGACTAAGATCAACTTAACGTTTGTTAAGGACACGTTAGTCTAATTTTTAGACTAAGATCAACTTAACGGGATCGTTTAGATCCAACAAAAGAGCATTTGAGCTCTATTGTTTTAGTTTAGGGACATTGCGGTCCATTACTAGTTTAAGGACATTACGGTTCAAGATTAAGGACACCATAGTCCATGGGTTTAAGGACCCTACAGTCCAAGGTTAAGGACATCATAATCCATGAGTTTAAGGACCCCAGAGTCCGAGGTTAAGGACATCATAGTCCATGAGTTTAAGGACCCCACAGTCCGAGGTTAAGGACATTATAGTCCATGGGTTTAAGGACCCCACAGTCCGAGGTTAAGGACATCATAGTCCATGGGTTTAAGGACCCCACAGTCCGAGGTTAAGGACATCATAGTCCATGGGTTTAAGGACCCCACAGTCTATAGAATATTTGGTTGTCGGAACCCGTCACATCTCTGAAGACGTTGAAGGATTACAACGACAAATATCAGAGGAGTGAAGAGATATACCCTTGAACCAATATTGGTTGGAAGGCTCTGTAGTTGAATTAATTTAAGGATCGTTAGTCTCGTTTGAGATTAAGATCAACTTAAATGTTTGTTAAGGATACGTTAGTCTAATTTTTAGACTAAGATCTACTTAACAGGATTATTTAGATCCAACAAAAGAGCATTTGGGCTCTATTGTTTAGTTTAGGGACATTGCGGTCCAAGTTCAGATGCAAATATGGATTAAGAGATGCACCAGATAGTTATTGGCCATTGGGACCCACCACCTCTCTGAAGACGTTGAAGAATCACAACGACATGTATCAGAGGTGTGAAGAGATGTACCCTCGAACCAAAGTTGATTGAAAGGCTCTGGGTTTTGCTTTGAATGTCATATGAGATTATCAATTTTGGAAGACAAGAGTGTATTTGAGGTTCAGTCAAAAAGGAATACTGCCTCTGGAAGACTTAGCTAATTTAGGCTAAGATTGGCTCGAATATGGTGTTAAACACTAGAGTATACTCGGCTATCACATGCTCCCACGTGATGCACTTAAAATAGTGTTAAACACTGAGGATGAAGCGCACAAAATAGTGTTAAACACTAAAAAGGAAGCACTCACGTGGGGTCACGTGAGGCGCTTGAGTATTGGGCCCAAACTTCCCTTATTTTATTCTCAGAATATTCAAATAAGTGTTAAACACTTAATCTTTATGATCATCACGTGTGAACACGTGATGATGCCCATGCATTGGGTATTAACTCCTCAGTTTTACCTCGTTTTCTCTTTTTCAAAGGGGTGCTTATCAGGGGTCACGTGGGGACACGTGAGGCGCCCAAAATCTGTCCTGATTTGGCTTTGTTCTCTTTATTTTGAGGAATTTACCCAAGGGTCACGTGGGAGCACGTGACCCCATCTCATTCATTCTTTTTTTGACCATTGAGGGGAGGGCCACGTGTTGCCACGTGATCATATTGGGTACTTGATCTTTTTACGTGCATGAAAAGTCTAAGTCCCTTGTTTAAGAATTAAATTCTTTTGTAAGGTTAAACCCTAATTTTATTTAGAGGAATTAAATTCCTATGTGTTTGGAAGAATTAAATTCTTTAAACTCAATTCTCGCTCTAAGTTTTGGATCTTCATGGCAGAATCTCCCCGATGAGAATTAAATTCTCAACTTATAGGGAGATCTGCTTCTGCAGATCTTCAACCATGAAGAAGAACTAAGTTCTTATATTAAGAGTTAAACCCTATCTTTGTTGGAGAAATTAAATTCCTATGTGTTTTGTGGGAGAATAAAATTCTTTGAACTTAGGTCCTCCCTTAGGCTTTAGATCTGCATGGCAGAATCTCCCAGATAAGAATTAAATTCTCAACTTATGGGGAGATCTGCTTCTACAGATCTTCAACCAAAGGAAGAACTAAGTTCTTATTCAGAAGAGTTAAACTCTTAGTTTGAGAATTAAATTCTCTTATAGGGTTATGGGAGCTTATAGAATGATCTCTTTCTCTTTCTTACCTAAGGTTTCTTTCTTTTCTGAAGAAATCTTCTTTTCTCTCTGGAGAATTAAATTGTCTTCTTTTTTCTCTCTGTTGTTGTATCTCCCCTTCTCTTCTCTTCTTGGCTCTTATATATAGGAGAAAAAAAAAGAATCAGTTTGTTTAGTCAATCTTTCATTGAAAGATTTTATTGATTTTATAACCAACATGATTTGTTAGATCACTCGGTGAATTTTATTCACCATTGGATTTTTAATCCAAAAGATATTTTGTTTGTTGTTCATGGAAGATTTTAGGAAAATCTTTCCTTATATAGAATCTTTCTATAAATTGGTGATTTTAAATCACCATTAGATTTTTAATCCAACGGTGCTCCACTTTACAGAGCGCAATCTTTTTGTTTGGAAAGATATAGGGAAATATTAGGGTTTTTGATTTCCCTTAATTAGAATTTAAATCTATTAGTTCAGAAGGTTTAAGAGCCTATCACGTGTTAGCACGTGACCCCACTGATTGACCATTTAATTAGAATTTAATTCTATTAGTTCAGAGATCTTAGGAACCCATCACGTGTTGGCACGTGATGCCCCATTTAGGGTTTTCTTTCCTTTGACTCAGAGAGTTTTAAGACCCCATCACGTGGCGGCACGTGACCCACTGATTAAGCATTTAACCAGAATTTAATTCCATTCTTTTAAAGAGCTCGGGAACTCATCACGTGTCGGCACGTGACCCCTGTTCACGTGTCGGCACGTGATGCCTCATTGGGGTTTTTTCTTACTGTTTTATGCAGTTCCCATGAGGGAACACACACACTTAGGAATCCCCATAATTCCTAGGGAGAAAATACACTTACGAGATCCTTACGACTTGTAGGGTGAAATAACTTTATGAGACCCTTCCAGCTTAAAAAGTCAAAATGTCTTAGTCGACAGGATCCTAACTCTGTTTGTTAAGCCGCCTTTATTCAAATCGACAAAGGCAAATGATAATTCGCTTCTGGCAATATCCCAGTTGCAGCGATACTGATACCTAAACAAGTGTCAAACTCCAAGTCCTTCGACGGCAAATGATGATTCGCTCTTGGTAATATTCCAGTCGTAGCGATGCTGATGCTAAGGATGTTACTAGATTCCAAACTCGCAATAAAAATCAGCGAGCAAAAAAATATGCATATGAAACAGCCGAAATGTTTGGGCAACTCGCAATAAAAAGCAGCGAGTAAAAATAAAAAATAGCCGAAATGATTAAGCACCGCGATAAAAAGCCGAAATGATTAGGCAATCACGACTTTTGCGATATGAAAAGCTGAAAAGATAGAGTATCGCGGAAATCAAAAATAAAATAAAATAAAAGGAAATTTTCTCTGCCTTGCAGGTGAGTCTACACCGACCCCTGTATATAATCTATGGGCACAAATGCAAAAGGGAACCATGTTTTCTCACCAGGATCCGTCAAAGGGAGAGCCAGATCTTGATGTCAATATCTACAGCCTAGAGATCAGCCTGATGTTCTTTCTTAGTGCAGACGCGGCGTCAACAAAGACCCAAGAATCGAACAAAAAAGGAGCCATGGCAAATTCATAGCTCCAAGTCTTGATGGTTCATATACAACCTAGAGACAATCCCGGCGTTCCTTCTCATTCCATCAGGATGCAGACGCAACGTTAACAAAGGCCCAAAGGTCGAAACAAAACAGAGCCATGGCAAATTCCTTGCTCCAAGTCTTGACGGTTCATACACAACCTAGAGACAATCCCGGCGTTTCTTCTCATTCCATCACGATGCAGATACGACATCAACAAAGATTCAAGGGTTAAATCAAAAATGGAGTCACGGCAAAACCCTAGATCCAAGTCTTGACGGTCCATACACAACCTAAAGACTACCCGACGTACCTTCTCATTCCGACAGGATGCAGACACGACGTCAACAAAAGGCCCAAGGGTGAAACAACGGAGCCATGGCAAATTCCGAGCTCCAAGTCTTGACGGTTCACATACAACCTAAAGACTCCTCCGGCGTACCTTCTCATTCTATCAGGGTGCAGATGTGACGTCAACAAAGGCTCCAATGAGCCAAATAAAAAAGGAGTGACCACAAAATCCCAGCTCCAGCTCGACATACTTCTCGTTACAGCAGATGCAATGTCAACAAAGGCTCCAAATAGACAAATCAAAAAGGAGTGACGGCGAAATCCCAGCTCCAGCTCGACATTCTTCCTGTTACAGCAGACGCAATGTCAACAAAGGCTCTAAATAGCCAAATCAAGATGGAGCAACGGCAAACTCCTAGCTCCAAGTCTTGACGGTTCATATACAACCTAAAGACTACCTCTGCGTTCCCTCTCATTCCATCTGGGTGCAGACGCGACGTAGACAAAAGCTCCAACGAGCCAAATCAAATTGGAGCAAAGGCATATTCCTAGCTCCGGACTTCAACTGCAATACATACAGCCTAAAGATCCTACAGATGTCTACCATACTTCAGCAAAGAAACGGAATGGCATCGTTAAACGAAAATGAAGAAATGGCAAATTCCTAACTTCAGGATCTCGATGGCAACTTATATAAAGCCTAAAAGACTATCGGGTATCATTCTACACCAGCGCAGAGTGGTTATGACTCATCGGAGCTCCAAATTGAGCCTAATCTCAAGTAAAAAGCGACATGGCAAATTCCTAACGCTTGTTTTTCCGACGGTCATATAGCCTAAGGAGATTACTTGAAGACGTCTTGTCCAGCCCTCGAAGGGATCAGAGACACGACAATCGCGGGGCTACTCGAACAACGGCTTAAAGATCGCATATCGAGGAATACATCAGCCAATGCGACGGTACCACGGACCAGAGCCCCAGTGCCACAAAACCTAACGGACCTCTGTCGCAAAGAGCAGGGGTTATCTATATATAACGTTAGGATAAGTTTGCCTGTAAATCCAAGGGAGGTAAAATAAACAAACTCTGAAATGAATCCATAAACTAAACAAACTCCGAAATGAGTACATAACCTAAAGACTCCGAAATTAGTGAATAAACTACAAACTCCGAAATGAGTACATAAACTAGAGACTCCGAAATGAGTGAATAAACTACAAACTCCGAAATGAGTAAACTAGATACTCCGAAATGAGTGAATAAACTACAAACTTTGAAATGGGTATATAAACTAAAGACTCCAAAACGAGTGAATAAACTACAAACTTCGAAATGGGTACATAAACTAAAGACTCCGAAACGAGTGAATAAACTACGAACTCCGAAACGAGTAGATAAACTACTTCGCGCTAGATCAAGACATCAAGAAACAGAAGGGTGCAACTCATGAGCCTTAGGGTTTAGAATTGAGATTTGAGTTAATGATAGATGACGACGCTTATGTCTGCTCCCTATCTTCTTAGATCAAGATTCTAAAAGTTATGAACGATACACCAGCCTGAAACTGGTTGTATGCTATGTATTAGGCTACACTACTTCACTCACATGTATACTCCCGTGAGTGAAGTAGTGGGGGGCATTTGTTTATACTGGTTTAAGTTTCGTTTACAGATATGTGTGAAAGTAGGCTCATTCATATACGCACATGCACACATGTGGGTTGCAACAATACAATCAGAGGAAAAACATGTGTTAGAAAGGAAGCACTCGGTGGTCAACGATAAAAGGAAATCATTTAAACAAACAATTTATTTTACAGGAAATAGATCACCAAACACGAGATCAAAAGTATAAGGGTTTACAAAAATATGAATAAAGTTTTCTAAAGTCCTCTTCGCCTTCTCCATCATGACGAAGCGGCGATCTTCGCGAGGAGTCTCTCTCCATCGGTTAGCATCGTGCCCATCGGGGAAGGAAGATGTGATGGTCCGTTGAGCTCGTATCTGACTTAGCAGCTGAACAGAGCGATCGCTCAAAGGCGTAGTAATCAAAAGTGCTTCATGAAAGCACTTGATCTTGTCCTCCGTTGCGTCAAGCATTGCCAGAGTCATCTCCGCTGGATGAGGGGGAATGTCATCGAGCACAAACAGGAGGATCATCCGGAGCCAAAAGGAGCCGATGAGAAGAGGAGATCCTTTACGAGTCAAGAGCTCATGCAACACCGTATCATATTGATCATCCGTAAGAGTAGGATTCACTAAGCGTGTAACAAAACGAGGAACAATTCCTTAATGGGCACCTCCATGGCCGTCGATGAGCATGTGGACGATTACAAGCCATGACCGTCATCTGTTAAAATGATTCTCTGAAAGTGAGAGCGAAGAGGAGCATTGTTTCAGATTATAAGAGGAGGCATTTAAGTCTCGGCACAGAAAATGTTGTGCATGGTGGAACTATTTCCAAGCCCTGACGAAAGAAGGCATTGGAAAAGAAAGTTTGACTTGGGAAAAGCAGAGAAAGAAGGAGAAAAGAAATCTTCATTAATGAGGCAGCGCCCCACGTGTCTTCCACAAGGGCGCCAGCGCCGATAGGATCAAATTATATGGTGGCGCCTCATGTGCTTCTCATGCGGGCGCCAGTGTGCAAAACACAAAAGAATCTATGAGATTAAATAAGAGTTAAAACTCTCATATAGCGCCGCACGTGCTCTTCACGTGGGCGCCAGTGTGCAAAGCACAGAATGCCCACCCAAAAGACCAAATTCTTAAGTGGTGCCCACGTAAGGAACACGTGAGTGCCAGCGTCCAGGTAAAATTAAACTTCACTTTCTGTTAAAAAGAGCTGTTGGATCAAAGATCCAACGGAGATGATAAATCATCAAGGTACAGATCTTTCTAAAATAAGAATGAAACCTTCGGTTGGATCATAGAATAAAATTCTATGCCCTCTGTAAAATAGAGAACCCTTGGATTAAAAATCCAATGGTGATTAAAAATCACCATTTCACAGAATAAAACTCCGCATATAAAAAATATTTTCCCAATCTTGTTAAAAACGAGAAAATATGTTCTGTAAAAACAGAAACCCTTGGATCAAAGATTCAATAGTGGGTAAAATTTCCCAAATCAATTGGGATATCTTAATGAGAGATTTCTTCAAAACTAATTAACAAACTTGCCTCCACTATATAAAGGACCGAAGACTTCAAGTCTGATGAGGAGGAACCCCCCTAAGCTTCCAAAAACAAAAACAGAAAGCGTCAAAAAAGAACAGAGAATTAAATTCTCAAGGATGAAGATCTCCCTCCTTAAAAACTCTAGGTAAACAAAAAATATATAGAGCTAAAAACATCTCATTTATATATCTAAAGGGTTTAACCCTTCTCAAAGAATTTAGTTCTTTCTCTGGATCTGAGATCCACAAGGTAAGTCTCCTAGAAGCTGAGAATTTAATTCTCATCGGGAGGAACTTGTTCTTGAGAATCAAAGATTCAGAAAAGAACTAGGAATCAAATTCCTCAAAACAAAGCATATAAGAGAAACCTAGTTCTCGTAAAAGAACTTGGTTCTTAAAAATGAAGCTTGATCCTAGATCTACAAAACGAAGATCCTATTGATCATTAATGGGCAAAAATGCTATCAGCAGAGAAGAAAAGCGCCTAGCGCCCAACGCCGTACGTGCTCCTCACGTGGGTGCCATAGAAAAGAAGAGTGCTTAATACTCACTGGAAAGCGCCTAGCACCCAGCGCCGCACGTGTTCCTCACGTGGGCACCACAGAAGAGAAGAGTGCTTAGCACTTACTGGGTAGCGCCCAACGCCTTACATGCTTCCCACATGTGCGCCACAAAATAAGAAAAGTGCTTAGCACTCCACAAGCAGTCCAAAACGGCTGAGTGTTCAACACTCATTGGGCAACACCCATCGCCTCACGCGGTTTCCACGTGGACGCCATAAAGAGTGTATAAAGACAAAGAAGTAAAGTGTTCAACACTTATTGGGCAATCCCCATGACTAAAAGCTCCACATGATCATATGTGGACGTCAGAACTCATATAAGCGCTCAGCACTTTCTGCATAAAAAAGGACTGATTAAACAGAGCCCAAACAAGTGTTCAGCACTTTTTCAGAAAAGAGGGAAGATTAAGCAGACTAAAGCCCAATTTGGCTAAGTTGCTAAAGTCTTGCAAATGAGTCTAAATGCTCTATTGCTGGGTCTTAAATAAAGAAGATTCTAAAATGTTATTAAGTGAATCTTAGTCTCAAATTGGACTAACGTATTCTTAACAAAAATTCTTAAGGCCACAATAACCCCTTTTTCTCTCAAACACGAGATTTGGTTTAAGGGTACATTTCTCCACACTTTTGATATATGTCGTTGTAATTCTTCAACGTCTTCGGAGAGGTGGCGGTCCTGACAACCAATAACTTCTTTCTTATCCCAACTTGATATAAAACTTCATCAAGACTGGGAATGATACATCCTACGTTGATACACTTCCAAATTGTTGTGCACACCTCAAATCGGATTGCACTCCAAATTGGGTGCATTCCATCCCACCATTATTCACTTCATCACGTAACAAATACATGTGTGCGCAAGATGGATAGTGGACTGAAATTTCCTTAATCTAATATTCGCCTCCAAAATGGCAATAACGGACCGAAATGTCTCTAAACTAATATTCGCCTCCAAAATGATGATAATGGATCGAAACGTCCTTAAACTAAAATAATAGAGCCCAAACACTCTTTTGTTGGATACTAAATAAAAATGATCCTGAAATCTCGTTAAGTGAATTTTAGTCTCAAATTAGACTAATGTATCCTTAACAAAAACAAATCGAGCCGCCAAATGTTCACATACATTTAAATCGATCTTAATCTTAAAATAGATTAATGATCCTTAAATATAAAACCCCAAATCTAAAATATACGGATTTGAACTAATCCACGCCCTACGGGCGACGACAAAAATTAGTCTTCGTATACAATCCACGGGCAACCAAAACAAACAAAAACATATACAACACGAAGTGAACTTCCGGAGTAGGAGAAAGTGGTTATCGCGATACGGTAACGTAATTAACTGCAGCGGTTTGCGTCTCCAGGGAAGAGCGTCCCCACAATCAAAAACCCTCCTTAAACAAGGGAGAATATGACGAAATCTGCTACAACGGCCGCATCCATCCAAACCTCCGATATACGATGCCATAAATCAACTTGGCATTTTCGGAGAGGTGGACGGATAAATCCAAATAGTATCTGCCCCTAAATTCGGGCAAGATGATCCATCCCGGTTCGTCTCTGTTTTCGGCGGTGAACATGTGCTATACTTTGATATTTTTATTCTATATTTCCGCCGCGATTCGTAAGTGTTGCTACCCTAGTACCATACACCTAAAGGAGATCCTTTTGAGGGGGATCTCGAAGTTGAACACAGGTGTGTCCCGTGTTCATGTTTTGATTAGGGAACACGGGTTGCGACCCGCGTTCCCATGGATCTCGTGGGAAATCTTGCGCTGGCATGGTGAAAGCCGAAGGCTTTCACCGAGTTCAGTTGTTCAAATATGTTTGCTCGGTGCAAAAGCCACGGACTTTCATCCCGAGAGTGCTTTCTCTCTCTTGTCCTTCAAGTTTGATAAAGAAAGATTGCTCCTTTTTTGGTTTTGTCTTTGGATCTTGAGTTCTTGAGATGAAGTTTTTCAGAAGAGATGGATTCTCTTTTGATGGGTTATATCGAGAAAGAAAGAAATGAAGGATGGAAGAGATCCAAAAGGAACTTTCTTTTCTTTTTCTTTTGGACTCTCTCTTTTTGAGGAAGAAGATGAAGAAGAAAAAGACTTTCCTTTTTCTTGATGGAGGCTCAAAAATCCTACAGTTTGAGAGAATGAAAAATACTTATCATTTCTATATTGGGTGGGGTTAAAATACCTTTACATGTTTGCACTTGAGCTATTGGGTTTTACAAAATTGGTTTTTGCCTATTTCTTTACACATGTGCATACATTTGCACCCTAACCCTTGGGCTTTATAAAATTGACTTTTTGTCCAATTCTCTTAAAAATTATATTTAGATCTATTTATTATATTCTTCTTCTTTCTTGGCATGATGCCGGCCCTCATGCTGGAGCTTGGACTCGGCTTGAGTCGGGCTTTGGCCCACTTGCCTTGGGTCCTGGCTTAGGCCTGTTTGATTTTGACTTTGATTTTTCGATTTTGATAAAAAATGGTGTAATTTTTGACTCTAACAACGAACACGGGATACGACAAATTTGTAAAAAGGTGGACCGGGGACACGACTATATTATTATTTTAAAATATTAAATTCTATATATTAGACAAAATATAATACACTACGCGAGGAAACATGTACTAGTTTATCATTAAAAACACAATAAAAACAAAAACAATGTTATAATTTTCATTCAAAATCATAAGTTCTTTTAATCACAAACAAATGCATATATAAACCTAAAAGCGACGTACATAAAATACAATCCATAAGTGTCGGACATGTTCAATGGGTGGACACAGTTGAGGTGTGTCGAGCACGTTTCGGACGAAGTGTCCAAGCGTCCGATACGTGTCGGACACAGACAAGACGAGCAAGTAGAAGGATGTCTGTGCTTCATAAGTGAAAGCTTATTTCTAAATATACGAAGTGATTTTATAACGGAAAAGCGGTATTGTTAGAGGAAAAATTTTCTAGGCTAAATTTCACTACACCCAACTAAGCTTGGGGTTGTGTCTCATAAACCTTCTATGTTTCAAACTGCTATAATATGCCTCCTTATATTTTGCTAGCTTATAAAACGACCCAAACTTGACATAAATCTAGTGAAATGACCAAATGACCCTGAGATCTTAAATGACCCTAAGATCTTTACATACAAATCAAAACTCATTTTATTTATTTTCCAAACTTTTTTCCTTCATTTCACTTTACTTTTTATATGTTTGTCTTTTCATGTCTTGTTTTCTTCCACTTTATTTTTTCATCCCTTAGATCTTTTACTGTTCATTATTGTTTTGTAGAATACAGCATGTCCTTATTTTTATCATATATATTAAAACATGACATCTCAATAACATCTTTTCTTTCTTTATTTTTCTTAATAAGTAAAAGTTGGGCAGTCTTTTCTTAATTTAATTAGCTTACCCACTAACCGTTGGCATCTTTAATCTACTTTTCTATTTCACGTCAATTGTGTTTACAATTCAATCCACTATTATAATTTTTTAACATGCTTGAAATCTTAGTTTTATTTATATACTTTAAAACCAAATTCATGAAAAAAAGGAAAAGGGAAGGGACGGAGTAAACAAGAAAGAGAATTAGATAATTGGGTAGAGAGTTGATGATTGGGAAGGGAAGTGAAGAGAAAATATCACCAAATAATAGCTTATTATATTTTATTACTTATGTTATTTTTTCCTAATATAAGGGTTCATTGTTCTAAATCAAATGTCCATATTTGAAAAAAATAAATAAACACTACTACAATAATGGGTTGCCCCTACGGATTTAGCCGTAGGGGCAAACCACCGCCCTTACGGATATAGCCGTAGGGACACGAAATTACTCGTAGGTGTAAAGACTGCAGGTGCAAGTCTTCGTCCTGAACATGTCTCTACGGAATAATAATTGCCCTTACCCCTCACTCTGTAGGGACAGCTACCCCTATGGATTACTCCGTAGGAACATAATATTTATTTAATTTATTATTTTATAAAATAAATTACTTGTCCCTACGGCATTATCCGTAGGGCCTACTAAATGCCCCTACTGATACATCCGTAGGTCTGGATGAATGCCCCTACGGATAAATGAGTAGGGGAAAGTTTTACCTTCTGTTACTGAGTCCATAGAGACAAACTATCAGGAATCCTGATGTTTTGTCCCTACGACGAACTGTGTAGGGGCAAACTTTGCACCTACGGGTTAATCTGTAGGTGCAACAGATAGCCTTACGGATTAATCCGTAGTGACAGAATATCATGTTTTTTTAAAAAAAAAAAGGGTTTCCTATTTTTTCCCCGTCCCGTGCACAATAATATACACATCATATAACCAAATATAAAAATATTCATAACCAACATCTCACGCATAATATATATAAAAAATAAACAAACAGAATACGATATCAAACTAAATCATCGAACAAACAACCACCAATATCGTCCAAAATTTATACAATATGTATCAGATAAGTACATACATCCTCAAAAATATAAATAAAGCGACCCTAACTCGGTCCAGCTCCTCCACCTCTGATAATCGCCATATTCTGACGCATCTGATCCTCGATGCAGCCCTGAGTCGTCAAAAACTCGACTAATGAAAGAGCGGACCGTGCGGGAGTCTGAGCGGTCTGTGGAGCTGCAGGAGTGGTCTGCGCACCCGCAGCCGAGCTAGTGGCTTGCGGAACCGCAGCCGAAGGAGATGCATGTAAAGCCGCAGCCGAAGTAGTCTGTCGCATCTGTTAAATTTTGTGTGTAATAAACGAGTAAGAACGGTGTATTAGATTTTAGTTGAGCTCGTATCATTATCAGGTTATTGCGAAACCCCAATATAAGAATACTTAGGGACTTAGGTCCCGTTTGGGTATCTAGTTTGGAAAGCCGTAGTTTATTTTAATTAGATAGTTTTGTGTAAGTATGATTAATCAAAACTAAGTCTACAACCAAATAAGCTCAGGCTACTAATATTGCATATGTTACTATCTATAATGTGATATAATATTTTCCTATTAAGTAGTTTACGTACCATCTCCTTCAACTCCTCGACGGTGGTCTTCAAGGCGGCAACATCATACTCTAGACGTCGCTCACGGGGTGTAGGGAAAGTAACCGCCGGAGAGGAATCCGACCTCATATAGGCCCTGCTAGCACCAAGTTCCCGACCTCTTTCCCAACCTCCGTGGTGCCCTCCGTGTGCGGTGTCTAGGACCGGGGTCAGCAGCATTAGATCGGTCTGTCCAGTAAAATCGATCCTCGATGACTCTGCCTGCTCCACTACCCGCTCCTACACCCATATTAACCATTAAAATATAAGTATATCATTTAAATTTGAACTTTACAAAACAAAAATTTCAAACTTGTTGGAATAAATATTAACACTTATGCAATACTCCTGGGTAGCGGTATCGAGGAATCGAAGCTCGTCCGTGGCGGGATCTGTCGAGGTTCCGTGGACGGTAAGATACGTGGTCAACACGCTCGGTGTATCACTCTGCGCCAGGGTCTGAGCTCTCTGCAATTCGCAAAAAATTACATATATTATAAAATAACTCTTAATATTATATTATATCAAAATAGATCTATTGTAATTTACTGATGCCTCCATGGCACGAGTAAAGTTCTTCGAGCCACCTGTATAGGTGGGGCGACCCCTCTTCGCCGACTTCCTATTCTCTTTATTTTGATCGGTTTGTTTCTGCACAACACATTCAGATTTAGTTTTCTAATTAAGCAACACAAAAAATACAAATTATATACTAAACAATGAATTACATTTAAATTACAAACCTATTTGCGCTGAGAGTCGAAATATTGACACAAGAGAGACCATGTATCTACGTCGACTCTTGCAAAGGCCGGAGTATGTAGGAGAGCCGCTCTCTCTACCTCGGGGGTGGCCATCCATAGGGAATAGCGGTCGATCTTCAGCTCGTTCCCATTGTATCGGACCTTTGATTGCATATTCTTCATCAGGCCATTGTATAGAGCGTGAAAATCGAGCACTCTCTCACGGTGATCAGGGTCGGGTACAGGCTGAAAGTCGCAATCCAACTGAAAATACAAAAAAAACAATGTATTTAAATTGCAAGTGTTAAATAATAATAAATATATTGGATAAGTCAAATGAAAATATATATTAATACCCGAGCCTAATCCCAGAAGAGGGCAAATGAGCGCCGGTGCTGATCGCCCCACTCAACGTGAAGTAGATACTTCTTCATGAGGCGGCTCTCATCCCCCATATACTGGCCGAACCTCTCGGCATAAACGCCGGTATAATGATAATCAGGAGTAAAGAAGAGGGGGAATGCTGTCTCCCCCTAGCTCTGTCGGGCCTCAGCCTATACGACTGATTTGACCCTTGAGTCCCCCTCTCGGGATGGGGCTGCCCTGCATCTACAAGAAATATCAGGACAATCAATATTAAGACAAAGTGGTATTAAGAAATTAAGATTTAATGAAAATTGAAGTGCGATATATACCTCCGGCGACAGCAGCACGAGCCCGAGTCCGGGCCCGGACAGCAGCACGAGCGGGACGATAGTTCCTCTGGTAAAGAACATCCGGTGACCCGGATGTAGACGCATCCGCTCCAACTAGAAAATAAATATTGACGCTAAATTTCCATGAAGCTCATGTTTATCCTTAGAGGATATGTAAAATGAATAAATATTTTATATTTATTCATACTAATCTGCAGGCTGAGCGGAGGGTACGGAAGTGGCGGGAGTGACCCCTGCGCCAGTTGTGGATGCACCACCTATAATTAGACAATTAAAAATAGATTATATAAGTAATTGCAAAAAGAATGTGTAGATCAATAATATAACATTCTAAATCAATATGCATACACTATAAGATATATAAAAATACCCCCAGGTGCGATGGCGGCCTCTGCCCGACATGTGGAGGCACCACCTACAGTTAGACAATAAAAAAATGATTATCTAAATAAGAGCAAAAAGAATGTGTGTATATTTATGATATAACATTCTAAATCAATATGCATGAACTATAAAATATATAAACATACCTGGAGGTGCGGGAGTGGCATCTGCCTCTGATGTGGACGCACCACCAACAGCTAGACAATCAAATATTGACTATATAAACAATTTTGAAATAAATATGCGTGTATATCTATAATATTACATTCAAAATGAATATGCGTGCAATATACCTGGAGGTGTGGCAAAGTTCACACGGAAGGAGTCATACGAAGGGATCTCCGATCGAGGTGCAAGACCGGCCCTTTGAAGCTCTCTACGCAGCTCTCCGGACGGCAGAACCACTCTACCTCTGCCGCGGCTGGTGCTCCTGCCGCCCCACGCTGCTCCGATCGTCGTCATCAAATCTAGAAAAGAGTACAATCATTACATATGCATGCTATATATGTATAGATCGTAAAAATGTGAAGTAATAATATAACATTATTGATAACCTTTTTCATTTCATGGACGAATTAGACATATCTACTTGGATTTCATCATCGATATCATTTCTAACCCACGTAACTTCACGATCAGCCGAAGACAACCCGTCTTTTGAAACAGACAGTCGGAGCACTCTAAATCTTCTCTCTTCTTCGTCCTTATTGTTGTCCTCCATACGATCCTCGAATTCTGGGACATCGTAAACATCTCTGGATTTCCAACGGCATACGACACTCCATCCCGGATGCTTCAAGAACTGTGAGTAGTATACTTAGAATGCTTGATTCGGAAAGATATATGAATCGTCCTGACCGTAAAATCGAAGTGTGTTCACACTAGTCAATCCATATTCATCTTTCTAAGTCCCGAGATTATTTCTCCACTTATCCATATTGGTTCGTGTATCGTACCAAGTACATTGAAATATATAAAACGGTTCTGATCGTCCGGGATATTGGATGCTAAGTATGTAATTTAAGTATCCATAATAAATCACACCATCCGATCCTACCGTCGCAATCCAACTATTCTGAGTGGTTCGAGATATTTCTATGTCCTTAACTTCAAATTTGTATCCAAGAACACCGAATCTTTTATAATATGCAAGCTCCATACTAGGAAACTGAGCTAAACATCTTGAATCACTCTCTAATGATGCAGACAAGTTCGGATTGTGGATCTGAAAAAACAAATTTTATGACAAGTACATAACGATATAAGTTTAGATTAAGACTGGTAGCAATAACATATTATTCGAACAACTTACATGACCTGCAACCCAATCGCAAAAATTATCCTGATGATATTTTTCTAATCGTTCACCATTCCAATCAGGATGCGCTTCACGTACTTCGTTAAAATGGTTTCTGTTCTCAACAATAAATTATGACATTAATATTATATCGTTTCATACACACACAAACATAAATATAACAATTAATCCAAAAAAACTTACTCTCTAATTTTTTCAAGAAATGCGCTATTGAGGAGGATAAACCGATATATCTTGTTGATAAACATAGTGTCTACTCTCTTATAATCTGCTTTACCATATGACCCGTCCTGAATTCTCCGAGGCCGATTAAGCTTCGTCTCAATGTTCTCGTCCAGATAGCGGGAACAAAATATAGTTGCTTCATCTAGAAGATAATCTTGCATGATAGAACCCTCTGATCGATTTCTATTGCGTATATACTTTTTTAGAGTGTAGAGGTATCTAAAGAAAAATATGTTAAATAAATAAATACGGGCATATAGGACAACAATAATTTTACAAATTGCATGAAAGGAAAAATTCCACGTACCTTTCGACGGGATACATCCATCGATATTGTACCGGTCCGGCTAACTTAGCCTCGGTTGCAAGATGAACCATCAGGTGTATTATGATATCGAAGAATGACGGTGGAAAAATACGCTCAAGCTTGCAAAGTATCAACGAAATAGAATTTTCTAAATTTTCCAGCGTCACAATATCCAGGTTTTTAGCACACAATTCTCTAAAAAAGCAACAAAGGTTATTGATAACTAAACCAACCGATTCGGGAGGGGAAATCCTGAGGGCTAATTTGAAAAGGTTCTCCATAATAACACGGTGATCATGACATTTCAGCCCATCAATCTTACCTTTCACAATTTTTATCTTCTTGCTAAATAATCCTGAGAAGCCTGTGGGAACTTTCAAATCATGCAACACCTGCAGAAATCTTTTCTTCTTCGGTTGTGACATATGATACATGGCATTGGGAAGTACAAACTTGCCTGGTTTACCCGCTATCGGTTTAGGATGCAATTCACTTCTAATTTCCAAGTTCTGAAGATTCATCCGAGCACGGTGATTGTCTTTCGATTTTCCGTCTTTACAAAGAAGTAAGTTAAGTACGTGCTCGGATTCTCCCTTCTCTATGTGCATGACGTTCAGACAATGACGCACTAAATTTGTTGACCAGTACGGAAGCTCGAAGAAGATGCTTAACTTGTTCCAGTATGGTGGTTTGACATGTTTTGCCAGATCTATCCCCAAGGTCACTATTGGGGTCAAAATTTGCATCTCAGTTGACCGGGTCAAACTCAAGGTCAACCCCAAGTAAGCGGGCCCAAGCCCAAGAAAGTGGGCCCATGCCTAAGTCGAGCCCCGCGGCCGGCCTTCCCCATCCCAAAATAAAAATCATGTAATAAATAATTTTGATATAATTTTTTATGCATGAATGTAAGCAAAATGGGCATAAAGCCAAATTTTTGTAAAGCCCAAGGTTTATATGTAAAAGAAATGAGCATATAAGATATGGGATGGGCAAAATGCCATTTTGTAAAACCCATGGGGCTATATGTAAATTTGTAAGCCTATATAAGGCAACATGATGATGAATAAAAAAACACAATTTTTATTCTCCCTAAAAAACTAGGATTTGTGCCTCCACTCTCTCTTTTTCAAGTACTTTCTCTTTCTTTTCATTTTCCAAATAAATCAAGAGCTTAGCTCTCTTATTTTTTAAAACTAAATAAAATTTTACCATAAACCCACCTCGTAAGACACCATCAAGAGAAGAAAAAATGGTCTCTTTTTTTATCATCCAAGATCTAGATCTTGGAGTTTTAAGAGAACCAATTTTGGGTTTCTTCTCAAAAGAGAAAAGAGAAAATCTTTTAGAGTTTAACTCCACAAATAAAATTATTTTGGAGTTTAACTCCACAAATAAAATTATTTTAGAGTTTAACTCTATAATAAAAAAAACCCTTTTTTCGAGTTTAATTCCGAATAAAATTGATTTGGGAGTTTAACTCCAAATAAAATCTTTTGGAGTTTAGCTTCATCACAAAAAAAATTCTTTTTGGAGCTCCTGCTTCCTCTCACGTGAGGGAGAGAGGAGTTCCCACTAAGTGGAAGCTTTCCCTCCTTCTCACGTGAAGGGAAGGTTCCCCATTTAGTGGAGTTTAACTCCACACCAAATAAAAATATTTTTGGAGTTGAACTTCATTTAAAATTCTTTTAGAGTTTAACTCCACTACAAAAATTCTTTTGGAGTTTAACTCCACAATAAAAATCTTTTTTTTGAGGGGTTTAACTCCACATTAAATCTTTTTAGGAGTTTAACTCCATATAAAAATTCTTTTGGAGTTTAACTCCACATTTAAAATTCTTTCGGAGTTCAACTCCATAATAAAAATTCTTTCGGAGTTCAACTCTATTTAAATTCTTTTGGAGTTTAACTGCACAAACAAAAATTCTTTTGGAGTTTAACTGCACAATAAAAATCTTTTTGGAGTTGAAATCCATTTAAAACTCTTTTTGGAGTTTAACTCCACAATAAAAATCTTTTTGGAGTTAAAACTCCATTTAAAATCTTTTCGGAGTTGAACTCTATATTTAAAATTCTTTTGGAGTTTAACTCCATAAAAAAAATTTCTTTTGGAGTTGAACTCCATGTAAAAAAAAATTAATAAATTTTGGAGCCCTTTAGCCCCATCACGTGAGGTGGATGGCTCCCATTAAGTGGGAGCCCTTTTTGCTCCCATCACATACTAGCACGTGAGGGGGAGGGCTCCTATTTATTGAGTGCCATTTTGGCTCCCCTCACATGCTAGGGATCACATACTAGCATGTGATGGCCCCCCATGTAAAGGGTCACATGCTACCAAGTGATGGCCATCCCCTCACATGCTAGGGGCCACATGCTAGCATGTGATGGCACCCCATGTAAGGGGAGGCTCCCATTAAATGGGAGCCCAGGTTCCCCCACCCCCCTACATCTTTTTTTTAAAATTTTTTTCTTTCTTTCTTCCTTCTTTCTTTTCTTTATTTTAATCTTTTTTATTATTTAAAAAAATAAATAAATATTAAATAAACAAAAATAAATTTTAAATAATATTTTAAAATTAAAAAAATAATAAATGAAAATAAAAAAAAGTTTCTCTAAATATTTATTTACTTATTTATTTTTGTTTATATATATTAATAAATGGAACAAAAAAAATACACACACCAACGTATCGCATTGAGTTCGCATGTCCAGTTTGACCCGTCAATCGGAGATTCTCTCGCTTCAAAGGCGATGGGTAATTAACGGCAGCTTAGTCCGCGGCTGCCGGAGATTCGGATCCTCACAATCAATAAATCCCGGCCTACCCTAGGCAGGAGAATCTGTACTGCGCCTGACCAGCGCGCATATTCACATCTCAATAGGGTGACGAAAAATATCCTACAGATTCTGGCACGTCCGGTGGGACCTATTTCTCCTCCCATATCTCGGGTTAAACGTTCATGCGAGTTTAATCAATGTACATATCGATTGTCTATACTGAAATCATGTTTCTATTTGCAGAGTTATCGACTTTCATCTGCAATCTTCGAACGCACGTCGGTATTTGAACGACTTTTCTTGGCCCCAGCTGGGGGCAAGGCCATCAATACCGACAAAATAATAAGGCATCTCGGGCAAGCTCCAGCGGTGCCCCTGACAACTGCTCAATCGGGTATCTTCTCTAAGCTCCCCGTTGGATGACCTCTAAGTCGTTAAATTGGAAACAGATTACCTCTAAGTCGTTAAACTAGAAACAAATGACCACCATATCATTAAACTGGGAATAATCGACCTATAAGTCGTTAAACTGGGATGTAAAAATGTGTAAATAAAAAAAATAAAAAGATAAAAAAAAGATTAAATAAATAAATAAATAAAAAGCCGAAACGATAGGGCAACTCGCAATAAAAATCAGCGAGTAAAAATAAAGATGAAAATAAAGTCGAAACGATGGGGCAACCGCGAGTAAATAGCCGAAATGATAGGGCAATCGGGACCTTCGCGATAATAAAAGCTGAAATGATAGAGCAACCGCGGTAAAAAAAAGAACTCCAACGGCGAATGATGAGTTGCTCCTGGTACCATATTCCAGTGCAGACGCTGTTGGATATATGTATGCCTTAGAGGCCATTATATGTATAATGGATGTTTGGACATGTATATATGTATATTTATATATATGACTTTCTTGCTCGACATGATAGTATGCTATCTGGTTTTACTTTATCTGACATGTTTACTTGATATTGTTCATTTGATACATGTTGATAAAGCCCTGAGGATATTTGCTTAACTTTCATGGCTATAATGGAGATCATACTAGTGGGGCATGTGTGGTCTATAAGTATATCCTCAAATGTTCCTAGTCGTAGGTATATCGAGACAGGACATCAATATTTCAGAGTAGACTAGCGTATACGTTTCTTGACCCATATGATGGGCGATGGATGATCCCATATTCATTGGTGTTGTGACATCGAAGATTGTATACGGGTGCTCAGTGGAGACTGGGTACACTGAACGGACTCACCGATAATTCCTATATGGTATTATATCTATCGTCGGATAGCAGTTCTCTGATGACACTGGTACAGGTTAGTCTGTAGACCCGAGATCGTCATAGAGTCTTGTGTATTCTCCTACTGTACTTTGATTTCTACCCTACCACAACTCTACTGAGTCGTGCAAACAAGTGGCTTTTGGGTATAGTCCCGAGACACATGGAGACAGTGAGCGATAGGAGGGGTTTCGTCTCTCCCGGTTTTGGGAGTTGATGTTGTGCAATGTGCGATTGGCTCTGACTTGAACTCCCTGGCCAGGGCTGATGAGATTTACTGATAAGTGTTATCAGTAGTTTCTCGACCGGTCATAGTTCATATCGACATGACTTATTGAGTTATTAGGGCTCGACGATTCCATCTCTAGACTTGATATGCAGCATATCAGACGAAGAGACCGGACTGTACGGTAAGTGTTGCCAATGGCTCGACGGGAGTTTTAACGGGTTTTCTTGTTTTTCTTCTGATCGCTCAATACCCGGGTGGCCGTTACGTTTAGCTGACCGCTTGCGATTTGTAGGTGTTTTGATATGATCATCACTTATTGCCGGCGTATTGACGAGTCTTAGAGTCCCACATAGGATTTTTCTAGCTCAGGCAAAATGATGTGGTGTGCATATGTGATATGCACAGGAGCTCGATTAAATACGAATATGTGATACCGTATTTTAATCGGGCGTTCACTATTGGTTGGGTCGTATTTGATATGACCGATTTATTAAATCAAGTGTTGATTTAATATTAACTTTTAGCTCATTTTTAATTAAACCTTTTCTTTTGGATGTATGCATATATGTTTATACATACACATGATGATGTGCATGCACACATATATACATACATATGTATCATGGTTGACGATACATAGAAGATGGCAATACAAGACTTACATGGTTGATAAATATCTTCTATTTTGTTTATGGATTAAGGAAAAAGGAAATTAGCTAAATGACTCATTCTTTCTACACAATTCTTAGTTGACCTTTGACCTAACCCTAGTTAGATTTCCTTTGTTCTTTAACTCATTCACAAAATATCTAGATATTTAGATAACCATGGTTATTTTTGAGAGTGTCTCATATATATTCTTTGTTTTTCATTTTATTAAAAAGTTTTATCACAATATTTTGACAAAAGTTTTGCCATCTTCTTCTTCCTCTTTCAATCTCTCTTGAGTTTTAAAAGAGTGAGGAACTTAAAAAAAAGGTTTTTTAAGTGAGTTCACAAACCACACAACCATTCTATACTACCCTAACCTTTTAGTGTAGAGTGTTTGAGCTTGACCTAGAAATCTCCGGGTGGATCATCGTAGACGACGAAGGACATTGAGCGAAGTCATTCTAAGCTTCGTGTAAAGCCGTAGGAGTTTAAAAGAGTGAAAGAGTTGGCTACAAAGGTTGTATTTCCTTTTCCTTTAGTTTAGACTTCACATATTGTTGATATTACCCTAATCTCTAGTTACGATTCGTAGTTCGTTTGTAATAGCCCTCTAGAATTTGAAAGTTCACTACTTTATGATGTTGTAACCCAACTAGAGGCGCTACTACACACCAACATGGTATCAGAGCCTAGCTAGAGTTTTAGGGTAAACTGGACGACGTTTAAAAACTCAATCGAACATGAAAAATGATATTTTTACATGCTCACTGGAAATTTTTTCAAAAGTTAGAATTTTTGTAATTAAAAATATTCAGAAAATAGAGCAGTGTTTTCTATGGATCCCCAAGAAAAACGAGCGCCTAACTCGACACAACGACCGCGGAACCGTGGCCAAATAGGGGTATTTGCGGCGGTTCCGCGACGCCGTTGGTTAGGCTTAGACCGTGCGTTCTTGCGTTGATCCGTAGGTACTATATATGCTCTCTGGGAATTTTTATGCAGGTTCAAGTGTTGAGATCTATTACAACAGTGGGTATGTTGATGTGTTGATTGATATATTTTAACGTCGTCTATGCTTTTCAATTGTTGATGTGATATGATGTATAGGATCGTCGTGATCGAATGGCCGGGGGTTTTATGTGAGACGAGCGTTTATCTTTTCATTCATGTAAAATTCATTGTGTATATTATTCTATTATTGGGGCACATCCGGGTTGAGGATGATGTCTCCATTGATGTATATTTTACTTTTCCGCATTAGGATAGACCCAAGGAGGGGAGCACGAGTGACCGGGTTCTGAAGTTCAGTGGGAGGCCATCTCGAGAAGTCGAGACCGGGTCTCCTAAACTCCAGAATTGGAAGGATCACTTGTCGCTCTCGTAGGGGTCTAAGGTTGTGGGCTTGGCTATTCATCACGACCGTGGAATCCGTATTTTCTATCTTAGGCTAAATATAAAATACGGAGTTCCTGGTATATCCTATATTTTCATATATGTGTTTCTGCTGCTAATTATTCTGTGATGTGATTGCTTAATATCTGAGACGGATGTAATATTTTTATATATGTGATATGTAATATTGTTTTTCGTTTCTTTCTGTAATGGCTTAGGAACTTAAATGATGGAAATATATTAATGAGATTAATGTAAAAGAAAAGAAACCTAATGATGTTGTAAAATCGGATTTGAAACCCACTCGGCTCCTTTTTATGAAAAAGCAAGTTTCAAAAGATGCGGAGTTTAAGCCACTCCTTTTCTAAAAACTATTTAGATTCTACAACGAAATCAAGTTCAAAGCGTTAAAAGTTTTCATAAAAACCATCCACAGCCCTCCGTCATTTTAAGAAGCAGAGTACTTAGTATTCGTGCTACGTATGTTGATCATAGTCAAGACGTAGTGTACGGTAGCTAAGTGATGTCTTCCTACAAAGCATATGATGCGATAAGTTAGGACATTCATGTGATTATGTTGATCATAGTCAAGGGTCATATGGGTTGGGTCTAGTTAATCACGAAATGACGGGTAGAACTTGACTAGTGCTTATGATATGTTGACCATAGCCAAGGTCATAAGCATTTAGGGGTAAAAACTATATCGGGAATTTCAAGTGTTGAAATTTGCAATGAGATTGCATACCATCTATATGATAGTTGGATCCCGATCCCACTGTGAGTAAGAGTTACTCTCAGGAGAGTTTTTCACTTTACAATTAGCTAATCCAGTAGGTGTCTAGAAAGGTGTCAATGGGGTTTGACCTCTGGGAAAACGAGGTTTATTTTAATTAGGTCCGTGTGAAAGCACAGGGAACCTCCCTCAAAGTACCGACACTGGCCTGGCTTACCGGTTAGCGAAACAGTAGAGTGTAATTAATCCTGGCTAGTTTTCTTTTTGAGGTTTTAAAGAAAATTTGATAAAAACAGTGGGAGACATCGATTAGATAAGATAATAACCAATCTGATCTTTGCAAGAGCATTTCGCTGAGTGTATTATTTTCTCTCTCCTAATGGCAGATAACGATGACGGGACTTAAGCTTCTTTTAGAGAAAAACAAACTGACCGGACCGAATTATAAAGAATGGTTGAGGAACTCACATATGATAAAATATCATATGTCCTCACTACTAAAGCCCCACCCGTCCCAGGACCTGAGTCATCTGTTTCGGATAAGGAGATCCGAAAAACATGGGATATTGATTGCAACACGGCCACGTGCCTCGCGCTTGGTTCTATGGACAGTATCCATCAGAAACAGCACGAGAAGATGGATGTACAATCCATCTTTCTTCATACAAAGGAGTTGTATGAAGAGCAATCTCGTACTTTACGATACAAGGCATCTCGAAAGCTGTTTCAGATGCGGATGGCCCCCGGCGCATCAGTAGGAGACCATGGTCTGAAGATAATTGGTCTTGTAGAAGAACTTGAGGAACTGGGATGGACTATGGATATTGAGCAATGTACAGATATGGTTCTGCAGTCTCTCTCCCCCTCCTCCCCCCCCCCTCCCGCCTTTGCTCCATTCATATTGAATTTCAATATGAACGATTTGGAGAAATTATTGCCTGAACTTCTTAATATGTTGAGAAGTGCAGAGAGCACGCTTAGGATAGTAAAAACTCCCGCTCTGCTTTATGGGCCATCTTCCTCTTCAGTCCCGAAAGCCAAGGCCAAGGGAAAGAAGAAGAAGAATCCCACCAAGCCGAGAGGTGGAGTTGAAAAGGCGAAGGGGAAAGACAAGTCTGGGGCCGCGGGAAGTGGAAAAGGAGAATGTTTTTACTGCCACAAGTCAGGGCATTGGAAACGCAATTGTGCTTTGTACCTTGCTGATCTCAAGAAGAAGAATGATACTGATGCTTCCGCTTCAGATGTGTTTGTAACTGAAAACTGTTTTTCATTAAACTCTGCATCTTGGGTATTAGATACCGGTTCTGGTTCTCACATCTGTAATTGTATGCAGGGATTGAGAAACAGTAGAGTTTTGAAGACTGGGGACCACACTCTACGGGTTGGAAATGGTTTCAATATACATACTGTATCCGTAGGAGAGTATCATCTGGGGTTGCTTTCAGGATATATTTTGGTTTTGAACCCTTGTTATTTTGTACCTGGTATGCTATGTAATATAATATCCGTATCTTTGTTGGACAATGAAGGATATCATTTTGTGTTGCAAAATAATGTTATGAACATTAACTTGAATCAACAGTTGATTGGGTATGGTACACTAAATAACTGAATTTACGTCTTAAACCAACACACAGTTTTCAATATACAACATACAAATAAAAGAAAGATTTCAGATATAAATGAATCTTTTCTTTGGCATTGTATACTTGGTCATATTAATGAAATAAGGCTAAACAAGCTACATAAAGATGGATATTTGAATCCTTTTGAATATAAATCTTAGGTGACTTGTCAGTCTTGTATCAAAGGTAAAATGACCAAAAATCCGTTTATAGGACACGGAGAGGGAGCTACAGAATTCTTAAGCCTCATACATAGTGATGTATGCGGACCAATGTCTACACATGCTAAAGGCGGTTTTTCATACTTCATCACTTTTACTGATGATTTCTCAAGATTCGGACACGTGTTTTTATTGAAGCATAAATCCGAAACTTTCGAGAAATTCAAGGAGTACAAACTTGAAGTAGAAAAACAAACTGGCTTGAGTATCAAGAAACTTTGATCAGATTGAGGTGGAGAGTATTTAAGCACTGAGTTTTCAGACTTCTTAAAAGAGAATGGGATTCTCTCTCAGCTCACTCCTCCTTACACACCACAGCACAACGGTGTGTCAGAACGGAGGAATCGTACCCTATTAAATATGGTACGATCTATGATGAGTGATGCTGAGTTACCACTTTCCTTTTGAGGACATACATTAGAGACAGCAATTTATCTATTGAACAGGGTTCCAACCAAGACCGTGTCTACCACTCCATATGAAATGTGGTGTGGAAAGAGACCATCTCTTAAAAGAGTTAGGATATGAGGTTGTTCGGCTTATTTCAAAAAGCAGAATCCGGATAAACTCGAGACACGATCGGTCATGCGTACATTTGTGGGATATCCAAAACATTCATATGGATATCTTTTCTACCACAAAGAGGAACAAAAGGTGTTTGTTTCTCAATATGCCACATTTTTGGAAAATGAAATTTTTACAAATTGTACTGATGGTAATGAGGTAAAACTAGAAGAGGTTCTAGAGATACAAATTACTCATGAAGAATCTGATGTTGCAGTAGAACAACAAGAACCTCAGCCGCTCCGGAGATCTAGTAGAATTTCTCGCCCACCGGAGAGATACTATGGTTTTCTCATTGATGGTGATAGAGAAGATTGCATCATGGATGATGATGACCCTACTAGTTTTCAACAGGCTATCACGAGTGGAGACTCAGTGAAGTGGCTGGATACCATGAGATCTGAAATGGAGTCCATATACACCAACAAAGTATGGACTTTGGACGTTGCACCTCCTGGGATAAAACCCGTAGGAATGGATCTTTAAGAAAAAGATTGGTGTAGATAGACAGGTAGAGACCTATAAAGCAAGGCTTGTAGCGAAAGGTTTTCGTCAAAGACCAGGACTGGACTATGATGAAACTTTCTCTCCAGTAGCAATGCTTAAATCCATTCGGATCCTACTTGCTATTTCTGCTCACTACGACTATGAATCTGGCAGATGGACGTTAAGACTGCATTTCTAAATGGTGATTTAGAAGAATGCATTTTTATGGATCAGACAGAGAGCTTCACAGACAGTGGGAGCAGCGAAAAAGCGTGTAGGTTGCTTAAATCCATTTATGGATTAAACCAGGCATTTCGGAGCTGGAACATCTGTTTTGATGATACAATCAAAGAGTTTGATTTTATCAAAAATATAGATGAACCATGCATTTATAAGAAAATTGTAGGGAGTACTGTCACTTTCCTCGTATTGTACGTAGATGACATTCTCTTGATAGGAAATGAAATTCCTATGCTACAATCAGTCAAATTATTCTTATCACAAAGGTTCTCCATGAAGAACCTGGGTGATGTCTCATGCATTTTGGGCATAAGGATCTATAGAGATAGATCCAAGAGATTGTTGGGATTGTCCCAATCCAAGTATATTGATACCATCCTAAAAAGGTTTAGTATGGAAGATTCCAAGCGTGGTGCATTGCCCGCTTGCCATGGAATCACTCTCTCTAAGGACTTCTGTCTGAAGACTGATGAAGAGAGAGCTCGTATGAGCATTATACTTTACGCTTCAGCCGTAGGATCTATAATGTATGCAATGATATGTACTCGTCCTGATGTAGCTTATGCACTAGCTGTAGTGAGCAGGTATCAATCCAACCCAGGGAAGCAACACTAGATAGCTGTGAAGAACATTCTTAAGTACTTACGAAGGACTAAAGAATTGTTCTTGGTGTATGGTAATGGGAATCTCCAAATGGAGGCCTTTACCGATTCCAGCTTCTAAAGTGATAAGGATGACAGTAAATCTATCTCAGGGTTTGTATTTGCCCTCAATGGAGGGGCGGTATGTTGGAAGAGTTCCAAACAGGATACCGTTGCAGACTCCACGATGGAAGCTGAGTATATTGCTGCAAATGATGCTGCCAAGGAAGCCGTCTGGATGAGGAAGTTCGTCGTGGAGTTAGGAGTAGTTCCAACCATTATTAAACCAATACCATTGTATTATGATAATAATGGAGCTATGGCGTTGGCCAAAGAACCCAGATCCCATCAAAAGTCCAGACACATTCTCAGGCGATATCATTTGATCCGGGAGATAGTTGATCGTCAAGAGATCGAGATTCGAAGAGTAGATACAAAGGATAACTCTGCGGATCCACTCAGCAAGGCCCTTCCACAGCCGCAACATGAGCGACTTTTTGAGATGTTGGGTATGAGATACGCCAATAATTGGCCTTAGTGCAAGTGGAAGATTGTTGGATATATATATGCCCTAGAGGCCATTATATGTATAGTGGATACTTGGACATGTATATATGTATATTTATATATATGACTTTCTTGCTCGACATGATAGTATGCTATCTGGTTTTACTTTATCTGACATGTTTACTTGATACTGTTCATTTGATACATGTTGATAAAGCCCTGAGGATATTTGCTTAACTTTCATGACTATGATGGAGATCATACTAATGGAGTATGTGTGGTCTATAAGCATATCCTTAAATGTTCCTAGTCGTCGGTATATCGAGACAGGGCGTCGATATTCCAAAGTAGACTAGCGTATACGTTTCTTGACCCATATGATGGGCGATGGATGATCCCATATCCATTGGTGTTGTGATATCGAAGATTGTATACGGGTGCTCAGTGGAGACTGGGTACACTGAACGGACTCACCGAGAATTCCTATATGGTATTATATCTATCGTCGGATAGCAGTTTTCTGGTGACACTGGTACATGTTAGTCTGTAGACCCGAGATCGTTATAGAGTTTTGTGTGTTCTCCCACTGTACTTTGATTTCCACCCTACCACAGCTCTACTGAGTCGTGTAAACAGGTGGCTTTTGGGTATAGTCCCGAGACACATGGAGACAGTGAGCGATAAGAGGGGTTTCGTCTCTCCCGGTATTAAGAGTTAATGTTGTGCAATGTGCGATTGGCTCTGATTTGAAGTCCCTGGCCAGGGCTGATGAGATTTACTGATAAGTGTTATCAGTAGTTTCTCGACCGGTCATAATTCATATCGACATAACTTATTGAGTTATTAGGGCTCGACGATTCCATCCCTAGACTTGATATGCAGCATATCAGACAAAGAGACCGGACTGTACGGTAAGTGTTGCCAATGGCTCGATGGGAGTTTTGACGGGTTCGTTTGTTTTTCTTCTGATCGCTCAATACCCGGGTGGCCGTTACGTTTAGCCGACCACTTGAGGCTTGTAGGTGTTTTGATATGATCATCACCTACTGCCGGCGTATTGACGAGTCTTAGAGTCCCACACAGGATTTTTCTAGCTTAGGCAAAATAATGTGGTGTGTATATGTGATATGCGTAGAAGCTCGATTAAATACGAATATGTGATACCGTATTTTAATCGGGCGTTCACTATTGGTTGGGTCGTATTTGATATGACCGATTTATTAAATCACATGTTGATTTAATATTAACTTTTAGCTCATTTTTAATTAAACTTTTCTTTTGGATGTATGCATATATGTTTATACATACACATGATGATGTACACACACACATACATACATATGTATCATGGTTGATGATACATAGAAGATGGCAATACAAGACTTATATGGTTGATAAATATCTTCTATTTTGTTTATGGATTAAAGAAAAAGAAAATTAGCTAAATGACTCATTCTTTCTACACAATTCTTAGTTGACCTTTGATTTAACCCTAGTTAGATTTCCTTTGTTCTTTAACTCATCCACAAAATATCTAGATATTTAGATAACCATGGTTATTTTTGAGAGTGTCTCATATATATTCTTTGTTTTTCATTTTATTAAAAATTTTTATCACAATATTTTGACAAAAGCTTTTCCATCTTCTTCTTCCTCCTTCTTCAATCTCTCTTGAATTTTAAAAGAGCGAGGAACTTAAAAAGAAAGGTTTTTTAAGTGAGTTCACAAACCACACAATCATTCTACACTACCCTAGCCCTTTAGTGTAGAGTGTTTGAGCTTGACCTAGAAATCTCCGGGTGGATCATCGTAGACGACGAAAGACCTTGAGCGAAGTCGTTCCAAGCTTCGTGCAAAGCCGTAGGAGTCTAAAAGAGTGAAGGAGTTGGCTACAAAGGTTGTATTTCCTTTTCCTTTAGTTTAGACTTCACATATTGTTGATATTACCCTAATCTCTAGTTACGATTCGTAGTTCGTTTGTAATAGCCCTCTAGAATTTGAAAGTTCACTACTTTATGATATTGTAACCCAACTAGAGGCGCTACTACACACCAACAGACACCAACCAAATTCAAATTTTCAAATCCCTGGACGTGCCAATGGCGAATGACGAGTCGCTCCTGGTACTATATTCCAGTACAGCAATGCAGACGCCAACCAAAATTCAATTTCCTAAAATTCTCCCAGCTCTACGGTTGGTCCCCAAGTTGACTGCCGTATACAATCCATGGGCTCAAATAATTCTCATCACGCTCATGCCCCACCGCAACCACCAGTTATGCGGCTGGTCTCCACCTTTGGAATTATGCTCCATTTGGGGAAGATCCTCTCATGTGTCCTCACGATGCATGAGGAAAACAAAACTTGCAAGATCCTTATGACTCGTAAGAAAAACGCCTTCATGGGATCCTTACGACTCACAAAGGAAAAACACACTTGGGGGTCCTCACGACTCCTAAGGAGAAAATGCACCTACGGGATCCTTACGACTCGTAGGGAGAAAATACTTTTATGGGACCCTTACGACCCATGAAATTGAAAAGCCTTAGGTGAAGGGGATCTAAACCTATCTTCTAAGCCATCGCTTCCCAACAGGGAAAGGCAAATGATGAATTACTCCTGGCACATGTGCTTCAGTGTTAGCAAAGCTAATGCCGACCCCTACCCCAAAATTCCAAGCTTCCAATCCATAGACCCCTAAGTCTTTAAACTGCAAACAGATGACCTCTAAGTCGTTAAACTGGGAACAGATGACCCCTAAGTCGTTAAACTGGAAAGGAGGGAGATCCCCTCACGGCGAATGATGAGTCGCTCCTGGTACCATATTCCAGTGCAGCGATGTAGACGCCAATAAAGTCCCGAAATTCTTCCGGCCCTACGGTCTGGATCATACATCCTGCAAAACCGTATACAATCCACGGGCGTAAAACGATCCCAATCTCTCCCAAGTCCTACCGGCGAGACCACATTCAAAGTCCCACCGGCGATGAAGATTCCAAAAAAAAGGGTATGTCCACAAGCAAAATGGGCACGGATGAAAACCCGAAAGGACTCTGTGAGTAAAAACAGCAGGACTGCCGGCGAGTTTGTGAAAATACGAAAGGGCGCAAACTCGTGAAAAAGAGACGAAATGCACTCACAAAGTCCTCTCGACTTTGTGAGGAGAAAATTTCCGCGTGAGATCCTTACGACTCATAAAGGAGCAACACATTTAGGAGTCCCCACGTCTCTTAAGGAGAAAATACACCTACGAGATCCTTTCGACTCGTAAGGAGAAAATGCTTTTATGGGACCCTTACGGCTCATAAAATTGGAAAGTTGTCACGCCCCGCTTCCCAAAATACGGAATACGAGGGGTTGACAAGGCTAGCCATACTCCTACGGTCAAGGAAATGTCCTGCCGTAGTCACACTTCGGCTTCTAGTTTTTCGTGGTAAACAGTAAATGATGCGCAGGTAATGAGAAATGCAGTAACTGAATGAAACAATGTAAAGAACTGACCTGACGGGAAACAAACGAATATAACTCTGGGTAGCAAGTCGAGGTGTCTGTGATATGCGTCTGGTCCTGGTCCAGGCTAAATCTTCTCCTCACACTGAGCATGCATACTCAGGTCGTCAGAGCGACACAATAGCAATATAATATATAAAACCAAGTGACAACTCTAACAGTGATAATAAATATATATAACAGTAAATCAATGACGGTATAGGTATGAACATGCAGTAATCAATGCAGTGGAACAGTAAAAGCAATAGAATGATATGCCACGTATGTCAACACAGTAAGTATGTATATCGATGCTATCATCCCTATCAGTCTCTAAGTCTCACTATACAGGTCACTAAGCCTATCGTCAGTCCAAGTGTGAGAGTCAACCACTCGCGAGTGTTCTCCACCTAAGGGTAGAACCCAAGGGCAAGGGACCACGGGCCCAACATGTATATCACGGTAATAATCATGTACCCAGTAAATCTCCATATATCTCCCTAAATATATAAGCCGTCATGGGACTCCCGAGATTCTGTTGAACTCACATTCAAACTACCCCACACCCCGTGGTCTACATCAAACGCTAACCATAACCTCAAACACCAGTCGGTCTGTGACAAGTCTGCACGAGAACTGGAGACAGGATCTCCATTAAGCACGTCCCGACTAATATTCCAGGTAAATGGCAGTGTCTGGTGCCTTATCTGTGATACCCGTGCAAAAGCTTCCATAAGTGTCCCATACCACTTATGGTCATACGTACACGCGTCCCACAGACGTCGACAATGCAATAGAATAATAAGGTTCACTGATTGTGTACAAGTACGTATCACTTTCACTTATTCACTGATACACGAACACTAACGTACTTGCTACAATCATCACTAATACCTAATACTGGGTAATGCACATTATCACTAGGTTATCAATGCAATGACATGTGTATGATATGATGCGTAAACAGTATGTAAAGCATGGTTAAGGTGTCATGAATCAATAATCTACCACTTGCATAATTTATCATAAATCATACGGTTACAATTTAGTGAAACGATGAACGGGGAATAAATAGTATGTTCAGTTATCTATTCATCGAATTTGTTTACATGCCAATCGGGTTCCAGGATCATTAATTATAGCCATTTCGTTTTAAGCGTTCACGGCTGGAAACCCGGATTTCAGAATCGGAAGTCCGTTTCGCAACGCATTTTAATCTCAATTGGGATCAGATTTTAGCGATGCTACAGTTGAATGAAATCTAGGGTTTTCAGTAAGGTTTTCAACGCAATAGACAGATCTTCAATCGTGTCTGTACGTCGGGATATATACACTATTCAATACTAGTATGTCAATTCTGGTTCTGTTGAGACTGTTATACGTCCCCATCTATTAAATTACAGATTAAATAACAAACGATAACGAAATGGGATGAAACCATTTGTGTTGTCTAGCTAACAGATTCACCTATAATAAAAAGTGGAGTTCCGCAACCTACGAGTTAAGGAAATCTGGTGGTAACCGTTACGGGACAGCACACAGCAACTGGAGTCGCTCTGGACTGCAGTCCAGAGTCGCACTCCGATCCAAATATTGTCACAGTTTACATTTAGAAACAATTAGAAACTTGCATAGGGTTATAGTTCGTCGAGTCGGATTCGATTTGAACCCTCGAACGCTTCATTCCAGAATGTATATAATTCATAGAAATTTTAACGATTTTCAGGTATAAGAAAATTCCAGTTTTACGGGTAAACTTGGGGGTAGTCGTTTTAGTCGTTAACGGTCATATTTTCCAATGAAATTCACCCACTAGATTCACAGCCATACGGTCCAGCTTATACAATTGAGTTCCGTCAAATTAAATAATGATTTCCTATGAGAACAAGCATCGAACAGTTGCGTCGTATAATCTAACAGAAAAGTAATACATGGAATATATACGATTTTGATTTGTAATTAACAAAAGGTAGCATGTAGCAAGTAGGGAACTTGCCTGGACACGTCTCGGGGATGTACGGTGACGGTAACGTCACGAACGCGCGACGAACGGCGACGGTAGCATCTTTGAATGAGCTCGGGTTTTGGACTTTGGAGATGCTCGGGCGGTGAAGAGTTTGGGAAGAAGGATATGGGTTCTCGAATGGTGGCTGAAGGCAGGAGACGGCGACCGGTACAACAGCGATTGGGATGGATGCAAGTGCTCGGCGAATTGACCGAGCTCGATGGTGCCGTGGATTTGGGTTAAAATCAATGGCGGAGTTGTTGGCGACGGCAGTGGTGGTGCTCTGGCCGTAGCAGGGAAGCTCGTCGGCGATGCAAAGGTCGGTGTTGATGGTAACAGCAAGGTGGTGCTGCGACGATGGGTGAGGTCGGGGTTCTGGGTTGAGGGGCTCGCCGGTGAGGTAGTAATTGCCGTGGATTTCAAGTTGGTCACTGGAGGTTGCTCGAGGGAGATGGTGAGGTTGTCGACGGAGGATGAAGCTTGGTCATGCCAACGCCGACGTGGAGGTGGGAACGGTGGGGGAAGCTCGGTGAGGTATGCTCGGCTGAGAGGGAGGTGAGGAGTGGTGGTCGATTTCTCGAGGAGAGGCAGGGAAAGGACGGTGGAGAGACGGTCGAGAGGGTAGGGATGAGGATGAGGGTGGAGGAGGGCCGGCGGTGAGGGGACGGTGGTGAGCGCGACGCGCGGTGGGTGCACGGGTTCAAGCAAGGAACGGGAAGTGAAGAAGAGAGAGGGAGAGATCCGAGAGAGAAAGAGGGAGTAGTGGGTAGAGGAGAGAGGTGGAGAGCGCGCGTCGTGATAACGTTCGCGAGCGGGGCGCATGACGAGCGGCGGCGTGGGCACAGGCGTGGGGTGCGGTGGAGTGCAAGGAGGCTCAGTAAAGAGCAGGAGAAAAGGAGAACGTTGGGGAAGAGAGAGAGGTTGTGGGCCGGGTTGGGTAGGAGCCGGTGAGAGGAAAAGGAGTGGGCCGGGCCAGGGATAAAACTAATCAATTAATAAATGAAAAAGAGTGGGCTAAGAAAGAATGTGGGCCGGGGAAATTAATAGCAAAGGGGGAAAAATAAGGAAACGGGCTGGGGATTTAGAGAAAAATCAAATGGGGAAAAATAATGGAGTGGGCTTAGGATTTGAGAATAATAAAGAAAATTTAGTTTATTAAATAGGGAATGGGCTGGGTTTAATTTTGATATAAGAAATGGGCTGAGTGAATTTGTTGATAAAAGGGAAGAAGTGGTGTTGGGCTGAGGGATTGGATTGGCTGTGGAATTTATGGAAAAAGGTAAAGATTTAGGGTTTGGTGTTTTAGGGTTTAATGGAGTTTCTTTTTAAAATAATTAAATACTTAAAATAACAAAATTTATAGTTTACAGAGAAATACGGATTTGGGCGTATATAAAAGAACCGGGTATTACAAAAGTATTAGGTGATAGGGACCTAAAACCGTCTCCTAAGCAATCACTCCCCGACGGGCAAACGCAAATGATGATTCGCTCCTGGTACCATATTCCAGTTTAAGCGGTGCTGATGCCAAACCAAAACCAAAATCTCCAAATCCTGTCATGGCAGATGATGATTCGCTCCTGGTACCATATTCCAGTATAGCAATACTGATCCCAAATCGAATCAAATCAACAATCTCTGCGTCGGAATCATGCTTCGTCTCAGAGTGTACCCCGTGTTGAAATCATGTCTCGCCTCGGAATATCCACCTTCCCTGTCGGAATTATGCTTCGCCTGGGAATCATCCTCTACATCAAAACCAGTGACACTCCGTGCCGGGGAAACGTCGACCACAGACACTCCATGCCGGGGACAAGTCAACCAGCGACCACCTCGTCGGAATTATACTCCGTCTTGAAATCAAGTCAATCAGCGACCTCCCCGTCGGAATTATGCTCCGGCTCGGAATCAAGCAGCGACCTCCTCGTCGGAATTAAGCTCCGTCTCGGAATCAAATCGACCAACAACCTCTGCGCTAGAATCATGCTTCGTCTCAGAGTGTATCCCGCGTCGAAATCAAGTTTCGCCTCGTGTATCTGCCTCCCTGTCGGAATTATGCTTCGACTCGAAATCAAGTCAACCAGCGACCTCCTCGTCGGAATTATGCTCCATCCTGGAATCAAGTCAGCCGCCGACCTTCCCGTCGGAATTAAGCTCCGCCTCGGAATCAAGTTGACTAACAAGTTCTGCGTCGAAATCATGCTTCGTCTCAGAATGTACCCCATGTCGAAATCAAGATTCGCCTCGGAATATCTGCTTTCCCTATCGGAATTATGCTTCGCCAGGGAATCAAGCTCTGCATCGAAATTATACTTCGGTCAGAATGTCTGCTGCTCGTCGGAATTATGCTCCGACCCTTTGGAATCATACTTCGCTCATCGGAATTATGCTTCAATCTCTAGAATCATGCTCCGCTCTTCGGAATGATACTCCGATCCTTGGAATTATGCTTCGATCCCCGAAATTATGCTTCTTTTGAGAATCAACCTCTGCATCGAAATTATGCTCCGGTCAGAATATCTGCTGCTCGTCGAAATTATGCTCTGACCCTTTGGAATCATGCTCCGCTCATCGGAATTATGCTCCGATCCCTGAAATCATGCTCCGCTCTTCGGAATGATACTCCGATCCTCGGAATTATGCTCCGATCCCCGAAATTATGCTCATCGGAATCATACTCCGATCCCTAGAATCATGCTCCGCTCTTCGGAATGATACTCCGATCCTCAGAATTATGCTCCGATCCCCGAAATTATACTTATCGGAATCATGCTCCGATACCTGGAATCATACCTCTACTCTTCGGAATTATGCTCCGACTCTTCGAGGGATACTCCGACCGTGGAATTATGCTCCGCAAATCGGAATGATGCTCTGATCCTCGGGAATCATGCTCCCCAAGGGATGCTCCACCCCCGGAATGATGTTCCACCTCGAAATCCAGCTTCAAAATCTATCAATTTCATGCACACAACTCAGATGCGCGGTGTGTGTTCATTGATTGGGGCACTTTGTTGGGGTCAAAATTTGCACCCCAATTGACCGGGTCAAAGTCAAGGTCAATCCCAAGTAAACGGCCCAAGCCCAAGCAAGTGTGACCATGCCCAAGTCGAGTCTCACGACCGGTCTTTCCCATGCCAAAATAAAAATCATGTAATAAATAATTTTGATGTAATTTTTTATGCATGAATGTAAGCAAAATGGGCATAAAGCTAAATTTTTGTAAAGCACATGGCTTCTGTGCAAAAAAAATGAGCACATGAGGCATGGGATGGGCAAAATACCATTTTGTAAAACCCAAGGGGCTATATGTAAATGTGTAAGCCTATATAAGGCAATATGATGATGAATAAAAAAACACAATTTTCATTCTCCCCAAAAAATTAGGATTTGTGCCTCCACTCTCTCCTTTTCAAGTTTTTCCTCTTCCTTTTCATTTTCCAAATAAATCAAGAGCTTAGCTCTTTTTTCTTAAAACTAAATAAAGTTTTACCATAAACCCATCTGCCAAGACTTCATTAAGAGAAGAAAAAGAGTCTCTTTTTTTATCATCCAAGATCTAGATCTTGGAGTTTCAAGAGAACCCATTTTGGGTTTCTTCTCAAAAGAGAAAAGAGAAAATCTTTTGCAGTTTAACTCTATAATAAAAAAAAACCTTTTTTTTCGAGTTTAATTCCGAATAAAATTGTTTTGGGAGTTTAACTCCAAATAAATTCTTTTGGAGTTTAACTCCATCACAAAAAAAAATTCTTTTTGGAGCTCCTGCTTCCTCTCACGTGAGGGAGAGGGGAGCTCCCACTAAGTGGGAGCTTTTCCTCCTTCTCACATGAGGGGAAAGCTCCCCATTTATTGGAGTTTAACTCCACAACAAATAAAAATCATTTTGGAATTGAACTCCATTTAAAATTCTTTTGGAGTTTAACTCCACTCCAAAAATTCTTTTGGAGTTTAACTCCACAATAAAAATCTTTTTTTTTGGGAGTTAAACTCCACATTAAATTTTTTTAGGAGTTTAACTCCATATAAAAATTCTTTCGGAGTTCAACTCCACAATAAAAATTCTTTCGGAGTTCAACTCCATATAAATTCTTTCGGAGTTTAACTCCACAACCAAAAATTCTTTTGGAGTTTAACTCCACAATAAAAATCTTTTTGGAGTTAAAACTACATTTAAAATCTTTTCGGAGTTGAACTCCATATTTAAAATTCTTTTGTAGTTTAATTCCATTAAAAAATTCTTTTTGAGTTGAACTCCATGTAAAAAAAATAAAATAATAATAATAAATTTTGGAACACTTTGGCCCCCTCACGTGAGGGGGAGGGCTCCCATTAAGTGGGAGCCCTTTTTGCACCCATAACATGCTAGCACGTGAGGGGGAGGGCTCTCATTTAGTGGGAGCCCTTTTGACCCTCCTCACATGTTAGGGGTCACATGCTACCATGTGATGGCCACCCCCTCACATGTTAGGGGTCACATGCTAGCATTGATGGAGAGAAGGTTCCCATTAAATGGGAGCCCAGGTTCCCCCTATCTTTTTTTTTTAAATTTTTTTCTTTCTTCTTCCTTTCTTCTTTTCTTTATTTTAATTTTTTTTATTATTTAAAAAATAAATAAATAAACAAAAATAAATTATAAATAATATTTTAAAATTAAAAAAATAATAAATTAAAATAAAAAAAACGTTTCTCTAAATATTTATTTACTTATTTATTTTCGTTTTTTTATATATAGAAATAAATAAATAAATATATATATATATATATATATTAACAAATGGAACAAAACAAAAAAAATTCACACACCAATGCATCGTATTGAGTTCGCATGTCCAGTTTGACCCGTCAATCGGAGGTTCTCTCGCTTCAAAGGCGAGGGGTAATTAACGACAGCTTAGTCCGCGGCTGCCGGAGATTCGGATCCCCACAATCAATAAATCCCGGCCTACCCTAGGCAGGGGGAATCTGTACTGCGCCTGACCAGCACGCGCGTATTCCTATCTCAATGGGGTGATGAAAAACACCCTACAGTCACATTATTGTAATCATCCCACTGAGCAGTCATGTCCTATCCGGACAATGAGGCTGGAGGTCCAAGAAGCTCCTGATGACCATCAAAGTGAGCAGCGTCTAACCTGTAGGGATGGTCTAGTGGCAGAAAACGCTGATGACCACAATGACAAACCTTCCTGCTAAAATTCAAGAATTTCGATATTGTATATTGATGGTAATAAGGGCATGCTTTGTGACCATGTACGGACCAACCTGATCTCATTCCATACGCAGGAAAGTCATTAATTGTCCACATTAAAGCCGCATGCAGTGTGAAAGTTGTATCTGTGTTTGCATCGTAAGTCTCTACATCCTCAATGAATAAAGATTTTAACCCATCGATCAGAGGTCGGAGATAGACGTCGATATTGTTTCCCGATGAGTTTGGTCCGTCGATGAAAAAATACATCATAAAGTAGTATTGATCCATAACCAACCAAGGCGATAGATTATAAACTATCATTACAACGGGCCATATGCTGTGGCTTTCAGCCGTATTGTTGAATGGGCAGAAGCCATCACTAGCGAGTCCGAGCCTGACATTGCGAGGATCAATACTGAATATTTCGTGTCTCCTATCGAAATCTTTCCATGCCGGTGAATCTCTTGGATGACTCATTTTTCCATCTTCACTTGGAGGAGCACGGTGATGCTAAATTATTACCTCGGCTGTTTATTTACACCTGAATAGCCTCTGTAGCCTCTGTGTTATGGGAAAGTATCGTGCTATCTTGACAGGTATATCGGGCTTCTTATCAGAATCTTTCGGTTTATATCTGGCCTCTCCGCATGTGGACACTCTTTCAAATCTGAATTCTCTTTCTGGTACAACACATAATTTTTGAGACATGCTTGAAACTTCTCACACTTCAGATCCAAATCAGACATCATTTTCTGGGCTCCATACCAGCTTCAGGCACGTTATTTTCTAGGGGCATAGAATTTTTCAAGAACTTCAGAAGTATAGTGAATGACTTGTTTCTCCATCCATTTAGGCTCTTAATCTGGAAAAGTTGGACGAACCATGATAGGGTGGAATACTTTGCATTCTCATAAATTGGTCTTCTAGCATCATTCATGAACTTTTCATACTTATCCGCACGCGGTCCTTGGCTGGAAGAAATGTCATCTTCAGTCACAATACTATCACCTAGGGCAGCCTCTACCATATCCTCCATTTCTTCTTCTGGAAAAAAGTTATCGTGTTCTTCTTCTGCCGCATTACCGTCTTATCCTTCTTCTTCTGTCACATTATCGTCTTCTTCTTTTCCTTCCCCGTGATATAACCAAGTTGTATAAAGTATTGTAAAACCATGTTTAACGATATGAAGCTCTATGAATTCTACCTTCTGCCAGTACTTATTCCCACATCTATCGCACGGGCAGAGAATCTTTTCTAACACGATCTTATTATGTGCGCGTGCAAATTCAATGAAAGTAGCAATTCCTGCGACAAACTTAGGTTGCATACGTTGTTACCAATCCATGTATATCCAGTCCTTAACTCTGATGTACTCATAGACTATGTTAGACTGTATAACATATAAATTGTAGGTTATGATGACTATATTGAGAAATCTAAGAATGAGATGGTTACTGACAAAGAAGAAAATCCATAGATACAAGTTTGTCGTTGAAAAGAATAAATTATCGATAAATAAAATTAGATTTGAAGATACCCAAGTATGAGTTGAAAAGAATAAATCATCATTTTTTTGAAGAACTAAGTTCTTTATATAGGGTTAAACCCTAATTTTTGGAGCAATTAAATTCTCATATGTTCCTATTATTTCTTTTTGTTCGTTTGAAGCACTCACATGGGAAACACGTGAGGCTTCAAAATATTGCTAAGCACTAACGAGTCACCAAGCTATTCTTGTGTTTTCTTAGAGATATTGATCTCCTGTTAACGACATTTTTAATCATTAATGATCATCAAAATTTTGGTTTTGAGGATCTTCGATCATCATCATTTTTTTGAAAAACTAAGTTCTTTATTTAGGGTTAAACCCTAATTTTTGGAGGAATTAAATTCCTATATGTTCATGATATTTCTTTTTAAGTTAGTTCTTTTCCTCTAAGTTTTGAATCTGCAGAACAAAATCTCCCCGATGAGAATTAAATTCTCAACTTGTGGGAAGATTTGCTTCTGCAAATCTCAACCAGAGGAAAAAATAAGTTCTTATATGAAGGGTTAAGTTTACGGTAAAGTTGTGCATTTACGTTATTATCGAGTATTCTACTGAAAGAACTAGTGCACCCTAAATCTTAACCCTAATTTTTGGAGGAATTAAATTCCCATATGTTCCTGTTATTTATTTTTAACTTAGTTCTTTTCCCTTATATTTTGAATCTGCAAATCAAAATCTCCCCGATGAGAATTAAATTCTCAAGTTGTGGGGAGATTTTCTTCTGCAAATCTTAACCAGAGAAAAAACTAAGTTCTTATATGAAAAGTTAAGTTTACGGTAAAGTTGTGCGTTTACATTATCATCGAGTATCCTACTGAAGGAACTAGTGCATCCTAAATCCTAACCCTAATTTTTGTAGGAATTAAATTCCCATATATCCCTGTTATTTCTTTTAAGTTAGTTCTTTTCTCCTAAGTTTTGAATCTGCAGAATAAAATTTTCCCGATGAGAATTAAATTCTCAATTTGTGGGAAGATTTGCTTCTGCAAATCTCAACCAGAGAAAGAACTAAGTTCTTATATGAAGAGTTAAGTTTACGATAAAGTTGTGTGTTTACGTTATCATCGAGTATCCTACTGAAGTAACTAGTACACCCTAAACCCTAACCCTAATTTTTGGAGGAATTAAATTTCCATATGTTCATGTTATTTCTTTTTAACTTAGTTCTTTTCCCCTAAGTTTTGAATCTGCAGAACAAAATCTCCCCGATGAGAATTAAATTCTCAACTTGTGGGGAGATTTGCTTCTGCAAATCTCAACCAGAGAAAAAATTAAGTTCTTATATGAAGAATTAAGTTTACGGTAAAGTTGTGCATTTACATTATCATCGAGTATCCTACTGAAGGAACTAATGCACCCTAAACCTTAGCTCTAATTTTTAGAGGAATTAAATTCTCATATGTTCATGTTATTTCTTTTTAACTTAGTTCTTTTCACTTAAGTTTTGAATCTGCAGAACAAAATCTCCCCGATGAGAATTAAATACTCAACTTGTGGGGATATTTGCTTCTGTAAATCTCAACCAGAGAAAGAACTAAATTCTTATATGAAGGGTTAAGTTTACGGTAAAATTGTGCGTTTACGTTATCTTCGAGTATCCTACTGAAGAAACTAGTGCACCCTAAACCCTAATCCTAATTTTTGGAGAAATTAAATTCCCATATGTTCCTGTTATTTCTTTTTAAGTTAGTTCTTTTCCCCTAAGTTTTGAATCTATAGAACAAAATCTCTTCGATAAGAATTAAATTCTCAACTTGTGGGGAAATTTGCTTCTGCAAATCTCAACCAGAGAAAGAACTAAATTCTTATATGAAGGGTTATGTTTATGGTAAAGTTGTGCGTTTACGTTCTAATCGAGTATCCTACTGAAAGAACTAGCGCACCCTAAATCCTAACCCAAATTATCCCAAACTTAAATCCTAATTATCACCCTAACTCAAATTATTCCTAATTAACCCAAAATTAACCAAAATTAACTTAATTTACCCAAATTAACCTAATTAACCCTAATTATCATCCTAACCCAAATAAACCCTAATCAACCCAAATAAACCTTAATCAACACGCTAACACAAATACACTCAATTTTACCTAATTAACCCAAATTAACCCTAGCCTAAACCCTAAACCAAATCAACCTAACTCTAATCATCACCTAAACCCCAACCCAAATTAATTCTAGCTCAAAACAAAATTAACCATAATTAATCTAATTAACCCTAACTCTAATCATCACCAACCCAATTTTACCTAATTAACCCCAACTAACCATAACCCTAACCTTACCTAATTAACCCTAACCCTAACCCTAACCCGAACCCGAACCCTAACCTACCTAATTAACTATAATCCTTACCCTAATTAACCCCCAATTAACCTGGAACTAACCCTAACCCTAACCCTAAAATCAACAATAACACAAAAATTAAGAATAATTAATAATTCAAAATGGAAAATAACTCACATCACTTATAGTTTTGCCGACGGATGGAGCTCGACGAGGTAGAGGAGGCCGAGGATGGAGCTCGACGAGGTGGTGGCGGCAAGATGGTGACGAGCGGGAAATTTTGGCGAGACTGTGGTGAGGCTGAGACGGAGGAGCTCGACGAGGTGGTAGCGGAGACTGAGGCGATGACGACGGCGGGAGGTTTTGGCGACGAGAAGTGTGTTCGGCGGGTGACGAGACTGAGATGACGACGCACAGGGAAGTAGGTGGGAAAAATTGGGGGTGAGGAATTTCTTGGCTTTATTTTTTTTATAAATAACTCTTAGCCTTAGGGTCTTTTTTTACGGCTCTGTAGGTTCAAATAAAAGAGTACATTTTAATATTTTTAAATTAATCCGTAGAACACCGTAAGGGCAATCGGATGGCCCTACAGATTAATCCGTAGGGGCAATAAAAAGTTGCCCCCACGGATTCTTATAGCCGTAGGGGCAAATCATTATTGTAGTAGTGTTAAACTTTGGGTGGTATGATGCAGCATTTTGATACATAGAAGGGTAATGTGATGTACATCTAAAATTTAGGATGGGATGTTGTATCATTTTGAAAGGTAGGATGGTTATGTGATGCACGCCCAAACTTAGTGGGGTTTTGTGAAATTTAGCCAAATTTTCCATCCTATTTAATTTCCCGTATTACACATATTATTAATAGAGTCAAGTTTTTCCATTTTTGTCTCCCTCATTCAAAAAGTGATGCGCTAATTTTCGCTGTATACCATGTCCATTTTTCCATTTTAGAACAATTTGCGCAAGTTCACAAAACATCCATCCGCCATTTTAGTTCTGTGCGCTGTAGAGGTTTTGCACAAGTTAATAGAATACAGTGAATTTTTTTTTGTCTCCCAAAATCAAAATGTGAAGTGCTAAAACTCACAGTATCCTGCGTCAGTCTTTTCCTTTTTATTCTAGAATTTGCGCAGGTTCACAAAGGATGCGTTCACCATTTTGGTTTTGTGCATTATAAAGGTTTTGCAAAGTTTATACAATCAAAATTTCCCTTTTTTTGGTTTTCCCAAAATCGGAAGGTGATGCGCTAAGATTCACATTTTTCGTCCTTTTTTCCATCTCCTCTACAATTTGCGCAAGTTCATGAAGGATTCATTCACCATATTTTGGTTCAGAGCGCTATAGAGGCAATACCTTCAAGTATTAATTGAAAAGAAAACCTTTCGGAACAAGCTGTAAAATTCATTATTGTAAAATACTATGTATTATAATCTACATTATTCTCTGTGTCTTTGCCGTTTGATGTATAAAAACCCCTTGCCTTCTAACAAAGTGAAAGCACACTGTCTAGGGATCGAAATTCAGAGGACAAAAGAAATAAGGTATAATTTTTGGTTCGTATATTACATTTACTTTTATCAATTCCTCAACTCTTTCTACATGTTTTGGCCTGAAAATGTTTTTAGAGTCCTGGTATGATAGTTTCAGCACTAATATGGTATTGTTTGTTGTTCGAGTAAAGAGGTTACCAATGTCGGATGATTTTTCTAGATCTCATGCTCCTTTCTGAAATTTTGAAGATGGGAACGAATCTCAACAAGAAGACGGATATACTAGCGACGAGTATGATTGTTGGAGCTTGATCAAAAAGATAGAAGTAAGAACATTCGGTTTCCAGCAAAAATGGTTTTAAACCCTTTAATCATAATTTGCAAATACGTAATAATTGCACTCTCTAACCCTTTTTTGAAAAGGTTAAGGATACACTGGTCAACATCATTATTTCATATATTTTAGACCAGCCATTAAGTTGATTTTATTTTTAATGCAACATGTGTAATATATATATAGCATATTTCTACATCAAGAATGATGCAATTCTAGCAATAACATTCACCTAATTGATTATTTCCCAGTAGATCCATTATATCAATTTGATTTTATATTTATTCAGATTTTTTCCTTCATATAATATCTCTCTGTATACACTAAATTTTATCGTTGGTATCTTGCAAACTATCTGATGAACTTCATATGAGAAATTTAGATCAATAAAAATTAAAACAAAGAGTTCTACGCTGTTTACACAATGTTCTATTTTTAGTTATTTAATAGATTATTGCTTTTCAATATATTGTATTTTTTTCTCTTAAACTGCACAAAATAAATCTCAACACGGATTTTTATCTAATTGCAGCTGATAGATGATGTTCATCAGGAAATTGAAGATCTACAGTGGGAATTTGATGCGTTTGTGACTTATAACTTCAGTAATAGGCCCTCATTTTTTAATTTTTTTTTTGTTTTGCAAAAAATTGTATGGATTTGACATTTATCATTGCACATCACATATTATATAATACCAAAACTTACTACACCATGGAATTACCTAATATATCTCTTAATTATTTGTGTCTTCTATTTAGGAACATCTTTCTTCTCTTTAGTTTTCTTTAACTTCAATATATATAATATGGATACAATAATCTTATTACGAAAGATGGCAATGAGTGTGCTTAGTTAGGGTTATATGCTCGATTGCGGCTCTCATCCCAGCACACTGTTAATTATCGAAGAACTCGAGAATTATTGTACCAACAAAATCTATACAACTGCAAAAACTTAGCCACCAGGATATCAGCTTCCATGCGGAGGCTAAAAGTTAGTAAACTCGGCGATGATGAGAAAAACATCGCGATCTAGCCTGAGACGGGCGAAGATATGATCGGTATATTCGAAGGCGGGGAATTTAAATGGAGGCTGTTCGTTAGAGAAATTCACTCAGCAGGTTTCGACTGTTAGAGAAAGTAACGGACGCATTGTGAGGATGCATGGTGGTGCCTAGGTCTCTCCGCATGTTAGACACTCTTTCAAATCTGAACTCTCTTTCCGATACAACATACAATTTTTGGGACATACTTGAATCTTCTCACACTTCAGACCCAAATCAGATATCATCTTCTGGGTTCCGTATCAGCAGTCGGGCACATTATTTTCCGGGGCATAGAATCTTTTAAGAACTTCAGAAGTATCGTGAATGACTTGTTGTTCCATCCATTTAGGCACTTAATCTAGAAAAGTTGGACGAACCATAAGAGGGTGGAATACTTTGTATTCTCATAAATTGATCTATTAGCATCATTCATGAACTTTTCATACTTATTCGCACGCGGTCCTTGACCGGAAGGAATGTCATTTTCGGTACGAATTCTATCACATAGAGCAAGCTTTACCATATCCTCCATTTCTTCTCCTGAAAAGAAGTTACAGTTTTCTTCTTCTGCCGCATTACCGTTTTCTCCTTCTTCTTCTGCCGCATTACAGTCTTCTTCTCTCCTTCCCTGTGATATATCCAAGTTGTATAAAGTTTAGTAAAACCATGTTTAACAATGTGAAGCTCTACGAATTCTACCTTCTGCCAGTACTTATTCCCACATCTATCGTACGGGCAGAGAATCTTCTCTAACACGATCTTATTATGTGAGCGTGCAAATTCAATGAAAACAGCAACTCCTGCGACAAACTTAGGTTGCATACGTTGTTGTCAATCCACTTATATCCAGTCCTTAACTCTGATATACTCATGGGCCATGTTAGACTGTATAACATATAAATTGTAGGTTATGATGATTATATTGAGAAATCTAAGAACGAGATGGTTACTAACAAAGAAGAAAATCCGTAGATGCAAGTTTGTCGTTAAAAAAAATAAATTATCGATAAACAAAGTTAGATTTGAAGATACCCAAGTATGAGTTGTATTTTGTGTATGTGTGTTTCAATTTATGATTTCGCTTAATTGTAGAGTTGTTAGTGTGTATGTGCTTTGTGTGTGCGTTTGTTATATATTCGTGTTGTATGCGTGTGTTTCGGCTGTCGGGGGTAAGACTTCTATCCCATTAAGAATATATAGAGCAGACACCCATGTGCTTGTGCTTTTATCCGTTTCGAGTAAATTTCGGCAGCACCTCCCCGCTGTTCTCCGAGTACACTGTAATAGAATAGATAATCATTTCAATATTATGAAACAACGTTGAAATGAACATCTAATCTATATTTGTACAAGGAGAACCAGCGAAAAAATACCGATGAAATAACTCGAAACGAATGAAAACACAAGTGAATGCAGGTGTTTGCTTTATATATTCCTAACTTGTCCACACTGGACAAATTTATCAGTTATCATACGATTAAATCTTCTCGTCACATAGACTACACGACGGCTGCTAGTACTGAACTAAATCGTCCGATATTTAACAACTTTCGTATAGTTCTATGTCACGACGAACATTGAGACTAAGTCGCGCTTTGATTTTCACATATGAGTATCGATGAGAATATAAAAATTTCATATTATCATCGAGTATCATATATTAGTTTTAACTTGAACATTTAACATGAATAGGTTTTACGTTTACGTTTCGTTATTAAGAGTTCGAAGTTTTTAGTTTAGGGTAAATTTTTCTTGCGTTTACGGTAAAATTGTACGTTTACGTTATCATCGAGTATCCTACTGAAAAAACTAGTGCACCATAAACCCTAACCCTAATTAACCCAAATTAACCTAAATTAACCCTAATTATCACCCTAACTCAAATTATCCCTAATTAACCCAAATTAACCTAATTAACCCTAATAAACACCCCGACACTTCAAATTATGACTAATTAACCCAATTAATCCAAATTAACCCTAATCAATACCCTAACACAAATACACTCTATTGTTGGATATAGTGCCCTCAAAGTCAATTATTGGATCGCAGGCACGTGATTGCAATGATTGAGGGAGGACCTATGCCGGTAGGACAGTCTTACTCAAGATGATAGTATGCTATCTGGTTTATCTTTATCATCGTGTACATGCTTCAGATGACATTGCAGATCACTATTACACGTTGATAGAATATGATTCTTGCTTGACTACCAGCAGTATGATGGCGATCATATACGTGAGAGTTGGGTAGTCTATAAGCACATCCTTAAAGTGTCCCTAGTCGTGGGAGTTTCGAGACTGGGCATTGATACTCCATGAGTAGACTAGTGTATACGGATCGAGACCCCGACGAGGGGCGGTAGCTGGTATCACAAGCCATTGGTGTCAGTTGGTTCACCTAAGACGTATATAGGTGCTCATTGGGTTATGAGTACACCGGACATGACTCGCCGGGAACCTGCTAGTTGGTATTATACCTAGCGTCAAATAGCAGTTCCCTGGTGACATGTGTACAGGTTAGTTCATCGACCTGAGATCGTCATTTGTCTCGTGTGAGTTCCCACTGTGCTTTGATTACTACCCTACCACGGCTCAAAGGAGTCGTGCAAACAGGTTTTAGTTGGGTACAGTCCCGAGCCACATGGAGGCAATGAGCGGATCGGCAGGGGTTTCGTCTCTTCCGGTATTGGGGGTGAGATCGCGCTGTGTCTAGGAGAGCTATTACACGAAGTCCTTGGCCAAGGCAAGTGAGATTTACTGATAGGTATTCCAGTAGTATCTCAGGGTGTTCTGGGCTACACTCCGACACGACTTGTACCTCTTTTGGAGGTCTGATGTTTACGAGCCCCCTAGGCCTGATATGCGATACTCATAGACGAATGGACCGGACTGTATGGATATTGTCACTGACAGGCTCAGTAGGGTTTCAGGATGAGTTCGCTCATTGGTCTCCTTTTTGGTCAATACATGGTTAGCCGTTACGTACAGCTAGTACCACTGACGTGCTTATGGTTAATCCCACTGCCGGCGTATTGACGAGTCTTTAGAGTCCCCACAGAAAGTTTTCCCAAGTTTGGGCGAAACGTTGTAGAGTCCGTATGGTATTATGGCAAAGTTCGATCATATACGTGCACTTGTGCACGGATCATGATCGGACGGATCATACTAATAGGCTTTGGTTTAAGCCGGATCCTAGTATTAGATTTGTTGGATTACTTTAGTCTCATTGTATTCGCATTCAGTCGGAATGCGGATGCAGGTATGTATATACAGGTGGGGGGTATCCTTGTGATCCGTCACGAGTTTACTTTAGTTGATGCCATATCTTTTTGTTGGATTAAATATTTTGGTTTAATGTTTAGTGGAGGAAAATGTGAGTGCAAGTTTTGTCCATAAGCATCTTTTCATGCCACATGTACATTGTGACTCATGGTATTGGTTTGTGTGGCCGTTTAATGTGACATGGATTGATTTATGGAGCTAATTATGATTAGTGGGGGTATTTTAGAGAGAGAGGGGCTGCCATGTGATGGTTTGGGACTTTGGTTATATATATATATATATATATATATATATATATATATATATATATATATATATATATATATATATATATATTCTCAAAATAACACACAACATAATGAGCAAGTTCTTTTTCTTCTTCTTTCTTCTTTAGCTCACATCTTCCTCCAATGGCTTCATCTTTAACCTCCATCCATACAATCTCATGTGTTGATAATCAATGGATGTTTAGAGACAAAGTTATCATATACATTCTATACTTCATCTTGGACATGTCGGCTAGCAAACTTCATGTCCGAGTTGCTTCGGTTTGAAGCGGGAGCCCATAAAAAGACTTCTTGATGTGGTGCTCTTTTCGACGAGGAGACCGGAGATCGAGCAAGATCGAAGATGCCGCGAGGAGTTAGGGATGGTGGCTAAAGACCAAAGGACACGGATCGATCGGTATAGCCATTCTAATTTCTTGTAGATAGCTAGCTTAGTGTTAATGGTATGATCCAGGTAAAGGTTATGGTAGCGCCAAGTTTTGAAAAGTTTTTGTTTCACCGTTTGGCCTCGGATCGACGGCCGGGGCGCTACCGTAACCCAACATGGTATAAGATCCACGCCATTAACCCATAGCTAGCTTTTTTAGACCATGTTAATCTATCTAAATCGTAACAAACCCGATTCACTGCACTTAGCATTGCAGTTTCTGTCGATTTTCATTTGATCTTCAAATTTTTTTTTAACAATTGCAGAAAACTATTGACATCACCATAAGACCACAGACCAAAAATGACCCAATTCCCTCGGAAAAAATCCGAACACATTCATGTTTTGGCCGGCCTGCTCGGCCATCTTGGTGAGTTTGGATTTGGTTTTTGGTCTCTGGTCTGGTCTCTGGAATCTTGGTTCAGTGGAAATGTTTGTTTAGCCCAGTTTTGATATAGTTTTATCTGGCTCTTTGGGGCTATTCGGGTGTTATTTCGAAGTCGATATTTCTAACATTGTTTAAAGTTTACAGTGCATTACATTACTATCTGTGATCGTGAATGTCATTCGAGCGGTAAATCTTGTCTAATTTCTATAGTCCTTTTAGACGGGTATGCGAACGTGACATTCGCGTTGATGTTCTGTGTTGTGCTGTGATATTGCGGATTTATCATGGTGGATAGCTTGGATGCAATATTAGTACAGTTTAGTTTTATTTTTACATTTGATATTGCGGGGCGAGCGTCCGACTTGTGGACTGCCGTCACTGCCTATTTGTATATTATTCTTTTGGGGCACGACCGGGTTGATGTCGATGTACCCGTTGTACATATTTTTCTTTTCTGTACTAGGATTACCCCGTGGTGGAGTGCACGGATAGCCGGGTTCTAGATGGCAACGGGCCCGCATCTCATGGCTTTGAGACAGAGCGGGCTTCACTCTAGAATTGGCGGGCTATTCGCCGCACTCGTAGGGGGTACATGTTGACCCAAGGAGGGGTGCTCAAGTTACCGGATTCCGTGAAGTGCTGGGTGGTCCATTCACTTTGCTGAAGGAGGCTGCCTCACTTCTGGTTTTGGCGGGTAACTTGCCGCGCCCGTAGGGGTCTAGGTTTTCATTGCACAAGCTATCCACACGACAGGGGAAAGTCGGGTTTCAGTTGCGGCTTAAAGGAAACCCGGGGCTCCCAGATTATCTGTATGGTTCTGTAATGCTTATTACTTTTCTGTGATGTTGCATTTATCACACCTGGACCGATTATTATATATTGATATATATACTAGTAGATGTTGTATATGTTTTACACCCGCGCTAGTCCAGTCCCCGCTCTGTCGTTAGTTAAGTAACCTAACGGGTGATGACGAGACCCAGTGGCAAATGCGGATGGCATATACGTACATTTTATTTTCGTTCTTTTGTGGTGTGATTAATTGATGAGACTGCATTGATTCTGATCAATGCAAAGAAAATAAACCTATTCGATGTTGTTGGAACAATTTTCAAAAAGTTGTTATTACAAGGATGTTTTTTTTGTTTTGCACAGTGGTATTCGGTTATGAATATCTAGCACCTCATTCGACGAGACAAGGGCTGAGATCCCTTCACCGGGAGTGACCCTTGGACAGAAGTTTTGCGTCAAGATAATAACTTCACTATAGTCGATTATTTTTTGCTTTGCATCGCGGTATTCAGTTGGAATATCCCGCACCTCATTCTACGGGGAAAGAGCCGAGATCCCTTCACCGGGAGTGACCTCTTTAGCAAAGGTTTTCGCCAGTATATATTTATAAAAAGCTATCCGGTTCCTTTAACGATATCAAGTTCATTACGTTAAAAGTTTTTCGCCAAAAACCAGCCGTAGCCCTCCGTCATTTCATATTAGTATTGATTAGTATTCGTGCTACGTATGTCGTTCATTGCCGATGCATAGTGTTTGGTAGCTTTGTAATGCTTTTCTGTCGCATGGATATGGGGATTGGTTAGGACAGTCATACGGTTATGTTAGCATTGTCAAGGACTCGTACGGGTGGGTTTAACGCAATGAAGATAATGACGGGTTGAACTTGACTAGGACTCTTTGATATGTTGGCATTGTCAAGGTCACTTGGGTCCTACGGGTAAAAACATACATCGGGAGTTTCTAAAGAAACTGAAACTTGCCAGGCATGCGCATACCTTCTGGAGTGTGATAACGTGAGTGGATCCCATCACGTTATCATGCGATGATAGTTGGATCCCGATTCCTACTGATGAGTTGGTTTACTTCTCGGGTGATCCCGACTAATTCTTCTTTCAGGTTTGGAGGAGAATTTGAGGATACAGTGATAGACATCCTGATTAGATAAAGTGATTAACCATTCTGATCTAGGTTAGAGTGCACGCTGAGTGTTTCTTTCTCTCTCTCTTTAACAGCGACCATGGCCCGACCCTGGTCTATAACTCAATAACCAAGTTAACCGAACTTTCTTAAAACACCGGCTTTTGGATTGTCTGAGTTGCATACATCATTGCCACTCCTTCTTTTACCCTTTATATTTCTCCAGAACACCCCGTATCATTACGAACATCCACTTCCGTTGGATAAATCCATCGTATGGTTATATACGAACTCGAAGGAACTTGTTCCAGATTCGAGTATGGATTCTGGTTTTGGAGAGATTGAATAGGATTATTCAGTTGTCTTTTCCTTTTTTCCTTCTCTCAGGTTGTGAGTACTCTTAGGATTAGAAGAGTACATATGCTTATTGGAAAGTCTTCTTCCAAACCATAGGCAGGTGCCGAAAGGTAGGGAAAAGAGAAAACCAATTAGCCTAACTTGGGTGTACAGAAAGTAATAAGTAAAGACAAATAAAATGATTAGAAAAAGGGCAAAGTAAATTGCGACTGCTATCATTCACGACCAAACCGCGGATTTCATCGTCACTCCTACTTCACCTTTGCTTTTCTCCGGTTCAGGAGAAATAGAATAACGTTTATTCAGTTATCTTTTATCATCACCTTCTCTCAGGTTGCGAGTACTCCTAAGATTAGGAGAGTACACCTATTATGCTTATTGGATAGTCTTCTTCCAAATCATAGGCTGGTGCCGAACGGTAGAGAAGGAAGAAAACCATTTAGCCTAACTGTGGTGTACAGAAGGAAATGAGTAAAGACAAATAAATGGATTTGGAGAAATGACAAAGAAATATACGGTTACAGTCGTGAATCTGATAATGGAAGAGGCATTATTAGGAATACCCGGATACCCCTACGAAACATTTTAATGTTTCAGTTTCACTAAGCGTTGTTAATTGAAAACTGATTTCCCAATTAGACCCTTACTCCAGAGTATGTATTTACCAGGTATGATTCTCACATCTATATGGTTTTATAGATGATGAGTGGGAGTAAATTATTGGGAATTAGGTGATCATTCTCATTATATCGGAATTCGTTGTAATCGGCGATATTTGAGGAAATCGCCTGGGTTTTTGCCGGACGGCAAATATTAGGTTTTGAATATCCGTTGTTATGCACCAATTTCAAACTAATATATCGGTACGTTTATTTTATAAAGTAAGATATAACCTTTTTGAATTATGTCCATGATATTTACCTATATCAGTTGATGGTTAGGTAAGGAGCACAAAACAGTGGTGTAATTCTTCATAACCATAGTACAGTTTTCAATCTACGACGCACAGAGTTTGAGTTATTTGACTCAGGAGACTTATACAAAGTATTGTTTGTTGTCCAGTGTCCATTAGGACAAAGGGGTTGATCCTTATACTATATTCTGTTTACTTATGACTTCTCAAGTTTTAGACAAGTATTTCATAGAAATACAAGGTCCAAATTTTGAGAAGTTATAGGTACAAGAATAAAGTAGATAACCATGTGTTGCAAGTATCAGGTTTCTTCAAGTTGATCGAAAATGTAGATACTTGTGTATGGTATTCAGTTAATAGTAATGGTTTTGAGAACTTGCTTCTCTTTCAGGTTACTCATAATTGGATGCACTCCTAAGTTGAGTAATGCTGATCGGCCTCTTTCCATTTAGTTGACATGCACTGGAGACTGCTGCATGATTTGAATCTAGTTCCAATTAAATCTGTGCCTTTCTATATTAGATATAGAATGGATCATATCTTAACGATGTTAAGGTATATGGAGTTGTCCGGCTTATGCTTAAAACCAGACTCTGGATAACTCAATGCACGTTTCTGTAATGGCAGTTTGTAGGTTAACCTGGGCTATGAAGAGGGTTAACTTTCTACCATTTAGAAGATCAATAGTGATATTGTTCTTAACTCGCCACAGTTTTCGTAAAATGGACTTTTTCAGAAAACAGTAGTGGGAGTATGGTAGAACTGGAAGTGATTCCAGAACTGCAAACGATTACTGAAAATTTAATAGAACCTAAACATTCAATCAGGTTTGACATTCCATTAGCCACTCCGCAGATATGGTGGGTAACCTCTGGCACCCGAGAGGTACTCCGGTAGCCTCAAGGACGGTGATAGGGAGGTTCTTGTTTACCCAGACTTGCCATTGCTGCTGTTCCAGACTACGAGACCCGGCAGGAGGATGAATATAGCGTCGTTCTAAACTAGCTTTAGAAGTGCACGTGTGTATGACTCTGCCAGAGAGTTGTTATAGTCAGTGGAAGCAGCGGAAGCATAGTGGACAAGTAGCTTGTGTCTATTTATAGACTAGAGCAGATATAACAGAGATAGATCATCTATTTTTGATGTGATAGTCATACGCTTTGACTTCATTAGAATAGGAGATGGATCTGTTAAGAAGGTAGTAGGGTGGTATGTCCTGGTATTTGGATGATATACACTTGTAGGAAGTGATATTCCTATACTACGATCGGTTATACTGTGGTTGTCACACAGTGGTCTCTCCATATAGGATATGGATATAATATTAGACATTCTGGTCACTAGATCTATAGTTTTAGATCTAGATTTAGGAAGTGTCCCAATCTGGGTATTTAGACAGTATTCTAAAGGTATTTTAGAATGGAAGACTCCTACCATGGTGGTAAACCTGCAGTTGATGGAGTCACCCTCTCTAAAGGTGTCTTACAGACTAAAGAAGAGAGGGATGTACATGATTGGCATATCACTTGCTTAGGCACTTGAGTCAATCATGAGATGTCAAGTACCACACCAGATGTTGTTTTTGCACTAGTTGCAATAAGTTGATATATTAATCCAATCCTGGAGAAAAGTTCGGAAGCAGTTTTAGAACATAAGTGAATGTTCTAGGGATTTGATAACGGCAGCCTCCTTCGGGAGACGGTTATCATTCCAGGCTTCCAAGGTGACCTGGCTGACAGAGTGACTGTCAGAGTTATAGTGTTCCCTCCGACGAGGGGCAGTATTTTGGATAGGTGGTCCAAGCGGATACTGAGGGAGGCATGGCGCAGGATACTGATTAAATTCAGTTGACGATACAGTCTAAGAAGTTTGCTGGATTTGGAGTTCATTTATGAACTAGGTCCCATCAGATATCCAGATATATTCTAAGACAGGTATTGCTCATTTCGGGAGATTGCTTTCTCTGCGAACTTGAGATAAAGAGAGATATGGAAAGAAATATCAGAGCGAATCCACTGGCTGAGGCTATTTCTCGAACGCAATAGTTTCACAAACAAGCTTTGTGAGAATGATCAATAGAGAAGTTGGGCGTTCGGTATCACACGGGCTGTGAGTATGCGACATCGCAATAATTAGCCTTGAGTACAAGTGGGAGATTGTTGGATATAGTTCCCTCAAAGTCAATTATTGGATCGCAGGCACGTGATTGCAATGATTGAGGGAGGACCTATGCCGGTAGGACAGTCTTACTCAAGATGATAGTATGCTATCTGGTTTATCTTTATCACGTGTACATGCTTCAGGTGACATTGCAGATCACTATTACACGTTGATAGAGCCCATATATATGAAAGTTGGGTAGTCTATAAACACATCCTTAAAGTGTCCCTAGTCGTGGGAGTTTCGAGACTGGGCATCGATACTCCATGAGTAGACTAGTGTATATGGATCGAGACCCCGACGAAGGGCGGTGGCTGGTCTCACAAGCCATTGGTGTCAGTTGGTTTACCTAAGACGTATACAGGTGCTTATTGGGTTATGAGTACACCGGACAGGACTCGCCGGGAATCTGCTAGTTGGTATTATACCTAGCGTCAAATAACAGTTCCCTGGTGACATGTGTACAGGCTAGTTTATCGACCTGAGATCGTCATTTATCTCGTGTGAGTTCCCACTGTGCTTTGATTACTACCCTACCACGGTTCAAAGGAGTCGTGCAAAAAGTTTTTAGTTGGGTACAGTCCCGAGCCACATAGAGGCAGTGAGCGGATCGGCAGGGGTTTCGTCTCTCCCGGTATTGGGGGTGAGATCGCGCTGTGTCTAGGAGAGCCATTACACGAAGTCCTTGGCCAAGGCAAGTGATATTTACTGGTAGGTATTCCAGTAGTATTTCAGGGTGTTCTAGGCTACACTCTGACACGACTTGTACCGCTTTTGGAGGTCTGACGTTTACCAGCCCCCTAGGCCCGACATGCGATACTCATAGATGAACGGACTGGACTGTACGGATATTGTCATTGACAGGCTCAGTAGGGTTTCAGGATGAGTACGCTCATCGGTCTCCCTTTTTGTCAATACATGGTTAGCTGTTACGTACAGCTAGTACCACTGACGTGCTTGTGGTTAATCCCACTACCGGCGTATTGACGAGTCTTTAGAGTCCCCCACAGAAAGTTTTCCCAAGTTCGGGCGAAACGTTGTAGAGGCCGTATGGTATTATGGCAGAGTTCGATCATATACGTGTACTTGTGCACGGATCATGATCGGACGGATCATACTAGTGGGCTTTGGTTTAAACCGGATCCTAGTATTAGATTTGTTAGATTATTTTAGTCTCATTGCATTCGCATTCGGTCGGAATGGGGATGCAGGTATGTATATACAGGTGAGGGGTATCCTTGTGATCTGTCACGAGTTTACTTTAGTTGATGCCATATCTTTTTGTTGGATTAAACATTTTGATTTAAATGTTTAGTGGAGGAAAATGTGAGTGCAAGTTTTGTCCATAAGCATCTTTTCATGCCACATGTACATGGTGACTCATGGTATTGGTTTGTGTGGCCATTTAATATGACATGGATTGATTTATGGATCTAATTATGATTAGTGGGAGAGAGAGGGGCTGCCATGTGATGGCTTGGGACTTTGGTTATTGATATATATTTCTCTCTCTCTCTCTCAAAATAACACACCACATAATAAGCAAGTTATCTTTCTTCTTCTTTCTTCTTGAGCTCACCTCTTCCTCCAATGGCTTCATCTTCAACCTTCATCCATACAATCTCATGTGTTGAGAATCAATGGATATTTAGAGACAAAGTTATCACACACATTCTCTATTTCACCTTGTACATGTCGGCTAGCAAACTTCATATCCGAATTGCTTCGGTTTGAAGCGGGAGCCCGTAAAAAGACTTCTTGATGTGGTGCTCTTTCCGACGAGGAGACCGGAGATCGAGCAAGATCGGAAGTGCCGCGAGGAGCTAGGGATGGTGGCTAAAGACCGAAGGGCACGGATCGATCGGTATAGCCATTCTAACTTCTTGTAGATAGCTAGTTTAGTGTTAATGGTACGATCCGGGTAAAAGTCTGCGTTAGCGCCAGTTTTATAAAAAGTTTTTGTTTCCGCATTTGGCCTCGGATTGACGGCCGGGGTGCTACCGTAGACTTACATCTATTTTACCTAATTAACCCTAACCCAAACCCCAACCCAAATTAACCTAACCCTAATTATCATCCAAACCCCAACACAAATTAACTCAACCCTAATTATCACCCAAACCCTAACATAAATTAACTCTAGCACTAACCAAAATTAACCCTAATTAATCTAATTAACCCAAACCCTAGCCATAATCATCACCAACCCTATTTTACCTAATTAACCCAAACTAACCCAAACCCGAACCCTAACCCTAAACCGAACCCTAACCCTACCTAATTAACTCTAATCCTAACCTAAACCCTAGACCGAACCTTAACTCTAAACCCTAATAGTAACCCTAAAATCAACAATAACACAAATAAAAGTATAATTATAAGTTAAAAATTGAAATTAACTCACCTTAATAGTAGTTTTGCTGGCGATTCTACCGTCGACGAGATGGAGGAGTAAGGAGATTCCATTGTCGACGAGACGAGGAAGTCGACGATGATTCCACTGCCGGAGATTCCACTGTCGGAGCTCGCGGGATGTGGTGTCGACGAGAAAGTCAACGATGGTGTACCGGCGACGAGGAGGCACGTGCGAATGTGGTGGCGAGGAGGCGTGCGAAGGGAATTGGGAAATTTTGGGAACGATGAAAAATTTTCTGCGGTTTATTTTTTTTATAAATAAGCCTTTGCTGCCCCTACGAATTAATCCGTAGCGTCTTCTTTTGCGCTCCATAGAGCCAAATTAATGATTACATTTTAATATTTTTTAATTAATCCGTAGGGTACCATAGGGACAAATCAACGGCCCTACGGATTAATCCGTATGGGCAATAAAAAATTACCCCTACGAATTTTTATACCCGTAGGGGCAACCCCTTATTGTAGTAGTACCTCCGAAACTTGATACTTTGAGCTTAGTTTCCATAAGAAGAACAAAGAAATGGTTATGGATTTGTATTTTCCGTATATTCTTAAAAAATCGAAAGCGATTACGAATGAAGTTCGTACCATCAAGATCCACATGAACAATTCGGATTATTGGAGGCCTATAAACTTGCATCACCCGGTAACTTTTGACACGTTGGCGATGGACTCATAGGTTAAAGAAGAAGTAACGGACGATCTATCGAGGTTTGTTTTGTTTATTTACAAATTATTTTGGCTGAATTCATTAAATACCGTTACCTTTGCAATGATTTCTAGATAAATACCTTAGAATTTTATTATGTTGGAAATGCGAATAAATACCATTAAACGTTCAATTTAACACATGTTTTTCTGCACTAAAATAGCACGAGGAAGGGGTGAATAAAGGTGGAAATGTGTACAATATTTAATTTTATAAAAAAAATACTAAACGTTCATGGTATTTACCTGTAGTAACAAGTTTGAGGTATTTATCAGGAAAACATCAAAAAATTTATTGAAATTTAACATATTTATAATAACCAAACTCGCACATTTTACACGTATTTTTCTATTTTGTTTCCTCCAGATTTGTACAAAGAAAGGACAACTACAGAAAGATAGGCAAGGCATGGAAGCATGGGTATTTGCTCTACGGCCCTCCGGGCACGGGCAAATCCAGCCTAGTCGCCGCCATGGCCAACTCCCTCAAATTCGACATCTACGTACGAACTTGGAACTCACCGAATTGAGCTCAAATTCGTCCTTACGAAGACTCTTAGTTGGTATACAAAACAAATCCATATATACGTGTCACTGAAGACATCGATTGCACTCTAGACTTAACAACGGAACGAAGAGAGCAGCAGCAGCAGTAGAGGAAAAGACAAAAGAAGATAACCCTTTCGGGCTTATTAAATTTCGTAGACGGATTATGGTGGAGTTGTGGCGAAGAACGGATCATCGTGTTCACGGCGAATTATATCGACCGTCTCGACCAGGCATTGTTGAGGCCAGGCATAATGGACATGCACATTCACATACATGGGGTACTGTGGGGTTTCAGAGTTTAGGGCTTTGGCATTTAATTATCATGACATTGATCATGATTATAAGCATCCTTCGGTTGGAAGAGATTGAAGGGTTGATTAAGGAAGTGGAGGTGACTCCTGCTCAAGTTGCAGAGAAGTTGATGTGCAGTGATGATAAGGAAATTGTGTTGAGAGGAGTTGTTGAGTTCCTCGAGATGAAGAAGTGTAGTCACAGTCGGTGGGGTTTGGAGCAGCCCATTGTGAAGACCCAGAATCGAGCCGGGGTCTCCTATTTGTGAAGGATGGCTACCTATTGTCTCAAAAGAAGTGTAGTTACAATTGATTTGTTGCTTGTTGAGGATTTTGTTTGTGCTGGTGTATACATCTAGCAGGATTGTGCAACCGGCGATTCATTACATGTGTATGTTATTAGATATATTTTATGAAATTATGAACATATAGTTTTAAATTTCAAAATGATGGTTCCATCAATTTTAGTGGGTGAAGAAAGCTTCTCATTTTTTGAACTCTTCTTGAGAAAAATAAGAAAAAAGACATATGAGTCCCTTGAATTTTAGTTACAGTAGTAGATACAGTTTCATTTGTTTTGATGTTTATGATTAGTTACTCTTTGATTGAAGGTTACAACTTACATCACTAGTACTATTTTTTGTTAGCATGCAATGCATGTATGTAAATTTAAACGAGGGCCTTATGGATGTGGCTTAGAATTTGAGAAAAATGAGTTTGAGAACGCGGGACGAAACTACAGGACTAATGAGTATGCAAATGCGGACAAGCACATAATATCGGATAATAAAATAATAGCAAAATAAATTGTTATATGTCGATGGTTTTCGAGTAGGATTTTAATGTAGAAAAGGCTAATGTTCATGATCCTATGATTCAAAAAGTGTAAATACTACTAACAGAGCCGTTGTGATATCAATTTCACAACTAACAGCAATTAAGTCAAATAATTATAATAACTAATCCACCTCTGTCACGCCCCGCTTCCCAAAATACGGAATACGAGGGGTAGATAAGACCAGCCATGCTCCTACGGTCAAGGAAATGTCCCACCGTAGTCACACTTCGGCTTCTAGTTTATCATGGTAAACAGTAAATAATGCGCAGGTAATGAGAAATGCAGTAACTGGAATAAAATAGTAAAATGAACTGACCTGATGGGAAACAAAAGATATAACTCTGAATAGCTAAACAAGATGTCTGTGAAGTACGTCTGGTCCCGGTCCAGGCTAAATCTTCTCCTCACACTGAGCATGCATACTCAGGTCGTCAGAGCGACACAATAGCAATATAATATATATAAAATCATGTGACAATTCTAACAGTAGTAATGGATATGTGAAACAGTAAATCAATGACAGCATGAATATGAATGTGCAGTAATCAATGCAGCGGAACAGTAAAAGCAGTAGAACGATATGTCACGTATGTCAACACAGTATATAAGGTATATAAATGCCCGTATCCCTATCAGTCTCTAAGTCTCACTGTACAGGTCACTAGGCCTATCGTCAGTCCAAGTGTGAGAGTCAACCACTCGCGAGTGTCCTCCAACCAAGGGTAGAACTCAAGGGTAAGGGACCACGGGCCCAACATGTAACATATATATCACGGTGAATATCACATACCCTGTAAATCTCCATATATCTCCCTAAATATATAAGCAGGCATGGGACTCACGAGATTCTGTTGAACTCACACTTAAACTACCCCACACCCCGTGGTCTAAATCAAACGCTAACCATAACCTTAAATACCAATCGGTCGGTGACAAGTCTGCGCGAGAACTGGAGGCAGGACCTCCATCAAGCACGTCCCGACTAATACCTAAGATAACTGGCAGTGTCTGGTGCCTTATCTGTGACACCCGTGCAAGAGCTTCCATAAGTGTCACATACCACTTATAGTCACACGTACACGTGTACCACAGACGTCGACAATGCAATAGAATAATAGGGTCACTGATTGTGTACAAGTACGAATCACTTTCACTTATTCACGGATACACGAACACTGACGTACTTGCCACAATCATCACTAAAATCTAATACTGGGTAAATGCCCGATATCACTAGGTTATCAATATAATGATATGGGTATGATATGATGCGTAAACAGTATATGAAACATGATTAAGGTGTCATAAAGTAGTATTCTATCACTTGCACGATTTATCATGAAACGTACGTGTATAGTTTAGTGAACCGATAAATAGGTGATAATTAGTATGTTCAGTTAGCTATCCATCTAATTTGGTTTCAAGCCAATCGGGTTCCAGGATCATTAATTATAACAATTTCATTTTAAGCGCTCGCGGCTGGAAATCCGGTTCCAGAATCAGAAGTCCGTTTCGCAACGCATTTTGATCCCAGTTGGGATCAGATTTTAGCGACGCTACAGTTGGATGAAATATAGGGTTTTCAGTAAGGTTTTCAACGCAATATACGGATCTTCGATCGTGTCTGCACGTCAGGAGATATACACTATTCAATACTAATATGTCAGTTTTGATTCTGCTGGGACTGTTATGCGTCCCGATCTATTAAATTACAGATTAAATATCAAACGGTAACGAAAAAGAATGAAATCAATTGTGTTGTCTAGATAACAGATTTAACTATAAGAAGCAGTGGAGTTCCGCAATCTACGAGTTAAGGAGATCTTGTGGTACCCAATACGGAACAGCAAGCAACGACTGGAGTCGCTCTGGACTGCAGTCCAGAGTCGCACTCCGATCCAAATATCATCACAATTTAAGTATAGGAATACCAGGAAACCAGTATAGTATTAAAGTTTGTCGAGTTGGCTTCGATTTGAGCCCTCGAAAGCCTCGTTCCAGTATGTATATGATTTATGGTGAATTTAACGATTTTCAGGTACAATAAAATTTCAGTTTTACGATTAAACTTGGGGGTAGTTGTTTTGGTCATTAACGATCAAATTATCCAACGAAATTCATGCACTAGGTTCACAGCCATACGGGCCAAACAATACCATTTAGTTCCGCCAAATTAGGAAAAGATTCTCATAGGGAACACACGTCGAACAGGTAAATAGTGTACGTTTTCAGGAATGGTAACATAGCAATTTATATGATTTGGATTTGTAACATAAATAGAATAGCATGAAGCAAGTGGAGAACTTGCCTGGAGGCGTCTTGGAGATGCACGGTAGTGGTAACGGCACGAACGCGTGATGAATGGCGCGTGTAGGGTTCGCGGCCTCGGCTCTTGGATTCGACGGCTCGGTGGGAGCGACGGTGATTACTACAGTGACGGTTACTCGAGGTGGCTGCAGTCGTGACGTCGTCGTCGGGGAGTGGAGTGCAGGAGGGTTTGGTGGTGCTTGGGTCGACAGTGGTTGCGGCTCGAGTGTGCTGTGGGTTGGTGGAGGTGGCAAGGAGGAGGTGATGGAGTGGAGTTCGGTCGCAGGTCGTAGGGGAAAGGTTGCTGGTGAGGAGATGATCAGCGGTGAGGGTCTTTGGAGATGGTCGGAGTTGTGCGGGGAGGTGCAGGATCAAGAGAGGTTGAACAAAGAAAGAGAGGAGGGAGAGATCAGAAAGAGAGAGAGAAAAACAGAGTAGATGAAGAGAGAGAGTGAGATAGAGAGGTTTGAGAAGGAGAGAGAGCGATATAGATAGAGAGGGAGAGTGAGGAGGAGAGAGTGTCAAAGAGGTGGAGAACAGAGGAAAGGAGGGAGGATGGTGCTGGCGGATCGGTGGGGCTTCGCTGCCGACGAGGGTGATGGTGGTGGTGTCGATGAGATGGAGGCGATGGGTGCAAAGGTGGTCGGGAGAGGGAATGGGAAATGAGGAGAAAATGTAGAACGAGGGAGGGAGAAGGAATGAGATGAGAGAGAGGCGCGGGGGTGATCGCGAGGAGAGATCGAGGCGCGCGTTGTGGGAGTAACGCGCACGAGCGTGGGCGTCGGCGGAGGCGAGGAGCACGGTCGACGTGGTCGCTGGCGTTAGCGTCATGGGCACAGGCGTGAGCGGAGGAGGCGGGTCGAGGGAGTAGTGGGCGTGGGCGGGAAAGCTAGCCGTTGGGGAGAAGAGGAAGTAGTGGGCTGGAGTGGAGCGGGCCGGGGTTTTTAGATAAAAGGAATTTTCCTCTTTGATAATTTTCTGTGGGCTGAAGGGAATTGTGGGCCGAAGGGAATTGTGGGCCGAGAAAATTTAATATAAAAGGGAAAAAGGAAAAAGGCCGGCCAGAGATTTAATATGGAAAATGAATTTATTTAAAAAGGGTGGGCTGGGTAATTAAAAATTTATTAAAAGTGAAAATGGAATTCTGGGCTCGGGCTGAGAAAAGTTTGGGCTGAAAGAAAAGAAAAGAAAATGAATTTAGAAGTATGGGCTTGGGGTTGAATAAAAGAAAATTGGAGTTTAGTTTCATTGATAAAAGAAAAAATGGGGTTTAGAAGAAATAAATTTATAAATAAAATAAATAAAATTATAATTAAGAATAAATAGAATTTTAAACTAACAAAATACAGATTTTGGTATAAAACGTGCTAGGTATTATATCATACCACCCTTACAAAAATTTCGTCCTCGAAATTTAAAATAACGATAAGTAATACAAACATAAACGAAAGCTATTATTTTGCAAACTAACACATAAAGATTCACTTGAAATAGGCGGATGAAGAAATTTTGAAGGTTTAAATATGTAAGAACAACATACAAAAATATAGGTTCAAATAAGTATAAGACGGGAACACTACAAAGGCAACCTATATGTACACGAGAATAGCAATAACAACAATAACGAACAATGATATTCGAGGCGTACTCGATAAAATCGAACTCAAACATATGCACATATCAGTATATCGAAAGTAGCACCGCATAAATAAAAGTATAAGATACAGTCATTTATAATAGTAATCATAGACATAATACCCGAAATAAAGTAGTGACAATAAAGTAGTGAAAGATTTGTCGGTAGGTTAAAACATTTTAGGATAATGCATCGTTCAAATAACGCAGAAAACTCATATAGTGAAAATAAGAAACATGGAGCGAAAATATGCGCGATGTAAGGTTGCGCTATCGAAAAATAATGGGAGAGCTAGTGGTGAAGTACTTGAAATGCGTAAAACGGGAATAGTCGATAAAACACACTCACCGACAAATACAAGAAAATGAAAACCAAATTTCGAATACTAATGTCCCTATATATATATATTTAGGGTAATAAGAAACACATAAAATGTACGGGGCCAGCTAGGGTAAGGATTACAAGAAAGCGTGGGTCATTCCAAGGTTGGAGTATGTCTGCTTTAGGCTGAAAATCAAGAAGATTGGGATCGGGTCAGCACAAGATGCAAAGGTGAACAACACATGGCTACAAGGGAAGAAGTATGGAGAGGATAACGGTCGGTACTTCAAGCGAATCAAAAATTGAAAGGCTAACTAACTCGGAAATTCATAAGAAAGGTCCTCCTCCCAAAAGAATCTCAAACGTGGCGCAGACGAAGGATGAAGGGTGGACCTCAAATATCGGGTGTGGTACTAGTGAATCTCAGTGAGGGTTAAGGCAATGTAAGGAATAGGAGCGGACATATCTCAAAAGAAAGATAAAAAAAATATTTGCATAGAAGGAATAATCGAGTATCAAATGAACTAGGAAGATCAAAAGATTAGTGAACTCAGCAATTTACTTTATTCCAAAAGATTTTAAACAAAGCATTCTCAAAGACGGAAATCGGCCCTAAACTATATATAGTTTTATTTGGCCAGAAAGACAACATCAAAAGAAATTTCGTCAGTCGCGGTTGTGGGGATTCAGCAGGTTGCGGTAGGCTCGCGCGCTCAGGTAGGGGCGTCCATTTTCATAGCATCTCGCGGGGATCGCCACTAGGAGTTCTTCCACAGCAGGGTCTTGTCCTTCTGGTCCTTCTTCCTCGGCTGGAGCCTCTTCATCGAGGTCTGATTCTATGTGATTCTCTTCTTCTGGATTCTCTTCTACAGGCTTTTCCTCCACTGGATTTTCTTCTATCGGGTCTTCCTCAGGGTCTTCCTCTATCAGGTTCTCTTCAGGGTCTCCATCCTCTTCGTCGGAATCAGCTATCATGTCAAACTCTGGGGCGTCAACTCTTTCGTCCTCTGAGTCGTTGTTTCCGAAGTTGACATGGGGACCGTTGACCTCATCATCAGAACTCATTAGTGTGCGATCTAAGGAAACGCATGACTGTGTATCCTCATCTAGATGCGGCGCTACTCCAGGGTGGGCCATGGCCTGAAAGAAAAGAGTCACGGTTAGACAATAGAATACATCAGGAAAATGGCTAAGTGTACGAAATATGGGAAGGTATGCGGCGGCAGGAATTGGAAAAAATCGAGATTAAAATGTTTTGCTAATGAACAGTATGAACAAGAGAAATGACAAGAGGATGATACATATATTACGATTCAAAGTTTTATTGCATTCAATCAAAAGTTCAGCGGATACAAGATTTCAAATGGAAAGAAATTTTCATAAAAGATGACAACATTATTACTGAAAGTAGATAACATGAAAAAATCCTTCCTCGACTACTATAACGTTGCATTCCCGTCGCGTGAGTTGAATTCTGCGTTAGGTCCGCCTTATCGTCGAAGTTCGAATTACGCGATAATCCTCACTTGGCAGAGGTGGGGAGTGAGGACGGGTTTCCTCCTTGTACTTCTTTTCTTTCTGGGCAACCGTTGATGAGATGTTCGCTGGATCCACAAATCAGACATTTCCCTTGGGCGCGGCGACAATCCCTCTGAAGATGTCCTGACCTCTTACAGTACCCACAACATGGGATCTTCTGCTGCTTCTGCAGCGGAGAAACAAATTGGCGCTTCATCTTCCTCTCTTTTCCTCGTCTAACGGGGATCCATTTATGATTTGAGGCTCCTGCTGGTGCCTGATTCACCTGTCTTCTCAGTCCTTCAGCCAACAAGTCGTTTGTTCGCTCCTGGGCTTCCCTTAGACCTTGCAGTACACTCAGTGTCTCAACGGTCTGATTCTGGGGAGCGGATATAGATGAAGAGTCGTTGGAAGACATGATCCTGAGACAATAATTTTGAGAATGATATAAGTCACAAGCCAAACTAATCAAAATATAATATGGATAGGACAAAGATTCAAGAATATTAGATGTGATGAAATCCATTACAAATGGAAAATCAACTGTATGATTATAAGTCACTTAGACAGAGTACGGTAGTGCAATTGCAACCACATAATCTTGCCAAGTCACCTGAATCCCTAGCGAATGGATAGCTGAACACTCAATGTGAATATAGATCAAGGATATCAAGTTTACAATCTAGACTGAGGGATGTCTTAGATTGTCAAGCTCTATATGGAAAACTGCAATCCCAATCAAAGCAAAACCTGGTCTCTGATACCAACTAAACCATGTTACGCCCCGCTTTCCAAAATACGGAATACGAGAGGTAGACAAGACCAGCCATGGTCCTACGGTCAAGGAAATGTCCCACCGTAGTCACACTTCGGCTTCTAGTTTATCATGGTAAACAGTAAATAATGCGCAGGTAATGAGAAATGCAGTAACTGGAATAAAACAGTAAAATGAACTGATCTGATGGGAAACAAAAGATATAACTCTGAATAGCTAAACAAGATGTCCGTGAAGTGCGTCTGGTCCCGGTCCAGGCTAAATCTTCTCCTCACACTGAGCATGCATACTCAGGTCGTCAGAGCGACACAATAGCAATATAATATATATAAAATCATGTGACAATTCTAACAGTAGTAATGGATATGTGAAACAGTAAATCAATGACAGTATGAATATGAATGTGCAGTAATCAATGCAGCGGAACAGTAAAAGCAGTAGAACAATATGTCACGTATGTCAACACAGTATATAAGGTATATAAATGCCCGTATCCCTATCAGTCTCTAAATCTCACTGTACAGGTCACTAGGCCTATCGTCAGTCCAAGTGTGAGAGTCAACCACTCGCGAGTGTCCTCCACCCAAGGGTAGAACCCAAGGGCAAGGGACCACGGGCCCAACATGTAACATATATATCACGGTGAATATCACATACCCTGTAAATCTCCATATATCTCCCTAAATATATAAGCCGGCATGGGACTCCCGAGATTCAGTTGAACTCACACTTAAACTACCCCACACCCCGTGGTCTACATCAAACGCTAACCATAACCCTAAATACCAATCGTTCGGTGACAAGTCTGAGTGAGAACTGGAGGCAGAACCTCCATCAAGCACGTCCCGACTAATACCTAAGATAACTGGCAGTGTCTGGTGCCTTATCTGTGACACCCGTGCAAGAGCTTCCATAAGTGTCCCATACCACTTATAGTTACACGTACACGTGTACCACAGACGTCGGCAATGCAATAGAATAATAGGGTCACTGATTGTGTACAAGTACGAATCACTTTCACTTATTCACGGATACACGAACACTGACGTACTTGCCACAATCATCACTAAAATCTAACACTGGGTAAATGCCCGATATCACTAGGTTATCAATATAATGATATGAGTATGATATGATGCGTAAACAGTATATGAAGCATGATTAAGGTGTCATAAAGTAGTATTCTATCACTTGCACGATTTATCATGAAACGTACGTGTATAGTTTAGTGAAACGATAAACAGGTGATAATTAGTATGTTCAGTTAGCTATCCATCTAATTTGGTTTCAAGCCAATCGGGTTCCAGGATCATTAATTATAACCATTTCATTTTAAGCGCTCGCGGCTGGAAATCCGGTTCCAGAATCAGAAGTCCGTTTCGCAATGCATTTTGATCCCAGTTGGGATCAGATTTTAGCAACGCTACAGATATATGAAATCTAGGGTTTTCAGTAAGGTTTTCAACGCAACAGACGGATTTTCGATCGCGTCTGTACGTCAGGAGATATACACTATTCAATACTAATATGTCAGTTCTGATTCTGCTGGGACTGTTATGCGTCCCGATCTATTAAATTACAGATTAAATATCAAACGGTAACGAAACAGAATGAAATCAATTGTGTTGTCTAGATAACATATTTACCTATAAGAAGCAGTGGAGTTCCGCAATCTACGAGTTAAGGAGATCTTGTGATATCTAATACGGAACAGAAAGCAACGACTGGAGTCGCTCTGGAATGCAGTCCAAAGTCGCACTCCGATCCAAATATCATCACAATTTAAGTACAGGAATACCAGGAAACTAGTATAGGGTTAAAGTTCGTCGAGTTGGCTTCGATTTGATCCCTCGAACGCGTCGTTCCAGTATGTATATGATTTATGGTGCATTTAACGATTTTCAGGTACAATAAAATTTCAGTTTTACGATTAAACTTGGGGGTAGTTGTTTTGGTTATTAACGATCAAATTATCCAACGAAATTCATGCACTAGGTTCACAGCCATACGGGCCAAACAATACCATTTAGTTCCGCCAAATTAGGAAAAGATTCTCATTAGGAACACACGTCGAACAGGTAAATAGTGTACGTTTTCAGGAATGGTAACATAGCAATTTATATGATTTGGATTTGTAACATAAATAGAATAGCATGAAGCAAGTAGAGAACTTGCCTAGAGGCGTCTTGGCGATGCACGGTAGTGGTAACGGCACGAACGCGCGATGAATGGCGCGTGTAGGGTTCGCGGCTTCGGCTCTTGGATTCGACGGCTCGGTGAGAGCGACGGTGATTACTACGGTGACGGTTACTCGAGGTGGCTGCAGTCGTGACGTCGTCGTCGGGGAGTGGAGTGCAGGAGGGTTTGGTGGTGCTTGGGTCGACAGTGGTTGCGGCTCGAGTGTGCTGTGGGTTGGTGGAGGTGGCAAGGAGGAGGTGATGGAGTGGAGTTCGGTCGCAGGTCGTAGGGGAAAGGTTGCTGGTGAGGAGATGATCTGCGGTGAGGGTCTTTGGAGATGGTCGGAGTTGTGCGGGGAGGTGCAGGATCAAGAGAGGCTGAACAGAGAAAGAGAGGAGGGAGAGATCAGAAAGAGAGAGAGAAAAAGAGAGTAGATGAAGAGAGAGAGTGAGATAGAGAGGTTTGAGAAGGAGAGAGAGAGCGATATAGATAGAGAGGGAGAGTGAGGAGGAGAGAGTGTCAAAGAGAGGTGGAGAACAGAGGAAAGGAGGGAGGTTGGTGCTGGCGGATCGGTGGGGCTTCGCTGCCGACGAGGGTGATGGTGGTGGTGTCGATGAGATGGAGGCGATGGGTGCAAAGGTGGTCGGGAGAGGGAATGGGAAAGGAGGAGAAAATGTAGAATGAGGGAGGGAGAAGGAATGAGATGAGAGAGAGGCGCGGGGGTGATCGCGAGGAGAGATCGAGGCGCGCGTTGTGGGAGTAACGCGCACGAGCGTGGGCGTCGGCGGAGGCGAGGAGCACGGTCGACGTGGTCGCTGATGTTAGCGTCGTGGGCACAGGCGTGAGCGGAGGAGGCGGGTCGAGGAAGTAGTGGGCGTGGGCGGGAAAGCTAGCCGTTGGGGAGAAGAGGAAGTAGTGGGCTGGAGTGGAGCGGGCCGGGGTTTTTAGATAAAAGGAATTTTCCTCTTTGATAATTTTCTGTGGGCTGAAGGGAATTGTGGGCCGAGAAAATTTAATATAAAAGGGAAAAAGAAAAAAGGCCGGCCAGAGATTTAATATGGAAAATGAATTTGTTTAAAAAGGATGGGCTGGGTAATTAAAAATTTATTAAAAGTGAAAATGGAATTCTGGGCTCGGGCTGAGAAAAGTTTGGGCTGAAAGAAAAGAAAAGAAAATGAATTTAGAAGTATGGGCTTGGGGTTGAATAAAAGAAAATTGGAGTTTAGTCTCATTGATAAAAGAAAAAATGGGGTTTAGAAGAAATAAATTTATAAATAAAATAAATAAAATTATAATTAAGAATAAATAGAATTTTAAACTAACAAAATACAGATTTTGGTATAAAAGGGGATAGGTATTACAACCTCTAAACCCTGGCTACTATATACAGAGGGACTTCCATTACAGGAAGTCTTCCAAACCACGTCTAAATCCTTCTATGTTTCCATCTTAAATCAAAATCTGCATCTTTCTCCGATCAATATACCCAACCAAAAGATCTCTTTAACTATTGATGGAGATCCTGCTATTTTCTTTTCCGAAGATGAAATTAAGAGACCGATTTTCTTTTTCCTAACATTCTCGACACCAAAGAAATTCTCAAACAATATTCTCTTATTCATGAAGATTTTGTGATTAACGTGTTGGATCGAAAACATCTTCTTAGATTTCACAGTGCTGAAAATTTTAATAAGATATGGTTGAAATAGTACTTTTATATTAGAGATTTTCTATTCCGATATTTTAAGTGGTCGCCTTTTTTTTTACTGTGGACCAAGAGCCATCTATTATGCCCTAATGGTTGATCATTCCGGGTCTGCCTCCGAATTTTTATCATCAAGAAATCTTGAAATCTATTGTTAAGTCTATTGATAGATTCTTTAAAATAGATACCAACACTTTGCACTGGATACGGACCGGCACGACTCGTGTTTGTATAGAACAGGATGTTCACAAATTATTACCATCTAAGCTTTGGATTGGTATATCCTATGTTGTTAAGTACCCTCAAAAATTCATTTTGAAGAAAAAATACAAATATTGTACTGCTTGTGTAAAACATGGTCACTCCAAAAATGATTGTAAGAAATTTCAAAAGGTAAATCCAACTAATGTGTAAGATCAAGGGGCAGTCCATTTGATCCACCACTGAAGCAATCAAGTATCCCTAAAACTAAGAAGATGAATGCATGTACCCAGTGACAACTTGACAGAAATATCTCAATTTTATGCCGCTTCTGCATCTAAGCTTAACAACCTATCGCTCCAAATCATTCAAATGCTGCCGAGAACATCAATAATATAACTGACATATGAGTCACTACCAAAGAGTGGGTCATAAGTAAATTTCATATCGAGACATTAATAACTTTTGTAAATGATTCTCCTAAATCATGCACCGTGAATGCAATTTTAGAGCATTGTGAAGTATTTTTTTCTAATTCTGCAATCGACGATCAAGTTTCTGAAGCGCATATTTCCGATACCAACAATCAAGCTTGTGGCACTCCTGATTCTAATATCAACAATCAAACAACCAATATTTTTAATCCTTAAGTTAATTCTCAATTTTCTAAAAAGTAAAATGGTAAATCTGTATTACAACCTTCGGCATATGAACCTGTTTACTTTGATAATGCAGTTGTACAAAATTCTTTTCGAATGAGTTAGACTCAGAAGAAAATCCTCTGATCCCCTCTTGATTCAAACCACACCGCATCAGGAAAACGGCTAATAAAAAAATTACTGATACAGCTTTTAGTAAACATTTTTTTTTGCTGTGCGCGGATCCTCCTCTTCACTCAAGAATACTAAGCAGAAATCGGGTTCTAAATGCTCTGTTGAATCTTGCTCTACTAAATCTCTTGATTATTATGATGATGCAATTATGGATATTGCTATTTCTTACGGCTTTATTATTGATGGAAATACTATTAATTCGTCTATTGGATAAGAACATAAGTAAGAAGAAGCTTGATCAACCGTCGACGTCTGACATGAATAATAGCGGCCTTTTCTTTGATATTTGTAATTTCCATATGATGGGTTTGAGGATTTTCTTATTGTGTGGTATAGATCTTATATCTTGTGGTTGTATTTGTATGAAGCATAATGAATATATTGTACTTTCATAAATAAAATCATAAGATATTAATTCAAACACTCATGATTTATCTCGATACATATATATTTTGTCTTGTAAGTATTTTATTTTATTGATTAGGATGTCTTATCCTATTTTTTTTCTTAAACACGGGGAAATTATTTAGAAATGTTTAGAAATTGAAAATAAAATACGTGGACAATTTTACTTTTTCAAGTCATAACACAATTTTATGTGAAGATCTAATCAAGTCGAGTTGGAGAACTTTCGGGGTCTGACAGAACTCAGATTCGATTTAATCTCGTTCCGAAGCTGTTGAGTTTTGAAGTAATGATATGAAATTTGTTGAATTGAAATATGAAGACGGTGATAAACAATTGTTTCTAAGGATTAATTATAAGGTGGGGTCTGCAATGATGATTTTGGTGAGGATGTGCTGAATAAGGCAAATGGGAAATAATTAATGTCTAGAAATTTTGGATGTGGTGCCCAGAAATTTTTATGATATGTATAATATTGGTAAAAAAAGGTAGGAATCAGATTTTTTTATGTATAATATTAACATTGAAAAAGAAGAAGGAAGAAACTAGAAATTCCAATAATCAATGCTATATGTATAATACTGAGAAAAAAAACTGGAAAAAACCATAAATTTTTATGATTTTCATATGCTATATCATAGAAAATATTGGAAACCGAAGATAACAAAAAATATTTTATTTTCGAAAATTTCATGATTTTCTTATGCTATAACAAGCAAATTTTGGTAAAACGGAAAAACATAAATTTTAAGATTTTTAAAATTTCGCCATATTTGCGTGCTATATAGCATGCAAAAATTTGAAAATTTGAAGAAAATATAAAATTTTGGTATTTCAATACATTTCATGATACTCGTGTACAAGAAAAATATGAAAAACCGAAGAAAAATTAAAATTTTGGGTTCTAAAAAAATCTCGCAATTTCCATATGCTATAACCAGGAAAACATCGAAAAGCGAAAGAAAAATACTGAAATAGTTGCAAGTTAATAATTCATATATTTTACATATGAAATTCATAAATATTAGATATTAACCTTTTTTTAATACAGATATTAAACTTATAAATCATAAAACATTAAATTCCTAAATTAATATGGTTTTTTTACCGTGGACTTCGTGCATTTAGAGCGGAGGCCTTTGCTAGTATATGAGGATACCCATCTCATCCCCCTCTTCGCCCAAAAAAAGTTGCGGAAATCTCCCTATGACCAAAATGCATTCGTTTTAGGTCCTAGCATACACTAGTCTTCTTCTATTTTTCAATATCATTGTATAGCCTTTGTGTTTTAAACGTCACCATCAGGACAAAAAGTTGGATCCAGCAAAACTACTATATTTAGCGGAAGGGGCTGCATATACCTAGGGTTATCAATAGGTCGGGTCTAGAGCTGGGCCTGACCCAAACCCGCTGCAAAAAATTGGGTCCAGAACACTTCAAGACCCGTTGATCCGGACCCGATCCAGATTCATTAAAAGCTTTAATTAGTGGGTCGGATCTTGTATAATTTTTAATAGACTAAATCAAATCGAATATATATGTTTAGTTGACGAAACCATACTTGTAAAATAGTTAGTTGACTGTAAATCTCGACTATTTTTAATGCCAAAAGAGGGATGTAAGAAGCAAGTGAAAAAACGCGTCGGCTTATTATGGCACACGATACATTGGGATTTGTTGCAACGATAATGTGTCAAGTTATTATGGCACGTGTGATACATGTAGTTATATGTTAACAATGAGATTTTTTTTTTAAACATCATAACTCTTTTTAATGACTTTTATCTAAAAGAGATCATTAAGAGACTTTTAATTAAGATAACCAAGATATCCTTGAACCTGCACGTATGATGCATACGTACATATGCTTCATGCGTGTAAAATAATAGCAATTTTAACACTTAAATTATATATGTTTTACACAATTTCGGCAAAAAGTGAGCACCCAACATATTTTGTCTTATAATATTATTTCCCTCTGCATCACATCCAATCATAAATATTAATATCCAAAAAACCTATTCTTTATCGTCCATACTTATTTCATTATTCTTTTTATTTTCTTTACCAACCTTTATTACCGAAGTTGGTGATATACTAACTAATTGATATATGAATTTAGCCGTTAACTAGTAAATATAATATTTTAATGGTATATGTAGATGTTAAGTGGTAAAATTTAATGATTGATAAATACAGTAGTTATGTGGTAAATGTAATAGTTAATTGCTATATGTAGAATTTAACTGTTATATGTAGTAATCTGAAGAGCTGCAAGTTAAAAAGATGTGGCTTGAATGCATTGGGAGAGAGAAGAGGACACTATGGATATTTAATAAACCGGTCCAAGACGTTAAATGCTTGAGGGATCCAAATACATTAAGAAAACGTACGAAGGAGTTTTCATCAAGTTTTTTTAAGCCTAGGGATCTGAACCTATTGTTTTTTTGGTCCCGGAGACCTAGACCTAATTCTTTCTAACAAGAAAAAGGTTGGAAAAGTTGCATACAACACCCCATCAATATTATTATACTAAGAGAAAGTGGTATCAAAAATGAAATTTTCAAAATTTCCACTTTTATCCCCACCTTCTATTAGGTTAGGTTTATGGGAAAAATCAACATGTTAGCAATTTTGTTATTTTTGTGAAATACTAAGGAAAAAATTATAAATTCCTCACTTTGGCAGAACTTCTCTTTATTTGCAATTGTGCCATCAGCCCAAAACTTTTCTTTATTTTCCATTATGCCATCGTTCAAAATCCTTTTAGGTTTTCGCTAAAATACCATGAGCTTTCAACATTTTAAAGGTAAAATGCCGTGACTTTTGTTGTTTACAAAAAAAAAATATGGACTTCATTTATTACCACTAGGTTTTCACTAAAATACCATAGGCTTTCGACTTTTTTTCGTAAAAATACCGTAGATTTTATTTATTGCAAAAAAAAAACATGGCTTTCACAATTTTCTAGATATATATACCATGGACTTTATTTATTACAAATAAATAGCATGACTTCTGTCGTTTTGTAGATTAACGTCATGGGATTTGCAACAACCGCAAATTCTATGTACTTCCTTTATAATTTTCCTTTCATCAATAAAGGCCTTTTTTATATCATTTGAATATTAATTTATTTCTTTTCTAAATCCATACATGATCCACTCTTGTATCTAGGGTTGCATTCGGAGAGGATACAGATCAGATATGAGTATTACCGTATCCATATTTGCTTTCTAATTTTGAATACGATATAATTCGGTAAAAAATATTCATATCCATATTTGAAAAAATATGATAAAATTACGGATCGGATATGAGATAGACGGATACAGATACGAATCGAATATTGATAAATAAATATTTAAAATATAAACTATGACAATGTGAAGTGAAAATATGTATGTAACCGATACATACTACAAAAAACTTGAGTAAAAATTAAATATGGATGGTTAAAATATTTGAAACAAATAAATATATGCACGTTACAGAATATATTAACAAGTAATTATACTTATATATTGTCCTATTTTGTATACTTTAAAATAAAAATAATAAAATAATATTTTAAATAATATTTTAAATGTATAATTTATAATAAAAATGAAATAAACAAAATAATATATTATTTAATCTTAATTTTACTATAAAGGTATTAATTAATTAATCATAAAAATATTAGAAATTTAATTTAAAATGTTATAGTTAACTTAATGAGTCTGCGGATATCCGTATTCGTATCCGTATCCGAATTCAGATATCCGGATATCCAAATCCGTATCCAAAAAATTTACAAAGATTTGTATCTGTATCCGTATTCGACTATACAACAACAACAACAACTGAGCCTTTTATCCCAAGTATATGGGGTAGGCTACATGAACCAACATAAGAATCACGCTGGGTCCAGCACATGAATCCTCCGCCTCCACTCACTCCTATCGAACAATATACTTTCATTGAGTCGTTTGGCAACCATATCGTTTCATATCACCTCCATCCATGTTTTTTTCGGTCTCCCTTTTGCCCTTTTGCCATTGCCCATATCGAGAGTATCTATTCGTCGAACCGGTGCTTCCATAGGTCTGCGTCGCACATGATCAAACCATCTTAGCAAGTTTTCCCGCATTTTCTCCTCTACAGGTGCTACACCAACTTTTGCACGACTATCCTCATTTCGCACCTTATCTTTTCTAGTGTTACCGTACATCCGACGAAGCATGCGCATCTCCGCTACGTGCATCTTCTGTGTATGATGCTTCTTAGGAGCCCAGCATTCTGTACCATATAATAAGGCAGGCCGAATAGCGCTCCGATAAAACTTCCCTTTCGATTTTAACGGAAAGTTACGATCACACAAAATTTCTGTTGCACTCCTCCATTTCAACCAACCAGTTTGGATCCTTTGATTAACATCACTATCGATCTCCCCATTCTTTTGGATGATGGAACCTAAATATCTAAACTGGTCGCTCGGTAATATCTCTTGCCCTTCCAATGTTATACCAATATGGTTTTTGTAGGGTGTTTTTCGTCACCCCATTGAGATGGGAATACGCGCGTGCTTGTCAGGCGTACTACAGATTCCCCCCGCCTAAGGTAGGCCGGGGTCTATTGATTGTGGGGATCCGAATCTCCGGCAGTCGCGAACTAAGCTGCCGTTAATTACCCCTCGCCTTTGGAGCGAGGGAACCTCCAATTAACGGGTTAAATTGGTCATGCGAACTCAATGTGCAGTGTTGTGTTTTGGAAGGGTTTTGGATATATTGGGGGCCCCGCGGTGTTTTTACGGGGGTCCCGCTACCCGGATAGTGGGCTGGAGGTCAAGGAGGCTAGTAGCCCTCTTGCGGGGTGCGGGGCAGCGCCCCGGCCCAAATTTTTTTAGAGGGACGGTGTTGTGGAGTGTGTGAGTATATATACATATATATAAAACAAAAAAGGGAAAGGGCATCCAAAGGATGCGTGGGAAAAAGCGCCAGCGCTTTGAGCGCAAGAGCGCACGCGCTTTGAGCACTAGCGCGCCATGTATCAGCACGTGGGCGCTCGGACGCTAGCGTCCTGAGCGCAAAAGCGCTAGTGAACCACGTGTCAGCACGTGGACGCTCGGGCACTAGTGTTCTGCACGCATGAGCACTAGCGCTTTGAGCGCTAGCATCCCACGTGTCGACACGTGGGCGCTCTGGGCGCTAGAGCGCTAGCGCACCACGTGTCGGCACGTGGGTGCTCGGGCGCTAGCGTTCTGAGTGCAAGAGCGCTAGCGCACCACATGTCAGCACGTGGGCGTTCGAGCGGCAAAAGGGACTTGGTCCCTGCGATGGGAGTTGTACTCCCAGAAAGAAGCACTTATTATTCTGTGTGTGTGTGTGTGTGTGTGTGTGTGTGTGAGGAGTTAAACTCCTAGGATGTTTTGAAGCCGATGAAGGGCTTCTTCCCTTGAGCCCTGGTTCTTCCCCAAAGTAGGGTTTCTGGAGATGGGTCTCCTTCTTCTTCCTTTGTTGGCCGGATCTTGAAAATCAAGAAGTATGAGATTTTAAAAATCTCTTCTTTCTGAGATCTGATGGCAGATCTGAGTTCCCCTTTGTGGGTTTTGTGGTGAAAAACTATTTTGTTTTATAAAAGGAAGAGTAAAACTCTTGATTTAATTTCAAAAGAAAGAAGAAGGTTTAGAACCTTCAGAAAGGGGAAAGAGGCACAAGCCCTAGATTTTTGAGAGGAATGAAAAAAGTCTCCTAGATATTTTCATCATGTTGCCTTATATAGGCTTACATATTTACATATAGCCCCTTGGGCTTTACAAAATGGCATTTTGCCCATCCCATGGCTCATGTGCCATTTCTTTTTGTACATAAGCCATGGGCTTTACAAAAATTTGGCTTTATGCCCATTTTGCATACATTCATGCATAAAAAATTGCATAAAAAATTACTTAAAAATTATTTATTACATGATCTATATTTTGGCATGGAGGAGGCTGGCTGCGGGCTCGACTTGGGCATGGGCCCGCTTGATCTGGGCTTGGGCCCACCTGGCTTGGGGTTGACCTTGACTTTGACTCGGTCAACCGGGGGTGCAAATTTTGACCTCAACAATTTTGAATTCTCTGATTACTAAATTTGCAATGCGTATATGTTGTCTTGGACCTGCTCAATCTGAATCCCCGAGATTCCAATGTTTGCCTCCATAATTCCAATTTGGCATTAACCCCTGTTTTCGTCTCATTTACTAGAACAATATCATCAGCGAATAGCATACACCAAGGTATCTCATCTTGGATAGTTCTAGTAAGCTCATCCATCACGATGGTAAACAGGAATGGACTTAATGCAAATCCTTGATGTAAACCAATTGTAATCGGAAAATCACTCGTTAAGCCGCCGTAGGTTCTGACATTTGCCACTACTCCATCATACATATCCTTAATTATGTTAATATACTTGACAGGGACCTCCTTCTTCATCATTGTCCCCCATAATACCTCTCTAGGTACCTTGTCGTACGCTTTTTCTAAATCAATAAATATCATATGCAAATCTCTTCTCCTCTCTCGAAAACGCTCGACAAGTTGACGAAGCAAATGAATAGCCTCTGTCGTCGATCGTCCAGGCATGAACCCAAACTGGTTCTCTGTTATCTTAATATCCTTTCTTAGCCTGTGTTCAATCACTCTCTCCCAAAGTTTCATGGTGTGACACATAAGTTTTATTCCACGGTAGTTTGAGCAACTTTGAATGCCACCCTTGTTCTTATAGATAGGTACAAGGATACTTTTCCTCCATTCATTTGATATCTTTTTTGTCTGCCAAATCTTATTAAACAGATCTGTTAGTTATTTAACGCCTATTTCTCCTAAGCATCTCCAAATCTCGATAAGAATCCCGTCAGGACCAACCGCTTTTCTTAAACTCATTCTGTTCAAAGCTTCTTTAACCTCAGGTAGTCTTATTTTACGCATGAAATCACGGTTTATATCTTGAGATTGAATGACAAGTCCATCCAAATTCTTAGTAAAGCTCTCATTGAACAATTTGTCAAAATAATCTCTCCATCTTTCCTTGATATCCTCATCTTGAACTAAAACCTTCTGATTTTCATTTTTGACACACTTGACCGCACATAAGTCTCTACTCTTCTTTTCCGCATCTGAGCAATCCGGTATATATCATTTTCAGCCTCTTTAGTGTCTAATTTCTCGTACACCTCCTTGTAGACCTTAAATTTAGCTTTCCGAACAGCTTTCTTAACTTCCTTTTTAGCCGACTATATCCGACAATATATATCCGTATCCGGACGGATCTAAAATTTCATATCCTTATCCGAAAATATCTGGATCCGGATTATGATAAATATCCTAATATTTGAATGTAACCCTACTTGTATCTATCGGCTATCACCTTGCATTGCTATTTCATAGGTCATAAGTTCTCGGACCCATGTATTCTCAAATTTCTTTCTTTTTTATTTTAATTTTGTTTCCTTTGAATTTTTAGCTTCACGTGCATGCGACACAAATCAAGAAACCCAATTAGACTTTGGCAGACAAGTCGAAGACCCCAAGACCGACACGAACCCAAGAACTCGAGCTTGAGCCTAGCTTGAGCTTGAGCCGTCCCCGACGGCTTGATGACCATCCTCGACGATCTTGTTGTCTAAGGATCGCATGATTTTTTTCGTGCGATCTTATACAACTGTTATTATCGTATATTTTTCCCCCGATCTTTCTAAATCTATGAGGGTCTGACGCCTATAAAACTCTTCGAAACCCTGGGTTTTTTTTCTTATCTGAGTTGTCTCCTTTTCTAATCCGAATATACATCTTCTTTCTCTGTCTTTTCCCTCTCCTTGCTGTTATTCTCTCAAGCTATAAGGATCCTAGTGTAAGTTCGCCATGCTCTATACATTAGGGTTTATAACATGGCGAAAGCGACAATTTAAAAAATCTAGAGAGCAACTACAAGCAAATATAGGATCATGAACAACAACTACAACATGCAACGAAACTAGTAAACTAAAAATAAGAGTTGGCGGATTACAACTTTTGTAGCGTGTTAGTCACCTCTCCTTGGACTCCGTCTAGTCTCCACGAAGCCTGGAACAAGCTTGATCGATTATCTCCTCACCGAAAATGATCCACCTTGAGATAACTCCAACATAAGTTTTAGTTTCAAATTGATCTCATCAAAATAAAGCACCCCACTAATTAAATTTGTTAAGGATGATTAGTAGGAGTTGTAGAATAATTAGCTCACTTAATTTTTCTCTTTTCTTTTTCCATTCCTCATTTGAAGAAAATCATGAGAGGAAACTATGGAGGATGAGTGTATATGAAGAAGATGACAATATCTTAAATGAGAACAAAAAAAACAAATCTTCAAAATGAGTCATCAAAAGAAAAACAACATCTCATCAATTCTACAACCATCTTAAATCCATGACTCATTCTCATTTTCCATACAATTCTTATATATCCATCTTTAATGTATCATCATACATTAAAAAATATTTATATCAAATATAAATATTAATAAAAAGAAGAAAATAATAAAGTGAGTATGATATTAGTTAATATATAAATATATAAATATATAAATATATATTTAATTATTAAATCAACACTTGATTTAATAATCCAGCTATATCATATATATACCAGCTAATATCAATTAACACCCGATTAAAATACGTGTATCAAATACACGTGTTTAATCGAACTCCTGCACGTATCCTTATACATGCCCTACATCATTTCGCATATATTGGGAAACCTCTGTGTGGGACTCTAAAGACTCTATAATACGCTTACAGTAAGTTAGGATCATATCCATAACCCACAAGCACGTCAGCGGTACTAGCTACACGTAACGGCTACCCAGGTATTGATCGAAAGATGGTCGAGGAGTAAGCTCATCCGGACCCTGCAAACTCTATCAGTGACATCACTGTACATTCCGGTCTCTTCGTCTAAGAGTATCGCATATCGGGTCTAGGGTTTGGAATCTGTCAGACCCCAATAACTCGATAAGTCGTGCGACAGAGGACTCATAACTAATCGAAAATACAACTAATAACACTTATCGGTTTATCTTTACTGCGATGGCCATCGACTTGTGGTTGTAGTTATGTCCTGCACAGTGCGGCATCGACTCCCTATACTGGAAGAGACGAATCCGCCTCCACGTGCTTCGGGACTATACCCAACAAAAAACTGTTTGCACGACTCCTTTGAGCCGTGGTAGGGTAGAAGTCTAAGTATAATGGGAACACACATGAGTCACTATGGAGATCTTAGGTCCTTAAGGACTACCCTGTACTCATGTCACCAGAGAACTGTAAGTCCGCGGCGGCGCCCCGGCCGTCGATCCGACGCCGGAAACGCGGAAACAAAAGCTTTCAAAAACTATTGAACCGGCACCACCGCGCACTTTTCACCCGGATCGGGCCATTAACCTAGCAACTAGCAAACTAGAATAAGAGTAGAGAAGTATACCAAGAGATCCGTGTCCTTCGGTCTTCGTCTCCACTCCGATCTCCCGTGGAAACTCCGTCCGTCACGTCCTCGTCGGAAAGGGCACCACGTAGCCGGGTTCTTTTACGGGCTCCCACCTCTGGACCGAGGCAACTCGGGCGCGAAGTTGGCTAGCCGACGCGTCCAAGGGATGCTGTAGAATAGTGTAGAAGCTTGTCTCTTTTGGGGTTATGAGGTTGTCTTGATGTGGTGGAGGTGAAGAAAGCAACTATGGAAATGAGCTTAGGAATTTGATAGCATGAAAATGAGATGAAACATTTTTCTTTACTAAAATGAAACCTCTCCTCTCTCTTGAATAGTGGCCGGCCCCCTTCAAAATGGTGTGGAAAAATGAATGATTAATCAAGAGAAGAAAAAGGGAATGAATCAATTAGAAAAAGGTCACACCAAGTTTCATTTTCAATCCACTCATAAACCATCACCAAAAAGCAATGAATGGACACAAAAAGCATCTCATGATGAAGAGGCCACAAATATGCAAGAAACTCCTCCACAAAATATTATTTGCAAACCGCAAATAACACCCTCCTACGGAAAGTCCGGCCATGAAGGAATAAAAGAAAAACGGCCGAAACGGAATGCAAACTGGCAACTACAGAAAACTGATCCCGTAATAAATTACAGGAAAACCCAGCTACTGCAAATACATGCCCGCATTTGTATTCCTACTGAACACAAATGCAAAGAGACAATATCTACACTATCTAATACTAGGATCCGGCTTAAACCAAAGCTGGCTAATAAAAACCGTCCGATCACGATCCGTGCAATACCGCACGTATCTGATCGAACCCTGCCATATCTCCATACGGCCTCTACAGCGTTTCGCCCGAAACTTGAGTAACTGTCTGTGTGGTGGACTCTAAAGACTCGTCAATACTATGACTGTGGATTTAACCACTAGCACGTCAGAGGTATAAGCCAATACGTAACGGGCTACCAGGTATTGACCAAAAGGGACGTCGATGAGCGAACTCATCCTGACACCCTACTGAGCCTGTCAGTGAAAATATCCGTACAGTCCGGTCCGTTCGTCTATGAGCATCGCATGGCGGGCCTAGGGGGTTGGTGAAAGTCAGACCCCCAAAAGCGGTACAAGTCGTGTCGGAGTGTAGCCCAGAATACCCTGAGATACTACTGGAATACTTACTGCAAATCTCCTGCCTTGGCCAAGGACTTTCCATGTTCTGGCTCTCCTAGACACAGCGCGACCTCACCCCCAATACCGGGAGAGACGAACCCCTGCAGATCCGCTCACTGCCTCCATGAAGCTCGGGACTGTACCCAACTAAAACCTGTTTGCACGTCTCCTTTGAGCGTGGTAGGGTAGTAATCAAAGCACAGTGGGAACTCATACGAGACAAATGACGATCTCAGGTCGATGAACTAACCTGTACACATGTCACCAGGGAACTGCTATCTGACGCCTGGTATAATCCCAACTAGCAGGTTCCCGGCGAGTCCTGTCCGGTGAACTCATAACCCAATGAGCACCTGTATACATCTTAGGTGAACCAACTGACACCAGTGGCTTGTGAGACCGGCCACCGCTCCTCGTCGGGGTCTCGACTGTATACACTAGTCTACTCCGGAGTATCGATGCCCTGTCTCGAAACTCCCACGACTAGGGACCTTTTAAGGATGTGCTTATAGACTCCAGCTCTCACTTATATGATCGCCCTCATACTGCTGGTAGTCAAGCAAGAATCCTAGGGACTCTATCAACGTGTAATAGTGACTCGTAAGGTCACCTAAAGCAGTACACGATGATAAAGATAAACCAGATAGCATACTATCATCTCGAGTAAGATTGTCCTACCGGGATAGGTCCTCCCTCAATCATTGCAATCACGTGCCTGTGATCCAATAATTGACTCTGAGGGCACTATCTCCAACAAGAACTGCTATCTAATATTGGTATATTAGCAACTAGGAGTTCTCGGTGAGTCCGTCCAGTCATCTGTTCATATCATAATATTGCAGTTCATACGCCCCACTTTTATTCATTTTATAAGTAAACAGGTACTTTTGACGCACGTTTGTTGCATGATACAGGATACAGGCTCTTGGAGCGAAGACAGTGAGAAAAGACAGAAGATGATACAAAAGAGAGACTTTTGACCAACAAGAAGATGGATCCAAGTCACAAAGAACAGGTTACAATTGTATAAAGCAGTGCGGTCCGAAATGTCAAAGTGAACGGTCAAAAGCTCTTTACAAGTTTTCACTGAAGATCTGGAAAATACCAAGAAGCCAAACAGAGAAAAATAGTGAATAACAAACAAGCCCAAGTACCCAGCATGAAGACCAGAGAAAATGGTGAAATGAAGCCACCAAAGGGCCGCGGAACCGCGGCCCAAGGCCCATCATAGCCGCGGTTCCACGGCCGTTTGTTGCCCGTGTCGGCACCGACTTCTTGTGTCGGTGCGACGGTGCGGGTGTTGGGATTTTGAGGGGGCAAATCTGTAATTGCACCTCTGCGAGAGTCTGTAACCCTAGCTTCACTGTTTGCTTATAAATTGTACTCAAAATCTGTAAAATGCTATGCCTCTTTTCAATCAATAAAATCAGAATTGTTGGGAGATCTAGAGCATCACTTTTGTAAGTTTTTCTTTTAAATTCCTGCCTTAGTTCTAATTTAATTCTTGCCCTAGTTATCTAATATCATTCATGCAGTAGAGTAATTTTATTACTTGCCTTAGTTAACTAGTCTAGCTCCTTTTAATCTGCAGTAAGTAATAATTTAAGATCTGAACAAAACATTTTGAAACATAACAACAAAAAAATATCGTTTTTAGAAAATTCCCTAATGAGCGAGTAAAATCCTCGCTTGTTAGGGTTAGGAACAAGGAAGGGAGTGAGAGATGAATATCTCTCACCTCCTTCAATGCCGATACTTTTTCTCATAACTAGAACTTCATGCACGCATGCATGACCCGCTCCCTACGGCACCCTACCTACGAGGTAACGGTGAACCGTAGTATAAAGGGCCGGGCATACATGACGTCCATGAAGATTGTACCAATTAATAGGAAAGGACGGAGAAGGATCTAGAGGAAGAAACTTCGTTTCTTCCCAAATCATCCTAATCCCCTTTGCTAATAATTGATATGATTTCTAAAAAGCTTTAATTAAACGGCATTGAAAGAGGTGACAATATCGATCTTATCAACCCTACCTTATACCTAACCCTAATAAGTTCTTTAATATCATATTAATTAGTTTTAAATCAATCGACTAAAACCAAACCACCATCGGAATCAACTCGTAATAACACAAAAACAGAAAGTTACACATCTCTGTGGATCGACCCGTATTCACCGGCTAGCTGCAAAGCGACGCCGTTTCTGATTACGGTAAATACAATTTTTTTGGACTAATCAAATGGTGCCGTTGCCGGGGATGGCGTAATTTTTTTTTTTTGTATGATTTCGGGTTGATATAAATTTTGAAAAATCATAAAAATCAGAAAATAGAAAATAAATAGAAAAAAAAAACATTTTAGCGATTTTTATCTGTTTGAAGGGTTCTATGTTTTGAATCTTGCAGGAACAGCAAAGGATTGTGAATCTGGAATTTTACAGAGAGCAAAACAGAAAAGGGAACATCAGAACAGAGTAGAATTGGTGAACAGGAGCTGAACAAAATTTTTCCGAGGCTGAACCTACCAAGCTGCCGCATTTCCGCTGCAGAAGAGGCTCCAAGACCGCGGTTCCGCCGCACAATTGCCATGTCAGCGCATCAATTTTACATGGTTTGATCCCTCATTCTCCCCTCTGCAACCTTCCATATATCTCTCTGTAAAACCTTTCTGCAGGAATTCTTTGCGCTAAAAATTCTTTCTCTCCCTTCTAAATAACAGATTTTCTGCAGGTTTCTTTGCGCCGCGCTAAAAATTGATTGCAAGTGAATTTTACTGTTTTGCATAATTTAATCGGACTTTAAGGGGCTAATTGACCAAACTCAGATTGGGTGGGGATTTCATCACCCTTCCCAGGATCCCAGAAAACACCTAAAGCATGTGCATTGACCACAAGTAATTAAAAAAATATTAGACTCAGACCTAAGGACATCGAGCTCAATAGGAAAATGACTAGTATAGGCATCGACCGTTTATCCTAACTGACATTGTGGTGTCTAGGCTAGTGGTTATTAATTAGGCCCACTGTAGTGGTGGTTCCTTCCCACTTACCTGGCCGTACTTGTCCGTGAGGAGGCGGTTTGAGGTCCTATTTCTAGCCCTAGTTAGGAGCTGTCTAGCAGACCTAGGTGACCCTAGATCTAGGCCTGATTGTGCATGTGTGGTTGATTTGTGTCACGAGTCCCTTTCCAAAAACCTTTTTGCAAAACTCTCACATAAAAAAAGAAAAAAGAAAAATCTTTTCAAAACTTGCAACTTGCCGCTAAGAAAACTTGCAACTCACTTCCACCACTTTCCCTCACTGACGTTGTCTTACCTCCACATTCTGTCTTTTTCTTTTTTCTGACTGCACTACCCTTTAGTGTATGTCACTTTGGACTAGGGATACTGACGCCCGATTAGTCCGTGTTTCGTTGGTACCGACCGACGAACCTTTCGACACTAAAGTCGACACTCCGTCCACTTTCTTACCCTCACCTTCAAATTCTTTCACCGAAGGCATGTCGGGATTCAACCCCAACAATACCTTACCAACGGGAAGGATTCCACCTCCGTTAGGTGCGAATAACCCGAACCAACCGTCTGTTGAAGCGCCCGCACGAGTTGCGCTCCAGGATCTCTTCTACCCCGTCCGCACTTCTTTACCTACCTGTCTTTCACCCCCACCGGCAAATGGGGACAATTTTGAAATAAAATCACATTTCATCAATATGCTGCCAAAATTTCATGGTTTGGAATCTGAAGATGCATATATCTTTATCAATAAATTCCAAAATGTGTGCGCTATGATGAAAACAACCCAATTAAGTGATGACGCTGTAAGGCTAAGGGTCATTCCTTTCACCTTATGTGACCTAGCCGAGAAGTGGCTATACAGCACCGCATCACATTCTATTAGAAATTGGGACGAGTTTGTGAAAGCTTTTCTGAAAAAGTTCTATCCTCATCACAAAACTGCCAGAATCCGCAATGAAATAATTCAATTCTCACAACTTCCTTCCGAACCATTTTGGAAGTGCTTCGAGAGATTTAAGGACCTACTCGTTCAATGCCCTCATCATGGGATCGAAAGTTGGCAACTTTGCCAAACATTATACGAGGGATTGAACTCGGCAACGAAGCAGTTGCTAGAAACCATAAGTCAAGGTCATTTTCTCTCCAAGTCTAGTGATGAAGCATGGCAGTTTCTTGAGGATCTTAGTGAGCAAACAATTCAGTGGGAGAGTACCAAGACCACATCATCTTCCTCTAGTGGTCAATCTAGGGCAGGCGTACATCAAGTAGAGATGTCGATTGCTATGAAGGCCGAGATGGCCGCTCTTACGAAAAAGCTAGAAGCGATTGAGACCAAAATCTCGTTGTCTTCTCCTGCCCCTGTTATGCCTCCGAGAATTGTTTGTGCTTGTTGTGCGGATCCATCGCACCTAACCGAAGAGTGTCCTTATAATGCATCCACTCAAGGATAGGATCAAGTCAATGCTGCATTTCAGCAACGACAAAGAAACGATCCGTACTCTTCGACATACAATCCAGGATGGAGGAGTCACCCAAATTTCGCTTGGAACCAAAATCAACAATTCCAAGGAAATAACAATTTTCAAAGACCTCCTCCTCCACAACAACAACAAGCACCGTCACAAACTCAATTTCAACTGCAACAATTTCAACAACAACCTTACCCTAATCAGGTGAACAATTTTGTGCCTAACAATGCTTACCAGCCAAATAATTATGTTCAACCTAATAATGATAAGGTTAGCTCGCTCGAAAGAAGTCTAGATGCGTTCCTTAAGCAATCTACACAGTCTACAGCAAGACTTGAGACTTCTATTCAATCTTTGGTGCAAAACAGTGCCTCACACGATCAAAGCATCAAATCTATTGAGGCACAAATTGCACAACTCAATGCAGCTTTGAGCGAGCGCGAAAAAGGAAAACTCCCGTCTCAACCACTGCCTAACCCCGGTCACGCACATGCTGCTAATCAATAGCAGAATCATAATGTAAATGCGGTGACCACGTTGAGATCGGGAAAAGTGTTGCAAAACAATGCGGGTATTGACAATAACACCCCTGCCGGTGGCCCCTCTTCATCTTCTTCATCATCTTCTTCGTCTTTAGAGCCTATTCTCCACCCTTCACACGGCTCTACTTCTTCTAGCTCGAACGGACCCATTTCTCACAACACGAACACATCTACACGGGGTGCCGTTCCAACTCGACAATCTGATCCGCAAAAATTGGACTCAACCACCTTTCAAAATGTTCCTTTTCCTAATCGGTTGAGATCCAATAAACCAACTCCACAGATGGAGAAGATTGTTGAGTTGTTCAAACAGGTTAGCATAAATATCCCTCTTTTGGATGCAATCCAGCAAGTTCCTTCATATGCAAAAATTTTAAAGGACTTGTGCACCAAAAAGAGGAAGTCGCAAGTGCCAAAGAAAGTTTTTATGGCTAGTGCTATTAGTGATGCTCTTGTAAATTCTTTACCCCCAAAGCAAAAGGACCCCGGGTGTCCTACCATTTCGATAACAATTGGGGACAAGAACATCAATAGAGCACTATTAGATCTTGGCGCGAGTGTAAATTTGCTACCCTATTCTGTGTACGAGCAATTGGGCGTTGGAGAGCTTAAGCCCACTCACTGTACTCTCCAAATGGCCGATCGGTCAATAACCCATCCTAGGGGAGAGCTTGAGGATGTGTTAATTAGAGTAGGGGATTTCATTTTCCCCGTTGACTTTATTGTGATGGATACACAACCTGTCGCTAACCCCTGGAACCAAATTCCGGTAATACTTGGTCGACCATTTCTGGCTACTTCCAACGCAGTGATCAATTGTCGTAATGGTTCAATGAACCTATCTTTCGGCAATATGACAATTGAGCTCAATATTTTCAAGTTGGGAAGTCAGCCCGCTGAGCCTAATGCTAGCGTACTTGATGTTTGCTCGATCAATGAGATCGCAGAGGAGGACTGTGAATTCGAGAATTTTTTGTTCGATCACAGCAATGTTAACGCTACTAGTGCGTTCCTCCTAGAATCCGACACAGCTTTCACAGCGGATAACGATTTTGAGTGTTTTACCTTTGTTGACGACTTTGAAGACTCATCACCTGAATTGGAGTCTTTTGCTTTTTCGGATGAGTTAGTTGAACCATCCGACACTGTTGCGTACACTCGGTTCGAACCTTTGATGGAATCCTTCGAGTTTGAAACAACTACCCCATTGTTACCATCTATTGTTTCACCTCCTAAACTCGAATTAAAGCTTTTGCCGACACACCTAAAATATGCTTATCTAGGTGATAATGAGACCTTACCCGTCATTATATCAGCCTCTCTAGCTCTTGAGCAAGAGAAGGCTCTTTTGATGGTCTTACATAATAATCGGCAAGCTTTCGGTTGGTCTATGGCGGACATTAAGGGGATTAGTCCCCTCATAGTCGAACATCATATACACTTGATGGATGATGCCAAGCCAGCACGGGATCCACAAAGGCGCCTCAACCCCATCATGAAAGAGGCTGTTAAGAAGGAAATTGTCAAGTGTCTGGATAGCGGTATCATTTACCCTATCTCGGATAGCCAATGGGTTAGCCCAATCCACGTCGTGCCAAAGAAATCGGGCATTACGGTCATTACCAATGAGGCAAATGAGTTAATTCCCACTCGCACCCAAACTGGGTGGCGAGTCTGCATAGACTATAGGAAACTCAATGCCGCAACAAGGAAGGACCACTTTCCTTTACCTTTCATTGACCAAATGCTCGAGCGATTGGCATGGCACGAGTTCTATTGCTTTCTCGATGGCTATTCCGGTTACAACCAAGTCCCCATCGCCAAAGAGGATCAAGACAAAACAACATTCACTTGTCCCTTTGGCACGTTTGCTTATCGTCGCATGCCCTTTGGGTTATGCAATGCACCCGCAACATTTCAGCGGTGTATGATGGGGATCTTTTCAAACATGGTTGAAAAGTTCTTGGAGATCTTTATGGATGATTTCTCCATCTTTGGCGACTCCTTCGACGAGTGTTTACGCCATCTTGACGCTGTTCTTACCCGCTGCAGGGATAAGAACCTAACATTGAATTGGGAGAAGTGCCATTTCATGGTGCGAGAGGGCATTGTTTTAGGACATGTCATCTCGCAAAACGGCATCGAGGTTGACAGAGCTAAAATCGAAGTGATTTCTGACCTCCCTCCCCCAAAATGCGTCAAAGATGTTAGAGCCTTCCTTGGCCACGCCGGTTTCTACAGACAGTTCATCAAGGACTTTAGCAAGATCGCTAGACCCTTGACTTTCTTACTAGCCAAGGACACAACTTTTGCTTTCGACTCCACTTTCATTGAAGCATTCGAGTCTTTGAAACATTCCCTCATCAGTGCGCCCATTCTCTCATCTCCCGACTGGACGCACCCTTTTGAAATCATGTGCGACGCATCAGACTTTGCAATTGGCGCTGTTCTTGGACAGCACATTAATAAGATGCCGCACGTAATTTATTATGCTAGCCGAACACTAAATGAGGCCCAACTCAACTACACAACAACAGAGAAAGAGTTTTTAGCTGTTGTGTTTGCACTCGAAAAATTTCAGCCTTATTTAATTGGCTCTCCAGTCGTTGTATATACTGATCATTCAGCTCTTCGCCACCTTTTTGCGAAGAAGGATGCTAAGTCAAGGCTAATACGTTGGATCCTTTTACTACAAGAGTTTGACCTTATCATTAAGGACAAAAAAGGATGTGAAAACGTAGTAGCTGATCACCTATCACGACTTCCTTCTTCACCCATGCTCGATCTTCCAATCACTGATGTTTTTCCCGACGAGCAACTCTTGACCGTTTCTTGCGAACCATGGTTCGCCGATATTGTGAATTACTTAGCCACCGGCCTGATACCTAATGATTGGTCGAAACAGGATAAACTTTGATTTTTATCCCAAGTAAAGCATTTTTACTGGGATGAACCCTATCTTTTTAAAACTGTTCCGACCAAATCATTCGTCGGTGTGTACCTGAAAGTGAGGTCAAGAGCGTGCTGTCTTTTTGCCACGATCAAGCATGTGGCGAGCACTTTGGCCCAAAGAAGACAGCCGAAAAAGTTTTGCAGTGTGGTTTCTATTGGCCACGACTCTTCAAGGATGCATTTGAATACTGCAAAACTTGCTCCCGGTGCCAACACTTGGGCCGGATATCGCGGAGAAATAAAATGCCGCTCCAACCTATTTTGGTTGTGGACATTTTTGATGTTTGGGGTATAGATTTCATGGGACCATTTCCTAACTCTTTCGGAAATGTGTATATTCTTTTGGCGGTTGACTATGTTTCAAAGTGGGTCGAGGCTGTGCCCAGCCGAATGAACGATAATAAAGTTGTCATTCGGTTTCTTAAAGAACACATATTTTCTCGATTTGGGCACCCTCAGGCGATAATAAGTGATAATGGTTCTCACTTCTGCAATAGGACTTTCGAATCCTTAATGCGCAAATACTCTATCACCCACAAATTGTCAACGCCATATCACCCCCAAACATGTGGGCAAGCCGAGGTTTCAAATCGGCAAATCAAGCAAATCCTGGAGAAAACGGTTTCTAAAAACCGTAAAGATTGGTCACTTAAACTGATAGATGCACTATGGGCTTTCCGTACTGCATATAAGACCGATCTTGGTATGTCTCCATACCGGCTTGTGTACGGGAAGGCTTGCCACCTCCCAGTGGAGATTGAGCATAAAGTATTTTGGGCTATCAAAGAGCTGAATTTATCTTTAGGAGATGCGGGCAGCAATCGAAAGCTGCAATTGAATAAATTAGAGGAGCTGAGGGATGAGGTATATGATAATGCCCTAATTACCAAAAACCGAGCTAAGGTGTTCCACGATAAACACCTTTTGCGAAAAACTTTTGAACTGGGACAACAGGTTCTACTCTATGACACTCGGTTGCATTTTCATCCCGGCAAGCTCCGGTCCAGATGGAGAGGACCTTTTGTAGTCCGCACCGTTTATCCGCACGGTGCGGTTGATCTTGAAAATCCTGAAGACGGTACCTTATTCAAAGTGAATGGGCATCGACTGAAACCGTTCTTCACAGCGGACCCTTCGGAGGAGCTCCTGTTCTTGCAGGAGCCGATCTACACTGAGTGATTTTCCTCCACTTTCACCCCCAATTTTCCTTTTCCCAAAACATTATTTCAAATAAGTTTGGGGGTGTGTATATAATTTGTAAATATATAATCCCAAAATACCATAAAAAATAAAAAAATGATAAATATTTTTGGACCTAATTGCAAATTTTCAGAATTAAGAGCTGACATTTACAAATAAATTCCTCATTTTTGAGTGTGTTTTCTTCAAATAATCCTTTTTTCCCCCTCTATTTAAGGAGAACCGAGCCTCTGGTCTTTTAACCCTAAATATTTCATCTTCATAAAACCCTAGCCGCCACCTCCTGTCACCTCCAGAAAATTCTCGCCGCGCCGCCTCCATTTTGCCGCGCTTCCACCGCCGGAGCCTCCTATCGCCGCGCTTCCGCCGCCTCCTGTTGTCTTCGCCCCCTGAAATTTTCAGGGGAGGTACATCTGAACCATCCCTCTCTGTTTCTTGCATATTTATTTTCTGAATAATCTATATGGCACATAAAATGCAATTTGAGAGGGATTTTTCCCCGGTTTTCACACACGAAGTATACGGTAGATATTTCGCACATGAAATCGAACATAGGGGCTGGAATTTCCTGCTCTATAATCACTCATCTGCGTTTGCCCTACCTAACCTAGTTGCCCTATTTTATGAATCAATGGAGGTTAATAGTCTTGACAACTTAGGTTACATTAAAATAAATTGGGGAGATCGTGTAATTCACATCGATAGGGATATGATCCACGAGGTTACACTCATACCACGTGTACCCGCACATGAACACCCATTGCACTTTGAAGATTATATGCCCTTGATGGGGAATGACTGTGCACGAGAGCCGCGTAAGGGTATCCAAGCACGGACCCTTTTCGCGAACGTTTTAACTGTGTGCCGGTGGGCACAAAACAATATCTTTGGTAGTTCCCACAACACGCCTTTTTTCACCCCTTCATTACATGTCGTACACACGCTGATGATGAAAAATCCAAGGTTCGACATGTGCACTGTTTTGCTCCAATCCATAGGTACGGGGAAACGAGGTACTGTATACCCATGTCCCATGCTTGTTACCCAACTCTGCCGTTATTTCCTCCCAGTCGAGGAATTTGACTCATACATGATAGACGGTGTTCCGGTTCGACCACTCGTAGAGGGCGTTACATCGTCCTACTCTAGACTTACTGATATTTGGACACGAACGGAACCGGCAGAAAATGTACCCGCACACACCCCTAGCTCGAGCTCGACTTCGAGCGGGGAAGAACTAACTCCTTAGGAGCATGCGTGATTGATGCGGAGAACAGTGAGAAGAATCGATTCTTTGAGGGATGAGTTTCGGGCGACTGCACGAGATCATGACCGTCGGTTGACGGAAATTGAGAGGGGAATCCAAACACTTTTGGCTAGAGGGGAACGATCATGCTCACGCTCACGAGCGCGACGTGGGGCCGGGCAGTGAGGGCACTGCTTTGCTCAAGTTTGGGGGAGAGGGTAATGTATATAGTTATCTTTTGCATTGCATATTGTATATATTTTTCTTTTCCTTTTGCATATTTAATTTCTGCATTGCATCTTTATATAAAAAAAAATCATAAAAATTTGAAAATTTGAAAAATAAAAAAAATTAGAAAACTAAAAAACCCATAAAAATTGAAAAAATTCAAAAATTATAAAAAATATTGTATTCAATTTTGGTTAATTGACTTAAGTTTGATAAAAAGGTTAACTGGCTAGGAAAAAAACTAGATCTTAGACCTAGTGAATTAAAAACCCTAAAAATAACATTCCTTAAAGTTTAACGGTAGAAAGTATATGCCTTGTAGTTTATTTAGAAATAGGCAAATTTTGGGTTCACTTCTTGGGCTAAGTCAAAATGAGGGAAAAATATTGAAGCTTTTATTAGAGTATAAGTTTGAAAAATAGTTCCTAGCTTAAGTCTAGATTCTGAAAATGTATACCCTACAACTTGCACAATCATGCACCTTGAAACTTGGAATAGTAGAAGAGACCTTGAAATGCTCTTGTCTAAAGTCCTTAGTACAATGAAAATAAAGAAAAAAAAAGTGAATAAAGAAAAAAATGGACACTGGTTTTTGTGATTACTTTAGGCTGTAAAAATAGAAAAATATTTAGTAAGGGTGCTTCATCACCTAGTGCCTTAGACCAACTGGTTTGGGAGTCACTGCTAAAGCCTTGGGTGTTGCAAAACTAGGAAGTACGCTTTAAAGTGCTAACGCATCTTGTAATCGGTTGTTGGTATCTCAAGAAGTATTAACGGTCGCATGAAGGATGTGTAAGCGAAAGTTAAGAAAAATTCACAAATTAATAAGTGCTTTGGACAATGGACGAGAGTACGATTGCTTGATTTGAATTTCCAAGCGTAGGGGTGACAATTACACACACGTGGGGATATGTGATTAGAGTTTAGATAAGAGAAAGGAATGAAGAATAAAACTTGTATCTTTAATAGAGTTGATAGAAATTCCTAAGTGGAGATGAAACTCTAGAAGAAAAACTTAAGAAATGCTGAATTCTAAGTAATTTTATAGAACATATACAATCTTAAGTTACATAATAAGGAAGTGTGAAGAATATGGGTGGATAATTTGCGGGGCGACGATAATAGAATTCCTTATTAGAAAACCTAATTGGTGAGCAAAAGTCGAAAAACCAAATTGATAGGATTTTGTGGGTGTAATCCGCTGAAAACCCTCAGGAGACAACACTCCTCCTACTAGGGACACCTAGAGGTTTAACGGCTTGTTTCACGTGCTCAGTGCAATCGTGTTTCCCTGCGAAAGTGCGGCTAGGTTAGAATAAAATATTAAGTCTGCTCGAGGACGAGCAAAAGATAAGTTTGGGGGTATTTGTTCATATCATAATATTGCAGTTCATACGCCCTACTTTTATTCATTTTATAAGTAAACAGGTACTTTTGACGCACGTTTGTTGCATGATACAGGATACAGGCTCTTGGAGCGAAGACAGTGAGAAAAGACAGAAGATGATACAAAAGAGAGACTTTTGACCAACAAGAAGATGGATCCAAGTCACAAAGAACAGGTTACAATTGTATAAAGCAGTGCGGTCCGAAATGTCAAAGTGAACGGTCAAAAGCTCTTTACAAGTTTTCACTGAAGATCTGGAAAATACCAAGAAGCCAAACAGAGAAAAATAGTGAATAACAAACAAGCCCAAGTACCCAGCATGAAGACCAGAGAAAATGGTGAAATGAAGCCACCAAAGGGCCGCGGAACCGCGGCCCAAGGCCCATCATTGCCGTGGTTCCGCGGCCGTTTGTTGCCCGTGTCGGCACCGACTTCTTGTGTCGGTGCGACGGTGCGGGTGTTGGGATTTTGAGGGGGCAAATCTGTAATTGCACCTCTGCGAGAGTCTGTAACCCTAGCTTCACTGTTTGCTTATAAATTGTACTCAAAATTTATAAAATGCTATGTCTCTTTTCAATCACTAAAATCAGAATTGTTGGGAGATCTAGAGCATCACTTTTGTAAGTTTTTCTTTTAAATTCCTGCCTTAGTTCTAATTTAATTCTTGCCCTAGTTATCTAATATCATTCTTGCAGTAGAGTAATTTTATTACTTGCCTTAGTTAACTAATCTAGCTCCTTTTAATCCGCAGTAAGTAATAATTCAAGATCTAAACAAAACATTTTGAAACATAACAACAAAAAAATATCGTTTTTAGAAAATTCCCTAATGAGCGAGTAAAATTCTCGCTTGTTAGGGTTAGGAATAAGGAAGGGAGTGAGAGATGAATATCTCTCACCTCCTTCAATGCCGATACTTTTTCTCATAACTAGAACTTCAAGCACGCATGCATGACCCGCTCCCTACGGCACCCTATCTACGAGGTAACGGTGAACCGTAGTATAAAGGGCCGGGCATACATGACGTCCATGAAGACTGTACCAATTAATAGGAAAGGACGGACAAGGATCTAGAGGAAGAAATTTCGTTTCTTCCCAAATCATCCTAATCCCCTTTGCTAATAATTGATATGATTTCTAAAAAGCTTTAATTAAACGGCATTGAAAGAGGTGACAATATCGATCTTATCAACCCTACCTTATACCTAACCCTAACAAGTTCTTTAATATCATATTAATTAGTTTTAAATCAATCGACTAAAACCAAACCACCATCGGAATCAACTCGTAATAACACAAAAACAGAAAGTTACACATCTCTGTGGATCGACCCGTATTCACCGGCTAGCTGCAAAGCGATGCCGTTTCTGATTACGGTAAATACAATTTTTTTGGACTAATCATCATCCAATGAGCACTTGTATACAATCCTCGATGTCAAACATCAATAGCTGCAGGATCAGCTATCGCTCTCCAACCGGGTCAGGAAACGTACACACCAGTCTAAACTGAAGTACCGATACCCAGTCTCTATACTCCTACGACTAGGAACATTTAAGGATGTGTTTATCGACTACCCAGACCCCACTAGTATGATCTTCATCATCGTCCTGATAGTAAAGAAAAATCTTAAGGGCTTTATCTCATGTATTATCTATGCGTGATAACTAGTAAAACGTATTCACATGACAGATAAAAACAAACCAGATAGTATACTATCATCTCGAGTAAGATTGTTTTCTCATATAGGTCCTCCTTCAATTACAATAATTGCCTTGGGTACCTATATCCAACAATCTCCTACTTGCACTTAAGGCTAATTATTGTAGTATCGCATACCCAACTTCTGTACTAACAGTTTCGCAAACTGTATTCAAGAACTAGCTTCAATGAGTGGACCCGGCACGTCGCATCTCTCTGTTTCTCCCTAGATCTCAACTTCGCGGAGATCAAATATCTCCCGAACTGAGCGATACTTGCCTTAGTATTTGCCTGACGATAGGATCATGTTCATAAATGAAAAATTATATTCAGCGAATTCTCAGGCGGTATCCTTTGCTGATTCACAATCAACATCCAGTGTCACGACTACCTCAGTATCCCACTTGGAACTCTTTCCAATATACTGCTCCTCAAAAAAGGGTAAACTTATAATTCGCGACAGACGCTCTGTTTTCTTTGGGAAGCTAGAATCGGTAACCACCTCTTTCAGGAGGCTGCCATTACCATACACTAAGAATATCAAATGCTCTTCACTGCTACCTTATGTTTCTCCACGATTGGACTAACATCCATATCCTGTATGGAGATACTCTTGTGATCACTATTATTTTACCGATTGCAGGATAAGAACATCACTTCCTATCATAAGTATGTCATCCACACACCATATGAGGAATCTGACAACACTCCTTATTACCTTCTTACAAATATCAGGTTTATCTCTCATTTTGATGAAGTCAAAACACTTTGACCGTAACATCAAAACAGATGATCCATTTTCGATATGCCTGCTTTAGTCTGAAGATAGACTTAAGCAATTTGCATACTTACCACTGCTTCCACTGACTAAGATAACACTCTGACAGAGTCATATACACGTACACTTCTAAATCCAATTTAGAAAGACATTATAGTCATCCATCTGCCAGATATCACAGTCATGAAAAACAACAGTGGCAAATTTTATCCGTATGGACTTCAGCATTGACACTGAAGTAATAGTTTCATCACAATCCACAATGGGTATTTTACGAAAACTTTTTACTACAAGTCTATCCTTATTAGGTCAGTACCTTCCCATTTGCACTGATCTTGTAAGATCTACTTCCTCCTAATGGTTTTACCCCTTCAGGAGCACCCAACAAAGTCCACACTTTGTTGCAGTGTATGGAGTGCAATTAGGATAACTCGGTATCCCGCCATCAATCGGAAGTCATCACTTCCCATGGCCTGCTGATAACTAGTAAGGTCATTATCACATGATGCAAGCCTCTTTATCACCGTCAACGAGGAAACTGTACTACCTCTCAGGTGGCTGAGCTTACCTACTAAATCTGCGGAGTAGGCTAAGATTTGTCAGGGTCAATTGAATTCCCAGGTTCTACTAAATTTTCAGTAACCGTTTGTGGTTCTAGAATAACTTCCAATTCTACCAAACTCCCACTAATTTCTTATGCAAGAAATTTCTTTACCAAAGAGGTGGCGAGTCAAGAACAAAACATTTTTGATCTTGCAAATGGTAGAAAGTTAAACCCTCGTCAATACCCAGGATAACACATAAATTGCCATTACTAAAACGTGCATTGAGTTTATCCGGATTCTGGTTTTAAGTATAGACCGGACAACTCAATATCTTAACAATCTTAAGATGATAACCCATTCTATATGAGATATAGAATATGAGACACTAATTTAGGTGTAACCAGTATCAATTGATATGCATATATTTTTAGTGCATCTCTTAATCGAAAAAGGCAATTCAGCATTACTCATCATGGAGCGCACCCACAGATGAGCAATCTGAGAGAGAATCAAATTCTCGATTATATTACTACGAAATACCTAGCATAAATATCAACATCTTCGAACACTTCGAAAAATCTTGATACTTCCAACATTTGGTTCTCTACTTTATTCCTATATCTTATGAACTTCTCAAAATCTTTAGACTTTGAATTTCAAAAAAAAATGCATGTATAAAATCAGAGAACTCATAGGAAAACAAAACGAAGTATGAGTACCAACCCCTTATACGTGCAGACACCGGACAACATACATCATTATGTATAAGCCCTATGAGTTCACTAACTCATACTCTGTGTGTTGGAATTTGAAAACTGTATTTTGGTTAAGAATGTATATCCCGTTATTCAATACACCTTACCCAATCATCAAATGATAAAAGCAAATGTTCATAACATAATTTTTCAAAATTTATATCCTACTTTATCATATAAAGATATGGATATATGAGTTTTTAAAAGTTAGTGCATAATAACAAGTATTCAAAACCAAAATTTTGCCGAAAGGCAAATCCATGTGATTTCTCCAATAGCAACAATTTATCTGATTTTCGATATTGAGAATCAAATCACCTTTCCAATAATCTAATCTTTCTAAGTATCTGTAACAACTTATAGATGTGGAATATTAATCCGGTATCTATATACCCAGAATTTAGAATTAATTCGAAAACAGTTTTCGATTACAATCACATAGAATCAAGAAACATCAAAATGTTTCAAGGGGTGGCCGGGTATTTCAAGTAATGCCTTTTTCATTGCTCAGGGTCATAACAGTAGTTGTATTTTCCTTTCCGCTCACTTCGTCCCCTATTGTTGTCTCTTTTTCTTACCTTTCGTATACCGAACTTATGCTAGTTAGTTTTCTTCTTTCCCTTCCTTTCAGCTCCAGTATCGGGATTCAAAGAAGACAATCCAACAAGCGTAACCGGTATATTCTCCTTATTTAAGGAGCTCTCAAACTTGAGATAAAGTGGAGAGGAGAGACAATTGAATTGCATCATATACAATTCACTTTCTCCAGAACCAGCAGCCATCCTCGACTCAAGTTCGTATGTAACTATACGATGGCCTTCCAAGTTTTATGGATCTTTGTATCGAATACAGAATGTTCTGGAGGAAATAAAAGGGAAAGTTGGAAGGGTGAGGACATATGCGACTATGTCGTGAAATAGGGCAATCATGACATTCCAAACCATTGATTATAAAAAGGTACGGTTAATTTGGTTTACGAGTTTTGGTTTAAGTTCAGTCTTAGATCGCTGCCAGAGAGAAAGAAAAGAAACACTCGTTATGCACTTTGTCAAGATTAGATTAGTATATTTATCTAATCAAGATGGCTCCCACTGTTCCGGTGAATCCTCCTTCAAACCCTAAAAGGAGAATTAACCAGGATCATATCCCGAGAGTAACTATTACTCACAGTGGGAATCGGGATCCAACCTATCATGACGTGGTAACCTTGATGAATGATCAACAAATTACCCCACTCCATAAAAAGCATGCAATCTCATTATAAGTTTCAACACTTGAAACTCCCGATATCGGTTTTTACCCCTCGAACCCTAGGACCTTGACGAATGATCAACAAATTAAAGAGTCTTAGTCAATTTCAACTCGTCATTTCTTGATTAGTCTAGATCCACCCGTATAGGCCCTTGACGAATGATCAACGAAGCCATATGACCGTCCTAGTCAATCGCATCACATGCAAGCAGGAAGACATCATTTAACTACCGTACACTACGCCTTGACGAATGATCAACAAATGCAGTACGAATACTAAGTACTTTACTTCCTGAAATGACAGAGGGTTACGGCTGGTTTTTAAGAAAACCTTTAACGTAATGAACTTGGTCTCATCGTAAGAACTGAATGGTTTTGAAAATTTATAGTTATGTAGATTTATTTCTTAAGTCCGGATTCCCCGTGAAGAGATCAGGACTCTTACCTTATAGAATGAGGTAGATTTATTTCTTAAGTCCGGATTCCCCGTGAAGAGATTAGGACTCTTACCTTATAGAATGAGGTGCAGGATATTCCTAACTGAAAACCTCTTTGCAAAGAAATAGGATACGGCTATTCAATTTGCAAATTTATAGTAATAAAATATTTTTCCAGAGAGGTCACTTCGTGTGAAGGGATTTAGGCTCTTTCCTCGTCGAATAAGGTGCAGGATATTCCTAACCGAATACCTCGATGCAAAACAAAAGAATCGACTATAACACCAATATCTAATATTTGGTTCCTACAATGTGTTTAGGTTTATTATCTTTGTATTAATCCGAATCAATGCAATCCCATCAAATAGATAATCACATTACCTAGCATCTTCTCATCAATCTTAGAAAATCATGAAAAGAAAATAGAAAGCACATATATGCCATCCGCTTTCATCACGGGGCCCCGGGTCTTCACTGTAAGGTTACTTAATTTACGGCAGGGTGGGGGCAGGGCTAGAGCGGGTGCAAAACTTATATATATATGTGTGTGTGTGTGTGTGTGTGTGTGTGTGTGTATCATCGCATGCAGATAATCAACATTACAGGGAAGCGATAAACATCATCACATGCTGATAATCACATCGTAAGCAAGTAATGAAAAATATAGAGATGGAATGGTCGGATTACCTAGGAATCCCGTGTTTCGTTCGAGCCATCAAACGAAACGTGGCATTCCCCGGTCGTGTAAATAGCCCATGCGTATCCAAAAGCAGACCCCTATGAGTGCGGCAGGCTACCAGGCAACCCAAGAAACGACGCAACCCAACATCATCATCATGAGGGGGCCACCCGATACTTTCTTGAATCCAGAAACTTGAGCATTCCTCTATGGGTCTATCCTATACCCCCTACAAGTGCGGCAAGCAACCCGCAAATCCTCGACTCAAGTGACCCAATCTCAACTTTTGAGATGGCCACCCGCTGCAATGTAGAACCTGGTCGCCCGTGCGATTCTCCATGGGGCAATTCTAAACTTGTATTATACAACGGAGACAACGATCGCAACTTGATCATGTCCCAACAAATAATAATACAATAAGGGGTGACTACGGCCACATATGAACCGCTAAGTCCTGAAACAAAAAATATACATATAGCGGAACGGCGGCTACAAATTGGAGCTCATCTCGAACAAATGAATATACAAGATGTCAAGAAGTATGAATGGAAAAAACACTTATCACAATTCTGCACGGGGATATTCATTTCGCGACAGTCCAACACATTCAAAACAAGCATCACAATATATCACAATATATATGTGCAACCCCGTCGAATTGATCGCATCAAATCAACAACGTTAACCACCGCGTATCGCATATGCCGACAAGTTATATCTATTAAACATTTTAATCTATTCAACTCATCACAAATGGCCAATGAATCCCAAAAACTTCAAAGTTGAAATGTTAATTTTCAACACTTGAAAAACATTATTCACCTCGACACAAAAATCATCACTTTTTAGCGCCGAAACGAACCCGAAACGCGCCCAAACTTTTTGTGAAGCCCCGAGGAAAAATTAGATCTGCATTTCGAAGGCTCGGGGGGGTACCATGGCCAAAACCCACCAAAAAATGGGCTCGGGTCATGGCTGACCTGAGAGAACCAAAATGGTGCTCTCGGGTGTTCACCCTCCCCTGAGAGCACCAATTGGTGCTCTCGGGTGGGGGTGGCCCCTCCCTTTCTTCCGTAACATCTCTAGTTTAATATTGAACTCTTCAATTAACCCCGAGCGCAACAAAAAACACTAAAAAGAAATGATTTTTGAAGCACACAAAAAACAGTTTTTAATGTGCATCGTAAAATAGATTTAGGGATTCATTTCGCCATGAAAACACATTGTATTCATTGTACCTACTCTGATACCATTGTAAGTTCGCTATGCTCTCTATAATAGGGCTTATAGTATGGTGGAAGCGATAATTTTAAAAATCTAGAGAGCAACTACAATCAAATATAGGATCATGAACAACAACTACAACATGCAACAAGACTAATAAGCTAAAAATAAGAGTTGGTGGACTACAATCTTTGTAGCGCATTAGCCACCTCTTCTTAGACTCCGGCTAGTCTCCACGAAGCCCAGAACAAGCTTGCTCGATGATCTCCTTGCCGAAGATGATCTACCTTGAGATAACTCCAACACAAGCTTTGTCACGCCCCGCTTCCCAGTGTACGGCGAAGTGGACGCGACGATGCCCGCTACGTATATACTCAGAAGTATATACGCTAAGCGTAACTAAGCAATATAAAGTAAATCACAAGAGACGAATAATATGGAAATAACAGCAACTTTTATTAATAACATTCTTTTTACAATGCAGGAAAGAAACTACAACTGGAATGAAAAAGCAATACCTAAACAGTGGCATAACAGGAAATGAAATAAACTGGAAAGAACAAGGTACAATTATCTAGAGCTCTGGGTCTGCCTGGAACTGCTCCAAATCTTCACCGGTGGGCTCAATCTCAGCTTGGTCCAACGCACCTGACGACATTCAAAGAAGAAAGAGATAGAATGTCGTCAGCGAACAGGTCGCTCGGTAAGTCCCAAAGATAAGAAGAATGAGTATGACAGAGTAACAGTATTTTTCTAAGGTATTATATTGTGAATATTATGGAACATTGTGTAACGCTGTTGTTTGTAGCTTGGTACAGAAGGATGCCAGTGTATACGAGGGGGATCTCTATATGCTAGAGATCAGGGCAAAAGGAAAGTACAAGGAACCGTTATGCCACGGTACAACAGCAACAGGATTCAGGTTAGGTGTCTTAATCTGACCACCTCGTGCCACCTTTAACACCTTCCGTACCAATCTACCCCTTAAACCCCGTAGTGTTTTAACAGTATTGTAGTATTGGAATATATAAGTTGGGTGACTGATCAAAACCATGATATCAGTAAACATGTTGTAACTGTGTAATCAGGAAAATGGAATATCAGGATAATAGATGAATATCCATGGTTTGATTCAGTCAAAAGGAATATATTATTAACTAGATTCAGGGTTTCATGTATTCAAGTTGTGTTGGAATATAAAAGAATATAGATTGACTTGAATCATATTCAAGTCAGAAATAGTCAGACTCTAACCCGAGTCAGACTAACAGAAGATAATTTGAAGTTCAATATTAGCTAGGGGCCTTATAGTAATTTGTAAAACTTGAGGGGGTTTTATGTAAAAAATACTTTTGTATAGTTTTCAAAATACACCTCAAGTATTTAATAATCGTCTTTATTGTTATAATGAATGTGAATTTTATTTGTGTTATTCTAGTGAATATATATATCCTAATAAAAATATTAATTGTTTTATTTGAAATTCATGGTATTTTAGTGTAACTTTTAATCTTGTAATTTTTAGGAAAATGTGGAAACTTTATATTATGATAAAATAGGGTTTTAAATGATAATTATATATATATTAACACATGAATAATTTTAAATAAATATTTTATTTTCAAAAATCTCATTTTCCTTAAATGTCGTATTTTAAACCTTTCGAGACCGAATGCTCCTTGCGGAGGTCTGAATCTCGCACTACTAGCCTGCGGGTGCACGATGAACCGTACTATCCCTAACAGGTTCCCCAAAAATGGGTTGTAGCGGCGCTTTGCTTAGGTTTAACAAATACTTTTTATTTGGGAAAACGGTTTTATAAATATGGGGTATTTAATTGCAAAAAGTATGGTTTTCTGTATTTTAGTTGTTAGGGTTTCCTAAGCCAACTAGCCTACTTCTAAGGTCTAAACGATAAGTCATTAGAAAGCTCAAATCGCCTCTTCACCGCCAATTGTGGCCAGGTAAGTACAAGTGAGGAGGGAGGATCCGCTCACGAATCGTGAGACGGGCCTTTTAAAGTTACCCAAGCTCACTTGCCTAGCCTAGACACCACAAAGTCAGTTTAGATAAACGATCGATGTCCATGACCAATCGTGCTTTCATTTTATAAAAGATTTTATTTAGCAATGTTTACAACTTAAAGCTTTAAATAAAAGTTATAAAGATTATGGTATTTTAGTGACAAAGTCCTGTAATTCCGTATTCTGTATTTTGACATTTATCAATTAGGGTTATATTGAGTGTGTGTAGGGGTAGGTCATTACCCCGTGACTTATATTAAGTTTTGGTGAAGTTTAAAGGTAAAACATGCTATGTTAAACTTAAAGGTATTATAGCGCAAGAATACGGTATTCGGAAACGTTATCATTTTATGTGTGAAATTTCATTCAAAGTGGGTTCTACAAGTTTAGTGATCAAGATAAACCTATTTAGGAGTGAGGGAATTAATTAAACTAAGAAAAATGAACTTCATGGTATTTTTATGAAAATAATACGGTTTTGCAAAGAAGTTATCATTTTATGTGAAAAAGTTTGATTAAATTGGTTTATGGGTGATTAATAGTCAACATGCATATGGGTAGATAATATGTATTAGGCGACAAGTGGAAATTTAGAGAAAAACCGAATCGGAAATCGGTTTGTCCGATTTCCGTCGGGTTCCAAAAAGTCGTATTTTTATCTTAAAGAAAAGAGAGATAGAAGAAGGTGGGACTTACGGTTTGGACAAGCTAATGAAGCTAGAGGTCGTGATGGTTGTCGATTCGTTGAAAACGTCGCGAAGGTCCTGATCCGGTCGCCGGAATCCGTCGTCGATTTCGGCAGCGCTTCGCTTCTCGCTCTTCGTACCGAGTTCTCGAGAATTTGAGAGAGTGGACTTAGAGTTGTGAAGGGAAAAGGTAGAGTATAGGGGTCTTTATATAGGGCTAGGCTAGGGTTAGGGTTTGGATAAAAAATATTTAAAAAAAATGTAAAAATCATTAAAAATTCATTAAATTTTGTCTTAAAAGAGATTTAATTGGAAATGGGTAACAGTAGAAAAAATTTAGAGTATGCAGGTGAAGAGACTAGGTCAACACAAATTTTTTTCGTGTTGACGACTCGGCCGACCGGCCGAGTCCGGCCGGCGGCGCCGGCCGATTCGGCCGAGTCGCCGGCCGAGTCGGCCGAGTCGCGGCCGAGTCGGGTCTCGTTGGGTGGGTCTTGGTCTGAGGGGAATTTTGGTATAGTTTAATTTTTTTAATTCGCAATAAATTGTGAGTTATGGCTGTTTGACCGTTTGACTTCTAAAAAAAATTAAAACAAAAAGATATAAAAATTATGTAGGGTATGGGATTCGAACTCTGGTGGCTTGGTTCAGCAATGCAAGGTATTACCAATGAGCTACAAGCTCCTTCTTGTAATTATTGTAAGGAATTAGATACTTAAATTGTTTCCAGCAACATCAATACTCCAAGTGTACACTATATTTAAAGCAAATTTTTGGTATACAAAATTGGAGTTGTTACAAGCTTTAGCTTCAAATTGATCCCATTAAAATGAAGCAACCCACTAATTAAACTTGCTAAGGATGATAAGTAGAAAATGTAGAATAATTAGCTCACTTAATTTTTCTCTTTTCTTTTTCCATTCCTCACTTGAAGAAAATCAAGAGAGGAAACCATGGAGGATGAGTGTATGTGAAGAAGATGAGAATAGCTTAGATGAGGAAAAAAAACATATCCTCAAAATGAGTTATCAAAAGAAAAACAACACCTTATCAATTCTACAATCATCTTAAATCCATTGCTCGTTCTCATTTTCCATACAATTCTTATACATCCATCTTTAACGTATCATCATACATTAAAAAATATTTATATCAAATATAAATATTAATAAAGAGAAGAAAATAATAAAGTGAGCATGATATTAGTTAATATATCAATATATCAATATATAAATATATATTTAATTATTAAATCAACACTTAATTTAATAATCCGGCTATATAATATATATGCCGGCTAATATTAATCAACACCCGATTAAAATATGCGTATTAAATACACGTGTTTAATTGAACTCTTGCACGTATCCTTATACGTGCCCTACATCAGTTTGCATGTGTTGGGAAACCTCTGTGTAGGACTCTAAAGACTCGACAATACACTGGCAGTAAGTTAGGATCATATCCATAACCCACAAGCACGTTAGCAGTACTAGCTGCACGTAATGGTTATCCAAGTATTGATTGAAAGAAGGTCAACGAGCAAGCTCATTCGAACCCTACAAAGTCTATCAGTGATATCACTATACAATCCGGTCTTTTTATCTAAGAGTATCGCATATCGGGTCTAAGGTTTGGAATCTGTTAGACCCCAATAACTCGATAAGTCATGCGACAGAGGACTCGTAACCAACCGGAGATACAACTGATAACAACTATCAGTTATCTCCACTGTGATGGCCATCGACTTGTGGTTGTACTCATGTCCTGCATAGCACGACATCAACTCCCTATACCGAGAAAGACGAATCCCCTCGACCGCTCACTACCTCCACGTACTTCGGGACTATACCCAACAAAAACCTGTTTGCACGACTCCTTTGAGCCGTGGTAGGGTAGAAGTATAAGTATAGTGGGAACACACATAAGACACTATGGTGATCTCAGATCCTTAGGGACTACTCTATACTCATGTCACCAGAGAAAGAATTGTTATCTGACATTAGTATATTACCAGCTAGGAGTTCTTGGTGAGTCCGTCCAGTGTAACTCATCCAACGAGTACCTGTATACAATCCTCAATGTCAAACACCAATAACTGCAGGATCAGCTATCGCCCTCCAACTGGGTCAGGAAACGTACACACTAGTCTAAACTGGAGTACCGATGCCCAGTCTCGATACTCCTACGACAAGAGACATTTAAGAATGTTCTTATCGACTATCCAGGCCCCACTAGCATGATCTTTATCATCGTACAGGTAGTCAAGAAAAATCCTAAGGGATTTATCTCATGTATTATCGATACGTGATAACTAGTAAAACATATCCATATTGTAGGGTTTATTCGTCACCACATTGAGATGGAAAATACGCGTCGCTTGTCAGGCGTATACAGATTCCCCCTACCTAGAGTAGGACGGGGTTTATTGATTGTGGAGATCTAAATATCCGGAAGCCGTGGACTAAGCTGCCGTTAATTACCCCTCACATTTAATGCGAAGGAACCTCCGATTGACGGGTCAAACTGGTCATGCGAACTCAATGTGCAGTGTGCGTGTGTTGTGTTTTGAAAGATTTTGGATGTATCGGGGGCCATGCAGAGTTTATGGAGGATGTGTTTTGAGTGTGGAGCATATGGGAAAAAGAGGTATAAGGAGCGTCCTGAGGACGTGTGAGATGGAACGTGGTCGCTGGGTGCCAGCGGGCTACGTGCGTGGTACGTGGGTGATGGGCGTCAGTGGGCCACGTGCCCTACATGCGGGCGCTGGGCGCCAGCGGGTCATGCGCCCGGCATGCGGGCGCTGGGTGCTAGCGGTTCACGTGCTTGGCGTGTGGACGCTGGGCGCTAGCGGGTCACGTGTCAGGCACGCGGGCGTTGAGCGCCAGTGGTTCACGCGCTCAGCACCCGGACGCTGAGTGCCAGCGGTTCACGAGCATGGCACATGGGCGCTTTGGGCTAGTGGATCATGCACGTGGGCGCTGAGCGCCCGTGGAAAAAGGGGCTTAGCCCCTGGACTGGGAGTGTCGAACTCCTGAGTGGCCTTTGGAGTTAAACTCCTGAAAAAGGGATTTTTTTTGTGGAGTTAAACTCCTACAAGATCTGGATTCTGAGATTAAACTCCTTTGAGAATTTGGATCTTGGAGTTGAACTCCTCAAAAATCAGTTTGGAGTTGAACTCCTAAAGAAGAGATTATTTTTTGGAGTTAAACTCCCGAGAGATTTTCGGAGATGGTGAAAGGGGACCCCTTTCTTCTCCCTTGTGCTCTGGATCTTCTCTTGAGCCTTGGATCTTCACAAAGTGGGATTTTTGGAGATGGGTCTCCTTCTTCCTCCTCTCGGTTGGCTGGATCTTGGAGAAACTTGGGGGTGAGAATTAAAAATCTCCCCTTCTAGAGATTTGATGGGAGATCTGAACTCCCCTTTGTGGGTTTTATAGTGAAAAACTATTCCTTTTTAGGAAAAGAAGAGCTAAACTCTTGATTTAATTCAAGAAAAAGGAAAAAGGTTTAGAACCTTGAGGAAAGAGAAGGAGGTACAGAACCCTGTTTTTTGAGAGAATGAAAGTCCTTATTGATTTTCTCATCATGTTTGCCTTTATAGGCTACACACTTTACATATAGCCCTTTGGGCTTTTCTAAATGGCACTTGTGCCTCCCCATATCTCATGCGCTTATTTCTTTTTGCACATAAGTCATGGGGTTTACAAAATTTTGGCATTTTCCCCATTTTTCAAACATTTATTTCTAAAAATTTTGCCTTTATAGGCCGTTTTTTCCATTTCCTTTCTCATTTCGTTTACTCCGTCGTTTGCGGGTCCGAGATTCTTTCCGGGTAGCGTGAGATTGTACGGCTGAACATTCTCGCAACTCTCCAATTCTTTTGTTTTAGAAATGAATTCCTTGAAGAGAGGGTTAAGAGCGGCTTCTTCATCAGAATCGCTTCCAAAGGTGAGAACTCGTGATCCCCCGGGCTCGTCCCTATGACAATTGCCGGCAACTCTTTTATGCTCATCTGTCGTATTTTTTCGCTGTCTACGAGCTTCACGCTTTGTCCTGTTGAAGTGTTGCCTGTGAGCGACATACCCTTGCCACCAACACTTAAAAGAGTTGCAGTCTTCAGTAGGATGTACGATCTTCTGATGATATAAGCAGAAGCTAGGGTGTACGTCCGTTTCATCAAAATGTATACCACCAGGAGAATTTTTTCTGAAAGAGGGCGGCCTCATCCCCATTGCTATGGCTTTGGCGAATCGTTTCCTTGTCTTGATCCTGCTTTTATTTGCGGCGGATGTACTTTCATCCGGTGGGAGTGTTTCGACCCTTTCATCTAGTCGCCGGCGTTTGGCTTTCTCGAATATGGCCATCTCGCGCTCTCGATCAGCTTTGCTTTTAAGACGGGCTTCGTTCAGGAAGGCATCGATCATCTCGTCTGATGGCCACAGAAGTTCTGGTTCAGGCCCCGCCCCTGGTTTCTCGGTGTAAGGAGCCTCTTTATCATCTATCAATGAGTGAGAGATCACATGACAACTTGCTACGTAGTTCTCAGATTCATCTGATGAGTCTTCTCCATCATTTTCGTCCTCGAGGACGTGGCTGAGGAACTCTTGGAGTGTGATTGGAATCCGCGCCTTCTGGTTATACTCTTCCAGCACGTCAATGTGTTTCTGCAAATCCGTGCGCTTGTCGCCGGGCTTCACGGGCTTCTTGGATTTCTTCTTGTTTTTCGAAGATTTCGACGGCTGGGCATGAATGCTTTGGCTATCACCACCGATATTTGGAATTGGGCGCGGCTTCAGCATCCCCTTGATGATCTCAGGTTCCAACGGGTTCTTCCATTTAATCGCCGGGCACATCTGAAGATCATTCAGCATCTTTTTGGTTTTGGACGACAACACGACCTCCCACGAAGCTTCTTCGACAAAAGAACAAGTTGCCCCCGGTGTGTCCGTCTTCTTTGGAGTGTGCGGTTGTGGTGGGTTTATTTTCCACTTCTTGGACAACGCAAACTTGCCTTGTAGATACTGATCCTCGATCCATCCTTTAAAGACGAAGCAATCCTCGATCGGGTGACTTACCGTTTGGTGGTAAGGACAATAATTGGGATCGTTGACATCGCCTGGCTGCAATGGACGCTTTGGACTCGGCAGATTGATGAGTCTGTTGCGCACTGCCAGCTCGAACAGTCTTCTCGTTTTATCCTGGGGAAATGAGTAAGGACGTCCCAGTATCTCCTCGAGGGATGGGCGTGGACGCACGTTATTTTGGCGAACAACCGGCTTTAAGTTGCTCGGTTGTTGTTGAGCGTTGGCGACGAAGGTTGCTTTCCCTTTGCCCTTTTCATTCCAAGGCTCCGTCTTTAAAGAGGAAGGCCTATGGCCCATCTGGTCCATTTGGGCCAGCTTGTCAATCAAGGCCTGGAAGATGGTCGGCTTGAAGAATATCATGAACTGTGAGATGGTCGTTTGCGGATCAAGGGTACTCACAAACATGCCTACTGCAGGAGCCTCTTCTATGCGTTGTTCGCATTTCGACCATAGGTTCCGCCATCGTGTTGCGTATTGGACCCACGTTTCGCCTGGCCTTATCCTAGCATTCATCAGTGCTGTTATCGGGGTGTGTTCACTGGCGCTTGCGAACCGTTGAGTGAACAGCAGCTCCATCTCCGTAAATGTCTTGACAGAGTTGTTAGGTAGCTCCGAATACCATTCGAATGCCGTTTCCGCTAAGCTGCCGACAAATTGTCGAAGCAACAATTTATCATCACCTCCAGTGTTGCCGCACATGGCTCTAAATTGAGCGACGTGCTGATGCGGATTTCCCTTACCCTTATATACGTGGAACTTAGGCATCGTATATCCCGGCGGGCAACTAATTTGGTCATACCATCCCGGATAGGGTCGTCCGGTTCTAGCAATTTTCCCAGCCGCTTCATTTTCCTGGTGAGCTCGTATTTGCTGAGCTATATGGTCATCCAGTGCGGCCTTGGAAATGGTTTCTTCCTTGGCTGCTGAAAGAGCCGGAGGAGGATTCGATGTCTCTCCTTTGTCATCTTCAAGGACAATCGGAGGATCTTCAGCAGGAGGATCTTGCTGGATCATCATCCCTACCATATCTTGGAAGAGAAGCGCCATTTGTTTTATGTTAGCCGCTTGATTTGCGGTTTTTTGTCCTTCTTTTCGAGGACTCTGCGTAGGTAGTCAGCGTCAGTTTCTTGTTCATGACGCTGCTCTGATGATACCTCCGAGCTTTCTTTTGGCCCGGTAAGTGCGGCCATTGCAGTCATCATCTCCTAAAGCTTCTGTTGCTGCTCCTGGGCTTTTGTTACGGATCGGGTGAGCGGTCGGTGACCCGTCGAAGCACGGCTTTCCTCCTTTCCAGAAGCCATATAAACAGTGTGCACCACCATGCCCCCAGACTTAGGGCGTTTGGGCTCAGCATCTTTACGATTTGCCGCAGTCATAGGGCTTTTTGCGGCCTCCTTTTCTTTTGAGTGGTTGAAGTTGAGGGGGCCGTTGTAGTGGGCGCCCAAGTAACCGTTGCTTTTTGCGGCTTGACGGAGTAATCCTTCCCCTGCCAAACTTTCATCTTTTTCGGTCGGCGGAGATAGTTTTCATCAATCACCGACTCTTGGACCTGTCGCCAAACCTTATAAATCTTGGAGGATAGCCGTTGAGGGGGCTGCTCCGGCTTTGCATCTGTAATACTCCCCGCAGGTGGAGGAGATCTTTTTAGCGTGGCAGTCAGAGAGTTCTTGCGTACCCCTCTTAGCGGTTCAAAGCTGTTCCCAGTTGGAACAGCAGCATTGATTTCCACCATCGGAGCTGGCAGAGTTATCCCAGAGGGGGTGTTGCCCCCAGCCTTCCTTACCCGGCGCCAGTGACGACGGCGAGCATGTCGAGCGGACGGCGTTGGTTCAGCAATGGGGATGGCTTTGTCTTGCCCCCCGTCCAGATGAAGCACTGCCGGTGTCAGTCTCTTAAAGACTGACGTCTTTTGAGTAGCGGTATCCAATCTGTCAAAGACAGACCTTCGAGCAGGAACAGGAGCCGGAATAGTCAGTCTTGTGAAGACCGACCCATTGGCAGGAGAAGCCGCCTTGACGACTTCAGGAACAGGGATGGCTATCCTCTTCGGAACAACCTTTTCTGGTATTGCAGGCTTCTTCATGGGCCCACATGAGTTTTGGCCCAGTTTGCTGAAAGCTGAGGCATTGGGCTTGGGCGACCCGTTGAGAGGGGCCGCGATAGTTGTAAGCCGATCGAAGACCGACTTCTTCGGAGCTTCTTGCGATGGCAATGGGGCATTGAAGCTCATTGGTGGGATCATGGTCCCGAAGAATAGCCCAGTGGTGGCGTGAGTCACCTGTTCCACCGGCCTAGCGAAGATGGAAGCCGCTTGGGGCCCATAAGTCACTCCTCCAGCAAGGACGGAGTGAGAGTTGCAGTTGCAGGTGGCACAGTTCGAAGCCATCGATCTTCTGTTTTCTGCACGGAGCAAGACACCAAATCTTAGTACCTTGAATCCGCAGGCAACCACAGCAAACCGCGATTTGCTCGCGAACACGACACACGAAGTGTGGAGTGGAAAGAGGAAAAGGTCCCACCGGGCGTGCCAGAATCTGTTCCCCTCCGAACGGCGGCCGAGACATGGGCTGTCTCGCCTGAGATTCGGGGCAGATGCTAATTGGTGCTATCCGTCCACCTCTCCGAAGATGCCAAGTTGATTTATGGCACCATGTATCGAAGGTTTAAACGGATGCGGCCGATGTAGCAGACTTCGTCAGATTCCCCCTCGTTTGAGGGGTTTTTGATTGTGGGGACGCTCTTCCCTGCAAGCGCAAGCCCCTGCAGTTAATTACGCTACCGCATTGCGGTAACAACTTTCTCCTTCTCCAGATGGTCACTTCGTGTCGTGGGTGTTTGTTTTGTTTGTGGTTGCCCGTGGATTGTATACGGAGACTGAGTTATGTCGTCGCCCGTAGGACGTGGATTAGTCCAAATCCGTATTTTCTTAGATTTGGGTTTGGGGTTTTGGTTTGAGGATACGTTAGCCATATTTGGGGCTAAGATCAACTCAAACGTTCGTTAAGGATACATTAGTTCAGTTTGAGACTAAGATCAACTTAACGGGATCGTTTAGATCCGACAAAAGAGCGTTTAGGCTCTATTGTTCCAGTTTAGGGACATAGTGGTCCATTTAATGTATGGCCGTCGGGACCCGTCACCTCTCTGACGACATTGAAGGATTACAACGACAGGTGTCAAAGGAGTTCCGAGATGTACCCTTGAACCAAAGTTGATTGGGGGGATTCATAGTTCAATTTGGGACTAAAGTCCGTTTGAAGGTTTAAGGATACGTTAGCCATATTTGAGGCTAAGATCAACTTAAACGGGATCGTTTAGATCCGACAAATGAGCATTTGGGGCTCTATTGTTCCAGTTTTAGGGACATGGTGCTCCATTTCCAGTTTAGGGACATAGTGGTCCATTTCCAGTTTAGGGACATAGTGGTCCATCGGTAGTTTAAGAACGCATAAGTCCATTGGTAGTTTAAGGACGCATAAGTCCATGGGTTTAAGGACCCCACAGTCCATATGGGTGTGTTTAAGGACGCATTAGTCCGTTAGTTTAAGGACGCATAAGTCCGCGGGTTTAAGGACCCCACAGTCCGTATCTTGGTTTAAGGACGCATAAGTACATGAGTTTAAGGACCCCACAGTCCGTGTTGATGTGTGGTTGTCGGGACCCGTCACCTCTCTGAAGACGTTGAAGGATTACAACGACAAATATCAGAGGAGTTCAGAGATGTACCCTTGAACCAATGAGTTGGTTGAAAGAGCAGATGTGCTCAGTTCAATATGATTTGAAGACTTACGGCCAGTTTGGGCTAAGTCCAATTATGTCTGAAATATTGGCCCTCTGTCGGTCCATTGAAGGAGAGGCTTTGCCTCTAGAAACTTAGCCAATTGGGCTAAAGATAGTGTTGAACACTAAAGACCAACAGTGTTGAACACTGGAATTAAGATTAGCAAGTTAGTGTTTAACACTAAAAGATAATCAATGTTAAACACTAGCAACGGGGCTTTCAAATTAGTGTTAAACACTTAAGCAAATCAGTGTTAAACACTGGTAATCAGAGATTTCAAATTAGTGCTAAACACTAAAGCAAATCAGTGTTAAACACTGGGAACAAAGTCTCCAGATTAGTGTTAAACACTAAGGAGAGAGGAGTCACGTGTGGACACGTGAGAGCGCCCTAAATGCGGAGCCAGATCTCCTTTGTTTTATCCTCAAATCTGTGAATAAGTGTTAAACACTTTTCCTTTTTATTTCGAGCATCACGTGTTGACACGTGATGGGGATTTATGCGCTGACCGTTTAGAACGTTTGCTAAGGGGTCACGTGGTAAACTCGTGAGAGCGCCCAAAGCCTTCATTTCCATTGATCTTTCTTTCTGCGTTTTGGGAGTCACGTGGGAGCACGTGATGGCATCAAAAAGTGAGGCCAGATCCTCTTTATTTTGTTCTGCAAACAAGTGTTAAACACTTTTAATTTTCATAGCCATCACGTGTGGGCACGTGATGTATAATCATGCCCTGATTTATTAGAACACTTATTAGGGGTCACGTGCTAACACGTGAGAGCGCCCAGAATTGTTTCTGCCTTTGCTTTTGCTCCATATATAATGAGGGTCACGTGGGAACACGTGAGGCATTGCCTCAAAACTTTCCTCTTCTTATTTTTGGGGGATCTGTTCAGGGGTCACGTGGGGCACGTGACCTTAGTCTTTTTCATGCACAGAGATCTTTTAAGTCTCTTTATCTTTAAGAATTAAATTCTTATTTAGGGTAAAACCCTAATTTTGATTCTGGAGGAATTAAATTCCTATTTTGAAAGAATTAAATTCTTATTTAGGGTAAAACCCTAGTTTTGTTTTAGGAGAATTAAATTCTCAGAACTCAATTCCCCTTCTAAGTTTAGGATCTGCATGGCAGGATCTCGACCCGATGAGAATTAAATTCTCAACTTATGGGGAGATGTGCTCTGTGCAGATCTTCAACCAGAAGAAGAACTAAGTTCTTTTCTTTAAATAAGAGTTAAACTCTTTTGAGAATTAAATTCTCTTTTGAATCCTCTCTTTTCTTACCTAGGGTTTTTCTTTTGCAGAGAATTAAATTCTTCTTTCTCTGTTTCTTCTTCTCTTGAGAATTAAATTCTCCTCCCTCTGTTTTTCTCTCCAAAAAAGTAGATCCCCCCTCTTCTTTTCTTGGCTCCTATTTATAGGAGAAGGAAAAGAGTTAATTTGTTTAGTAAATCTCTCATTGGAAGATTTGATTTGATTGTTGAGAGATTTGATTTATATTTATCATTAATCTGGGCCTTTAGATCATTCAGTGAATTTTATTCACCGTGGATTTTAAATCCAAAAGATATTCTATTTGTTATCCTGGTGAGATTTTCAGGGAAATCTTTCCTTGTTCAAGGTTTTTCTATAAATTGGTGATTTTTAATCACCTTTGGATTTTTAATCCAACGGTTCCCCATGACCCTTTTCCATTTGGAAAGATTCAGAAACTTTTAGAATTTAATTCTATTAAATTATAATGCTTTTAAAGCTAGTCATGTGCTGGCACGTGACCCCCAATTGGGTTCCTTTCTCAGCCGCTTATTTATGTTTCAGTTTTAACCATCACGTGTCAACACGTGACCATTGGTCACGTGTAAGCACGTGATACCTCGTTGAGGTATTTTCTGACTTTTAGAATTAAATTCTATTCATTATTTTAGAGGCTTTAAAAGCCCATCACGTGTCTGCACGTGACCCATGGTCACGTGTGAGCACGTGATGCCCCATTGGGGTCTTTTCTGAGTTTTTATTGTATCTTTTAACTCCTCCAGCGGGTTCTTAAAAGCCCATCATGTGTGGACACGTAATTCCTCATAACTTTTGATCCCGGATGAATTACGAGGCCCATAATATATCAAATCGAAGGGTTTTTCGAGCCGCTTTTGATACCATCAGAATTTATCTGTTTCTCATTCTGGAGTTTGTCAAAAAAATAGCCCGGAAGATACTGGTTCCCATTTTCTTAAGCGTATCGCCGCCATTTGATACCTTGGGCTCTTTTGCGCAGAAATTTTTGGCGGGAACAAATGCCCCTCACTACTTTGCCCACGTAAGTATTTACGTGGGTGAAGTAGTGCAAAGTAATGCATCGCGTATGACCAGTTTCGGGTTGGTATATTACTTTCAGAATCTTGATCTGAGAAGATAACGAGCGGACACAAGCGTCGTCATTTATCATTGACTCAAATCTCGACTCTTAAGAGATATAGTTCCAAACCCTTAACTCCATGAGCCGCACCCTTCTATCTCTTTATATTTTACTCTGGAGTGAAGTAGTTTATATGCTCAAGAGTAGCTTTTCCATTTCAGTGGCATGTAGCTTTGGCGAGTGTGGCTCATAGATGGTCCATCTTGACCTCTTTGCAGGGCAGTGATGGCTTAGGAGACAGGGTTAGGATCTGCCACCTAAGACTTTTCAACTTTATGAGCCGTGAGGGTCTCATAAAGACTTTTCTCCCTACGGATCGAGAGGATCTCGTAGGTGTATTTTCTCCTTAAGAGTCGTGAGGATTCCTAAGTGTGTTTTCTCTTATAAGTCGTAAGGATCTTATGAGAGAATTTTTCCCTCTTACGAGTCGAGAGGACCCGTAAGCGGTTGTTCCCCTCCTTGTCGAAATTCGACTTCGGAGAGTGAGACCCGTGGATAGTATGCAAGAGACCATTTTGGGCCGACTTGCAGGATCCCAGTGCTTAGGAAACAGGTTTTTTTAATCCCTACTGCCTAAGGCTTTATCTCACGAGTCGAGACGAATCGAGAAGTTCTCGCAAAGACATCATTTTCCTCACGAGTCGAAACGAATCGAGCAGATCTCGCAAGAATATCCTAACGTTACAGTTAACCTCTGCTCTTTACGACAGAAGTCCGTTAGGGTCTGTGGTACTTAGGGTTTTGGCCGTCGTACCGTCGCATGAGCTGATGTATTCCTCGATAGGCAATCCTGCCGTTCGAGTAGCCCTGCGACTGCCGTGTCTCTGATCCCTTCGGGGGCTGGACAAGACGTCTTCAAGCAATCATCCTTGGCAGTTTGACCGTCGGAAGAGCAAGCGCTAGGAATTTGCCATGCCGCTTTTTACTTGAGGTTAGGCTCATTTTGGAGAGCCCCGATGAGTCATAACCACTCCGTGCTGGTGTGGGATGATCTCCGATAGTCTTTCAGGCTTTATATGACTTGCCGTTAAGACTCTGAAGCTAGGAATTTGGCCTTTGCTTCGTTTGCTGGCATTGCGTCCTCTGTATCGAGACGAATGTCGTGGTTGTCTCTAGGTTGCTGGTGAACCGTCGAGGTTTGGAACTAGGGATTTTGCCGTTGCTCCTTTTGGTGATGTTGCGTCTACTGTATCGAGACGAACGTCGAGGTGGTGACCACTCCATGTGGGATGATCTCCGGTGGTCTTTCAGGCTTTATATGACTTGCCGTTAAGACCCTGAAGCTAGGAATCTGGCCTTCGCTTCGTTTGCTGGCATTGCGTCCTCTGTATCGAGACGAATGTCGCGGTTGTCTCTAGGTTGCTGGTGAACCGTCGAGGTTTGGAACCAGGGATTTCGCCGTGACTCCTTTCGGTGATGTTGCGTCTACTATGTCGAGACGAACGTCGAGGTGGTGATCACTCCATGTTGGTATGAGATGATCTCTGAATGTCTTTCCGGTTTTATATGACTTACCGTCAAGACGTTGAAGCTAGGAATTTGGCCTTCGCTTCGTTTGCTTTGTCGCGTCCGAATCCTGCTGGGGGAAGAACGCTGTAGTGACATTTTGTCTGCTGTATCGAGACGAATGTCATGGTGGTGACCACTCCATGTGGGATGATCTCTGTTTGTCTTTCCGGTTTTATATGACTTACCGTCAAGACGTTGAAGCTAGGAATTTGGCCTTCGCTTCGTTTGCTTTGGCGCGTCCGAATCCTGCTGGGGGAAGAACGCTGGGGTGACATTTCATCTGCTGTATCGAGACGATCGTCGAGGTGGTGACCACTCTGTGCTGGTGCGAGATGATCTCCGATTGTCTTTCAGGCTTTATATGACTTGCCGTCAAGACCTTGAAGCTAGAAATTTGGCCTTTTGCTTCGTTTGCTGGTGTCGCGTCTGCTGTATCGAGACGAATGTCGCGGTGGTGATCACTCCATGTTGGTGTGAGGACCAGGATCCGCTCTGGACGTTTCCCACGGGATCGAAGAGTGACGTTTTCCGCGTTCCACGTGACCAGGAATTTTGCTCTAGATGCTTCACACGGGTTCACTGCCGTGTTAGGCGAGGACTAGGCTCTGCTCTGGATGCTTCGCACGGGTTCACTGCCGTGCTCTGCGAGGACCAGGATCCGCTCTGGACATTTTCCATGGGGTCAAAGAGTGACGTTATCCGCGTTCCACGTGACCAGGAATTTTGCACTAGATACTTCACACGGGTTCACTGCCGTGTTAGGCGAGGACTAGGCTCCGCTCTGGATGCTTCACACGGGTTCACTGCCGTGCTCTGCGAGGACCAGGATCCGCTCTGGACGTTTTCCACGGGGTCAAAGAGTGACGTTATCCGCGTTCCACGTGACCAGGAATTTTGCACTAGATGCTTCACACGGTTTCACTGCCGCGTTAGGCGAGGATTAGGCTCCGCTCTGGATGCTTCGCACGGGTTCACTGCCGTGTTCTGCGAGGACCAGGATCCGCTCTGGACGTTTTCTACGGGGTCAAAGAGTGACGTTATCCGCGTTCCACGTGACCAGGAATTTTGCACTAGATGCTTCACACGGGTTCACTGCCGTGCTCGGCGAGGACTAGGCTCCGCTCTAGATGCTTCACACGGGTTCACTGCCGTGCTCTGCGAGGACCAGGATCCGCTCTGGACGTTTTCCACGGGGTCAAAGAGTGACGTTATCCGCGTTCCACGTGACCAGGAATTTTGCACTAGATGCTTCACACGGGTTCACTGCCGTGCTCGGCGAGGACTAGGCTCCGCTCTGGATGCTTCACACGGGTTCACTGCCGTGCTCTGCGAGGACCAGGATCCGCTCTGGACGTTTTCCACGGGGTCAAAGAGTGACGTTTTCCGCGTTCCACGTGACCAGGAATTTTGTTGATTATATCCGCATTTCACGGAGTTGGGATTTGACTCTCTGTGGGAGTATATCGTCGAGTCATGGAACTGGGAGTTGCCGCTGTTCCGCTTTGCTTGATGATGTGTCCGCTGTGACGAGACGAGTGCTGAGGTGGAGCTGGGATTTTGCCATCACTCCGCTTTGCTGACCATGGGGTCTTTTATTAACTTTGCATGTACATCCTGCTGGACTGCGAAGGAACGCCGTTGTTAACATTGCGTCTGCTGTAACGAGACGAATGCTAAGGCGGAGTTGGGATTTTGCCATCGCTCCGCTTGATGGTGTAACATCTTTGTCCTGCTGGAATGAGGAGGCACACCGTTGTTGGTTCCAGGCTGCAGATGTGGCCGTTGAGATTTGGGACTAGGAACTTTGCCATGGTTCCGTTTCGTTGCGATTTTGATGTCGGTTGTTGACGTCATGTCTGCATCTAGTTGGAGTGAGGAGAAACACAGTTGGTGATCTCTAAGTTGTCTATGTTGACGTCGAGACCCTAAAGCTAGGGATTTTCCTTTACTTCATTTGTTGGCATTGTGTCTGCAATATTGCGACAGATGTCGAGATTGTCTCTAGGTTATCTATGAACCGTCGAGATTTGGCTTCGCTTTCTGGTGGAGCCTATTAGGAAGGTAAGGTTCCCTTTTTGTTTGTGCCCCTGGATTGTATACAGGGATCGATGTGATCTCACCTGTAGGGCAAAAAGTTTCATTCTTTCATCATTTTTTTTATTCTTTCCGCGATGCTCTATCATTTCAGCTTTTATATCGCGAAGGTCACGATTGCCCAATCATTTCGGTTATTTTTCGCAGTGCCCAATCATTTCGGCTATTTATTTTATTTTTACTCGCTGTTTTTTATTGCGAGTTGCCCAATCATTTCGGCTATTTATTTTATTTTTACTCGCTGTTTTTTATTGCGAGTTGCCCAATCATTTCGGCTATTTTGTATGCATACATTTTTACTTGCTGATTTTGTTTGCAAGTTGCCCCATCATTTCGGCTATTTTGCATGCATACATTTTTTTTTTGGCTCGCTGATTTTTTTTTCGCGAGTAGGGGATTTGGGATCTGATACCAATCTTGGCATCAGCATCGCTGCAACTGGAATATTTCCAGGAGCGAATCATCATTTGCCATGAAAGGACTTGGAATTTGATGCCGGTTTAGGCATCAGCATCGCTACAACTGGGATATTGCCAGGAGCGAATCATCATTTGCCTCTGTCGATGTCGAACAAAGGTGGCTTAGTAAACAGGGTTAAGGGTCCTGTCGGCTAAGGCTTTTGACTTTATGGGCCGTAAGGGTCCCACAAAAGTGTTTCTCCCTACAAGTCGTGAGGATCTTGTAGGTGTGTTTTCTCCTTAGGAATCGTGGGGATTCCTAAGTGTACGTTCCCCTGTAAGTCGTAAGGATCTTACAAAAGGGTTTTCTCCTTATAAGTCGAGAGGACTTACAAGGGTTGTTTGCTGTACAAGCATATCCCTAGTCATGGATGGGACTTGGTTAGGGAAATGTTTATTCACGCCCGTGGATTGTATACAAGGGTCAGTGTTGCGCCGCTTGTAGGGCAATATTGAAGGTTGTGGGGGTTGCTTAAGAACAGGTTCAGGTCTCTGTAACTTAAGACTTTCAAATCTTATGAGCCGTGAGGGTCCCATAAGAGAGTTCTCCTTACGAGTCGTGAGGATCTCGCAAGTGTAATTTCTCCTTAGGAATCGTGAGGATCCCTAATTGTGTTGCTCCCTTGTGAGTCGTAAGGATCTCACGCAGGTGGTTTCTCCTTACAAGGTCGAGAGGATCCTGTAAGTGTCTTTTAACGAGGTTGCGCCCTTTCGGGTTTTCACAAACACTCGCCGGTAGCCCTGCTGCTTTTACTCACGGAGCCCTTTCGGGTTTTCATCCGTGCCCATTTTGCTTATGGACATACCGTTTTTTTTATTCTTTTTATTCTTTTTTCTAACGAGGTTGCGCCCTTTCGGGTTTTCACAAACACTCGCTGGTAGCCCTGCTGTTTTTACTCACGGAGCCCTTTCGGGTTTTCATCCGTGCCCATTTTGCTTATGGACATACCGTTTTTTTTCCTTTTTTTTCTTGCTTTTTTGCTTTTTTTTTTAACCACGCCAGCCTGAGGATGCCGCGGGTTGATAGTAGTTTAACGACGTTTCAGTCATTTGCAAGTTTTAGGACATTGCGGTCCGTCGTTAGTTTAGGGACGTTTCGGTCCGACGCCAGTTTTAGGACATAGTGGTCCATCGTTAGTTTAACGACATTTCGGTCTATGGGGCTTTCCCTATGAATGAGCATGATGCCCCCGGCATATTCACCTTTTTCGGAGCATGTTGTTGTGGCGGGTTTACTTTCCACTTTTCGGGCAGCGCGAACTTGCCATGTTGGTATTGGTCTTCAACCCAGTTTTTGAAGGCGTAGCAATTGTCGAGTGGGTGACCCCTTACTCTGTGGTAGGGACAATAGTTAGGATTGTTAACGTCACCTGGTTGCAACGGACGTTTTGGATCTGGCAGAGTGATGAGCCCACTGCGCACTGCTAGCTCGAACAATCTCTTTGGGAAATGAGTAAGGACGTTTCAACTTCTCATTGAGGTATCGCGGCTTGTTGTTTCGACGACAAAACGGTCTCGGGTTACTCGGCTGTTGTTGAGTGTTGGCAACAAAGGCCGTTTTTTCCTTTTCCTTTCTCATTTCGTTTGCTCCGTCGTTTGCGGGTCCGAGATTCTTTCCGGGTAGCGTGAGATTGTACGGTTGAACATTCTCGCAACTCTCCAATTCTTTTATTTTAGAAATGAATTTCTTGAAGAGAGGGTCAAGAGCGGCTTCTTCATCAGAATCGCTTCCAAAGGTGAGAACTCGTGATCCCCCGGGCTCGTCCCTTTGACAATTGCCGGCAACTCTTTTATACTCATCTGTCGTATTTTTTCGCTGTCTACGAGCTTCACGCTTTGTCCTGTTGAAGTGTTTCCTGTGAGCGACATACCCTTGCCACCAACACTTAAAAGAGTTGCAGTCTTCAGTAGGATGTACGATCTTCTGATGATATAAGCAGAAGCTAGGGTGTACGTCCGTTTCATCAAAATGTATACCACCAGGAGAATTTTTTCTGAAAGAGGGCGGCCTCATCCCCATTGCTATTTCTTTGGCGAATCGTTTCCTTTTCTTGATCCTGCTTTTATTTGCGGCGGATGTACTTTCATCCGGTAGGAGTGTTTCGACCCTTTCATCTAGTCGCCGGCGTTTGGCTTTCTCGAATATGGCCATATCGCGCTCTCGATCAGCTTTGCTTTTAAGACGGGCTTCGTTCAGGAAGGCATCGATCATCTCGTCTGATGGCCACAGAAGTTCTGGTTCAGGCCCCGCCCCTGGTTTCTCGGTGCAAGGAGCCTCTTTATCATCTATCAATGAGTGAGAGATCACATGACAACTTGCTACGTAGTCCTCAGATTCATCTGATGAGTCTTCTCCATCATTTTCGTCCTCGAGGACGTGGCTGAGGAACTCTTGGAGCGTGATTGGAATCCGCGCCTTCTGGTTATACTCTTCCAGCACGTCAATCTGTTTCTGCAAATCCGTGCGCTTGTCGCCGGGCTTCACGGGCTTCTTGGATTTCTTCTTGTTTTTCGAAGATTTCGACGGCTGGGCATGAATGCTTTGGCTATCACCACCGATATTTGGAATTGGGCGCGGCTTCAGCATCCCCTTGATGATCTCAGGTTCCAACGGGTTCTTCCATTTAATCGCCGGGCACGTTTTAAGATCATTCAGCATCTTTTTGGTTTTGGACGACAACACGACCTCCCACGAAGCTTCTTCGACAAAAGAACAAGTTGCCCCCGGTGTGTCCGTCTTCTTTGGAGTGTGCGGTTGTGGTGGGTTTATTTTCCACTTCTTGGACAACGCAAACTTGCCTTGTAGATACTGATCCTCGATCCATCCTTTAAAGACGAAGCAATCCTCGATCGGGTGATTTACCGTTTGGTGGTAAGGACAATAATTGGGATCGTTGACATCGCCTGGCTGCAACGGACGCTTTGGACTCGGCAGATTGATGAGTCTGTTGCGCACTGCCAGCTCGAACAGTCTTCTCGTTTTATCCTGGGGAAACGAGTAAGGACGTCCCAGTCTCTCCTCGAGGGATGGGCGTGGACGCACGTTGTTTTGGCGAACAACCGACTTTAAGTTGCTCGGTTGTTGTTGAGCGTTGGCGACGAAGGTTGCTTTCCCTTTGCCCTTTTCATTCCAAGGCTCCGTCTTTAAAGAGGAAGGCCTATGGACCATCTGGTCCATTTGGGCCAGCTTGTCAATCAAGGCCTGGAAGATGGTCGGCTTGAAGAACATCATGAACTGTGAGATGGTCGTTTGCGGATCAAGGGTACTCACAAACATGCCTACTGCAGGAGCCTCTTCTATGCGTTGTTCGCATTTCGACCATAGGTTCCGCCATCGTGTTGCGTATTGGACCCACGTTTCGCCTGGCCTTATCCTGGCATTCATCAGTGCTGTTATCGGGGTGTGTTCACTGGCGCTTGCGAACCGTTGAGTGAACAGCAGCTCCATCTCCGTAAATGTCTTGACAGAGTTGTTAGGTAGCTCCGAATACCATTCGAATGCCGTTTCCGCTAAGCTGCTGATAAATTGTCGAAGCAACAATTTATCATCACCTCCAGTGTTGCCGCACATGGCTCTAAATTGAGCGACGTGCTGATGCGGATTTCCCTTCCCCTTATATACGTGGAACTTAGGCATCGTATATCCCGGCGGGTAACTAATTTGGTCATACCATCCCGGATAGGGTCGTCCGATTCTAGCAATTTTCCCAGCCGCTTCATTTTCCTGGTGAGCTCGTATTTGCTGAGCTATATGGTCATCCAGTGCGGCCTTGGAAATGGTTTCTTCCTTGGCTGCTGAAAGAGCCGGAGGAGGATTCGATGTCTCTCCTTTGTCATCTTCAAGGACAATCGGAGGATCTTCAGCAGGAGGATCTTGCTGGATCATCATCCCTACCATATCTTGGAAGAGAAGCGCCATTTGTTTTATGTTAGCCGTTTGATATGCGGCTTCTTTGTCCTTCTTTTCGAGGACTCTGCGTAGGTAGTCAGCGTCAGTTTCTTGTTCATGACGCTGCTCTGATGATACCTCCGAGCTTTCTTTTAGCCCGGTAAGTGCGGCCATTGCAGTCATCATCTCCTGAAGCTTCTGTTGCTGCTCCTGGGCTTTTGTTACGGATCGGGTGAGCGGTCGGTGACCCGTCGAAGCACGGCTTTCCTCCTTTCCAGAAGCCATATAAACAGTGTGCACCACCATGCCCCCAGACTTAGGGCGTTTGGGCTCAGCATCTTTACGATTTGCCGCAGTCATAGGGGCTTTTTGCGGCCTCCTTTTCTTTTGAGTGGTTGAAGTTGAGGGGGCCGTTGTAGTGGGCGCCCAAGTAACCGTTGCTTTTTGTGGCTTGATGGAGTAATCCTTCCCCTGCCGAACTTTCATCTTTTTCGGTCGGCGGAGATAGTTTTCATCAATCACCGACTCTTGGACCCGTCGCCAAACCTTATAAATCTTGGAGGATAGCCGTTGAGAGGGCTGCTCCGGCTTTGCATCTGTAATACTCCCCGCAGGTGGAGGAGATCTTTTTAGCGTGCCAGTCGGAGAGTTCTTGCGTACCCCCCTTAGCGGTTCAAAGTTGTTCCCAGTTGGAACAGCAGCATTGATTTCCACCATCGGAGCTGGCAGAGTTATCCCAGAGGGGGTGTTGCCCCCAGCCTTCCTTACCCGGCGCCAGTGACGACGGCGAGCATGTCGAGCGGACGGCGTTGGTTCGGCAATGGGGATGGCTTTGTCTTGCCCCCCGTCCAGATGAAGCACTGCCGGTGTCAGTCTCTTAAATAATGACGTCTTTTGAGTAGCGGTATCCAATCTGTCAAAGACAGACCTTCGAGCAGGAATAGGAGCCGGAATAGTCAGTCTTGTGAAGACCGACCCATTGGCAGGAGAAGCCGCCTTGACGACTTCAGGAACAGGGATGGCTATCCTCTTCGGAACAACCTTTTCTGGTATTGCAGGCTTCTTCATGGGCCCACATGAGTTTTGGCCCAGTTTGCTGAAAGCTGAGGCATTGGGCTTGGGCGACCCGTTGAGAGGGGCCGCGATAGTTGTAAGCCGATCGAAGACCGACTTCTTCGGAGCTTCTTGCGATGGCAATGGGGCATTGAAGCTCATTGGTGGGATCATGGTCCCGAAGAATAGCCCAGTGGTGGCGTGAGTCACCTGTTCCACCGGCCTAGCGAAGATGGAAGCCGCTTGGGGCCCATAAGTCACTCCTCCAGCAAGGACGGAGCGAGAGTTGCAGTTGCAGGCGGCACAGTTCGAAGCCATCGATCTTCTGTTTTCTGCACGGAGCAAGACACCAAATCTTAGTACCTTGAATCCGCAGGCAACCACAGCAAACCGCGATTTGCTCTCAAACACGACACACGAAGTGTGGAGTGGAAAGAGGAAAAGGTCCCACCGGGCGTGCCAGAATCTGTTCCCCTCCGAACGGCGGCCGAGACATGGGCTGTCTCGCCTGAGATTCGGGGCAGATGCTAATTGGTGCTATCCGTCCACCTCTCCGAAGATGCCAAGTTGATTTATGGCACCATTTATCGAAGGTTTAAACGGATGCGGCCGATGTAGCAGACTTCGTCAGATTCCCCCTCGTTTGAGGGGTTTTTGATTGTGGGGACGCTCTTCCCTGCAAGCGCAAGCCCCTGCAGTTAATTACGCTACCGCATTGCGGTAACAACTTTCTCCTTCTCCAGATGGTCACTTCGTGTCGTGGGTGTTTGTTTTGTTTGTGGTTGCCCTTGGATTGTATACGGAGACTGAGTTATGTCGTCGCCCGTAGGACGTGGATTAGTCCAAATCCGTATTTTCTTAGATTTGGGTTTGGGGTTTTGGTTTGAGGATACGTTAGCCATATTTGGGGCTAATATCAACTCAAACGTTCGTTAAGGTTACGTTACTCCAGTTTGAGACTAAGATCAACTTAACGGGATCGTTTAGATCCGACAAAAGAGCATTTAGGCTCTATTGTTCCAGTTTAGGGACATAGTGGTCCATTTAATGTATGGCCGTCGGGACCCGTCACCTCTCTGACGACGTTGAAGGATTACAACGACAGGTGTCAAAGGAGTTCCGAGATGTACCCTTGAACCAAAGTTGATTGGGGGGATTCATAGTCCAATTTGGGACTAAAGTCCGTTTGAAGGTTTAAGGATACGTTAGCCATATTTGAGGCTAAGATCAACTTAAACGGGATCGTTTAGATCCGACAAAAGAGCATTTGGGGCTCTATTGTTCCAGTTTTAGGGACATGGTGCTCCATTTCCAGTTTAGGGACATAGTGGTCCATTTCCAGTTTAGGGACATAGTGGTCCATCGGTAGTTTATGGACGCATAAGTCCATTGGTAGTTTAAGGACACATAAGTCCATGGGTTTAAGGACCCCACAGTCCATATGGGTGTGTTTAAGGACGCATTAGTCCGTTAGTTTAAGGACGCATAAGTCCGCGGGTTTAAGGACCCCACAGTCCGTATCTTGGTTTAAGGATGCATAAGTCCATGAGTTTAAGGACCCCACAGTCCGTGTTGATGTGTGGTTGTCGGGACCCGTCACCTCTCTGAAGACGTTGAAGGATTACAACGACAAATATCAGAGGAGTTCAGAGATGTACCCTTGAACCAATGAGTTGGTTGAAAGAGCAGATGTGCTCAGTTCAATATGATTTGAGGACTTACGGCCAGTTTGGGCTAAGTCCAATTATGTTTGAAATATTGGCTCTCTGTCGGTCCATTGAAGGAGAGGCTTTGCCTCTAGAAACTTAGCCAATTGGGCTAAAGATAGTGTTGAACACTAAAGACCAACAGTGTTGAACACTGGAATTAAGATTAGCAAGTTAGTGTTTAACACTAAAAGATAATCAGTGTTAGACACTAGCAACGGGGCTTTCAAATTAGTGTTAAACACTAAAGCAAATCAGTGTTAAACACTGGTAATCAGAGATTTCAAATTAGTGCTAAACACTAAAGCAAACCATTGGTCACGTGTTGACACGTGATACCTCGTTGAGGTATTTTCTGACTTTTAGAATTAAATTCTATTCATTATTTTAGAGGCTTTAAAAGCCCATCACGTGTCTGCACGTGAACCATGGTCACGTGTGAGCACGTGATGCCCCATTGGGGTCTTTTCTGAGTTTTTATTGTATCTTTTAACTCCTCCAGCGGGTTCTTAAAAGCCCATCACGTGTGGACACGTAATTCCTCATAACTTTTGATCCCGGATGAATTACGAGGCCCATAATATATCAAATCGAAGGGTTTTTCGAGCCGCTTTTGATACCATCAGAATTTATCTGTTTCTCATTCGAGAGTTTGTCAAAAAAACAGCCCGGAAGATACTGGTTCCCATTTTCTTAAGCGTATCGCCGCCATTTGATACCTTGGGTTCTTTTGCGCAGAAATTTTTGGCGGGAACAACGCTATAAAGGTTGTGATTTCTATCTTGTTATGAATCTAGTTTAGGTGTTTGGTTCGATTCTTGAGTTTTAGTTTCTAGTGCCTAGAAAATTTTTGTTTTTGAATCCCGTATTGGCCGCGGGTTACCGGCGAGGGCACTAGGAACCAACAAACTCGATGTCATGGGTATAAACAACAAGCGATAGCAAGAACATGTGATATAACGAGCAAGATGTAATGGATCAATCATATCATGCGTATCCTATAGGTTCATATTGCTAAGTTATCTATCCTACAGGTATTTGAAACCAATTAATGTAACTCAACAGTATATATCTCGTTCATTCCCCATGGAACTACGGTACAATATATCACGTTCGTTCCCTACGGGACCACGGTACAATCAACAATGGTTATTCCGTTCACTCCTGGAATCACGACAACAATAATATCCTCTTGAGTTACGTTTCAGTTACATTCTTGATTTCCCCCTTTTCCCCAGATTTTATGTTCATGTCAGGTATAAAAGTAATATCTACCTAATGCCAACAAAGGAACAAGCACGCACGGGTTATGTCAATCAAGGCAACAAATCAATTCAATCAGGATTATCCGGTCAATCAAATTAATATCAGTAGTCGTTGGTATGGGTAAATATTACATAGTAAGTAGGTACCGGCATGATAACAGTAACAATAAAAGGATAACATAACATCGTGAATCAGTATGCAAGCATGTTTGGGATGATATAATCAATCAAGTAAAGTGTGTGTATCACAATCGCATAGCACAAGCAAGTCATGATGTATAACAGGCAATATATTCAATGCAGTATAATGGTAATCATTAACTGACATAGATTAACAAGCATTTAATTGACTGGGTAAATATTGTTAATTAAATATCATATGTTTTCTTGTAATGATATTTCCACGTTAACTATGTAGTTATGATACTTATCTAGATGTGAATACAACCATGATCATATCAGCGACTATAAGTTATTATAATAATCTAACAATATTAAGATAGTCTCATGTCAAAAATTATTAAAATAATATTAATTAAATATATTATTATATTAAGCTTATTATTATTGAACTAAAACTTATTATTATCAGTTAATTGCTAACATGAAAGAAATGATAAATATAGTAATATTACAGCAATATATATATATGAGAATAATGGAGGAAAGAGGCCATAGGAGAGAATATCCTCCTATGGCGTCGAAAATATACAAACTCCATCGTGTTTTCCGATGATCGGAATCCATTATCTTCATCGTTATCATCTAAGATGTGGGTACACTAAATTTCAAGTGATTCTACAACTGAGAGAGAGAGAATAATGGAGGAAAGACGCCATAGGAGGGAATTTCCTCCTATGGCGTCGAAAAAATACAACCTCCATCATTTTTTCCGACGATCGGCACCCATCATATTCATTGTTATCATCTAAAGATGTGGATACATCAAATTTCATATGATTCTACAACTTTTTCACCGTTGAATTAGTGGGTTCAAAATTAACGGTTGACCGACAATAGAACTTTTTACTTTGCTAAATCAACGGTGAAAAAGTTGTAGAATCACATGAAATTTGGCGTACCCACATCTTAGATGATAACGATGAAGATAGATTCCGATCGTCGGAAAATATGATGGAGGACGTATTTTTCGACGCCATAGGAGGGAATTCCCTCCTATGGCCTCTTTCCACCATTATTCTTATATATATATATATATATATATATATCGTAACTAGCATGTAGCATGTAAAATATTTGCCTCGGTTACGAGCACACGAACAGAACGGTAATGCAGACTTGAAGCATAACACGACTTAATGTACGATCATGGATAGAACTTGGGCTTGGTTAAGAATTTATGCTCAGCTAGATGCTTGCTCGACATGGAGACGATGATCTCGACGACGATGAGGTCGAGATGATGGATACAGTCACGATTAGTGGCTATCGATGCAGCGAGGACGACTGGAAATCCTGCGGCGATTCTCTGCAATCATGGCGATGGCATACATCGACCCAATCAACCGTTGTGACTTGTTGCAAACGAGGAGGGAAGCGACGCTTGGCAAAGTCGACTGGAGTTGTGCCGAAGGTGTGGCGAAGGGAAAGGTGACGGGATGTGAAGGTCTGGGCGAGGGTGGCGACGGGTTTCAGGTGACACGTCGATGGGGTCTCGGGAATAAGAACGAGCACGGTGGAGAAAGGAAGGATGGGTTTCGAGATGGGGCCTGGGGTACAGTTGAGAGAGGTAGTGATGGTGGTGTCTCGGTGATTGTGAGTGCTAGGATGTTGAAAGAGAAGGAGGATGATGACGAGGGAGATGGGTGCTCGGCGAAGAGGTTGGTGATGGGTTAGGAAGAGTTAGCTCGGGTTAGGAGGCGGAGGATGGTGGTTGATGGAGGTGTTGCCGGCAATCGAAGTTGGGTTTTTAGGCAAGATGAGAAAGTGGCGACGCGATAGTGTTGGGGCGCCGACAATGGAGGGTGAAGGGGTTAGACATGGGTTTTAAATTAGAAGAGAGAGGAAAATGAGAAAGAGAGAGATTTTTGGTGAGATAAAAAATGATGATGATGAATTGTTTATATAGGATTGATACCAAATTACTCAAAACCCCCTAAAGTAATATTGTTTAAAGATCTAAAAGGATTTTTAAAGATCTTATCATAACCTTTTTAAAACTATCATACTAATATATATATATATATATGTGTGTGTGTGTGTGTGTGTGTGTGTGTGTGTGTGTGGTTACAAAATATTGTATATATATTATTTAAAATGTATATATGTAACGACCGCAAAATCTATGTACTCTTTTCTTTATAAGATAATATCTTTTAAACTCAGTGTTTATTCATTTCTATTTGAATATATGTATGAACATTTCTTATATCATATTCGTTGAGACACTGTATTTCTAACCCACAGGTTCAAGTTCAAAGTCCAGCCTCCCCAAATTATTTATTTCTTTATTTTAATTATTTTGCATTATAAATTCTTGTTTCTAAAATGAAGAAAAAGAATTTTGATTTTAGAAATAGATTTTTTCTAAAGATATAAATAAAATATAAAATAATCTAAACGGTCTATTTAAGTTTTATTGAATTTGTAATGATTATTGATTATGTTAACATCGTTTGTACATGTCAAAATTAGTAATTAGTTTGTATAGTTTATGCAGGTCTTAATTGTTATCGATTATTATTTTGTTTTTTTGTTTTTTTTCCTTCCTGATTCTGATTTGATTTTTCATTATTTTTTGTTATTGTTTACATATAACAAAATAATCAGTGATTACTAGCATATTTGTGATTGCAAATTCACAAATCACATATTTACAGGATATTTTATTGGTGACGGTTATAGATAACAAGTGATATATTGGTTGTTTCATAAATATAAACATATGATTGGTATTCATTATGTTATTTGTATTATTATTTTTTTTTTAAAAAGATAAAAGTTTTTCTTTTAGTTAAAATATAAATTAATTTGTTGTTTTAATTTATTGGTTTATTGTTTCTATATATTGTATTTAAAAAAATGAGTTTTTCTTTTAATTATACATAAAATTTAATTGTTTGTTAGTTTGAAATATTTGTTGTGACTGTTTTTTATTATTTTGATTTTGGAGGGTTGACAAGATTTTAATAAATCTTAACACCTTACCCTTTTTCTTCTCTGCCGTAACTCAAAAGGAAATAAAAAACACCGTGACTCCAAAAATTCTTCTCCTATGCCCTTCTATTATATCTGATTTGAAGCCCGGCGATGAGAGAATCGAATGAACGGAGAGGAAGATTTACCCTCTCATCTCATTCTAATCGAGACATTTTTTGTCTATCAAGGAACGATCTAATTGTTCATTTGTTTGTAAGTCATCTCTTCTTTTTCCTCATCGTTCTTCATCATCAAAATTCGTTTTTTTATTTTAATAATGATTTTATTCAATGACGAGTATATAAGAATTTATTTATATTAAAAGTTACGATTACTATACTAATTCTAGGAAAGTATCAAATATATGGTATCATAACCTTATATGTTATATTAAGTTCAGTAGATAGTTGACATGTTTAATCATAGTCAATTTTGGTTTGTATATTTTATTTATTTTGGGAAAGTGACTTTAGAGATATTGGGAGGATTAGGTTTTATCTGAAAAATCCTAATTCAAATAACTACTTTAAAATATAATATTGTTATCATAATTGTATAAACATAACTTATAATATTATTCTTGCTCTTATATTTATATATAATCACTTTCCATACAATTTATATAATACTACTGACTAGTTTTATGTATAAATTGGTATAGTACAATACTCGTTAATACATATCGCAATAACTTAACTGAATACTACTATACTACATATTAATAATCTACCCTTCCACTTGATAAAATTTACACACTCTACTCCTAACTGTACCATCCATGATGATTTCTAATGCTTGCACTATGCACATTATTTACTAAATTACTACTTAATCTAAATCAATTCTCTTCACATCACAATATGACTTTACTGTCCTTTATCTCCAAACACAATTATAAATATGGTTGGTAACTGCATGAACTTTTATGTATAACACATATTATTACTATTTTACACTAACTTGCTTAATACCTATCATTATAATGCTTACTACTTATAAAACCATAAATCTTTATATTCTTGTGATCTTGTCGTTATATCTATTTTAGATACCACCTTATTAAATAACTGCTAGGAGCTATAATACTCTTAATATATAGTGGTATACTCAATATTCATTTTCCCTATATTTACTGTTCATATGAATTGCCCCCCCCACACTCTTAAAACTATATATATACAAAGCTGCATTACATGTTACTCATACTATATGTGTGTGTGTGTGTGTGTAAGAAATTATATTTATATATATTTCCATATAGAAAAGACTGAACTATAACTGTGGTTTCGTAATGATCCAGCGACCGCTTTATCGTAGCTACCTAACCTACGAGTGATGACATCTCCCCGTGATCAGTACGAAGTCCATAGTTTATGTAACAATTCTGAAATCGCTGTACAGAAATTTCTTGTTATTGTACAGAAATAAGTATTACAACATGTGTAAGAGTTAAAAGTTATTGTTTGTTAAATAAAAATAAGAAGCAACTTATACCTCACTAGTAAAGCCCCTGCACTGCTGTGACGTAGCATGTGTGTTCGATTCCCATCAGACCCAATTATTTTAGATTTTTTTCTTTTTAATTTTTGGAAGCTTAAGATTTGCACGTGCAATACACGGAGAAATAAAAAGTTTCAGAAAAATCAAACATGCGCAAAATGGAGTAAACACAGATATACACACGTGGCACGAATCTCGAGGCAATGCCTCAAGATCTGACCGCCCAAACTCACCTATTGGCCGGTGCCGAAGGTCGGATGTGCCCCATTTTGCTCCGTGCTTTGCACACTTATCTCTTCAGCTCCCCTTAACTCCTCTGCACTGTTTGAGTTTCCTGCAATAAAAAAGAGACCCTTCAATTCACTATTTAACACCTTTTTAATGCTTTTTAATCCAAAATTTTAATTTCCAAATCTTAATTCTTCTCTATAAATACCACCCCATATCCTAGCTCCCCTCTATTCTGAAAATCTCTAGCAAAATCACCTCAAAAGTTTCTAAGTGCAAGTGGAGTCAAGTGGAGTTAACGACCAAGCTTATTCCATCGAAGATCGAAGCCATTTCCGGAGCTCCCGCGGCGCCACGAACCCCCCCTCCCTTCTTCTTTACTCTCTTCCCGATATTACAAAGCTGTAAGTCCCTCTCATCTCTCTTTCCTCTCATCTCATTTCATTCTCTAAACATATATCGGTAAAGTGGAGTTACTTCCGATACATTTCTTTTAAAACTTAGAACTCCATTTTCCTTTATACATAAGTCGCACTAATTTTACCATTCTACTTGTAACTTTAATTACAAACTTTTAGCTTTGAATTTAACCAAATTTTTCATGTGAAACAAACATAAATAAACTTTTTCATCAAAATACCTTGAACTTTTGTATCACCCTCTTTTCGATAATTGTTAAAACAATATGTTTAGGAAAACTTCACGGGATAACGACCTACCCCACACGCACACTATGGTTTCATAATACGATATCTATATATATAAAGTTGGTTCTAAGAATAGTTTTTACAGTAAAATACCACATCTTTTCAAATACGGGTTTCTTTTAAAGTGGTATTTTGTAATTCTTAACAAATACGCCTCTACAACTCTCGTTAGAGGACCCGCTAATGGATGGTGCGGATTATCGCACATCTTTGGGATAGTAGAGCGAGATACAGAACCCCTCACGGAGTATTCGATCTCGAAAGGAAATAAAATACGGTTTTTAAGAAATGCAATTTTTCTAAATAAAACCGATTTTTCTAAATAAAACTAATTTTTTGTAAAAATTATATAAAAATATAAATCTGTATTTTTAATAAAACATATAAACTATATTTTTTAATATGAAAGATTAAACTTTTAATAAAATATCATCAAGTTACCAAAAAGGGCTAGTTTTCAATAAAATACCATAAACTTTTAAAAGCTATGTTTTTATCATTAAAATACCCAATAATTAAAGTACATGCTCATGAAAACCCTAAAGCTTGTAAATCACCCTCGAGGTTATTTTTAAAAACAATATTAATATATATTTTTCATAAAACCCCCTCGAGATATACAAACAATAATTAAGGACTCTGGATTAATATAGGTTTAAGCGGGATCAATTCTCTTGAGCCCCAGAGAGCCGGAGAAAGTGAGTACTTGCCTATTCGGGTTAGAAACCTTAACAAAGTTATCAATGGCAATTGTTTTGGAAAAAGACACAAATTCTGCCGTCCATGTGCAGCAGTTGCCGATTACTCCCGAACTTAAGATGTTACAAGAACAAAGTCCTTTTCATAAAATTTTAACTCAAAGCAGAATCCAAACTCAAACCAGAATCCAAAATCAAACACAAGCTTGAATACTTGATCATGAACCTGAACACACGAATTCATATATCGAACTCAAGCTTGTATACTTGACTCGACTTGACTGAACTATGGTTATGACTTGATATGAACACATGATTACATCCTGAATATGAACCTAAACATTTTATATCTATGGATTCGGCCAAGACCTATAATCTTAATCTATACAATATAATACATGGGGACAAAGGGGTAGATTGGTATGGAACGTATATCGTGGCACGGGAGGTCGCTTAAAAGACACCTACATGAATTCACGTGCCGTTGTCCCGTAGGTTATGACAGGGCCTTGTACTACATATTACCATAGTCCACGGGGTAAGATGGACTCCTCTGGTATACATGAATACCTTCCTTATCAAAATGCAAATAACCACGTTAGAATAACTATCTTATATCTGTTTACCTGTTCATTTCACATTATATACTAGCTTCTCTTTCTTCTTTTGGGACTTACCGAGCGCTAGTTCGCTGACGACATTACTCTCTGTTTTCTTTCTTTGGAGTGTTCGTCAGGAAGAGCGGACTATGAAGACGTAGAGTCGAGCCAGGAGGATTTGGACCAGCTTAGCCTGACTACTAGTTCTTCCTGCACTTACTTTCAGTATGCCTGTTTACCGCCGAAGGCCGGGAAAGACAAACGTCTTGCCTGCATTTTAGGGGCAGATATTATTTGGTTTTATCTATCCATCTCTCCGAAGATGCCAAGTTGATTTATGGCACCGTGTATCGGAGGTTTGGACATATGCGGCCGTTGTAGCAGACTTCGTCAGATTCTCCCTCATTTGCAAGGGGTTTTTGATTGTGGGGACGCTATTCCCTGCAGGCTCAAGCCCCTTTTGTTAATTACGTTACAACGTAGCGATAACCGCTTTCTCCTGCTCCAGAAGGTCACTTCGTGTCGTGTGTGTTTGTTTTATTTTTGGTTGCCCGTGGATTGTATACGGGGACTAATTTATGTTTCCTACCGTAGGGCGTGGATTAGTCCAAATCCGTATATTCTTAGATTTGGGTTTGGTTTAAGGATCATTAATCTCGTTTGAGATTAAGATCAACTTGAATATTTGTTGAGGATACGTTAGTCTAATTTTAGACTAAGATCTACTCAGTAGGATTTTGGGATCATTCAGACCCAGCAAAAGAGCATTTAGGCTCTATTGTTTTACTTTAAGGACGTTTTCGGCCCATAGCTAGTTAAGGACATTGTGGTCCGTTGTTAGTTTAAGGACATTTCGGTCCATAGATCACCATTTTTGGTGTGGGGGTTTAGTTTAAGGACGTTGCGGTCTAGAGCTAGTTTAAGGACATTATGGTCCATAGCTCACCATTTGACGGTGAGATCGTAGTTTAAGGACGTTGCGGTCCATAGGGATGTGCTCATAGGTTTTGGGTTACACCAAAGAGCTGTTGGTTGTCGGGACCCTCCACCTCTATGAAGAAGTTGAAGAATTACAACGACATGTATCAGAGGTATGGAGAGATGTACCCTTGAACCGAATTCCTAGATTGAAGGGAAAGATCATAGGGGCCCGTCCAAGAATCATTAGTCATTTTTTAGATACTAAGATTAACTTAGAAGATTGAGGAATCATCATCAGTTTAGGAAGTCATGATCATAGTGGCTTGGTCTATTGGGATATCCAAGATGTTTTAATCCTCAGGGAGACTTAGCCAATTTGGAGTTGGAGTTGGCTTTCTTTAATGTTAAACACTAATGTATACTCAGTGCTCACATGCTCCCACGTGAGACTCCAAGGCAGTGTTAAACACTGAGATTTGGGGGAGGCTCACGTGTGGCACGTGAGGCTCTTGAAAGTTGGAGCTGTTCACTTGGGTTTATTCCCTTGTTCTTTTATAAGTGCTAAGCACTATTGGGGCTCACGTGGGATCACGTGAGGCGCCCCAAAAATGGGAACTGTTTTAATTTATTCCCCTTTCCTTTTACAAGTGCTAAGCATTATTAGGGGGTCACATGGGATCACGTGAGGCGCCCCAAAATGGGAACTGTCTTTGATTCATTCCCCTTTTCCTTTTGAAAGTGCTAAGAACTATTAGAGGGTCATGTGGGATCATGTGACTCGATATCAGTTGTTCCTTTTTGTTCCTCAGAGGTGCTCACGTGGGAACACGTGATCTGTTACGTAGCGTTTGAACGCTAATGAATCATCAGGCTGTTCTTCTATGGTTCTGAGGAATCAAGTTCTCCTTTTGTTCTTTGTAGGGATTAAATTCTTTTAAAAGGGTTAAACCCTAGTTTCAAAGAAATTAAATTCCCATACATTTTGTAAGAGTTAAACTCTTTTAAACTCAGTTCTTTCCCCTAGGTTTTGAATCTGCATGACAGAATCTCTCCGATGAGAATTAAATTCTTAACTTGTGGGAAGATCTGCTTCTGCAGATCTTAACCAGAGGAAGAACTAAGTTCTTTTTTAGAAGAGTTAAACTCTTGGTTTGAGAATTAAATTCTCCTTTTGTTTTGTGGGAGATTTTGGGAAGGGTTCCTCTTCTTTCTAGAGAATTAAATTCTCTCTCTATATTTTTCTTCCCCTCTGTGTGTGTATGTCTTCCTCCTTTTTTTCTCCTCTCCTGGCTCCTATTTATATGAGAAGAAAAAGAATCAATTTGTTAAGAAAATCCTTCATTGAGAGATCATGATTGATTCCATGATCTTTTAGATCAATCGGTGAATTTTATTCACCGTTGGATTTTTAATCTAAAGGCTCTCTATTTAACAGAGAAGATTTCTTATTTGTTTAGAAAGATTATGAATATCTTGTTAGTTTTAACAAGATCAGAATTTTATTCTATCATATCTTTTAGTTTAACAAGATCAGAAATATATTTTCTTAATATAGAATTTAATTCTATCATATGGATATCTCGTTGGTTTAACATAGAATTTTATTCTTATCATATGAATATCTTGTTAGTTTAATAAGATTAGCAAAATATTTTCCTATGATAGAATTTTATTCTACCAGATGATCACCGTTGGATTTTTGATCTAAAGGTCCTCTGTTTAACAGAGAAGATCTTACTAGTTTGAGAAAGATCGGGAAAATATTTCCCAAATAGAATTTAATTCTAGAATTTGATAGGAGCATTTTAAATTGGGACGCTCATATGCTTTGCATGTGAGTAGCAAGAAAACTCACGTGTTTAACACGTGACCCCTAGTGTGGATTTTAGTCTGTTTATTTTCAACGCTCATATGCTTTACATCCGAGCGCTCGCGTGTTTTACACGTGAGGCTTGTTTAGCCATTAATTGTTCTATTTAGTTTATTTTCAGCGCCCATATGCTTTACATATAAGCGCTCACGTGTTTAGCACGTGGGGCCTATTTGGCCATTAGTTGTTTACGTTCAGCGCTCTTACGCTTTACATATGAGCGCTCACGTGTTTAACACATGAGACCTAATTTTGAGAACTCTCTCCCTTTTTTTATAAGGGAACAAGTAGCTCTTGGCCGAAAATTTTGGTGGGAACAAATGCCCCCCACTACTTTGCCCACGTATTTATGTACGTGGGTGAAGTAGTGCAAAGTAATGTGTGACCATAGAATTGATAGCCCAGGATACAAGTTTAGGGTCCTTATAGCCTAAGACTTTCTAACTTTATGAGCCGTGAGTCGAGACGGGTCGAGAAGTTCTCGCAGAAACATTATTTTCCTTACGAGTCGAAACGAATCGAGAAGTTCTCTTAAGGACACTAATTTCCTTACGAGTCGAGATGAATCGAGAAGTTCCCGCAAGGACATTAATTTCCTTACGATTCGAAACGAATCGAGAAGTTCTCGCAGGAACATTATTTTCCCCACGAGTCTAGACGAATCGAGAAGTTCTCGTAAGGACACTAATTTCCTTATGAGTCGAAACGAATCGAGAAGTTCTCACAGGAACATTATTTTCCCCACGAGTCGAGACGAATCAAGAAGTTCTCGTAAGGACACTAATTTCCTTACGAGTCGGGATGAATTGAGAAGTTCCCGCAAGGATACTAATTTCCTTACGAGTCGAGACAAATCAAGAAGTTCCCGCAAGGACATTAATTTCCTTACGAGTCGAAACGAATCAAGAAGTTCTCACAGGAACATTATTTTCCCTACGAGTCGAGACGAATCCAGAAGTTATCGTAAGGACACTAATTTCCTTAAGAGTCGAAACGAATCGAGAAGTTCTCGCAGGAACATTATTTTCCCCACGAGTCGAAACGAATCGAGAAGTTCTTGCAGGAACATTATTTTCTCTATGAGTCAAGACGAATCGAGAAGTTCTCATAAGGACACTAATTTCCTTACGAGTCGAGACGAATTGAGAAGTTCTCGCAAGGACACTAATTTCCTTACGAGTCGAGACGAATCGAGAAGTTCTCGTAAGGACACTAATTTCCTCACGAGTCGAGACGAATCGAGAAGTTCTCGCAAGGACACTAATTTCCTCACGAGTCGACACGAATCGAGAAGTTTTCGCAAGGATACTAATTTCCTCACTGTACGGTGTTTTTCGTCACCCCATTGAGATGGGAATACGCGTGCGCTTGTCAGGCGTACTACAGATTCCCCCTGCCTAGGGTAGGCCGGGGTTTACTGATTGTGGGGATCTGAATCTCCGGCAGCCGCGGACTAAGCTGCCGTTAATTACCCCTCGCTTTTAGAGTGAGGGAACCTCCTATTAACGGGTTAAACTGGTCATGCGAACTCAATGTGCAGTGGTATGTTTTGGAGGGATCTTAGATATATCGGGGGCCCCGCAGAGTTTTTAGCGCCCAAAGGATGCATGGGGCCAGCGCCTTGAGCGCTGTACGCTTAGGTGCCGTGCGCTTAGGTGCTAGCGCACCACGTATCCGACACGTGGGCGCTGGGCGCTTGAGCACTGGGTGCTTGAACGCTAGGCGCTCGAGCGCTAGCGCACCACGTGTCGGCACATGGGCGCTGGGCGCTTGAGTACTGGGTGCTTGAGAGCTAGGCGCTCGGGAGCTAGCGCACCACGTGTCGGCACGTGGGCGCAGGGCGCTCGAGCGCTAGCGCACCATGTGTCGGCACGTGGGCGCTGGGCGCTTGAGCGATGGGCGCTCGAGCGCTCAGCGCTAGCCGCCACATGTCGGCACGTGGGCGCTCGAGCGTTAGTGCGCCACGTGTCGGCACGTGGGCACTGGGTGCTTGAGCGCTGGGCGCTCGGGCGCCGGCGAGAAAAAGAGGCTTTTAGCCCGAGAAACTCTCGAAAGAAAAATTAGAGTGGAGTGAAACTCCTAAAATGTTTTGAAGCTGATGAAGGGCTTCTCCCCTTGAGCCCTAGTTCTTCCCCAAAGTGGGGTTTCTGGAGATGGTTCTCCTTCTTCCTCCTCTGTTGGCAGGATCTTGAAGATCAAGAGATGTGAGATTTTAAAAATCTCTTTTTTTTGAGATCTGATGGAAGATCTGAGTTCCCCTTTGTGGGTTTATGGTGGAAAACTATTTAGTTTTATAAAAGGAAGAGTAAAACTCTTGATTTAATTCAAAAAAGAAGACGAAGGTTTTGGAACCTTGAGGAAGGAGCATGAGGCACCCAAAACCCTAGTTTTTAGGGGAATAAAAAAGTATATCTTTTATTTATCATCATGTTGCCTTATATAAGCTTACATATTTACATATAGCCCCTTGGGCTTTACAAAATGGCGTTTTGCCCATCCCATGGCTCATGTGCCATTTCTTTTTGCACATAAGCCATGGGCTTTACAATAATTTGGTTTTATGCCCATTCATGCATAAAAAATTACATAAAAATTATTTATTACATGATTTTATTGTTGGCATGGGGAGGGCCGGCCGCTTCGTGTTCGGACTCGACCTGGGCATGGGCCCACTTGGCTTGGGGTTGACTTTGACTTTGACTTGGTCAACCGGAGTGCAATTTTCGACTTCAACACTCACGAGTCGAAACGAATCGAGAAGTTCTCGCAGGAACATTATTTTCCCCATGAGTCGAGACGAATCGAGAATTTCTTGCAAGGACACTAATTTCCTTACGAGTCGAAATGAATCGAGAAGTTCTCGTAAGGACACTAATTTCCTTACGAGTCGAGACGAATCGAGAAGTTCTCGCAAGGACACTAATTTCCTTACGAGTCGAAACGAATTGAGAAGTTCTCATAAGGACACTAATTTCCTTAAGAGTCGAAACGAATCGAGAAGTTCTCGCAGGAACATTATTTTCCCTACGAGTCGAGGCGAATCGAGAATTTCTCGTAAGGATAATAATTTCCTTACGAGTCGAGATGAATTGAGAATTTCTCGCAAGGACACTAATTTCCTTACGAATCGAAACAAATCGAGAGTTCTCGCAGGGACACTAATTTCCTTATGAGTCGAATCGAATCAAGAAGTTCTCGTAAGGACACTAATATCCTTACGAGTCAAAACGAATTGAAAAGTGATGGCTTAGAAAACAGGTTCAGATCTGCCGCCAAAGACTTTTCAATTTTATGAACCGTGAGGGTCTCATAAAAGACTTTTCTCCCTACGAGTCGAGAGGATCCCGTAGGTGTACTTTCTTCTTAGGAGTCGTGAGGAATCCTAAGTGTGTTTTCTCTTGAGAGTCGTAACGATCTCACAAGAGAATTTTCCCTCTTTACAAGTCGACAGGACTCGTAAGTGGTTGTTCCCCTCCTTGTCGATATTCGAATTTGGAGAGTGTGACCCATGAATAGTATGCAATAGTCCATGAACCGAATTGCAGGGCCCCGGGGCTTAGAAAACAGGTCCTTACCCCCATTACCTAAGACTTTTCTCTACGAGTCGAGACGAGTTGAGAAGTTCTCGCAGGAACAATATTTTCCCTATGAGTCGAGACGAATCGAGAAGTTCTCGCAAGGGTGTCCTAACGTCATAGTTAACTCCTGCTAATAGAAGTCTGTTAGGGTCTGTGGTATTGGGGTTTTCTACCCGTCGCACCGTCGCGTTGGCCAATGTATTCATCGATATGCAATCTTGCTATTCGAGTAGCCCCGCGACTGTCGTGTTTCTGATCCCTTCGAGGGCTGGACAAGACGTCTTCAAGTAATCTTCCAGGTAATGTTACCGTCGAAAGAGAAAGCGTTAGGGATATTCCATGTCGCTTTTTACTTGAGGTTAGGCTCATTTTGGGAGCCCCGATGAGTCCTGACCACTCCGCGCTGGAGTGGGATGATCTCCGGTAATCTTTTATGTCTCATTTGAGTTGTTGTCAAGACCCTGAAACTAGGGATCTTCTTTTTCTTCGTTTGTTGACATCGCATCTGCATCCTGCTGGGAGGGAGGAAGAACGCCGTTGTTAATTTCTAGGTTGTAGATGTAGCCATCGAGATCTAGCCTACCTTTGACGAAGCCTGGTGGGACAATGTGGTCCCCTTTTCGTTTGTGCCCATGGATTATATACAGGGGTCAATGTGATCTCACCTGCATGGCAAAAGTTTCATTTCATTTTTTATTTTTTTCCACGATGCTCTATCATTTCAGCATTTTATATCGTGAAAGTCGTGATTGCCCAATCATTTCAACTATTTTTTCTTTTTACTCGGTGCTTTTTATTGCGAGTTGCCCAAACATTTCGGCTATTTTTATATGCATATATTTTACTCGCTGATTTTTATTGCGAGTTACCCCATCATTTAGGCTATTTCATATGCATTTTTGACTCGCTGCTTTTTATTACGAGCATGGAACTTGAGATCTGATACCAATCTTAGCATCAACATCGCTGCGACTGGAATATGGTCAGGAGCAAATCATCATTTTCTTTGAAAGGACTTGGAATTTGATACTAATTTAGGCATCAGCATCGCTACCACTGGGATTGTTTACAAGAGCGAATCATCATTTGCCTTTGTCGATTCAAACAAAGGTGGCTTAGAAAACAGGGTTAGGATCCTGTCGACTAAGGTTTTTCGACTTTACGAGCCGTAAGGGTCTCATAAAGGTGTTTCTCCCTATGAGTCGTGAGGATCTCTTAGGTGTGTTTTCTCCTTAAGAGTCGTGAGTATTCCTAAGTGTGTGTTCTCTTATAAGTCATAAGGATCTTACAAGAGTGTTTTCTCCTTATAAGTCGAGAGGACTTACAAGCGCCGTTCACCACATGAGGACATTCCTCGTCATTGGTGGGACTTGGTGGGGGAAACATTTATTTGTGCCCGTGGATTGTATATAAGGGTCAATATTTGTAGGGTTAGTATAGCACCTTAGCAAGGTTTAAGAAGGCATCACACATGCCATATTGAAATTTTTGGGGTGCTAAACAAACCCTAACCAAGATCTTAACTAGAGAATTAAGCAAACAAGCATGTTAAACACTTTAACATCTAAGAGTTAGGAATTACAACCTTTGTAGTCCGTTCCTTCACTTCATAAGCTCCGTGTTGAGGTCCCTTCGCTGCGATCATCAAGTACCCGGACTCTAGAGAGGCTCCATGAAGAGAAAGATGCAAACTTACTTCTGATCTTCAACAACTAAGATGATCTACCTTGAAGAAACTCAAACTCAAGCTCTTGCTTCACTAATCAAGTATTAGCAAAGCAAACACCCTAATCTAAGTGGCTAGAATAGATGAGGATGATGAAGTAGGAATTTAGCTCTCTTTTATTTTCAATTTCTCACTCATTATCATCACATGTCAAAAAGCTAGAAAGCTTTTTTCAAGAGGAAGAAGAAGAACAATTTCATTTGTGATGAATAATGAAAACTTGTGTGTAGTTAGAATTGCAACCATGGGTTAAGAATGAAGACTTAACCCTTGTAGAGAACTAACTATGGTAAAGGGTTTGGGTTGGGTTAAGAAATATCTACACAAAATATCATAGTCAAAATCAAAGCTTCATGCAAGCTTAGCCCTAATCCAAACCCTAACCACATTTAAACTCCACAAAACATGTTTCATTTGTAACCATAACATGTTACAATATTATATATCACATATACAATATTTATTGTAATAAAATAAAATAATACAATTAACATATATCACATATATATCAATGTATTATCCAAGTGAGAAAAAGAATCTTTAAGTGAGCTAATATTAGTTAATGTAATATAATATATCAAATATATATATATATATAATTATACATTAAATTATCGAATCAACACTTGATTCGATAATCCGGCTATTTCATAAATAACCGACTAATATAATCTGTATCAGTTCATCGAATCAACACTTGATCCGATGACCCGGCTATATCACATATACCCGGCCGATATCACATATCGCGAGAATCTAATACGGTATCACATACTCGTATTGTTCTCGGTCCCGCACATATCACATATGTGCTCGTACTCCTTTTTGCCTGAGCCAGGAAACCTCTGTGTAGGACTCTAAAGAATCGTCAATACGCCGGCAATAGGTGATGATCATATCAAACACTTACAAGCTGCAACCAGTCAGCTAAACGTAACAGCCACCCAGGTATTGAGCGATCAGAAGATCAACAAGCAAGCCTGTACATTCTCCTGCGAATCCAATCAGTAACACTCCCGTACAGTCCGGTCTCTTCGTCTGATATGTCGCATATCTCGCCTAGGGGTGGTAAACGTCAGACCCCAGTAACTTGATAAGTCGTGTCGATATGAGGTCCATAACAGTTCGAGAAACTACTGATAACACTTACCAGTAAATCTCAGCAACCCTGGCCAGGGATTTCCAGTTATAGCCAATCGAACACAGCGCAACATCAATTCCCTATACCGAGAGAGACGAAACCCCTCCTATCGCTCATTGCCTCCATGTGATTCGGGACTGTACCTAAAAGACACCGTTTTGCACGCCCTCTTGGATGTGGTATGATAGAAATCAAAGCACAGTGGGAATCACACAAGACTCTATGACGATCTCGGGTCTACAGACTAACATGTACCAGTGTCACCAGAGAACTGTCAGCTGACGTGAGGTATAATACCATCTGGGAGTTCTCGGCGAGTCCGTCCAGTGTACCCAGTCTCCACTGAGCACCCGTATACCTTCTCTGATGTAAAACACCAATGGATATGGGATCATCCATCGCCCATCATATGGGTCAAGAAGCGCATACGCTAGTCTACTCTGGAGTATCGATGCCCTGTCTCGGTACTCCCACGACTAGAAACATTTGAAGGATGTACTTAGCGACTACACTGTCCCCACTAGTATGATCTGCATCATAGTCCTGGTAGTCAAGTACTCATCCTAAGAGCTTTATCAATATGTAACATAGAGACAATCAGAGTACATGTTAAGATAAAGAGCAACCAGATAGCATACTATCATGTCGAGCAAGAAAGTCCTCCCTATATATGTCGAAGCATCCACTACAATATACATCGTATGTACAGTAATGGCCTCTAGGGCATATATATCACTAACAATATTGAACCGCTTGTAGGGCAATCTGGGGAGTGTGATGGCTTAAGAACAGGTTCAGATCCCTGTAGCTTAAGGCTTTCGAATCCTACGAACCGTGATGGTCTCACAGGGGGAGTTCTCCTCACGAGTCGTGAGGATCTCGAAAGTGTAATTTCTCCTTAGGAATCATGGGGATCCCTAAGTGTGTTGCTCCCTTGTGAGTCATAAGAATCTCATGCAGGTGTTTTCTTTTCACAAGGTCGAGAGGACCTCGCAAGTGTGCATGAACTTTTTTTTATAAGTCTGCACCGTTTCTGGTTTTCACGAACTCGCTTGCAGTCCTGCTGTTTTTACTCACGGAGCCCTTTCAGGTTTTCATCCGTGCCCATTTTTCTTTTGGACGTACTTTTTTTTACAACTCTCTTGAGAGTGTATCGCCGTATCTAGAGCGATGCACTTAGTTTAGGGACGTTACGGTCCATTGTTGCCGTTTGAGGCGACGCGCTAGCTTAGGGACATTTCGGTCCATGTTTAGTTTAGGGACATCTCGGTGTCACGACCCGCAAGGTACGGAACGCGACCGACACTTAAGTTACGAAACGTCTCAAGGCGTCGGTAAAATAAGTAAGCCAAAGCCCAGAATACAAAACCCAATTAAGAATTAGAGTGAAGGAAACCAATTTATTTTAAGCATTTTACTCCATTAAACCACATCAAGTTTCCCTTTTTAAAACAACTTTTCCTTTTTCCAAAAATTCCGGCAGAATCCCCTTTGTAAAACAAGCCCGAAACGGGTACAAAACAGGAAAAGGCATCCCCAAGCGGGAGCTAGCTCTTCGCCTCAAGGCGGTCACAAATCTCACGCAATGTAAAATAACAATGTACATAAATAAGCATGATGCATAAGTAAAATAACATGTCGACTCAAGTGAGCTCGACCCCAGATAACATAAAATCCACAAGTCTCACAACCTCGTCTCTAGGTCAATATACAATAATCCAAATAAAACTGGTACAGCTGAAATAGTAGTAGTAGATGGAGTATTCTAGATACAATGAACATATATAAGGTGGTACAAAATGATAACAACCCACCTATGAGCAAAAGCCTCGACTCCAGGCAAAAAGGGCAAAATGAGCAAAAGTGTCCGCCGCTACAGTGCTGACGGAACGGACCAGCAGAAAAGCTGTGGCACAACGGGGATGAGTTGCCAGCTCGTGAGTAATAAATAACATCTACAAAGGCTATCGGATGCACGTACACAAGTATCCTAGCATCCCTAAAACAGGTATAGCTATATATACTAGCAGGTATGTATGCATCATCAGTGCACTAATAAGCATGGATGGACTAACAGGTATGTATGCCACATGAATATACTATCATGTATGTATGCTATATGAGTCAACTTAAGATCTCATCATGTAGGTATAAGAATTATTCCTTCATTTGTTTTTGAAACTCTTTTTAAATATCAGCATAATATCCATGAAATCAATAAAAATCCGTGTCCAGCAACGACACCTCAAAACTGTCTCAATCTCATATATCCATGTCAAGTATCTCTGGTCTCAGCCGTCCAGCTGATCCATGTCAAATATCCATATCTCAATATAACGGCCACGGTCGGTATCTTCTGGATATCCGCCATGCCAAATGAAGTCACCGGTAGGTAATCCGTCCCCTGCCAGGCTCAACGCCATCTCCTACGATCTTCTTGTCCCGGGGTACCGTACCGGGCCCACCATGTACCCGAGACGGTTCATCCATCTCCTCGAAACGGGTCTCGAAAACCATAGCAAACTCATGGTGGACGACACTTTACATCACTAGAAAACCGCAACTTTTATATTTTAAAAGATTATAAGTTTGAAATCATGCGGCATTCCCGAAATCCAGAAATATCATAAATCTCATGAAATCATCATGAATGCATATGTCAATGATAATGAATGCCTATGGTATCAATTTGCAATGTATGATTTATACTAGGCATGAGCAAATGATATAATAATACATATGCACGAGGATAGCAATTCTTATGATTTCATTTTAAATATTTATTGCAATAACACAGGTCTAAATAATTAACATGTTTCAGATTTATAGTTATCTAGTGTCGTGACATGGCAATTACCAGGCTGTGTGTCCACATGAATAGTGCTCGTGCTGCATATAAAAACCTGGTAATGGTTCATGTGTCCTATAAATGAGTTTGCGTATATGGGTACAACATATAGATCCTCACAGCAGCAAATATCATGCAAGTATTATTATTCTAATGTCGCAAGTAAATATCAAAGTTTACTATTTTTAAGTTTACTAAATCTATCGGGCGACTCGCGCCATCCAAACGATCGTCCCCCGTAGATGTTAAATCTACTCACCCGTGATCCCGTGCTAGGTGTGTCCGACCACCTGCTTTCCTTTCTCCGCTGCGCTTGAAGTCCCCGCCGGCGAACCTAGAATTTACAAAGTCACATACATCAGGAAAATCTTACAAAAACATAATATATCGATAAAAGGATACGCGTGCGTGAAACTAAACGCGCGTGTACACGACACGTCGCGATGCGCACAAACCCACCAGAACCTACTCTGACACGCTGTGTCGCGCAGCACGCCACAGAACCACGCGTATCACGCTCATGTCGCACAAGACTTAAAACATCGAAAACACGATACAAGCTTCAGATTTTGCCTCTGGACCCAACTTGAAAAGTTACAGATACCAAAAACCCTAGCCACCCAGAATAAACCCACACACCAAAACCCAACACCCCCACCCCCATTCTGGCCGCAATTTGCGGCCAGATACATTAAATCTGCGGCCAAAATAGGGAGAGGGGTCCCCGTGTTTTGTGTGTGTGTCTCTGCTAAGGTCACTGAGCTGCAGTCTTCACAATTTTTACCTGAGTGGATCGGGTCAAAAGCAGGTTTCAGAAAGGCTAAAAAGTCGCTAAAACTGCCAAATTACGCCAAATCGGATAAATCGGGTATCTTTGTGAAATCTGGAACCAAGCTTGGATGTTCTAGTCTCAACAGCTCCTAATAGGGCTACTCTAACCAATACTACCATTACTTTGCCAAAACTCCCCTAATTTACCCAAAATTACCACTAAAATATGCAATAACACCAATATAAGCTAGATAACCATAACTTTAGCAATTTAGGGTTATCTATCTAATTTTAACGACACTACTACGCTAACACAGACTAACTAACATCTAAAAGGGTTTATTAAGCTATAGATACCCTAATTTAACTAGATCTAACATCTCAACACAAATCTAGTACTAAAACTCCATCAAAACACTAAACTAGCTAAACAAACACACAATCTAAGCAACATGGAAAGAGTTTAGAAGTTATACCCCCTAGGAACCTCACAAACGAGGAGAAAGAGAAGAAGAGGAAGGATGTTTTGCTGCTGTCATGCTGCTGCTACAGCTCCAGTGCTGCAAATTCTTGGCTGGATGATGCTGCTTCTGAACTATCTGAAGCTTGCTGTTGCTGTTGCTCTGGTTCTGTAGTTTTTTGTTGCTGTAGTTGTGTTGGTGTTGATGTGGTGTGGTGTTGGGGCTGATGTGGAGTGGTGTTGGGCTGATGTGGTGTGGTGTTGAGCTGATAATGTTGTTGTTTCAGCTGATGTTGCTGCTGCTGGAAAGAGCTGAAGCTGAGGCTGTTTTTGTGGCAGAAGCAAGGTTATTTGAAGATGGTTGTGTGTGTGAGTTCATGAAGTGGGCTGTTGCAATGATTTTAGGGCTGTTTGTGCAGCAGTTGTGTGCTGATTTGGTGCAGAATTGGTGGCTGAAAGCTGATTTTTGGGCTGATGTGCTGTTGTTTTTGGTGGCTAGGCTGATGTGAGTGTGTGAGTGGGAGGGAGGTGAAAAAGTTTTGAAATGAGATGGTGTGACTTAACCTTAAAGCTATCATGACAACCATCACATCTCTCTCTCTCTCTCTCAAGCAAGTCAACTTTAAAACACCCTAAACACCCTTGGTCAAAGCCAACCACCCCTAATTAAACTAATTAGCTCAAAACAACTTAATTATCTTAACCAAGGGCCTAACCCACCATGGTTAACTTAAACATGGTTAACCCACAAGCTCAAATATATGGCAACCCTAGTCTTAACCCTAGTTAACGTGCACAAGTGTGTGCGGTCGTGATAAAATTCCACTAAAATAACCATAAACCCAGATAATTTACTAGGATCCCGTTTTGGTAAACTTTTTACCAAAAACCCCACATTAACACTTAATTACCACTAACCCTAAACTCAGGTGTTACAGTCTTCCCCCTTAAGAAAATTCGTCCCCGAATTTTAAAAACATGCAACAACGCGTACCTTCAAACAGATGAGGGAATTTCTTCCGCATCTCTCCCTCGGCCTCCCAAATGATCTCCTCATTATTCGGGCTACGCCAAAGAACCTTCACCGACGGCAGGACCTTTGATCGAAGTTTCTTCACCTGCCGATCTAATATCTCAACTGGCTGCACGGTGAGCGAAAGGTCGGGCTCAAGCTGAACGGTCTGATGCTGAATCGTGTGGGAAGGGTCATGAAGATATCTGCGTAGCATCGACACGTGGAAGACGGGGTGAACATCCGAAAAGCTGGGTGGAAGGGCCAAACAATATGCGACTGCGCCGACACGCTCGAGGATCTCGAAGGGACCCACAAATCTGGGGCTAAGCTTTCCCTTTCGCCCAAATCGCATCACGCCCTTCATCGGAGAGACCCTCAGAAAAACATGATCACCAACTGCGAACTCTAATCTGCGACGGCGTCTGTCTGCATATGATTTCTGCCTGCTCTGAGCTGCTCTCATCCGGTCCCGAATCAACTGTACTTTCTCGGTCGTCTCCTGCACGATCTGCGGCCCGAAAATACTGCTCTCGCTCAGCTCAGTCCAACAGACGGGCGATCTACATCTCCTCCCATACAAAGCCTCGAAAGGTGCCATCTGAATAGTATCCTAGAAGCTGTTATTGTAGGAGAACTCCACTAAAGGCAAATGACGATCCCAGCTGCCACCAAAGTCCAAAACGCACGCTCTGAGCATGTCCTCGAGAGTCTGAATAGTCCGCTCTGACTGTCCGTCGGTCTGCGGATGAAATGCTGTGATGAAGCTCAAGCGGGTGCCCAATGCCTCCTGAAGTCTCTGCCATAGTCGGCTGGTAAACTGGGTGCCTCGATCTGATACTATACAAGTCGGTACGCCATGTAACTGCACGATCTCGTCGATGTAAATCTGGGCATACTGAGCAAAACTGAAAGTGGTCTTCACTGGCAGGAAGTGAGCCGCTTTTGTCAATCGATCCACGATCACCCAAATGGGGTCGTACCTTCGACTGGTCCTGGGTAGACCCACAACGAAGTCCATCAAAATCTGCTCCCATTTCCGCTCCGGAATGGGCAAGGGCTGCAACTCTCCTGCTGGCCTCTGGTGCTCGGCTTTGACTTGCTGACAAGTCAGGCATCTCGATACGAAGTCGGTGACATCCCTCTTCATCCCGTCCCACCAATAGACATCTCTCAAATCGCAGTACATCTTGGTGGAACCTGGATGAACGCTATATGTAGATCTATGCTCCTCCTCAAGAATCTCGCGTCGCAGTCCCTCCGAATCTAGTACGCACAATCGAGTCCCGAATCGTAGTACTCCCTGATCGTCGATCACGAACTTGGAATCTCTGCCCTGCCTAATCTGCTCCATGATCTCTGAAAGTCGGTCATCACTGGGCTGTGCCTCTCGAATGCGGTCAAGTAACTGCGGACGTGCACGAACATGCGCAAGCTGTTCCCCTGTCGGAGTGAACTCGAACTCAACTCGGCTGTCGCATAAAATCTGCCAATCGGATGACGACTGCCTCTGCACTGCACGCAAACAAGATAGACTACCCCCGGGCCTTCTGCTCAAAGCATCCGCCACTACATTGGTCTTGCCCGGGTGGTACAAGATCTCACAGTCATAGTCTTTCACCAGCTCCATCCAACGACGCTGTCCGAGGTTCAGGTCACGCTGCTGAAATATATATTTTAAGCTCTTGTGGTCAGTGAATATTTGGCACGACTCGCTGTATAGGTAATGTCTCCATATCTTAAGTGCAAAGACCACTGTAGCCATCTCCAAATCGTGAGTGGGGTAGTTCTGTTCATGTTTCTTCAATTGCCGCGAAGCATACGCGATCACCCTGTCATGCTGCATCAATACGCATCCTAGCCCCACCCGTGAAGCGTCACAATAAACCACGAATCCACCTGATCCTAAAGGCAATGATAATACCGACGCCGTAGTCAAACAAGTCCGTAGCTGCTGAAAATTGTGCTCGTACTCCTCCGTCCAAACGAAAGGAACTCCCTTCCGGGTCAAACCGGTCAAAGGTGCAACAATACGGGAGAAATCCTGAACGAATCGCCTGTAGTAGCCAGCCAGGCCTAGAAAACTACGGATCTCCGTGACCGATGTCGGTCTGGGCCACTGCTGAACAGCCTCAATCTTCTTCGGGTCAACACATATGCCATCTCTCATAATCACGTGACCCAAGAACCCAACGCTATCCAACCAAAATGCACACTTGGAAAATTTTGCGAAAAGCTGGTGCTCCCTCAAGGTCTGCAAAGTAATCCGCAAATGCTGCTCGTGCTCCTCTCGGCTCCGTGAATACACCAAAATATCGTCGATAAAAACGATGATGAATAAGTCAAGGTACGGCCTGAATGTACGGTTCACCAGATCCATGAATGCTGCGGGGGCGTTGGTGAGTCCGAACGACATCACTAGAAACTCATAGTGGCCATAGCGTGTACGGAACGCTGTCTTCGGTATATCCTCCTGTCGGACTCGCAGCTGGTGGTATCCTGATCGTAAGTCGATCCTCGAAAAATAACCCGCACCCTGAAGCTGATCGAACAGATCATCAATGCGTGGCAACGGATACATGTTCCGCACGGTAACTTTGTTCAGCTGGCGGTAGTCGATACATAAGCGCAAACTTCCGTCCTTCTTCTTGACAAACAGGACCGGAGCACCCCATGGAGAAACACTGGGTCGAATAAGTCCCTTATCTAACAGATCTTGCAGCTGAACCTTCAACTCTCTAAGTTCCGCCGGGGCCATCCGATAAGGCGGTATAGAAATAGGCCCCGAGCCGGGAATCAAATCAATACAGAACTCGACATCGCGCTCAGGCGGCAATCCTGGCAGCTCATCAGGGAAAACATCGGGGAACTCGCATGCAATCGAAAGCTGGTCCAATGGAACATCTGTAGCTCTAGTATCGCAAACATAGGCTGGAAATCCCCGACATCCCTTTCTCAACAGCTGATCAGCGCGAAGAGAAGAAATCAACATATGAGGGGCGGCACCACGGTCCCCCTGCACAACAAAAGCCGGATCGCCGGGAAAACAAAATCTAACCGTCTTCTCACGGCAGTCCACAGACGCATAGCACGTGGCTAATCAATCAATGCCCAAAAGAACGTCGAAGTCCAACATCTCAAGAAGGATCAAGTCGACAGGCAGCTCTCGCTCGCCAATACGGACGGTACAGGATCGGAACACGTGCCTAGCAACAAATGACTCTCCCACAGGAGTGGTCACAAAAAGCGGCTGATCAAGCAAACCGGACTCTCTACCCAAACTCGGCACGAAGTGTGTGGAAACATACAAGTGCGTGGATCCGGGATCAAACAACATGTGTGCATCAACAGAACATACTGATAGGGTACCTGTCACGACGGCATTGGATGCCTGCGCATCCTGGGGTGTCAACGCAAATACTCAGGCCTGATCTCCTCCAATAGCGGGCTGACCTCGGCCTCTGCCTCTTTGTCCTCTCTGGATTGGCCACCGCGTCCACGGCTTCTCGGTGCACCTAACTGGCGTGGAGCATCGCCTATGGCAGGAAGTAGAGCTCTCTAAGGAGGGGGCGGTGATGGTGGTAGGGTCACATGCGGAACTGTCGCCACTCCCTGTCATCTCGCCGGGCAATCTCTGATATGATGGTGCAGACTCCCGCACCCATAACATCCGGGAGACGACTGCTGTCCCTGTGGGTACGATCCATACAGCTGACCTCATCCGAACCCTCTGCCAGCCCTATCTCTCGGAAGGAATCTGGCATGCTGCCTCTGATCTGGCGTGCCGGTACAAAACCACTTCGGCCCGGGAATGGCCGAAGTCGCTGAAATACGTGCCTCCATCCGCAACGCCGTATCCATAGCCGCGGAATAGGTATCGAAGTGCTGGGCGCCAATGGCAAGAAATAGCTGGGCATCCAGTCCCTGTATGAACCTCTTCACCCTCTTCGCTTCGGTATCCACCAGATACGGAGCACATCGAGACAACTGTGTAAACTGGACGTCATACTCAGACACCGTCATCCCAGGTGTCTTGACCAAGGCCTCAAAACTACGCGCTCTGGCGTCACGAACGCTCTCAGGAAGGAAACGGGCTAGAAAGACTGCTGTGAACTCGGTCCAGGTCATGGGCGGTAGACCTGTAGCTCGACCTCTCAAAACTGACTCCCACCATATCTGTGCGAGACCCTCTAGTCGGAAACTCGCAAGCTCTACCCAGCGATCATCAGAACATCTCAGCGAACGGCAGATCCTGGCTAAACTGTCAAGGAACGTCTGTGGGTCCTCTGCTGCCTCGGTGCCGGTGAATACTGGAGGTCTCAGCCTCATGAAATCCTGTAGCGAAACCGGGATGGCCACGGTGGTAGTAGTAGGAGCAGGTATCATAGTAGTCTGGGATGGAGTAGGTACGTCCTCCGGCCTCGGTGCACGACTGGCCGCAACTAAGGATTCTACCAACTGACGTAGCTCCTGCATACTCCCCATCATCTGTCGCAGCTCCTCCATACCAGTCTCAAGCCTATCCATACGGCCTGGGGAAGGTGGATCAGTCTGTCCCTGCGGCGTAGGCATACCACCCTGCTCAGTCCTAGTCTCGGACGAGCCAGCTCGAATCTCGTCTCGGGCGGCAGCTCTCTACGCTCTGGTAGCCCTCTGCGGCATAGTGACTGGTACAGGAAACATGACAATAAGAACGGTGCAATAGAATCACAGGATACACGGAATTGAAGAAGGAATTTCAAGCAAGTATATCCTAAAGTCACCTAGGCGGAGTACCGCATCGCAAGTATGCCGCGGACATACGCACGCTACGCTACCCTGCTTAAGTCACTTACTCCATCTACTAAGGGTCATCCTACACTCGGAAAGGTGAAACCTATCGCTCTGATACCAACTTTGTCATGACCCGCAAGGTACGGAACGCGACCGGCACTTAAGTTACGAAACGTCTCAAGGCGTCCGTAAAATAAGTAAGCCGAAGCCCAGAATACAAAACCCAATTAAGAATTAGAGTGAAGGAAACCAATTTATTTTAAGCATTTTACTCCATTAAACCACATCAAGTTTCCCTTTTTAAAACAACTTTTCATTTTTCCAAAAATTCCGGCAGAATCCCCTTTGTAAAACAAGCCCCAAATGGATACAAAACAAGAAAAGGCATCCCCAAGCGGGAGCTAGCTCTTCGCCTCAAGGCGGTCACAAATCTCACGCAATGTAAAACAACAATGTGCATAAATAAGCATGATGCATAAGTAAAATAACATGTCGACTCAAGTGAGCTCGACCCCAGATAACATAAAATCCATAAGTCTCACAACCTCATCTCTAGGTCGATATACAATAATCCAAATAAAACTGGTACAGCTGAAATAGTAGTAGTAGATAGAGTATTCTAGATACAATGAACATATATAAGGTGGTACAAAATGATAACAACCCACCTATGAGCAAAAGCCTCGACTCCAGGCAAAAAGGGCAAAATGAGCAAAAGTGTCCGCCGCTACAGTGCTGACGGAACGGACCTGCAGAAAAGCTGTGGCACAACGGGGGTGAGTTGCCAGCTCGTGAGTAATAAATAACATCTACAAAGGCTATCGCATGCACGTACACAAGTATCCTAGCATCCCTACAACAGGTATAGCTATATATACTAGCAGGTATGTATGCATCATCAGTGTACTAATAAGCATGGATGTACTAACAGGTATGTATGCCACATGAATATACTATCATGTATGTATGCTATATGAGTCAACTCAAGATCTCATCATGTAGGTATAAGAATTATTCCTTCCTTTGTTTTTGAAACTCTTTTTAAATATCAGCATAATATCCATGAAATCAACAAAAATCCGTGTCCAGCAACGACACCTCAAAACTGACTCAATCTCATATATCCATGTCAAGTATCTCTGGTCTCAGCCGTCCGGCTGATCCATGTCAAATATCCATATCTCAATATAACGGCCACGGTCGGTATCCTCTGGATATCCGCCGTGCCAAATGAAGTCACCGGTAGGTAATCCGTCCCCTGCCAGGCTCAACGCCATCTCCTGCGATCTTCTTGTCACGGGGTACCGTACCGGGCCCACCATGTACCCGAGACGGTTCATCCACCTCCTCGAAACGGGTCTCGAAAACCATAGCAAACTTATGGTGGACGACACTTTACATCACTAGAAACCCGCAACTTTTATATTTTAAAAGATTATAAGTTTGAAATCTTGCGGCTTTCCCGAAATCCAGAAATATCATAAATCTCATGAAATCATCATGAATGCATATATGAATGATAATGAATGCCCATGGTATCAATTTGCAATGTATGATTTACACTAGGCATAAGCAAATGATATAATAATACATATGCATGAGGATAGCAATTCTTATGATTTCATTTTAAATATTTATTGCAATAACACAGGTTTAAGTAATTAACATGTTTCAGATTTATAGTTATCTAGTGTCGTGACATGGCAATTACCAGGGTGTGTGTCCATATGAATAGTGCTCGTGCTGCATATAAAAACCTGGTAATGGTGCATGTGTCCTACAAATGAGTTTGCGTATATGGGTACAACATATAGATCCTCACAGCAGCAAATATCATGCAAGTATTATTATTCTAATGTCGCAAGTAAATATCAAAGTTTACTATTTTTAAGTTTACTAAATCTATCGGGCGACTCGCGCCATCCAAACGATCGTCCCCCGTAGATGTTAAATCTACTCACCCGTGATCCCGTGCTAGGTGTGTCCGACCACCTGCTTTCCTTTCTCCGCTGCGCTTGAAGTCCCCGCCGGGGAACCTAGAATTTACAAAGTCACATACATCAGGAAAATCCTGCAAAAACACGATATATCGATAAAAGGATATGCGTGTGTAAAACTAAACGCGCGTGCACACGACACGTCGCTATGCGCATAAACCCACCAGAACCTACTCTGACACGCTGTGTCGCGCAGCGCGCCACAGAACCACGCGTATCACGCGCGTGTCGCACAAGACTTAAAACATCGAAAACACGATACAAGCTCCAGATTTTGCCTCTGGACCCAACTTGAAAAGTTACGGATACCAAAAACCCTAGCTATCCAGAATAAACCCACACTCTAAAACCCAACACCCCCACCCTCATTCTGGCCGCAATTTACGGCCAGATACATTAAATCTGCGGCCAAAATAGGGAGATGGGTCCCCGTGTTTTATGTGGGTGTCTCTGCTAAGGTCACTGAGCTACAGTCTTCACAATTTTTACCTGAGTGGATCGGGTCAAAAGCAGGTTTCAGAAAGGCTAAAAAGTCGCTAAAACTGCCAAATTACGCCAAGTCGGATAAATCGGGTATCTTTATGAAATCTGGAACCAAGCTTGGGTGTTCTAGTCTCAACAGCACCTAATAAGGCTACTCTAACTAATACTACCATTACTTTGCCAAAACTCCCCAAATTTACCCAAAATTACCACTAAAATATGCAATAACACCAATATAAGCTAGATAACCATAACTTTAGCAATTTAGGGTTATCTATCTAATTTTAACGACACTACTACGCTAACACAGACTAACTAACATCTAAAAGGGTTTATTAAGCTATAGATACCCTAATTTAACTAGATCTAACATCTCAACACAAATCTAGTACTAAAACTCCATCAAAACACTAAACTAGCTAAACAAACACACAATCTAAGCAACATGGAAAGAATTTAGAAGTTATACCCCCTAAGAACCTCACAAACGAGGAGAAAGAGAAGAAGAGGAATGATGTTTTGCTGCTGTCATGCTGCTGCTACAGCTCCAGTGCTGCAAATTCTTGGCTGGATGCTGCTGCTTCTGAACTATCTGAAGCTTGCTGTTGCTGTTGCTCTGGTTATGTGGTTTTGTGTTGCTATAGTTGTGTTGGTGTTGATGTGGTGTGGTGTTGGGGCTGATGTGGTGTGGTGTTGGGCTGATAATGTTGCTGTTTCAGCTGATGCTGCTGCTGCTGGAAAGAGCTGAAGCTGAGGCTGTTTTTGTGGCAGAAGCAAGGTTATTTGAAGATGGTTGTGTGTGTGAGTTCATGAAGTGGGCTGTTGCAATGATGTTAGGGCTGTATGTGCAGCAGTTGTGTGCTGATTTGGTGCAGAATTGGTGGCTGAAAGCTGATTTTTGGGCTGATGTGCTGTTGTTTTTGGTGGCTAGGCTGATGTGAGTGTGTGAGTGAGAGAGAGGTGACAAAGTTTTGAAATGAGATGGTGTGACTTAACCTTAAAGCTATCATGACAACCATCGCATCTCTCTCTTTCTCTCTCTCAAGCAAGTCAACCTTAAAACACCCTAAACACCCTTGGTCAAAGCCAACCACCCCTAATTAAACTAATTAGCTTAAAACAACTCAATTATCTTAACCAAGGGACTAACCTACCATGGTTAACTTAAACATGGTTAACCCACAAGCTCAAATATATGGCAACCCTAGTTAACGTGCACAAGTGTGTGCGGTCGAGATAAAATTCCACTAAAATAAGCATAAACCTAGATAATTTACTAGGATCCCGTTTTGGTAAACTTTTTACCAAAAACCCCACATTAACACTTAATTACCACTAACCCTAAACTCAGGTGTTACACTCGGTCCACATTTAGTTTAGGGACATCTCGGTTTATTGTTAGTTTAAGGACATCTCGGTCCATAGCTAGTTTAAGGATGTTGCGGTCCGTTGTTAGTTTAGGGACATTTCGGTCCGCAGCTAGTTTAAGGACGTTGCGGTCCGTTGTGATATTGAGGCGAGGTTTCTCCGGATACTACTTATAGAGTTTAGACTCAGGAAGATAGCGAGCGAACACGAGCGTCGTCATCCATCATTAACCTGAGCCGTAGCTTGTCAAGCGTAGTATTTCTTAAGGAACCGACTGTTTATTGGCCGGAAGGGTCTTTCGCCATGCATATCCATGAGCAAGTAGGCCTTGCCTTGGTAGACCATGTCTATGATGTACATTCCCTCATAGTTCGGCTCGAATTTCCCCCATTTAGCACGATTGGGGATCATAGGTCTTTTTACGACTAGCACGAGTTCGCCTTGGCGGAATGTTCTCAGCCTAGTCAGTCTTTCGTATGAGCGCGTCATCTTTTCTTTGTGAGCTTCTATGTTTTGTTGCGCCATGAGACGGGTTTCATCGAGGGCCTCAAGCTCCTCAAGCCAAAGGTGGGCATTTTATTGATTCGTCGGCTCATGTTGGACTGCCACTTGTAAAGAGGGCAGCTCTATCTCCAAGGGGAGAACCGCTTCCGTTTTGAATACCAACGCGAATGGCGTTGTATTCGTGGCCGTCTTGAACATGGTCCGATAAGCCCAGAGAGATTCATGCAATCTCTCATGCCAATCTTTTCTGTTTCTGAACTCCATCATCTTTATGATCTTCGGCAAGGTCTTGTTGAAAGCCTCAGCTAGACCGTTAGCTCGGGGGTTATAGAATGAAGAATATCTCCAATCTATTTTATGCTGCTATGCGAAGCGGCTGATCTTGTGGCTTCTGTAGACCGGCCCATTATTCGAGATGATTCGTTGCGGAGTGCTGAACCGGTAGATGACATGTGTCTTGAAGAAATGGAGGATGTTCTCCGTCTTCACCTCTCTTAATGATATTGCTTCTGCCCATTTAGAGAAGTAATCGGTCGTTACCAATATGAACCGATGTCCCTTGGATGATGCTGGTTCAATGGGCCTAATTATATCGGTTCCCTACATTTCGAATGGTCAGCTAGCCAATGTCAGGTGTAGCGGATTCGGATGCTGGTGGATGAAGTCCCCGTGAATCTAGCACGAGTGACACTGCTTCGCGTATTCGAGGCAGTCCTAAATCATCGTGGGCTAATAGTAGCCCAGCCTTTTGATTTTCAGCTTCATTTTTGGCCCGGCTTGATGAGAACCGCAGAGTCCGTCATGAGTTCCTTGGACGACTCTCCTTGCTTCTTCTGGCCCAGACATCTTAGCCACAAACTGTCAAATGATCTCTTATATAGAGTATCATTGACGAAGGCGAAAGACAGAGCTCGTTTCATGAGCTAATGTCGTGAAGATGCATTTTCGGGCATTCGATGGGATTTGAAGTAGTTTATAAAGACTTCTCTCCAATCCTCAGCCTTTTCTTCCTCTATTTGGAAGACCGCTTGTTCAGTCGCTCCCTTTCTTTCAGACAACTTCGGAGATATTTCTGTTAGCGCGAGAATACGACGGCTTTGCACAATGATCCTTACGTCATCGAGGTTTTCGTCGGCCAGTTATTTAGCGAGCTTGGCTAACGCATCCACCTTGCTATTTTCCACTCGTGGTATGCTTTCTTGGATGTAGGAGGGGATTTGAGATAGCAGTTGTTGCACTCTTTCGCCATATTTCACCAATTCTGGCTTACACGTCTGATAGTCGCTCTTTACTTGGCTAATGACCAGCTAGGAGTCTCCATATATGAGGAGATCTTCGATTCCCATGTCGATAGCAATCTCAAGACCCACTATCAAAGCTTCATATTCAGCCTCGTTGTTTGTTCTTGTCTCTGTTAAGGAGAGGGCGAAACGCATTATCCCACCATGCGGAGTCACGAAGATAAGGCCCATCCCAGCTTTGGTTATGGGGGTGCTTTGCTTCCGCCTCTTCATAGATGATGCCCTATCAAAGTAGAGTTCCCATCGGGTATCGCTCCTTTCTTTCTCCCCGTCAATTGTGTCGAACGCATACTCATCCGGTAGCTCGCAATTTAAAGGAGAGTCAGGGGGTATCGGATTCTCTGCTAGAATGTCGGCGATGGCCTGGCCTTTCACTGCCTTGAGAGGTCGATAGATTATCGAGAATTCTATCAGAAGGAGGGTCCATTTGGCAAGCCTTCCTGTTAGTAGGGCTCTTGACATCAAGTACTTGAAAGGATCCACCTTTGATATGAAATGGACCTCATGTGCCAAGGCATAGTGCCTGAGCTTCGTTGTCGTGAAGATCGGTGCCAGGCAATGTTTTTCAATGGGGGAGTAGTTGTTTTCTGCCCCCAGATGGACTCGACTCAAATAATAGAAAGCTCCCTCCTTCCCCTGGTCGTTCTCCTGTACCCATAGCGTGCCTAGAAAACCTTCAAGGGCCGTTGTGTACAGGATAAGGGCTTTCCCTTGACCGGAGCGGCCAGTACCGGTGGGTTCTGCAAATATTGCTTGATTTTGTCCACTGCATTTTGGCATTTACGATCCCAAACGAACGGGGTCCCCTTCTTCATTAGATGGTTGTAGGGACGACACTTGTCGGAGAGATTGACTCGGAGTTTGATACATGTTTAGGCATCAGTATCGCTACAATTGAGATAGTGCCAGGAGCGAATCATCATTTGCCTATGTCGATTTGGACAAAGGTGGCTTAGTAGATAGGGTTAGGATCCTGTCGACTAAGACTTTTGACTTTATGAGCCGTAAGGGTCTCATAAAGGGTTTTCTCCCTACGAGTCATGAGGATCTTGTAGGAGTATTTTCTCCTTAAGAATCATGGGGATTCCTAAGTGATGTCTTCTCTTGTAAGTCGTAAGGATCTTGCAAGAATGTTTTATCCTTATAAGTCAAGAGAGACTATAAGTGTTATTCACCATATGGGGACATTTCTTACCATTTGTAGAACTTGGCAAAGAAATATTTATTCGTGCCCATAGATTGTATACAAGGGTCAATATGGACCGCCTAGGGCAATTTGAGAGATAAGACGGCTTAAGAACAGGTCTAGATCCCTGTAACTTAAGGCTTTTGGATCCTATGAGCCGTGAGGGTCTCACATGGGGGATTCTCCTCACGAGTCGTGAGGTCTCGTAACTGTATTTATTTCAACGAGGTTGCTTCCTTCCGGGTTTTCACAAGCTCGCCGGCAGTCCTGTTGTTTTTACTCACGGCGCCCTTTCGGGTTTTCATCCGTGCCCATTTTGCTCGTGGACGTTCCGTTTTTTTGTTAACGAGATTGCGCCCTTCCGAGTTTTCACAAGCTCGCCGGCAGTCCTGCTGTTTTTACGCACGGCGCCCTTTCGGGTTTTTATCCGTGCCGATTTTGCTTGTGGACGTACCGTTTTTTTAGCGGGGCATTCCACTAGATTGTAGGACCTGTTTGTAGGCCCCTTAATATCTTTCCTGTCTTTTTATAAGAAAGGACCATTCTACATAGAGATTCTTCCGCCAGTGAGGAATATGCCCCCTGTGTATATCTCGGGAGGGGACGAGTACCCACTCCGTCGCTATTTTGGTGACAAGTTGCTTCAGAACCGCTTATTTTGTTGAGCGTAGGCAACAAACTCCATCTTGCCTCCGCTTTTCACTCGTCATCATCGGATGAGAAAGAGTCTTGTCCCATTTGATCCAATTGAGCCATTTATCCATGAGTTCTTAGATGGTCGTCGGCTTGAAGAGGGCCATATATGGGAACACCTTTGAATTTGGGTCAAGGGTGGCTATGAGCATTCCTACAGCTGCAGCTTCCTCGATACGTTGCTCGCATTTTGACCAGAGATTTCACCATCGGGTAACATATTGAACCGTGGTCTCATTCGGTTTAACCCTTTCATTGACCAACGTCGTTACAGTAGTGCGTTTATTCAAACTAGCAAATTTCTGACAGAAGAGCATCTCCATGTCGTCGAAGGTATTCATGGAGTCATTCGGGAGTTCCGCATACCATTCGAAGGCAATGCTCGCCAGACAGCTAACGAACTCTCAGAGGAGAAGTATATCATTCTCTCCAGTGTTACCGCATATGGATTAAATCGCGCGATGTGCTGGTGAGGATTCTCGGTTCCTTTATATATGTGGAGTCGAAAGTATGTATTCTGGCAGGTACTGTATTTGATCGTAGCACGCCGGATACGGTCGACCAGTCTTGATTGGCTTATTTGATGCTTCACTGGCATAGTGAGTTTTGACTTGCTGAGTGATATATGTGTCAAGCTTTTCTTTTAGGAATCATTTTCTCCTCAGCCGTTGATGAGGTTTGCAAAGGATTTGAAATGTCATCCTTATCTTTAAGACCGACTACTGACGGTTCATCTGCTAATAGTTCCGATTAAACCATCATTCCAGCCATATTCTGAATCAGAAGGGCCATCTGGTTCATTTTAGTAGACATTTTTGCCGCTTCTTCATCTCTCTTTTTCAGAGTGCGCTTTAAGAAATCAACATCCGACTCCTTCTCTACTCTTTCTTCGGGTGCGTCCTCAGTATTTTCCATAGGCGTTGGATTAGCTTTTACTACCGCCTGAGCGAGCTTCTCCTGCAGCTTTTCACGTTGCAGTTGAACTTTTGTCAGGGACCGAGTTTGAGGTCGGTGACTAGTAGAAGCTCGAACTTCGTCTTTGGAATTCACCACATAGACTATGTGAACTACCATGCCCCTAGAGTTAGGGTGTTTGGAGTTTTGGCCTTTGGAGTTTGTTTCGGGAACTTGAGCTTTTATTAGGACTCTCTTTTTTGTGAAAAGCCGCTTTGTTTTTGGGAGGAACCGCTGTATTAGGATCCGTCTTGGGATGAGTCCCCTTCCATTTGAAAGGGAATTTGTCAGAATTTGGCTGTCGTCTAGGGAAAGAGCTGCGGTTAACGACAGAGACCTTCACCTGCTTCCACACCTTATATATAGACGAGGAATGTTGTTTTAGAGGGTGAACAGGTTTCTGCTCTCGTGGGATCTCCATGGGCTGCAGAGATTTCTTCAATATTGCGGTGGGGAGAATTTTGTCTGACCCTTCATAACAGTTTGAAGCTGTTCCCGGTTGGAACAACAACATTCACCACTGGGGTTGAAACAGGACTATACGGAGAACTGCCCCCAGCTCATTTTGTTTGATGCCAATATCGACGTTGACCGTTTCTTACGGCCGGGATTTGATTAGCCTCAGGATTTTTCCGAGCCTGCCCCCTGTTTCCTTTGAAAGCTTGAATATTCTGCCCCCTGGATCGACCTTGGTTCTTGGCAGGTGCCAGTTGTTTAAGGACTGATTCCGTCGGCAAAGCTGCTGCTTGGAGAGCCAGCCTGTGGAAGAAAGACTTCTTCTGGGCTTCCTCCATTGGCGTTGAGGCACCGAGGGTGAGAGGTGGGAGTATCGACTCAAAGAGAAGCCAGTTGATTTCTTAAAGAGCCGGATTGCAGAGATTTGAGGCTGCAAGTGATCTATACTTGACTCCGCCAGATGTGACAGAGCCTGAGTTTAGGTGAGTGAAAGCAAATGCCATTCTCGGAAAAGACGAAACGCCGGCTTCACTATCCCATCACCCAAAGGCTACCACAAACATATATACCGCGATTATTTGATCGCAGAAAAACGCGACACACGAAGTGTGGAGTGGAAAGAGGAAAAGGTCCTACCGGCGTGCCAGAACCTGTTTACCGCCGAAAGCCAGGAAAGACAAACGTCTTGCCTGCATTTGGGGGCAGATACTATTTGGTTTTATCTGTCCATCTCTCCAAAGATGCCAAGTTGATTTATGGTACCGTGTATCGGAGGTTTGGACAGATGCGGCCGTTGTAGCAGACTTCGTCAGATTCCCCCTCATTTGCAAGGGGTTTTTGATTGTGGGGATGCTCTTTCCTGCAGGCACAAACCGCTACAGTTAATTACGTTACCGCGTAGCGATAACCACTTTCTCCCACTCCAAAAGGTCATTTCGTATCGTGTGTGTTTTTTTATTTTTGGTTGCCCGTGGATTGTATATGGAGACTAATTTATGTTGCCTCCCGTAGGGCGTAAATTAGTCTAAATCCGTATATTCATAGATTTGGGTTTGGTTTAAGGATCGTTAATCTCGTGTGAGATTAAGATCAACTTGAATGTTTGTTGAGGATACGTTAGTCTAATTTTAGACTAAGATCTACTCAGCAGGATTTTGGGATCATTCAGACCCAGCAAAAGAGCATTTGAGCTCTATTACTTTAGTTTAAGGACGTTTTCGGTCCATAGTTAGTTTAAGGACGTTGTGGTCCGTTGTTAGTTTAAGGACGTTTCGGTCCATAGATTGTCATTTTTGGTGTGGGGTTTAGTTTAAGGACGTTGCGGTCCACAGCTAGTTTAAGGACATTGCAGTCCATAGCTCACCATTTGACAGTGAGGTCGTAGTTTAAGGACGTTGCGATCCATAGCTAGTTTAAGGACGTTGCGGTCCATAGGGATGTGCTCATGGGTTTTGGGTTGCACCAAAGAGTTGTTGGTTGTCGGGACCCTCCACCTCTCGGAAGACGTTGAAGAATTACAACGACATGTATCAGAGCTATGGAGAGATGTACCCTTGAACCGAATTCCTAGATTGAAGGGAAAGATCATAGGGTCCCGTCCAAGAATCATTAGTCGTTTTTGAGAGACTAAGATTAACTTAGGATATTGAGGAATCATCAACAGTTTGGGAAGTCATGAGCACAGTGGCTCGGTCTATTAGGAAATCCAAGATGTTTTAATCCTCAGGGAGACTTAACCAATTTAGAGTTGGAGTTGGCTTCCTATAGTGTTAAACATATGTATGCCCTAGAGGCCATTACTGTACATACGTTGTATATTGTAGTGGATGCTTGGACATATATAGGGAGAACTTTCTTTCTCAACATGATAGTATGCTATCTGGTAACTCTTTATCGTAACATGTACTCTGATTGTCTCTATGTCACATGTTGATAAAGTCCTTAGGATGAGTACTTGACTACCAGGACTATGATGCAGATCATACTAGGGGGACAATATAGTCGCCAAGTATATCCTTCAAATGTTCCTAGTCATGGGAGTACCGAGATAGGGCATCGATACTCCAGAGTAGACTAGCATATGCGCTTCTTGACCTATATGATGGGCGATGGATGATCCCATAGTACCCGCCAACCCCTACGGGTACGGCAAACTACCCGCCAAGTACCCGAAATGAAGCGGTCTCCCTCAACAACGTGAGTAGGCCACTAAACACTTCAAAGTACCCGGTAGTTTGTGCACCCCACCTTGGGTCTATCCTAGAAGCAAAAATCAGTGAGTGAAATAATACAATGGTGGCAACAACCTCATCCCCGATGTGCCCCGCAAAAGAATATTACAACAATTTACAAATTACATATGAATGAAAAAACGCTCGTCTCACATCCCCAGCTATCCATTCACAACAATCCAACAAGTGCACAAACACAAACCATTACAGAAATGTGCAACCCCCTGCTAACCGACATACTAGCAGTTAGGGGAGGTTTACGAACACATTAAACAAATCACAGATATAATCAAATTAGCTAAATATCTTAGAATTTCGATCAAGCAAACGCAAATGATTCTACTCCAAAAAATTCTCTGTGCACCTGAAACTTGAGTAGAAACAAAACATCCTAGAAAGAACAAAATCAACACAGAAGAGTTACTGGGGAATTTTGGGCGGACTCGGCCCCAACTCGGCCGCGGATCCGCGGTGGTTAGGCCGAGTTAGGATCCTAAATTTCTCCAGTGTTCTTATAATTTCCTGCTTGTAATTTTAAGGGTCCGTGAAAAATTTTTAGACCCCGTTTTAAAATCGACAGAAACTATGTGAAAATGATGTTTTTTCGGGTTCGTTTTGCGATCGAATTTCTAACGACTTTGCTAACAAGTTAGTTATGGTTTAGCGAGGCTCTGATACCACTGTAAGTCGACGTTAGACACCATACGAGTTGCGGGGAGGCGGAATAGGTAAAACAATCAATTTTGTCTAAACTAATATCGACTAACTTACGGATCTTTGCCAAACCCTAACTAACAATATCATAGGAGGGATTAACTACTATGAAAGAAGATTATACCTAATGAACCAAGTCCTTCTTCTTCTCGATGACCACCTCCTCGTCGGCCTCCTCTTTGTGATAGAAGATCCACCCGAGAGCTACTACTCCAAGCTTGACCTCTAATTTGAGGTAACTATGTTACTAAAAGTGCTAATCAAAGCAATCTAGAGGATATAGAGTAGGATTAGGGATCAAATAGTCTTGCTAACCCTTGATCTCAATACATGAGAGGTTAGGGTTAGGGTTTGAAGAGAGAGAGCTTGAGGAGAGAGAAGGTGAGAATGAGAATCCTTTTGGAATAATGAAATCATTGTGAATATATGAAGCATATCATATTATTAAATGAATAAAAAATAATAATATATCATCATGCTTCATTAACTCACATAGTGATTCATCTCATGAGTCATTCAAATAATAAATGCATCATTAACTCCATGGATGAATCACACCATGACTCATTAAACCAATTAATGCAAATGCCATCTTAGCCTCCAACTCATCAAACTTCTAGAAGCTTCTCGACAAATTACGAGAACGCCCCTCCTATCCGTGAAAACACGGAAATACTTTAAACTGTATAAATCCAATAATCCGATACTAGAATCTGGCTTAAACCAAAGCCCGCTAGTAAAAACTGTCCGAACATCGTACGTGCGTAAAAACACGTGCGTGTCCGAACCCTGTCGTAAAACCATACGACCTCTATATCATTTCGCCCGAAGCAGGGAAACTCTCTGTGTGGGACTCTAAAGACTCGACTACTACGCTGGCAGTGGGTTTAACCACATACCGCAAGCGGCACTAGCTGTACGTAACGGTCCCCAGGTAGATGTCGATAAGAAGGCCGATGAGGAAACCCATCCGAACTCCTACTGAGCTTGATGTGACAATCTTCGTACAGTCCGGTCTGTTCGTCTAGGACTATCGCATATCGGGCCTAGGGGGCAGCAAGCGTCAGTCCCCTAAAAGCGGTATAAGTCGTGTCGGAGTGAAGCCCATTACACCTAGAGAAACTACTGGAAAACCTACCAGTAAATCTCGCTGGCCCTGGCCAGGGACTTTGCATAATGGCTCTCCAGACACAGCGCGATATCAACTCCCAATACCGGGAGAGACGAATCATGTCTCACCGCCACTGCCTCCAAGTGCTCGGGACTGCACCCAACTGCTACCTGTTTGTTAGTTATGTATATGCCCTAGAGGCCATTGTTGTACATATGATGTATATTATGATGGATGCTTGGATATATACGGAGAGGACTTTCTTGCTCGTCATGATAGTATGCTATTTGGTTTCACTTTATCTTAACATGTTGACTTGTATTGGTTTACTGTCTTTCTCTCACATGTTGATAAAGCCCTTAGGATCTGTACTCGACTACTGGGATTATGATGAGATCATACTAGTGGGGCCACGGTAGTCGATGAGTACATCCTATAAATGTTCCTAGTCGAGGGTATATCGAGACAGGGCATCGATACACCAGAGTAGACTAGCGTATACGCATCTTGACCCATATGATGGGCGATGGATGATCCCATATCCATCGGTGTTTGACATCAAGGATGATGTACGGGTGCTCAGTGGAGACTGGGTACACTGGACGGACTCGCCGAGAACTCCCAGTTGGTGATATACCACACGTCAGATGGCAGTTCTCCGGTGACACTGGTACAGGGTAGTCTGTAGACCCGAGATCGTCATAGAGTCTTGTGTGATTCCCACTGTGCTTTGATTTCCACCTTACCATGTCCAAGAGGGCGTGCAAAACGGTGGCTTTTGGGTACAGTCCCGAATCACATGGAGGCAATGAGCGATAGGAGGGGATTCGTCTCTCCCGGTATAGGGAGTTGATGTTGTGCTGTGTTCGATTGGCTATAACTGGAAGTCCCTGGCCAGGGCTGATATAGAGATATACTGGTAAGTGTTACCAGTAGTTTCTCGACCTGTTATGAGCCTCACATCGACATGACTTATCGGTTACTGGGGTCTGATGTTTACCACCCCTAGACTTGATATGCGACATATCAGACGAACAGACCGGACTGTACGGGAGTGTTACTGATTGGATTCACAGGAGAACGGACAGGCTAGCTTGTTGATCTTCTAATTGCTCAATACCTGGGTGGCTGTTACGTTTAGCTGACCGCTTGCAGTTTGTGGGTGTTTGATATGATCATCACCTGCTACCGGCGTATTGACGATTCTTTAGAGTCCTACACAGATGTTTCTTAGCTCAGGCAAAACGGAGTAGAGGCACATATGTGATATATGCAGGACCGAGGATAATGCGATATGAGATACCGTATTATATTCTCGTGATATTTAGATATGAATCGGGACATCGGATCAAGTATTGATTCGATGAATCGGTACATGAAATATTAGTCGGTTATATTCGATATAGCCGGATCGTTGGATCAAGTGTTGATTCGATGATTTAATGTATAATGATATATATGATATATTGTATTACATTATCTAATATTTGCTTACTTTATTATTTCATTTTCTCACCGGATTAATACATTAATATATATGCGATATATGTTAATTGTATTATTTTCTTTTGTTGCAAATATATAATATATATGTGATATATATTATTGTGACATGATATGATTTATTATTAAACATGTTTAAGGATGATTAAATGGGATTAGGGTTTGATTACGGTTAGCTTCTTCTTGTTCATTCTAGAAGCTTTGCTTTTGTCTTGGTTAAGATATTATGGTTGATATTTTTCCATGACTCATAACTTAACCTAACCAAACCCTAACTCTAGTTTATTCTCTACAAACTCTTAGCCTATCATCCTTGACCATGGTTCTATAATCAATCATATACATTTCTTTTCTATTCATCACAAAAGGAATTATCTTTTGATTATCATCTTCTTCTCTCTTGAGTTAAAAAGAAAAAGCTTACTAGAAATTCCATTTGTGATGATAAATTGTGAGAAAGTGAATTAAAAGGAAAGCATAAATACTACTCCCTCATCCTCATCTCATCTAGCCCATGAGATTAGGGTGTTCATCTATATAGAGTGAGAAAGCTTGGGTTTTTGCAACTTCGACGTAGATCATCGGAGATTCGGAACACTTCAAGCTAGCATGGATCGTTCGAGTCGTGGAGCCTTTCTTGAGTCCAGGAGATCGTGGATCGCGGCAAAGGGACTTCTACTCGGAGCTTGTGAAGCGAAGGAGCAGACTACAAAGATTGTAATCCCTCACACTTAGATAAAAAGTTGTTATCTTGCATGCTTAACCCTAATAATCTAGCAAAGATCCCGTCTTTGGGTTGTTCGGCACATGTAGAATTTTATTCGGGCATGTTTGATGCTTTATGAACCTTCACCAGTGTGCCTAGGAACCCTACAGTGGTATCAGAGCCTAGCTAGAGTATTAGGCGACGTGTTTACGAAGTTAAAATTCCGATTGAACCCGAACCGACGAAATTTACCCCCTCTCTGGAAATTTTTCAAAATCTTGGATTTTACTGAATTAAAAATACCTGAAAAATACAGCAAGAAAATATAAGAATTATGGTGAAATTCGTGCCTCCAATTCGACAACTTGGCCGCGGAACCGCGGCAAAGACCCACCATTGGCGGCGGTTCCGCGGCAGTATAAGTGTATTAGGCACGGTTTTGTGCACAGTAATTCTGGTATCTGTATTTAATATTTTATGGGTATTTTTATTCTGACTCAAATGTTGAGTATTCTGGGGTTTGTTTTGTAATCGTAGATTCGATCGGAATATTTAAATTCGTTATTGTTTTTCCGGATATTTAGAAATTGTTAAAAAGTTCGAACGGATATCATTAACTCACTTTTTCCAGACACAAATTTTTTTTTCAAGTGTTGAATCTTTTCTCGAGTTTAAATCTTTCGGAAAAATTGTACAAGTTAAGCGGTGGACCCTCTAGAAGACAACAAATCTTAACTCGATTATGTGACCGTCTTGAACTGCCTTTTGAACCTTCGGGTTTGGGGCAGTACGGCGTGCCACATGTGAGGCGTTGGCTTGACATATTCTGAGATTATTTGAACTCCGCTCAAGTGTTGAGCACTTTGGGAAATTTTGGGTATTTGATTATCTGTTCGAAAATTTTAATACTGTCTATTTATCTGGAATGTGATACAATATGTGGAATTCATAGAGTTGGGCATGAAATGCGGAGTATGTGATATTTCGGATTTACGATGTCTAAAGTGATTGTGGATTCCAAATATTGTAGTTTTACACTTTCTTTTCTGTGATCATAAGTGTAGTATGTAGTTGTATTGCCGGTCTTCGTTGCTATACATCGGCGACGATCGGTGTATGCATACTTACTTACGTTGATGATATGTGATATTATGTGTTGCTGAGATATGATGTGCAGGATTGTCGCGATTGAATAGTCGGGGGTTTTATGTGAGATGAGAGTTTTATATTTTCATTCATGTAAATTCAAATGTAATGTAATATTCTTTTATTTGGGGCACTTCCAGGTTGAGGTTGATGCCACCAGTGTTGTATATTATTTACTTTTCCGCATTAGGACGGACCCAAGGAGGGGAGCACAGGTGACCGGGTTATGGGGTTCAGTGGGAGGCCATCTCGAGGAGTCGAGACCGGGTCTCCTAAACTCCAGAATTGGTAGGGTCGCTTGCCGCTCTCGTAGAGGTCCAGGGTGTGGGCTTGGCTATTCATCGCGACTGTGGAATCCGTATTTTCTATTGTTGGCTAAATACTAAATACGGACGTCCTAGTATATCCCACATTATATCTATGTTTCTGCTGCGATATCTGTGATGTGATCATTTGATATGATCTGATGGATACAGTATATAGTATATATGATATATTATATAGATGTTACTTATGTTTTACACCCGCACTAGCCCTGCCCTGCTCTGTCGTTAGTTACCTAACCTAACGGTGCACGAGGGGACATCGAGGCGAATGCGGATGGCATAAGTGTACGTCGTATTTATCTGTGATGCTTAGGAAGCATAAGCTGATGGGATTTTTTTTATTAATGAGATTAATAAAAAGAAAATAAACCTAAAGATGTTGTAGAATCAAAACATTATAAAAAGGGGTAGCTACAGTTTTGCTTTGCTCAGCGATATATATGATATGTCCTGCACCTTATTCGATGAGGAAAGAGCCGAGATCCCTTCACCGGGAGTGACCTCTTTAGCGAAACTGGCAGATGCTACAAAACTCGGTTTGTCTTTTGATTGCTTTTAGAGTTTTGCTTTGCACAGTGACATATATGATATGTCCTGCACCTTATTCGATGAGGAAAGAGCCGAGATCCCTTCACCGGGAGTGACCTCTTTAGCAAAACTAATGAAAGCCTCAAAAACACTCCATTTAAAAATTTCACATGATTCTACGACGATATCAAGTTCATTACGCTCATGGTTTTCTGAAAACCTGCATAGCCCTCCGTCATTTCAGATAAGTACTACTTAGTATTCGTGCTACGGTAGTTTGGCATTCGTCAAGGCGTAGTGTACGGTAGCTAACTAGTATTTATCTGCTTATGCATATGATGCAGATTGGATTAGGGTATTCGTACGGCGTTGTTTGGCATTCGTCAAGGGTCGTGCGGGTGGGTTTAATTCAATCAAGAAATGTACGGGTTGAACTTGACTAGTGGACTATGGGTTGTTTGGCATTCGTCAAGGTCATAGAACACTAGGGGCAAAATATTATCGGGAATTTCAAGTGTTGAAATTTGCAATGAGATTGCATACTTTCTATGAGATAGTTGGATCCCGATACCCACTGCGAGTAAGAGTTACTCCTGGGAGAGTTTTACACAGGACAATTAGTCGATCAAGTAGGTGTCTAGAAAAGTGTTAACGGGGTTACGCCTCTGGGAAAACGAGGTTTACATTAATTAGGTCCGTGCGAAAGCACGGGGAACCTCCCTCAAAGTACCGACACTGATCTGGCTGAAAGATTGACGAAATTGTAGGGTGTAATTAATCCCGGCTAATCTTACCTTTTAGGGTTTGAAGGTAGATTTGATAAAAACAGTGGGAGACATCCTGATTAGATAGGATAATAACCAATCTAATCTTGCAAGAGCATACGCTAAAGTGTTTTCTTCTCTCTCTCTCTCCAGGTAGCGACCATGTCAGGCCATAATCAAGATAATAATATGGATGTATTGACTGAACCCGCTTATTATACTGAGCAGGGGAACGTTGGACCCGTTCTTTCTTATAAGAGTTATAAGACTGAACAGGGAATAGAAGAATATCTGGATTCTCAAGCCGCCCAAAAGAACATGCATGTTGATGCATTTTCTTCAGGTGTGTTAGTTATTGAGAACTGTTTCTCAGTTCACCCTACGTCCTGGGTATTAGATACCGGATCAGGATCCCACATATGTAAACAGTTACATGGGCTACGTAAAGGTAGAGAACTGGGAAAAGGTGATCATTCCGTTCAAGTACGGAACGGTGCAAATGTTGCAGCCAAAGCAGTTGGCGAATATCACCTAGTATTACCAAGTGGTGATACAATGATTCTGAATGAGTGCTATTATATACCGAACATGATGTGCAACATTATATCAGTTTCTTTATTGAGTAAAGAAGGATATAATTTTGTAGTACAGGATAATGTTATGAACATATTCTTAGATCAAAAGTTAATTGCATCAGGCTCGTTACATAATGGCATATTTATTCTAAATCAAAATACAGTCCTCAATATACAAAACACACACAAGAGGAAAAGTTCAGAAATGAACGAATCCTACTTGTGGCATTGTAGACTTGGTCATATCAATGCGACACGACTGGCTAAGTTACATAAGGATGGTTATTTGAATCCGTTCGAATTATCATCTTATGATACTTGCCATTCATGTCTCAAAGGAAAAATGACCAAAGCTCCGTTTAGTGGACACGGAGAAAGAGTTACTGAACTCTTAGGACTGGTACATAGTGATGTATACGGTCCCATGTCTACCCATGCCAGGAACGGTTCTTCCTACTTCATTACATTCACTGACGATCTCTCTAGATACGGGCATGTGTTCCTATTGAAACACAAGTCTGAAGCTTTTGAGAAATTCAGAGAATATAAGCACGAAGTAGAGAACCAAACGGGCAAAAGTATTAAGATCCTTCGATCTGATCGAGGAGAAGAATACTTGAGCAATGAGTTCCAAGATTATCTAAAAGAGAATGGGATTCTCTCTCAGCTTACTCCACCTTATACACCACAGCACAACGGTGTATCGGAACGAAGGAATCGCACCATATTAGATATGGTGCGTTCAATGATGAGTACAGCTGAGTTACCTATTTCCTTCTGGGGGTATGCGCTTAAGACAGCCATACACCTATTGAATATGGTTCCTACCAAATCAGTGCCTACCACTCCATATGAGATATGGAAAGGGAAGAGACCATCTCTTAAGTATGTTAAGATATGGGGTTGTCCAGCCTATGTCAAAAGACAAAATCCGGACAAACTCGAGGCAAGATCAGTCTTATGTAAGTTTGTAGGATATCCCAAAAATTCACAAGGGTATATCTTCTACCACCCCGAGGAACAAAAGGTGTTTGTTTCTCGACATGCCACTTTCTTAGAAAAAGGTTTTCTTATGAAACAGATTAGTGGCATTGAGGTAGAACTGGAAGAGGTTCCAGCAACACAAACTATAACTGAAGATTTAGTAGAACCAGAGGATTCAGTAGTACCCGACGAACCCCAGCCTCTCCGCCGATCTAGCAGGGTTTCTCATCCACTTGAGAGATACTACAGTTTTCTCATTGATGGTGGAAGCGAGGATTGCATCATGGAAGATGATGACCCGACTAGTTTCGAGCAGGCCATCACGAGTGGTGACTCTGTGAAATGGCTGGATGCAATGCGATCTGAGATGGAATCCATGTACACCAATAAAGTATGGATTTTGGAAAATGCTCCTGAAGGGGTAAAGCCCATTGGGAGCAAGTGGATTTTTAAAAATAAATTTGGTGTAGATGGAAAAGTTGAGACTTTCAAAGCTAGACTTGTAGCAAAGGGTTTTCGTCAACGACCAGGTGTGGATTATGACGAAACCTTTTCTCCAGTGGCTATGCTTAAGTCCATCCGGATCTTACTTGCCATTGCTGCATACCATGACTACGAAATCTGGCAAATGGATGTTAAGACCGCCTTTCTAAACGGTGATTTAGAAGAGTGCGTGTACATGACTCAGCCAGAGGGTTTCGTAGATAGTGGGAGCAGCGGAAAGGTGTGCAAGCTGCTTAAATCCATTTATGGGTTAAAGCAAGCATCGCGGAGTTGGAACATCTGTTTTGATGTTGTAGTCAAAGAGTTTGACTTCATCAAAAACATAGATGAACCTTGTATCTATAAGAAGGTAGCAGAGAGTAAGGTTGTCTTCCTCGTATTGTACGTGGATGACATACTCTTGATAGGAAATGATATTCCTATGCTGAAATTAGTCAAGCTCTTCTCATAAAGATTCTCAATGAAAGATCTAGGTGATGCCTCATGCATATTGGGGATAAGGATCTATAGAGATAGATCCAAACGGATATTGGGATTGTCCCAATCCAGGTACATTGACACCTTACTAAAGAGGTTTAGTATGGAAGAATCCAAGCGTGGGAACCAACCCATGATCTCTGGACTCACTCTCTCCAAAGAGATGTCTCCCAAGACTAATTTGGAGAGAGCTCGCATGCAAGGGATACCCTATGCTTCGGCAGTAGGCTCTATCATGTATGCGATGCTATGTACCAGACCCGATGTAGCATACTCACTAAGTGTAGTGAGTCGGTATCAAGCAGATCCTGGAGAGAGTCACTGGACAGCTGTGAAGAACATTCTCAAGTACTTACGAAGGACTAGAGACATGTTCTTGGTGTATGGTAACGGAGAACTCCGAGTGGAATCCTTTACCGATTCCAGCTTCCAGAGTGATAAGGACGACTCTAAGTCGCATTCGGGTTTTGTCTTTACCCTCAATGGAGAGGCGGTATGTTGGAAGAGTTCCAAACATTATACCGTTGCAGACTCGACGATGGAGGCTGAATACATCGCTGCCAACGATGCTACCAAAGAGGCTGTCTGGATGAAGAAGTTCATTAGTGAACTTGGTGTGGTTCCATCCATTGAACATCCAATACCTCTGTATTGCGATAACAATGGAGCTGTGGCTTTGGCCAAGGAACCCAGATCCCATCAGAAATCCAGACATATTCTGAGGCGGTATCACCTGATCAGGGAGATAGTTGATCGCCGGGAGATCGAGGTCAGGAGAGTAGATACGAAGGACAACACTGCGGATCCACTCACGAAGGCCATTCCCCAGATACAGTTTGAGAGATTATTCGGGATGCTAGGTATGAGATACTACAGCAGCTGGCCTCAGTGCAAGTGGGAGATTGTTAGTTATATATATGCCCTAGAGGCCATTGTTGTACATATGATGTATATTATGATGGATGCTTGGATATATACGGAGAGGACTTTCTTGCTCGTCATGATAGTATGCTATTTGGTTTCACTTTATCTTAACATGTTGACTTGTATTGGTTTACTGTCTTTCTCTCACATGTTGATAAAGCCCTTAGGATCTGTACTCGACTACTGGGATTATGATGAGATCATACTAGTGGGGCCACGGTAGTCGATGAGTACATCCTATAAATGTTCCTAGTCGAGGGTATATCGAGACAGGGCATCGATACACCAGAGTAGACTAGCGTATACGCATCTTGACCCATATGATGGGCGATGGATGATCCCATATCCATCGGTGTTTGACATCAAGGATGATGTACGGGTGCTCAGTGGAGACTGGGTACACTGGACGGACTCGCCGAGAACTCCCAGTTGGTGATATACCACACGTCAGATGGCAGTTCTCCGGTGACACTGGTACAGGGTAGTCTGTAGATCCGAGATCGTCATAGAGTCTTGTGTGATTCCCACTGTGCTTTGATTTCCACCTTACCACGTCCAAGAGGGCGTGCAAAACGGTGGCTTTTGGGTACAGTCCCGAATCACATGGAGGCAATGAGCGATAGGAGGGGATTCGTCTCTCTCGGTATAGGGAGTTGATGTTGTGCTGTGTTCGATTGGCTATAACTGGAAGTCCCTGGCCAGGGCTGATATAGAGATATACTGGTAAGTGTTACCAGTAGTTTCTCGACCTGTTATGAGCCTCACATCGACACGACTTATCGGTTACTGGGGTCTGATGTTTACCACCCCTAGACTTGATATGCGACATATCAGACGAACAGACCGGACTGTACGGGAGTGTTACTGATTGGATTCACAGGAGAACGGACAGGCTAGCTTGTTAATCTTCTAATCGCTCAATACCTGGATGCCTGTTACGTTTAGCTGACCGCTTGCAGTTTGTGGGTGTTTGATATGATCATCATCTGCTACCGGCGTATTGACGATTCTTTAGAGTCCTACACAGAGGTTTCTTGGCTCAGGCAAAACGGAGTAGAGGCACATATGTGATATGTGCAGGACCAAGGATAATGCGATATGAGATACCGTATTATATTCTCGTGATATTTAGATATGAATTGGGACATCGGATCAAGTGTTGATTCGATGAATCGGTACATGAAATATTAGTCGGTTATATTCGATATAGCCGGATCGTTGGATCAAGTGTTGATTCGATGATTTAATGTATAATGATATATATGATATATTGTATTACATTATCTAATATTTGCTTACTTTATTATTTCATTTTCTCACCGGATTAATACATTAATATATATGCGATATATGTTAATTGTATTATTTTCTTTTGTTGCAAATATATAATATATATGTGATATATATTATTGTGACATGATATGATTTATTATTAAACATGTTTAAGGATGATTAAATGGGATTAGGGTTTGATTAGGGTTAGCTTCTTCTTGCTCATTCTAGAAGCTTTGCTTTTGTCTTGGTTAAGATATTATGGTTGATATTTTTCCATGACTCATAACTTAACCTAACCAAACCCTAACTCTAGTTTATTCTCTACAAACTCTTAGCCTATCATCCTTGACCATGGTTCTATAATCAATCATATACATTTCTTTTCTATTCATCACAAAAGGAATTATCTTTTGATTATCATCTTCTTCTCTCTTGAGTTAAAAAGAAAAAGCTTACTAGAAATTCCATTTGTGATGATAAATTGTGAGAAAGTGAATTAAAAGGAAAGCATAAATACTACTCCCTCATCCTCATCTCATCTAGCCCATGAGATTAGGGTGTTCATCTATATAGAGTGAGAAAGCTTGGGTTTTTGCAACTTCGACGTAGATCATCGGAGATTCGGAACACTTCAAGCTAGCATGGATCGTTCGAGTCGTGGAGCCTCTCTTGAGTCCAGGAGATCGTGGATCGCGGCAAAGGGACTTCTACTCGGAGCTTGTGAAGCGAAAGAGCGGACTACAAAGGTTGTAATCCCTCACACTTAGATAAAAAGTTGTTATCTTGCATGCTTAACCCTAATAATCTAGCAAAGATCCCGTCTTTGGGTTGTTCGGCACATGTAGAATTTTATTCGGGCATGTTTGATGCTTTATGAACCTTCACTAGTGTGCCTAGGAACCCTACAGTGTTTGCATGACTCTTTTGGGCCGTGGTAGGGTAGCAATCTAAGAACAGTGGGAACACACTCGAGGCGAAGCAGCGGTGTCAAGTCTGCGGACTATGCTGTACTCATGTCACCTGGGAACTGTTAACTGACGGCGGTATAATACCAACCAACAGTTCCCTGCGAGTCCTATCCGGTGTACCCGTAACCCAACGAGCACCTGTATACTATCTCTAGTACAACATACTGATGGCTGTGGGACAGACCATCTCCCCAACTCGGATGAGAAGCGTACACACTAGTCTACTCCAGAGTATCGATGCCCTGTCTCGATAATCCTACGACTAGGGACCTGAAAAAGGATGTGCTTGTAGACTACCCAGCCCCCACTAGTGTGACTGCTATCATAACGCTGGTAGTTAAGCAAGATCCTAAGGGCTCTATCAATACGTACACACATATTAAGATAGATATAACCAAGTAGCATACTACCATGTTTAGCAAGACTGTTAATATAACTGTGAATATCCCAAGCTTCCATTAAGTAATATACAAGCTAGTACGATACAATAATGTCCCCTAAGGAATATACACTAACAATCTCCCACTTGCACTAGGGCCATGTAATGGCGTATCGAAGACCGATCATCTCGAGTAGCTTCTCGAACTGAATCTGAGGTAAGGCCTTTGTGAATGGATCAGCAGTGTTCTCCTCTGTAGCAACTCTCCGGACCTCGATCTCCCGGCGATCTATGATCTCCCTAATCAGGTGATACCATCTTAAGATGTGTCTGGACTTCTGATGGGACCTGGGTTCCTTCGCTAAAGCTATAGCTCCGTTTTTGTCGCAATACAGCGGTATTGGATCAACAATGGTAGGAACCACCTGAAGTTCTGTGAGGAACTTCTTCATCCAGACTGCTTCTTTTGCGGCATCGCAAGCAGCGATATACTCCGCTTCCATCGTCGAGTCAGCAACGGTGTCCTGCTTGGAACTCTTTCAGCACACCGCCCCTCCATTGAGGGTAAAGACATAACCTGACATGGACTTGGAGTCATCCTTGTCACTCTGGAAGCTGGAGTCGGCAAAGGCCTCGATCTGGAGGTCTTTTCTACTGTAAACCAAGAACATCTCCTTAGTCCTTCTCAGGTACTTGAGAATGTTCTTTACTTCTATCCAGTGCTTCTCCCCTGGGTCTGACTGATACCTGCTTACCACGCTCAGTGCGTAAGCTACATCTGGTCTGGTGCACAACATCACATATATTATAGAGCCTACCGCAGAAGCGTAGGGTATAATAGACATGCGATCCCTTTCCAAATCAGTCTTGGAAGACATCTCTTTGAAGATGGTGATTCCGTGACAAGCCGGTAAATTACCGCGCTTAGAATCTTCCATACTGAATTTTTTCAGTATAGTATTGATATACCTGGACTGCGATAGTCCCAACATCCTCTTGGATCTATCACGATAGATCCGGATCCCCAGAATGTAAGAGGTATCACCCAGGTCTTTCATGGAGAACCTGTGTGATAAGAATCCTTTGACAGATTGTAGCATAGGAATGTCATTTCCTATCAATAGAATGTCATCCACGTACAAGACGAGGAATACAACAGTTCCTGCTACAATTTTACTATATATACATGGTTCATCTGGATTTTTGATAAAGTCATATTCTTTGACCGTTTCATCAAAACAGATGTTCCAACTCCGCGATGCCTGCTTTAGTCCATAAATGGACTTAAGCAACTTGCACACTTTCCCGCTGCTCCCACTTTGATTGAAAACCCTCTGGCTGATCCATATAGACAAACTCTTCTAAATTACCATTTAGAAAAGTCGTCTTTACGTCCATCTGCCAGATCTCATAATCATGGAAGGCGGCAATAGCAAGAAGGACTCGAATGGATTTGAGCATAGCCACTGGAGAAAAAGTCTCATCATAGTCCAAACCAGGTCTTTGATGAAAACCCTTTGCAACAAGTCTAGCCTTATAGGTTTCCACCTGTCCATCTACACCAATCTTTTTCTTGAAGATCCATTTGTATCCTATGGGTTTTACCCCATCTGGAGCAAAGTCCAAAGTCCATACTTTGTTGATGTACATGGACTCCATCTCGGTCCGCATTGCATCCAGCCATCGTACCGAGTCGCCGCTCTGGATGGCCTGCTGGAAGCTAGTAGGTTCATCATCATCAATGATGTAATCCTCTCTATCCCCACCTATGAGAAAACCGTAGTATCTCTCGGGCGGATGAAACGGCCTACTACTCCCGCGGAGGGGTGCGGGAATGTCATGTTCTTCTTGAACTACTGGTTCTACCAAACTTTCAGTAGTAGTTTGTGGTTCTGGAATTTCTTCCAGTTCTTTTGCGCTCCCACTTGTTTCCTTTTCTAAAAACCGATGTTCTAGAAAATGGGCATTACGAGAAACAAAAACCTTTTGTTCCTCTGCGTAATAGAAATAATACCCCCTGGAGTTCTTTGGATATCCTACAAACTTACACTTTACTGATCGTGCCTCGAGTTTGTCCGCATGCTGCTTTTTAACAAAAGCTGGACATCCACATATCTTCAGATACTGAAGATAGGGTTTTTTCCCACTCCACATCTAATATGGTGTGGTAGGCACAGTCTTGGTAAGAGCCCTGTTCAAAAGATATGTAGCCGATTCTAGTGCATAACCCCAGAAAGATCGCGGTAACTCAGCATTACTCATCATGGAACGTACCATATCCAATAGGGTTCGATTCCGTCTCTCCGATACACCGTTATGCTGTGGAGTGTATGGAGGAGTAAGCTGAGAGAGAATTCCTTTCTCTTTTAGGTAACCTAGGAACTCGGCACTTAAGTATTCACCACCTCGATCAGATCTCAGTGTCTTGATACTTTTGTCGGTCTGGTTTTCTACTTCATTCTTATATTTTTGGAATTTCTCAAAAGCCTCGGATTTATGTTTCATTAAGAAAATGAATCCGTACCTAGAGTAATCATCCGTAAAAGTAATGAAATATGAAAAACCACCTCTTGCATGTGTAGACATTGGACCACATACATCGCTGTGTATGAGTCCTAAGAGCTCGCTCGCTCTTACTCCATGTCCAGTGAATGGAGTCTTTATCATCTTTCCTTTGAGACATGATTGACAAGTGGCATAAGATTGATATTCGAACGAATCCAAATATCCTTCTCTATGTAACTTAGTTAACCTTGTCTCATTGATGTGACCTAATCTACAATGCCATAAGAAAGCCTTATTTAAATCTGGAGACTTTCTTTTTAGTGTGTTCTGGACATTGAAAATCTGTAATTGGTTTAAGACATATATACCATTATCTAGTGTACCGGACCCAATCAAACCATGATTAAGATGGATGTTAACAACATCACTTACAAACGTGAAATCATAACCTTCTTTTGATAACAACGAAACCGATATGATATTACACGTTAAACTGGGTACACAAAAACAGTTATGCAAAACCAAAATATGTCCACTCGTCAATCCTAGGTGATAATCCCCTACGGACACAGCACTCACGCTAGCTCCGTTAGCAACCTGGAGGGTCATATCACCAACCTTCAGTACTCTACGGTTTCTCAGTGCCTGCAATGAATTGCATATATGAGATCCTGATCCGGTATCCAATACCCAGGAAGTAGAGTTGATTGACATACAATTTTCAATTACAAACACACCTGAAATCGAAGCCACAGCTTGCTTCGGTTCCTGGTTCTTGGAAATCCAAGCTTTGCAATCTTTCCTCCAATGGCCTTTTTCTACGACAGTGGAAGCACTCGTCCTTTGCCACTACTGGCACCGCAATCTTTGTCTTTCCCTTAGCTCCCACCTTACTAACACCATCTCTTGGTTTGGTAGCGGCCTTCATCTTCCTTCCTTTGGCCCTTGCCTTGGACCTGGAAGACGAAGCACCGCGAACAAACATAGCGGGTGTTTCCCTTGCCTTCTGCAAGGTGCCCTCTGCACTCCTCAACATGTTAAGGTGTTATGGAAGTTCAATTTCTTTTCTTTGAATGTTGAAATTCAGAATAAACTGGGCGTAGGTGGAAGGAAGGGACTGAAGAATCAAGTCTGTATAGAGCTCGTTCTCCAAAGTCGTCCCGAGGTCTGCGAGCTCTTCTATATAGCCAATCATCTTAAGGACATGTTCTCCTACAGATGATCCGACGGCCAGCCTCGACTGAAACAAGTTCTTCGAGATCCCGTATCTTGCTATACGAGATTGCTCTCCATACAGATCCTTTGTATGGAGAAATATAGATTCAAGACCCATATCCTCGTGCCTCCTCTGATGTTCATTATTCATAGAGGCAAGCACGATGCATTTGGCCTTCGCGCAATCTAACTCCCAGGTTTTGTGGATTTCCTTATCCGCAAGACTGGATTTTGGACCAGGGACTGCAGGTGCCTTAGCAGTAAGGACATACCCCAATTTGTCATAAGTTAAAGCTATTTTGACATTCCGCAGCCAATCTTTATAGTTTGGCCCTGTCAATATATTTTTCTCTAATAGTAACTTAAGGTCTGTCATGTTTTGGGTCGCTGCAAAGAGAGAGAGGGGGAACACTTTAGCATGATGCTCTTGCAAGTTTAGAGTGGTTTTTAGTTTATCTAAACTGGATGGCTCCCACTGTTTTTCGAATCCCTCCTTAAACCAAAAAAGAAGAACTAGCCAGGACTAATCTCACCATACAATACTTGCTTAACCGTTCAGCCAGGCCGGTGTCGGTACTTCGAGAGAGGTTTTACGACGCTTTTGCGAAGTTCCTTAATTAAATAACCTCTTTTCTCTGGGGGCGTAACCCCGCTGACACCTTTCTCGGCACCTACTTGGTTTATAGCATTGATCGTTAAGTGATGAATCTCCTGATAAGTAGCGGATACTCACAGTAGGATCGGGATCAAAATATCATCGTGTGATAATGCTGAAGGAATCCTACCAACATTCATCAAACTCCAAATGGTATGCATCTCTTTGCAAATTTCAGTTTCTTTAGAAATTCCCGATATAAATTTCTGCCCTATGCTCTTATGACCTTGGCGTTTGGTCAAAATGTCATAAGTCACATGTCAAGTTCTACCCATTATTATCTTATTAATTTGAACCCATCCGTACATACCCCTGACGTTGGCCAAATGATAATACAACTGTCCCAAACTAACTCATCTATCTATGCAACAAATGAATACCCAGCAGCTACCAAACACTATGCCTTGGCGTTAGGTCAAAATACATAGCTTGAATACTACTGAATACCCAAATGAAATGACGGAGGGCTACGAATGGTTTTGGCGAAACCGTGAACGTAGTGACTTGATATGACCGAAGGAACCAGATAGCTTTTAAAATGAGTGGTTAAAGCTCCGCAATTTAAAAATATCTTCTGTTTTAAAAATAGCCGAGTGGTTTCTTTTAAACTATTCCAACGATTCAACTTTGGTTTATTTTCTTTGCATTAATATAATGCGTCCCATCGATTAACCTATCATTGCAGAAAACACCGAAAATACAACGTCCTCTTATGCCATCCGTATTCGCCACTGGGTCCCGTCACCACCCGTTAGGTTACTTAACTAACGACAGAGCGGGGGCTGGGCTAGCGCGGGTGTAAAACATAAGTGACGTATAATAGCTATCATATATAGATATTGTACATTCGTCAGACGCAATAATAGTCATTCCAGATCACAGATGAACATATTGGATTTTCTACGAATCCGCATTTCTTTTGAGCCTGCAAAGAAAGACGGATCACACAGTCGCGATGAATAGCCAAAACCCCCACCCTAAACCCCTACGGGTACGGCAAACTACCCGCCAAGTACCCGAAGTGAAGCGGTCTCCCTCAACAACGTGAGTAGGCCACTAAACACTTCAAAGTACCCAGTAGTTTGTGCACCCCACCTTGGGTCTATCCTAGGAGCAAAAATCAGTAAATGAAATAATACAACGGTGGCAACAAACTCATCCCGGATGTGTCTCGCAAAAGAATATTACAATAATTTACAAATTACATTTGAATGAAAAAAAACGCTCATCTCACATCCCCGGCTATCCATTCACGACAATCCAACAAGTCCACAAACACAAACCATTACAGAAATGTGCATCTCCCTGCTAACCGACATACTAGCAGTTAGGGGAGGTTTACGAACATATTAAACAAATCACAGATACAATCAAATTAGCCAAATATCTTAGAATTTCGATCAAGCAAATGCAAATTATTCTACTCTAAAAAATTCTCTGTGCACCTGAAACTTGAGTAGAAACAAAACATCCCAGAAAGAACAAAATCAACACAGAAGAGTTACTGGGGAATTTTAGGCTGACTCGGCCCCAACTCGGCCGCGGATCCGCGGCGGATTGCTTGGATCGGCCGCGGATCCGTGGCGGTTTGGCCGAGTTAGGATCCCAAATTTCTCCAGTGTTCTTATAATTCCCTGCTTGTAATTTTAAGGGTCCCTGAAAAATTTTTAGGCCCCGTTTTAAAATCGACAGAAACTATATGAAAATGATGTTTTTTCGGGTTTGTTTTGCGATCGAATTTCTAACGACTTTGCTAACAAGTTAGTTATGGTTTAGCGAGGCTCTGATACCACTGTAAGTCGACGTTAGACACCCCACGAGTTGCGGGGAGGCGGAATAGGTAAAACAATCATTTTTGTCTAAACTAACATCGACTAACTTACGGATCTTGGCCAAACCCTAACTAACAATATCATAGGAGGGATTAGCTACTATGAAAGAAGATTATACCTAATGAACCAAGTCCTTCTTCTTCTCGATGACCACCTCCTCGTCGGCCTCCTCTTTGTGATAGAAGATCCACCCGAGAGCTACTACTCCAAGCTTGACCTCTAACTTGAGGTAACTAGGTTACTAAAAGTGCTAATCAAAGCAACCTAGAGGATATAGAGTAGGATTAGGGATCAAATAGTCTTGCTAACCCTTGATCTCAACACATGAGAGGTTAGGGTTAGGGTTTGAAGAGAGAGAGCTTGAGGAGAGAGAATGTGAAAATGAGAATCCTTTTAGAATAATGAAATCATTGTGAATATATGAAGCATATCATATTATTAAATGAATAACAAATAATAATATATCATCATGCTTCATTAACTCACATAGTGATTCATCTCATGAGTCATTTAAATAATAAATGCATCATTAACTCCATGGATGAATCACACCATGACTCATTAAACCAATTAATGCAAATGCCACCTTAGCCTCCAACTCATCAAATTTCTAGAAGCTTCTCGACAAATTACGAGAACGCCCCTCCTATCCGTGAAAACACGGAAATACTTTAGACTGTATAAATCCAATAATCCGATACTAGAATCTGGCTTAAACCAAAGCCCGCTAGTAAAAACTGTCCGAACATCGTACGTGCGTTAAAACACGTGCGTGTTCGAACCCTGTCGTAAAACCATACGACCTCTATATCGTTTCGCCCGAAGCAGGGAAACTCTCTGTGTGGGACTCTAAAGACTCGACTACTACACTGGCAGTGGGTTTAACCACAGGCCGCAAGCGGCACTAGCTGTACGTAACGGTCCCCAGGTAGATGTCGATAAGAAGGCCGATGAGGAAACCCATCCGAACTCCTACTGAGCCTGATGTGACAATCTCCGTACAGTCTGGTCTGTTCGTCTAGGACTATCGCATATCGAGCCTAGGGGGCGGCAAGCGTCAGTCCTCTAAAAGAGGTATAAGTCGTGTCGGAGTGAAGCCTATTACACCTTGAGAAACTACTGGAAAACCTACCAGTAAATCTCGCTTGCCCTGGCCAGGGATTTTGCGTAATGGCTCTCCAGACACAGCGCGATATCAACTCCCAATACCGGGAGAGACGAATCCTGTCTAACCGCCACTGCCTCCAAGTGCTCGGGACTGCACCCAACAGCTACCTGTTTGCACAACTCCTTTGAGCCGTGGTAGAGTAGCAATCTAAGAACAGTGGGAACACACTCGAGGCGAAGCAGCGGTGTCAAGTCTGCGGACTATACTGTACTCATGTCATCTGGGAACTGTTAACTGACGACGGGTATAATACCAACTAACAGTTCCCTGCGAGTCCTGTCCGGTGTACCCGTAACCCAACGAGCACCTGTATACTATCTCCAGTACAACGTACTGATGGTTGTGGGATAGACTATCTCCCCAACTGGGATGAGAAGCGTACACACTAGTCTACTCCGGAGTATCGATGCTCTGTCTCGATAATCCTACGACTAGGGACCTGAAAAAGGATGTGCTTGTAGACTCCCCAGCTCCCACTAGTGTGACTGCCATCACAACGCTGGTAGTTAAGCAAGATCCTAAGGGCTCAATCAATACATACACACATATTAAGATAGATATAACCAAGTAGCATACTACCATGTTTAGCAAGACTGTTAATATAACTGTGAATATCCCAAGCTTCTATTAAGTAATATACAAGCTAGTATGATACAATAATGGCCCTTAGGGCATATACACTAACAAGACACACCCCATAGCCCCGACCAAGTGACTGTAGGAGAACCCCGTCGCCAAAAGCATCCGTTCGGGTGCTCGAGGCAGCGGTGTTCCGCCTTAGTGCACTTCGTCGACGGCATCCGGGGGTGCGGCCGTCTACTAAAGTTTGCGATGAGCATTCGATCAGGATGTCGGGAATCTTGTTGAATTTCCCGACTTGATATTAAAAAGAGTTTTCGATATTGAGACTAAAATGCGGGGTTTATAATTGTTAGGCATGCGATGTCTAAGGAATTCATTTGGTTAGGCATGCGATATCTAAGAAGGTTGCGGATTCCAACTGTTGTAGTTTTACACTTTCTTTTCTATGACCGTAAGTGTAATATGTGGTGTATCGCCGGTTTCGTTGCTATACATCAATGACAATTGGGATACACATATTTACTTACGTTGATGATATGTGATATTATGTGTTGCTGTGATATGTTATATTGGATTGTCGTGTTTGAATAGCCGGGGGTTTTATGTGAGATGAGAGTTTTTCTTTTTCATTCATGTAAAATTCATTTGTATGTAATATTCTTTCATTGGGGCACTTCCGGGCTAAGGATGATGTCACCATTGTATATTATTTACTTTTCCGCATTAGGTAGACCCAAGGCGGGGAGCACAAGTAACCGGGTTCTATGGTCCAGTGGGAGACCATTTCGAGGAGTCGAGACCGGGTCTCCTAACCCTAGAATTGACAGTGTTGCTTGCTGCTCTCGTAGGGGTCTAGGGATGTGAATTTGGCTATTCATCGCGACCGTAGAATCCGTGTTTTATACAGGCTCGTATTAAAACACGGACTTCCTAGTATATCAAATATTTCATATATGTTCTTCTGCTCCAATGTTCTGTGATGAGATCATATTACTGCCTGAAACGAATGTTTATATTATATATATGAGATATATGTTATATTGTAGATTTCGTTTCAAATGTAATACTTGTGAAGCATAATAAAATGGGACTTCATTAATGAGATTAATGAAATAAAAGAAACCTAAAGATGTTGTAGAAACTTATTTAAAAACTGGTAGCTCTAGTTCTTGCTTTGCATAGCGGTATTCCTTGTAGAATATCCAGCACCTTATTCGATAAGGAAAGAGCCGAGATCCCTTCACCGGGAGTGACCTCTTTAGCGAAACTAGCAGATGCTACAAACTCGGTTTGTCTTTTGATTGTTTCTATAGTTTTTTCTTTGCATAGTGGTATTTGTGAAATATCCTGCACCTTATTCGATAAAGAAAGAGCCGAGATCCCTTCACCGGGAGTGACCTCTTTGTTAGTTATATGTATGCCCTAGAGGCCATTACTATACATAGGATGTATATTGTAGTGGATGCTGGGACATATATAGGGAGGACTTTCTTGCTCGACATGATAGTACGCTATCTGGTTACTCTTTACCTTAACGTGTATACTGTTTGTCTCTTTGTTACATGTTGGTAAAGCCCTTAGGATGTGTGCTTGACTACCTGGACTATGATGCGGATCATACTAGTGGAGACATGGTAGTCTATAAGTACATCCTTCAAAGTCCCTAGTCGTGGGTGTATCGAGACGGGGCATCGATATACCAGAGTAGACTAGTGTATACCTTCTCGACCCATACAGATGGGCGATGGATGATCCCATATCCATTGGTGTTTGACATTAGAGATGATATACGGGTGCTCAGTGGAGACTGGGTACACTGGACGGACTCGCCGAGAACTCCCAGATGGTATTATACCTTACGTCAGATGGCGGTTCTCTGGTGACACTGGTACAGAGTAGTCTGTTGACCCGAGATCGTCATAGAGTCTTGTGTGGTTCCCACTGTGCTTTGATTTCCACCTTACCACGTCCAAGAGGGCGTGCACAACGGTGGCTTTTAGGTACAGTCCCGAGTCACATGGAGGCAATGAGCGATAGGAGGGGATTCGTCTCTCCCGGTATAGGGGGTTGATGTTGCGCTGTGTTCGATTGGCTATAACCGGAAATCCCTGGCCAGGGTTGCTGAGATTTACTGGTAAGTGTTACCAGTAGTTTCTCGAACTGTTATAGACCTCATATCGACACGACTTATCGAGCTATTGGGGTCTGACGTTTACCACCCCTAGGCGAGATATGCGACATATCAGACGATCAGACCGGACTGTACGGTAGTGTTTCTGGTTGGATTCACTGGAGTGTGAGCGGGCTTGCTCGTCGATCTTCTGATCGCTCAATACCCGGGTGGCCGTTACGTTTAGCAGACCGCTTGCGGCTTGTGGATGTTTGATATGATCATCATCCGCTGCCGGCGTATTGACGAGTCTTTAGAGTCCTACACAGAGGTTTCCTGGCTCAAGCGAAACGAAATAGGAGCGCATATGAGATATGTGCGGGACCGAGAATAATACGTGTATGTGATAACGCATTCCATTCTCGCGTTGAATGTATCGGAAGGTTGTATGCGATATAACCTAGTTATCGAATCATGGATTGATTCGATAAGCCGATACATTGGATATTAGTCGGTTATATGTGATATGACCGGATCGTTAAATCAAGTGTTGATTTAATGATGTAATGTATAATTATATATTTGATATATTACTTTGCATTAACTAGTATCGGTTCACTTTAAATGGATTTTCTCACTTGAAGTTCACAAGTTGTATATGTGATATACTTTTGTGCACTTGCATGTATCATGTTTGATGATACATGTTTGCTAGGGTTTGTGTAAAGAATTAAACCTTGGTTAAGTAAATGGTTAGGGTTTTTATTTTGTTATTCATTAATTTATCTTTTTAATTGGATTAAAAAGAAATGGATAAGAAAACAAAATGGTGGCTTTCTTTGTTTGCATCTTGAATCTTCATGAAGCTTTGACCAAAGTCACCACTTTGTTTTCATCTTTAACCCTAACCATTCATCTAACCTTAGTCAATTCTCTACACTTGACCATGGTTGATTATGATAAGTATTCTTTTATTTTCTATTTTCTAAAACACTTATCATAATATTATCTTCATCTTCTTCTTCTTCTTCACTTGAAGAAAACCTTTCTTCATCAATGGTGATTGATGAAAATGAGTGAGAAATCCAATTCTAAAGTCTACCCACTTCCTATTTCTTCATCCTCTACCTCTTGCCAAGTAGTAGAGTGTGTTTCCTTCACAAGTTTTCTTGACTTGGTGAAGTTGGAGCTTGATCTAGCGATGCCTCGACGTAGATCATCTTCGGCACGTCGTCGATGACCTAGCCCGCTTCTTCTCCGATGAAGCCGACGCTAGAGCCCGGGATTGCATGAGGACAGCGGAGAGGACTTCATCATGGAGCTATAAAGGTGGAGGACCGGATATACAAAGGTTGTATTTCCGTATTCTTGTAGTTAAGTGTTAACTAGTTTGTTTTTCACCTAGAATTCTAGCCAACGATCCGTAGTCTAGGGTTTCTCGGCACCGTTAAAGTTTGAAATTGGCATGGTTGATGCCTTGTAAGACCTCTTGAGAGTGCCTAGGAACCCTACAGTGGTATCAGAGCCTAGCTAGAGCCTTAGGCGAAGTCTAGACGGAGTTTGAAGTCCGATCGAACCCGAAACCCCATTTTTCCACGCTCTCTGGACTTTTTCTGAAAACGTGGATTTTTCCAAATTAAAAATTGCTAAAAAATTCAGCAGGGAAAACTAAGAATTACGATGCAAAATTTTTTTATTGAAGCTGCTACAGTGCGGCGGAACCGCGGCAGAAGCTTGGCTTCTGCGGCGGTTCCGCGGCCAATAAATGAGATCACAGTTAGGTTTCTGCACAGTAATTCCTATTGTCAGGTGCTGGATTTTCTGGGAATTTTTAATATTTATTCCAGAGTTGAATTTTCTGGGGTTGTTTTGGGGATTCGGTGTTTCGATCGGGGTATCAGATTTTGTCTATGTGCTTTCCGGATAAATTTTAGAATATGTTAAAAAGTTCGACTGGATATAAATACCCAATTTTTCCTCTGTCGGGAAATTTCCAAGTGTTGGATTTTTCCGTGGTTTAAAGAAGTTCTAAGTAGTGCAAGTAACTCGATGGACCCTCTAGAAGACAACAAACCTTAACTCGATTATGTGACCGTCTTGAACTGCTCTTTGAACCTTCGGGTTTGGGGCAGTACGGCGTGCCACATGTGAGGCGTTGGCTTGACCCTTCTACGGCTGGACCGTTGGTACTGAGGCACGAACGGAATGTTTTTAGACTTGTTTCATGTGTTGATCTGTATCGGGAGAACTTGGGTGTTTGAATGTTCGATCGGAAAGTTTAACATTTTCTGTTTATCTGGAATGGGATACAATAATTGGAATTCACAAAAGTTATGAGATAACTGAATGAATGTTATAAATCAAGCACTTTAGTCTCACTTGATCGGTTGCCACGGAATTTTGATGTGATCAAAAGTCCGTCGCAATCACGTAGCGTACGCGGATACTCGCCGGGTAAACTTAATAGACAACCTCACTCCATAGCCCCGACCAAGTGACTGTAGGAGAACCCCGTCACCGAAAGCATCCGTTCGGGTGCTCGCGGTAGCGGTGTTCCGCCTTGGTGCACTTCGTCGACGGTATCGGGGGTGCGGCCGTCTACTGAAGTTTACGACGAGCATTCGATCAGGATGTCGGGAATCTTGTTGAATTGCCCGACTTGATATTGAAAAGAGTTTTCGATAATGAGACTAAAATGCGGGGTTTATAATTGTTAGGCATGCGATGTCTAAGGAATTCATTTGATTAGGCATGCGATGTCTATGCAGATTGCGGATTCCAACTGTTGTAGTTTTACACTTTCTTTTTTGTGACCGTAAGTGTAATATGTGATATCGCCGGTTCGTTGCTATATGTCAACGACAATTGGGATGCGCATATTTACTTACGTTGATGACATGTGATGTTATGTGTTGCTGGATATGTTATATTGGATCGTCGTGTTTGAATAGCCCGGGGGTTTTTATGTGAGATGAGTGTTTTTCATTTTCATTCATGTAAAAACTTGTATGTAATATTCTTTTATTGGGGCACTTCCAGGTTGCGGAAGATGTCCCCGTTTGTATATTATTTACTTTTCCGCACTAGGATAGACCCAAGGAGGGGAGCACAAGTAACCGGGTTCTGGAGTCCAGTGGGAGACCAACTCGAGGAGTCGAGTCCGGGTCTCCTAACTCTAGAATTGGTAGGGTTGCTTGCCGCTCTCGTAGGGGTCTAGGGGTGTGGGTTTGGCTATTCATCATGACCGTGGAATCCGTGTTTTATACTGGCTCGTATCAAAAACACGGACGTCCTAGTATATCCAATATTTCATATGTTTCTTCTGCTGCGATATCTGTGATGTGATCATGTGATATGTTCTGTGATGGATACTTTATATAGTATATATGATATATTATATAGGCGTTACTTATGTTTTACACCCGCGCTAGCCCTGCCCCGCTCTGCCGTTAGTTACCTAACCTAACGGTGCACGAGGGGACATCGTGGCGAATGCGGATGGCATAAGTGTACGTCGTATTTATCTGTGATGTTTAGGTACTTAAATGATGGGACTTCATTAATGTGATTAATGAAATAAAAGAAACCTAAGATGTTGTAGAATCGAATTTCAAAATAAAACAGGTAGCTACAGTTCTTGCTTTGCACAGTGATATATATGATATATCCCGCACCTCATTCGACGAGGAAAGGACCGACGATCCCTTCACCGGGAGTGACTCCTTTAGCAATAACTGGCAGATGCTACACACTCGGATTGTCTTTTGATTGCTTTTAAGTGTTTTTGCTTTGCATAGTGATATATATGATATATCCAGCACCTCATTCGACGAGGAAAGGACCGACGATCCCTTCACCGGGAGTGACTCCTTTAGCAAAACTAGAAAAGCCTCAAAAACATTCCATTTTTAAAATCATTTTATTCTACAACGATATCAAGTTCATTACGCAATAGGTTTTCAGAAAAACCTGTCGTAGCCCTCCGTCATTTCAGATAAGTACTAGTTAGTATTCGTGCTGCGGTTGTTTGGCATGCGTCAAGGCGTAGTGTACGGTAGCTAACTAGTGCTTATCTGCTAGCATACGATGCGATTGGATTAGGGTATTCGTACGGCGTTGTTTGGCATGCGTCAAGGGTCGTGCGGGTGGGTTTAATTCAATCAAGAAATGTACGGGTTGAACTTGACTAGCGGACTATGGGTTGTTTGGCATGCGTCAAGGTCATAGCACGCTAGGGGCAAAATTATCGGGAATTTCAAGTGTTGAAATTTGCAATGAGATTGCATACCTTCTATGAGATAGTTGGATCCCGATACCCGCTGCGAGTAAGTGTTACTCTTGGGAGAGTTTTATACATTACAATTAGCCGATCAAGTAGGTGTCTAGAAAGGTGTCAACGAGGTTAAGCCTCTGGGAAAACGAGGTTTACATTAATTAGGTTCGTGCGAAAGCACGGGGGACCTCCCTCAAAGTACCGACACTGGCCTGGCTAAAAGATTGGCGAACTTGTAGTGTGTAATTAATCCCGGCTAGTCTTTCCTTTTAGGGTTTGAAGGAAGATTTGATAAAAAGCAATGGGAGCCATCCTGATTAGATAAAATAATAACCAATCTATTCTTGCAAGAGCGCACGCTGAGTGTTTTCTTCTCTCTCTCTCCTGGTAGCGACCATATCACGCCTTAATCAAGATAATAATACGGATATTTGACCGAACCCGCTTGTTATACTGAGCTGGGGAACGTTGGTCCCGCTCCAACTTATAATTGTTATAAGACCGAGCAGGAAATTGGGGATTACCAGAATTCCCGTGCCGCCCAAACGAAGAGAGTACATGCTAATGCATCATCTTCGGGTGTATTCATTACAAAGAACTGTTTCTCTCTATCCTCTACGTCCTGGGTATGTGATACCAGATCAGGATCCCAGATATGTAATCTGTTACATAGGGCTACAGATAGGTAGAGAACTGAGAACGGGTGATAAGTTTCATGAGGCAGAAAACGGGGCAAGTGTTGCAGCCAAGTCTGTTGGTCACTGTCACCCTGTATTACCAATACATTGATTCTGAACGAATGTTATTAGATACCGAACCTGATATACAAAATCATATCACTCTCTTTATTAGTAAAGAAATGATAAAATTTTGTATTGTTGGATAATGTTTTGAACATTTCCTATATCAAAAGCTGATCGGATCAGGCACGTTATCTAAAAGCATTAATGTTCTAAATCAAACTACAGTTCTAAGTATACAGAACACACACAAGAGGAAGAGTTCAGAAATGAACGAATCCTTCTTGAGGCATTGTAGACTAGGTCATATCAATGCGACCCGACTAGCTGAAGTTACATGTAGATGCATATTTAAATCAGTTTGAATCTACATCTTGTGAAACTTGCCAGTCATGTCACAAAGATATATTGACACCAGCTCTGTTTATTGGAAACGGAGAAAGAGTTAGTAAACTCTTGGGACCGATACATGATGATGTATGTAAGGTCCCCTGTCTACACATGCCAAGACCGATTCTTTGTACTTCGTTACATTCTCTGATGATCTTTCGAGATTCAGACCTATGTTCCTGTTGAAACACAAGTCCGAACCTTTTGAGATATTCACAGAATATGATTTAGAAGTAGAGAACCAAAATAAGGGTATAAGTATTATGTCCTTTGATGAGATCAAGGAGGAGAATACTTGAGCACGAAATTCTTGGACTTTTCTAAAGGAGAATGAGATTCTCTCTCAGCATTACTCCTCCGTATGCACCATAGCACGATGGTATATCGGGGCGGAGCAATCACACCCTATATGATAAGGTGTGCTCTATGATGAGTACTACTGAGTTACCTGTTTCCTTTTTGGGAGTTATGCACTTGAGTAGCTGCATACCTATTGAATAGGGTTCAAATCAAATCAGTTGCCTACCACTTCATATTTGATATGATAAGGGAAGAGCCCATGTCTTAAGTTAGTTAAGATTTAGGGTTGTCCGGCCTATGTCTAAAAGCAAAATCCGGACAAGCTCGAGGCAAGATCTGTTATGTAGAACTGGAAATGTTCCAGCCATACAATCTACAGCAGATGATTTGGTAGAACCGAAGGATTCAGTAGAAACCAACGAACCTCAGCCTCTCCGCCGATCTAGTAGGGTTCCTCACCCACCTGAGAGATACTTTGGTTTCTCTATGACAGTGGGAGCGAGGATGGCATCATGAGATGATGACCCAACTAGTTTCGAGCTGGCCATCAGGAGTAAGACTCTATAAGAATGGCTGGATGCTTAGTGATCTGAGATGGAATCCTTATACACCAACAAAGTATGGACTTTAGTTGCTATATCTGAAGGGTTAAATCCCCATCAAGAGCAAGTAAATCTTGAGAAGATTACTTGGTGTACATGGAAAAGTGAAGACTTTCAAAGCTAGACTTGTTAAAGGTTTTCGTCATCGACCAGGCGTGGATAATGATGAAACCTTTTCCAGTGCCTATGCTTAAGTCCATCCGGATCCTACTTGCCACGGCTACATACCATGACTACGATATCTGGTGGTTGTGTGTCATGACAGCTTTTCTAAATGATGTTTTAGAAGAGAGAGTCTATAAGTACACAGCCAGAGGGCTTCGTAGACAGTGGGAGCAGCGGAAACGTGTACAAGATGCTTTATAGGATAAAGCAGGTATCGCGGAGTTGGAACGTCTGTTTTGATGAAGTAGTCAAAGAAGTTGACATCATCAAAATGATAGATGAACCTTGTATAAACAAAAAGGTAGTAGGGAGTATGGTGACGATCCTCGTAGAGTACGTGGATGACATACTCTTGATAGGGAAGGAGTTTCCTATGCTACGCTCGATCAATCTCCGCTTATCACACTGATTCTCCACATAAGATCAAAGTGATACCTACTAAATCCTGGGTTTTGGACCTATGAGATAGATCTAATTGGATGTTAGGATACTCACTAGTTGTAGTGAGATGGTATCAATCGATCCTGACGAGAATCACTGGAAGTGTTCCAGGGTGATAAAGACGACTGAATGTCAGTCACAGGCATTGTCTTTACCCTCAGTGGAGGGACGGTATGTTGGAAGAGTTCCAAGATAAATACCGTGGCATACTAGACGATAAAGGCTGGATACATCTCTACTTAAGATGCTACCAAAGAGGCTGTTTGGGTGTATAATGGTTCATGAAATGAACTATGTTCCTCCCATTGTGTGACAATGGAGTTGTGGCTTATGCCAAGGAACGTCCGTCCCATCAGTGATCCAGACATATTCTAAGACAGTATCACCTGATCATGGAGATAGTTGATCTCCAGGGGATCGAGGTCAGGAGAGTAGACTCAGAGGACAACACGGCGGATCCACTCACAAGGGCCTTTTCCCAGAGAGTGACTTTTATGAGATGGTTGAGTATGAGATACTACAACCACTGCTACTGATGGCCCTAGTGCAAGTGGGAGATTGTTAGTTATATGTATGCCCTAGAGGCCATTACTATACATAGGATGTATATTGTAGTGGATGCTGGGACATATATAGGGAGGACTTTCTTGCTCGACATGATAGTACGCTATCTGGTTACTCTTTACCTTAACGTGTATACTGTTTGTCTCTCTGTTACATGTTGGTAAAGCCCTTAGGATGTGTGCTTGACTACCTGGACTATGATGCGGATCATACTAGTGGGGACATGGTAGTCTATAAGTACATCCTTCAAAGTCCCTAGTCGTGGGTGTATCGAGACGGGGCATCGATATACCAGAGTAGACTAGTATATACCTTCTCGACCCATACAGATGGGCGATGGATGATCCCATATCCATTGGTGTTTGACATCAGAGATGATATACGGGTGCTCAGTGGAGACTGGGTACACTGGACGGACTCGCCGAGAACTCCCAGATGGTATTATACCTTACGTCAGATGGCGGTTCTCTGGTGACACTGGTACAGAGTAGTCTGTTGACCCGAGATCGTCATAGAGTCTTGTGTGGTTCCCACTGTGCTTTGATTTCCACCTTACCACGTCCAAGAGGGCGTGCAAAACGGTGGCTTTTGGGTACAATCCCGAGTCACATGGAGGCAATGAGCGATAGGAGGGGATTCGTCTCTCCCGGTATAGGGGGTTGATGTTGCGCTGTGTTCGATTGGCTATAACCGGAAATCCCTGGCCAGGGTTGCTGAGATTTACTGGTAAGTGTTACCAGTAGTTTCTCGAACTGTTATAGACCTCATATCGACACGACTTATCGAGCTATTGGGGTCTGACGTTTACCACCCCTAGGCGAGATATGCGACATATCAGACGATCAGACCGGACTGTACGGTAGTGTTACTGGTTGGATTCACTGGAGTGTGAGCGGGCTTGCTCGTCGATCTTCTGATCGCTCAATACCCGGGTGGCCGTTACGTTTAGCAGACCGCTTGCGGCTTGTGGATGTTTGATATGATCATCATCCGCTGCCGGCGTATTGACGAGTCTTTAGAGTCCTACACAGAGGTTTCCTGGCTCAAGCGAAACGAAATAGGAGCGCATATGAGATATGTGCGGGACCAAGAATAATACGTGTATGTGATACCGCATTCCATTCTCGCGTTGAATGTATCGGAAGGTTGTATGCGATATAACCTAGTTATCGAATCATGGATTGATTCGATAAGCCGATACATTGGATATTAGTCGGTTTTATGTGATATGACCGGATCGTTAAATCAAGTGTTGATTTAATGATGTAATGTATAATTATATATTTGATATATTACTTTGCATTAACTAGTATCGGTTCACTTTAAATGGATTTTCTCACTTGAAGTTCACAAGTTGTATATGTGATATACTTTTGTGCACTTGCATGTATCATGTTTGATGATACATGTTTGCTAGGGTTTGTGTAAAGAATTAAACCTTGGTTAAGTAAATGGTTAGGGTTTTTATTTTGTTATTCATTCATTTATCTTTTTAATTGGATTAAAAAGAAATGGATAAGAAAACAAAATGGTGGCTTTCTTTGTTTGCATCTTGAATCTTCATGAAGCTTTGACCAAAGTCACCACTTTGTCTTCATCTTTAACCCTAACCATTCATCTAACCTTAGTCAATTCTCTACACTTGACCATGGTTGATTATGATAAGTATTCTTTTATTTTCTATTTTCTAAAACACTTATCATAATATTATCTTCATCTTCTTCTTCTTCTTCACTTGAAGAAAACCTTTCTTCATCAATGGTGATTGATGAAAATGAGTGAGAAATCCAATTCTAAAGTCTACCCACTTCCTATTTCTTCATCTTCTACCTCTTGCCAAGTAGTAGAGTGTGTTTCCTTCATAAGTTTTCTTGACTTGGTGAAGTTGGAGCTTGATCTAGCGATGCCTCGACGTAGATCATCTTCGGCACGTCGTCGATGACCTAGCCCGCTTCTTCTCCGATGAAGCCGACGCTAGAGCCCGGGATTGCATGAGGACAGCGGAGAGGACTTCATCATGGAGCTATAAAGGTGGAGGACCGGATCTATAAAGGTTGTATTTCCGTATTCTTGTAGTTAAGTGTTAACTAGTTTGTTTTTCGCCTAGAATTCTAGCCAACGATCCGTAGTCTAAGGTTTCTCGGCACCGTTAAAGTTTGAAATTGGCATGGTTGATGCCTTGTGAGACCTCTTGAGAGTGCCTAGGAATCCTACACTCTTTAGTGAAACTAGTAAAATCCTCAAAAACATTCCATTTAAAATCACTTGATTCTACAACGATATCAAGTTCATTACGCAAAGGGTTTTCTTAAAAACCTGTCGTAGCCCTCCGTCATTTCGGATAAGTACTACTTAGTATTCGTGCTACGTTTGTTGACCTTAGCCAACGCATAGTGTGCGGTAGCTAATTAGTGCTTATCTGTATAAGCATATGATGCGATTGAGTTAGGGTAGTTGTGCGACTTTGTTGACCTTAGCCAAGGGTCGTGCGGGTGGGTTTAATTCAATCGGGAAATGACGGGTTGAACTTGGCTAGCGCTTATGATTTGTTGACCTTAGCCAAGGTCATAAGTTGCTAGGGGAAAAATATTATTGGGAATTTCAAGAGTTGAAATTTGCAATGAGATTGCATATCTTCTATGAGATAGTTGAATCCCGATATCCGCTGCGAGTAAGAGTTACTACTGGGAAAGTTTTACACATTACAATCAGCCGATCAAGTAGGTGTCTAGAAAGGTGTTAACGGGGTTACGCCCCTGGGAAAATGAGGTTTATTTTAATTAGGTCCGTGCGAAAGCACGGGGAACCTCCCTCAAAGTACCGGTACTGGCCTGGCTGAAAGATTGGCGAACTTGTAGAGTGTAATTAATCCCGGCTAGTCTTTCCTTTTAGGGTTTGAAGGAAGATTTGACTAAAACAGTGGGAGACATCCTGATTAGATATATTAATAACCAATCTAATCTTGCAAGAGCACACGCTGAGTGTTTTCTTCTACCTCTCTCCAGGTAGCGACCATGTCATGCCTTAATCAAAATAATAATACGGATGTATTGACCGAATCCGCTTGTTATACTGCGCTAAGGAACGTTGGTCCCGCTCCAACTTATAATTGTTATAAGACAGAGCAGGAAATAGGGGATTACCAGAATTCCCGTGCCACCCAAACGTAGAAAGTGCATGCTGATGCATCTTCTTCGGGTGTATTCATTACAGAGAACTGTTTCTCAGTATCCTTTACGTCCTGGGTATGAGATACCAGATCAGGATCCCGCAAATGTAATTTTTTACATGGGCTACAGAGAGGTAGAGAACTGAGAACGGGTGATAAGTTTTAAGGGTTGGAAATGATGCAAGTGTTGCAGCCAAGTCTGTTGGCAGTTATCACCCCGTATTACCAGAATACATTGATTCTGAACGAATGTTATTAGATACCGAACATGATATACAACATCATATCAGTCTCTTTATTAGTAAAGAAGGATATAATTTTGCATTGTTGGATAATGTTTTGAACATTTCCTATATCAAGAGTTGATCGGTTCAGGCATGTTATCTAAAAGCATAGACGTTCTAAATCAAACCACAGTTCTAAACGTACAGAACACACACAAGAAGAAGAGTTCAGAAATGAACGAATCCTTCTTGAGGCATTGTAGACTAGGTCATATCAATGCGACCCGACTAGCTGAAGTTACATAAAGATGCATATTTAAATTTGTTTGAATTTACATCTTATGAAACTTGCCAGTCATGTCACAAAGATAAGATGACCAAAGCTCTGTTTATTGGAAACAGAAAAAGAGTTAGTAAACTCTTGGGATTGATACATGCTGATGTATGAAGGTCCCCTGTCTACGCATGCCAAGACCGGTTCTTTGTACTTCATTACATTCACTGATTATCTCTCAAGATCCGGACATATGTTCCTGTTGAAACACAAGTCTGGAACTTTTGAGAAATTCACAGAATATAAGTTAGAAGTAGAGAACCAAAAACGGGTATAAGTGTTATGTCCTTTGATGTGATCAAGGAGGAGAATACTTGAGCACGGAATTCCTAGACTATTCTAAAGGAGAATGAGATTCTCTCTCAGCATTACTCCTCCGAATACACCACAGCACGTCAGTGTATCGGGGTGGAGCAATCACACCTTATGAGATATGGTGTGCTCTATGATGAGTACAACTGAGTTGCCTATTTTCTTTTGGGTTATGCACTTGAGAAGTTGCATACCTATTGAATAGGGTTCCAACCAAATCAGATGCCTACCACTCCATATGTGATATGGTATGGGAAGAGCCCATCTCTTAAAAGATGTTAAGATTTAGGGTTGTTCGGCCTATATTTAAAAGCAAAATCCGGACAAGCTCGAGGCAAGGTCAGTTCTGTGGAAGTTTGTTGGATATCCCAAGCATTCGCAAGAGAATATCTTCTACCAAACTGGGGAACAAAAGATGTTTTTGTTTCTCAGCATGCCACCTTTGTGAAAGGGAATTTCTTGTGAAGAAATTAGTGATCAAGAGATAGAACTGGAAGGAGTTCCAGCTATACAAACTGCAGCTGATGATTTGGTAAACCCGAAGGATTCTATAGTTTCCAACAAACCTCAGCCTCTCCGCTGATCTGGTAGGGTTCCTCATCCACCTGAGAGATACTTCATTTTCTCTATGACAGTAGGAGCGAGTATTGCATCATGAGATGATGACCCAACTTGTTTCTGTTGGGGTAAAAATTTGCACCCCGGTTGACCGAGTCAAAGTCAAGGTCAACCCCAAGCCAGGTGGGCCCAAGCCCAGGTTAAGCGGGCCCATGCCTAAGTCGAGCCCGCAGCCAGCCTCCCTATGCCAACAACAAAATCATGTAATAAATAATTTTTATTTAATTGTTTATGCATGAATGTAAACAAAATAGGTATAAAGCCAATATTTTGTATGCCCATGGCTTATGTGCAAAAATGAAATGGCACATGAGCCATGGGATGGCTAAAATGCCATTTTTGTAAAGCCCAGGGGGCTATATGTAAATATGTAAGCCTATATAAGGCAACATGATGATGAATAAAGCATATACATTTTATTCCCCCAAAAACTAGGGTTTTTGTGCCTCTTGCTCCTTCTCCAAGATTCTAAACCTTTTCATTTCTTTTGAATTAAATCAAAAGTTTTACCCTTTCTTTTCCAAAACTAAGTAGTTTTCCACCACAAAACCTACAAAGGGGAACTCAGATCTCCCATCAGATCTAAAAAAAGAGTGATTTTTAAAATCTCCTACTTCTTGATCTTCAAGATCCGGCCAAACAACAGGAGGAAGAAGAAGAACCCCCTTCATCAGCTTCAAAACATCCTAGGAGCTTTAACTCCATATATATATATATATATATAAACAAATATTTCTTTTCTGAAGAATAGCTTCTGTTTCTTAGGCTAAAAGCCTCCTTTTCTCGCCGGCGCTCAAGCGCAGAGCGCCCGCGTACCGACACGTGGCGCGCTTGCGCTCAAGCGATCAGCGCTCGAGCGCAAAGCTCCCACGTGCCGACACGTGGCGCATTTGCACTACAGCGCCCTGCGCTCAAGCGCAAAGCGCCCACGTGGTGCGCTTGCGCTCAAAGCGCTCGAGCGCAGGTCACCCCGGTGCCGACACGTGGCGCGCTAGCGCTCAAGCGCAAGCGCTCAGGCGCAAGTCGCCCCGTGCCGACACGTGGCGCGCTTGCGCTCTAGCGCCCAGTGCTCAAGCGCAAGTCGCTTCCGTGCCGACACGTGGCGTACTTGCGCTCGGGCGTCAGGCGCTGAAGTGCAAAGCACCCACATATCGACACGTGGCGCGCTTGCGCTCAAGCACCCAGCGCTAAAGCGCAGAGCGCCCACGTGCCGACACGTGGAACTCTAGCGCCTGAGCGCACAGCACCTAGGCGCACAACGTCCAAAGTGCTGCCCCCACGCATCCCTTGGATGCCTTTTCCCCCTCCTTTTTATGTACATACATATACATATACATATGTATACATATTCACACACACACGTGCTCCACAACACTGTCCCCTTTAGAAAAAAAATTCTAACGGGACGCTGCCCCGCACCCCGCAAGGAGGCTGCTAGCCCTCTTGACCCCCAGCCCGCTATCCGGGTAGCGGGACCCCCGTAAAAACTCCGTGTGGCTCCCGATATATCCAAAACCCCCCTTTTAAAACACAACACACGCACACCGCACATTGAGTTCACATGACCAGTTTAACCCGTTAATCGGAGGTTCCCTCGCCCCAAAGGCGAGGGGTAATTAACGGCAGCTTAGTCCGCGGCTGCCGGAGATTCGGATCCCCACAATCATTAAACCCCGGCCTACCCTAGAAAGGGGAAATCTGTAGTACGCCTGACAAGCGCGCGCGTATTCCCATCTCAATGGAGTGACGAAAAACACCCTACAGATTCTGGCACGCCCGGTGGGACCAATCTTTCCTCCCATATTTCGGGTTAAACGTTCATGCGAACTCAATCAATATACATGTCTATATTTATACTAAAATAATGCTCTTTCATGCAAGTTTTCAAGCAATTACCTCTCAACAATGTCTCCGAGGACGATCTCTGCTCTCAGCACGGCTCCCGTCTCCTACACGATGAGGATAGACTCTAGGACGGTCCTCTCGGCCAGTCTCGGGTGACAATGGGAGGAGCCGCTGCTACCGTTCGCCTCTATTATGTTCATACCAATTGGCGCCATCCCAGCTCCTCAAGCTCCAGCAACAGACAAACCGGTCTCGAAAGGCAGGAGACCAAATGTGGTGATCTTGAGGGTGCCCCAACCCAAACGCAAGTCGGTGTCTGAACGACTTTCCTTGGCCCCAACTGGGGGCAAGGCCATCAACACCGACAAAGCAACAAGGCCTCTCGAGCATGCTCCGGCGGTGCCCTTGACAACTGCTCGATCGGGTATCTTCTCTAAGCTCCCCATCACTCAGCCTATGGTGGCTTCCTGGAGAGCAGAAGCCTTCCAAGTGCTCAAGGCAGAGAAACTGAGGAAGAAGCGGCTCGGACACAGAGCCAACAAAAGGGCTAGGGCTTCGGCCATGTTAGAATTTGTGAATTTCCAAAGTCCGGACTACTCCGCGAAACCAGCTGCCAGTGATGAAAGCATAGCTGAATGTGTTATCCACACTGTCTACATGGCCGGACATGAAGAAACGAACCCTCCTCTTCTTCACAGCCATGGTGATGATATGGTTGACGCTACCCAGCATCGGCTCGATCTAAATGATGAAGAGCCCGCTCAGGCCGATACGCCAGAGGAGCCCATGGTTCCTACGGAATTGAGCTCAGGCAATAAAGATTACCCGGTTGTCATAGCCGGAACTACAGAACAAGCATTATTCCAATGGCTTCAAAGGCAATTTTAGGACAGGGATGAGAAGATGGCCGAGGTCTATTCCAAAGTCGACGAGCTGGCAAACGTCGTGGCAGATCTCGCGACCCAAGTCGCCCAATTGCTATTACAGCAGAATCAAATTTTGGCTCATGAGCCAGGGATTGATACCCGGAGGCAGCCAACTGATATCCTTTTCAACCTAAAAGCGGAGCACCTTCGCGAAAAACGGCCGCAATCAGCCTCCAGTCCCTCCGATACATACGCCGGGGGGGAATCGCCTCTGAAAGAGAAGCTGGAAAAGGTCTATTCCTTCAAGAGGGAAAAGGTCCACAAGATATTCAGGGACGCTCTAAGAAACGGTCTACAACTGCCAGAATCAAAGAGACCGCAAGAAGAGAATATGACCCACGACCCAAAATATTGCCCCTATCACAGGGTGATAGGTCATGCCATTGAGGACTACTTCGTCTTCAAAGATTGGGTCGAAAGGCAATACAAGATGGGAGAGATAGAACTGTCTAAAGGCGTGTTAGCAAACAGTCAAGCTATGATCGCTGATTTCATGCAAATGGAGACCGAAGCCTTTCGGGAACCTAATCCTCCCAGACATGTGCCATTATCTGAAAAGGGCGAACCAAAGACCGATCGGCCTCGAGGACCAGCATCAGTAAAGGCACCTACTCCAATGGAGAGAAAGAAGAAGGTATACTCCTTCAGGAGGGATGAAGTCCGCAAAATATTCATGGACGCCTTGAACAACGGTCTGCAACTGCCTGTTCCAAAGAGGCCACAAGAAATGAACATGACCGGCAATCCCATATACTGCTCATATCATAGAGTGGTGGGTCATACCATCGAAAATTGCTATATTTTCAAAGATTGGGCAGATGACCAATATAAGCTGGGAAAAACCTCACAATCCTCGGATGTATCGGCAAGCCACAGAGCTAGGTCATCAACACAGCTCCGCCAAGATCAAAGTTCAAGGAGCTGGGAAAAGCAAAAAGGACCACCACGTCGTTAAATTGGGAACACCCGCTGACCACCACGTCGTTAAACTGGGGATGACAGACCACCAAGTCTTTAAACTGGGAATAATCGATCACCACGTCATTAAACTGGGAACAGTCGACCTCTAAGTCGTTAAACTGGGAATGTAAAAATATATGTATATATGTAAATAAACAAAAAATGTGTAAATAAAAGAAAAATAAAGAAAAGCTAAAATGATAGGGCAACTTGCAATAAAAATCAGCGAGTAAAAATAAAAATGAAAATAAAGCCGAAATGATGGGGCAACCGCGAATAAATAGCCGAAATGATAGGGCAATCGCGACTTTGGCGATAAGAAAAGCTGAAATGATAGAGCAATCGCGGTAAAACAAAAACAAAAAAATACAACGGCGAATGATGAGTCGCTCCTGGTACCATATTCCAGTGCAGCGATGCAGACGCCAACCAAAATCCAGTTTCCCAAAATTCTTCCGGCCCTACGGTTAGTCCCCAAATTGACTACCGTATACAATCCACGGGCTCAAATAATTCTCATCACCCTCATGCCCCACCACAATCACCAGTTACGCGGCTGGTCTCCGCCTTTGGAATTATGCTCCATTGAGAAGACCCACTCATGTGTCCTCACGATACATGAGGAGAACAAACCTTTGTAGGATCCTTATGACTCACAAAGGAAAAACACACTTAGGAGACCTCACGACTCCTAAGGAGAAAATACACCTGCGGGATCCTTACGACTCGTAGGGAGAAAATGCTTTTATGGGACCCTCACGGTCCATAAAATTGAAAAGCCTTAGGTGATAGGGATCTAAACCTGTCTCCTAAGCCATCGCTTCCCAAATCCTAACGGCGAATGATGCGTCGCTCCTGGTACCATATTCCAGTGCAGCGAAGCAGGCGCCGTCCAAAACTCAAATTCCCAACGGCGAATGATGAGTCGCTCCCGGTACCATATTCCAGTGTAGCGATACTGACGCCGAAAAATTCAAATTTCCAAAATTCTTCCGGCCCTACGGTTAGTCCCCAAATTGACTACCGTATACAATCCACGGGCTCAAATAATTCTCGTCATACCCATATCCCACTGCAATCACCAGTCCAGCGGTAGGTCTCCGCCCTCGGAATTATGCTCCATTGGGAAGACCCACTTATGTGTCCTGTCACATGTGCTTCGGTGTTAGCAACGCTGATGCCGGCCCCTACCCCAAAATTCCAAGCTCGCCATCGATAGACCTCTAAGTTTTTAAACTGGAAACAGATGACCTCTAAGTCTTTAAACTGGAAACAGATGACCTCTAAGTCGTTAAACTGAAAACAGATGACCTCCAAGTCGTTAAACTTGAAACAGATGACCTCCAAGTAGTTAAACTGGAAACAGATGACCTCCAAGTCGTTAAACTGGAAACAGATGACCTCCAAGTCGTTAAACTGGAAACAGATGACCTCTAAGTCGTTAAACTGGAAACAGATGACCACCACGTCGTTAAACTGGAAACAGATGACCACCACGTCGTTAAACTGGAAACAGATGACCTCCAAGTCGTTAAACTGGAAACAGATGACCTTCAAGTCGTTAAACTGGAAACAGATGACCTCTAAGTCGTTAAACTGGAAACAGATGACCACCACGTCGTTAAACTGGAAATAGATGACCACCACGTCGTTAAACTGGAAACAGATGACCTCCAAGTCGTTAAACTGGAAACAGATGACCCCTAAGTCGTTAAACTGGAAACAGTCAACCTCTAAGTCATTAAACTAGGAACGAGGGAAATCCACTCATGTGTCCTCACGACGCATGAGGAGAAAAAACCTTTGTGGGATCCTTACGACTCACGAAAGAAAAAAAAAACCTCCAAGTCGTTAAACTGGAAACAGATGACCTCCAAGTCGTTAAACTGGAAACAGATGACCTCTACGTCATTAAACTGGAAACAGATGACCACCACGTCGTTAAACTGGAAACAGATGACCCCTAAGTCGTTAAACTGGAAACAGTCGACCTCTAAGTCAGTAAACTGGGAACGAGGGAAATCCACTCATGTGTCCTCATGACGCGCGAGGAGAACAAACCTTTGTGGGATCCTTACGACTCACGAAAAAAAAACACTTAGGAGTCCCCACGACTCCTAAGGAGAAAATACACCTGCGAGATCCTTACGACTCGCAGGGAGAAAATGCTTTTATGGGACCCTCACGGCCCATAAAATTGAAAAGCCTTAGACGATAGGGATCTGAACCTGTCTCCTAAGCCATCGCTCCCCAATTCTCAAGTGGCGAATAATGAGTCGCTCCTGGTACCATATCCCAGTGCAGCGATGCAGACGCCAGCCAAATTCCAAATCCCAACGGCGAATGATGAGTCGCTCCTGGTACCATATTCCAGTGCAGCGATGCAGACGCCGACAAAGGCCCGAATCTTTTTTTCGGCCCTACGGTCTGGATCATACATCCTGCAAAACCGTATACAATCCACGGGCGTAAAACGATCCCAATCTCTCCCAAGTCCTACTGGTGAGACCGCATTCAAAGTCCAAAAAAAATGATGAAAAATGAAAAAAATATAAATAAAATGGTATGTCCACAAGAAAAATGGGCACGGATGAAAACCCGAAAGGGGCTCCGTGAGTAAAAACAGCAGGACTGCCGGCGAGTTTGTGAAAACCCGAAAGGGCGCAAACTCGTGAAAAAAAGATGAAATACACTCACAAAGTCATCTCGACTTTGTGAGGAGAAAATCCCCGCGTGAGATCCTTACGACTCACAAAGGAGCAACACACTTGGGAGTCCCCACGACTCCTAAGGAGAAAATACACCTACGAGATCCTTTCGACTCGTAGGGAGAAAATGCTTTTATGGGACCCTTACGACCCATAAAATTGAGAAGCCTTAGGCGATAGGGATCTAAATCTGTCTCTTAAGCCACCAATTCCCAAATCCTCCCGAGGCAAATGATGAGTTGCTCCTGGCATTATTCCAGTGCAGCAATGCAGATGCCAAACAAAAAAAAAACAATTCCCAAATCCTCTTGGGGCAAATGATGAGTTGCTCCTGGCATTATTCCAGTGCAGCAATGCAGATGCCAAAAAAAAAACCAATTCCCAAATCCTCTCGGGGCAAATGATGAGTTGCTCCTGGCATTATTCCAGTGCAGCAATGCAGATGCCAAACAAAAACCCAAATTCCCAAATCCTCTCGGGGCAAATGATGAGTTGCTCTTGGCATTATCCCAGTGCAGCAATGCAGATGCCGACAAAAATACCAATCCCAAAATTCTTTCAAAGACGGATGATGATTCGCTCCTGGTACCATATTCCAGTGTAGTGATGCTGATGTCGACTCAAATCAAACAAATCAAACCAGCCAATTCCAACATCGACCTCTGCGTCAACCAGCGACACTCCGCGCCGGGGAAAAGTCGATCAGCGACACTCCGTGCCGGGGAAAAGTCAACCCGACACTCCGCGCCGGGGAAAAGTCGATCAGCGACACTCCGTGCCGGGGAAAAGTCAACCCGACACTCCGCGCCGGGGAAAAGTCGATCAGCGACACTCCGTGCCGGGGTAAAGTCAACCCGACACTCCGCGCCGGGGAAAAATCGATCAGCGACACTCTGTGCCGGGGAAAAGTCAACCCGACACTCCGCGCCGGGGAAAAGTCGATCAGCGACACTCCGTGCCGGGAAAAAGTCAACCAGCGACACTCCGCGCCGGGGAAAAGTCGATCAGCGACACTCCGTGCGGGGGAAAAGTCAACCCGACACTCCGCGCCGGGGAAAAGTCGATCAGCGACACTCCGTGCGGGGGAAAAGTCAACCCGACTCTCCGCGCCGGGGAAAAGTCGATCAGCGACACTCCGTGCGGGGGAAAAGTCAACCCGACACTCCGCGCCGGGGAAAAGTCGATCAGTGACACTCCGTGCCGGGGAAAAATCAACCCGACACTCCGCGCTGGAGAAAAGTCGATCAGCAACACTCCGTGCCGGGGAAAAGTCAACCCGACACTCCGCGCCGGGGAAAAGTCGATTAGCGACACTCCATGCCAGGGAAAAGTCAACCCGACACTCCGCGCCGGGGAAAAGTCAACCGGCGACACTCCGCGCCGGGGAAAAGTCGATCAGCGACACTCCGTGCCGGGAAAAAGTCAACCCGACACTCCGCGCCGGGGAAAAGTCGATCAGCGACACTCCGTGCCGGGGAAAAGTCAACCCGACACTCCGTGCCGGGGAAAAGTCGATCAGCGACACTCCGTGCCGGGGAAAAGTCAACCCGACACTCCGCGCCGGGGAAAAGTCGATCAACGACACTCCATGCTGGGGAAAAGTCAACCCAACACTCTGCGCCGGGGAAAAGTCGATCAGCGACATTCCGTGCCGGGGAAAAGTCAACCCAACACTCCGCGCCGGGGAAAAGTCGATCAGCGACACTCCGTGCCGGGGAAAAGTCAACCCGACACTCCGCACCGGGGAAAAGTCGATCAGCGACACTCCGTGCCGGGGAAACGTCAAGCAGACACTCCGTGCCGGGGGCACGTCAACCAGCGACACTCTGCATCGGGGAAACGTCCAACACAGACACTCCGCATCAAGGAAACGTCCAACAGCGACACTCCGTGCCGGGGAAACGTCAAGCAGACACTCCGTGCCGGGGACACGTTAACCAGCGACACTCCGCATCGGGGAAACGTCCAACACAGACACTCCACATCAGGGAAACGTCCAACAACGACACTCCGTGCCGAGGAAACGTCAAGCAGACACTCCGTGACGGGGGCACGTCGACAACAGACACTCCGCGCCGGGGGCACGTCTACCAAATCCCTCTGGGCTAGAGAAACGTCTACCACAGACAATCTGTCTCGGAGACGCGTCAAGCATCGACCGTCCATGTCGTAAAAAGGGTAGTGCATCCCAAAAAGTGGGAACCAAAACGACTCGCCTCTACGCAAAGGAAGATCCATCAATTTCATCCACACGACCCACATATGCTGTGTGCATTTATTGATAGGGGGCAATTTGTTGGGGTAAAAATTTGCACCCCGGTTGACCGAGTCAAAGTCAAGGTCAACCCCAAGCCAGGTGGGCCCAAGCCCAGGTCAAGCGGGCCCATGCCCAAGTCGAGCCCGCAGCCAGCCTCCCCATGCCAACAACAAAATCATGTAATAAATAATTTTTATGTAATTGTTTATGCATGAATGTAAAAAAAATGGGCATAAAGCCAATATTTTGTAAGCCCATGGCTTATGTGCAAAAATGAAATGGCACATGAGCCATGGGATGGCTAAAATGCCATCTTTATAAAGCCCAAGGGGCTATATGTAAATATGTAAGCCTATATAAGGCAACATGATGATGAATAAAGCATATACATTTCATTCCCCCAAAAACTAGGGTTTTTGTGCCTCCTGCTCCTTCTCCAAGGTTCTAAACCTTCTCATTTCTTTTGAATTAAATCAAGAGTTTTACCCTTTCTTTTCCAAAACTAAGTAGTTTTCCACCACAAAACCCACAAAGGGGAACTCAGATCTCCAATCAGATCTCAAAAAAGAGTGATTTTTAAAATCTCCTACTTTTTGATCTTCAAGATCCGGCCAAACAACAGGAGGATGAAGAAGAACCCCCTTCATCAGCTTCAAAACATCCTAGGAGCTTTAACTCCATATATATATATATATATATATATATATATATATATATATTTCCTTTCTGAAGCATAGCTTATGTTTCTTAGGCTCAAAGCCTCCTTTTCTCGCCGGCGCTCAAGCGCAGAGTGCCCGCGTGCCGACACATGGCGCGCTTGCGCTCAAGCGATCAGCGCTCGAGCGCAAAGCGCCCACGTGCCGACACGTGGCGCGTTTGCACTACAGCGCCCTGCGCTCAAGCGCAAAGCGCCCACGTGCCAACACGTGGTGCGCTTGCGCTCAAGCGCAAACGCTCGAGCGCAGGTCGCCCCGGTGCCGACACGTGGCGCGCTTGCGCTCAAAGCGCAAGCGCTCTAGCGCAGGTCGCCCCGGTGCCGACACATGGCGCGCTGGCGCTCAAGCGCAAGCGCTTAGGCACAAGTCGCCCCCGTGCCGACACGTGGCGCGCTTGCGCTCTAGCGCCCAGTGCTCAAACGCAAGTCGCTCCCGTGCCGACACGTGGCGTACTTGCGCTCGGGCGTCAGGCGCTGAAGCGCAAAGCGCCCACGTATCGACACATGGCGTGCTTGCGCTCAAGCACCCAGCGCTCAAGCGCAGAGCGCCCACGTGCCGACACGTGGCACTCAAGCGCCTGAGCGCACAGCACCTAGGCGCACAGCGCCCAAAGTGCTGCCCCCATGCATCCCTTGGATGCCTTTTCCCCCTCCTTTTTATGTACATACATATACATATACATATGTATACATATTCACACACACACGACCTCCGTAAAAACTCCGCGTGGCTCCCGATATATCCAAAACCCCCCTTTTAAAACACAACACACGCACACCGCACATTGAGTTCGCATGACCAGTTTAACCCGTTAATCGGAGGATCCCTCGCCCCAAAGGCGATGGGTAATTAACGGCAGCTTAGTCCGCGGCTGCCGGAGATTCGGATCCCCACAATCATTAAACCCCCGCCTACCCTAGGAAGGGGAAATCTGTAGTACGCCTGACAAGCGCGCGCGTATTCCCATCTCAATGGGGTGACGAAAAACACCCTACAGTTTCAAGCAGGCCATCAAGAGTGAGGACTCTGTGAGTATGGCTGGATGCTTAGCGATCTGAGATGGAATCCTTATACACCAACAAAGTATGGACTTTGGTTGCTTTATCTGAAGGGTTAAATCCCCATCAGGAGCAAGTATATCTTGAGAAGATTACTTGGTGTACATGGAAAAGTTAAGACTTTCAAAGCTATGCTTAAATCCATCCAGATCCTACTTGGCACGGCTACATACCATGACTACGATATCCGGCGGTTGGGTGTCATGACTGCTTTTCTAAATGATTATTTAGAAGAGAGCGTCTATAAGTACACAGCCAGAGGGCTTCGTAGACAGTGGGAGCAGCGGAAACGTGAGCATGATGTTTTATGGGATAAATCAGGCATCACGGAGTTGGAACGTCTGTTTTGATGAAGTAGTCAAAGAGTTTGACTTCATCAAAATGGTAAATGAACCTTGTATATACAAAAAGGTGGTAGAGAGTATGGTGGTGATCCTCGTATAGTACTTGAATGACATACTCTTGATAGGGAAGGAGTTTCTTATACTACGCTGCGTCAATCTCCTCTTATCACAAAGATTCTCCATATAGGATCAAGGTGATACCTCCTAAAATTCCTGGATTATGGATCTATGAGATAAATCTAAATGGATGTTAGGATTCTCACTAGTTGTAGTGAGATGGTATCAATCGATCTTGGGGAGAATCACTGGAAAGGTTCCAGGGTGATAAGGACGACTGAATGTCAGTCGCAGGCATTGTCTTTACCCTCAGTGGAGAGACGGTATGTTGGAAGAGTTCCAAGCTGGATACCGTGACTTACTAGACGATTAAAGGCAAAATACATCGTTACCAAGGATGCTACCAAAGAGGCAGTCTGGATATATTTAAGTTCATGAAATGAACTTCGTTCCTGCCATTGTGTGACAATGGAGTTGTGGCTTATGCCTAAGAACCCCCGTCCCATCTGAGATCCAGACATATTCTAAGGCAGTATCACCTGATCATGGAGATGTTGATCTCCAGGTAGATCGAGGTTAGGAGAGTAGACACAGAGGACAACAGCGCGGATCCACTCACAAAGTCTTATTTCCCAGTAGAGACTTTTTATGGGATGGTTGAGTATGAGATACTTCAACCACAGCTTATTGTTGGGTATGGGATACTACAACAGATGGCCCTAGTGCAAGTGGGAGATTGTTAGTTATATCTATGCCCTAGAGGCCATTACTGTACATACGTTGTATATTGTAGTGGATGCTTGGACATATATAGAGAGGACTTTCTTGCTCGACATGATAGTATGCTATCTGGTATTTTATCTTAACATGTATTCTGATTGTCTCTATGCCACATGTTGATAAAGTCCGTAGGATGAGTACTTGACTACCAGGACTATGATGCAAATCATACTAGTGGGGACAGTGTAGTCGCCAAGTACATCCTTCAAATGTTCCTAGTCGTGGGAGTACCGAGACAGGGCATCGATACTCTAGAGTAGACTAGCGTATGCGCTTCTTGACCCATATGATGGGCGATGGATGATCCCATATCCATTGGTGTTTGACATCAGAGAAGGTATACGGGTGCTCAGTGGAGACTGGGTACACTTGACGGACTCGCCGAGAACTCCCAGATGGTATTATACCTCACGTCAGATGGCAGTTCTCTGGTGATACTGGTACAAGTTAGTCTGTAGAGCCGAGATCGTCATAGAGTCTTGTGTGATTCCCACTGTGCTTTGATTTCCATCATACTACGTCCAAGAGGGCATGCAAAAAGGTGGCTTTTAGGTACAGTCCCGAATCATATGGAGGCAATAAGCGATAGGAGAGGTTTCTTCTCTCCCGGTATAGGGAGTTGATGTTGCGCTGTGTTCGATTGGCTATAACTGGAAATCCCTGGCCAGGGTTGCTGAGATTTACTGGTAAGTGTTATCAGTTGTTTCTCGAACTGTTATGGACCTCATATCGACACGACTTATCAAGCTACTGGGGTCTGACGTTTACCACCCCTAGGCGAGATATGCGACATATCAGACGAAGAGACCGGACTGAACGGGAGTGTTACTGGTTGGATTCACGGGAGAAAGTACAGGCTTGCTTGTTGATCTTCTGATTACTCAATACCTGGGTAGCTGTTACGTTAAGCTGACCGCTTGCAGCTTGTGGGTGCTTGATATGATCATCACCTACTGCCGGCGTATTGACGATTCTTTAGAGTCCAACACAGAGGTTTCCTGGCTCAGGTAAAACGGAGTAGGAGCACATATATGATATGTGCGGGACCGAGAACAATACGTGTATATGATACCGTATTAGATTCTCACGATATGAGATATCGGCCGGGTATATGTGATATAGCCGGGTCATCGGATCAAGTGTTGATTTGATGAACTGATACAGATTATATTAGTCGGTTATTTATGAAATAGCCGGATTATCGGATCAAGTGTTGATATAATTATATATTTGATATATTTGATATATTAAATTACATTAACTAATATAGCTCACTTAAAGATTCTTTTTCTCACTCGGGTAATACATTGATATATATGTGATATATGTGTAAGTCCACGTTGCCCACCCCGGTGCTTATGGGGAGGCGGAAACGTTATGAAAAATTGGATTTTTACAACACTAGGCAACATGGACTAGCTAAAGGAGGGATCTTTGCTAAACATAAACTAACAAACAAGCTAAAAGAGTTAGCTACTCGGAAAGGGGGTTATACCTAGGTCTTCAAGTCCTTCTCTTCTTGCTCCTTGGAGTGAAAGAACGGGTTCTCCTCGTCGCCTTCTCTTGCCGAAGAAAGATCCACCCGAGGGCCTCTACCTTTGGCTCCAACCTCAAACTAGAAGTAACTAAAATGCTTGGTGTGCTAAACCTAGAACCTTAGAAAGAGTGGAGAGTATTTTTGAAGGATTTATCTCAAGCTCAAATGGTTCTCAACTCATGAGAGGAGAGAGCTAGAGAGAGAGGAAGAGGAGGAGAGAGAATGAGAATGATAGAATGAGAAGAATAATGCCAACCTTCTCACATATATGTGAATTATGATAAATAAATAATTAGCTAAAGATAATTGTGATGGTTAATCATGAAATGACCATTATCATTTCACATTAAATACTTTTGCAAGGATCAAAGAGCATCTTTCATATGAAATGATGATGGTCAAATTGTCAACATAGGTCAACATGTCAACCATAGTCAAATGGTCAACAACCCTAACCATACACAATTATAATTAACTAATATTAATAAATCATATTTCACACATAAACATTAGGGTTAAGAAAAAGACAATGGTCATTAACCCTAATGAAAATCCTCTGCCTCTGTCTCAGTCAACTGTGCATACACACCCGTATCCGTGTTCCGAGAAACACGAATACAAAGAGATAAAACCAATCCCAAAACATATACTAGTATCTGGCTTAAACCAAAGCCCGCTAGTATAAGCTGTCCGGACACCAAACGTGCACAAGTGCGCGGATGTGAACGAACCCTGTCGCAAAACCATGCGACCTCTACTCATTTTGCCTAAAGGCGAATAACCCTCTATGTGGGACTCTAAAGACTCGACACTACGCTGGCAGTGGGTTTAACCACAGACCGCAAGCGGCACTAGCTGTACGTAACGGTCCCCAGGTAGATGCCGATAAGAAGACTGACGAGGTAAACCCATCTGAACTCCTACTGAGCCTGAATGTGACAGTCTCCATATAGTCCGGTCTGTTCGTCTAAGAACATCGCATGGCGGGCCTAGGGGGCGGTAAACGTCAGTCCCCTAATAGCGGTACAAGTCGTGCCGGAGTGTAGCCCAGAACACCTGAGATAACACTGGAAACCTACCAGTCTATCTCGCTTGCCCTGGCCAGGGACTTTGTGTAATGGCTCTCCTAGACACAGCGCGATATCAACCCCCAATACCGGGAGAGACGAATCCTGTCTAACCATCACTGCCTCCAAGTGCTTCGGGACTGCACCCAAAAACTACCTGTTTGCACGACTCCTTTGAGCCGTGGTATGGTAGTAATCAAAGAATAGTGGGAACACACTCGCGGCGAAGTGATAGTGTCAAGTCAACGGACTAAACTGTACTCATGTCACCTGGGAACTGATAACTGACGATAGGTATAATACCAACCAACAGTTCCCGACGAGTCCTGTCCAGTGTACTCGTAACCTAACGAGCACCCGCATACTATCTCAAGTATGGCGTACTGACGGCTGTGGGACAGACCGTCTCCCAAGATGGGATGAGAAGCGCATACGCTAGTCTACTCCGGAGTATCGATACCCTATCTCGATAGTCCTACGACTAGGGACCTGCATAAGGATGTGCTTGTGGATTACCCAGCCCCCATGAGTGTGACTGCCATCACAACGCTGGTAATCAAGCAAAGATCCTAAGGGCTCCACTAATGTGTAAAGGCGATATGCTAAAAGAAACACATGCACACATTAAAGTAGAAACAAACCAAGTAGCATACTACTATTTTGAGCAAGATTGTCAATACAAGGTGAATATCCCAAGCTTCCATCAAGTAATATACAAACTAGTATGATACAGTAATGGCCTCTAGGGCATATACACTAACAATCTCCCACTTGCACTAAGGCCATGTACTGGCGTATCGAAGACCTATCATCTCGATCAGCCGCTCGAACTAAGTCTGGGGTAAGGCCTTCGTGAATGGATCAGCAGTGTTATCTTCCGTAGCAACTCTCCGAACCTCGATCTCCTGGCGACCCACGATCTCCCTGATCAGGTGATACCGCCTCAAGATGTGTCTGGACTTCTGATGGGACCTGGGTTCCTTCGCTAAAGCTATAGCCCCGTTATTGTTGCAATACAGAGGTACTGGATCAACAATGAACGGAACCACCTGAAGTTCTGTCAAGAACTTCCTTATCCAGATGGCTTCTTTTGCGGCATCTACAGCAGCGATATATTCTGCTTCCATTGTCGAGTCAGCAAAGGTTTCCTGTTTGGAACTCTTCCAACACATCGCCCCTCCATTGAGGGTGAAGACATAACCCGACATGGACTTGGAATCATCCTTGTCACTCTGGAAGCTGGAGTCAGCAAAGGCCTCGATCTGGAGGTCTTTTCCGCCATACACCAAGAACATCTCCTTAGTCCTTCTCAGGTACTTTAGAATGTTCTTTACCGCTATCCAGTGTTTCTCCCCAGGGTTTGACTGATACCGGCTTACCACACTCATTGCATAAGCTACATCTGGTCTGGTGCACAACATCACATACGTTATAGAGCCTACCGCAGAAGCGTAGGGTATAATAGACATGCGATCCCTTTCCAAATCAGTCTTGGGAGACATCTCTTTGGAGAGGGTGATCCCGTGACAAGCCGGTAGATTACCGCACTTGGAATCTTCCATACTGAATCTTTTCAGTATGGTGTCGATATACCTGGACTGTGAAAGTCCTAATATCCTTTTGGATCTGTCACGATAGATCCGGATCCCCAGAATGTAAGAGGCATCACCCAGGTCTTTCATGGAGAACCTGTGTGACAAGAACCCTTTGACAGATTGTAGCATAGGAATGTCATTTCCTATCAAGAGAATGTCATCCACGTATAAAACAAGGAATACTACAGTTCTTGCTACAAATCTACTATAGATGCATGGTTCATCTGGATTTTTGATAAAGCCAAATTCTTTGACCGTCTCATCAAAACAGATGTTCCAACCCCGCGATGCCTGCTTTAGTCCATAGACGGACTTAAGCAACTTGCACACCTTTCCGCTGCTCCCACTCTGAATGAAACCCTCTGGCTGATCCATATAGACACACTTCTCTAAATTTCCATTTAGAAATGCGGTCTTTATGTCCATCTGCCAGATCTTATAATCGTGGAAGGCAGCAACGGAAAGAAGGATCCGAATGGATTTCAGCATAGCCACTGGAGAAAAGGTTTCGTCATAGTCCAAGCCAGGTCTTTGACGAAAACCCTTTGCTACAAGTCTAGCTTTATAGGTCTCAACCTGTCCATCTACACCAATCTTCCTTTTGAAGATCCACTTGCATCCTACGGGTTTTACCCCATCTGGAGCAATGTTCAACGTCCATACTTTGTTGGTGTACATGGATTCCATTTCGGTCCGCATTGCATCCAACCATTTTACCGAGTCAACGCTCTGAATGGCCTGCTGGAAGCTAGTCGGCTCATCACTATCAATGATGCAATCCTCTCTATCCCCGTCTATGAGAAAACCGTAGTATCTCTCGCGCGGATGAGACTGCCTGCTACTTCTGCGGAGCGGCGCAGGAATGTCCTGATCTTTCGAACCCTCTGGTTCTACTAAGCTTTCAGTAATAGCTCGTGGTTCTGGAATTTCTTCCAGTTCTATTGCGCTCCCACTTATCAGATTTTCCAAAAACTGAGTTTCCAAGAAGTGGGCATGACGAGAAACAAAAACCTTTTGTTCCTCTTCGCAATAGAAGAAATATCCCTTGGAGTTCTTTGGATATCCCACAAACTTGCACTGTACTGAGCATGCCTCGAGTTTGTCCGCATGCTGCTTTTTGACAAAAGTTGGACATCCCCATGTCTTAATATGATTAAGATAGGGTCTCTTCCCACACCACATCTGATATGGTGTAGTAGGCACAGTCTTAGTTGGAACTCGGTTCAAAAGGTATGTAGCTGATTCTAGTGCATATCCCCAGAATGATCGCGGTAACTCAGCGTTACTCATCATGGACCGTACCATATCCAATAGGGTTCGGTTTCGTCTCTCCGATACACCGTTATGTTGCGGAGTGTATGGAGGAGTAAGCTGAGAGAGAATTCCATTCTCTTTTAAGTAATCCAGGAACTCGGCACTCAAGTATTCACCACCTCGATCAGATCTCAGTGTCTTGATACTTTTTCCTGTTTGTTTTTCTACTTCATTCTTATATTCCTGGAATTTTCCAAAGGCTTCGGATTTATGTTTCATTAAGAAGACATATCCGTACCTTGAAAAGTCATCCGTAAAAGTAATGAAGTAAGAATAACCGCTTCGTGCATGCGTAGACATTGGACTGCACACGTCGCTGTGTACGAGTCCCAAGAGCTCGCTCGCTCTTACTCCGTGTCCAGTAAACGGAGTCTTTGTCATCTTTCCTTTGAGACAGGATTGACAAGTTGCATATGATTGATATTCGAACGGATCCAAATATTCTTCTGTATGTAACTTTGTCAACCTTCTCTCATTGATGTGACCCATTCTACGATGCCATAAGAAAGCCTGATTTGTTTCCGGAGACTTTCTTTTGTGTGTATTCTGGACATTGAAAATCTGTGGTTGGTTTAATACGTATATACCATTGCTTAATGTACCTGACCCAATCAGAACTTGATTAAGGTGAATGTTTACAACATTACTTACAAACGCAAATTCATAACCTTCTTTAGAAATTAAAGATACAGAAATGATATTACAAGTTGCATTGGGTACAAAAAAGCAATTACGTAAAACCAAAACATGTCCATCTGACATTCCCAGGTGATAGTCCCCCACGGCCTCAGCATCCATGCTAGCTCCATTTGCAACTTTGAGGGTCATATCACATGCCTTCAAAAACCTACGCTTTCTCAATGCCTGCAAAGAATTACAGATATGAGTTCCTGACCCGGTATCCAATACCCAGGACGTAGAGTTTATTGATAGACAGTTTTCAATAACATACACACCTGAAGCTGAAGCCGCAACTTGCTTCAGATCCTGTGTTCTGGCCTTCCAAGCCCTGCAATCTTTCTTCCAGTGTCCACTCTTCTGACAGTAAAAGCATTCTTCCTTCCCCACAAGCTTTCCCGCTTCCTTTGTTGCTTTTGCCTTTCCCTTCATATCCACTTTACTAACACCGCCCCCTGGTTTGGCGGGGGTTTTCTTCTTCTTTCCCTTGGCTTTCGCCTTGGACCTAGAAGAGGAAGATCCTCCTACAAACAAAGTGGATGTTTCCCTACCTTTCTGTAGGGTGCCCTCTGCACTCCTCAGCATGTTGAGGAGCTCTGAAAGTTCAACTTCCTTTTGTTGCAAGTTGAAGTACAGGATGAATTGGGCGTAAGTGGAAGGAAGGGACTGGAGAATCAAGTCCGTATAGAGCTCATTCTCCAACGTGGTCCCAAGGTCCGCGAGCTCCTCTATGTAGCCAATCATCTTAAGCACGTGTTCCGCTACCGATGATCCGATGGCCAATCTCGCCGAAAACAGCTTTTTCGACACTTCGTATCTGGCGATACGGGATTGCTCTCCATACAGTTCTTTTGCATGGAGAAATATGGATTCGAGGTCCATATTCTCGTGCCTCCTCTGATGTTCATTGTCCATAGAGGCAAGCACGAGGCACTTGGCCTTCGCGCAGTCGATTTCCCAGGTCTTATGGATTTCCTTATCCACGACGCTGGTTTTGGGACCTGGGACAGGGGGAGCTTTGGTGGTAAGAAGATACCCTAACTTGTCATAAGTGATTGTCATTTTGACATTCCTGAGCCAATCTTTGTAGTTTGGCCATGTCAATATGTTTTTATCTAGAAGTAACTTAAGTCCAGTCATGATATTTGGTCGCTGCAATTAGGAGAGAGATAAGAAACACTTTAGCATGATGCTCTTGCAAGTTTAGAGTGGTTTTTAATTTGTCTAAACAGGATGGCTCCCACTGTCTCTCGAATCCCTCCTCAAACCATAAAGGAAGAACTAGTCGGGATCAATCTCACCGTACAATACTTGCTTAACCGTTCAGCCAGGACAGTGTCGGTACTTCGAGGGAGGTTTTCCAACACTTTCGCGAAGTTCTTTAATTAAGTAACCTCTTTTCCCTGTGGGCGTAGCCCCGCTAACACCTTTCTAGACACCTACTTGGTTTATAGCATTGATCGTTAAGTGAGAAAGTTTCGGAGGAGTAGCATATACTCACAGTAGGATCGGGATCCAAATATCATCGCGTGACAAAACTGAAGGAATCCTACCAGAAGCATCACACTCCAAATGGTATGCAGCGCTAGCAAGTTTCAGTTTCTTTAGAAACTCCCGATGTGGATTTTTGCCCCATGCTCTTATGACCTTGACTTTGGCCAACATATCATAAGTCACATGTCAAGTTCTACCCGTCATTCTCCAGGTTAATTTGAACTCACCCGTACCTACCCTTGACTTTGGCCAACATGGCAGTACGACTGTCTCAAACCAACACATCTATCTATGCTGCACATGAATACCCAATAGCTACCAATCACTATGCCTTGACTTTGGCCAACATACATAGCTTGAATACTTATTGACCATCATGTGAAATGACGGAGGGCTACGAATAGTTTTGGCAAAACCGTGAACATAGTGAACTTGATATAATCGAAGGAACGAGATAGCTTTCAAAAGGAGTGGTTCAAGCTCCGCATTTAAAATTTGGTTTTGAAAAGAACCGAGTGGTTTTGAAAGTGTTCCAACGACTTTTACTTGGTTTATTTTTCTTGCATTAAATTTAATGCGTCTCATCAATTAATCCTACCATTGCAGAAAACAACGAAAATATGACGTACGCTTATGCCATCCGCATTCGCCACAGAGTCCCGTCATCACCTGTTAGGTTACTTAACTAACGACAGAGCGGGGGCTCGACTAGCGCGGATGCAAAACATAAGCAACGCCTAAATAGATATTATATAGATATATATAAACATTCGTCACATGCAATGATAGCCATTCCAGATCACAGATGAACACATTGGATATACTAGGAATCCGCACTCCGTACGAGCCTGTAACGAAGAACGGATTACACGGTTGCGATGAATAGCCAAACCCCACCCTAGACCCCTATGGGTGCGGCAAACTACCCGCCAAGTATCCGAAGTGAAGCAACCTCCCTCAACAACGTGAGTAGGCCACTCGGCACTTCGAGGTACCCGGTAGTTTGTACACCCCACCTTGGGTCTATCCTAGGAGCAAAAACAGTAAAAAGAAATTATACAATGACGGCTACAACCCCAACCCGGTTGTGCGGCCATACAAATAATATTACATCAATTTACATATTACAAGAATTGAAAGAATAAGAAAACTCTCATCTCACAACCCCCCGGCTATTCATCCGCGACAATCCAACGAATTCATATACACAAACCATCAACATTACAGATCACAGATATGTATAACCCCCACTAATCGACGTATAGCGATTAGCAGACGTTCAATACATATATCACATCACAGATATAACCCATTAGCCAAAGTGTAAAGAAGTTCGATCAAAAATACGGATTTGTGACCACCCCAAAAACTAACATGTTCTCTGGAAAATCTGGGCAGAAACAAACCATCTCAAAAATCACAAAACAGCAACAGAAGAACACTGCAGGAAAAACGACCCACGGCCGAGTCAACTCGGCCGCGGATCCGCGGCAAGAGCATGCTCTTGCCGCCGTTCCGCGGTGAGTTGGTCGACTCGCTGGTTCATTTTTCTTGGGTGTTCTGTAAAAACCCAGAGCCGATTTTTAGTGTATGATTTATTAGTTTTGGAGCAGAAATAAAAATCGGCAGAAACTTAGGGTTTTTGAAAAATGTTTTGCGATTTTTTCCGATCGAAGTTCTAGAAAATTTGCTAACTAGTTAGTTGTGTTTAGCTAGGCTCTGATACAACTGTAAGTCCACGTTTCCCACCCCGGTGCTTATGGGGAGGCGGAAACGTTATGAAAAATCGGATTTTTACAACACTAGGCAACATGGACTAGCTAAAGGAGGGATCTTTGCTAAACATAAACTAACAAACAAGCTAAAAGAGTTAGCTACTTGGAAAGGAGGTTATACCTAGGTCTTCAAGTCCTTCTCTTCTTGCTCCTTAGAGTGAAAGAACGGGTTCTCCTCGTCGCCTTCTCTTGCCGAAGAAAGATCCACCCGAGGGCCTCTACCTTTGGCTCCAACCTCAAACTAGAAGTAACTAAGGTGGTTGGTGTGCTAAACCTAGAACCTTAGAAAGAGTAGAGAGTATTTTTGAAGGATTTATCTCAAGCTCAAATGGTTCTCAACTCATGAGAGGGGAGAGCTAGAGAGAGGAAGAGGAGGAGAGAGAATGAGAATGATAGAATGAGAAGAATAATGCCAACTTTCTCACATATATGTGAATTATGATAAATAAATAATTAGCTAAAGATAATTGTGATGGTTAATCATGAAATGACCATTATCATTTCACATTAAATACTTTTGCAAGGATCAAAGAGCATCTTTCATATGAAATGATGATGGTTAAATTGTCAACATAGGTCAACATGTCAACCATAGTCAAATGGTCAACAACCCTAACCATACACAATTATAATTAACTAATATTAATAAATCATATTTCACACATAAACATTAGGGTTAAGAAAAAGACAATGGTCATTAACCCTAATGAAAATCCTCTGCCTCTGTCACAATCAACTGTGCATACACACCCGTATCCGTGTTCCGAGGAACACGAATACAAAGAGATAAAACCAATCCCTAAACATATACTAGGATCTGGCTTAAACCAAAGACCTCTAGTATAAGCTGTCCGGACACCAAACGTGCACAAGTGTGCGGATGTGAACAAACCCTGTCGCAAAACCATGCGACCTCTACTCATTTTGCCTAAAGGCGAATAACCCTCTGTGTGGGACTCTAAAGACTCGACACTACGCTGGCAGTGGGTTTAACCACAGACCGCAAGCGGCACTAGCTGTACGTAACGGTCCCCAGGTAGATGCCGATAAGAAGACTGACGAGGTAAACCCATCTGAACTCCTACTGAGCCTGAATGTGACAGTCTCCGTACAGTCCGGTCTGTTCGTCTAAGAACATCGCATGGCGGGCCTAGGGGGCGGTAAACGTCAGTCCCCTAATAGCGGTACAAGTCGTGCCGGAGTGTAGCCCAGAACACCTGAGATAACACTGGAAACCTACCAGTCTATCTCGCTTGCCCTGGCCAGGGACTTTGTGTAATGGCTCTCCTAAACACAGCGCGATATCAACCCCCAATACCGGGAGAGACGAATCCTGTCTAACCATTACTGCCTCCAAGTGCTTCGGGACTGCACCCAAAAACTACCTGTTTGCACGACTCCTTTGAGCCGTGGTAGGGTAGTAATCAAAGAACAGTGGGAACACACTCGAGGCGAAGTGACAGTGTCAAGTCAACGGACTAAACTGTACTCATGTCACCTGGGAACTGATAACTGACGATAGGTATAATACCAACCAACAGTTCCCGACGAGTCCTGTCCAGTGTACTCGTAACCTAACGAGCACCCGCATACTATCTCAAGTACGGCGTACTGACGGCTGTGGGACAGACCGTCTCCCAAGCTGGGATGAGAAGCGCATACGCTAGTCTACTCCGGAGTATCGATGCCCTGTCTCGATAGTCCTATGACTAGGGACCAGCATAAGGATGTGCTTGTGGATTACCCAGCCCCCACGAGTGTGACTGCCATCACAATGCTGGTAATCAAGCAAAGATCCTAAGGGCTCCACTAATGTGTAAAGGCGATATGCTAAAAGAAACACATGCACACATTAAAGTAGAAACAAACCAAGTAGCATATTACTATTTTGAGCAAGATTGTCAATACAAGGTGAATATCCCAAGCTTCCATCAAGTAATATACAAACTAGTATGATACAGTAATGGCCTCTAGGGCATATACACTAACAATATGTTAATTGTATTATTTTATTTTGTTACAATAAATATTGTATATGTGATATATAATATTGTAACATGTTATGGTTATAAATGCAACATAATTTGTGGAGTTTAAATATGGTTAGGGTTTGGATTAGGGTTAAGCTTTCATGAAGCTTTCAAGAAGCTTCTTGAAGCTTTGACTTTGACTTGGATATTTTGCATAGATATTTCCTTAACCCAACCCAACCATTTACCCTAGTTAAATATCTACAGGGGTTAAGTTTTCTTTCTTAACCCATGGTGGCGATTCTAACCTCACAGTTGATTCATTATTCATCACAAAAGGATTTGATCATCTTCTTCTTGATGAAAAGATTTCTAGTTTTTCCATTAGTGATGAAAATGAGTGAGAAATTGAAAACAAATGAGAGCTAAATTCCTACTTCATCATCCTCATCTATTCTAGCCGCTTAGATTAGGGTGTTTGCTTTGCTAATACTTGATTAGCAAAGCAAGAGCTTGGGTTTGAGTTTCTTCAAGGTAGATCATCTTTGTTATTGAAGATCGGAAGCAAGATTGCATCTTTCTCTTCATGGAACCTCTCTAGAGTCCGGGTACTCGATGATCGCAGGGAAGGGACCTCAACACGGAGCTTTAGAAGTAAAGGAACGGACTACAAAGGTTGTAATCCCTAACTCTTAGAAGTAAAGTTGTTTATTTGCTTTGTTTCGCCTAATCTGTAGTCTAAGATCTTGGTTAGGATTGTTCGGCACGTCTAAAATTTAAATCGGGCATGGTTGATGTCTTATAGACCCTTGTGACGGTGCCTAGTAACCCTACAAAACACTAATGTATATTCAGTGCTCACGTGCTCCCACGTGAGACTCCAAGGAAGTGTTAAACACTGAGATTTGGGGGAGGCTCACGTTTGGCACGTGAGGCTCTTGAAAGTTGGAGCTGTTCACTTAGGTTTATTCCCTTGTTCTTTTATAAGTGCTAAGTACTATTGTGGGTCACATGGGATTACATGAGGCGTCCCTAAAATGGGAACTGTTTTGATTTATTCCCCTTTCCTTTTACAAGTGCTAAGCACTATTAGGGGGTCACGTAAGATCACGTAAGGCGCCCCAAAATAGGAATTGTCTTTGATTCATTCCCCTTTTCCTTTTGAAAGTGCTAAGAACTATTAGGGGGTCATGTAGGATCACGTGACTCAATGTCAGTTGTTCCTTTTTGTTCCTCAGAGGTGCTCACATGGGAACATGTAATCTGTTACGTAGCGTTTGAATGCTAATGAATCATCTGTTAGTTATGGATATGCCCTAGAGGCCATTATTGTACATGAGATGTATATTATAATGGATGCTTGGATATATAGAGAGAGAACTTTCTTGCTCAACATGACAGTATGCTATCTGGTTGCTCTTTGTCTTAACATGTTGACTTGTATTGTGATACTGTCATGCTCTCACATGTTGATAAAGCCCTTAGGATTTGTACATGACTACGAGGACTGTGATGAAGATCATACTAATGGGGCCAAGGGTAGTCTACAAGTGCATCCTATAATTGATCCTAGTCGAGGGTGTATCGAGACAGGGCATCGATACTCCAGAGTAGACTAGCGTATACGCATCTTGACCCATATGATGGGCGATGGATGATCCCACATCCATTGGTGTTTGACATCAAAGATGGTATACGGGTGCTCAGTGGAGACTGGGTACACTGAACGGACTCACCGAGAACTCCTAGTTGGTATTATACCTATCGTCAGATAGCAGTTCTCTGGTGACACTGGTACAGGTTAGTCTGTTGACCCGAGATCGTCATAGAGTCTTATGTGATTCCCACTGTATTTTGATTTTCACCTTACCACGTTCAATGGAACGTGCAAAACAGTGGCTTTTGGGTACATTCCCGAATCATATGGAGGCAATGAGCGATAGGAGAGAATTCGTCTTTCCCGGTATAGGGGATTGATGTTGCGCTGTGTTCGATTAGCCATAACGATAAGTCCCTGGCCAGGGCTGATACGAAGATTTACCGATAAGTGTTATCATAAGTTTCTCAACCAGTTATGAGCCTCACATCGGCACAACTTATCAGTTATTGGGTTCTGACATTTACCACCCCTAGATTGGATATGCGACATATCAGACGGACAGACCGAACTGTACGGTAGTGTTACTGACAGGCTTTAGAGGAGCTAGAGCGGGCTTGCTTGTTGATCTTCTGATCGCACAATATCCGGGTAGCCGTTACGTCCAGCTAGTACCGCTGACGGCTTGTGAGTGCTTGATATGATCATCACCTACTGCCGGCGTATTGACGAGTCTTTAGAGTCCTACACAGAGGTTTACTGGCTTAGGAAAAACTAGTAAGAGCACATATTTAATATGTGCGTGACCGAGAATATTACGAGTATGTGATACCGTATTCTATTCTCGCGATTTATTTTTATCGGTCGGTTATATGTGATATAGCCTTTGATTCGATAAGTTGATACATATAATATTAGTCGGTTATATGTGATATAGCCAGATTTTTAAATCAAGTGTTGATTTGATAATTTAGTGTATAATTGTATATTTGATATACTAGTTTACATTAACTAATATTAGCATACTTAAATGTTTCTTTTTCTCACTTGTGTGTATAAGTATATATGTGATATATATTAATGTGCATTTTTAGTGTCATGCTTGATGATACACACTACATGGATGTATGAGACTTACACCATGCTTATGATAATTGTGAGGATTATTTATTTTAAGTAAATCCAAATTAGATGGAAATTAGTCAGGAAGCTTGAAGATGCATTGACTTAGTCCACTAATTATGTTTTACTTGAGATATTTATTAACCTAACCATTATCACTTAGCCATGGTTATGTCTCTACATGAGTTAGTATATGATACAAACTCATCCATGGTTGCCATTCACTCTCTCATCTATTATTTGCTTCATCTTCTTCAAGCTCAAGAAAAAGCTCTCTAGGTTTTTGAGAGAAGAAGAAAAAGAGTGAGAAAATTAATTCTAAAGTGAGCAAAAATCCTACTTCATCATCCTCTACTAGATTAGTCATTTAGTTTAGGGTGTTAGCTTCACTAATCCCACATTAGTCAAGAGGTAGCTTGGGTTAGTGTCTTCTCGACGTAGATCATTTTCGGCCTCGAAGACTTCGTGCAAGCTCGTTCCTTTCTTCTTGTGAAGCCATGCTAGAGTCCGAAAGATCACTACTTGGAGCGAACGGACTACTACACGGAGCTATTGAAGTGAAGGACCGGTCTACAAAGCTTGTATTCCTGGTTCACTTAGTTGTAAAGTTGTTTACACTATATTTCGTATGATTCTCTAGTTAAAGATTCTAAGTTAGGGTTCTTTTAGCATGGCAAAATTTAAAATTGGCATGGACGATGCCATCCGAAACCATGCTGTCGTGTTTAGGAACCCAACAGTGGTATCAGAGCTAAACTAGAGAATTAGACGATGTTTATTAGATTACGAAACCGAAACGACTCCGAAACTTGAAATATGGAAAACTGGTTTCTGTCGATTTTTAAAAGTGCTCTAAAAAATTGTTTAGCAATCGCAGAATGTTATATGAGATATAACATGAACACCATGAAACTTTCAGGCAGTTTGCTCGGAATTTGGCCGAGCACAATGGGGAAAAAACCGAGGTGGCCGGCCCTGTTACATTGTTTTGGCTTGAAATTTTCATGGTGTTCCAGTCTCTGGGTTTTGGTATTTCATATGTTGCTTGTTTTTTCTAAAATTACATGAGATGTTATTTTTCTATAAAGGAAATTCGGAGTGTTTCGTAGTTATAATTCTAACATATTTTCGGGTAATTTAGACGGTGTTAAAAAGTTCGAACGGATATCCAATACCCACTTTAACACTTACCGGAAAATTTTCCAAGAGTTGGATTTTTTCCAAGTTAAAGAACATTCGAATATCATGCAAGTGATTCGATGGACCCTCAAGAAGAACGAAACCCTAACTCGATTCTATGACCGTAAGAACCGCTGCCAAACCCTAGGGTTAGCGGTAGTTCCGCGGCGCCATAGATGAGGCAAGGATTGACCCTTCTACGGTTGGTCCATTGGTACTGTGGCATGTACTGAGTATTTTTAAACTACGCTCAAGTGTTGAGCTTTTGGGAAATTTTGGATGCTTGTTGATTCAATCGGAATGTTTAACATCGTCTAACCTTTTTTGGAATGTGATACAATATGTGGAATTCATAAAGTTAGGTATGAAATCCGAAGTATGTGATATTTCGAGTTTATGATGTCTAAGGTGATTGTGGATTCCAAATGTTGTAGTTTGACATTTTCTTTTCTGCGACCGTAAGTGTAATATGTGGTGTATCGCCGGTTTCATTGTTATATATCAACGACGATTGGGATACGCATATTTACTTACGTTGATGACATGTGATGTTATGTGTTGCTGTGTTATATAATATTGGATCGTCGTGTTTTGAATAGCCGGGGGGTTTATGTGAAATGAGAGTTTTTATTTTCATTCATGTAAAATTCATTGTATGTAATATTATTTTATTGGGGTACTTCCGGGTTGAGGATGATGTCACCATTGTTGTATATTATTTACTTTTCCGCATTAGGATAGAACCAAGGAGGGGAGCACAAGTAACCGAGTTCTAGAGTCCAGTAGGAGGCCATCTCGAGGAGTCGAGTCCGGATCTCCTAACTCTAGAATTGGTAGGATTTCTTGCCGCTCTCATAGGGGTCTAGAGATGTGGGTTTGGCTATTCATCGCGACCGTGGAATCCATATTTTATACTGGCTTAATTTAAAACACGGAATTCCTAGTATATCCAATATTTCATATGTTATCTTCTGCTGCTCATATTCTGTGATGTGATCACTTTATATGCATGAGACGAATGCTTTATTATTTTATATATGATATATAATAAACATTACTTATGTTTTGCATCCGCGCTAGTCCCGCCCCGCTATGCTGTTAGTTAAGTAACCTAACGGTGCATAACGGGACACTGTGGCGAATGCGGATGGCATAAGCGTACGTTGTATTTTCGTTTCTTCTGTGATGCTTAGGAAGCATAAATGATGGGACTTCATTAATGAGATTAATGAAAGAAAAGAAACCTAAAAGTTGTTGTAGAATCAAATTTTCAAAAGGGTAACTCTAGTTTTTGCTTTGCATAGCAGTATTCCTTATAGAATATCCAGCACCTTATTCGATAAGGAAAGAGCCGAGATCCCTTCACCGGGAGTGACCTCTTTAGCAAAACTAGCAGATGCTACAACTCACTCGGTTTTGTTTTTGATTGCTTCTATATTCTTGCTTTGCATAGTAATATTTGTGAAATATCCTGCACCTAATTCGATAAGGAAAGAGCCAAGATCCCTTCACCGGGAGTGACCTCTTTAGCGAAACTAGTAAAAGCCTCAAAACACTCCGTTTCAAAAATCACTCGATTCTACAACGATATCAAGTTCATTACGCTCATGGTTTTCTTAAAAACCTGCGTAGCCCTCCGTCATTTTAGATAAGTATTATTTAGTATTCGTGCTGTGTTTGTTGACCTCTGTCAAGGCGTAGTGTGCGGTAGCTGATTAGTGCTTATCTGTAAAGCATGTGATGCGATTGGATTAGGGTAGTCGTACGACCTTGTTGACCTCTGTCAAGGGTCGTGCGGGTTGGTTTGATTCAGTCATGAAATGGCGGGTTGAACTTGATTAGTGCACTATGGTTTGTTGACCTCTGTCAAGGTCATAGGACGCTAAGGGCAAAAGTATTATCGGGAATTTCAAGTGTTGAAATTTGCAATGAGATTGCATACCTTCTGTGAGATAGTTGGATCATGATACCCACTGCGAGTAAGAGTTACTCCTGGGAGAGTTTTACACATGATAATTAGCCAATCAAGTAGGTGTCTAGAAAAGTGTTAATGGGGTTACGCCCCTGGGAAAACGAGGTTTATTTTAATTAGGTCCGTGCGAAAGCACGGGGAACCTCCCTCAAACTACCAACACTGGCCTGGCTGAAAGATTGGCGAACTTGTAAAATGTAATTAAATCCTGGTTAGTCTTACCTTTTAGGGTTTGAAGGAAGATTTGATAAAAACAGTGGGAGCCATCCTGATTAGATAAGATAATAAACCAATCTAATCTTGCAAGAGCATACGCTAAAGTGTTTTCTTCTCTCTCTCTCCAGGTAGCGACCATGTTAGGCCTTAATCAAGATAATAATATGGATGTATTGACCAAACCTGCTTGCTATACTAAGCAGGGGAACGTTGATTCCATTCTTTCTTATAATTGTTATAAGACTGAGCAGGAAATAGGAGTATATCCGGATTTCCATGCCACCCAAACGAAGAAAGAGCATGTTGACGCATCTTCTTCGGGTGTGTTGGTTATCGAGAACTGTTTCTCGGTTCACTCTACGTTATGGGTATTAGATACCGGATCGGGATCTCACATATATAATATATTACATGGGCTAAGAAAAGGTAGAGAACTGGGAATAGGTGATCATTCCGTAAGAGTAGGGAATGGTGCAAATGTTGTAACCAAAGAAGTTGGCGAATATCACCTTGTATTACCAAATGGTAATACATTGATTCTGAACGAATGCTATTACATACCAACCCTGATATGCAATCTTATATCAGTTTCTTTATTAAGTAAAGAAGGATATAATTTTGTAGTACAGGATAATATTATGAACATCTTCCTGAATCAAAAGTTGATTGGATCAGGCTCGCTAAATAATGGAATATATGTTCTAAATCAAACCACAGAACACACACAAGAGGAAAAGTTCAGAAATGAATGAATCCTTCTTGTGGCATTGTAAACTAGGTCGTATCAATGCGACACGACTAGCTAAATTACATAAGGATGGATATTTGAATTCGTTCGAATTTTCATCTTCTGACGCTTGCCAGTCATGTCTCAAAGGCAAGATGACCAAAACTACGTTTACTGAACACGGAGAAAGAGTTACGGAACTCTTGGGACTGATACATAGTGATGTATGCGGTCCCATGTTTAAACATGCCAGGGATGGTTCCTCGTACTTTATTACATTCACTGACGATCTCTCAAGATACGGACATGCGTTCTTGTTGAAACACAAGTCTGAAGCTTTTGAGAAATTCAAAGAATATAAGCACGAAGTCGAGAACCAAACGGGTAAAAGTATTAAAATCCTACAATCTGATCGGGGAGGAGAATATTTGAGCAATGAGTTCCGGGACTATCTAAAAGAGAATGGGATTCTCTCTCAGCTTACTCCTCCGTATACACCACAGCACAACGGTGTATCGGAATGGAGGAATCGCACCCTATTAGATATAGTGCGCTCTATGATGAGCACCGCTGAGTTAGATATTTCCTTTTAGGGTTATGCGCTTGAAGCAGCGGCATACCTGTTGAATTAGGTTCCATCAAAATCTGTACCTACCACACCATATGAGATATGGAGTGGAAGAGACCATGTCTTAAACGAGTTAAGATATGGAGTTGTACGGCCTATGTCAAAAGGAAAAATCCAGACAAACTCAAGGCATGATCAGTTCTTTGTAAGTTTGTTGGATATCCTAAACATTCAAATGGATATCTATTTTACTACAGTGAACAACAAAAGGTATTTGTTGCTCAACATGCCATTTTTTTAAAAAAGGAATTTCTTGCAAAAGAAATTAGTAGCGAAAAGGTAGAGTTGGAAGAAGTTCCAGCAGAACAAACTAAAACTGAAGATTTAGTGGAACCAGAGGATTCGATAGTTCCCAACGAATCTCATCCTCTCCGTCGATCTAGTAGGGTTCCTCATCCACCTGAGAGATACTACAGTTTTCTCGTAGACGGTGGGAGCGAGGATTGCGTCATGGAAGATGATGACCCAACTAGCTTCGAGCAGACCATCACAAGTGGAGACTCTGTGAAATGGCTGTATGCAATGCGATCTGAGATGAAATCTATGTACACCAACAAAGTATGGACTTTGGAAGTTGCTCCTGAAGGGGTAAAACCCATTGGGAGCAAATGGATCTTTAAGAAGAAACTTTGTGTAGATGAAAAAGTTGAAACTTTCAAAGCTAGACTTGTTGCAAAAGGTTTTCGTCGATGACCAGGTGTGGATTATGATGAAACCTTTTCTACAGTGTCTATGCTTAAGTCCATCAGGATCCTACTTGCCATTGCTGAATATCATGACTATGAAATCTGGCAAATGGATGTTAAGAACGCCTTTCTAAATGGTGATTTAGAAGAGAGCATATACATGACTCAGCCAGAGGGCTTCGTAGACGGTGGGAGCAGCGGGAAGGAGTGCAAGCTGCTTAAATCCATCTATGGGTTGAAGCAGGCATCGCAGAGTTAGAACATCTGTTTTGATGTGGTAGTCAAAGAATTTGACTTCATCAAAAACGTAGATGAACCTTGTATATATAAGAAGGTGGCAGAGAGTAAGGTTGTCTTTCTCATATTGTACGTGGATAACATACTCTTGATAGGAAATGATATTCCTATGCTGCACTCGGTCAAGCTCTTCTTATCACAAAGATTCTCAATGAAAGATCTAGGTGATGCCTCCTACATCTTAGGAATTAAGATCTATAGAGATAGATCTAAACGGATACTGGGATTGTCCCAATCCAGGTACATTGACACCATACTAAAGAGGTTTAGTATAGAAGAATCCAAGTGTAGGAATTTACCCACGATCTTAGGACCCACTCTCTCCAAAGAGATGTCTCCCAAGACTGATTTGGAGAGAGCTCGCATGCAAGGGATACCCTATGCTTCGGCATTAGGCTCTATCATGTACGCGATGCTATGTACCAGACCCGATGTAGCATACTCACTAAGTGTAGTGAGTAGGTATCAAGCAGATCCTGGAGAGAGTCACTGGACAGCTGTGAAGAACATTCTCAAGTACTTGAGAAAGACTAAAGAGATGTTCTTGGTGTATGGTAACGGAGAACATCAAGTAGAGTCCTTTACCGATTCGAGCTTCCAGAGTGATAAGGACGACTCTAAGTTGGTCTCGGGATTTATCTTTAACCTCAATGGAGGGGATGTTTGTTGGAAGAGTTCCAAACAGGAAACCGTGGTAGACTCGACGATGGAGACTGAATACATCGCTGCCAACGATACTGCCAAAGAGACTGTCTGGATGAAGAAGTTCATAACTGAACTTGGAGTGGTTCCGACCATTGAGCATCCAATACCTTTGTATTGCGATAACAATGGAGCAGTGGCGTTGGCTAAGGAACCCAGGTCCCATCAGCGATCCAGGCATATTCTGAGGCGGTATCACCTGATCCGGGAGATAGTTGATCGCCGGGAGATTGAGGTCAGGAGAGTTGACACGAAGGACAACACAGCGGATCCACTCATGAAGGCCATACCCCAGATACAATTTGAGAGACTCTTCGGAATGTTGTGTATGAGATACTACAACAACTGGCCTTAGTGCATGTGGGAGATTGTTAGTTATGTATATGCCCTAGAGGCCATTATTGTACATGAGATGTATATTATAGTGGATGCTTGGATATATATAGAGAGGACTTTCTTGCTTGACATGATAGTATGCTATCTGGTTGTCTTTGTCTTAACATGTTGACTTGTATTGTGATACTGTCATGCTCTTACATGTTGATAAAGCCCTTAGGATTTGTACTTGACTACCAGGACTGTGATGAAGATCATACTAATGGGGCCAAGGGTAGTCTATAAGTGCATCCTATAATTGATCCTAGTCGAGGGTGTATCGAGACAGGGCATCGATACTCCATAGTAGACTAGCGTATACGCATCTTGACCCATATGATGGGCGATGGATGATCCTACATCCATTAGTGTTTGACATCAAAGATGGTATACGGGTGCTCGGTAGAGACTGGGTACACTGAACGGACTCACCGAGAACTCCTAGTTGGTATTATACCTATCGTCATATAGCAGTTCTCTGGTGACACTGGTATAAGTTAATCTGTTGACCCGAGATCGTCATAGAGTCTTGTATGATTCCCACCGTGCTTTGATTTCCACCTTACCACGTTCAAGAGAATGTGTAAAATGGTGGCTTTTGGGTACAGTCCCGAATCACATGGAGGCAATGAGAGATAGGAGGGGATTCGTCTCTCCCGGTATAGAGGGTTGATGTTGCGCTGTGCTCGATTGGCCATAATGATAAGTCCCTGACCAGGGCTGATACGGAGATTTACTGATAAGTGTTATCAGTAGTTTCTCGACCCGTTATGAGCCTCACATCGGCACGACTTATCGGTTATTAAGGTCTGACGTTTACCACCCTCTAGACTGGATATGCGACATATCATACGGACATACCGAACTGTACGGTAGTGTTACTGGCAGTCTTTATAGGAGCTAGAGCGGTCTTGCTTTTTGATCTTCTTATCGCTCAATACCCAGGTAGATGTTACGTCCATCTAGTACCGCTGACGTCTTGTGGGTGCTTGATATGATCATTACCTACTGCCGGCATATTCACGAGTCTTTAGAGTCCTACACAGAGGTTTACTGGCTCAGGAAAACGTGGTAGGAGCACATATGTGATATGTGCGGGACCGAGAATTGCAGGGTTGCCTAGCACGGCAGCAAGGTTTCGGGAGGCATCGTCCATGCCGTTTTCAAAAATTTGCCGTTCTAAACAACCCTAATCCTAGAATCTTTACTAGAAAATCCGACGAAAACATATGTAAACAACTTTACATCTAAGTGAATGAGGAATACTGCAAGGTTTACATAGCACCTCATGAAGGGTTTGGAAGTATCACATGTACCAAAGGTGGAGTCTTTAGGGTGCCAAGTAAACTTACAAAGGATTTATCCTAGAAAAATTAGGGTTTCAAATTTATCACATCATCATATGAAAGGAAAGCTAGGGTTTAGAGAGTACAACCTTTGTAGCTCCCTACGCTAGACTCCGCTTGAACGCCTCTCGGTCACCGATGATCCACCCGGAGTCCGCTTTGTCCAAGCTTGCAACTTTATCCGATCAAATGAACGAAATGAAGCTAACACTCTAAACAAGTGGGCTAGACTTGTGTAGAATGGTGTTGTGGTTCTCTTTCTCACTTCAAAATCCAATCTTGATGAGTATATTGCTCACTACAAAGAACTAGAGAGCAAAAAGAGAGAGGTTGATGAAGATGATGGCTTTTGAGAAGAAGATAAGAATAAGCTCTCACTTGAAAAATGAAAATATAAGTATATATATTTTTCATCTCTCATTTCAAACCATGGTTAATTATATAGATATTATTGCAATGGAGTTAAAAGCACAAAAGGAAAATAAACCATGGGTTAAAAAGTAGGTGAGCATGGTAAAGTCAAGAAGAGTGTAGAAACATTCTATCATTCAACCCTTTTTCTTTTCCCTTTTTGTTTTAATTCAAAAGCAATGAAAAATCCATATAATAACTATGGTGTGATTCTTATAATGCCACCATTCTCATTGTATAAGCAACCATGATGAATGTATGTATGTATGTATGTGTATTTGTACTTCCATATGTGCATGAATCAAAAAGAAGGCATACATGCATGCATACATCCAACTAACTCAAGAAAGGATTTCAAGTGAGAAGCTAATGGTTAAATGATAAATCAACACTTGATTTATCAATCCGGACATACCACATATAACCCCTACCAAAAGCAAGCCGCCCGATCAATATACGGTATCCTATACGCGCATTTTAATCGGGTCCATGCGCATATCGCATACGCGCACCACAACGTTTCGCCTGGACTAGGAAACTTCATTTTGGGACTCTGAGACTCGTCAATACGCCGGCAGTGGGTGATGATCATATCAAGCACCCCCAAGCCGCAAGCGGTCAGCTAAACGTAACGGCCACCCGGGTATTGAGCGATCAGAAGAGAACAAGCGAACCTGCTACAACTCCCGTTGAGCCGATCGGTAACACTTCCCGTACAGTCCGGTCTCCTCGTCTGATATGTCGCATATCAAGTCTAGGGGTGGTAAACGTCAGACCCCAATAACCGATAAGTCGTGCCGATGTGAGGCTCATAACGGGTCGAGAAACTACTGGTAACACTTACCAGCAAATCTATGAAACAGCCCTGGCCAGGGACTTTCCTGTTACGGCCAATCGAGCACAGTACAACATCAACCCCCAATACCGGGAGAGACGAAACCCCTCCTATCGCTCATTGCCTCTATGTGACTCAGGACTGTACCCAAAAACCACCGTTTTGCACGCCCTCATGGACGTGGTAAGGTGGAGATCAAAGCACAGTGGGAATCACACAAGACTCTATGACAATCTCGGGTCTACAGACTAACATGTACAAGTGTCACCTGAGAACTGCCATCTGACGTGAGGTATAATACCATCTGGGAGTTCTCGGCGAGTCCGTCCAGTGTACCCAGTCTCCACTGAGCACCCGTATACCATCTCTGATGTCAAACACCAATGGATATGGGATCATCCATCGCCCATCTCATGGGTCGAGAAGCGTATACGCTAGTCTACACTGGTATATCGATGCCCCGTCTCGATACACCCACGACTAGGGACCTTGAAAGATGTACTTATGGACTACCATGTCCCCACTAGTATGATCTGCATCATAGTCCAGGTAGTCAAGTACACATCCTAAGGGCTTTACCAACATGTAACTATAAGACAGTTTAAAGAGACTAGTTTACATGTTAAGATAAAGAGCAACCAGATAGCATACTATCATATCGAGCAAGAAAGTCATCTCTATATATGTCCAAGCATCCAATATAATATACATCATCTGTACAATACTGGCCTCTAGGGCATACATACAACTAACAATCTCCCACTTGCATTAGGGCCAGCTGCTGTAGTATCGCATACCGAGCATCCCGAAGAGTCTCTCAAACTATATCTGGGGAATGGCCTTCGTGAGTGGATCCGCCATGTTGTTCTTCGTGTCAACCCTCCTGACCTCGATCTCCCGGCGATCAACTATCTCCCGGATCAGGTGATACCGCCTCAGAATATGCCTAGATCGCTGATGGGACCTGGGTTCCTTGGCCAAAGCCACCGCTCCATTGTTATCGCAATACAAACGTATTGGATGCTCAATGGATGGAACCACTCCAAGTTCAGTAATGAACTTCTTGATCCAGACAGCCTCTTTGGAAGCATCGTTGGCAGCGATGTATTCAGCCTCCATCGTCGAGTCTGCCACGGTTTCCTGCTTGGAACTCTTCCAGCTAACCGCCCCTCCGTAAAGGGTAAAGATAAATCCCGACTGCGACTTAGAGTCGTCCTTATCACTCTGGAAGCTTGAATCGGTAAAGGACTCCACTTGGAGTTCTCCGTTACCATACACCAAGAGCATCTCTTTAGTCCTTCGTAAGTACTTCAGAATGCTCTTCACGGCTGTCCAGTGACTCTCTCCAGGATCAGCTTGATACCTGCTCACTACACTTAGTGAGTATGCAACATCGGGTCTGGTACATAGCATCGCGTACATGATAGAGCCTACAGCCGAAGCATAGGGTATCCCTTGCATGCGAGCTCTCTCGAAATCAGTCTTGGGAGACATCTCTTTGGAGAGAGTGACTCCAGAGATTGTGGGCAAGTTCCCACGCTTGGATTCTTCCATACTAAACCTCTTTAGTATGGTGTCAATGTACCTGGATTGGGACAATCCCAATATCCGTTTGGATCTATCTCTATAGATCCTAATTCCCAATATGCAGGAGGCATCACCAAGATCTTTCATTGAGAATCTTTGTGATAAGAAGAGCTTGACCGATTGCAGCATAGGAATATCATTTCCTATCAAGAGTATGTCGTCCACGTACAATACGAGGAAGACAACCTTACTCTCTGCCACCTTCTTGTAAATACAAGGTTCATCTGGGTTTTTGACGAAATCAAACTCTTTGATAACGACGTCAAAGCAGATGTTCCAACTCCGCGATGCTTACTTTAATCCATAAATGGATTTAAGCAGCTTGCACACCTTTCCGCTGCTCCCACTGTCTACGAAGCCCTCTGGCTGAGTCATGTACACGCACTCTTCTAAATCACCGTTTAGAAAGGCGGTCTTAACCTCCATTTGCCAGATTTCGTAGTCATGATATGCAGCGATGGCAAGCATGATCCGGATGGATTTAAGCATAGCCACTGGAGAAAAGGTTTCGTCATAGTCCACACCTGGTCTTTGACGAAAACCCTTTGCAACAAGTCTAGCTTTGAAAGTCTCCACTTTCCCATCTACACCAAGTTTTTTCTTGAAGATCCACTTGCTTCCAATGTGTTTTACCCCTTCAGGAGCAATTTCCAAAGTCCATACTTTGTTGGTATACATGGATTCCATCTCGGATCGCATAGCATCCAGCCATTTCACTGAGTCCCTACTCGTGATGCCCTGCTCGAAGCTAGTTGGGTCATCATCCTCCATGATGCAATCCTCGCTCCCACCATCCATGAGAAAACCGTAGTATCTCTCAGGTTGGCGAGGAACTCTACTAGATCGGCGGAGAGGCTGAGGTTCGTTGGGAGCTACCGAATCCTCTGGTTCCACTAAATCTTCTGTCGTAGTCTGTATTGCTGGAACCTCTTCCAGTTCTACCTCCTTGCCACTAATCTCTTTGTTAAGAAATTCCTTTTCTAAAAAGGTGGCATGTCGAGAAACAAACACCTTTTTTTCCTCAGTGTGGTAGAAGATATACCCGCGTGAATGTTTGGGATATCCAATAAACTTACACAGAATGGACCTTGCCGCGAGTTTGTCCGGATTTTGCGTTTTTACATATGCCGGACAACCCCATATCTTAACATAATTAAGACATGGTCTCTTTCCTTTCCATATCTCATATGGAGTGGTTGGCACGGATTTGGTGGGAACCATATTCAATAGGTCTGCAGCTGTTTCCAGTGCATATCCCCAGAAGGAAATAGGTAACTCAGCTGTGCTCATCATAGAGCGCACCATATCTAATAGGGTGCGGTTCCTCCGCTCCGATACACCGTTGTGCTGTGGTGTATATGGAGGAGTCAGCTGAGAGACAATCCCATTCTCTTTTAGAAAGTCCAGGAATTCACCGCTCAAGTATTCACCTCCTCGATCAGATCGAAGGATTTTAATACTTTTTCCGGTTTGGTTTTCGACTTCTTATTTATATTCTCTAAATTTCTCAAAAGCTTCTGATTTGTGTTTCATCAGGAACACATATCCGAATCTAGAGAGATCGTCAGTGAATGTAATGAAGTACGATGAACCATCCCTGGCATGTGTAGACATGGGACCGCATACATCACTATGTATCAGTCCCAAGAGTTCATTAACTCTTTCTCCGTGTTCCGTAAACGGAGTTTTGGTCATCTTGCCTTTGAGACATGACTGGAAAGTGTCATAAGATGAAAATTCAAACAGATTCAAATATCCATCCTTATGCAACTTAGCCAGTCGTGTCGCATTTATATGACCGAGTCTACAATGCCACAAGAAGGATTCGTTCATTTCTGAACTCTTCCTCTTGTGTGTGTTTGTTATGCTCAGAACTGTTGATTGATTTAGAATATAAATGCCATTACATAACGTGCCTGATCCAACCAACTTTTGGTTACGGAAAATGTTCATAACATTATCCTGCAATACAAAATTATATCCCTCTTTACTTAACAAAGAAACCGATATAATGTTGCATATCAAGTTCGGCATGTAATAGCATTCGTTCAGAACCAAAGTATTACCAGTAGGTAATGCAAGGTGATATTCCCCGACAGTCTTAGCTGCAACAATTGCACCATTTCCAACTCTTATGTCTTTATCACCTTCTCCAAGTTCTCTACCTTTTCTAAGCACATGTAACTGATTACATATATGGGATCCTGACCCGGTATCTAATACCCAGGACGTAGGGCAAATGGAGAAACAGTTTTCTGTAACGAACGCACCCGAAGAAAATGCATCATCATGTACTTTCTTCATTTGGGTGGCATGGGAATCCTGGTATTCCTCTATGTCATGTTCATTCCTATAACTCTTATAAGAAAGAACGGAACCAACGTTCCCCAGCACAGTATAACATGCGGGTTCAGTCAATACATCCATATTATTATCTTTATTAGGGCATGACATGGTCGCTACCTGGAGAGAGAGAGAAGAAAACACTTTAGCGTATGCTCTTGCAAGATCAGATTGGTTATTATCTTATCTAATCAGGATGGCTCCCACTGGTTTTTATCAAATCTTCCTTCAAACCTTAAAACGAAAGACTAGCCGGGATTAATTACACCCTACAACTTCGCCAATCTTTCAGCCAGGCCAGTGTCGGTACTTTGAGGGAGGTTCCCCGTGCTTTCGCACGGACCTAATTAAAGTAAACCTCGTTTTCCCAGAGGCGTAACCCCGTTGACACCTTTCTAGACACCTACTTGATCGGCTAATTGTAATGTGTAAAACTCTCCCAGGAGTAACACTTACTCGCAGTGGGTATCGGGATCCAACTATCTCATAGAAGGTATGCAATCTCATTGCAAATTTCAACACTTGAAATTCCCGATAATATTTTGCCCCTAGCGTCCTATGACCTTGATGCAGGCCAACAAACCATAGTACGCTAGTCAAGTTCAACCCGTCATTTCTTGATTGAATTAAACCCACCCGTACGACCCTTGACGCAGGCCAACAAAGTCGCACGACTACCCTAATCCAATCTGCATCACATGCATTAACAGATAAATACTAGTTAGCTACCGCACACTACGCCTTGACGTAGGCCAACAAACATAGCACGAATACTAAGTAGAATTTATCTGAAATGACGGAGGGCTACGACAGGTTTCTCTGAAAACCTATTGCGTAATGAACTTGATATTGTTGTAGAATCTAGTGAAGTTTTGAAATGGAGTGATTTTGAGGCTTTTCTAGTTTTGCTAAAGGGGTCACTCCCGGTGAAGGGATCGTCGGCCCTTTCCTCGTCGAATGAGGTGCGGGATATATCATATATATCACTGTGCAAAGTAAAACTCCAAAGGCCATCAAAAGTCAAACCGAGTGTGTAGCATCTGCCAGTTATTGCTAAAGGGGTCACTCCCGGTGAAGGGATCTCGGCCCTTTCCTCATCGAATAAGGTGCAGGGTATATCATATATACCGCTATGTAAAGCAAAACTGTAGCTACCCTTTTTATTAAAAATTTGATTCTATAACATCTTTTAGGTTTCTTTTCTTTCATTAATCACATTAATGAAGTCCCATCATTTAAGTCACCTAAACATCACTGATAAATACGACGTACACTTATGCCATCCGCATTCGCCTCGATGTCCCCTCGTGCACCGTTAGGTTAGGTAACTAACGACAGAGCAGGGCAGGGCTAGTGCGGGTGTAAAACATAAGTAACGCCTATATAATATATCATATATACTATATACTGTATCCATCAGAACATATCAAATGATCACATCACAGATATCGCAGCAGAAACATAGATATAATGTGGGATATCTTAGGACGTCCGTATTTTGTATTTAGCCAATAATAGAAAATACGGATTCCATAGTCGCAATGAATAGCCAAGCCCACACCCTGGACCCCTACGAGAGCGGCAAGCGACCCTACCAATTCTAGAGTTTAGGAGACCCGGTCTCGACTCCTCGAGATGGCCTCCCACTGAACCCCAGAACCCGGTCACCTGTGCTCCCCTCCTTGGGTCCATCCTAATGCGGAAAAGTAAATAATATACAACACTGGTGACACAACCTCAATCCGAAAGTGCCCCAAATAAAAGAATATTACATTACATTTGAATTTACATGAATGAAAATATAAAACTCTCATCTCACATAAAAAAAAACCCCGGCTATTCAATCGCGACAATCCTGCACATCATATCTCAGCAACACATAATATCACATATCATCAACGTAAGTAAGTATGCGTACCCCAATTGTCGTTGACGTATAGCAACGAAACCGACGATATCGACATACTACACTTACGGTCACAGAAAATAAAGTGTAAAACTGCAATATCTGGAATCCACATTCTCTTTAGACATCGTAAATGCGAAGTATCACATACCTCGTATTTCATGTCTTATAATATGAATTCCACATATTGCATCACATTCCAGATAATTTGACAGTATTAAAGTTTTCGAACGAACGATCAAATACCCAAGATTCACTAAAGCTCAACATTTGAGCGGAATTCAAAAACCCGGAGTGTGATACAGTGGTAGCGGTCCAGCCGTAGAAGGGTCAAGCCAACGCCTCATATGTGGCACGCTGTACTTCCCCAAACCCTAAGGTTCAAAAGGCAGTTCAAGACGGTCACATAATCGAGTTAAGGTTTGTTGTCTTCTAGAGGGTCCACCACAAACAAACTTGCACGAACCTTCGAAGGATTTAAACCCCGTGAAAAGTGAGCAAATGATACTCGTTCAAACACTTCACTACTTTCTAATTTACCCGGAAAAGCAACGAAATGAAAATTCCGATCGAATCGACAAGTCCAAAAACATCTCCAGAATTTTTTGTACCAAATTCAGATTAAAAATACTCCAAAAACATAAACAAGCAGATTCATGAATTACTGTAGAAAAACCAGACCATGACACGATAGAATGGCCGCGGAACCGCGGCCTAAGCAGGCAATAGCCGCGGTTCCGCGGTCGTTTTACCTGTTCATGCTCTCGTTTTTTACAGTAACTCTTATATTTACCTGCTGAATTTTTTGCATATTTTTAATTTTGAAAATAACCAGATTTTGAAAAAAGTCCAGAGAGCACCCAAAAATCAGTATTTTCGGTTCGATCGGAGTTTTAACTTCGTAAAGGTGTCGCCTAATGTTCTAGGTCGGCTCTGATACCAATGCAAGGTTTACATAGCACATCATGAAGGGTTTAGAAGTATCACATGTACCAAAGGTGGAGTCTTTAGGGTGCCAAGTAAACTTACAAAGGATTTATCCTAGAAAAATTAGGGTTTCAAATTTATCACATCATCATATGAAAGGAAAGCTAGGGTTTAGAGAGTACAACCTTTGTAGCTCCTTATGCTAGACTCCTCGGCTACTTGGGGTTTGAAAGAACTCCGCTTGAACGCCTCTCGGTCACCGATGATCCACCCGGAGTCCGCTTTGTCCAAGCTTGCAACTTTATCCGATCAAATGAACGAAATGAAGCTAACACTCTAAACAAGTGGGCTAGACTTGTGTAGAATGGTGTTGTGGTTCTCTTTCTCACTTCAAAATCCAATCTTGATGAGTATATTGCTCACTACAAAGAACTAGAGAGCAAAAGGAGAGAGGTTGATGAAGATGATGGCTTTTGAGAAGAAGATAAGAATAAGCTCTCACTTGAAAAATGAAAATATAAGTATATATATTTTTCATCTCTCATTTCAAACCATGGTTAATTATATAGATATTATTGCAATGGAGTTAAAAGCACAAAAGGAAAATAAACCATGGGTTAAAAGGTAGGTGAGCATGGTAAAGTCAAGAAGAGTGTAGAAACATTCTATCATTCAACCCTTTTTCTTTTCCCTTTTTGTTTTAATTCAAAAGAAATGAAAAATCCATATAGTAACCATGGTGTGATTCTTATATTGCCACCATTCTCATTGTATAAGCAACCATGATGAATGTATGTATGTATGTATGTGTATTTGTACATCCATATGTGCATGAATCAAAAAGAAGGCATATATGCATGCATACATCCAACTAACTCAAGAAAGGATTTCATGTGAGAAGCTAATGGTTAAATGATAAATCAACACTTGATTTATCAATCCGGACATACCACATATGACCCCTACCAAAAGCAAGCCGCCCGATCAATATACGGTATCCTATACGCGCATTTTAATCGGGTCCATGCGCATATCGCATACGCGCACCACAACGTTTCGCCTGGACTAGGAAACTTCATTTTGGGACTCTGAGACTCGTCAATACGCCGGCAGTGGGTGATGATCATATCAAGCACCCCCAAGCCGCAAGCGGTCAGCTAAACGTAACGGCCACCCGGGTATTGAGCGATCAGAAAAGAACAAGCGAACCTGCTACAACTCCCGTCGAGCCGATCGGTAACACTTCCCGTACAGTCCGGTCTCCTCGTCTGATATGTCGCATATCAAGTCTAGGGGTGGTAAACGTCAGACCCCAATAACCGATAAGTCGTGCCGATGTGAGGCTCATAACGGGTCGAGAAACTACTGGTAACACTTACCAGCAAATCTATGAAACAGCCCTGGCCAGGGACTTCCCTGTTACGGCCAATCGAGCACAGTACAACATCAACCCCCAATACCGGGAGAGACAAAACCCCTCCTATCGCTCATTTCCTCCATGTGACTCGGGACTGTACCCAAAAACCACCGTTTTGCACGCCCTCATGGACGTGGTAAGGTGGAGATCAAAGCACAGTGGGAATCACACAAGACTCTATGACGATCTCGGGTCTACAGACTAACCTGTACAAGTGTCACCTAAGAACTGCCATCTGACGTGAGGTATAATACCATCTGGGAGTTCTCGGCGAGTCCGTCCAGTGTACCCAGTCTCCACTGAGCACCCGTATACCATCTCTGATGTCAAACACCAATGGATATGGGATCATCCATCGCCCATCTCATGGGTCAAGAAGCGTATACGCTAGTCTACACTGGTATATCGATGCCCCGTCTCGATACACCCACGACTAGGGACCTTGAAGGATGTACTTATGGACTACCATGTCCCCACTAGTATGATCTGCATCATTGTCTAGGTAGTCAAGTACACATCCTAAGGGCTTTACCAACATGTAACTATAAGACAGCTTAAAGAGACTAGTATACATGTTAAGATAAAGAGCAACCAGATAGCAGACTATCATATCGAGCAAGAAAGTTATCTCTATATATGTCCAAGCATCCAATATAATATACATCATCTGTACAATACTGGCCTCTAGGGCATACATACAACTAACAAATACAACCTTTGTAGACCGGACCTTCACTTCTAAAGCTCTTTGTAGTAGTCTCATCACTGCATATAGTGAACTCCTGGACTCTTGAAAGGGTTCACTTGAAGAAATGAACGAGCTTGCTCAATGTCTTCGAAGCCGAAGATGATCTATGTCGAGGAGACTCAAGCTCATGCTACCTCTTCACTAATGGTGAAATTAGTGAAGCAAACACCCTAAACTAAATGGCTAATAGTAGAGGATAATGAAATAGGAAATGGGCCCACTTTAAATTTGTTTTTCTCACAATATTTTCTCACTTGATCAAAAGCTAGCAAGCTTTTTCTCAAGGATGAAGAAGATGAAGTGATGAAGATGAGAGAATAAACTCATGAGGTGAGAATAGCAACCATGGGTGAGTTAGTGTCATATACTAACTCATGTAGAGAATAAAACCATGGGTTAACAATAATGGTTGGGTTAATAAATATCTTCAAATAAAACAAAATGAGTGGACTTGGTCAAAGGTTCCACAAGCTTCTACAAGCTTCAACCATGTGACTAATTACCACTAATTTGTGAATTACCAAGATAAATAAAAACCTTAGGATTATCATAACCATTGTGTAAGTCTCATACACCCATGTTGCATGTGGCATCAAGCATGACACAAAAGATGTACATTAATATATATCATATATATACTAAGTGTACACTAGTGAGAAAAAGAAATGTTTAAGTGAGCTAATATTAGTTAATGTAAATTAATATATCATATATATAATTATACATTAAATTATCAAATCAACACTTGATTTAATTATCCGGCTATATCACATACAACCGACTAATATCAAATGTAACAACTTATCGAATCAACACTTGATCCGATAACCCGGCTATATCACATATAACCGACCGATATCACATATCGCGAGAATAGAATACGGTATCTCATACGCGCATTAATCTCGGCCCCGCACATACCACATATGTGCTCTTACTTCGTTTCGCATGAAATAGGAAACTTCTGTGTAGGACTCTAAAGACTCGTCAATACGCCGGCAGTAGATGATGATCATATCAAACACTTACAAGCCGCAAGCGGTTTGCTAAACGTAACGGCCACCCGGGTATTGAGCGATCAGAAGATCAACAAGCAAGCATTCTCATACTCCTGTGAATCCAATCAGTAACACTACTGTACAGTCCGGTCTCTTCGTCTAATATGTCGTATATCTCGCCTGGGGGTGGTAAACGTCAGACCCCAATAGCTTGATAAGTAATGCCGATATGAGGCTCATAACGGGTCGAGAAACTAATGATAACTCTTACCAGTAAATCTCATAAACAGTCCTGGCTAGGGACTTTCCTGTTATAGCCAATCGAGCACAGCACAACATCAACCCCCAATACCGGGAGAGACGAAATCCCCTCCTATCGCTCATTGCCTCCATGTGACTCGGGACTGTACCCAAAAAACCACCGTTTTGCACGTTCTCTTGAACGTGGTAAGGTGGAAATCAAAGCATAGTGGAAGTCACACAAGACTCTATGACAATCTCGGGTCGACAGACTAACCTGTACCAGTGTCACAAGAGAACTGCCATCTGACATGAGGTATAATACCATCTAGGAGTTCTCCGCGAGTCCGTCCAGTGTACCCAGTCTCCACTGAGCACTCGTATATCATCTCTGATGTCAAACACCAATGGATATGGGATCATCCATCGCCCATCTGTATGGATCGAGAAGCTATACGCTAGTCTTCTCTGGTATATCGATGCCTCGTATCGATACACCCACGACTAAGGACATTAAAGGATGTTATTACCGACTACTTTTGTCCCACTAGTATGATCCGCATCATAATCCAGGTAGTCAAGTACACATCCTAAGGGCTTTAACAACATGTAACAGAGAGACAATCAGTGTACATGTTAAGAAAAAGAGTAACTGGATAGCATACTATCATGTCGAGCAAGAAAGTCCTCCCTATGTATGTCCAAGTATTCATTATAATATATCATATGTACAATAATGGCATCTAGGGCATACATATAACTAACAAGAATAATACGAGTATGTGATACCGTATTCTATTCTCACGATTTATTTGCATCGGTCGTTATATATGATATAGCCGGGTTATCGAATCAAGTGTTGATTCGATAAGTTGATACATATAATATTAGTCGGTTATTTGTGATATAGCCAGATTTTTAAATCAAGTGTTGATTTGATAATTTAGTGTATAATTGTATATTTGATATACTAGTTTACATTAACTAATATTAGCTCACTTAAATATTTCTTTTTCTCACTTGTGTGCATAAGTATATATGTGATATATATTAATGTACATTTTTTTAGTATCATGCTTGATGATACACACTACATGAGTGTATGAGACTTACACCATACTTATGAGAATTATGAGAATTATTTATTTTAAGTAAATCCAAATTAGATGGAAATTAGTCACATGCATGAAGCTTGTGGAAGCTTGTAGATGTACTGACTTAGTCTACTAATTTTGTTTTACTTGAGATATTTATTAACCTAACCATTATCACTTAGCCATGGTTATGTCTCTACATGAGTTAGTATATGATATAAACTCACCCATGGCAGCCATTCACTCTCTCATCTATTATTTGCTTTATCTTCTTCAAGCTCAAGAAAAAGCACTCTAGGTTTTTGATAAAAGAAGAAAAAGAGTGAGAAAATTAATTCTAAAGTGAGCAAGAATCCTACTTCATCATCCTCTACTAGATTAGCCATTTAGTTTAGAGTGTTAGCTTCACTAATCCCACATTAGTCAAGAGGTAGCTTGGGTTAGTGTCTTCTCGATGTAGATCATCTTCGGCCCCGAAGACTTTGTGCAAGCTCGTTCCTTTCTTCTTGTGAAGTCATGCTAGAGTTTGGAAGATCACTACTTGGAGCGAAGGGACTACTACACGGAGCTATTGAAGTGAAGGACCGGTCTACAAAGGTTGTATTCCTGGTTCACTTAGTTGTAAAGTTGTTTACACTATGTTTCGTATGATTCTCTAGTTAAAGATTCTAAGTTAGGGTTATTTTAGCATGGCAAAATTTAAAATTGGCATGGACGATGCCACCCGAAACCTTGCTGTCGTACTTAGGAACCCAACATCATTAGGCTGTTCTTCTATGGTTCTAAGGAACTGAGTTCTCCTTTTGTTCTTTGCAGGGATTAAATTCATTTTAAAGGGTTAAACCCTAGTTTTAGAGGAATTAAATTCCCACACGTTTTGTAAGAGTTAAACTCTTTTGAACTCGGTTCTTTCCCCTAGATTTTGAATCTGCATGACAGAATCTCCCCGATGAGAATTAAATTCTCAACTTGTGGGGATATCTGCTTCTGCAGATCTTAACCAGAGGAAAAACTAAGTTCTTTTTAAGAAAAGTTAAACTCTTGGTTTGAGAATTAAATTCTATTTTTGTTTTGTGGGAGCTTTTGGGAGGGGTTCCTCTTCTTTCTAGAGAATTAAATTCTCTCTATATATTTTTCTTCCCCTCTCTCTGTGTGTATGTCTTCCTCATTTTTTTCTCCTCTCCTGGCTCCTATTTATATGAGAAGAAAAAGAATCAATTTGTTAAGAAAATCCCTCATTGAGAGATCAAGGTTGATTCCATGATCTTTTAGATCAAACGGTGAATTTTATTCACCGTTGGATTTTTAATCCAAAGGCTCTCTGTTTAACAGAGAAGATTTCTTGTTTGTTTAGTAAGATTATGAATATCTTGTTAGTTTTAACAAGATCAGAATTTTATTCTATTATATCTTTTAGTTTAACAAGATCAGAAATATATTTTCTTAATATAGAATTTAATTCTATCATATGGATATCTCGTTGGTTTAACATAGAATTTTATTATTATCATATGAATAGCTTGTTAGTTTAATAAGATTAGGAAAATATTTTTCTATGATAGAACTTTATTCTACCAGATGATCACCATTGGATTTTTGATCCAAAAGTCCTCTGTTTAACAGAGAAGATCTTTCTAGTTTGAGAAAGATCAGGAAAATATTTCCCAAATAGAATTTAATTCTAGAATTTGACAGGAGCATTTTAAATTGGGACGCTCACATGCTTTGCACGTGGGTAGCAAGAGAACTCACGTGTTTAACACATGACCCATAGTGTGGGTTTTAGCCTGTTTATTTTCAGCGCTCATATGTTTTACATATGAGCGCTCACGTGTTTTATACGTGAGGCATGTTTGGCCATTAATTGTTCTATTTAGTTTATTTTTAGCGCCCATATGCTTTACATATGAGCGCTCACGTGTTTAGCATGTGAGGCCTGTTTGGCCATTAGTTGTTTACGTTCAGCACTCAAACGCTTTGCATATGAGCGCTCACGTGTTTTACACGTGAGGCCGAATTTTGAGGACTCTCCCCCCTTTTTTGTAAGGGAACAAGTAGCTTTTGGCTGAAAATTTTGGCAGGAACAATGCTATTGTTTTGGTATTTGATTTTATTATTGTATCTTTTACTGTGAGACTATTGTATATAAAGTTGAATATAAATAAAGTTGTTATTTTATTTTATTACTCTTGTCATTCTTGTTCGTTATTATATTGCTTAATTACGCTTAGCATATTTATTTTCATAGTAAATACGTTGCGGGCTTACCACGTCACCGTTTCCGTCTATTGGGAAGTGGGGCGTGACAGTTTAAGTAAATTCGGGTTGCTGTATTGTTTTATTGTTTTATGTATGAAATGTGAATTTCTGGATATGCTGAAATTGATTACACCTGTCTTTGAATAGACATATTTTATAACCCCGGATTCTAATTTGATCAAACTCAAGTAGCTGGAATATCTGCTGAGAGTTAGATACATTTTATTTCTAGGTCAATTTACCTAAAAAGTTATAGAAGTTTATGAAAATAGATTTCTAAAAAAATATGACGAATCTGAACTGCAGCAAAAACTATTTGTGCAGCTGTAATAAAATAGGCATAACTCTCTACTCGTTTATCGTAATATGGATTTTCTAATTGAGAATAGTTCACGACTCACAAACACTAAATTTCTTGTCTATTAGGGAAAACCAGAATCTGGACTAAAACCTATCAAAAATGTAAAATGCTATCATTGTACGAATTCTGAAATCTTCACTGACATGCTCTGTGCAGCGTTACAAAAAATTCCATTCCTCTCTCACCAGAATCCCGATCGAGACAAACTCAGTCTCATTATTTATAAGACTCTCAAAACTACAATTTATTCCTTATATAAGAATCCCTAATTTTAAACCAAAACTATAGATTTCTGCATGAAAACTTATGCTTATTTCTGGCCTGAAATTGAATTAGTATTACCTGCTATATACATAGATATTTAGAATTGTGTCTAGGATTTAATCTGTATTCTCCGGAGTCCCATGACCAACTCATGAATGGGCCCATGTTTCCTGGCCTGTGGATGACAGCCTTAGGTCCACGAATACTCCTACGGTGATTGGAGTCTCATTATATGAGCGGGCCCATATTTTCTTGCTCCTGGATGATAGCATTAGGTGTGTGAATACTCCTGGTACTTGACACTCACACTCAACGGCAACTCAGGAGTCCTATTACTAACTCATGGATGAGCCCGTGTTTCCTTACCCGTGAATGATAGCCTTGGGTCTATAAATACTCCGGTGATGGTTGGAGTCCCATTACTCATGAGTGGGTCCGTGTTTTCTTACCCCTGGATGATGGCCTTGGGTCTATGAATACTCATACGGTAGATTATACTATCTTGACTTGAACATGACATAAAACACTTGAATATCTTGAATATCGTGAATCTCATGAATATCTTGAATCTAATGAATATCTGGAATCCCATAAATATGACATGTACACTGTTTATTGGATATATATATATATATATATATATATATATATATATATATATATATATATATATATCATAGGTATGGGGTAACTCGAAAATGGGGGTATTTATGTGTAACGGAGGATCATATCTTGTTTTTCGTGGTACCGGAAAAAAAATGGTACAATGCATTATATATATATATATATATATATATATATATATATATATATATATCGTGAATTTCGTGTTACTGTTGTTCCGTGGCATTACGGAATATCTTGGTTATATAATAAAACTCTCACAATTGAGCTTATATTTATAGTTGTACCTATGCTTATGCTTATGGTTATACTTATATTTATACATGTACTTATACTTATACTCATTCTTATTCTTATAGTAAATAACACTGAAATACCGAATGTCATGATATTCTAGTTATCTTGCACTGATTAATACGTGTTACTTATTTGACATGCATATTACAGTTTACTGTACATAGTTATTCTCATGCTTATTATTAAGTATACCATGTTTCGTGTTAAATATCGTTTAATAATTATACTAATATACTATAATTTAACTAGTATACCAAAAATAATTCTACACTATATTCTTGTTAGTATGACATGATGCTTTACTAAACAAATTTATTATCAAATAATTCTAAAATAAATTATACCTTATATATTTTTATAAGCATGAATCTTTGTACCTTGTTACCTTTTGATGATATTAATAGTAACCCTATATATATTGTTATTCCTAAATTACAAAACTTTATTATTACTATTTTCTATAAATTAAACAAATATTATTATTGTGTTACATTTGTTCCAACTGATTGAAATCCTGTATTAAACCTATTAGATCATAAACATTAATAAATAAATATTTTTTTAATAATACGAGAACTTACCGAACTTTAGTTCGCTGACGGCATTCCTGTTTTCTTGTTTTCTTTTCTTAGGAACGTCATCAGACGATATTGGGGCAGGCGACGAGACTAGGTACGAGGTGGTACCAACCGAAGAGGACAGTCAATAGTTTTCAAATCAGGCCGACCTCTAGTTTTTCTTTTCAGTAAGTATGCCTTCTTTTGTTCAAGGTTATTTTCCATTCCTAATTCCTTGAATTTTTGAATTTATGTTTGGTTATTGTTTTTTGGACCGTTATAAATATTGTTTGATATTTTATAAATTTAAAATTCTTGTACTATAAATTCTTAAACTGTTTATATTAACACTTAGCGTATTTATGTTGGGAAAGAGTACTTCTCGATATGAATACGCGGCGGGCTTGTCATTCTCGTTTCTTGGAAGCGGGGCATGGCAATATAGATTTACATCCAATAGATAAATATCAATAAAATGTATTAATCTAAATATTAACCCCATAACAGATTTCATACAAGCGGGTCGAGTACAAACAGCATCAGTCACATAACCAATATAACCCAATAACACTGACATTTATCTTGCCTAATATATATTTAATATAATTAAACAACGTACGATCGTGTTAGGGTATTACATTATACACAATTATAAGAGAATTTCTTCCTCGAAATTCACGAGAACGAAAGAACAAGACAAGGAAAAGAACAAGAACAACCAATGACATGTTCATGGTAACCAGGAAATGAACAATAATAAGGAAAGAACAAGACCAAGGATTCGGGTTCATGGAAACAGATTCGGAAAATTATGGATGTAAGGTGATGTGAGAACACGTGCTATCAATGGAAAAAAAATTGAAAGGTAATCGTGCCGAAAGTAACCGTGTCAATCTATATGTCAATTAAATCGGGTATCAATTTAAGAGTCAAAATCATTTCAAGCAATGTGTGTGCTGATGGACGTTCTCGTATCCCCGGGAAATCCCATCACTAGTTGAAACCATATAACATGAATCAAGTTAGTAGGGTGAACATCCTCGGAAGGTGTCCCGTGAATACGATGGAGCTTTGTTTAACGTGTGTTCCCCTCCGAACGGCGGCCGAGACGTGGGCGTCTCGCCTGAGATTCGGGGCAGATGCTAATTGGTGCTATCCGTCCACCTCTCCGAGGATGCCAAGTTGATTTATGGCACCGTGCATCGAAGGTTTGAACGGATGCGTCCGATGTAGCAGACTTCGTCAGATTCCCCCTCGCTTGAGGGGTTTTTTTGATTGTGGGGACGCTCTTCCCTGCAGGCGCAAGCCCCTGCAGTTAATTACGCTACCGCGTCGCGGTAACAACTTTCTCCTTCTCCAGATGGTCACTTCGTGTCGTGTGTGTTTATTTTATGTTTTGTTGCCCGTGGATTGTTTACGGAGACCGAGTTATGTCGTCGCCCGTAGGGCGTGGACTAGTCCAAATCCGTATTATCTTAGATTTGGGTTTGGGGGTTTGGTTTGAGGATACGTTAGCCATATTTGAGGCTAAGATCAACTCAAACGTCTGTTACGGATACGTTAGTCTAACTTGAGACTAAGATCAACTTAACGGGATCGTTTAGATCCGACAAAAGAGCATTTGGGCTTCATTGTTCCAGTTTAGGGACATAGTGGTCCATCGCATGTATGGTCGTCGGGACCCGTTACCTCTCTGACGGCGTTGAAGGATTACAACGACAGGTGTCAAAGGAGTTCCGAGATGTACCCTTAAACCAAAGTTGATTGGAGGGATTCATAGTCCAGTCTGTTTGAAAGTTTAAGGATACGTTAGCCATATTTGAGGCTAAGATCAACTTAAACGGGATCGTTTAGATCCGGCAAAAGAGCATTTGTGGCTCTATTGTTCCAGTTTAGGAACATGGTGGCCCATCTCCAGTTTAAGGACATAGTGGTCCATGGGTAGTTTAAGGACATTACGGTCCATGGGTAGTTTAAGGACATTGCGGTCCAATATTAGTTTTAAGACATCTCGGTCAAGGTTAAGAACGTCGTAGTCCATGGGTTTAAGGACCCCACAGTCCGTCGTTAGTTTTAAGACATCTCGGTCAAGGTTAAGGACGTCGTAGTCCATGGGTTTAAGGACCCCACAGTCCATTGTTAGTTTTAAGACATCTCGGTCAAGGTTAAGGACGTCGTAGTCCATGGGTTTAAGGACCCCACAGTCCATATCAATGTGTGGTCATCGGGACCCGTCACCTCTTTGAAGACGTTGAGGGATTACAACACCAAGTATCAAAGGAGTGAAGAGATGTACCCTGGAACCGGAGTGGATTAAATAGTCTTTGGCCCAATTTGGGATCAAGACCAATTAATTATGTTATGAGCCCATTAGCCCAGTTAATTACGAATTGAGGACTTATGGCCAGATTGGGCTAAGTCCAATCATATTTGAAATATTGGCCCTTTGGGCCATTAGACATTTGTCTGGGTTCAGCCCCTCATCATTCAGCAGTGCTAAACAGAGGTTTGGAGGCTCTGACAACATCTTGTCTTTGATTTCCTCAATTTTGAGATTCATTTGGAGGAGGGACTTTTGCCTCTGGAAAATTAGCCAATTTGGTTAAAACTAGTGTTAAACACTAGAGAACAACAGTGTTAAACACTGGAGGTAGAACTCTCAAATTAGTGTTAAACACTAAAAGACAATCAGTGTTAAATACTGGAAATATAATCTTCAATTTAGTGTTGAACACTAGAAACAATCAGTGTTAAACACTGGAAATATAATCCCCGAATTAGTGTTAAACACTAAAGACAGAGGGGTCACGTGTGGACACGTGAGAGCGCCCAAAGGCGGGACCAGATCCATTTTCTTCGTTCTGCAATTAAGTGTTAAACACTTTTCATTTCCTGACCATCACGTGTGAGCACATGATAGGCATCCATCCATTAGATATTAAAGGGATTTGTTAGGGGTCACGTGGGGACACGTAAGGGCGCCCTAAATGTGGAGCCAGATCTCCTTTTGTTTTATCCTCAAATCTGCGAATAAGTGTTAAACACTTTTATTTTTATTTTAGAGCATCACGTGTTGGCACGTGATGGGGATCTGTGCATCAATTGTTAAAGCATTTGCTGAGGGGTCACGTGATAACACGTGAGATCGCCCAAAGCTTTCATTTCCTTTGCTTTTTCTTCCTGCGTTTTGGGAATCACGTGGGAGCACGTGAGGCATTGCCTCAAAACTTCTTTTCTTCAGGGATCTTTTCAAGGGTCATGTGGGGGCACGTGACCCTAGTTCTTTTCATGAACAGAGATCTTTTAAGAATTGAATTCTCTGTAGGGTTAAATCCTAATTATGATTTTGGAGGAATTAAATTCCTATGGTGAAAGAATTAAATTCTTATTTATGATAAAACCCTGATTTCTTTTTAAAGGAATTAAATTCCCAGATATGTAAAAGGATTAGGGTTAAACCCTAGTTTTGTTTTAGAGAATTAAATTCTCAAAACTTAATTCCCCTTCTAAGTTTAGGATCTGCATGGCAGGATCTCGACCCGATGAGAATTAAATTCTCAACTTATGGGGAGATGTGCTCTGTACAGATCTTCAACCAGAAGAAGAACTAAGTTCTTTTTTGTATAAGAGTTAAACTCTTGGATTTTGAGAATTAAATTCTCTGTTTGAAGTTTCGATTCCCTTTCTTTTCTCACCTAGGGTTTTCTTTGTTGAGAATTAAATTCTCCTTTCTTTTCTTCCCTCTTGAGAATTAAATTCTCATCTCTCTGTTTTTCTCTCCAGAAAAAAAGTAGATGCCTCTTCTCTTCTCTTGGCTCCTATTTATAGGAGGAGGAAGAGAATCAATTTGTTTTGTGAATTTTTCATTGAAAGATTTTAATTGATTTCATGATTAATATGATCCTTTAGATCATTCAGTGAATTTTATTCACCGTTGGATTTTAAATCCAAAAGATATTCTGTTTGTTATTCTCGGTGAGATTTAGGGGAAATCTTTTCTTGTCTAAGATTTTTTCCATAAATTGGTGATTTTTAATCACTCTTGGATCTTTAATCCAACGGTCCCCATAATCTTTTTTCATTTGGAAAGATTTAGAAGCTTTTAGAATTTTAATTTTATTAACTGTAAGGCTTTCGAAGCCAGTCACGTGTTGACACGTGACCCTTGGTCACGTGTGAGCACGTGACCCCAAATTGAGTCATTTTCTTAGCGTTTATTTATGCTTCAGTTTTAACCATCACGTGTCAATACGTGACCATTGGTCACGTGTGAGCACGTGATACCTCATTGAGGTATCTTCTGATTTTTATTCAGGGAACAGATTTTAGAATTTAATTCTATTCATTATTTTAGAGGCCTTAAGAGCCCATCACGTGTCTGCACGTGACCCGTGGTCACGTGTGAGCACGTGATGCCCTATTGGGGTTTTTCTGAGTTTTTATTATATCTTTTAACTCCTCCAGCGGGTTCTTAAAGGTCCATCACGTATGGACACGTGATACCTCATAACTTTTGATCCCGGATGAATTATGAGGCCCATAATATATCAAATCGAAGGGTTTTTTGAGATGCTTCCAATACAATCAGAATTTAACAGTTCCTCCTTCGGGAGTTTATCAAAATACAGGCCGGAAGATACTGGTTCGTATTTCCTTAAGCGTATCGCTGCCATTTGATACCTTGGACTCATTTGCACAGAATTTTTTGGCGGGAACAAATGCCCCCCACTACTTTGCCCATGTAAGTATATACGTGGGTGAAGTAGTGCAGAGTAATGCAGAGTTATGCATGGCGTATGACCAGTTTCGGGTTGGTGTATCACTTTCAGAATCTTGATCTGAGAAGATAACGAGCGGACACAAGCGTCGTCATTTATCATTGACTCAAATCTCAACTCTTAAGGGATATAGTTCCAAACCCTCATCCCCATGAGCCGCACCCTTCCATTTTTTATGTCTTACTCTGGCGTGAAGTAGTTTATATGCTCATGAGTAAGTTCTCCATTTCAGTGGCATATAGCTTTGGCAAGTGTGGCTCATAGATGGTCCATCTTGACCTCTTTGCAGGGTAGTGATGGCTTAGGAAACAGGGTTAGGATCTGCCACCTGAGACTTTTCAACTTTATGAGCCGTGAGGGTCTCATAAAGACTTTTCTCCCTACGAGTCGAGAGGATCCCGTAGGTGTATTTTCTCCTTAGGAGTCGTGAGGATTCCTAAGTGTGTTTTCTCTTATAAGTCGTAAGGATCCTATAAGAGAGTTTTCCCTCTTATGAGTCGAGAGGACCCGTAAGCGGTTGTTTCCCTCCTTGTCGAGATTCGACTTTGGAGAGTGAGACCCGTGGATAGTATGCAAGAGACCGTTTTGGGCCGACTTGCAGGGTCCCAGTGCTTAGGAAACAGGTTTCTTAATCCCTACTGCCTAAGGCTTTTCCTCACGAGTCGAGATGAATCGAGCAATTCTCACGAAGACATCAATTTCCTCACGAGTCGAGACGAATCGAGCATTTCTCGCAAGAATATCCTAACGTCACAGTTAACCTCTGCTCTTTACGACAGAAGTCCGTTAGGGTCTGTGGTACTTAGGGTTTTGGCCGTCGTACCGTCGCATAAGCTGATATATTTCTCGATAGGCAATTGTGCTGTTCGAGTAGCCTTGCGACTGCCGTGTCTCTGATCCCTTCGGGGGCTGGACAAGACGTCTTCAAGCAATCCTCCTAGGCAGTTTGACCGTCGGAAGAGCAAGCGTTAGGAATTTTCCATGCCGCTTTTTACTTGAGGTTAGGCTCATTTTGGAGAGCCCCGATGAGTCATAACCACTCCGCGCTGGTGTGGGATGATCTCCGATAGTCTTTCAAGCTTTATATGACTTGTCATTAAGACCCTGAAGCTAGGAATTTGTCCTTTGCTTCGTTTGCTGGCATCGCGTCTGCTGTATCGAGACGAATGTCGCGGTTGTCTCTATGTTGCTGGTGAACCGTCGAGGTTTGGAACCAGGGATTTTGTCGTGACTCCTTTTGGTGATGTTGCGTCTGCTGTGTCGAGACGAACGTCGAGGTGGTGACCACTCTGCACTGGTGCGAGATAATCTCCGATTGTCTTCCAGGCTTTATATGACTTGCCGTTAAGACCCTGAAGTTAGGAATTTGGCATTTGCTTCGTTTGGCGGCATTGCGTCTGCTGTATCGAGACGAATGTCGCGGTTGTCTCTAGGTTGCTGGTGAACCGTCGAGGTTTGGAACCAGGGATTTTACCGTGACTCCTTTTGGTGATGTTGCGTCTGCTGTGTCGAGACGAACGTCGAGGTGGTGACCACTCCGCGCTGATGTGGGATGATCTCCGATTGTCTTTCAAGCTTTATATGACTTGCCGTCAAGACCCTGAAGCTAGGAATTTGGCCTTTTGCTTCATTTGCTTTGGCGCGTCCGAATCCTGCTGGGGGAAGAACGCTGGGGTGACATTTCATCTGCTGTATCGAGACGATCGTCGAGGTGGTGACCACTCCGCGCTGGTGCGAGATGATCTCCGATTGTCTTTCAAGCTTTATATGACTTGCCGTCAAAACACTGAAGCTAGGAATTTGGCCTTCGCTTCGTTTGCTTTGTCACATCTGAATCCTGTTGGAGGAGGAACGCTGGGGTGACATTTCGTCTGTTGTATTGAGACGAACGTCGAGGTGGTGACCACTCCGCGCTGGTGCGAGATGATCTCCGATTGTCTTTCAGGCTTTATATGACTTGCCGTCAAGACCCTAAAGCTAGGAATTTTGCCTTTTGCTTCATTTGCTTTGTCGCGTCCGAATCCTGCTGGGGAAGAACGCTGGGGTGACATTTCATCTGCTGTATCGAGACGATTGTCGAGGTGGTGACCACTCCGCATTGGTGTGAGATGATCTCCGAATGTCTTTCAGGCTTTATATGACTTGCCGTCAAGACCCTGAAGCTAGGAATTTGGCCTTTTGCTTCATTTTCTTGCATTGCGTCCGCTGTATTGAGATGAACGTCGAGGTGGTGATCACTCCTTGTTTGTGTGAGATGATCTCTGATTGTCTTTCCGGTTTTATATGACTTACCGTCAAGACGTTGAAGCTAGGAATTTGGCTTTCGCTTCGTTTGCTTTGGTGTGTCCGAATCCTGTTGGAGGAAGGACGCTGTAGTGACATCTCGTATGCTGTATCGAGACAAATGTCGAGGTGGAGCTGGGATTTTGTCGTCACTCCGCTTAGCTTCGACCATGGGGTCTTTCGTTGACGTTGCATCTGCATCCTGCTGGACTGCAAAGGAACGCCGTTGCTGATTCTTAGGCTGTAGATATTGCCGTTAAGATTTGGAACTAGGGACTATGCAGTGGCTTCGTTTGATGATGTAGCATCTATGTCCTGCTGGAATGAGGAGGCACACCGTTGTTGGTCTCGAGGCTGTACATGTGGCCATTGAGATTTGGAACTAGGGAGTTTGCCATGGTTCCTTTTCGTTGCGACTCTGAGGTCGATTGTTGACGTCACGTCTGCATCTGGTTGAAATGAGGAGAAACGCCGTTGGTGATCTCTAAGTTGTCGATATCGACGTCGAGACCCTGAAGCTAAGGATCTTCTTTTGCTTCGTTTGTTGACATTGTGTCTGCAATATTGCGACAAATGTCAAGATTGTCTCTAGGTTGTCTATGAACCATCGAGATTTGGCTTCGCTTTCTGATGGAGCCTGTTGGGAAGGTATGATTCCCTCTTTGTTCGCTTTCAGATTTTTTTTTTATTTCCGCGATGATCTATCATTTCAGCTTTTATATCGCGGAGGTCGCGATTGCCCAATCATTTCGGCTATTTTTCGCGGTGCCCAATCATTTCGGATATTTTTCTTTTTACTCGCTGCTTTTTATTGTGAGTTGCTCAATCATTTCGGCTGTTTTTGTATGCATACATTTTTACTTGCTGATTTTGTTGCAAGTTGCCCCATCATTTCGGCTATTTCATATGCATTTTTGGCTCGCAGACTTTTTATCGCGAGTGTGAGATTTGGGATCTGATACCAATCTTGGCATCAGCATCGCTGCGACTGGAATATTGCCAGGAGCGAATCATCATTTGCCGTAAAAGGACTTGGAATTTGATATCGATTTAGGCATCAGCATCGCTACGACTGGGATATTTCCAGGAGCGAATCATCATTTGCCATGACAAGACTTGGAATTTAATACTCGTTTAGGCATCAGCATCACTACAACTGGTATATTGCCAGGAGCGAATCATCATTTGCCTCTGTCGATGTTGAACAAAGGTGGCTTAGTAAACAGGGTTAAGGGTCCTGTCGACCAATGCTTTTGACTTCATGAGCCGTAAGGGTCTCACAAAGGTATTTCTCCCTACGAGTCGTGAGAATCTCGCAGGTGCGTTTTCTCCTTAGGAATCGTGAGGACTCCTAAGTGTATGTTCCCCTGTAAGTTGTAAGGATCTTACAAAAGGGTTTTCTCCTTATAAGTCGAGAGGACTTACAAGGGTTGTTCACCGTATGGACATATCCCCAGTCACGGGTGGGACTTGATTAGGGAAATGTTTATTCGTGCCCGTGGATTGTATACAAGGGTCAGTATCGAGCCGCTTGTAGGGCAATATCGAAGGTTGTGGGGGGTTTGCTTAAGAACAGGTTCAGGTCTCTGTAACTTAAGACTTTCAAATCTTATGAGCCGTGAGGGTCCCATAAGAGAGTTCTCCTTACGAGTTGTGAGGATCTCGCAAGTGTAATTTCTCCTTAGGAATCGTGAGGATCCCTAAGTGTGTTGCTCCCTTGTGAGTCGTAAGGATCTCACGCGGGTGGTTTCTCCTTACAAGGTCGAGAGGACCCTATAAATGTCTTTTAACGAGGTTGCGCCCTTTCGGGTTTTCACAAACACTCGCCGGTAGCCCTGCTGTTTTTACTCACGGAGCCCTTTTCGGGTTTTCATCCGTGCTCCCTTTGCTTATGGACATACCGTTCTTTTTATTTTTTATTTTTTTTATTCTTTTTTTTTAACGAGGTCGCGCCCTTTCGGGTTTTCACGAACACTCGCCGGTAGCCCTACCGTTTTTACTCACGGAGCCCTTTCGGGTTTTCATCTGTGCCCATTTTGCTTGTGTACGTACCGTTTTTTTTTACACCACGTCAGCCTGAAGATGCTGCGGGTTGGGAGTAGTTTAACGACGTTTCGGTCATTTGCAAGTTTTAGGACATTGCGGTCCGCCGTTAGTTTAAGGACGTTTCGGTCCATATCCAGTTTTAGGACGTAGTGGTCCGTTGGGCTTTCTCTATGAATGAGCATGATGCCCCCGGCGTGTCCATCTTTTTCTAAGCATGTGGTTGTGGCGGGCTCACCTTCCAGTTTTCGGACAGCGCAAACTTGCCCTGTTGGTACTGGTCTTCAACCCAGTTTTTGAAGACGTAGCAGTTATCGATCGGATGGCCCAATACTTGGTGGTAAGGGCAGTAATTAGAATTGTTGGCATTATTCAGTTGCAGCTGGTGTTTCAGCTCCGGTAGAGTGATAAGCCTGTTGCGCACTGCTAGTTCGAACAGCCTCCTTGTTTCATCCCGGGGAAATGAGTAAGGACGTTTCAACTTTTCATAGAGGGGTTGCCGCTTGTTGCTTTGGCGAACAACCAGTCTAGGGCCTCTCGATTGTTGTTGAGCGTTGGCGACGAAGGCCGTTTTTTCCTTCCCTTTATCCTTTTTGCTCGATCCCTTGTTTGCAGGTCCGAGATTCTTTCCGGGTAGTGTGCAATTGCACGGCTGAATGTTCTCGCAACTCCTCAACTCTTTCGTTTTAGAGATGGACTCCTTGAAAAGAGGGCTGAGGGCTACTTTTTCGTCGGAATTGCTCCCGCATGTGAGAACTCGCGGTCCCTCGGGATCAACCCTATGACAATTGCCGGCAATTCTTTTACGCTAATCTGTCGTATTTTTCTGCTGTCTACGAGCTTCACGCTTTGTCCTGTTGAAGTGTTGCCTGTGAGCGACATACCCTTGCCACCAACGCTTAAAGGAGTTGCAGTTCTCAGTAGGATGTGCGATCTTCTGATGATATAAGCAGAAATTAGGATGTACTTCCGCTTCATCAAGATGTATGCCACCAGGAGACTTTTCTCTAAAAGAGGGCGGCCTCATCCCCATTGATATAGCTTTGGCGAATCGTTTCCTTGTCTTAATCCTTCTTTCATTTGCGGCGAATGTACTTTGATATGGTGTGAGTGTTTCGACCCTTTTGTCCAGTCGCCGGCGTTTGTCCTTTTCAAATATGGCCATCTCACGCTCCCGATCAGCTTTACTTTTTAGACGAATCTCATCTAGAAAAGCGTCGATCATTTCGTCTGACGGCCACACGAATTCCGGCTCAGGCTCTGCCCCCAGTTTCTCAGTGCAAGGAGTTTTTTCGTCGTCCGTAAATGAGTGGGAGATCACGTGACAAGTTGCCCCTGGTGCGTCCGTCTTCTTTGGAGTGTGCGGCTGTGGTGGGTTTACTTTCCATTTTTCAGACAGCGCGAACTTGCCTTGTAAGTACTGATCTTCGATCCATCCTTTAAAGACGAAGCAATCCTCGATCGGGTGACTTACCGTTTGGTGGTAAGGGCAATAATTGGGATCGTTGACATCGCCCGGCTGCAACGGACGCTTTGGACTCGGCAAATTGATGAGTCTATTGCGCACTGCCAGCTCGAACAGTCTTCTCGTTTTATCCTGAGGAAATGAGTAAGGATGTCCCAGTCTCTCCTCGAGGGATGGGCGTGGACGCATATTGTTTTGACGGACAACCGACTTTAAGTTGCTCGACTGTTGTTGAGTATTAGCGACGAAAGTTGCTTTCCCTTTCCCATTTTCATTCCGAGGGTCCGTCTTTGAAGGAGATGATCTTTGATCCATCTGATCCATTTGGGCCAACTTGTCAATCAAGGCCTGGAAAGTAGTTGGCTTGAAGAACATCATGAATTGCGAGATGGTCGCTTGCGGATCAAGAGTGCCCACGAACATGCCTATCGCAGGTGCTTCTTCGATGCGTTGTTCGCACTTCGACCATAGATTCCGCCATCGTGTTGCGTATTGAACCCACGTCTCGCCTGGCCTTACCCTGGCATTAATCAGTGCTCTTATCGGGGTGCGTTCACTAGCGCTCGCGAATCTTTGTGTAAACAGCAGCTCCATCTCCGCAAATGTTTTAACAGAGTCGTTAGGTAGCTCTGAATACCATTCAAAGGCTGTTTCTGTTAAGCTGCAGACGAATTGGCGAAGCAACAGTTTGTCGTCGACTCCCGTGTTGCCGCATAAGGTTCTGAATTGAGTGACATGCTGATGTGGATTCCCTGTCCCCTTGTACACATAGAATTTAGGGATCGTATATCCCGGCGGGTAACTGACTTGGTCATACCAGCCCGGATAGGGTTGCCCCGTTTTGACAACTTGACCGGCTGTCTCAGTTGCCTGGTGAACTCGTATTTGTCGAGCAATATAGTCGTCTAGTGCAGCTTTGGAAATGGTTTCCTCCTTGGCTGCTGAAAGGGCCGGCGGTGGATTTGACGTTTCTCCTCTGTCATCTTCAAGGATAATCGGAGGATCTTCGGCTGGGGGATATTGCCGGATCATCATACCCACCATGTCCTGGAACAGAAGGGCCATTCGTTTTATATTGGCTGCTTGTTCCGCAGCCTCCTTGTCTTTCTTTTCCAGTATTCTCCGAAGGAATTCGGCATCGGTTTCTTGCTCCTGGCGTTGATCCGAGGATGCTTCTGGGCTTTCTTTTGGCCCGGTGAGTGCGGCCATCGCAGATATCATTTCTTGGAGCTTCTTCTGCTGCTCTTGAGCTTTAGTCACCGATCGCGTAAGCGGTCTATGACCTGTGGATATACGGCTATCCTCTTTCCCAGACGCCATGTAGACGGTATGTACCACCATGCCCTTAGACTTAGGGTGTTTGGGTTCAGTGCCTTTGACTTTTGTCACCGGCACAGGGATTTTCTCCGGCCTTCTTTTCTCAAGAGCGGTCGAAGTTGAGGGAGCCGTCAAGGTGGGCATCCAGACAGCTTTTCGTGGCTTAGCAGGATGGCTGACTTCCTTTTGGACCTTCAGTTTCTTGTGCTGGCGGGAGAAATTTGGATCGATCACTGACTCTCGGACTTGTCGCCAGATTTTGTAAACTTTGGAAGACAGCCGTTGAGGGGACTGCTTTGGCTTTATTTCCGTGACAGTCTCCACCGGTGGCGGAGATCTTTTCAGTACGGCAGTGGGCGAATTCCTGCGTATTCTGTTCAGCAGCTCAAAACTGTTCCCGGTTGGGACAGCAGCATCAACTTCCACCGTTGGAGCTGGTGGCGTTAGCCCAGATGGGGAGTTGCCCCCGGCCTTCCTTACTCGGCGCCAGTGGCGACGTCGAGCGTGTCGAGCTGATGGAGTTGGTTCGGTGATGGGGATGGCTTTGTCTTATCCCCTGTCCAGGTGAGGGGCTGCTGCTGGCGTCAGCCTGTTGAATACTGATGTCCTTTGAGAAGCAGTATCCAATCGGTTGAAAACAGTCTTTTGAGCAGGGACAGGAACCGTAGCGAGAGCCGGAACAGTCAATCTTGTAAAGACCGACCCTTTGGTAGGAGAAGCCGCCTTGACGACTCCAGGAGTAGGGATGGCTATCCTCTTCGGAATAACCTTCTCTGGGATTGCAAGCTTCATTGTGGGCTCACAGGAATTTTGGCCCAGTCTGGCGAAGACCGAGGAGCTGGAGTTGGATGACCCGTTGAGAGGGGCCGCAGTAGCTGTAAGCCGATCGAAGACCGACTTCTTAGGAGCTTCCGATGTTGGCACAGAAGCGGTGAAGCTTATTGGCGGGAGCATGGTCCCGAAAAACAATCCTGTGGTGGCTTGAGTGACCTGTTCCATCGGCATTGTGAACAGGGAAGCCGCTGGGGCCCATAAGATATACCCCCAGTTGAGGCAAGACGTGGGTTGCAGTTGCATGTGGAATACTTTGAGCAGGTGAACGCCATTGATCCTTTGCTTTCTGCACCAAGAAAAATGCCAAATCTTAGTACCTCGAAACCCACGGGCAACCATTAGCAAACCGCGATTCGTTCGTGAACACAACACACGAAGTGTGGAGTGGAAAGAGGAAAAGGTCCCACCGGGCGTGCCAGAATCTGTTCCCCTCCGAACGGCGGCCGAGACGTGGGCGTCTCGCCTGAGATTCGGGGCAGATGCTAATTGGTGCTATCCGTCCACCTCTCCGAGGATGCCAAGTTGATTTATGGCACCGTGCATCGAAGGTTTGAACGGATGCGTCCGATGTAGCAGACTTCGTCAGATTCCCCCTCGCTTGAGGGTTTTTTTTTTATTGTGGGGACGCTCTTCCCTGCAGGCGCAAGCCCCTGCAGTTAATTACGCTACCGCGTCGCGGTAACAATTTTCTCCTTCTCCAGATGGTCACTTTGTGTCGTGTGTGTTTATTTTATGTTTTGTTGCCCGTGGGTTGTTTACGGAGACCGAGTTATGTCGTCGCCCGTAGGGCGTGGACTAGTCCAAATCCATATTATCTTAGATTTGGGTTTGGGGGTTTGGTTTGAGAATACGTTAGCCATATTTGAGGCTAAGATCAACTCAAACGTCTGTTAAGGATACGTTAGTCTAACTTGAGACTAAGATCAACTTAACGGGATCATTTAGATCTGACAAAAGAGCATTTGGGCTCCATTGTTCCAGTTTAGGGACATAGTGGTCCATCGCATATATGGCCGTCGGGACCCGTTACCTCTCTGACGGCGTTGAAGGATTACAACGACAGGTGTCAAAGGAGTTCCGAGATGTACCCTTGAACCAAAGTTGATTGGAGGGATTCATAGTCCAGTCTGTTTGAAGGTTTAAGGATACGTTAGCCATATTTTAGGCTAAGATCAACTTAAACGGGATCGTTTAGATCCGGCAAAAGAGCATTTATGGCTCTATTGTTCCAGTTTAGGGACATGGTGGTCCATCTCCAGTTTAAGGACATAGTGGTCCATGGGTAGTTTAAGGACATTGCGGTCCATGGGTAGTTTAAGGACATTGCGGTCCAATGTTAGTTTTAAGACATCTCGGTCAAGGTTAAGAACGTCGTAGTCCATGGGTTTAAGGACCCCACAGTCCGTCGTTAGTTTTAAGACATCTCGGTCAAGGTTAAGGACGTCGTAGTCCATGGGTTTAAGGACCCCACAGTCCATTGTTAGTTTTAAGACATCTCGGTCAAGGTTAAGGACGTCGTAGTCCATGGGTTTAAGGACCCCACAGTCCATATCAATGTGTGGTCATCGGGACCCGTCACCTCTTTGAAGACGTTGAGGAATTACAATGCCAAGTATCAAAGGAGTGAAGAGATGTACCCTGGAACCGGAGTGGATTAAATAGTCTTTGGCCCAATTTGGGATCAAGACCAATTAATTATGTTATGAGCCCATTAGCCCAGTTAATTACGAATTGAGGACTTATGGCCAGATTGGGCTAAGTCCAATCATATTTGAAATATTGGCCCTTTGGGCCATTAGACATTTGTCTGGGTTCAGCCCCTCATCATTCAGCAGTGCTAAACAGAGGTTTGGAGGCTCTGACAATATCTTGTCTTTGATTTCCTCAATTTTGAGATTCATTTGGAGGAGGGACTTTTGCCTCTGGAAAATTAGCCAATTTGGCTAAAACTAGTGTTAAACACTAGAGAACAACAGTGTTAAACACTGGAGGTAGAACTCTCAAATTAGTGTTAAACACTAAAAGACAATCAGTATTAAACACTGGAAATATAATCTTCAATTTAGTGTTGAACACTAGAAACAATCAGTGTTAAACACTGGAAATATAATCCCCGAATTAGTGTTAAACACTAAAGACAGAGGGGTCACGTGTGGACACGTGAGAGCGCCCAAAGGCGGGACCAGATCCCTTTTCTTCGTTCTGCAATTAAGTGTTAAACACTTTTCATTTCCTGACCATCACGTGTGAGCACGTGATAGGCATCCATCCATTAGATATTAAAGGGATTTGTTAGGGGTCACGTGGGGACACGTGAGGGCGCCCTAAATGTGGAGCCAGATCTCCTTTTGTTTTATCCTCAAATCTGCGAATAAGTGTTAAACACTTTTATTTTTATTTTAGAGCATCACGTGTTGGCACGTGATGGGGATCTGTACGCCAATTGTTAAAGCATTTGCTGAGGGGTCACGTGATAACACGTGAGATCGCCCAAAGCTTTCATTTCCTTTGCTTTTTCTTCCTGCGTTTTGGGAATCACGTGGGAGCACGTGAGGCATTGCCTCAAAACTTCTTTTCTTCAGGGATCTTTTCAAGGGTCACGTGGGGGCACGTGACCCTAGTTCTTTTCATGAACAAAGATCTTTTAAGAATTGAATTCTCTGTAGGGTTAAACCCTAATTATGATTTTGGAGGAATTAAATTCCTATGGTGAAAGAATTAAATTCTTATTTATGATAAAACCCTGATTTCTTTTTAAAGGAATTAAATTCCCAGATATGTAAAAGGATTAGGGTTAAACCCTAGTTTTGTTTTAGAGAATTAAATTCTCAAAACTTAATTCCCCTTCTAAGTTTAGGATCTGCATGACAGGATCTCGACCCGATGAGAATTAAATTCTCAACTTATGGGGAGATGTGCTCTGTGCAGATCTTCAACCAGAAGAAGAACTAAGTTCTTTTTTGTATAAGAGTTAAACTCTTGGATTTTGAGAATTAAATTCTCTGTTTGAAGTTTCGATTCCCTTTCTTTTCTCACCTAGGGTTTTCTTTGTTGAGAATTAAATTCTCCTTTCTTTTCTTCCCTCTTGAGAATTAAATTCTTCTCTCTCTGTTTTTCTCTCCCAAAAAAAAGTAGATGCCTCTTCTCTTCTCTTGGCTCCTATTTATAGGAGGAGGAAGAGAATCAATTTGTTTTGTGAATTTTTCATTGAAAGATTTTAATTGATTTCATGATTAATATGATCCTTTAGATCATTCAGTGAATTTTATTCACCGTTGGATTTTAAATCCAAAAGATATTCTGTTTGTTATTCTCGGTGAGATTTAGGGGAAATCTTTCCTTGTCTAAGATTTTTTCCATAAATTGGTGATTTTTAATCACTCTTGGATCTTTAATCCAACGGTCCCCATAATCTTTTTTCATTTGGAAAGATTTAGAAGCTTTTAGAATTTTAATTTTATTAACTGTAAGGCTTTCGAAGCCAGTCACGTGTTGACACGTGACCCTTGGTCACGTGTGAGCACGTGACCCCAAATTGAGTCCTTTTCTTAGCGTTTATTTATGCTTCAGTTTTAACCATCACGTGTCAATACGTGACCATTGGTCACGTGTGAGCACGTGATACCTCATTGAGGTATCTTCTGATTTTTAATCAGGGAACAGATTTTAGAATTTAATTCTATTCATTATTTTAGAGGCCTTAAGAGCCCATCACGTGTCTGCACGTGACCCGTGGTCACGTGTGAGCACGTGATGCCCCATTGGGGTTTTTTCTGAGTTTTTATTATATCTTTTAACTCCTCCAGCGGGTTTTTAAAGGTCCATCACGTATGGACACGTGATACCTCATAACTTTTGATCCCGGATGAATTATGAGGCCCATAATATATCAAATCGAAGGGTTTTTCGAGATGCTTCCAATACAATCAGAATTTAAGAGTTCCTCCTTTGGGAGTTTATCAAAATACAGGCCGGAAGATACTGGTTCGCATTTCCTTAAGCGTATCGCTGCCATTTGATACCTTGGACTCATTTGCGCAGAAATTTTTAGCGGGAACAACGTGTATGTTACCCAAGCGTTTAGGTAAGATATCTCATTACCATATCTTAATTAATACAGATGAAGGACACCATAAATCAGATATATGCAGATGGAATAATGTCATAAGTCAGATGCATGCATGTCATAACACGGATACCCCAACTGATCCATATTCAAGTACAGAGTAATGATATAAAAAGTCAGATACATATAGATATACTTTTGACCAGAATATAGATGCTCACTCAACCATAATTCAGATGTCCTCTTTTGAACATAATTCAGATGCTCACTCGACCATAATTCAGATGTCCCCTTTTGACCATAATTCGGATGTCCTCTTTAACCATAATACAGATGTCTTACTCGGCTATAATTCAGATAACCTCTTTGACCATAATTCAGATGTCCTCTTTGACCATAATACAGATATCACGCTTAGACCGGAATACAGATGTCACACTTAGACCAGAATACAGATGTCACGATGTCCAAACTAGTCAAACAATTTATCAGGGAGATATGCATGCACCAATGTATGCTAAACTAATAATGATACACTGTATCGATCTAAATCATGCTAGTGAATGGAACGAAATCAAATGAGTATTGTAACAAAGAGAATCAAATCATGCCAAGCCATCAATTTTTGGCAAGCAAGTGCCACACAAACTCTCAATCTCCTGTATATGCTTCTATGTTAATGCCTACCGAATGAAACGAGCATGCCGAACTATGTGCCCCATTCATAACTTCATCACGAATTTCCTGTTTTTGCACATACATGTGATTCTCATACCACAAGGACCCAGCTTCTTGAATTAGCAAATCTGCTCCAAGACTTATGGCTCATGGGTCTACCATTCTTCCGCTGCGTTACTCGGATAAGTTTAGGAATGTCTTCACAACTTCTTCAATTGAGTATACTACACTCGAGCAGGCTTGATGTGATCTATCAATGATAGCTATACTCAATTCCCGAAGAGTCCGGTAAGGCTACCAACTCAAGTCTCCGACAATCAGTTATCAGCTCCTTTTGCACGTCAATATCATTTTGGCTAGCAACTGACTTACAGTATCCGGCACTACACCTTCTTTTCCAGATGACACTTCTAGATCCAGGTTGTAGTCCAACTATCTCAGTTGCCTCACGTTGGGCTCTTTCTACGTGAATATGTATTTCTAGGCTTTTATGACCGGTGGATGTCTCGACCTTCTCGCCTAATATGTAGTGTCTCCATAACTTCAATATGAATATCACCGCAACTAACTTACGAGCAATGCGTCGGCCAATTCTTCTCCAATGTCTTTAGCTGTTTGACGTATAGACCATCACCAGTACTTACTGCCCCAATACATTGCCCAAAACTTTTCCCGATGCGTCGCTGTGAATCTATTATCCCTACGAAACCGTTTGGCCTAGTTAGAAAAGAAGTTGTTGACAACTGTTTAACATTTGTGTATACTTCCCAAACCCAAAGAACGGTTCCTTCTTTTGATTCACCTAGTCAACGTCTTCGTCATTCGTGCAAAATCTTGCACGACCCCAATAACAATAGCGTGTCCCACTTATGCTTATTCTGAAGTTCCTATGGACTCGCTCAATCTCAAGTTGCCTCGGTCTTTCCAAGTCTAATATGATCTCATCTCCCGATATATTATCACGTAAAAACCTCACTTCATTGAGTCGAAACTCGCATTTGCTCAACTTGACATACAGTTTCTCTTGCTGGTGAACTTCAAGAGAATCAAAGAAAGGAGTCGGATTCAAATTTTAAGGTAAGACATAGGTTTAGAAATAATTGAACAGAGGGAAAACAAGGTAGTATAATAAAATCAAGGAATGGATCAAGAGTAGAACTCTAAGTTACTTAAGTAGGGTACCGTATTGTAATCATGCCGCGGTACATGATTACAATCACATAACTCCATCTAAATCACCTAAATCCTACCATCTAAGTCAATAGAATATGATTTTAAAAAAAATACGGAATCAAGAAGACTACAGGATGCGATCAACGGTGATGAAAGGTGCACAATTTCTTTTTCCTTCCATCAAGATACGATCGTCAGGAAAAATAGGAAGGAATTCAAGAAATAGGATTAAAGGATGAGTCATGGTACAAACGATACCGTCTCGCTCTAATATCAATTTGAGCATGAAAGATACCAAGACAATCCATACCCAAACCAGCTCACAGCTGCCGGTATCAATTACTAGGCAAACCGCAAAACAAGTCCTAGCCACCAACCATGAAGGGACATTCCCGATGCCCCCTTTTAGAAACAATCTTCCTATTTTCGTGTATGTCCCAGATCAGATCTAGAAATAACGTGCTACAATCTATGTCAAGTTTATCTAGAGGGTGCACTGGCTAGTGACAGGATGACATAAAATCAGCAAACAATAATACTGGGAAAGAGTTAAACGAGAAAAAAATACCTAATACCATCTGTATGGAAGTCTCTGCTTCTACGATACAAATGGTGCTCACGGAACATCACTTCTCAACCGATATCTCGACGGATAGGTGTCGATCTGGTGTCCAGTAGCTCCACAACCAAAACACTTTCACTTTTTCTTTTCGACAACACCATCAAGTATGGCCTGACCGCCGGCAATAATTATAGACCATGATCTTCTTCTAAGATGAGATAAACAGCCGCTGCATGGGGTTGTTTCCTTTCTCCACCAAAACACCCCTACGTGCTAGTACTCTAGTTTTCGTCTGTACTACCATACACGCCAGAAAATCCTGTTGATGATCTTCTCTCTCTGTGTTTGTGGGTCTCTGTTGCCCACTCAAAGGCAACAGTCGCAGTCTATTAGACCGCCCTCAAACTCTCCTGAAACGCCGTAGTTATGGAGTTGAAAATGAAAGACGAGTTTGACAAGGAAAACAAGATTCAATCGAAGCAAGAGATTCAATAGAATCAATATTCGGTACAGACAAGGATTCAAGAATTCGAATGGCAAGGCAATAGTGTGGCAGGACATGTTCCTATATGCTGGTATTTAAGGTCAACGAATTGGGTCGAATACCCAACTACAAATTGAACCAAGCCTAGCTAACCTAAAACCTAAACTCTGATACCAACAAAACCTTATCACGCACCGCATCCCAAGATACCAAAATTTCGGGACGTAACTCGGCCAGCCATGCTAGCTATGGTAAGGAACCATCCTTCCATAACCATATTAAAACTGTCAATCAATAATCAAGAACAAAAATATAAATATCTATCTCTAAACATGTCCAATAACCACGATAAGCAATAACTGGAAACGATAACGAAAGTAATAAAGATCTAAGAAAGAAACAAGAATATCTAAACCATAATAAGGACTATATCAGTGGAATGCTCCTCACTGATCCACAATCATGTCAACTTACTCACAATGCTCCTATGCTAAAGTCAAAGAATCTGGGTCATTTAAAACTCAGACGTCAATGCGTCATAAATATCATAATAATAATACAACCAGTATGAAATATAGTATACCATATGCAATAAACTCAATGTCATAGGTATAAGCAATAGCAAGAACATGTGATATAACGAGCAAGATGTAATGGATCGATCATATCATGTGTATCTTATGGGTCTATATTGCTAAATTATCTATCCTACAGGTATTTGAAACCAATTAATATAATCCTCAATATAACTCAACAGTATATATCACGTTCATTCCCCAAGGGACTACGGTACAATATATCACGTTCTTTCCCTACGGGACTACGGTACAATCGACAATGGTTATTCTGTTCACTCCCGGAATCACGACAACAATAATATTCTCTTGAGTTACGTTTCAGTTACATTCTTGATTTCTTCCTTTTCCCCAGGTTTCATGTTCATGTCAGGTATTAATGGAATATCTACCTGATGCCAACACAGGAACAAGAATGCATGGGTTATGTCTATCAAGACAACAAATCAAGTCAATCAGAATTATTCGGTCAATCAAGTCAATATCAGTAGTCGTTGGCATGAGTAAAATTACATGGTAAGTAGGTACTGGCATGATAACAGTAACACTAGCAGGATAATATAACATCGTGGATCAGTATACAAGCATGCTAGGGTTGATATAATCAATCAAGTAAGGTGTCTGTATCACAGTCGCTTAGCACAAACAATTCATGATGTATAATAGGCAATATTCAATGCAGTATAATGGTAATCATTAATTGACATAGATTAACAAGCGTTTAATTGACTGGGTAAATATTGTTAATTAAATATCTTATGTTTTCTTGTAATGATATTTCCACGTTAATTATGTAGTTAAGATACTTATCTAGATGCGAATATAACCATGATCATATCAGCGACTATAAGTCATTATAACAATCTAATCATATTAAAATAGTCTCATGTCAAAGATTATTAAAATAATATTAATTAAATATATTATTATATTAAGCTTATTATTATTAAAATAGTCGGTGTCATGTTAAAATAGTCTCCTGTAAAAGATTATTAAAAGAGTCTTATTATATTAAAATAGTCTCCTCTCAAAGATTATTAAAATAATATTAATTAAATATATTATTATATTAAGCTTATTATTATTAAACTAAAACTTATTATCATCAGTTAATTACTAACATGAAAGATATGATAAATATAGTAATATTACGGCACGTTATATATATATATATAGACACACACACACACACTTGTCTCAGTTACGAACACACGAACGGAACGGTAATGCAGACATGAAACACAACACAATTTGATGTACGATCATAACAAGAACTTAGGCTCGGTTAATAATTTATGCTTGCGTAGATGCTTGCTCGACGTGGAGACGATGATCTCGACGACGATAAGTTCGAGACGATGGATGCAATCACGATCAGCTGCTATCGATGCAGCAACGACGACTGGAACTCCCGTAGCGACTCCTTATAGTCACGACGACGGCGTACATCGACCCAATCAACCAATGCGATTTGCTGCAGACGAGAAGGGAGGCGACGCACTTGGTGAAGTCAACTGGAGTTGCGTCGAGGGTGCGGCGAAGGGAAAAGTGACGGGATGCGAAGGTCTAGGTGAGGGTGGCGACGGGTTTGAGGTGACGCGTCGATAGGGTCTCGGGGAGAAGAACGAACACGAAGGAGAAAGGAAGGATGGGTTTCGAGATGGGGTCTGCGGTACAGTTGAGGGAGGCGGCGATGGTGGTGTCTCGGTGATGGTGAGTGCTAGGATGTTGAAGGAGAAGGAGGATGACGACGAGGTCAATGGGTGTACAAGCGGGTCGGGTACAAACATGATCAGTCACATAACCAATATAATCCAATGACACCGACAATTTATCTCATCCAATATATATATTTAATATAATCAAATAACGTACGATCATATTAGTAGGATATTACATAACTTCAGCATCTAGTTTTTATGCAGTCGACATATTTATTTTCTGTCATTATAAAATAAAGTATTTTAGGTAGATTATTGAAAAGATTGGTATGTTGTTATCTTTGTTTAAATTATACCAAACTAACATTTAAAGCAAGGTATATTGTTTTCAAAGTCTTACTATTTACAAGAAAAATACGTATTAAATTTAGTATGAATAGTCTCCAAAGTTATTCTAGTTTAAATTGTTGATGTTTAGATCATGATTGGTTGATAGTCTTTTAATATATATAAGTGATTGGTTTTATATAATTTAGGTATACATAACAAATTAATGATACAAAAAGTTTTAAAGGTAACTAATATTTCAATATGAGTTTTTGTCAGATTTTAAATACTACTTTTTTATAGAAAAAATAGACATTTTTTATACTAAATATTCTTTAATCAATTCTTGTATATAAACTCAAATAATTAGACCTTCATATGTTCACATATTTTGCCAATTGTATGCTCTGCATACTGTCAATTTATCTATTACTAAACCTGTTGGTATTGATGCCATAGTTGATTCTTGCCTATTAATATCACCCTATGCCATGAGTGAACTTTTAACGAGTTCATATGTTTTGTTGATTTCATATATTTTATTTTGTGATATCATCCACATATCACGGGTGCGATGATATCGATATTATTTTTACTCACAGGTATGCTCACACCCTATGTCACAGGTGTTAATGTGATGATTAATTAGTATTTATCTATTTTATGAATATTTTTTTATACCCTATTTCACGAGTATATCCTATACATTCGTATAGAAAGACTTTAACCATAATTGTGATTTCGTAATGATACAGTGACCACTATGTTGTAGTTATCTAACTTATGAGCGACGAAGTCTCTCGGTGGCCATTACGAAACGCATGATTTAGGTTAAGTTAGAGGTTTTCGTTGTTTTCCTTGAAGGTTGAAATCTGTTTTTCCTCATATGCTGAAAACTGTTTCAATTATTTTAAAATAGACATAACTCTTAACTCAGAAATCCAAGTTGAGTAAACTCAAGTTTCTAGAATAAACTCAGAGAGTTAGCTATATTTTTATCCTAGCTTAAATTCCCTGAAAACTGACGGAAACCATTTTGAAACGCGGTTTCATATAATACGATGAATCTGGACAGATGCAGAAATTATCTGCGCAGCTGTCGTTGTTGGGGTCAAAAATTATATTCCGGTTGACCAAGTCAAAATCAAAGTCAACCCCAAATAAGCGGGCCTAAGCCCAGATCAAGTGGGCTTATGCTCAAGTCGAGCCCCGCGACCGACCTCCCCTATGCCAAAATAAAATCATGTAATAAATAATTTTGATATAATTTTTTATGCATGAATGTAAGGAAAATTGGCATAAAGTCAAATTTTTGTAAAGCCCATAGCTCATGTGCAAAAGAAATTAGCACATGAGGCATGGGATGGGCAAAATACCATTTTGTAAAGCTCAAGGGGCTATATGTAAATTTGTAAGCCTATATAAGGCAACAAGATAATAAAATAAAGGATAACTTTTCATTCCCCTCAAAATCTAAGGTTTTTGTGTCTCCTTCTCCTTCCTCAAGATTCTAAATTTTCTTCCCCTTTTCAATTAAATTAAGAGTTTTACTCTTCCTTTTCCAAAATTAGATAGTTTTTCACCACTAAACCCATAAACGGGAGCTCAGATCTTCTATCAGATCTCAAAAAGGGAGATTTTTAAATCCCTCCATTTTTCTCCAAGATCCAGCCAACTGAGAGGAAGAAGGAGATCCACCTCCAAAAATTCCACTTTGGGAAAAACTCAAGGCTAAAGGAGAGAAGAAGGGGGGTCCCTTTCAATCTTTTACAAAGATTTTTGGGAGTTTAACTCCATTCAAGATCTACTGAAGTTTAACTCCATAATTTAAATCTTTTTTCAAGAGTTTAACTCCAGGAGTCAAATCGGGAGCACAGCTCCCAGTGGAGGGACCAAGTCCCTTTTCTTGCGGATGCCCAGCGCCCGCATGCCAAGCACGTGGGGCGCTGGCTGTTGGGTTATGGCAGCGCCCCGACCATCAAACAGTGGCCAAATGCGGAATAAAAATTTTCTAAACTGGCGTTACCATTACCCTATGCCCGGATCTACCATAAACCCTAAACTAGCAAGCTAATAAAAGATATATGAATGGTTATACCAAGTTGATCCGTCCTTCGGTCTTCAATTTTCATCCCAAGCTCCTAGTGGTCGTCTGGATCGAGTTTAGCTGCCGGTCTTCCTCCATCTACGACAATCCATCTGAAGGAAACGACTCAAGCTTCAATCTCGCCAAGGGAGGTAACCGACGCTCCAAGGTTGCTAGCAATGGAGAGTGGAGGTGTAGGAATGTGTCACTATAATTTTCCTCTCATCATAATGCTCGAAAGAGCAACTCAAGAAGATGAAGGAGGTGAGAAAACATGTGGCATGAGCAACTCAAGAAATGGCTAAGTGTTGAAGTGAGTAGAGAATGCAAGCAAGCAAGTGAAGAAAAGAAATGACCAAGGCTCACCCCAAGAAAGTGGCTTCCCCTCTCTCTCTCTCTCATGCACACAAAATATCTCCTCACATTTTACAATAAACAAATATGTGTTGTACCTCTCTACATGCCAAGTCCATGCTCATGTCAACTCACCCTCCACCTCATTTGTAAAACAAATGATTTCCTAAAAAGAAAATCATACAAATAAGGTGTCCACTTCTAGAAATTATTCCGTATAAATACGAAATACCTTCCGGTACACGTATCGAAATACATATACGCGTATTCGTAAAAAAATACGAATAGCCAAGAGAGAAAATGAATAGTGAACAATAATACTAGAATACATATATATATAAATACATATATATATAAATTATTAAATCAAAACCTGATTTAATAATCCGGCTTAATTCTAAGCCGCTAGTATTATCAACCGTCCGATTAAAGTCTGTGCGGCAAGTGTACATATTTAATCGGACACCTGTATGTACCAACATACGTCATCTACACCATATCGCCTGAACCGTGAAAACCCTCTGTATAGGACCCTAAGGTCTCGTCAATACGCTAGCAGTGGGTTTAACCACAAGCACGTCAGCGGCACTAGCTGTACATAACGACTACCCAGGTATTGAACAAAAGGAAGGCCGACGAGCAAACTCATCCAAACCCCTACTGAGACTAACAGTGACAATATCCGTACAGTCCAGTCTGTTCATTTAAAAGTATCGCATATCGAGATTAGGGGGTGGATAAAGTCAGCCCCTAATAACGCGACATTTAGTGTCGGTATGAAACCCATCACCACCTGAGAAACTATCCATCCTGGATCGGTAATTCTCGTCTACCCGGCCAAGGATTTCTAGTGATGGCCACCTGTGCACAACGCGACATCAACCCCCAATACCGGGAAAGTCGAATCCCCGACAATCCGCTCACTGCCTCCATGTGGCTCAGGACTGTACCTAACTAAAACCTGTTTGCACGACTCCTTTGATCCGTGGTAGGGTAGTAATCAAAGCACAGTGGGAACTCACACGAGATAAATGACGATCTTAGGTCGACAGACTAACCTGTACACATGTCACCTGGAAATTGCTATCTGACAATAGGTATAATACCAACTAGCAGGTCCCCGGTGAGTCCGTCCAGTGTACTCATAACCTAATGAGCACCTGTATACTATTTTAGGTGAACAAACTAACACCAATGGCTTGTGAGACCTGGCCACCGCCCCTCATCGGGGTCTCGATCAGTATACACTAGTCTACACTGGAGTATCGATGCTCATTCTCGAAACATCCACGACTATGGACATTTAAGGATTTGCTCATAGACCCCCAGCTCCTATATATATGATCGCCATCATAATGCTGGTAGTCAAGAAACAATCCTATGGGCTCTATCAACATATAATAGTGATGATAAAGACAAACTAGATAGCATACTATCATCTGGAGTAAGACTGTTCTACCGGTATAGGTCCTCCCTCAATTATCATAATCACCTGTCTGCGACTACGAAAATTGTCTTGAGGGCACTATAGCCAACACTGGTGCCCAGCGCTTAGCGCCAGTGTGCCAAGCATGTGGGGTGCCAACGCCCAGCGCCCGTATGCTAGGCACGTGAGGCGCTGGCACCCACGCGTCCTTTGGACGCTATTCTTCCTTTTTTCATACACACACACTCCACAACACTGTCCCCGTTATAAAAAATTTATAACGGTTTTATAACGGGGCGCTGCCCCGCACCCCGTATGGGGGCTGCTAGCCCCCTTGACCCCCAGCCCGCTATCCGGGTAGCGGGACCCCCGTAAACTCTGCGAGCCTTTCGATATATCCAAAACCCCTTAAGATACACATATGCATACTGCACGTTGAGTTCGCATGACCAGTTTGACATGTCAATCGGAGATTCTCTCACTCCAAAGGCGAGGGGTAATTAACGGCAGCTTAGTCCACGGCTGCCGGAAATTCGGATCCCCACAATCAATAAACCCCCGCCTATCCTGGGCAGGGGGAATTTCTAGTACGCCTGACAAGCGCGCGCATATTTCCATCTCAATGGGGTGATGAAAAACATCCTACAGTCGTAAAATATGCATAGCTCTTTATCTTGCAATAGAAATGTGATAATTCTTATTGAACACTGTCCACAACAGATAAACTTTATATTCTTTTTTTATACTCAAAACCATAAACGAATAGAACCCTTTCAAAAACGCAAAATGCTACCAGTACATATGTTCTGAAATCTGCTCTGGCTTGCTCTGCACAGCGTTATGAAAACACACATAACTCTCTCATCTGGAATCTGATTGAAACAAACTCAGTCTCGTAATTTACACGACACCCTGAACTATAAATTACTCCTTGATCAATATTTTCAAATTCTGATCTAAAACTAATCTTTTCTGAATATGAACTTATGACTGATTTTCTTGCCTGAAATTTAATTGTGATGATCGCAACTTCATGCTTTATGTGTATATGAATACTTTGCATTACATCTTGAATTTTGCACGACCCTGTAAATATAAGGCTCCGTGAATTCAGACTCTGTGATTATATGAAGCCTCCATGAATCTCTTATGCACCTGAACCAATTGCATGTATCCATGAATACGTGTTAATTTATAACTAGGCTTGACCACATGTTTGCCGGGGGCGTTAGGGTAGTTAAGAATGAGTCGTTCAATTGCTTCGGAGTCCGTTTCATGAATCCGTGAATTTGTTTTGCTGTGGTACCGAACCGGAACGGTACATTATTATTGTTGTTGCTGTTATCATCTCATGAATCTGTTTTGCTGTGGTACCTAGCCGGAAAGGTACATTATTAACTAAAATCTCATGAAGCGGTTGAACACCATGTCTTAACTCACGTTAGAATAGGGAACCCACATATTAATGACCATGCTATCTTCATTTGTTCATGATATGTCATTTTCCATACTTGTATGTTAATCTATTATGTCACGTTTATATTATTGTCATATTCTTGATTCCCAGGGATCCCTAGAACTATACTTTATTGTCAAATGTTCATTTTCATATGCATTGCTTGTTTTCATATCGTTTATTATCATTCTTACATGCTTTACATTATACATATTCAAATATAAAATATTTTTATAATGTGGGACCTACTGGGCGCAAGTACGCAAACAGACATTCTATTTCGTTTTCTTTCTTCTTGGGGATGTCTGTCAGGAGGTATATGGACAGGTGACGAGGTTTAGTACGAGATCGAGCCGAACAAGAAGGACGGTCAATATCTTTCTTCATCAACCGAGTTTTAGTTTTCTTTTCCAGTTACGTGTGCCTTATGTTTAAGGCTTTATTTGAGAACTTTTATTTTCAATAGAAACTCTTTATTGGGCCTTGAATCTCTCTAGATTTTTGATGATGTAATAAATGATGTTGAATGCTTTATTTATTCAGTTGTCTTTTAAATTCTTTTATTATTTATTCTGTTTAATCCAGACGTTTAGTGTAGTCATATCGGGAAGGTGTGCTTCTTGATATGAGTACATCACAGACTTGTCCGCTCTTGCTCCTCGTCTTTTGGAAAACGGGGCGTAACAAGTTTTATTTAACATAAATAAATATCACGATCTTTCATCATTTTCCTTATAAATATCATGGACTTTGTATATTGTAAATTTATATTATGATTTTTTGCCACTTTTGGATAAATGTTATGGACTTTGTTTATTACAATTAAATACAATGAGATTTCATTTTTTGGATTGAAATGCTATGGATTTTGTTTATACAAATAAATACAATGAACATCCAATGAATTTCATATAAATACCATGGATTTTGTGTATTACAAAAAAATACCATGAAATTTTAATGTTTCAGATAAATGCCATGGACTTTTGTTTATTACCTAAATGCCATGAACTTTTATTTTTATGATCACTGACATATGATTTATTGTTTATTTATTTTCATATATTATTTTAAAAACATGCCGTACAGGGACGGACTCACATACGATCCAGCAAGAGCATGTGTCGCCACTGAGATTTTATAGAAAAAGAAATTTTTGCTTTGATTTATCGACGCAACACCATATTATGCATGTAAATTATATAGAGTTTATAAACATCACACAAATGTGTTAGTGCTCATCTGGTAGTGCATGATCTTACTTAGAAAGATGTTGTGGGTTCAATTTCCACTATTTACAAATTTATCTTTATTTATTTTGGAAATAAACTATTGACCACTCATTTTAGTCATATTAGGTACGAATTTTCTTAGTGTGTTTTTTTTAAAACGAAAAAAACGTTTTGGATCAATAAAAAGTCACAAGATAATAAAAAAATTTGAACAAAATCTTAATTGAGCCTTGTTGCATATTGTGTCCCTTTCATCAAAATTTCTGGGTTCGCCACAGCCACCGCATCGCGCAGGCCTCGCCGCTAGTATTTTTTTTAAAAATAAAACATGTCTTATAATTTCTTTATGGTTGTTTTATTTTAACCAATATTTTCATGAAATTTAAAATACTATAAATTCAAATTTGCAACCAATACACAATACATGATAAGGGGAAAGAAAACCAATACTATTTATTAAAGAAGAAAATAGATCTTACATCTTCTAATTATTTACATGTGCATCACAGTGCTAAATTCCTGGGTAACGAAACTACAATTTGTATGTATCTATAGTATTTTAGCTAAATTCTTGAATGGTTTCTCAACCCTTAGAGATTGAAACTTGTAACAAAAAACAAAGGAATTAGAATACCAGGATAATACTTTTACCAAAGAGTTATAGCCCTTCGGGTCTTCAAACTCCTCCTTGAGCTCCACGGATGGTTGTAAGGTTGCTCTCCTTTGCTTAAACTCTTTGCTAGGCTCCAATGGTTCACCGGACGGAGCTCGGTTGTCGATCTTTCGTCGAAGATGATCCACACCGAAAAATTGTGCACTCAAGCTACTACTTTGATCTCATATGGTGCTATGACATGAGATAAAGATGATGTAGAGAAATGAAACTCTCTTTTTCTCTCTTCTCATTTTTCTCTACCTTATTTTAATCTCACGTCTTAGCACCATATGAGATCAAAGTAGAAGCTTGAGTGCACAATTTCTCGCCGTAGATCATCTTCGATGGAAAAATCGGCAACCAAGCTCCGTCTGGTGAACCATTGGAGCCTAGCAAAAAGTTTAAGCAAAGGAGAGCAACCTTACAACCATCCTTGGAACTCAAGGAGGAGGAGTTTGAAGACCCGAAGGACTATAACTCTTTGGTAAAAATCTTATCATAATATTCTTACCAGTGTAAGTGTGTCACGCAAATTGCTACAACAATATGAGTGAAACGGAATGTAGAAAACAAAATTTATAAGCATGTATAACACATATTAAACTTGATCACCTAGAGATTGAAACTTGTAGCAAAAAACAAAGGAATTAGAATGCTATGATAACACTTTTACCAAAGAGTTATATTTCTTCGGGTCTTCAAACTCCTCCTTCTTGAGCTCCAAATATGGTTGTAAGGTTGCTCTCCTTTACTTAAACTCTTTGCTAGGCTCCAATGGTTCACCGGACGGAGATTAGTTGTCGATCTTTCCATCGAAGATGATCCACGACGAGGAATTGTGCATGCAAGCTACTACTTTGATGTCATATGGTGATAAGACATGAGATTAAAATGATGTAGAGAAATAAAACTCTCTTTTTCTCTCTTCTCCTTTTTTCTCAACTCTCTTTTCTCTCTTCACCGGCATGAAAGAGAAAATGAATTAGGTTATGGCTACTAGAATCCCAACCATATCATAAACCTTGACACCTTTAATTTTTCATGCTAACACATGTTCTAACGAGTGAGAGATGGCTACACCTCATCCTTAGGCATGCAATAAAGAGAAAAGGAAAAAATTAAATAAGAAAAAAGATATGTCGTGTTTAAATAATATTAACCATGACATATTGTTCTCATCACATGGAACAAAAAATTAAAAGAGAGAAAAATGGTAATAGCTTAATTACATGTATTATCACATAATAACATATAATTAATCATGTCATTAAATTAACAATTAATTTAATGACCCGGTTTAATCATATAACCGGCTAGTATCAAAATCCGTCCGGTTCAAGACAAATGTCTAACCGGAATATGCACGCATCCCCATGTGTGCACTACATCATTTCGCTCGAGTGGACAAACTCTCTGTGTGGGACTCTAAAAACTCGTTAATACGCCGGTAGTGAGTTGTCGGATCACATCCATATCTTATAAGCACGTCGGCGGTACTAGCTGAGCATGTCGATGACATTTACCGTACAGTCCGGTCTCTTCGTCTAAGAGTGTCGCATATCGGGCATGGGAGGTGGAATCCGTCAGACTCCCAATAACCCGATAAATCTTTCCGATATCAGGTTCATAACCAAATTAGAAACTACCGATAACGTTTATCAGTAAATCTCACTTGTTCTGGCTAGGAACTTATAGTTATAGCTAATCGCGCACTGCGCAACATCAACTCCCAATACCAGGAGAGACGAATACCTTCCGATCGCTCACTTCCTCCATATGATCCGGGACTACACCCAACTACTATATGTTTGCACATCTCTTTAAAGACGTAGTAGGGTAGTAATCTAAGTACAGTAGGGATCACATGAGACACTACAACAATCTCAGGTCTACAGACTACCATGTCCTCATGTCACTAAAGAACTTCTATCTAACGATAGGTAAAATACCATCTAGGAGTTCTCGGCGAGTCTGTTCAGTATACTCAGTCTCTAATGAGCATCTGTATACAATCTTTGGTGTCAAACACCAATGGTTATGGGATCAACCATTGCCCCGTACGGGGTAAAGAAACATATACACTAGTATATTCTAGAATATCGACGTCCTGTCTCAATACCCCAACAACTTAGAACATTTAAGGATGTGCTTTTCGACTACCCAAGCACCACTAGTATGATCGACATCATAGTCCTGATAGTCAAGAAAAAGATCCTAAGAGCTTTATCAACATGTATATGTAATAGCAAGAATAAGTATGTATACATGTTAAAATAAAGTCAAAACCAGATAGCATACTATCATTTTGAGCAAGATTGTTCTATACATACATTTGTCCCAGTATCCAATATAATACACAATAATGGCCTCTAGGACATACATGTCTAATAATCTCTCACTTGCACTAGGGCCAGTTATTGGCATATCTCATACCCAACAACCCAAAGAGTCGCTCGAACTATTCTTGGGGAATGGCCTTCGTGAATGGATCCTCTGGGTTTTCTTTCGTATCTACCCTCCGTATTTCGATCTCCTTGCGATCAATGATATCCCTAATCAGATGATACCGCCTCAAGATGTGTCTGGATTTCTGATGGGATCGTGGTTCCTTTTCTAAAACTACAGCTCTATTGTTATCACAATACAAGGGTATTGGATCAGCAATAGTCGGAACCATCTCAAGCTCTGCAATGAACTTCTGCATCCATATCGTTTCTTTGGCAGGATCATTGGCAGCAATATACTCAGCCTCTATCGTCAAGTATTCTACGGTATCCTGTTTGGAACTCTTCCAACAGACCAACCCTCCGTTGAGGGTAAACACATAACCCAAGTTAGATTTACTGTCATCTTTGTCACTTTGAAAGGTAGAGTCGGCAAATGTCTTTATTTGAAGGTTACCGTTACCATACACCAAGAACATATCTTTAGTTTTTCTCAAGTACTTAAGAATGTTCTTCACAGTTGTCCAATATTTCTTCCCTGAGTTTGATTGATATCGGCTTACTACACTAAGTGTGTAAGCTACATCTAGTCTGATATATAATATGGCATACATTATAGACCCGACGGCCGAAGCATAAGGTATAATGCTTATGTGATCCCTCTCTTCATCAGTCTTGGGGACATCCTTTTAGAGAAGGTGATTCCGTGACAAGCGGGCAGATTACCGCGATTGGAATCTTCCATACTAAATCTCTTTAGTATGGTGTCAATGTAATTTGACTGGGACAATCCCAAAAGTCGTTTAGATCTATCCCTATAGATCTTAATCCCTAGTATGTAGGATGCAACAAAAAAAGTTTGACCGATTATATTATAGGAATATCAATTCCTATCAGGAAAATATCATCCACGTACAATACGAGGAATACAACAGCTTCCCCTACAATCTTCTTATAAACACAAGGTCCATCCACATTCTTAATAAAATCAAACTCTTTGATTGTGTTATTAAAGAAGATGTTCCAACTCCGCGATACATGCTTTAATCCATACATAGATTTAAGCAACTTACATACATTCCCTCTGCTCCCACAATCAATGAAACTCTCTGGTTGATTCATATAAACACACTCTTCTAAATCACCATTTAGAAAAGTGGTTTTAATGTCCATCTGCCAGATGTCATAGTCGTGGAAGGCAGCAATGGCAAGTATGATCCGAATGGATTTAAGCATAGCCACTGGAGAAAATGCTTCATCATAGCCCATACCTGGTCTTTGATGAAAACCTTTTGTAACAAGTCTAACCTTATAGGTTTTCACCTGTCCATCTGCATTAATCTTCCTTTTGAAGATCCACTTACATCCAACAGTTTTTATCCCAGGAGGTGCAACGTCCGAAGTCCAAACTTTGTTGGTATACATAGATTCTATTTCGGATCTCATAACATCCAGCCATTTCACAGAGTCCTTACCTTTGATAGCCTGCTCGAAACTAGTAGAGTCATTATCTTCTATGATGCAATCCTCACATCCACCGTCTATAAGAAAACCGCAGTATCTCTCAAGTGGATGAGGAACCGTACTAGATCTGTGGAGTAGCTGCGGTTCGTTTGGGACTATTGAATTCTGAGGTTCTACCAAATTGTCAGTTGTAGTTTGTGCTTCTGGAATTTCTTCTAGATCTGCCGTGCTCCCACTAATTTCTTTTGCAAGAAATTCCTTTTCTAAAAAGGTTGCGTGGCGAGCAACAAACACCTTCTGTTTTTCGGTGTGGTAGAAAATATATCTTAGAGATTTCTTTAGATATCCTACAAACTTGCATAGTACCGATCGCGTCTCGAGTTTGTCCGGATTTTGCTTTTTAATATAAGCAGGACAACTCCATATCTTAAACCGTTTGACATATAGTCTCTTACCACTCCATATCTCATATGGTGTGATAGGCACAGATTTGGATGGAGCATAATTCAATAGATATGCTGCTGTCTCAAGTGTATATCCCCAGAAAGTAAGAGGCAACTCAGCAATACTCATGATAGAGCGCACCATATCCAATAGGGTGTGATTCCTCATTTCTGTGTTGTGATGTATATGGAGGAGTAAACTGAGAGAGAATCACATTCTCTTTTAAATAGTCTTGAAATTCCGTGCTTAAATATTAATCTCCTCGATCAGATTGAAGAATTTTAATATTTCTGCTTAATTGGTTCTTTACTTCTTTCTTATATTCCTTGAATTTCTCAAAAGTTTCGGATTTGTGTTTCAACAGGAATACATATCCGAACATAGAGAGATCGTCGGTGAATGTAATAAAGTAAGAGTACCCATCCATTGCATGTGTAGACATAGAACCACATACATCACCATGTATTAGTCTTAAGAGTTCCGTAGCTCTTTCTCCTTATCCTGTAAACAGAGATTTGGTCATCTTTTCTTTGAGACAAGACTGACAAGTATCATAAGATGTAAATTCGAACGGATTCAAATATTCATCCTTATGTAACTTAGCTAGTCTGGTCTCATTCATATGACCAAATCTACAATACCACAAGAAGGTTTCGTTCATACCTGAATTTTCCTTCTTATGTGCGTTTTGTATATTTAAAACTGTATTTTGATTTAGAACATATAAACCATTACATAATTTACCAAACTCAATCAACTCTTGACTTAGGAAAATATTCATAACATTTTTCTCTAAAAAAAAGTTATACCCTTCTTTATCTAATAAAGAGACGGATATTATATTGCATAACATAGATGGTAAATGGTAACAGTTGTTCAAAATCAATGTATTGCCTATTGGCAACACCAGGTGATAGTCACCGACTACCTCGGCAACAACAATTGCTCTGTTCCATACTCTGAGAGACATATCATCCTTTCCCAGTCTCATCTTTAACTGTCACGACCCGGAAAAGGCACGTGATTGGAACTTGAATCACGTGAAGTCTATAAGACTTCACCTAATTCAAGTAAGCCAAAAGCTCAGAAATCAAAACCTTTTTAGGGGAAAAATAATGGAAGTGCGGTTTTAAAATAAGGTTTATTGAAATCAAGCTTATTCTTATATATACATAAGTAGTAATATATGAAAACTCTATATTTGTATCTAACTTGAAAACCCTTTTTGTCGTTTGAAATTTGGGCAGCACCTCCTTTGTAAATTTTAACCCAAAAATGAATACAAACAATAATATATAAGGCATCCCCAAGCGGGAGCTAGCTCTTCGTCAAATGGCGGAACAACCACGCAAGATAATATAAATATACAACGCCGAAGGGCGAGGATCAAAACTCAGAATGAAAGGGAGAAAACTAAGTATCATAAGAAAACCAGAAACAACAATAAATATGTAAGCGCGACTCTAAGGCCGAAAGAATATACAACTGTGATTATCTAAGTCTACTAAATATACAAGTCTGGTTGATGGAGTCTTTAACTAGATACAACTGAAATAAATAAAGTTCAATGGTGGTCACGATGAAAGTGAACCCACCTACCAAAGCAATCACCCAGAAGGAAGTGGTGTACCAGCAAAGCCGCAAAGGAACCTGTACAACCAAACCTGCAAGGAAACTGTGACACAACGAGGGTGAGTTGCCAACTCGTGAATAGAGGACATCACCGAGTAGAAATCGCATGTAAGACGATCTCCTAGGTCATACAGTAACATACTCAAATATAACACTGAAACATCTAGCAGTGGCAAGGGTAATCATCTAAGCATAAGTGTAATACCAAGTACTCGTGTCAGTGCCTCAAGTAGCAACATGTCATATATATGATGTATGAATCATCAAGAATGAAATCAGAATATATCTGTACGAGAAAATTGTGTTCTTATTTCAGTAAGATTTTAATATAAAAAATGGAGTATTATCAATGAAATCGACAGAAATCCGTGTCAAACATCGATACAAAATCCTCATATCCCGGGCTCCGCCAGTCCGGATCGGCCCATATCATCCAATCTCACGACTATGGTCGGTATCCTCCGGATATCTGCCGCGCCAAATATAACCGGTAGGTAGTCTTCCCTTGCCAGGCTTATCGTCTACAACTCGAGCTTCTTGCCCTAGGGTACCTTACCGGGTCCACCATGTACCCGAAACGGTTCATCCTACTCCTTGAATCGGGTCTCGAAAACCAACTAAATCAGGAAAACTCATGGTGGACGCCGTATACATCATATCATGAGAAAACCGCAACTAGCATTTTTTAAAAAATGATAATGAGTTTATAAAATTCTTGCGGTTTTCCCCAAATCCAGAAATCTCATGGAAAATCCCAAAATTAAGAGTCAATAAGCAGTGAATACCGGCATAAAGCCCACAATATTGCATAACAGAATGAATATATAAATGCATGGGATATCTAAGTAATACAATATCTAAACTAGCATATGAGAGTAAGCATACTAGTATTATATTGAAACTACCAGCTAGCAGGTTATACCAATGAAGTAACGTTTTCTAAAGTGTATGTGACATGGCAATTACCGATGATGATGTGTGTGAGCCGGCAAGCAAGTGTAAGTGTAATATGCGCATCATCAGTAATGGTGCAAGTGTCCTAGAAGACGGGATTCATAATAGCTAAAAAAACACATGTAATAAATATGCAATGCAATGAGAACAACATAAATATAACAGGAAAGTGAAAAGTAAAAGTAACATTGTAAAATATACATATCGGTGTACGGGTCATATGGTTTTAGTGTTTTGAAATAGCATGAATCATGGTTTTTAGAAAAGTAGGGGCTACGGTGTTTTTGAGAAAAAATATGTCCTTTTGAAAAGTCTGTAGCATCCATCGGGTTGTCTTTTGAAAATACTCACGATTCATTGGTTTTGAAAATAGGTATGACTCGAGCCTAGTCTAGCATCTATTTAAACAACTAAGAGACTAAACTAAGGGACTAGTCGGAAAGATAAGAAAATCTATATATATTCCGAGTCGATATACCTAGTAGTCGGCGATCCAGCCTCATAGCGTCATGTACTGTATAATACATAGTACGGCATCCTCGAGTCAAGAGTGCGGATCAATCATTTTATATGTCTCGTACGGTAATATCCATCGTACGGCATCCTCAAAATCGAGGGTACGGATCAAAATCATATATACATCATCCTTTATACGGTATCATCATCGTAGAATATCATTATCAGGGGTATGGTTCTAAAGTCTCGTACATTCAAATATTATCAACTTACATATTATCATATATATGAATATATATCGCGCAACGATCCATTATAATATCATATCATGTACCATATCGCGACTCAATCACATATCAAAATCTCACGGTATCATGCCCGATCATATCGACTCATCTCCACATATCACATACTATCCTCATCACCCGTGTATATGCACACACACACACACACACACACACACACACACATATATACACACACATATACACACAAAAATCAAGTGTGTGTGCGCGTGCGTGCATGTGTATGTCTACATATAACCTGTGATTCGCCACCAAGGTAATCATCCTATGGATAGGTCTTCATAGATCAACCTAATCTAATCTAAGGTCTTCTAAATATCCTATTTGCTAAGTATTCAAATATCGCATCCAAACTTACTAATATAGTAATACCCTATTCTACTGTTGCAGGGGTGCTATACGCCATCCACCCGACTTCCCATGTAAATATACATCTACTCACCTTAATTCTCGCTTGCCGAAGTCAATGATGACACGCTCTCCCTCGTCGTCCCGAAGTCCACGTAAAGGTACCTACATTTCAAATACGTCGCATCGTAAACAAGAATCAACACGAAAACTAAAACGGCATACGAAACACATATAGATTAGAACCTATGGTCTACATATGCGAGAATAGCCAACAACTCTCGATATCGACGTACGAACGCTAATCGATCGAGATAAAACTCAAATTATTAAAATCCACAAAACTCAAAACAACAAATTTGAAAACTATCTCCAGATTTTGACTCAGGGAATTTGGGACTAAACAAACAAAACAGGGGATAGTTAACAAGGTGTGTGAGCTATAGGCCAAAATCCATCAGCAGAGCCAAACATTGGCCCGGTGAGAATCCTCTAAAGCCTGGTGTCGCCGGTCCTACTAAGGTGAATTGGATGCGTATTTTGGTGGTGGTCTCCTAGGGTTCTTATTAGGTCTAAGGGATTGTTTGATTTTCCTATAATCATCCCAGATTGCACCAGATTTCCTGTAGTCCCAAAAAATTCACAAAACTGACATGGGAAAATTCTTAACTTGGTTTTGGGGTTTTAGTCTCTGTTTTGGGTCCATGAAACTAACACTACAAAGGTTGTGGTCCTTAACCAAGCCTCAATCTACCTTCACAAGTCAAGAAATCACCTAACCCTCAACTAGAAATTTTCAAAGTTTACTAAACCATATCGGTTCACCTCTAAACTAGGGTAGGATATAAGAAACTCTAACATTTAACTAAAAGGGAAGTGATTATATCTCATTTGGAAACTCAAGAATTTTCTTGAGTTGCTCAAAGCCTTCAAAGATCCAACTTGATCACACCATGGTCTTTGTAGTAGTGAGGGGAATATTTTTTTGTGAAGGAAGTATAAGTTTTGGAGCGGTTTAAAAGGTGTTTGTGAGGTGGTATTAAGGTGGAGGATGAAGGAGGTGAAGTATGAGGAGAAGAAGAATGGAGATGAGGAAAAAAATAAATAGATGAAGAATGAAGTAGAAGAGCGTAGAACTCTCTCTCTCTCTCTCTCACACACACACACACACTCTCTCTCTCTCTCTCTCCTAGCCATGCTCACATGTCCCCACCCTCTCTTTCTCTAAATTCTTTTCTTTTCTTTTATTTATTAGAACTAAAACAAAACCATTTGGAAAAGAAAAAGCCATGGTTCAAGACACAAAAGGAATAACAAGTGTTTGTAACATGATCTGTTGCATGCATAATACATAAACTAGATTAATGCATAATTAGTGAATATTAATCAAGTTTAGTAATAAACTCGTATACAAATGATTGTATAAATATTTATAACATATCTAACTCAACTTAACACCTTCCAAATCAATAATTATATTAATTTTTCCAAATATTTTCCAACCTATCAGTATATAATTATACTCTTTTATTAAAACTAATTCTCATACTTATTAATATTCATGAAATTTATCATTTTTAAATATTTAAATTCCTAAAAATAATATTTTATTTTCTGAAATGTTACATTAGCCCTTTTAACAAATTACAAATATGGGATCCTGATCTGGTATCCAATACCCAGGACGTAAAGCAAACTGAGAAACGGTTCTCAAGAACTAACACACCCGAAAAAGATACATCAGAATACTTCTTCTTCATTAGGATTGCTTGAAAATCCTTACATTCCCCTTTTCCATGCCCATACTCATGATAGTTGACATAAGTTAAGGCGGAACCAACGTTCCCCAGCCTAGTATAATAAGCAGGTTCATTCAAATCGTATATATTATTATCTTGATTAAGGTGTGACATGGTAGCTGCCTGGAGAGAGAGAAAAGAAGACACTCGGCGTATGCTCATGAAAAATTAGATTGGTTTATTAAATTTATCTAATCAGGATGGTTCCCACTGTTTTTATCAAATCCTCCGTAAAAACTTAAAAGAGGAATTAGCCGAGATTAATTACATCGCACAAGTTCGCTAACTTTTCAGCCATGCCAGTATCGGTATTTCGAGGGATGTTTTTCAAGGCTTTCGCTAAGTTTCTTAATTACAGGGAATCTCTTTTCCCTAAAGGCATTGCCTCGTTAACGCCTTTCCAAGAATCCTATTTGTTAGGGTCAAAATTTGCACCCCGGTTGACCAAGTCAAAGTCAAGGTCAACCCCAAACCAGGTGGACCCAAGCCGAGGTCAAGCGGGCCCATGCCCAAGTTGAGCCTGCGTCCAGTCTCCCCATGCCAACATAAAAATCATGTAAAAAAAATTTTGATGTAATTTTTTGTGCATGAATGTAAGCAAAATGGGCATAAAACCAAATTTTTGTAAATCCCATGGCTTATGTGTAAAAAGAAATAACACATGAGACATGAGATGGGCAAAATGCCATTTTGTAAAGCCCAAAGGGCTATGTGTAAATTTGTAAGCTTATAAGAGGCAACATGATGATGAATAAAAGAGAGACTTTTCATTCCTCTCAAAAAGGTTAGGGTTTTTGTGCCTCCTTCTCCTTCCTCAAGGTTCTAAACCTTTTTCTTTTTTGAATTAAATCAAGAATTTAACTCTTCCTTTTCCAAAACTAAATAGTTTTTCACCACAAAACCCACAAAGGGGAACTCAGATTTTCTATTTGATCTCAAAAAGGAGAGATTTTTAAAATCTCAAACTTCTTGTTCTTCAAGATCCGGCCAACAGAAGAGGAAGGAGACCCGCTTTCAAGAACCCTATTTTGGGGAAGATCCAGGGCTCAAGGGAGAAGCCCCTTCCATCAGCTCCAAAATATCTTAGGAGTTCAACTCCTCAAAAATATATATACATATATATACAAAATAATAAAAATTTCCTTTTTGAAGCATAGCTCCCAGTGCAGGGACCCAGTCCCTTCTGCTGCTGACGCCTAGCGCCTGCGTGCCAGGCACATGGGGCGCACAGCGCCCGCGTGCCTAGCACGTGGGGCGCTGGCACCCTCTCCCACGCATCCTTTGGATGCCCTTTCCCTTTTTTTATTATATATATATATATATATATATATATATATATATATGTATACACACACATACACACACATACTTCACAACAATGTTCCTGTTAGAAGAACGTCGAAGTCTAGCATATCGAGGAGAATCAAATCAACTGAAGAATCCCTCTCCCTGATACGAACGGAACACGATCGGTACACAAAACGAGCAACAAACGACTCGCCTACCGGAGTAATAACGATAAGCGGCTGATCTAACGAAGAAGACTCTCGGCCCAAGCTCGGTGCAAAGTGTGTAGATACATAAGAATGTGTGGAACCTGGGTCGAATAATACCCGCGCGTCGAAAGAACATACTGGTAAAGTACCTGTCACAACGGCATTAGATGCATGGGCATCCTGCGGAGTCAACGCGAATACTCGGGCCTGTCCACCACTAATAGCTGGCTGTCATCTGCCTCTGCCTCTATCGTCTCGTCCTCTCTGAACATGACCGCCACGCCCACGGCCTCTAGGAGCATCTGTCAGACTTGGAACGTCATCAGGGGTAGAAAGTAAGGCTCTCTGAGGAGGTGGTGAAGGTGGTAAGGTCACATGTGGCACTGTCGCCGCGCCCTAGCGCCCCATAGTACAGTCTGTAATACGGTGATGCAGGCTCCCACATCGAAAACATCCCAATGACGGCCGCTGTCCCTGTGGGTAAGTACTGTATAACTGTCCTGGTCTCAAGCCTTCGCCATCACCAAGGCCTGGAGGGGGCCTGCCGCGGTGTCTATCCATCTGCCGCTATGCTGGAATGTTGGTACGGATCCGCTTCGGTCCAGGAACGACCGAAGTCTCAGAAATACGCTCCTCCAAAAGTAAGGCTGCATCCATCGCGGCTGCGTATGTGTCAAAGTGCTGGGTGCCGATGGCAAGGAATAACCGTGTGTCAAGTCCTCGCACAAACCTCTTTATCCTCTTCTCTTCAGTGTCTACTAGGTACGGAGTATATCGGGACAACTGAGTAAACTGTATATCATACTCGGACACTGTCATCCCAGGAGTCTTGCGCAAAGACTCAAAACTATGGGCTCGAGCATCTCGAACACTCTCCGGAAGAAAACGGGCAAGAAATGCAGCTGTGAACTCGTCCCAAGTCATAGGAGGTAGACTTGCAGCTCAGCCTCTCTCTACTGAATCGTAACACGTCTAAGCAAGGCCCTCCAGACAAAAACTCGCAAACTCCACCCATCTGTCATTAGAACACCTCAACGAACGGCAAATCCTAGTCATCCTATCGAGAAATGCCTGCGGGTCCTCTGTCGCATCCGTGCCGGTAAAGGCTGGAGGTCTCAGCCTCATAAACTCCTGTAATGATACGGGGATAGTCGCAGCAGTAGCAGAAGCACTGTCTGGGCAGCAGGTACAATCGTGGTCTGTGCGGTGGAAGGAACATCCTCAGATCTCTGTGCCCGACTGGCCTCAACTAAAGATCCCAACATCTGACGCAACTCATGCATACCGGCCTTTAATCTGGCAATACGGCCTGGGGAAGGTGGATCAATCTGACCCTGAGGGGTAAGCGTATTGTCCTGCTCGATCCTCGCCTCAGACGAGCCCGCTCGAATCTCATCCCTAGCGGCAGCCCTCGTAGTCTTTGGCGGCATTGAAACTGGAATAAGAAACATGAGCGATAAGAACATTGCAATTGAATCAAGGGATGCATGGAATCAAGAAAGGAAATACAAATAATTATATCCTAAGGTCACTTAGGAGGAGTACCGTATCGTTAGTATGCCGCAGAACATACACACGGTACGCCACTCTGCTTAAGTCACCTACTCCATCTACCAAGGGTCGTCCTACACTCAGAAAAGTAAAACCTATCGCTCTGATACCAACTTTGTCATGACCCGAAGGTACGGAACATGACTGGCACTTACATTTCGAGACGTCTCAAGGCGTAACGTAACCTAAATCAGCCAAAGCCCAGAAAATCTAAACCATAATCAATAAGAGTGAAGGAAAACCTTTTATGAAAACGATTTTAAACAAATTAAGTTATATTAATTCCTTTGTAAAAATATCATAATTTACCAAAAATTTCGGCAGAGACTCCTTTGTAAATACTGGCCCCAAAACGGGTACAACAAGAATATATAAACTTGTAATGATATAATGGCATCTCCAAGCGGGAGCTAGCTCTTCGCCCAAGGCGGATCACAACCACACGCAATATATATATAACATCAAGCAAATAAGCATAAAGAAACACAAAAAAGAAAGAAAAACATAACGTCGGCTCAAGTGAGCTCGACCCCAAAGGAACCACATATACATAAATCACTCAGTCTCATCACTAGGTCGCATATACAATAGAAGAGTGGTAGATAGAGAATACTAGATACAATGATAGTACAAAAGTGTGCTCGCAACCCACCTACGAGCAATGTCACGAGTCCGAACAAAAGAAGCCGATGAAAAGATACGCCCGCCGCTGCAAGGATGACGGGTCCGACCTGCAAGACACTGGGCACAACGGGGGTGAGTTGCCAGCTCGTGAGTAGTAAGTAACATCTAATAAGGCTATCGTAAGAATGCACGCATTGCGTCACAACCTGCGTATCTAGATATGATGCGATGCCACTAATATGTATGCACATGAATGCAAAATCAATACGAAATCTTTAAGTGTTTAGTACAATGATATCTGCATTCTTAACTTAGAAAAAAATATCTGTACAATAGCTAAGGTATCATCAATGAAATCACCCGAAAACCGTGTCAAGCATCGACACAAAATATGGATATATATCTGTCTCAATGTATCACTATATCAATATCTCAATACCTCGGGCTCCGTCAGTCCAGATCGGCCCATATCATCAAATCTCACGACAATGGTCGGTATCCTCCGGATATCCGCCGCGCCAGACATCACCGGTAGGTAGTCTTCCCCAGCCAGGCTCATCGTCATCCCCACAAAAACACTCTCGCCCTGGGGTACCATACCGGGCCCACCATGTACCCGAGACGGTTCCTCCACTCCTCGAATCAAGTCTCTAAATCCAACAGAAAACATGAAAACTCATGGTGGACGACACATACATCACGAGAAACCGCAACTGATATTTTAAAACATAATGAGTTTGGAAAATTCTCGCGGTTTTCCCCAAAATCCAGAAATCTCATCAATACTGAAATCCTCAAGAAAATCATAATATCTAACATGTTGTATATGATAAATGCTTATGATATCAAAGGTATGCAATGTGAATTATGGATATGAATCCACGTAAGAATGATAATAAAGTGAAGTATATATATGATTTGCAATCCAATATATCATGTATGATGAAAGTATTTAGTACTGAACTAAGCAAGTTCTAAAGTGCTCGTGGCATGGCAATTACCAAAGGCGTGTGTGTTCACATGAATAGTGTGAGTGCAACATGAGCCAATGGTAATGGTGCAAGTGTCCTAAGGGGTTATATCACACATAAGTATATAGATAACTATGCGATGCCAGCAGATGAATAACTAGAAAGCTATGCATATGAATGCAACTACTACTAGCAACCCTAAATGTCGGCCGCCTCACGCCATCCAGACGATCCCCCCATAGATGTGTACATCTACTCACCCGGACGCCTCGCTAATCTGCTCCGACCACAGCTTTGCCTTTGCGCGCCGCGTCCGATGCTTCCGCAACCGATCCTAAAATTGCACCTCACAAAACATAAGATTACATATCCTGAAACGACGCAAAGTCACAATATGAAAAGATCAACGCTCACAAGTTAGGCACAACATGCACTTGGTGCGCGGAACACACACGACAATCACTATGACCTTAACTAGAATCGTCGTTCGGAACAACCGTCAAAACTAAAACCCGATCAAACCAATTTCGCATCCGCACACCCTAATTACCGTAGGAGATGCTAATGATATAACTAAAATTTCAAAATTAATTCACCTCCTAATTATATCGAAAACCTAGTAAGCACTAAAATTGCAATTTAGCGTAACCATCGTAGATTAGCGATAAAATGACCACAACCTAGCACAATCATCCAAATCAAACCACTAGATAGCCACTGCACTTAATTTGACCTATTTGTAATGCTTCAAGCCCTAATTCCAAAATCAACCCTTTTCTTGAATTCTTAAACAAGCAATTATAACCAAATTTCACACTTTAAAATTTTATGTTAGCATATTTAAACTACAAATTAACCATTAGATTAGAATTATACCTTTCAAGTTTTGAACCTTAACTTGCACTTAGCCTCCAAAGATGCCTCTTTTCTCCATGTTTTAAACTAAATTAGGCTTGAGAAGAGATAGAATAAGGATTTATTTTGAATTTGTGAGGAAATTTGTGGATTTTGATGGAATTTTGTGATGAAATTTGAAGGGAAAGAGATGGGGAAAATGGGGGAAAATGCAGGGAGAGGCTAGACCAGTAGGTATGGGGGGTTGGTGTGGGTTTTGTGTAGATGTTTCTAGGTAAAGAAAACCCCCCAAGCCTCAATTAATGCATTTCACATCATTTCCTATTCTTAATTTATTTTCTTTTATTTGTTCTTTGCCCATAGAACTAACTAGAACTTAGAATTAACTTGGAAAAATTTCAAGTTACAAACTAGATTTTAGTTGTCATGGTTCATAAGTGTGTAATTGACCCATTTAAATTTGTATTTATCACTAATTTAATGTATATTTAAAAGCTTAAAATAATATTAAAAATAATTAATTAAGGAAAAAATTTTAAACGACTAGAAATTTATAAGTGACAATTAATTAACTAATTACTAGCAATTTCATATCTAAATTTTATATAATTAGGCCTATATTGAAAAATAATTATTTTTACATTTTACGGAAAATACTGATTATTTTACCGATTATCGAAAAACTACCTAAACGATTTTCAAAGTGTTACAATCTTCCCCCCTTAGAGAAATGCGGTCCCCGAATTTAAAATTTAACTACGTGTACCTTCAAAAAGATGGGGATATTTCTTCCTCATCTCATCCTCGGTCTCCCAGGTGACCCCCTCGCTGTTCGGGCCACGCCAAAGAACCTTGACTGACGGTATAACCTTCGACCTCAATTTCTTCACCTGCCGATCCAAAATGACCACCGGCTGCACGGTGAATGAAAGATCGCGCTCCAGCTGGATCGTCTGGTGCTGAATCGCATGGGAAGGGTCATGAAGGTACTTGCGGAGTATCGAAACATGGAACACGGGGTAAATATCTGGGAAGCTGGGCGGAAGAGCTAACCGATAAGCCACCGAACCGACACGCTCTAGGATCTTGAAGGGACCAACATATCTAGGACTAAGCTTCCCTTTCCGTCCAAATCTCATCACACCCTTCATTGGAGATACCCTCAGGAAAACATGATCGCCAATAGCGAACTCGAGTCGGCGACGGCGCCTGTCAACATATGATTTCTGCCTACTCTGGGCCGCTCTCATCCTGTCCCGAATCAGCTGTATCTTTTCGGTCGTCTCCTGTACGATCTGCGGCCCTAAAATACTGCTCTCCCTGAGCTCTGTCCAACATACAGGCGATTGACATCTCCTCCCATATAAAACCTCAAAAGGTGCCATCTGAATCGTCTCCTGGAAGCTATTATTGTAGGAGAACTAGATCAAGGGAAAATGACGATCCCAGCTACCACCGAAATCTAAAACACAAGCTCTGAGCATGTCCTCAAGAGTCTGAATAGTACGCTCTGACTGACCGTCAGTCTGCGGATGAAAAGCGGTGCTAAAACTCAAACGGGTGCCTAAAGCCTCCTGAAGTTTCTACCATAATCGACTGGTAAACTGGGTGCCCGGTCGGACACGATGCAAGTCGGGACGCCATGCAGTCGCACGATCTCATGGATATAAACCTGGGCGTACTGAGCAAATCCAAAAGTGGTCTTCACTGGCAGAAAATGAGCCGCTTTCGTCAGTCGATCTACAATCACCCAAATAGAGTCATACCCTCGACTGGTCCTGGGTAGACCCACAATGAAATCCATGGAGACCTGTTCCCACTTCCACTCAGGAATGGGAAAAGGCTGTAACTCGTCGGCTGGCCTCTGGTGCTCGGCCTTGACTTGCTGACAAGTCAGGCATCGCGATACGAAGTCCGTAACATCCTTCTTCATCCCGTCCCACCAGTAAACATCTCTCAAATCATGGTATATCTTGGTGGAACTTGGATGAACACCATATACTGATCTATGTGCCTCCTCAAGAATATCACGCCTCAGTCCCTCAGAATCTGGTACGCACAGTCGAGTCCCAAATCGAAGTATCCCCTGATCATCAATCATGAACTCGGAAACTCTGCCCTACTGAATCTGCTCGATAATCTCTAAAATACAGGTATCACCGGACTGTGCCTCGCGGATATGGTCAAGTAACTGTGGGCGTGCTCTGAAATGGGCCAGCTATCCTCCTGTAGGAGTAAACTCGAACTGCACTCTACTGTCATATAAAACCTGCCAATCCGCCGTCGACTGCATCTGTACTGCGCTCAAATAAGATAAGCTACCTCTGGGTCTCCTCCTCAAAGCATCTGCTACCACATTCGCCTTACCCGGATGGTATAGAATCTCGCAGTCATAATCTTTCACCAACTCCATCCAACGGCGCTGTCTCAGATTCAGATCTCGCTGCTGAAAGATATATTTCAAGCTCTTGTGTTCTGTGAATATCTGGCACGACTCGCCGTATAGGTAATGTCTCCAGATCTTGAGTGCAAACACCACTGCAGCCATCTCTAAATCATGAGTAGGGTAGTTCTACTCGTGTTTCCTTAACTGCCAAGAAGCATACACGATAACTCTGTCGTGCTGCATCAATACACAGCCTAGCCCCACTCGAGAAGCATCACAATATACCACAAAACCGCCCGATCCTGAAGGCAATGATAACACTGGTGCAGTAGTCAGACGAGTCTTCAACTGCTGGAAGCTATCCTCACATGCCTCGGTCCAAGCAAAAGGAACCTCCTTTCGGGTCAACCCGGTCAACGGTGCAGAAATACGGGAGAAACCCTGGACAAAACGTCGATAATATCCGACCAGACCTAGAAAGCTGCGAACCTCTGTAACTGATACCGGTCTGGGCCAACGCTGAGCTGCCTCGATCTTCTTTGGGTCTACACAAATACCATCTCTCGTCACCACATGACCCAAGAAGTCGACACTGTCTTGCCAGAATGCGCACTTGGAAAATTAAGCGAACAACTGATACTCCCTCAAAGCCTGCAATGTGATACTCAAGTGCTGCTCATGCTCCTCCCAGCTCCGAGAATATACCAAGTATCGTCAATGAAAACAATGATGAACTGATCAAGATACGGCCTGAATACACAGTTCATCAAGTCCATAAATGCTGCCGGGGCATTGGTGAGCCCGAACGACATCACCAAGAACTCGTAATGACCATATCGTGTACGGAAAGCGGTCTTCGGAATATCATCCTTCCGAACCCGCAACTGGTGATAACCTGACCGTAAATCAACCTTCGAGAAATACCCCGCACCCTGAAGCTGATCAAATAAATCGTCAATGCGGGGTAAGGGATATCTGTTCCGCACAGTAACCCGGTTCAGCTGACGATAATCAATGCATAAGCGCATACTGCCGTCCTTCTTCTTAACAAATAGGACGGGAGCACCCTAAGGTGACACACTCGGTCGGATAAGCCCTTTGTCCAGCAAGTCATGCAACTGATCCTTCAACTCTCTAAGCTCCGCCGGGGCCATCTGATAAGGCGGTATAGAGATAGGCCCCGTGCCGGGGATCAAGTCAATGCAGAACTCAATCTTACGCTCTGGCGGCAGACCAGGCAGCTCATCAGGGAATACATCAGGAAACTCTCTCACAACAGGGACCTGATCCAACGAAACCTCTGTGGCGCTAGTATCACAAACATAGGCTAAGAAACCCTGACACCCTTTCCACAAGAGCTGACCAGCGCGAAGAGAAGAAATCAAGCTGGGATGGGTGGCGCTACGATCTCCCTGAATAACAAGAACCGGCTCACCCGGAAAGCTGAATCTGACTGCCTTTTCACGACAGTCCACGGATGCATAACAGGTGGCTAGCCAGTCCATACCAAGAAGAACGTCGAAGTCTAGCATATCGAGGAGAATCAAATCAACTGAAGAATCCCTCTCCCCGATACGAACGGGACACGATCGGTACACAAAACGAGCAACAAATGACTCGCCTACCGGAGTAATAACGATAAGCGGCTGATCTAACGAAGAAGACTCTCGGCCCAAGCTCGGTGCAAAGTGTGTAGATACATAAGAATGTGTGGAACCTGGGTCGAATAATACCCGCGCGTCGAAAGAACATACTGGTAAAGCACATGTCACAACGGCATTAGATGCCTGCGCATCCTGCGGAGTCAAAGCGAATACTCGGGCCTGTCCACCACTAATAGCTGGCTGTCCTCTGCCTCTGCCTCTGCCTCTGCCTCTGCCTCTGTCTCTATCGCCTCGTCCTCCCTGAACAGGACCGCCACGCCCACGGCCTCTAGGAGCATTTTTCAGGCGTGGAACGTCATCAGGGGTAGAAAGTAAGGCTTTCTGAGGAGGTGGTGAAGGTGGTAAGGTCACATGTGGCACTGTCACCGCTCCCTGGCACCCCATAGTATAGTCTCTAATACGGTGATGCAGGCTCCCACATCGAAAACATCCCAATGACGGCCGCTGTCCCTGTGGGTAAGTACTGTATAACTGTCTTGGTCTCAAGCCTCCGCCATCACCACGGTCTGGAGGGGGCCTGCCGCGGCGTCTATCCATCTGCCGCTGTGCTGGCATGTTGGTACGGATCCGCTTCGGTCCAGGAACGACCGGAGTCTCAGAAATACGCTCCTCCAAAAGTAAGGCTGCATCCATCGCGGCTGCGTTATGTGTCAAAGTGCTGGGTGCCGATAGCAAGGAATAACCGTGTGTCAAGTCCTCGCACAGACCTCTTTATCCTCTTCTCTTCAGTTCTACTAGGTACGGAGCATATCAGGACAACTGAGTAAACTGTATATCATACTCGGACATTGTGTCACGCCCCGCTTCCCAAAATACAGAATACGAGGGGTAGACAAGGCCAGCCATGCTCCTACGGTCAAGGAAATGTCCTGCCGTAGTCACACTTCGGCTTCTAGTTTTTCATGGTAAACAGTAAATGATGCGCAGGTAATGAGAAATGCAGTAACTGAAAGAAACAATGTAAAGACTGACCTGAAGTGGAACAAACGAATGTAACTCGGAATGGCAAGTCAAGAAGTCTGTGATGCACGTCTAGTTCTGGTCCAGGCTAAATCTTCTCCTTACACTGAGCATGCATACTCAGGTCGTCAGAGCGACACAATAGCAATATAATATATATATAAAATCATGTGACAATTCTAACAGTGGTAATAGATATGTGAAACAGTAAATCAATGACAGCATGAATATGAATGTGCAGTAATCAATGCAGCGGAACAGTAAAGCAGTAGAACGATATGTCACGTATGTCAATACAGTATATAAGGAATATAAATGCCAGTATCCCTATCAGTCTCTAAGTCTCACTGCACAGGTCACTAAGCCTATCGTCAGTCCAAGTGTGAGAGTCAACCACTCGCGAGTGTCCTCCACCCAAGGGCAAGGGACCACGGGCCCAACATGTAACATGTATATCACGGTGTATATCACATGCCCTGTAAATCTCCATATATCTCCCTAAATATATAAGCCGGCATGGGACTCCCGAGATTCTGTTGAACTCACACCTAAACTACCCCACACCCCGTGGTCTACATCAAACGCTAACCATAACCCTAAATACTAATCGATCCGTGACAAGTCTGTGCGAGAACTGGAGGCAGGACCTCCATCAAGCACGTCCCGACTAATACCTAAGATAAATGGCAGTGTCTGGTGCCTTATCTGTGATACCCGTGCAAGCGCTTCCATAAGTGTCCCATACCACTTATAGTCACACGTACACACATCCCACAGACGTCGACAATGCAATAGAATAATAGGGTCACTGATTGTGTACAAGTACGTATCACTTTCACTTAATCACGGATACACGAACACTGACGTACTTGCCACAATCATCACTAGAATCTAACACTGGGTAAATGCACGATATCACTAGGTTATCACTACAATGATATGGGTATGATATGATGCGTGAACAGTATATAAGCACGATTAAGGTGTCACAAAAACAGTATTTTATCACTTGCACGATTTATCATGAAACGTACATATATAATTTAGCGAAATGATAAACAGGTAGTAATTAGTATGTTCAGTTGTCCATCCATCAAATTTGGTTTCAAGCCAATCGGGTTCCAGGATTATAACCACTTCATTTTAAGCACTCGCGGCTGGAAATCCAATTTCAGAATCAGAAGTCCGTTTCGCAACGTATTTTGATCCCAGTTGGGATCGGATTTTAGCGACGCTACAGTTGGATAAATTCTAGGGTTTTCAGTAAGGTATTCAACGCAATAGACGGATCTTCGATCGCGTCTGTACGTCAGGAGATATACACTATTCAATGCCAATATGTCTGTTCTGATTCTGCTGGGACTGTTATGCGTCCCGATCTATTAAATTACAGATTAAATATCAAACGGTAACGAAACAGAATGAAACCAATTGTTTTGTCTAGCTAACAGATTTACCTATAACAAGCAGTGGATTTCCACAATCTACGAGTTAAGGAGATCTTGTGGTCCCCAATACGGAACAGCAAGCAACGACTGGAGTCGCTCTGGACTGCAGTCCAGAGTCGCACTCCGATCCAAATATCATCACGGTTTAAATACAGGAATGTCTGGAAACTGGTGTAGGGTTAAATTTCGTCGAGTCGTCTTCGATTTGAGCCCTCGAACGCATCAATCCAGTGTGTATATGATTTATGGTGAATTTAACGGTTTTCAGGTACAATAAAATTACAGTTTTACGATTAAACTTGGGGGTACTTGTTTTAGTTGTTAACGGTCATATTTTCCAGCGAAACTTGCACAAGGTATTCATCACAGCAAGGGCCAAAGTAATTAATCCAGTTCCGTCATTTTAGAAAAGTATTTTCTTTGGGAACACGCGTCGAACAGGTATGACACAAAATTGGTTTAAACTTGTAACTTTATCATCTATGCAATTAACGACTGTAACTTAAGTAAATAGCATGTAAGCAAGTAAAATACTTGCCTGGAAACGTTTGGGGTACTCGACGGTGGCAACGACACATGCGCGGCACAGCGACAACGATTCCGGCACGGCCCACTAGTGACAAAAGTCTCGACCTTGGCTCGAGCTTGGGTTTGATGTTGATGCGAATGCACAAGGAGGCTCGTGGGTGCGGGCTGGCTGTTGTCGAAAGAGAAGTGACGACGGCAAGGGAAAAGCAATGGTGTTTGAAGTGAGAGACGTAGGAAGGAGGAGAGAGAGAGAGAGATTTTAGAGAGAGAGGGAGAGGAGGAGCAGTGAGAGAGAGAGAAGTGACAGAGAGAGAGAGGGAAGAGGGAAGAGAGAAGCAGAGAGAGAGAGAGAGAAGTGAAAGAGAGAGAGGGAAGAGAGAAGCAGTGAGAGGGAGAGGGAAGAGAGAGAGAGAGAGAGAGAATGAGGAGGAGAGAGAAACAGAGAGATAGGGTGAGGGACAGAGAGAGAGTGAGAGATTGGGAGAGAGGGAGATGGGTTCTCGGATGGTGGCTGGAGGCGCCGACGGCCGAAGGAGGTGATGAGGTAGTCGGTGCAGGTGGGGGTTCGTCGGCGTCGTGGTGGTTAGAGGAGCTCGGGTGTGGTGATGGGGTGTGCAGGGAAGTGAGGGGTGCGGTCGGGGATCTTGGGTTGAGGGGCGCCGGCAGGGGGTGCTCGAGTGTGGGTAGGGTTGCTTGGTCGACGAATTGGAGTGGTGAGGGGGTGCAGATGAGGATGCTCGGGGAAGAGGTGGCCAATGGTCGGTGCTGCAATGGGTTGCTGATGGTGGGTTCGAGGGAGGAGGAAGGAAAAGAAGGAGGGGAGCGAGTGATTGGGAGTTTAGAGAGGAGAGGACGAGGGCGACGGGGTTGGAGAGGGGAATGCGTAGGGTAACGCTCGCGCGAGCGAGTGCGGAGGAGGCGGCAAGGAAGGTGGATCGCGAGCGACAGGGGCAGGAGAAGAGAAAGGAGCCGGGGAAAACGTGAGGGAAAGAGAAGAGAACGGGGAGGCGAGAGGAGAGAGGGAGGAGAGAGGCGCGCTGGGAGTAACGGGCGCGAGCGCGGGCGTCGGTGGAGGCGAGGAACGCGGGCGACGTGGTCGTAGGCGCGAGCGGAGGAAGCGGGAAAGAGAGCCGTTGGGGAGACGACCCTGTACAAGGCGGGTCGGGTCGAGGAAGAGGCTGCTGGGGGAAATGATGGGCCGGGCCAGGAGAAAAGAAAATTAAAAGAATTATAAGAAAAGAACGGGCCAGGGTGAGTTGGGCCAGGAAATTAAGTTTAAAAAGAAAAGGAAATGGAACGGGCTGGGCTGAGGGAATATAAAGGAAATTAGATGAAAATAAATGAGTGGGCTTAAGGAATTTATTTAGTTTTAGGGTTTAGTTTTGAGTAAATAAAGGAAATGGTTGAAAGGGAAAAATTTGGGTTTTGGTCTAATAAAAGGGAATGGGCTTTAAGAGAAATAAAATTTATAATTAAAATTATAAAGTGACACAATACGGATTTTGGTATAAAAGGGGCTGGGTATTACATCATACCACCCTTACAAAAATTTCGTCCTCGAAATTTAAAATAAACTATAAGTAATACAACCATATGAGAAAGCTATTATTTTTCAAATTAACACATAAGGATTTACTAGAAATGTATGGACGAAGAAATTTCGAAGATATAAAATACGTAACAATAACATACAAAATATAGATTTAAATAGGTATAAAATAGGAACAACTATAAGGGTAGCTACATATATACGGAAATATAAATAACAACAATACGAACAATATCATTCGAGGCGTACTCGATAAGATCGAAACTCAAATATGTACACGTATAAGTATAACAAAAGTAATACGGCGGGAAAAATAAGTGTAAAGCACAATCATTTATAATAGCAAACGTGGGCACAATACCCGAAGTAAGGTAGCGACAATAGGGTAGTGAAAGATTCGTCGGTAGGTAAAAATATTTTAGGACGATGTATCAATCAAATATTTTTTTTAAAAATAACTTAGAATACTCGTATCGTGAAAGTAAGAAACATGGAACAAAATATGCGCGGTATAAGGTTGCGCTACTGAAAACTGAAGATAATAATAGTGTGCTTACAATACATAAAACTAACTAGTCAATAACACGCACTCTTCGATAAATTCAAGATACTGAAAACCAAATTTCGAATAATAGAGTCCCTATATATATTCAGGGTAATAGGAAGAACACAAAAATGTATAGGCTAGCTAGGGTAAGGGTTTCAAGGAAGTGTGGTTCATTCAAAGGTCGGAATGTGGCGGCTTTAGACTGAAGGTCAAAGAGATTGGAATCGGGTCACACAGGAGGTAAGGATGAGCAACAAAAGAATACCAGAGAAAAGTATGGGAGAAAACAACAGTCGGTACACCACACGAATCAAAATTTGAAGAGTTAGTGAACTCGGAGGTTTCACAAGAACTGTTCTCCTCCCAGAAGGATCTCAAACGGGGCACAGACGAGGGATGAGGATGGCTCATTCCAAGGATCAGGGTGCGGTACTTTCTAATCGAAACGGGGTGAAAACTATACAATGGGTAGGGGTGGACAGTCAGGGAACTCCGCAGAAAAAAAATAAATGGATACGGGCAATAAACAAGTATCAAGCGAACCAATAATCAAAAGGTTTACGAATTCAGAAGATTTATTTCATTTAAGAAAATTTGAAACAAGGCATTCTCAAAGACGAAAAGTGGCCCTAAACTATACACATTTTATTTGGCCAGAAAGACACATCAAAAGGAATTCCGTCAGTCGCGGTTGTGGAGATTCAGTAGGTTGCGATAGGCTCGCGCACTCAGGTAGGGGCGTCCATTTCCATATCGCCTCGCGGGCATCGCCATTGGAAGTTCTTCCACAGTAGGGTCTTGATTTTCTGGTCCTTCCTCTTCGGATAGAGCTTCTTCATCGAGATCTGATTCCATGTGATCCTCTCCTTCTGGATTCTCTTCCATGGGGTCTTCCTCCACTGGATTTTCTTCTATCGGATCTTCCTCAAGATCTTCTTCTATCGGGTTCTCTTCAGGATCTCCTTCTTCTTCGTCGGAATCAGCTATCATGTTAAACTCTGGGGCAGCTGCTCCTTCGTCCTCTGAATCGTTATTTTCGAAATTGACCTGGGGACCGTTGATCTCATCGTCGGAACTCATCAGCGTGTGGTCCAAGGAAACGCATGACTATGTATCCTCATCTAGATGCGGCGCTGCTCCAGGGTGGGCCATGGTCTGAAAAAAAAAGTCATGATTAGACAGTGGAATACATCAAGGAAAAAGCTCAAGGTACGAAGTATAGGAAAATATGCGGTGGCAGGAATTTTAAAAGAATCAAGATTAAAATGTTGTGCTAATGAATAGTATGAACAAGGGAAATGACAAGGGAATGATACATATATTACGATTCAAATTTTATTTCATTCAACTAAAAGTTCGACGGATACAAAGGTTCAAACGGAAAGAAATGTTTATAAGAAGATGACAACATAATACTGAAATTGGAAAACAAAAAAAAATTCTTCTTTGATCGCTAGACCGCTGCATCATCGTTACGCGAGTTGAATCATGTGTTGGGTCTGCTTTATCCTCGAAGAGCGAACTACGCAATAATCGTCACTCGACAGAAGTGGGGAGTGTGGACGAATCTCCTCCTTGTAGCTCCTTCCTTTCTGGGCAACCGTTGATAAGATGTTTGTTGGAACCGCATATCAAACAATTCCCTTGGGCGCGGCGACAATCCCTCTGAAGATGTCTTGGCCTTTTACAATACCCACAACATGGGGCCTTCTGCTGCTTCTGTCGCGGGGACACAAATTGGCGCTTCATCTTCTTCTCTTTTCCTCGTCTAACGGGGATCCCTCTATGATTGGAGACTCCCGCTGGTGTCTGCCTCACCTGCCTTCTCAGTCCTTCAGCTAACAAATCGTTTGTTCGCTCCTGGGCTAACTTTAAACCTTGCAGTACACTCAAGATCTCAACAGTCTGATTCTGGGGAGCGGATATGGATGAAGAGTCGTTGGAAGACATGATCCTGAGACAACAATTTTGCGAATGATATAAGTCACAAGCTAAACGAATCAAAATATAATATGGATAGGACAAAGATTCAAGAATATCAGAAGTGATGATTTTATTACAAGTGGGGAATCAACTGTATGACTTTAAGTCACTTGAATAGAGTACGGTAGTGCATTTGCCACCACGTAACCTTGTCAAGTCACCCGAAACCCTAGCGAATGGATAGTTGAAAGTACGATGTGAATATGGATCAAGAATGACAAGTTTACAATCTAGACAAGGGATGTCTTAGATTGCCAAGCTATACACGGAAATCTGCAATCCCAATCAATGCAAAACCTGGCTTTGATACCAACTAAACCATGTCACGCCCCGCATCCCAAAATACGGAATACGAGGGGTAGACAAGGCCAGCCATGCTCCTACGGTCAAGGAAATGTCCTGCCGTAGTCACACTTCGGCTTCTAGTTTTTCATGGTAAACAGTAAATGATGCGCAGGTAATGAGAAATGCAGTAACTGAAAGAAACAATGTAAAGACTGACCTGAAGTGGAACAAACGAATGTAACTCGGAATGGCAAGTCAAGAAGTCTGTGATGCACGTCTAGTTCTGGTCCAGGCTAAATCTTCTCCTCACACTGAGCATGCATACTCAGGTCGTCAAAGCGACACAATAGCAATATAATATATATATAAAATCATGTGACAATTCTAACAGTGGTAATAGATATGTGAAACAGTAAATCAATGACAACATGAATATGAATGTGCAGTAATCAATGCAGCGGAACAGTAAAGCAGTAGAACGATATGTCACGTATGTCAATACAGTATATAAGGAATATAAATGCCAGTATCCCTATCAGTCTCTAAGTCTCACTGCACAGGTCACTAAGCCTATCGTCAGTCCAAGTGTGAGAGTCAACCACTCGCGAGTGTCCTCCACCCAAGGGAAAGGGACCACGGGCCCAACATGTAACATGTATATCACGGTGTCTATCACATACCCTGTAAATCTCCATATATCTCCCTAAATATATAAGCCGGCATGGGACTCCCGAGATTCTGTTGAACACACACCTAAACTACCCCACACCCCGTGGTCTACATCAAACGCTAACCATAACCCTAAATACTAATCGATCCGTGACAAGTCTGCGCGAGAACTGGAGGCAGGACCTCCATCAAGCACGTCCCGACTAATACCTAAGATAAATGGCAGTGTCTGGTGCCTTATCTGTGATACCCGTGCAAGCGCTTCCATAAGTGTTCCATACCACTTATAGTCACACGTACACACATCCCACAGACATCGACAATGCAATAGAATAATAGGGTCACTGATTGTGTACAAGTACGTATCATTTTCACTTAATCACGGATACACGAACACTGACGTACTTGCCACAATCATCACTAGAATCTAACACTGGGTAAATGCACGATATCACTAGGTTATCACTACAATGATATGGGTATGATATGATGCGTGAACAGTATATAAGCACGATTAAGGTGTCACAAAAACAGTATTTTATCACTTGTACGATTTATCATGAAACGTACATATATAATTTAGCGAAACGATAAACAGGTAGTAATTAGTATGTTCAGTTGTCCATCCATCAAATTTGGTTTCAAGCCAATCGGATTCCAGGATCATTAATTATAACCACTTCATTTTAAGCACTCTCGGCTGGAAATCCAATTTCAGAATCAGAAGTCCGTTTCGCAACGCATTTTGATCCCAGTTGGGATCGGATTTTAGCGACGCTGCAGTTGGATAAATTCTAGGGTTTTCAGTAAGGTTTTCAACGCAACATACGGATCTTCGATCGCGTCTGTAGGTCAGGAGATATACACTATTCAATGCCAATATGTCTGTTCTGATTCTGCTGGGACTGTTATGCGTCCCGATCTATTAAATTACAGATTAAATATCAAACGGTAACGAAACAGAATGAAACCAATTGTTTTGTCTAGCTAACATATTTATCTATAACAAGCAGTGGATTTCCGCAATCTACGAGTTAAGGAGATCTTGTGGTCCCCAATACGGAACAGCAAGCAACGACTGGAGTCGCTCTGGACTTCAGTCCAGAGTCGCACTCCGATCCAAATATCATCATGGTTTAAATACAGGAATGTCTGGAAACTGGTGTAGGGTTAAAGTTCGTCGAGTCGGCTTCGATTTGAGCCCTCGAATGCATCAATCCAGTGTGTATATGATTTATGGTGAATTTAACGGTTTTCAGGTACAATAAAATTACAGTTTTACGATTAAACTTGGGGGTAGTTGTTTTAGTCGTTAACGGTCATATTTTCCAGCGAAACTTGCACAAGGTATTCATCACAGCAAGGGCCAAAGTAATTAATCCAGTTCCGTCATTTTAGAAAAGTATTTTCTTTGGGAACACGCGTCGAACAGGTATGACACAAAATTGGTTTAAACTTGTAACTTTATCATCTATGCAATTAACGACTGTAACTTAAGTAAATAGCATGTAAGCAAGTAAAATACTTGCCTGGAAACGTTTGGGGTACTCGACGGTGGCAACGACACATGCGCGGCACAGCGACAATGATTCCGGCACGGCCCACTAGTGACAAAAGTCTCAACCTTGGCTCGAGCTTGGGTTTGATGTTGATGCAAATGCACAAGGAGGCTTGTGGGTGCGGGCTGGCTGTTGTCGAAAGAGAAGTGACGACGGCAAGGGAAAAGCAATGGTGTTTGAAGTGAGAGACGTAGGAAGGAGGAGAGAGAGAGAGAGATTTTAGAGAAAGGGGGAGAGGAGGAGCAGTGAGAGAGAGAGAAGTGAGAGAGAGAGAGGGGGGGAAGAGAGAAGCAGTGAGAGAGAGAGAGAGGGAAGAGAGAAGCAGTGAGAGAGAGGGGGAAGGGAGAGAGAGAGAATGAGGAGGAGAGAGAAACAGAGAGATAGGGTGAGGGACAGAGAGAGAGTGAGAGATTGGGAGAGAGGGAGATGGGTTCTCGGATGGTGGCTGGAGGCGCCGACGGCCGAAGGAGGTGATGAGGTAGTCGGTGCAGGTGGGGGTTCATCGGCGTCGTGGTGGTTAGAGGAGCTCGGGTGTGGTGATGGGTGTGCAGGGAAGTGAGGGGTGCGGTCGGGGATCTTGGGTTGAGGGGCACCGGCAGGGGGTGCTCGGGTGTGGGTAGGGTTGCTTGGTCGACGAATTGGAGTGGTGAGGGGGTGCAGATGAGGATGCTCGGGGAAGAGGTGGCCAATGGTCGGTGCTGCAATGGGTTGCTGATGGTGGGTTCGAGGGAGGAGGAAGGAAAAGAAGGAGGGGAGCGAGTGATTGGGAGTTTTGAGAGGAGAGGACGAGGGCGACAGGGTTGGAGAGGGGAATGCGTGGGGTAACGCTCGCGCGAGCGAGTGCGGAGGAGGCGGCGAGGAAGGTGGATCGGGAGCGACAGGGGCGGGAGAAGAGAAAGGAGCCGGGGAAAACGTGAGGGAAAGAGAAGAGAACGGGGAGGCGAGAGGAGAGAGGGAGGAGAGAGGCGCGCTGGGAGTAACGGGCGCGAGCGCGGGCGTCGGTGGAGGCGAGGAACGCGGGCGACATGGTCGTAGGCGCGAGCGGAGGAAGCGGGAAAGAGAGCCGTTGGGGAGACGACCCTGTACAAGGCGGGTCGGGTCGAGGAAGAGGCTGCTGGGGGAAATGATGGGCCGGGCCAGGAGAAAAGAAAATTGAAAGAATTATAAGAAAAGAACGGGCCGGGGTGAGTTGGGCCAGGAAATTAAGTTTAAAAAGAAAAGGAAAAGGAACGGGCTGGGCTGAGGGAATATAAAGGAAATTAGATGAAAATAAATGAGTGGGCTTAAGGAATTTATTTGGTTTTAGGGTTTAGTTTTGAGTAAATAAAGGAAATGGTTGAAAGGGAAAATTTTGGGTTTTGGTCTAATAAAAGGGAATGGGCTTTAAGAGAAATAAAATTTATAATTAAAATTATAAAGTGACACAATACGGATTTTGGTATAAAAGGGGCTGGGTATTACACATTGTCATCCCAGGAGTCTTGCGCAAAGACTCAAAACTACGGGCTCGAGCATCTCGAACACTCTTCGGAAGAAAACATGAAAGAAATGCAGCTGTGAACTCGTCCCAAGTCATAGGAGGTAGACCTGCAGCTCGGCCTCTCTCTACTGAATCGTACCACATCTGAGCAAGGCCCTCCAGACGAAAACTCACAAACTCCACCCATCTGTCATCAGAACACCTCAACGAACGGCAAATCCTAGTCATCCTATCGAGAAATGCCTGCGGGTCCTCTGTCGCATCCGTGTCGGTAAAGGCTAGAGGTCTCGGCCTCATAAACTCCTGTAATGATACGGGGATAGTCACAGTAGTAGCAGGAGCAACTGTCTGGGCAGCAGGTACAATCGTGGTCTGTGCGGTGAAAGGAACATCCTCATATCTCTGTGCCCGACTGGCCTCAACTAAAGATCATATCATCTGACGCAACTCCTGCATACTGGCCTCTAATCTTGCAATACGGCCTGGGGAAGGTGGATCAATCTGACCCTGAGGGGTAGGCGTATCGTCCCTCTCGATTCTCGCCTCAGACGAGCCCGCTCGAATCTCATCCCTAGCGGCAGCTCTCTGAGCCCTCGTAGTCTTTGGTGGCATCGAAACTGGAATAAGAAACAGGAGCGATAAGAACATTGCAATTGAATCAAGGGATGCATGGAATCAAGAAAGGAAATACAAATAATTATGTCCTAAGGTTACTTAGGCGGAGTACCGTATCATTAGTATGCCGCGGAACATACACACGCTACACCACTCTGCTTTAGTCACCTACTCCATCTACCAAGGGTCGTCCTATACTCAGAAAGGTAAAACCTATCGCTCTGATACCAACTTTGTCACGACCCGAAATTACGGAATGTGACTGGCACTTAGATTACGAGATCTCTCAAGGCGTAACGTAACCTAAGTCAGCCAAAGCCCAGAAAATCTAAACCATAATCAATAAGAGTGAAGGAAAACCTTTTATGAAAACGATTTTAAACAAATTAAGTTATATTAATTCCTTTGTAAAAATATCATAATTTACCAAAAATTTCGGCAGAGGCTCCTTTGTAAATACTGGCCCCAAAATGGGTACAACAAGAATATTTAAACCTGTAATGATATAATGGCATCCCCAAGCGGGAGCTAGCTCTTCGCCCAAGACGGATCACAACCACACGCAATATATATATATATATATAACATCAAGCAAATAAGCATAAAGAAACACAAAAAAGTAAGAAAAACATAACGTCGGCTCAAGTGAGCTCGACCCCAAAGGAACCACATATACACAAATCTCTCAGTCTCATCACTGGGTCGCATATATAATAGAAGGAGTGGTAGATAGAGAATACTAGATATAATGATAGTACAAAAGTGTCCTCGCAACCTACCTACGAGCAATGTCGCGAGTCCGAACAAAAGAAGCTAATGAAAAGATACGCCCGCCGTTGCAAGGCTGACGGGTCCGACCTGTAAGATACTGTGGCACAACGGTGGTGAGTTGACTGCTCGTGAGTAGTAAGTAACATCTAATAAGGCTATCGTAAGAATGCACGCAATGCGTCACAGCCTGCGTATCTAGATATGATGCGATGCCACTAATATGTATGCACATGGATGCAAAATCAATACGAAATCTTTAAGTGTTTAGTACAATGATATTTGCATTCTTAACTCAGAAAAAATATCTGTACACTAGCTAAGGTGTCATCAATGGAATCACCCGAAAACCGTGTCAAGCATCGACACAAAATATGGATATATATCTGTCTCAATGTATCACTATATCAATATCTCAATACCTTGGGCACCGTCAGTCCAGATAGGCCCATATCATCAAATCTCACGACAACGGTCGGTATCCTCCGGATATCCGCCGTGCCAGACATCACCGGTAGGTAGTCTTCCCCAGCCAGGCTCATTGTCATCCCCACAAAAACACTCTCGCCCTGGGGTACCATACCGGGCCCACCATGTACCCGAGACGGTTCCTCCACTCCTCAAATCGGGTCTCGAAATCCAACAGAAAACATGAAAACCCATGGTGGACGACACATACATCACGAGAAACCGCAACTGATATTTTAAAACATAATGAGTTTGGAAAATTCTCGCGGTTTTCCCCAAAATCCAGAAATCTCATCAATACTGAAATCCTCAAGAAAATCATAATATCTAACATGTTGTATATGATAAATGCTTATGATATCAAAGGTATGCAATGTGAATTATGGCTAGGAATCCACGTAAGAATGATAATAAAGTGAAGTATATATATGATTTGCAATCCAATATTGTTAGTGATATGTATGCCCTAGAGGCCATTACTGTACATGCGATGTATATTGTAGTGGATGCTTGGATATATATATGGAGGACTTTCTTGCTCGACATGGTAGTATGCTATCTGGTTGCTCTTTATCTTAACATGTACTCTGATAGTCTCTATGTTACATGTTGATAAAGCCCTTAGGATGAGTACTTGACTACCAGGACTATGATGCAGATCATACTAGTAGGGACAGTGTAGTCGCTAAGTACATCCTTCAAATGTTCCTAGTCGCAGGTGTATCGAGACAGGGCATCGATATACCAGAGTAGACTAGCGTATGCTTCTTGACCCATGTAGATGGGCGATGGATGATCCCATATCCATTGATGTTTGACATCAGAGATAGTATACGGGTGCTCAGTGGAGACTGGGTACACTGGACGGACTCGCCGAGAACTCCCAGATGGTATTATACCTCACGTCAGATGGCAGTTCTCTGGTGACACTGGTACAGGCTAGTCTGTAGACCCGAGATCGTCATAGAGTCTTGTGTGATTCCCACTGTGCTTTGATTTCTATCATACCACGTCCAAGAGGGCGTGCAAAACGGTGGCTTTTGGGTACAGTCCCGAATCACATGGAGGCAATGAGCGATAGGAGGGGTTTCGTCTCTCCCGGTATAGGGAGTTGATGTTGCGCTGTGTTCGATTGGCTATAACTCGAAATCCCTGGCCAGGGTTGCTGAGATTTATTGGTAAGTGTTATTAGTAGTTTCTCGAACTGTTATGGACCTCATATCGACACGACTTATTGGTTACTGGGGTCTGACGTTTACCACCCCTAGACTGGATATGCGACATATCAGATGAAGAAACCGGACTCTACGGTAGTGTTTACTGATTGGATTTGCAGGAGAATGTACAGGCTTGATTGTTGATCTTCTGATTGCTCAATACATAGGTGGCTGTTACGTTTAGCTGACCGCTTGTAGCTTGTGGGTGTTTGATATGATCATCACATGCTGCCGGCGTATTGACGATTCTTTAGAGTCCTTCACAGAGGTTTCCTGGCTCAGGCAAAACGGAGTAGGAGCACATATGTGATATGTGCAGGACCGAGAATAATACGATATGAGATACCGTATTCTATTCTCGCGATATGAGATATCGGCCGGGTATATTTGATATGGCCGGGTCATCGAATCAAGTGTTGATTCGATGAATCGGTACATGTTATATTTGTCGGTTATATACTATATAGCCGGATTGTCGGATCAAGTGTTGATTCGATGATTTAATGTATAATTATATATGTGATATATTACATTACGTTAACTAATATAAACTCGCTTTATTGATTCATTTTCTCACCGGATAATACATTGATATATATGCGATATATGTTAATTGTATTATTTTCTTTTGTTGCAAAATAAATTATATATATAATATATAATATTGTAACAAGTTAGGGTTACAAATACAATATGTTTTGTGGAGATTAAACAAGTTAGGGTTTGATTTGGGTTAGCTTTTTCATGAAGCTTCATGAAACTTTCTTTTGTTTTTAGCTTAGATATTTTGTGTAGATATTTTCTTAACCCAACCCAAACCCTTTACCCTAGTTTATTCTCTACAAGGGTTAAGCCTTCATACTTAACCCATGGTTGGATTTGTAACCACAAGAATAATTCATTATTCATCACAAAAGGATTTTCTTCTTCTTCTTCATTCTCTTGAAAGAAAACCTTGACTAGCTTTTCATTTTATGATGATAAATGGTGAGAAATTGAAAATAAAAGAGAGCTAAATTCCTACTTCATCACCCTCATCTATTCTAGCCACTTAGATTAGGGTGTTCACCTCTCTAATAAGTTGTTTAGTGAAGTGTAAGCTTGGGTTAAAGATTCTTCAACGTAGATCATCTTCGAAAAGGAAGACTTCAAGCAAGCATGGATCATTCGGTTTGTGGAGCCTCTCTAGAGTCCGGAAGTTCATGGATCGCGGCGAAGGGACTACTACTCGGAGCTTATGAAGCGAAGGAACGGACTACAAAGGTTGTAATCCCTCTCTCTTAGATGTAAAGTTGTTTACATGCTTTGTTAACCCTAATACTCTACTTAAGATCTTGGTTAGGGTTCGTTTAGCACCCCAAAAATCTAATGTAGCATGATTGATGCTTGCCAAAACCTTCACAAGGTGCTATTCTAACCCTACAAATATATCATGTATGATGCGAGTATTTAGTACTGAACTAAGCAAGTTCTAAAGTGCTCGTGACATGACAATTACCAAAGACGTGTGTGTTCACATGAATAGTGCGAGTGCAACATGAGCCAATGGTAATGGTTCAAGTATCCTAAGGGGTGATATCACACATAAGTATATAGATAACCATGTGATACCAGCAGATGAATAACTAGAAAGCTATGCATATGAATGCAACTACTACTAGCAACCCTAAATGTCGGCCGCCTCGCGCCATCCAGACGATCCCTCCATAGATGTGTATATCTACTCACCCGGACGGCTCGCTAATCTGCTCCGACCACAGTTTTGCCTTTGCGCGCCGCGTCCGATACTTCCGCAACCGATCCTAAAATTGCACCTCACAAAACATAAGATTACATATTCTAAAACGACGCAAAGTCACAAAATGAAAAGATCAACGCTCACAAGTTAGGCACAACGTGCACTTGGTGCGCGGAACACACACGACAATCACTATGACCTTAAGTAGAATCGTCGTTCGGAACAACCGTCAAAACTAAAACCCGATCAAACTAATTTCGCATCCGCACACCCTAATTACCATAGGAGATGCTAATGATATAACCAAAATTTCAAAATTAATTCACCTCCTAATTATATCGAAAACTGAGTAAGAACTAAAATTGCAATTTAGCGTAACCATCGTAGATTAGCGATAAAATGACCACAACCTAGCACAATCATCCAAATCAAACCACTAGATAGCCACTGCACTTAATTTGACCTATTTACAATGCTTCAAACCCTAATTCCAAAATCAACACTTTTCTTGAATTCTTTAACAAGCAATTATAACCAAATTTCACACTTTAAAATTTTATATTAGCATATTTAAACTACAAATTAACCATTAGATTAGAATTATACCTTTCAAGTTTTGAACCCTAACTTGCACTTAGCCTCCAAAGATGCCTCCTTTCTCCATGTTTTAAACTAAATTGGGCTTGAGAAGAGATAGAATAAGGATTTGTTTTAAATTTGTGAAGAAATTTATGGATTTTGATGGATTTTTGTGATGAAATTTGAAGGGAAAGAGATGGGAGAAATGGGGGAAACTGTAGGGAGAGGCTCGGCCAGCAGGTATGGGGGGTTGGTGTGGGTTTTGTGTAGATGTTTCTAGGTAAAGAAAACCCCTCAAGCCTCAATTAATGCATTTCACATCATTTCCTATTCTTAATTTATTTTATTTTATTTGTTCTTTGCCCATAGAACTAACTAGAACTTAGAATTAACTTTGAAAATTTTCAAGTTACAAACTAGATTTTAGTTGTCATGGTTCATAAGTGTGTAATTGACCCATTCAAATTTGTATTTATCACTAATTTAATATATTTTTAAAAGCTTAAAATAATATTAAAAATAATTAATTAAGGAAAAAAATTTAAACGACTAGAAATTTATAAGTGACAATTAATTAACCAATTACTAGTAATTTCATATCTAAATTTTGTATAATTAGGCCTATATTGAAAATAATTATTTTTACATTTTACGGAAAATACGATTATTTTACCGATTATCGAAAAACTACCTAAACGATTTTCAAAGTCTTACAAAAACCTCACCTCACCTCACAAAAATTGTGCACCACCTCATTCTACACCTCATAACAAGCTCAAGTTTAGATTTTGAGCACTATGAACCATCTTGGAATTTTCTTCTGTTACTCCAAGAGGTAAAACCTTCACTTTCCTTCTTGTTATTTAGTTTCTTAACCTTTTAGTTATGTTTAGAGTTCGATTAAGTTTGATTAGTGATCTTGAAAAATTCGAGGATGATTGTTAGTGGAGAATTTGAGTTGTAGAGACGTAGTTGAGGTTTAGTTAGTCTTTATAAACCCTTAGTGATGATAATTCTGGATAAACTTGAGACTAGAACCCCAAAACATGAACTTAGAATTTTCCCGATGTCGATTTTTGACGAATTGTGATGACTCTGTAGAATCTGCTATGACCCGAGAGCTCTATAAAATAAGTTGCCATCACAGTAAGGTGTGCAGGCTACCAAGAATTTACCCTAGAGACCCGAGCCCCCACCTTCGTTTCCAGGCCGCAGATTTAATAAGAATGGCCGCAATTTGCGGCCTGACCAAGGATTCTTGGGTTGGGTTTTGGACCATAGCTCTGTTATCTGTTGAATAGACCTACTCTATATGCAAAACCTCCTAATTTCACCTAGGATAGAATCTGGGAGTGTTTCTCCAAGTTGCTGATTTTGAGTTTCCGATTCGTGAAACTAGGTTTTGGTATTTGAGATTTTGGCACGTCGTTGGATGTTCATACGTCAACGCTGAGGATTATTTGGTTGTTCTTGCATGCGTAGGCTATAGATTATAACCTATGAGCACTTCACGTGCCGTATTGGTTTCGGATTTGGTTTTGATTGTAAGTCGATGTCGCGCACCCCACGTGTTAGCGGGGAGGCAGAATTAGCAAAAAATGATTTTTACGGGCTTCGCAACACCGACTTGAACCAAGGATCGATAACAAACCCAAGCTAGCATACAACCTGAGGTTTAACTACTCGGATGAATGTTATACCTCATAGTTTCATGTCCTTCGGGTCTTCTCGCTGTCCTCCTCGTCATCGTGGGCTTCGAGGATGGAAACGGATCGAAGCAATCCTGACGGCCTCCTCGAGTCAAAGACGATCCACCCGAGAGTCTATAGTCCAAGCTCCTACCTCAAATCCGAGGTAACTACGGCTTCTAGTTCGCTAAACTAGAAGTCCTAGAGGGTGTAGAGTGAGAAAATGGAGTGCTTTGTCTCTTGGAACCCTAGGATTCTCAACACATTAGAGGTTTAGGATTTAGAGGAAGAAGAAGAAGACTTGAAGAAAATGAGAGTGGAGTGTGCACTTGAATGAAGCTTGGCTGTCCTCTTTTAGAAAAATGAAGTATATCAATAATTCATGAGATAATTATCACAACCAAATATCAACCATGCTTCATAAATATCTAGTGGTGAGTCATGCCATGAGTCACCAAGTAGCCATGCTAGATTCAATGCAGAAATCCACCTCATTTCCTCCACCTCATTTTGTTTAATCAAATAAAGAATAAAACCCTAATGAGGTGTCCAACTTCTAGAAGCTTTCTTGAGAAAATTACGAGAATACCCCTCATCCGTATATACATACCCGCATCTGTATTCCAAAGAATACGAATACAAAGAGACGAAACAAATCCATCAGTATAATACTAGGATCCGAATTAAACCTAAGCCCATTAATATTATCCGCCCGATTATCATACGTGCATAAGTACACGTAAGTGATCGAAGCCCTGTAGTAAAACCATACGGCCTCTACACCTTTTGCCCGACGTAGGGAAACTCTCTATGTGGGATTCTAAAGACTCGACACTACGCTGGCAGTGGGTTTAACCACAAGCCACAAGCGGTACTAGCTGCATGTAATGGCTACCCAGGTATGTGTCGATAAGAAGGCCGATGAGCTAACTCATCCGAACTCCTACTGAGCCTGTATGTGACAATCTCTGTACAGTCTGGACTGTTCGTCTAAGAGTATCGCATATTGGGCCTAGGGTGGCGGTAATCGTCAGACCCCTAATAGCGTAATAAGTCGTGTCGGAGAGTAGCCTAAAACACCCTGAGAAACTACTTGAGTACCTACCAGTAAATCTCGCTTGCCTTGGCCAAGGACTTTGTGTAATGGCCTTCCGAACACAGCGCGATATCAACCCCAAATATCGGGAGAGACGAATCCTATCTAACCGTCATTGCCTCCAAGTGCTTTGGGACTGTACCCAACTACTACCTGTTTGCACGACTCCTTTGAGTCATGGTAGGGTAGTAATCAAAGTACAGTAGGGTAGTAATCAAAGTACAGTGGGAACACACTCGAGGCGAAGCAGCAGTGTCAAGTCGACGGACTAAACTGTACTCATATCACCTGGGAACTGCTACCCGACGATAGGTATAATATCCACCAATAGTTCCCGACGAGTCCTGTCCAGTGTACTCGTAACCTAATGAGCACATGCATACTATCTCCAGTACGACGTACTAATGACTGTGGGATAGACCATCTCCCCTGCTGGGATGAGAAGAGTACACACTAGTCTACTATGGAGTATCGATGCCCAGTCTCGATAATCCTACGACTAGGGACCTGTATAGGATGTGCTTATAAACTACCCAGCCCCTACTAGTGTGACTGCCATCACAACGCTGGTAATCAAGCAAGATCCTGAGGGCTTTACCAAGCGATATGATAAGAAAACACATGCACATATTGAGGTAGGTTCAAAGCAGGTAGCATACTACTATTTCAAGCAAGACTGTTACTATATCCGTGTATATCCCAAGCTTCCAATAAGTAATATACAATCCAGTATGATACAAGAATGGCCTCTAGGGCATATATCACTAACAAACTCCTACTTGCACTAAGGCCATATACTGGCATATCGCAGACCGAAGATCTCGAATAGCCTCTCGAACACTTTCCGAGGGATGTCCTCTGTGAGTGGATCTGCAGTGTTGTTATCCGTATCTACTCTCATCACCTCGATCTCCTGGGGATCAATGATCTCCCTGATCAGGTGGTACAGCCTCAAGATATGTCCGGATCTTTGATGGAACCTGGGTTCCTTCCCTAAAACTATAGCGCCGTTGTTGTCACAATACTAAAGTATTGGACCAACAATGGAAGGAACCACCTAAAGTTCAGTTAAGAACTTCCATATCCAGACTGCCTCTTTTGCGGCGTCTCATGCAGCAAACTACTCTGTTTCCATCGTCGAGTCTGCAACGGTGTCCCTCTTGGAGATCTTCCAACATACCGCCCCTCCACTGAGGGTAAAGACATAACCCGGCATGGACTTGGAGTCATCCTTATTCTGGAAGCTTGATATCAGCAAAGGCCTCGATCTGGAGGTCTTTTCCGCCATACACCAAGAACATATCCTTAGTCCTTCTCAGGTACTTGAGAATGTTCTTTAGTGCTATCCAATGCTTCTCCCCTGGGTTTGACTGATACCAGCTTACCACGCTAAGTGTGTAAGCAACATCTGGTCTGGTTCACAACATCGCATACATTATAGAGCATACCGCAGAAGCGTAGGGTATAGATGTGATGAGAGCCCTTTCCAAATATGTCTTGAGAGATATCCCTTTTGGAGAGGGTGATTCCATGACAAGCCGGTAGACTACAGCGCTTAGAATCATCCATACTAAATATTTTCAGTATGGTGTTGTTGTACCTTGACTGTGAAAGTCCCACCATCCTCTTTGATCTATCACGATAGATCTGGATCCCCAGAATGTAGTTGGTATCACCCAGGTCTTTCATAGAGAACCTCTGTGACAAGAATCCTTTGACTAATTGTACCATAGGAATGTCATTTCCTATCAAGAGAATGTCATCCACATACTTAACGAGAAATTCCACAGTTCTTGCTACAATCTTACTATAAATGCATGGTTCATCTGGATTATTGATAAAGTCGAATTCTTTGACTGTCTCAATAAAAACAGATGTTCCAACTCCGTGATGCCTGTTTTAATCCATAAATGGACTTAAGCAACTTGCACACTGTTCCGCTGCTCCCACTCTGATTGAAACCCTTTGGCTGATCCATATAGATGCACTCTTCCAAATAACCATTTAGAAAAGCCGTGTTTATGGCCATCAGCCGGATCTCATAATCTTGGAAGACAGCAATGGAAAGAAGGATCCTAATGGATTTGAGCATAGCCACTGGAGAAAAGGTTTCATCATGGTCCAAACCAGGTCTTTGACAAAAACTTTTTGCAACAAGTCTAGCCTTGTAGGTTCCAACCTATCTATCTACACCAATCTTCTTTCTGATGATCCATTTGCAGCCTACGGGTTTTACCCCTTATGGAGCAATGTTCAAAGTGCATACTTTGTTGGTGTACATGGACTCCATTTCGATCCGCATTGCATCCAGCCATTTTACCGAAGGAGCCTTCGCGAGCGGAACTTAAAGCTCTTTTTTACGAGTATCCGCTCTGAATGGCTTACTGGAAGCTAGTTGGCTCCTCATTGTCAATAATTCAATCCTCTCGATCCCCGTCTATGAGAAAACCGTAGTATCTCTCGGGCGGATGAGACCGCCTACTAGTCCTGGGGATTGGCGTAGGGATGTCCGGTTCTCTTGAAACCTCTGGTTCTACCATACTTTCAGTAATAGTTTGTGGCTCTGAAATTTCTTCCAGTTCTATTACGCTCCCACTATTTCCTTTTACAAAAAATTGATTTTCTAAAAAGTGGGCATGACGAGGAACAAAAACATTTTTTTTCTCTGCGTAATAGGAAAGATACCCCCTGGAGTTCTTTAGGTATCCCACAAACCTATACAGTACTGAGCATGCCTCGAGCTTGTATGCATACTGCTTTTCAATAAAAGCTGGACATCGCTATATCTTCAGATTCTGAAGATAGAGTTTCTTCCCACTCCACATCTGATATGGTGTGGTAGGCAAAGTCTTGGTAGGAACCTTATTCAAAAGATATGCAGGATATGCAGCTTATTCGAATGCATAACTTCATAAGGATCGTGGCAACTTAGCGTTACTCATCATGGAATGAACAATATCCAATAAGGTTATGTTCCGCCTTTCCTATACACCGTTGTGTTGTGATGTGTATGGAAGAGTAAGCTGAGAGAGAATTCCATTCACTTTTGAGTAATCCAGGAACTCGGCAATTAAGTATTCACCACATCGATCAGATCTCAGTGTCTTGATACTTTTGCCTATTTGTTTTTCCACATTATTCTTATATTCTCGGAATTTTTCAAAGGGGCTCGAATTTATGCTTCATCAAGAAGACATGTCCTAACCTAGAGAAATTATCCGTAAAAGTAATGAAATAGGAATAACTACTTCGTGCATCTATAGATATTGGACTACACACGTCGTTGTGTATGAGTCCTAAGAGCTCGCTCGCTCTTACTCCGTGTCCAGTGAACGGAGTCTTTGTCATCTTTCCTATGAGACAAGATTGACAAGTTGCATTAGACTAATATTCGAACGGATCCAAATATCCCTCTCTATATAACTTCGTCAACCGTATTTCATTGATGTGACCCAGTCTACAATGCCTTAAGAGAGCCTTATTTAATTCTGGAGACTTTCTTTTAAGTGTGTTCTGGACGTTGAAACCTGAGCTTGATTCAATATATATTGTCCTCTAGTGTACCTGACCCAATCAAACTTTGATTTAGGTGGATGTGAACCAGATCTCTTATAAACTAGACTTGGTACACACAAACAGTTACGTAGAATCAATATCTGCCCACTTGTCAATTCTAGGTGATATACCCTACGGATACAGCGTCTACGCTCATTTCGTTAGTAACCCTGAGAGTCATATCACCTTCCATAATAATTCTATGTTTTCTTAAAGCCTGTAATGAATTACAGATATGAGATCCTGATTCGGTATTTAGTACCCACGAAGTAGAGTTAATTGAAAAACTGTTTTCAATCACAAACACACCCGAAGTTGAAGCCACAACATGCTTCAGATCCTGGATTCTGTCTTTCCAATCCCTGCATCCCTTCTGCCAATGCCATTTCCCGTAACAATAGGAACATCCTCCTTTCCTACTGTTAACCCCGAAACTTTTGGCCTTCCCTTTTCTTCTACCTTACCGACACCGCCTATTGGCTTTGTGGAGGTCTTCTTCTTCTCACCCTCGGCATCCGCCTTAGATCCAGAAGAGGAAGATTCCCTAATAAGCAGAGCGGGTGTCTTCCTGGTTTCCTTCAGGCTGCCCTCAACTGGAAGTATAACTTTCTTCCCCTGGGCGTAAGTAGGAGGTAGGGACTGTAGAATCAAGTCAGCATATGACTCGTTCTCCAACGTGATCTCAAGGTCTGTGAGCTTTTTAATATAGCTAATCATTGTAGGGACGTGGTCTCCTACAGATGACCCAACAGCCAACCTCGCTTGAAACAATTCCTTTGAGGTCTCATATCTTGCGATACGAGATTGCTCTCCATATAAAACTTTGTTATGGAGGAAGATAGAAACTAAGTCCATCTTTTCGTGTTGTCTCTGGTATACACCATCAACTGAGGCCAACACGAGGCACTTGGTATTCGCACAGTCTTATTCCCTTGTCTTATGGATATCAACATCCGCGGCGGTGGAAACTGGACCTGGGACGGTGGGGGCTTGAGTAGTAATGAGGTGGTCTAGCTTGTCATAGGTAATGGACATCTGGAAAAACCTTTGCCAGTCAATATAGTATAACTCAGTCATTTTATTATCTATCTGTAACCTAATCCGGTCACCTGGTCGCTGCAATTAGGAGAGAGAGAGAAGAAAACACTCAGCATGATACTCTTGCAATTTTATATTGGTTTTTAATTTATCTAAACAGGATAGCTCCCACTGTTTCTCTAATCCTTCCTCAAACCATAAAAGAAGAATTAGTCAGGATTAATCTCACCGTACAATACTTGCTTAACAGTTCGGCCAGGCTAGTGTCGGTATTTCGAGGGAGATTTTACGACGCTTTCGTGAAGTTTCTTAATTAAATAAGCTCTTTTTACTAGAGGCGTAGGCCCGCTAACACTGTTCTAGACACCTACTTGTTTATAGCATTGATCGTTGAGTGAAGAATCTCCCGAGGAGTAGCGGATACTCACAGTAGGATCGGGATCCAAATATCATTGTGTGATAATCCTGAAAGAATCCTACCAATATTATCACACTCCAAATGGTATGCAGCACTAGCAGGTTTCAGTTTCCTTAGAAACTCCCAATGTGTAATTTTTGCCCCATGCTCTTATGACCTTGACGAAGGCCAACATATCATAAGTCACATGTCAAGTTCTACCCGTCATTGTCCAGATTAATTTGAACCCATCCGTACATACCCTTGACGAAGGCCAAAATAGTAGTACGACTGTCCCAAACCAACGCATATATCTATGCTACAGATGAATATCCAGCAGCTACTAAACACTATGCCTTAGCGAAGGTCAAAATACATAGCTTGAATACTACTGAATATTCAACTGAAATGACGGAGGGCAACGAATGGTTTTGGCAAAACCATGAACGTAGTGAACTTGATATAATCGAAGGAACCTGATAACTTTTAAAAGGAATGGTTTAAGCTCCGTATTTAAAAGTCTCCTATTTTAAAATAACCGAGTGGTTTTAAAATTTGTTCCAACGATTCAGTTTTGGTTTGTTTGCTTTGCATTAATGTAATGCAGTCTCATCATTTACGCCTATCATTACAGAAAGAAACGAAAATATAACGTACGCTTATGCCATCCGCATTCGCCACTGGGCCCCGTATAACACCGTTAGGTTACTTAACCAGAGCAGGGGCTGGACTAGCGCGGATGCAAAACAAAAGAAACGTCTACTAGATATAAATTCGTCTCACGCAATAATAGGCATTCCAAATCACAGATGAACATATTGGATATACTAGGAATTCCGCGTTTCGTTTGAGCCTGTAACGAAAGACAGATTCCATGGTCGTGATAAATAGCCAAACCCCACGCTAGACCCCTACAGGTGCGGCAAACTACCCGTCAAATATCCGAAGTGAAGCAACATCCCTCAGCAAAGTGAATAGGCCACTCGGCACTTCAAAATACCCGGTAGTTTGTGCACCCCACCTTGGGTCTATCCTAGGAGCAAAAATAGTAAATGAAATAATACAACGGTGGCTACAACCTCAACCCGGATGTGCCCCGCAAAAATAATATTACATCACTTTACAAATTTATATTGAATGAAAGAATGAAAACCCTCATCTCACATCCCCGGCTATCCATTCACGACGATCCAATAAAATTCATATACACAAACCAACATAACATCATTACAGATATGTGCAACCCCGACTAACCGACGTATAGCAATTAGTCGACGTTTCTAACACATATACACATCACAAATCTTGTAAAGTAACTGTGACATTAGAATTCCGCAAGCAATTAGCAAACAAAACCAATTTTCCAAAATTTGAAAATCAAGTGAGCTAAAGTTCCATAAACGATCGTTTTATGCCAATTCAGAAGTCCAAATCAAAACGAAACGCGCCCGAACCTTCGTGAAGAGTTAGAACACGAAATTAAAATTGAGTTGGGGGACCTAGAAGGGGTACCCTACCCCTGAGGCCACCACGATATGGCTAGGGGGTGAGGCAGACCCGAAACTGCTTAAGGTGGGGCAGTTTCGGGTCCCCACCACCAAGACCACCTTGTGGTGGTCTTGGGGAGTGAGCCCAACCATTCGGTCCTCCCCTGGGGATTCCCCGGGGTGCCCATGAACCACCCCGTGGCTTTTCAGTTCAAACCGTGAGCCCGCGGGGTGTGCAAACATCTCAAACTTTCAGTTTTTGGAACTGTTTTTGTCGGCAGTTTTTGCGCGACAAAAACGACGGATTTCTAATGTCGATGCAAGATATCTAAGGTTTATTAGAGTATCTGATATCACTGTAAGTCGATGTCGCGTACCCCACGTATTCGCGGGGAGGTGGAAATTGCAAAAAATTATTTTTACGGGCTTCGCAACACCGACTTGAACCAAGGATCGATCACAAACCCTAGCTAGTATACAACTTGAGGTTTAACTACTCGGATGAATGTTATACCTCGTAGTATCGTGTCCTTTCGGGTCTTCTTGTTGTCCTCCTCGTCATCGTAGGGTTCGAGAATCGAAACGGATCGAAGCAACCTCGACAGCCTCCTCGAGTCAAAGATGATCCACCCGAGAGTCTATAGTCCGAGCTCCTACCTCAAATCCGAGGTAACTACGGCTTCTAGTTCGCTAATTAGAAGTCCTAGAGGGAGTAGAGTGAGAAGATGGAGTGGTTTGTCTCTTGGAACCCTAGGATTCTCAATACATGAGAGGTTTAGGTTTAGAGGAAGAAAGAGAAGACTTGAAGAAAATGAGAATGGAGTGTGAACTTGAATGAAGCTTGGCTGTCCTCTTTTAGAAAAATGAAGCATATCAATAATTCATAAGATAATTATCACAACCAAATATCAACCATGCTTCATAAATATCTAGTGGTGAGTCATGCCATAAGTCACCAAGTAGCCATGCTAGATTCAATGTAGAAATCCACCTCATTTCCTCCACCTCATTTTGTTTAATCCAATAAATAATAAAACCCTATGAGGTGTCCAACTTCTAGAATGTTCCCGAGAAAATTACGAGAATGCCCCTCATCCGTTTATACATACCCGCATCCGTATTCCAAGGAATACGAATACAAAGAAACGAAACAAATCCATCAGTATAATACTAGGATCCGGTTTAAACCAAAGCCCACTAGTATTATCCGCCCGATCATCATACGTGCACAAGCACACGTAAGTGATCAAAGCCCTGCCGTAAAACTATACGGCATCTACACCTTTTGCCCGATGCAGGGAAACTCTCTATGTGGGGCTCTAAAGACTCGACACTAGCTGGCGGTGGGTTTAACCACAAGCCGCAAGCGGGTACTAGCTGCACGTAATGGCTACCCAGATATGAGTCGATAAGAAAGCCGATGAGCTAACGCATCCGAACTCCCACTGAGCCTGTATGTGACAATCTTTGTACAGTCCGGTCTGTTCGTCTAAGAATATCGCATATCGGGCCTAGGGGCGGTAATCGTTAGACACCTAATAGCGCAATAAGTTGTGTCGAAGAGTAGCCCAAAACACCCTAAGAAACTACTGGAGTACCTTCCAGTAAATCCGCTTGCCTTGGCCAAGGACTTTGTGTAATGGCCTTCCGAACACAGCGCGATATCAACCCCAAATACCGAGAGAGACGAATCCTATCTAACTGCCACTGCCTCCAAGTGCTTCGGGACTGTTCCCAACTACTACTTGTTTGCATGACTCCTTTAAGTCGTGTTAGGGTAGTAATCAAAGTACAGTGGGAACACACTCGAGGCGAAGCAGCAGTGTCAAGTCGACGGACTAAGCTGTACTCATGTCACCTGGGAACTACTACCCAACGATAGGTATAATACCCACCAACAATTCCCGACGAGTCCTGTCTAGTGTACTCGTAACCTAATGAGCACATGCATACTATCTCCAGTACGACATACTAATGGCTGTGGGACAGACCATCTCCCATGCTGGGATGAGAAGAGTACACACTAGTCTACTGTGGAGTATCGATACCCTGTCTCGATAATCCTATGACTAGGGACCTGTATAGGATGTGCTTATAGACTACCCAGCCCCCACTAGTGTGACTGCCATCAAAACGCTGGTAATCAAGCAAGGATCCTAAGGGCTCTACCAATATGTATAAGCGATATGCTAAGAAAACACATGCATATATTGAGGTAGATTCAAAGCAAGTAGCATACTACCATTTCGAGCAAGACTGTTACTATATCCTTGTATATCCCAAGCTTCCATTAAGTAATATACAATCCAGTATGATACCATAATGGCCTCTAGGGCATATATTACTAGCATTGATATTGTTACGATGTGTATTGATTTGTAGGTACCTTCGTGTGGACTTCCGAGACGTCGAAGGAGAACACGAAGTTCGTCGACTTTGGCTAAAGCAAGGATATTGCGGGTGAGTAAATCTATATCTACGGGGGAAGTCAGGTGGATGGCTTATAGCACCCCTGCAACCATAATAATAAGAGAACCGATATATAGAATACATTTTGGAGAAACCTATGCTATGAACTTACAGATATGATCAAAAGATTTAGTATGAGATGATATGATGAAAAGATGACATGAGTGGATATGTCATGATATGAGAATGTGAGGCGATATATATATATATATATATATATATATATATATATAATGAAACGAGATGACATGAGTTGATACGTTGGCTCGAGGATGCGAGGCAAAATATATATTTATATTCATATGTCAAGATATGATATGAGATGGAGTTACATATATAAATGAGAACAAAAGATGATAGAATGTACGAGGCCATAGATCCATAGCCTTGTTTATGTATAGGACGATAGATCCTTATTCTGTTTGATAACACCGTACGAAAGATTACCGTACGCGATAAGATATACCGGACGATTGGTCTGCACTCGTGACTTGATGATGATGTTCGATGATAGCGTCACATATGATACTATTTTTATGGATCGCCAACTTTTGGATTGTCTTGATTCGGAGAATCATTGATTTCTAAACACCTTAGTGGATAATGGTTTATATCGATGAATTTAGGTGTAGTCATGTACCTTATACCGTTATGCTTATGTTGTATCGTTTCCTTATGACATATGTACTATGTTCCCAGCACTTATCTGTATATGGCTTCGTCTGCTAGTACACCTGCACTATTACCAATGATGCGCATGTTACACTTACTCAGATTTATAGGCTCACACATTCATCATCGGTAATTGCATACCACTTACAAAGTAGAACTGCTATATCACTGTATTGCTCTTGACTGAAAAGTACAATCATTGTTCAGTAATTATCACATGACATGCTTGCATGATAATACTTGAAATGCTTACGTATTATTCTATGCTTGCATATACTGCACTTTATGGTTACATGTATTGAGATATTGTTTTCATGAGATTTCTGAATTTGAGAATCGCTGGTATATTTTAACAAGTCTTATGATTGTTTAAAAACGCGGTTTCTCGTGATGTGATTAGTGGCGTCCACCATGAGTTTTCCCGCTTCTGAGGTATGAGATACCCAATTCGAGGAGTGAGGAGGCACCGTCTGCGAGTACATGACGGACCCGGTGCGGTATCCCGAAATAAGAAGATCGTATAGAAACGCGTTGATCCCGGTAGGGGAGCACTACCGACCAGTGATAGTTTGGGCTCGGCGGATATCTGGAGGATACCAACTGGAGTGGTGAGATCAGATGGATATGAGGACTGATCTGATGAGACGGAACCCGAGATATGAGAATTTACATGTTGATGTTGCACACGTGCTTTATGATATTTCGAGTGTCGATGCTGGACACTCATATTTTATGATGTTGATGTGTCGTTGATGGACACACGTTGGATATTCACATACATACATGCATATGACTCAGATGACTTGATCATATACCGATACTGGCATGACATCATTGTTGTACCCATTTGTATACATGATCACCCTGGATACTATATAGTATTTACCTTTATGTTGCAGTATGACCTAAGGATCGTTGTTCATTTGATTTCTACCTGCTAATATTTTCTACTCACGAGTTGGCAACTCACCACCGTTGTGCCACAGTTTTCTTGCAGGTTCGACCGCTCGGATCAGTAGCGGCCCGCTGGCACACAGCCTTCTTCAGGGTGTTTTGCTTTGGTAGGTGGAATACACATTTGGATCGTGACCACTCTTGTACCTATTATTTCTATTGTATCTAGTTAAAGCTCCATGAACCAGAAACCAGACTTTGTATATTTGGTAGACCTAGACATAGACTTATATATTCTCGAGACTTAGAGCGAGATGGGTGTATTGTCTTTATTTTGAACCGATGATGTCTTGGTCTTATTTACTTTCATTATGTGATTGATCTTCGCCATAGGGCGTCGTATATATGCTTTATTGTGTGGTTGTGATTCCGTCAATTGGCGAAGAGCTAGCTCCCGCTTGGGGATGCCTATATTATTTCATGTGTATGATTTTGGATCAAAATATACAAGGGAGGTGCTGCCAAAATTTCAAGGACGAAAATGTTTTCCAAGTTAGTATACTATCATTGCATTTTTATATGATATGACTTATACTTTTAAAAGAAAGGCTTAAATTCATTATGCCGATGTTTCAAAACTGGACCTCCACTATTTTCCGCAAAAAGATTTAGATTTCTGGGTTTCGGCTTACTTGAATTACGGCGGGGTCCTGTAGACTTCACGTAATTCTCCTGCCGGTCACGTGCCAATTCCGGGTCGTTACAAAGTTGGTATCATAGCATTAGGTTTAAGCTTGGTTCGAGTTTAGGCTTGACCTTACGGAACCTAGACTTGACTAAAGGGGGTTTTTGGAACCCGAGTTTTCATCTTATAGGTTGACCTGGGTTGATGAAGTAGGTAACTTGAGTAGAATGACGTACCGTGTGTATGTTCCGCGGCATACTTACGACACGCTGCTCCGATTAAGTGACCTTAGAATATACATTTCTTGAGATCCTTGATTCTATTCATTCCTATGATCATATTCCCATTGATTCCTTTTGTTCCTATGATCATATTTCCATTTCGGACCTATCAATTCCAGTAGTTCCTATGATCTATCTTCATCGATTTTTGCTTGAGGTTCCTGTCACCATGGCTACTATAGCAGAGAGAGCTGCTGCTAGAGATGCGGTCAGAGCGAGCTCGTCACGGACGAGGACTGGCCATGATATTCTTCTAGTGACGTAGGAACGTATCGGTTTATTGTTTGTGTTGAGATCTCTCGGTTGAGACGAGTGTTCGGGATCTGTACTGGATGATCGGGCCATTGATAGAGACCAGCCAGATTGAGAAGACTGTTGACATATGACCCACTTTAGAACATCGTGATGTTGTCTACAGTGCAGACTGATGACCCAGCTGTTGCTGAGATTGACGGGATGTCGCCTCCAGAGTTTATAAGCTGAAACCACAGGAGTTTACAGGCAGGAATATGACAGAAGATCGCTAGTCCATCTTGAATAGAGTGACTAAGATGATTCAACTAATTAGATGCGCCGACGCGGGCTCAGTTGAGTTGGAAAATTCCAGTTTGAAGGATCTTACTTAGATCTAGAGTAAATAGATCAAAAGAGGACATTGTTCGTTGGATGCTCCGATGAGAGGTCAGTAAGTTAACCAGCTTTAGATAGAAGGACCTCACCCAGACGTGTTGTGAGTTGATCGAGAAAGGACGAATGAATCGTATTCCTCCGATAACTTAGACAAATTCTCTAGGATGTAATCGACTAAATATCTTCCAAAGAGTGTTGAACATAACGAGTTCGTAACTTCGAGTCCTTGTGAGAGACTCCAGATTAACTATAGCCGAGAAAGAATTGCAGTACGCAGCCAGCAAGACATGATTTCGAAGTGGACGATAATAAAGACAGGTAGAACAAGAGGTTCGTGCGGGATATTAACGAGTTGCTGTTACTCCCCGTTGATGCTAGAGGATTGATATGTATGCAAAGGCATTGGATACGTCCAAATTCCAGAAGAAATCCATGCTGAGGACGCAGCTGTCCGGAAATGAGAAAGGAATTTAGTAAGAGTACCAACCTCCGTATAGTTCAGCATAGGTGAGATCGGAAGAGACAGTAGTAGGTTCTTTCCAGGGTGCCATAGCGATAAGGGATTGCACCCAGGATCAGTTGTATCGCGCATAATCAGAGGGCCAAATGCCGCCATCAGTAACGTGCTACATTGTGAGTAGTCATGTTAATTGGTGAAGCAAAGATCAGAGGAGTGACAGAGCAGGACCGTTTCCATCGTTACACCTAATCGGACCGACGAGCAGGATGATTGTAAGATTGGTGATCCACAGAGAAAACAAGGACCCGAAGACAGAGGATGCCAGACCACGAGCAGGAGGCAAGTGGATGTTCTTACTCTGCCAGCTTTGGACGCACCGGCATTTTTCGACATTGAAGGAGGTGTACCTCAATATCATTTATTGCGATTTGCGTTTTAGTGATCTGAGTATCATGCTTTTAGCTTGGACTTGAGTTTCGATAATTTGGTTTCATGATTTTTTTTTTGCGCACAGTTATTGCACTCGATTTATGTTTGATACATCTATTACATTGGTTTATAATTTGAGCATATCTATTGCACTTGATATCGATTTTGTGCCTTGCTTGCACATATTTATGATTCTGTGTATTTCGATACAGTCGATTCGACTTCGTACATGATGTATGCACTTGACTTTGACTTATGCACTCGGTATAGTTCGCATGTGCTGCAGTGCATTGATATGGGTTTTGTGCATGTAGTTGCACACATTTATGATTTTATATACCTTGGTATACTCGATGTCGTTTTTATGCGCTTTGGGGATATTTATGAGTTTTCGGGCACCTAGTGCACCTGACATTACTTTCGTCCACTTTATTGCACTAGATGTCTTTGTGCAGACCTGACACACTTGATTTAGATTTTCGCGCATACTTGGCGCCCTATATGTGATTTAGTGCACACCGGATGCACTTGATCGAGGTTTTTATTTGTGCATGTTAGTTGCACTTGGTTGAGATTTTCGTGCACACTAGATGCACTTGATGTTGTTGTCGTGCACACCCGTTGCACTTGACAGATAATTTCGTGCACATCCGTTGCACTTAGTTTTGCTTATGTGCACATTCGTGGCACTTGTATTTGGCTTTGATTTCCGTGCGCACCAGACGCACGTGATATTGGATATACCTTTTGAGGTTGATTTACTTATGAGCATTATATTTTTATGATAGGTACTATATTATATAGTAGCCGAGCAGAACTGGTCTAAGAACAGTACCTGAGTATTTTTTCATGCATCAATATTTACCAAGAGCTTTTCAAAAATGGAGGTATAGTCTCACTACTTTCCTACGTGCCCAAGAGGGACACGGACTTTACAAGGAGAACCTTTTGGGATATTTCAAAAAGGCGGGACGTATATTTTGAGCAAAACATATATAGACATATATCTATTTCTTTACAAAATAAACGTCCGCCACTTGTACCGTGAGTTACGCATCGCACGGCGATTTGGGAAAGAATTTTGCATGTGTTTTATTCAGCTTTTAGAAGGGTTTTACAAGGATGCGTACTATATACGTATTATGATTTTGATTACAGTATATTTGAGGATAACAGTGGATTTCGAGGTTAGCATTTTCATCATAACTCCTATGATTGCGTGATGCTTGACGGAGTTTCAATTTTGAGTTTCGCACTCGTTTTCATGCGCACACGATGCGCTATGGTATATTTAAGTATTCCATGATTTCAGAGCCCCGTTGATTTGACTGATTACTGAAATGTTAGTATTTAGGGGTTTAAATTTAAATTCGGGAACCGAATTTATTTAAGGGGGAAGATTGTAACATTTCAGAAATATAAAATAATATTTTTGGAATTTAAATAATAAAATAATAAATTTCATGAAAACTATTCAAGTATGAATTTGGGGTTTTCGTAAAATGGTATAATTATATACCAATATTTGGAAAATAATTGGAGAATAATATGAATTATTAATTAAAAAGGCGTTTATTGGATTTGGATATTTTATAAATAATTATGCAATTAATTATATGCAAGTTTATATTAAACTTGATTAGTGCACTGCTAATCATGCATTAAACCAAATCCATTTTTGTTAACCATGGCTAGTACACCATGACACTTTGTGTTTGATTCATGCATGGATTCTTGTATTTGTGGACTTATAGTTTATTGTGAGAGAAGAAAAAGAAAAGATATTTGGGTGAGAAAGGACAAGAAAGCATAAGCATGAGAGAGAGGGGGGGGTCTTCCCTTGACCATGGCTCCCATTCCTTCTTCACTTCACCTCATTTTCTTCACCTCATCTCCTTCATCCTCTTCCTTCACCTCACCCTCTACCTCCACTACCACCTCCAAAACACCACTCAAACCTCATCAAAACCTCACCTTCACAAAAAATGTGCACCACCTCATCCTACACCCCATAGCAAGCTCAAGTTTGGATTTTGAGCATTATGAACCATCTTAGAATTTTCCTACCTTCACTTTCTTTCTTGTTATTTAGTTTCTTAACCTCCTAATTATATTTAGAGTTCAATTAAATTAGATTAGTGATCTTGAAAAATTCTTGGATGATTGTTAGTGGAGAATTTGAGTTGTAGAGATGTAATTGAGGTTTAGTTAGTCTTTACAAACCCTTAGTGATGATAATTCTGGATAAAATTGAGACTAGAACCCCAAAACACGAACTTAGAATTTTCCCGATGTCGATTTTTGACGAATTGTGATGACTCTATAGAATCTGCTATGACCCGAGAGCTCTATAAAATAAGTTGCCATCACAGTGAGTGTGCAGCCTACCAAGAATTTACCCTAGAGACCCGAGCCCCCGCCTTTGTTTCCAGGCCGCAGATTTAATAAGAATGGCCACAATTTGCGGCCTGGCCAGGGATTCTTGGGTTGGGTTTTGGACCATAGCTCTGTTATCTGATGAATAGACCTACTCTATATGCAAAATCTTCTAATTTCACCTACGGTAGAATCTGGGAGTGTTTCTCCAAGTTGTTGATTTTGAGTTTCCGATTCGTGAAACTTGGTTTTGGTATTTGAGATTTTGGCACAGTCGTTGGACGTTCGTACGTCAACGCTGAGGGTTATTTGGTTGTTCTTGCATGCGTAGGCTATAGGTTCTAACCTATGAGCACTTCGCGTACCGTATCAGTTTCAGATTTGGTTTTGATATTATTACGATGTGTATTGATTTGTAGGTACCTTCACGTGGACTTCCGAGACGACGAAGGAGAACAAGAAGTTCATCGACTTCGGCTAAAGAAAGATATTGCAGGTGAGTAGATCTATATCTACGGAGGAAGTCGGGTGGATGGCGTATAACACCCCCGCAACCATAATAATGGGAGAACTGATATATAGAATACATTTTGGAGAAACTTATGCTATAAACTTACGGATATGATCAAAAGATTTATTATGAGATGACATGATGAAAAGATGACATGAGTGGATATGTTGATATGAGGATGTGAGACGATATATATATATATATATATATATATATATATATAATGAAACGAGATAACATGAGTTGATACGTTGGCTCGAGGAGGCAAAATATATATTTATATTCATATGTCAAGATATGATATGAGATGGAGTTATATATATAAATGAGAACAAAAGATGATAGAACGTACGAGACCATAGATACGTACTTGTTGGGGTCAAAAATTACACCACGGTTGACCAAGTCAAAGTCAACCCCAAGCCAGATGGGCCAATGCCTAAGTCGAGCCCCGCGGCCAACCTCCCCCATACCAAAATGAAAATAATGTAATAAATAATTTTGATGTAATTTTCATACATGGATGTAAGAAAAACGGGTATAAAACCAAATTTTTGAAAGCCCGTGGCTCATGTGCAAAAGAAATGAACACTTGAGGCATGGGATGGGCAAAATGCAATTTTGTAAAGCCCAAGAGGATATATGTAAATTTGTAAGCCTATAAAAGGCAACATGATGATGGAATGAAAGGATAATTCATTCTCCCCAAAAATTAGATTTTCTGTGCCTCATTCTCTTTGCTCAAGGTTCTAAATCTTCTTCCTTTTCTATGAATTAAATCAAGAGTTCCACTCTTCCTCTTCCAAAAAGAAATAGTTTTTCACCACAAAACCCTTGAGGGGGAACGTGGATCTTCTATCAAATCTCCGAAAGGGGAGATTTTTAAAATCTCACTCTCTTTTCTCCAAGATCCGGCCAATAGAGAGGAGGAAGAAAGAGACCCGCCTCCAAAAACCCCACTTTGGGGAAGACCCAGAGCTCAAGAGAGAAGAAAGGGGTCCCTTTCATCAGCTCCAAAAATATCTTAGGAGTTTAACTCCTCAATATATATATATATATATATATATATATATATATATATATATGTAATCTTTCTTTTTGGGAGTACAACTCCCGGTGTAGGGGCTAAGCCCCCCTTGTCCTTTTTCTAGGAGTTTAACTCCAAAAGTCAAATCGGGAGCACAACTCCCAGAGCAGGGACTAAGTCCCCTTTTCTCTGCGGGCGCCCACGCGCCAGGCACGTGAGGCGCTGGCGCCCAGCGCCCACGTTCCCGGTACGTGAGGCGTAGGCGTCCAGCGCCTACATGTCAGGCATGTAAGGCGCTGGCGCCCAGTGCCTACACGTCCTTAGGACGCCCCCCTCACTTTTTTATACACACTCCACACTAAAAACCTTTCCCGTTATAAAAAAATTTCTAACGGGACACTGCGCCGCACCCCGCAAGGGGGCTACTAGCCTCATTGACCCCCAACCCGCTATCCGGGTAGCGGAACCCCCGTAAAACTCTGCGAGGCCCCTGATATGTCCAAAACCCCTTCAAAACACAACACTGCACATTGAGTTCGCATGACCTATTTGACCCATCAATCGAAGATTCCCTCGCTCCAAAGACAGGGGGTAATTAACGGCAGCTTAGTCCGCGGCTGCCGGAGATTCGGATCCCCACAATCAATAAACCCCCGCCTACCCTAGGCAGGGGGAATCTGTAATGCGTCTGACAAGCGCACGCGTATTCCCATCTCAATGGGGCGACGAAAAACACCCTACAGATTCTGGCACACCCGGTGGGACTTATCATTCCTCCCATATTTCGAGTTATATATCCATGCGAACTCAATCAACATATATATTGATTGCCTATACTAAAATCATGCTTCTATTTGCAGGTTAACGACTTTCGACTGCGATCTTCGAACACAACAAAATGTCTCCAAGGACAATCTCAGCTCTCAACGCGGCTCCGGTCTCCTACACGATGAAGATGGATGTCAGGACGGTCCTCCCGGCCAGTCTCGGGCGACAATGGGAGGAGCCACTGCTACCATTCAGCTCTATTCTGTTTGTGCCAGCTAACGCCATTTCAGCTTCTCAAGCTTCGGTGACAGAAAAACCAGCCTCGAAAGGCAAGAGGCCAAATGTGGTGGTCTCGAAGACGCTCCAACCCAAACGCAAGTCGGTGTTTGAACGACTTTTCTTGGCCCCAGCCGGGGGAAAGGCCATCAACACCTATAGAACAATAAAGCGTCTCGAGCAAGCTCCAGCGGTGCCCTTGACAACTACTCGATCGGGTATCTTCTCTAAGCTCCCCGTCAATCAACTCACGATGGCTTCCTAGATGACGGATGCCCGTCAAGCCCTCGAAATCGAGAAGCTAAGACAGAAAAGGCTCAGATATAGAGCCAACAAGAGGGCTAGGGCTCATGCTAGGTTGAACTTCATGAGGTTCCTGTTTCCTGATTTAAAATCAGGAAAGCTTCTGGGAAAAGCTTCAGAAGAGGGTCACGTGCTTACACGTGACTAGCGGTCACGTGTTGGAACGTGACACCTAAGCACATCATCAAGGCAAGTTCAGTTTCCTGACTACGTTGAAGAAAAGGGGCTTCAGAAAGAGTCACGTGCTCCCACGTGACCAGGGTCACGTGGCGACACGTGACATTTAAATGCAAGCGTCAAAGGCACACCGGTTCCCTGATCAAGTCAAGGAAAAGGCTTCAGAAGAGGTCACGTGTTCCCACGTGACCAGGGTCACGTGTTGGCACGTGACGTTCAAAGCAGCAGACTCGTTCTCCAGTTGAACCAAGGAAAGAGGCTCCAGACAAGGGTCACGTGCTCACACGTGACCAGGGGTCACGTGGTGGCACGTGACGGTTAAGCAGCAATCAGAAGACAGAGCGCAAAAGAAAGAAGAAGGCTCATTCCAAAGGGGGTCACGTGGTCACACGTGACCGGCTTTCAAAGCCCATTTTGTCAACAGAATTAAATTCTGAAAGAGATTCAAATCTTTCCAAAGGAAAGCGACTATCTGGAACCAATCGAATTAAAGATTCAAAGGTGATGAAATATCATCTATCTATGGGAAAATCTCGGGTTTGGAAAGATTTCCCCTTTAAATCTAACCGAAGCAACAAAGGAGAATCCCAGGACTTGAAATCCAATGGTGAATAAAATTCACCTAATAATCCAAAGGTCCAAAACGAATGATGGATGCGAATCAAATCTCTCAATGAAGATTCGTCAAAAACTAATTGACTCGGCTGCTTCTCCTATAAATAGGAGCCAAGAGATACAAAAAGAGAGATACGCAGAGGGAAGAAAAAGAGAGAGAGCCTGGATACTTCGAGGAACTTGAATCTTCTGCAAAAGAAAACCCTAGGTAAGAAAGGGAAGGCTTTTTGAAGGAAAGAGAATTTAATTCTCAACAGAGTTTAACTCTGATATATAAAACAGAAGAACATATTTCTTCTCTCTTTGATAGAGGATCTGCAAAGTGCACATCTCCCCTTGAGGTTGAGAATTTAATTCTCAATGGGTCGAGATCCTGCCATGCAGATCCAAAACATAGAGAGGGAATGGAAGCCTGAGAATTTAATTCTCACAGAACTATAGGAATTTAATTCCTTTAAAATAAAACTAGGGCTTGACCATGTATTATGGGAATTTAATTCCTTCAGAACAAAAAGAAACAGGGTTTAACCCTAATTAAGAACCTAGAACAGCGGGGATTTAATTCCCTTGATCATAACTTAAAAGAAAGTGGGAATTTAATTCCTTAAAAGCTTTTATTAGGGTTTAACCCTATTCAGTTCTTCACATATATGAAGAATTTAATTCCTACAGAAAATTCAGAGTCCAACTCTATTCAGAATATAAACCTTCGAAAGGAAGTAGGAATTTAATTCCTCTGAAATTACTGTCAGGGTTTAACCCTACGAGGAACTTGATTCCTGGAAAAGATTAACAGATCCTCTAAAACAACATACATAGAGGCAGGGTCACGTGTCACCACGTGACCCCCCCCCCAAAAGATCTACAGAAAGCCCCTTTGAGGCAGCACCCCACGTGACCCACGTGACCCTTGACAGAAGCTTTAATACACAGGCATTTGAATGCCCATCACGTGATAGCACGTGATGCTCTGAAAGACGCGATAATCTCAGCAGAATAAATGAAGGGAGGGCGCTCTCACGTGCTGCCACGTGACCCCTCTTGCCTTAGTGTTTAACACTAAATTGAAACTCTTGAACCCAGTGTTAAAACACTGTTGGGCCTTAGTGTTCAACACTAATTAAAAAGCTTTATTTGCAGTGTTCAACACTGATCTGTTTTAGTGTTTGACACTAATCTGAAAAGCCTTGTTGCTGGTGTTTAACACCGATTATCTTTTAGTGTTAAACACTAACTTGTCAACCTCATTCCCAGTGTTCAACACTGATTGCTCTGTAGTGTTTAACACTAGGCTTTGGCCCAATTGGCCTAAATGGATGGAGGCAAAGCCTCTCCTGATTGGACTTAGCCCAAGATGGCCATAAGTCCTCAATTCGTGATTAACTGGGCTAATGGACTCATAACATAATTAATTCGTCTTGATCCCAAATTGGGCCAAGGACTATTTAATCCACTCCGGTTCTAGGGTACATCTCTTCACTCCTTTGATACTTGGCATTGTAATCCCTCAATGTCTTCAAAGAGGTGACGGGTCCCGACGACCACACATTGATACGGACTGTGGGGTCCTTAAACCCGTGTTTAATGCAAAATTCCTGGTTACGTGGGACGCGGATAATGTCACTCTTTGACCCCGTGGAAAACGTCCAGAGCGGAGCCTGGTCCTCGCAGAGCACGGCAGTGAACCCGTGTGAAGCATCCAGAGCACATACCGGACTGTGGGGTCCTTAAACCCATGGACTACGACGTCCTTAACCTTGACCGAGATGTCTTAAAACTAACAATGGACCGCAATGTCCTTAAACTACCCATGGACCGCAACGTCCTTAAACTACCCATGGACCGCAATGTCCTTAAACTAGAACACTAGATCCCCGTATGCTCTTTTGTCGGATCTAAACGGTCCCGTTTAAGTTGATCTTAGCCTCAAAGATGGCTAACGTATCCTTAAACCTTCAAACAGACTGGACTATGAATCCCCCCAATTAACTCTGGCTCGAGGGTACATCTCTGAGCTCCTCTGACATCCGTCGTTGTAATCCTTCAACGTCGTCAGAGAGATGACGGGTCCCGACGGCCATACATACGATGGACCACTATGTCCCTAAATTGGAACATTAGAGCCCAAATGCTCCTTTGTCGGATCTAAACGATCCCGTTAAGTTGATCTTAGTCTCAAAGTGAGACTAACGTATCCTTAACAAACGTTTGAGTTGATCTTAGCCTCACGTATGGCTGACGTATCCTCAAACCAAACCCCCCCAAACCCAAATCTAAGATAATACGGATTTGGACTAGTCCACGCCCTACGGGCAACGACATAACTCAGTCTCCGTAAACAATCCACCGGCAACAAAATACAAAACAAACACCCACGACACGAAGTGACCATCTGGAGAAGGAGAAAGTTGTTACCGCAATGCGGTAGCGTAATTAACTGCAGGGGCTTGCGCCTGCAGGGAAGAGCGTCCCCACAATCAAAAACCCCTCAAACGAGGGGGAATCTGACGAAGTCTGCTACATCGGACGCATCCGTCTAAACCTTCGATATACGGTGCCATAAATCAACTTGGTATCTTCGGAGAGGTGGACGGATAGCACCAATTAGCATCTGCCCCGAATCTCAGGCAAGACGTCATGTCGCGGCCGCCATTCGGAGGGGAACAGATTCTGGCACGCCCGGTGGGACCTTTTCCTCTTTCCACTCCACACTTCGTGTGTCGTGACTCGCGAACCAATCGCGGTTCGCTAATGGTTGCCCTTGGGTTTCAAGATACTAAGAATTGGCGTCTTGCTTATTGCAGAAAGCAAAGGATCGATGGCTTCTACTTCCGTGAAATTCTCCAACTGCTCAGACTGCAATTGCAACCAACGCTCTGCCTCGCCAGAAGGTATAGCCTACGGACCCCAAGCTGCTTCGCTATTCACAATGCCCGTGGAACAGGTCACTCGCGCCACCACAGGATTGTTCTTCGGGACCATGCTCCCGCCGACAAACTTCACCGCTCCAGTGCTGACAACCGAAGCTCTCAAGAAGTCGGTCTTTGATCGTCTCACCCCTGTCGCGGCTCCTCTCAACGAGTCGCCCAACGTCAACGCCTCGGTCTTCTCTAGATTGGGCCAGAAATCCTGCAAACCCATCATGGGGCCTACAATCTCAGAGAAGGCTGCTTCTAAGAAAGTGGCTGCTCCTGCTCCCGAAATCGTCAAGGCGGCTTCTCCGGCCAAAAGGTCGGTCTTTACAAGATTGACGGCTCCAGCTCCCGCTCCTGCTGCCCAAAGGACGTCGGTCTTTGACAGGCTAACACCAACAGCGACCCCCCCACCTACACAGGGGGCAAGACGAAACCATTCTTACCGCTGACCCTACGCCGTCCGCTCGACACGCTCGATGTCGCCATTGGCGCCGAGTAAGGAAGGCTGGGGGCAACTCCCCCTCCGGGTTGACTCCATCGGCCCCGGTGGCAGAAGTGAATACTGCTGTTCCAACTGGGAACAGCTTCGAAATGCTAAATAAGGTGCGAAGGAATTCTGCTACTGCAGTGCTGAAGAGGTCTCCTCCCCCATTAAAAAAGGTTGTGGAAATAAAACCCGAACAGCCCCGATCTCCTCAACGGCTGTCTTCCAAAATCTATAAGGTTTGGCGGCAGGCCCGAGACTCGATCATCGATCCAAACTTCTCCCGCCAGCACAAGAAGCTGAAAATCCAACCGGAAGCTGGTCACCAGGCTAAACCCCAAAAGGCTGTTGATCAACTGACTCATAAAAGGAGGAGGCTAGAGAAGACCCCACAGCATGCAACGACGGCTAAAAGCACTGAGCCCAGACGCCCTAAGTCTGGGGGCATGGTGGTGCACACTGTTTACATGGCCTCTGGAAAAGAGGAAAGCCGCACTTCTACGGGCCACCGACCACTAACCCGATCCGTGACGAAGGCCCAGGAGCAGCAACAAAAGCTTCAAGAAATGATGAATGCTATGGCCGCGCTCACCGGGCCAAAAGAAAACCCAGAAACGTCCTCAGACGCACGCCGGGAGGAAGAAACCGACGCTGAATTTCTTCGCCGGACACTGGAGAAAAAGGACAAAGAGGCTGCTGAACAAGCGGCCAACATACAACGGATGGGCCTTCTCTTCCAAGATATGATAGGAATGATGATCCAGCAGGACTTACCCACCGAGGATCCCCCAATCGTTCTTGAAGACGACCGAGGAGAAACGTCAAATCCACCACCAGCCCTCTCAACGGCCAAGGAGGAGGCAATCTCTAAGGCTGACTTGGCTGACTACATAGCCCAGCAAATCCGGGTTCATCACGCGACTGAGGCAGCTGGTCAAGTCGTGAAAATGGGGCGGCCGTATCCGAGCTGGTACGACTAAATCAAATACCCGCAAGGCTATACGATACCAAAATTCCACGTGTACAAGGGGACCGGCAACCCCCATCAACATGTCGCCCAGTTCCGGGCCCTCTGCGGTAACACCGGCGGTGATGATAAACTGTTGCTCCGCCAGTTCGTGGGCAGCTTATCAGAAACAGCGTTCGAATGGTATTCGGAACTCCCGAACGATTCTATCAAAACGTTCGCTGAAATGGAGTTGTTATTCACTCAGCGATTCGCAAGTGCCAGCGAACGCACTCCAATAACTGCATTGATTAACGCCAGGGTAAAACCAGGCGAAACCTGGGTCCAGTATGCTATACGCTGGCGGAATTTGTGGTCGAGATGTGAACAACGCATTGAGGAAGCACCCGCAGTGGGCATGTTTGTGGGAACCCTAGACCCCCACGCAACTATCTCCCAGTTTATGATGTTCTTTAAGCCAACCACATTCCAGGCTTTGATCGACAAGTTGGCTCAGACGGACCAGACGGGTCATTGACCACCTCCCCCGAAGTCGGAACCTCGGAATGACAAGGGTAAAGGAAGAGCAACCTTTGTTGCGAATGCCCAACAGCAATCTAACGCCCCGAAACCGGCAGATCAACTGGAGGAAAGACGTCGGTATTATAATGAGAAGATGAAGCGTCCTTACTCGTTCCCACGGGACAAGACGAAACGGCTATTCGAGCTGGCAATACGCAACAGACTTATAAACCTGCCAAATCCAAGGCGACCGCCGCAACCCACCGAGGTGAATAACCCTAACTATTGCCCTTACCATCAAACGGTAGGCCATCCGATTGAAGATTGCTTCGTCTTCAAAGGATAGATTGAAGACCAGTACCTCCAAGGGAAGTTTGTACTGTCCGAAAAGTGGAAGGTGAACCCACCACAGCCGCATGCTCCTAGGAAAGCGGATACACCGGGGGCAACATGTTCTTTTATTGAAGAAGCTCCATGGGAGGTCGTGCTATCAACTAAAACCAAAAGAATGCTGAGAGACCTTCATGCGTGCCCTGCGATCGAATGGAAGGACCCTCTTGAACCTCAAATTATCGAAGGAATGTTGAAGCCCCGCCCAATTACGAAGATTCGCGATAAGGGCCCAAATACTCACGCCCAACCGTCAAAATCTTCGAAGAAAAAGAAGAAGAAATCCAAGAAGCCCGTGAAGCTTGGAAACGAACACACGAACTTGCAGAAGCAAATCGACGCGTTGGAAGAATACAATCAAAAGGCGCGAACTCCTGTCACACTGCAAGAGTTCCTCAACCACATCTTTCAAGAGGAAGATGATGGAGAAAGCTCGTCGGATGAATCCGAAGGATATGTGGCGAGTTGTAACGTAATCTCCCACTCGTTTACCGATGATGGGAAAACTCCTGGCACTAAAAAGCTGGAGGCAGAGCCTGTACCAGAGCGTGCATGGCCAACAGACGAAATGATCGACGCTTTTCTAGACGAGATTCGTCTAAAATGTAAAGCGGACCAGGAGCGTGAGATGGCCACATCGGAAGGAGCCAAATGCGGGCGGCTGAACGAAAGAGTTGAACTACCAGAGCGAAAGGCATCCGAAGTAGACAAGAAGATATTCAAGACGAAGAAAAGGTTTGCCAAAGCCATGTCAATGGGAATGAAGCTACCACCCTCGGAAGGAAACACACACGATGGGGTGGAGAGGCACCCTGACTATTGCGCATATCACCGGAAAATCTCACACCCCACGGAGGAGTGCGATGCCTTTAAGATACGGTGGCAAGGATATGTCGCTCGTCGGCAACATGTTAAGCGCATGAAACGCAAGAGCCGTCGGGAGCGAAGAAGTACTATTGATGGGCACGACAGAGCTACTGGCAACTGTTACATGGTAAATGCCAGGGGGTCACAAGTTCTCACCTTTGGGAGCGACTCTGATGAAGAAATCGCTCTGGGCCCTCTCTTCAAAGAATCCGTGTTGGGGAAAGAGGAGGAATCGGAGATCTGCGAGAACATTCAGCTGCGCAATCGCACACTCCCAGAAAAGAATCTCGGGCCCGGGAATAGAAAGGATAAGGGAAAGGAAAAGGTCACTGAAGATATCACTTTAGATGACCAAGTCATGAGAGAGCTGGCTGCCAAAGACCCGCCTAGGAAGGGTAAAGTGGACTACAACATCCTCGCGCACCTAAGGAAGCCACCTTCTCAGCTTAGCATTCTCGATGCCCTCCTATTATCAAAAGAAGCGCGAGACTCACTAATTAAGGCGTTACAAGAACCTGAGCAATTCCAAGCCTTCCTCGCCACTGAAAAGATGAAGGCTGAACTGGAGGAAGTGCATACAGCCGACATCACTTTCGGTGATGAAGACCTCCTTCTCGGGACGTGCGACCACAACCGTCCCCTATATGTCTCCGGATACTGCCATGATATCAAGATAGGCAAGATCCTGGTGGATAATGGATCCTCCGTCAACCTCCTTAATGTTCGGGTGTTGAAGGAAATCTGCATGAGCGTGCAACACCTCGCTCGTGACAAAATTACTATCTCCGGTTTCGATTCACAATTGTCACGGACTCTCGGATCTGTGATACTAACATTACGCTTCGGACTTCTCGTCATAGACATCAAATTCCATGTCATTGAAGCCAAGACCTGCTACAACGCCTTGCTCGGTCGTCCTTGGCTACACGAGTACAACATCATCCCTTCTACACAATATCAGTGTATGAAGTACTTTAAGGATGGTTTCGAGTATACCGTAACAGGTGAGTTAAACCCATTTTCCGTGAACGAAGTCCGCAAATACGAAGATGCGAAGTACTTTTTGCCAGATTTCGAGGATACAGAAAGATGTCGCAATCCGGAGAACAAAACCGCCGCCGCCATCCCTGTTTTCGGGAGCGATACCGAAGAAGAGGAAGAGATAGTTTATGCAGGGCCATCTCAACGCAACAACCTGGGGACGCCCGCCCCCATGTTGGTCTTCGGAAGTGATTCAGAAGATGAAGTTAATGCCGTGTTCTCCAATCAGCTGTCAATACAAACACTCCCTGGCGATGACCATAGTTTGCAAATCACCATGGTTCCGCGAGAACACTACAAGGATCTCGACACGCTGCAGGCTAATAATGTGCAGGACCTGCGAACATTTTACGTCCCTCCCAGGCAAAGGGGTGAGAAGGTGATCCTATTCTACCGATCTTCAGAGTCGAAAATAGAGAAAGAGATCTGGCATGGCACGGATGCTACACTTGACAGGCTCCAACCCATCCGTCTGCCCAGATACTATACAAATGGATTAAAGAAGCTATTGAAGCGCCAAGGAGTACCCTTAGAACAGACCGTTCGGCAGGCTCGGTTCTACAACAGGATTTGGGATGTCCCCGGGACTCAACGCAAATTGCCCAACGGGAAGATGGAAACACTCGGGCTTGGATACGCAAGAGCCGGAAAACGGGAACGGGCTCACAGCAGCTACGCTATATATACCTTTGATGAAGAGGAGGACGCCCTGTCAGGAGATGCCAACCCCCCATCAAAACTAGACCCCGTGATTAAAACGCCGAGTCCGTCGTTTGAGGAACGAATGGGCAAGCCTATCAGGAAAGTGGGTCAGAAAGCTCGGGATGACCACAACCGCGAAATGGCCATCTACGAGAAGGCCAGGACGCAACGTCTAGTTCAACGTGCTGCAAAAGACAAAGACGCTTATCCTCGTCAATCCGCTGTACGAAAGGCCCGACGCAGAGACGGAAATAAATCAAGAAGCGGCTCGGGTTTGTCCCTCATGAAGAAGATGAGTCGAGCGTACTCCTTCCCCCGAGACAAAACGGAGAGGTTACTTAACCTCGCTATAAAACATCAAATGATCACGCTTCCAGAGTCCAGACATCCTGAGCAAGCTAACAAGGCTTCTCATCTGAGTTATTGCTCTTATCACCGAGCCATGGGACATCCTACCGAAGACTGCTTCACATTCAAGAACCGGGTCGAGGACCAGTACCGACGGGGAAGATTCGCTCTATCCGACGGCTGGAAGGTAACGCCGCCGCAAAAGCATGAGCCTAAGGCCGCAAGAGCAGAATCGGGCCGACCTCAGTCCGGGGAGCGGGTTCGCACTTGTTATACGATTACGATATTAGGAGAAGAGCCCGAGAACGTAGATGACCTTCCCCGGTGCTTTGAGAACAGCGATGATGAGGTGATCTCGGAATTTCCGCCCGCCCCGAAAGAACTGGAAGACGGTATACATACTACTGCAGATAACCTCAAGAAGATTGAGTTGGGATCGGCAGACGACCCGCGACCGACATTTGTCAACGAGCTGTTATCCGAAGAGAGGGTGGCTGCGTTAAAGAACGTGCTTCTACGGCATAGAGACTGCTTCGCGTGGAACTACTCCGAGATGCCAGGATTAGATCCGGAGATTGCTGTGCATAGATTAGCAATATCCCCAGATATCAAGCCAGTCAAGCAGGCGCCAAGGAGGATGCGACTCGAGCTTGAGATGAGCATCAACGCCGAAGTCAAGAAGCTGATCGATTCTGGATTTATCCAAGAAGTCCAATATCCCGATTGGATCGCCAATATCGTCCCGGTAATGAAGAAGAACGGGACGGTACGCATATGCGTGGATTTCAGGGATCTCAATAAAGCCTGTCCAAAGGATGATTTCCCAGTACCAGTAACCGAGCTAATGATAGATAACACGTCCACTCACGAGGTTTTCTCCTTTATGGATGGTTCGTCAGGATACAATCAGATAAAGATGCATCCCGAAGACCAGAAGCACACCGCTTTCCGCACCCCTTTGGGTATATTTTGCTACAGGGTTATACCCTTTGGTCTAAAGAACGCTGGCGCTACCTATCAAAGGGCCATGACAAAGATCTTTGATGACCTCATACACGACGTCGTCGAGTGCTATATCGATGACCTCGTAGTAAAGAGCATGTCATAAGATGATCATTTAAAGCATCTGGAGACTGTATTTCGACGCCTTCGGCAATATAATTTGAAAATGAATCCCCTCAAATGCGCGTTTGGAGTCTCCTCGGGCAAATTCCTGGGATTCGTCGTTCGACACCAAGGTATTGAAATAGATCCGTCAAAGATTAAGGCGATCATGGAAATGCCTCCGCCAAGAACCCTCAAGCAGTTGCGGTCTCTCCAAGGGAAGCTCGCATACATCCGGCGGTTTATCGCTAATCTTTCGGACAAATGCCGTCCTTACAGCCACCTGATGAAAAAGGGAACTCCATTCGCTTGGGATCACAAATGTCAAGGTGCACTAGACGAGATCAAGCAGTACCTGCAGAACCCTCCGGTGTTGGCCGCGCCGGTCAAGGGGAAACCCCTCATTCTTTATACAACCGCCCTCGAAGGTTCCTTAGACGCATTATGGGCACAAGAGAACGATCAGGCGAAAGAAAGAGCACTTTACTACTTAAGTCGAGTGCTGCTGGGGGCAGAAAGCAACTATTCCCCCATTGAAAAGCACTGCCTGGCGTTGATCTTCGCAATAACAAAGCTAAGATATTACGCATTAGCACATGAAGTCCGTCTTATTTCGAAGGTGGACCCTCTTAAGTACTTGATGTCGAAAGCCATATTGACGGGACGACTCGCTAAGTGGGCCCTGCTCTTGATGGAGTTCTCGATAACGTATCAACCTCTCAAGGCAGTGAAAGGCCAGGCCATTGCCGACTTCCTCGCTGAGCACCCGATACCGGACGATTCTCCTCTGAACTGTGATTTGCCGGACGAGCATGCATTTGATGCGATTAGCGGCGGAAGCACCCGATGGGAACTCTATTTCGATGGAGCGTCCTCTATAAAGAAAGAGAAACAAGGTATCCCAATGATCAAATCAGGGATAGGCCTCATCTTTGCAACTCCACAAGGAGGGATAATGCGCTTCGCCTTCTCCTTAACAGAGCCGAGGACAAACAATGAAGCTGAATACGAAGCTCTGATAGCAGGCCTCGAGATCGCCATCGACATGGGAATTGAAGACCTCCTTATATACGGGGATTCTCAGCTGGTCGTTAGTCAGGTAAATGGTGACTACCAAACGTGCAAACCGGAGTTGATGAAGTACGGCGAAAGGGTGCAACAACTATTGACCCAAATTCCCTCCTATACTTTGGAGAACATACCGCGCGCGGAAAACAGCAAAGCAGACGCGTTGGCTAAACTTGCTAAAGAACTGGCTGACGAGAACCTCGACGACGTCAGAATCGTGGTACAAAGCCGTCGAGTGCTCGCCCCGGCAGAAATGTCTCCGGAATTATGCGAAGAAAAGGGAGCGACTGAGCAGACGACCCTACAAATAAAAGACCATGAGAAGGCCGAAGACTGGAGGGAAGTCTTCATAGACTACTTTAAGTCCCACCGAACGCCCAAAGAAGCGTCCTCAAGACATCAGCTCATGAAACGAGCTCTATCTTTCGCTCTCGTCAACGATATTCTATACAAAAGATCGTTTGATTCTCTATGGCTGAGATGCTTAGGACCTGACGAAGCAGAAAGAGTTATTCAGGAAGTGCATGACGGACTTTGCGGTTCTCACCAAGCAGGCCCAAAGATGAAGTTAAAAATTAAACGGATGGGTTATTACTGGCCCACGATGATCCAGGACTGCCTCGAGTATGCGAAGCAATGCCACTCATGCCAGATTCATGGAGACTTCATCCACCAACATCCGAATCCACTGCACCCAACGGTGGCTAGTTGGCCATTCGAAATGTGGGGGACTGACATAGTCGGCCCCATTGAGCCAGCATCATCTCGGGGACACCGTTTTATCCTGGCAACGACTGATTACTTCTCCAAATGGGCAGAAGCAGTACCACTGAAGGAAGTGAAAACGGAGAATATCCTCCATTTCTTCAAGACGCACGTCATTTATCGGTTCGGAACTCCACGGCGGATTATCTCCGATAATGGGCCGGCCTACCGAAGCCATAAGATTAGCCGCTTCGCACAGCAGCACAGTATAGACTGGAGATATTCTTCGGTTTACAACCCACGAGCTAACGGTCTGGCCGAGGCCTTCAATAAGACCTTGACGAAGATCATAAAAAAGACCGTTTCCAGGAATAAGAGAGACTGGCACGAAAGGCTGCAAGAAGCCCTTTGGGCTTATCGAACTACATTCAAGACGGCCACAAACACAACGCCGTACGCGTTGGTATTTGGGACGGAAGCAGTGCTCCCCCTCGAGATAGAGTTACCCTCTCTACGAATAGCAGTCCATCACGAGCTGACGAACGAAGAAAATGCTCACCATCGGCTTGAGGAGCTTGATGCCCTCGACGAAACCCGGCTCATAGCGCAACAACATCTAGAGGCCTACAAAGCAAAGATAACGCGCTCGTACGAAAGATTGACCAGGCCGAGAACATTCCGCCAAGGCGAACTCGTACTAGTGGTCAAAAGACCTATGATCCCCAATCGTGCCAAGCGAGGAAAATTTGAGCCAAACTATGAAGGCCCGTACATCATAGACAAGGTCTACCAGGGTGGAGCCTACCTACTCATGGACATGCACGGTGAAAGGCCTTTCAGGCCAATAAACGGCCGCTTCTTGAAGAAATACTACGCTTAATAAGCCGCAGCCTGGGTCAATGATAGATGACGACGACTATGTCCGCTCACTATCTTCCTAGGCTCAGACTTTACAAGCAGCAGCCGGCCTTCCCATAACGACAGACTGAAACGTCCTTAAACTAACGGCGGACCGAAACGTCCTTAAACTATCGGCGGACCGAAACGTCCTTAAACTAACGACGGACCGAAACGTCCCTAAACTACTACCGCAACATCTTTAGGTTGACGAGATGGATAAAAAAAAAGAAGAAGATAAAAAAAATGATAAAAAAAAACGGTATGTCCATAAGCAAAATAGGCACGGATGAAAACCCAAAAGGGCTCCGTGAGTAAAAACAGCAGGACTACCGGCGAGTGTTTGTGAAAACCCGAAAAGGCGCAACCTCGTTAAAAGACACTTGTAGGGTCCTCTCGACCTTGTAGGGAGAAACCACCGGCGTGAGATCCTTACGACTCACAAAGGAGCAGCACACTTAGGGATCCTCACGATTCCTAAGGAGAAAATACACTTACAAGATCCTCATGATTCGTAAGGAGAATTCTCTTATGGGACCCTCACGGCTCATGAGATTTGAAAGTCTTAAGTTACAGAAACCTGAACCTGTTCTTAAGCAAATCCTCCGCAACCTTCGATATTGCCCTACAAGAGGCTCAATACTGACCCTTGTATACAATCCACGGGCGCGAATAAACATTTCCCCAGCAAAGTCCAACCCTTGTAGGTCCTCTCGACCCATAAGGAGAAAACCCTCTTGTAGGATCCTTACGACTTACAGAGGAACATACACTTAGGAATCCTCACGATCCCTAAGGAGAAAATACACCTGCAAGATCCTCACGACTTGTAGGGAGAAATACCTTTGTGAGACCCTTACGGCTCATGAAGTCAAAAGCCTTAGTCGACAGGACCTTAACCCTGTTTGCTAAGCCACCTTTGTTTAACATCGACAGAGGCAAATGATGATTCGCTCCTGGCAATATTCCAGTTGCAGCGATGCTGATGCCTAAACCGGTATCAAATCCCAAGTTCTTTCATGGCAAATGATGATTCGCTCCTGGCAACATCCCAGTTGCAGCGATGCTGATGCCGAAATCAGTGTCCAAAATCCGAGCTCGCGGCGAAAAAAGCTAACAAGCCACACATGCCTACAAAATAGCCGAAATGATGGGGCAACTCGCAATAAAAAGCAGCAAGTAAGAATGAAGGCATAAAAAATAGCCGAAATGATGGGGCAACTCGCAATAAAAAGCAGCGAGTAGAAAATAAATAAATAGCCGAAATGATTGGGCACCGCGAAAAATAGCCGAAATGATGGGGCAATCGCGACCTTCGCGATATAAAAGCTGAAACGATAGAGCATCGCGGAAAAAGAAATAAAATAAAAATAAAATGTATGCCTTACAGGTGATGTTCCATCACACCCTGTATACAATCCAATGGCATAAACAAAAAGGGAACATACCTCCCTCCCCCAGAAAGAAGCTAAATCTCGACGGGCCACAAGAGAACTAGAGATCATCCCAACACTCGTCTCGTAACGACGGACACAACTTCAAGCTAAGCGGAACAGCGGCAACTCCCAGTTCCACGGCTCGGTGGTATACATATCGCCAACAGTCAAACCTCCATCTCGTGAAATGCGGATACAATCAGCAAAATTCCTGGTCACGTGGAACGCGGATAATGTCACTCTTTGACCCCGTGGAAAACGTCCAGAGCGGATCCTGGTCCTCGCAGAGCATGGCAGTGAACTCGTGTGAAGCATCCAGAGCGGAGCCTAGTCCTCGCCGAGCACGGCAGTGAACCCGTGTGAAGCATCTAGTGCAAAATTCCTGGTCACGTGGAACGCGGATAATGTCACTCTTTGACCCCGTGGAAAACGTCCAGAGCGGATCCTGATCCTCGCAGAGCATGGCAGTGAACCCGTGTGAAGCATCCAGAGCGGAGCCTAGTCCTCGTCGAGCATGGCAGTGAACCCGTGTGAAGCATCTAGTGCAAAATTCCTGGTCACGTGGAACGCGGATAATGTCACTCTTTGACCCCGTGGAAAACGTCCAGAGCGGATCCTGGTCCTCGCAGAGCATGGCAGTGAACCCGTGTGAAGCATCCAGAGTGGAGCCTAGTCTTCGCCGAGCACGGCAGTGAACCCGTGTGAAGCATCTAGTGCAAAATTCCTGGTCACGTGGAACGCGGATAATGTCACTCTTTGACCCAGTGGAGAACGTCCAGAGCGGATCCTGGTCCTCGCAGAGCACGACAGTGAACCCGTGTGAAGCATCCAGAGCGGAGCCTAGTCCTCGCCGAGCGCGGCAGTGAACCCGTGTGAAGCATCTAGTGCAAAATTCCTGGTCACGTGGAACGCGGATAATGTCACTCTTTGACCCCGTGGAGAACGTCCAGAGCGGATCCTGGTCCTCGCAGAGCACGACAGTGAACCCGTGTGAAGCATCCAGAGCGGAGCCTAGTCCTCGCCGAGCACGGCAGTGAACCCGTGTGAAGCATCTAGTGCAAAATTCCTGGTCACGTGGAACGCGGATAATGTCACTCTTTGACCCCGTGGAAAACGTCCAGAGCGGATCCTGGTCCTCGCAGAGCATGGCAGTGAACTCGTATGAAGCATCTAGAGCGGAGCCTAGTCCTCGCCGAGCACGGCAGTGAACCCGTGTGAAGCATCTAGTGCAAAATTCCTGGTCACGTGGAACGCGGATAATGTCACTCTTTGACCCCGTGGAAAACGTCCAGAGCTGATCCTGGTCCTCGCAGAGCATGGCAGTGAACCCGTGCGAAGCATCCAGAGCGGATCCTGGTCCTCGCAGAGCATGGCAGTGAACCCGTGCGAAGCATCCAGAGCGGAGCCCAGTCCTCGCCGAGCACGGCAGTGAACCCGTGTGAAGCATCTAGTGCAAAATTCCTGGTCACGTGGAACGCGGATAATGTCACTCTTTGACCCCGTGGAAAACGTCCAGAGCGGATCCTGGTCCTCGCAGAGCATGGCAGTGAACCCGTGCGAAGCATCCACAGCGGAGCATAGTCCTCGCCGAGCACGGCAGTGAACCCGTGTGAAGCATCTAGTGCAAAATTCCTGGTTACGTGGAACGCGGATAATGTCACTCTTTGACCCCGTAAAAAACGTCCAGAGCGGAGCCTGGTCCTCGCCAAGCACGGCAGTGAACCCGTGTGAAGCATCCAGAGCAAATACCGGACTGTGGAGTCCTTAAAATCCACGGACTATGACGTCCTTAACCTCGACCGTGATGTCTTAAAACTAACGATCAACCACCCCGATTCCCTACAGATTTTGCCTTGGTTTAAGGGTACATCTCTTCACTCCTTTGATGCCCGGCGTTGTAATTCCTCAACGTCTTCAAAGAGGTGACGGGTCCCTGCAACCAAACACCGGACTGTGGAGTCCCTAAATCCACGGACTATGAGGTCCTTAACCTTGACCGTGATGTCTTAAAACTAACAGCGGACTGTGGAGTCCTTAAATCCACGGACTATGAGGTCCTTAACCTTGACCGTGACGTCTTTAAACTACGATATCTTAATAGACCCCTGACTCCGTGAAACACGGATAAGGGTGATCACATCCGGCACTTGCAGGCCCTCACGACCTGTAAGGAAGAAAAACTCTCTTGTGAGATCCTTACGACTCTCAAGGGAAAACTCGCGTAAGGATCCTCACGATCTCTAAGAAGAACTTACACCTATGGGATCCTCTCGACCTGTAGGGAGAAAAACTCTTTATAAGACCCTCGTGGCTCGTAAAATGCAAAAGTCTTAGGAAGCAGATCTTAACCCTGAATCCTAAGCCATCGCTGTCCTGCAAGAAGATCGAGGTAGAATATCCGCAGAATACATTTAATAAAAAGGGAGACACACCATTTAGAAGAAAAATGTATCTTCTATTCATAAACCAAAATGGGTACAAAGTACAATTCATGAAAGAAACAAAAAGAAAATACCCTCATCCATGAGTATGTACAAAAAGGAAGGAAAAGATACAAATGTTTCAGGCCGGCGGGCGATTCAGCAACTTGGTCAGCTCATCCTGCTTTTGTTGGACTACGGCTTCATGACGCAAGATCTCCAAAAGACGAGCCTCCGCTTGAGCTTGTTGAGCCTGATACGAAGCGAGCCGGGCTTCAAGCTCTTTCTCAGTGGCCTTATGAGCCTCGACCCTCTCACGAGTGAACGTGGCAGCTTTATCGAGAGCCACAACCTTATGTTCGCTACGTATCGCTCTATCAGGCCACGTAAGCTCGCTTTCGTAACCACAGCCTTGGAAACAAGACATTGACAAGACCATATAAATGGGCTTCCAGTTGACGGGAATAATCGATCTAAAACGCGCTCACATCGCCTGATGTGAAAGGCAACAAGAAAAGTTTCCGACATATTTCAAGCATGCGTTCGCAATCATATGAGTATTCAAAAAGGGAATAATAATAATAATAGCATTTGCAATCGCATGAACGTTCATAATACCCGAAAAGGTCTGATGCGCAGGAAAGTGATGGTAGCATTTGCAGTTAAAGAAAGTTCTCATGAGAAGAATACAAAGTTTATTTATGCAAGCGGAAACATACATACTAGCACCAAGCCTACATGGAATCTCGGCATAAAGCGTAAAAAAAAAAAGGGGACTAATTTAAAAGTATTCTACGCTAACGGAAAAGGTCACCAAACATGGGATCAACGGCACAAGGGTTAATGAAACAGAGGACAAAATTCTCCATCTCTCTCTCTGCTTTCTCCAACACGTCAAAGCGACGGTTCTCACGAGGAGTCGCTCCCCATCGATTGGCGCCGTGTTCGTCCGCGAAAGCAGACATAATAGCTCGCCGGGCCTTGATCTGGCTCAGCAGATAAATTGAGCAATCCTGCAAAGCCTGAGTAATCAGGTACGCTTCATGAAAACCCTCGAGCTTTTCTTCTGCCGCGTCGAGCATCGCCAGAGTCATCTCCGCCGGGTGAGGAGGGATGTCGGCAAGCACGGCCTTGAGAATCATCCGGAGCCAGAGAGAACCCATCGGGAGGGGGGGACCCCCTACGGATCGAGAGTTCATGCATGGCTGAGTCGCATTCGTTGTCGGTAAGGAGGGGATCCACCAACCGAGCAGCAAAGCGGGGGACCATTTCCTCAATAGGAACTTCCCATGGCTGTCGACGAGCATGAGGGCGATTGCAGGCCATGACGCTCGTTTGTTTCTCAAGACAAGTTACTCCAAGATAAAAATAATAATAATAATATAAATCTCTTTGTGAGAGGAAAAGAAAGCTATAGCCTCATATATAAGGAAGTGTATTAAGTGCTATGCACGGAAAATCTTGCATGGTAAAGCTATTTCCAAGGCCAAAAAAAGGAAAGACATCTAAAATTAAGGAGATGCAATTATTTCCAAGGTCCTTTCTCTGCACTGAAAATACGGCATGGGAAAATTTGGTGAACAGCCCCATCAAGGGACCCCACGTGCAGAACACGTGAGGCCTAAACCTGATGTACACTTAAAAGAAAATATATGGAGTAGTACCCCGCATATTAAAAGCACAAACAACAACAGTAGCAAAATGATAAAGTCCCAGAGAAAAGGCATGCAAACATGGAAAGACATAATAACACTTGTCACTCATACTTCAAGAGGTTCATACAAAATATAGAGGACACATTTACAATGGTAAAACTTCAGATGCGGGGCATGGGTTGAGAAACTCAAAATTAACTTTATTCAAGATCTTCCAAGCATTTCGAACCTCCCGAGTATGCTTCCTCTCACGATCACAAGCATCGGGGTCCCCGCGGATGTCCTCTACCCTCCGGTAGGCGGCAAGTATGGCTGATTGCTGAAAAATCTGATGCAGGAGATCAATGAGATTATCCCGCCTTCTCTTTGAGATCAAGTGCATCAGATACACCGAGTGTACTTTATCCTCGGCGGCGTCCAACGTCCCAAGCGGCACACCAGCACAGAATAAAGGAAGAGCCTCCCTGATCTCCAGCACGATCAGCCTCAGAAGAGAAGAGCGACGGGGGAGTAGCCGATGGTTGTACTCGTCAAAGTGGCTCATGATCTCGGCACATTGAGCATCGGTGAACTCCTGGTTCTGACTGCGGCCCAGTGCACGAATATTCCCGTAGGAAATGATCTCGTCAAGACTATACAGATGGGCAGCCATGATACCTGAAATAAAGGTCATGAGAATCATTACAAAACCACCATTTCATTAATTGCAGAAGAACAACCTCGGGCCAAGAGACCCCAGGAAGCCTCTGTGTGAAGAAATCGAATGCTTCATTGGAATCAAAATTCCTTATTAAGAAAAGGGAATTAAATTCCCAGAAACATTTCTGATGGAATTAAATTCCATGGGGTTGAAACGCCATCATCATCTCCCCAAAGATCATCTAAACCCTAAGAGATCTACAGTTGAAAGGTTAAGCGGTTTCATGTTCTTATGGAAAATATGAAGAAAAAAGGGTAAAAACCCTTGTTTTGGATTTAAAATCCAGAGAAATGTGAAGATCCATCGTTGTCCAAGAACATTACCTGAGGAAAAAGGATTCTTTTCGAACAGAGTTAAACTCTGAAGATTGTTTCAAGACAGAGAACTAAGCTCTGAAAGCGAGAATTAAATTCTCAAAGAAGAAGTTCTCGGAAGAAGAAGATGAGCAAAGTGAAGGCTCCTATGAAGAGACGGAGGTATTTATAGAAGGCAATGGAAACGTTTCATCTCCCCAGATCCCTAGAGGAATCCAACGGTCACAAGAGGTGACAGCGTTGCACTCACGTGCAGACACGTGAGAACAACGCTGTGGGGGCATTTGTTTCCTGATTTAAAATCAGGAAAGCTTCTGGGAAAAGCTTCAGAAGAGGGTCACGTGCTTACACGTGACTAGCGGTCACGTGTTGGCACGTGACACCTAAGCACATCATCAAGGCAAGTTCAGTTTCCTGACTACGTTGAAGAAAAGGGGCTTCAGAAAGAGTCACGTGCTCCCACGTGACCAGGGTCACGTGGCGACACGTGACATTTAAATGCAAGCGTCAAAGGCATACCGGTTCCCTGATCAAGTCAAGGAAAAGGCTTCAGAAGAGGTCACGTGCTCCCACGTGACCAGGGTCACGTGTTGGCACGTGACGTTCAAAGCAGCAGACTCGTTCTCCAGTTGAACCAAGGAAAGAGGCTCCAGACAAGGGTCACGTGCTCACGCGTGACCAGGAGTCACGTGGTGGCACGTGACGGTTAAGCAGCAATCAGAAGACAGAGCGCAAAAGAAAGAAGAAGGCTCATTCCAAAGGGGGTCATGTGCCCACACGTGACCATGGGTCACGTGGTCACACGTGACCGGCTTTCAAAGCCCATTTTGTCAACAGAATTAAATTCTGAAAGAGATTCAAATCTTTCCAAAGGAAAGCGACTATCTGGAACCAATCGAATTAAAGATTCAGAGGTGATGAAATATCATCTATCTATGGGAAAATCTCGGGTTTGGAAAGATTTCCTCTTTAAATCTAACCGAAGCAACAAAGGAGAATCCCAGGACTTGAAATCCAATGGTGAATAAAATTCACCTAATAATCCAAAGGTCCAAAACGAATGATGGATGCGAATCAAATCTCTCAATGAAGATTCGTCAAAAACTAATTGACTCGGCTGCTTCTCCTATAAATAGGAGCCAAGAGACACAAAAAGAGAGATACACAGAGGGAAGAAAAAGAGAGAGAGCCTGGATACTTCGAGGAACTTGAATCTTCTGCAAAAGAAAACCCTAGGTAAGAAAGGGAAGGCTTTTTGAAGGAAAGAGAATTTAATTCTCAACAGAGTTTAACTCTGATATATAAAACAGAAGAACATATTTCTTCTCTCTTTGATAGAGGATCTGCAAAGTGCACATCTCCCCTTGAGGTTGAGAATTTAATTCTCAATGGGTCGAGATCCTGCCATGCAGATCCAAAACATAGAGAGGGAATGGAAGCCCGAGAATTTAATTCTCACAGAACTATAGGAATTTAATTCCTTTAAAATAAAACTAGGGCTTGACCCTGTGTTATGGGAATTTAATTCCTTCAGAACAAAAAGAAACAGGGTTTAACCCTAATTAAGAACCTAGTTCTGTTGGAACAGCGGGGATTTAATTCCCTTGATCATAACTTAAAAGAAAGTGGGAATTTAATTCCTTAAAAGCTTTTATTAGGGTTTAACCCTATTCAGTTCTTCACATATATGAAGAATTTAATTCCTACAGAAAATTCAGAGTCCAACTCTATTCAGAATATAAACCTTCGAAAGGAAGTAGGAATTTAATTCCTCTGAAATTACTGTCAGGGTTTAACCCTACGAGGAACTTGATTCCTGGAAAAGATTAACAGATCCTCTAAAACAACATACATAGAGGCAGGGTCACGTGTCACCACGTGACCCCCCCCAAGAGATCTACAGAAAGCCCCTTTGAGGCAGCACCCCACGTGACCCACGTGACCCTTGACAGAAGCTTTAATACACAGGCATTTGAATGCCCATCACGTGATGGCACGTGATGCTCTGAAAGACGCGATAATCTCAGCAGAATAAATGAAGGGAGGGCGCTCTCACGTGCTGCCACGTGACCCCTCTTGCCTTAGTGTTTAACACTAAATTGAAACTCTCGAACCCAGTGTTAAAACACTGTTGGGCATTAGTGTTCAACACTAATTAAAAAGCTTTATTTGCAGTGTTCAACACTGATCTGTTTTAGTGTTTGACACTAATCTGAAAAGCCTTGTTGCTGGTGTTTAACACCGATTATCTTTTAGTGTTAAACACTAACTTGTCAACCTCATTCCCAGTGTTCAACACTGATTGCTCTGTAGTGTTTAACACTAGGCTTTGGCCCAATTGGCCTAAATGGATGGAGGCAAAGCCTCTCCTGATTGAACTTAGCCCAAGATGGCCATAAGTCCTCAATTCGTGATTAACTGGGCCAATGGACTCATAACATAATTAATTCGTCTTGATCCCAAATTGGGCCAAGGACTATTTAATCCACTCCGGTTCTAGGGTACATCTCTTCACTCCTTTGATACTTGGCATTGTAATCCCTCAATGTCTTCAAAGAGGTGACGGGCCCCGACGACCACACATTGATACGGACTGTGGGGTCCTTAAACCCGTGTTTAATGCAAAATTCCTGGTTGCGTGGGACGCGGATAATGTCACTCTTTGACCCCGTGGAAAACGTCCAGAGCGGAGCCTGGTCCTCGCAGAGCACGGCAGTGAACCCGTATGAAGCATCCAGAGCACATACCGGACTGTGGGGTCCTTAAACCCATGGACTACGACGTCCTTAACCTTGACCGAGATGTCTTAAAACTAACAATGGACCGCAATGTCCTTAAACTACCCATGGACCGCAACGTCCTTAAACTACCCATGGACCGCAATGTCCTTAAACTAGAACAATAGAGCCCCGTATGCTCTTTTGTCGGATCTAAACGGTCCCGTTTAAGTTGATCTTAGCCTCAAAGATGGCTAACGTATCCTTAAACCTTCAAACAGACTGGACTATGAATCCCCCCAATTAACTCTGGCTCGAGGGTACATCTCTGAGCTCCTCTGACATCCGTCGTTGTAATCCTTCAACGTCGTCAGAGAGGTGACGGGTCCCGACGGCCATACATACGATGGACCACTATGTCCCTAAATTGGAACATTAGAGCCCAAACGCTCCTTTGTCGGATCTAAACGATCCCGTTAAGTTGATCTTAGTCTCAAAGTGAGACTAACGTATCCTTAACAAACGTTTGAGTTGATCTTAGCCTCACGTATGGCTGACGTATCCTCAAACCAAACCCCCCCAAACCCAAATCTAAGATAATACGGATTTGGACTAGTCCACGCCCTACGGACGACGACATAACTCAGTCTCCGTAAACAATCCACGGGCAACAAAATACAAAACAAACACCCACGACACGAAGTGACCATCTGGAGAAGGAGAAAGTTGTTACCGCAATACGGTAGTGTAATTAACTGCAGGGGCTTGGGCCTGCAGGGAAGAGCGTCCCCACAATCAAAAACCCCTCAAACGAGGGGGAATCTGACGAAGTCTGCTACATCGGACGCATCCGTCTAAACCTTCGATATACAGTGCCATAAATCAACTTGGTATCTTCGGAGAGGTGGACGGATAGCACCAATTAGCATCTGCCCCGAATCTCAGGCAAGACGTCATGTCGCGCCGCCATTCGGAGGGGAACAGTTCCAAGAACAGGGTTACCCCGCCAAAGATAAAGAGACAGCTGTATATGTGGTCCACGCTGTCTAAATGGTGGGCACACGCAACAAGAGCAAAGATGGGGCCACTACATCTCAAATCCAATCTGGAGTGAATGTGTCTGTCACTTCCCAAGACCAGCATCCTTCGGAAGGTAATGAAAATCCTCCCAGTGAGGCTGAAAAGCAGAGAAATCCCTCGGTTCATGAGGAGTCAGGCTCGGAAAGCGAAGAGGAGCCAATCTTCCGTCCCAAGAACGCAGCGCAGTAACTTCTCTGAGAGCTCTGAAAATAGCTCAGAAGTAAAGACAAGGAGATGGCCAAGCTCTACTCAAAGATTGACGACTTGACAAACATCGTCTTACGGCTCACGGCCCAAGTTGTCTCTCATCCGCCCAATCAAGCGCGGTGCTCTGCTCATGAACCGGGAAACAGTTCCCTGAAGCAGCCGACACCTATTCCCTCAAATACAAAGGTGGGCGAGCTGCATGAAAGTCGACCGCATTCTATCCCAGAAAATGTCTTGACTACCGATGACAGCAACCCGCTAACTCAAGATCAAATCATGGATTTAGTTGCCAACAAAGTCAAAACTTTGGTAGCCGAAGCCGAAGCGCAAAAAGATATCAGCGGTAGTGGGAGACCATATCCTGCTCAGTATGATCTAGTATAATTTCCTAGTGGCTATGTCATCCCCAAATTCGGAAGATTTGATGGGACGGGAAATGCGAATCAGCACATCGCCCACTTTAAAGCCTCATGCGGGAATACTGGGGGAAATGATGCGCTTCTCTTCCGCCGGTTCATTAATAGCTTAACTGATATCGCTTTCGACTGGTACGCGAGCATACCAGATGGCTCCGTTACCACTTTTGCCCAAATAGAATCTCTGTTTCGGCAAAGGTTCATGGGTGTCAGTGATAAGATCACCATTGCCGACCTCGTAAGGACCAAGCCAAAGAACAACGAAAGCAGCATGGATTTTATAACCCGATGGTGTAAACTCTCCATCAAATGTGAATCGCCGATAGAGCAGGACCAATATGTCAGCCTCCTCATCGGAAATCTCAACAATTGGATGGCCCCGTTTCTATGCACCGTGGGTCTCAAAACATTCCAAGAGCTGACCAGGAAAGTTCAGATGTTGGACCACTCAAAGCACGAGTCCTCCTCTGATCCCAAAATAACAATAGGTCTTGGAGAAACCGAAAGGACGACAATCGCAAAGATGGAAATTCCGACGATACTGAATCTTTTAACAATTCGGCTAACCGAATTAAGCGAGGGATGAGCGGGCCTAATGCCAACCGGCCACGGAAGCCAGTGTTTGGAGAGGGAGGAGAATCTCTACTGAAAGAGAGGCTGGATAAGGTCTATTCCTTCAGAAGGGACAAAGTCCGTAAAATATTCAAAGACGCCCTAAGAAACGGTCTACAATTACCAGAATCAAAAAGACCGCAAGAAGCGAATATGACCGATGACCCCAAATATTGTCTCTATCACAGAGTGATAAGTCATGCCATTGAGGACTGCTTCATCTTCAAAGATTGGGTTGAAAAGCAATACAAAGCAGGAGAGATAGAACTGTCCAAAGGCGTGTTAACAAACAGTCAAGCTGCGACCGCCAATTTCATACAAATGGAGACCAAAGTCCTTCGGGAACCCAATTCTCTCAGACATCTGCCTTTCTCTAAACAGAGTGGACCACCACGTCGTTAAACTGAGAACAAATGACCCCTAAGTCGTTAAACTCGGAGTGTAAATAAAAAAATGTGTAAATAAAAGAAAAAAGAAAAGAAAAGAAAATCTGAAATGATGAGGCAACTCGCAATAAAAATAAGCGAGTAAAATAAAGATGAAAAATAAAGCCGAAATGATGGGGCAACCGCGAATAAATAGCCGAAATGATAGGGCAATCGCGACCTTCACGATGAGAAAAGATGAAATGGTAGAGCAATCGCGCAAAAAAAAACTCTAAATGGCGAATGATGAGTCGCTCCCAGTACCATATTCCAGTGCAGCGATGCAAACGCCAACCAAAATCCAAATCTCCAAATGGCGAATGATGAGTCGCTCCTGGTACCATATTCCAGTGCAGCGATGCAGACGCCAACCAAAATTTCAAATCCCTGGATGTCCCAACGGCGAATGATGAGTCACTCCTGATACCATATTCCAGTATAGCGATGCAGACGCCAACCAAAATCCAATTTCCCAAAATTCTCCCAGCCCTACGGTTGGTCACTACCATATACAATCCACGGGCTCAAATAATTCTTATCACACCCATACCCCACCACAATCACCAGCCACGCGGCCGGTCTCCGCCCTTGGAATTATGCTCCATTAAGGAAGACCCACTCATGTGTCCTCACGATACATGAGGAGAACAAACCTTACGAGATCCTCTCGACTCGTAAGAAAACACCTTCGTGGGATCCTTACGACTCACAAAGGAAAAACACACTTGGGAGTCCCCACGACTCCTAAGGAGAAAATACACCTACGAGATCCTTTCGACTCGTAGGGAGAAAATGCTTTTATGGGATCCTTACAGCTCATGAAATTGAAAAGCCTTAGGTGATAGGGACCTAAACCTATCTCCTAAGCTATCGATCCCCAACAGGCAAAGGCGAATGATGAATTGCTCCAGGCACCCGTGCTTCAGTGTTAGCAACGCTGATTCTGACCCCTACCCCAAAATTCCAAACTTCCGATCCAATAGACCCCTAAGTCTTTAAACTGGGAACAGATGACCTCTAAGTCGTTAAACTGGGAACAGATGACCCTTAAGTCGTTAAACTGGGAACGAGGGAAATCCCCTCATGGCAAATGATGATTCGCCCATGGTACCATATTCCAGTGTAGCGGAGCTGATGCCAAACCAAAACAAAAATCCCCAAATCCCCTCATGGCAGATGATGATTCGCTCCTGGTACCATATTCCAGTGTAGCGATGCTGATGTCAACCCAAATCACAATCAGCAAGACAACCAACAACTTCCCTGGTGGAATAAAGCTCCACCTCGGAAACAAGTCGAATCCAGACACCGCAGAAAGTGGAGCAAGTGAACTTCAACCCTGACACAGCAGAAAGCGGAGCAAGTCAAATCCAATCTCGACACCGCAGAAAGCGGAGCAATTCAACTTCAACCACTGACACCGCAGAAAGCGGAGTAAGTTAAATCCAATCTCTGACACCGCAAGAAGCGGAGCAAGTCAATTCAAGCACCGACCGTCCAAGTCGCAAAAAGGGCAGCATCAACCGTCCACGTCGCTAAAAGGGCAGCATCGACTGTCCACGTCACTAAAAGGGCAGTATCGACCACCACATCGCTAAAAGGGCAGCATCGACCGTCCACGTCGCTAAAAGAGCAGCACCGACCGTCCAAGTCGCTAAAAGGCAGCACCGACCGTCCAAGTCGCTAAAAGGGCAGCACCGACCGTCCACGTCACGAAAAGGGCAGCACCGACCGTCTAAGTCGCAAAAAGGGCAGCAAAGACCTCCTCGTCGGAATTATGCTCCATCTTGGAATCAAGTTAACCAGACACTCCATGCCAGGGAAACATCGACCAGCGACACTCCGTGCCGGGGACACATCAACCAGCGACACTCCGTCTCGGAGACACGTTAACCACCGACACTCCGTCTTGGAGACACATCAAGCATCGACAGTCCATGTCGTAAAAAGGGCAGTGCCAGCTTCCCAAAAAGCGGGAATCATATCAAGTCGCCTCCACGTGAAAGAAGATCCATCAATTTCATGCACACGACCCACATATGCGGTGTGCATTTATTGATGTAGGGCACTTTGTTGGGGTCAAAAATTACACCTCGGTTGACCAAGTCAAAGTCAAAATCAACCCCAAGCCAGGTGGGCCCAAGCCCAGGCCAAGTGGGCCCAAGCCCAAGTCGAGCCTGATTGGTGATCGATGTTTATGCGTGTGCGTTTTGAAATCAAAGAATAGAATATACCGCAATCAAGACGGTGTCACTTGGTAGCTAGCCGGTTGAGTACGGGTCGGTCCACAGGGAAAACGTGTCTTTTCTTATTGTTCTAATGAGTCAATTCCTATTTGTGGTAGGTTTTGATTTCTATAAAAACTGAAATTGAAATTGATTTAGATTAAAACCTTGCTAGGGTTAGGATTAGGTTAGTTTGGAAAGTTAATTCTACTCACCGCTTTCTTTGCCCTAATTAAGAACTTAGGTGTTAAGGTAATAGTTAATAAAGGGGATTAGCACGACTAGGAAGAAACGTAGTTTCTTCCCTTTGGTCCTTGTCCGTCCTTTCTTAACTCTTATCCCTAACTTCTATGTAAATCAACCACTACCGGTCTAACTAGGGAATCACCACTATCTTGTAGGATAGGATGCCGTAGTGAGCAGTGGGTGGTTGTTTTACATAGAGTCCTAATTTATAAAGTTATGAGGGCAAGAAAAGAGTGAGAGATTTCCATCTCTCAAACCTACCCAATCCTAACCCTAACAAGTGAGGAACTACTCACTCGTTAGGGGATTAACAATGGAATTCATATTTTATTTTTCTTTTTAATTATCTAATTAATGTGCAAATAATAAAAGACAGATATGAAAAATTGCAGAAATATAAATTGCAAATAAGGAAAATTCAAAATAAAAACTTACTTTTATTGATGCACTCTTTGACGATTACAATGGAATGAAAATTTTAATCTAGAATTAAAATGAGGCATGCTCCAAAAAGAGTTGTAGGCTTCCTATTTATAGATAGGAGAACCCTAGGGTATACATCTGATCCACATCTGAATTTACAAGACTACCCTAAGAAAATCGGGTCATTGCACCGACTCCCACCGACACGCACCGACACGTGCTCAGCACGGCCGCGGATCCGCGGCGGAATGCCTTGTTTGGCCGCGGATCCACGGCCGTTTGATGGGCTCTTGGGCTCTGTTTTTCTGTGATACTTCAAGTTGCATTTTCCATCTGTTTTCTTCACTTGGTTTCTCAGAATATCTTCTCTGTTCTTCCAGATTTCCACAGTGCAGAATGTTGTGGACTTTTACTGTTAGTTTCGTGTTGAAGTCTTGAATCTTGTGCTGCCCTCATACGTTGTGCAATCAAACTGTTCATTGATCTTCATTTGTTCCTTAAACTGTAGGCGGCATCTTACAGATTCATCTATTTGTTGGTCGTAGTCTCACATTTGTAGCGTCTTTCCACCATTTTCACTGTATTGTTCTGAGAACCTATAACCTGCAACTATTTAGCAGACATGGATCAAAAGCACCTATTTATTTGTAATATGATTAAGAATGGGAAATATAATAATGCAAAATTCTGATATGAACAAATACCCCCAAACTTATCTTTTGCTCGTCCTGAGCAAAACCAATTTATTCTCGAAAAAAACTAACCTCACTTTCGTAGGGAATCGCGATTGCACTGAGCTCGTGCAACAAGCCGTTAAATCTCTAGGTGTCCTTAGTAGGAGGAGTATTGTCTCCTGAGGGTTTTCAGCGGATACTACCCACAAAATCCGATCAATTTGGCCTATTGACTTTCATTCGTCAATTTGATGTTCTAGCAAGAAATTCTATTATCTTCAACTTAGAAATCATCAACCCGCATTTTTCATACTCACTTATCATTTAACTTAATATTGTATATGTTCTGTAAATTTATTTAGTTTTCAGCATCTTTTGAATTTTTCTTCTAAGATTCCATCTCAACTTAGGAACTTTTTTCATCTCTACTGAAGGTATAAGCCCTATCTTTCATTCCTATCTCTCATCCAAATCCCAATCATATACCCCTACGTGTGTATGTATCACCCCTACACTTGGAAATTCAATTCAAGCTATTATACTCTTGTCCATCGTCCAAAGTACTTTTAATTGGTGAATTTTAGATGAAATTGCTCACACATCCTTCATGCGACCGTTAATACTTCTTTAGGTACTAACGACCGATTACAAAATGTGTTTGCGCATTAAGGCGTAATTCCTCGTCTTGTAATACCTAAGGCTTTAGCAGTGACTCCCAAACCAGTTGGTCTAAGGCACTAGGTGATAAAGCACTCTCGCTATATATTTTTTTTATTTTACGCAGCCTTAAATAATTACAAAACAAGTGTTCATTTTTTTTATATCTCTTTATTCACACTTATAATTTTATTTTCCTTCATACTAAGGATTTTAGACAAGAGCATTTCAAGGTATCCTCTACTATTCCAAGTTTCAAGGTGCGTGTTTGTGCAAGTTGTAGGGTATATATTTTCAGAATTTAGACTTAAGGTTCGGAATTATTTTTCAGACTTACACTTCAATAAAAATTTCAATACTCTTCTCTTATTTTGACTTAGCCCAAGAAGTGAACTCAAAATTTGCCTATTTCTAAGTAAACTATAAGGACATATATTTTCTACCGTTAAATTTTAAGAAAGGTTATTTTTAGGGTTTTTAATTTACTAAGTTTTGGGATCTAGTTTTTCCTAGCTAGTTATCCGTCTTGTCAAACTTAAGTCAATTATGTCCAGGTTGAAAAAAAAATTTAATTTTTTTAGTTTTTCAATTTTTATTTGATTTTTTCCTTTTATATATTTTTTTTCATATTTGTTTTTTAATTTTTATAAAAAAAAATTTATATAATTAATTTTTTTATATATAAAGATGCAATGCAGAAATAAACATGCAAAATAAAAAATAAAAAATATATACAAAAATTAAAAATATGGAATGCAATGATAACAATTTACAACCACCTCCTCCCCCAAACTTACCAAAAGCAGTGCCCTCACTGCTCAGGCCCTCGTCGTCCCCTTGAGCGTGAATGGGAACGCTCCTCTCGCGCCAGCAGCTTAGATACGCCATGTTCTATCTCAGTCACCCGGTGATCCAAGTTGGTCACCATCCCCACTAAATTATCAATCCCCCTAATGGCTCTTCTCATTAAACGTGCATGTTCAATGGGGATAAGCTCTTCCTCGCTCGCGGTCGAGCTGGAGCTGGGTGTTCTGGCGGGTACATGTTCGGCCGGTTCTCTTCGCGAGCATACATCAGTCAGGTGGGTATAGGACATGGATACGCCCTCAATGAGAGGCCTAATGGGTATATCTCCATGCATGTAGAATTCAAATTCCTCCACAGGGAGGAAATAGCAACACAGTTGTGTCACTAACATGAGGCATGGGTAATTTGCGGCCCTTTTTCTAGCACCAATTGAATAAAGCAAAATTGTGCACATATCAAATCTAGGGTTCTTAGTCATTAGGGTGTGCATGATATGAAGAGACGGGGTGAAAAATATGGTATTATGTGAACTCCTAAAAATGTTGTTTTGTGCCCACCGGCACACGGTTAAAACATTGGCGAAAAGGGTTCTAGCATGTATTCCCTTCCTAGGTTCCCTCGAGCAGTCATTACCCATTAAGGGCATGTAATCTTCAAATTGAAGGGGTTGGTCATGAACAGGTAATCTAGGGATTAAAGTGACTTCATGAATGAAGTCGCTATCAATAATTATCTCCCTATCGCCTCCACAGTAACTTAATAAAACCGTATTGTGCAAGGCAGCCTTCTTCCATGCACTCGTAAAAATGAGTGACTGGATCTGGAAGGGCGTAAGCATTGGGATGAATGTAAATTAAAAAGTTCCACCCCCTCTGTGTGATTTCATCAGCAAAATAACTTCCATAAACTGTATGTGAAAAGATTTGTGAAAAATCACGTTCTAATTGCATGTTTGGTGCCATCACAGAAAGTTCAGATCTTCTAAAAATATTTAACAGAGAGGACAAAGAGATGCAAACCTCCTCTGAGAAAATTCAGAGGGAGAAGTGGCAGGGGCGCAGCAGAAGCGCGGCCGAATGCGGGTTCCTGCGGCAGTTGGGCAGCGGCGCAGAGAGATATCGCTGGAAAATCTTGAGCGGCGGCTAGGGTTTGCAGAGGGGTGAAAAATTAGGATTAAGAAAACAGATAGGGGTCGGGGTTTATTTATAGCGGGGGAATGTGTTGGTTATTTGCAAAAAACCCCTCTTAAAAGATGAAATTATTTGCAAATAAAATTTTTATTTTTATTAAAAATGGAAATTTACAAAAATACCCCAAAAAATTTTATTTTCAAATTTTCACTTTTTTTATTTCGTTTTTATATAATTACAAATGATACATACCCCTAAACTTGTTTGAAACAGTGTTTTGGCTAGGTAATCGAAATTTAGGGGTAGATGGAGGAAGATCGGTCAATATAAATCGGCTCCTGCAAAAACAGGAGCTCCTCCGAAGGGTCCGCGGTGAGGAACGGTTTAAGTCGATGTCCGTTCACTTTAAACAGTGAACCGTCCTCCGGGTTTTCTAGATCGACCGCACCGTGCAGATATACGGTGCGTACCAAAAATGGCCCTTTCCATCGAGATTTGAGCTTGCCGGGATGGAAATGTAATCGAGTGTCGTAAAGTAAAACCTGTTGACCACGTTTGAAAGTCTTGCGCATAAGGTGTTTATCGTGGAACACCTTCGTTCGGTTTTTAACAACTACTGCATTCTCATAGGCTTCATCCCGCAGCTCGTCTAATTCGTTCAACTGCAGCTTTCTATTGCTGCCCGCATCTCCCAAAGATAGGTTCAACTCTTTAATTGCCCAAAATGCCTTATGCTCTATTTCAACTGGAAAGTGGCAAGCCTTTCCATAAACAAGCCTATATGGAGACATGCCAAGATCGGTCTTATAGGCAGTACGGAATGCCCAAAGGGCATCAATAAGTTTTGATGACCAATCTTTACGGTTTTTGGAAACCGTTTTTTCCAATATCTGTTTAATCTGGCGATTCGAAATCTCGGCTTGCCCACAAGTTTGGGGATGATAGGGCGTTGACAGCTTGTGAGTAATGGAGTATTTTCGCATTAAGGACTCGAAAGTCCTATTACAAAAGTGAAATCCATTATCACTGATAATCACGCGAGGATGCCCAAACCGAGAAAAAATATTTTCTTTGAGAAATCTAAGGACAACCTTGTTGTCATTGGTTCGGCTGGGCACAGCCTCGACCCATTTTGAAACATAGTCAACAGTAAGTAGAATATACATGTTCCCAAAGGAATTGGGAAATGGTCCCATAAAGTCTATCCCCCAAACGTCAAAAATTTCAACAACCAAAATTGGTTGGAGCGGCATTTCATTTCTCCGAGATATCCGGCCCAAGTGTTGGCACCAGGAGCATGTCTTGCAGTATTCGTATGCGGCTTTAAAAAGTCGTGGTCAGTAGAAACCACACTGCAAGATTTTTTCTGCTGTCTGTTTAAGGCCAAAATGCCTGCCACACGCTTGATCGTGGCAGAATGACAGCACGCTCTCAAACTCGTTGTCGGGGACATACCGACGAATGATTTGGTCGGAACAGTATTTGAAGAGATACGGTTCATCCCAGTAAAAATGTTTTACTTGGAACAGGAATCGGAGTCTGTCCTGATTCGACCAATCGTTTGGTATCAGTCCGGTGGCCAAATAATTTACGATATCTGCAAACCAAGGTTCGCATGACACAGTTAAGAGCTGCTCATCTGGAAAAACGTCTTTTATAGGAATTTGAAGTGTAGGCGAAGAAGGAAGGCGTGAAAGATGGTCGGCGACTACGTTTTCGCATCTCTCTTGTCTCTTATGACAAGGTCAAACTCATGTAGCAAGAGGATCCAACGTATCAGCCGAGATTTAGCATCCTTCTTCGCAAAAAGATGGCGAAGAACTGAGTGGTCCGTGTAAACGATGACTGGAGAGCCGATTAAATAGGGCCTGAATTTTTCTAGTGCAAACACAACAGCTGAGAATTCTTTTTCAGTTGTTGTGTAATTTAATTGGGCCTCGTTTAAGGTTCGGCTAGCGTAATAAATTACATGTGGCATCTTATTTATGTGCTGTCCAAGGACAGCATCAATGGCGAAATCAGATGCATCGCACATAATTTCAAATGGATGCGTCCAGTCAGGAGATGAAAGAATGGGAGCGGAAATAAGAAAGTTTTTCAATGACTCGAACGCCTTCATACAGCTTGAGTCGAAATCAAATTGTTAGTTATATGTATGCCCTAGAGGCCATTACTGTACATAGGATGTATATTGTAGTGGATGCTGGGACGTATATAGGGAGGACTTTCTTGCTCGACATGATAGTATGCTATCTGGTTGATCTTTACCTTAACGTGTATACTGTTTGTCTCTCTGTTACATGTTGGTAAAGCCCTTAGGATCTATACTTGACTACCTGGATTATGATGCGGATCATACTAGTGGGGACATGGTAGTCTATAAGTACATCCTTCAAAGTCCCTAGTCGTGGGTATATCGAGACGGGGCATCGATATACCAGAGTAGACTAGCGTATACCTTCTCGACCCATACAGATGGGCGATGGATGATCCCATATCCATCGGTGTTTGACATCAGAGATGATATACGGGTGCTCAGTAGAGACTGGGTACACTGGACGGACTCGCCGAGAACTCCCAGATGGTATTATACCTCACGTCAAATGGCAGTTCTCTGGTGACACTGGTACAGAGTAGTCTGTTGACCCGAGATCGTCATAGAGTCTTGTGTGGTTCCCACTGTGCTTTGATTTCCATCTTACCACGTCCAAGAGGGCGTGCAAAACGGTGGTTTTTGGGTACAGTCCCGAGTCACATGGAGGCAATGAGCGATAGGAGGGGATTCGTCTCTCCCGGTATAGGGAGTTGATGTTGCGCTGTGTTCGATTGGCTATAACAGGAAATCCCTGGCCAGGGTTGCAGAGATTTACTGGTAAGTGTTACCAGTAGTTTCTCGAACAGTTATAGACCTCATATCGACACGACTTATTGAGCTATTGGGGTCTGACGTTTACCACCCCTAGGCGAGATATGCGACATATCAGACGATCAGACCGGACTGTACGGTAGTGTTACTAGTCGGATTCACTGGAGTGTGAGCGGGCTTGCTCGTCGATCTTCAGATCGCTCAATACCCGGGTGGCCGTTACGTTTAGCAGACCGCTTGCGGCTTGTGGGTGTTTGATATGATCATCATCCGCTGCCGGCGTATTGACGAGTCTTTAGAGTCCTACACAGAGGTTTCCTGGCTCAAGCGAAACGAAATAGGAGCGCATATGAGATATGTGCGGGACCGAGAATAATGCGTGTATGTGATACCGTATTCTATTCTCGCGATAAATGTATCGAATGGTTGTATGCGATATAACCTAGTTATCGATTCAAGCGTTGATTCGATAAGCCGATACATTGAATACTAGTCGGTTGTGTGCGACATGACCGGATCATTGAATCAAGTGATGATTTAATGATTTAATGCATAATTATATATTTGATATGTTACTTTGCACTAACTAGTATTGGTTCACTTTAAACGGATTTTCTCACTTGGTTTGTGCACATTGTATATGTGATATACTTTTGTACACTTGATTGTATCATGTTTGATGATATATGTTTAACTATAGTTAAGTGTAATGAATTAAGGCATGGTTAATCTAATGATTAGGGTTTTCTTTTTATTACTTATTTATTTATTTATTTATTTTGATTAGATAAGAAAAGAATGGTTGCTAATTTTGGAGTTTAGTTGAAACTTCATGAAGCTTTGACTTTGTAACCATTCTTGTCTTCATCTTAAACCCTAACCATTAAACTAACCTTAGTTAATTCTCTACACTTGACCATGGTTCTAATATGATAAGTATTCATATTCTTTTCTTTTTCTAATTAACTTATCTTATCATCTTTCTTCTTCTTCTTCCTTGAACTTCAAGAAGAAAAGCTTCACCTCCATCAATGGTGATTGATGCATATGAGTGAGAAATCCAATTCTAAAGTCTACCCACTTCCTATTTCTTCATCCTCTATCTCTTGCCAAGTAGTAGAGTGTGTTTACTTCACAAGTTTCATGACTTGGTGAAGTTGTGAGCTTGATCTAGCGATGCCTCGACGTAGATCATCTTCGGCATGGACATCGACGACCTAGCTTGCCCACTCTCCGACGAAGCCGATCCTAGAGCCCGGATTTGTTTTGGACAGCGGAGAAGACTTCGTTGCGGAGCCGTGGAGGTGGATATCCGGATCTACAAAGGTTGTAATTTCCGTATCTCATTAGTTAAGTGTTAACTAGTTCTTTTTCGCCTAGACATCTAGTTATCGATCCGTAGTTTAGGGTTTGTAGGCACCATAATTTTTGAAATTGCCATGGTTGATGGCTTGGGAGACCTCACTAGAGTGCCTAGGAACCCTACAGTGGTATCAGAGCCTAGCTAGAGCCTTAGGCGAAGTCTAGACGACATTTGAAGTCCGATCGAACCCGAAAGTCCAAAACAAACATGCTCTCTGTCCAATTTTCAAAAACAGGGATTTTTCAGTATTAAAAATATTCAGAAAACCCAGCAGGAAAATATAAGAACTACGGAGCAAAATTGAGGTGATGAACAGTGAAACATGGCGCGGAACCGCGGCATTAGCCTACCTCAGGCGGCGGTTCCGCGGCATATTAATGACGTCATCCTTTATAAATTGCACAGTAATTCATTGTTTTCAGTGCTGAGTTCTCTGGATATTTTTAAATGTTATTCAAGAGTTGAATTTTCTGGAGTTGTTTTGGGAATTCGGTGTTTCGATCGGGATATCAAATTTTGTCTGTGTGGCTTTCCGGATAAATTTTAGAATATGTTAAAAAGTTCGACCGGATATAAATACCCAATTTTTCCCCTGTCGGGAAATTTCCAAGTGTTGGATTTTTCCGTAGTTTAACGACGTTCTAAGTAGTGCAAGTAACGTGATGGTCCCTCTAGAAGAAAACAAACCTTAACTCGATTATGTGACCGTCTTGAACTGCCCTTTGAACCTTCGGGTTTGGGGCAGTACGGCGTGCCACATGTGAGGCGTTGGCTTGACCCTTCTACGGCTGGACCGTTGGTACTGAGGCACGAACTGAATGTTGTTAGACTTATTTCATGTGTTGATGTTTCGGGAAAACTTGGGTGTTCGATTGTTCGATCGAAAAGTTTAGCATTTTCTATTTATCCGGAATTTGATACAATAATTGGAATGCGCAAATAGTTATGAGATAACTGAATGAATGTTATAAACATAGCAGTTTAGTCTCACTTGATCGGTTGCCACGGAATTTTGATGTGATCAAAAGTCCGTCGCAATCACGTAGCGTACGCGGATACTCGCCGGGTAAACTTAATAGACAGCCTCACTCCATAGCCCCGACCAAGTGACTATAGGAGAACCCCGTCGCCGAAAGCATCCGTTCGGGTGCTCGCGGTAGCGGTGTTCCGCCTTGGTGCACTTCGTCGACGGTATCGGGGGTGCAGCCGTCTACTGAAGTTTGCGACGAGTATTCGATCAGGATGTCGAGAATCTTGTTGAATTGCCCGACTTGATATTGAAAAGAGTTTTTGATTTTGAGACTAAAATGCGGGGTTTATAATTGTTAGGCATGCGATGTCTAAGGATTTCATTTGGTCAGGCATGTGATGTCTGAGGTGGTTGCGGATTCCAACTGTTGTAGTTTTACACTTTCTTTTCTGTGACCGTAAGTGTAATATGTGATATCGCCGGTTTCGTTGCTATATGTCAACGACAATTGGGATGGACATATTTACTTACGTTGATGACATGTGATGTTATGTGTTGCTGGATATGTTATATTGGATCGTCGTGTTTGAATAGCCGGGGGTTTTTATGTGAGATGAGTGTTTTTCATTTTCATTCATGTAAAAACTTGTATGTAATATTCTTTTATTGGGGCGCTTCCAGGTTGCGGAAGTAGTCACCGTTTGTATATTATTTACTTTTCCGCACTAGGATAGACCCAAGGAGGGGAGCACAAGCAACCGGGTTCTGGAGTCCAGCGGGAGACCAACTTGAGGAGTCGAGTTCGGGTCTCCTAACTCCAGAATTGGTAGGGTTGCTTGCCGCTCTCGTAGGGGTCTAGGGGTGTGGGTTTGGCTATTCATCACGACCGTGGAATCCGTGTTTTATACTGGCTCGTATTGAAAACACGGACGTCCTAGTATATCCAATATTTCATATGATTCTTCTGCTGCGATATCTGTGATGTGATCATGTGATGTTCTGTGATAGATACAGTATATAGTATATATGATATATTATATAGACGTTGCTTATGTTTTACACCCGCGCTAGCCCTGCCCTGCTCTGTCGTTAGTTACCTAACCTAACGGTGCATGAGGGGACATCGAGGCGAATGCGGATGGCATAAGTGTACGTCGTATTTATCTGTGATGTTTAGGTAATTAAATGATGGGACTTCATTAATGTGATTGATGAAATAAAAGAAACCTAAGATGATGAAGAATCGAATTTCAAAATAAAACAGGTAGCTACAGTTCTTGCTTTGCACAGCGGTATATGTGATATATCCTGCACCTTATTCGATGAGGAAAGGACCGAGATCCCTTCACCGGGAGTGACTCCTTTAGCAATAACTGGCAGATGCTACACACTCGGTTTGTCTTTTGATTGCTTTTAAGAGTTTTTGCTTTGCACAGTGATATATATGATATATCCCGCACCTCATTCGACGAGGAAAGGACCGACGATCCCTTTACCGGGAGTGACTCCTTTAGCAAAACTAGAAAAGCCTCAAAAGCACTCCATTTCAAAATTCATTCGATCCTACAACGATATCAAGTTCATTACGCAATAGGTTTTCAGAAAAACCTGTCGTAGCCCTCCGTCATTACAGATAAGTACTAGTTAGTATTCGTGCTACGGTAGTTTGGCATTCGTCAAGGCGTAGTGTGCGGTAGCTAACTAGTATTTATCTGCTTATGCATATGATGCAGATTGGATTAGGGTATTCGTACGGCGTTGTTTGGCATTCGTCAAGGGTCGTGCGGGTGGGTTTAATTCGATCAAGTAATGTACGGGTTGAACTTGACTAGTGGACTATGGGTTGTTTGGCATTCGTCAAGGTCATAGCGAGCTAGGGGCAAAATATTATCGGGAATTTCAAGTGTTGAAATTTGCAATGAGATTGCATACCTTCTATGAGATAGTTGGATCCCGATACCCGCTGCGAGTAAGAGTTACTCCTGGGAGAGTTTTATACATTACAATTAGCCGATCAAGTAGGTGTCTAGAAAGGTGTCAACGGGGTTACGCCTCTGGGAAAACGAGGTTTACATTAATTAGGTTCGTGCGAAAGCACGGGGGACCTCCCTCAAAGTACCGACACTGGCCTGGCTGAAAGATTGGCGAACTTGTAGTGTGTAATTAATCCCGGCTAGTCTTTCCTTTTAGGGTTTGAAGGAAGATTTGATAAAAAGCAGTGGGAGCCATCCTGATTAGATAAAATAATAACCAATCTATTCTTGACAGAGCGCACGCTGAGTGTTTTCTTCTCTCTCTCTCCAGGTAGCGACCATATCACGCCTTAATCAAGATAATAATACGGATTATTGACCGAACCCGCTTGTTATACTGAGCTGGGGAACGTTGGTCCCGCTCCAACTTATAATTGTTATAAGACAGAGCAGGAAATAGGGGATTACCAGAATTCCCGTACCGCCCAAACGAAAAAAGTGCATGCTGATGCATCATCTTCGGGTGTGTTCGTTACAAAGAACTGTTTCTCAGTATCCTTTACATCCTGGGTATGTGATACCAGATCAGGATCCCAGATATGTAATCTGTTACATAGGGCTACAGAAAGGTAGAGAACTGAGAACGGGTGATAAGTTTCATGAGGCAGAAAACGGGGCAAGTGTTGCAGCCAAGTCTGTTGGTCACTGTCACCCTGTATTAACAATACATTGATTCTGAACGAATGTTATTAGATACCGAACCTGATATACAAAATCATATCAGTCTCTTTATTAGTAAAGAAAGGATATAATTTTGTATTGTTGGATAATGTTTTGAACATTTCCTATATCAAAAGTTGATCGGTTCAGGCACGTTATCTAAAAGCATTAATGTTCTAAATCAAACTACAGTTCTTAGTATATGGAACACACACAAGAGGAAGAGTTCAGAAATGAACGGATTCTTCTTGAGGCATTGTAGACTAGGTCATATCGATGCGACCCGACTCGCTGAAGTTACATGAAGATGCATATTTAAATCAGTTTGAATTTACATCTTGTGAAACTTGCCAGTCATGTCACAAAGATAAGATGACCATAGCTCCGTTTACTGGAAACAGAGAAAGAGTTAGTGAACTCTTGGGATGATACATGTTGATGTATGTAAGGTCCCCTGTCTACACATGCCAGGACTGGTTCTTTATACTTCATTACGTTCTCTGATAATCTTTCGAGTTTCAGACCTATGTTCCTGTTGAAACACAAGTCCGAACCTTTTGAGATATTCACAGAATATAAGTTAGAAGTAAAGAACCAAAATACGGGTATAAGTATTATGTCCTTTGATGAGATCAAGGAGGAGAATACTTGAGCACGGAAATTCCTGAACTATTCTAAAGGAGAATGAGATTCTCTCTCAGAATTACTCCTCCGTATACACCATAGCACGATGGTATATTGGGGCGGAGCAGATACACCCTATTTGATATGGTGTTCTCTATGATGAGTACTACTGAGTTACCTATTTCCTTTTGGGAGTTATGCACTTATGAAGTTGCATACCTATTGAATAGGGTTCCAATCAAAACAGTTGCCTACCATTTCATATCTGATATGGAAAGGGAAGAGCCCATGTCTTAAGCCAGTTAAGATTTGGGGTTGTCCGGCCTATGTCTGAAAGCAAAATCCGGACAAGCTCGAGGCAAGGACTGTAATGTAGAACTGGAAAGGTTCCAGCTATACAAACTACAGCAGATGATTTGATAGAACCAAAGGATTCAGTAGATTCCAACGAACCTCAGCCTCTCCGCCGATCTAGTAGGGTTCCTCACCCACTTGAGAGATACTTCGGTTTCTCTATGACAGTGGGAGTGAGGAATGCATCATTAGATGATGACCCAACTAGTTTCGAGCTGGCCATCAGGAGTAAGACTCTGTAAGAATGGCTGGATGCTTAGCGATCTGAGATGGAATCCTTATACACCAACAAAGTATGGACTTTAGTTACTATATCTGAAGGGTTAAATCCCCATCAGGAGCAAGTATATCTTGAGAAGATTACTTGGTGTACATGGAAAAGTTGAGACTTTCACAGCTAGAATTGTTAAAGGTTTTCGTCATCGACCAAGCGTGGATAATGATGAAACCTTTTCCAGTAGCTATGCTTAAGTCCATCCAGATCCTACTTGTCACGGCTATATACCATGACTGCGATATCTGGTGGTTGGGTGTCTTGACTGCTTTTCTAAATGATGATTTAGAAGAGAGCGTCTATAAGTACACAGCCAGAGGGCCTCGTAGACAGTGGGAGCAGCGGAAACGTGTGCAAGATGTTTTATATGATAAAGCAGGTATCGCGGAGTTGGAACATCTGTTTTGATGAATTAGTCAAAGAAGTTGACATCATCAAAATGGTAGATGAACCTTGTATAAACAAAAAGGTAGTAGGGAGTATGGTGACGATCCTCGTAGAGTACGTGGATGACATACTCTTGATAAGAAAAGAGTTTCTTATGCTACGCTCGGTCAATCTCCGCTTATCACAATGATTCTCCATATAGGATCAAAGTGATACCTCCTGAATCCTGGGTTTTGGATCTATGAGATAGATCTAAATGGATGTTAGGATTCTCACTAGTTGTAGTGAGTAGGTATCAATCGACCCTGGGGAGAATCACTGGAATGGTTCCAGGGTGATAAAGACGACTGAATGTCAGTCACAGGCATTGTCTTTTCCCTCAGTAAAGGGACGGTATGTTGGAAGAGTTCCAAGCTGGATACCGTGGCATACTAGACGATAAAGGCAGGATACATCACTACTTAAGATGCTACCAAAGAGACTGTTTGGGTGTATATTAGTTCATGAGATGAACTTCGTTCCTACCATTGTGAGACAATGGAGTTATGGCTTATGCCAAGGAACACCCGTCCCATCAGTGACCCAGGCGTATTCTGAGGCCGCATCACCTGATCATGGAGATAGTTGATCTCCAGGGAGATCGAGGTAAGGAGAGTAGACTCAGAGGACAACACAGCGAATCCACTCACAAAGGCCTGTTCCCAGAGAGAGACTTTCATGGGATGGTTGAGTATGAGATACTACAACCACTGCTATCAGATGGCCCTAGTGCAAGTGGGAGATTGTTAGTTATATGTATGCCCTAGAGGCCATTACTGTACATAGGATGTATATTGTAGTGGATGCTGGGACGTATATAGGGAGGACTTTCTTGCTCGACATGATAGTATGCTATCTGGTTGATCTTTACCTTAACGTGTATACTGTTTGTCTCTCTGTTACATGTTGGTAAAGCCCTTAGGATCTGTACTTGACTACCTGGATTATGATGCGGATCATACTAGTGGGGACATGGTAGTCTATAAGTACATCCTTCAAAGTCCCTAGTCGTGGGTATATCGAGACGGGGCATCGATATACCAGAGTAGACTAGCGTATACCTTCTCGACCCATACAGATGGGCGATGGATGATCCCATATCCATCGGTGTTTGACATCAGAGATGATATACGGGTGCTCAGTAGAGACTGGGTACACTGGAAGGACTCGCCGAGAACTCCCAGATGGTATTATACCTCACGTCAGATGGCAGTTCTCTGGTGACACTGGTACAGAGTAGTCTGTTGACCCGAGATCGTCATAGAGTCTTGTGTGGTTCCCACTGTGCTTTGATTTCCATCTTACCACGTCCAAGAGGGCGTGCAAAATGGTGGTTTTTGGGTACAGTCCCGAGTCACATGGAGGCAATGAGCGATAGGAGGGGATTCGTCTCTCCCGGTATAGGGAGTTGATGTTGCGCTGTGTTCGATTGGCTATAACAGGAAATCCCTGGCCAGGGTTGCAGAGATTTACTGGTAAGTGTTACCAGTAGTTTCTCGAACAGTTATAGACCTCATATCGACACGACTTATTGAGCTATTGGGGTCTGACGTTTACCACCCCTAGGCGAGATATGCGACATATCAGACGATCAGACCGGACTGTACGGTAGTGTTACTAGTCGGATTCACTGGAGTGTGAGCGGGCTTGCTCGTCGATCTTCAGATCGCTCAATACCCGGGTGGCCGTTACGTTTAGCAGACCGCTTGCGGCTTGTGGGTGTTTGATATGATCATCATCCGCTGCCGGCGTATTGACGAGTCTTTAGAGTCCTACACAGAGGTTTCCTGGCTCAAGCGAAACGAAATAGGAGCGCATATGAGATATGTGCGGGACCGAGAATAATGCGTGTATGTGATACCGTATTCTATTCTCGCGATAAATGTATCGAATGGTTGTATGCGATATAACCTAGTTATCGATTCAAGCGTTGATTCGATAAGCCGATACATTGAATACTAGTCGGTTGTGTGCGACATGACCGGATCATTGAATCAAGTGATGATTTAATGATTTAATGCATAATTATATATTTGATATGTTACTTTGCACTAACTAGTATTGGTTCACTTTAAACGGATTTTCTCACTTGGTTTGTGCACATTGTATATGTGATATACTTTTGTACACTTGATTGTATCATGTTTGATGATATATGTTTAACTATAGTTAAGTGTAATGAATTAAGGCATGGTTAATCTAATGATTAGGGTTTTCTTTTTATTACTTATTTATTTATTTATTTATTTTGATTAGATAAGAAAAGAATGGTTGCTAATTTTGGAGTTTAGTTGAAACTTCATGAAGCTTTGACTTTGTAACCATTCTTGTCTTCATCTTAAACCCTAACCATTAAACTAACCTTAGTTAATTCTCTACACTTGACCATGGTTCTAATATGATAAGTATTCATATTCTTTTCTTTTTCTAATTAACTTATCTTATCATCTTTCTTCTTCTTCTTCCTTGAACTTCAAGAAGAAAAGCTTCACCTCCATCAATGGTGATTGATGCATATGAGTGAGAAATCCAATTCTAAAGTCTACTCACTTCATATTTCTTCATCCTCTATCTCTTGCCAAGTAGTAGAGTGTGTTTACTTCACAAGTTTCATGACTTGGTGAAGTTGTGAGCTTGATCTAGCGATGCCTCGACGTAGATCATCTTCGGCATGGACATCGACGACCTAGCTTGCCCACTCTCCGACGAAGCCGATCCTAGAGCCCGGATTTGTTTTGGACAGCGGAGAAGACTTCGTTGCGGAGCCGTGGAGGTGGATATCCGGATCTACAAAGGTTGTAATTTCCGTATCTCATTAGTTAAGTGTTAACTAGTTCTTTTTCGCCTAGACATCTAGTTATCGATCCGTAGTTTAGGGTTTGTAGGCACCATAATTTTTGAAATTGCCATGGTTGATGGCTTGGGAGACCTCACTAGAGTGCCTAGGAACCCTACACAAAAGTGATGTCCTTGGCCAACAAAAGAGTCAAGGGTCTGGCTATCTTGCCAAAATCCTTGATGAACCGTCTATAGAAACCGGCATGGCCAAGGAAGGCTCGGATGTCTTTGACGCACTTGGGAGGAGGAAGATTGGAAATGACTTCAATCTTAGCTTTAACTACCTCAATGTCATTTTGCGAGATGATATGTGCTAAGACAATACCTTCTCATACAATAAAGTGGCATTTCTCCCAATTTAAAGTGAGGTTCTTTTCCCTACACCGGGTAAGAACTGCGTCTAAATGTAGCAAACACTCATCAAAGGAGTCGCCGAAAATGGAGAAATCATCCATAAAAATCTCCAAGAATTTTTCCACCATGTCTGAAAAAATGCCCATCATACACCGCTGGAAAGTAGCGGGTGCATTGCATAACCCAAAGAGCATGCGACGGTAAGCGAATGTACCAAAAGGACAAGTAAATGTGGTCTTGTCTTGGTCCTTTTCGGCGATGGGAATTTGATTATAGCCGGAGTAGCCATCCAAAAAGCAGTAAAATTCATGCACAGCCAATCGTTCTAGCATTTGGTCAATAAAAGGTAATGGAAAGTGGTCTTTCCGTGTAGCGGCGTTGAGTTTTCTATAATCGATGCAAACTCGCCACCCAGTTTGGGTGCGAGTAGGTATTAACTCATTCGCCTCATTAATTATGACCGTTATGCCCGATTTCTTTGGAACAACATGAATGGGGCTAACCCACTGGTTATCAGAGCTAGGGTAAATGATACCACTATCAAGATATTTTACAATCTCCTTTTTAACAGCCTCCTTCATGATAGGGTTGAGGCGTCTCTGTGGATCCCTTACTGGCTTGGTATCATCCATCATATGTATATGATGTTTAACTATGAGGGGACTAATCCCCTTGATGTCCGCCATAGTCCAGCCAAAAGCTTGCCGATTATTTTGTAAGACCATTAAAAGGGTTTTCTCTTGCTCGGGGGCTAGAGATACCGATATGATAACAGGAAGGGTCTCATTCTCACCTAAGTAGGCGTATTTAAGGTGAGACGGCAATAGCTTGAGTTCGAGTTTTGGAGGCAAAACAATTGAAGGTAAAATTGGTGAAACTGTCTCGAACTCGAAGGATTCCAACAATGGTTCGAAGCCCGTGTAAGCAACCGAGTCGGATGGTTCAGCTAACTCATCCGAAAATTCAAAGGACTCAAACTCGGGTGGTGATTCTTCAAAATCGTTCGAAAAAGGTGAAACACTCGTAATCGTTATCGGGTGTGAAAACTGTGTCAGATTCAAGGAGGAACGCACTAGTGACGTCAAAACCGCTGTGATCGAACAGAAATTTTTCGAGCTCACAGTCCTCCTGAGTGATCTCTTGGATCGAGCAAACATCAAGTATATTAGCATTAGGCTCGGAGGGTTGATTCCCCAACTTAAAAATGTTGAGTTCAATTGTCATGTTTCCAAAAAATAGGTTCATCGAACCATTTCGACAATTGATCACCGCATTAGAAGTTGCAAGGAATGGTCGACCAAGTATCACCGGAGTTTGACTCCGGGGGTTAGCTATAGGCTCTGTGTCCATAACAATGAAATAACGGGGAAAATAAAGTCCCCTACTTTAATTAACACATCCTCTAACTCACCCCTAGGATAGGTGATGGATCGGTCGGCCATTTGGAGAGTACAATGTGTGGGTTTCAGCTCTCCAACGCCTAATTGTTCATATACTGAATAAGGAAGCAAATTAACACTAGCACCAAGATCTAAAAGTGCGCGATTGATGTTCTTATCCCCAATTGTTATTGAAATTGTAGGACAGCCAGGGTCCTAACGTTTTTGGGGTAAAGGTTGGGTAAGAGCGTTACTTACTGCACTAGCCAAGAAAACTTTCTTAGGTACCTGTGATTTCCTCTTCTTGGTGCATAAGTCCTTCAAGATTTTAGCATAAGAAGGGACTTGTTGGATTGCATCCAAGAGAGGTATGTTTATGCTAACCTGTTTAAATAACTCCACAACCTTCTCCATTTGTGGAGTTTGTTTATTAGATCTCAACCTGTTTGGAAATGGAATATTTTGAAAATTTGTTGAATCCAATGTTTGTGGAGTAGATTGCGGAGTTGGAACGGATCCTAGTGTTGGTGTTTTCGTGGAGTGAGATGTGGGCCCGTTCGAATTAGAAGAAGTAGAGCCTTGTGAAGAATGAAGAACATGCTCTGAAGAAGAAGAAGAAGAAGAAGAAGAAGCGGCGGCTGGGGTGTCATCATTATTGCCAACATTGTTGTGCAATACCTTTCTAGATCTCAATGTAGTCACGGCACTCACATTATGATTTTTTTTTGCTCATGAGCAACATATGTATTTTGTGTGTGACCGGGATTTGGCAGTGGTTGAGATGGAAGTTTCCCCTTCTCTCGCTCGCTTAACGCAGCATTCAGTTGTGCAATTTGGGCTTCAATTGTTTTGATGCTCTGATCATGTGAAGCAGTGTGTTGCACCAAAGACTAAATGGACGATTGGATGCTGGCTGAGGATTGCATAGATTATTTTAAAAACGCATCCAGACTTCGTTCTAGCGAGGAAACCTTATCGTTATTCGGCTGAACAAAATTGTTTTGAGGATAAGAGTTGTTTGGTATAAAATTGTTCATTTGGTTTTGGTAAGGTTGGGGTTGGAAAGGTTGTTGATATTGAGTTTGTTGAGGGGCTTGTTGTTGTGGAGGAGGCCTCTGAAAATTGTTATTGGCTTGGAATTGTTGTTGATTTTGATTCCAAGCAAAATTTGGGTGGCTCCTCCAACCAGGATTATAAGTTGAAGAGTATGGATCATTTCTTTGTCTTTGCTGAAAGGTAGCATTGACTTGATCTTGTCCTTGAACAGGCGGGTTGTAAGGACACTCTTCGGTTAGATGGGATGGATCCGAACAACAAGCGCAAATAGTGCGTGGGGGTAAAGCTGGGGCAGGAGAAGGCGATGAGAATTTGCTCTCAATTGCTTCTAGTTTTTTCGTGAGTGCAGCCATTTCGGCCTTCATTGCAATCGACATATCAAGTTGATGTATGCCTGCCCTAGACTGACCTGATGAAGTAGATGAAGTGATCTTAGTGCTTTCCTACTGAAGTGTTTGTTCAGCAAGATCGTCGAGAAACTGCCAAGCTTCCTCGCTCGATTTTGTAAGAAAGTGACCTTGACAAATAGTTTGCAACAACTACTTAGTTGCTGGGTTCAGTCTTTCGTATAAAGTTTGGAAAAGTTGCCATTTCTCGATACCGTGGTGAGGGCACTGAACAAGAAGGTCCTTAAATCGTTCGAAACACTTCCAAAAAGGTTCGGAAGGAAGCTGGGAAAATTGATTAATTTCATTTCTGATTCTCGCGGTCTTGTGGTGTGGGTAAAACTTTTTTAGAAAATCCTTAACAAACTCTTCCTAATTTTGTATGGAATGCGATGTTGTGCTATATAACCATTTTTCAGCTAGGTCACATAAAGTGAAAGGAATGACACGTATCCTTATAGCACCATCGGAAAGTTGGGCGGTCTTCATCATTGCGCAAACATTCTGGAATTTATTAATGAAGATGTAAGCATCTTCAGATTCCAGCCCGTGAAATTTGGGCAACATATTGATGAAGTGGGGTTTAATTTCGAAGTTATCCCCATTAGCCGGTGGAAGTGAAAGACAAGTGGGAAGTGCGGTGCGGGTTGGATAGAAAAGATCCTGGAGCGCGATTCGTTGGGGCGCTTCGACAGGAGGATGTGGTGGGTTATTCGCACCCAGTTGAGGTGGAATCAGTCACGTAGGTAAGGGGTTGTTAGGATTGAATCCCGACATCTCCTTAGAAGATGATGAATTTGAAGATGAAGGTAAAGAAATGGAGGGAATTTCGACTTCGGAGTCGAACGCGTCGTCAGTAGGCACTAACGAGACACAGACTAAACGGGCGCTAGTGTCCCTATTCCAACTGGACATACACTAACGAGGTGTAGTGTAGTCAAAAAGTAAAAATAGAAGGTGGGGGTAAGAAAACGTCAATGAGAGAATGTGGGTGCAAGTGGGGTGCAATGGATTTCTTACCGACAAAATGGCAAGTTTTTGTAAAAATTTTGTTTTGTGGTTTTTTTTTTATAAGGAGTTTTGCAAAAGATTTTTTATAAGGAACTAAGACACACTTTCAAGCAATCACAACATGCACAATCAAGCCTAGACCTAGGGTCTCCTAAGTCAACCAGACTGCTCCTAACTGTTTTAAAGGGCAAGTTATGAGATATCTTCGAATCGCCTCTTTGAAAGGTTAGCCTAGCACCCTATGAGGGGTTTGGAAGCATTACATGTACCAAAGATTGAATTTTTAGGGTGCTAAGTTAACATACAAAGGATCGTCCTAGAAAAATTAGGGTTTCAAAAATTTCACATCAACATATGAAAAGAAAAGCTAGGGTTTAGAGAGTACAACCTTTATAGCTCCCTACGCTAGACTTCTCGGCTACTTGGGGTTTGAAAAAGCTCCGCTTGAACTCCTCGAGGTCACCGATGATCCACCCGGAGTCCGCTTTATCCAAGCTTGCAACTTTATCCGATCAAGTGAACGAAATCAAGCTAACACTCTAAACAAGTGGGCTAGACTTGTGTAGAATGGTGTTGTGGTTCTCTTTCTCACTTCAAAATCCAATCTTGATGAGTATCTTGCTCACTATAAAGAACTAGAGAGCAAAATGTGAGAGGAAGAAGAAGATGATAGCAATTTTAGAAGATGATAAGTTCAACTCTAAGAAAGAAAATAGAAAATATATCATTATATATTTTTATCTCTCATCTCAAACCATGGTTGAATCATTATTGTACTTGAGTTAAAAACTAAAAGGAAGAGTAAACCATGGTTAAATGGTGGGTGAGAAAGGTTAGGTCAAGAAGAGTGTAGAAACAATCCAAAACTAACCCTTATCATTTTCCTTTTGTTTTTAACTTAAATACAATAATATTCTAAATAAAATACTCATGGTGTGAGTCTTATATTGCCACCATTTCCTTGTATAATCAACCATGAAAGATGTATGTATGTATGTATGTGTATATGTACATCCATATGTGCATGAATCAAAAAGAAGGCATACATGCATGCATACATCCAACTAACTCAAGAAAGGATTTCAAGTGAGAAGCTAATGGTTAAATGATAAATCAACACTTGATTTATCAATCAGGCCATATCACATATGACCCTACCAAAAGCAAGTCGTCCGATCAATGTACGGTATCATATACGCGCATTTTAATCGGGTCCATACGCATATCGCATACGCGCACCACAACGTTTCGCCTGGACTAGGTAACTCCTGTGTGGGACTCTAAGATTCGTCAATACGCTGGCAGTGGGTGATGATCATATCAAGCACCCCCAAGCCGCAAGCGGTCAGCTAAACGTAACGGCCACCCGGGTATTGAGCGATCAGAAGAGAACAAGCGAACCTGCTACAACTCCCGTCGAGCCGATCGGCAACACTTCCCGTACAGTCCGGTCTCCTCGTCTGATATGTCGCATATCAAGTCTAGGGGTGGTAAACGTCAGACCCCAATAACCAATAATTCATGCCGATATGAGGCTCATAACGGGTCGAGAAACTACTGGCAACACTTACCAGCAAATCTCTGAATCAGCCCTGGCCAGGGACTTCCCTGTTACGGCCAATCGAGCACAGTACAACATCAACCCCTAATACTGGGAGAGACGAAACCCCTCCTATCGCTCATTGCCTCCATGTGACTCGGGACTGTACCCAAAAACCACCGTTTTGCACGCCCTCATGGACGTAGTAAGGTGGAGATCAAAGCACAGTGGGAATCACACAAGACTCTATGACGATCTCGGGTCTACAGACTAACCTGTACAAGTGTCACCTGAGAACTGCCATCTGACGTGAGGTATAATACCATGTGGGAGTTCTCGGCGAGTCCGTCCAGTGTACCTAGTCTCCACTGAGCACCCGTATACCATCTCTGATGTCAAACACCAATGGATATGGGATCATCCATCGCCCATCTCATGGGTCGAGAAGCGTATACGCTAGTCTACACTGGTATATCGATGCCCCGTCTCGATACACCTACGACTAGGGACCTTGAAGGATGTACTTATGACTACCATGTCCCCACTAGTATGATCTGCATCATAGTCCAGGTAGTCAAGTACACATCCTAAGGGCTTTACCAACATGTAACTATAAGACAGTTTAAAGAGACTAGTATACATGTTAAGATAAAGTGCAACCAGATAGCATACTATCATATCGAGCAAGAAAGTCATCTCTATATATGTCCAAACATCCAATATAATATACATCATCTGTACAATACTGGCCTCTAGGGCATACATACAACTAACAATCTCCCACTTGCACTAGAGCCAGCTGCTGTAGTATCGCATACCGAGCATCCCGAAGAGTCTCTCAAACTGTATATGGGGAATGGCCTTCGTGAGTGGATCCGCCGTGTTGTTCTTCGTGTCAACCCTCCTGACCTCGATCTCCCGGCGATCAACTATCTCCCGGATCAGGTGATACCGCCTCAGAATATGCCTGGATCGCTGATGGGACCTGGGTTCCTTGGCCAAAGCCACCGCTCCATTGTTATCGCAATACAAAGGTATTGGATGCTCAATGGATGGAACCACTCCAAGTTCAGTAATGAACTTCTTGATCCAGACAGCCTCTTTAGCAGCATCGTTGGCAGCGATGTATTCAGCCTCCATCGTCGAGTCTGCCACGGTTTCCTGCTTGGAACTCTTCCAGCTAACCGCCCCTCCGTAAAGGGTAAAGACAAATCCCGACTGCGACTTAGAGTCGTCCTTATCACTCTGGAAGCTCGAATCGGTAAAGGACTCCACTTGGAGTTCTCCGTTACCATACACCAAGAGCATCTCTTTAGTCCTTCGTAAGTACTTGAGAATGCTCTTCACAGCTGTCCAGTGACTCTCTCCAGGATCAGCTTGATACCTACTCACTACACTTAGTGAGTATGCTACATCGGGTCTGGTACATAGCATCGCGTACATGATAGAGCCTACAGCCGAAGCATAGGGTATCTCTTGCATGCGAGCTCTCTCCAAATCAGTCTTAGGAGACATCTCTTTGGAGAGAGTGACTCCAGATATCGTGGGTAAGTTCCTACGCTTGGATTCTTCCATACTAAACCTCTTTAGTATGGTGTCAATGTACCTGGACTGGGACAATCCCAATATCCGTTTGGATCTATCTCTATAGATCCTAATTCCCAATATGCATGAGGTATCACCAAGATCTTTCATTGAGAATCTTTGTGATAAGAAGAGCTTGACCGATTGCAGCATAGGAATATCATTTCCTATCAAGAGTATGTCGTCTACGTACAATACGAGGAAGACAACCTTACTCCCTGCCATCTTCTTGTAGATACAAGGTTCATCTGGGTTTTTGACGAAATCAAACTCTTTGATAACGACGTCAAAGCAGATGTTCCAGCTCCGCGATGCTTGTTTTAACCCATAAATGGATTTAAGCAGCTTGCACACCTTCCCGCTGCTCCCACTATCTATGAAGCCCTCTGGCTGAGTCATGTACACGCACTCTTCTAAATCACCGTTTAGAAAGGCGGTCTTAACATCCATTTGCCAGATTTTGTAATCATGATATGCAGCGATGGCAAGCATGATCCGGATGGATTTAAGCATAGCCACTGGAGAAAAGGTCTCGTCATAGTCCACACCTGGTCTTTGACGAAAACCCTTTGCTACAAGTCTAGCTTTGAAAGTCTCCACTTTCCCATCTACACCAAGTTTTTTCTTGAAGATCCACTTGCTCCCAATGGGTTTTACCCCTTCAGGAGCATTTTCCAAAGTCCACACTTTGTTGGTGTACATGGAATCCATCTCGGACCGCATAGCATCCAGCCATTTCACTGAGTCCCTACTCGTGATGGCCTGCTCGAAGCTAGTTGGGTCATCATCCTCCATGATGCAATCCTCGCTGCCACCATCCATGAGAAAACCGTAGTATCTCTCAGGTTGGCGAGGAACCCTACTAGATCGGCGAAGAGGCTGAGCTTCATTGGGAACTACTGAATCCTCTGATTCAACCAAATCTTCTGTCGTAGTCTGTATTGCTGGAACCTCTTCCAGTTCTACCTCCTTGCCACTAATCTCTTTGTCAAGAAATTCCTTTTCTAAAAAGGTGGCATGTCGAGAAACAAACACCTTTTGTTCCTCGGTGTGGTAGAAGATATACCCGCGCGAATGTTTGGGATATCCAATAAACTTACACAGAATGGACCTTGCCGCGAGTTTGTCCGGATTTTGCGTTTTTACATATGCCGGACAACCCCATATCTTAACGTAATTAAGACATGGTCTCTTTCCTTTCCATATCTCATATGGAGTGGTTGGCACGGATTTGGTGGGAACTATATTCAATAGGTCTGCAGCTGTTTCCAGTGCATATCCCCAGAAGGAAATAGGTAACTCAGCTGTGCTCATCATAGAGCGCACCATATCTAATAGGGTGCGGTTCCTCCGTTCTGATACACCGTTGTGCTGTGGTGTATATGGAGGAGTCAGCTGAGAGAGAATCCCATTCTCTTTTAGGAAGTCCAGGAATTCATTGCTCAAGTATTCACCTCCTCGATCAGATCGAAGGACTTTAATACTTTTTCCGGTTTGGTTCTCGACTTCTTGTTTATATTCTCTAAATTTCTCAAAAGCTTCTGATTTGTGTTTCATCAGGAACACATATCCGAATCTAGAGAGATCGTCAGTGAATGTAATGAAGTACGAAGAACCATCCCTGGCATGTGTAGACATTGGACCACATACATCACTATGCACTAGTCCCAAGAGTTCCGTAACTCTTTCTCCGTGTCCCGTAAACGGAGTTTTGGTCATCTTGCCTTTGAGACATGACTGGCAAGTGGAATAAGATGAAAATTCAAACGGATTTAAATATCCATCCTTATGCAACTTAGCTAGTCGTGTCGCATTGATGTGACCCAGTCTACAATGCCACAAGAAGGATTCATTCAGTTCAGAACTCTTCCTCTTGTGTGTGTTTGTTATACTTAGAACTGTTGATTGATTTAGAACATAAATGTCATTGCACAACGTGCCTGATCCAACCAACTTTTGGTTACGGAAAATGTTCATAACATTATCCTGTAATACAAAATTATATCCCTCTTTACTCAACAAAGAAACCGATATAATGTTGCATATCAGGTTCGGCATGTAATAGCATTCGTTCAGAACCAATGTATTGCCAGTTGGTAATGCAAGGTGATATTCCCCGACAGTCTTAGCTGCAACAATTGCACCATTTCCAACTCTTATGTCTTTATCACCTTCTCCAAGTTCTCTACCTTTCCTAAGCCCATGTAACTGATTACATATATGGGATCCTGACCCGGTATCTAATACCCAGGACGTAAGGCAAATGGAGAAACAGTTCTCTGTAACAAACACACCCGACGAAAATGCATCATCATGTACTTTCTTCATTCGGGTGGCATGGGAACTTCATGTTCCCGAGTTGCAGAGAACAATCCGAACTGAGGCAATCTTTCCGGATTCGTCGCAAGGCTCATTTTGTGTTTTGGGTCATAGGGCGGGCTTTGGGCGGGCCCCAGAGGTAAGATTAAAGCATCCTCCCCTATGTCCTGTTCATTCCTATAACTCTTATAAGAAAGAACGGAACCAACGTTCCCCAGCACAGTATAACATGCGGGTTCAGTCAATACATCCATATTATTATCTTTATTAGGGCATGACATGGTCGCTACCTGGAGAGAGAGAGAGAAGAAAACACTTTAGCATATGCTCTTGCAAGATCAGATTGGTTATTATCTTATCTAATCAGGATGGCTCCCACTGGTTTTTATCAAATCTTCCTTCAAACCCTAAAAGGAAAGACTAGCCGGGATTAATTACACCCTACAACTTCGCCAATCTTTCAGCCAGGCCAGTGTCGGTACTTTGAGGGAGGTTCCCCGTGCTTTCGCACGGACCTAATTAAAGTAAACCTTGTTTTCCCAGAGGCGTAACCCCGTTGACACCTTTCTAGACACCTACTTGATCGGCTAATTATAATGTGTCAAACTCTCCCAGGAGTAACTCTTACTCGCAGTGGGTATCGGGATCCAACTATCTCATAGAAGGTATGCAATCTCATTGCAAATTTCAACACTTGAAATTCCCGATAATATTTTGCCCCTAGCGTCCTATGACCTTGACGCAGGCCAACAAACCATAGTGCGCTAGTCAAGTTCAACCCGTCATTTCTTGATTGAATTAAACCCACCCGTACGACCCTTGACGCAGGCCAACAAAGTCGCACGACTACCCTAATCCAATCTGCATCACATGCATTAACAGATAAATACTAGTTAGCTACCGCACACTACGCCTTGACGCAGGCCAACAAACATAGCACGAATACTAAGTAGGATTTATTTGAAATGACGGAGGGCTACGACAGGTTTTTCTGAAAACCTATTGCGTAATGAACTTGATATCGTTGTAATTTTGAAATGGAGTGTTCTTGAGGCTTTTCTAGTTTTGCTAAAGGGGTCACTCCCGGTGAAGGGATCGTCGGCCCTTTCCTCGTCGAATGAGGTGCGGGATATATCATATATATCACTGTGCAAAGCAGAAACTATAGAAGCAATCAAAAGACAAACCGAGTGTGTAGCATCTGCCAGTTATTGCTAAAGGGGTCACTCCCGGTGAAGGGATCTCGGCCATTTCCTCATCGAATAAAGTGCAGGGTATATCATATATACCGCTATGCAAAGCAAAACTGTAGATACCCTTTTTATTTGAAAATTAGATTCTACAACATCTTTTAGGTTTCTTTTCTTTCATTAATAACATTAATGAAGTCACATCATTTAAGTCACCTAAACATCACAGATAAATACGATGTATACTTATGCCATCCGCATTCGCCTCGATGTCTCCTCGTGCACCGTTAGGTTAGGTAACTAACGACAGAGCAGGGCAGGGCTAGTGCGGATGTAAAACATAAGTAACGCCTATATAATATATCATATATACTATATACTGTATCCATCAGAACATATCAAATGATCACATCACAGATATCGCAGCAGAAAGATAGATATAATGTGGGATATACTAGGACGTCCGTATTTAGTATTTAGCCAAAATAGAAAATACGGATTCCACAGTCGCGATGAATAGCCAAGCCCACACCCTGGACCCCTACGAGAGCGGCAAGCGACCCTACCAATTCTGGAGTTTAGGAGACCCGGTCTCGACTTCTCGAGATGGCCTCCCACTGAACCCCAGAACCCGGTCACCCGTGCTCCCCTCCTTAGGTCCATCCTAATGCGGAAAAGTAAATAATATACAACACAGGTGGCATCGACCTCGACCCGGAAGTGCCCCAAATAAAAGAATATTACATTACATTTGAATTTACATGAATGAAAATATAAAACTCTCATCTCATATAAAAAAAACCCGGCTATTCAATCGCGACAATCCTGCACATCATATCTCAGCAACACATAATATCACATATCATCAACGTAAGTAAGTATGCATACCCCAATTGTCGTTGATGTATAGCAACGAAACCGGCGATATCGACATACTGCACTTACGGTCACAGAAAAGAAAGTGTAAAACTGCAATATTTGGAATCCACATTCTCTTTAGACATCGTAAATGCGAAATATCACATACTTCGTATTTCATGTCCAACTATATGAATTCCATATATTGCATCACATTCCAGATAAATAGACGGTATTAAAGTTTTCGAACGATCGATCAAATACCCAAGATTCGCTAAAGCTCAACACTTGAGCGGAGTTCAAAATCCCGGAGTGTGACACAGTGGTAGCGGTCCAGCCGTAGAAAGGTCAAGCCAACGCCTCACATGTGGCACGCCGTACTGCCCCAAACCCTAAGGTTCAAAAGGCAGTTCAAGACGGTCACATAATCGAGTTAAGGTTTGTTGTCTTCTAGAGGGACCACCACAAACAAACTTGCACGTATTTCCGAAAGATTTTAAACCCCATGAAAAGTGAGCAAATGATAGTCGTTCGAACACTTCAATATTTTCTAGATTTACCCGGAAAAGCCACGAAATCAAAATTCCGATCGAACTGTCGAGTCCAAAACCATCTCCAGAATTTTTCAAAACTAAATACAGATTGAAAATACCCTAAAAAATATACTAGCAGAAGTAAGCATTACGGCATAAAAATTTTATAGTGATTGAGGTATACGGCCGCGGAACCGCGGCCTAAGCAAGCTTAGGCCGCGTTTCCGCTGCAGAAAAGACTGTTCATCGAAATAATTTTATACCGTAATTCTTAGTTTTACCTGCTGAATTTTTTACATATTTTTAATTCTGAAAATAACAAGATTTTGAAAAAAGTCCAGAGAGCACCCAAAAAGCCGTATTTTCGGTTCGATCGGAGTTTTAACTTCGTAAAGGCGTCACCTAATGTTCTAGGTCGGCTCTGATGCCAATGAAAGGTTAGCCTAGCACCCTATGAGGGGTTTGGAAGTATCACATGTACCAAAGATTGAATTTTTAGGGTGCTAAGTTAACATACAAAGGATCGTCCTAGAAAAATTAGGGTTTCAAAAATTTCACATCAACATATGAAAAGAAAAGCTAGGGTTTAGAGAGTACAACCTTTGTAGCTCTCTACGCTAGACTTCTCGGCTACTTGGGGTTTGAAAAAGCTCCGCTTGAACTCCTCGAGGTCACCGATGATCCACCCGGAGTCCGCTTTGTCCAAGCTTGCAATTTTATCCGATCAAGTGAACGAAATCAAGCTAACACTCTAAACAAGTGGGCTAGACTTGTATAGAATGGTGTTGTGGTTCTCTTTCTCACTTCAAAATCCAATCTTGATGAGTATCTTGCTCACTACAAAGAACTAGAGAGCAAAATGTGAGAGGAAGAAGAAGATGATGGCAATTTTAGAAGATGATAAGTTCAACTCTAAGAAAGAAAATAGAAAATATATCAATATATATTTTTATCTCTCATCTCAAACCATGGTTGAATCATTATTGTACTTGAGTTAAAAACTAAAAGGAAGAGTAAATCATGGTTAAATGGTGAGTGAGAAAGGTTAGGTCAAGAAGAGTGTAGAAACAATCCAAAACTAACCCTTATCATTTTCCTTTTGTTTTTAGCTTAAATACAATAATATTCTAAATAAAATACCCATGGTGTGAGTCTTATATTGCCACCATTTCCTTGTATAATCAACCATGAAAGATGTATGTATGTATGTATGTGTATATGTACATCCATATGTGCATGAATCAAAAAGAATGCATACATGCATGCATACATCCAACTAACTCAAGAAAGGATTTCAAGTGAGAAGCTAATGGTTAAATGATAAATCAACACTTGATTTATCAATCCGGCCATATCACATATGACCCTACCAAAAGCAAGCCGCCCGATCAATGTACGGTATCATATACGCGCATTTTAATCGGGTCCATGCGCATATCGCATACGCGCACCACAACGTTTCTCCTGGACTAGGTAACTCATGTGTGGGACTCTAAGACTCGTCAATACGCTGGCAGTGGGTGATGATCATATCAAGCACCCCCAAGCCGCAAGCGGTCAGCTAAACGTAACGGCCACCCGGGTATTGATCGATCAGAAGAGAACAAGCGAACCTGCTACAACTCCCGTCGAGCCGATCGGCAACACTTCCCGTACAGTCCGGTCTCCTCATCTGATATGTCGCATATCAAGTCTAGGGGTGGTAAACGTCAGACCCCAATAACCAATAAGTCGTGCCGATGTGAGGCTCATAACGGGTCGAGAAACTACTGGCAACACTTACCAGCAAATCTCTGAATCAGCCCTGGCCAGAGACTTCCCTGTTACGGCCAATCGAGCACAGTACAACATCAACCCCCAATACCGGGAGAGACGAAACCCCTCCTATCGCTCATTGCCTCCATGTGACTCAGGACTGTACCCAAAAACCACCGTTTTGCACGCCCTCATGGACGTGGTAAGGTGGAGATCAAAGCACAGTGGGAATCACACAAGACTCTATGACGATCTCGGGTCTACAGACTGACCTGTACAAGTGTCACCTGAGAACTGCCATCTGACGTGAGGTATAATACCATCTGGGAGTTCTCGGCGAGTCCGTCCAGTGTACCCAGTCTCCACTGAGCACCCGTATACCATCTCTGATATCAAACACCAATGGATATGGGATCATCCATCGCCCATCTCATGGGTCGAGAAGCGTATACGCTAGTCTACACTGGTATATCGATGCCCCATCTCGATACACCTACGACTAGGGACCTTGAAGGATGTACTTATGGACTACCATGTCCCCACTAGTATGATCTGCATCATAGTCCAGGTAGTCAAGTACACAACCTAAAGGCTTTACCAACATGTAACTATAAGACAGTTTAAAGAGACTAGTATACATGTTAAGATAAAGTGCAACCAGATAACATACTATCATATCGAGCAAGAAAGTCATCTCTATATATGTCCAAGCATCCAATATAATATACATCATCTGTACAATACTGGCCTCTAGGGCATACATACAACTAACACTCTTCACCGCCAATTGTGGCCAGGTAAGCACAAGTAAAGAAAGGAGGGATCCGCTCATGAATCACCGTGAGACGGGCCTTTTAAAATTACATTTCCCACTTGTCTAGCCTAGGCACCACAAAGTCAGGTTTAGATAAACGACCGATGCCTACAACCTTCGTTTGTCCTAATGAGCACGAAAGTCCTTATTGGCTGAGACTAATATTTTTTAATTAACTCGAGGGTTGATGCAAATGCTTTTTGTGATTTTTGGGGTCCTAGGAAAGGTAATGAAATCCCCACCCAATCTGGATTGGTGCTATAGCCCCTTAAAAGTCCGTTTTAAAAATGCAAAGCAGTAAACACACAAAAATCCAAAACACTTGCCAAAAATTTTTCTTTTATTTGCGGCGCAAAGAATCCTGCACAAGATTGATTTATTGGAAAGGGGGAAGAAGTTTTGCGCAAAGAACCCTGCAGGAAAATTTTTCAATGGACTACGGAGGGCAGATTAGAGGAAAAGAAATACTCACAAAGGGATTTGAAAGGCTGACGTCACCAAGGCATGGCGGATGAGTTGTCAAAACCCTATTACCGCCGCGGTTCAACGGTCGAAAAGTCTGTTCAAGCCTCCAAAATTTTTCTGTTGTCTGTTGTGGCTCTCCTCCGTCTGTTCAGATTTTCTGTTCGCTGTTTTGTTCACTGGATTTTTCCAGATCTAAATCTGTTTGTCTTTCCGTTCCTGCACAATTTGCACAAAACCCCTTCAAAAAGTAACAAGATGATAATTTTTTTTGTTTTTATATTTTTCAGTTTTTTTATGATTTTTCAATTTTTAATTAACCCGAAATTACAAAAAGAAAATAACTACCGTTATCCCCGGCAACGGCGCCATTTGATTGGTGATCGATGTTTATGCGTATGCATTTTGAAATCAAAGAATAGAATATACCGCAATCAAGACGGTGTCGCATGGTAGCTAGCCGGTTGAGTACGGGTCGGTCCACAGGGAAAACGTGTCTTTTCTTATTTTTCTAACTAGTCAATTCCTATTTGTGGTAGGTTTTGATTTCTATAAAAACTGAAATTGAAATTGATTTGGATTAAAACCTTGCTAGGGTTAGGATTAGGTTAGTTTGGAAAGTTAATTCTACTCACCGCTTTATTTGCCCTAATTAAGAACTTAGGTGTTAAGATAATAGTTAACAAAAAGGATTAGCACGACTAGGAAGAAACGTAGTTTCTTCCCTTTGGTCCTTGTCCGTCCTTTCTTAACTCTTATCCCTAACTTCTATGTAAATCAACCACTACCGGTCTAACTAGGGAATCACCACTATCTCGTAGGATAGGTTGCCGTAGTGAGCAGTGGGTGGTTGTTTTACATAGAGTCCTAATTTATAAAGTTATGAGGGCAAGAAAGGAGTGAGAGATTTCTATCTCTCAAACCTACCCAATCCTAACCCTAACAAGTGAGGAACTATTCACTCATTAGGGGATTAACAATGGAATTCATTTTTTATTTTTATTTTTAATTATCTAATTAACGTGCAGATAATAAAAGATAGATATGAAAAATTGCAGAAATATAAATTGCAAATAAGGAAAATTCAAAATAAAAACTTACTTTTATTGATGCACTCTTTGACGAATACAATGGAATGAAAATTTTAATCTAGAATTAAAAAAAGGCATGCTCCAAAAAAAGCTGTAGACTTCCTATTTATAGATAGGAGAACCCTAGGGTTTATATCTGATCCACATCTGAATTTACAAGACTACCCTAAGAAAACCGGGTCAATGCACCGACTCCCACCGACACGCACCGACACGTGCTCAGCACGGCTGCGGATCCACGGCGGAATGCCTTGTTTGGCCGCGGATCCGCGGCCGTTTGATGGGCCCTTGGGCTCTGTTTTTCTGTGATGCTTCAAGTTGCTTTTTCCATCTGTTTTCTTCACTTGGTTTCTCAGAATATCTTCTCTGTTCTTCCAGGTTTCCACAGTGCAGAATGTTGTGGACTTTTACCGTTAGCTTCATATTGAAGTCTTGAATCTTGTGCTGCCCTCATACGTTGTGCAATCGAACTGTTCATTAATCTTCATTTGTTCCTTAAACTGTAGGCGGCATCTTGCAGATTCATCTATTTGTTGGTCGTAGTCTCACATTTGTAGCGTCTTTTCACCGTTTTCACTGTATTGTTCTGAGAACCTGTAACCTGCAACTATTTAACAGACATGGATCAAAAGCACCTATTTATTTGCAATATGATTAAGAATAGGGAATATAATAGTGCAAATTCTGATATGAACAGATCCCTACGGCCAGCCTCCCCTATGCCAAAATGAAAATTATGTAATAAATAATTTTGATATAATTTTCATACATGAATGTAAGAAAAATGGGCATAAAACCAAATTTTTGTAAATCTCATGGCTCGTGTGCAAAAGAAATGAGCACATGAGGTATAGGATGAGCAAAATACCATTTTGTAAAACCCAAGGGACTATATGTAAATTTGTAAGCCTATAAAAGGCAACATGATGATAGAATGAAAGGATAATTCATTCTTCCCAAAAATTAGGTTTTATATGCCTCCTTCTCTTTGCTCAAGGTTCTAAACCTTCTTCTTCTTTTTTTGAATTAAATCAAGAGTTCCACTCTTTCTTTTCCAAAAAGAAATAGTTTTTCACCACAAAACCCTTGAAGGGGAACGCGGACCTTCCATCAAATCTCCAAAATGGAAGATTTTTAAAATCTCACCCTCTTTTCTCCAAAATCCAGCCAATAGAAAGAAGGAAGAAGAAGACCCACCCCCAAAAACCCCATTTTAGGGAAGACCCAGGGCTCAAGGGAGAAGAAAGAGGTCTTCTTTCATCAGATCCAAAAATATCTTAGGAGTTTAACTCCTCAAATATATATATATATATATATATATATATAATAAATTTTTATTTTTGGGAGTACAACTCCCAATGTAGGGGCTAAGCCCCCCTTGTCCTTTTTTTAAAAGTTTAACTCCAAAAGTTAAATTGGGAGTACAGCTCCCAGTGCAGGGACTAAGTCCCCTTTTCTCTACGAGCGCCCGGCGCCCACGCGCCCGTCACGTGAGGTGCTGGCGCCCGGGGCCCACGCGCCAGGCATTTGAGGCGCTGGCGCCCAGCGCCCACACGCCAGGCACGTGAAGCGCTGGCGCCCAGTGCCTACGCGTCCTTAGGATGCCCCCCTCACTTTTTTTACACACACTCCACACTAAAAAACCTTCCCCGTTAGAAAAAAAATTCTAACGGGGCGTTGTCCCGCATTTTTCTAACCGGGCGTTGTCCCGCACCCAGCAAGAGGGCTGCTAGCCCCCTTGACCCCAAGCCCGCTATCCGGGTAGCGGGGCCCCCAATATGTCCAAAACCCTTTCAAAACACAACACTGCACATTGAGTTCGTATGACCTGTTTGACCCATCAATCGGAGGTTCTCTCGCTCCAAAGGCGAGGAGTAATTAACGGCAGCTTAGTCCGCGGCTGCCGGAGATTCGGATCCCCACAATCAATAAACCCCCGCCTACCCTAGGCAGGGGGAATTTATAATGCACCTGACAAGCGCGCGCGTATTCCCATCTCAATGGGGTGACGAAAAACACCCTACAATACCCTTGTTTATGTATAGGACGATAGATCCTAATTTTGTTTGATGACACCGTACGATGGATCACCGTACGCGATAAGATATATCGGATGATTGGTCCGCACTCGTGACTGATGATGTTCGATGATAGCGCCACATCTGATACTATTTGGCTGGATCGCCAACTTATGGATTGTCTTGATTCGAAAAATCATTGATTTCTAAACACCTTAGCGGATAATGGTTTATATTTATGAATCTAGGTGTAGTCGTGTACCTTATACCGTCATGCTTATGTTGTATCTTTTCCTTATGACATATGTACTATGTTCCCAGCACTTACCTGTATATGGCTTCGTCTGCTAGTACGCCTGCACTATTACCAATGATACGCATGTTACACTTACTCAGATTTGTCGGCTCACGCATTCATCGGTAATTGACATGCTACTTACATAGTAGAACTGCTATATCACTGTATTGCTCTTGACTGAAAAGTACAATCATTGTTCAGTAATTATCACATGACATGCTTGCATGATAATACTTGAAATGCTTACAGTATTGTTCTGTGCTTGCATATACTGCACCTTATAGTTACATGCATTAAGATATTGTTTTCATGAGATCTCTGGATTTGAGAACCGCTGGTATATTTTAACAAGTCTTATGATTGTTTTAAAAACGTGGTTTCTCGTGATGTGATTTGTGGCGTCCATCATGAGTGTTCTTGGTTCTGAGCTATGAGATACCCGATTCGAGGAGTGAGGAGGCACCGTCTGCGGGTACATGATGGACCCGGTGCAGTACCCCTAGACAAGAAGATCGTATAGAAACGTGTTGAGCCCGGCAGGAGAGCACTACCGACCGGTGATAGTTTGGGCTCGGCGGATATCCGGAGGATACCGACCGGAGTCGTGAGATCAGACAGATATGAGAGTCGATCCGATGAGACGGAGCCCGAGATATGAGGATTTACGTGTCGATACTGCATACGGGTTTTGTGATATTTTGAGTGTCGATGCTGGACACTCATGTTTTATGATGTTGATATGTCATTGATGGGCACACGTTGGATATTCATATACATACATGCATATGACTCAGATGACTTGATACATATACCGATACTGGCATGACATCATTGATGTACCCATTTGTATACATGATCACTTTAGATACCATATAGTTTTACCTTTATGTTGCAGTATGACCTAGGGATCATTGTTCATTTGATTTCTGCATGCTGATATTTTCTACTCACGAGTTGGCAACTCATCCCTGTTGTGCCACAGTTTTCTTGCAAGTTCGACGGCTCGGATCAGTAGCGACTCGCTGGCACACAGCCTTCTTCAGGGTGTTTTGCTTTGGTAGGTGGGATACACATTTGGATCGTGACCACCCTTGTACCTATTATTTCTATTGTATCTAGTTAAAGCTCCATGAACCAGAAACCAGACTTTATATATTTGGTAGACCTAGACACAGACTTGTATATTCTCGAGACTTAGAGTGAGATGTGTGTATTGTCTTTATTTTGAACTGATGATATCTTGGTCTTATTTACTTTCATTCTGTGATTGATATTCGCCTAGGGCGTCGTATATATGCTTTATTGCGTGGTTGTGATTCCGTCAATTGGCGAAGAGTCAGCTCCCGCTTGGAGATACCTATATTATTGCATGTATATGGTTTTGGATCAAAATATACAAGGAAGGTGCTGCCCACATTTCAAGGACGAAAATGTTTTCCAAGTTAGTATACTATCATTGCATTTTCATATGATATGACTTATACTTTTAAAAAAAAGGCTTAAATTCATTATACTGATATTTCAAAACCGCACCTCCACTATTTTCCGCAAAAAAGTTTAGATTTCCGAGCTTCGGCTTACTTGAATTACGGCGGGGTCCTGTAGACTTCCCGTAATTCTCATGCCGGTCATGTGCCAATTTCAGATCGTGAGGGGTTCTCGGGGGGTCTTTAGGTTGTACCCCTACACATGTAGGGGCTGGCCAAGAGCAACCAGCAGGGTGCTCTCACAGTGCACTCAAACTACTACTTTAATCTCATATGGTGCTAAGACATGAGATTAAGATGATATAGAGAAATGAAACTCTCTTTTTCTCTCTTCTCCTTTTTTCCTCAACTCTCTCCTTTTCTCTCTTCACTAGCTTGAAAGAGAGAATGAATTAGGTTATGACTACTAGAATCTCAACCATGCCACAACCCTTGACACCTTTCATTTTCCATGCTAACACATGTCCTAAGGAGTGAGAGATGGCTACACCTCATCCTTAGACATGCAATAAAAAGAAAAGAAAAAAAGTTAATAAGAAAAAGGATGTCATGTTTAAATAATATTAACCATGACTTTTGTTCTCATCACATGGAACAAAAAATTAAAAGAGAGAAAAATGATAATAGCTTAATTACATGTATTATCACATAATAACATATAATTGGTGTATGCTGTTCAGACTTCAGAGCAAAAATAGCTCAGCTAATCTTCAAGAATCAAGAGTAGTGAGACCACCAAATTGAACAGCTAGCAGGTGTGATCACGGGAGCACAGGAAGGCAATTTGTGCATATATGTGATCCTTTAACAACCAACCCATGTGGTATCAGAAAAGTTTGGAAAGAGATTGATGAGGAAACATGAGCCACCAAATTATTATGGGTTCCGCTCAAATCCAAATTGATCTCACTAGGACAATAGTTGGCCATATCGAAAGGTGATCCTGTCTTCACCTTTGGAGGTTAGAATTGTTGAGTTGTTAGATCTAACTTGAAAGGTAAATGGAAATGTATATTATTTAAGTTTGGATCCGGGTCCTCTCCAATGCTGAAGAGACTGATTTTTTTTTTAATCATGGATCTACATATTTAACAATTGAGTTCGACGATGAGCTTAATGCATTGAATGGTTGATCTTCCATAAGTAGACTTTTAATTACCGAAGAAGATCCATATTCCATTATTCACCTCTCTTTTTGCTGCTAATTTAGAAGGTGAAAATTGATACCACTTGACCCTAAAGATAACTTGCTCAAAATCCAGTCAAATGATCATGTTGAGTCCAAGAGATAGAAAAGAAAGAAAGAAAAATAGAATTCACCAAATTAATATTTTAATTGCATTATGGCAAGCAGAAAGAAAAAAAGAAAAAAAATATTTATATTGTTATAACTAATTAAAAAGAAAAAAACATCAACAATTTTGCATCTCATGTGTCTGCTTAAAGACTAACACAATGATATTCCACTTCTGGTTTACAACAAGATGATTCTCTTTCAACCTATTTATTCATATTAGAAATGACATCTTTTTCTTAACTTTGGGAAGAAAGTGTACATTATAGAAGTTTGCTTGATATTTCTAACATTTTTCATGCAAATCACGTTCTTCTCTTTGATAAAAGTAATGCCTAAATGGCCATGACTTGAAAAAAAAAGGTACTCAATACCTTTCTTAGCATCTCATGACTATAAGCAAATAAAAATAAATGCCATATCTTTTTTCCGTTGGCTTTGAATTGAAAGATGTTAATTTTTCAAACGCTATGAAAGAGAGGACGCTTCTTTTTATATATCTTGGTTTTCCACGATCTTAATGGTACCATGTACCAACCCACAATAGATAAGATGATGACAAGATTTAGTGGACTAAAATTCAAGCTACCCTTTATGGCCGCGGCGATTTAAGCTTCTCCTTTCAACGGTCCTCTCATATCAAATGTACCTGTGGAAATCTTTCGATTTTCCAAAAAAATTTTTAAAGAAAATGGAATCTATTTGTCGAGGATTTTTTTGGGCAACTTGAAGCTCTCTAGAATCAAATGGAGATATTTGCAAGTCGAAAGGACAAGAAGGTTTAGGCATATTTAATCCACATGATTACAATCTTGCATCATACCTAAAACCTTTGTTGGACAATTTTTCTACAGAGAGCCTTCGGGCGTTGGTGGATTCACTCGGATACCTGGCATATTCAAGAAAAAATAATTTTCAAAGTTTTTGGAACATTTCGTCCTCGTAAAGATCTCCTATTATAAGAAACATACTCCATGCAGAAGATTTATACACAAAGAAAGTCGAGTAATGGATTCAAGCGGGGACTTCAATATATTTGGCCGAATGAAGATCTCTTTATGATATATTTGGAGAGCAATTAGCTTATGATATCGGTATGCGACTGGTCACCAAACTTTCGAGTTTTAATCATGATAACCAATGGTTTCTATTTCAATTTATTTCACCATAAATAATTGAAGCATGAAAGTTGCATCGATCAATCACTATAAACAAATCTATCTCCGTTGCAGCTTAATTTATTTTGGAAGCCTACTAATATAGGCAAATTCATAACAAAATCTTCAAAATCCTCACTTTTACAACCACCTTCCTTTATATATCCTTGATTCACAAATCCATTTCCAAAAACTCATTTTGTCTATGTCAAGCAACGCTTGGAAAGTTATATTAGGCGCTGCTCTGCTATGCGCTATTCATGGTGCTACCGTAGAAAATACTTTATTCGAAGATGGTGATGATGCAAATACATTCCGTGCTTTTAACCCAACTCAAGCCGAAAAGACTTATTCAATGGTCACTGCTAACCGCTTTTGGTCCCAAATCTTTGGGGTTGCTTTATCCAATAAACGTTGGTTACATTTATTTGTACCAATAACCGGTTTATGGATGAGTACTCTTAAGGTAATCGGTCTGGCTTTGAACCTACGTATTAAAAAATCAATTCTTGATCTACTTCAAGAAAGAGATATTGGAGAAGAGATATTGAAGAAAGACACTGCATTTTTTGCAAAGCTAAACTTTTAGGCCATGAACATTTTTTTTTTTTGAGTGTCGGTTTCTCGAATTGGATGGTGTAAAAATTTTTATCACATTGCGAGATTGTCAATCCAAGTTCTAATCTACATAAGATAATAGATTTCATCAAATTTGGGAACTCAAGTAAGAGACCAAGAACACTTCCACATTGTGGTTACCAACATGCTTGACATGTATGAAAGGAAAGCAATTAAAGAACTTTTCGATCTCAATATAAATCTAAAGAGATTTGAAATCTAAAGAGATTGATCTTCACGAAGTTATCTTGTTGGATGACTAAATTCTTTGATACTACAAATCTTGGTAATGGACTAATCGCTCTCAATTGAAATACATTACCCCCCTTTCTAAAAATTCAATCTTAAACTGGTCTTGTAACAGCTTTGCACCCGATACATGTATTTAATTCTATTGCAACTACCTTTTATCGCCCTAGGCATTGGCAAACCAAAAAAACAAAAATTTGGGAGTCAGAAATTGTTGCCAATCAGTCTACTTTGATACTAGAATCCCAAAATTTTCTAGCTTATTAATTTCAGATCATCCATCATATCAAATCATAGAGGTTAACTCCATCGTACTGCATCTTATCATTTCACTGTTTGTTTCAATTCCAAATAAGAAAAAGAGGGTTGCATTACATAACTAACAGCTAGAGTAAAACATAGTTTGGCATGGATTCCAGCGGTCAAATATAAAATCACACGAAAACATTATTTTCTGATGATGAAAGGGTATCCCTATAGTCAGTTAAATCATATAATACCTATGCATGAACAGATTGGCAGCAGCAGCAGCAATCATATCAGGGAAGGGAAAAGTTGCCCAACAACCACAGCAAAAAGCTAAGCAAACAGGTGAAAATAGTCTCTAGTAACTAAACAAGCAGGTAAACTTTAGGCAGGTAAAGTCTAATAATTACATGAATATGTTACCATTCAGTCTAACTTGATATTAAACCCAAATGCCAATAATAAAGCCCACTGTTTTCTGGCTTACTAATTATAGATCAATATCATCCGTCTGATAATAATACGTAATACGCAGGTTAACTCCATTAGTACTGCATCTTATTATTTCACTGCTTGTTTCAATTCCAAATAAGAAAAAGTCGGTTACATTACATAGCTGACAGCTAGTGTAAAACATAGTTTGGCATGGGTCTCAGCAATCGAGCTAAAAATCAAAAGGAAAATGTTAGTTACCAATGGTGAAAGGGTGCAGAACATGGTTTACTAATCTCTATAGTCAGTTAAATCATATATCTGATACCTATGCATGAAAAAGATTGGTAGCGGCAGTAACAACAATAAGCGATTAATTGGGGGGGGGGGGGGGGGGGGGAGTTACCAAACAACCACAACAAGAAGAAGCTAAGGAAGCAGGTGAAAATAGTCTCTAGCAAGTAGCAGAAAGCAACCAGGTAAACTTTAAGCAGGTAAAGTTTAAGAATTGCATGAATGGGTTGCATTAAAGGGGAAACATTAACTAACTAAATACCTATAGCAACATTTGGAGCAGGAAATTGGTTGTCTTTTTTTTGAGATTATAGGTGGAATAAATTAGCCACCCCCTCATAAATGGGAGATCCGGGGCTCGATCCCGGGTCTCCCCAATAGGCTCCTCCAAGCCCCATCAATGAGCTACTCCAAGCCCTTTTTAAAAAAATAGGAAATTGGTTATCTTCTGAATAGTTCCCGTGCTTCCTGCTTGAGGAACAATTATACTTCATATTCATGAACAGATATAATCATATAAAAACCCCACACTTTAAAGTTTGTATTCATAATGATCTATATACTACATGATGTAGCAAGTTGCAATAATCTACTTAAAAACTATTCTGACTGCTTGCTCTACAAAATTAAAGCATAGCTGTGGAAATGCAGTATGAATTCCAGAATTGAAACAAGCAGTATGAATTCCAGAAGAACTAATCTATTTCAGGACTCAAAAACACGCTAGTTGAAAAACTTGGCAGTACAAAATTATAACCTAAAACTAGAAACCAATCATTGAAGAGATGCTGCTGGTAATATATGATAAAGCTGGTGATATATGATAGGCCAGCATGTATGCAAGATTCAGCAGCTCCACAATATTCACGCAAAGAAAACTCCAACGATCTCTTCACTGGCACTACCTTCACCTTCACATGTTGTGTCCTCTTCTCATTCTCTCTTCCCTATATAAATTTTAATCGCCTCTCATCTCTCAGATCACTACTATAGAGAGCTAGAGCAATGGAGTACTTCAGTTATCTCCTCATTCTCACGTTGTTCTTAGTTCATACTCAAACCCCAGATGCCCATTGCCCTGCAGAATGCCCTCCTTCTGTAGGCCCCGCAGTTCCCGTCCCCGGCCTTCCCCTTCCCAATGTTCCCATCCCTGGTGTTCCCATCCCCAATCTTCCCCTTCCCAATGTTCCCGTCCCTGGTGTTCCCATCCCCAATGTTCCCCTCCCCGGCCTTCCCATCCCCAATCTTCCCCTCCCCAATGTTCCTGTCCCCGGTGTTCCCCTCCCCGGCCTTCCCCTCCCCAATGTTCCCGTCCCCGGTGTTCCAATCCCCAAACTTCCCATCCCGCCAGTCACACCCATACTCCCTCCAGGGTCAAAACCGCCATCGAAGAAACAACCGCCATGCACGCCCAAGCCACCTGTGACCCCTTCTCCTGTTAAAAAGTGTCCTATTAACACAGTGAAGCTGGGGTCGTGCCTTGATTTGCTTGGTGCAGTTGTGCATGTTCAGGACCCTGCAGTTGAGTGTTGCCCGCTCATCGCAGGGCTAACGTCTGTTGATGCAGCACTTTGCTTGTGCACTACTATTAAGCTGAAGGCTCTCGGGTTGAAAGTGTTTACACCTATCGCGTTGGAATTGTTTGTTACTTGTGGCAAATCTTTGCCTCCTGGCTACAAATGCCATTAGTTGAGTACATTAACTTCAAAACTCTAGATGCATTCTGTTATCAACTTATAGTTTAGTGTAGATTAGACCCTTTTCCTTTTCCTTTTCCTTTTCCTTTTCCTTTACACATCATTTAGGATTTTAAAATCTACTATGCAGCTTCTATAGAAATGCTCTTCAATCATCCATAATATGAAATGCAGACAGATGAGATTTGGGGGCGGGGGGTGGGGGAGAACCAACCCCTTTTCACAAACCTATATTATTTCTCCAGCCCAATCTGTATCGTCTGTTTATTATATTGTGAACCGTGTAGAACTCATTTATACCAGAATGTATGCATTACTATACTACAATAGTAGTTTAGTAAACATCATGTATTAAGTGTACTGGTTATAAAATTAATAGAAATTAAGGAGATCCAATTGGTAGAAGAAAAAGAAAGTCAAATAGCCGTAAATTGTAAGTTATCCTTGATTTCGAAGCAGTATAAGAATTGTGATAGGCCAAGTAAATAATAGGAATATTGGAAACCCAATTTGTAAAATTTAAAATTACGTGATGGGCAAACAATAGGAACGCAATCCATGAATGTTGTTTAACAAAACACTGCAACAAAACATTTTGCGGCGTTTTCTCTTAATCTAATTAAAAGATTTTCCTTTCTTTTATTTTTTATTCATTATTCTTGCCCTCATACAAGTGATTTCTTATTTTAGCATCCCATTTTTTCAACTAATAGCATTATTTGTGATTGCAGGTTTCCTCGTGGTTCGAACTAAAGATGCATTGAATTATTGGCGGTTGATGGTTGATGATGAGACATGAAAGGATGTCCTAGCGAGTTATGCAACTTTAGTTTCATTTTAATTCTTTTCATGATTGTATATTTGTGATGGCTAGGAAAAATCATTCCTAGTGTAGTGGTGGTATGATTATTGTTTGAATGGCTTTGTGTTGAACTGTTAATTTCTAAATTGTATTTTAATTTGTGTGTTCCCATTAAGTATTAGAATTTTTTTATCGTGGATTCAAATTTCATGCCTTTATTTCTGCAGAATTAGTTTAAGAATTCTGGGGAAGTTATAAAGAAACTCGTAAAATTTGAATGCAGTTTAACAAGCTTTTCAAGTAAACAAAAATCATATTCACATTATATAAATATGAATATATAGAATCTATTACTTTCACATCCATGGCATGCACTCAAAATATAGATGGTAAATTACAAGGTAAAACTTCATTTAAAATTAATGTCATTTAGTCTTTCCATATATTAATCCATCCAAATTAGATCATTATAACTTGATTAGGGTCAAGAAACTCTTTACTCTCATCATCGACATGCTCTTTGGCTATTTTGATGCAGTTGAAACAACGGGGCTCCAACTACATCGATCAAACAGACCCTAGGTAGCATGCAATGCTTGGATAGCAGTAGTAAAATTTACGACACATGAACACAACAACGAGCATTTATCCCAATATTTCAAGGTCAGCTATAGCCTATATGAATATGTTTCTTCCATTCTCTCCTATCAATGGTTGTCTCCCCAGTTATATTAATGATTAACATATCATTTTTAATCGCCTTTATCCATGTTCGTCCATGTCAACCCCTATCTCTTGTTGCCCGTTAACTATAATTTTATTGCTTCTTCTAACTAGAGCAATTATTGATCTCTGTCGCACATGTTCAAACCATCTCAATTGTTTCTTTCATTTTATTCTCTCTGTGAGTGACCTCGCACTTGTTACATGTCCCTATTTTTAATCATCTCTTTTAGTGTATAAGTGTATTACCACTCATCCATCTTAACATTTTCATTGCAGTAGCAATTAGTAAAATTTGGTCTTCAAATAACAAGACCCTAAGTGTTATTCCATTTTATATATCTAAGTTAATCTTTATGAGCTAATTAGCAAAATGGTTCAAATAAATAAGCTTAGCAAATTACCCCTCCAGGCTCATCCTAGCATGGACTGAACAAAATGAACCCTAAATATTAACAACAGGCACCTAACATATATAAAAAGCGAGAGGTAGTTTTCATATCACCAAAACAACACCCAGCAACTACACAGTGCTAGCATCTAGCAGTACAAAGCAAATATAATAGGTAGACATTTGTTTAATATAACTAGTAAAAAGATGATCAGATAGAGAATAAATTAACTCTATCCTACGTAAATACCTACATTCGATTATACATGATCCTGACTGATACGAGATATTGAAGTAGGGAGTAGACAATTTTACTACAGAGAATAGTAACACTCTCGCATATAACTTTACTATATATGGATCCCTCAATGAGTAGAATTTTCTCCGAAGTACATTAATTCTACAATTAAGTCTTTAAAAGAAATTTTCTCCTTTTCAATACAGAACCTCTGGGATTCACTTTATACCAAGTCTTTAACTTATTCAACAGAGTGGACGCAACCTTATTCTCAGACATATTCTTTAGGGGCAAGAATTTGAATCAAGAGAATCAATATTCCTGTTAAATGAGAAATTGACAGAAGGTACAGAGAAAGGGATAGGAGAGTAAGCAGATTTTGTGTTTTTGTGATTGGAGAGATACCATTAGAGTGCCAGCTCTTTAGTTGATTGTTTGTTGTCAACCCCCCACCCCCCAAGTCTATGTGCATGCAATTAGATATCACATGCAGTGTCCTTTAACTGTATGCCTTGTGAGGATGGTTAGTGCATCATATGAGAGAAGAAATAAAAACGAGTCATGAACGTAGATATAAAGAAAAAAATTGAAGAAAGAAGAGACTATATTTGGTGTGGTGAGATCTCGGAAGCAGCATTTCACAATTCAATATTAACAGAAGGATTGTGATCGTAAGCAGGATAATGATTTAAAATAAAGGCAAAGACGATATGCATGGTGTTCTGCCTGATGGAATTTTAACAAGAGAAAAGAGTTCCTAAGCAACTTACTGCACAACATGGCTAAAGAGTGAGGAGCCCACCCCTCCAATTTGTTGCGTAGCAAATTGCTTAGGAGAGTTGCTTATGCCCCCTAAGCTCTTTTAACAATTCAACATCACCAATAGAAGGAGAAATAAGCTGGACAAGAACCCTATTATCTCAAAAATTTCCTCAAGCAATCATCATCCATATCCTTTCCCAAAAATTGGAATTGCTTATGAAGATATACGTTATGGGTAAAAAATAACAAAAATATTACGACTGAGTGTTGACCCCACTCAGTTCTGGAAAAAGAAAAAGCGAATTAGAGAGGTGTTTATCATAATCATAAATAATGTTATAGACCTGTTACTAGAACCAAGAAAAAATTTAAGATGGAAAACTTGATGAATTATAGGAGCTTATGTTCAACTCTATAACGCAAATAAAACCAAGAACAAAAACAAAACAATTTTCCATAAATTCTGTTACTGTGATCCATTAAGCATAGTGTCATATTCAAGGCACAAGGAATGGAATCGGAGATGGGGGTTTCCTGCAAAGTATGACAAAAGAGACAGTAGAAGGATGAAGGTCCCCAAGGTTTTGTGGGTATGTGATGATAAGATTGAAAGGAGGATGGCTTGTGGGTGGGGTTGGTTGCTGTTAAAGTGCCAGCTCTCTTTCTTTTGTATCATCTCTTGTTTTGTTGTCATTGTATCAGTTTGTTTGCATTGAGAGCACATGCCCTGGTCTTTTACCTTGTTTGTTTGTGGTGGTGGGGGGGGGGGGGGGGGGCCGTAATGGAATGGGAAAAACTATGATCATAGAGTTCTTTCCTTCTTAAACAATCCAAAAGCATACAAATATAGTATACATAACGAAATCAGATTAATGAGAAAAATAAAAGCATAAACAATTATGATTACAAGAACGATATATTTGCATGATTAGGCAAATGAGTAGCAACAAGACAGAACCAAACGATAATTTGAGAAGGTGACCATCACATTGCATAGCGAATAATATAGTTTCGACACAATAAAATTAGCGAAAATTTGCAAGCGTGTGCATTGTGTTTCTTGACAACATCTCTATAACTTATGGAAGCGGTCCAAAGTGTCGCTAATTTGTAAATCCGACGCTATCAAGAATAGAATTTCACCATCTATGAAAATTGATAAGAAAGAGCAAATATTTTTATGGCACCAAGTAAACTCCAATCTCAATATATTAATAATTCTTATATCAGTCTCAACAATATTGTAAGAATCACAAGTACACGATAGGAAGGTAAGATTCTGATTTCAAGTATGAGGTGCAACACAAATCGTTGCATAGCAAAACCAAACCAAATTTATGGTGCTCGCACTGGAGAACAAAAATACAATATGGATGCATAAAAATAAAAGAGAGAACATGAATACGTATGATAATATGATTATTACCTGAAACAAGATGGAAGTGTGATTCCCTGGCACATAAAAGCAAGAACTACATATACGATAGCCAAGAGAAGAAGAATCAATGCAATCCTGCAAGATTTGTTTTACATAAGAAAACAACAATAGAAGGGTACAGATAGCTAAAAGAGACATCTATTAATGGTACAAGGAAACTTTTATTACAACAAAATTGAAATATGAAAAGAAAAGCTCTGGCATAAGAAACGTCATATACAAGATTAAACATCTTGTACTCTCTAAACAGGATCAAACTACGAACTAAATCTCTGATCTTATTTCCAATATATATGTATATTATAAGCAGATCCGGATTATCAAGCACGCTATACATGATATCATGATAAGTTGAAGACTAAAGTTTTAAACCATAGATTATATTGGCATTACATAAATGTTTCCAATTGCATCCTTCAGAAGGTTGTATCCTGATGTAGAATACTTGTCTTTCTATGTCATTACATGCCAAGGCATGTGATAATATATGAGTTTTATAGTCGTTTCAATTATAACAAATAACACTGATATCCCTTAATTGATGATACCATCAATCTCATAATACATGAAAAAGATGCACATGCTTATATTCGTTTAATGTAATCATATGCCATGAGTATCTCTGGTAGGTTCCTTTAAACCCCAAGAAGGTGGAAGTCTAAAGCTATTAAACAAACAAGTCCCCATGCTTTCCACTTGATGGAAGAATTGGTATTTACAGAGAAGAAAGAAAGAGGATCAATGGCATAAGAGGACATAAGAAAATGAAGCATGTATTGATGATAATCGACTGTATTCCAATGTCAGTATCTTCTGTTTATCAAAAAGTCAGAAAAGGAAACAAAATAAGTCCTACAGGCATATAATTGAAAAAAGAATAAATAATATATTTTTTTAACAAAACCAACAGATTATTGTAGAATTATCTGGTTCCTTGACATAATTTTTTCCTACTACCAATTCAGCTTCCACTACAATCTGCACACCTAACTTTTGTTGATGATTTTCTCTAATAATACTATTCACTCTGATAATGATTTGCTCTGATAATACTATTCATCTCTTTTCCTAATAATTAGTTATATTCTATCTCCAACTCTTGTCCGTCTTTAACTTTCTCTACTAATATACTTCATTTGCAAGTACCTCCACTATATGTTTGTTACTCTTTCAATTCTACAGAATTTCTAACTTGTACACTCAATCTCTGTAGATCTCTTACTTCTCCAAATAATTATCTGCAGAAATAATAATAATAATAATGGCAACCTTTTTTGTGATCACTGTATAAAATTCCATTATTTTTCCTTTCAGCGCTCTCCTACATTCCAAGTGGCTAATCTGCATCATCTTGCCCCTTTCAGCACTATAACCCTTCAGCATATGCCTATTTAATTGCAGTAGATTCCTCATGCTAGCGGAAACAAAGGTAGTGGGCACCACTTCTACTTAACATGTAGTACAAAGCCAAGGCATGATGTTGTACCAATGGAGTTCATTACAACCTTTATCAGTAATAGAAAAGAGGTTCATTACATGTCTAATACAAAATTTGGAGCCTTAAACCATAATCTTCCAACCTTTCCCCTGCTATCATACATATCTGACTCATAGAATAATCAGTCACAGGAGACAAAAAAGGTTAGTTTTAGGCTGAATATAGTAAAGTTGTTTTAGAGCAAGTAAAGTACGCACGTGAGCTTAACATTCCTCCACCACACAGTGTTCCTGAAACGCCGAGCCTGCTTTCTGAAGCGCATTGTTTTTCCTTGCATTGTTGCAGTTTTGTCAACCAACAATTCCAAACGATCTCCTCTTTCGAGGACTTTATCAATGTTCTCAATCATGACATTGCGCACCTACAAGAACATACATATGTCCAATAAATATAACACAGAATTCTAAAATACAGACAGAATAGACAATAATAAAGAAAAACGAATTCATGGTCGATTACATGCCCAGATAGTTATGAGATCAGCATGAAAGAATATGGATTTGTAAGCTTGTTAAGTACCTCAAATTATAACACTTGTAAATTATTTTTCCAAATTATTCAAGCACATGTAGCATTTTCCTGTTGTTATATATGGGTAAAGGGGGCCAACAGTCCCTGTAAGGCGCACCCTAAAGTGAAGCATATGCGGCATGCATTTATTGGTGTTTGAATGGCGGTTTTGCATTTAAGTGCAACACCGAATGAAAAAGTGGAGGGCTTAAGTGAAAAAGCATCACACAAAGTCCAATGTAAGGATGCCACATATGCCTTAGGATGCATCCTACAAGGACACTCCAGGACCAATTACTATATATATATATATATATAGGGGTGATCCATTGCAAACCGGTCTGCGTTTTTTAAAAACGGGAACTCCAGATCTACGATATATTTTAATGATCTGAACCGTTCAAATTGATCACTACCCTCAAATATATGTGTATGAAAAATCAAGGATTTGAGATCGGAACATCATCCGATGCATAGGCTGGAGGTCTTTAAATCCTTTGATTTTTCATACATATATATTTGATGGTAGTGTGATCAACTTGAACGGATCGAATCGTTAAAATATGCCGTTGATCGAGAGTTCCCATTTTTAAAAAAAGCAGACCGGTTTGCAATAGAGCACTCATATATATATATATATATATATATATATATATATATAGAGAGAGAGAGAGAGAGAGATCCTCATATTATATATAGGGAGCTTAAGTGCATGGAAAATGTTGCTAAAATAAGTAATTTTCTAGAACCAAGCACTCTAGGGTTCCTATAGGAGGGAATGTCTTATTGTGTCTTTAAGAAATAATGTACAAGGCTATTAGGAGTTAGGACTTGTTGAAAGTATAAAAAAAAGAGCAAATGATGGGACTTTAAAAATAGTCCCATATTGGAAACAACAAAAGAATCACATGAGTATAAAATATAAAATGGGTCACACCTCAACAAGGCTTGAGTCTTATTGTTAGAACCCACTTATCATTAAAAGCACATCACTCCTCCAACTCTTCTCTAACTTTAAACTCTACTCTACTTTAAAAATAATTATGACAGGACTCAAAGTATTCTAAAGAAGATTATGTGTTGTTACTTTCTCCAATCCCTCACCACATTGCCCAATGAAGGATGTCAACGGCGGATAGTGGATGGCATGTCGATACATGAAATAGTTGGCAGGATAGTGGATGAAAGATATATACCATACATATATATTTAAAACAATTTAACCTAAATGCAGTGTCCTAATTGTCATCTATCTAAGAAAAATAGTTTGACCAAATATGAAGGAATTATACAAGGTATGCTTGTGAGATGCAACAAAACAAATAAGATGAATCCATGTAAAGGTAATATTATTATAAACAATAAACATAATTATTACATAACCATTGAAAAACAATAGAACTCTTATAGATACAGGTGCAAAATGCTTTTGAGGTGATATCGTGGTCAAACCTGATGTGCCGCCAACATATAACAAGAACACGACAAACTGTATCTATGTTCATGTTAGACTAAGAAACCACATGTTGCCAATATGGCGGACATGACGGACTATAACTAAAATAGTGCCCCTGACCAATCGATTCCTAGGAGATCCGTTTCTTCTTCTGCCTACGTCCACACCTATGCATATGAGACATGCACATAGTTAATGTGGTTCTTGCTCAAATGTTAGTTTTTCTTTTGCACACAGTACATCATGTCCCCTTGTGATTCTACCTATAAAACATACTAAAACCCACTAATCTCGGAATTTTTATAACACCATTTTGATACTTTAATCATTCATTTTAAACCTGAATGAAACAGTTCTGTCCTTTAATTTGGATCTCCACTTCCTATGAAATCCTATCCCTGAGTTGACATTGCTAAACAATGTTGTAAATATCAGATTACTCGGCCAATTACACGGACGAGTACCCATACTCGGTCCTCAAACGAACAGGAAATCAACTACTCGGTCAATTATTCGGACATTGCGATTATTCGCTTTAAACGATGATGAATGGGCCCATTAAGCGTGTAATCGGTCCGATTACAAGGTCTAAGCTTCCATTCATATAAGTTCAGGCTCAAAACCAAAGAAACCCAATGCTGGCTCAGTATTCTATTAATTAACCTATCACCTATTAACCCAAAACCCATATACCACATGCCCAACGCGAGACTCAAACCCCTCCCCATTCTTGCAACCCGAGACCCAAACCCCTCTCCATTCTTGCAACCCGAGACCAACCCCCCATCTATTTATATATATAATATTTATATAATTATATTAAAATATTAATGGCCGTATAATTTTCATAAAATGATTAATCACCGAGTAATCCGATTATACGCTATTCGCTGACCGAACCAATAGAAAACGAGCACGTCTTTTACAACATTGTTGCTAAATGCTGGCATCAATCTCAAATCTTGTGATGAGATGCATATATGCAAGGCCATGTACATTACTGCTTATAATATTAGTCTATGTATACAGCATATTATCCAATTAATACCAAACTCACACATTCCATCGTCTACATAAATTTGAGGGAAGATAAAAAAAACAATGGGAATTATACAATTGTATGAGAATGGGAACTTTACCTGGCTCATTTCGCCTTTGATGCGATTCATTCTATCTGCATTAGGGTCATTTGAGTAATAGTCCATCTGCTGGCTTAAGACCCTTGAAAATTCTTCGTTCATTGCATATGCAAGGGCGGTATGACAAGCACGGGCATACGTTTTCACGAATCTTCCATGAATATCCTCAAGAAATGCAAAAGGAATTCTTCCTGCACAGTAAATCAACTGGATTCAATATGGGAAGTATGGGAATAAAAACTCTAATCATGTTAATTGTAAGAAAGTGCTTAAAAAGATAATAATGTTTTAAGTTATGTTATAGACCAAAAGCACACATCTTAATGAATCCTAAAAGAATGCAAAAGGATTTCTTCAACAGCAAAAAATCCAATGAAACACAAATCTTGCAATGTAGAGAATTAAGATATTATCTACAACAATAAATAATATGAACAAGTAGTTGATAAATCCCTACAGATATCCTCTTAGAATGTAATAGGAAATCTAATTAAAAAATCCAGTGAAACACAAATCTTGTAGTGTAGAGAACTAAGATATTCTTTAAGATAATAGAAAATCAATGGGTAGTCATTTTGGGTTTTGGGATGAAACAACAACAACTGAGCGTTTTATCCCTAGCATATGGGGTAGGCTACATGAACCAACATGAGAATCACGCCGGGTCCAGCACATGAATCCTCCGCCTCCACTCACTCCTATCGAACAATATACTTTCATTGAGGTCTTTAGCAACCATATCGTTTCGTATCACCTCCATCCATATTTTCTTCGGTCTCCCATTTGCCCTTTTGCCATCGCCCATATTAAGAGTATCGGGTTTTGGGATGAAAATGGATACAAATTATTTGATCCTAATTAAATTTTATCTGTAATTTATATCACATATCCAAATCCATCCATCCATCCATCCATTTAAATAGTGCTATGATTGGAGAAATTACACAATAAACCCAACCCAAATTCTTAATTTTCTAACCACCTTTTTAGTTTTTAGAGTTGGCCTTTTAATTATATTGTTACAACACCACCTTGAAGCAATTATAGCAACCTATTATTGCAATTGCCAAAATAGTTGCAATAATAGTACCCCTATGATGTGCGCATGAAACCCACAATTCCAACTCACTCCCCACTAACCCATTTTCTCAATATTAAGACCATATTTACATTTTCTTTTATGTTTTCTTTATTTTAGGAGAATATCTCTCCACTGCTTGTGTTTGTTTCCTATATAACGTTGTAATGAGTGTAAGAAAGCAATAAATGAACAACCCAAAAATGCTATTTTAGCAAATTGTCCTAGAAGAGATTAGCCATTTTGAATCGGCTTTATCTATAGTGTACGTATCAATTGGTATCAAGGCCTTCCGATATCTATCGTGTACATATCAAGAAAATGCAAACATGGCCTTAATAATTGAGAACATGGGTTAGTGGGAAGTGGGTTGGAATTATAGGTTTCATGCACACATCAAACCATCTCTCTTCAAACAACCTTGTCCTCAAGGTTGAAATCAGCGATAGAGCTAGTGAGCATCTATGGTGGCATCTCTTATTGAATCTCATGGACCAATTTGTTGGAGATAGTGCCCTCAGAGTCAATTATTGGGTCACAGGCACGTGATTGCAATGATTGAGGGGAGGACCTATCCCGGTAGGACAGTCTTACTCGAGATGATAGTATGCTATCTGGTTTATCTTTATCATCGTGTACTGCTTTAGGTGACCTTTCGAGTCGCTATTACACGTTGATAAAGCCCCTAGGATTCTTGCTTGACCACCAGCAGTATGAGGGCGATCATATAAGTGGGAGCTGGGGGTCTATAAGCACATCCTTAAATGGTCCCTAGTCGTGGGAGTTTCGAGACAGGGCATCGATTCTCCACAGTAGACTAGTGTATACAGTCGAGACCCCGACGAGGGGCGGTGGCCGGTCTCACAAGCCACTGGTGTCAGTTGGTTCACCTAAGATGTATACAGGTGCTCATTGGGTTATGAGTACACCGGACAGGACTCGCCGGGAACCTGCTAGTTGGGATATACCAGACGTCAGATAGCAGTTCCCAGGTGACATGTGTACAGGTTAGTTCATCGACCTGGGATCGTCATTTGTCTCGTGTGAGTTCCCACTGTACTTTGATTACTACCCTACCACGGCTCAAAGGAGTCGTGCAAACAGGTTTTAGTTGGGTACAGTCCCGAGCCACATGGAGGCAGTGAGCGGATCTGCAGGGGTTCGTCTCTCCCGGTATTGGGGGTGAGGTCGTGCTGTGTCTAGGAGAGCCAGAACATGAAAAGTCCTTGGCCAAGGCAGGAGATTTGCTGGTAGGTATTCCAGTAGTATCTCAGGGTGTTCTGGGCTACACTCCGACACGACTTGTACCGCTTTTGGGGGTCTGACTTTTACCAACCCCCTAGGCCCGCCATGCGATGCTCATAGACGAACGGACCGGACTGTACGGATATTGTCACTGACAGGCTCAGTAGGGTGTCAGGATGAGTTCGCTCATCGACGTCCCTTTTGGTCAATACCTGGTGGCCCGTCACGTATTGGCTTATACCTCTGACGTGCTAGTGGTTAAATCCACAGCCACAGTATTGACGAGTCTTTAGAGTCCACCACACAGACAGTTACTCAAGTTTCGGGCGAAACGCTGTAGAGGCCGTATGGAGATATGGCAGGGTTCGATCAGATACGTGCGGTATTGCACGGATCGTGATCGGACAGTTTTTACTAGCCGGCTTTGGCTTAAGCCGGATCCTAGTATAACATAGTGTAGTTTTGTCTCTTTGCATTTGTGTTCAGTGGGAATACAAATGCGGGCATGTATTTGCAGTAGCAGGGTTTTCCTGTAATTTATTACGGGATCGGTTTTCTGGGGTTGCCAGTTTGCATTCCGTTCCGGCCGGTTTTCTCTTTTTTCTTCCCGGTCGGACTTTTCGTTGGAGGGTGTTAATTGCAAGTTTGCAATTAACATGTTGTGAGGGGTTTCTTTGCATAAGTGTGGCTTCATGATTGTTGCTTAATCATGAGATTCCCTTTTGGTCATTTTCATTTGCTTTTCTTGTGAGTGGACTTTGATGAGAATGAAGGGTGACCATTTTTCCACTTATCTCTCATTTACATTTCTTAATTATTGATATTGTTTTATGCCATTCTTTTTTCTCTCTCCAATCTAATTTGATGGAGAGGGGGCCGGCCACTTTAGAGGGAGAGAGAGGATCATTTTCCTTTTGAGTGAGAAATATGTTTGATATCCTTTCTCATGCTAAAAAGTTCATAAGCTCTTTTTGAGTTGTTTTCTTTACCTCCACCATTTCATGGCAACTTCCCTAAACCCTAAAGAGACAACTCACTACACTATTCTATAGCAAGCCTTGGACGCGTCGGCTAGCCAACTTCGCGCCCGAGTTGCCTCGGTCAAGAGGCGGGAGCCCGTAAAAGATTCCGGCTACGTGGTGCCCCTTTCCGACGAGCGAGGAGGTGACGGAGATTCCGCAAGAGATCGGAGTGGAGACGAAGACCGAAGGACACGGATCGCTTGGTATAACTTCTCTACTCTTTTCTTATTTGCTAGCTAGCTAGGTTAATGGCCCGATCCGGGTAAAAAGTCCGCGGTGGTGCCGGTTGCAAAGTTCGCAAAGTTTTTGTTTTCCGCGTTTTCCGGCGTCGGATCGACGGCCGGGGCGCCCCCGCGGGCTTACACTGGTATCAGAGCCACGCCGTTAATCTTCCCTAGCTTGCTCTAGCACGTTTAGAACCCGATCGAACAAAATCCCCAAAAACCGTATTTTTGTGCACATGTGTTCTCTGTTGAAATTTTTTGAGCTCCTAAAATTTTTCAGGTTGTTGCAGAGGCATGTACAAGCAATTATAAGAAATCTGGGAAAATACGATCCACCAATTCCTCAGTTCCACCGCGGAAGCGCGGCCAAAACCCTGGTTTGGCCGCGCTTGCGCGGCGGATAAGAGGAATTGTGGCACCAAATTTTCCCAGTAAGCTTGTGGTATAGAAATAGGGCTTTTGGGATATTTTATTTGGGCCCAGGTTTTCTGTAAGTGCTACAGTTCTTTTTGGGGGCCCACTTTGATAAATTTGTTCGGTCGGATATTTTAAACATGCTAGTTCACAGTTTTTACTTTATATCTGCGACCGTGAATGTCACTCGATCGGTAAATCCGGTCTAACTGCTATAGCCCGGTTAGACGGATTTGCGAACGTGATTTTCACGTTGATGTTCTGTGATTGTACTGTGTTGTTGCGGATCGGTCGTGGGGGATAGCCTGGTTGCAGTGGTAGTACAGTTCTGTTTTATTATGTACATTTGATATTGCGTGGCGAGCGTCCGACATGTGGACTGCCGTCACTGCCTGTTTGTATTATTATTTTGGGGCACGACCTGGTTGCGGTCGATGTACCCGTTGTATGTATATTTTACTTTCTGTACTAGGATTACCCCGCGGAGGGGTGCACGGATAGCCGGATTCTAGAGGGCAACAAGCCCGCATCTCATGGCATTGAGGCGGAGGGGCTTCACTCTAGAATTGGCGGGCTATTCGCCGCACTCGTAGGGGGTATAGGGTTGACCCAGGAGGGGTGCCCAAGTTACCGGATTCCGTGAAGTGCTGGGTGGTCCATTCACGTTGCTGAAGGGGGCTGCCTCGCTTCAGGTTTTGGCGGGTAACTTGCCGCGCCCGTAGGGGTCTAGGATTTCATTGCACAGGCTATCCACACGACCAGGGGAACGTCGGGTTTCAGCGGCTCTGTGAAACCTGGGGATCCCAGATATCTGTATTGATCTGTGTTGCTATACTTTTCTGTGTTGCATTTTTTTCACGCCTTGAGCGAAAATTATATATTGGTATATATATTAGTAGATGTTGTATATGTTTTACATCCGCGCTAGTCCAGTCCCCGCTCTGTCGTTAGTTAGCTAACCTAACGGGTGATGACGGGACCCAGTGGCGAATGCGGATGGCATATACGTACGTCAGTATATTTTCGTTCTTTGTGGTGTGATCAATTGATGGGACTGCATTGATTCGGATCAATGCAAGTTAAACAAACCTAATCTGATGTTGTTGGAACACTTTTTCAAAAAGCTGTTATTGCAAGGGCGTTCTCTTTTATTTTGCACAGAGGTATTCATTTGGAATATCCTGCTCCTCAGTCGACGAGGCAAGGGCCGAGATCCCTTCACCGGGAGTGACCCCTTGGACAGAAGTTTGCGTCAGGGCATTAACTTCACTATAGCCGATTACTTTTGCTTTGCACCGTGGTATTCAGTTGGAATATCCTGCACCTCATTCTACGGGGAAAGAGCCGAGATCCCTTCACCGGGAGTGACCTCTTTAGCAAAGGTTGTCGTCACTATAATTTTCAAAGCTATCCGTTCCTTCAACGATATCAAGTTCATTACGTTAAAGGTTTTCGCCAGAAACCATTCGTAGCCCTCCGTCATTTCAGTTAAATATTCGGTAGTATTCAAGCTATGTATTTTGACCTCACGCCAAGGCATAGTGTTTGGTAGCTGCCGGGTATTTATCTGTTGCATAGATAGATGCGTTGGTTTGGGACAGTCGTACTACTATTTTGGCCTACGTCAAGGGTATATACGGGTGGGTTCAAATTAACCAGGATAATGACGGGTAGAACTTGACATGTGACTTATGATATTTTGACCTCACGCCAAGGTCATAAGAGCATGGGGTAAAAATCCACATCGGGAGTTTCAAAAGTACTGAAACTTGCCAGATATGCGCATACCTTCTGGAGTGTGATAACGTGAGCGGATTCCGTCACGTTATTATGCGATGAGAGTTGGATCCCGATTCCCACTGATGAGTTGGTTTACTCCTCGGGTGATCCCGGCTAATTCTTCTTTCAGGTTTGGAGAAGAATATGACGTTACAGTGGGAGGTTTCCAGATTAGATAAATTGGTAACCATTCTGATCTAGGTTAGAGTGCACGCTGAGTGTTTCTTTTCTCTCTCTCTTTGGCAGCGACCATTGACCTGACCCTAGACTATGACTCAGTGACCAAGTTGACCGAACCTTCTTAACACTGACTTTTGGATTGTCAGAGTTGCAGACCTCATTGCCACTCCTACTTTTACCCTTTCCTCCGGGACACCCCGTATTACTACGAACGTCCACTTCCATTGGACAAAACCATCGTATGGTTATATACGAACTCGAAGGACTTCGAGGATGGTTTCAGGTTCTGGAGAAAACGAATGAGACTATTCAGTTGTCTTTTCCTTTTACCTTCTCTCAGGTTGCGAGTACTCCTTGGTTTAGGAGTAGTACACCTATTACGCAAATTGGATAGTCTTCTTCCAGACCTTAGGCTGGTGCCGACCGGTAGGGAATGAAGAAAACCAATTAGCCTAAACAGTGTACAGAAGGTATTAAGTTAGGACAAAGCAAGGGATTAGTAAGAGGGCAAAGTAAATTGCGACTGCTATTCACGACCAAACCAAGTATTTCTTCGCCAATCCTAAATCACCTATTTCTAAGGTTTATTCGGATGTCTTTTATCTTCACCTTCTCTCGCATTGCGATTGTTCCTAGGACTGGGACAGTACACCCATTACGCTTATTGGATAGTCTTCTTCCAAACCATAGGCTGGTGCCGAACGGTAGGGAAGGAAGAAAACCATTTGGCCTAAAGGGGTGTACAGAAGGTAATGACTAAAGACATATAAAGGGATTTGGAGAGGTGGCAAAGAATTATACAGTTATAGTTGTGAATCTGGATAATGGAAGAGGCATTACTAGGAATACCAGCATACCCCATCGAAACATTTCAATGTTTCAGTTTCACTGTGTACTGTTAAAAGAAAACTGATTTCCCGATTAGACACTTACTCTAGGGTATGTATTTACCAGGTTGGATTCTCACATCTGTATGGTTTTACAGACGATGAGTGGGAGTAAGTTATTGGGAATTAGGTGACCATCCTCATTATATCGGGATTCGTTGTAATCGGTGATATTTGAGGAAGTCACCTGGGTTGTTTGCCGGTCGGCAAATATTTGGTTTTGAATATCCGTTGTTGTGCACCAATTTCAAATTGATACATCTGTACGTCTATTTTTATAGAGTGAGATATACTTTTTGAAATTATGTCTATGACATTTACCTATACCAGTGGATGGTTAGGTAAGGAGCATTGAACAGCGGTGTAATTCTTCTTAACCAAAAGTACAATTTTCAACCTACGACACACAGTGAATGAGTCACCAGACTCAGGGGACTTATACAGAGTATTGTATATTGTCCAGTGTCCATTAGGACAGAGGGGTTGGTCCTCGTACTATATTCTGTTTACTTTTAACTTCTCTAGTTCTTAGACATGTGTTTCGTAGAAACACAGGGTCTAAGTTTTGAGGAGTTATAGGTATAAGAGTAAAGTAGAGAACCAGATGTTGCAAGTATCAGGATTCTTCAAGGTGATCGAAGAGTAGATACTTGTGAATGATATTCAGTTGATAGTAATGATTAAGAGAACTAGCTTCTCTTTCAGGTTACTCATAATTGGAAGTACTCCTAAGTTGAGTAACGCTGATCGGCCTCTCTTCCATTTACTTGACATGCACTGGAGACAGCTGCATGATTTGAATCTGGTTCAATTAAATCAGTGCCTCTGGTTCTTGGATTTAGAACAGTTCATATCTTGACATTGTTAAGATACGGGGAGTTATCCGGCTTATGCTTAAAACCAGACACTGGACAACTCAAGGCACGTTTCAGTAGTGGCTGTTTGTGGGTTGACCCGGGCTATGACGAGGGTTGACTTTCTACCATCTGGAAGATCAATAGTGATATTGTTCTTGACTCGCCACAGTTTTATCAAAAATGGATTTTTTCAGAAAAACAGGAGTGGGCATATGGTAGAACTGGAAGTGATTCCAGAACCGCAAACGATTACTGAAGATTTGATAAGAACCTAAAGATTCAATCTGGTTTGACATTCCATTGGCCACTCCGCAGATATGGTGGGTAACCTCAGGCACTCGAGAGGTACTTCGGTATGCTCAAGGACGGTGGCAGGGAGGTTCTTGTTTACCCACACTTGCCATTGCTGTTGTTCCAGGCTGCGAGACCCGGCGGGAGGATGAGTATAGCGTCATTCTAAACTAGCTTTAGAAGTGTACGCCTATATGACTCTGCCAGAGGGTTGTCGTAGTCAGTGGGAGCAGCGGAAGCATTGGTGGACATCAAGCTTATGTCTATTTATAGACTATAGCAGATATTGCGGAGATAGATCATCTATTTCTGATGTGACAGTCATAGGTTTGACTTCATCAGAATAGGAGATGGATCTGTTGAGAAGGTAGTAGGGTGTGATGTCCTGGTATTTGATGACATACACAGAGTAGGAAGTGATATCCCTATACTACGATCGGTTATACCTTGGTCGTCACACAGTAGTTTCTCCACATAGGATTTGGATATTATATCAGACAATCTGGTTACTAGATCTATAGTTTTAGATCTAGATTTGGGTGGTTTCCCAATCTGGGTACTTTGACCGCATTCTATGAGTATTTAGAATGGACGACTCCTGGCACGGTAGTGTACCTGCAGGTAATGGAGTCACCCTCTCTAAAGGTGTCTTACAGACTAAAGGGGAGAGGGACACGCATAATTGACAGATCACTTGCTTAGGCAACTGAGTCAATCATGAGATGTCAAGTACCACACCAGATGTTGTTCTTGCAGTAGGTGCAATAAGTTGATATTAATCCAATCTTGGAGAAACAGTCGGAAGCAGTTTTAGAACATAAGTGGATGTTCTAGGGATATGATAACGGTAGACAGTTATCATTCCAGGCTTCCAAGGTGACCTGGATGGCAGAGTGGCTGTCAGAGTTATAGTTTTTCCTCTGACGAGGGGCAGTATTTTGGACAGGTGATCCAGGTGGATACTGAGGGAAGGTATGGCGCATGATACTGATTAAATTCAGTTGACGATACAGTCTAAGAAGTTTGGATTTGGAGTTCATTTCTGAACTAGGTCCCATCAGACATCCAGACATTCTAGGACAGGTATTGCTCGTTTTCGGGAGATAGTTTTCTCTGCGAACATGAGATATAGAGAGACATAGAAAGAAACATCAAGGCGGATCCACTCACTGAGGCTATTCCTCGAACGCAATAGTTTCGCAAACGAGCTTTGTGAGACTGACTAGTAGAGGAGTTGGGTGTTCGGTATCACACGGGCTGTGAGTATGCGACATCGCAATAATTAGCCTCGAGTGCAAGTGGGAGATTGTTGGAGATAGTGCCCTCAGAGTCAATTATTGGGTCACAGGCACGTGATTGCAATGATTGAGGGGAGGACCTATCCCGGTAGGACAGTCTTACTCGAGATGATAGTATGCTATCTGGTTTATCTTTATCATCGTGTACTGCTTTAGGTGACCTTTCGAGTCGCTATTACACGTTGATAAAGCCCCTAGGATTCTTGCTTGACCACCAGCAGTATGAGGGCGATCATATAAGTGGGAGCTGGGGGTCTATAAGCACATCCTTAAATGGTCCCTAGTCGTGGGAGTTTCGAGACAGGGCATCGATTCTCCACAGTAGACTAGTGTATACAGTCGAGACCCCGACGAGGGGCGGTGGCCGGTCTCACAAGCCACTGGTGTCAGTTGGTTCACCTAAGATGTATACAGGTGCTCATTGGGTTATGAGTACACCGGACAGGACTCGCCGGGAACCTGCTAGTTGGGATATACCAGACGTCAGATAGCAGTTCCCAGGTGACATGTGTACAGGTTAGTTCATCGACCTGGGATCGTCATTTGTCTCGTGTGAGTTCCCACTGTACTTTGATTACTACCCTACCACGGCTCAAAGGAGTCGTGCAAACAGGTTTTAGTTGGGTACAGTCCCGAGCCACATGGAGGCAGTGAGCGGATCTGCAGGGGTTCGTCTCTCCCGGTATTGGGGGTGAGGTCGTGCTGTGTCTAGGAGAGCCAGAACATGAAAAGTCCTTGGCCAAGGCAGGAGATTTGCTGGTAGGTATTCCAGTAGTATCTCAGGGTGTTCTGGGCTACACTCCGACACGACTTGTACCGCTTTTGGGGGTCTGACTTTTACCAACCCCCTAGGCCCGCCATGCGATGCTCATAGACGAACGGACCGGACTGTACGGATATTGTCACTGACAGGCTCAGTAGGGTGTCAGGATGAGTTCGCTCATCGACGTCCCTTTTGGTCAATACCTGGTGGCCCGTCACGTATTGGCTTATACCTCTGACGTGCTAGTGGTTAAATCCACAGCCACAGTATTGACGAGTCTTTAGAGTCCACCACACAGACAGTTACTCAAGTTTCGGGCGAAACGCTGTAGAGGCCGTATGGAGATATGGCAGGGTTCAATCAGATACGTGCGGTATTGCACGGATCGTGATCGGACAGTTTTTACTAGCCGGCTTTGGCTTAAGCCGGATCCTAGTATAACATAGTGTAGTTTTGTCTCTTTGCATTTGTGTTCAGTGGGAATACAAATGCGGGCATGTATTTGCAGTAGCAGGGTTTTCCTGTAATTTATTACGGGATCGGTTTTCTGGGGTTGCCAGTTTGCATTCCGTTCCGGCCGGTTTTCTCTTTTTTCTTCCCGGTCGGACTTTTCGTTGGAGGGTGTTAATTGCAAGTTTGCAATTAACATGTTGTGAGGGGTTTCTTTGCATAAGTGTGGCTTCATGATTGTTGCTTAATCATGAGATTCCCTTTTGGTCATTTTCATTTGCTTTTCTTGTGAGTGGACTTTGATGAGAATGAAGGGTGACCATTTTTCCATTCTTATCTCTCATTTACATTTCTTAATTATTGATATTGTTTTATGCCATTCTTTTTTCTCTCTCCAATCTAATTTGATGGAGAGGGGGCCGGCCACTTTAGAGGGAGAGAGAGGATCATTTTCCTTTTGAGTGAGAAATATGTTTGATATCCTTTCTCATGCTAAAAAGTTCATAAGCTCTTTTTGAGTTGTTTTCTTTACCTCCACCATTTCATGGCAACTTCCCTAAACCCTAAAGAGACAACTCACTACACTATTCTATAGCAAGCCTTGGACGCGTCGGCTAGCCAACTTCGCGCCCGAGTTGCCTCGGTCAAGAGGCGGGAGCCCGTAAAAGATTCCGGCTACGTGGTGCCCCTTTCCGACGAGCGAGGAGGTGACGGAGATTCCGCAAGAGATCGGAGTGGAGACGAAGACCGAAGGACACGGATCGCTTGGTATAACTTCTCTACTCTTTTCTTATTTGCTAGCTAGCTAGGTTAATGGCCCGATCCGGGTAAAAAGTCCGCGGTGGTGCCGGTTGCAAAGTTCGCAAAGTTTTTGTTTTCCGCGTTTTCCGGCGTCGGATCGACGGCCGGGGCGCCCCCGCGGGCTTACACAATTGCTCTCGTATCCCTTAATACCATGGCAATCCACATAAGCCTTCAAGTCATCTGGACGGCTTCACTCTAGCACACTAGCTCGGCTGAATAGGTCCTTCCCACGAGTCTACCCGTACTTTTAATCCAGCATCTAGGTATCCCTTTCTCGAAGCCTCGGGCCTCTCGATCAGTGAGAACATGTATCATTTGGTGTCAGTGCCTCTCGATCCTCTGCGATGGCCAACAACAATCCGTCTAACCCAAACGTTTGAGATATTGCTGAAAGGATGTATCAACATTGCCAGATCCTCTTGATCCTTCGCGATGGCCGGAAGCAGTCCGTCTAACCTACGCATTCAAGACGTTATTGAGATGGTACATCAACAACGCGAGAGCTTCTAGATCCTCTGCGAAGGCAGACTTCAATCCGCCTAACCCGAGACTACGTGATGTTGCTCATTCCCTCAAGTTCTTCATTTCAGAGCTTCTTCGATCATCCGCGATAGCCGACAACAATCCCATGAACCCGAAGCTTCGAGATGTTGCTGAAATGCATCAACCTTGAGGACAAGGTTGTTTGGAGAAGGGTGGGGTATGGATGAGTCTCATTAGTCCAATTTACTCTCCCACTAACCTATGTTCTCAACTATCTAGGCCATGCTTGCATTTTTTTATGTTTTATTTATTTTAGGAGACTAATTCTGCATTACTTGTGTTTGTTTTTTATATAATATAGTTGTAATGAGTGTAAGGCAATGAATGAAACCCCCAAAAATGCTATTTTAGCAAATTGTTCTAAAGGAGATTAGCTATCTCAAATCGGCTAGAGGAGATTCGCCATCTCGAAACGGCTCTATCTATTGTGTTTGTATCATAACACGATAGATAAAGCTGAATTGAGATGGCGATTCTTCTCTAGCCATTTCAAGATGGCAAATCTCCTCTAAACAATTCGAGATTGCGAATCTTCATTAAAACAATTTGCTACAATAGCATTCTGGGGTTCTCATTCCTTCATTTTCTTACACTTGTTACAATCACATTATATAGAAAGCAAACACAAGTAGTGGAGAGATATTCTTTTAAAACAAAGGAAACATAAAAAAATGCAAACATGGCCTATATAATTGGGAACATAGGTTAATCGGAGTGGGTTGGAGTCGTGGGTTTCATGCACACATCACCCTATTATTGCACTTGTAGCAACCTCCAAGTCAGTCACGTTAAAAAAATCCAACTTACAGTGTAGCAAATCTTGTTGCGTCATAATAAATAAATAAACATGAACAAAGCATGTTGGCTCAGCTTTTGTTTGAAGATAGCTTGTTTAGAACTTGTATAGGCTTAGGCTTGACCAATATTTGAGGTTGACTAGTTTGCAGTTTATTTAGTATTTAATGGTAATTAAAAAATTATTAACTCATAACACCTAAATACATGAATCCAACTACAAATACAGTCATTATTGTTGAGGTGGTAACATGAACGTCAAATTTCCTTTAAAACATTATTTTCAAATATAGATTTGAACTCCAGACTCGAAATTTACTCTAATCTAAGATATTATTCAATATTGATTTTCTAATGGTGTTCTCTGGTTTGATTATATAAAAAAAATTGTCATAGGTGATTTATGATTTAGTTATCATTCAGATCGAACAATTTTAACAATAGCATATATTTGTGGAAATAAGATAATCAGTTGTTGAGCTTGAAGCCAAAATGGTTATATTAATTGTTAGATTGCGATGATTATGACATATTAATTGTGTCGTATTCCCTAAGATTTCCTAGCAAATATCATATAAACTTCTACCTACATAAATTTCGCAAATTTTAATAGTCATATGATTTTGATATATATTCCTAAATTATTTGTTAAGGATTTTACGAACTAACACAAACCAAACAAGGCCCGTACAAAATTTTAATCTCATTTAAACGGACAATTTTTAATATAGGCCTATTTTTAAAAATATTATTAAATTTAGGCCTATTTCAAAAATAATTACAAATTTATGCCACCTAAACGCCATATCAGTGCCAGCTCTGGTGCTAGCGCTATTTTAAAAAAAAATCTATGGGATGTTTTGTATGGGACGCACTTGCCAAGTGCACCCTATACAAAACACTGATAGGGCGCTCAGTATTTTGTACGGAGCGTACTTACCAAGTGCGCCCCATACATTTTTAATAGGGCGCACTTGCAAGTGCACCCCAAAAAGAAACGGACTCATGACTAGGTCTGTTTCTTTTTATATCTATCTCTCGATCTCTCTCTCCTCCATCTCCATCTCCCTCTCTCTCATCTCGCTCTCTCTGATCTCACTCCCAGATCTCTCTATCAGATTTCGCAAGGTGAAAATTCGCCGCCACCATCACCGTTACCACAGCCGTAATCACCGTCGCCTTCGCCTGCGCCACAGTCACTACTCCACCTTCTTTGCCTGGACTCTAGAAATCCCTGCGCTTCTCTTTCCCTGACTCAAGTGCAGTACCGAGACTAAGGTGAGCAAAACCCTATTTTTTTCTTTAAAATTCATTCATCGATTTAACTTAAAAGTTTTCAGATTGCTAGTTTTTTCTTCCAAATTTGTTCAATTTTGCTATTAAGAGTCAATTTTGAACTGCTTGCATTTTTTTAAATAAGACAGAGCTGGTAGGATGACGACTTTTCTTCAATACAAAATTATTGTTGTAATCTTCATAATGTGTTTAATCGGATATTTCGAATTTAATGGTTTGTATAGAAATTTATAGTGCTAGGGTTAATTTTTTTAATTGATTTTAAAAAAATTTGCGAAGAAAATTGGTAGTGTTAGGATTACGTTTAGAGTCAGGGTGTTTGTAGAGAACTATGAAAGCATATCTCAAGTTATCTGGCAAGTGTAGAAATGACGGATAATTACATTCCTCTAATTTGCTATTATGTTGGCCAATTGTCGATCAAAGAAAATAACATTCCTAAATATATAGGAGGAAAAAATAAGATCATGACACTAAAAAAGTCTAGCACATACAACGAGTTGAAGGTGTACAAAACTACCAAAATCAACCCGCTAGAGTTCAATATTTTCTTAATATGCAAATGGCCGACGGAGCATGAATACACCGCCATTAAAGTATCTAATGACGAGAATACACAAATCATGCTTGGTTCGGGATTGAAAACGATTAAGCTGTTTGTGAAGAAGGATATATTGACATCCGTTGAAATGCCCGAACATTCTTCTGAAGTGTCGGATCCTTCTTTTCAAGTGTCCGAGCATGACCCGCAAGGAGAATATTCTCGCATGCTCGATATGAATGCTAATTCTACCGGCTTTATGTCTCCTATCAGTAATGACCAGTATAGAGGTCAGTTACATAGGTGAAGGCACATCAAGCGGAACACCGGTGAATGGACAGTTTATTAAGTATTACCTTGCATACTTTTATACCGCATGTATATTTAGCGGAACACCGTTTATTTAAAGTGGATGTATGTTATCGTTTACTAAGTATTCATAAATTTGTGTGCAGTTCTTTTGTACCGCCAGTCGGTTTTTATTGCATGTCAACGCCAAACTTCAGCTTCAATTTTCTTCCCCAAAAAACCGAGCACATGCAGACATACAATATGCGATGGACACCGATTGCAGACGATAGGTCAGGTTATCGTCAGTATGTAACAGGAACATCAAGTACCATGCAAGTGCCTAATGTTGGTTCCGCACATACGACCGATTTACCTGCTACGGATCCAGCGGTGTTAGAGCATAATGAAGATAATAGTGATGATGATGATGTTAGTGATGACAACTTTCAAGCACAAGATAGTATGCGAATTGCACATGTCCTTGATGATGAGAATGATAGGTAGTGGTGTTGGGGTAAAAATTTACACCCCGGTTGACCAAGTCAAAATCAAGGTCAACCCCAAGCCAGGTGGGCCCAAGCCCAGGTCAAGTGGGCCAATGCCCGGAAGCGAGCCCGAACATGAAGCGGCCGGCCTTCCCCCATGCCAAAATAAAAATTTTGTAATAAATAATTTTGTTGTATTTCTTTTATTTTATTTTATTTTATGAATAAATGTAAGAAAATGGGCATAAAGCCAAATTTTTGTAGAGCCCATGGCTTATGTGCAAAAAGAAATGGCATATGAGCCATGGGATAGGCAAAATGCCATTTTGTGAAGCCCAAGGGGCTATGTGTAAAGTGTATAGCCTATAAAGGCAAGGATAATGAAAATATCCCAACAACTTTTTCTCTCTCCAAGAAAATCCGGATCTGTGATCTTCTTCCTCAAGGTTTTAAAACCTTCTTTTTTTCTTTTGAATTAAATCAAGAGTTTTACTCTTCCTTTTATAAAACAAAATAGTTTTTCACCACAAAACCCACAAAGGGGAACTCAGATCTCCCATCAGATCTCAAAAAGGAGAGATTTTTAAAATCTCCTACTTCTTGATCTTCAAGATCCGGCCAACAAAGGAAGGAGACCCATCTCCAGAAACCCCACTTTGGGGAAGAACTAGGGCTCAAGGGGAGAAGCCCTTCATCAGCTTCAAAACATCCTAGGAGTTTAACTCCTCATATATATATACTCCTCATATATATATATATATATATATATATATATATATATATACACAGAATAATAAGTGCTCCTTTATGGGAGTACAACTCCCATTGCAGGGACCAAGTCCATTTTGCTGCTCGAGCGCCCACGTGCTGACACGCTCTTACGCTCAGAGCGTTAGCACCCGAGCGCCCACGTAGTGCGCTAGCGCTCTTGCGCTCCGAGCGCTAGCGCCCGAGCGTCCATATGCTGACACGTGGTGCGCTAGCGCTCTTGCGCCCAGAGCACTAGTGCTTTGGCGCCCACGTGCTGACATATGGTGCGCTAGCGCTCAGAGCGCTAGCGTCCGAGCGCCCACGTGCTGACACGTGGTGCGCTAGCGCTCTTGCGCTCAGAGCGCTAGCGCCCACGTGCTGACACGTGGTGCGCTAGCGTCCAGAGCACTAGCGCCCGAGCGCTTACATGCTGACACGTGGTGCGCTAACGCTCAAAGCGCTGGCGTTGACCCCACGCATCCTTTGGATGCCTTTTCCCTTTATACACACACATACTCTACAACACCATCCTTCTCAAAAAAAAATTGGGCCAGGGCGCTGTCCCGCACCCTGCAAGGGGGTTGCTAGCCCCCTTGACCCCCAGCCCGCTATCCGGGTAGTGGGACCCCCGTAAAAACTCTGCGGGGCCCCCGATATATCCAAAACCCCTTCAAAACACATCACTGCACATTGAGTTCGCATGACCAGTTTAACCCGTTAATCGGAGGTTCTCTCGCCCCAAAGACGAGGGGTAATTAACAGCAGCTTAGTCCGCGGCTGCCGGAGATTCGGATCCCCACATCATTAAACCCCAGCCTACCTTAGGCAGGGGGAATCTGTAATGCGCCTGACAAGCGCGCGCGTATTCTCATCTCAATGGGGTGACGAAAAACACCCTACAGATTCTGGCACGCCCGGTGGGACCTTTCTCTCCTCCCATATCTCGGGTTAAACGTTCGTGCGAACTCAATCAATATATATATCGATTGCCTATACTGAAATAATGTTTTTTTCCGTGCAGCAATCAACTTTCAACGACGATGTCTTCTAAGACGAATTCAGCTTCCGACGCGACCCTGATCCCGTACGTGGTCAAGGTCAATGCTCGTGTGGTTCTCCCGCAAGCCTCAGTCGACAGCGGGAGGAACCGCCCCGCCAGTTCGGTTCCGTCGTCATCTACCCTGCCGGAAGCGCTCATCTGGCAGAAATCCCGGCAAAGCAGGCGACCAAGCCGGTCTCAAGGGGCAAGAGGTAGAATGTTGTGATCGCCAAGGCACCACAACCGAAACTTAAAACGGTGTCTGAACGACTCTCTGGCGCTCCAGCAGGAGGCAAGACTTCCGGTACGAAGGGCAACATCAAATATTGCGGACGAGCTCAGGCGATGACTCCAACAAGTGCACAATCGATCGTATCTCCAAAATCCTCCATTGCCCGGTCTACGGCGTCTTCCCAAAGAGCCGAAGTCTGCCAGGTGCCTAAAGCAGAAAAGTTAAGGCAGAAGCGGCTCACGTATCGAGCCAACAAGAGAGCCAGGACTTCGACCAAGTGGAGTCTTGTGAGGTTCCGGAAACAGGGTTACTCCGCGACTACGGCTGAGTCGGCCGTAAAAATCAGCAATTCCTTCGAACCTCTGAAGTGGGTTCAGAAAAATGCCATGACCGCCAGAATCAAGAAGACAGCGGTCCGAACGTCACTACAAAGAGACGTGTCCCGGCCCCAACAGAAAAAGTATGACACTGTCTCTTCAAGAGTCTATCAGGCGCTCTGTGCCGCACGAAAGCAACGGGGCAAACCCAGAAAAGAAACACCAGCACCATTCAAGAATCTGGTCAGGCCAGCCGCCTTCAATCGACTGCCCTACCGAAACAGGAGGGCCAAGACAACGATCCGTGAATTCAGCCGCCGATAATAAAAAGACGGCTGGATATGTTGTCCATACGGTCTATATGGCGGGCGGGCGTCCCAGCGACAACCTTCGCAGCAAAAGCAAGGATGGGGCCACCACATCCCAAGTCCAATCTGGCTTGAATGTGGTTGCCGCTTCCCAAGAACAACCGCCTCCGCTGGATGATGAAAACCCTCTTGATGAGGACGATAGGCAGAAGGACCCTTCGGTCCAGGCAGAGTCAAGCTCAGAGCGCGAGGAAGAGCCGACTTTCCGCCCCAGGACCGCGGAGCAAGAGCTGCTCCAAGAGCTTCGGAAACAGCTCAAGAGCAAAGATAAAGAGATGGCCAAGCTCTATTCGAAAATTGACGACCTAACGAACGTTGTGATGCAGCTCACGGCTCAAATTGCTCGAGCGCCTCCCAATCAAGCACAAGTCGCCACCCATGAGCCGGATGATGACAATCCGAAGCGGCCGGTGCCTGTCCCTTTGGGTCCAAGATTCGTCGAGCCGCACGAAAGCCGACCACATTCCGCTTCTGGAGACGCCTTAACCCCAGATAACACTATCCCGTTAACACAAGATCGGATAATGGATTTGGTCACCAGCAAGGTTAAAACATTGGTGGTCGAAGCTGAAGCTCAGAAAGAGATTGGCAGTAGTGGGCGGCCATATCCCGCACAGTACGATTTGATCGAGTTCCCGAGCGGCTACGTCATTCCTAAGTTCGGAAGATTTGACGGGACGGGAAATGCAAATCAGCACGTCGTCCACTTTAAAGCATCGTGCGGCAATACAGGGGGCAATGATGTGCTCCTTCTTTGTCAGTTTGTCAACAGCCTGACCGGTGTCGCTTTCGACTGGTACGCGAGTATACCAGACGGGTCCGTTATTACCTTTGCCCAAATGGAGTCTCTGTTTCGGCAAAGGTTCATGAGTGTCAGTGATAAAATCTCCATTGCTGACCTTGTGAGGACCAAGCCGGGGAAGAATGAAAGCAACACCGACTTTACCGCCCGATGGCGTAATCTCACGGTCAAGTGCGAACCGCCGCTGGAGCAGGACCAGTCTGTCAGCCTTCTCATTGGGAACCTCAGCAATTGGATGGTCCCATTCTTGTATACAGCAGGCCTCAAGACATTTCAAGAGCTAACCAAGAAAGTTCAAATGCTGGAACGCTCGAAGCAAGAGTCTATCCCGGACACTCAGAGAGACAAGACTTGGAAAAGCAAGCGGGACGACAACCGTAGAAGCGGGAGTTCCAGCAGTACCAATGTCTTCAATGCGTCCGACAATGAAGAAAAGCGAAGGGCGGGCGAGTCCAAAACCAACCGGTCTCGAAAGCCAGTGCTGGGAGGAGAAGGGCCTTCCCTAGAGAAGAAAAAGAACAAGGTTTACTCTTTCAAAAGGGACAAGGTCCGGAAGATATTTAAAGATGCCTTGAACAACGGTCTACAATTGCCGGAGTCGAAAAGACCTCAAGAAGCAAAAATGACCGACAATCCCCTGTATTGCTCGTACCACCGAGTAGTGAGCCATGCAATCAAGGATTGCTATATCTTCAAAGACTGGGTCGAGAAGCAGTACAAGGCTGGAGAGATCGAGCTGTCCAAAAGTGTGTTGGTAAACAATCAAGTTGCAACCACCAACTTTATACAGACGGAAGTTGAAGCCTTCTGGGAGCAGACAGCCGAACCCGCTGCCCTGAGAAATGAAACCGACTCATCGCAACCTCCTTGGAGTAGGCACATATCTAACAAGACGAAGAAGATACTAAAGCTACTTCGGAAAGAGCCCAGAACGGAATGGGAAGAGCAGAAGCAACCTGCCGTACCAGCTGCCAATGCGGCTCCATCAGGCTCAAAATCCAAAAAGCTCAAAAAGAAGAAAAGTGCAGCTCGGCACGAAAAAGAGTCTACAGGGAGATCGACCATTCAAAAATATGTCGATTCCCTCGAAGACTATGAACAAAAGGAAAGAACTCTAATTTAACTAAAAGAGTTCTTCCCTGTTGAGGCAGCGGAGATTTTGGAGGAGTTGGATGAAGACTCCAATGAAGAGATCCCAGTAGTGACCTGCTATGCCATCCATCTTGGCAGCGACTCTAAGGAGGAGCTCTGTTTTCCCGAAGGAGGTGAGGAGCCCGCTACAAAGGCCAACCAAATCCAGCTTAGAAGCGGCAGGGCTCTACCGCCAAATCAGGGCAACGCCCCAAAAAGGAAGGAAAAACAAGTCGCTAACGAAGAAGATGGCAGAGAACTTGCTCATGAAGATTTGAACCCTTCCCCAGTAGACTATAATGTCTTGGCTCACCTTCGAAAACTTCCGTCTCTCCTTAGCATCTACGATGCCTTGGTTCTATCTCAAGAGCTTAGAGATATTCTTATTCATGCTCTACAAAACCCTGAGCGGTGTCAGGCTCGCTTTGCGGAAATTAATATGAAAGAAGCTCAGTACACTTTGCAAGCCGCCGCCGTGACGTTTAAGGACGAAGACTTGCTACTGGGAACGGCTGAGCATAATCGGCCGCTTTACATGACCGGGTACAGCGACGGAGATCAGGTTAATCGCATATTGATTGATCCGGGGTCCTCAGTGAACATCATGAACTTGCGGACTCTGGAGAGTTTGTCAATGGACGTCCGACACCTATCAAGGGAAAGGATTGTCATTCAAGGCTTCAATCAAAACTGCCAGCAAGTTCTGGGGTCTATAACTTTGCTAATCAAATTTGGGGATCTGCAAACTGAAGCTAAGATATACGTGATCGACGCTGACACGTCTTATAAAATTCGATTGGGACGACCGTGGCTCCACGATTACGGCATCATTCCATCAACTCTCCATCAATGCATGAAGTATACTAAAAATGGCGAAGAAAGACACATTGACGGAGACATCCAGCCGTTCGGTGTGCATGAAGTCCGATATGAAGATTCCCGGTACTTTGTGAACCTCCAAAGTGCTGAGCCACAGCTGACCAAAGACGGAACAGCTCCGAAACTCAAAAGCAAGCCTGAGCCGGCTGTCACTTTCAAAAGCAGAAACCCCCAAGTGCGTCCGTGTTTCGGTAGTGACACTGATGAGTCCAACGCTGGAAGTCCGTCCTTCTGTAAAACTCGCCTTCGTTTCGGTAGCGATACGGACGAATCCGAGACTGAAGGCCCATCTAGTAGCAAAGTCCGCCCTCATCTTGGCAGCGACACTGAAGGGTCGGAGGAAGAGGGCCTGCCTTACAACAGCTGTGCAGATTGGACCCCCATGCAACAAGCGAAATTACGAGAGACCTTCGAAATTGCAGAAGGGTCCTTAGCCGTCACAAGGGTATCGGAGCAGATGTGCAAAGAGCTCGATGCATTGTCAGTCTCCACCGTGGACCAGCTGAAAACTTTCTACGTTCCCGGGAGGAAAAGTGGACAGAAGGACATCCTGTTTTATGGGTCAAACCCTGTTGTGCACCCGGACGATTTGTCTGTCGCGTACCTTCCCTATGAGAGAGGCATAAGAGCCGTCCTCAATCCCAGATACTATGCACCCGAGATGCGGGAATATTTCAAAAAGTGCGGATGCCGGTTATATCAAACGGAGTCCGAAGCAAAGTTTTATGAAGGGCTATGGCATCCGCCCCAGGTCCGAGCACTCATCGATGGACGAATTCCAGACAGACGGGGCATAGGCTTCATTCAGCCTAATTCCAAAGCGTGCTACATGATCCATATTGGTGAAGCCAGCGAAAGATCAAATGATGATGAAGAGATAGCCGAGCCAGAAGAAGCTCCTCAAGAGCTCAAAGATGGCGGACAAGCAACCTTCGACGAGCTAGACGAGATTGACTTAGGAACGCCCGATAATTCAAGACCGACCTACATCGGCTCACTCTTGTCAGAGAAAATGAAAGCGCAGACAATCGCCCTGCTGCACGAGTTCGTCGACTGCTTCGCGTGGACGTATAAAGAAATGCCTGGCCTTTCCCCTGAAGTGGTCGTGCATAAGCTGGCTATATCTCCTGATGCTAAGCCAGTCAAACAAGCTCCTCGAAGAATGAGAAGGGAACTGGAAGAAAAGGTCATCGAGGAGACCAAGAAACTCATCAATGCCGGCTTCATCAGGGAAAAGAAATATGCGGACTGGATCGCATGCATAGTCCCAGTGAAGAAGAAAAATGGCCAGATCCGAGTTTGTGTCGATTTCGGGGACCTCAACAAGGCGTGTCCTAAAGACGACTTCCCGCTACCGGTCATGAAAATGATGGTCGATGACACCTCAAATTATGAACTGTTCACCTTTATGGATGGCTCGTCTGGATATAATCAGATTAAGATGTCGCCTGAGGATGAGAAAAACACAGCATTTCGAACCCCGATCGGAATATATTGCTACAAGGTAATGCCGTTCGGACTGAAGAACGCAGGGGCCACATACCAAAGGGCAATGACCAATATCTTTGATGACCTAATTCATAAGGTCGTCGAATGTTATGTTGATGATTTGGTCGTCAAGACTAAAGTCAAGGCCGGTCACATCCAAGATCTTAGGACCGTTCTCACCAGGCCGAGGGAGTACGATCTGAAAATGAATCCCCTGAAGTGCGCCTTTGGCGTGTCATCGGGAAAATTCCTGGGCTTCATAGTCCGGCATCGAGGGATTGAAATTGACCCATCCAAGATAAAAGCCATCATGGAGATGCCCCCTCCGAAGAGTCTGACGCAGCTAAGATCTTTTCAATGCAAGCTTGCTTATATACGGAGGTTTATCTCAAATTTATCGGGGAGATGTAGGCCCTTCTCAAAGCTCATGAAGAAAGGAGCTCCTTTTATTTGGGATGTCGAATGTCAAGCAGCATTTGAAAGCATCAAATAGTACTTGTTGCATCCTCCAGTGTTGGCCGCTCCCATTCCAAATAAACCGCTGATTCTCTACACTGCAGCGCTAGATGAGTCACTCGGTGCGCTCCTTACCGAGAACAACGATGAGGGAAAAGAGAATGCCCTCTACTACCTCAGTTGAACTTTAGTCGGGGCAGAACACAACTATTCCCCGATCGAAAAGCAATGTCTGGCTCTGATATTCGCTGTGAAGAAGCTGAGGCACCATCTGCTCGCTCATCGGGTTATGCTGACCTCTAGAGTCGACCCTCTCAAACACTTAATGACCAAAGCAAGCCTAGCCGGTAGAATGTCAAGATGGGTTGTCATGCTACTTGAGTTTGACATAGTTTATACTCTTCAAAAAGCAGTAAAAGGGCAAGCTCTTGCAGACTTCTTCGCCGCTCATCCTATACCAGAAGGGTCGCCGCTAAATTGTGAGTTACCCGACGAACAAGTGCTGCACCTCGAAGAAGATGAGCCATGTTGGGAGCTCTACTTCGATGGAGCCTCATCAATAAGGACCTCCAGCAAATCAAGCGTCCCAGAGATAAAAGCAGGGATAGGATTGGTGTTCATCACGCCATCAATGGGAACCCTACAGCGTTCTTTCGCTCTCACCGAGCCTCGAACAAACAATGAAGCTGAGTATGAAGCTCTGATAGCTGGTCTGGAGCTCGCCATAGAAATGGAAATCCTTCGGCTACGGGTTTACGGTGACTCTCAGCTTGTCGTCAACCAAGTAAACGGCGGCTATAAGATATACAAACCCGAGTTATCTCGGTACAGAAGCCGAGTGGTGGAACTCATGAAACGGTTCACTCACATTAAACTGATGAGAGTCCCTAGAGCGTTGAATGGAAAGGCTGACGTACTCGCTCGCTTAGCCAAGGAGCTGGCTGATCCTGACATGGACGAAATTCTGATCACAGTCAGGAGCCAGCAAATTCTACCCCCAGTCTCTCTACGAGAAGTGAAAGCGCGGAACAGAATAGCAGTCCTGCCGAAGAAGCTTCGATCATCCAAGACGAGCCCGATTGGAGAGAACCCTTCATAGAGTACTTCTGATACTACAAGCTGCCCGAAGAAAAATCTGCGAGGATTCAGCTGAAGAAAAGAGCTCTCCGATACGTGTTTGTAAATGACACCTTATACCGCAGGTCATATGACCAACTCTGACTCAGATGTCTGGCATTGGCCGAAGCCCAAAAGGCCATGAAAGAAGTTCACTCGGGCGTTTGCGGTGCTCACAAATCTGGCCCCAAGATGCGACTTCAGATCAAACGGCTTGGGTATTACTGGCCCATTATGATACGGGATTGCGGAGAGCATGCAAAGAAATGTCAGATTTGCTAAATCCATGGTGATTTCATTCACAAGCATCCCAATCCGTTGCATCCTACGGTGGCGTCTGGCCCTTTGAAGTCTGGGGTACCGACATTGTTGGCCCAATTGATCCTCCGTCATCTAAAGGCCACCGGTTCATATTGGCCGCAACCGACTACTTCTCCAGATGGGCCGAAGCTGTCCCGCTAAAAGAAGTCAAGACAGAAGATATTCTTACGTTCTTCCAGCATAATATTCTATACCGCTTCGGTACACCAAAAAGAATCATATCTGACAACGGGCCTTCTTTCAAGAGCTTCAAAGTCGCAAGGTTCGCTACTCAACATAAGATAGACTGGAAATATTCCTCCATCTATAATCCAAGAGCCAACGGGTTAGCCGAAGCCTTTAATAAGACTCTATGCAAGCTTTTGAGAAAAAATGCTTCAGCCAATAAGAGAGACTGGAATCTCAAACTTCATGAGGCGTTGTGGGCATATCGTACCACGCACCGTACTCCAACCCAGTCGACTCCGTACTCATTGCTCTTCGGAGTGGAGGCGGTCCTCCCCCTCGAAGTCGAAGTTCCAAGCTTGAGAATGGCCGTTCAGCACGAGTTGACGGAGGAGGAAAACGTGCTCCTTCGGCTTGAAGAGCTCGACGCGCTCGAAGAAAAGAGGCTCACGGTGCAGCAAAATCTGGAGCTATACCGAGCCCAAATGTCACAGGCCTATAACAAGATGATCCGTCTCCGCGCTTTCAAGAAAGGAGAATTGGTGTTGGTCCTCAAAAGACCAATTATCCCCAATCGACATGCCAAAGGAAAATTCGAGCCAAACTGGGAAGGACCATACGTTATCGAGAAAGTGTTCGACGGAGGATCCTACCAATTAATAAGTGTCGAGGGGGAAAGGCCCATGCCATCCATCAATGGCCGATATCTCAAGAAATACTATGTGTGAATGCTCCAAGTCGCGGGCGAATTGAGCACACCAGCCCTACGGTCTGGATTATACATCCTGCAAAACCATATACAATCCACGGGCGCAAACGACCCCTATCTCCCCCAACTCCTGCCAGCGAGACTATTTTTAAAGTCCCACCAAAAAAAAGGTATGTCTACAAGCAAAACGGGCACGGATGAAAACCCGAAAGGGCTCCGTGAGTAAAAACAGCAGGACTGCCGGCGAGTTTGTGAAAACCCGAAAGGACGCAAACTCGTAAAAAAGGGATGAAATGCACTCGCAAAGTCCTCTCGATTTTATGAGGAGAAAATTCCCGCGTGAGATCCTTACGACTCACAAAGGAGCAACACACTTAGGAGTCCCCACGACTCCTAAGGAGAAAATACACCTACGAGATCCTTTCGACTCGTAGGGAGAAAATGCTTTTATGAGACCCTTACGGCTCATAAAATTGAAAAGCCTTAGGTGATAGGGACCTAAACCTGTCTCCTAAGCCATCGTTCCCCAACGGACAACGGCAAATGATGAGTCGCTCCTGGCATTTCGCTTCAGTGTTAGCGGTGCTGATGCCAACCAAAAACCCAAATCCCAAGTCCTCCCGAGGCAAATGATGAGTTGCTCTTGGCATTATTCCAGTGCAGCAATGCTGATGCCAAACAAGATCCAAATTCCAAGTCCCCAAACGGCGAATGATGAGTCGCTCCTGGCACCATATTCCAGTGCAGCGATGCAGACGTTAACCAAAATCCAATTTCTCGAAATTCTCCCTGCCCTACGGTTAGTCCCTAAATTGACTACCGTATACAATCCACGGGCTCAAATAATTCTCATCATACCCATACCCCACCGCAATCACCAGTCCAGCGGCCGGTCTCCGCCCTTGGACTTATGCTCCATTTTGGAAGACCCACTCATGTGTCGTCACGATACATGAGGAGAACCAACTTACGGGATCCTCACGACTCGTAAGAAAACACCTTCATGGGATCCTTACGACTCACAAAAGAAAAACACACTTGCGAGTCCCCACGACTCCTAAGGAGAAAGTGCACCTACGAGATCCTTTCGACTCGGAGGGAGAAGATGCTTTTATGGGACCCTTACGGCTCATAAAAATTGAAAAGTCTTAAGTGATAGGGACCTAAACCTGTCTCCTAAGCCATCGCTTCCCAACAGGAAATGGCAAATGATGAATTGCTCCTGGCACATGCGCTTCAGTATTAGCAACGCTGATGCCTACCCTAACCCCAAAATTCCAAACTCGGATCCATAGACCCCTAAGTCTTTAAACTGGGAACAGATGACCTCTAAGTCGTTAAACTGGGAACAGATGACCCCTAAGTCGTTAAACTGGGGACGAGGGAAATTTCCTCATGGCAAATGATGATTCGCTTCTGGTACCATATTCCAGTGTAGCGATCCTGATGCCAAACCAAAACCAAAATCCCCAAATCCACTCATGACAAATGATGATTCGCTCCTGGTACCATATTCCAGTGTAGCGATGCTGATATCAACCCAAATCACATCAAATCAGAAAAAACAACAAATGACCTCCCGGGCAGAATCAAGCCCCGTCTCGGAAACAAGCCAACTTCATCCCTGACACCGCAAGGAGCGGAGCAAGTCCAAATGCAGCACCGACCGTCCCAGTCGCTAAAAGGGCAGAACCGACCGTCCAAGTCGCAAAAAGGACAGCACCAACAGTCCAAGTCGCAAAAAGGGCAGCACCGACGGTCCAAGTCGCAAAAAGGGCAGAACCGACCGTCCACGTCGCAAAAAGGGCAGAACCGACCGTCCACGTCGCTAAAAGGGCAGCACCGACCGTCCACGTCGCTAAAATGGCAGAACCGACCGTCCACGTCGCTAAAAGGGCAGAACAGACCGTCCAAGTCGCAAAAAGGGCAGCATCGACCGTCCAAGTCGCAAAAAGGGCAGCACCGACCGTCCACGTCGCTAAAATGGCAGAACCGACCGTCCAAATCGCAAAAAGGGCAGAATCGACCGTCCATGTCGTAAAAAAGGCAGTGCCAGCTTCCCAAAAAGCGGGAACCAAATCAAGTCGCCTCCAAGTAAAAGAAGATCCATCAACTTCATGCATACGACTCACATATGTGGTGTGCATTTATTGATGGGGGCAATTTGTTGGGGTAAAAATTTACACCCCGGTTGACCGAGTCAAAATCAAGGTCAACCCCAAGCCAGGTGGGCCCAAGCCCAGGTCAAGTGGGCCAATGCCCGGAAGCGAGCCCGAACATGAAGCGGCCGGCCTTCCCCCATGCCAAAATAAAATTTTTGTAATAAATAATTTTGTTGTATTTCTTTTATTTTATTTTATGAATAAATGTAAGAAAATGGGCATAAAGCCAAATTTTTGTAAAGCCCGTGGCTTATGTGCAAAAAGAAATGGCACATGAGCCATGGGATAGGCAAAATGCCATTTTGTGAAGCCCAATGGGCTATGTGTAAAGTGTATAGCCTATAAAGGAAAGGATAATGAAAATATCCCAACAACTTTTTCTCTCTCCAAGAAAATCCAGATCTGTGATCTTCTTCCTTAAGATTCTAAAACCTTCTTTTTTCTTTTGAATTAAATCAAGAGTTTTACTCTTCCTTTTATAAAACAAAATAGTTTTTCACCACAAAACCCACAAAGGAGAACTCAGATCTCCCATCAGATCTCAAAAGGAGAGATTTTTAAAATCTCCTACTTCTTGATCTTCAAGATCCGGCCAACAAAGGAAGAAGGAGACCCATCTCCAGAAACCCCACTTTAGGAAGAACTAGGGTTCAAGGGAAAAAGCCCTTCATCAGCTTCAAAACATCCAAGGAGTTTAACTCCTCATATATATATATATATATATATATATATATATATATATATAAGTGCTCCTTTCTGGGAGTATAACTCCCATTGCAGGGACCAAGTCCCTTTTGCTGCTCGAGCGCCCACGTGCTGACACGTGGTGCGCTAGTGCTCTTGCGCTCCGAGCGCTAGCGCCAGAGCGTCCACGTGCTGACATGTGGTGCGCTAGCGCTCTTGCGCCAAGAGCGCTAGCGTCTGAGCGCCCACGTGCTGACACGTGGTGCGCTAGCGCTCTTGCGCCCAGAGCGCTAGCGCCCGAGCGCTGGCACGTGGTGCGCTAGCGCTCTTGCGCTCAGAGCGTTAGCACCCGAGCGCCCACGTGCTGACACGTGGTGCGCTAGCGCTCTTGCGCTCAGAGCGCTAGTGCCCAAAGCGCTAGCGCCCACGTGCTGACACGTGGTGCGCTAGCGCTCAAAGCGCTGGCGCTGGCCCACGCATCTTTTGGATGCCCTTTCCCTTTATATACACACATACATACTCTACAACACCATCCCCTCAAAAAAAAATTTGGGCCGGGACGCTGCCCCGCACCCCGCAAGGAGGCTGCTAGCCCTCTTGACCCCAAGCCCGCTATCCGGGTAGCAGGACCCCTGTAAAAACTCTGCGGGGCCCCCGATATATCCAAAACCCTTTCAAAACACGACACTACATATTGAGTTCGCATGACCAGTTTAACCCGTTAATCGGAGGTTCTCTCGCTCCAAAGGCGAGGGGTAATTAACGGCAGCTTAGTCCGTGGCTGCCGGAGATTCGGGTCCCCACAATCATTAAACCCTGTCTACCTTAGGCAGGGGGAATCTGTAATGCGCCTGACAAGCGCGCGCGCATTCCCATCTCAATTGGATGACGAAAAACACCCTACAAGTGGATTCCCAATTCATATGTTAATACTGACTTCGTTGCATTTGAAAATCCACTTGCCGATTACATGATGAATACTCACATATTATCTACAGCTGTAATGGAGAATATCAATTTTCGTGATTATAGGTTTTCATCAGTATGTACTGACAATGGGTTGAAGGTGGGTGATGTATTCGAGAATATAGAGAAGTTAATTCAGATAGTCAGTGTTTGGTCAATTAAACATGGAGTTTCTTTTAGACCAACCAAGAGTAGCAAGACCAAGTACACCGCCGTTTGTAAAACAGATGTGAACCGCTCTTAGAGGCTTCATGCATATATCTCGAAGAAATCACAAACATGATATTTTTAGATAAAAAAGTATGCGGGTGATCACACTTGTGTGAATTCTGCAGTGAATTCAAATCATAAACAAGTCACTTCTATATTTCTGTGTAATAAGATCTTACCTTTCGTGAAAGCAGTATGACTTCTCATACGATTCAAGTGCTTGTAAAAGAAACCTAATTCATCGATATAAATTATATAAAGACGTGAAATGCGTTGAACAAGGCATTGTCTAAAATCTATGGAGATTGGGAAGAGTCATATGATAATTTGGCACGATACCTTACCGCCATCAGATCAACTAATCCAGGACCTGTCTTCAAAATTATCAACACAACACTGTCAGCAAATATTGGATATTTTACTGGTGTATTTTGGGCATTTGGACCGGCCATTGAAGATTTTGTTTATTGTTGTCCAGTTCTCAGTATTGATGGGACATTTTTATTCGGTAGATACAAAGGGACTTTACTCATTGCTACCGATGCTGATGCAAATGATGGTCAGTATCCTTTGGCATATGTTGTAGTTGACAGTGAAACCATAGACAATTGGGAGTGGTTCATTGCTTGCATTCATAACTACATTACATCCGTGCGGGGAAGGCACATTACTCTCATATCTGACCGGATGAAAGGGATTCCCATTGGACTAAGAAAGTTATGGTCGGAACTTCATAGTCATCGTTATTATATGTGACATATCATAGCCAACTTCGCAACTGCCGGATTTCTTGACAAAACCTTACAGAATTTGTTCTCTTAAATTGTATGTGTACAAGATGACTTGATATATATCGCACTGAGAGCGGAACTTAAAAGTATATGTCCAAGAGCAGATGCTTGGATTAAAAATAGTCTTAAAAATGAAGTCAGATGGGCTCTTTCGAAAAATGGTAGTAAAAGATTTTTCATAATGACTACGAATACTTCAGAAAGCTTTAACCGGGTCATAAAAGGATCTCAATTTTTTCTTACTCAGGCCTTAGTAGCACGGACTTTTTACCGTGTGAACAAGTACTTCTTTGAACGACTTGAGAAGGGACAAGCGTGACCGACAAAGTTATGTCCTAAGTTCGAACAGTTAATTACAAACAGGGCTACCGATGCTAGGTATGCTTGGATCTGAGATTCAGCCAGTCTGAATGTCAGGTGCCTGAAAAGGTGGAAAATAATACACATTAGTTATTAATAGTAGAAACTACAGTTGCACGTACAATATCCCCAAGTTGCAAAAGTTATCGTGTTTACATGTAATTTCAGCATGTACACAAACAGACGATGGGAGAAACATTGCACATCACGATTTTGCTTCGAAGTTGTATTCTGTCTCCAAATACAGAGCTGCTTATGCTCCGTTGTTCCATCATGTACCTAATAGCCGATATTGGGAGTACAACGGTCCATCGATATATTCACCTACCGATATGAGACAAGCAGGACGACCATGTTCTACTCGTTTCAAAGGTGTTGTGAATGAATCACGGGGACGCAAAATAGATGCAGCACCTACAACGAGTATGGTCATAACAAGGCACGATGTAAAAATCCTCCAGCACCACATCGCCCTTCGTAATCACATTATATACTTTGATATACATGCAAACATACACACACATACACACACCTGCACATATAAATACATGCAAACATACACACACCTGCACTCTATAATACATGCAAACATACACACAACATACATGCAAACATACACACAAACATATGCACACACATAAATACATGCAAACATGCAAATGTACTTATCGTTTGATGTACAAGCTCATTTTTCCTAAGTACATATAATATGACTTTCTCATTGTGTAGATATACTTATGGATCCTCGACTTGTGGATAGAAGTGTTCTGTACTTGCAGGCTGAGCATAGATTAGCCAACATCGTATTAGTATATGCAAAAAGTTATTATATTTACATTGAATTTTATATGCTATTTATATGCTGCTGATACAAATCCTCTTATTTTAATTGGCATAGCCATCAGGTGATTGAGTGTGTTAACCACTCACGCTAGAGCAGCAGGATCCCATGTCAAGATCCTCGTGTCCGGGAGCAGCCGCAACGAGCAGGTTTTCCATGTCTGGATAACCAGCATACGTCTGGATAGAAGTATACATGTCTGGATAGACACTTGATTATGGTGTTGGTTGATAGGTGGAGACCAGGTCCACATTTCATTTCAGAGTGTGTGAGATGACTATCACCCTGCACGACGTCGTTGTGCTCCTTGGTCTCAATATAGACGGACATGTGGTTGCAGCGAGCTTCGATCACGATCGAACAGATTTGTGCCACGCTTGTTGGGTAAGACTCCACATGAGAGGAGAGACGGCAGCATTAAGTTGAGTTGGCTACGGGAGGCGTTTACTGATAAGCTTTCTATAGATGCTACGCATGTGGCGGTTGACCAGCATACACGCGCCTACATTCTACATCAGATAGGGGTTCGCTTATTTTCGGACAGGACTAAGAATAGAGTTAGTCTTAAGTGGCTAGCCTTGTTAGAGAATCTCAATGAGTGACACAATATCGTAAAGTGCAGTTCTTTCATTACTCTATCACGAACTGAGCATGGCGGCATTAATGGAGGAGTTAAGACTTGGGGGCTGTTTGACGCTTTTTCGGGTATAAAATTGTATAATTGAGAATTACTCTTATTTTGCTGAATTAAATTGATATTCATTGTAATTCACATTTTATTTCAGTTATGGTCATGGACACATCTCCCTATTAGTCGCCTGACCATTAGAACCCAGTTCGCTCTTGATGGCAAAGGCCATATGGATGCATATAAATAATTCAACCTATGTGTATATTAAAACTTTCAAGTTTTTTTAAATATTAACTTGTTGTATGCAAACTGTATGCGGGTAGAACGTGGTCAGATCATGGGATGTGACGCCGGATCACGCTTCGAGGTTCTACCGCAACGACTTCGACGTAATGGAGGAGACATGTTATGATACACACAAGCTGTTAGCCACTCTCCCTCCGTTGTGCATGGTAGGAGCCCACTTTTGGCTTGCGAGGGTACTGATCATATGCAACGAGATTATTGAGATGCACGTGCCAGACCGTGTCCTTAGCCAGTTCGGCATATGGCAGCACATACCAGGCGCGGTGGAGCAGATACCGCGTGAAGGTGGAACACTAATTGGAAAAGCTTGGCTCACAAAATATCATATTTGGGTGGATCGCCGGTAAGATCGGAGAAACATCGCGTTTGATATGCAGCCAGTTATAGCGATAGAAGATTACATTATATGGTATTGGACGATTACTCGCAGATTCATCCTAACGACCGCCCCTTCGCCGATCACATATACGTCTCGAGCACCGATAGAGAAAGATTTAGTAAGTTTACATCAAACCTTATAAAACTATAATATTATTTTTACGAAATTAATTATCTTATTTACCATCAATATATGTGCAAACCAAGTACGAGTTGGAAGATATCGTTGATAAAGGGATTTGTGGCATTAGGAAGCCAAAGAGCGCATGTATGAACATCAAGCCCCTCATCATAATTGTTTTCACGAAGCACAGATTCACACGTCCACCTCTCGTGCGTGCACCACTCATCACATATTCACGTAGAAGACGTGGACATGCACAAGCATAATCATCTCAGCCACCACCGTCTCAGCATCCCGATGATTATATGGAGCCGCCATCCCAGCCAGAGCCGCCATCCCAACCGGAGCCGTCTCAGCGACTTGGCGCCGACGAAGCCGGACCATCACAACCTCCACTTCATGCGAAAAAGGACTCAAACGCGTTTAAGGCGACTGCGTTATTCTTTACGCTAGATTTTAGTGTAATGACTTGTTATATGTAATTTTATGTCGTATTGTGTTGTATTGTAGTCGAACTCGTGTGGAGTCGGCTTGACTTTATTTATATATAGTGTTTATTGCTTTCCACTGGTTGTTCTTCGCCTTTAGGTGTCGTATATTTTGCATGGATTGTATTTCCACCGTGTGGACGTCGAGTTAGCTTCCGTGTGGGGATGCATTTGTTTTACTGCTGTTGTACAGAAATTTTATTCAAAATTTACAAAAGAGGTGTTGTTCGTTTTTCTTATAAATGGTTTAGAAAAATTGTCATATACTTTAAAGTGATATTCAAGATACATAATTAGTCGATCTGAATAAGTATATATTCAATAAACTCAAAAAGATTTAAAAAGTCATTTATTCATACACAAGTGTATGGTTTTAGTAAAGCTGGTGCTATATTACTTAACAGACACAGGCATGGGTCTGTTTTTTTGGCGTAGTATGGGACGCACTTGCCAAGTGCACCACATACAATTCATAGAGGCATCCCAACTAAAATGTATGGGACGCACTTGGCAAGTGCGCCCCATACAAAACACCGAGCGCCCTATCAGTGGTTTGTATGGGGCACACTGAGCCCCCATCAGTGTTTGTACGGGGCGCACTTGGTATAAAAAACAAAATTTTAAAAAAGCACCGGCGCCAGCGCTGATGTGGCGCTTAGGTCTCCCAATGCAGCCTAAATTTGTAATTATTTTTTAAATGGGCCTAAATTTAATAATATTTTTTTTTTAAAATAGGCCTAAATTAAAAAAATGTCCCATTTAAACAACTGAACGAACACGAACAGCTTCAAACTTCGATCTTTAAGCCCATTTTGCTTCCCTAGACCTAAAAAGACAGATTCTGGCACAAATTCAATAGGATTGCAACAACAGGCAAAGGTTAACATCAATTATTCCCCATCTTAAAGCGCTCAAATTCCATCACAAGATGAATCAAAACCCTTGATCGCAGCAAGAATCAAAATTTTGAAGGAAAAAAAAAATAAGGGGATTTTTATAGGGAACTCACTGCCGGAGGCTTCGTCGGCCATGCAGAGGACGGTAATCCCGTCGGTGCGCTTGACGTGGAAGACGTGGCGGTCCTGGGAGTAGGACACGTGGCTGTCGTCGGTGCCGGGGATCTTCTCGAGGATCTGGCGCGCGATGGCGCTGGCGTTGGATTGGGCGGCGTTGAACTCCGCGAGCACCACCGATCCGCGAGCCACCAGCGCGTATTGGATCGCCATTGAGAGATCTCTCTCTCTGTTTCTCTCTTTAGATCTTTTGTTTTTGTTTCTCTCTCTAAAATTGAATGATTTTACCGGAGAAACTAGAAAATTATGAGATTTGACAGTTTTTTGAATTAGGCAATTTTTTAAAAATATTATTAAAAATGGTCCAATTTCAAAAAAATTTACAGATGTAGTCCACATTTGTCCACTTGCCTCAACGTGACCTCCAACTCAACGCTGTCGCTGGCGGATTTTTAAAAAAAAGTTATAGGGCGCACTTTCAAAGTGCGTCTCATATATTTCAGCAAGGGCTATCCCAGCTGAAGTGTATGGGGCGCATTTTGAAACTATGTCCCATATATTTATGTGACTGCCTGCATAGAGAGAGAGAGAGAGGAGAGAGGATCAAGAGGAGATCCAGAGTGAGAGAGATGATGCATTTGTAAAAGTGCGTCCATGTAAGAAAAAGAATTTAAAAAACCTCCGGCGTCAGCATTGAGTTGGCGCTGATATGGCGCTCAGTGGCCAAAAATGGCCTACATTTGTAATAGTTTTTGAAAGTGACCCGTTTTTAATTATATTTTAAAAAAATTGTCTAATTCAAAGAATTGTCCCTATTGACATGCCATTGGGGGAGAAGAGGCCAGCGCTCACGAATTATTCACTTTTTTTTATTAAGAACTTATTTGGATACTATTTATCTCATGAGAAAAAAATGGAGCAGTCATTTTTCCGACTGTCCTGCAAAAGTGGATGTTTAGCAGGATTTTTTGTTGAATGATCCCGAGGGACTCTAATTTCACAAAAAATTTGAGTCGGGCCCAAAAAAAAAATTCCCACCTTCTTTGCTTGCTTCTCCATATGTGTCTTCGTTCCTCTCTCTCTTCTTCTTCCCTTCTATCGAAATCTCTCTGGTTTTTTACCCAATAAAAAGACCTAATTTCTCTATCTCCTGAAAATCCCCAATTATCATACATCGCGTCGAAGCTCGAATCTTTAGGGCATTTCCCATGGACAACGTCGAAGACGATGCTCACTATCCCCCCAAATCCCGACCACCGCCACCCCCAATTCTGCCGCGATTTCACCCATCACGACGACGACAACGACGATTCCTCCAATTCAGACGAGATCAACAACAATATCGATTCAACTCATCGTTAATCGAAGGAGGAGGAAGAAGAAGAAGAAGCCATCGACAACGAGGAAGAATCGTCTTTAGAGGGCCGAGGGAAGCGAAGGAAGCTCAACAACTTCGAATTTGTCCCTCGAAAGCCGCCACGGCCGCCTCATGCGTCGACGACGAGGAGAAATCATCGAATGAGCAATCCATGGCCCACTTGATCCCCTTGGACTTCTTCCTCAGTTTCCTCTTTCCATCATAAAGCGCCATCTCCTTCAGTTTCATCCGCTCCATCTCAATCTCCTTTTTCTTTGGGTTTTGATGAGCAGTGGTTCGATTTGTTCATGATTATTAAGCACTGTTGATTCTTTGAGTTTTGATGAGTGGTAGTTCTTTTGGGTACGGCTTGTATTTTTTTGACCAAAATTGTGTCGAGAAGGTAGATATACATTTTACATGTTTTGATGCTGGAGATGCGGGTTTTAAGTTGTTCATGGAGCAGTTAAAAAAAAGAATCGAACAATTTATCTGGCCATTTTAAGGAAAATATAATAAAAAATGAATATTCTTATCCCCAATTATCCCAACACTTATTCAATTTGAAAAGCCCATACATTTTCACTCAAAACGAATGCAAGTGCATTTCGGGATATTCTAATCTCAAATTAAATACTATGAATTTTAATCCTCACTGTCCAATCATGAGACAAGGCTTTTTTTCTTGTTTTTTAATAAAACCATCTCATATGATTTAATTTTTTTTGGCGCTTGCCGTCCGTGACCTCTAACATATGCATACAACATACATCTATTCAAGAGACGCACGAATTTGCTCCGAAAACGTTAATTTGTGGGTACTTTCCCTCTCGGGATTTATACGGTTGGAACCCCGCGCTCTCCCTTAAATATAATTTAATATTTGAATTTAAGCTAATTAGCAAGAAACAACTTATTTTAGAAAACTTGCATTTTACCCTTTTCTCAAGCTATGGGAGTTATTTTTATGTTAATTATTATTTCCAAAATACCCTTTATTTTATCGTTTCATTGAGAGCAATTACTGCTTTGCCGAGGGTATTTTATGAATGAATAAACGTTAGAAGCAAGTAAGTTAAAATTTTGATGTTGAGGGTGGATTCCAGCTGCTGGATCAAACGATGAGAGAGGTTTCATGCAATGCAATGTGACCTTGTAGTTATCCATACTGCCATGCACACATGTATTAAAATATCGGTTTGATTTAATATCCATGTGAGTCTTTTCAGATTTTTTTATGTTAACATGTATTTATGTATTTCGCACGTGTAAAAATACGATGATTTGGACCGTCTAAAAATTAAGGATTTTTCTCGTTTTTCCGAATATTTTATTTCAATTAATTGTGAGAGCGCCACACTCTCTTTTTGCAATATAATAGTAGAAATAATTTCCTTTTATTTTTATATATCGAATAATCTTGAACTGTTCCACATATTAATAAAACTTTCTGATCTATATTTTTCATTGTCAAAATTTAAAGATTACAGTGCTAAGTAAAATTTTAACAAAAAACAGGGAAGCGGATTTTGGTTCTGGGGTCTCAAAACACCTATTTCGCTTCAAACGGCATTTACGTAAATTTGAAAGAAATTTGAGGGTCATAAACACAATTTTCATGATTATAATAATTTGGCAGCAGCTTGATCAGTCGAAAATATTGCATATTTTAACAGGCAATTTCCTTATCATTTGCATCCATATAGAAGTGTACGGTATTCATAATTCACATATTAGCAAATCTATCGCAAACTATCAGATTACATGTATTCGACCTTAAAACCGGCATTTCTAGGGAAATTGACTGCATTGCATTACATGGCATATTTTCTATATATCGCAACCCGTGTTTCGAAGTCTATGCAGGAAAAGAGAAGCTTGCTCGATCATTACACCGCTCGAAAGATACGTAAACTCACTAATTTCAAATCTGGTATCATTACAAAGGAGCAATTACAAATCAACATATCAAAGGAAGCTATAAACTACAGTACAAGACAGCAGCTAAAAGACCAAGGCCTAAGCCTCATACATAGCCGCGGATCCGCGGCATGGGCTTGCTAAGGCCGCGGATCCGCGGTGGTCCCAGGGAATTGGATCTTCAATTTCAGTGCAAAACTCCTGAATCAGTGGCTACAGTTCAGAAATGTACTCCAAGTTCCAGAAAACTCCAGAGGGTTCTACCAGATCAGCAAACACTTTGAGCTTCACTAAATTAGCCTATTATTCTAGAACTTTCCCTAAACCCTAGCTTAAATCCTAAGCTAAGTTCCTAACAAACTCTTTCAACAAACTTTGGGAGGGAAACTTCTAATTCAAACCTAAACCTAGGGTTTGGGAGTTCTATAAATAAGACCCTAGGCTCACTCATTATTGATGTTGGGAAATCTTGGAAAATTCAACCCATTTTATAGTTTTAGCCAATCTCTTTCTTCATCCCCTCTTCCTCAAGTTTAGTGAGAGAGCTTGTAGGAAACCCTAACCCTAATTCCAATTGAAATCAAGAATCCCGAGTACCCATTAAGCAAGAAGCCTTACAACCTTTAGGAGCGGAGCCGATCTTCAACGGAGCAAGCGATCCGAAGCCGATCCACGACTCACGAAGCCGAGCGACGCCCGATCAACAATCTAGATTCTTCTTCTTGTAGTTCTTGAAGCAAATGTAATCAAAATTGTTGAGATAAATAAAGGTGATATTCTTTTATCTTGTTTTCTTTAAATTCTGCATCATGCTATCTTTACAATTCGTAAATCTTTTCTGTGTGGTGATGTGTGAATAAAACTCCGCTCGTCGAGGAGTCGAGACGGATAATAGAATGATGATGTAACATAGCTTTAATCGATTCTTGAGTCCTACGAGTTTTGTAAACCCTAGCAAGTTCAAGAAACGACGACCCATTTCGTTTCGATGCTTTCTTGATTGACATCGATCGAAATTGGGGAGTTACGATCGTTTCTTGAATTTGGTAGAGGCTAGAAAAGGAATGATATCGACGAAAGAACAAGGGTTATAGGATGAAACCCTAGTTTCACGAGAAATCCCCAACTCTCGTCGATGATCATCGATCTAGTATCAATCCTTCGAAGGACAAGAACACGATATCTTTAGATTACATCACGTCTATCGATCCTATCGATTCCTACGAGCCTCTTTTATATTCTTGATTGTTGATTGGAAATATTATCGAAACACCGATTCTTGATTGTTTATAGTTTCTTGATTCTTGAATAAAGAATAGTGACACTCGAATACAAATCATTCTTGAGTCGTGTTTTCTTTAATTGTTGCTTAACTTTTCATTTCAAACAAATCAAAGATATAAATGAATCGTGCAATCCCTGTGGACGATCCGCACTCATTCATGAACTACAATTGACACCGTAGTTTGATTGCGGTCAAAATAATTTTTGGTTGTGATTTCTTTACAATTTTATACAAACACAACGGAAAAACTATCAATCAAAATGGCGCCGTTGCCGGGGATCGCGCTAATTCATTTACATTTATAGTTTGAAGTGAAAGAATTATTACGTTTCACTTCTTGAAATCAAAATTCATACAAACTCTTACACGTGTGTTGTGATTTGATTGCAAGGTGATCTGGAGCATTCTGTGCTGTAAAAAAATTATTTGGGATATACCAGAGAGTTGAGGGAAGCAACAGAGAGCATCTGTTGAAATATTGTGCACTGTTCTCAACACCTGAGCGCGGAAGGGCGGCATTAGCAGCTATATGCGGCGGAACCGCCGCAGTCTTGGGTGTTCTCTGCAAATTCTTTGCAGAAGGTAATTTCTTGCTCTCTCCCCTCTCCCTTTTTAGCTCCAACTAATCCTTTCTGCAGGATTCTTTGAAAATAATCGCAGCGCCGCAAAAGCAAAATTAAAATTGTGCGTGATTTTGATTTCTTGGTTGTTTGCATTATAATACGGAAATTTAAGGGGCAAGGCCAAATCCAAATTAGGTGGGGATTTCATTACCCTTCCTAGGCCCCGAAAATCGCAAAACTTGCATCCGCATTACCCTCATTAATTAAAAGAAATCTAGAGAAGACTCTAAGGACTGCCGCGCTCAATTAGGACAAGAGAGGGCCGTGGGTAATTCATTACTTATCCGCGTTTTCTTGTGGTGCCTAAGGCGAGTGTGTCTAAGGCTAGTGGTTTTTAATTAGGCCCACTACTTACGTAGTGGAGTACCTTCCCACTTACCTGGCACTTATCCGGCCACAAGGGGACAAAGAGGCAGTGGAGGATTCTATCCTGCGACTTGTCTTTTGGCAGTTAGGAGCGGTCTAGAGCCGGACCTAGGTGACCACTAGATTCTAGGGTTTGTGTGCTGCATTTGTTGTGTTGCATCATTTTTTCAAAAATCCGTCCCTTTTTCAAAAGCAAACACCGCATTTATTCATTTACCCCTAATTATAAATTCACGCTGCCACTCGTACTAACCCTTTTTAGTGCAAGATAGGCTGGACACAGGATTCTAGTGCCCGTTTAGTCCGCGTACCCTTTATCGACTCCGAAGTCGATATTTCTCCATTTACCTTTTCTTTACCTACTACCACACCCACACCGATGGATCCGAATCCATCGAACTTCCTTAACCCTAATCTGCCGCCGTCCGTTGGTGCGCAGAATCCACCCCACATTTCTCTCCAGGAAAGATGCTATCCACTTAGAGGTCCTCTTTCGACCTGCTTATCCACACCACCAGCCAATGGGGATAACTTTGAGATTAAGCCCCAGTATATCAATCTTTTACCCAAATTCCACGGACTCGAGACTGAGGACGCTTACGTTTTCATTACCAAATTTGAAAACGTATGCGCAATGATGGGTACGTCACAACTTTCAGTGGATGCAATGCGTCTACGACTTCTCCCATTTACTTTGTGCGATGTAGCCGAGAAGTGGCTATATAACACTACCGCACATTCTATTACAAATTGGGGAGAATTCGTTGCTGCATTCCTTAAGAAATTTTACCCAATACAAAAGACAGCTCGAATCCGTAGCGAACTGAATCAATTTGCCCAGCTCCCTGCTGAACCATTTTCAAAATGCTTTGAACGTTTCAAGGATCTATTGGTTCAATGTCCTCATCACGGCATCCCGAGATGGGAGCTTTGCCGAATCATATATGAGGGCAGTAACCCTAACACTAAACAGAGCCTTGAAAATATGTGTCAAGGTACCTTCATGTCTAAGGATGATGGGGAAGCTTGGCGATATTTAGAAGAGTTCGCTGAAAAGTCTTTACAGTGGGAAAGTCCATCATTTAGGAGTGGCAACAACCAATCAGATGTTTCCATAGGAGTTAGAGCTGACATTTCAGCTATACAAAAGAAACTCGAGATTATGGAAAACAAATTTGCAGCAGCCTCCCTAAACCAAATGTCACTTTCCAAAACTGTATGTAGCTGCTGTTCTGATCCGTCTCACTTGACGGAAGAATGTCCGTTTCAAGGTCGTGAGCATACCAATGCCGCATTTCAACGACCTAGAAACGATCCTTTTTCTTCCACATATAATCAGGGTTGGAAGAATCACCCTAATTTTGCTTGGAACCAATCACAATCACAAAACACGGTTCCAAACCAAAACAATTTTCAAAGGGTTCCTCCGCCACAACAGCAGCCACAACTTCAATTGAGTCAGCACCCCTTTCAAGCACATAATTTTCAAAATCCGGTCAACACACCTGCACTGTCTAGTCCTTTACAGTTGACCGGGACTGATGAATCCTCTTCTTTTGTGCAATACATGAATTTGATCTTAACAAATATCATGCAAGTTTCGGCTGAAATGAAATCTTCTGTCGATGACATGAAGAGAAACTCTGCGTCCCAAAACGAGAGTATTAAATCGATGGAAGAAGAAATTGCAAGATTAAAAGCCGAACTAAGTGCAAGAGAGAAAGGGAAACTTCCAGCTCAATCCTTACCCAATCCTGGTTATTCACATCATGTGAATGCAATCACCACGTTGAGATCTGGAAGAGTGCTTGACAATCATGTTGGGGAAGAAGTTGATGATACTGAAAATCATATCAACACCCCGGCTGAGACCTTTCCACACACACACACTTCTGACCCCAGTTCTTCTACCCTACCTTCTTCCGAGCCTATTCTCCATTTCCCAAAAGGCTCGCCACTACAGCCCACCTCTTTTACCCCTCCACGGACGATCCCCACTTCTATACTGGGATCGGTTCCACACACACTTCCTTCTCCTATGATGGACCCAGCGCTTATTGCTAAAGCACCTTACCCTAATCGGTTAAGGGCTAACACACCAAGTCCACATATGGAGAAGATCACTGAGATGTTTAAACAGGTTAACATCAATATCTCTCTTCTAGATGCAATTCAACAAGTCCCTGCATATGCGAAAGTTCTTAAAGATTTTTGCACTAGAAAGAGGAAGAAACAAATGCCCAAGAAGATATTCATGGCAAAAACAGTAGACACAGCTTTCCCCCAGCAATTACCGAGGAAACGTAAGGATCCTGGCTATCCTACGATTTCCATCTCTATTGGGGAGAAACACATTAACCGTGCTCTACTAGATCTTGGGGCAAGTGTTAACCTGCTTCCTTTCTCAGTTTATGAGCAGTTAGGAATCGGAGAGTTGAAACCATCTCCATGCACTCTCCAGATGGCTGACCGATCAATCACCAGACCTAGGGGTGAACTAGAGGATGTGTTAATAAAAATCGGGGAATTCATATTTCCTGTAGACTTTATTGTAATTGATACACAGCCTGTAGCGAACTCACGGAATCAAATTCCGGTGATTTTAGGTCGCCCCTTTTTGGCCACTTCCAATGCTATCATCAATTGTCGTAACGGTTCCATGACCCTATCCTTCGGAAACAGGACAATTGAGATGAACATTTACAAGTTAGGAAGTGTACCCTCCGAACCTACTGTTCAGGTCTGTTCTGTCGACTTAATGGATATCGACAGCAGCGAATTAGATAATCCTCCTGATACCGATCTAGACTCTTTTCATACGTTGTTGTTTGACCCAACTATGTATCATACACATACGGACGCTTCCACCGAGATGTCCGAGTCAACAATTAACACTAATTATGAACTGCTTTTAGAGTCTGAAGATCACCCCGCACTTTGTGATGACATTATTCTTCGGGGTATAGATGAAACTTTTGAGGAGATCTTCGCTGATGAACTCGCATTTCTAAAATGCACGGGTGTTGAGATGAATCAGGTTCCACTCACTGAAATTGAACCTCCACCCCTTCTTCTGAATTGTAAGAAGAATGCGAGTAATCCATCACATACACTGCATCGTCTCTCCAAAATGAGACGCACACACATTCTCTTCCACCACTTACCTTTTCCCCATATTTTCTTCCACCAACCCGAGCACTGCATTGATAAATTTTTTGAATGGTTGGTGTTAACCTTCGGTCTTTGCAAAGCTTGGCATCGACCAATGATTTTTGACCCCCACTTGTGATTTTCAAAGTTTAACTTTGCATAATTCAAGTTTGGGGGGGTACAATTTTTTTCTGGCTCCTGAAAAGAAAATTTTTACAAAATTTTGAGCCAAAAATAAGTTTGGGGGAGGATCTTCACTTAAATATTTTGCCCCCACTAATAAATTCCTCCCAAGCTTACAGGTTTTTCGAGATTTAGCAGAAGGCAACAGTGAGGACACTGTTGAAAACAAGTTTGGGGGAGGTTTGTGCTTATTTTCGCATCATTTGCATATCATCTGCATAAGCACAAAACATTTCTTTTAAAAATCTATAAAAATTGAAAAAAAATTTCAAAAACCATAAAAATTTAAAAATTTTCAAATATAAAAATAATTTTAATATTTACACTTTTTTGTATATAAATAAGATAATGAAAGTTTAGATAGTGAAAAGTTACATCCATGAGATTAGAAAATTTTTAGAAAATTAGAAGTTTTCTTATACGAACTAGTAATAAGTAGTTATGAGCCGTTGTCCCAAGGGTTAGTAAGATGAAAGACGTCACTAATCTGAGGATAAAAATAAGTCAGAAAAATAGTTTCTATTCTGGAAGCCAAACATTTTGAACGTTGATACCCTGCTATTTGCACTAACACACGTCTTGAAGCCTGGGATAGTAGAGGATACCTTGAAATGCTCTTGTCTTAAAGCCGATGTATAAAAATAAAAAATAAAAAAAAAATGAAGAAAGTGGTGAGAAAAATGGACACTGGTTTTGTTATCACCGAGGGAAATAAAAAATATATAGCGAGGGTGCCTCTTCATCTAGTGCCCTAAGGCCAACTGGTCTGGGAGTCACTGCTATACCTAAGGTGGTGCAAGATTAGGAAAATACACCAAATAAGCAATCACATGAGTAATCGGTCGGTTAGTACCTCAAGAAGTATTAACGGTCGCATGAAAGTGTGTGAGCTCATCGGAAAAAAAAATACTGAGGCTAATGGGCAAGAGTATGATAGCTTGAATTGAATTCTCCGGGTGTAGGGATGTCTTTACACACACGCAGGGTGATATGATCGGTGTTTAGAAGAAAGATAGGAATGAAGAATAAGACGATGTTTTATTGAGGGAGGACGTGATTTCTAACATCTTTTCATGACCATTAAGATAGGGCTCATGACAACCGAAAAGCTAGCTTAGTTGGAAACCCTAATTTTCAAAGCTTTTCTTTTACAATTCTTTTCTTTAAATGTAATATTCATGATCTTTCTTTTATTATTGGATTTGGTGGGTGCAATCCGCTGAAAACCCTCAGGAGACAACACTCCTCCTACTAGGGACACCTAGAGGTTTAAAGGCTTGTTGCACGTGCTCAGTGCAATCGTGTTGCCTACGAAAGTGTGCTAGTTAGTTTTTCTCTTTCTTTATTTTCTCCTTCTCTTTTTAATAAAACATTCGCTCGAGACGATCGAAATTAAGTTTGGGGGTATTTGATCAGTCGAAAATATTGCATATTTTAACAGGCAATTTCCTTATCATTTGCATCCATATAGAAGTGTACGGTATTCATAATTCACATATTAGCAAATCTATCGCAAAATATCAGATTACATGTATTCGACCTTAAAACCGGCATTTCTAGGGAAATTGACTGCATTGCATTACATGGCATATTTTCTATATATCGCAACCCGTGTTTCGAAGTCTATGCAGGAAAAGAGAAGCTTGCTCGATCATTACACCGCTCGAAAGATACGTAAACTCACTAATTTCAAATCTGGTATCATTACAAAGGAGCAATTACAAATCAACATATCAAAGGAAGCTATAAACTACAGTACAAGACAGCAGCTAAAAGACCAAGGCCTAAGCCTCATACATAGCCGCGGATCCGCGGCATGGGCTTGCTAAGGCCGCGGATCCGCGGTGGTCCCAGGGAATTGGATCTTCAATTTCAGTGCAAAACTCCTGAATCAGTGGCTACAGTTCAGAAATGTACTCCAAGTTCCAGAAAACTCCAGAGGGTTCTACCAGATCAGCAAACACTTTGAGCTTCACTAAATTAGCCTATTATTCTAGAACTTTCCCTAAACCCTAGCTTAAACCCTAAGCTAAGTTCCTAACAAACTCTTTCAACAAACTTTGGGAGGGAAACTTCTAATTCAAACCTAAACCTAGGGTTTGGGAGTTCTATAAATAAGACCCTAGGCTCACTCATTATTGATGTTGGGAAATCTTGGAAAATTCAACCCATTTTATAGTTTTAGCCAATCTCTTTCTTCATCCCCTCTTCCTCAAGTTTAGTGAGAGAGCTTGTAGGAAACCCTAACCCTAATTCCAATTGAAATCAAGAATCCCGAGTACCCATTAAGCAAGAAGCCTTACAACCTTTAGGAGCGGAGCCGATCTTCAACGGAGCAAGCGATCCGAAGCCGATCCACGACTCACGAAGCCGAGCGACGCCCGATCAACAATCTAGATTCTTCTTCTTGTAGTTCTTGAAGCAAATGTAATCAAAATTGTTGAGATAAATAAAGGTGATATTCTTTTATCTTGTTTTCTTTAAATTCTGCATCATGCTATCTTTACAATTCGTAAATCTTTTCTGTGTGGTGATGTGTGAATAAAACTCCGCTCGTCGAGGAGTCGAGACGGATAATAGAATGATGATGTAACATAGCTTTAATCGATTCTTGAGTCCTACGAGTTTTGTAAACCCTAGCAAGTTCAAGAAACGACGACCCATTTCGTTTCGATGCTTTCTTGATTGACATCGATCGAAATTGGGGAGTTACGATCGTTTCTTGAATTTGGTAGAGGCTAGAAAAGGAATGATATCGACGAAAGAACAAGGGTTATAGGATGAAACCCTAGTTTCACGAGAAAGCCCCAACTCTCGTCGATGATCATCGATCTAGTATCAATCCTTCGAAGGACAAGAACACGATATCTTTAGATTACATCACGTCTATCGATCCTATCGATTCCTACGAGCCTCTTTTATATTCTTGATTATTGATTGGAAATATTATCGAAACACCGATTCTTGATTGTTTATAGTTTCTTGATTCTTGAATAAAGAATAGTGACACTCGAATACAAATCATTCTTGAATCGTGTTTTCTTTAATTGTTGCTTAACTTTTCATTTCAAACGAATCAAAGATATAAATGAATCGTGCAATCCCTGTGGACGATCCGCACTCATTCATGAACTACAATTGACACCGTAGTTTGATTGCGGTCAAAATAATTTTTGGTTGTGATTTCTTTACAATTTTATACAAACACAACGGAAAAACTAACAATCACAGCTCATTGCTGATAATCATTATTAAGGACTTTATTATAGAGGCAATGCTTTATTAATGCAATAAAATAACGACAGGATATGATTACTAAGTATATGAACAGTAATTGATGGGCGCGGGCCCACGGCAAGAAAAATGATCTGCCCTAGAAAGCAAGAGTCAACAGGACGCAACACCATGCTACAACCCATGCATTCTTCACATGACATGTTGATGAATATAATTACTAAGTATGGCTTTACGTTACTACAAAGGGTGGAGGCTCCTGGGATTAGGATCATCTGCTCGTCCAAAAACCCGGAATTTTTATCCAAAATAGTGCTATTAAAATAAATAATTTCCAAAATGATACTAAGCTCAAAATAATTCCCAGAATAGATCTCCGTACAGCAACATAGGAATGGCCCTGGCGAGGCAGTTACATGCCAAAGGAAAACACTGTTGTTAATAGCGTGCGTTTTCCTCAAAGTGAAATCGCTATTTTCAATAGCGTTTTCTTTTTTTGATACTGATCTTGCCATATGTTTAGTAAGATTTTGATTTTGATTTTGTTAAGGTTTTTTTAGATTTTGATTTTGATTTTGTTGAAATTGTAACAAAATTGACAGGGTGGATAAAAAAATCTCATAGTTTTTTGAAAAAAGAATAAATTTAGTTAGTATATAGATTTCTATTATGCTTTTTTCTATATATTTTCCAAATCAAATATAGATTTCTATAAAAAAAATCATAACAGATTTTTATATACTAACTAAATTTATTCTGCTTCCAAAAAACCATGAGAATTTTTCATCTACTCCCTGTCAATTTTGTTACAATTTCAATAAAATCAAAATTAAAATCTAAAACAACCTTAACAAAATTAAAATCAATATCTTACTAGACATATGGCGAAATCAATATCAACAAAAGAAAACGATATTGGCAATAGCGTTTTCATTTCCTTTAGCATATAACCGCCACGTCAAGACCATACGTGGCTGTATGGAAGTCTATTCTGAGAATTGTTTATTTGGTAAAAAATTCCAAAAACCAGAGCATCCCCCCCTCCCCCCCGTTTTACCCTTAGCTCCCGCCATTGGATTTTGCAAGCAGGGAAGAAAATAGCAAAGGATCCGGATCCTCTGCTGGTTAAGAGAAAAGAGAGAGTGATTGATTGAGAGAGAAGGGGGTAGGAGAAACTGCTGGTTAAGAGAAAAGAGAGAGTGATTGATTGAGAGAGAAGGGGGTAGGAGAAACTATTCAGTTGCCGGGTATATTACATCCGCGTAAAAGAGAAAAAGAGATGAAAAATTTCGGGCACCCTTCGGAAAGCTTGATGACATCTGCGTTTTTATTTCTTTCTCTTTCATGACCGGACATATACCATAGAATTTTGAGAGAGAGAGAAGACTCGACGAGTGAGTAATGAAAAGGGCAGGAGGCGTTGATGACCTACACATGGCCCATTCCCATTGGTTGAACCGGTTGAAACAGTCGGCACATTTTACGACTGCGCATGACCAGCTTGAACATAAGGGCCACAAAAACCTCCTTGAATGAACGGGCAAAAATGTATCCAGACAGCATGAAGATTAGATGCATGTCTAATTTAGAACATGTAGATGAATATGCTAGACTGGTACCAAACATCCAAAAAATCGACAGTGCAATTCCACAACTTACAAGACACAAATTGATGGATCTCTCGATCTCCTTCAGATGTTACCTTCCGTTGATCTGCAGCGAGTGCTGATGGATGGCTGAAATTAAGTTGGAGGATTGCCTCCTGTAGCGTGTGGATCTCAATGGGTTTATGTGGTTGAGGCCGAGCTACCTGCAAGGAAGTCCCGGAGTGGTTGTGCCACCAAGGACCCTCCGACGATCAAGTTAGAAGAGATATTTTGGCAGAGTAACGGCCTATTGGGATAAAATCGGCTTACCTGAGTCGTCCGGGAGAGGGGTTTATATAGTGGCAGCCATGGGCAGGCGGGCGCGAGATTCACGCCGGCCGTTACGTCCCTAGCGTTACGCCCGCGTGAAAGGCGGGATACCCTATTAATGGCAAGATATGCTCATTAAGGGGGGAACGCGATGGCATGGAACGCAGGATCATGGGTGGCGGATATCTCGCGTCTGGCGAGATTCGCGAAGCCGTGGCGGAGACACCTGTGATCAGTGTTGTGGGTCGGTCGATGAGACCGATGAAGCAAGACTCAGCGGGAGGCTTGGGAACGAGTGGGAGGCCGAGCAAGCTTGTTTCAGCGATAGCTCGGAGGTGAGCAAGGAGGGCTGAGGGAACTCAGCGTGCGGGATGGCTTGGAGGCGAGCTAATGGGTATTTGTAAGGCGGGCACATGGGTGGTCTGGGAGGCCACCGGAGGTCGGGACCATCCTCGGGTCAAAGGCCCGAGGTATGCTTCCACTGTGCCTTTCTTGCTTCTTTCTCGTAAGCTTTGGGACACGTCACTTGCCACGTGTCATGATCCGGGGGAACCTCGGTATCGAGTATCATCATTAGCCCCCCACTCTCGTCTCGACCTATTCATGGGTCGGGTCGATAGTGGTCTAACCGATCACCCGGGGTAAGCTCTTATTTGAAAATATCATCGGTGCGTATTCCTGGGCAATTAGTTGTATTTTCTTGATGACGTCAACAGATCAGAGGAGAGATCTCGCATTAAAAGAGGGAACGCCGATTCGTGTGCACGTTCGTCGAAGCGTCCGTCCACGTGTCTGGAGCTCGTTGGTTAACGCGACGTGCCGCCGGTGTCCTTCGCGCCCAAAGGGACGCGCCCGATGTGAGTGCAACAGGTGGATGTTGTCGGCCGTTGGTTGCGAAACGTTGTTTTGGCGGGAGGCGATCGGAGCCGTAGGATGTGTACGCCGGCTGCTATAAATAGCGGTGGGATCCTTTGGGATCCTCTTCAGGTCCCATACCTCACCATAATTTCCTCATCCCTAGTCGTGTTAGCTCGGCACTCTTCTCCTCAGATCAGATTCCTTGCGTTTTCTCTTCCGAGGACTCATCTTTTTGATCAGGTTAGATGTCTTCTACCGAGGAGTCTATAGAAATAGTCCGGGTAGAGTCTAGGGAGTCTTCTGCAGCTTCCTCTCCTGCTTCTTCCTCTTTCTCTTCTGAGTCGGAGCCCCCGGGAAGTTAGGGTTAGTCATGCTCTTCGGGATCGTGCGACGGGGGCGGTCCCCAGAGCACAGGTCGGGGGCGTCCGTGACGCGTCTTTCATTCTGAGTCATGCGGACGAGCTCGACACCATCTGGGCTCGCTTCCGTATCCCTCCCGGCTATTCGCTTCGTCTGGCCGGGGAGGGAGAGAGGACAGACCAGGTACGGGGCAAGAAGATTGCCTTGTATCTGGAAGCCTTTTGGGCCGGAATGCGCCTGCCCTTCTCTCCTGAGGTGAGTGCGGCGTTAAATTGTTTTGAGTTAGCCCCAGGCCAATTAGTGCCGAACTCTTGAAGGATTCTTCTTGGATTCCTGGTCCGGTTAAAATTGCGGGCAATCCCCTTCAGTCTGAGCCTTCTCCTTTCCTCTCTCTGCTACAAGAACCACCCCGGCACCCGTTGGGACGAGCCTAGCTGGGTGTACATTTCTTTTAGAAAGCGTCGGGGAAGTGCTGCCGGGTCGGGGGTCATCGTAGTACCTTCTTCCATCTATGAATGGAAGAAGAAATTTCTGTTTGTCGGGCCACCCGAGGGTGAGGATTGGACTGTGCCCGTCCAGTGGCACAGGGCCGACTGCCCGCGGCTGAGGCAGGCGAATGATCCCGACGCGGTAGCGGTGTCGGAGTGGGAGCCCCTCCCCCGGGCCGATGTGCTGCTGTCTGAGCAGGCCCTTAGTTGGGTTGGGCTCAGCCCCGTTCACTTCGCGGGTAAGTCAGGAGTTTTTAGGCGACCTGTTTAGACTTGTGCATTCTTTCATTTTTTCTGGTATTGCTGACTCCTTTGTATTTTCGTCTTATGCAGAACTCATGGACCTAGGCAAATTTCGGGCAGCCTGGTCGAACAGAAAAAAGGGAAGAAGGCCGGAGGTGCCGGCCCTTCTCACCTGTCGTCGGCTCCGGCTCCACCGGCGGCCGCTCCATCCAGGTGCTCAAGCGCCCCCCGGGGTCCATCCATGCGCCGAGCCGAAAACACATTCGGGAGCAGGATCCCCGGGCTATGGAGGTGGGAGGCGAGACCGGTTCTCCTGCGTCTCTCCTCAAGAGGTACCAGAGGACGGTGCCCCGTTCCCCGGCTTCCCCGATCGTCATGGACGAAGGGGAGCTTCGCTTTGAGGTGCCCTCGGGGCTTTCTATCGCCGATAGCCTGCTCTCGGAGATGAAGAGGTCGGCCGGGGGCAGAATCCCTCGGGGGACCCTCTGGGCCCAGATGGCGGCCATAACCTAGGAGGCTGTGCACATCAGTGTTCGCATCTCACTCGGGTCTTTATTCAGTATTTTTGTTCGCAAGGTTGGGTGCCCCCTCTCCTTTTGCCCCTCCTTTGTTTTCTTCAGGTCCTCCAGCACTGCGCCCTTGTCGTCAACATGGAGGACGAGGAAATTGCCCCGGCGATGCAAGCTGTGGGCGAGCTCTCCTCGCGGGAGGAGAGCTCCAGACTGGAGCTGCAAGCGGCGATGGAGAAGGTCGCCGCCCTCGAAGACCGGGTGGAGAGCAGGGATCGGGAGATCACCAGCTGCCGAGAGGCCGCCCACGCCGCCGAAGCTAAGTTGGAAAATTCCAGGATGCTTGTCGCCACCCTGAAGAAGACGGCGAACACCCTCCGGAGGGAGAGCGAGGCGGCAAAGGAAGGAGCGAGGCGTGCCGACCTCCGAGCGTCGAAGGTGGTGGAGAGCTACCAGAAGTCGGACAGGTTCTATGTTGACCTGGCTCAAGCCGCTACCCTCGTTTGGCATGAGGCCCTCGACGCCGTCAAGGCCCTGATGCCGGAGTTTCCTGATGGCAAGCTCTGGGGTGAGTACCCCCTCGCAGACGAGGCGCAGGGGATGCACTCGGAAGCGCTGCATAGGGAAAGGCCCTTGGTGGGAGTGCTGGGGAGAAGTCGGTCGCTCCAGCTCCCAGTGTCGAGGCTCCTGCGATGGGCGCCGACCTTCAAGATGCCACCACGGCTGTAGTGGTGGATGCGGAGTTCATCAAGGTTCTCTCCGGCCCCGAGGCATGAATCTCCTCGCCTCCTTATTTTCTTTTGCACTGAAATTTTGTAAGCCTCCGGGCGTTTTTGTAAGGCTGGGGAGCCCATAATACCTCTGTAAAGACTTCCGGCCTTGTGAATAAAATCTTTTTGCAGTGTTCTTTGCGTGCACATTTTCCCTTTGTTTGTGGTAAAAAAAATTATTTGCGCGGTACTGCTTTCAAGACGCGTTAGGTCGGAGATCGGTTCTTCGTATAGCGATCGCACGTCGAGTTGAATTCAACCATATTCCAAGTGTGCAGAGACCGGTGCAAAGTCGATATCTCCATGGCCCCGAAGTCGAGGTGGAGATCGCTTAGTAAAGACATGTAGGAAGTCACCCGAGGATGGATTGAGCAGGGAAGTTTCTCGATGGCTTCTTGATGATGACTTTGATCCTTAGCATCGTAGGGTAAGAGATTACCAGCCAAGGATGGACCGAGCAGGGTTGCTTCTCGATTTCCTCTTGATGAGGGCTTTGATACTTAGCGTGGGAGGGAATTGAGTGGCCTGCTAAGGGTGGACCGGGCAGGAAAGCTGCTCGGTGGCCTCTTGATGAGGGCTTTGATCCTTGGCATCGGTGGGTAGTGGACTACTAGCCATGGATGGACCGAGCAGGATAGCTGCCCGGTGGCCTCTTGGTGAGGGCTTTGATCCTTAGCGCGGGAGGGCATTGAGAGGCCTGCTAAGGATGGACCGAGCAGGGTTGCTGCTCGGTGGCCTCTTGGCGAGGGCTTTGAACCTTAACGTGGGAGGGCATTGAGAGGCCTGCTAAGGATGGACCGAGCAGGGTTGCTGCTCGGTGGCCTCTTGGCGAGGGCTTGGATCCTTGGCGTCGGTGGGTAGTGAACTACTAGCCATGGATAGACCGAGCAGGGTTGCTGCCCGGTGGCCTCTTGGTGAGGGCTTTGATCCTTAGCGCGGGAGGACATTGAGAGCCTTGCTAAGGATGGACCGAGCAGGGTTGCTGTCCGGTGGCCTCTTGGTGAGGGCTTTGATCCTTAGCGCGGGAGGGCATTGAGAGGCTTGCTAAGGATGGACCGAGCAGAGTTACTGGCTTTGATCCTTAGCGCGGGAGGGCGAGGAGTTGCCTGCTAAGGATGGACCGGGCAGGGTAGCTGCTCGGCTTTGTGAGGTTCGGTCTAACCTTCCTTGGTGTGCGAACATTGGGAAGAGTGACGTCGCGGTCGGCACGTGTCAGGAATGCATGGGGAAGGCGAAGCGTTTTGAAGAGCCACATCAGTTCCGCCACGTGGCGCTACGGTATTGGAGTAATTTGGGCGAATCCCAGGCATGTCGGCAGGCGCCCAGGCGAACACGTCAGAGTTATTTCTGAGGAAGTGGACCAGGTCGTCTCGCCGAGTCCCCGTTAAGAGTGACCCGATCTGAACGGTTTGTTCATCGTACCCTTCTACGAGGGGGACCTCTGTTAGTGGCTCCACCGGGGTCCCTCGGACCTCTTTTTGCCCGTCTCGAGTGTCCAGAGAACCCTTGATATCATCCTCGCCCTCAATGTCATCGTTTGGCCGCTCAGACGTAAATGTTGTGGTGAAGCAAACATTTGCGGTTAATTGGTCCCCGTAGGCCCGGCCTATCCCGTCTTGGTCGAGTGGGAATTTCATCGCTAAGCGGTAGGTCGATATCTGGGTCCGAAGGAAGTTCAGTGTCGGGCGACCGAGGAGGACGTTGTAGGCCGATGGGATCCTCGCGACGATAAACTCCACATGTACGGTGCGCGTGCGTCCCGCTTCCCCGATATTAAATTGGAGGGTGATTACCCCTTTTGCCGGGATGGAGTGGTTAATGAACCGTGACAGGACGGGGCGGTCGGCCTTAGGTCCGACGGGATGAGTCCCATACGCAGAAAGCAGTCATAAAAGAGAATGTTTGCCGAGCTTTCCGAGTCGACCAATATCCTCTGCACTTCGTAGCAGTGGACCCGGGCTGTGATCACCAGTGGGTCGTTGTGTGGCAGGGATATCCCGTGGAGGTCCTCGTCGGTAAATATGATCGGCTCGGCAGCTTTAGCCTTCTTCTTTGGGTGGCTGCCAGTCCCCTCGATCGGTAAGGGGTGCCGCGCCTCGTCGGTTCCCGTCGTACCGCCTGCTGACACGACCATAATTTGGCCGATCGTCAACTCGCCGGGAGGGGGATGGTGCTCTTGCTCACGGCCGGCTTGCCGCTTGTCTTGCAAGTACGTTGCCAAGTGCCCCGAGCGGATTAACTCCTCGATGTAGTCTCGGAGCTGCTTGTAGTTCTCGGTGGAGTGGCCCTACGACCTGTGGAAAGCGCAGTAGGGGCCCCGGGTACGCTTTGCCGCCCTATTTGAGACTGGGGGAGTTTGAAGAACCTTTCTCCCTTAGCCTCCTCCAACAGTACCGTCTGGGAGACATTGAGCCGAGTGTACTCTCGAAACTTCGTGGAATAGGGCTTTGGCCGCTCAATCTTCATTTTCTCCTCCCTGGCCCTTTTCTTCTGATCAGCTTGCTTTGTCCGGGGCAGATTGGCGTTCACCTCGGTCTCTAGTTGGATCTCACATTCGGTTCAGACCTTTACCTCGCCCATGGTCTTAGGTTGTGCTAATGCAAAGGAGCGTAGCCACTCCTTGTGCCTAAGACCCGACCTAAGGGCCGTAATGACCGTCCCGTCCTGGTGTTCTGGGACCTCAAGGAGGGTGTTGTAGAAGCGGGTGACGTATCCTTTGAAGGATTCTTTGTCTCCGCTCTTTATGGTGAAGAGATGGTCAACGGTCCATTTATGCCGTCTGTTCTCGACGAAGTGACCTAGGAATTGGGTGGCCAGCTCATTGAAGCTGGAGATGGAGCGTGGCGCGAGTCCTCAGAACCAGTCTCGTCCGGAGCGGATGAGAGTGGCGGGGAAAGCGTGGTATTGTGCGGCGTCGGAACAGTCCTGGAAACTCATCCCGGCTGTGAATGCGTCCAAATGGTCCTTCAGGTCGGACTTCCCGTCGAAGAGTGAGACCTTCGGGGGCTTGTTCCGGGAGGAGACATGGAGGGCGAGTAGCTCTTTGGTGAAGGGCTTCGTGAGCGAGTCGGCAGCATATTTAGCCCCATCGCTTGAAGAACGATTTTCCCGATGCATGCCTTCGATCTTCTTTTCGATGGCGTCGAGTCGGCCATGGTATCCCGACGATTCGGCATACTCTGATCTTTGGCCTCTGCTGCCTGAGACCTGCGCTTGGCCACGGCCCCGGTTCTATTCGATGAGGTTCCTTAGGTCCCCTGGCGAGGTCGTCTTCGAGCTACCATGGTGAGTCCCGTCCGCGCGCCCCCGTCGAGGGAGGGGGTGCCTGTCATGCCTGGGTGCAGACGAGCTGACCGACACCTCCTCGGGAGGGACAGGGGCGCGATGGGCCTCGGGACAAGGTGCTCTGGCGTGAGTCTCGGTGTTGAGCTGTGCGACGCCCAACGGGTCATTGAATATGTTGGCCCGGGGGATCTGTGGCCGCCGGAGACAGCGAGGCGGTGTTCGGTCGTGCCAATGCGGGCAGAGTCTTCTCTCCCTCTGTAGGGGTCTCGGTCCCGAGGTGAGGGAGCGGCGACCTGGGGAGCTTGCCCGTCCGTTTGGACACGGACGAGTGCATTCACGATAGACACGAGCCGATCTATCCGAACGGATAGGGCGTGAATGGCGTTCGGGGGAGGAGATTCATCCGCGCCTCTATTGTGGGGAAGGCGACGGTTAGCGCTTGGATCGTCGCGGTGATCGCTCGCCATGAAGTTGAGATCGGAAGGTGAACTTTCGTTGAGTGGAACTAAATTCCCAAAGACGGCGCCAACTGATGGATCTCTGGATCACCTTCAGATGTTACCTTCCGTTGATCTGCAGCGAGCGCTGATGGATGGCTGAGATTGAGTTGGAGGATTGCCTCCTGTATCGTGTGGATCTCAATTGGTTTTATGTGGTTGAGGCCGAGCTACCTGCAAGGAAGTCCCGGGGTGGTTGTACCACCGAGGACCCTCCGACGATCAAGTTAGACGAGCTATTTTGGCAGAGTAACGGTCTATTGGGGTAAAATCGACTTACCCGAGTCGTCTGAAAGAGGGATTTATATAGTGGCAGCCATGGGCAGGCGGACGCGAGATTCACGCCAGCCGTTACGCCCCTGGCGTTGCGCCCGTGTGAAAGACGGGAGATCCCATTAATGGAGAGATATGCTCGTTAATGGGGAATGGGATGGCGTGGAACACGGGATCATGGACGGCGGATATCTCGTGTCCGGCAAGATTCGCGGAGCCATGACAGAGACTCCTGTGATCAGTGCTGTGGGTCGGTCGATGAGACCGAGGAAGCAAGGCTCGACGGGAGGCTCGGGAACGAGCGAGAGGCCTAGCGAGCTTGTTTCAGCGATAGCTCGGAGGGCTGAGGGAACTCAGCGTGGGGAAGGGCTCGGAGGCGAGCTAATGAGTATTTGTAAGGCGGGCACAGGTGTGGTCTGGAAGGTCACCGGAGGTCAGGACCATCCTCAGATCGAAGGCCCGAGGTATGCTTCCACTGTGCCTTTCTTGCTTCTTTCTTGTGAGCTTTAGGACACGTCACTTGCCACGTGCCATGAACTGAAGGAACCCCGATATCGAGTATCATCACAAATACAATAATAAATTATCCATAGACTGCAATAACATTCATAACAAAGAACATCAAACAAATACTAGACAGCTATAATATGCACCAAAATTATGTTATATTAAGCTTAAAGCAGGCACATGAGAGAAACTAACACGATGCATTCAACTTGGTGCTTATTTGGTGAGAAACACAAAGGAAAATACAAACCAAGTCTCCTCCAAAGAGCAAGTACACATACTACTCACCACAAATTTAGATATAACACATTTAAAATTTTCTTTAATTTTACATCTTCACAAGTACAAGGACTAATGCCTCTTCCATTGCCCGCTAGCATCGAATTTTGGAGGTTTGGCACTGAAATTTGTAGATGCAGGCAGTGTTGGATTGTTCTGATGATCGAATCTTTTGTGCATGTTCGGGTGATACCCATGAGGAAAGCTTTCGCTTTGCGGCAGCCATGGTGGATGTATTGTTATTGAGAACGCAGGCGTCAAATTAATTTCTTTAGCTTTTTCTGGCACAGGCGTGTTGGCATTCGTGCTTGGTTTTGGCACGTGTACATGCTTTAGGACTGGCGGGGTCCATTCAGGCATATCGTCGTCGTCGTCCTCATTCCAGCGACTCTTTTTTGAAAAACCTGTGCTCGATGATGAATTCTTGTTATTAGCTTCCTCAGGAATTTGTTGATTCGAAGAATTGAGCACTATGAATGTTCTGGGGTCTAGACAGCCTGAAGCATGTGCGATTGGCCTAATGTCTATAGACTTCATTTGAGGAGGAACTTGAAAATGTGTTTCGCTTTGGGTTCGGGGAAATCTAGGCGGTGGCTTTGGAATGCCACATGCACTATCGAAGTCGAATTCAGGAAGATCGCCGTCATCGTCATCATCTAAGTTGACAGAATTCATTGTGATCTTCAGTGGCTCTCCTCCAGTTGGTATAAAGGAAGTGCCGGATTGAACCATCCCTTCAGTAGTGGCCTGCAGATAGATAATGGGTCTGCTTAATTTTCTTTCTTTCTGTATAGCAGGAGTTTTGTAAGATTACTTAGGCCTAGTTTGGCGACAATTTTCCAAAAACACAGTTTCATTTAAGCTACAACAGAACTGCGATTTGCATATATATGCAAACCACGGTTTCGTAAAAATGGAAATTCGCAAAGTTTATGGCCGTTCGGTAACATTGTCTTGAAACAAAAAATAGCTCAACTCAATTTCAGGTAACATGAATAGCAAAAATCAACTACAATGTTATCTTTAACTCCAAAGAAAGTAGAGATAATCACTCTTTTGAAGTAATGTTAACCAAAACCAAACAACCAATCAAAGTTATATTTTAAGAGGAGAAAGAGTTGCAAATTAGGGATTGAATACCTCATACAGAATACCTTTCTATCACAACTCTCGGAATTAGAAACCTGTTGATTCTAGAACTTTTTCAGCTCAAGGTATGGATCATATGCAATTGTTAATCAGTGGTTTTTCTCATGCTAATATATGTACTGATGTTAGAGATCATGACTTCTATTATGGTGCAATTGGAAACTAAAATATTATGGCATGCATAAAAGTAATGTCTCTCTCTCTCTCACACGCGCGCGCGCGCACACTCACAGAACAATTGTTAATCTCCCCCTCAACACTTTCATCTGGTATTCTCATACAACCCTCAAAATTAAAATCTTCATATGGCTTTCGACTCATAATACGATTTTTGCCAAAGACGATCTCTTGATTAAAGGTTGGTTTGGGCATGCTAGTTGTTCTCTCCATGACACTACAGTTGCAGATAGAGATGGTCCCTTCATCAACTGTAATTCTGTTTGAAGAATTTAGTAAAGATTGTCCAAAGTTTTTCAGTTCATATCTTATACCAAAGATCTCAATGATGCATTTCATAATTAGAGGGCTCATAATATTACTGGCTCTAATAATCACTTATGGGTTATTACTTTCATGGCTCTCTGTCAGCGTATTTGGAAGGAATTAAATAGAAAAAGTTTTATAATAGAAATCATTTACAAAGCCATCCCTGATCACATGTGCTACCTGATTTTATCCTGCATTTGTGTCCTCTAGCAAATTTAAACCCAATACTACCAAGTCCCTCTTTTACTCTAAAGATCATTATATCATATAATTATTGTTGAGATATGTTGATTAAAATAGTCCCACATTGGTAAAACCATGAGGTACATGGGTATAAGATATAAGATGGGATAAATCTCGACAAGGCATGAGTCTTATTGTTGGACCCACTTATATCAAAAGCCCGTGGACATTCATAAATAATATATATAATCGCCCCCTCATTCTTGGAAAATATATATAAAAAACTTTAATATGGTTCAGATCAACTTTAATATGGTTTAGAGCCCAGATTGATCGGGATCTCAAAAATACCTCTGAGAGAAGCAGTCTACAAGCAAAAAAAAAATGCCTATGAGAGACCTAGCTCTACAAGTATTGTGCAATCCACGTGACAACCATACCAAAAAAGTGATGGTTGCACGTGAGGGGGAGTGTTGAGATGAGTGGATTAAAATAGTACCACATTGGAAAAACCAGGACAATTTTTTACATTAAACCATATTAAAATAATTTTAAAAAAAACACTTTAAAAAGTAATTACAAAAGAGACCAGTTTCTGCCTCGTAGGCGCCACGTCAGCGCCAGTTCAACGCTGGCGTCAAATAAAAAAATTTAGTTACATCTTAACCATACCTCTGAAAGAAACAGTCTACAAGCAAAAAAAAGTGCCTATGAGAGACCTAACTCTACAAGTGTTATGTAATCCACGTGACAACCATACCAAAAAAAAGTGATGGTTGCACGTGAGGGGGAGTGTTGAGATGTGTAGATTAAAATAGTGCAACATTGAAAAAACTAGGACAATTTTTTATATTAAACCATATTAAAATAAATTTTTTTAAAATACCACTGTAAAAAATAATTACAAAAAGAGACCACTTTCTGTCTCGTAGGCGCCACGTCAGTGCCAGCTCAATGCTGGCGTCAAATAAAAAAATTTAGGAACGCAGTTTCAAACTGCGCCCATTACATTTGTATGAGACGCAGTTTCAAGCTGTGGCCTTTACATTTGGGGCGTAGTTTGAAACCGCGCCTCATATAAATGTAATGAGCGCAGTTTCAAACTACGCCTCTATATGTAAGTCCAAAATAATGGGGCGCACTTTCAAAGTGCGCCCATTCCCCTACTTAAATCAATTCTACGCAAACTTTCCTCATTCCTCACTTCAGTCTCTTTTATCTCTCTCAGTCGCTCTCTATCTCTGGTACTTTCTCTCGATCCCTCTCTCTGCTCTCTCCTTCTCTCAATCTTTCTCTCTGCTCTCTCCCTCTCTCGATCTTTCTTTCTCTTCCCCCCAACCCACCTCCCCCTCCGAAGCGTCCTCTTTTCCTTCCTCCGATCGCCCCTGAGTCTCCTTTGTCTCTCTCTCTCATCTTCCTGGCTCAATCAGCTCTCTCGATCTCCCAGTCTCTCGTTTGTGCAGATTTAGATGAAAATTCATGAACGAACAATCACTTTCATTCTCGCCATTGTCCTAACCACTGTGAGCATCTCGAAGGTTAGCTAAAGCTTAATTTTATTTAAAAATAATTCAAAAAAAATTTGGTTAAATTTTCGTATTAGGTAAGCAATTCGAACATATTAGAGTGTATATTAGGAGATTTTCCCAATTTTACTTGTGACGGATCAATGAATAGGATACAAGTTCTTGCAACTTGTTACATGCTATAAATATGAATTTTATTGTAATTTTATATAATTAGTCGAGTATAATTGTGAAGATAAATAAATAGGTTGTTTGATAAGAACTCTCAAAGTGTGTCAATATTTCTTGCAGGTGAAAAAATGACGGATATTTACATCCAAAATACCGAGCACATGCAGTCATACAATACGGGATGTGCACCGTTTGCGAACGATAGGTCCGGATTTCGTCGGTATGAAACCGGAATATCAAGTACCATGCAAGTCCCCAATGTTGGTTCCGCACATCCAACCGATATATCTGCTACGGACTCAGCAGTGTTGGAACATAATGAAGATGAAAGTGGTGATGATGATAGTGATGAGGACGAGATTCAAGCACAAGATAACATGCAAATTGCACATGTCCTTGCTGATGAGAATGATAGACAGTGGATTACTAATTCATGTGTTAACAATGATTTCGTTGAGTTTGAAATTCACTTGCCGATAACATGACAGATGCTCATATGTTATCTACATCGGTAATAGAGAATGCCAACTTTCGTGCGAATAGACTTTTGGCAGTCGATATTGAAAGTGGGTTGAAGATCGGCGATTTGTTCGAGAAAAAGAAGTTAATTCAGGCAGTCAGCGTTTGGTCAAATAAACACGGATTTCTTTTAAACCAATCAAGACTAACACGACCAAATACATCGTCGTTTGTAAAACAGACACGAACTGCCCGTCGTTTGTAAAACAGGCTTCATGCATATTGTATGCGACATATTAGAGCCCACTTCTTAATTGCTGGATTTAATGCCAAAACCTTGCAGAGTTTATTCTCTCAAATTGCATGTGCACCAGATGACCTGACCTATACAGGGCTGAGAGAGGAACTTAAACGTATATGTCCAAGAGCACATGCTTGAATTGAAAGTAGTCTAAAAAATGAAGAAAAAAGATGGGCTTTTTCGAAAGATGGTAGGCGATTTTGCATAATGCCTACAAATGCTTCAGAAAGCGTTAACGGGTTCTTAAAAGGATCTCGATCTTTGCCTATTCAGGTCTTAGTAGGACGGACTTTTTACAAGACGAACAAATATTTCTTTGCACGACGTCAGGAAGGATAAGAGTGGACGACAAAGTAATGTCCTAAGTTCGAACAATTAATAACCAAAAGGGATACTGAAACTAGACATGCTTGGATCATGAGATTCGGCCAGTCCGAATGGCAGGTGACTAATAAAATTGGAAAAAATCTTTGTAAGTTTATATCAAACCTTTTAAAACTAAAATCTTATTTTTATGAAATTCATTATCTTATTTACCATCAATATAGGTCCAAACTATTTACGTATTAGAGGATATAGCCGATAAAGGTATTAGTGGTACCAGGGACTCAGCGAGCTGTTTTATGAACATCAAGTTCCTGATCAGGAGTGTGATGACGAGACACAGATTCACACGTCCACCGGCCATGCTTGCACCACCCGTGCCTGCGCCACCCGTCCTTGCACCACCCATGCCTCCATCAGCTGTGTCCGCACCTGCCATTCGTATCACATATGCACGACGTAGATGGGCACAGCCGGAGCCGTCTCAGCATCCCAATAAGTACGAGCATGGACCATCACAGCCAGAGTCGTCTCAGCCACCTGCCGCCGACGAAGCCGGACCGTCACAATCTCGACGTCCTGTAGCGAATAGGACACCAGGGATGGTGCGACGACTTCGTTAGATTGCACAGAGTGTTTGTGTTTATTGTGTTGCGATGAATTCGTTATTTATTTTATATTGTTTATTGTTTTCGACTTATTGTTTTTCGCCGTTTGGGCGTCGTATATTGTGCGTGGATTGTGTCTCCGCCGTTTGCGCGTTGAGTTAGCTCCGTCTATGGATGCTATTATTTTACTATGCTTGTATATGAATTTTATTCAAAATTTACGAAGGAGGTACTGTCCGATTTTCCCCGATTATTTCTTTACAAAACAACACTTTAATTCATTTTAATTCAAATGTTGATTCTCTCACATAAACACGTGTTCATACACGATATATTACACACACATGGTACACACATCCACAACATCCACGAGAATAACGCAAACAAAATAGATAGTAAAAACAGCAACACCATAATTCATCACTAAAATTTCAGAAATAAATCATCCACGTTATTTAGCTCCGCAGCAACAGAATTGATCCGCTCTGTAGTTGCATCAATGGCCTCATCACCTACCGCGGAATCTCGAGTGAGTTCGAGGTGGTTCAAAATCCGACGGTGCATAAAGATGCGGTAGAAAGCTTGAGGAGTATTCGATATTGCGACCTGAAAGAAGACCTATAGAATGAAAGAAGTGGAGACGGCGATTTGCTTCCCTATGATGGTCATGGGTTACTTATTCAGGGGGAGACGGGAGCACATCCAATACGGCTAAGTGCAAGAGCCGCAGGATTTCACGATCGATCTTCATCGGCCAGTTTATATCCCTCGTAATCGATAGAGAAGACCTTCGTAACCAGAGTAGTCTATCATCGTATATACAGATTTCACCACGGTGTAAAGAATGCATCTCTTAATTTCATCGATTGATGGAAATCCTGCAGATGAAGATCCCGACATTGAGAGAGAGCGAGACTAAGAACTGAGAGGGAGAAGATAGAGAATGTGATAGCGATAAGATCTGAGAGAGTGTGAGAAAGCTCGGCACAGAAAGAGAGATTCGAGATTGAGAGGAAGAGATTGAACTCTTAATATAATAAACGCAATCATTCACGGGTATGTGTTTTTTTGGGGCGCAGTTTGCAACTGCACCCCAGAAAAACATATACGCATGAATGATTGTGTTTCCTTTTGAGGCGCACTTTCAAACTGCGCCATAGAAAAAATATAGACCCATGAATGAGTGTTTCTTTTTTGGGGCGTAGTTTGTAACTACGTCCCAGAAAAACACATACCCGTAAATGATTATGTTTCCTTTTGGGGCGCACATTCAAACTGCGCAATAGAAAAACACAGACCCATGAATGAGTTTGTTTCTTTTTGGGACGCAATTTGCAACTGTGCTCAAAATAAAACAAAGTCCCAACAATGACAATGATTCATATTATTTTGCTTTTTTTTAGGGGCGCAGTTTGAAACTGAGCCGACTATATTTGTATGGGGCGCAGTTTCAAACTGCGCCTAATACATTTGTAATGGACGCATTTTCAAACTGAACCCATTTACATTTGTATGGTGTGCAGTTTGAAAATGCGTCTCATACAAATGTACTGGGCGCGGTTTCAAAATGCGCCCCTACAAAACATTATTATATTTGACGCAAGTATCAGCGCTGAGTTGGCGCCGACGTGGCGCCTACGAGATAGAAAATGGTCTCTTTTTGTAATTATTTTTGAAAATGGTTTTTTACTTATCATTTAAAATTGGTTTACGATAAAAAATTGTCCGAAAAACTGAGAGGTACATGGGTATAAGATATAAGATAGGACAAACCTCAAGGCTTGAGTCTTATTATTGGTACCCACTTATATCAAAATCCTGTGTACATTTATAAATAATATATATAATCGCCCCCTCATTCTTGAATATATATATATATATATATATATATATATATATATATATATATATATAAACTTTAATAATTATAAAGTGATGTTAGATTAGCAAAATACAGGAAGACTTTAATCCCTGCACATTTTCTTAGCCTCCTTTCTCATCCTATCTTGTTCAAATCCATTTCTCCCTTATGAAATTTTGGACTGTTAATAATGTTTATACAAATTTATTATACATAATGACTGAAAATATCTCTTTCGTGAGGTTTTACTTCACGGTTTTTGCGCTCATGCATCACTCATATATACAGTCTCCAAAAAATATTTCTCAACTTTTATTAGACTAATATACTAGGTAAAAATATCATCTCTTGAATTTCAGATTAATAAAATGTTTTTTACAGATTATTCTTAAGAGAGATTTATTAGTACTTGATTCCATTATTTACATCTAACATTGGGTCTAGTATTGGTATAAACTCAGTTTGACTCTGGTATTGAGTTGTTTTTCTCACTTATCTTCCTTATTTTGATTAGTATACTTCTTATTTTCTTTTGTTTCAACATCTAATGATTATCTGGTTTTAATGGTTTTGTTTGTATTTAATATATAGGCAATTTGTCATTTGGATAAATTTCACTTTATTAACATTTTCACTAAAATTCCTTTAAGTCTTTTAATTACAGACATATACTTAAAACTATACATTTACCAAGTAGGTCCCTGACGAAGCATGGGTTTTACCCTTCTACCCTATGTAGCATGGGTTCGAATATGGATACGGTGATAGCTTATGGATTTCGATAATCCATTTATTTAGTTTTGATAGCTTAAACATGAATAGTTCGTTTAGTGTCACCTGCTTATCTTGCCTATCATATCGACACTAAACTCGTATACACTTATTGTTTAGCTTGCTTATCCTATATCTTGTGTATACCGAGTAATATATCAATATCTCATGTTATACTTGTGTTATATTCTTGATATCGATATATTACTCTCATTCATTAATTTGGTAATTCACAATATGAATTTGTATATACATGTGATCTATATCTTGCTTCTTTTATACCAAGTATATATATTTAGTATATCAATATCTCATGATTTGAGTTTGAGTTATATCTTGATATTGATATACTATTCATGATTGTGATATAAAAAACAATGAATGTTCATATACTTGTGTTTACTATCCAACTTATATTTCATAACACTGTATATGATATGCTTGGTCGTGTTTGAGATTGGTTTCCAGGATATCTTACGACACAAGCGTATAACGGAGGATGGAGGTTATTAAGCTTAAACGGATAAATCTAATGAAGGTTGGAGGATATGGAAGAGAGCTTCCCAAATTGCGTATCAAGCTTCGTGAGTTCAAGCTACGTAGCCGAGAAATAAGGATTCAAGAGTTTAAGCTATGAATAACCAAGAAGTTAGAAGCCAAGTCCAAATTTGAAGCGTTAAAAATCGAAATTGAAACGAAGTTCTTTTGAAGATCAAATATCGACTTCAGGACGCAAGTGAGTGGAATGGCGTGTTCGAGTTTGAAGCGTCAAGTGTCGAAACTAATTGAAGATCAATCGACCAACGCAAAGTTCAAGCGAAGCGCCAAAGTTTCAAGAGCTCATGTCGAAGTGTCGAAATTCGACATTGACATAAGATTCTATGAAAGTACTCTATAGAATATGGTTTATATCATTTAGAGCTCTTGAACACTCACACACGTTTGTACAAATGTTTTACATTGTACGAAATTTAAGGTTTTCGATTTAAAATTGTTTTTCATCACAAAACACATGTTTATGAGTTTTTACACTTCAGACGTCTGTCTTGATGTGTTTTGACAAAATTCCCAAATATCAAAAATATCAGTTTTCATATGTTTTGTGCTTCAGACGTCTGTCTCTTGTTCAGACATCTGTCTTTTCTCTGTGTTTTCATATGGCCTATTTTTAAGAGATACTGACGTCTGTCCAATACTTCTTCAGACGTCAGTTTGTTCTATGTGCTTTCATTGAAATGAATTTCTTTTAAGGAACAAACGTCGGACGATATAGGCAACAAACGTCTGCAATTCAAAATCTTTGAAAATCATTTCTTCAGACGTCCCATGTTCTTCAGACGTCTGTTTATTCTCTGTACTTTCTTTGGCCATCTTTAAAAACCCACGACAGACATCTTAACCTATATTCGATAGACGTCAGCAGTAGAAAATTTTGAAAATATATCCGTTGGGTTTTATTTTGTTAAACCTTCAGACGTCTGTCCAATTGTTCTTCAGACGTATGTTCTTACTGAAAAAATACTGATTTGACTTATAACGGCTAGTTTTTTTGTATGGGGTTATAAAAGAGTTTTGGGTTGGTTTTTTGAGCTCTAATCACTCAAGATTTCAGTTGCCAATATTCCTAAGTGATCAAGAGAGAAAAATTCCACATCTTGTGAGAGTTCAAAATAGTTTTTGATTTGCTTATCCAAATCTCGCGCGCACACACACTCAAGAGCTATATTTTGATATCCATCTTCTTGAGTATTAGTTGAGCTTAATTGTAAACTCTTTGAGAGTATTATGCTTCAAGTGTAATCTCTTCCTTATTTATATTTGGGATCTTGAGTGCAAAATTGCCATTGTAAAAGAAGAGAGCATCTTTATAGAGAGAAGAGCGGCGAGCTTGTAAGAAGTGTTGTTCGTAGCGGCGAGCGTATAGTCTTTTGAGGAGACATGTTGGTTAGGCCTCCACCGGAAGCAGGGTTGTTAGTTGCGGGTGCGCAACGTGTGTCTCCGAAAAAGACATGAATTAGTGGAACGGGCTTGTGCGTCTAAAGAAAGTGGACTAATGGATCTCTCGAACCACTCTAAAAACCTTGCGTGTTTGCGATTGATTGCGTTTGCAATTTCTTACTCTCTAGTTTTAGTTTCATAATTTAGAAATTGCTCAATTGCATGCTTGTTCCCCATATGCTCTTTATGCTCATTGCTTATACTTGATATTGCTCTTGTTTGCAATATACTCATTGTGTTTTATATTAGCAAGTGCTTGTTGGAATTTTTAATTTGGGCATATTAGTTGTATAGTCTTATTCACCCCCTTCTATGACTATTTGGTGTGAGCTTCCGTTATTTTTCAATTGGTATCAGAGCTTGGTGCTCTTCTTTGGCGTAACATTCTAGAGCGATGTCATGGCATCATCTTTACCTTCGTGTTCTTATCGTGATGAACCTTCTATTCATAACCTTCCATATTTTGATGGTTCAAAATTTGATTTTTGGAAAATCATGATGCAATGCTTTCTTGAATCTCGGAGTATGGATATTTGGAAAATAATTGATAATGAGTACTTGATTCATACTATTGCTAAATTTACGTGGAGTACTCATAATAAGAATTTATTTGTTTTCAACATTAAAGCTTTAAAAATATTGCATTGTGCTTTAAATGTTGATATTCTTAACAATATCTCTTCTTGCAAGACGGCTCACAATATGTGGTGCTCATTGGAGCAAATATATGGAGAGCAAGCTGTGTGCAATAAAGAAGAGAAAACCGAGAGAACGACTTCTATCGCCATATTGGATATGCCTTAACAAAGCTCATATCTTAAGGGACAATCCAACTCGATAAAGTCGGTTAAAGGGTGTTTTGATCATAGCGTTGTAAGTAACCCTTCTTATAATTTCCGCAAATTAACGCATGATCAATTACTAGATGCTTTCAATACTTTACATGGTTTTATTTCTTTAGCATCTAAATATAGTATTCTTGAAAAACGAATTTTTGTTTTTGAAAATGACAGAAGTGCATTAGTTTTTTGTTGTGATTCCTTTGAGACTTCGAATAGAAATTTGATTTCCAAATTTAGCGCTTTATCTTCCGCTTATGATTCTCCAACTGCTTTAATTGATAGATTAGAAGTTGAGAAAAATGCGTTACTTTCAAAGTTTGATTTGCAATGTGTTTCCATTGATACTTTGAGGTTTGAAAATGAAAATTTGGTTTCCACTTGTAATATCTTGAGAATAGAAAATGATATTTTGATTGCAAGTTTTAAATGCGAAATGGATTCGTTGAAATCTTCCCCTGCCTCTCAAGATGTTTTGACTTGTGATATTTCATCTCTTAAAAAAGAAAACGAGAACTCGCTTTTGATTTGTGAGTTTAGAATTGGGCTTCAAAAAAAAAGACTGACCCTCTCTATATAAACTAAAAACTAATAACCAACTTATTGCTTCGTATTGTCGAGATCCCAAGAAACAGTCACTATATGACTGGATCAATCATATAGTTGTAACAACTGAAATTTTTCCATAAAAAAATCCTATTATAAATTTCAAAGGAAAAAAATAACTAAAGGGATGCGGATAAATGGAAAGGTGAAGTTATTGAAGCAACAACAAAGAAAAATTCTATCTCCATTCCTATGAGAGAAGTGTCATTTCATTTTGGGAAACGAAAATGTTGATACGATTTCAAGTTTTAAAACCGAGATTGATCTTTTGAAATCGTCTATTTTATCTCAAGAATCTCTTGTTTTCGAAAACGCTTCTCTCAAGAAAGTGTTAAGAATAACCTGTATTATACACGGGATTATTATGTAATAGATAAATAATAGGGATGTAACTGAATAATTACTTTTGCCTATATAAAAAGGGAAATTAGAGCCTAGCTAATTCACCCATTACATTTTCCTAAAATTCTCTCTTTCTCCTCAATCATAATATCAAAAAATGAGATTTTGGTTTCTTCACTGGCTAAGTTTTCAAATATTGATTCTTTAGTTACCAAGGAAAATGTCTTAAATCGAGGAGGAATTAAAAATTCTTTGAAAACTCAAAAACCCTCTTTATCTAGATTTATCAAGCATACTTCTCATCATACTAAATCTCATGCATATCTTTATAGATTTAGTTCAGGGCAAACTTTTAAAAGGCAAGCACATCATAATCTTGCTTCATCTCATGCCTTAGTTGACATTTCTACATCTATTCTTTGCACCCACCCACACTTGCAAATTTTGCGGTGCACATGGTCACTTGGCATACTCTTGTTCTTTAAAAAGAAATATTTCGTTTTGTGCCAATATTATATGGGTTCCAAAGGCTAATCCATATGGATCCAAGAAAACTTGGATACCGAAATCACTTTCCATACTCTGTTTTGTAGGCGTGGACCAACTGACATGAGGGATTCGGGAGCTTGATGAGAAAGAGCAACTCAATGGAAAATTTGCTTGGCTCAACAATTTGTGGGGTATCATATTTCTTGCAATACTTAGAATATCATATATTCATTTGCGCTTAAATGTTGATATTCTATTCGAGTATGTGTTATTTAGATATACCCCTTATGATTGCTCAAGTGCTTAACCTGCATATCTTTTTAGTGCTTTTGATTCATGTATGAGATGCCATTCATACGATATTTCAATTGGTATTACAATTGGTATCATTCATTTGCTCATATGAGATTTCTTGTGCTCATTTGCTTTAAACTTGCAATATTTTAAACTTGAGCACAATATGGTTCGAAAACTTGATCTAGACTTGCTTATCTTGTATTTTTTGCCATAAACCGCTCTCACTTGCTTATAATGTGATTTTAATTTTATAAATAAGAGTTTGTATCCATATAGCTTTAATTTGTTTAAATATTTTTCATATGAATATAATTTGGCACTTGTTTTAACTTGAACCAATCTTTCAATTGGTATCTTTATTTGGTTGTGTGTTTATATTTAAACTTGCTTATCTATGTTACACATACCTTCTTGCATGAGTAGAATTATTTATTGATATTGAACTCTTAGCTCATCTTGCTAAACGGTTTCTGCAATCTTTTTAGGGGACTCATTTATGAATTTCGTTAATTACAACGAATCCTGCGGGTATAGCGGAGAAAATTAGAGACCCTTCACCGGGCAGTCGATAGTTAAGATGAGACGGTTACTCATGTTTGCACTTACATACGGTTCTCAATTATTTCCAATTGGAATCATGTTGTTTTCAATTGGTATCTTTTTCTATGTGAGTTGTTTGCACATTTGTATATTTCATTGGTATCATCATGATTATATGTGCATATTTTGTTCCGTTCATGACTTAGTATCATTAAATTTCTATCACTTGCATTCCATTATACTTTATATTTGAGCTCTAATGGTTTGGTATTCAAGTGATTGTGAGATATGACTCATGAATCGATCTTTGGGCTTGCTTCTCGCACTTGAGAGATTCAAGCATTTGGGGAAGGTAAATCTTACGCTTATGAGGTTAATTTTTCGTATTTACTTCTAATTCTTGTGTTGTGCACAATTTAAAATTCCATGCTTTTAAAAAACACGCATACACTTTGTACAAGCGTAATACGACTATGATTTTTTTGATATCCTATGGTTCGTATTACAACATGTATTCTAACTCATAAGTTTCAAAACCTGTTTTACTTTTTATGAGTTAACGCATGTTTTTAGCTTTTCTTTGTATATTGTTTTCAAAACATGCTTTTGTATATGAGTTGAGCTTCGCTTTCAAAATTGTTCATTTTCAATTGGTATCAACTCATACTTGCCTCCACATGTTATCAGAACTTGTTTATATCTTGCTCATATGGTTATTTGTTGCATGTATACTTGCTTTATTTGGCATATCTTTTATATACATACTTTTGGATACGAGTTGAGCTTCATTTTCAAAATATGCATTTTACTTATGCTTGTATTCATTTCCTAGTGTTCTCCTATGCATACATTTAGGGGGAGTGATTCAAACGTTTGATTCGTTTTAGGTGTACGCATATGTTTAGGGGGAGTGGTTCAAACGTTTTAAATTTCCTAAATACTCTTTGATTATGTCAAAAAGGAGGAGAATATTAGGAATTTTTAGTATTTCGATATCGGATATTTGGTTTTATTTGATATAAATATACTATTTCCTATTTATTTTTTGCCATCATCAAAAAGGGAAGATTGATAGCTTAAGGATTTCGATGATCCATTTATTTAGTTTTGATGATAGTTTAAACATGAATAGTTCATTTAGTATCACTTGCTTATCTTGCCTATCATATCGACACTAAACTTGTATACACTTGTTGTTTAGCTTGCTTATCCTATATATTGTGTATACCGAGTAATATATCAATATCTCATACTATACTTGTGTTATATTCTTGATATCGATATATTACTCTCATTCATTGTTTTAGTAATTCACAATATGGATTTGTATATACATGTGATCTATATCTTACTTCTCTTATACCATGTATATATATATGTAGTATATCAATATCCCATACTTTGAATTTGAGTTATATCTTGTGATATCAAAAACAATGAATGTTCATATACTTGTGTTTACCATCTTGCTTATATTTCATAACACTGTATATGATATGCTTAGTCGGGTTTGAGATTGGTTTTCAGGATATTCAGGACCGAGCTAAACCTTGGCTAAACCTTGGAAATCTTTCTCACGAAACAAACGTATAACGAAGGATGGAGGTCATTAAGCTTAAACGGATAAATCTAATGGAGGTTGGAGGATATGGACGAGAGCTTCCCAAATTGCATATCAAGCTTCGTAAGTTCAAGCTGTAAGTGTATGGCACTCCTTGCCATGACTACTACGGCTTTGCGGAATCAAAAACTTTAAAAATCTTGAACACGATACACTAAAATCCTAGAATTCAAGCCCAAACACTAAACTAACACTAACTAGAGTTTTAGCTACCGAGTTAATATTACAGCATTTGTAAATGGTCCTTCGGGTCTTGAAAGGTTCACTCCGCAAGCTCCTAAGTGTTCGGATCGAGCTCTGGAAGTCGAACTTCCCGGGTCAAACACGATCCACCCGAGAATGCCGATTTAAACGATAGCTTCAACCGAAGCAGCTAAATATCGAGTCTTGCTAGGACAAGATACTTAGGAGGGTATAGTTTGTGAAAAAAGATACTCTTTTCTTTCTCAAAACTCGAGTAAAGAAAAAGAAGAAGAATATGAAGAGAATGACAACTCAAGAAAAATATCATAACCATAATAAAATCCTACACTTGATCAATTCTTATCACTTCTAGCATAAAACAAAATAAGTGTGGATTGTGACTCACTATTGTGAGTCACAAGTCCACATAACTCTAGAAGATGTGAGAATAAGAAAGAGTGTAGAGAGAGACCACATCATCATAATATACATATACACATACAATTATTTGTATGTATATAATTAAGTATACCAATAACCCGTATTTATAATAAATACGTATACCGTATTTGTACCGAAAATACAAAATACACGTATTCATATTTAGAAAGAAATACATGTATTTGTATCAAAGCACAAATACCCGTATTTATACAAATACACGTATTCGTATAAATACCGTATTAGTTTTAAAATACAAATACCCAAAAGAGAGCAATATAATACTACCATCAAAACTGGCCGTCTTTCAAACCTGCTAGTACTACTAAACCGTCCGATTAAAACACGTGTATAAATACATGTGTTCAATCGAACACCCGAGCGTATAGAAATACGCAAACTACACCGTTTCGCCTGAACCGGAAAACCCTCTGTGTGAGACTCTAAACACTCGACAATATGCTGGCAGTGAGTTTATCCACAAGCACGTCGGTGGCACTAGCTGTATGTAACGCTACCCAGGTATCTGTCGAAAGAAAGATCGACAAGAGAACTTGTCCGAACCCCTACCGAGCCTATATGTGACATTCTCCGTACAGTCCGGTCTGTTCGTCAAAGAATAACGCATATCGGGTCTAGGGGTGGTAAATGTCAGACCCTTAATAGCGCGACAAGCCGTGTCAGTGTAGAGCCCAATACAATATGAGAAACTACTGGTGTACCTACCAGTAAATCTCATTTGCCCTGGCCAAGGACCTTTAGTATTGGCCAACCGTACACAACGCGATATCAACTTCCAATACCAAGAGAGATGAATCCCTTCTATCACCTACTGCCTCTAAGTGCTTCGGGACTGCATCTAACTACTACCTATTTGCACGACTTATTAGAGCCATGGTAGGGTAGTAATCTAAGTACAGTGGGAACACACTCGAGACGAATAGTGATGTCAAGTCAATGGACTAACCGTACTCATGTCACCGGAGAACTGCTATCCGACGATAGGTGTAATACCAACCAGCAGTTCCCAGCGAGTTCGTCCAGTGCAACTCATAACCCAATGAGCACATGTATACTATTTTTGGTACCGTATACCAATGGCTGCGGAACAGGCCATCTCCCCTGACGGGGATAAGAAGAGTATACACTAGTCTACTCTGGAGTATCGATACCCTGTCTTAGTAAACAGACGGTGGCATATCGACAAATGTCATTATTGTTACGCCGACCACCAGGCCGTGAGGCTTTCCCTGGGGTTGTTTTCTATTTACATTCCCGTCTCTTAGAAAGAGTCTCCTATGACTAAGAACAATATTTAAGGATGTGCTTATAGACTACCCAGCCCCTACTAGTGTGACTGCCATCATAACGCTGGTAGGCAAACAAAGATCCTAAGAGCTCTATCAACATGTATTAACGATATGTTAAAGAAACATATACACATGTTAAGATAGACTCAAACCAGATAGCATACTATCATGTTGAGCAAGATTGTTATATATCTATATATCCCAATGTTCTAAAATGTAATATACAATACAGTACTATACAATAATGGCCTCTAAAGCATATATTCTAAAATGTAATATACAATACAGTACTATACAATAATGGCCTCTAAGGCATATATAACTAACAATCTCCTACTTGCATTAAGGTCATGTATTGGCATATCCCAGAGCTATCATCTCGAATAGACTCGAACTGTATCTGATGGATGGCCTTTGTGAGTGGCTCTGCAGTGTTGTTCTCCGTGTCTACTCTCCTCACATCGATCTTCTGGCGATCCACGATCTCCCTGATCAAGTGATACCGTCTCAAGATATATCTGGACCACTGATGGGACATTGGTTTATTTGCTAAAGCTATAACCATGTTGTCACAACACAAAGGTATTGGGTCAACAATGGACGGAACCACCTGAAGTTCTATAATTAACTTTCTCATCCAGACTATCTCTTTTGCGGCGTCACATGCAGCGATATACTCTGCCTCTATCATTGAGTCAGCAACGGTATCATGTTTGGAGCTCTTCCAACAGACCGCCCCTCCATTGAGGGTGAAGACATAACGAGACATGGATTCGGAGTCATCCTTGTCACTCTGAAAGCTGGAGTAGGCGAAGGCCTCGATCTGGAGATCTTTACTGCCGTATACCAAGAACATCTTCTTAGTCCTTCTCAGGTACTTGAGAATGTTCTTAACTGCTATCCAGTGCTTCTTCCCAGGGTTTGACTGATAACTGGTTACCATGCTTAGTGCGTAAACAATATCTGGTCTGGTAACATTGCATGCATTATAGACCCTACCGCAGAAGCGTAGGATATAATACTCATGCGATCCCTCTCCAAATCAGTCTTGGGAGACATCTCTTTGGAGAGGATGATCCCGTGACAAGCAGGTAGGTTACCGCGTTTGGAATCTTCCATATTAAATCTTTTCAGTATGGTGTTAATGTACCTACACTGTGAAAGTCCCAACATTCTCTTAGATTTACTACGATAAATCTTGATCCCCAAAATATAGGAGGTATAACCCAGGTCTTTCATGGAGAACTTCTGTGACAAGAAGCTTTTGACTGATTGTGGCATAGGAAAATTATTTTCTATCAAGAGAATGTCATCCATGTACAAGACGAGGAATACCACAGTTATGAACTACAATCTTACTATAAATGCATGGTTCATCTGCATTTTTGATAAAGTCAAATTCTTTGACCGTCTCATCAAAGCAAATGTTCCAACTCTGCGATACCTGCTTTAATCCATAAATGGATTTAAGCAACCAACACACTTTTCCGCTGCTCCCACTCTCTATGAAACCCCTAAACACATTCTTCCAAATTTCTACTCAAAAAAGCGGTCTTTACGTCCATTTGCCAAATTTCATAATTATGGAAAACAGTAATGGCAACTAGGATCCGAATGGATTTAAGCATAACCACTAAAGAAAAGGTTTCATTATAGTCCAAGCCAGGTTTTTGACGAAAACCTTTTGCTACAAGTCTAGCTTTATAGGTTTCAACCCGTCCATCTGCACCAATCTTTTTTCTGAAGATCCATTTGCAGCGTACGGGTTTTACCACTTGAATTGCAATGTCCAAAGTCTAAATTTTGTTGCTGTACATGGATTTCATCTCGGACCGCATTGCATCCGGCCACTTTATTGAGTCTCTGCTCGTAACGACCTGCTAGAAACTAGTTAGCTCATCATTATCGATGATGCAAACCTCACTATCCCCGTCTACGAGAAAACCGTAGTATCCCTTGAGCGGATGAGCATGCCTACTAAATCTGCGGAGTGGCGCAGGGATGTCCGGTTCTTTCGAAACTTCTGGTTCCACCATGCTTTCAGTAATAGAATGTGGTTCTGGAATTTCTTTCAGTTCTATTGCGCTCCTACTTATTTCTTTTTCAAGAAATTGAGCCCCCAGAAAGTGGGCATGGCGAGAAACAATGTCCTTTTGTCCCTCTGCGTAATAGAGAAGGTACCCCTGAAATTCCTTGGGTGTCCCACAAACTTACACAGTACCGATCGTGCCTCGAGCTTGTCCGCATACCGCTTTTTGACAAAAACTGGACATCCCCATATCTTAAGATACTTAAGATAGGGTTTCCCACTCCACATTTCATATGGAGTGGTAGGCATAGACTTAGTAGGAGCTTTGTACAAAAGATATGCAGCAGATTCCGGTGCATAACCCTAAAAGGATCGCGGTAACTCAACATTACTGATCATGGAACATACCATATCTAGTAAGGTGCGGTTCCGTCTTTTCGATACACCGTTGTTTCGAGGTGTGTATGAAGGAGTAAGCTGAGAGAGAATTCCATTTTCTTTTAAATATTCCAGAAACTCGGCATTTAAGTATTCAACACCCGATCAGATCGAAGTGTCTTGATACTTTTGCCTGGTTATTTTCCCACTTCATTCTTGTACCCCTGGAATTTCTCAAAGACCTCGGATTTATGTTTCATCAAGAATACATGTCCATACCTTGAGAAATCATCCGTAAAAGTAATGAAGTAGGAATAACCACGTGTAGACATTGGACCACACACGTCACTGTGTATGAGTCCCAAGAGCTCGGCGGCTCTTACTCCGTGTCCAGTGAACAGAGTCTTTGCCATCTTTTCTTGGAGACATGATTGACAAGTTGCATAAGACATATATTCAAACGGATCCAAATATCTCTTTTTATGTAACTTCGTCAATCGTGTTTCATTGATGTGACCTAGTCTATAATGCCATAAGAAAGCTTGATTTAATTCCGGAGTCTTTCTTTTGAGCGTGTTCTAGACATTGAAAACTTGGTGTTGATTTAATACGTATATACCGTTGTCTAGTGTAGCAGACCCAATCAAAGTATGATTAAGGTGAATGTTTACAACATCGCTTACAAATGTAAAATCATAACCTTTTTAAGATAATAAAAATACAGAGATGATATTACATGTCAAACTTGGTACACAAAAACAGTTATGCAAAACCAAAATGTGTCCATTTGTCCTAGATGATATTCCCCTACAGAAACAGTATCCACGCTCGCTCCGTTAGCAACCCTGAAGGTCATATCACCTTCTTTCAAAACTCTACGGCTTCTCAGTGCCTGCAATGAATTACAGATATGAGATTCTGAACCGGTATCCAATACCTAGAAAGTAGAGTTGATTGACAGACGGTTTTCAATCATAAACACACCTGAAGCTGAAACCACAACATGCTTCGAATCCTGGTTCCTGGCTTTCCAAGCCCTGCAGTCCTTCTTCCAATGACCTTTCTTATGACAATAGAAGCATTCCTTTCTTTACTGTTGGCCCCTCAACTTTTGCCTTGCCCTCCCTTTGTACCTTACCGACACCTCCTTTCGGCTTGGTGGGAGCCTTCTTCTTCTTCCCCTTGGGTTTCGCCTTAGATCTAGAGGAAGAAGGTTCCCCAACAAGTAGAGTGGGTCTCCTTGGATTTCTTCAGGGTGCCCTCTGCACTCCTCAACATGTTAAGCATCTCTTTTTTATCTTGTATATTTAAATTCAATATAAACTGGGCATAGATAGAGCCGAGACTGTAGAATCAAGTCTGTATACAACTCGTTCTCCAACATGGTCCCAAGATCCGCGAGCTTTTCAATATAGCTGATCATCTTAAGAACGCGGTCCCCTACAGATGACCTGATAACCAACCTCACCTGAAACAATTTTTTTGAGGTCTCGTATCCTGCGATACGAGATTGCTCTCTATATAAATCTTTGGTAAGGAGGAATATGGCAGTAAGGTTCATATTCTTGTGCCGCCTCTGGTGTTCATTATCCATGGAGGGCAGCACGAGATAGTTGGCTTTCGCGTTGTCTATTTCCAATGTCGTACGGATCTCTTTATCCGCGACGGTGGAATCTGGACCTGAGACGACGGGGCTTTAGTAGTAAGGAGGTAGCCCAGCTTATTATAAGTAATGGAGATCTGGACATTTCTTAACCAATCTTTATAGTTTGGTCCTATCAATATATTTTTATCTAATAATAACTTAAGTCTGGTCATCTTGGTCGCTGCAATTAGGAGAGAAAAAACACTCGGTATGATGCTCTTACAAGTTTAGATTGGTTTTTAGTTTATCTAAACAGGATTGCTCCCACTGTTTCCTTGAATTCTCCTTCAAACCATAAAAGAAGAATTAGTCAGAATTAATCGCACTCTACAATTCTTGCTTTAACCTTTCGGCCAGACTACCGTTGGTACTTCGAGGGAGGTTTTACAACTCTTTCGCGAAATTCCTTAATTAAATAACCTCTTTTCCATTAAAGACGTAGCCACGCTGACACCGTTCTAGACACCTACTTGGTTTATAGCATTGATTGTTAAGTGAAACTCTCCCGAAGAGTAATAATAATTACTCATGGCGGGTTCGGGATCCAACTATCATTGTTTGATAACTTTGAAAGAATCCTACCAAAATCATCACTCTAGATGGTATGCAAAACTAGCAAGTTTCATTTTCCTTTGAAACCCCCGATATGGATTTTTGCCCCAGACACTTATGACTTTGACAAAGGCCAAAATATCATAAGACGCAAGTCAAGTTTTACCTGTCATTGTCCAGGTTAATCTAGACTCATTCGTACAAACCCTTGACGATGGCCAAAATAGTTGTACACATGTTCTAGATTAACGCATCTATCTATACTACAGATGAATACCCAATAGCTACCAATCACTGTGCCTTGGCGAAAGTCAAAATACATAGCTTGAATACTAGTAAATATCCATCTGAAATGACGGAGGGCTACGGCTGGTTTTGACGAAAACCGTAAACGTAATAAACTTGATATAGTCGAAAGAACCTAATAGCTTTTAAAAGGAGAGGTTTAGACTCCGCATTTAAAAGTTGTTTTCAAAGAAATCCGAATAGTTTTTAAATTGTTCCAACGATTTAAGATTTTGGTTTTTCTTTGCATTAATCAAAATCAATGCGGTCCCATCATTTGACTCTATCATTGCAAAAAGAAACGAAAATAGAATGTACGCTTATATCATCCGTATTCGCCACGGGGCCCCGTCATGCACTGTTAGGTGACTTAACAAACGGCAGAGCGGAGGCAGGGCTAACACGAGTGCAAAACATAAGCAACATTTATTATATATAATCTATATATAGTTATTCGTTTCACGCAGTAATAGTCATCACAGCTCAACGCAGAAGCAACACAGATGAATATATTGGATATACTAGAATTTCCGTTTTTCGTTTTAGCCTAAAATGAAAAACGGATTCCACGATCGTGATGAATAGCCCAAAACCCTCACCCTATATCCCTACTGGTGCAACAAATTATCCGCCAAATTCCCGAAGTGAAGCAATCTCCCTCAATAAAATGAGTAGATCACTCGACACTTTAAGAACCCGACAGTTTGTGCACCCCACCTTGGGTCTAACCTAGGTGTAGAAAAAGTAAATGAATAATACAACAGTGGCTACAACCTCAACCCGGTTGTGCCCCGTAAAAGAATATTACATCACTTTTACAAATACATGAATGAAATGAATTAAAGAAAAAATCACTATTATCGCATCCCGGCTATTCAATCACGACGATCCAATACTTTATATCCACAAACCGCAACAACTAGATACTAGATATGTGCAACTCCTACTGATCGACGTATAGCAATTTGTCGACGTTTAGAAACACATATGAACGCAAAATGAATAAACAGTGCTAAAATTTCGATTTAGAAATACTCCGTATTGCCCAATCACAAAGATAACACTAGATGAAATCTGGGCAAAATCAAATAATACCATAAATCCTAAATCCAAGAGTACAAAACACCACAAGAAACATGAGACCCAATGCCACAATAAAACCGCCCATAGCGGGGAAATGGGAAATTCTGGTGGGTTTTTCATAGATTCAGTGCCTCGTTTTTCTCTGGTGTTCTAACTACAGTATAAAGATCATTCTGTAATCGTTTAAAAAAAATTAGAAACTCCAAAAAATTCGATAGAAACTTGGATATAGGTTTTATCGATACGGAGTTATTTCGATTTCAAAACTCTGAACTCCGTCTAAACCATTAGTTAAGTGTTTGGGTAGGCTCTAATACCATCGTAAGTGTATGGTGCTCCTTACCGTGACTACTATGGCTTTGCGGAATCAAAAACTTTAAAAATCTTAAGCGCAATACACTAAAACCCTAGAATACAAGCCCAAACACTAAATTAAACTAACATTAACTAGAGTTTTAGCTACTGAGTTAGTATTAAAACCTTTGTAGACGGTCCTTCGGGTCTTGAAAGGTTCACTCCGCAAGCTCCTCGGTGTTCGGATTGAGCTCTCGAAGTCGAACTTCCCGCGTCAAAGACGATCCACCCGAGCATGCCGATTTAAGCGATAACTTCAACCGAAGCAACTAAAGATCGGGTCTTGCTAGGAAAAGATGTTTAGGAGGGTGTAGTTTGTGAAACAAGATGGCTCTCTTTTCTTTCTCAAAACTCAAGCAGAGAAAATGAGGAAGAAGATGAGGAGAATGGCAACACAAGAAAAATATCATAACCATAATAAAATCCTACACCTGATCAATTCTTATCTCTTCTAGCATAAAACAAAATAAATGGGTATGTGGGTTGACTCACTAGTGTGAGTCATAAGCCCACACAACTCTTGACGATGTGAGAATAAGAAAGAGTGTAGAGAGAGGCCACCTCATCATGATATACATACATATACAAATACTTGTATGTATATAATCAAGTATACCAATAACCCGTATTTATAATAAATACGTATACCATATTTCTACCAAAATACGAATACCATATTTGTACCGAAAATACAAAATATGCGTATTCATATTTAGAAAGAAATGCATGTATTTGTATTAAAGCACAAATACATGTATTATACAAATACACGTATTCATGTTAAAATACAAATACCGAAAAGAAAGCAATCTAATATTAGTGTAGTGTGTTTTTCATCACCCCGTTGAGATGGGAATACGCGTCGTTTGTCAGGCGTACTACAGATTCCTCCTGCCTAGAGTAGGCTGGGGTTTATTGATTGTGGGGATCCAAATCTCCGGCAGCCTGCGGAAAAAGGGGTTTAGCCCTTGCACTGGGAGTTGTACTCCTAATTGACTTTTAGAGTTAAACTCTTAAAAAAAGATTTGTTGTTATTATTATATTTTTTGTGTGGAGTTAAACTCCTAAAAGATTTTCGGAGATGATGAAAGGGGGGCCCTTTCTTCTTCTTTGAGTCCTGGATTTTCTCTTGAGTTTTGGATCTTCCTAAAGTGGGATTTTTGGAGATGGGTCTCTTTCATCCTCTCTGTTGGCTGGATCATGGAGAAAAAAGTGGCTGGGATTTAAAAATCTCCCCCTTTTGAGATCTGATAGGAGATCTGAGCTCCCCTTTGTGGGTTTTATGGTGAAAAACTATTCCTTTCTGAAAAAGGAAGAGTTAAACTCTTGATTTAATTCAAAAAAGAGAAGAAGGTTTAGAACCTTGAGGAAGAATGAGGCACAGAAACCCTAGCTTTTGAGAGGAATGAAAAGTCCTTGATTTTTCATCATGTTTGTCTTTATAGGCTACACACTTTACATATAACCCCTTGGGCTTTGCCAAATGACACTTGTGCCACCCCATGCCTTATGTACTTATCTCTTTTTGCACATAAGTAATGGGGTTTACAGAATTTTGGCTTTTTGCCCATTTTACACACACATATATAAGAATTACACTAAACCAATTTATCGCTTCATTCATTTTGTCATGGGGCCGGTCCCTTCCATACTTGGGCTTGACCTGGGCTTAGGCCCACTTAGTTTGGGGTTGAGTTTGATTTTGACTTGGTCAACCGGGTTGTAATTTTTGACCCCAACATAGTGCCCCCCATCAATAAATGCACACCATGCGTGTGGGTTGTGTGCTGTCCTTTTTGCGACTTGGACGGTCGGTGCTGCCCTTTTTGCGACTTGCTCCGCTTCTTGCGGTGTCGGGGTTGAAATTGACTTGCTCCGCTTCTTGTGGTGTCGGGGTTGAAGTTATCTTGCTCCGCTTCTTACGGTGTCGGGGTTGAAGTTGACTTACTTCGCTTTTTGCGGTGTCGGAGTTGATTTGTTTGATTTGTTCTGTTTTGGGGTTCCTTACCCGTTCAGCGGGACTTTCAAGCTTAGAAGTGCTGCCGGATGGGACGTTGATTTGATCTGTTTGATTTCTACCTTGTTTGACGGGACTTTTGAATTTGAGAGGAACTTGGATTTGGATTTTGTTTAGCATCAGTATTGCTGCACTGGAATAATGCCAGAAGAAAAAAAATTGCCCCGGGAAGACTTGGGATTTGGTTTTTAGGTCGGCATGAGCACCACTAACACTGAAGCAATGCCATAAGCGACTCATCATTTGCCTTTGGGAAAACTTAGGGTTTGGGTTTTGGGTCGGTATCAGCACCCCTAACACTGAAACAATGCCAAGAGCAACTCATCATTTGCCTTTGGAAAAACTTAGGGCTTGGGTTTTGGGTCGGCATCAGCACCGCTAATACTGAAGCGTAATGCCAGGAGCGACTCATCATTTGCCGTTTCCCGTTGGGAAGCGATGGCTCAGGAGACAGGTTTAGATCCCTATCACCTAAGGCATTTCAATTTTATGAGCCGTGAGGTATCATAAAAGCATTTTCTCCCTACGAGTCAAAAGGATCTCGCAGGTGTATTTTCTCCCTAGGAATCGTAGGGATTCCTAAGTGTGTTGCTCCTTCGTGAGTCATAATGATCTCACGCGGGGATTTTCTCTTCACAAGGTCGACAGGACTTTGCGAGTGTATTTTATCTCTTTTCACGAGTTTGCGCCCTTTCGGGTTTTCACAAACTCGCCGGCAGTCCTGCTGTTTTTACCCACGGAGTCCTTTCGAGTTTTCATCCGTGCCCATTTTGCTTGTGGACATACCGTTTTTTAGCTTCATCGCCGGTGGGACTTTAAATGTAGTCTCGCCAGTAGGACTTTGAAAGAGACAAGGGTTGTTTATGCCCGTGGATTGTATACGGTTTCACAGGATGTATGATCCAGACCGTAGAGCCGGTGTGGTCAATTCGCCTGCAACTTAGAACATTCACGCATAGTATTTCTTGAGATATCGGCCATCAATGAGTGGCATGGGACTTTCTCTCTCGGCGCTTATTAGTTGGTAGGATCCCCCGTCGAACACTTTCTCGGTGACGTATGACCCTTCACAATTTGGCTCGAATTTTCCCTTGGTATGTATGATCGGCCTTTTGAGGACCAAAACCAATTCGCCTTTCTTGAAAGCGCGGAGACGGGTCATCTTGTCATGGGCCCGTGACATTTAGGCTCGGTACAGCTCCAGATTTTGCTATACTGCAAGCCTCTTTTATTTGAGAGCGTCGAGTTTTTCGAGCCGAAGGAGCACGTTTTTCTCCTCCGTCAACTCGTGCTGAACGACCATTCTTAAGCTTGGAACTTCAATTTTGAGAGGGAGGATCGCCTCCACTCCGAAGAGTAATGAGTATGGAGTGAACTGAGTTGGAGTACGGTGCGTGGTACGATATGCCCACAACGCCTCGTGAAGGTTGAGATCCCAGTCTCTCTTGTTGGCTGAAACATTTTTTCTCAGGAGTTTGCATAGAATTTTATTGAAGGCTTCGGCTAGCCCATTGGCTCTTGGATTATAGATGGAGGAATATCTCCAGTCTATCTTGTGCTGAGTAGTGAACCTTAAGATTTTGAAACTTTTAAAAGAAGGCCCGTTGTCAGAAATGATTTTTCTTGGTGTATCAAAGCGGGATAATATAATATGCCGGAAGAATGTCGGAATATCTTCTGTCTTGACTTCTTTTAGCAGGACAGTTTCAGCCCATCCGGAGAAGTAGTCTGTTGCAACCAATATGAACCGGTGGCCTTTGCATGATGGAGGATCAATTGGACTAACTATGTCGGTGCCTCAAACTTCGAAGGGCCACGACGCTACTGTAAGATGCAACGGATTGGGATTCTTGTGAATGAAATCACCGTGAATTTGGCAAAGATGACATTTCTTTGCATGCTCTTCGCAATCCCTTATCATGGTGGGCCAGTAATATCCAAGCCATTTGATCTGGAGCCGCATTTTGGGGCCGAATTGGTGAGCTCCGCAGACGCCTGAGTCAACTTCTTTCCTGACTTTTTGAGTTTCGGCCGATGACAGACATCTGAGCCAGAGTTGGTCATAAGATCTGCGGTATAGCGTATTATTTACAAATACATATCGAAGAGCTCTCTTCTTCAGCTGAATCCTCGCGGATTTTTCTTCGGGCAGCTTGTCGTATCGGATGTACTCTATGAAGGGTTCTCTCCAATCAGGGTTGTCTTAAATGATCAGAGCTTCTTCGGCAGGATTGTTCTCTTGTTCTACGCTTTCTTCTTCACACAAAGAGACCGGAGGTAGAATTTGCCGGCTTCTGGCTGTTCTCAGAATTTCATCCATATCGGGATCAGCCAGCTCTTTGGCTAAGCGAGCAAGAACTTCAGCTTTTCCATTCGACGCCCTAAGAACTCTCATCAGCTCAATGTGGATGAACTGTTTCATAAGCTCCACCACCCGGCTTCTGTATCGAGCTAATTCGGGTTTGCATATTTTATAGTCGCCGCTTACTTGGTTGACGACAAGCTGGGAATCACCAGACTCGTAGCCGAAGGATTTCCATTTCTATGGCGAGCTCCAGACCAAGCTATCAGAGCCTCGTACTCAGCCTCGTTGTTTATGCGAGGTTCGGTGAGAGCAAAAGAACGTCGTTGGGTTCCCATCGATGGCGTGATGAACACCTATCCTATCCTTGGTTTTATATGTGGAATGCTTGATTTGCTGGAGGTCCTAATTGATGAGGCTCTGTCGAAGTAGAGCTCCCAACATGGCTCGTCATCCTCGAGGTGCAGCGCTTGTTCGTCGGGTAAATCGCAATTGAGCGGTCACCCTCTGATACGGGATGAGCAGCAAGGAAGCCGGCGAGGGCTTGCCCTTTTACTGCTTTCTGAGGAGTATAGATTATGTCAAATTCAAGCAGCATGATAGCCCAACTTGCCATTCTATTGGCTATGCTTGCTTTGGTCATTAATTGTCTGAGCGGATCGGCCTTGGAGATCAGCATAACCCGATGAGCGAGAAGATAGTGTCTTAGCTTTTTCACGGCAAATATCAGGGACAGGCACTGCTTTTCGATCGGGGAATACTTATGTTCCGCCCCGACTAACGTTCGACTGAGGTAGTAGAAGGCATTCTCTTTTCCCTCCTTATTGTTCTGGACAAGGAATGCACCGAGTGACTCATCTAGCACGGCAATATAGAGGATCAACGGTTTATTTGGAATGGGAGCAGCAAGCATTGGAGGGTGCAGCAAGTATTGTTTGATATTTTCGAATGCTTCTTGACATTCGGCATCCCAGACGAAGAAGCTCCTTTGATCATGAGCTTCGAGAAGGGACTGCATCTTCCCGATAGGTTCGAGTTGAACATTCGTATGTAAGCGAGCTTGCCTTGAAAGGATCTTAGCTGTGTCAGATTCTTTGGAAGAGGCATCTCTATGATGGGCTTTATCTTCGATGGGTCGACTTCGATCCCCCGATGTCGGACTATAAAGCCCAAGAATTTTCCTGATGACACGCCAAAAGCGCACTTTAGAGGATTCATCTTCAGATCGTATTCTCTCAGTCCGGTGAAAACGGTCCTGAGATCTTGGATGTGACCGACCTTGGCTTTAGTCTTGACGACCAAATCATCAACATAACATTCGACGACTTTATGAATTAGGTCATCAAAAATATTGGTCATTGCCCTTTTGATATGTAGCACCAGCGTTCTTTAATCCGAATGGCATCACCTTGTAACAGTATATTACGATCGGGATTCGGAATATTGTGTGTTTCTCATCCTCGGGCGACATCGTGATCTGATTGTACCTAGACGAGCCATCCATGAAGGTGAACAGCTCGTAATTTGAGGTGCTGTCGACCATCATTTCCATGACGGGTAGCGAGAAATCGTCTTTAGGACATGCCTTGTTGAGGTCCCTGAAATTAACGCAAACTCGTATCTGTCCATTCTTCTTTTTCACTAGGACGATGCATGCGATCCAGTCCGTATATTTCTCTTCTCCGATGAAACCGGCATTGATGAGTTTCTTGGTTTCCTCGATGACTTTTTCTTCCAGTTCCCTTCTCATTCTTCGAGGAGCTTGTTTGACTGGCTTAGCATCAGAAGATATAGCCAACTTATACACGGACACTTTAGGGGAAAAGCCAGGCATTTTTGTACGTCCCCGCGAAGCAGTCGTCGAACTCATGCAGTAGAGCGATCATCTGCTTTTTCATTTCCTCTGACAAGAGTGAACTGATGTAGGTCGGCCTTGGATTATCGGACGTTTCCAAATCAATCTCGGTTAGCTCGTCGAAGGTTGCTTGTCCGCCATCTTCGAGCTCTCGAGGGGCTTCTTTTGGCTCGGCTAGCTCGTCGTCATCCTTTGACCCCTCGCTGGCTTCACCAACATGGATCATGTAGCATGCTTTGGCATCAGGATGAATGAAACTTATGCCCCGTCTATGTGGGATTCGTCCATCGATGAGTGCTCGGACCTGAGGCGGATGCCATAACCCTTCGTAAATCTTCGCTTCGGAGTCCGTTTGATATAGCCGACACCCGCACTTTTTAAAGTATTCGCGCATCTCGGGCGCATAATATCTGGGATTGAGGATGACCCTTATGCCTCTTTCGTATAGAAGGCATATCACCGACAAATCGTCCGGATGCGCGACAGGATTTGACCCATAAAATATGATGTCCTTCTGTCCACTTTTCCTTCCGAGAATATAGAAAGTTTGCAATTGGTTCATGGTAGAGACCGACAAAGCATCTAACTCCCTGCACATCTGTTCCAGCACCCTTATGATAGCTAGGAATCCTTCTGTAATCTCGAAGGTTTCTCTTAGCTTTGTTATTTGCATGAGGGCCCAATCCGCATAGCTGTTGCGAGGCAGGTCCTCTTCCTCCGACTCTTCCGTGTCGCTTCCAAGATGAGGGCGGATTTTGTTGCTAGATGGGCCTTCAGTATCAGACTCATCCGTATAGCTACAGAAACAAAGGCAAGTTTTACGGAAGGACGGACTTCCAGCGTCTTCCAGCGTCGGACTCGTCAGTGTCACTGCCGAAACACGGGCGCACTTGGGGTTTTTTGCTTTTGAAAGTGACAGTCGGCTCAGATTTCCTTGAGTTTCGGGGCCGCTCCGTCCTCGGTCAATTGTGGCTTAGCATTTTGGGGTTCACAAAGTACCGAGAATCTTCATATCGGACTTCATGCGCACCGAACAGCTGGATGTCTCCGTCAATGCGTCTTTCTTCGCCATTTTTAGTATACTTCAAGCATTGATGGAGAGTTGACGGAACGATGCCGTAATCATGGAGCCACGGCCGTCCCAAGAGAATTTTATAAGACGTATCAGCGCCGATCACGTATATCTTTGCTTTGGTTTGTAGATCCCCAAATTTGATTGGCAAAGCTATAGACCCCAGAATTTGCTGGCAGTTCTGTTTGAAACCTTGAATGACAATCCTTACCCTTGACAGGCGTCGGACGTTCATTGACAAACTCTTCAGAGTCCGCAAGTTCATGATGTTCACTAAGGATCCTGGAGCAATCAATATGCGATTAATCCGATCTCCATCACTGTACCCGGTCACGTAAAGCGGCCGGTTATGCTCAGCTGTTCCCAGCAGCACGTCTTCGTCCTAAAACTTGACCGCGGCGGTATGCAGAGTGTCCTGGGCTTCTTTCATATTAATTTCCGCAAAGTGGGCCTGGTACCGCTCAGGGTTTTGTAGAGCGTGAATAAGAACATCTCTAAGTTCTTTAGATAGGACCGAGGCATCGTAGATGCTCAAGAGAGACGGAAGCTTATGGAGATGGGCCAAGACATTATAGTACATTGAGGAAAGACTCGTGTTTTCATGAGCAAGCTCTCCGCCATCTTTTTCGTTAGCGACTTGTTTTTCCTTTCCATTTGGGGCGTTGTCCTGATTTGACGGTAGAGCCCTGTCGCTTTTGAGTTGGATTTGGTTGGCCTTTGTGGCGAGCACCTCTTCCTTTTCGGGAAAACATAGCTCTTCCTCAGAGTCGCTACCAAGGTAGACGACGTAGCAAGTCACTATAACGACATCGTCATTGGAGTCTTCTTCTAACTCCTTCAGAATCCCAGCTGCTTCTACGGGGAAGAAATCCTTCAATTGAATTAAAGTTTTTTCCTTTTGTTCATAGATTTCAAGCGAATCGATATATTTTTGAATGGTCGATCTCCCTGCAGACTCTTTCGCGTCGAGCCGCACTTTTCTTCTTCTTGAGCATTTTGGACTTTGGGCCTGATTGAGCCGAATTGGTCGTTGTAATGGTGGTCTTCTTCTGCCCTTCCCATTCTGTTCTGGGCTCTTTCCGAAGTAGTTTTAGCATCTTTTCGTCTTATTAGATATGTGCGTACTCCACGGAGGCTGCGGTGAGTCGGTTTCATTTCTCAAGACAGCGGGTTTAGCTGTCTGCTCCCAGAAGGCTTCAGCTTCTGTCTGTATAAAGTTGATTGTTCACCAACACACTCTTGGACAGCTTGATCTCTCCAGTCTTGTATAGCTTCTCGACCCAGTCTTTGAAAATATAGCAATCCTCGATCGCATGGCTCACTACTCGGTGGTACGGGCAATATAGAGAATTGTCGGTCATTTTTGCTTCGTGAGGTCTTTTCTACTCTTGCAATTGTAGACCGTTATTCAAGGCATCTTTGAATATCTTGCGGACCTTATTCTTTTTCTCCTCTAGGGAAGACCCTTCTCCTCCTAATACGGGCTTTCGAGATCGGTTGTCTTTCGCTTGTCTTTATTGTTGGACGCATTGAAGACATTGATATTGGTGGAATTCCCGCTTCTACGGTTGTCGTCTCTCTTGCTCTTCCAAGTCTTGTCTCTCTGAGAGTCCGGGGTAGATTCTTACTTCGAGCGTTCCAGCATTTGGACTTTCTTGGTCAGCTCTTGAAACGTCTTGAGGCCTGCTGTACATAAGAATGGGACCATCCAATTGCTGAGGTTCCCAATAAGGAAGCTGACGGACTGGTCCTGCTCTAGCGGCGGTTCTCACTTGACAGTGAGGTTGCGCCATCAGGCAATAAAGTCCGTGTTGCTTTCGTTTTTCCCTAGCTTGATTCTCACGAGGTCAGCAATGGAGATTTTGTCACTAACACTCATGAATCTTTGTCGAAACAGAGACTCCATTTGGACGAAAGTAGTGACGGACCCGTCTGGTATACTTCCATACCAGTTGAAAGCGACACCAATCAGGCTATTGACAAACTGACGAAGAAAGAGCGCATCATTGCCCCATGTATTTCTACATGACGCTTTAAAGTGGGCGACGTGCTGCTTTGCGTTTCCCATCCCATCAAATCTTCCGAACTTAGGAATGACGTAGCCGCTCGGGAACTCGATTAGATCGTACTGTACGGGATATGCCCGCCCACTACTGCCAATTTCTTTCTGAGTTTCGGCTTCGGCCACCAATGTTTTAACCTTGCTGGTGACCAAATCCATTATCCGATCTTGTGTTAGCGAGATAGTGCTATCTGGAGCCAAGGCGTCCCCAGAAGCGGAAAATGGCCGGCTTTCGTGCGGCTCTCCCAATCTTGGACCCAAGGGGACATGCATCGGTTGCTTCGATTGTCATCACCCGGCTCATGAGTAGAGCTTGTGCTTGATTGGGAGGCGCCCGAGCAATCTGAGCCGTGAGCTGCATCACAACGTTCGTTAGGTCATCAATTTTTGAATAGAGCTTGGCCATCTCTTTATCTTTGCTCCTGAGCTGTTTTCGAAGCTCTTGAAGCAGCTCTTGCTCTGCGGTCCTGGGGCGGAAAGTCGGCTCTTCCTCGCTGTCCGAGCTTGGCTCCATATGGACTGAGGGATCTTTCTGCCTATTGACCTTATCGATAGGGTTTTCATCATCCAGCGGAGGCGGCTGATCTTGGAAAACGGCAACCACATTCAAGCCAGATTGGGTTTGGGATATGGTGACCCCATCCTTATTTTTGCTGCGTAAGTTGTCGCTGGGACGCGCGCCCGCCATATAGACCGTATGGATGACATATCCAGCCGTCTTTTCATTATTGGCAGCTAATTTTGCGGACTGATGTCGTGGCCCTTCTTTTTCGGTAACGGGCAATCGACTGAAGGCGTCTGGCCTGACCGGGTTCTTGAATGGTATTGACGCTTTCTTTTTTGGCTTTGCCTGCTGTTTTTGCGCGGCACAGAGCGCCTGGTAGACTCTTGAAAAGACGGTGTCATGCTTTCTTTGTTGGTGCTGGGATACGTCTCTTTGTAGTATCATTCGAACAGCTGTCTTCCTGATTCTGGCGGTCATAGCGTTTTTCTGAACCCACTTCAGAGGTTCGAAAGAATTGCTAACTTTTACGACCGCCTCATCCTTCGTCGCTGGGTGACCCTGGCTCTTGGAACCTCACAAGATTCCATTTGACCGGAGTCCTAGCCTCCTTGTTGGCTCGATACTTTAGCCGCTTCTGTCTCAACCTTTCTGTTTTGAGCACTTGGCTGGTTACGGCTCTTCGGGAAGCCGCCGTAGACCGGGCGATGGAGGGCTTTGGAGATACGCCTGATTTGCACTTGTTGGAGTCGTCGCCTGAGCTTGTTCACAACATTTGATGTTGCCCTTTGTACCGGAAGTTTTGCCCCCAATCGGAGCACCAGAGAGTCGTTCGAACACCGTCTTAAGTTTGGGTTGTGGTACCTTAGCGATCACAACATTTGGCCTCTGCCCTTGAGACCGGTTTGGCCACCTGGTTTGCCAGAATTTCTGCCAGATGAGCGCTTCCGGCAGGATAGATAACGGAACAGAATTGACGGGGTGGCTCCTCCCATTACCGGCTGAGACTTGCAGAGAGAACCACGCGGGCATTGATCTTGACCACGTACTTAGGAGACATGATTGCTGAGTTTGAGATTGTGACTGAAAACTTGTTAACCTGTACACACAAAAAATGACTTCAGTACAGGCAATCAATATATATGTTGATTGAGTTCGCATGAACGTTTAACCCGAAATATGGGAGGAAAGAAAAGGTTCCACCGGGCTTGCCAGAATCTGTGGCGTGTTTTTCGTCATCCCATTGAGATGGGAATACGTGTTGCTTGTCAGGCGTACTACAGATTCCCCCTGCTTAGGGTAGGCTGAGATTTATTGATTGTGGGGATCCGAATCTCCGGCAGCCGCGGACTAAGCTGCCGTTAATTACCCCTCGTTTTTGGGACGAAGGAACCTCTGATTGACGGGTCAAACTGGTCATGTGAACTCAATGTGCAGTGTGCGTGTGTTGTGTTTTGAGGGGCCTTAGGTATATCGGGGGCCTCACAGAGTTTACGGGGGAAAGTGTTGTGGAGTGTGTATATAAAAAAGGGTGAATAGCGTCCAAAGGACGGTGGGCGCCGGCGCCTGGGCGCTGGACTAGAGGCGCTGGGCGCTAACGCGCCCGGTACGTAGGCGCCGAGCGCCTGAGGAAAAAGGGGCTTAGCCCCTGTACCGGGAGTTGTACTCCCAATTGACTTTTGGGGTTGAACTCCTAAAAGAAGGACAAAGGGGTTTAGCCCCTGCACTGGGAGTTGTATTCCCAATTGACTTTTGGAGTTAAACTCCTAAAAAAGATTTGTTATGATTATATTTTTTTGTGGAGTTAAACTCCAAATAGATTTTCGGAGATGATGAAAGGAGGCTCTTTCTTTTTTCTTGAGCCATGGGTTTTCTCTTGAGTTTTGGATCTTCCCAAAGTGAGATTTTTGGAGATGGGTCTCCTTCTTCCTCCTCTCTGTTGGCTGGATGTTGGAGAAAAAAAGGGGTGAGATTTAAAAAATCTCTCCTTCTTGAGATCTAATAGGAGATTTGAGCTTCCCTTTATGGGTTTTTTGGTGAAAAACTATTCCTTTTTGAAAAAGGAAGAGTTGAACTCTTGATTTAATTCAAAAAGGGGAAGAAGTCTAGAATATTGAGGAAGGAAAAGGAGGCACAGAAACCCTAGCTTTTGAGGGGAATGAAAAGTCCTTGATTTTTCATCATGTTTGCCTTTATAGGCTATACACTTTACATATAACCCCTTGGGCTTTGCCAAATGGCACTTGTGCCACTCCATGCCTTATGTGCTCATCTCTTTTTGCACATAAGTCATGGGGTTTACAAAATTTTGGCTTTTTGCCTATTTACATACATTTATTTCTATATATATATAAAAGAATTATACTAAACCAATTTATGGCTTCATTCTTTTTTGTCACGGGGCCGGTCCCTTCGATGCTCGGGCTTGACCTGGGCTTGGGCCCACTTGGCTTGGGGATTGACTTTGATTTTGACTTGGTCAACCGGGGGTAATTTTTGACCCCAACAATTAGCATCAAAATTGGCCGTCTTTCAAACCTGCTAGTACTATTAAACTGTCCGATTAAAACACGTGTATAAATACACGTGTTCAATCGAACACCCGAGTGTATAGAAATACGCAAACTACACCGTTTCACCTAGACCGGGAAACCCTGTGTGTGAGATTCTGAAGACTCGACAATACGCTAGCAGTGGTTTAACCACAAGCACGTCAGTGGCACTAGCTGTATGTAACGGTTATCCAGATATCTGTCGAAAGGAAGATCGACAAGAGAACTTGTCTGAACTCCTACTAAGCCTATATGTGACATTCTCCGTACAGTCCGGTCTGTTCGTCAAAGAGTAACACATATCGGGTCTAGGGGGTGGCAAATGTCAGACCCTTAATAGCGCAACAAGTCGTGTCGGTGTGGAGCCCAATACAACCTGAAAAACTACTGGTGTACCTACCAGTAAATCTCATTTACCCTGGCCAGAGACCTTTAGTATTGGCCAACCGTAAACAACGCGATATCAACTTCCAATACCGGGGGAGACGAATCCCTTCTATCCCCTACTGCCTCCAAGTGCTTCAGGACTGCACCCAACTACTACCTATTTGCACGACTCATTAGAGTCGTGGTAAGGTAGTAATCTAAGTACAGTGGGAACACACTTGAGACGAATAGTGATGTCAAGTCAACGGACTAACATGTATTCATGTCACCGGAGAACTGCTATCCAACGACAGGTATAATACCAACCAACAGTTCCCAGCGACTCCGCCCAGTGTAACTCATAACCCAATAAGCACCTGTATACTATCTTTGGTACCGTATATCAATAGGCTGCGGGATAGGCCATCTTCCCTGACAGGGATAAGAAGCATTTACACTAGCCTACTCTGGAGTATAAATATCCTGTCTCGATAATCCTACGACTAGGGACAATGTTTAAGGATGTGCTTATAGACCACTCAGCCCCCACTAGTATGACTGCCATCACAACGCTGGTAGTCAAGCAAAGATCCTAAAAGCTCTTTCAGTATTTATTAGCGATATGTTAAAGAAACATATACACATGTTAAAATAGACTCAAACCAGATAGCATATTATCATGTTGAGCAAGACTCTTATATATCTGTATATATCCTAAGCTTCCAAAATGTAATATACAATCCAATACTATACAATAATGGCCTCTAGGGCATATATCACTAACACAAGCTACGTAGCCGAGAAACAAGGATTCAAAAGTTCAAGCTACGAATAGCCAAAAAGCAAGAACCCAAGTCCAAGTTTGAAGCGTCAAAAATCAAAATCGAAGCGAAGTTCTTTTGAAGATCAAATATCGACTTCAAGACGCAAGTGGGTAGAATGGCGTGTTCAAGTTTGAAGTGTCAAGTGTCGAAACTAATTGAAGATTAACCGACCAACGCAAAGTTCAAACGAAACGCCAAAGTTTCAAGAGCTCGTGTGGAAGTGTCGAAAATTCAAGAATTTGAAGAAATACGACATCGACATGGGATTCTATGTAAGTACTCTATAGAATATGGTTTATATCAATTAGAGCTCTTAAACACTCGCACACGCTTGCACAAACGTTTTACATTGCATTAATTTTGGGGTTTTCAAATTAAAATTGTTTTTCATCACAAAACACATGTTTCTGAGTTTTTAACTACAGACGTCTGTCCCCATATGCTTCGGACGTCTATCGTCTTTCTGTGTTATGACAAAATTCCCAAATATCAGAAATACAAGTTTTCATACGTTTTGTGCTTCAAACGTCTGTCCCTTGCTTGTTCAGTTGTTCAGACGTCTGTCTTTTCTCTGTGTTTTCATATGGTATATTTTTATAAGATACAGACGTCTGCCCATTGCTTCTTCAGACGTCTATTTGTTTTTTGTGCTTTCATTGGAATGCATTTCTTTTAAGGAACAAACGTCTGACGATACAGGCAACAAACGTCTGCAGTTCAAAATCTTTGAAAATCATATCTTCAGACGTTTGTCCCATATTCTTCAGATGTCTGTTTATTTTCTGTACTTTCTTAAGCCATCTTTGAAAACCCACGGCAGACGTCTGAACCTATATTCGACAGACGTCTGCAGTAGAAATTTTTGAAAATATAGCCGTTGGGTTTTATTTTGTTAAACCTTCAGACGTATGTCCTATTGTTCTTCAGACGTCTGCTCTTACTGAAAAATGTTGATTTGACTTATAACGGATAGTTTTTTGTGTGGGGGTTATAAAAGAGTTTTGGGTTGTTTTTTTGAGCTCTAATCACTCAAGATTTTAGTTGTCAATATTCTTAAGTGACCAAGAGAAAAATCCCACATCTTGTGAGAGTTCAAAATAGTTTTTGATTTGCTTATCCAAATCTCTCACATACACACACTCAAGAGCTATATTTTGATATCTATCTTCTTGAGTATTAGTTGAGCTTAATTGTAAACTCTTTTAAAGTATTGTGCTTCAAGTGTAATCTCTTCCTTCTTTTTGTTTGGGATGTGCAAAATTGTCATTGTAAGAGAAGAGAGCATCTTTATAAGAGAAGAGCGACGAGCTTGTAAGAAGTGTTGTTCGTAGTGGCGAACGTATGATCTTTTAAAAAGACGTGTTGGTTAAACCTCCACCGGAAGCGGGGTTGTTAGTTGTGGATGCGCAACGTGTCTCCGAAAAAGACGTGAATTAGTGGAACGGGCTCGTGCGTCTAAAGAAAGTGGACTAGTAGATCTCCCGAACCACTCTAAAAACCTTGCGTGTTTGCGATTGATTGTGTTTGCAATTTCTTATTCTAGTTTTAGTTTCATAATTTAGAAATTACTCAATTGCATGCGTGTTCCCCATATGCTCTTAATGCTCATTACTTATACTTGATATTGCTCTTACTGGATATATGCTCAATTGTATTCTATATTAGCAAGCACTTGTTAGAATTTTTAATTTGAGCATATTAGTTGTATAGTCCTATTCAATCCCCCAAGACTATTTGGTGTGAGCTTCCGCGGTTTTTCATACGGGATACGATACGATATGAATTCGCGGATTCGTAATTTTCCAAAAAACTAAGATACGGGATACATTTTTATATCTATTGTAAATTAACTAAATACAAATATATATTAAGTTATACATACCAATTTATAATAATATAAATAAATAATGGCATTATGTTAGATATTCAATGCACTTTAACACTTTTGAATGCCTTAATTTTCGAGAGAAAGAATATATGCGTTGATTCGAGTGAGCTTGGTGAACATTTACAAGTCCAAGCGAATCCGAGAGTTTCGGACTCCGATACGCGATCAGGGACGATTCGTGAAGCATATACAAGTATCCATGCTTCATAACTTCTACCATTATCACATCGATACCATTTTGAAGGAACACCTCATCCAAACTCCGACCTTCATAAAAGAATCCTCGAGTGTAAAAAAAACACATATGAGAACTGAACTCCGATCACCATCTAATCCATTGTCCTTAATCCTATTTGTTCATCTTTAATTGGGCATCTAGTTGGAGTTTCGAAGTTAAAAAATATAGTCGGGTTTCATTAAGCTTCCATATCTTTGATTAGGCTCCTAACTTAAACCCCAAAGCCAATTAAGGCAATCCTAGAGTCCATTTCTACGATTAATTTCTATTTGAGATACCCTAACTCTTAGCATGAAATCGTGGTGACGTTTTTCATTACCCTCAACCATAGACGAAGAACATGGCAACATGCCATTAGGAGTAAAATATGGAATGAAGATGAGGGAAGAAATAGACGTAAAGGGGACGGAACGATAGGGGCAATTGAGGTAAGGAAAATGATAATACTAATAATAAGAAAATGGCGAGGATTAAAATAAGAAGGGGAAATACCACATCACCATTTAACCAAGGGTATTTTCGCATACAAAGAAGCCATGTATTAACCGATAAATGAAAAACCGACGGCGGGTAATTAAGTGGAAAAAAATTTAAAGATAGTTTATAGTATATTTTGAAATTAAATATTTTAATGTAATTTAGTGAAAACGCTAATAGTTAATGGCTAATTTACTTTAAACTTCTTACCAATATACTGTTAAGAATCAATTCCGCGATATAATCTTCTTTCAATTGGCATAACCTCAATATTAGGGATGAAAGGTTAACCTGAGCCTGACCCGGCCCGCCTGAAAATAAAGGGTTTTCTTATAAAAAAATACTCGTCTGAACCCGTTCGGGCATGTTTGCAATTGTAAAAATTTCGATCTGAATTTGAAATGATGTTTCAAACCCACTTGCCTGGACATGGTACTAACCCGGCCCATACACAAATTCGAACCTAGTAGCACCCAATCCATGTCCCCATATTAACATTTATCCAGATATCGATGACTATAATCCATTACACCAATAAATGAATATACAACCTCCTCTCTAAACTTAATTCTAAACTTGCGACTCTCTTTGTCACTCTCAATGATGGCGGCGACTATTTCTCTTTGGGCATTGACGATGTCTTTCTCTCCCCCCGATAAACATTAATCATTTTCAATGTTTCACGTTCAAAATTCGTGAAGTTATTTTTCACCGTTAGTATCTTCTCTCAAAACTAAGCTGCCCAAGTATATTTACTTTCGAATTTTTGTTTCGTTTTTTAAATTAAATTTTCAATTGAGATCTGCAGTCTAATTTATCTATATGAATTTTAGTTGCTTTAAATTAGTTAAGATCTGAATTTTAATTACTTTCCTTTTCTATTTGAAATCTGAGAGATCTTAGGATTCGAAAATATTGATTTAACATGCTTCTTGTTGAAAGTGTTGGATGATTTCTTATTGCAAATTATGCATGATTATAGTTAGTGTTGAAGTATTGTTTTGATAAAAATCTTATCGCCTAATTCAAGCTGGTACATATGGATGCTAGTTAATCTTTGGAGATCTACTTACTGCATGTGTTTGTTGTTTAATGACTTCAACTAAAATTTAAATGTTATCATGTTGTGGTGTAATTATTGTGTATGCAGTGTGTAATGAGCTTTGAATTATTGTTGTGATACTATTTATGTGCTTTTTATTTGCTTTAGAATTATAAATATTTTGTATATAGCACGCAGAATAACACATGCACTTAAATTGAATTTTTATGATGTAACTATATAAGTGAAACTTCAAAATAAATGTTATCGTTTGAATCATTAAAATATTAAACACTATTTTATATACACAAATGTATTTTATGGCTGAAAGTTGATTGTTGCATCTATTCTTTTTCTAGTTATGAATTTTGATCAATTAGGTTCTTAGAGGCTTGAAAAGTATGTCTAATATTTGTCCCCAAATCAATTAGAATAGCTCAGGCATGATTGTCATTCTTACTCTCTTGTCTTAACAATTCTCGATAAACCCATCCCCAACCCTAACTCTACCTTCACACCTCAGAGTGAAGTTGAACATAGGAGAATAAAAAATTGATTCCTTTCAATCTGATGAAAAAATTCGGCTTGGTTGTATCATAACGCAATTCCAAAGCCACCACCGGATAATCTAATCTCAGTCATGTGATGTGCAACTACTATAAAATTATTCTCATGCAATTCGAAGTTAGGTATAGAAGTTCGAAACATCCTTTAATCATATATGAAAAAAATGACAAGAGATGAAAACTTTTGTCGTTCTCCAATGAGGGTAAATACCTTAAATCATGAATGTTTGATCAAGATTTTTGTCGAAAAGAACTAGCAATAATACCAGTTATAGATGAATCACCATTTAGAACTACTGAAAATCCTAATTTTATTCGTTTTTGTCGAGCCATGCAACCTCAATTTCAACTTGTTTCTCGCATAATCATTGCAAAAGATTGTTTGAATATTTTCTTTAAAAAATATTGCTTAAGATGAACGGTTTTTCTAAGATCGGTTAGACAACTTCATGGACATTAATTAAAAATATAGCATATATATGTGTGTGTGACCGCTCATCTGTAAACCTGAATTGACGGTTATAAACAAAAGATAATCAATTTCTATATTCTTTCAAACCTGGAGAGGTTAATAAAAAAAATTTATGAAGTGTTTACTATCAAAGGAAATTGATACATTATGTTGTTACTGTTGACAATGCTAGCAACAATGATGATATAGTGAGGCTCTTAACTAGCTGGTTTTCTAACAAGAATAAATCTCCTTTTGAATGAAAAAGATTTTCATCTACACAGTGACATAATCTGAATCCTTTTCTGAAGGATAGTATTGATCAGATAATATCATCTATTCCAGTCATAAGAAATGTTGTTGCTTATGTAAGGCCTTTGTCGTCTGATTACAAACATTTAAAATGTGTGTTGAAAAAGAAAAGATATTATCTGAATAAAAAATTATGTTTAAAATTATCCTACACGCGGAACTCTACTTATCTAATGTTTGAAGATGTTATTAAGTATCAAAGAGCATTTCATCGTTTAGACGAGGATCATTCTTATGCTAGTAAGGAAAACAATATCATTGGGTTGCTGACTGGGTTTAATTAGAATAAAGCAAAACGTTTTGCAACAATTCTTGAAGAATTCTACACCACCACTATAAAACTTTCTTGGTTTGAATACATCATATTTGATCTATCATTTCAATTTCTTGTTGCATTTAACTTTCTGACAAAAGAAGTTTATATTTATATTTCCATAGTATGTCATAGTCAAAGAAGATGAATAACATGTTTCTTTTGGATGTACTATCAGTCTATTGGATACTTGTAAATTAAATTTTCTAAAAAATTAATATAATAAAGTTTATGGTGTGGTTACAATTAAGAAGATAGTGTCCATTGTCAAAGAGGTTATGAATGGATTAATTGATCGAAAGAAATCAGAAACGATAACAATTTTCTTTTCAATATCTTCTAATGGGGATAAAAAGAAAGCTATTTGATTACGGGGGATGATTTGATGGATATAATGAAACAAAGCTTCGATATGAAAAATTAAACAAGAGTGTAATCAAAAGGAAAATACCGAACTAGAGTGATGTTTGGATGACCTCTTAACAATGAAAATGAAAATATGAGTTTGATATTCTTGCTTGATGGAAGAAAAACCCGATGAAGTGTCTTTTGTTATCAATGATTGCTCGAGAAATGTTGGCTATTTACATCACTTCGGTTGTCTCTGTATCTACATTTAGCATCTGTGGATGCGTGATTGATCAACATCGTAGCTCATTATCTCCAGTATCGTTCCAAGTTTTGGTTTTCACTCAAGATTGTTTTAGGCTAAAAGATGATCCGATTAATGTTTAGAAAAAATTGAAGATAGTAAATGATTAAATATTTAATTTATTTTCACTAATTTTGTTAGATACCAAGTTATGATCTAAATTGATTAAATAGTTGTCTTCTTGTTATTTATAATCCATTTTAGATGCTTTAAACGCTAAGTTACTCACTAGTTCTTAGGAACAATGACATCTTGAACATTTTTGTGAAAATACATGACTTAAATATTTGGTAAATACTGCCTGCTATGATAAGATTTAATTTGTTTGGTTGCTTAATACTTTCGATTAAATTTTGCTGGTGATAATAGCTTATTTGTTGCTCGATTGTTGGTTAGTGCTTGCTCATTTTTTGTTGATCGACATCATTTAGCAGGTTGGTAATGGTTAAGTGATGTTGATGTATTTCTAATCTTTTTACTGTATAATGCATATTTCCTTCTCATTTACTAATGCAATTAACGAAGTAACATCATTGTAGTAGAAGATCGACCATGCTACTTTTCCACCTCATGTGGTGACAAATTGTTATATTTGAGCAAATCTACTTCGAAAAAATCTATTCTTTTCTTGATTTAGAGGATTTCCGGATGCCACAGTAGGAAATATTGGAGTCAAAACTCTCGGTGTTGTCATTGGCACCTAGAATTGCAGGATTCTTAGGATTTACACAATATATAATTCGAATACATATCTATTTATAAGATGCTATCATTATTGTTTATATATAGGCTTAATTTTTAGAAACTTCCTTATAATTTCAGCGTTTTCCACAAAATACTTCGAAAATTACCAAAAAAATAAACCATTTTAACGGTCAATGACGGTCAACACCCATAAGGTTAGTTATGACTATTTTGCCCCTATACTAAATATAATTAATTAGCTTAAATGTTTATTAATTAAATTATTAATAATTATAGTAATTATATTTGCTAATTAGACAATTAATGATTAATGGATGGGCTGAAGAGGAGGAGGGGTAAGACTAGCCGACGGCGAGATGGCCGGTGATGAGGCAGTGGCAACAAGACAGTACGGTAGGAGGTAGAAAGAAGAAGATGGTGGTGGGAATTTAGAAGAGAAAGATGGTTGTGGTTGTAGTGGTTGGAATTTGTAGGAAGATGGTGGTGGTTGTATTGATGATGGGGATTTGAAAGAGGAAGATGGTGGTGGTAATTTGGAGAAGGAAGAAGATGGTGATTTGGAAAAGGAAGATAATGATGGTGAAGATTTGAAAGAAGATGGTGGTAATGGTTTGAAGGAGGACGAAGATGATGTCGGTGGTGGGGATTTGAAAGAAGGCGGTTGTTTAAAGAGGAAGATGATAATGATGATGGGAAAGAGATTTGAAGGAAAAAAGCGGTGGTGATTTAGGAGTAGGATTTGAAGGGGGAAGAGGATGGTGGTGGTGGTGAGGATTTGGAGGAATAAGGTGATGATGGTTTGAAGGAAGAAGACGATGGCGGTGGCGGCAGGGTTCACTGGTGTCGGTTGCCGGCAGCGAGGATGATGGTGGTAGGAATGTACCGGCGAAGGGGGTGCCGGCGGCAGGGCAAACGGGTAGTGGAGGAAGGATGATAATAGGTTTGATTCAAAATTGGGGTATAATTAAGGGTAATTTTGGAATAAGTGACGACATGGCACTTAAGGTGACGTGGCGATGACACAGAGAGTTACGGCTGACGTGGTGCCATTAAAATGGATAGTTTTCTGTATTTTTCAAAGTACAAGGTAGTTTTGTGGAAAACGCTAAAACTAAAGAGGGTTTTGTAAAATTAAGCCTTATAAATATATTGTTAATTCAGACAAATTAAAGAGAAAATGAAGAGTTACATCGCTAGTGCTTGGTTCCTTTTTGGTTGATTTGCATTCTCACTCAACTTCAGTTTGTATCCGGTTGGTATTTTGTTAATTGACTTTCGATAAATTTATAACATGTTAATGTATATTCATATTTCCTTTTCATTTACTAATATGATTAAAGAGATAAGGGCTCTGATGAAACAACAAAATTGTATATGTAGCTTGAACAATATATTACAATTGCACTTCAAATTGTGATATAATGTAGAATTCTTAGTCGAAATACTTCAAAGACATTCCTTTTATTATTTATTTGGCAACAGGTAATATGGAAGTCAAAAGGTCTCGATGTTGTCAATTACACTTGGTATTGCAGGATTCTTGGGCTTTTCATGTCAAATACTTTTTTACTTAACAAAGACGTAATCGTTTATTTTGTGTGTATAAGGGAGTGCTCTAATGCAAATTGGTCAACGTTTTTTTAAAACGGGAACTCTCGATACACGACATATTTGAACGATCTGAACCATTCAAGTTGATCACCCTACCTTTGAGTTATGTGTATAAAAAATTAAAGGATTTGACAACCTCTAACCCATGCATCGGATGAAGCAACATAAATTTCATCCGATGCATGGGTTAAAGTTCTTCAAATCTTTTGATTTTTCATATACACATACTCGAAAGTAGGATGATCAACTTGAACGATTCGGATCGTTCAAATATGTTGTGGATCAAGAGTTCCCATTTTTAAAAAGCGCGGACCGGTTTGCAATAAAGCACTCCCCAATATATATATTTCTGTGTGTGTTTAAGTTTCACTTTTTTCACTTCTCCGATTACTGTAACTGTATTTCTTAAATGCCACGAGTTCAAGATTTTGTTAGCAAAAAGCCAAGAGAACAAAATCAGGATATATTAATATTTTTGCATGTTTAATTTGTTCCTAGTACCCAAATTTAGAATGTGTTGTAATATTCACTACAATGTACTTACTTTTGCACATGTTTTGAATGTGTTATAGCAGTTTGTGGCCTAAGGTATATTTCAATCGAGAGCTTTTATAGAGCTCCTGCCTTGCCGCTACCAAGTTTTTTCTTTCATACAGAAATTGTAATGCCAGGTTTTTAATGTACAAAAATTCATATTCTCAAATTCGAAGTTTTTGTGTTTTATTTGTATATAAATTCTTATGTTCGAATATGTAAAGTTGGATGATTTGTAACTAATTGTGCTAACGTTCAATGTGTTGTAAGTATGCATTCGAATATTTTGTCGTGTTTTATAATTATTTTTCAACCAATATTTAAAAATGTTATTACATGTTTATAAAATGAGTAAACCTAAGCATCCAAAGCCTGCCGGAACATGAATTTATGTGTTTAGGTATATAGTACTATAAATCTATCATGTTCGGGCTAGTTTTGAGTTTAGTGTTGATATTCCAGGCAGGTTTATAATTTCATTGAAAACAAGCCCGTCTCTGGATGATTTCATCCTCAGTCAAGATATATATGTGTGGGACTTCCTTTGACAAATCAAAATAAAACAACAATGCAAAAAAATAAATACCTATTTATTTAAAAGTACTTGAAAAACAATTATTTAGTCAGATGATTAGTATGTTCTCAAATAGTTTAGTCCAAAATACGGATTGATTTGCATCTCAAGGGTTGCAACACGGATTAATACCTATGATTTTATAATTGGCATCATGTCTTTTTCAATTGATTTTGGTGGTTGAAACTTAGAATGATGAGTCATATTGAAGGAGGACCATAAATGCAGCAGTTATGAATCAAATATGCTCTTGATTTTAATTTAAGAGTTATGCATATCTAAATCCTTCTTTGCATCTATCTTCCTAAAATTATGTATGCATAGAGTTATTATGTGAATTATTAATAGGAGAAGTCACGAGTGTTATGTAGTGAGCCTATATAAAGGTTTTGTATGGAGATGAGAAGGGGAGATAGGTTATGATATATGATTACATATTTGCTATGTTGAGATATCCCGTGTGAGTTTTCTTTTGCAATCGGCTGCAGTCAAGCTCTTATCCAGCAGAGGTCGGATCTATCTTCGGCTGCGGTCGATCCTTTAGTTGTTACCGTAACCTTCAAACCTTACCACTCCACCAATACCACCGGTTCAATTCCTTCACGTCATAATTTCCCACTTCCGCAATACATCGACAATCTTGTTTACTGGCAACCACAATGACAACCTTCATTTAGCACCAACACAATCACCTCAAAATACTCGCTTTTTTATCACTCCATACAGCTCGAAGGCCTTTGACGATTGATCGTTATTGCTCCAGCCTCTGTCCGGTCATCCAAAAGCCCCTGTTTCAATTCCATATCAATCCACAATGCAGTAGAGACCTTGTGCTACCACTGTTTCAGCAGTCCGCAATCTCAACAACTTCATTGCATTGCTTGAGTTGGTCTCAAACTAGAGAACATCAACTTACATCTCATACTTATGGGAGTAAACCATAAATAACATATGTAAGCAAACCTAAAGTCTATTTTGAGTCAACTATTCTAAATTACAATAGTGGTTTCTGTACGAAAGATGTGTAGGATAATTACACTCTTGTAGGCTTATCAATTATTGACATTGAATCAAATGCTTTAAAACTCTAACATTCTCTTGTAATGAACACGCTTAAAGATTGTATAGTTTATTGATTACAACTTTATCGATTTTGGATCTCGTGTATTTTGATCATATAGATTAGGCCTTGCATGAATTAGGTTTCCATTGCACACACATCATAGCTTGCTTGCATTAGTCGTATGCATCCACACACACTTAGCTTAGCCTGTTTATCCCGTCTTGCGTCACATATATTGTCTTTTCTTTAAAAATTATATCCTGGTTTAAATCTTCGCTACGAAGCTTATTTCCTTTGTAATTTATGATGAGAATGCATATAACTATTCCAAGAGTTATTTTAAAAATTGGTATATGATCTATTTTATTATCTTATATTTTGTCTCTTCTGATATACTACTCTAAAAATTAATCTAATTTTAATTCTTATTTAAATTTTTTTATTGGTATATGTTATGTATATAGCTATTGCATGCCTTGTCAAATTCTTTGAAAACTAAGATCATCTTTAAGTTTCTCAAAACTTTCTCATTCTTCACTCTTTTTATGATGTCATTTTGTTCAGAACATAATTAAACCTGAAGTACCCATATACTTCTCCTTCTTTCTCATTGTTTACTTTCTCCTTTCTCTTTATCTCCATTTCTTTCTTTAATTATCTTTCTCCCCTCTCTCCTCCTTTCTTTCTTCTTGTTTTGTGACTTGCTGTTGCTATTTATAAATAATTTAAATCAACTAACTTTTGTTATTTTTTGTATAGATAGACCGAATTTGATCGATCATTCTTATGTTATGATGTGCTAGATGCAAAGTATGATAAGCTTTGATGACGTATGTTTTAAAGAACTATAGTGGTTGTAAATGATCTAGGCTTTGCAACATATTCGCTCAATCGCAAGGTTTGAGAACTCGGATTCGGTCCCTCAAAATTTTATTAGTTTCGGTTAGTTTCGCTCATCTCGGTTCAGGTTTCGATTTTAGTTTTGACAGTAATACATACATATATGTAAATATATTAAATTTATGGTTGTATATCACAAGACAATGATCTTAGTGTTAAAAAATCCAGCCAAACTAAGACCTAATGCAAAATACATTGAAAAGTATATTTAGATAAGTATTAATATAGGGTTTGGGTCGACTTTTGTGGCCTTAGGATGAAAATAACCTGACCAGCTCAATCTTGATTCTGCACTTGATCCATAAAAAATAATTAGACAGCACTGAAAGCTAAAAAAATAGGCATGACCAATTGTTTTTCAATCCTCCTCTCTCACATCTTCCTCTCTATCTCTATCAGCTCGATGAGTTTTTTTCTTATAACTTTCTCAATAGTCAAAGATCAATCGTCCTTGGCGGGCAGGTAGCAATTACTTACCATGAAAACCTCAGATCTAACGATGAAGATCTATAGTGATCACAATGATAGCAAAAACGGCAAAAAATATAGTTATTTCAAGTTTCGGCCGAAACCTGATTGTATGGTTGGTTTCGTATCGTTCTGCACCGAAACTTATACAAAACGATCACGTATCAGTGGTTTCGGACGAAACCTCAAACCTTGTCAATCGTTCTAGATGTTGGTGTTCGTGTTTGGGCCTGAAATTCTAACTTCTTAACCTTCAAAGTCCAGTGATATATGTTCTATACTTCTCTTTTTTATTTTCATATATAAACATTCAATATTTACTATATGAGCGGGCTAGCCTTTTTTCAAGAAAGAAAACTTATACCTTAACTTAATATAGGATTCATAGAATTAACATCCTTCATGTCTATCAATGGTTGCATTCGGATTTAGATGTTCGAATGCTTTCTGGATCCTTGCTCGGATATCATATGGATATGGATATGATTTTTGATATCTGGCCAAATACAGCTACGGATAGGTATGGAAGGAATTCCTCGAATACAAAAACGGATTCAGTTATTCGTATAATAGATACAAATGTGTCAAATATAACACACGCATGCACATGCGTATGTTAGATAGATAGATATAATGAGTTAGACTGCAATTAACTCATAGGAGTTGGAAACAAATTCTATCAAATTTCGAATCCACTTTGGGAATTGTGCAATTAACTATGAAGAAAAATTCTCATTTATTAGAAAAATGGCATCATTGTTTGCACAAATCTTAAAGCGGATCTAAAGGGTAAAAGCTTGAGAGAATTTGTTTCAAAATCCTATTGCTTGGATCGTCGTGTAACTTATTGAATTTTGGTTTAAATTCGGATTAGTTAGGATTTAAATCTAATCTCTTTAGTTTAGATTTAAATCTAATCTCTATATTAAATTCATATTTATCTCTAATCTAAATATGGATTTATCCCCTATCATTTATTTACCCTATAAATATGGTGATTTTTCTAGGGTTTGATGTATTCATAATTCTCTAATGACCTAGGGTTTGATTAGAGTGGAAAAGGGCGGCCAAGTGTGATCGTGAAACAGCGAGAGGTTTTGTATGAGAGTGTATTTTTTTATAAAGGAGGATGGCTAGTCGGTGTGATCTCTTATAATTCTTTCTCATAATGAAAGTTTTCGTCGCGGTTCGCAGAATTAGGTGCTAGTTGCGCCGAACCTGGGTAATCTTGTGTGTTATTGTTAGTGTGTTTTTTTGTGTGATTTGGTATTCGTCGGATGGTTCTTTTTCAATCTACCCTAAAACAAAGGTCTTGGATTTCCACTGTGTATAGATACGTAATACTTACAACAAGTGGTATCAGAGTATCAGATTCGGTGTTTTCGAATTATCTGAGATGGAATCTACGCATTATAAGGTGGCTAAGTTTGATGGGAGGAACAACTTCGGCCTTTGGAGGTTGAAGATAACAGCTATTATCAAGCAACAGGGGTCATAAGATTGTCTTTACAAAAGACAGTATTCCGAAGACGACCACACAGGATAAAAAAGAAGAGGAGGACAAGGCCTTCAGTTCGATTAAAGCTTCACTTGGTTGACGAAGTTCTTTGCGAGGTCAAGCAAAAGACTACGACAGTGGGATTGTGGAGCGAGTTGGGGTCCGTATACATGAAGAAACCGCTTACAAATCGCTTCTACCTCAAGCAATGATGGTACATATTAAAAATGAAGAAGAGGACATCCGTCAAAAACCACGTAGACAAACTCGATCGGATTGTGATGGACTTGAGTAACGTGAAGGTGAAGATAGAGGATGAGGTTCAGGCAATGATTCTATTTTGTTCATTGACCTCAGAGTACGGGCAGATCGTCAAGTCGATGGTGTATGGCCGGGATAAGCTTTCCTTAAAGGATATCAAAGCAAGTCTACATAGTGAGATGTTGATGGAGAAAATGGTAAGTGACAAGAGTAGTCAGGGTAACGCGTTGTCCATTAGATATCTTTCAAATGGAGACTTCAAAGGAAAATTGAGAAATCGCGAGAATGACGGGTGCTTTATTTGCATGGAGAGCGGGTATTGGAAAAGAGATTGTCCGAAGTGTAAGGGGAAAGACAAGCAAATGTCTTCTGGTACTGCAGTTGCGGTGGAGAATTCGGATAAGAGAAGTGATGGTTCGATTCTTTCGGTATGTACGACTTTAGACACATGGATTGTGGATGTTGGATTCATGGTGTTCGTTCCATTTGACTCCGAATCGAAGTTGGTTTACTACGTACCGTGCAGTTGATAGAGGCTCGATCTTTATGGGGAATGGTGTGCTGAATAGAGTTGTTAGGATTGGTACAGTTCGGATCCACATGCATGATGGGAGAGTTCGGACATTGACAGATATCAGACATGTGCCAGATCTGAGAAGGAATTTGATTTCATTAGGTGTATTGGACAGGATCGGTTGCAAGTGCGTGATCGATAAAAAATTCCATGATGATTTTCAGAGGTCCTCGTATTGTCATGAAGGCGAAGAGGATGAGGAACATGTATTTTCTTAAGGGACGGACGGTTGTAGGAGATGTTGCTAGAGCTTCTACTGGTTCAGGTGGTTCAAACTTCGTCAAGGTGTAGGGTCCATGATTGGGTCGTATTGGCGAGGCGAGTTTGGAGTCTCGAAAGAGACAGTCACTCGGAGGTGTAGAAATCAACATGAGATATCTTCAAAAGGACCGTGTTCAAGGGAAGATAGAGCTGGTTTCGGCACCGGTTTGTTCTCAAGATAGAGTTACACATCAGGATTCCTTCATTGACAACTTCTCGAGAACGTTGTGGATGTACATTATTAAGCCGAAGATCGATAATTTTGAGATTTTCAGGAAGACTGTTGTAGAGAAGCTGATCGGGAAGCGCGTGAAAGTTCTTCGTTCCAATCAAGGTGGAGAGTTCTGCAAGTCAGGAAGGATCGTGCATCACACCACTTTTGATCCTAGATATATTGGCAGAGCAGAGCAAATGAATCGGACGGTGTTTGTGAAGAACAGTACTCACGGCTTACGGCTGGAGTTCTGAACAAGTTTCGGATGGATGCCCTATTTACTGCCAAGTACCTTATCGATTGATCATTATCTACGGCGGTAGAGAGGACAATTTCTGAGGAAGTATGGACTGAAGGGGTTAGGAATTACTCAGGGCTTCATGATTCTAGATGCAGAGTAAAAGGGTACAGGTCGTGGTGTCTTGATACCAAGGATGGAGTAATCTGCCGACATGTTAAAGTCGTTGAGTCTGCGATGTCTCGGAGAAAACAGACTCAGGTAGATGGTGAGCAAAGAACAGGACCACCGAGCCAGGTGGTGTTCGAGGCTTCAGTCCATGTTACAGATACAGATGAGGTGGTCGATACTTCGATTCAGGCGGAGAGTCCGGTACAACCAACTGTGCGGAGCCTTAGGGAGTTAGGGACACAGGAGAGGCTAAGGAAAAGTCTCCGAAGATATAGGATCGGGAGTTCGACGAAAAGTCTGCATAGAAGATTCGTGGCATGGATATTGTCACAGATGGGGAGTTGCGTCAGTATATCGAGCAAGTTTTCGTTCGGTATGAAAGAGAGAAGACTCGGCTCGTTTCTTCTTATTTAGTGGCGCATTTTAGATTGGTGACATCATCAGGTATAGTCAGCGATGGAGACAGTTGGAGGTCGAGGACGGGTTACATGTTGGGCACGGATGCAGTGTCGGTAGATCGAACCTTCAGATTGTTTTCACGGCATCAACATTGAAAGTGGTTAAAGAGACCATATATTTGTGAAGGTTGTTGGTTTTGGGTGTTCCGCAAAAGGTGAAAGTGTTCTTGAAGGACGAGAAGACGGTTGTGGTTCTTACGAAGGTTGATATCCATGAGAATCTGACAGTTGCATTTACGGAGATGGCTCCAGTTATCGAGTTCAAACAATGCTTGGACTTGATCTTCCTAATTGATTGATGAAGGCACGACGACGACGAAAACGGGAGTTCCTAAGGTTTTCAAGAAAATATCGAGATTGTGGCGAATTTGAATCAAGGTAGAGATTGTTGAAATTGATTTAAAATTCAAATTACAAACCTAAGTTTCAAGCTCAAAGCCTAAGCCTAAAACGAGAAGCCCGTGAAAAGAGGCCTTGCGGCGGCGACATGAGCCAATCATATGGGTCTCGTAAAATTAGCTGCAGTTTAAAAGGTTGTTGCATAAATTAATCTAGAGTTCAATTCATTTTAAACTTAGAATTATCTGTAAGCCTATCTCTCTACTTTATAAAGGCGATTAATTAAAGCCCTAATTTAATTATTCGATCAATCCACAAAAGTTTCTAAGAACGGAGGGGTTGCGGCGGCAATTTAAAGCCGGGGAGAGAGGTTTTAGAGAGTGAAATATTTTATTTATATTGGATAGAGATTGTTTTGGGCTTTGGACGTTCTCGTGTAATCCTTTCTTAATGGTGGAAGTTATCGTCGTTAAATTGCAGAATTAGGTGCAAGTTGCGCCGAACCTAGGTAAAATCTTATGTCTGTGTTGTTTGGTATGTGCTTCTGATAACTTACGTTGTTTTAGCAGATTGTTCGGTTAGTCTTTTTCAGATAGTTTGTTTACACGCGATCCTGATAGATTTTCCACTGCAACTCTTGGTGTGGTTTATGATTCCTTCGAAAATCATGAATATAGAAATTACAACAAGTGGCATCAGAGCGTAAAGTTCGCATTTTGGAGTTGATTGGGAAGATGACGTCTCCAAATTACGAGATCGAAAAGTTCGATGGCACAATAATTTGTCTATGGAGATTGAAAACGACACCGCTGAACCAATAACGTGTGCACAAGATTGTATTTGCGAAAGGCAGAATTCCGACGATGACCACAGCAGCAGAGAGTGAAAAGATGTTAAACAAAGGTCACAGTTCGATCTAGCATTCAATTGCCGATAAAGTTCTTTGCGAAGTGGCGCAAAAGAAAACGGTAGGATTGTGAGACAAGTTGGAGTCCCTTTACATGAAATCTTTTACTAACCTATTCTATCTAAATCAGTCCGGTATCGCGGTACCGACAACGGAGGCGAAGTTGCTAACCGTCATGGAGGCGGTTAGAAAGACTATCTATTTGCGAAGGTTGTTGGGTTTGGAAGTTCTAGAGAAGGTAAGTGTTCTTCTGAGAGACCAAGAAGAAGGTAATGTCTCTTACAAAGGTAGGTATCCTAAAGAATCCGGCGGACGCATTTCTAAGATGGTTCCGGTCCAACTTCAAAATTTGCCTCGTAAATTGTTGAGATGCCTTCGGACACAAGACGATGAGAACGGAGTTCCAAGGTATTAAGAAAGTGAAGAGATTATGACGAATTTGAATCAAGGTGGAGATTGTTGAATTTTGATTTAAATTCAGATTATCAATTTAGTTTAGATTTAAACCCAATCTCTAGATTAAATTCATATTTATCTCTAATTTAAATATGAATTTATCTCCTAGCATTTATTTCCCTATAAATATGATGCTTTCTCTTTTGATGTATCCATAATTTTCTAATAACCCAGAGTTTGATTATAGTGGGAGTGGGCAGCCGAGCATGGTCGTGAGATGGAGAGGTTTTGTAAGTGTATTTCTTTGTAAAGGAGAATGAGTAGTCGGTGTAATCTCTTGTATTCTTTCTCATAGTGGAAGTGTTCGTCGCGTTTTGCAGAATTAGGTGCTAGTTGCACCAAGCCTGGTTAAATCTTATGTATTGTTGGAGTGTTTTTTTTGTGTGATTGGATATCCGTCAGATAGTTCTTTTTCAATCTACCATAAAACAAAGGTCTTGGATTTCCGCTGCGCATAGATACGTAATCTACATAACTCTCTGTTATAGATAAAATAATATATCTATATGTAGTATTTAATGTAACATACCATACTTATATATTGATGTATGTTTAATCTTCGACGTTAAGATTAAACAATCTATTCTAGTATTTGATTTACATGCTCGTCTAATATTTTGATGCCTATTATTATGAGGGTTGTACTTCGATATACTTATACATTGAAACTCATTATCGGATGTGTTAGCTTTTTTGCTTAAAGGGGATTGATGTTATTATATAATGTTATTTAGACCTTCTCCTTTCTTTTATATGATACCTACCTACTTCATTAAACTAATATGTTCCACAACCATGTTGGTGATTTAGATTGATGAATGAATCACCCGTGTAAGAGGAAGCACGAAAATGATCGCTGCAGTACCATTCATGAATATGGTAAGGGCAAAAATTTTCATCTAGTATTTATATAGTGGGTTTATCTAGTACAAGTACTCAAATCTAAGCAGTCTTTTCATATTCATTTCTTTTTTAATATAGAATATGAATTTTTGTTACTGAACCATATCCGTATTTGTATCCATATCTGTGCCTATGAAAGAAATACGAACATGGCAATTCACATATCCAATCCGAATGCAACCCTATGTATATCTCATCCAGCACTTTATGTCCCTTCAACTGTTTTACTGGCACATAATACAACTAGATTCAATTCTCAATATGACTTGGAAGATAAAAGTTGCCTGATTGTTCACTAACCCAGGGGTGTCATGTGCCAAAAAACCAGTTGAGAAGTATAGATGGTGGGTGCTATATGTAATTAACCTTAAAAAATAACTATGGTTATCCTGATTCCAAAGCCAAAGAGCGCATCAGGTAAATTAACTAAGGTGAAAGGAGTATATTGATATACTCGCCTTATGTGCATCTCTCTTGAACGGGAGGATTCTATGTTGAATGTCTGGTGGAAAAGGAGGCAGTCCAGGAGGAGCAGGCTGTGCTGACTCTGGCTGCAAATTACTAAGCATTTGGTTCGACCGATAGTTTGAGTTAAGGTTTTGACCAGTTGGTACTTGCGCTCTAACGAGGGAAGACTCAAAAGTGACCAAAGTTACAAGTTCAGCCGGAGCACAAGTATTGTAATTTCTAAAGTTTGCTTGTGGCTGAACTCCTTGTAGCATCTGAGGTGGCCCAGAAAGAATTGGTCGCGCTGGTTCTTGAAGAGACGTTGGCTCCAGTTTTTGTGAAGCCGGTGGTTGAACTTGAACAAGAGGAGAATTATATGGCATCGGAGTATTATCAGACTGTATATTTTTATCATCAAGAGAAGTAGAGAAGAGAGGGCTGGGAGCTTTCTCTTGTTTATTTTCTGAGTCATTTACTTGTGTTATAGGTGAGTTGATTTCTGGAACAGAAGATTCCGGTGAATTCAATAGGGTTTTCCTTATCTCAGAAACTTTAGGGTTTGGGATTGATGAGGTTTGGCCTCTACGATAAATAACACAACCAATTAAAGAATCCTGATCATCTTCAACTGCTCCAACACCTTTGAAGAAACCGTATTTCGCAAGTATTGTTATAATGGTGTCACTGCGAGGGCAGACATAAAGATCGAAATTTGGACATATCGGTGCAACCCCAACCCTCTTGGTCTCTCTGTAACCTTTTGCAACCTGAAATGAGCATACAAAGTGTGACAAAGAGAGGGAAACTTTATATTATAAGGAATGGAAAATTAAAAACTTTAGGAAAACACAGGGTAAACTGCACATAACCCCTCTGTAGCTTACCCAGTACAGCACTTACAAGTGAAATTATTAGCACAAAACCCCTTCTGCTCATTGACCAAAATCCTTGCGAACACCCGAAATCAATTCTAAATAGCTCAAAACGATTATCTAACTTAACTCCAGAACCTGTTTGTGTTGTTAAGAGTAGGGTGAGTGTTTTATTAAGGCTTTGGTTTACGAAAAAAGGGGGTCTTTGTGGCAATAATAGCTTGCAGGGGTATAAATGATATACAAGGTAAACTACAGGGTTGTTTTGTGTTATTAACCCAAAAAAATATAATAACACCCAAAAATATTATAACCTGTGTGGGTACGTACATACATACATACATACACACACATGTGCGTGTGTGCGTCCGTGTGTGCATGCGTGTGTGTCTTAACCCTGTGCTTACTTCTTTCATCCCTGCCAGTCCAGCTTCAGGGGATCCTGGTTTCCAGCAAATGGAGATTACCTGTGGGGAAAACACCGCATTTTGGTTATAAAATGATTGTAGAAGTATGTAGTCATAATAAAAAAATACATCGAGATGGCAGAATCTCAATATAATTAGAGAAGTAATAATACATATGGCTCTGTATAGCTCATTGATCCGTATACAGTTGCTAAATAGTATTGTTGAATCTACGAGGTTTCTTCTTAACTACACAAATTCTACATATTGGTGCAGTGGAAGGGTTCAAGGGACATTATAATGGTATGAGCAACCTAAGTTCAAATATCACTAGGCAAAAATTTGAAAGGTAGATTATAAAAACTAATGCTACCCAAAAGCCTAACCCTCTACCATAAAAAGGTTGCTCAATCTGTGAGGGGGCATGGTAGAGTGTTAAAATATAAAAATATTTTCTCCGGCCCTCACCGCAACTTTTAAAATTATGGTACCGGGCAGGAACTTCAGGTATAACCGATATCAAGGAACTGCATATACATTAATATGCTGGAAAAAGTGTACTAAGACGCAAATTGTAGGTAATGCTAATATGTAGACTATGACTGTAGATTCCCATGACAAAATGCTTGATGCAAGACACTAAGATGTCCTTATCTTCCATGCATATGCCATGAGACCATGCAGACAAGACTAGCAAGTTGGTTGCAATATAATATTGTTGGAATGATATATCTGATACGGTTCAACAATGCACAAGTCATTGCTGAAATGACTCTTTAGTGAGAAAATCTCACCATCAATGCACGGTTCCTAGAGCGAGGAAGATCCTGAATAAATTTTTCAAATGCCTGCAACTTTACTTTCCCTTTAATTTCAAGATGCTCAGACCATTTGATATCTTGAGCTTTCTCACCACTGTAAAGAAATAATAACATAATTATCAGTTCATAGCATATAATAGTAATGAGAACTATAGTAAACTCTTCTCTAGACTGTATCTGTCAGCACAATAAAGTTTGATTAATTTCAAGAAACTACAATGATAAAGATGTTTAATGGCCAAGAGTTGTTCATGGCAAATACATTTGGCAAATATTTGGAGCCAAAGGACTAGGAAATGGATTGGTAAGTGGGAAAACAATATAAGCCTGGGAGACGAAAGATAACTGTAAAGAAGAATTTTATTCAACCTCTAATCTATATGCATGATTTAGCTAAGATGGGAAAATCATATAACTAAAAACTATGGCACTACATGGTTATATCACACATGTGGATGATGATATTTCAAGGGTCCGGGTGCATGAATCCTTTTTCTCCATTAAGATTTGTTGATGGTCGTCTCCGCTATAAAACTACCTACCACCACACCTTTTTTTATTTCTGCTAATTGATCCACATTTTATTAGTTCACTCAAGTCCTGCGACTACTTCAAAAAACATCTAACGACTCCTATCTCGTTGATCTTTATAACATGAAAAGGAAACATCGCAAAATAAACCTCTCTCGGCTTATTTTAAATTGCAGTAATATCTGACTTCTCATGAATGCATTCACTTCTTATTTGATATTACACTCCTTTCATCAAACATTCAATTTTTTTGTCTGCTTTCTATATTTTACATGTTACTTAAAGCCATTATGCTAAATCATCAGGTTGGTACCTGAATATCTTTCTACATTCAGTTTCAGATTGTTAAAGAATTAAGTTGGCTGTATCAAACCGTTTCTTAGTACGTAAATCGCTGCTAATTTAATCCAAACACTAGATCATGCAAGTATACGGGCCCTCCATTTTAAAAACAACATCTGTACCCATATGTGTTTAATAGTCACACACAGTAAAATTTACCCACTTCAAAGATATATGGATTAATTATGTTATGCCACATTCTGGAAAGTATATAATTGCTTCATAATTAAATTTTTACTTGTAGCGTCTTCCATACACAAATAATTATTCAATATGTTATTTTATCCCATCAGACATGATCCAAAATGATGAGTATCCATGATAAAAGCACTCCAGGAGATGTTACTAACGATGGAGATTATTTAGAATTAATGTCAAAGGTGTTATGGTCCACATTCGAAGGAGATTACAGTTAAACAATTTCGGCTCGGGGTTCTTTGAAAAGTTCTGTACAGTTATCGTATTTATTTATAAAATTAAGTGAAAGGCGGTTTTATGCTTTGTTGCATGGATACTTCATTTAGAAGACAAGACCCGTATCAATGCTTATCATAAACTCGACAAATACTTCCTCTAGTTTATAAAGAACCTTGTTAATGCATGAGTCATAGGGTTCATAAATCAATGTAACTTGTACCGTATAAAATATATTCCCTCTTTTATATATATATATATATGAGAATAAAGGAGGAAAGAGGCCCTAGGAGGGATTTGCGTTAGATAGCGGCAAAAAGTACGCCCTCCATTTTATTCGACAATCGGTACCTTCCAACTTGATATTCATACTCTAATTTGTCAACACACCAAATTTCATATGATTACAACACCATTTCACCGTTGATTTAGTGAGTGCAAAATTAACGATTTACCGACAATTGAACTTTTTACATTGCTAAATCAACGGTGAAATGGTGTTGTAATCATATAAAATTTGGTGTGTCGACAAATTAGAGAATGGATATCAAGTTAAAAGATACCGATCATCGAATAAAATGGTGGAGGGCGTACTTTTTGCCGCCGCCTAATGCAAAAAACCTCCTAGGTTCTCTTTCCTCCATTATTCTCATATATATATGAGAATAATGGAGGAAAGAGGACCTAGAAAGCTTTTTCGTCATGTGGTGTCTAAAATCTATATCCTACGTGAATTTTTTCGACGATCGGCACCCATCATCATCTTTATCATGTAAGATGTGAATACACCAAATTTCATGACCACATTTTCACCGTTAATTAGCTATGTAAAAAGTTCTATTGTCGGTAAACCGTTAATTTTGTACCCACTAAATCAACGGTGAAAAATGTTGGAATCAGATGAAATTTGGTGTATCAACATCTTAGATGATAAAGATGAAGATGATTGGTGTCGATCATCGAATAAAATCATAGAGGGTGTATTTTTTTGACGCCATAAGAGGAAATTCCCTGCTACGGCACCTTTCCTCCATTATTCTCTCGCTCTCTCTCTCTCTATATTCCCTAAATCCTTATCATAACTTTGGAGTTTGATTGCAGTGGAAGGGACAATTAACTTGGCATCAAAGCGACCTAAGTTCGATTCCCATCGGATGCACTAATTAAACTGCGGATTTATAAACAATACCACTATGCAAATGTTCGGGTCTTGACCCAAGGGGCCTTCAACCTGCAGGGATGTATTAAGATATAAAATATATTCCCTCAACCCTCATCATAACTTCAAAGTTATGATGCAGGGGAAGGGATATTTAACTTATTGATGCATTTATATGATAAGCCCACTATAACAACCATATATTTACAATATCCAAAGTTATATGTTTCATTAGCCATTGTAGTATTAACAATTCATTTTTCTTGTAGGCATCATGTACATGTATATTCTTACATGCACATTGTGGATATATAATATACGGATCAACAATGTATCAGTATTTCAAATTTTTTTACGATTTGCCATATTCATGTGTACTTGTATCTTATCATACAAAGCATATCATGTTTGTATTGGCAGTAAAAGCATAATATTAAACTTCACAATAGTTTTCGATGATACTTTATCAAAACAAAATTGGTGATATACGAAATGTTACATGGACTTTTAGGAAGACAGATTGAATGTAATCTGTACTGCATCATATGCCTCAGATTTAACAGATATTACATGCTATAGAAATGGTATATCATATGTATGTTCTATCCCTTCAAATGTCATGGCATGTGCATTTGCAAAATTCGTAAATAGAAGTCTACAGTGAGACACATACAAGATACAACCAAAATTGGGTGAAACAATTTATTTACATAATTGTGATATTTTTTTCAAAAAAAAATATCACAAACTTCTTTTGGTCTGATGCTGGACATGGGATCTTCTCATAATCTGAGGAACGAATCTCTTGGTAGAGGTCGGGGTTGGGACATTTAAAACTCTCCAATGTACAGAATCTAATGGGTAAAAAAGAGTACTACTCTTTGATACGTCTAAACTCACACAAACTAACAAGACAATCTAACTCTGATTCTAATGATTGCAGAAACGTTATCAGATGCAAGATCGTAATCCCTTGTGGAATATCAGAAATAAAGACTTCATAAGATTTTAAAGGGGCAACCTCATAAGGTATGATCATCAACCTTATCATTTTCTGTCAATGTATAGGAGTAGAAACCACAAGCTAATAATAAAAGGTTTTAATGTCTATTTATCAACACACCAATATATTGAGGAAGCCTTTTTCTTCTTCTGGATAGAATGGACCATCAATAAACTGTCAGACTGAACCAAGGCATCTTATAGTTTATTAAACCCCATGTCCTCATTTAAAAGAACCTTCATTTCTTCCTCACCATGGGATATATATGCATAAAATGCTGCCAGAGCAAAGATTATTAAACCCCAAGTCCTTAAAACAGCTCTACCACTGGCATTGTTGACAAACAATATTTTCATTCAACCCTATAATTTCTGGGTTACCATCTAATACTTTACCCTATTAAACTTGATCATCAATCACAATTGCTTTCTATTTCCAAAAGTTTCTGCATTATACCCTTAGCAGTCAACATGTTGACAAGAACACTATACAGTCATGTCGATAAGTAGAAAACCTTTACCATCATGTCCATTGGTGATACAGTAACCAGTCTAGTTTACTCATTGAAGGCAAAACTGTTGTATAAAAAAAGAGATTATTTCATCATCCTAATTTAACCGTCTATTATTTTAGAATCAGTGAAATTGTTGGAAGAAATTATATTAAACCATAAATCTTGCGTCAAAGGTATACTGCCACAAACTATATTGACGATCCAAGTAATTTTCCATACTATACAAACTACAGCCTTATTGTAATTGTTCCTGATATTGCAGGAAAAGAGAGCCCTTCCTCTGTAACTCATGAAGCTGCAAGTCATGTCTGCGTGAAGGAATACATCGTCTTTATGTCGTCTTGCGACAACTTTGGAGTTATTTCGTAGCATTTAGAAGAATTAAAAACTAAGCATGGCTGAGTTTGATTTGCATCAGTAGATACTGGACAAGAGTTTATATGCATGAAACGGGAATTCTCAAGTAACAATTTCATCCTTGAGACTGAAAATTCCACTAGTCGAAACACTTTTGCTTGACAAGGACCCAAAGGATGACGCCTTGCTTTATACGGCATGGAAATCGGATTAAAATTGTTGTTTTTATGGGGATTGAAGGTGAAGAGACAAGGAGAAGAATGAGTTTTCAAAGGAACAAAGTACCCGTGAAGGTCTTACACTTGAAAGCAAGAGAATCCATAAGACACCAGAAATGATAAATTCCTCCACAAAGTTCACTTGGTCCAACCAGAAATTGGCTATCTGCTGTGTTTCAATACTATAAACATGATCTTTGGTTATATCAGGTTTAAAATCATTATTTATTTTTCTTTTTTGGATGTGATCTCTTTGAGGATCAAACCGGCGACCTCTCACTTGAGAGGAAAGTTTTACCACAAGAGCTATGGTCCTCTGATTTCTGGACTTTATACTGGTGCATGCGAGATAGATATGTGTTGCATACAGGTAATGTGAATATCAATAATTAAGATGACCTGATGATTATGCATGTAGCTCCTAAGTAGACATATTACTTGTTGTCTAGAACTTGCCAATTATTAATAGCGCGTTGATGGCCCTTGCTATGTATGTTAACTAACGATGCAGAGCTCGATACAAAATTTGATTATTCATAAGAATTAGATAACCAGATGCATTTCTATGATTTGGATTATAAATATTATTACTGCAGATTGCCCTACATAATAGGATTACTAAAATGTTAAATTTAACATTGTTTTTAGTTTTCACCATGATAGTAAGCACCAAATGATTTTTAAGTTACTTTTATTTTCTGCATGTAATAGCTGATTTTGAGCTAAAGATAAAGATTGAAATAGGTATGCCATACTTTATCATTTTGTGGTGAACTTAATTTGGTTATCCAATCACTCAATAACATACGACAAATTGATAATTAGTAATGTTACAATATAAATCTTATTTTATTTGTATTGAAAGCATATGAATAAGAACATCCATTTTGGTCTTGTTTCAAAACTCTTAATCCGGTTCCATTAGATAGACAAATAATGCAGGCGACGAAATATACATGTCCATGCACATGCGCAAGTGAATTATTCAAAGTCATCTGAACCAGTAGCACAATAACATGGATATTTGATACTTCAGAAGAGAACTGGGTCAGATATAAGCTAATGGTCTTCTTGAACAAGATGATAGTTCAAATGGGTGTGAACGAATGTTTGTCATTAATCTATCTATCTATACTTAATATATAAAGCTTGGGACCAGCAAGCAAGTAGGAAATCTGAGCACGGGTTAAGACTAAGAACCTTGTGATCCAATAAATATGGGGTCCTTAATATCCAGCAAGTAATACTTGAAACTTTTTTTTTGGCAAAAAGCAAGGACAGAAAGCCCATATTATATTATATATTAAAGTAAAAGATGATTACAAAAAGAAAATTGAAGAACAAGCAAACAAGATCAAGGCTATTACAAGACAATAGCTTGATATCAAACTTTTTAAAAGGAAGGTAATGAACTTCAATTTCGAGCAATGGGTTAACTATCAAGACATATAACATTAAAGGACTTGTTGCTTTCCTGATGAATCAGTTTAATGCTGGTATTTATATTACTATGCTTTCTATCAGCACAGATTACTTGCAAACTTTTTCAAATTTTGAACCTTCAACGAACAAATAGGTATAGCAATGTTTCAGTATCAAATGAAATGGCCACTTCTCTTTTGCCAGTTAAAACACATCGGGCTAAAAAAAGGGACTCGGAAAAAGATATGGAATATGATATGATTGGAATTCCGATTCATAATTTACCATTTTTTAGGGCACAATCCGGTTAGAATATGTTAAATGTGCATTGACGTAAATATGTATATGCAATAACAAAAGTTATCATTTAAGCAAAAAATATACAAGCTTTTCAGCCAAATCCTAGGTTCCCCCTCTTAGACTTTCCCCAATCATCAAAATAGAGCGGACTTCAACCGATCATCTTTACTCATAATGCAAACCCCAAGGGTGTAGACCATGGTCTATCCGTTTTAACAATAGAACTTAAAAATGAGAAAACTCTTTCACCTATATTGAAAGCTACCATAACATCATCCCATATAATTAGTTTAATTCACTCTTCTAAATCCAAAAAAATAAAAAATCAAACGCTCTGAATCCTCCCCCCCTCTCTTTCTCTCTACCTTCTATCTAGACTAAGCCATCCCTTCCTTTTTTGAAGTCGTTTCTAAAACTTCATTCTAATCACAATATTTTAAATCAATAGGATTGGATCACAATATTTATATCAATTAGAATGATTTTAACCATACAATTACTATGCATCCACGTGCATCACATGTGCAAAAAGAACTAGTTTGCAAAAGAACTAGTTTTATTTATGTAAAACAATAGGAATTCGTCGGCAACCTATGAAGCACGGATACTAGTAAATGCCTGACGAATCGTACCCGATCGTATATCGGAGTCCGAAACTCTCGGATTCGCTCAGACTTGTAAATATCTCACCAACCTCTCTCTCGAATCGACGAATCTCGTTTTTCTCTCGAAAATAAAGGCTCTAAAATATTTGAAAGCGCGTTGAATAACTAATATAATACCGTAATTTATTTATATTATCATATATTTATATGTATATCTTAAATACGTTCATATTTATTTAATTAAAAATTGATATAAAAACGTATCTCATATCCTGGTTTTTGGAAAATTGTGAATCTGTATCATATCGTATCCCGGATCCGTATCCGAACCAATGCAACATAGGCAACAACCATTTGTTAGTTATATGTATACCCTAGAGGTCATTACTGTACATATGATGTATATTGTAGTGGATGCTTGGACATATATAAGGAGGACTTTCTTGCTCGACATGATAATATGCTATCCGGTTACTCTTTATCTAAACATGTACACGTATTGTCTCTCTATTACATGTTGATAAAGCCCTTAGGATGAGTACTTGACTACCAGGATTATGATGCAGAACATACTAGTGGGGCAGAGGTAGTTGGTAAGTACATTATTCAAATGTTCCCAGTCGTGGGAGTATCGAGACGGGGCATCGATATTCCAGAGTAGACTAACGTATACGCTTCTCGGCCCATATGATGGGCGATAGATGATCTCATATCCATTGGTGTTTGGCATCAGAGATGGTATACAGGTGCTCAGTGGAGACTGGGTACATTGGACGGACACGTCGAGAACTCCTAGATGGTATTATACCTATCGTCAGATAGCAATTCTCTGATGATACTGGTACAGGTTAGTCTGTCGGCCCAGATCGTCATAGAGTCTTATGTGATTCCCACTGTGCTTTGATTTCCACCTTACCACGTTCAAGAGATCGTGCAAAACGGTGGTTTTTGGGTACAGTCCCGAGTCACATGGAGGCAATGAGCGATAAGAGAGGATTCGTCTCTCCCGGTATTGGGGGTTGATGTTACGCTATGCTCAATTGGCCATAACAGGAAATCCCTGGCCAGGGTTGCTGAGATTTACTGATAAGTGTTATCAGTAGTTTCTCGAACCGATATGGACCTTGCATCGGCATAACTTATCAGGCTATTGGGGTCTGACGTTATACCACCCCCAGGCTGTGATATGCGACATATCAGACGAAGAGACCGGACTGTACGGTAGTGTTACTGATTGGATTCGCAGGAGTATGAGCAGGCTTGCTTGATCTTCTGATCGCTCAATACCCGGGTGGCCGTTACGTTTAGCAGACCGCTTGCGGCTTGTGGGTGACTGATATGATCACCACCTACTGCCGGCGTATTGACGAGTCTTTAGAGTCCTACATTGAGGTTTCCTGGCTCAAGAGAAATGTAGGAGCACATATGTGATATGTGCGGGACCGAAATTGATATGAGCATGTGATACCGTACTCTATTCTCGCGATATGTGATATCGGTAGGTTATATGTGATATAGCCGGGTTACCGGATAAAGTGTTGATTCGATAAGTTGATAAATTTTATATTGGTCGATTGTATGTGATATAGCCGGATTATTAAATCAAGTGTTGATTTAATAATTTAATGTATAATTATATATATGCTATATTAATTTACATTAACTAATATAAGCTTACTTAAACATTTTCTTTTTCTCACTTTTGTATACACTTTAATATATATGTGATATATGTTATTGTGTCATGGTTGTTGATATATGCAACATGGGTGTATGAGACGCACACCATGCTCAAGGTAATTTAGGGTTTATATTTATCTAAGTAATTCAAAATTGGATGGAAATTTGTCATGGTTGGAAGCTTGGAGAAGCTTATGCTAACCATTGACTTAGTCCACTAACTTTATTTTACATGAGATATTTATTAACCTAACCATTATCTTGAGCCATGGTTTATTCTCTGCATGAGTTAGTGTATGACATAAACTCACCCATGGTTGCTATTCTCACACAACCTAATTCATTCACCATTCTTTCTCCACTTCATCTTCTTCCTCATCCCAAAAAGCTTTCTAGGGTTTGGAGAGATGAAGAATCCTAATGAGAAAAATAAATTTAAAGTGAACAAAATTCCTACTTCATCATTCTCTACTAGATTAGCCATTTAGTTTAGGGTGTTTGCTTCACTAAACCCTAATTTAGTGGAGAGCTAACTTGAGTTGGTGTCTCCTCGACGTAGATCATCTTCGGGCTCGAAGACTTCAAGCAAGCTTGTTCCGTTCATCTTGTGAAGTCTTTCTAGAGTCCGAGAGTTCACTACTTTGAGCAATTTGACTACTACACGGAGCTATTGAAGTGAAGGACCGGTCTATAAATGTTGTATTCCTTGTTCACTTTGTATGCAAAGTTGTTTGCATTCTTGATTCGTATAATTCTCTAATTAAGATTCTAGGGTTAGGGTTCTTTAACGCGCCATTTTTTAAAAATACGGTATGGTCGATGCCTCCCGAAACCCAGAGGCGACCTAAGGAACCCTGCACCATTGTAGTTTATATTCTCCATTAGAAAGTTGTCAATTAAATAAATGCATCAATGGATTAAATTGAATTGTAAACTGATGATGCATAAATTTTTTAGTGCCCGAGTCATTAATGCATATTTGATGGTATTATTATGTACAGAATACAATATAAATGTTGGAATGCATAAAAAAGATTGTCCCGCAAATATCTTGAAGCATCCAAGCAAGTATATGAATATCTAATATGGTCTTGATTAATATGAATGTCTCATCCACAACGGATCTATGATTAAGAATATCGATCGCATCAGTCGATACCTCAGTACCAGACATGATACAATACAAGCGATAAAAGGCATCTATTGTTTTGACTAAATATTGACAGACATATTGACTTCTTTATATCCACTCAAATATCGATATATATGGTTCTGTTATGGGTAAATTACACAAAAATACCCTTAATTATCATGGTGTTTCACTAAAATACCTTACAGTATTTTTATCACGGTAAAATACCTTAAACTAAGGTCTTCAAGAGATTTTTTTCACTAAAATACCCTCAGTAGCAGCACTTAAAAGGTATTATACTATAATTAAAAAACTTTACACTATCTTAGTGAAAATTCATGATAGTTAGATATTTTAGTTTAATTTACCTATTAATTATTGTAGCATATTTAGATTTTAAAGATCTGGAAACTCATTACCTATTATCGCATAATATAAAGTATAAACCAAGGGTAAATTGCACTAAGGTACCCCCTTACTATTCATTTTTTCTAATAACTTCCTTGAACTAATGTAATTAAAGATTACCCTTTGAATTGTCATCCTCAATTGCAAACAAATATCCTTACGCTTGATGTGTCTTGTAAAGGCTAAGTTGCCACATCATCAATTTATGACATCTCATACATTTTACCCTCCTTTTCTAGGCATAATCACTTCTTCTAAAGGAAAATCTCCTCGTATGACAAAACCCGCATGATGAATCCTAAAACATTCCTCTCTCCTCTTCTTTTACTTCTTCGGTTAACTCTCTTCTTCTAAGGTTAAATCTCTTCTTTGAAGGCAAAATCCTAACTTCTTCTAGGACAAATTTCATTAATAAGTCCCAAAGGAATACAAAACCCTATCCCAACTCTAAAATATCAAAAAAAAAACATGATCGAGATTGATTACCTCACTTTATAGAACCAAATTTCTTCGAAAAGCATTGTCAAATCTTTTCTCGAGGACGTGAGGCCGTCAATACATGAGAAAAATTACTCCAATTTGGCTAGGGATGCTCGATTGTTGATTGTTTTCTTCGTTTCAGGGTTAGAGCACGATGGGATTTGGAAGGAGTGACTTTTTTAGTTTTTTAAAAATAATTGAGGGTAGAATTATGAAGTTATAATAATTATTAAAAATATAGTTTAAGGGGTTACCTATGATTTATAGTCTAAAAATTGAAAAGTTGGGTTACTTTAATGCAATTTGGCTTTAAAACAATTAAAGAAGTGACATTTAGTACGTCTTGTTCTAGCTGCCAACTACTACATAGATGACTTCAACTTAGTCATTTCTCTTTAATTATTTATTTACTTCCTTTTCATTTGGCATGATTTATTGCATGTTGCATATAGCTTACAATAACTCTATGATAACTGATAATATTGGCACGATTTTTACCTTATATGCACAATATATTTATATATATATGCTAATAAATATCTAATGCCCACACAAATATATGACATTCTAATATTTACATAAAAATATTGAATATGAACTTACGAGATAAACGTTCAATATTGGCCCTTATCCCTAATACATCATCTGATATCCAATATTCGAGATAGAAAACAACCATCCAAAATTAATACCAACATTCGATATTTGAAACCTAGATCTACTCGGCATTAGTTTGAAGGAAAATGGAACAAGATCATTTGCAAGAGCAATTAAGGGGCACATGCAAGATTTTTTTCTCATGTTATTAGGTTTTTTTTACCTTCATCAAGTTATATTAAAAAAATATTGTTAATTTAGGAAGAAAGATTTTAAAAAGCACATTATAAAAAGCAGTTTAAGTGGTCGCCTGGATAAAATCGATCAATAAAACGCGTATATTTTATACTAAGTGGCCAGTCCGGCTAAGTGAATGATTGACTGTCTAAACAGGTCACTAATGGTTCTAAAATCAAGGTGCAAATGGGTTTATGATTACCAGGTTGATTAACTGGAATCATTTTAACTAGATAATGGATCGGGAATAATTTGCAATTTGAGAGAGTATTTTTTATATTTTAGAGCTATTTTTTAAATTTTTCATACTTGTTTTCTGTTATTACATATGCATACATAATTGTATACTAAAACCGTTTAAACGGTGTCTAGGTGGCTAGGCGCTAGACAATACCTCAATCACCTAGCACTGCATACCTACTTTTTAAAACCTTATTTTTAAATTAATCATATTATAATTAAATCATTCACATAAAATGACATTGTGGTGAATGAATTTCTTACACTAAATATAAAACTACAATAGAATTAAGATTATCCCGTTTATAGGATTAATTGCATAATATCGATATTAAAGTTTATAAAGAGTAAAAAGATTGTAAGGCATAAATAATACCATACAATTTGCAGATGATATTTCAGGTCTATAAGGAAAAATGAAGCACAAGCGGACCTTGTTCCTCAATAAGTAAAATCAATATAAGTTCAAAAAATGAATCAAAGTTTACACTCCATACAATGTTTTACATATAGACATTACAAAAAGTTTGTCGCATCGCTGCAAAACTAGGATTATCAAAAATACTTGAACCCGACAATCCAACCAAACCCAAATCAGAAATTAACGATTGGGACCCCACCCAAACCTGTTAAGAATTTAATATGTTTAATTAACGGCTCGGGTTCAAGTTAGGGTCATGTATCATGACTCGGTTCAACCTGTATGACCCAAACCCATTATCGCAATAAAACTTAAAGCTAAAATGCTCGGTACTAAACCTATCAACCCAAGGCCCAATTATTATCTCTATTATCTATCAAACCCAATAACCTCACTAAATTCTAAATATCAAACCCATTTTCTTTGTAAAACCTTACCCAAGTTACCTAATTAAGCATCACTTTAGCATTTTGTTATATCCTATACTTTTAAATTTAAAACTAAGATCTATATCAAAAAAATTCAAACTAGATGTTTTCTTGATCCATCTTATGACAATGAGAACTTATCTTCTTATTCCTTCGCATTCCTTATAGACCTTTATACATGACAAAATATTGACCTGAGCTCTCAAATTAGGGAAGCATATAGAGCAATCTCATGTCCCTGTTTTACTACATTATTGGCTCTAACTCTAATCACTGTCATCTTTAGACTTTGGCTTATACATCATCGTCTTGGCAATTTCTTGCACTATGAATCGTTTTAGTGATACTTCAATCAAATCTTTCTCCATCATAAAAGTTTTAGGTAAATACACAGATCACAATGACAACATTTGGTCCTTTTCCTCATAGTAGATACAGCACACAGTTCCCATATAGTCATTTACTAAAACAATTGAAGCTTGATTTCATCCTTAGCCATTAGAGAAGGGTTTACTTAATTTATGTATGATGTTGATTCCATATGTTAAAAAGTATACCATGATTATTAAGTTCCATACATTTCTTCATTCTTCTCAGGTACTTCCAATAAACACTCAAGACCTTGAATTTTGCTTAAAAGTATTTTCTTTGTAACTTCTGTGGAACTATTCTCTCACAAAACATATAAACTACTCTCACAAAACATACAAGAATTATTTTTCACACGCATGAGCAACATGATGTGGCTAAAGAAAATAACTTCACCTTTTTTGTTGTAAAATTCACAATAAATTGCTTTTATACTTGACAAGTTCAATACCGATATGCTCAACGTGGAATATTTTAGAATCTAAATAGGTGTTTGGCTGCTTTATTCTTAGAATGTTATGAAATGTGCTTGACGGTAATGAGCCTACACAGCTTATTGTTATTTACCGGTCGTTATTTCCTGTAAATCTCCATATTGTTCTGGTTGCTAACCTATAGATCAAGTCAAATTAACATACTGGGTAGGATCAGGTTACTGCAGAGGCACAAACGTAGATAATGAGCTTCCACGAGTCTAAGTTTTGATTCAACCATATAGTTTGGATTTGCAAAGTAATTCTTGAATTAATATTTAATCTTTATGAATTTTAATATGACTGTTTTATTTCCTTTTATTTAAAGAGATATGTTAAAAAGTAAAAGTTTAATAGAAAATTTCCTGGATAATATAATATTGCAAAATTATAAGATACATGATAACATATTTTATAGTTCAGACTTCCATAAAAGAGATATTACTTCTAAAAATATCTCTTAGTTCTTGAGTTTTCAAACTAATGCAAATGGTCTTTATAATCTTTATCAAGGTAACCTAAAATGTGGACAGCGGTACATTGCAACGAAAACAATAACGTAGTCTACTATTAGTTTGAACGAGTAATAATAAGTGTCGGCTTCTTCAGTACATTGAAATGAAACGAATACAATAAGATATTTCAAAACTTAAACAATTGTTTTTTATTGATATATAATAAGAATATTCACATGTGTAATTATTGGCAGTGAAATAGCTATTAAAAATATTAAGAAGCCATCTTTAAATTAGTATGATTTAAAAATATACCAAGTTATGCTGTAATTGTTCTTCAAAATACCAAATTAAGAATTTTGGAACCATACAGTTCCACATTTCCAATTGAAAGTTCCAAAACGGAAAACATAGGGGTTTGATAGTTCTCTAGTATTTATATCTTATATATGTTTATAAAAATTACAAAAACTATAAAATTAATATAAATAATTTGAAAAAATTATGACGGATTTAGGTTTCGATGATAACATCTGATATTTTAGCTTAGGTTGTCACTTGAGGCACCCACTTATAGGTTGAATAAGTTTTAAACTATGTTTTTTTTAATGTTGGGTGATTCAACCAGAGCTTGCAAGGTGTCATTTAAGAGCAATACCTAGAGTTTTAACTTAATTAGCAAGTGCCTACGTGGTGAGTTTCTGCATTAGTTCTATAATTTTTATTTTCTAAATTTGTACACATGCAAGATAAATGTATGTGAAAGAGAGAATTTGGTACATCATTGTTGGTGTCCATGTACAATCTGAAATTCATGTGCTTACAATATAGTGCGAATCTATAATTCTTCATCACGCTAAAGTGATATATATGTTACTTGCATAGATTATATGCTAATCCAATGAAATATGATTTCCCATGTAGAGAAAATTTTGAATGTTCTGATGGTTCAGTTAATAATTATTGATTTTCCTGGTACACATGTTGCAAACCATAATTATATAATTATAAATTTATAAAGTGATTGGTTGCATGCATCTCATGTTATATTTACCGATATAGATGACATTTGATTATGAAGACCTATTGGAGGATAGTCACATCTGATGAAATGGATGTTTTCTGATCATGAACTAGAGATGGGGTTCTCCTGGCCATGCACTACAATAGTGGTACTTGTACTTAGCCCTACATGTATTTATAAACATTGCGTAACTTCCTACTGTATAAAGCTAGAACACATGTGCTGCATGAATCTATATTTACACTTTTTTATTCAATTACCGTATTTTTCACACATGGTTTTAAAGATGTAGATTGCCTGACATGATCAACCAACTTATGCTTGTTAAGATCTAGCTAGTTCCATATTGTTACACACTACTTTAGATCATTGTGGTGTGGGTACTGGTCCAAAATGCATCAAGGAGTTACGAAAAAAATGTTAGCTTTGTCCTCGCTGGAATGGTGGCATGGAGCCACACATTCTAAGGAACTATGTATTAACTTGTTTTTGCCTTTCGTTAAGGGCCTTTCGTGTTTCAGTAGTCAATCATGACCATCTAAATATTATTATGCCTGATCTACGAGTATATAGTTAGAGTTATACTTTACCTATCAACAAAGATAGATTGCAGTTTCTACCATGATTGGTTGAGGAGTGGGGTAGGGTTGCACAACTTTGAGACCTGCACTCTCTACCCCAATTTCTTGCCTGTGGAACTTATCAAGTTCGTAGGCGGAATATTTTTCTTCTAGTTATTTAATTATATATAGTTAATTTCGAACAAGTGAATGAAAATTTTGTACTATGCTGATATCTTATATAAATACATCTGCCAGTTTTAGTGTTGGGGGAATATGTGACTGGTCATCACACTCTGACCCCCAATTCTCCAACCCAGGAGTTAAACTCAAGCTTTTATTTTCTAAGTAAAAAGTGATTCGAATCTTGCTTAATATCACTGAGAACTAGGCAGCCCTATATTTTTGGGCCTCCATATCATAGCTTTTGTACTCCACAGCTCTCTAACCATTGTTATTACTTTCTTCAAACCAATAATTAATCACTTTTATTCTTTCGATAGATAATTGTGGCTTATATTAATATCATTAATAACTTGGCAGCTACATATTTTTGGTTCTCCATTTTCAGCAGTGTGTATGTTATGACAGTGGAAACTCTGAGTGATATCATGGATTTTGTACTCCGCAACTATGTAGGCATTGTTAATACCGTCTTCAAACCAACATTAGATCACTTTTCTTCTTCCTCTAGTGTTAGTGATATGTATGCCTTAGAGGCCATTATTGTATGATATAGTGGATGCTTCGACATATATATGGAGTACTTTCTTACTCGACATGATAGTATGCTATCTGGTTGTCTTTATCTTAACATGTTCACTGATATTATTATACCATCTCTCATATACATGTTGATAAAGCCTTTAGGATGTTGGCTTGACTATCAGGACTATGATGCGGATTATACTACTGGGACCTGGGTAGTCCATAACCACATCCTTCAATTGTTCCTAGTCAAGTGAATATCGAGACAGGACATCGATATTCCAGAGTAGACTAATATGTACGTTTCTTGACCCTGTATGGAGCGATGGTTGATCACATATCTATTGGTGTTTGACATTAAAGATTGTACACAGGTGCTCATTAGAGAATGGGTACACTGAACAGGACTCGCCAAGAACTCCTAAATGGTACTATACATGTCGTCAGATAGCAGTTCTCTGGTGACACTGGTACGGATTAGTCTGTAGACCCGAGATCGTCATAGAATCTTGTGTGGTTCCCACTGTGCTTTGATTTCCTCCATACCACGGCTCAAAAGAGGCGTGCAAACAGATGGATTTTGGGTACAGTTCCGAGTCACATGGAGGCAATGAGCGATGGGAGGGGTTTCGTCTCTCCCGGTATAGAGAGTTGATGTTGCGATGTGCTCGATTGGCTATAACAGGAAGTCCCTGGCCAGGGCTGTTGATGAGATTTACTGGTAAGTGTTATCAGTAGTTTCTCATGCCGTTATAGGCCTTACATCGACATGACTTATCAAGTTATTGGGGTCTGACGATTCCACCCCCAGACTCGATATGCGACATATCAGACGAAAAGACCGGACTGTACGGTAAGTGTTACCTATAGACTTCATGGGAGTTTGAACAAGCTTGCTTCTTGATTTTCTATTCGTTTAATACCTAGGTAGCCGTTACGTCCAGCTAGTACCGTTGACGGCTTGTGGGTGACTGATGTGATCACCTACTGCCGGCGTATTGATGAGTCTTTAAAGTCCCACATAGAAATTTCCTGGTTCAAGCGAAACGAAATAGGGCACATATGTTGATATGTGCGGGGCCTGATTAATACGAGTATGAGATACCATATTGTAATCTGGCGGCTATTTGTTATCAGTTAGATTATATGTAATATAACCGGATTATTGAATCAAGTGTTGATTTGAAAATATGATATACAGATAAATGATATTAGTCGGTTATATGTGATATAACCGGATTGTTAAATCAAGTGTTGATTTAATAATATGATATATATTTATATTTGATATAATTATATATTGACTAATATTATTGCTCACTAATTATATGCTAATCTTTATATATATATATATATGTGTGTGTGTGTGTGTGTGTGTGATATATATATATATGAAGCATGGCATAGTTTTTTTCTATTTTTAGAAAATAGAAATTGAGGTGGAAAATGGAGAGACTTTGGAAGGATGGGCATAGCATGGCTTATTCTATTTTACATTCATTTGCTTGCACTATTGAAGCATGGTTACAATTTTTAAGTGTTAAAAATTGTATGCTTCAATAATGGGTGAGCTTAGATGCGCCATTCTACAATTCATTTTTGATATGAGTTATTTTTCTTCACTTGAGAGCTCATGTGATGAGTTGCTCTCTAGCTCTCACCATCTTCTCCACCTCCACCTCCCAGCTCAATCCCTCACATGAGTTGTGAACCCTTGAGTTTGTAAGAACCCTAGTGAGCAAACAACACCCCTACTTCACCATCCTACACTAGATTAGCGCTTTGGTATAGTGTATTTACTTTACTAAAGAGTTTAGTGAAGAGGTATCTTGGATTAGCGGACTTCGGGTGGATCATTTTGGGCACGAAGGTCATCGAAGGAAGTTCGTTCAACCTTCAAGTAGAGTCGTGTGAACTACAACCCGGAGCTTTAGAAGAGTAGGACACGATCTATAAAGGTTGTAGCCATCCATCTCTTAGTGTAAAGTTTTTGATATTAAGTTAAACCCTGATCATCTAGTTTAAGATCTTGGTTAGTGTAGATTAGCACCCTGAAAATTTTTAAATTGGCATGCTTGATGCTAGTAAAACCCAGTGGTGGTGCTAACATACACTTTCATGGTATCAGAGTTAAGGCTAGAAGATTAGACGATATTAATAGAATCATGAAACCGAAACAACTCCGAAACTGCAAACCCTAGAACCAAGTTTCTGTCGATTTTGAAATGAACTCTAAAAAAATTTTAAACTGCAGAAGCTTACATATGATGTAATTAGAACACCCTACGAAAATGAACCCCAAATTTTACAAATTGGCTGGCCAAATTAGCAAAAAACCCGGCCTGGCCGGTTTTTCCGAGGAATTGGGGTTTGAATTTTGTATGGTATTCTTAGCTCTTGGTTTTAGGGTTTCATGTCATGTTTGATTAGCTAAGTTTGCATGTGATGTTAACTTTTTTGCTGTGGTAACACGGAGTGTTTCGTAGTCGTAATTTCAATGTCGTTTCGGGTTTAAATTTGATATGTGATCCAGTAGTTGGAATCCACATTAAATTAGTTTTGTGAAAACTAGTTTGTTTGTAAATCTAGCATGTTAGTCTCTATTGATGGATTGCCACGAAGTTTCGATTTGAATCGAAACTCCGTCGCAATCGTGTATCGTACGCGAATACTCGCCGGATAACTTTACTAGGTAGCCACGCCCCATAGCCCCGACCAAGTGACTTTAGGAGAACTCTGTTGCCAAAAGCATCCACTCGAGTGCTCGCGGACACGGTGTTCCGCCTTACGTGCACTTGGTCGACGGCATCGGGGGTGCGGCCATCTGCTAAAGTTCCCAACGAGTATTCGATCGGGTAGTCAGGAATCTTGTTGAATTACCCGACTAAGTTATTGAAAAGTGTTTTCGATATGAGACTAAAATGCAAGGTTTATAGATTAGGCATGAAATTCGGCATATGAGATATTCCGGGTTTATGATGTCTAAGGAAATGTGGATTCTAATTATTATAGTTTTTCATTTCTTTTCTGCGACCGTAAGTGTAATATGTGGGATATCTCAAATCTCGTTGCTATATATCAAAGGAATTTGGGATACGTGTATTTACTTACGTTGATAACATGTGATGTTATGTGTTGCTGTGATATGTTATATTGGATCGTCGTGAATGAATAGCCGGGGGTTTTATGTGAGATGAGAGTTTTACAATTTTCATTCATGTAAAATTTGTATGTAATATTCTTTTATTGGGACACTTCCGGATTGAGAATGATGTCACAATTGATGTATATTATTTACTTTTCCGCGTTAGGATAGACCCAAGGCGGGGAGCACAAGTAACCGGATTCTGGAGTCTAGTGGGAGACCATCTCGAGGAGTCGAGACCGGATCTCCTAACTCTGGAATTGGCAGGGTTGCTTGCCGCTCTCGTGGGGGTCTAGAGATGTGGGATTGGCTATTCATCACGACCGTGGAATCCGTGTTTTTCATTATTGGCTTAATTTAAAACACGGACCTCCTAATATATCCAATATTTCATATGTTGACTTCTGCTGCTTGGTTCTGTGATGTGATCATATAACTACGTGAGACGAATGCTTTATATATATGATATATAATAAACGTTGCTTATGTTTTGCACCCGCGCTAGTCCAGCCCCCGCTCTGCCGTTAGTTAAGTAACCTAAGGGTCCATGACGGGGCCCCATGGCGAATGCGGATGGCATAAGCGTACGTTCTATTTTCGTTTCATTTTCTGTGATGTTTAGGAAACATTAAATGATGGGACTTCATTAATGAGATTAATGAAAAGAAAAGAAACCTAAAGATGTAAAATCAAAAGTTTTTAAAAAGGTAGCTCTACTTCTTGCTTTGCATAGTGGTATTCCTTGATGAATATCCAGCACCTTATTCGATGTGAAAAAAGCCGAGATCACTTCACCGGGAGTGGCCTCTTTAGCAAAACTAGCAAATGCTACAACCCACTCGGTTTATCATAACTTCTGTAATTCTTGCTTTGCATAGTGGTATTCCTTGATGGATATCCAGCACCTCATTCAATGAGAAAAGAGCCGAGATCCCTTCACCGGGAGTCACCTCTTTAGCAAAAGCTAGTAAAAGCTATTCGGTTTGTTTTTTAAAACTACTCGATTTTAAAAGCGGAGCTTAAACCGCTTCTTTTCAAAATCACTAGATTCTACAACGATATCAAGTTCATTACGTTAAAGGTTTTCTTAAAAACCAGCCGTGGCCTTCCGTCATTTCAGATAAATACTATTTAGTATCCGTGCTACGTTTGTTGACCATAGCCAAGGTGTAATGTGCGGTAGCTAATTAGTGCTTATCTGCAGCATGTGATGCGATTGGATTAGGGTAGTCATACGACTTTGTTGACCTTAGCCAAGGGTCGTACGAGTGATTTAATTCAATCAAGAAATGACGGGTTGAACTTGGCTAGCGCTTATGATTTGTTGACCATAGCCAAGGTCATAAGTTGCTAGGGGTAAAAACACATTGGGAATTTCAAGTATTGAAATTTGCAATGAAATTGCATTCTTTCTATATGATAGTTGGATCCCAATACCCCTGCGAGTAAGAGTTACTCCTGAGAGAGTTTTCCACTTTACAATTAGCCGATCAATTAGGTGTCTAAGAAACATGTTAACGGGATGATGCCCCTGCGGAAACGAGGTTATTTAATTAGTTCCATGCGAAAGCATGAGAAAACACCCTCGGAGTACCAATACCTGCCTGGCCGAACGATTGGCGAACTTGTAGGGTGAAATTAATCCCGGCTAATATTACCTTTTAGGGTTTGAAGAAAGATTTGATAAAAACAGTGAGGATCATCCTGATTAGATAAAATAATAACCAATCTAATCTTGCAAAGAGCGCACGCAAAGTGATTATCCTTCTTTCTCCTGGTAGTGACCAATGACACGCCTTAATCAAGATAATAATATGGATGTATTGACCGGACCTACTTATTATACTGGACTAGGTTCCGCTCTATCTTATGACTGTCATAAGTCTGAGTAAGGAATAAGAGAATATCCGGATTCCCACGCCACCCGAACGAAGGAGCATGCTGATGCGTCTTCTTCGGGTGTGTTCGTTACCGAGAACTGTTTCTCAGTTTACTCTACATCCTGGGTATTAATTAGATACGGGATCAGGATCCCACGTATGTAATTTGTTACATAGGCTAAAGAGAGGTAGGGAACTGGTAAATGGTGATGTCTCGAGTAGTAGGGAATGGTGCAATTGTTGCAGCCAAAGCAGTTGGCGAATATCACATTGTGTTACCAAGTGGTAACACAATGATTCTGAGCGACTGTTATTTCGTACCAAAAATATTGTGAATATTTTCCTAAATCAAGTGTTATTGGGTATGGTACGTTGTATAACGGTATATACGTTCTAAATCACAAAACAATTCTAAATATACAGAACACACACAAGAGGAACAGTTCAGAAATGAACGAAGTTTTCTTGTGGCATTATAGACTAGGTCATATCAATGCGACAAGACTAGCTGAGTTGCATAAGGATGCATATTTGAATCCGTTCGAATTTATATCTTATGAAACTTGCCAGTCATGTCTCAAAGGCAAGATGACCAAATCTTCGTTTACTGGACACGGAGAAAGAGCTACTGAACTCTTGGGACAGATACATAGTAATGTATGCGGTCCTATGTCTGCACATGCCAGGAATGGTTCCCCGCACTTTATTACATTCACCGATGATCTCTCAAGATTCAAACATGTGTTCCTGTTGAAACACAAATCTGAATTTTTTGAGAAATTCAAGGAATATAAGTACAAAGTTGAGAATCAAACGGGTAAAAGTATTAAAATCCTTCGATTTGATCGGGAAAGAAAATACTTGAGTACGGAATTCCGTGATTATTTAAAAGAGAATGGGATTCTCTCTCAGCTTACTCCTCCGTATACACCACAACACAACGGAGTATCGGAGCGGAGGAATCGCACCCTATTAGATATGGTGCGTTCTATGATGAGTGTTGCTGAGTTACCTATTTCCTTTTGAGGTTATGCACTTGAGATAGCTACATACCTATTGAATAGAGTTCCGACCAAATCCGTTGCCTATCACTCCATATGAGATATGGAATGGGAGGAGACAATCTCTTAAGATATGAGGTTGTCCGGCCTGTGTTAAAAAGCAAAATCCGGACAATCTCAAGACAAGGTCAATTCTGTGCAAGTTGGTCAATTCTGTGCAAGTTTGTAAGATATCCCAAACATTTACGAGGGTATATCTTCTACCATCGAGGAACAAAAGGTGTTTGTTCTCGACATGCCGTCTTTTTAGAAAAGGGATTTCTTGTCAAAAAGATTAGTGGTAATGAGATAGAACTGGAAGAAGTTCCAGCAACACACTATTACTGACGATTTGGTGGAACCAGAGGATTCAATAGTCCCCGACGAACCTCAGCCACTCCGCAGATCTAGTAGGATTCCTCATCCACCTGAGAGCTACTACGGTTTTCTCATAGACGGTGGGAGCAAGGATTGCATCATGAAAGATGATGACCCAACTAGTTTCGAACAGGCCGACACAAGTGGAGACTATGTGAAATGGCCAGATGAAATGCGATCTGAGATGGAATCCATGTACACAAATAAAGTATGGACTTTGAAAGTTGCTCCTTATGGGGTAAAACCCATCGGGAGCAAATGGATCTTGAGAAAATAATTGGTGCAGATGGAAAAGTTGAGACTTTCAAATCTAGACTTGTAGCAAAAGGTTTTCGTCAACGACCAGGTGTCGGCTAAGATAAAACCCTTTCTCCAGTGGTTATGTTTAAGTCCATCAGGATCCTGCTTGCCGTTGTTGCATACCATAACTATGAAATCTAGCTAATGGACGTCAAGACCGCTTTTCTAAATGGTGATTTAGAAGAGAGCGTGTACATGACACAGCCAGAGGGCTTCATAGATAGTGGGAGCAGCGGAAGCATGTGCAAGCAGCTTAAATCCATCTACGGATTAAACCAGGCATCGAGGAGCTGGAATATCTGTTTCGATGAAGCTGTCAAAGAGTTTGACTTTGATCAAAAATGTAGATAGACCTTGTATATACAAGAAGGTAGTCGTAAGGTTGTCTTCCTCGTATTGTACGTGCATGACATACTCTTAATAGGAAACAATGTTCCTTTGCTACACTCGGTCAACCTCTTCTTATCACACAAGTTCTCCATGACAGATCAAGATGGTGCCTCCTATATCTTGAGGGTAAAGATCTATAGAGATAGATCTAAACGGATGTTGGAATTGTCACAATTCAGATACATAGACACCATACTAAAGAGGTTTAGTATGGAAGATTCTAAGCGTGGTAATGTACCCGCTTGTTTAGGAATCACTCTCTCCAAAGAGATGTCTCCCAAGACTGATTTAGAGAGGGCTCGCATACAAGGGATACCTTATGCTTCGGCAGTCGGGTCAATCATGTATGCAATGTTGTGTACCAGACCAGATGTAGCTTACTCACTAGGTGTAGTAAGTAGATATCAATCAGATCCTGGGGAGAAATACTGACAGTTGTGAAGAATAGTCTTAAATACTTGAGAAGGACTAAAGAGATTTTCTTGGTGTATAGTAACGGTGAACTCCAGATGGAGTCCTTTACCGATTCAAGCTTTCAGAGTGATAAGGACGATAGTAAGTAGGTCTCGGGTTTTGTCTTCACCCTCAGTGGAGGGGCGGTATGTTGGAAGAGTTCAAGCTAGATACCGTAGCAGACTCGACGATGAAAGCTGAATACATCGCTACCAACGATACTGCCAAAGAGCCTATCTGGATGAAGAAGTTCATAAGATGAACTTGGTGAGGTTCCATCCATTGAGCATCCAATACATGTGTATTGTGATAACAATGAAGTTGTAGCTTTGGCCAAGGAACCCCGGTCCCATCAGTGATAAAGACATATTCTTATGCGGTATCACCTGATCAGAGAGATAGTAGATCACAGGAAGATCGAGATCAGGAGAGTTGACATAGAGGATAACACAACAGATCCACTCACCAAGGCCCTTCCCCATATGATAATCGAGAGACTTTTTGGGATGTTGGGTATGAGATACCACAACAACTGACCTTAGTGCAAGTGGGAGATTGTTAGTGATATGTATGCCCTAGAGGCCATTATTGTATGATCTAATGGATGCTTGGCCATATATATGGAGGACTTTCTTGCTCGACATGATAGTATTCTATCTGGTTGCCTTTATCTTAACATATTCACTGGTATTATTATGTCGTCTCTCATATAGATGTTGATAAAACCCTTAGGATGTTGGCTTCACTATCAGGACTATGATGCGGATCATACTACTGGGACCTGGATAGTCCATAAGCACGTCCTTCAATTGTTCCTAATAGAGGGAATATTGAGACAGAGCATCGATATTCCAGAGTAGACTAATGTGTACGTTTCTTGACCCTGTATGGGACGATGGTTGATCCCATATCCATTGGTGTTTGACATCAAATATTGTACACAAATGCTCGTTAGAGAATGGGTACACTGAGCAGGACTCGCCGAGAACTCCTAGATGGTACTATACCTATCGTCAGATAGCAGTTCTCTGGTGACACTGGTACAGGTTAGTCTGTAGACCCGAGATCGTCATAGAGTCTTGTGTGGTTCCCACTGTGCTTTGATTTCCTCCCTACCACGGTTCAAAGGAGTTATGCAAACAGATGAATTTTGGGTACAGTCCCGAGTCACATGGAGGAAATGAGCGATAGGAGGGGTTTCGTTTCTCCCGGTATAGGGAGTTGATGTTGCGATGTGCTCGATTGGCTATAACAGGAAGTCTCCCCGGCCAGGACTGATGATGAGATTTATTGGTAAGTGTTATCGGTAGTTTCTCGTACCGTTATACATCGGCATGACTTATCAAGTTATTGGGGTCTGACGATTCCACCCCCAGACTCGATATGCGACATATCAGACGAAGAAACCAGACCGTACGGTAAGTGTTACCTATAGGCTTCATGGGAGTTTGGACAAGCTTGCTTGTTGATCTTCTATTCGTTCAATACCTTGATAGCCGTTACGTCCAGCTAGTACCGCTGACGGCTTGTGGGTGACTGATGTGATCATCACCTACTGCTGGCGAATTGACGAGTTTTTAGAGTCCGACATAGAAGTTTCCTGGTTCAAGCGAAACGAAATAGGGCACATATGTTGATATGTACGGGGGCCTGATTAAATACGAGTATAAGATACCGTATTGTAATATGGCGGCTATTTGTTATCAGTTAGGTTATATATGATATAACCGGATTATTGAATCAAGTGTTGATTTGATAATGTGATATACAGATAAATGATATTAATCGGTTATATGTGATATAACCGGATTATTAAATTAAGTGTTGATTTAATAATATAATATATATTTATATTTGATATAATTATATATTGACTAATATTATTGCTCACTAATTATATGATTATCTTTATATATATATATATGTGTGTGTGTGATATATATATATATATATATATTAATATATATGTGATATATATATATATATATTAATATGTGTGTGATATATATATATATTAATATATGTGTGATATATATATTAATATGAAGCATGGCATTGTTTTTTCTATTTTTAGAAAATAGAAATTGAGGTGGAAAATGGGAAGACTTTAGAGGGATGGACATAGCATGGCTTATTCTATTTTATATTCATTTGCTTATACTATTGAAGTATGGCTACAATTTTTAAGTGTTAAAAATTGTATGCTTCAATAATGGGTGAGCTTAGATGAGCCATTCTACAATTCATTCTTGATATGAGTTATTTTTCTTCACTTGAGAGCTCATGTTATGAGTTGCTCTCTAGCTCTCACCATCTTCTTCACCTCCACCTCCAAGCTTAATCCCTCACATGAGTTGTGAATACTTAAGCTTGTGAGAACCCTAGTGAGCAAACAACATCCCTACTTCACCATCCTACACTAGATTAGTGCTTTGGTATAGTGTGTTTACTTCACTAATGAGTTTAGTGAAGAGCTAGCTTGGATTAGCGGACTTCGGATGGATCATCTTCAACACAAAGGTCATCGAAGGAAGTTCGTTCAACCTTCAAGTGGAGTCACGTAGACTACAACCCGGAGCTTTAGAAGAGAAGGACACGTTCTACAAAGGTTGTAGCCATTCATCTCTTAGTGTAAAGTTATTGATATCAAGTTAAACCCTAATTATCTAGTTTAAGATCTTGGTTAGTATAGATTAGCACCCCGAAAATTTTAAAATCGGCATGTTTGATGCTAGTAAAACCCAGTGGTGGTGCTAACATACACTTTCACCTAGAAGATTGTGGCTTAAATCAATATGATCCATGTCGCATCTTCACTTGAGCTAATAGGATAAAAGGAGCTATAAAACTATGTATGGAAGATTTCTACCCAGGAGTCATGCGTCTGACATTTCCATGTCACAGTTGATATTCCTCATAACATATACTTAACCTTCAGAATTTATTGTGTCATACAGGCAATACATTATCACCTGAAAGTCTGATGTTGTCAGAGACCAGGTGGATATGGTTGCATTCTTGATGCATAATAGTAGGCTCACATGCCATATGTGAATCTAGCTCATGAGGGAGGAATTTAATTTATATATACCAATATCAACTTCTACATTGATAGTGAAATCATATCTTTTATTCTATCAGGATTGATAGCATGAAAAAAAAAGAAACCAGTAAGAATTACCAAGAAGTGAATATAATGTCGATATCTGAATGAATTCACTAATAAAAATATGCAAGTCAGGAGGCATCTGCAGCAAGTAATAGGAAAACATAAAAGACTATTAATTTGCAGGTAGAATTAAGCGACCTTTTGAAGAAGGCAACTGCAGACACTTTTATAGAAGTGCTTAGCTGAAGTGACCCATCCCAAAGCTTCTCAACTGCAAAAGGCGATGCTTTTCCAGTAACTGACTGAGTACGTTTTTCCATTAGAGGTGGCCCATCATCAGGCTCTACTGGTTTGCTAGCAAGACTATTACCACTTCCTAACGAAGTTTTCTCTTGTGAAGGGTGACTTCTATCTTCAGTATTTGGCCCTTCAGTCTTTTCCAAGAGTTTTGTTTCAATAGCTTTAGGAACATGATTCGATTCAGAATATTCTATCTGCAATGGCAATGGAGATGTAGGTGGACCAGTCTTTTCTCTTATGTTCAATCCAGCATTAAAATCGCCAGTGTTGATAGAACTTCCAGATCCTGTTTCAGTATTATGATGTTGATGAGCAACAAGAGCTTCCCTTCCTTCGCTGGATGTATATATTTCTGTAACCTGTGTTCTGAAATTAGAGTTATTCATACCGTCTTCAAGCCCGTTTTTAATTAGTTTTTGGTCAAAGCTTCCCACATCAGAATGAAAATTCTCATTGAACGCCCTAAAACTAGACGAACCAATACTTACCGTATTATTAGAAGGTGTGCTAAATGGAGATAGAAATGGATTGTATGGGATGCTATTATTTCCATTTCCCATGGTTTTTCCAGTATCCAATCTCGGAGCAACCTGAGGCATTTCCACTAAATCGCTATGTTGTCTACAATGTGAAGGGAAATTGCATGGATCATATAGGTTGGCTGTACCAAGCATAAGATGTTTTGAATCATGGCGTTGAGGAAACTCTTGTGGTGTCTGGACTGCAAAGGAAGATTCTTTATGATGGAAGGGTCTCAAACTATCAAATGAAGCCTTATTGATGTTTGCATCTATTGCTTCTGATGTCACTGAGGAATTGTCCATATTAATAAACTGGAAAGCCCCATATTGAGACTCAGGTTTACTGGGATTAAGATGTTCTAAATTACGATTGAAAAGCATTCGTGAATCTAGTGGCGGTGGGAAAGCTACATTTTGCTGCGATGTATACTCTCTTGGTAGTGGAATCCCCATTTTACCTCCCATTTTTCCTAATAATCCTGCAGAAACACCGCCATAATCTGGGTCCAAATCCAGGGATTTTCTTTTCCTTGATGCTTCTGCAAAAAAATGCCCATTGAAACTATTGTTTGGAGGGGGGAATCTCATTCCCTGCAGAAGATGGATCTCTGAACCAGGCGAATCAAAATTCATATTTTGGCCCTGGTGCATCATGTTGCTTTCTCTCGGATCCCACATCTTAAATATTAGTTAGATTGATGAACGTCCTCAATTAGGAATGAGAACCATGACACCCTCGTTCTGTAGTGAAACAATAAACCAATCAGCCAAAAAGGATGCAATTCTCTACAAATTACGAGTTGAGAAAGCTGCAATATCTGTGTTGATAGTGAGATAATAACTGCAACTGATATAGACATCACATACCATCCACCCAAAAAAAACACAGATGGCTATATTCCAAAATTAGACCACAAGATAGAAGTCCTAATGGCATCATCTGAATCCATGGAATGGGAAAGAGCTCAAAGGGAAAGAGAACAACATATGTTAATGACAGCTCAAAGTTCACAGGGAACAAGAACGAGGAACATGCAAGAACATGGACAAGAAAATGGGTTGTGAGCTATAGTGTGGTGATCACTGCTCCCAATTCCAACATCGCAAACAGTACTCCACAGGACACTTACATACTGTTAACTGCTGAAAAATCTGAATTCAAAATGGGGAAACAAAGAGTAATTATTTGGGGACAGATTTACCAATAAAAATCATAATAAATACCTAAACATATTATGAAAGTGTATATAAAGAAAGTCATGCTTGGTGTTTACCACTCAGGTTTATCCTCTTCAAATTGATTAATACCACAATGTGAATAACAGTTATAATAATCATGTCAAATGCATATTAGATTCAAAGGATAATACTGTAGAAATAGGGGGGAAATGAGAAAATACTAGAAAAAGTTTGTAGAAAAGAATAAATTAGACACTGAGAAAAGTCAAAACATCTGAAAGTCCATCACCTATTGCTATATGACTATATTATCAAGCTGGCTTAGTGTTAATGGACTCAATTATCCGACCAAACATGGGGTCTTTTGCCATAAATACCTATCTGGTAATACCCAAAGAAAGCATTCATTATAACAGAAGCAGCCCGTCTCATACATGCTACAAATAATGTCTCCGCACCACAAGAAGTATTCGACAAATGATGATGGCGAGATAGAAAAGGATGTAGTTCATAGAAGGAAAGAGGGATGATTAAAGTGGAGAAGTGCTTATGAGTATAATATGATCATATAATACCTTTAAAATTGAAAGAGAATTCAGTTAGACGTTGTGCAACATATATTTAAAGATCAACGTGTTAAAAAATCAAGAAACATGTTCAAAAAAATATGTGTGGCTAAAATAAAATTGTAAATGTATGAGAAGCAGTGCTCTAAGAGATGGTATAAAAGACATGAATGTATCAGTGAGAGTCTAAAGGCAATGTCCACCACAGGTAAAACGAGGGAGAACTAGTTGAGATGGTCTGGACATGCCCAACGGAGACCAATACATGCACCAGATAAAAGTGATTAAAATATAGTTAAAGGTGCTTACCAAAACTAACTTGGATGGAGACAGTCAAAAAAAAAAATATGTTAGTTGTCAATTGAATCGAGAGGACAGCCCTTAACAAAGACTAATGTAAGAAAAATATCCATTTAGCTAACTCCAAAAGTTTAGGATGAAGTCTTCGTTGTCGTATGGTAGAAGAAGTCAACACATTGCTTCGGAGTTTCCCATGAAATAGCACCGCTAGCAAGTAGGAAAACATTGTCAAATATAGGATTTTAAGCATGGTTTAAAATCTCGGTCGAACCTGTTCCAAGAGGGCCTATTCTGATCCCAAAATTGATCATCTGAGTTCCGATTCAGATAACGTTCGGAACAATCCGATGCCTAGTAATATTGGGTTTCCTATTGGGTTATTATGATATATTTGACAACATTATTGACTGATAAATATAACAAAAATTTTATGGTGTTTTACCGAGTATTGAAACAAGACATCATTAATTACAAAAGAATTTGCAAGATGACTTATAGTTACTTTTACTATTATGCAAAAAAATTAATTAATTTTAGACACTCTTTTTGTTAGAGGGTTTAAAATCCGATATTCTGCTCAAAGACAGCCAATACAGCTGAGATAGTCAATTTTGACTAGAAAAGTGATTGTCTGGTACCGATACCTATACGGATACCGAAATTTTAAACCTTGCTTTTGAGTACCAATCCGTCCAACAAAAAGTTGGAATACGAGTATCCCACCGCTTCGAAAAGGTTAGATCTCCTATAACTATAACTAAGCATATGCTGCTCAGTCCCTTGAAGAAGATATTTCATATTCTCATGGTTTTCTATACAACTTCAATGAAGCATACCGTACTTAATCTGACATCTCCTCAACATGCAAATCTCAACATAATTAAAGTTTTCCATGACTGAAACAATTGTGCATGTCCTTCCTCTTCTTGAGGATTTGAAAGCACCATTAATCTTTCAAAACAGATAATAAAGCCTATATTCGTCAATCAATATCAATTTCTCGAAATTCTCAAATCTAATGGTTCTTTCTTGTAATCAAGAACTTCTGATTCACTGGCCCTATAATTCTAAGCAATGTAGACCTATATGAAGATAATAAAGCCTATATTCGTCAATCAATATCAATTTCTCGAAATTCTCAAATCTAATGGTTCTTTCTTGTAATCAAGAACTTCTGATTCACTGGCCCTATAATTCTAAGCAATGTAGACCTATATGAGCTTGAATGCCATGGGACGACGACGCGAAAGGGGATATTAGAGAGATCCAAGCAAATTTCATATTTTGTGGATCCGCTGATAACAATTAAACGACGAATCGAGAAGAAAGCGGGAAACAAAAGAGCGCAAAAACCTGACCTGAACTTTGCCGCCGTCGCTGCCACAGAAGTTAGCGAGAGAGAAGAGAGGGAGAGAGACTGGGGCTGTGTGTGTGTGTGTGTGAGAGAGAGAGAGAGAGAAATTAGGGCTTGGAGAGCGAGAGAGGGGTTCATCACACTATCACAGGAATATGGACAGAGGGTTTGGGTCTAAAATGGATCCGACCCGATGCTACCCAACCCACCAATAAGATCGTGGTTTGTTGCGGCCCGAACTCAACCTTCGGGCAGGGTCATAAAAGGGTTCCCTTGAAAGACCACAGTCACGGCTCGGTTAATCGGTAGGATTTTTTCTCTTGAAAAGTGTGTCGGGATCGATCCCCTGAAGAGAAATGCTCACAATTTAACATAGGCTTGTTTTATGCATTTTTTTCTTACGCATTTTACAGTTGTTATTAGCCCTGCCATTTGTGTTGGACGGTTGATATTGCATGTGTTGTTATGGCCCATACACCATATAAGATTTTGTGTCATCCTTTGTCTATTTGTATTTAAGCATTTTCAAAACAATAAATTCGAAACAATCACACGGCGGCTTAAATTCAAGTCTTTTTTTGCATTGAAACCAAAAGACCGTGTTAAACCAACCATGCATAAGCTCATGCAAGATAACCTTCTTCTTCAAAATGAGGGATTGATGGTTCGGTCGTGAAGGGATCACATCCCCATAAAAGGACTCTTTGTTAAGCTGCCCAATTATAGGTATAGGATGAAGCTGCCAACATATACCACAAATGTCCATGAGAGATCATTAATGGCTAATTGAATCTGGATGTTCTCTGGAAACGATATCGATATGTGATGATGCTCAATACTGAGAACTCCCCAGATCACGACACGTGACAGATAACGTGTCCCAAGGCTTACGAGAAAGAAGTAAAAACGGTACGTTGAAGGCGTGCCCCGGGCCTTCCTCCCGAGAATGTTCCCGACCCTCGGTGGCATTCCAGACCACTCATATACCCGTCTTACAAATAATCATTGGCTCGCCTCCGATCCCTCCTGCACGCTGAGCTTCCTCAGCCCTCCCAGCTCGCCTCCGAGCTATCACAGAACCAAGCTTGCTCGGCCTCCCGCTCGCCTCCGAGCCTCCCGCCGAGCGCAGCTTCCTCAGTCTCACCAACCGACCCAGAACACAGATCATGAGCGTCTCGGACATGGCTCCGCGAATCTCGCAGTACGCGAGTTATCCGCCGCCCCACGATCCCGCGTCCCACGCCATCGCGTTCTCCCGTTAACTGGCGTATCTCGCCATTAATGGAGGATCCCGCCATTCGCGCAGACGCGGCTCCAAGGGCGTAACGGCCGGCGTAAGTCTCGTACCCGCCAGCCCATGGCTGCCACTATATAAACCCCCTCTCAGACGACTCAGATAAGGCAATTACTATCCAATAGGCCGCTACCCTGCCCAAATACCTCGACTAACTTGATCGTCGGAGGGTCCATGGTGGTACAACCACCCCGGGACTTCCTTGCAGGTAGCTCGGCTTCATTCCAAATTAAGCCCACTGAGATCCACACGCTTCAAGAGGCAACCCTCAAATCCAATCTCAGCCATCCATCAACGCTCGCTACAGATCAATGGAAGACAATATCTGAAGGAGATCCAGGCCTCCATCAGTTAGCGTCGTCTGTGGGAATTTCGAAAATTCCGCTCAACGAAAGTTGATCTTCCGATCTCGAACTCATGGTGAGTGATCACCGTGATGATCCAAGCACTAGCCGCCGTCCTCCCCACAACGGAGGCGCGGATGGATCCCCTCCTCCCCCGAACGCCATTCACACACTGTCTGCCCGAATAGATCGGCTCGCGTCCGTCATGGATGCGCTTGTCCATATCCAAACGGCAGGACAAGCTCCCTAAGTCGCCGCTCCCCCACCTCAGAAGCGATACATAGGGAGAGAAGACGCTGCCCGCGCAGGCACATCCGAGCACCGCCTCGCTATCTCCGGCGGCCACAGATCCCACGTGGCAACCAATTCGATGACCCGGTAGGCACCTCACAGCTCGACGCCAAGGTCTTATGAAAGAGCGCCCCGCCCTAAGGCCCATTGTGCTCTTGTCCCTCCCGAGGAGTTGTCAGCCAGCTCGCCTGCTCCCAGGCATAGTCGGCGCCCTCTCCCTTGACAGGTTCGCACGGACGGGACTTACCACGGTAGCTCGAAGACAACCTCGCCGGGGGACCTGAGGAACCTCATTGAACGGAACCGGACCGCGGCCAGGAGCAAGTTGCCAGCAGCAGGGGCCATAAATCCGAGTATGCCGGATCCTCAGGATACCACGACCGACTCGATGCCCTCGAAAAGAAGATCGAGGGTATAAATCGGGAGAGTCGTCCTTCAAGCGACGGAGCTAGATATGCCGCCGACTCGCTTACGAGGCCCTTCACTGAAGAGCCGATCGCTGTCCACGTCTCTTCCAAGAACAAGCCTCCAAAGGTATCACTCTTCGACGGAAAGTCCGACCCGAAAGACCACTTGGATGCGTTCACGACAGGGATGAGCTTCCAGGACAACTCCGACACCGCACAATGCCGTGCATTCCCCGCCACTCTCATCCGGTCTGGACGAGACTGGTTCCGAGGACTCACGCTACGCTCCATCTCTACCTTTGATGAGATGGCCGCTCAATTCCTCGGTCATTTCGTCGGGAACAGGCGGCAGAAGTGGACCGTCGACCACCTCTTCACCATAAAAAACGGGGACAGGGAGTCTTTCAAAGAATACGTCACCCATTTCTACAACGCTCTTCTTGAGGTCCCAGAGCACCGGGACGAGACGGTCATCACGGCCCTTAGGTCAGGTCTTAGGCACAAGGAGTGGCTCTGCTCCTTTGCATTAGCGCAACCTAAGACCATGGCCGAGGTAAAAGCCTGGACCAAACGAGAGATCCAGCTCGAGTCCGAGGTGAACGCAAACCTACCCCGGACCGACCAAGTCAATCAAAAGAAGAGAGCCAGAGAAGAGAAAAAGAAGATTGACCGGCCAAAGCCGTACTCCCCGAAGTTCCAGGAGTATACTCCACTCAACATCTCCCAGACAGAGCTGTTGGAGGAGGCGAAAGGCGGGAGATTCTTCAAACTCCCCCCGGTCAATAATAAGGCAGCCAAACGTACACGAGGCCCCTATTGCGCTTTCCACAGGTCGCAGGGACACCCCACCGAAAACTGCAAACAGCTCCAAGATTACATTGAGGAGTTAAATCGCTCAGGGCACCTGGAAAAATACTTGCGGGAAAAGCGACAAGCAGACCGAGAGCAAGAGCAGCGTCCCCCTCCCGGCGAGTTGACGATCGGCCAAATCATGGTCGTAACAGTGGGGGTGCGCCTGGAGCCGGCGAGATCCGACGCCTCCTGCCGGTCGAAGGGACAAGCAGCCAGCCCATAAAGAGGACCAAAGCAGCCGAGCCCATCACCTTTACCGACGAGGATCTCCACGGGATATCCTTGCCTCACAACGACCCCCTGGTGATTACAGCGCGGTTCCACCGCTGCGAGGTTCAAAGGATACTGGTCGACTCGGGAAGCTCAGCAGACATCCTCTTCTATGACTGCTTCCTACGTATGTGGCTTAGCCCGTCGGACCTGAGGCCGACCACCCACATCCTGTCGGGGTTTACTAACCATTCCATCTCGGCGGAAGGAGTGGTCACCCTCCTACTTAACATCGGGGAGGGAGGTTGTACACGCACCGTGCCTGTGGAGTTCATCATCGCCAGAATTCCATCGGCCTACAATATCCTCTTGGGACGCCCAACGCTAAACTCCCTCCGGGCCCAGATATCGACCTACCACCTTACGATCAAGTTTCCACTCGACCAAGGAGGAATAGGCCGGGCCTGTGGGAACTAGCAAATCACAAAAGTTTGCTTCACAGCGACATCTATGCCCGAGGAGCGAGGCGATGACCTTGAAGGCACGGAGGATTTCAGGGGGTCCTTGGATACTCGGGACGAGCAAAAAGAGATCCGAGGAGCCCGGTGGAGCCGCTAACGGAGGTTCCCCTAGCCGAAGGGGACAATGAACGAACCGTCCAAATCGGGTCGCTCTTAACAGGGGCCCGACGCGACGACCTTGTCCGCTTCCTCAGGGGGAACCCGGACGTGTTCACTTAGGCGCCCGCCGACATGCTTGGGATCGACCATAAAGTAATCTCACATAATCTCGGGGTCGACCCGACGGTCCGACCCGTCAGGCAAAAGAAACGAAGTTTCGCCCCGATCAAACAAAAGGCGATCGAGGACGAGGTTGACAGATTGCTCGCAGCCAACTTCATTCGAAACTTGGCCTACTCAGAATGGCTGGCGAATATGGTAATGGTTAAAAAGGCGAGCGGGAAGTGGCGCATGTGCGTCGACTTCACAGATCTCAATAAGGCCTGCCCGAAAGACAACTATCTCCTCTCTCGGATAGATCAGCTTGTTGACAGCTCGGCAGGCCACGAGTTACTCAGCTTCATGGATGCTTTCTCCAGCTACAACCAGATCCGTATGAATCCGGCAGACGAAGAACTCACCGCATTCACAACGGACCGAGGGGTATACTGCTATAAAGTGATGCCCTTCGGCCTCAAAAATGCCGGGGCTACATACCAACGCTTGGTCAACAGGATGTTCAAACCACAAATCGGGGGGAACATGGAGGTTTACGTTGACGACATGCTCGTTAAATCGACCTCGTCAGAGGAACATGCCAAAGATCTTGGCGAGACTTTCGATGTCCTCCGCAAATACAAAATGAAGCTGAATCCCGCCAAGTGCGCGTTCGGGGTCACTAGTGGAAAGTTTCTCGGATTCATGGCTACCCGCCGAGGAATCGAGGCTAACCCGGAGAAAATCAGCGTCATCCTCAACATGGCCGCGCCAAAGACCAACGTCGAAATCATGCAGCTCATAGGGAGGGTAGCCGCCCTGAGTCGTTTCATGTCAAGATCCGGGGAAAAGTGCCTCACATTCTTCAAAGCCCTGAGGAAGATCCCAAGATTCGAATGGTCAGAGGAGTGCCAGATCGCTTTCGAACAATTGAAAACTCACATGGCGACTCCCCCACTGCTTACCCGGCCAGTTGAAGGAGACGAACTATCGCTGTATCTGGCGGTGTCCGATCAAGCTGCAGGCTCGGTGCTCGTCCGAGAGGTCGAAGGAGTTCAGAAGCCGGTCTAATATGTAAGCCACGTCTTTAAGGATACGAAAACAAGGTACCCGGCCATAGAGAAGATTGTCCTGACGCTTATAGTGGCCTTAAGGAAACTACGGCACTACTTCCAGGCACACACCATCCTCGTTCTCACCGAGAGCCCTTTAGGGGCTATTCTCGCCTCCCCCGAGTCTTTTGGTTGGTTGGAGAAGTGGAGGTGGGAGTTGTCCCAATTCGACATCAAGTACCGCCCGAGGCAGGCTATCAAGGCATAAGTCTTGGCCAATTTTATCGTCGAATGCACTATCCCCAACAAAGAGGCAGTGTCCGTGCCAGCCCCCGGATCTCAACCTTCGATCGAAGAGGGGCCCGACTCCATTCTCGACTGGGTCCTTTACGTCGACGGGTCATCAACCGAGGAAGGCCGTAGTGCCGGCCTTATCATTCGGGGCCCGAACGAGGCAAAGATGGAATATTCCTTAAAGTTCAGGTTCAAAGCCTCAAACAATGCCGCGGAGTACGAGGCTTTGTTCGTTGGACTACGAATCGCCTTCTGAGTGGGGCTGAAGACGATCCGAATCCGCAACGACTCCACCCTGGTCGTAGGACAGGTGACCGGCCGTTTCGAGGCACGGAAACCTCTGTTGGTAAAATATTTGGCCGAGGTAAGAAGACTACGGAAGGACTTCGACTAAGTTCAAGTGGAGCAAATCCTCCGACACCTAAACGCCCAGGCCGACGCCCTGAGCAAGCTAGCTTCCTCCTACACGGCCAACAACAAGAGAAACATCCTCTTCGAGATCTTGCCACAGCAAAGTGTGGAGGATAGAGCAACATCACTCCAAGTTTACACGACCTGGGAAGAAGGCCGGGATTGGAGGCAGCCCCTCGTGGAATTCCTGAAAGAGGGTACGCTCCCCGGAGATCGAGGGGAGGCCCGCCGCCTCCGAGCCAAAACCCGCCATTTCGTCTGGAGCAGAGGGGACCTCTACAAGAAATTCTTCACTCAACCCCTGCTTCGGTGCGTCGATCCCCACGAAGCCGACTACGTCCTCCGTGAGGTTTACAAAGGGGTCGGTGGAGCACATCAGGGGGCCCCGCACCTTAGCCCAGAAGACACTCCTTCAAGGGTATTATTGGCCGCCCATCTATCAGGACACTCAGAAACTCGTCAGAAAGTGCAAGAGCTGCCAACTCCATGGCAGCATACCCCGCCTTCCGGCTACCGAGCTAACGGCCCTCACCTCCTCCTGGCCGTTTGCCCAGTGGGGAATGGACATGATAGGCCAATTCCTTACAGGTACGGGTGGGTACAAATACATCCTCATCGCGGTGAACTACTTTATGAAATGGATCGAGGCCGTCCCCATTAGGAAACCGGACGCCACCACGACCATCAAGTTCCTGCAGAACAAAATAATATACCGGTTTGGGATCCCAAGGTGTCTCATCACCGACCATGGGACGAATTTTGATAACGAAAAAGTCAAAGGATTCTGCAGCGAATACCATACACTGATGAAGTTCGCCGCGGTCGCGCACCCCCAGTGCATCGGGCAGGCCGAGGTCGCTAACCGGGATGTCATTCGAGCTCGCCTGGAGGGACGACAGGGCAGTTGGGTCGACGAGTTACCCCGGGTCTTATGGGCCTTGCGCAAGTCGAAGAAGACCCCCACTGGAGAGACCCCATTCAGCCTCTGCTACGGCACCGAGGCGATGGTCCCAGCAGAGATTGGGCTTCCCAGTTACAGGGTCGAGCACTTCGACGATGAAGCAAACACCTCGGTCCTCCGGACCAATTTGGATATCTTGTTGGAGAAGCGGGACCGGGCACAGGTCAGGGCCGCCGCCTACCAACAACAGACTGCCTACTACTACAACGCACGAGTCAAGCATCGCGCCTTCAAAACCGGAGATTTGGTCCTAAGACAGAACGAGTTCATTGATCAAGGCAAGTTACACAAGTTTTCTCCGAAGTGGGACGATCCCTTCCCCGTCTCCGAAATCTTGCCCGGCAGTGCCTATCGCTTACAATACGTTGCGGGTCGCAAATTTCCATGGCCTTACAAGGCCGAGAAGCTCAAGTTGTACCTTTGAAAATATATCTATGGATACATGTTTCTTTTTTGACAAAACGATGTAAATTTTTCTAAGTTTCTTAATAATAAGAAGGAACTTCCCCTATGTGTTTCCCTCTTCCTCGGCTCAAAGCTCACGGATTTTGTTTCACAAAAATACTCAAATGCACCCAGAAGACAAAAAGGAAAGAATAGAACATCGCAAAAAGGAGGACATTATTTATTTATCAAAAGGTATTGTGGGCTCCTCAGCCTTACATAAAAATTGAAATTACAAAAGAGGTGGAACAGGGTCAAGGAAGCACTGCTGGTGATACTCTCTGGAGATCTCCGCCAGACGAGCCCTTGCCTCTTCAGCCCACTCTTGCTGATGCTGCCCACGAACTCGGGATGCCACGGAAACGCTGGGCCCTCCATCTACCAAGCCCTGGCTCGCAATCTGTATCTTTTGGAAGCACTCCAAAATAAGGGCCAAAGATCGGTCGTGCCTGCTCTTCGAGATGAGGCCAAGCATGTAGATCGTACGCGTCTTGTCGAGCGCCTCGTCCAGCAACTCTTCGGAGGGGGGTTTGTACAACCCCGGGGACCTCCTCCAGATTGCGTACACCAGCAATTGGAGGAGGGACGACCGGCGAGGAAGGAGACGGCCGATATGGTCCTCGATACGCTGGACCACTCCCCAGTACCTCTCCTCGGAAATGGACTAGTCGTATAGATAGATGTCATCGGGAGTAATGATCTCTTCGATCGTATAGATACGCCCGGCCATCTTGAAAAAGCAATGCTGAAAAGTTGCCATCTCCTTCTCTATTTATAGCCTCCACAGAATCCCCAAGAGCCTAAATTTGCACCCGCATGGACGCGAATTCTGGGATTCGCTCAATTCTTCCAATACTGTACTACCACGTTGTAATACCCTAGTTCATTTATACCAGTTCTATTTTAGGTATTTATTTATTTATGGCTATTTCTTGATTTATTGTTGTTTGGGTGTGAATAGTATAATTGGTATCTGTATTTGCATCCGACCCGACCCGCTTGCTAGAAACCCGTCTTGATTCATGTTTATGATTTATCCCGGCTTGTTTTGTGGATCCGTGCATTTTCATTTTTTTATGCACTGCATACTGGTATTATATCTGGCATCTGCATTTTTTTTAATATAACATTTAAATTCAAATAAAATATTTTAAAAGTATCTAGCATGGCCTGCATGATACCCCTAACCCTATCGTAGCATCCGCGCATCTTGTTCTCGTCCCGTTCAGTGAAACGGACTCGTTTGGATGGCTACGTGCACGTGTGTGCATCCGTTCTTGGGGGTATGCTTTTTCGTTACTCGGATATCTTGTTTTTATTTTGGCCGACGCGTATATTAATCGTATTTTCAAACCATAATTTTAGATCCGACCCTGGCGTGTTTTGGAGTAAGTTTGTTTTAGCCAGAAAACTCAATTTTTTTCTTAATATTAAATTCTTTATATTACAACTGTTTACTATTATTAACAGTTAAAAAATACACTTCTTAACCAAATGCTTATATTAAATATATTTTTCAAATCTTAAAATCCAACAGTCTCTCTCTCTCCCCCCTTATATATATATAAATATATTAAGTATTTTTATAACACACAGCCTCTCTCTCTTCCTCATCTTCCCAAAATTTTCCTTTCTCGCCTCTCGCCTCTCGCCTCTCGCCTCTCGAGAACCCTAGCCGCACGCCGCGCCTCGCTGTCGCCCTCGCGCCGGCGACCCCTCATCTTCATCCTCGGCCTCCTCGTCCCCTCTCCTCTACCACCTCCTCGCCGTCACCTTCACTCCTCCCCATGTGCACCCACCGTGACGAGACCCAGGAACCCACACTCGTCATCGTCCTCGCCATCGTTGATCTCGTAGTCTCCTCTTCCGCCTTCTCCCATCACCCTCGTCTCCCTCTCCGACAACACCACCACCTCATCTCTTCTCCCGAGCCCACTGCAACCACACCCGCACCCACTGCCTCGCCAGAAAACCTCGTCTGAACCCTCACTGGAGCTCCGACCCCCGTCTTCCTCATCACCACCTTCGACTCCTGACACCATCACCACCACCCTCACCCTACAGCCACCAGAACCCCAACCAGAACCCTAGCACCCGCAGCTTCTGCCCATCGCCGGAAAACCCACTGCCTTGCCGGGGACCTCGTCGTCGACGACCCATCATCATTATCACCCCTCGCCTCTGACCCCAGAGCACCAAACCCATAGAACCACTACCCTTTTCTTCTTCTTTCTTCTTCTTTCTTCTTTCGCTTTCTTGATCTTGCTTCTTGTTGCCGGTGATCACCCGCCAGAGCCGTGCTCATCGCTGACAATCCGAGTGATCCAATGGACGTCCTCTACCTGTGTGGTCATCCTCTTGCCTTACCCGGACCTATTCCACGTGCCGTGTGTGCGTTGCGACGATTACCCGACGTCGGACTTGCCATACGCACCCGTCGTGTGTTCCACTCAGGCAAGTTTATCTTGCTATATACTGTTATATCTGCATCCATATGAATAAAAATATCACATGTTGATTGCATTATACATCCATATTAAAGTTTTACTGTTTTCGGATACCCGTATGCATCCATATCATTTAATATACATGTAGCTGCATCTACAGATCATATTAATTCATGTTATTATTGTAGTAACACCCCATGCTTAATAATGTGCATCCCACTTAGTCTCGGAGCTGTAAATGTAACCCCTGATCGATATTTGTGTACCCATACCATTAATTATATATCTAGTTGCATGTCATGTCACGTTATTTCATATTACTGCTACATTAACACCCCATGCTAGATAATGTGCATCCTATATAGTAATGTAACTATAGTTGCAACCCCTGATAGTTATTTATGCGTCCATGTTTTATTGTGTATCCATACCATTAATTCTGCATACCTAGCTGCATGACATATTACATTAACTCATATTATTATTACATTAGTCCCCCATGCTTGATAATATGCATCCTACATAGTCCTAGAGCTGTAGTTGTAACCCCTGTTGGATAATAGTGCATCTTGTAACCCTTGATAGATAATTGAGCATCCATATTTTATTGTGTACCCATACCATTAATTCTTTATATCTAGTTGCATGCCATGTCGTATTAATTCATATTACCGTTATATTAGCACCCCATACTTGATAATGCATCCTACCTAGTCATGATGTAACCCCTGATAGTTATTTGTGCATCCATGCTTTTATCGTGCATCCGTACTTGCTACAGTTTTATTATGAGCACCCTTTTGATACACTGTGCACCCCCTGACATGACCTGTTGTACCACTGCTTGACTTGATACTTGATCCTGTTCCTAATGCAGACAACCCTGATATGTTGTCCTGACGGACGTATCCTGTTGTCTGCATAGACAAATATGTACCTGCTTGATCCTGTGTTGGCATTAGCTCCAGATTTACCAATACCTGACTTGAACACATAACTTGGGGGTAACGGGAAATCAATGATGAAACCTGACTTGTAACTCAATAGTTCGACGCTTATGCTGATCAGTTTTGGGGGTAGGCCAGTCCCGGGATGATGTTGCTGACATCATTCGTCTGTACATGTTTCCTGTTTGTGCTTAGTGGCACGTCTCGGATTCAGCCCCGAGAGTCTGGACCGTAGTCCCGGGTATGCACGGGATACTATTGAGTTACATCGACGATTCATTAAATTGATTTCACAGACTTGAGAGTAGTTAATCCAGTAGCTTAGTTTGGATTACTCACCGCACATTACATATGCTTATACCCTTCCCTGTTCCTTATTTATGTTACTGTTATACCTTATTTACTGTTCACACTCATGCCTGCATATCTTGTTACCCCCTGATTATATTATTGTTGATATTGTAACGCGCCAACGTCTGGGTTTTGCATGGCCCAGATCCGCTACCCTTGTCGCATGCCGAGCAGGAGTACTTCAGCCGACAGGCCGAGCAGTGAGGACCCTGTTAGTATTTTTAGTTTAGTTTTCTTTCAGCATTTCCATTTCCTGACGTGAGCCCGCATTTGGGACATAATTTCCAGATTGTTATTGTTATTTGGATTTATTGCTTCCACATATTATTTCTTGACTCGTTTATTCTGGCGAATGGACATGTACTAGATAGTTTATTTTAGTTATACTGTTCTTGATATCTCATGGACAGCCGTAATGTGACTGTGGAGGGATGTTTCCTAGCCACAGGTAGCACGGTTGGCTCTGTCGCGTGCCGATCTTAGCGCACTCTGGGAAGCGGGGCGTGACACACGTGGTGGGTATCCCGTATTTCTAGCCGAATCGAAGTCGGAACGACGCAAATCTTGCAGCGCTTCGCCTCACCCATGCCTTTCTGCCACGTGCCGCCCGCGGTGGTCACTCTTCTAGGTATTCACACATCTATGAAGGCCGGGCAAAACCGAGCAACTTCCCTGCTCGGTCCATCCTTAGTGGGTAACTCCTTGCCCGTCTACGCTAAGGATCGAAACCCTCGTCAAGAGGCCACCGAGCAGCTTCCCTACTCAGTCCATCCTTGGCTGGTAGTTTACTACCCACCGACGCCAAGGATCGAAGCCCTCATCAAGAGGCCACCGAGCAGCTTCCCTGGTCGGTCCATCTTTAGTGGGTAACTCCTTACTCGTCTACGCTAAGGATCGAAGCCCTCGTCAAGCGGCCACCGAGCAGCTTCCCTGCTCGGTCCATCCTTGGCTGGTAGTTTACTACCCACCGACGCTAAGGATCGAAGCTCTCATCAAGAGGCCACCGAGCAGCTTCCCTGCTCGGTCCATCCTTAGTGGATAGCTCCTTACCCGTCTATGCTAAGGATCGAAGCCCTCGTCAAGAGGCCACCGAGCAGCTTCACTGCTCGGTCCATCCTTGGCAAGTAGTTTACTACCCACCAACGCCAAGGATCGAAGCCCTCATCAAGAGGCTATCGAGCAGGTTCCCTGCTCGGTCCATCCTTAGTGGGTAACTCCTTACCTGTCTACGCTAAGGATCGAAGCCCTCGTCAAGAGGACACCGAGCAGCTTCCCTGTGTTGGATATATATGCCCTAGAGGCCTTCATTGTATAGGATGCTAGGGATATGTATGTACAGGACAATCTTGCTCGATATGATAGTACGCTATTTGGTTTGTCTTTATCTTAACATGTGATATATTTTACTTTGTATTTCATATATTGTGTACATGTTGATAAAGCCCGTAGGATATTTGCATGACTACCAGCGTTGTGATGGCAGTCACACTTGTGGGAGCTGGAAGGTCAATAGGCACATCCTTAAATGTCACTGGTCGTAGGAGTATTGAGACCGGGCATCGATACTCCAGAGTAGACTAGTGTATACATATTTAGACCCTGACGAGGGGCGATGGATTGGTCCCGCAGCCATTGGTGATGTGCACCTAAGATTGTATACAGATGCTCGCTGGGTGTGAGTTCACCGGACAGGACTCGCCGATGACTGACTAGATGGTATTATACCCAGCGTCAGATAGCAGTTCTCTGGTGACATGTGTGCAGATAGTTTGTCGACCTGAGGTCGTCATTTGTCTCGTGTGACTTCCCACTGTGCTTTGATTACTACCCCACCATGTCTCAAAGGAGTCATGCAAACAGGTTTTAATTAGGTACAATCCCTAGCCGCATGGAGACAGTGAGCGACTGTTGGGGATTCGTCTCTCCAGGTGTAGGGAGTCGATATCGCACAGTGATCGGTTGGTCGTTACCATTAGTCTCTGGCCAGGGCTGATTGAGAATTACCAGTGGACGGACTAGTAGATTCTCGGATGGTCTTGAGCCATACTGACACGACTTGTACGGTTATTAGGGGTCTGACGTTTTCCACCCCCTAAACCTTACATGCAATACTCTCAGACGAACAGACCGGACTGCACGGATATTGTCACGGACAGGCTCGGTAGGGGTTTCGGACGAGTTCGTTCGTCGGCCTCCTTTTTGACATGTACCTGGGTTGCCGTTACGTACAGCTAGTGCCACTGACGGACTTGTGGTTAAACCCACTGCCAGCATACTGTCGAGTCTTTAGAGTCCCACACAGAGGGTCTCCCTGGATCAGGCGAGACGATGTAGAGGCCGTATGGTCTTACGGCAGGGTTTCGATCGCATGCGTGTACTGGCTACACGAATGATGTTCGGACAGATAATACTATTTGGCTTTTGTTTAAGCCGCATCCTAGTATTATACTATTCAATTATACTTGTCTCTGTGTATCCGTATTTTTCGGAATACGGATACGGGTATGTATATACGGTGGGGCCATTCTTATAATTTTACAAGAATGAGCTTCTAGAAGGAGACACCTCATTATTGATTTATCCTTCTTTTGATAAACGGTTAATGAGGTGGAAATTAGGAGATATTTGAGGAATGGGTTGCAAGCATGGCTTTGTATATTGTTTATTCATTTAAGTTTCCTATTCAAGCATGGTTGCATTTTTTTTGAGTATTTTATTCCATGCTTGAATTATTGGAAAATGACTTAGCCATTCTCACACCCATTTCTCAAGATCATTCTCATATTATCATTCTCTATCCTAGGTTTCCTCTCCTCCTCCCCCAAGCTCATCCCATCACATGAGTTGTGAATCAATGAGCATTGAGACAACTTAATCCAATATATCTTCTCTACTTCTATTTAGTAGTCTTCCTTAGCAGGTTGGATCACCAAGTTACCTCATTTGAGGTTGGAGCTTAACCATAGGCCCTCGGGTGGATCTTTCTTCGACACAAAGGAGACTGGCAACCGAGTTCATTTGAAGCTTTGGAGGAGCCAAAGAAAGGAGATCAAAAAGAAGTTTGAACCAAGGAGCAAAGAACCATTTGAAGACCCGAAGTACTTGACACGAGAGTATAATACTTTAACCGAGTAGTTAACTCCCTCTTGTAGTTTAGTTATTGCTAGTTATCCTAAAGTGGATAAATTCTATGTTGCAAAACCAAACATGATCTTTTGATGTGAGAAAAATTGTTTTTGATGTATTCCGCCTCCCCGCGAACATGTGGGGTGTGCTACATAGACTTACACCAGTATCAGAGCCTAATTAAACCCTAGCTAACAGATTAAACGAAGTATGAAACTACGAAACCGAAATAACTCCGAAACTATGAAACATGAATCCAAGTTTCTGTCGATTTTTGCAGAGTCTCAAATTTTTTTTAAGCAATTGCAGAGTGCTCCTTTACCTGTGAAATGAACACACAACAAAAACGAGGCAATTCCACTTTAAAATGGCCGGCCACAACCCCATTTTTTCCGAGCTCACCAGTTCAAAAGTGTGGGATTGCGTCGAGTTTTGTTCTATGTTGTTGTCTCTTGGATTTAGTGTTTCTGGTGTTATTTGATTTTGCCAATTTTAACTGCACTGCTAACTTTTTACTGCAGCAATCTCGGAGTGGTTCGAAGTCGTAGTTTTAGTGTCGTTTATGTTTCAGTTATTATCTGTAATGATATATGTGTTCGTAAACTTCTGCTAATTGCTATATGTCGGTTAGTTGGGGGTTGCACATATCTGTGATGTTGGTTTGTGTATATGAGCTTTATTGGATCGTTGATTATGAATAGCCCGGAGATGTGAGATGAGTGTTTTCTTTTCTTTCATTCAATGTAATTTGTAAAAGTGATGTAATATTATTTTGCGGGGCACATCCGGGTTGAGGTTGTAGCCACCGTTGTACTATTTTGTTTTACTGTTTTTGCTCCTAGGATAGACCCAAGGAGGGGTGCACAAACTACCGGGTTCTTTGAAGTGCCGAGTGGCCTACTCACTTTGTTGAGGGAGGTTGTTTCACTTCGGGAATTTGGCGGGTAGTTTGCCGCACCCGTAGGGGTCTAGGGTGGGATTTGGCTATTCATCATGACCGTGGAATCCATCTTTCGTTATGGGCTTAAACGAAGCGCGGAATTCCTAGTATATCGAATATGTTCATCTGTGATCTGAAATGCCTATTATTGCATGAGACGAATGTATATATCTATATATGATATTTAGTAGGCGTTGCTTATGTTTTGCACCCGCGCTAGTCCAGCCCATGCTCTGTCGTTAGTTAAGTAACCTAACGGGTGATGACGGGGCCCCATGGTGAATGCGGATGGCATAAGCGTACGTTGTATTTTCATTTCTTTCTGCAATGGTATGATTAATTGATAGGACATCATTAATTCATTAATGCAAAGAAAACAAACCTAAGCTAAATAGCTGGAACAATTTCAAAACCATCCGGTTTTCTTTAAAAAGCAAATTTTAAATGCGGAGCATAAACCACTCCTTTTTTTTAAAAAAAAAATCTATCATGGTTCCTTCGGTTATATCAAGTTCATTACATTAATGGTTTTGCCAAAAACCAGCCGTAGTCCTCCATCGTTTCAAATAAACAACACATCGTATTCATGCTATGTTTGTTGGTCTTCGTCAAGACGTAGTGAATGGTAGCAATGTGTTGCTTATTTGTTGCATAGATAGATGCATTAGTTTAGGACAGCTGTATAGCTTTGTTGGCCTTCGTCAAGGGCGAGTACGGATGGGTCTAAATTAATCAGGACAACGACGGGTAGAACTTGACTTGGATCTTATGATATTTTGGCCTTCGTCAAGGTCATAAGAATTTGGGGCAAAAATCACATCAGGAGTTTCAAACATAAAGGAAACTTGCAGATTTAGCATACTTTCTGGAGTGTGGTGACTAGAGTGGCTTCCATCTAGGTCATCATACGATAATAGTTGGATCCCGATCCCACTGATGAGTAGGATTACTCTCGGGAAAATTTCTCACTTAACAATCAATGTTATAAACCAAGTAGGTGTCTAGAACGGTGTTAGTGGGGCTACACCTCTAGGAAAAAGTGGTTATATAATTAAGGAACTTCGCGAAAGCGTTGGAAAACCTCTCTCGAAGTACCGGCACTAGCCTGGCTGAAAGGTTAAGCAAGTATTGTGACGTGGGATTAATCCTGACTAATTCTTCTTTTAGGGGTTTGAAGAAGAATTTGAGGAAACGGTGGGAGCCATCCTGTTTAGATAAAATAATAACCAATCTAAACTTGCAAGAGCATATGCTGAGTGTTTCTTTTCTCTCTCTCTGGCAGCTGCCATGACGGGACTAAAACTATTACTTGAAAAAAATACACTGACTGGGCCAAATTATAAGGATTGGCTGAGGAACGTCAACATTGCACCGACTTATGACAAAGTTGCATATGTCACCACCGCTACTGCTCTCCTGTCCCAGGACCAGATTCCACAGTTGTGGACAAAGAAGTCCGTAAAACTTGGGATCTGGACTGTGAGAAAGGTAAGTGTATCGTGCTGGCGTCTATGAATAATGACTTTCGACATGTACCTGGGTTGCCGTTACGTACAGCTAGTGCCACTGACAGACTTGTGGTTAAACCCACTGCCAGCGTATTGTCGAGTTTTTAGAGTCCCACACAGAGGGTTTCCCTAGATCAGGCGAGACGATGTAGATGCCGTATGGTCTTACGGCAGGATTTCGATCGCATGCGTATACTGGCTACACGAATGATGTTCGGACAGATAATACTAGTGGGCTTTTGTTTAAGCCGCATCCTAGTATTATACTATTGGATTATACATGTCTCTGTGTATCCGTATTTTTCGGAATACGGATACGGGTATGTATATACGGTGAGGGCATTCTTGTAATTTTACAGGAATGAGCTTCTAGAAGGAGACACCTCATTATTGATTTATACTTTTTTTGATAAAAGGTTAATGAGGTGGAAATTAGGAGATATTTGAGGAATGGGTTGCAAGTATGGCTTTGTATATTGTTTATTCATTTGGGTTTCCTATTCAAGCATGGTTGCACTTTTTGTGAGTATTTTATTCCATGCTTGAATTATTGGTAAATGACATAGCCATTCTCACACCCATTTCTCAAGATCATTCTCATATTATCATTCTCTCTCCTAGGTTTCCTCTCCTCCTCCCTCAAGCTCATCCCATCACATGAGTTGTGAATTAATGAGCATTGAGACAAATTAATCCAATATATCTTCTCTACTTCTACTTAGTAGTCTTCCATAGCAAGTTGGATCGCTAAGTTATCCCATTTGAGGTTGGAGCTTGACCATAGGCTCTCGGGTGAATCTTTCTTCGACACAAAGGAGACCGGCAACCGAGTTCATTTGAAGCTTTGGAGGAGCCAAAGAAAGGAGATCAAGAAGAAGCTTGAACCAAGGAGCAAAGAAGCACTTGAAGACTCGAAGGACTTGACACGAGGGTATAATACTTTAACCGAGTAGTTAACGCCCTCTTGTAGTTTAGTTATTGCTAGTTAAGGTTTAATCAAGATTCTAAAGTGGATAAAGTCTATATTGCAAAGCCAAACACGATCTTTTGATGTGAGAAAAATCGTTTTTGATGTATTCCGCCTCCCCGCGAACACATGGGGTGTGCTACATAGACTTACACCCTGCTCGGTCCATCCTTGGATGGTAGTTTACTACCCACCGACGCCAAGGATTAAAGCCCTCATCAAGAGGCCACCGAGCAGCTTCCCTGCTCGGTCTATCCTTGGCTAGTAGTTTACTACCCACCAACGCCAAGGATCGAAGCCCTCATCAAGAGGCCGCCGAGCAGCTTCCCTGCTTGGTCCATTCTTAGTGGGTAACTCCTTACCCGTCTACGCTAAGGATCGAAGCCCTCGTCAAGAGGCCACCGAGCAGCTTCCCTGCTCGGTCCATCCTTAGCTAGTAGTTTACTACCCACCGATGCCAAGGATCGAAGCCCTCATCAAGAGGCTACCGAGTAGCTTCCCTGCTCGGTCCATCCTTGGCTGGTAGTTTACTACCCACTGACACCAAGGATCGAAGCCCTCATCAAGAGGCCGTCGAGTAGCTTTCCTGCTCAGTCCATCCTTTGTGTGTAACTTCTTACCCATCTGTGCTAAGGATCTAAACCCTCCCAAGAGGTCACCGAGCAGCTTCCCTGCTCGGTCTATCCTTAGTGGGTAACTTCCTACCCATCTATGCTGAGGGTCGGAAGCCCTCAATCTCGTCTACACTGACCTATCTTCAGAGAGATGCTCGCCGGTCCAACTCAAAGAAATGGGCGAGTCTACGCCTTTCTACTCGGAGGTACCAACCGACATACTTTCAACATGCGATCGCTACCTCGACTTCGGGGCCATAACGACGCCGACCTTACACCGCCATTGTACACTGACAAATAATTGGGTTTAACTCGATGCGCGATCGCTAACTAAAGGATCGGTCGCCGACCCAACGCTCATCAGGCGAGAAAAATGAAGACATTGTCGCGAAATGGAAACATTGCCACAAAAATTTCTGCAAAACGGCTTTATTTACAACTCGGAAACCTTTACAAAGGTATTGTGAGCTCCCCAGCCTTACAAAATCGCTTGAAGACTTACAAAATTCCAAAACAAGAAAAAAATAAAAAGGAAGGCAGGGAGACTCAGGCCTCGGGGCCGGGGAGGACCTCGACGTGCTCCGCGGCAACGTAGGGAGCCGGGGTGGCTGCTTGAGGGTCGGTTCCCACAGCAGGAGCTTCGGCACTGGGAGCCAAGGTGACTGACTTCTCCCCAACGCTCCCACCAGGGGCCTTCCCTCGGGCGACGCTTCCGGCGGTATCCCCCTGCACCTTACCCTCGAGGGGGTCTCGAGCCGGAGCTTATCGTAGGGAAACTCTGGCATCGGCGCCTTGACGACGTCGAGGGCATCATGCCAGACGAGGGCCGAGGCGTCGGTGAAGTCGGCATAGAATTGATCCGACGTCTTATAGCTCTTCACTGCCTTCGCATCCCGGAGGTCGGCGCGCCTCATCCCTTCCTTCAGCGCTTCGTTTTCCCTTTTTAGGGTGTCCCACGTCTTTTTCAGAGTGGCGGCGAGCATCCTGGAATCCTCCAACTTGGCCTCAACGACCTTGTTGGACTCCGTCATGGCTCGGATAGACTCCCGACAGTTAGCGTTCACCCCTCCTCGGCAGCCACACAGTTTTCTAGGACGGCGATCCTCTCCCTCGCTTAACGCAGCTCCCGGCTCAGGCTCTCCTCCCGCGAGGAAGACTCGCCCGCTAGCTGCAGTGCCGGGGTTATTTCATCGTGCTCCATGTTGGTGACGAGGGCGCAGTGCTGGAGGACCTGAGGAAAACAAAAGGAAGGGTTAAAAAGGCATACAATCCTGCAAACAAAAAGGCTTAATGAATACCTGAACGGGAGGCAGACACTAACCTGCATGGCCTCCTGAGCTATGGCCGCGATTTCGGCCTTGAGGGTCCCCTTGGGGATTCTGCCCCCAGCCGACCGCTCCATCTTGGAGAGCAAGCTATCGTCGACAGAAAGCCCCGAGGGCACTTCGTAGCGAAGATCCCCTTCCTGCACGAAGATCGGGGAAGACGCGGCTCGGGACACCGTCCTCTTGCGCCGCTTGAGGGGGGCAACGGTAGGGTCGACATCATCCGGTACCTCCAGGACCTGGGGTTCTTGCTCCCGAGCGTGTTTGCGGCTCTCCCCGTGACTGGTCTCCAGAGCCCGGGGTATAGTAGAACGCCTAGGCAAAGCGGCCGCCGATGGGGCTGGGCTCGCAGCGGGGCGTGACGGGCCGGCGCCTCTGGCATTCCTCCCTTTCTTCTCGGCCATGGCAGCCCGGAATTTAGATCGGTCCATCGGTTCTGCAAAACAGGCGAAAACACAAAGAGAGGGTTAGCAATGCCAGAAAGAATGGAAGAATACACAAGTCTAAACAGGTCGCCTAACCTCCTAACTTACCCGCCAACTGAGCGGGGCTGAGCCCGGCCCAACTGAGGGCCTACTCGGACAGCAGCACATCGGCCCGATGGACGGGCTCCCACGCCGACACCGCCATCGCATCGGGTTTGGACGACCGCCTCACCCGCAGTTGGCCCTGTGCCACTGGACAGGCACAGGCCTGTCCTCACCCTCAGGTGGCCCGACAAACAAGAACTTCTCATTCCATTCATGAATAGAAGAAGGTACTGCTACGACCCCCGACCCGGCCGCCCCTCCTCTGTGTTTTCTATAAGAAACGTATACCTATCTAGGCTCTTCCTTACGAGTACCGGGGAGATTTTTGTAGCAGAGGGATGAAAGGAGAAGGTTTAGGCTGAAAGGGATCTCCTACAGTCTTAACAGACCAGAACCCGAGGAGAATCTTCCATGAGTTCTGCACTAGCTGGCCTGGGGATAATTGAAAGCAACGCAGTGCCGCACTCACCTTGGGAGAGAAGGGAAGACGCATTCCGGCCCAAAAGTCTTCCAAGTACAAGGTAATCTCCTTGTCCCGTACCTGGTCTGCCCTCTCTCCCTCCCCGGCCAAGCAAAGCGAGTAGCCGGAGGAATGTAGAAGTGAGCCCGGATTGTCGTGAGCTCGTCCACATGCCTCAGGAGGGAAGGCGCATCACGGACACTCCTGACACGTGCTTTGGGGACCGTCCCCGCCGCACGACCCCAGGTGGCTGGACTAACCCTAGTTCCCTGGGGGGATTTCGACTCGGACGAGGAAGAGAAAGAAGCGGAGGAAGAAGCGGCAGAAGACTCCCTAGACTCTACCTCCACTATCTCAACAGACTCTCCAGAGGAAGACATCTAACCTGAGCAAAGGAAGGAGACCTCCGAGGGAAGAACGCAAGAAATCCGACCTTAAGGGAAGAGCGTCGAACTAACACACACAGCGATGATGAAATTATAGCGAAGTGTGGACCTTGGGGGCGTCCCACCTTGTAGGATTACCTAGCACGACAGTAAGGTTTCGGGAGGATCGTCCATGCCATTTTCAAAAATTTGCCATGCTAAACAACCTTAACCCTAGAATCTTAACTAGAGAATTAGACAATACAATCATGTAAACAAATTTACATCTAAGTGAACATGGAACACAACCTTTATAGACCGGTCCTTCACTTCAATAGCTCCGTGTAGTAGTCCCTTCACTCCAAGTAGTGATCTTTCGGACTCTAGAACGGCTCCACAAGATGAAAGGAACAAGCTTGCACGAAGTCTTCGAGGCCGAAGATGATCTACGTCGAGGAGACACCAACCCAAGCTACTTCTTCACTAATTAGGGATTAGTGAAGCTAACACCCTAAACTAAATGGCTAATCTAGTAGAGAATGATGAAGTAGGATTTTTGGTCACTTTAGAATTAATTTTCTTTACCTCTCCAAAACCTAGAGAGCTCTCTTGATGAAGAAGAAGATGAAGAGAATAATGCTGTGTGTGAGAATAGAAACTATAGGTGAGATAATATCTGAAATTAACTCATGTAGAGACTTAACCATGGCTAATAACAATGGTTAGGTTAATGAATATTTAATGTAAGACAAAATTAGTGGACCAAGTCAATGGGTTCTACAAGCTTCCACTAAGCATCAACCATGACTAAATTCCATCTAATTTTGATTTACTTTAAATAAATAAACCTCACATTATTATAAGCATGGTGTGGCTCTCATACACCTATGTTGCATGTAGCAACAAGCATGACACAATAATATATATCACATATATATTAAGTGTACACATATGAGAAAAAGAAATGCTTAAGTGAGCTAATATTAGTTAATGTATGTTAGTATATCAAATATACAATTATACATTAAATTATTAAATCAATACTTGATTTAATAATCTGGTTATATAATATATAACCGACTAATATCATATGTATCAACTTATCGAATCAGCATTTGATTCGATAACCCGGTTATATCACATATAACCGACCCATATCACATATCGCGAGAATTGAATACGGTATCACATACTCGTATTAATCTTCGTCTCGCACATATCACATATGTGCTCCTACTTCGTTTCGCCTGAGCCAGGAAACCTCTGTGTAGGACTCTAAAGACTCGTCAATACGCCGGCAGTAGGTGATGATCTTATCAAGCACCCACAAGCCGTCAGCGATACTAGCTGGACGTAACGGCTACCCGGGTATTGAGCGATCAGAATATCAACAAGCAAGCCTGCTCATACTCCTGTAAAGCCTGTCAGTAACACTACCGTACAGTCTGGTCTCTTCGTCTGATATGTCGCATATCTAGTCTAGAGGTGGTAAACGTTAGACCCCAGTAACCGATAAGTTGTGCCGATGTGAGACTCATAACGGGTAGAGAAACTACTGATAACACTTACCAGTAAATCTTCGTATCAGCCCTGGCCAGGGACTTCCTGTTATAGCCAAACGAGTACAACGCAACATTAACCCCTAATACCGGGAGAGACGAATCCTCTCCTATCGCTCATTACCTCTATGTGACTCGGGACTTTACCCAAAAGCCACCGTTTTGCACGTTCTCTTGAACGTGGTAAGGTGGAAATCAAAGCACAGTGGGAATCACACAAGACTCTATGACAATCTCTGGTCTACAGACTAACCTGTACCAGTGTCACCAGAGAACTGCTATATGACGCTAGGTATAATACCATCTAGGAGTTTTCGGCGAGTCCGTTCAGTGTACCCAGTCTCCACTAAGCACCCGTATACTATCTTTGATGTCAAACACCAATGGATGTGGGATCATCCATCGCCTATCATATGGGTCAAGAAGCGTATACGCTAGTCTACTCTGAAATATTGATGCCCTGTTTCGATACACCCTTGACTAGGAACAACTAAAGAATGAACTTTTGGACTACCCTGGCCCAACTAGTATGATCTCCATCATAGTCCTGGTAGTCAAGTACACATTCTAAGGGCTTTATCAACATGTGAGAGCAAGAGAGTATCACATTACAAGTCTACATGTTAAGACAAAGAGCAACCAGATAACATACTATCATATCGAGCAAGAAAGTCCTCTCTATATATGTCCAAGCATCCACTATAATATACATCATATGTACAACAATGGCCTCTAGGGCATACATATAACTAACAATCTCCCATTTGCACTAAGGCCAGTTGATATAGTATCTCATACCCAACATCCCGAAGAGTCTCTCAAATTGTATCTGGGGTATGGCCTTCGTGAGTGGATCCGCCGTGTTGTTCTTCGTGTCAACTCTCCTGACCTCGATCTCCCGGCGATCAACTATCTCCCATCTGGTTAGTTTAGCTATCACTGCTGGAAGCCGGATCAGGTGATACCGCCTCAGAATATGCCTGGATCGCTGATGGGACCTGGGTTCCTTGGCCAAAGCCTGTAGGGTTCCTAGGCACACTACTGAGGTCCCACAAGGCATCAACCATGCCAAATTCAAAAATTTCCGGTGCCGAGAAACCCTAATGCGATCGTTGACTAGAGTTTAGGCGAAACTACAAGCTAGTAAACGACTTTACTGCTAAGTGAAAGAGGCTACAACCTTTGTAGATCCGGTCCTCCACCTCCATAGCTCCGTGATGATGTCCCTCCGCTGTGATCATCGGTTCCCGGACTCTCGCGGTGGTTTCATCGAAAAAATGATCGGGCTAGGTCGATGACTTCGATGCCGAAGATGATCTACGTCGAGGCGACTCTAACTCGAGCTCCAACTTCACCAAGCCATAAAACTTGTGAAGAAAACATCCTATACTACTTGGCAAGTGGTAGAGGATGAAGAAATAGGAAGTGGGTTCACTTTGGATTTGGATTTCTCACTTGGAATCATCACTTGACATTTTTGAAGCAAGCTTTTCTTTTCTTTCTCAAGAGGAAGAAGAAGAAGAAAAAGAATAATGAATTAATTCCCAAAAAGAAAAATGAAGTGATGGTTATCATAATGCAACCATGGGTGAGGCTAACTCATGTAGAGAATAAACTAGGGTTAAGGGAAATGGTTAGGGTTAAGGAAAGAAACAAAATGGTTAAAGCATTTCAAAGCTTCATGAAGCTTCAAGAAAAAACAAAGAATGCCACCATTTTATTTTATCCAAAATAAATAAATAAATAAATGAACAAATAAATTAAAACCCTAACCATTTACTTAACCAAGGTTTAAATCAAACATACACCCAAATTTGCATGTATCATCAAACATGATACAATCTTGTGCACAAAAATATATCACATATACAATGTGCACAAACAAGTGAGAAAAACATCTTAAGCGAATAAGCTGCAGGATGTTCTACAAGGAACACCGCGATGCAAAGCAAGAACTGTAGCTACCTGTTTTTGAAAATTCGATTCCACAACATCTTAGGTTTCTTTTGTTTCATTAATCACATTAATGAAGTCCCATCATTTATGCACCTAAACATCACAGATAAATACGACGTACACTTATGCTATCCGCATTCACCTCGATTTCCCCTCGTGCACCGTTAGGTTAGGTCACTAACGGCAGAGCAGGGCAGGGCTAGCGCGGGTGTAAAACATAAGTAACATCTATATAATATATCATATATACTATATCCAGTATTTATCACAGAACATCAAATGATCACATCACAGATATCGCAGCAGAAGAAACATATATGAAATATTGGATATACTAGGACATCCGTGTTTTCAATACGAGCCAGTATAAAACACGGATTCTACGGTCGCGATGAATAGCCAAACCCACACCCCTAGACCCCTACGAGAGCGGCAAGCAACTCTACCAATTCTAGAGTTAGGAGACCCGGACTCGACTCCTCGAGTTTGTCTCCCACTGGACTCCAGAACCCGGTTACTTATGCCCTCCTCCTTGGGTCTATCATAGTGCGGAAAAGTAAATAATATACATCAACGGTGACAGCTTCCACTACCTGGAAGTGCCCCAATAAAAGAATATTACATACAAGTTTTTACATGAATGAAAATGAAAAACACTCATCTCACATAAAAACCCCCGTCTATTCAAACACGACGATCCAATATAACATATCCAGCAACACATAACATCGCATGTCATCAACGTAAGTAAATGTGCGCATCCCAATTGTCGTTGACATATAGCAACGAAACCGGCGATATCACACATTACACTTACGGTCGCAGAAAAGAAAGTGTAAAACTACAACAGTTGGAATCCGCAACCTACTTAGACATAACATGCCTAACCATCTGAATTCCTTAGACATCACATGCCTAACAATTATAAACCCCGCATTTTAGTCTCATTATCGAAAACATTTTTCAATATCAAGTCGGGCAATTCAACAAGATTCCTGGCATTCTGATCGAATGCTCGTCGCAAACTTTAGTAGGCAGCCGCACCCTCGATGCCGTCGACGAAGTGCACTAAGGCGGAACACCGCTGCCGCGAGCACTCGAACGGATGTTTTGGGCGACGGGGTTCTCCTACAGTCACTTGGTCGGGGCTATGGGACGTGGCTATCTATTAAGTTTTACCGGCGAGTATCCGCGTACGCTACGAGATTGCGACGGATTTTTGATCACATCAAAATTCCGTGGCAACCGATCAAGTGAGACTAAAGTGCTATGTTTATAACATTCATATCAGTTATCTCATAACTACTTGTGGATTCCAAGTATTGTATCACATTCCAGATAAATAGAAAATGTTAAACTTTCCGATCGAACAATCAAATACCCAAGTTTTTCCGAAACAGATCAACACATGATATAAGTTTAAAAAACATTCACTTCATGCCTCAGTACCAACGGTCCAGCCGTAGAAGGGTCAAGCCAACGCCTCACATGTGGCACGCCGTACTACCCCAAACCCTAAGGTTCAAAGGGCAGTTCAAGACGGTCACATAATCGAGTTAAGGTTTGTTGTCTTCTAAAGGGTCCATCGCGTTACTTGCACTACTTAGAACGTTATTAAACCACGGAAAGATCCAACACTTGGAAATTTCCCGACAGAGGAAAAAGTGGGTATTTATATCCGGTCAAACTTTTTAACATGTTCTAAAATATCCGGAAAAACAATAACGAATTTAAAATTCCCGATCGAATCGACGATTACAAAGTAAACCCCAGAATACTCAACTCTTGAGTCAGATTAAAAATACCCATAAAATAGTAACCACAGAGACAAGAATTACGGTGCAAAAATACTTCCCTAATACCCTTAACCTGCCGCGGAACCGCCGCCAAAGGTGGGTAATCGCCGCGGTTCCGCGGCCATCTTAAGGAATTGGAGGCTCGTTTTTCACCATAATTCTTATTTTTCCCTGCTGAATTTTTCAGGTATTTTTAATTCGGAAAAATCATAGATTTTAAAAAATGACCAGAGAGGGGTGTATTTTGTCGTATTTGGGTTTGATCGGGGTTTTAACTTCGTTAACGCATCGCCTAATGCTCTAGCTAGGCTCTGATACTACTGTAGGGTTCCTAGGCACACTACTGAGGTCCCACAAGGCATCAACCATGCCAAATTCAAAAATTTCCGGTGCCGAGAAACCCTAATGCGATCGTTGACTAGAGTTTAGGCGAAACTACAAGCTAGTAAACGACTTTACTGCTAAGTGAAAGAGGCTACAACCTTTGTAGATCCGGTCCTCCACCTCCATAGCTCTGTGATGATGTCCCTCCGCTGTGATCATCGGTTCCCGGACTCTCGTGGTGGTTTCATCGAAAAAATGATCGGGCTAGGTCGATGACTTCGATGCCGAAGATGATCTACGTCGAGGCGACTCTAACTCGAGCTCCAACTTCACCAAGCCATAAAACTTGTGAAGAAAACATCCTATACTACTTGGCAAGTGGTAGAGAATGAAGAAATAGGAAGTGGGTTCACTTTGGATTTGGATTTCTCACTTGGAATCATCACTTGACATTTTTGAAGCAAGCTTTTCTTTTCTTTCTCAAGAAGAAGAAGAAGAAGAAAAAGAATAATGAATTAATTCCCAAAAAGAAAAATGAATTGATGGTTATCATAATGCAACCATGGATGAGGCTAACTCATGTAGAGAATAAACTAGGGTTAAGGGAAATGGTTAGGGTTAAGGAAAGAAACAAAATGGTTAAAGCATTTCAAAGCTTCATGAAGCTTCAAGAAAAAACAAAGAATGCCACCATTTTATTTTATCCAAAATAAATAAATAAATAAATGAACAAATAAATTAAAACCCTAACCATTTACTTAACCAAGGTTTAAATCAAATATACACCCAAGTTTGCATGTATCATCAAACATGATACAATCTTGTGCACAAAAATATATCACATATACAATGTGCACAAACAAGTGAGAAAAACATCTTAAGCGAACCAATATTAGTTAATGTAAAGTAATATATCAAATATATAATTATACATTAAATCATTAAATCAACACTTGATTTAACGATCCGGTCACATCACATATGACCGACTAATATCCAATGTATCGACTTATCGAATCAATCCTCGATTCGATAACTAGGTTATATCGCATACAACCAATCGATACATTCATCGCGAGAATAGAATACGGTATCACATACACGCATTATTCTCGGTCCCGCACATATCTCATATGCGCTCCTATTTCGTTTCGCTTGAGCCAGGAAACCTCTGTGTAGGACTCTAAAGACTCGTCAATACGCCGGCAGCAGGTGATGATCATATCAAACACCCACAAGCCGCAAGCGGTCTGCTAAACGTAACGGCCACCCGGGTATTGAGCGATCAGAAGATCAACGAGCAAGCCCGCTCACACTCCTGTGAATCCGACCAATAACACTTACCGTACAGTCCGGTCTCGTCGTCTGATATGTCGCATATCTTGCCTAGGGGTGGTAAACGTCAGACCCCAATAGCTCGATAAGTCGTGTCGATATGAGGTCTATAACAGTTCGAGAAACTACTGGTAACACTTACCAGTAAATCTCAGCAACCCTGGCCAGGGATTTCCGGTTATAGCCAATCGAACACAGTGCAACATCAACTCCCTATACCGGGAGAGACGAATCCCCTCCTATCGCTCATTGCCTCCATGTGATTCGGGACTGTACCCAAAAGCCACCGTTTTGCACGCCCTCTTGGACGTGGTAAGGTGGAAATCAAAGCACAGTGGGAATCACACAAGACTCTATGACGATCTCGGGTCTACAGACTAACCTGTACCAGTGTCACCAGAGAACTGCCATCTGACGTAAGGTATAGTACCATCTGGGAGTTCTCGGTGAGTCCGTCCAGTGTACCCAGTTTCCACTGAGCACCCGTATATCATCTCTGATGTCATACACCAATGGATATGGGATCATCCATCGCCCATCTGTATGGGTCGAGAAGGTATACGCTAGTCTACTCTGGTATATCGATGCCCCGTCTCGATACACCCACGACTAGGGACTTTGAAGGATGTACTTATGAACTACCATGTCCCCACTAGTATGATCCGCATCATAGTCCAAGTAGTCAAGTACACATCCTAAGGGCTTTACCAACATGTAACAGAGAGACAATCAGTGTACACGTTAAGGTAAAGAGTAACCAGATAGCATACTATCATGTTGAGCAAGAAAGTCCTCCCTATATATGTCCCAGCATCCACTACAATATACATCCAATGTACAGTAATGGCCTCTAGGGCATACATATAACTAACAATCTCCCACTTGCACTAGGGCCATCTGTAGCAGTGGTTGCAGTATCTCATACTCAACCATCCCATAAAAGTCTCTCTCTGGGAAAAGGCCTTTGTGAGTGGATCCGCCGTGTTGTCCTCTGAGTCTGCTCTCCTAACCTCGATCCCCTGGAGATCAACCATCTCCACGATCAGGTGACACTGCCTTAGAATATGTCTGGATCACTGATGGGACGGGCGTTCCTTGGCATAAGCCACAACTCCATTGTCATACAATGGGTGGAACGAAGTTCATCTCATGAACTAATATACAACCAGACTGCCTCTTTGGTAGCATCTTAAGTAGCGATGTATCCAGCCTTTATCGTCTAGTATGCCTCGGTATCTAGCTTGGAACTCTTCCAACATACCGTCCCTTTACTGAGGGTAAAGACAATGCCTGTGACTGACTTTCAGTCGTCCTTATCACCCTGAAACCCTTCCAGTGATTCTCCCCAGGTCCAATTGATACCATCTCACTACAACTAGTGAGTATCCTAATATCCAATTAGATCTATCTCATAGATCCAAAACCCAGGATTTAGTAGGTATCACTTTGATCATTTATGGAGAATCATTGTGATAAGCGGAGATTGACCGAGCGTAGCATAGGAAACTCCTTCCCTATCAAGAGTATGTCATCCACGTACTCTACGAGGATCACTACCATACTCCCCACTACCTTTTTGTATATACAAGGTTCATCTACCATTTTGATGATGTCAAACTGTTTGACTAACTCATCAAAACAGATGTTCCAACTCCGCGATGCCTGCTTTATCATATAAAACATTTTGCACACGTTTCCGCTGCTCCCACTGTCTACGAAGCCCTCTGGCTGTGTACTTATAGACGCTTTCTTCTAAATCATCATTTAGAAAAGCAGTCAAGACACACAACCGCCAGATATCGTAGTTATGGTATATAGCCGTGGCAAGTAGGATCTGGATGGACTTAAGCATAGCTACTGGAAAAAGGTTTCATCATTATCCACGCCTGGTCGATGACGAAAACCTTTAACAAGTCTGGCTTTGAAAGTCTCAACTTTTCCATCTACACCAAGTAATCTTCTCAAGATATACTTGCTCCTGATGGGGATTTAACCCTTCATATATAGCAACCAAAGTCCATACTTTGTTGGTGTATAAGGATTCCATCTTTGATCGATAAACATCCAGCCATTCTTACAGAGTCTCACTCCTGATGGCCAGCTCGAAACTAGTTGGGTCATCATCTCATGATGCAATTCTCGATCCCACTGTCATAGAAAAACCGAAGTAACTCTCAGGTGGGTGAGGAATCCTACTAGATCGGCGGAGAGGCTGAGGTTCGTTGGTATCTACTGAATCCTTTGGTTCTACCAAATCATCTGCTGTAGTTTGTATAGCTGGAACCTTTTCAGTTGTACATAACAGACCTTGCCTTGAGCTTGTCCGGATTTTGCTTTTAGACATAGGCCGGACAACCCCAAATCTTAACTAACTTAAGATATGGGCTCTTCCCTTTCCATATCACATATGAAGTGGTAGGCAACTGATTTGATCGGAACCCTATTCAATAGGTATGCAGCTTCTCAAGTGCATAACTCCCAAAATGAAATTGGTAACTCAGTAGTACTCATCATAGTGCACACCTTATCATATAGGGTGTGATTGCTCCGCCCCGATACACCGACGTGCTGTGATGTATTCGGAGGAGTAATGCTAAGAGAGAATCTCATTCTCCTTTAGAATATTCCAGGAATTCCATGCACAAGTATTCTCCTCCCTGATCTCATCATAGGACATAATACTTATACCCGTATTTTGGTTCTCTACTTCTAACTTATATTCTGTGAATATCTTAAAAGTTTCGGACTTATGTTTCAACAAGAACATATGGCTGAATCTTGAAAGATTATCAGATAATGTAATGAAGTATAAAGAACCGGTCCTGGCATGTATAGACAGGGGACCTTACATACATCAACATGTATCAATCCCAAGAGTTCACTATCTCTTTCTCTGTTTCCAATAAACAGAGCTATGGTCATCTTATCTCTGTGACATGACTGGAAAGTTTTCACAAGATGTAAATTCAAACAGATTTAAATATGCATCTATATGCAACTTAGCTAGTCGGGTCACATTGATATGACCTAGTCTACAATACCTCAAGAAGGATCCGTTCATTTCTGAACTCTTCCTCTTGTGTGTGTTCCGTATACTAAGAACTGTAGTTTGATTTAGAACGTTAATGCTTTTAGATAACGTGCCTGAACCGATCAACTTTTGATATAGGAAATGTTCAAAACATTATCCAACAATACAAAATTTTATCATTTCTTTACTAATAAAGAGACTGATATGATTTTGTATATCAGGTTCGGTATCTAATAACATTCGTTCAGAATCAATGTATTTGTAATACAGGGTGACAGTGACCAACAGACTTAGTTGCAACACTTGCCCCGTTATCTGCCTCATGAAACTTATCACCCGTTCTCAGTTCTCTACCTATCTGTAGCCCTATGTAACAGATTACATATCTGGGATCCTGATCCGGTATCAAATATCCAGGACGTAGAGGATACAGAGAAACAGTTCTTTGTAACGAACACACCCGAAGATGATGCATCAACATGCACTTTCTTCGTTTGGGCGGCACGGGAAATCTGGTATTCCCCAATTCCTGCTCTGTCTTATAACAATTATAAGTTGTAGCGGGACCAACGTTCCCCAGCTCAGTATAACAAGTGGGTTCGGTCAATATATCCGTTTTATTATCTTGATTAAGGCGTGACATGGTCGCTACCTGGAGAGAGAGAGAAGAAAACACTCAGCGTATGCTCTTGCAAGATCAGATTGGTTATATATTTTATCTAATCAGGATGGCTCCCACTGTTTTTATCAAATCTTCTTTCAAACCCTAAAAGGAAAGACTAGCCGGGATTAATTACACGCTACAAGTTCGCCAATCTTTCAGCCAGGCCAGTGTCGGTACTTTGAGGGAGGTCCCCCGTGCTTTCGCACGAACCTAATTAATGTAAACCTCGTTTTCCCAGAGGCGTAACCCCGTTAACACCTTTCTAGACACCTACTTGATCGGCTAATTGTAATGTGTAAAACTCTCCCAGGAGTAACAATTACTCGCAGTGGGTATCGGGATCCAACTATCTCATAGAAGGTATGCAATCTCATTGCAAATTTCAACACTTGAAATTCCCGATAATATTTTGCCCCTAGCGTGCTATGACCTTGACGCATGCCAAACAACCCATAGTCCGCTAGTCAAGTTCAACCTGTACATTTCTTGATTGAATTAAACCCACCCACACGACCCTTGACGCATGCCAAACAACGCCGTGCGAATACCCTAATCCAATCGCATCGTATGCAAGCAGATAAGCACTAGTTAGCTACCGTACACTACGCCTTGACGCATGCCAAACTACCGCAGCACGAATACTAAATAGTACTTATCTGAAATGACGGAGGGCTACGACAGGTTTTTCTAAAAACCTATTGCGTAATGAACTTGATATTGCTGTAGAATCAAATGATTTTAAAATGGAGTGTTTTTGAGGCTTTTCTAGTTTTGATAAAGGGGTCACTCCCGGTGAAAGGATCGTCGGCCCTTTCCTCATCGAATAAGGTGCGGGATATATCATATATATCACTGTGCAAAGCAGAAACTATAGAAGCAATCAAAAGACAAACCGAGAGTTGTAGCATCTGCCAGTTATTGCTAAAGGAGTCACTCCCGGTGAAGGGATCTCGGTCCTTTCCTTATCGAATAAGCTGCAGGATGTTCTACAAGGAACACCGCGATGCAAAGCAAGAACTGTAGCTACCTGTTTTTGAAAATTCGATTCCACAACATCTTAGGTTTCTTTTGTTTCATTAATCACATTAATGAAGTCCCATCATTTATGCACCTAAACATCACAGATAAATACGACGTACACTTATGCTATCCGCATTCACCTCGATTTCCCCTCGTGCACCGTTAGGTTAGGTCACTAACGGCAGAGCAGGGCAGGGCTAGCGCGGGTGTAAAACATAAGTAACATCTATATAATATATCATATATACTATATCCAGTATTTATCACAGAACATCAAATGATCACATCACAGATATCGCAGCAGAAGAAACATATATGAAATATTGGATATACTAGGACATCCGTGTTTTCAATACGAGCCAGTATAAAACACGGATTCTACGGTCGCGATGAATAGCCAAACCCACACCCCTAGACCCCTACGAGAGCGGCAAGCAACTCTACCAATTCTAGAGTTAGGAGACCCGGACTCGACTCCTCGAGTTTGTCTCCCACTGGACTCCAGAACCCGGTTACTTATGCCCTCCTCCTTGGGTCTATCCTAGTGCGGAAAAGTAAATAATATACATCAACGGTGACAGCTTCCACTACCTGGAAGTGCCCCAATAAAAGAATATTACATACAAGTTTTTACATGAATGAAAATGAAAAACACTCATCTCACATAAAAACCCCCGTCTATTCAAACACGACGATCCAATATAACATATCCAGCAACACATAACATCGCATGTCATCAACGTAAGTAAATGTGCGCATCCCAATTGTCGTTGACATATAGCAACGAAACCGGCGATATCACACATTACACTTACGGTCGCAGAAAAGAAAGTGTAAAACTACAACAGTTGGAATCCGCAACCTACTTAGACATAACATGCCTAACCATCTGAATTCCTTAGACATCACATGCCTAACAATTATAAACCCCGCATTTTAGTCTCATTATCGAAAACATTTTTCAATATCAAGTCGGGCAATTCAACAAGATTCCTGGCATTCTGATCGAATGCTCGTCGCAAACTTTAGTAGGCAGCCGCACCCTCGATGCCGTCGACGAAGTGCACTAAGGCGGAACACCGCTGCCGCGAGCACTCGAACGGATGTTTTGGGCGACGGGGTTCTCCTACAGTCACTTGGTCGGGGCTATGGGACGTGGCTATCTATTAAGTTTTACCGGCGAGTATCCGCGTACGCTACGAGATTGCGACGGATTTTTGATCACATCAAAATTCCGTGGCAACCGATCAAGTGAGACTAAAGTGCTATGTTTATAACATTCATATCAGTTATCTCATAACTACTTGTGGATTCCAAGTATTGTATCACATTCCAGATAAATAGAAAATGTTAAACTTTCCGATCGAACAATCAAATACCCAAGTTTTTCCGAAACAGATCAACACATGATATAAGTTTAAAAAACATTCACTTCATGCCTCAGTACCAACGGTCCAGCCGTAGAAGGGTCAAGCCAACGCCTCACATGTGGCACGCCGTACTACCCCAAACCCTAAGGTTCAAAGGGCAGTTCAAGACGGTCACATAATCGAGTTAAGGTTTGTTGTCTTCTAAAGGGTCCATCGCGTTACTTGCACTACTTAGAACGTTATTAAACCACGGAAAGATCCAACACTTGGAAATTTCCCGACAGAGGAAAAAGTGGGTATTTATATCCGGTCAAACTTTTTAACATGTTCTAAAATATCCGGAAAAACAATAACGAATTTAAAATTCCCGATCGAATCGACGATTACAAAGTAAACCCCAGAATACTCAACTCTTGAGTCAGATTAAAAATACCCATAAAATAGTAACCACAGAGACAAGAATTACGGTGCAAAAATACTTCCCTAATACCCTTAACCTGCCGCGGAACCGCCGCCAAAGGTGGGTAATCGCCGCGGTTCCGCGGCCATCTTAAGGAATTGGAGGCTCGTTTTTCACCATAATTCTTATTTTTCCCTGCTGAATTTTTCAGGTATTTTTAATTCGGAAAAATCATAGATTTTAAAAAATGACCAGAGAGGGGTGTATTTTGTCGTATTTGGGTTTGATCGGGGTTTTAACTTCGTTAACGCATCGCCTAATGCTCTAGCTAGGCTCTGATACTACTGTAGGGTTCCTAGGCACACTACTGAGGTCCCACAAGGCATCAACCATGCCAAATTCAAAAATTTCCGGTGCCGAGAAACCCTAATGCGATCGTTGACTAGAGTTTAGGCGAAACTACAAGCTAGTAAACGACTTTACTGCTAAGTGAAAGAGGCTACAACCTTTGTAGATCCGGTCCTCCACCTCCATAGCTCTGTGATGATGTCCCTCCGCTGTGATCATCGGTTCCCGGACTCTCGTGGTGGTTTCATCGAAAAAATGATCGGGCTAGGTCGATGACTTCGATGCCGAAGATGATCTACGTCGAGGCGACTCTAACTCGAGCTCCAACTTCACCAAGCCATAAAACTTGTGAAGAAAACATCCTATACTACTTGGCAAGTGGTAGAGAATGAAGAAATAGGAAGTGGGTTCACTTTGGATTTGGATTTCTCACTTGGAATCATCACTTGACATTTTTGAAGCAAGCTTTTCTTTTCTTTCTCAAGAAGAAGAAGAAGAAGAAAAAGAATAATGAATTAATTCCCAAAAAGAAAAATGAATTGATGGTTATCATAATGCAACCATGGATGAGGCTAACTCATGTAGAGAATAAACTAGGGTTAAGGGAAATGGTTAGGGTTAAGGAAAGAAACAAAATGGTTAAAGCATTTCAAAGCTTCATGAAGCTTCAAGAAAAAACAAAGAATGCCACCATTTTATTTTATCCAAAATAAATAAATAAATAAATGAACAAATAAATTAAAACCCTAACCATTTACTTAACCAAGGTTTAAATCAAATATACACCCAAGTTTGCATGTATCATCAAACATGATACAATCTTGTGCACAAAAATATATCACATATACAATGTGCACAAACAAGTGAGAAAAACATCTTAAGCGAACCAATATTAGTTAATGTAAAGTAATATATCAAATATATAATTATACATTAAATCATTAAATCAACACTTGATTTAACGATCCGGTCACATCACATATGACCGACTAATATCCAATGTATCGACTTATCGAATCAATCCTCGATTCGATAACTAGGTTATATCGCATACAACCAATCGATACATTCATCGCGAGAATAGAATACGGTATCACATACACGCATTATTCTCGGTCCCGCACATATCTCATATGCGCTCCTATTTCGTTTCGCTTGAGCCAGGAAACCTCTGTGTAGGACTCTAAAGACTCGTCAATACGCCGGCAGCAGGTGATGATCATATCAAACACCCACAAGCCGCAAGCGGTCTGCTAAACGTAACGGCCACCCGGGTATTGAGCGATCAGAAGATCAACGAGCAAGCCCGCTCACACTCCTGTGAATCCGACCAATAACACTTACCGTACAGTCCGGTCTCGTCGTCTGATATGTCGCATATCTTGCCTAGGGGTGGTAAACGTCAGACCCCAATAGCTCGATAAGTCGTGTCGATATGAGGTCTATAACAGTTCGAGAAACTACTGGTAACACTTACCAGTAAATCTCAGCAACCCTGGCCAGGGATTTCCGGTTATAGCCAATCGAACACAGTGCAACATCAACTCCCTATACCGGGAGAGACGAATCCCCTCCTATCGCTCATTGCCTCCATGTGATTCGGGACTGTACCCAAAAGCCACCGTTTTGCACGCCCTCTTGGACGTGGTAAGGTGGAAATCAAAGCACAGTGGGAATCACACAAGACTCTATGACGATCTCGGGTCTACAGACTAACCTGTACCAGTGTCACCAGAGAACTGCCATCTGACGTAAGGTATAGTACCATCTGGGAGTTCTCGGCGAGTCCGTCCAGTGTACCCAGTCTCCACTGAGCACCCGTATATCATCTCTGATGTCAAACACCAATGGATATGGGATCATCCATCGCCCATCTGTATGGGTCGAGAAGGTATACGCTAGTCTACTCTGGTATATCGATGCCCCGTCTCGATACACCCACGACTAGGGACTTTGAAGGATGTACTTATGAGCTACCATGTCCCCACTAGTATGATCCGCATCATAGTCCAGGTAGTCAAGTACACATCCTAAAGGCTTTACCAACATGTAACAGAGAGACAATCAGTGTACACGTTAAGGTAAAGAGTAACCAGATAGCATACTATCATGTCGAGCAAGAAAGTCCTCCCTATATATGTCCCAGCATCTACTACAATATACATCCAATGTATAGTAATGGCCTCTATGGCATACATATAACTAACAAAGCCACTGCTCCATTGTTATCACAATACAAAGGTATTGGATGCTCGATGGACGGAACCACACCAAGTTCGGTTATGAACTTCTTCATCCAGACAGCCTCTTTGGCAGCATCGTTAGCAGCGATGCATTCAACCTCCATCGTCGAGTCTGCCACGGTTTCCTGCTTGTAACTCTTCCAACAAACCACCCCTCCATTGAGGGTAAAGACAAATCCCGAGACTGACTTAGAGTCATCCTTATCACTCTGGAAGCTCGAATCGGTAAAGGACTCCACTTGGAGTTCACCGTTACCATACACCAAGAACATCTCTTTAGTCCTTCTCAAGTACTTGAGAATTTTCTTCACAGCTGTCCAGTGATTCTCTCCTGGATCTGCTTGATACCTACTCACTACACTTAGTGAGTATGTGTAATATTCAGAAAATTTGGAAATAAATAAAATTAATTAATTAAACAATAAAAGGTTAAATTAAAAAGTTATTAAAACTAATAAGACAATTTCATAAGATGGATGTAAAACAAATTAAATTAAAATTTTAGTATGCAACATAAATAAATTAGAAGGGTTTTAATATGAATTTTAGCTTCATTTTAATAAAAAGGGTGTTTTATAATAACATAGGTTGTGAAGGGTATTTATATAAAGTTTAGGATTTTGTGCAAAATGGGAAATTGTTAAGGGTGTAAATAGAAAAGGGGTTAGATAAAGTTAGTTCAGAATTTTATCAAGATAATTCATTTTAGAAATGATAAAGCATTGCCACCACCTCCTCTCATGCACAACACACTCCCCACACCTCCTCCTTGGATGAAACCACCACATCTTGCTTGGTGACACCTCCTCCTACACCTCACACTTCCCTTCACCATTTATATAAGGTGTTCAGATCAATTAATCAATTTAAAACTTCTGAAAATTCAAAAGAAAGAAAAGAAAACCAAAGCAAAATAAAGAAGAACAAGAGAAAGGAGAAGCAAGGAGCTAATCTAGGAATTTCCTCACCATTAAGCTAGGACTAGGAGCTTGTGCATCTTAGAGGGTGTTCTTCCAGCAAATTACTTGAAGGTAAAATCCTTAATCACAGTAGGGATTTAATTCTGTAAATTGTTCAAAACTTGAAATCAAAGTGTCCATAATATCGTATTTTAAGCAAAATTGGACCCTGTAGTAATCTGCTGTAGTTTAGATAAATTTTAACTTAACAAAACAGTTCCAAAATGATGTATGTTAGACCTAGAACAACCTATAGGAACCCGAACCAAGGGGATCGGTTTTGGGCCGGCGACCAATAGGGAAATTCCGGCGTCGCCGGATTTGTAAGGGGAGTTGGTGATTTGGGTTGTTGGGTAGGTCTCTATGTAGAATTATGGTTATTTTGGTATTGTTTAATTAAGTTAGTTAACTGTATAGGAAATCTGAAAGCTAATATCGGAAAAAGGGATCTAAAATCTAAAATACGATACGGTTAAAACGTATCGCGATCTGTTTTCTGTCGCGATGCAGAGTTGGGTTAGATTTCAGTGAGGTTAAATATTAGATCGTTTGCAATGGTCGTACGTAGTGTAATTAGCACATACAACTTGCGTTTTATTGATTTTTGGCGTATCGGAATGTATCCGTTTCCTTATACAAGTTAATTTTCGATATTAGATTCAAATACGGGAACTTTGGAGGCCACGGGGAAAGGAAAAGGATTGGCAATTCCTGAGTAGATACGGCGTATTTCCGGTGAGTAGATTTACATCTACTGGGGAAGTCGGGTGGATGGCGTATAGCACCCCCGCAACCTTATAACTATTATTGTGATAGTACTTAAGATTAGCTTTTCGTCAAAACATTGATATGTTATTGCATCTTGTATATCCTTCATTTGCATAAAGTTTCATATGTAGTTTTTAAATAAGATATACGTGATATTTGATCCGTACGATATGGGTATGATTTGATGAGTTTGTACGAGGGATCATGCCGTACTTAAGAGGATATGGATATAGCGATATGATGAGCTATAATACAAGGATTTATACGTATCGGAAATGATGACCTTTGTATGCCGAATAACGGCCAATTTATTCTTGGACTCGTAGAGATAGATTATGTTCTGTTTTAGGATATAATACTGGTATGAGCTATATTATTTTAAAAACCACGGTTCGTTGTCTTTTAAATAAACTACTATGATGCGTGCCAGTTTCTAAAACAAACATCTATTTTATATCTAAGGCAGCTTCCTTATTTCAAACTTAACGTTCCGATCATTTCTAAACATAATGGTATAGCTCATAACAAGTAATTACAATAAGTACGTTTAGATTACTTTACAGGTTTGCATTATATTATCTATATTATATGTTTCTGTGTTACGTACACTCTGATAGAATACTGCACAAATACCAATAAGTACTATGCTGTACAAGCACGTAAATATATGTCACACTACACCTTATCGGTATTGCCATGTCACCGTAGAATCGTTCTGTTATATATGTGTTAATATATAGATTGTTACACTATAGAACACTTGCACAAATACTAATGATTTCCATGTTGCACGAGCACAGACGCGTATGCTACACTACACATCATTAGTAGTGCCATGACACATAGAATTGAAATCATTATGTTATGTGATATGATTACGTAGCCTTTTCCTATTCATGTTGTGGTACTATAGACGCTGTATATGATTTCTTGGGATTTCTGAGTATTTTACTCCTGATGATATATATATCGGTGGTATGGGACACTGTTATATACATACATATATAGTATATCATCAATACAACCTATGTAATTATTCTTATTCCTTACTTGATATTTTAATATGATGAGTAAAACGTCCACCATGAGTTTTGTGTTTTCTGGTTTTGTTCTGGACCGAGTGGGGGAGATATACGGTCGCAGATTTTTACGTTATCCAGACTGAGTGGGGGAGATATACAGTTGGATACATGGTGGACCCGGTCGATACCGAGGGGCAGGATAGCCGCATTGAGGCGGGGAAGCCTAGCGAGGATACTCGATACCGGAGATAGAATTGAGCACGGCAGATATCCAGGGGATATTGACCGGAGATTGAGATGAGCACGGCAGCTATCCAGGGGATACTGACCGGGGTTCGATTAAGTACGGCAGATATCCAGGGGATACTGATCATAGCCAGGATATCGGGTGGCGATCATCTGTTGAGATGGTGTCGACGGTATCTGTATTTACGAGTCGATGCTGGACACGAGAGATTTCGGATTTCGATGTCGATGCTGGGCATCTATTTGTATATTGATACGATCATTATCATGAGGTACACCGTTAGATATTTATTTATTGGATTCCACCAGGGCTGATCCGGGGGACAGTACCTGTATATATTTGTATAGACAGTCATAGAAAAAAGGGGGATTCCAATACAGATCATAGATTCATGATTTTGACTCATATGACATTGAGATAGTATACTTGGGATTGCACGATAGTTAGTATTGCACTTATGCATATCATATAGTACATCGGTACAGTTTATGACACTATTAGTCTTATGACCTAAGAATCGTCATGCATTTCGATTTCTACCTTTAGATGTACTTTTATTCACTGAGTTGGCAACTCATCCCCGTTGTGTCACAGTTTCTTGCAGGTTTTACCGCTTGGATTATCAGCGGCTTGGGCACACATTCTTTTGAGGAGTGATGGGTAAGTGAGTTATTATTGTATCATACTCACTCTTGATTATTCATATATTCTTGTATCTAGTGGAAACTCCATCAACTTAGAAATGGTATACTATGGACTTAGAAGCGAGGATTAGAGTTGTGTCTTGAGTTGTCATACTCTTTGGAGTCGACTTCTGCTTTAGATTGATTGGTTGCTCCATCGTTTGGATGTGGAGACTAGCTTCCGTTGGGATGCTATTTCATTATGTTGTATCGAGTTTTTATAAAAATGCAAAGAAGGTGATGTTAAGTTTCAAAACGTCATAAATGCTTTTCAACATACTTAGTTAAATTTAGATGTTATTTTAAATTGATTTTATCGGATGATTATTTAAACCTCACCTCCAATATTTTTCAAAAAAAAGGGGTTTAGATTCTGGGTTTCGGCTTACTTAGATTACGTCGATGTATTTAGATGTCATGTGTTTTAAGTGCCGGTCACGTGCCATATTTAGGTCGTGACAAAGTTGTTATCAGAGCGTTTGGTTTAACCTTTGTTCGAGTCTAGGTTGACTATATGGAGTCTGGGCATATATTTTTTTACCTGGGCTTTACCTTATAGGACTTAGACTTGACTTTGGGGGTCTAATACCCAAATTTTCTTTATATAGGATGACCTTTATTGATAGAGTAGGTACTAAGTAGAGTGGCGTACCGTATATATGTTCCGCGACATATTTACGATATGATACTCCGCCTAAGATACCTTAGGATTTATATCTTGAGATCTTTCTTCTATTCCTTCCGTTGATCTATCTTCGTCAGTGCATGATTGGTTATTCGATCACCATGTTATGAGAGCCGAGAGGACAACAATTAGAGATACGGTCAGAGCAGACTTGTCTAGGACAAGGATTGACTGGGGTGACTTTTCGATGATATAGAGACACATCGTTTATTCATATATGATCGAGTTCAAATGGTGGGGGCAAGTTCTTCGGGATCCGCACCAGATGGTAGAGTCATTGTTAGAGATCAGACAAACTTGAGACGTGATGTTTTTCTTCTCTCTGAAAATCGTGGTGTCACGTACTGTTAGAAAATGGTAACAATCATTGCTGAGGTTATTGAGATGTTGCTTTCTGAGTCTATGAAGTTAAATGGTTGACGACGTTACCGGTATAGATGGATCAATAGGATCATAACCGTTCAGAGGTGAGATGGTTAGGATTTTAATCCGTGGTGGCGCTTCGATACGAGATCGGTGAAATTGAAGTATTTCTTCCAATGGAGTTTGTTCAGACCAGGTGCAAGTAGTTCAAGAAGGAGATCGTATAGTAAGCTTTTCTCCGATAATTTGGGACGAGTCTTCGAGGGTGAGATTAGCCAGATTTCTCTACAGGGTATCAGAAGTAACGGATTCGTTAAATTCTCCAAGTGTGCTTTCTGGCTGGATAGTGTAGATTTCTTGGGTCACGTAGTTGCAAGAGATGGGATACGTGTGGACCCAAAGAAGATAGAAGCAGTATAGCACTGACCCAGACCCGTGTCAGTTTCAGAAGTTCGATGTTTATTGGGTCTGGCCTGTTATTACAAGACGTTTTGTGCAGGATTTTCTCGGATCGCTGCACCGTTGACCAGATTGACTAGGAAGGAAGTTCTATTTCTTTGGACAGATGCATGTGAGCAGAGTTTCCAGTAGTTGAGACTCGATTGATGACTGCACCTGTCTTATCCTTACCTTCCAGGTCAGGTGGTTTCGTGGTATATTGTGATGCCTCTCGAGTGGGTTTAGGCTGTGTATTAATGTAGCACGGCAAGGTTGTAGCTTATGCTTCTCAGCAGTTGAAGAGGCACAAGCAGAACTACCCCACTCATGATTTGGAGATGGCTGCAGTAGTATTCACACTGAAGATTTGAAGGCATTACTTGTATGGAGAGCCATGCCGGATTTTCACAGATCATAAGAGCTTAAAGTATAATTTTCAGCAGATGGATCTGAATCTAAGACAGCGTAGATAGATGGAACTCGTGAAGGATTACGATTGTGAGATCTTGTATCATCCAGGCAAAGCAAAGGTTGTGGCAGATGCCTTGAGTCGGAGGCCTGGAGGTAGCTTATCTCGTTTGCGCACCTTACAGAGACAATCTTCTACAAACTGGCAGCTTTTATGCGATAATCGTGTACAGTTCGAGTTCACATCGACAGAAGGACAGTTAGCACATGTTCGCACCCATCCTTAGTTATTGGATCGTATTCGAGAGACACAGCCGTAGATGCTCGTATGACGGAGATCATGGATCAGGTTAGGCAGGGTAGAGAGTCGGAGTTCGTGATAGATAACCGTGGAGTATTACGTTTTGGGACTCGTCTTTGTGTGCCAGATTCGGATGGATTGAGACTTGAGATCTTAAAGGAGGCCCATAGATCAGCATACAATATTCATCCTGGTTCCATCAAGATGTATCATGACTTGAGGGATGTTTATTGGTGGGAAGGAATGAAGAGGGACGTTGCGGAGTTTGTTTCGAGATGCTTGACTTGTCAGCAAGTCAAGGCAGAGTACCAGAGGCCGGCTGGAGAATTGCAGCCCTTACCCATTCCGGAGTGGAAATGGAAACATATTTCCATGGTTTTCATTGTGGGTCTACCCAGGACTAGCAGAGGGTATGATTCCATTTGGGTGATTATAGATAGATTGACAAAGGCAGCTCACTTTCTACCAGTGAAGACGACGTATGGGTTTACGCAGTATGCTCAGATTTATATCGACGAGATTGTTCGATTGCAGGGAGTTCCAACGAGCATAGGATCAGATAGGGGTACCCAGTTTACTAACAAGCTATGGCAGAGACTTTAAGAAACTCTTGGTACGTGATTGAGTTTTAGTATAACTTTTCACCTACAGATGGATGGTCAGTCAGAGCGGACCATTCAGACTTTAGAGGATATGCTTCGAGTTTGCAACCTTGATTTATGTGGTAGTTGGGATCGTCACTTACCTTTGATAGAATTTTTGTACAACAATAGTTTTCAGAAGACGATCCAGATGGCTCCCTTGGAAGCTTGTTATGGAAGGAAATGTCGATCGCTTGTTTGCTGGACGGAACTGAGCGAGAGTAGCATTTTGGGACCGCGGATAGTACAGGAGACTACGGAAAAGATTCAACTGATACGAGACAGAATAAGAGCGGCCCAGTGCAGACAGAAATCATATGCAGATCGACGACGTCGTAAACTCAAGTTTGATGTGGGAGACCATGTGTTTCTTCGTGTGTCTCCGATGAAGGTGTGATGTGTTTCGGGAAAAAGGGAAAGCTCAACCCCAGATATGTCGGACCTTACATGATTCTGGAGAGAGTGGGTGCTGTAGCTTATCGTTTAGCACTTCCACCGAGTTTTACCGATATGCATCCGGTGTTTCACGTATCGATGCTTCGCAAGTATCTTCACGATCCTTCTCACGCGATCAAGCATCAGACCTTACCGCTTGAGCCGGATTTATCCTGCAGAGTGCAGCCGGTCGCTATTCTAGACCGGCAGGCAAAGAAACTGAGATCCAGGGTACTTCCATCGGTAAGGGTTCTTTGGGTAAGGAAGGAATCGCGAGGAGATTACTTGGGAAACTGAGGATGCGATGCGAAAGAAATTTCCACAGCTTTTTGAAGGTATGTCTAGTTAATTTTTAAATTCGGGGACCGAATTTTCTTAAGGGGGGAATATTGTAATATTCAGAAAATTTGGAAATAAATAAAATTAATTAATTAAATAATAAAAGGTTAAATTAAAAAAGTTATTAAAACTAAATAAGACAATTTCATAAGATGGATGTAAAACAAATTAAATTAAAATTTTAATATGCAACATAAATAAATTAGAAGGGTTTTAATATGAATTTTAGCTTCATTTTAATAAAAAGGGTGTTTTATAATAATATAGGTTGTGAAGGGTATTTATATAAAGTTTAGGATTTTGTGCAAAATGGGAAATTGTTAAGGGTGTATGTAGAAAAGGGGTTAGATAAAGTTAGTTCAGAATTTTATCACGATAATTCATTTTAGAAATGATAAAGAATTGCCACCACCTCCTCTCATGCACAACACACTCCCTGCACCTCCTCCTTGCATGAAACCACCACATCTTGCTTGGTGACACCTTCTCCTACACCCCACCCTTCCCTTCACCATTTATATAAGGTGTTCAGATCAATTAATCAATTTAAAACTTCTGAAAATTCAAAAGAAAGAAAAGAAAACCAAAGCAAAATAAAGAAGAACAAGAGAAAGGAGAAGCAAGGAGCTAATCTAGGAATTGCCTCACCATTAAGCTAGGATTAGGAGCTTGTGCATCTTGGAGAGTGTTCTTCCAGCAAATTACTTGAAGGTAAAATCCTTAATCACAGTAGGGATTTAATTCTATAATTAGTTCAAAGTTTGAAATCAAAGTGTCCATAATATCGTATTATAAGCAAAATTGGACCCTGTAGTAATCTGCTGTAGTTTAGATAAATTTTAACTTAACAAAACAGTTCCAAAATGATGTATGTTAGACCTAGAACAACCTATAGGAACCCGAATCAAGGGGATCGGTTTTGGGCCGGCGACCAATAGGGAAATTTCGGTGTTGCCGGATTTGTAAGGGGAGTTGGTGATTTGGGTTGTTGGGTAGGTCTCTGTGTAGAATTATAGTTATTTTGGTATTGTTCAATTAAGTTAGTTAACTGTATAGGAAATCTGAAAGCTAATATCGGAAAAAGGGATCTAAAATCTAAAATACGATACGGTTAAAACGTATCGCGATCTGTTTTCTGTCGCGATGCAGAGTTGGGTTAGATTTCAGTGAGGTTAAATATTAGATCATTTGCAATGGTCGTACGTAGTGTAATTAGCACGTACAACTTGCGTTTTATTGATTTTTGGCGTATCAGAATATAGCCGTTTCCTTATACAAGTTAATTTTCGATGTTAGATTCAAATACGGGAACTTTGGAGGCCGCGAAGAAAGAAAAAGGATTGGCAATTCCTGAGTAGATATGGCGTATTTCCGGTGAGTAGATTTACATCTATTGGGGAAGTCGGGTGGATGGCGTATAGCACCTCCGAAACCTTATAACTATTATTATGATAGCTACTTAAGATTAGCTTTTCGTCAAAACATTGATATGTTATTGCATCTTGTATACCTTTCATTTGCATAAAGTTTCATATGTAGTTTTTAAATGAGATATACGTGATATTTGATCCGTACGATATGGGTATGATTTGATGAGTTTGTACGAGAGATCATGCCGTACTTAAGAGGATATGGATATAGCGATATGATGAGCTATAATACAAGGATTTATACGTATCGGAAATGATGAACTTTGTATGCCGAATAACGGCCAATTTATTCTTGGACTCGTAGAGATATATTATGTTCTGTTTTAAGATGTAATACTGGTATGAGCTATATTATTTTAAAAACCTCCGTTCGTTGTCTTTTAAATAAACTACCAGGATGCGTGCCAGTTTCTAAAACAAACATCTATTTTAAATCTAAGGCAGCTTCCTTATTTCAAACTTAACGTTCCGATCATTTCTAAAGATAATGGTATAGCTCATAACAAGTAATTACAATAAGTGCGTTTAGATTACTTTACAGGTTTGCATTATATTATCTATATTATATGTTTCTGCGTTACGCACACTCTGATAGAACACTGCACAAATTCCAATGAGTACTATACTGCACAAGCACGTAAATATATGTTACACTACACCTCATCGGTATTGCCATGTCACCGTAGAATCGTTCTGTTATATATGTGTTAATATATAGATTGTTACACCGTGGAACACTTGCACAAATACTAATGATTTCCATGTTGTATGAGCACAGACGCGTATGCTACACTACACATCATTAGTAGTGCCATGACACATTAGAATTGCAATCATTATGTTATGTGATATGATTACGTAGTCTTTTCCTATTCATGTTGTAGTACTATAAATGCTGTATCTGATTTCTTGGGATTTCTGAGTATTTTACTCCTGATGATATATATATTGGTGGTATGGGACATTGTTATATATATATACATATATAGTATATCATCAATACAATCTATGTAATTATTCTTATTCCTTACTTGATATTTTGATATGATGAGTAAAACGTCCACCATGAGTTTTGTGTTTTCTGGTTTTGTTCCGGACCGAGTGGGGGAGATATACGGTCGCGGATTTTTACGTTATCCAGACTGAGTGAGGGAGATATACAGTTGGATATATGGTGGACCCGGTCGAGACCGATGGGCAGGATAGCCGCATTGAGGCGGGGGAGCCTAGCGAGGATACTCGATACCGGAGATAGAATTGAGCACGACAGATATCCAGGGGATACTGACCGGAGATTGAGATGAGCACGGCAGCTATCCAGGGGATACTGACAGGGGTTCGATTAGGAACGACAGATACCCAGGGGATACTGATCGTAGCCAGGATATCGGGTGGCGATCATCTGTTGAGATGGTGTCGACGGTATCTGTATTTACATGTCGATGCTGGACACGAGAGATTTCGGATTTCGATGTCGATGCTGGGCATCTATTTGTATATTGATACTATCATTATCATGAGGTACACCGTTAGATATTTATTTATTGGATTCCACCAGGACTGATCCGGGGGACAGTACCTGTATATATTTGTACAGACAGTCATAGACAAAAAGAGGGATTCCAATACAGATCATAGATTCATGATTTTGACTCATATGACATTGAGATGGTATACTTGGGATTGCATGATAGTTAGTATTGCACTTATGCATATCATATAGTACATCGGTACCGTTTATGACACTACTATTCTTATGACCTAGGAATCGTCATGCATTTCGATTTCTACCTTTAGATGTACTTTTATTCACTGAGTTGGCAACTCATCCCCGTTGTGCCACAGTTTCTTGCAGGTTTTACCGCTTGGATTATCAACGGCTTGGGCACACATTCTTTTGAGGAGTGATGGGTAAGTGAGTTATTATTGTATCATACTCACTCTTGATTATTTATATATTCTTGTATCTAGTGGAAACTCCATCAACTTAGAAATGGTATACTATGGACTTAGAAGCGAGGATTAGAATTGTGTCTTGAGTTGTCATACTCTTTGGAGTCGAATTCTGCTTTAGATTGATTGGTTGCTCCATCGTTTGGACGTGGATACTAGCTTCCGTTGGGATGCTATTTCATTATGTTGTATCGAGTTTTTATAAAAATGCAAAGGAGGTGATGTCAAGTTTCAAAACGTCATAAATGCTTTTCAACATACTTAGTTAAATTTAGATGTTATTTTAAATTGATTTTATCTGATGATTATTTAAACCCCACCTCCAATATTTTTCAAAAAAAGGGGTTTAGATTACGGATTTCGGCTTACTTAGATTACGTCGATGTCTTTAGATTTCACGTGTTTAAGTGCCGGTCACGTGCCATATTTAGGTCGTGACAGTATGCTACGTTGGGTCTGGTACATAACATCGCATACATAATAGAGCCTACTGCCGAAGCATAGGGTATCTCTTGCATGCGAGCTTGATCGAAAGAGTTTTATTTACCGCAATCAGGACGGTTTCGCTTGGTAGCTAGCCGCGATGAGTACTGGTCGTCCGCAGGGAGATGGTGCGTTTCACGTTCTTGTTATCACGAGTTAATGCGCGTGGCGGAATGGTCCGTTTCTAACCTAAGTGTATATATGCAAAGTATACGTTTGTCAGGATTAGATAGGATAGTGTAAGTTAGTGAAATCCGCACTCAATCATTTATGCCGAATATGACTATTGAAGCTAGTGTATCGGCAACAACGTGTATTAGGGTGCTTAAGCAAGGTATTAGTCAAATCCGACTTATTGACCCTTGTCCGTCCGTTCTTGTCTCTTGGCTTTCACATCCGGCCAAGCCGAACCAACCGGTCGCGGTTAGGGATCACCGATACCTTTGTAGGGTAGGGTGCCTAACGGAGCGCTTGTGTAAAGTTTGGGCGGAGTTCAATTGAAAAATATCGGGCAAAAGAAATGAGAAACAAAAACCCTAACCTACACAACCATTCTTTTTCCTAACAACACCAATAATTACAAACATCAAAACAACAAAGAAAAAAAGCAAAGAAATGATACAAAGAAAAGAATAAACAACATTGCAATAATGTAAATGGCAAGATAATAAAATGAGCAAGTAAGTAAAGGGCAAGAATTAAAATTGCAAGTAAGTAAAGCAAGAGAAATACTAAGAACCCAAAGTGCAAAAAAAAATGAAAGCTTTATTATGTCCAAGTGATACAATCTTGAGTTCAATAACCAAAACTTAAATTTGCAAGCTCAATGAAGAGATTGCATGATCAAGAGAAGGCAAGGAGCTCAAGGGAAACTAGCTATGTACAAGAACAAAGAGAAAACAAAAGTGTTTCTGGTGTAAAGAAAATGAGACAATGTGAGAACGTGAGACCCCCTTCCCTTGCTCACTGATCTGTATTTATAGGCTCAAAATAAAATTAAACAAGTAATAAAAATAGGATGATGTGACTGTAAGGGAAGGGCAGAACAAAATTGGGGACAAATGGAGCTAATGAAACCGGTGGGGCTGGTTTTATTGAGCAAGTCGCCGGTCCATGTCCGAGCAAGTGGGCTCGTGTTTGTGCGGTGGTCTTGTGTTCTCTCGACAATTCCACTGGTATTGCTTGATTTCTTTGTATAATCCTGGGTTGTATTCTGTAGATTTGAGGGAAACTTGATGCTTTTTAAATCACATCAAAACTTTTAGCATTTATCACACGTCACTTCTCACTTATGCCCACTTGTGCCTCTTGCATCATGGCAGCCCACCATGGTCCATGCCAAAGAGTTATGTGCACACTTGCATTATGTTGGACCAAAATAGTGTGCACACATTTATTTTCTAAAGAACTCTTTGGGTATCTATCGGTTTGCATTTCCGGTTGCAGTGTCGGCTCATAAACGTTATATCCATGATTTTGAGTGTGTTTCCAGTATTGTGTCACGGATACCTGTAATCTGTATTTACCGAGCAGACACTGGTTAATAGTACCGATATATACAAAAAATATATAATGAATGAGTGGTATTAAAATGCAGTTTTCTGTGATAAACAAATACCCCCAAACTTATCTTTTGCTCGTCCCGAGCAAAATAAAAAATCCTAACCTCACTTTCGCATGGAACGCGATTGCACTGAGCTCGTGCAACAAGCCATTAAACCTATAGGTGTCCCTAGTAAGAGGAGTGTTGTCTCCTGAGGGTTTTCAGAGGATTACACCCACAAAATCCCGTCAAGCTAGTTTCATAAGTTAACCTCGATTCTATTCCTACAGTTTAGTATCTAGGTTAGAAATTCTATCATTCTAAGTTAGAAATATTCAACCCTTATGTTTCACGCCCCCTATTTATTCAACCTCGGATCCTATACGTTTTTACAGTTCAGAAAGATCTCGGCCTCTCCTGAGTTTTCCTTCTAAAGTGCGATCTCCAATAAGGAATTTTTATCATCTTTACGGAAAATATAAGTCTTATTCTTTATTCTTATCTTTCCTCCAAACATAGATTGTATACCCCTATGTGTGTATAATTTCAGACTTATACTTAAGAATTCAATTCAAGCTATAGTTCCTTTGTCCTAATACCTAATACTACTTCTTTTCGTTAATGATGGACGGTGTTGCTCACACACCTTTCATGCGACTATTAATGCTTCTTGAGGCACTAACAGCCGATTACTGAATGTGTGAGCTTAAAGCGTAAATAGCAGTTTCCAGGTCTTGACTTTATTTATTTATTTATTTTTTCTTTATTTTTCTTTTTCAAGATCGGATATATTTTTTAATGATCCTTTGGTGGTTAGCTTTAAATACCGTTTTTTCTTTCAGACTAGGTTTTCAGGCAAGAGTATTTTTAGGTATTCTCTATTATCCTAAGTTTCAAGATTCGTGTACGTGCAGTTTGTAGGGTATATACTTTCTAAATTTGGACTCAAGAATAGAAACTATTTTTCAGACTTATCCTTCAGTAAAGCTTTCAATACTTTCCCTTCATCTTGACTTAACTTAAGAACTGAACTCAAGATTACCTAATTCTATAATAAATTGCAAGGACGTATAATTACTAAGGTTAAACAGAAAGAGGGTTATTTTTAGGGTTTTCAATTCCTAAGCCTAAGATTTAGTTTTTTTCTAACGTATCAACTAAACTTTCGGAATCAAAATTTAGGTTACCCTATTAGCCAACTTGACGATAAAGTTTTTATATTTTTGTAAATTTTTTCGATTTTTATGGGTTTTTAAATAAGTATGCAAATGCAAAATATACATATGAATGCGAAGGTAGAAAGCCTACCGAGCACACCCCTAAACTTAAACTTGACAGTGCCCTCACTGTCAGGCTACACCAAGAGGGTCAAAATTGTCGGCGGTCCCTTATTTTTTTTATATACACAAAAGAAAAGGCGAACCAAAAATATATATACACAAAAGGGCCCCCCCAAACTTAAGTAAAATAGTGTTTCCACTATTTAAGCGTTGAAGTTCAAGTTATGGGGAGAGAACAGTATCAATCTATACAAGGCCTTACACAGGCCAAAAGTGAGCACCAACCATTCAAATTTTTTATCGGGATAAGGCCCGGGCTGGTGAAAGAATACGGAGAGGAAAGAAATGAAGAATACGCGAGACCGTATGCGGATAGAAGTGGGATATGGTCTCGATATATGAGGAAAAGAATGGCGGAAGGGAAAAAAAATGGAGTACAAACTTGAGGGTGAAAATGGAGTGAATAAATTAGTACAATTTGTAATGACCGATGTGTAAAAAACGATTGTACTAATCTATCAACCCACTGAGAAATGGGGTCAAACCTCTCAAGATTCTTGAGAAAACATGGGCAGACCGAATTTGGTAAACCAGACAAAGGAAGTGAAAGTGATACGGTGTCTTGCAAGGTAGGAACGACGGAATGGATGGAGGGAAGTGATTGAGGAATGGTATCGGTTAAAGGTTCAGGAGAATGTGCACAGTCAATGGAAGGGATAAGATGAATTAGAAAATCCGACTCATCAAGTAAAACTGTTTTATCCTAAAAAAAATTCTCAATATTTTCCTCAAAAATTAGCCCATTCATGCACTTATCATCTATTTCCAGACGCATATGGGGTTCAGGAAAAACAGTTAATAACTTGGGATAATGTCCACACGGAAGTGAAAGGACATGATGAATTAGTGAGAAAAACTCATCCATAGTTGTAGCTTCATCATCCAAAATATTCCTAGCGTCCTCAATCAAGTGAAAATCAATATTCTCAGACACCTCATCAAAAGTATGGATTTCAATCAATTTTTGTTCTAAAGTGGAGGTGTAGAGATCAAAAGGATTGGGTGTGGTTTCACTTGATAGGGTCCCTTCACAATCGGGTAAATCAAACACTACAAAGTCGCACAACTCATTAAACGTTCTATCTGCAATTGGTGAATCATTCGGGACACTCGATAGACTTTCAAAACCGGAGTTGTGGAATTCAATTTGCAACGGGTAGGTTTGATTTGGAAGGGTGTACCGCTCACTCTCACGACTCAAATCCTCAATCTGTCCAATCACCTCATCATATATTGAAAAATTTGGAGTTAGTTGGAAACTAGCTACCGGTTCGTTAGGTTGTATGAGGGCGGTCATGGACGCATTCAAATCCATCATCTGTTGTTATGACGCTACCCGAAATTCTTCCAATGACTGTTCCAGATTAAACATGGGTTGTGAAGGGGTTTCAATAAAATATTCAAAGTTGTTTGGATATTGAAAACTCCCAAAAGTTTGTTCAAAAGCAATATATAGGGAAGGTGCAAAAATTGGGTAGGATGGATAGGAATTGAATGGTTGGACAGGGTTAAGATCAACGTTATGATAAGAAGGTGAATGGAATTGTTGATCAAAAGAATTGGAAGTGGTGACAGAAGTGAAAGATCGTCTATGGGATTGTTCGATACGTTCAGCAATAGACATAGGTCTTGGAGTTACAACAGGACTCTCAAAAAGGGTATCAACGTAAGAAAGTGGAGTATGTTGAAACGGTTGATACAAAGTGGATTGCGGAGTCCAATTGTTTGTCCTAGACGCGTCTATCCGATCTTTCAAAGAAAGTTTGGGCATGGAGGAATCGTTCGAAGTTCGACCAAAACAAGAACCGTAAGAAGTAATGTCTGGTTGTGGGTACCAAAGTTCGGCAAGAGTTTTTGTAGGTAGGGTACCCATGATATGAAGAGAAGAATAAAAGAAAAGAAAAGGAGAGGAAAAGAATGTGGTTTTTTTATTATTATTATTTTTTTTAAAAGTTAGTTATCAACAAAAGAATGATATACAAACACAAAAAAAAATAACCACGACACAAAATACCACATACCTAATCGGTCTAGGGTTCACCTAGGTCAACTAAACCTGCTCAAGAACTTGATTGTCGAAGTAAAACTGTGTCGAGAAAAGGGCTCAAGATATACTGATCACGAGGCCAGGTAAGTGCAGAGATAAGGGGAGGTTTTCCAACGCTTTCGGGAAGGTCCTTAATTAGATAACCCTTTATTTTTTGGTGATTTCACCGTGAACACTTTCCTAGACACCCCGTGAACGATATACCGTTAAGCGATATTCTAAACACAGTTAACTTCTCCTAATGGGCGTGAAGTCCTTAAAAGCTTAAAGTCTAGTTTCTTTTAAAATTTGTGCGGGGTAAACGTTATGCTCAATTTTGTGATTTGTGGGCCACGAAAAAGGTGATGAAATCTTTTACCGTATGTTGTGGGGTTCGCTTGCCCTTAATTCCATATTAATGGATACAATGCGCAAATCAATAGAAAAGTTATTCAAATTATCAAACAACCGTTTTTTATGTTAAGCACGGCACTGCAACAAATACGGGTTAGTCAATTTTAGCGTTTGACAGCGAACTTGCAAAGAATCCTGCAAAGATAGTATATTGGATGCGTCGGATTTGAGAAGAAGGTGTTAGTAAAGTACGTACCGATAAGTTTTCGGGTTAAGAAACCTTCGTTGAATTGAATCCAGCTAGCTTGAAAAGTTCGCTTCCGCGGGTCAAACTATACGGATCTTTAGCACTGTACTTCACAATCACCTTAGCTTGAATGTACACTTTGCTCCACACGATCGCAGTTCGCAAATCCGTCAAAATCTATAAATGTCGGAAAACAGATTTTTAGTGCGAAAAAGCAATATGAATGCCCAAACTCCTGCACACCAAAAATTATAAAAATCAAGCAATAAAATTAGGACAAAATTAGAACACTGGAGCACAGGGAAAAGTTTTGGAGCAAAAGGAGATGCTTGGGCCGGTAGCGTCGGAAATTTTAGGGTTCTCGCCGGACTTCCTTTGGAGTTTGGGCTCCAAATTTTTTCTGTTGTCACAGTGTTCTACTAGTGTCTCAATGGTATTGTTTAACTTTTCTGTTTAGTTCCAGAGTGATTGCCGGTCAAAAATCTAGAGAAAAAAAAAAGTTAGATATGTTAATTTTTGTTTTGGTTTTGAAATTTTTTTGATTTTTGATTTTGTTTTTAAGAATGGTGTTAGATAAACAAGATTAACCCGAAATAACAAGAATAAAAACGTTACCGTCTCCCCGGCAACGGCGCCATTTGATCGAAAGAGTTTTATTTACTGCAATCAGGACAGTTTCGCTTGGTAGCTAGCCGCGATGAGTATGGGTCGTACGCAGGGAGACGGTGCGTTTCACGTTCTTGTTATCACAAGTTAATGCGCGTGGCGGAATGGTTCGTTTCTAACCTAAGTGTATATATGCAAAATATACGTTTGTTAGGATTAGATAGGATAGTGTAAGTTAGTGAAGTCCGTACTTAATCATTTGTGCCGAACATGACTATTGAAACTAGAGCAATCAGCAACAACGTGGATTAGGGTGCTTAAGCACGGTATTAGTGAAATCTGGCTTATTGACCCTTTTCCGTACGTTCTTGTCTTTTGGCTTTCACCTCCGGCCAAACCGAACGCAACCGGTCGCGGTTAGGGATCACCGATACCTTGGTAGGGTATGGTGCCTAATGGAGTGCTTGCGCAAGATTTGGGCGGAGTTCAATTGGAAAATATCGGGCAAAGGAAATGAGAAACGAAAACCCTAACTTACACAACCATTCTTTTTCCTAACAACACCAATAATTACAAACATCAAAACAACAAAGAAAAAGAGCAAAGAAATGATACAAAGAAAAGAATAAACAATATTGCAAGAAAGTAAATGGCAAGATAATAAAATGAGCAAGTAAGTAAAGGGCAAGAATTAAAATTGCAAGTAAGTAAAACAAGAGAAATACTAAGAACCCAAAGTGCAAAAAAAATGAAAGATTTATTATGTCCAAGTAATACAACCTTGAGTTCAATAACCAAAACATAAACTTGCAAGCTCAATGAAGAGGTTGCATGATCAAGAGAAGGCAAGGAGCTCAAGGGAAACTAGCTATGTACAAGAACAAAAAGAAAACAAAAGTGTATTTAGTGTAAAGAAAATGAGATAATGTGAGAATGTGATACCCCCTTCCCTTGCTCACTGATCTGTATTTATAGGCTCAAAATAAAATTAAACAAGTAATAAAAATAGGATGATGTGACTGTAAGGGAAGGACAAAACAAAATTGGGGACAAATGGAGCTAATAAAACCGGTGGGGCCGGTTTTATTGAGCAAGTCGCCGGTCCATGTCCGAGCAAGTGGGCTAGTGTTTGTGTGGTAGTTTTGTATTCTCTCGACAATTCCACTGGCATTGCTTGATTTCTTTGTAGAATCCTAGATTGTATTCAGTAGATTGGAGGGAAACTTAATGCTTTTTAAATCACATCAAAACTTTTAGCATTTATCACACATCACTTCTCACTTGTGCTCACTTGTGCCTCTTGCATCATGGCAGCCCCACTATGGTCCATGCCAAAGAGTTGTGTGCACACTTGCATTGTGTTGGACCAAAATAGTGTGCACACATTTATTTGCTAAAGAACTCTTTGGGTATCTATCAGTTTGTAGTTCCGGTTGCAGTGTCGGCTCACAAACGTTATATCCGTAATTTTGAGTGTGTTTCCAGTATTGTGTCATGAATACCTGTAATCTGTATTTACAAATGCCAATAAAATGTCATCAAGATACCAAAAGGGACAATTTTTCTAAATAAAATGCCAATAATCTGTATTTAAGAAATACGAATTTTCTAAATAAAGTAAAATTATTTTAAAATTAAAATTATATAAAATTATAAATCCATATTTTCAAAATATAATAAATCCATATTTTTCTAAAAATGAAAGATTAACAAATGCTAATAAAATACCATCAAGATACCAAAAGGGACAATTTTTCAATAAAATACCATGAACTTTCCAAAGCTAAGTATTTAACATTAAAATACCACAATACTTAAAATCCATGCTCATGAAAACCCTAAGTAATACTAATCACTCTCTAGATTTACTTTTTAACTATATTAAAATATTTTTCATAAAACCCCCTCGAGTTATATAAAAACAATATTTAAGGATTTTCGTAAATATAGGTTTAAGCGGGATCAATTCTCTTGAGTCCCAGGGAGCCGGAGAAAGTGAGTGCTTGCCTATTTAAGGTAGACAACTTAATGGAGTTATCAATGGTAATTATCTTGGAAAAAAACACAAATCCTGCCTTCCATGTGCAGCAGTTATTGATGACTCACGAACCTAATTCAAGAGTTTAAATCAGTTTACATGAGTCCGACTCAGTCCGAGTCCAATTCAAACCTGAATCCAAATTTAAACATGAATACTTGATCTTGAATATGAATACTTGAAATCAAACATACTTGACTAGACCGAACCATGCTTATAACTTGGCATGACTACTTGAATACATGATTACATCCTGAACATGAATACCTGAACATTTTGTATCCATGGTTTCGGCAAGACTTGTAAATATAATCTATACAATACATTAGGTGGGGATAAAGAGGTAGATTGGTACGGAATATTTTTTATCCATGGTTTCACAATTGGGTGGACACGCGACAAAGGTTGTATTTTCTCAACCCTTGCACTTGTAGATTAGCTAGTTTAGGTATATGGATCGTATCCTGGGTTTTATGGGAGTTCGGTGCTCGTTATAATTTTTGTTTTTCGCTTCTGCCTCGGCCACGGCTTCAGCGGCACGGGCACCGGAACCTAACAGGGTACCTCCCTAGGCCCCCTGACTCAAAGTTAATTTCGTTCTCTAACTCCCCGCGAAGGTTCGGACGCGTTTCGTTTTGATTTGGACTTCTGAATTCACTCAAAACTCGACTTTTTTTTGGATGTTTAGTGCACTAGGTTTTTTATCTTTGGTACATTTGGGATGTGCATTAATTGTGTTGCGGAATTCTAATGTCGTGGCTTTGTTTGCGTGCGTGGATGTGTTGTTAATGTCGTCTAATTGCTATATGCTCAATTAGACGAGGTTACACACTTGTTTCGGTTACTTGTTTCTGGTAATATATATCTTGAGTATGGTTTAGTCGGATTGTCGTGTCGGATAGCCCCTCATGCGTTGCTTGTACAGTTTTTATTTATTATGTTGTATTCATTTGTTCGGGACGAGCTCCAACATGCGGCTGCCATTTCCGTATTATGTATATTCTTTTATTAGGGATCGACCAAGACGCGATCGATGTCACCATTGTATATATTTTATTTTTGTACTAGGATTAACCTAGAAGAAGTGCTCGACTAGCCGGGTTCTGGAGTGCAGCAGGTGGCCATCTTATGGAGTTGAGATCGGACCACCTCGCTATAGAATTGGAGGGTTTCTCATCACACTTGTAAGGGTTATAGGATTCGACCCACGGAGGGGTGCACAAGTTACCAGATTCTAGAAAGCGGCGAGTGATCGACTTATTTAATTGAGGGCGTGTTACCCAGTTTCTAGAATTGGCAGGTGGCTTGCCGCACTCATTGGGATTTAGGATCGACTATGTACGGGCTATCTACACGTCCGGGAAACGTCGTGTTTCATTTACGGCTCAGATGAAATGCGGGGCTCCAAGTTTATTCGCTATTCCATATTATTGTCCGCATGCCTGTGATGATTCTTATCTGCATGCGATGTTGATATATATACATATATATATTATATTAGTAGATACTTCTATATGTTTTGCATCCACTTTAGCCCTATCCCCGCCCCGCCGTAAGTTAAGTAACCTTACGGTGAAGACTCAGGACCCCGTGGTGAATGCGGATGGCATATAAAAGTATGCTATTTTGGTTGTTTCCGTTGTGGCTTAGAAACTAGATTTGATGGGACTGCATTATATCTTTAATGCAAAGAAAACAAACATATTTGATATTATCGGAACCAAATTTTAAAACTACTCGGTTTTCTTCAAAACAACTGTCATATATTTTTGCTTTGCATTGATGTATTCGGTTAGGAATATCCTGCACCTTATTTTATGAGGAAAGAGCCTTGATCCCTTCATGGGGAATTCGCTCTTAAGCAAAAGTTTACGTTACTAGTTTTAAAATGCGGAGTTGAACTACTCCTTTTCAAAGCCACCAGAGTTCCTTCAACGATATCAAGTTCATTATGTTAAAAGTTTTTCGCTAAAACCAGCCGTAACCCTCCGTCGTTTCAGATAAGTGTCAACTAGTATTCATACTATGTGATTTGACCTTCGCCAAGGCATAGTGTTTGGTAGCCAACAGATACTTGTCTGTAGCATAGATAGATGCATTAATTTAGGACAAGCGTACAGCTGTTTTGACCTTCGTCAAGAGATTGTGCGAATGGGTCAAGATTAATTAGGACAATGACGGGTTGAACTTGACTTGCAACTTATGATATTTTGATCTTCGTCAAGATCATAAGCGCTTGGGGCAAAAACCATATTGGGAGTTTCAAATATAAAGGAAGCTTGTCATGCATGCGTATACCTTCTGGAGTGTGGTGACTTGAGTGGATTCCGTCAGGTTATCACACGATGATAGTTGGGTCCCGATTCCCACTGATGAGTAGATATTACTCCTCGAGAGATTTTTCACTTCACAATTAGCTAACCTATTAGGTGTTTAGAAAGTGTGTAACGACCCCAATATTACTATATACCTTCGTGTTTTCTTTCTTTAGTAAAATATTGTATTTATTTATTCTTTCTTAGTATTTTTCCGTATATTTTGTTTTCTATTAAATATATTATTTTATTATTCTATCTATTTTTCCCAAACTCATTTCTTTAAACTAAATCTTAACATATTTCAAATTAAACGCAAGACCTGACCTAGCCTATAATCCAAATCCAATCTCATTTTCATTTTCTTTTATAAAACCAGAGCCCAAAAGCCCACTTTTTTTTAAGCAACAACATATATTTAATTCTTATTAAATATGTGCATGAATAACCTTATTGCTCATTGGTTAATTCCTTACATTGTTATTTCATAGGTCAAATGTTCAAATTCCTATTCTTGCAATTATTTTTTATCAATTTTTATCGTTCATAACCTACAAATGAGATCTTTCATTTCATCTTCTTTTTAACTCCCAAAATAATTAGAATGGTTATGAGCTATAATTTATTAGAATTATGGTGACCATAAATCCATTTTTATATATCACTCACCTTTCCTTTCTTCATCATACATTTCTATCATTTCCCATCTCTTTATTCATCTAGATTTCTCGAAGAAGAACATGAAAAAGTTCTTAAGAAGGTCTCATTAGTAACGCGAGGCTATCGGTGGATAAACAAGCCCGGCGACAATACCGGCTTGTGTATGTAAGTCCCTTCTCTATTTCCTTCCCTTCATCTATTTCTCTTTATTTTTCTATTGTCATATTGCCATGAAAAGCTTCCCTTGTCATATCATAGTCCCTGAATGAATAAAAATATTGTTATATATATAAATATCGGAAACACACCAAAACAAACACATATAGTTATATAATATCGATTATAATTGTGATTGTCTCTTGTTCAAGTTACGTTGTCGTTTAATTGTATTATAACTTTCCTTCATGTCTTGCATATCGAATTACCCTAATTAATAATACAATGAATTTAGAAGAAAATGATATGGCATGATACACATTCATATATAAGTTCTTAAGAAAATAAGTTTTGTATAAGTTTTGTCGCTATTAGCAATTCATATATTAAGATTGCGGAGACCAATTAGGATATATCATTTGTCGCTGTATTTTAAATTACTTTATTCAAATTTTGTAAAAGAAAATGAAGTTACAAATAAATACCATGGTTTCCTTATTCTCACATATGACATATCAATACCTTTACCTTTAAAATAATTTTAGAAATTAATTTTTACTTCTGAAAATTCCAAGAAATTTATCTTGGATAGAATATATTTTTGTGTACATGCTGTAAAATTTTTAGATTGAACCGCTTAACGTTTATGAATTATATCGTTTTATTCACTGTTCGTAAAAACAGAAAACTGCATTTATCGGTCAACTTCTTAGACACATAACTTGGTATATTGATATCCAAATTGAGAAAACTCAAGTGTTTTGGATATTTACATCGAAAGATCTAGATTTTCTTAGTTGTAAGTTTTTATTGAAAACCGACGTAAAATATTGAAAACCGCGTTACAATATTTAGTGATGGATCTGGATAGAATCTGTCCTGATTCACACACTGTTTTTAAATAGGACATAACTCGAACTCCTGATATCCGTTTGTGACAAACTTTAGATTTTTAGATGCATAATTGATAGAACTACAATTTTCTGTATATTATATTACTTATAAATGCATGAAACAACCCGATATATTTTTTGTAATACAATATATAGTTACTGTCCAGAAATCTGAATTTCTGTTTTGAACGCTGATATTAAAATGAACATAAATAGAGCTTCAGAAATCCAAATCATGCGAATCTTGGTGTTTTGGATGACTATATCGAAATACCTATAGTTTTCTAATAATTTTCGTAACCTGAAACCTGATGGAAATTGACCCAAACTGCATTTTAAAAATGTGTGACGGTGCTGAACATATTCTGATATGTTTTGCGCGACGATACGAAAATGGGTATATTTCCCAAACCAGCAGTCGTATTTAGGTGCAACTGGAACTCATGCATGCACAACACATAAAGATATATTTTTTATTATATTCCGCATTTGTTTGACTTGATTAATTACTCGTACATAACACTTCTTTACAACATTGGTTATGGTCGTTACTTGAATAACATACTTGTCTCATTTCATGCAATTCGAACATGTATACCTTGTTTTTTTTCTGATCTCTGAATTGTCGCATGTACATGAATATATAATTAGATATTATATATTTGACTTGAACTTATTACATGATATATTTGACTTGATTTTGAAGCTGAACACTTGGACTTAATACTCGAATATCCAAATTTGAACTTGAACATTTGACTCGACTTGACCGAACCATGAATATAATTTGATATGAACTTGACATGAATACCTGAATATATGATTACAGCTTGAACATGAACTTATACATTTTTTTAATTCATGGATTCGGCCAAGACCTGTAAACTTGAACTATACAATACAATACGCGGGGATATAGGGGTAGATTGGTACTGTCACGCCCCGCTTCCCAGTATACGGGCAGAGGACGCGACGAGGCCGGTACGTATTTACTCTGAAGTAAATACGCTAAGCGTATCTAAGCAATATAAAAGAAATATACACAAGAGACAATAGGTATAACTGAACAACAACTTTATTTATTAACATTCTTTTGTACAATGCATGGAAAGTAAATACATCTGAATAAAAGCAATGCTTAAACAGTGGCATAACAGAAAAGGAAATACAGAATGTAAAAGAAAAGGTACAAGTGTAACTACAGCTCAGGATCTTCAATAAACTGGTCCATGTCTTCAGTGCTAGGCTCAATCTCTGGAAGGTCCGAAACACCTGACGACATTCAAAGAAGAAGAAAGAGAATGTTGTCAGCTAACAAATCGCTCGGTAAGTCCCAAAAATAAGGGAGAAGTAGAATAGACAGAGAGAGGGAGAGTATAACCTTTAAAGTTGTATTATATTGTTAACGCTGTTGTTTGTAGTTATGGTAGAGAAGAGGCCAGTATATACGAGAGGAGTCTCTATATGCCAGAGACTAAAGGCAAATGGATTACAAGGCTCCGTTAGAATGCCCGGAACAATGGCGATTGAATTCAGGTTAGGTGTCTTAATGGTTGCAGTCTCGTGCCACTTCTAACCCCTTCCGTACCAATCTACCCCTTATAAACCCCGCGATGTCTTGTTTGTATTGTTGTATTGTATTGCAACTTGTATTGTCTTGTAATATAGATTGTATAATTGGATGACTTGCCGAAACCATGATATCAGTAAATAGATATAACTGGAGAATTATGGATGTAACTGGAGAATCATGTAAATGGAAGCATATCCATGGTTTGGTTTAGTCAATATAGATTGAATAGTTTGAACAGATTGAATATATGGATTCATGGAATCATGTTGAATTGTGGTTTGATACTTGAATCATATTCAAGTCAGGTTAATTATATCGAGACTCAGTCTGAGTCAGACAATTAGAAAATAAATTGAAATCCTGAATTAGGTTTTGGTGTTATCGGTAACCGCTGCACATGGGCGGCAGGATTTGTGTCTTTTTCAAAGACGATTACCGTGTTGATAACACCGTTTGTTAAGTTGTCTACCTTAAATAGGCAAGCACCCATATCTCCGGCTCCCTGAGATTCAAGAGACTGGTCCCGCTTAAACCTATATTTACTAGGGTCCTTATTGTAATTTATAGAACTTGAGGGGGTTATATGTAAAAATACTTTGGTATAATTTTCAAAATACACCCCAAGTATTTAATTATCGTCTTTAAAGTTGTCATAGATGTAGATTTTATATATGTGACATTTCTAGTGATTAAAACCTAATTTCATAATATATGGTACTTAATTGTAAAGTATTGAACTTGTATGAAATTGCATGGTATTTTCATGTAAAGTGATTTAGAAAAGTTGGAATATTTATATTATCACAAAAATAGATATTTTAATGATATATATATATATATTTATATAAAAATAATTTTAATATATTATATTTCTAGAAATCTCATTTTCTTAAGATATTTGTAATTTTAAATCTCTCGAGACCGAATGCTCCTTGCGGAGGTCTGCATCTCGCACTATTAGGCCCGAGGATGTGCGATAATCCGCACCATCCCGAACGGGTTCCCCAAATGGGTTGTAACGGCGCTTTGCAAAGATTTGTGTAAAATACGTAATCTTGTGTAAATGGTTTTTTATAAGTTAAAAGTAGTTTTGTGTAAAACGGTATTTTCCCGAATCTATATTTTTCAAAAGGTATCGTGCTATGTTGCGTATGAGTGTTGTAAAGAGGTAGATCATTCTCGTGATCTATCTAAAGGTATAGCAAGATTAATGATGTTTCAAAGTCGAAACTAAACTACATGGTATTTTACTGAAAAAGTACGATAAAAATTGCAATAGGAAATATTTTGCTATGAAACTTGTTCAACATATTTTGTTAATGATTAATAGTCTAGATGTAAGAGTTTGATATGTTGTATTTAAGAAAATATGGAGTTTTTAAGAAAAATCAAATCGGAAGTCGTATTAACTCCGCTTCCGTCGGGTTTTAGTTTTACAAATTTTTAGAATAGAATAGAGAAGAGGGAGGTGGGACTTACTGGTTTAAAGGTTAGAGATGAGGAAGAAGAGGAGGTAGGAGTTTCCGGTGCGTCGTTTCGTCGTCGGGAGCTCCTAGAGTCGTCGTTGGAAGTTCACTGGAGTTTCGCCCTTCGCTAACTCCACTTGTACACAAAATTTCTACAGAGTTTTCTTGAGATTTTGGACAGAATTTGTGAGTGAGGAGGGGGGTCTAGAGGTGGTATTTATAGGGTAAAACTAGGGTTGGGATAGATGAAAGGGTGTGAAAAAAAATGTATTAAATTGTATTAAAAAATGGTTTAATGGAGTTTTAAAGAGTTCTGTTAGTGTGCAGAAAATTTAAAGTGTACAGGGGTTAAGGAATACAAAGAGGCACAACTTCTCAGAAGAAGACTCGGCGATCCGGGGTGAATCGGCCGGCGGCGGCGGCCGAGTCGGCCGGTCCGTCGGCCGAGTCCGGCCAGTCGGCTCCCCCCTTGCTGCCACGTGTCCAGTGTCTGTTGGTGTAGCTCCTGGGTCAGTTTATTTTATTTGTGACTTTTGGTTTTACGGGTTTAGCACGTGTAGACTCATGGAATTCTAAAAATTTAAAAAGAAATCAATATTAAAAATAACGTGGGGGTTGTGATTTGAACTCTGGTGCTTTGGTTCAGTAGTACAAGGTCTTACCAATGAGCTATAAGCTCTTTCTTGCTATTAAAAAGCAAAACAAATTTATAACTTGTGCTCAAGCAAAAATACCCCTTTCTGTATTTTTGAAAAAATTGTACAGAAAGTTGTACAGAAAGTTTAGGGTTGTTACAGGTACGGAAGGTATATCATGGCACGAGAGGTCACTTAAAAGACACGTACATGAATTCACGTGCCGTTGTCTCATGGGTTATGATGGGGCCTTGTGCTACATGTTACCATAGTCCACGGGGTAAGATGGACCCCTCTCGTATACATGAATACTTTCTTTATCAAACTACAAACAACCACATTAGAAAGAATAACCATATTCATAGAATTGTCATACTTATATACCTTGCCATGCTTATATACATGTTTTCCAAGCTCATGTTATACTGCATGTTATATAGAACTGTCATGTTACATAGAATTGCCATGCTTAATTATTAGTGTTACTCGTTTACAGCTTAATGATAGTAGTTCTTAATTTATATACTTGTCATTACCATTTCTACACTTATCCTTTTTTGGGACTTACCGAGCGCTAGTTTGCTGACGGGCATTCCACCCACTTTTTTCTATTCTTGGAATGTTCGTCAGGTGACATTGAGACAGAGAAGATAGAAGTGGTCGAAAAGAAGTATAACCAGTTTGCATCACAAACGGACGTATAGTTTCATTCAGCTTTTCATTTCATTTCACCTTATTTATGTATGCCTCCTTATTAAGGCTTATCATGTTAAATATCTTGTATTCAGATATTTTATCAACTATAAATCATGAATGTAATAAATCAGAGTAGGATTTCATTTTTTTGTTTGTTCTTGTTATTTTATATTGCTTATAGACGCTTAGCGTATTTATTTCGAGAAACGGCCTTCTCATAATAAATACGTTGTAACAACTCTGAATTTACTGTACAAAAATTTTCAGAACGAAGTTTACAAGCCTGAGTACAAGTTATAAATATATTTTGTTTAAGAATAGCAAGAAACAACTTGTAGCTCACTGGTAAAACCTTTGCACTGCTGTGACGTAGCCCCTGTGTTCGAATCCCATCAGACACATTATTTTGATTTTATTTTTTAAACTTTTTGGAAGCCCAAAAGTTTACACGTGCAATGCACATAAAAATGAAAAGTCTGAAGAAATCAAATATGTGCAAAAGGGAGTTAATACTGAGATGAACACGTGGCTCCAATCCACCGGTCCCCTTCACCAAAACGACCGACGAGATGTCCCCCATGGCCGGCACCGACGGTCCCCCCGAGCCCAATGAGATCTAGGCTTTGCACACATGACCCTTCCCCTGCCTCTAACTCCTCTACACTCTGCAATCAAACAGAGCCTTTTAATTTCATCTTTAAACCAAGTTTTAATGCTTTTTAATTCATCTTTTAATTCCAAAACTCTAATTCCACACTATAAATACTACCCCATGCCCTAGTCCTTCATCATTCTGAAAATTATAGCCAAAACTCTCAAAATTTCTTAAGTACAAGTGGAGTAGAAGAGAAGTTAGCAAGCGATCAAGTTCCGACGAAAATCGGAGCAAATTCCGGCGACCCCGCAATGCCACGACGATAATCCTCCCTTCCTACGCCTTTCTTTAAGCCTCATATATTATAAGTCCCTCCCAATCACTCTTCTTCTTCTTTAAAAGTTTATTTTCAAAACATATGTCGGAAGTGGAGTTAATACCGACATCTTCTTCTAAAACTGTATAATTCCACTTTTACTTACATATTCTTCATTCATAGTCTTACACCATGTTTGTAATCATAAAAACCAATGGTTACAACCAACTTTTAATAAAAAATATCATGTAAGATAACTTTAATTTAACTTTTACATTAAAATACCATGAAGTTTGTATATATCATTTTTATTTGTTTTGCTTAAACATACCTTTAGAAAACTTCATGGGGTAACGACCTATCCTTCACATACACACATGGTTTCCATAGCACGATACCCTTTGAACATATTTTTGTTACGAATACAAGATTACATTAAAATACCATTCACTATAAAAACGGTTTTCTTTTAAATTGTATTTTCAATTCCTTTGCAAATAAGCATCTACAACCCTTTTTAGGGGACCCGCTATTGGATGGTGCAGATTATCGCACATCTTTGGGCTAGTAGAGCGAGATGTAGACCTCCTCACGGAGCATTCGGTCTCAAAAGGTTTTTAATACGGTTTTTAAGAAAAACGCAATTTTCTAGTGAATTAAAATTTAAATTTTTAATAATTATATAAATATTATAAAATCCATATATTTTCAAATATAATAAACTTACATTTTGTGTAATGAAAGAATTACAAGTTTCATCAAAATACCAACAAAAGTCAAGCTTTACAATAAAATACCATAAACTTTCCAAGCTAAGCTATTATCACTAAAATACCTCAAATCCCTAAAATTCACATCCATGGAAACCCTATATAATATAAATAATTTCTCGAGGTTATTTTGAAACTATATAAAAAACTCTTTTCATAAAACCCCCTCGAGTTATATAAAACTATATTTAAGGACTTTAGTAAATATAGGTTTAAGCGGGATCAATTCTCTTGAGCCCCAGAGAGCCGGAGAAAGTGAGTGCTTGCCTATTTAAGGTAGAAAACTTAACGGTGTTATCAATGGTAATTGTCTTGAAAAAAGACACAAATCATGCAGTCCATGTGCAGCAGTTACCGATAACTCCCGAACAAAATTCAGGATTTAAATCAGTTATAAGTGTCTGACTCAAGTCTGAGTCTAAATCAAACTTGAATCCAAACTCAAACCAGAATCCAATTCAAACATGAATCCAAACTTTAACATGTATACTTGAACATGAACCTGAATATCAAACCTGAATACAAGACTTGACTTGACCGAACCATGGCTATAACTTGACATGACTACAAGTTTACATCCTAAACCTGATTACTTGAAAAACTTGTATCTTTGCTCTCGGCAAGCCTTATAATCTATACAAAACATTACGCGGGGTTAACGGGGTAGATTGGTATGGAATGTATACCGTGGCACGAGATGATCACTAAAAGACATCTACATGAACTCTCGTGCCGTTGTTCCGTGGGTTTTGACGGGGCCTTGTACTATAAGTTACCATAGTCCACGGGATAAGATGGACTTCTCTCGTAGACATAAATACTTTCTGTACCAAGCTACAACAATTACGTTAGAATAGCAATCCTATACATGTACGACTTACAAGTTCAATTCTCATTACTTGCTGTATTCCTTTCTTTCTTTTGGGACTTACCGAGCGCTAGTTTGCTGACGACATTTCTGTCTATTTATCTCTTTGGAATGTTCGTCAGGAGGACCGGACTCTCAGGAGATCAAGCCGAGCCAGGAGGACTTGGACCAGTTCACTGCCCAGCTGGACTTCTAGTTCATCTTGTACTATTTTAGTTTGTATGCCACTGTTTAGGTATTGCTTTATATTATTGTATCTTTCCTTTTCAAAGCAATTGTATTGTAAAGATGAATGTTAATAAAAGTTGCTGTTTATATTATAGCTCTTGTCAATTCTTGTGCATTTTATACATATATTGCTTAATTACGCTTAACGTATTTATTTCTTAGTAAATACGTTGCAGGCTTGACACGTCACCGCTTCCGTACTCTGGGAAGCGGGGTGTGACAGGTTTTGTTGGCGGCCCATACAGGTTAGTTCTGCATGAAGTCCTAAGCAATATATATCATAAGAATTATAAGAATCAGCAACCATACATTCTTTATATTTCAAATTCCTTGAATCTATTCTAACCTTTCTTTTTCTATTAAGGTCATGTATTCTCCCAACAATGCGAGTACCAACGTCAACGGAAACACCTACCATCTACTCTACCACCACCACCTACCATTGTAGCGCCTATCAATGAGAAAACGGTACTGCTTGAGGCAATCAAGAGCCTCTTGGAGGGTCAGCAGCAGCAGACTACTATTCTCATGCACCGCCCAGAAGTTGAGACACCCGGAGTCAAATAATTTCGGGCACTGCATCCGAAACATTTCTCTAGAAAAGAGAGCCCACTAGAGGCAGAGGAATGGGCTCAGCCTATCGAAGACGACCTGGCAGCAGCACAAGTGCCAGAGATTGCTTGGGTGAGAGTTGCGAAGCTGCAACTAACGTACAACGCTAGAGTATGGTGGAAGCATGAAGAAAGCCATCTCGCCCAACCGATTGAATGGAAGAAGTTTCGCGATATGTTCGACATGAAATACTTTCCTGAGACTGCCCGTTTCGACATGGAACATCAGTTCATCCACTGACAACAAGGCTCGATGTGGAGCAAGTCCATGGATGAATATGATGATGAGTTTACCATGCTTAGCAGGTAAGATATTGTCTCAATATTCAATTTCCTGATATCACTTATTACACTGCTAACACAAGATCGTAACAGGTTCGCGTCACACCTGATCTCGACTGCTGAGATCTGGGCACAACGATTTCAGCAAGGGTTGGACCCAGAAATTCAAGCTGCACTCGCTACAGGAGATTTCTCAACCCATGATCTCAGTCTGAAGGCTGCCCGACGCTATGAGGCAGTGGTGAAGAAGAAGGGCAGATCTCAGACTGCCGGTGTGAAATGCCCTGCCACTCAGATCATAAGAGGAGCCTCATCCAGGCCAACTTTTGCACCCAAGAGACCGGGAGTAATATTTAATCGGCCCAGTACAGACTTTTACTTCTACTGCAAGAGGAATGGACACCTGGCGAAAGACTTCAGGCGTGCAAATGGCCTGTGTTTGGTTTGTGGCACATCCACTCACGCCATTGGAGCATGTCCATATCGTCTCAACCCAGCTCCAGCACCTAGACCCGCAATTACAGTTCCGCAGCGGCCAGCTATTCAGGCTCCTGCACCTCGTCTAGCTCTACCTGCTCCATCTCCACATGGACTTCCTGCATAGCCTTCTCATCAATTCCATCAAGCACAGAGGAACATGCCTCAAGGGCAGAGAAACATGTCCCAAGGGCAGAGGAATGTGCCTCCAGCAAGGAGGTATGTACCCAGACGTCAGGCTTTCACTGTGACAGTTGAGGAAGCCGAGGCTACCGGCCAAGTTATCACTAGTAATTCCCAATACTTTCATCTTTTCAATCCTTGTATACCTCTATATTTTTCCTGTATCTAAAACTAACCTCACACAACTTAGGTACTATACTAGTAGCCACCCTTCCTGCACTAGCACTGTTGGACACTGGAGTATCATACTGCTTCATGTCCCAATGATTTGTGAGAACACATGTGATTCCTGTGAAGCCGCTCATTTCAAGCTGGAATGTCAGTTCCGGAAATGGAGTATTGAAAGCAACTATGGGATTTGATCATTGTACAGTTATAGTTTGCGAATTCTATACGAATTTCAAAGTACCGGATATCCTAAACTTCGATGTTGTGTTGGGAATGAACTGGCTGGGAGTTTTCTATGGTACGATTGACTGCCGTCAAAGGAGGGTAGTATTTGAGATACCAGATCACCCACTCTTCTACTTCAAGAGTGGAGACAGAACTTTGGAGCCAGGAATCTTCCGTGCCAAGCCAAAGAATGCAGAAGTATTTACTCCATCGGCGGAAGAAGAAAAGCCAGAGGTAGTTTGAGAGTTCGAGGATGTGTTTCCTGAAGATATAACATGTTTGCCTCCCTATCGAGCTCTTGAGTTTGGCATTGATTTACTACCTGGTACGCAATCGGTAATCAAAGCTCTGTACCTGTTAAGTCCAGAAGGATTGAAGGAGATCCGTACTCAGTTGGACGAACTTCTGAAGAAAGGTTGGATTCGTCCCAGTACTTCAAGTTGTGGATCTCCAGTTTTTCTTGTGAAGAAGAAAGAAGGTGCATACAGAATGTGTGTAGATTACCAAGCTTTGAACGAAGTGACGATAAAGAACAAGTATCCACTACCGTGCATCGATGATCTTTTCGATCAGCTAAGTGGGTCTTGTGTATTTTCAAAGCTAGATCTTCGTTCGGGTTATCCTCAGGTGAAGGTCAAAGAGTTTGACATTCCGAAGACGACATTCAGGATTCGCTATGGTCATTACGAATATCTCGTGATGCCATTTGGAGTGACCAATTCACCTGCTATATTCATGAATCTGATGAACCAAGTTTTCCGAGAGTGCTTAGACAGGTTCATTGTTATTTTCATCGACGACATCCTGGTATATTCAAACAATCGGAAAGAACACGCTGAGCATTTACGGATTGTCTTGGAGACATTGCAACAGCATCAGCTCTATGCCAAGTACAACAAGTATGAATTTTGGCTAGATCAAGTCGGATTTCTTGGACATATTATTTCAGGCAAATGAATCTCAGTAGATCCAGCTAAGGTGTCAGCTGTCAGCGAATGGCCGACACCAAAAACGGTGAAGGATAGTTGAAGTTACTTAGGATTAGCAGGATACTACCGAAGATTCATTGAAGGTTTCTCGAAGATTGCAGCACCCCTGACCAAGCTCACACGTAAAGATGAAGCATTCGTGTGGTCAGAAGCATGTGAAAAAGCTTTTGTGGAACTCAAGACAAGATTAACTACTGCTCCTATCCTTGTAATACCGGATCAATCTGGAGGTTTCATCGTACATTGTGATGCGTCCTGTAAGGGATTAAGATGTGTTCTACACCAGCATGGAAAAGTTGTAGCTTTTGCATCAAGATAGATGAAAGTTCATGAGCACAACCATACAACACATGATCTTGAGTTGGCAGCTGTTATCTTTGCACTTAATATTTGACGCCACTATCTTCTGGGAGAACTAGTGGATATATACACTGACCACAAAAGTCTGAAGTATGTATTTACTTAGAAGGAATTAAACATGCGGCAGAGAAGATGGCTAGAACTCATGGTGGACTTTGACATTAATCTACAATATCATTCTGGGAAGGTGAATGTAGATTCTGATGCACTTAGACGCCAACCATTAGCAATGAATCTCACTGCTCAGTGGAAGCTACAGCAGGAATTGCATAGATTGGCAATCGAAATAGTTATGCCAGGTAACGCTTCGTATTTGATGAACTTTCAGTCTACTATTGTCAATCAGATCAAAGCAGCTCAAGCAAATGATGCCAAACTACAAAAGATCCGAGAACAAGTAGAAAGTGGACTTCGAACTGACTTCATCACATCGAAGAGCTCTCTTCTTTAGCTGAATCCTCGCAGATTTTCCTTTGGGCAGCTTTTCGTACTGGAGGTACTCTATGAAGGGTTCTCTCCAATCAGGCTCATCTTAGATGATCAGAGCTTTTTCGGCAAGATTGTTCTCTTGTTCTACGCTTCCCTCTTCATGCAAAGAGACCAGAAGTAGAATTTGCTGGCTTCTGACTGTTATCAGAATTTCATCCACATCGGGATCAGCCAGCTCCTTGGTTAAGCGAGCGCGTACGTCAGATTTTCCATTCAATGCTCCAGGAACTCTCATCAGTTCAATGTGGGTGAACTGTTTCATAAGCTCCACCACCCGACTTCTGTACCGAGCTAACTCGGGTTTGTATATCTTATATTCGCCACTTACTTGGTTGAAAATAAGCTGGGAATCATCGTAGACTTGTAGCTGAAGGATTTCCATTTCAATGGCGAGCTCCAGACCAGCTATCAGAGCCTCGTACTCAGCCTCGTTGTTTGTGCGAGGCTCGGTGAGAGCAAAAGAACGCCTAGGGTTCCCATCGATGGCATGATGAACACCAATCCTATCCCTGCTTTTATCTGTGGTACGCTTGATTTGCTGGAGGTCTTAATTGATGAGGCTCCGTCGAAGTAGAGCTCCCAACATGGCTCGTCATCCTCGAGGTGCAGCACTTGTTCGTCGGGTAACTCGCAATTGAGCGGTGACCTTTCTGGTATGGGATGAGCAGCAAGGAAGTCGGTGAGGGTTTGCCCTTTTACTGCTTTATGAGGAGTTTAGATTATGTCAAATTCAAGCAGCATGATAGCCCATCCTGCCATTCTACCGGCTAGGCTAGCTTTAATCATTAAGTGTTTGAGTGGGTCGACCTTGGAGATCAGCATAACCCGATGAGTAAGAAGATAATGTCTTAGCTTTTTCACGGCAGATATCAGGGCCAGGCACTGCTTTTCGATCGGTGATTAGTTGTGTTCCGCCCCAACTAACGTTCGACTGAGGTAGTAGAGGGCATTCTCTTTTCCCTCCTCATTATTCTGGACGAGGAGTGCACTGAGTGACTATCTAGCGCGGTAGTAGAGAGGATCAATGGTTTATTTGGAATGGGACCAACAAGCACTGAAGGGTGCAGCAGGTACTGTTTGATATTGTCGAACGCTTCTTGACATCCGGCATCCCAGACGAAAGGAGCTCCTTTCTTCATGAGCTTCGAGAAGGGCATGCATCTTCCCGATAGGTTCGAGATGAACCTTCGTATGTAAGTGAGCTTTCCTTGAAAGGATCTTAGCTGCGTCAGATTCTTTGGAGGAAGCATCTCTATGATGGCCTTTATCTTCGATGGGTCGACTTCGATCCCCCGATGTCGGACTATGAAGCCCAAGAATTTTCCTGATGACATGCTAAAAGCGCACTTTAGAGAATTCATTTTCCGATCGTATTCCCTCAGTCTAGTGAAAACGGTCCTGAGATCTTGGATATGATCGGCCTTGGCTTTAGTCTTGATGACCAAATCATCAAGATTACATTCGACGACTTTATGGATTAGGTCATCAAAGATATTGGTCATTGCCCTTTGATATGTAGCACCTGCGTTCTTTAATCCGAATGGCATCACCTTGTAGCAGTATATCCCGATCGGGGTTCGAAATGCCGTGTGTTTCTCATCCTCAGGCGACATCTTGATTTGATTATATCCAGACGAGCCATCCATGAAATTGAACAGCTCGTAATTTGAGGTATCGTCGACCATCATTTCCATCACCGGAAGCGGGAAATCGTCTTTAGGGCTTGCCTTATTGAGATCCCTGAAATCGATGCAAACCCGTATCTGCCCGTTCTTCTTTTTCACTGGGACGATGCACGCGATCCAGTCCACGTATTTCTCTTCCCTGATGAAGCCGGCATCGATGAGTTTCTTGGTTTCGTCGGTGACCTTTTCTTCCAGTTCCCTTCTCATTCTTCAGGGAGTTTGTTTGACTGGCTTAGCATCAGGAGATATAGATAGCTTATGCACGGCTACTTCAGGGGAAAGGCCAGGCATTTCTTTATACGTCCACACGAAGCAGTCGGCGAACTCATGCAGCAGGGCGGCTATCTGTTCTTTCATTTCCTCTGATAAGAGTGAGCTAATGTAGGTTGGCCTTGGATTATCAGGCGTTACCAAATCTATCTCGGTTAGCTCGTCGAAGGTTGCATGTCCGCCATCTTCGAACTCTTGAGGGGCCTTTTCTGGCTCGACTAGTTCGTCTTCATCATTTAACTCTTCGCCGGCTTCACTAATATGAATCATGTAACATGCCTTGATGTCAGGTTGAATGAAACCTATGCCCCGTCTATCTGGGATTCGTCCATCGATGAGTGCGCGGACCTGAGGCGGGTGCCATAGCCCCTCATAAAACTTCGCTTCGGAGTCCGTTTGATATAACCGACATCCGCACTTTTTAAAATATTCCTGTATCTTGGGTGCATAATATTTGGGGTTTAGGACGGCTCTTATGCCTCTTTCATAGGGAAGGCACGTGACAGACAAATCGTCCGGGTGCACGACAGAATTTGACCCATAAAATAGGATGCCTTTCTGCCCACTCTTTCTTCCGGGAATGTAGAAGGTTTTCAGCTGGTCCACGGTAGAGACCGACAATGCGTTGAGCTCTTTGCACATCTGCTCTGGTACCCTTGTGATGGCTAGGGACCCTTCCGTAACTTCGAAGGTCTCTCTTAGCTTCGCTTTTTGCACGAGAGCCCAATCTGTAGAGCTGTTGTAAGACGGACCCTCTTCTTCTAATTCTTCAGTGTCATTGCCTAAACAAAGGAGAATTTTGCTGTCAGATGGGCCTTCGATATCAGACTCGTCCATATCGCTACCAAGATGAGGGCGGTTTTTATGGACGGACGGACTTCCAACGTCGGACTCATCAGTGTCACTGCCGAAATGCGGACGCACTTGGGGGTTTTTGCTTTTGAAAGTAACGGTCGGCTCAGATTTTCTTTTGAGTTTCGGGGCCGTTCTTTCTTTGGTCAGCTGTGGCTCAGCACTTTGGAGGTTCACAAAATACTGAGAATCTTCATATCGGACTTCATGCATACCGAATGGCTGGATGTCTCCGTCAGTACGTCTTTCTTTTCCATTTTTGGTATACTTCATGCACTGATGGAGAGTTGATGGAATGATGCCGTAATCGTGAAGCCACAACCTTCCTAGGAGAATCTTATAGGACGTGTCGGTGTCGATCACGTATCTTTTGGCTTCAGTTTGTATATGTCACGACCCACCCCCAAACACAGATGGTATTGTCCGCTCTGACCGAAACCGTACAGTTTTGTCCCTTTGAATGAACCGGACTCAAGAAGAGGGCTACTTCCCAGTAGGTCACCCATCCCAGAATTTCCCTAACTCAAGCATGCTTAACTACGGAGTTCTTTAAACTCCAGAGTTCTGATTCATCCAAAAGGCGCCTCCGTGTTGTAGGAGTGGTATCATTCCATTTATAGTTCTGATCGTGCCCTCTTTCGGAATGGAATTCAATACTCCCCATTGTTCTACAGTGGGTCTCCGTATGTATCCGTATCGGTTACATCCCCACCTCGATACCGGATAACATCTCACTTCTCACGGGGTAGGTGGTATTCATCCCCAACTCCACCAGGAGTATTACATTCCCCCCCACTTTGAACAATGGTTCGTCCTCGTACCACAGACCTACTTTTTTTAGGGACCGGCTCTGATACCATATTTTTAACGACCCACCCCCAAACACAGATGATATTGTCCGCTCTGGCCAAAACCGCACGGTTTTGTCCCTTTGAATGAAAAAGGTCTTAAGAAGGGGGCTACTTCCCAGTAAGCCACCCATCCAAGAATTTCCCTAGCTTAAGCACGCTTAACTATGGAGTTCTTCAAACTCCGGAGTTCTGATTCATCCAAAAGGCGCCTCCGTATTGTAGGAGTGGTATCATTCCATTTATAGTTCTGATCGTGCCCTCTTTCGGAATGGAATTCGATACTCCCATTGTTCTACAGTGGGTCCCTATGTGTATTCGTATCGGTTACATCCCCACCTTGATACCGGATAACATCTCACTTCTTACGGGGTAGGTGGTATTCATCCCCAACTCCACCTGGGGGATTACAGTAGGTCTCCGTACCTGATCGGCAGAGCTATGGATTCCAGAACTTGCTGGCAATTTTGATTGAAGCCTTGAATGACAATCATTTCTCTTGACAGGTATCAGACATCCATTGACAAACTCTTCAGAGTCCGCAAGTTCATGATGTTCACTGAGGACCCTGGATCAATCAATATGCGGTCAATCCGGTCTTCGTCGTTGTAACCAGTAACGTAAAGCGGTCGGTTGTGCTTAGCTGTTCCTAATAACAGGTCTTCATCTTTAAATGTGACCGCGGCTGTATGCAGAGTGTACTGGGCTTCTTTCATATCAATTTCCGCAAAGCGAGCTATGTACCGCTCGGGGTTTTGTAGAGCGTGAATGAGAACATCTCTAATCTCCTTAGATAGGACCAAGGCATCGTAGATGCTCAGGAGAGACGAAAGCTTTCGGGGATAAGCCAAGACATTATAGTCCACCGAGGAAGGACTCAAATTTTCATGAGCCGGCTTCGCCATCTTCTTCATTAGCGACTTGTTTTCCCTTCCCTTTTGGGGCATTGCACTGATTTGGCGGTAAAGCCCTGTCGCTTCTGAGCTGGATTTGGTTGGCCTTTGTGGCGAGTTCCTCATCCTCTTCGGGAAAACAGAGTCGCTGCCAAGATGGATGGAGTAGTAGGTCACTATAGGGATCTCTTCATTGAAGTCTTCTTCTAGCTCTTCCAGAATCTCAGCTGCTTCTACAGGGAAGAACCCCTTCAATTGAATTAGAGTTATTTCCTTTTGTTCATAGTCTTTGAGGGAATCGATATATTTTTGAATGGTCGATCTCCCTGCAGACTCTTTTTCACGTCGAGCTGCACTTTTCTTCTTCTTGAGCTTTTTGGATTTTGAGCCTGATTGAGCCGAATTGGCAGCTGTAATGGTGGGCTTCTTCTGCCCTTCCGATTCTGTCCTGGGCTTTTTCCGAAGTAGCTTTAGCATCTTCTTCATCTTATTAGATATGTGCGTACTCCACGGAGGCAGCGGTGAGTCAGTTTCATTTCTCAGGGCAGTGGGTTTAGCTGTCTGCTCCCCGAAGGTTTCAGCTTCTGTCTGTATAAAGTTGGTGGTTGCAACTTGATTGTTCACAAACACACTCTTGGACAGCTCGATCTCTCCAGTCTTTTACTGCTTCTCGACCCAATCAATGAAGATATAGCAATCTTCGATTGCATGGCTCACTACTCGGTGGAACGGGCAATATAGAGGATTATCGGTCATTTTTACCTCGTGAGGTCTTTTCGACTGTGGCAATTGTAGACCGTTGTTCAGAGCATCTTTGAATATCTTTTGGACCTTGTCCCTCCTGAAAGAGTAAACCTTGTTCTTTTTCTCCTCTAGGGAAGGCCCTTCTCTTCCCAGCACTGTCTTTCGAGACCGGTTGGTTTTGGATTCGCCTGCCTTTCGCTTGTCTTCATTTTCCGAAGCATTGAAGACATTGGTATTGCTGGAATTCCCGCTTCTACGGTTGTCTACGGTTGTCTTCCCTCTTGCTCTTCCAAGTCTTATCTCTTTGAGAGTCTGGGGTAGACTCTTGCTTTGAGCGTTCCGGCATTTGGACTTTCTTGGTCTACTCCTGAAACGTTTTGAGACCTACTGTACACAAGAATGGGACCATCCAATTGCTGAGGTTCCCAATGAGGAGGCTGACGGACTGGTCCTGCTCTAGCGGCGGTTCGCACTTGACCGTGAGGTTGCACCATCGGGCAATAAAGTCCGTGTTGCTTTCGTTTTTCCTCGGCTTGGTTCTCATGAGGTCAGCGATGGAGATTTTGTCACTAACACTCATGAATTTTTGCCGAAACAGAGACTCCATTTGGGCGAAAGTAGTGACGGACCCGTCTGGTATGCTTGCGTACCAGTCGAAAGCGACACCAGTTAGGCTGTTGACAAACTGACAAAGAAGAAGCGCATCATTGCCCCCTGTATTTCCGCACGACGCTTTAAAGTGGGCGACGTGCTGATTTGCGTTTTCCATCCCGTCAAATCTTCCGAACTTAGGAATGACGTAGCCACTGGGAACTCGATCAGATCGTACTGTGCAGAATATGGCCGTCTACTACTGCCAATTTCTTTCTGAGATTCGGCTTCGGCTACCAATGTTCTAACCTTGCTAGTGACCAAATCCATTACCCGATCTTGTGTTAGAGGGATGGCGCTATCTGGGGCCAAGGCGTCCCCAAAAGTGGAATGTGGCCGGCTTTCGTGCGGCTCGCCCAATTTTGGACCCAAAGGGACAGGCATTGGTTGCTTCGGGTTGTCATTACCCGGCTCATGAGTAGAGACTTGTTCTTGATTGGGAGGCGCCCGAGTAATTTGAGCCGTAAGCTGCATCGCAACGTTCGTTAGGTCGTCAATTTTCGAATAAAGCTTGGCCATCTCTTTATCTTTGCTCCTGAGCTATTTTCGAAGCTCTTGAAGTAGCTCTTGTTCTGCGGTCATGGGGCGGAAAGTTGGCTCTTCCTCGCTGTCCGAGCTTGACTCCATATGGAATGAAGGGTCCTTTTACCTATTGGCCTCATCGAGAGGGTTTTCATCGTCCAGCAGAGGCGGCTGATATTGGGAAACGACAACCACATTCAAGCTAGATTAGGCTTGTGATGTGGTGTCTCCATCCTTGTTTTTACTGCGCAAGTTGTCACTGGGACGCGTGCTCGCCATATAGACCATATGGATAACATATCTGGTCGTCTTTTCATTATTGGCAGCGGATTGCGTTGACCGCTGTCATGGCCATTCTGTTTTGGTAACAGATAATTGATTAAAGATGGCTGGCCTGACCGGTTTCTTGAGTAGTGCCGGGGCTTCTTTTCTGTATTTGCCCCGCTGCTTTCGTGCGGCACAGAGCGCCTGATAGACTTTTAAAGAGACAATGTCATGCTTTCTCTGTTGGGGCTAGGACACGTCTCTTTGTAGCATCATTCGGAATGCTGTTTTTTTGATTCCGGTGGTCATGGCATTTTTCTGAACCCACTTCAGGGGTTCGAAAGAATTGCAGACTTTTACGGCCGACTCAGCCGTCATCGCGGGGTGACCCTTCTCTTGGAACCTCATAAGATTCCACTTGGCGAAGTCCTGGCCCTTTTATTGGCTCGATACCTGAGCCGCTTCTTTCTCAACTTTTCTATTTTGAGCACTTGGCAGGCTTTGGCCCTTCTGGACGATGTCGTAGACTGACTGACAGAGAGTCCAGAGAATATGCCTGCTCGCTCGATCGTCAAGGGCAACGTCTGAGCTTGTTGGAGCTGCTTTGTGGCCCCATTGGTGTTGACGGCCTTGCCCCCAGTTGGAACAGTGGAGAGCCGTTCGAATACGGATTTGTATTTGGGGTGGGATGCTTTGGCGACCACGACATTCGGCCTCCTGCCCCTTGAGGTCGGTTTGGCCGCTTGGTTTGTCGGGACCTCTGCCAGATGAGCGCTTCCAGCAGGGTAGATGACGACTGAACCAAATTGGCGGGGTGGCTACTCCCATTGCCGGCTGAGACTAACAGGGAGAACCACAAGAGCATTGATCTTGACCACGTATGAGATTCAGGTTGCTTTGGCAGCTGAATTCATCTTAGGAGACATCGTCGTTGAAAGTTGATTGCTGCATGAAAGGAATATTGCTTCAGTACAAATGTCGGTATATATGTTAAATGAGTTCGCATGAACGCTTGACCCGAGATATGGGAGGAGAGAAAGGTCCTACCGGGCGTGCCAGAATCTGTAGGGTGTTTTTCGTCACCCCATTGAGATGGGAATATGCACGCGCTTGTCAGGTGTATACAGATTCCCCCTGCCTAAGGTAGGCCGGGGTTTATTGATCGTGGGGATCCGAATCTCTGGCAGCCGCGGACTAAGCCACCGTTAGTTATCCCTCGTTTTTGGAGCAGGGGAGCCTCCAATTGACGGGTCAAACTGGTCATGCGAATTCAATATGCCATTGCGTGTGTCGTGTTTTGAAAGGGTTTTGGATATACCGGGGGACTCGCAGAGTTTACGGGGGTCCCGCACGCATGGCACATGGGCGCTAGACGCCCGTGGGTCACATGCCAGGCACATGGGCGCTAGGCGCCCGCGGGTCACGTACCAGGCGCATGGGCGCTGGGCACCTACGGGTCATGTGCCCTGCATGCGACCGCTGGGCCCTAGGGCCGGTCCCTTTTGTCATTAAACCAATTTATGGATTCATTCCTTTTGCCATGGGGCCGGTTCCTTTGACCTGGGGTTGGGCCCACCTGGCTTGGGGTTGACTTTGATTTTGACTTGGTCAATCGAGGTGTAATTTTTAACCCCAAGTGTCACGCCCCGCTTCCCAGTGTACGGGTAATGATACGTGATTGGGCCTGCTACGTATTTACTCAGAAGTAAATACGCTAAGCGTAACCAAGTAATATAATGTACATATACACAAGAATACATGAAGTATAAATGACAAACAACTTTTATTTATTAAGCATTTTTTACAATACAACTGAAAAGTAAATATAATGATGAAAGCAATGCCTAAACAATGGCATGAACATGAAAGTAAAGTATATACAAGAGTCTAGAGCTCGGGGTCATCGCTGAACTGATCTAAGTCCTCTGAACTGGGCTCTATCTCTAGTGAGTCAGATCCACCTGACAACATTCCAAAGAAAGAAGAGAGAAGGAATGTCGTCAGCGAATAATCGTTCGGTAAGTCCCAAAGAATGGTAGAAATAAAATAGACAGAAAGAACATAACTGTATACTATTTGATTGTTATGTTAACGCAGTTGTTTGTAGCTTGGTACAGAATATGCCAGTGTATACGAGAGGAGTCCAACTATTCCGTGGACTAAGGTATACGGAGCATAAGGAACCGTTAAGCCAAGAAACAACAACAATGGATATTCAGGTTAGGTGTATTAAAGTGACCGTTTCGTGCCACTTCTAACACATTCCGTACCAGTCTACCCCTTTAAAAACCCCGTAATGTATTTTGTATTGATTTGCATTGTTTTGTTTAATAGATGTACGACTTGCCGAAACCATGATATCATGTAAACGGAATGGATATAAATGGATCGTCATGTAATCAAAGTATATACATGGTTCGGTTCAGTCGACTCTTGTTGATATAGATTGAATTCTGGTATAAATGGATTCATGTTGAATAGGAGTTATACTTGAATCATATTCAAGGATAGATCGATTTATTTCAGATTAGACTGAGACTCTGTCTGAGTCAGACACTTTAAAACGAATTGAAGTCCCGAATTAGTTTTGATGTTATTGGTAACTGCTGCATATGGACGGCAGGATTTGTGTCTTTTTCCAAGACAATTATCGTATTGATAACACCGTTTTTTAGTTGTCTACCTTAGATAGGCAAGCACCCATATTCTCTGGCTCCATGAGGCTCAAGAGAACCGGTCCCGCTTAAATCTATATTTACTAGGGTCCTTATTGTAAATTAATATAACTTGAGGGGGTTTTATAAAAATTAGTTTTGATATATTTTCAAAATAAAGCTCAAGTATTTATTTATCGTCTTTAGGGTTTTCATAGTTGTAATTTTTATAAAATAAAATATTCTAGTGGATATAAACCTAACTTTGAATAGTATATGGTATTTTCTTGTAATTTGACTTGTATTGAATGTGATGGTATTTTCATGATCTTTCGTAATTCTTTTCTTTTGATTTAGAAAATATGGAATATATATTATATTTAAAATAGATATTTTGATAATATTTATATATATATAATTATAAAAATAGAATTTATTTAGTAAATAGAAATCACGTTTTCTTAAAAAATGTAATAAAAATTCCATCGAGATCGAATGCTCCGTGAGGAGGTCTGCACCTCGCTCTACTAGTCCCGAGGATATGCGATAACCCACACCATCCCGATCGGGTTCCCCAAAATGGGTTGTAGAGGCTTATTTGCAAGGAATTAATTAAAACAATTTAAAGAATACGAGTTTTGATAGTTTAAGTTATTTTAATGTAAATCGTGTTTTGTCCCACAAAAATGTTACAAAAGCCATCGTGCTATATCAAGATGAGTGTTGTGATGAGGTAGGTCATTACCTCATGAGTTTTCTAAAGGTAATATGAACAAAACGATAAAGTAACGTCGTATGTAAACTTGATGGTATTTTACCGAAAAAGTGAAATAGAATTTGTTTAAAATTAAATTTTGAATTGAAACTTGATCAAATTGTTGTTTTATGTTTGTTAAATAATGTATGAAAAGTTGGTAAATTTGTTGTTTAAGAAAAGTTGAATTTTTAAAGAAAAGAGAATCGGAAGTCGGAATAGCTCCGCTTCCGACGAGTTTTGAAAAGAAGATGTTTTAGATTAGAAATGGAGGAGAGGAGAGATGACTTACTGATTGAAGGAGAGGGGAGAGGTAGAGGAAGGGTTTTCAATCGTCATGGAGTTGCGTCGTCGCCAGATTTGTCCCGAAAATCAGACAAGTGAGTGGTTCCTACTGGAAAACCATGAACGATAGAACTTCGTCGGAACTCAAACTTGAGCTAACTCCACTTGTACAACTTTTGGACTTAGAAAATTTAGAGAGTTTTGGCGATGGATTTCTAAATGAGGAGGGCCAAAATGTAGGGGGGTATTTATAGGATAGGATTAGGGTTTAGGGTAAAGAAATGAGAATTAAAAATGCATTACATTTGGTTTTAAGGCTCTTTTTAATTCTCTGCTAATATGTAGGGAAAACAAACAGACTAGGGTTAGGGGGGAGTCCAAGGGGTGCTAGGGCAGAGTTTTGTAGCATTTGCTATGGTTGGGACCGGCGGCGCCGCCCCCCTAAGAAAATCTCACCAGCCATCTTGGCTTGGTGGGGTGTGGGATTTCTGCCACGTGTCCTAGTCACTTCATATAGCTCAGAGCACATGTTTGATTTGAGTGACTTTTTATTTTTTACGTGCAGTGCACGCGCAAAATTTTAGGCTTCTAAAAGTTTAAAAGAAAAAAATTCAGTAAAATTATATGTGGATGGGGGGATTCGAACACAGGGGCTATGTTACAGCAATGCAAGGCTTTACTAGTGAGCTACAAGTGCTTTCTTACTGTTCAAAAGCAAATTAAATAGTTATAGCATACACAGGATTGCAAATACTCCATTTGTACATTAACTTTTAAACAAATTTTTTGTACATTAAAACAGAGTGTTACATTCTACCCTCCTTACAAAAATTTCGTCCTCGAAATTTACAATTATTTTAAGGACTAATTTACAAACAAGTGAGGGTATCTTGCACGCATGTCGTCTTCTCTTTCCCACGTTGATTCCCCTGGTGTGTCTTTTCTCCACATCACTCGAACTAAGTTTACTACCTTGTTCCGAAGTGATTTCACCTTTCTGTCCAGGATTTCAACAGGTTGTTGCTCATAAGATAAATCCGTCTGTACAGTGAGCTTGGAGTGATCAAGAATATGACTGGGGTCATATACATACCTTCTGAGTTGGGATATGTGGAACATATTGTGCACTCCTTCCAATGAGGGTGGAAGTGCCAAGCGATAAGCCACTTCTCCGACTCGTTCGAGTATGTCGAACGGTTCAATATATCTCAGACTTAGCTTACCCCGCCTTCCAAAGCGAATCACTCTACGGTTTGGTGAGATCTTTAAAAAGCCATGATCTCCCGGTTGGAACTCCAAGTGACGGCGCTTGCATCAGCCCAGTGCTTATGTCAGTCTTGGGCTATGCGCATTCTTTCCCTGATAGTGCGAACTACATCCACTGTTGCTACTATCATCTCAGGTCCAAAGAGTTCTCTATCTCCGATGTCGTCCCAACTTAATGGTGATCGACACTTCCTTCCATACAGAGCTGCAAAGGGTGCCATTCCAATACTTACTTGGTAGCTGTTGTTGTATGAAAACTTCGCAAGATGTAGGTGATCTTTCCATGATCCTCCGAAGTCTAACATACATACTCTTAGCATATTTTCTAAGATCTGAATCGTTCGCTCAGACCGACCTTCTGTTTGTGGATGGTAAGTTGTACAAATGTTCTGACTTGTTCCCAAGCTAGCTTGCAGACTCTGCCAAAATTGCGATCGAAATCTGGTGTCACGATCGGAGACAATGCAAACCGGTACTCTATGTAATCTCATGATCTCCTGCATGAGTTCATGGGTATCAGAGATAGCACATATTGAAGAGTTAAATCTTACTTAGATTCAAACCCACCTCCATGTATTTCTTTGCTAGTGTCTCGGTAGATTGGCCAACTCGAAATGGGATGAAGTGAGCCAACTTTATGAGTCGATCCACAATAACCCATACCACGTTGTTACCTTTCGTGCTGCGAGGAAGAGCAGTCACGAAGTCCATGGTGATGTGTTGCCACTTCCATTCTGGAATAGGTAATGGTTGAAATAAACCAGCAGTCCTGTGATGTTCATCTTTCACTTGCTGACACACCAAACATTTAGCGACGCTTCTGGCTACTTCACGCTTTATTCTATACCACTAATAATATTGCCGTAGATCTTTGTACATCTTTGTACCACCAGGGTGTATTGAATAGGGTGAGCTGTGAGCTTCTTTCATCAATTCTTCCCGAATAGGACATTGTGGTACACACAATCTGCTTCTGTATCTCAAAGATCTATCTTCATGGATGATGAAGTTTGTTCTAAGTCCACTTTCTACTTGTTCTCTGATCTTTTGCAACTTGGCATCACTTGCTTGAGCTGCTTTGATCTGATTGACAATAGTAGATTGAACTTGTAAGTTCATCAAACTTGAAGCATTACCTGACATGACCACATCTATCTCCATATGATGCAAATCTTGCTGCGGCTTCCATTGTGCGGTGAGATTCATTGATAGTGGTTGGCGACTAAGTGCATCAGGTACTACATTCACCTTCCCTGGATGATATTGTAGGTTGATGTTGAAGTCTGCCATAAGTTCTAACCATCTTCTCTGCTGCATATTCAACTTCTTTTGAGTAAACACATACTTCAGACTCTTGTGGTCGGTGTATAGGTCCACTCATTCTCCAAGAAGATAATGGCGCCAAATCTTAAGAGCAAAGATAACGGCTGCCAACTCCAGATCATGTGTCGGATAGTTGCGCTCATGAATCTTCAGCTGTCTTGATGTATAAACTACAACTTTACCGTGCTGATATAGAACACATCCTAATCCCTTACCGGATGCATCACAATGCACTTTGAAACCTCCAGATTGGTCTGGTATGACGAGAATAGGTGTTGATGTCAATCTTGACTTAAGTTCTATGAAGGCTTGTTCGCATTCTTCTGACCACACAAATTCTTCATCTTTACGCGTGAGCTTGGTCAGAGGTGTTGCAATCTTCGAAAATCCTTCAATGAATCTTCTATAATATCCTGCTAAACCTAAGAAACTTCAAATGTTCTTTACTGACTTCGGTGTCGGCCATTCTCTTACCGCTGATACCTTAGTTGGATCTATAGAGATTCCATCGCCTGATACACTATGTCCGAGAAAATCGACTTGATCTAGCCAAAACTCGCACTTGCTGTACTTGGCATAGAGTTGATGCTGTCGTAAAGTCTCCAGGACAATTCATAGGTGCTCGGCATGTTCTTTCCGACTCTTAGAATACACCAGGATGTCGTCGATGAAGATGACAACAAACCTGTCTAGGTACTCTCGGAAAACTTGATTCATTAGGTTCATGAATATAGATGGTGCGTTGGTCACTCAAAATGGCATCACAAGAAACTCATAATGACCATAGCGAGTCCTGAATGTCGTCTTCGGAATATCAGACTCTTTGACCTTCTCCTGATGATATCGTGAACGAAGATCTAACTTGGAGAAAACGCAGACCCACTTAGCTGATCGAACAGATCGTCGATGCGTGGAAGTGGATACTTGTTCTTTATAGTTACTTCGTTCAGAGCTCTATAATCAATGCACATTCGATATGAACCTTCCTTCTTCTTCACAAGCAGAACTAGCGATTCCCAACTTGAAGTGCTGGGACGAATCTATCCTTTCTTCAATAATTGTCCAATTGAGTTCGGATCTCTTTCAAACCTTCGGGACTCAAGCAATATGGAGCTTTGATCACCGGTTGTGCTCCAAGTACTGAATCAATGTTGAATTCAAGAGCTCGATCGGGAGGCAAACCTGATATGTCTTCAGGAAATACATCGTCGAACTCTCGAACTACCTCTGGCTTGTCTTCTTCTTCCTGTAGAGTTGTAATCACCGCCTTCTTCGGTTTTTCTTTGTATGTGCTTGGCTCCAGGGTACGGTCTCCACTTTTGAAATAAAAGACTGGATGTTCTGAAATCTTGAACACTACCCTCCTTTGACGATATTCAATGGTAGCATAGAATGTTCCTAACCAATCCATACCTAAAACGACATCGAAATTCGGTATGTCCAGCACCTTGAAGTCAACATAGAATTCTCTACTGCAGATGACCACTGGACACAGGTCGTATCCTATTATTGCCTTTAGAATGTCGTTCCCTGAACTGACATTCCAGCTGGATACAAGTGGTTTGACTGGAATCGCATGAGTCCGGACGAACCGTTGTGACATAAAGCAATGAGATGCTCTAGTATCGAAGAGTGCTAATGCAGGAAGTGAGGCTACTAAGATTGTACCTAAGTTATGTGGGATAGGTTTTAGGTATAAGAAAAAGATATATGGGTATATGTAAAGACTGAAAGAAAGCTTGAAAGGAAAGAGTTACCGGTGATGACTTGGCCAGTGGCTTCTGCTTCTTCCATAGTCATTGTGAAAGCCTGTCACCTCGGTACATTCCTCCTTACTGGAGGAGCATTCCTCTGTCCGTTCCTCTGTACTTGCGGTAAGTTCGTTTGTGCTTGGTGGAACTGACGAGGAGGAGGTGCAGTCGGTCCACGAGGAGGTGGAGCTAGGAGAGAAAGACGTGGAGCAGGTTCTTGGATAGCTGGCCGCTGCGGATAGGTAATTGCTGGTCTGAGTGCAGCATTTGGATTGAGTCTACAAGGACAAGACCTAATATCATATTTGGCTGAGCCGCAGACTAAGCAAAGGCGATTAACACGCCTACAATCCTTAGCCAGGTGTCCATCCCTCCTGCAGTAGGTGCAAAAGGCTGGACCGGGCCAGTTGATTGGTACTCCCGGTCTCCTGGCTACAAAAGATGGCCTTGAAGAGGCTCCCCCTTCCATCTGAGTGGTAGGGTGCTTTACTCCGGCAGATTGGGGTCTGCCCTTCATCTTTACTACTGCCTCATATCGACGGGCAGCTTTCAGATCCAGTTCGTGTGTTGGGAAATCCCCTGTAGCTAAAGCAGCTTGGATCTCCGGATCTAACTTTTGTTTAAATCATCTGGACCTGATCTCAGCAGTCGAAATGAGGTGTGCCGCAAACCTATTATGGTCTTGTGTTAGCTGTGTAGTATGTGATATAAGAAAATTGAATATTTGAGACATATCTTTACCTACTCAACATAGTGAACTCAGCATCATACTCATCTACCGATTTGCTCTACATAGAGCCTTGTTGTAAGTGGATGAATTGCTGCTCCATGTCGAATCGGGCAGTCTCAGGAAAATACTTCGCGTCGAACATGTCGCGAAAATACTTCGCGTCCATTCGATAGGCTGGGCAAGACGGCTTTCTTCCGCATTCCACCAAACTCGGGTATTGTCGGTGAGTTGCAGCTTTGCAACCCGTACCCAAGCGATCTCTGGCACTTGTGTTGCTGCCAGATCGTCCTCAATGCTCTGATCCCATTCTTTATCTTCTAAAGGGCTCTCTTTCCCAGAAAATTGCTTCGGGTGCAATGCCCGGAATCGCTTCACTTCGGGTGTTTCCGCTTCTGGGTGGTTCAATAAGATAGCAGTCTGCTGCTGCTGTCCTTATATGAGGCTTTAGATTACCTCAAGCAATACCGTTTGCTCATTGATCGGAGCTGCAACAGTAGGCGTAAGTGGAAGAGGTGGTGGTATGTTGTTGGAGTTTGTGCTGGTATTGTTTAGAGAATCCATAACCTTGAAAGAAAAAAATAGGGTTAGGATAGATTCAAAGTATATGAAATTGTAAGATTCAAGGAATATGAAATGTAAAGAATATTTTTAGTTGCTGATTCTTGTGTTATATTGCTTAAGACTCCATGCATAATTGACCTGCATGTCCATGCAGAACCGACCTGTATGGGCCGCCAACAAAACCTGTCACGCCTCGCTTCCCAGTGTACGGGTAATGAGACGTGGCTGTGCCCGCTATGTATTTACTCAGACGTAAACACGCTAAGCGTAAATAAGAAATATAATGTAAATATACACAAGAAGACATGAAATATAAATGACCAACAACTTTTATTTATTAAACATTTTTTTACAATACAACTGAAAAATAAATACAATGATGAAAGCAATGCCTAAATAACGACGTGAACATGAAAGTAAAGTATATACAAGAGTCTAGAGCTCGGAGTTATCGCTGAACTGATCTAAGTCCTCTGAACTGGGCTCTATCTCTAGTGAGTCAGATCCACATGATAACATTCCAAAGAAAGAAAAGAGAAGGAATGTCGTCAGCGAACAATCGCTCGGTAAGTCCTAAAGAAAGGTTGAAATAAAATAGACAGAAAGAATATAACTGTATACGATTTGATTGTTATGTTAACGCAGTTGTTTGTAGCTTGGTACAGAATATGCCAGTGTATACAAGAGGAGTCCAACTATTCCGTGGACAATGGTATACGGAGCACAAGGAACTGTTAAGCCAAGGAACAACAGCAATTGATATTCAGGTTAGGTGTATTAAAGTGACCGTTTCGTGCCACTTCTAACACATTCCGTACCAGTCTACCCCTTTAAAAACCCCGTAATGTATTTTGTATTGATTTGCATTGTTTTGTTTAATAGATGTACGACTTGCCGAAACCATGATATCATGTAAACGGAATGGATATAAATGGATAGTCATGTAATCAGAGTATATACATGGTTCGGTTCAGTCGAGTCATGTTGATATAGATTGAATTCTGGTATAAATGGATTCATATTGAATAGGAGTTATACTTGAATCATATTCAAGGATAGATCGATTGATTTCAGATTATACTGAGACTCTGTCTGAGTCAGACACTTTAAAACGAATTGAAGTCCTAAATTAGTTTTGATGTTATCGGTAACTGCTGCACATGGACGGCAAGATTTGTGTATTTTTCCAAGACAATTACCATATTGATAACACTGTTTTAGGTTGTCTACCTTAGATAGGCAAGCACCCATATCTCTGGCTCCCTGAGGCTCAAGAGAACCGGTCCCGCTTAAACCTATATTTACTAGGGTCCTTATTGTAAATTAATATAACTTGAGGGGGTTTTATGAAAATTAGTTTTGATATATTTTCAAAATAAAGCACAAGTATTTATTTATCATCTTTAGGGTTTTCATAGTTGTAATTTTTATAAAATGAAATATTCTAGTGGATATAAACCTAACTTTGAATAGTTTATGGTATTTTCTTGTAATTTGACTTGTATTGAATGTGATGGTATTTTCATGCTCTTTCATGATTCTTTTCTTTTGATTTAGAAAACATGGAATATATATTATATTTAAAATAGATATTTTGATAATATTTATATATATATATATAATTATAAAAATAGAATTTATTTAGTAAATTGAAATCACGTTTTCTTAAAAATTGTAATAAAAATTCCATCGAGATCGAATGCTCCATGAGGAGGTCTGCATCTCGCTCTAATAGTCCCGAGGATGTGCGCTAACCTACACCATCCCGACCGTGTTCCCCAAAATGGGTAATCTATAAGCACATCCTTATGCAGGTCCCTAGTCACAGGACTATCGAGACAGGGCATCGATACTCCGGAGTAGACTAGCGTATGCGCTTCTCATCCCAGTGTGGGAGACGGTCTGTCCTACAGCCGTCGGTACGTCGTACTTGAGATAGTATGCGGGTGCTCATTAGGTTACGAGTACACTGGACAGGACTCGTCGGGAACTGTTGGTTGGTACTATACCTATCGTCAGTTATCAGTTCCCAGGTAACATGAGTACAGCTTAGTCCGCTGACTTGACACTGTCACTTCGCCTCGAGTGTGTTCCCACAGTACTTAGATTACTACCCTACCACGACTCAAAGGAGTCGTGCAAACAGGTAGTAGTTGGGTGCAGTCCCGAAGCACTTGGAGGCAGTGACGGTTAGACAGGATTCGTCTCTCCCGGTATTGGGGGTTAACATCGCGCTGTGTCTAGGAGAGCCATTACACGAGTAGTCCCTGGCCAGGGCAAGCGAGATATACTGGTAGGTTTCCAGTGTTATCTCAGGGTATTCTGGGCTACACTCCGACACGACTTGTACCGCTAGTAGGGGACTGACGTTTACCGCCCCTAGGCCCGCCATGCGATGTATCAGACGAACAGACCGGACTGTACGGAGATTGTCATATTCAGGCTCAGTAGGAGTTCAGATGGGTTTCACCTCGTCAGTCTTCTTGTCGGCATCTACCTGGGGACCGTTACGCACAGCTAGTGCCGCTTGCGGTCTGTGGTTAAACCCACTGCCAGCGTAGTGTCGAGTCTTTAGAGTCCCACACAGAAAGCTATTCGCCTTTAGGCAAAAGAGTAGAGGTCGCATGGTTTTGCGACAGGTCGCATGGTTTTGCGACAGGGTTCGGTCACATCCGTGCACTAGTGCACGTTTAGTGTCCGGACAGTTAACACTAGCGGGCTTTGGTTTAAGCCAGATCCTAGTGTACATTTTGGGATTGGTTTTATCTCGTTTGTATTCGTGTTCCTCGGAACGCGGATGCGGGTGTGTATGCACAGTTGACAGAGAGGCAGAGGATTCTCATTGGGGTTGTTGACTGTTGACTGTTGACTATTGACTTTTTGCTAAACCCTAATGAGAATAAGAAATATAATTAACAATAATATTAATTAAGTATTATAGTGACATGGTTGTTGAGGGGTTGACTTTGTTGACTTGTTGACTTTGTTGACCGGTTGACTAGGTTGGACTAGTTGACCATCATCATGACAATGGCTATCATTTCATGGCAAAGACTTTTGCTTGCTTGTTTGTTTTTGCAAAATGAGTGCATGAAATGATATAGCCATTTTGACTTGAACCATCACACAATACTTGATTACTATTTTTGTTATGATGGTTTTGGATTATGAGAGCTTGGATGGCAAAAAGAGTTACTCATTCTTTAATTTTCATTTCTCTCTCTTGCTTGAGCTTTCCCTCTTGCTCTTCCTCTTGCTCTCTCTCTAGCTCAAGGCAACACCCTCTCATAAGTTGAGAAACATTGCCTTAGAGATAAAAGAAAATCCATATCACTTCTCTACTCATCCTAGTTCATAAGGTTTAGCAAACAAAGTGTTCTAGTTTCTTCAAGTTCGAAGAAGAAGCCAAAGGTAGAAGCTTTCAGGTGGATCCATCTTCGGCGCAAGGAGACGACGAGGTGAGGACGATCCGTACACCGGAAAGAGTTGAAGACTGTAAGTCCACGTAGCGCCCCGGCCGTCTAACAGACGCCAAATGCGGAACAAAAACTTTTTACAACTGGCGCTATCGCGTACTATAACCCGGATCTGCCATTAAAGCTAAACTAACAAACTACAAAGTGGGTAGAAAGGTTATACCGAACGATCCGAGTCCTTCGGTCTTCAACCATCATCCCACGCTTGTTGCAGCTGCTCCGATCTCTTGAATCTCCAATCTTCTCGTCCATGTGGCACCACGTCGACGGATCTTTAAACGGGCTCCCGCCTCTGAACCGAGGCAACTCGATCGTCAAGTTTGCTAAAAGAGACGACCAAGATGAAGTAGAGAATGAGTAGACTACTGTCGATTTTAAAACATAGATCGAACGGAATTTCGAAAAACGCAATTTTCAAGTGCTTAAGTTTCTGTCGATTTTAAACAGTCTATAAAAATTATTTTGATCATCCCAGAAAATTAAGCAGGGTTTTTTAAGCATACGTATGAAAATTGGGCACGTGATCCCACAAGAGCACCGCGGATCCGCGGCGCTTTAGTCGAAACAGTGCATCAATTTTTCACAATGAGCTGAATTTGGGAAATTGTGGGTTTTGGAATAGTTCTTTTGGGCCCAGATTTTGTTACTGTACAGCAGATGTACGTGGGGCCCACTTCGGGAAATTTTGTCGATCGAAATTTTAAATTTGTTAGTATGTAGTACTTACTTTATATCTCCGACCGGGAATGTCATTTGATCAGTAAACCGCGTCTAATTGCTATAGTTCTTTTAGACGGGTTTGCGAACGTGACATTCGCGTTGATGTTGCGTGTTGTGCTGTGATGTTGCGGATATGTCGTGGTGGATAGCAGGGTGCAATGATAGTGCAGTTTGGATTTATTTGTACATTTGATATTTCGGGACGAGCGTCCAACATGTGGACTGCCGTCACTGCCTGTTGTATAATATTCTTTTGGGGCACGACCGGGTTGAGGTCGATGTACCCGTTGTGCATATTTTTATTTCTGTACTAGGTTTATCCCGCGAAGGAGTGCACGGATAGCCGGGTTCTGGAGAGCAACGGGTCCGTATCTCATGGCTTTGAGAGGCAAAGGGACATCACTCTAGAATTGGCAGACTATTCGCCGCACTCGTAGGGGGTACAGGTTGACCCAAGGAGGGGTGCTCAATTTACCGGATTCCGTGAAGTGCCGGGTGTTCCATTCACTATGCTGTGGGGACTACCTCGCTTCAGGTTTTGGCGGGTAACTTGCCGCACCCGTAGGGGTCTAGGTTTCATTGCACAGGCTATCCACACGACCAGGGGAACGTCGGGTTTCAGCAGCGGCTCTGTGAAACCTGGGGATCCCAGATTATCTGTATTGTTCTGTGATGCTTATTACTTTTCTGTAATGTTGCATATTATCACGCCTGGAGCGATTATTGTATATTGGTATATATACTATTAGATGTTGTATATGTTTTACACCCGCGCTAGTCCAGCCCCCGCTCTGTCGTTAGTTAAGTAACCTAACGGGTGATGACGGGACCCAGTGGCGAATGCGGATGGCATATACATACATTATATTTTTGTTCTTTTCTGGTGTGATTGATTGATGGGACCGCGTTGATTCTTATCAATGCAAAGATAAAACAAATCTATATTTTATGTTGTTGGAATAAATTTTAAAAAAGAGTTATTACAAAGATGTTTCCTTTTGTTTTGCATAGTGATATTCAGTTTAGAATATCCTGCACCTCATTCGACGAGGCAAGGGCCGAGATCCCTTCACCGGGAGTGACCCCTTGGGCAGAAGTTTACGTCAGGGTAGTAACTTTACTATAGTCGATTACAAGTTGCTTTGCATCGCGGTATTCAGTTAGAATATCCTGCACCTCATTCGACGAGGCAAGGGCCGACATCCCTTCACCGGGAGTGACCCCTTGGGCAGAAGTTTACGTCAGGGTAGTAACTTTACTATAGTCGATTACAAGTTGCTTTGCATCGCGGTATTCAGTTGGAATATCCTGCACCTCATTCCACGAGGAAAGAGCCGAGATCCCTTCACCGGGAGTGACCTCTTTAGCAAAGGTTTTTCGCCACTATATTTTTATAAAAAGCTATCAGTTTCCTTCAACGAGATCAAGTTCATTACGTTAAAGGTTTTTCGCCAAAAACCAGCCGTAGCCCTCCGTCATTTCTTATGGATAGTCAGTAGTATTCAAGCTATGCATTTGACCAACGCCAGGGCATAGTGTTTGGTAGCTGCTGGGGTATTTCATTTGTTGCATAGATAGATGAGTTGGTTTGGGACAGTCGTTCTGCCATTTGGCCAACGTCAGGGGCATGTGCGGGTGGGTTCAAATTAACCTGGACAATGACGGGTAGAACTTGGCATGTGACTTATGACATTTTGACCAACGCCAAGGTTATAAGAGCATGGGGCAAAAATCATATCGGGAGTTTCAAACATACAGCAAACTTGCCAGGCATGCGCATACCTTCTGGAGTGTGATAACTTGAGTGGCTTCCATCAAGTTATCGTGCGATGATAGTTGGATCCCGATTCTCACTGATGAGTTGGTATACTCTTCGGGTGATCCCGACTAATTCTTCTTTCAGGTTTGGAGGAGAATTTGAGATTATAGTGGGAGGTTTCCTGATTAGATAAAGTGATAACCATCTGATCTAGGTTAGAGTGCACGCAGAGTGTTTCTTTTCTCTCTCTCTTTGGCAGCGACCTTTTTGACCGACCCTAGACTATGACTCAGTGACCAAGTTGACCGAACCTTCTTAAAATACTGGCTTTTGGATTATCTAAAGTTGCATAAGTCATTGCCGCTCCTTCTTTTACCCTTTGTATTTCTCAGAACATCCCGTATTACTACGGTTATCCACTTCCATTGGATAGATCCATCGTATGGTTATATACGAACTCGGAAGGACTTCTTCGAGGATGGATCCAGGTTCAGGAGAAATAGAATTGGTTTATTCAGTTATCTTTTATTATCACCTTCTCTCAGGTTACGAGGGCTCCTTAGTTTAGGAGAGTACACCTATTACGCTTATTGGATAGTCTTATTCCAAACCATAGGCTGGTGCCGAAAGGTAGGGAATGAAGAAAACCAATTAGCCTAAGTAAGGTGTGCAGAAGGTAATATGTAAAGACAAGATAAAGGGATTAGAAAGAGGGCAAAGTAAATTGCGACTGTTATCATTCACGACCAAACCGTGTACTTCATCACCACTCCTATTTCACCTTTGCCTTTTCCCCAGTTCGGGAGAAATAGAATAAGGTATTATTCAGTTGTCTTTTATCGTCACCTTCTTTCAAGTTGCGAGTACTCCTAGGATTAGGAGAGTACACCTATTATGCTTACTGGATAGTCTTCTTCCAAACCATAGGCTGGTGCCGAACGGTAGGGAAGGAAGAAAACCATTTAGCCTAACGATGGTGTACAGAAGGTATCAACTAAAGACAAATAAAGGGATTTTTGGAGAGATGGCGAAGAGATATACGGTTACAGTCATGAATAGGATTATGGAAGAGGCATTACAAGGAATATCAGGATACCCCTACGAAACATTTTCATGTTTCAGTTACACTGTACATTGTTAAAAGAAAACAGATTTCCCGATTAGATACTTACTCCAGGGTATGTATTTACCAGGTTCCATTCTCATATCTGTATAGTTTTACAGATGATGAGTGGGAGTAAGTTATTGGGGATTAGGTGATCATCCTCATTATATCGGAATTCGTTGTAATTGGTGATATTTGAGGAAATCGTCTGGGTACAGTTTTCAACCTACGATACACAAGTTTAGAGTTATTCAACTCAACGGACTTATACAGAGTATTGTATGTTGTCCAGTGTCCGTCAGGACAAAGGGGTAGGTCCTCATACTATGTTCTGTTTACTTATCACTTATCTAGTTTTTAGACAAGTGTTTCGTAGAAATACAATGTCTAAGTTTTGAGAAGTTGTGGGTGTAAGAATAAAGTAGAGAACCAGGTATCACAAGTATCGGGATTCTTCAAAGAGATCGAAGATGTAGATTCTTATGATTGGTATTCAGTTGATAGTAATGGTTTTAAGAAACTTGTTTCTCTTTCAGGTTACTCATAATTGGATGGATTCCTAAGTTGAGTAATGCTGAGTAGCCACTTTCCATTAAGTTGATATGCACTGGAGACAGCTGCATGATTTGAATCTGGTTCCGATTAAATTAGTGCCTCCATTTCTATATTGTATATAGAATGGTTCATATCTTAACGATGTTAAGATACGGGGAGTTGTCCGGCTTATGCTTAAAACCAGACACTGGATAACTCAAGGCATGTTTCTGTAATGGCAGTTTGTGGGTTGACCCTGGCTTTGACGAGGGTTGATATTTCTACCATCTGGAAGATCAATAGTGATATTGTTTTTGACTCGCCACAATTTTATTAAAATGGACTTTTTCAGAAAACAGTAGTGGGAGTATGGTAGAACTGGAAGTGATTCCAGAACCGCAAACGATTACGGAAAATTTAATAGGACCTATATATTCAATCAGGTTTGACATTCCAATATCCACTCCGCAGATATGATAGGTAACCTCAGACACCCGAGAGGTACTTCGGTAGCCTCAAGGACGGTGACAGGGAGGTTCTTGTTTACCCAGACTTGACACTACTGTTGTTCCAAACTATGAGACCCGGCAAAAGGATAAGTATAACGTCGTTCTAAACTAGCTTCAGAAGTGTACGTAGATATTATTCTGCCAGAGGGTTATCGTAGTCAGTGGGAGCGGCGGAAGTATAGTGGACAAGTAGCCTATGTCTATTTATAGACTTCAGCAGTTATAGCGGAGATAGATCATCTAATTTTGATGAGACAGTCATGGTTTTGACTTCATCAGAATAGTGGATAGATCTGTTGAGAAGGTAGTAGGGTGTGATGTCCTGGTATTTGGATGACATACACAGAGTAGGAAGTAAAATTCCTATACTTCAATCGGTCGTACTTTGGTCGTCACACAGTTGTTTCTTCAGAAAGGATATGGATGTAATATCAGACATTCTGGTTACTAGATCTACGGTTTTAGATCTAGATTTGGGTAGTTTCCCAATATGGGTACTTTGACAATATTCTAATAGTATTTTAGAATAGATGACTCCTGGCATGGTGGTGTACCTGCAGGTGATGGAGTCACCCTCTCTAAAGGTATCTTAGAGACTAAAGGAGAGAGGGAAGTGCATGATTGGCAGATCACTTGCTTAGGCAATTGAGTCAATCATGAGATATCAAGTACCACACCAGATGTTGTTTTTGCACTAGTTGCGATAAGTTTATATTAATCCAATCCTAAAGAAACATAAGGAAGCAGTTTTAGAACATAAGGTGAATGTTCTACGGATTTGATGACGGCAGCCTCCTTCGGGAGACGGTTATCATTCTAGGTTTCCAAGGTGACATAGATGACAGAGTGATTGTCGGAGTTATAGTTTTCCCTCTGACGAGGGACAGTATTATGGACAGGTGGTCCAAGAGGATACTGTGGGAGGCATGGTGCTGGAAACTGATTAGGTTCAGTTATCGATACAGTCTAAGAAGTTTGAATTTGGAGTTCATTTATGAACTAGGTCCCATCAGATATTCAGACATATTCTAAGATAGGTATTACTCGACTCGGGAGATGGCTTTCTCTGCGAATTTGAGATTTAGAGAGATATAGAAAGAAACATCAGGGCGGATTTACTCACTAAGGCTATTTCTCGAACACAAGGGTTTTACAAACTAGCTTTGTGAAACTGATTAGTAGAGGAGTTGGATGTTCGGTATCACACGGGCTATGAGTATGCGACATCGCAATAATTAGCCTTGAGTGCAAGTGGGAGATTGTTGGAGATAGTGCCCTCAAAGTCAATTATTGGATCGCAGGTACGTGATTACAATGATTGAGGCAGGACCTATACCGATATGACAGTCTTACTCGAGATGATAGTATGCTATCTGGTTTGTCTTTATCATCGTATACATGCTTTAGTTCACTATTGCATGATGATAGAGCCCATAGGATTCTTGCTTGACTACCAGCAGTATGATGGCGATCATATACGTGGGAGTCGGGGTCTGTAAGCACATCCTTAAAGTGTCTCTAGTCGTGGGAGTTTCGAGACAGGGCATCGATACTCCAGAGTAGACTAGTGTATACAGTCGAGACCCCGACGAGGGGCGGTGGCCGGTCTCACAAGCCACTGGTGTCAGTAGGATCACCGAAGATATATACAGGTGCTCATTGGGTTATGAGTACACCGGACAGGACTCGCCGGGAACATACTAGTTGGTATTATACATATCGTCAGATAGCAGTTCCCTGGTGACATGTGTACAGGTTAGTTCATCGACCTGAGATCGTCATTTGTCTCATGTGAGTTCCCATTGTGCTTAGATTACTACCCTACCACGCTCAAAGGAGTTGTGCAAACAGGTTTTAGTTAGGTACAGTCCCGAGCCACATTGGAGGCAAGTGAGCGGATCGGCAAGGGATTCGTCTCTCCCGGTATTGGGGGTGAGATCGCGCTGTGTCTAGAAGAGCCATTACACAAAGCCCTCGGCCGAGACAGGAGATTTACTGGTAGGTACTCCAGTAGTATCTCAGGGTGTTCTGGGCTACTCTCTGACATGACTTATACCGCTATTGGGGGTCTGACGTTACTAGTCTACTCTGGAGTATCAATGCCCTGTCTCGAAACTCCCACGACTAGGGACACTTTAAGGATGTGCTTACAGACCCCAGCTCCCACGTATATGATCGCCATTAAAGACGAAGGAGTTCAAGAAAGGTATAACCCCCTAACCGAGTAGGTAAAACTCTTGTTAGGTTTGTTAGTTAGTTGTTTAACAAAGATCCGTATTTTGAGTCCATGTTACCACCTCTTGAAAATCGTTTTTCATCATTTCTGCAAGCTCGTAAGTACCGGGAGAGGTAACGTGGACTTACAGTGGTATCAGAGCCAAGTTAAACACTATCTAACATGTTAGCAAAGTAATTAGAAATTTGATCGGAGAAAAAGTCGCGAAACACGCCCGAAAAGTATACTTTCTGCCGAATTTTTTTTTTGTCCAAAAAATGATAAATCTTATCTTAAAATTCGGCTCAGGGTTTTTATAACAAACTGTAGAAAAATGGTCCAGTGAACCGATCAACGCGCCGCGGATCCGCGGCCGAGTTGACTCGGCCGTGGACGATTTTTCATGCAGTTTGTTTATAGGGGTGTTTTGTGATTTTTACAATATGTTTTTTCTACCCAGATTTTCCAGAAAGCAAAATTAGTTTTTGGGGCTTGAAAATCCGTATTTTGATCGAACTTCTAAAGACTTAAGCTGACGGGTATATATCTGTGATGTGTTATATGTATTGAACGTCCGCTAATCGCTATACGTCGATTAGTGGGGGTTATACATATCTGTGATCTGTAATGTTGATGGTATGTGTATATGAATTCATTGGATTGTCGCGGATGAATAGCCGGGGGTTGTGAGATAAGAGTTTTTCTTTTTCTTTCAATTCATGCAATATGTAAATTGATGTAATATTATTTTTGGCCGCACAACCGGGTCGCGGTTGTAGCCGTCATTGTATAATTTCTTTTTACTGTTTTTTGCTCCTAGGATAGACCCAAGATGGGGTGCACAAACTACCGGGTATCTCGAAGTGCCGAGTGGCCTACTCACGTCGTTGAGGGAGGTTGCTCCGCTTCGGATATTTGGCGGGTAGTTTGCCGCACCCGTAGGGGTCTAGGGAGGGGTATTGTCTATTCATCGCGACCGTGTAATCCGCTTTTTGTTACAGGCTCGTACGAATTGCGGATTCCTAGTATATCCAATGTGTTCATCTGTGATCTGGAATGGCTATCATTGCATGTGACGAATGAGTATATCTATATATGATATCTATTTAGGCGTTGCTTATGTTTTGCATCCGCGCTAGTCCAGCCCCCGCTCTGTCGTTAGTTAAGTAACCGAACGGGTAATGACGGGGCCCCATGGCGAATGCAGATGGCATAAGCGTACGTCATATTTTCGTTGTTTTCTGCAATGGTAGGATTAATTGATGGGACGCATTAAAATTAATGCAAGAAAAATAAACCAAGTAAAAGTCGTTGGAACACTTCCAAAACCACTCGGTTTCTTTTCAAAAAGAACTTTTAAACGCGGAGCTTAAGCCACTCCTTTTAAAAGTTATCTCGTTCCATCGATCATATCAAGTTCACTACGTTCACGGTTTTGCCAAAACCATCCGTAGCCCTCCATCATTTCAGTTAAATATTCGGTAGTATTCAAGCTATGTATTTTGACCTCACGCCAAGGCATAGTGATTGGTAGCTGCCGGATATTTATCTGTTGCATAGATAGAATGCGTTGGTTTGAGACAGTCGTACTGCCATTTTGGCCTACGTCAAGGGTAGGTACGGGTGGGTTCAAATTAATCTGGATAATGATGGGAAGAACTTGACATGTGACTTATGACATTTTGACCTCACGCCAAGGTCATAAGAGCATGGGGCAAAAATCTACATCGGGAGTTTCAAAAGAACTGAAACTTGCTAGCACTGCATACCATTTGGAGTGTGATGATTCTGGTAGGATTCCTTCAGTTTTTGTCACGCAATGATATTTGGATCCCGATCCTACTGTGAGTATATGCTACTCCTCGGGAAATTTCTCACTTAACGATCAATGCTATAAACCAAGTAGGTGTCTAGAAAGGTGTTAGCGGGGCTACGCCCCCAGGGAAAAGAGGTTATTTAATTAAGGAACTTCGCGAAAGCGTTGGAAAACCTCCCTCGAAGTACCGACACCAGCCTGGCTGAACGGTTAAGCAAGTATTGTACGGTGAGATTGATCCTGACTAATTCTTCCTTTTTGGTTTGAGGAGGGATTCGAGAGACAGTGGGAGCCATCCTGTTTAGACAAATTAAAAACCACTCTAAACTTGCAAGAGCATCATGCTAAAGTGTTTCTTCTCTCTCTCCTAATTGCAGCGACCAAACATCATGACCGGACTTAAGTTACTACTAGATAAAAACATACTGACAAGGCCAAACTACAAAGATTGGCTCAGGAATGTCAAAATGGCAATCACTTATGACAAATTGGGGTATCCTCTTACCACCAAAGCTCCCCCTGTCCCAGGTCCCACCTCCAGCGTCGTGGATAAGGAAATCCGTAAGACTTGGGAGATCGACTGCGCGAAGGCCAAGTGCCTCGTGCTTGCCTCTATGGACAATGAACATCAGAGGAGGCACGAGAATATGGACCTCGAATCCATATTTCTCCATACAAAAGAACTGTATGGAGAGCAATCTCGTATCGCCAGACACGAAGTGTCGAAGAAGTTGTTTTCGGCAAGATTGGCCATCGGATCATCGGTAGCGGAACACGTGCTTAAGATGATTGGCTTCATAGAGGAGCTCGTGGACCTTGGGACCACGTTAGAGAACGAGCTCTATACGGACTTGATTCTCCAGTCCCTTCCTTCCACTTACGCCCAGTTTATCCTGAACTTCAACTTGCAAGAAAAAGAAGTTGAACTTTCAGAACTCCTCAATATGCTGAGGAGTGCAGAGGGCACCCTACAGAAAGGTAGGGAAACATCCACTTTGTTTGTAGGAGGATCTTCCTCTTCTAGGTCCAAGGCGAAAGCCAAGGGAAAGAAGAAGAAAGCCCCCGCCAAACCAAGGGGCGATGTTAGTAAAGTGGATACGAAGGGAAAGGCAAAAGCAACAAAGATAGCGGGGAAACTTGTGGGGAAGGAAGAGTGCTTTTACTGTCATAAGAGTGGGCACTGGAAGAAAGATTGCAGGGCTTGGAAAGCCAGAACACAGGATCTGAAGCAAGTTGCGGCTTCAGCTTCAGGTGTGTATGTTATTGAAAACTGTCTATCAATAAACTCTACATCCTGGGTATTGGATACCGGATCAGGATCTCATATATGTAATTCTTTGCAGGCATTGAGAAAGCGTAGGGTTTTGAAGGCAGGTGATATGACCCTCAGAGTTGCAAACGGAGCTGGCATGGATGCTGAGTCCGTGGGGGACTATCACCTGGGGTTGTCAGATGGACATGTTTTGGTTTTGCGTAATTGCTATTTTGTACCCAATGCAACTTGTAATATCATTTCTGTATCTTTATTATCTAAAGAAGGTTATGAATTTGCATTTGTAAGTAATGTTGTAAACATTCACCTTAATCAAGTTCTGATTGGGTCAGGTACATTAAGCAATGGTATATACGTATTAAACCAACCACAGATTTTCAATATCCAGAATACACACAAAAGAAAGTCTCCAGAAATAAATCAGACTTTCTTATGGCATTGTAGACTGGGTCACATCAATGAGAGAAGGTTGACGAAGTAACATACAGAAGGATATTTGGATCCGTTCGAATATCAATCATATGCAACTTGTCAATCCTGTCTCAAAGGAAAGATGACAAAGACTCCGTTCACTGGACACGGAGTAAGAGCGAGCGAGCTCTTGGGACTCGTACACAGCGACGTGTGCGGTCCAATGTCTACACATACACGAAGCGGTTATTCCTACTTCATTACTTTTATGGATGACTTTTCAAGGTACGGATATGTCTTCTTAATGAAACATAAATCCGAAGCCTTTGGAAAATTCCAGGAATATAAGAATGAAGTAGAAAAACAGAGAGGCAAAAGTATCAAGACACTAAGATCTGATCGAGGTGGTGAATACTTAAGTGCCGAATTCCTGGATTACTTAAAAGAGAATGGAATTCTCTCTCAGCTTACTCCTCCATACACTCCGCAACATAACGGTGTATCGGAGAGACGGAACCGAACCCTATTGGATATGGTACGGTCCATGATGAGTAACGCTGAGTTACCGCGATCATTATGGGGATATGCACTAGAATCAGCTGCATACCTTTTGAACCGAGTTCCAACTAAGACTGTGCCTACCACACCATATCAGATGTGGTGTGGGAAGAGACCCTATCTTAATCACATTAAGACATGGGGATGTCCAGCTTTTGTCAAAAAGCAGCATGCGGACAAACTCGAGGCACGCTCAGTACAGTGCAAGTTTATGGGATATCCAAAGAACTCCAAGGGATATTTCTTCTATTGCGAAGAGGAACAAAAGATTTATGTTTCTCGTCATGCCCACTTCTTGGAAACTGAGTTTTTGAAAAATCAGATAAGTGGGAGCGCAATAGAACTGGAAGAAATTCCAGAACCACGAGCTATTACTGAAAGCTTAGTAGAACCAGAGGGTTCGAAAGATCATGACATTCTTACGCCGCTCCGCAGGAGTAGTAGGCAGTCTCATCCGCCCGAGAGATACTACGGTTTTCTCATAGACGGGGATAGAGAAGATTGCATCATTGATTATGATGAGCCGACTAGCTTCCAGCAGGCCATTCAGAGTGTTGACTCGGTAAAATGGCTGGATGCAATGCGGACCGAAATGGAGTCCATGTACACCAACAAAGTATGGACGTTGGACGTTGCTCCAGATGGGGTAAAACCCGTAGGATGCAAGTGGATCTTCAAAAGGAAGATTGGTGTAGATGGACAGGTTGAGACCTATAAAGCTAGACTGGTTGCAAAGGGTTTTCGTCAAAGACCTGGTTTGGACTATGACGAGACCTTTTCTCCAGTAGCTATGCTGAAATCCATTCGGATCCTTCTTGCCATTGCTGCCTTCCACGATTATGAGATTTGGCAGATGGACGTAAAGACCGCTTTTCTAAATGGAAATTTAGAGGAGTGTGTTTATATGGACCAGCCAGAGGGTTTCATTCAGAGTGGGAGCAGCGGAAAGGTGTGCAAGTTGCTTAAGTCCATCTACGGACTAAAGCAGGCATCACGGAGTTGGAACATCTGTTTTGATGAGACGGTCAAAGAATTTGGCTTTATCAAAAATCCAGATGAACCATGCATCTATAGTAGATTTGTAGCGAGAACTGTAGTATTCCTCGTTTGATACGTGGATGACATTCTCTTAATAGGAAATGACATTCCTATGTTACAATCTGTCAAAGGGTTCTTGTCACACAGGTTCTCCATGAAAGACCTGGGTGATGCCTCATACATTCTGGGGATCCGGATCTATCGTGACAGATCCAAGAGGATACTGGGACTCTCACAGTCCAGGTACATCGACACCATACTGAAAAGATTCAGTATGGAAGATTCCAAGCGCGGTAATCTACCGGCTTGTCACGGGATCACCCTTTCCATTCCAAAGAGATGTCTCCCAAGACTGATTTGGAAAGGGATCGCATGTCTATTATACCCTATGCTTCTGCGGTAGGCTCTATAATGTATGCGATGTTGTATACCAGACCAGATGTAGCTTATGCACTGAGTGTGGTAAGCCGGTATCAGTCAAACCCTGGGGAGAAACACTGGATAGCAGTAAAGAACATTCTTTCTTGTCTCAGTAAATAGTTTAGGAAAGTGAAGAAATGCGGATAGGCCGGTAAGAGTTTACTTTCAAGTACCTGAGAAGGACTAAGGAGATGTTCTTGGTGTATGGCGGAAAAGACCTCCAGATCGAGGCCTTTGCTGACTCCAGCTTCCAAAGTGACAAGGATGATTCCAAGTCCATGTCGGGTTATGTCTTTACCCTCAATGGAGGGGCGGTGTGTTGGAAGAGTTCCAAACAGGAAACCGTTGCTGACTCGACGATGGAAGCGGAATATATCGCTGCTGCAGATGCCGCAAAAGAAGCCGTCTGAATAAGGAAGTTCTTAACGGAACTTCAGGTGGTTCCGTCCATTGTTGATCCAATACCGCTGTATTGCGACAACAACGGGGCTATAGCTTTAGTGAAGGAACCCAGGTCCCATCATAAGTCCAGACACATCTTGAGGCGGTATCACCTGATCAGGGAGATCGTGGGTCGCCAGGAGATCGAGGTTCAGAGAGTTTCTACGGAAGATAATACTGCTGATCCACTCACAAAGGCCTTACTCCAGACTCAGTTTGAGCGGCTGATCGAGATGATAGGTCTTCGATACGCCAGTACTTGGTCTTAGTGCAAGTGGGAGATTGTTAGTGTATATGCCCTAGAGACCATTACTGTATCATACTAGTTTGTATATTACTTAATGGAAGCTTGGGATATTCACCTTGTATAGACAATCTTGCTCAATATAGTAGTATGCTACTTGGTTTGTTTCTACTTTAATGTGTACATGTGTTTATTTTAGTATATCACCTATACACATTAGTGGAGCCCTTAGGATCTTTGCTTGATTACCAGCGTTGTGATGGCAGTCACACTCGTGGGGGCTGGGTAATCTATAAGCACATCCTTATGCAGGTCCCTAGTCACAGGACTATCGAGATAGGGCATCGATACTCCGGAGTAGACTAGCGTATGCGCTTCTCATCCCAGTATGGGAGACGGTCTGTCCCACAGCCGTCAGTACGTCGTACTTGAGATAGTATGCGGGTGCTCGTTAGGTTATGAGTACACTGGACAGGACTCGTCGGGAACTGTTGGTTGGTACTATACCTATCGTCAGTTATCAGTTCCCAGGTGACATGAGTACAGCTTAGTCCGCTGACTTGACACTGTCACTTCGCCTCGAGTGTGTTCCCACTGTACTTAGATTACTACCCTACCACGGCTCAAAGGAGTCGTGCAAACAGGTAGTAGTTGGGTGCAGTCCCGAAGCACTTGGAGGCAGTGACGGTTAGACAGGATTCGTCTCTCCCGGTATTGGGGGTTGACATCGCGCTGTGTCTAGGAGAGCCATTACACGAGCAGTCCCTGGCCAGGGCAAGCGAGATATACTGGTAGGTTTGCAGTGTTATCTCAGGGTGTTCTGGGCTACACTCCGACACGACTTGTATCGCTAGTAGGGGACTGACGTTTACCGCCCCCTAGGCCCGCCATGCGATGTATCAGACGAATAGACCGGACTGTATGGAGATTGTCATATTCAGGCTCAGTAGGAGTTCAGATGGGTTTCACTTCGTCAGTCTTCTTGTCGGCATCTACCTGGGGACCATTACGCACAGCTAGTGCCGCTTGCGGTCTGTGGTTAAACCCACTGCCAGCGTAGCGTCGAGTCTTTAGAGTCCCACACAGAAAGCTATTCTCCTTTAGGCAAAAGAGTAGAGGTCGCATGGTTTTGCGACAGGTCGCATGGTTTTGCAACAGGGTTCGGTCACATCCGTGCACTAGTGCACGTTTAGTGTCCGGACAGTTAACACTAGCGGGCTTTGGTTTAAGCCAGATCCTAGTGTATATTTTGGGATTGGTTTTATTTCGTTTGTATTCGAGTTCCTCGGAACGCGGATGCGGGTGTGTATGCACAGTTGACAGAGAGACAGAGGCAGAAGATTCTCATTGGGGTTGTTGACTGTTGACTATTGACTTTTTGCTAAACCCTAATGAGAATAAGAAATATAATTAACAATAATATTAATTAAGTATTATAGTGACATGGTTGTTGAGGGGTTGACTTTGTTGACTTGTTGACTTTGTTGACCGGTTGACTAGGTTGGACTAGTTGACCATCATCATGACAATGGCTATCATTTCATGGCAAAGACTTTTACTTGCTTATTTGTTTTTGCAAAATGAGTGCATGAAATGATATATCCATTTTGACTTGAACCATCACACAATACTTGATTACTATTTTTGTTATGATGGTTTTGGATTATGAGAGCTTGGAAGGCAAAAAGAGTTACTCATTCTCTAATTTGCATTTCTCTCTCTTGCTTGAGCTCTCCCTCTTGCTCTCTCTCTAGCTCAAGGCAACACCCTCTCATGAGTTGAGAAATATTTCCTTAGAGATAAAAGAAAACCCATATCACTTCTCTACTCATCCTAGTTCACAAGGTTTAGCAAACCAAGTGTTCTAGTTTCTTCAAGTTTGAAGAAGAAGCCAAAGGTAGAAGCTTTCAGGTGGATCCATCTTCGGCGCAAGGAGACGACGAGGTGAGGCCGATCCGTACACCGGAAAGAGTTGAAGTCGAAGGAGTTCAAGAAAGGTATAACCCCCTAACCGAGTAGGTAAAACTCTTGTTAGGTTTGTTAGTTAGTTGTTTAACAAAGATCCGTATTTTGAGTCCATGTTACCACCTCTTGAAAATCGTTTTTCATCATTTCCGCAAGCCCGTAAGTACTGGGATAGGTAACGCGGACTTACACAAAAGCCATCGTGCCATGTCAAGATGAGTGTTGTGATGAGCTTGGTCATTACCTCGTGAGTTTTCTAAAGGTAATATGAGCAAAGCGATAAAGTAATGTTGTATGTAAACTTGACGGTATTTTACCGAAAAAGTGAAATAGAATTTGTTTAACATTAAATTTTGATTGAAACTTAGTCAAATTGTTGATTTATGTTTGTAAACAATATATAAAAAGATGGTAAATTTGTTGTTTAAGAAAAGTTGAATTTTTAAAGAAAAGTGAATCGGAAGTCGGAATAACTCCGCTTCCGACAAGTTTTGAAAAGAAGTTGTTTTAGATTAGAAATAGAGCAGGGGAGAGAGGAATTACTGATTGAAGGATAGGGGAGAGGTAGAAGAAGGGTTTGCAATCGTCGTGGAGTCGCGTTGTCGCCGGATTTATCCTGAAACGTCGCCAGAACTCGACCTTGAGCTAACTCCACTTGTACAACTTTTGGACTTGGAAAATTTAGAGTGTTTTGGCAACGGATTTCTGAATGAGGAGGGCCAAAATATAGGGGGTATTTATAGGATAGGATTAGGGTTTAGGGTAAAGAAATGAGAATTAAAAATGCTTTAAAATTTGGTTTTAAGGCTCTTTTTAATTCTCTGGTAATGTGTAGGGAAACCAAACAGACTAGGGTTAGTGGGGGGGAGTCCAAGGGGTGCTAGGGCAGAGTTTTGTAGCATTTGCTATGGTTGGCACCGGCGGTGCCGGCCCCCCAAGAAAATCTCGCCGGCCATCTTGGCTTGGTGGGGTGTAGGATTTCTGCTACGTGTCCTTGTCGCTTCATATAACTCAGTGTATATGTTTGATTTAAGTGACTTCATTTTTTACGTGCAGTGCACATGCAAACTTTTGAGCTTCTAAAAGTTTAAAAGAAAAAAAATCAGTAAAAATATATGTGGCTGGGAGGATTCGAACACAGGGGCTATGTCACAGCAGTGCAAGGCTTTACTAGTGAGCTCTAAGTACTTTCTTGCTGTTCAAAAGCAAATTAAATACTTATAGCTTACACAGGATTGCAATTACTCCATTTGTACATTAAATTTTAAACAAATTTTCTGTACATTAAAACAGAGTCGTTACACCAACAATGTGCAGCAGTTACCGATAACTTCCGAACATAATTCAGGATCTAAATCAGTTATAAGTGTCTGACTCAAGTCTGAATCTAAATCAAACTTGAATCCAAACTCAAACCAGAATCCAATTCAAACATGAATCCAAACTCTAACATGTATACTTGAACATAAACCTAAATATCAAACTTGAATACAAGACTTGACTTGACCGAACCATGGCTATAACTTGATATGACTACAAGCTTACATCCTGAACCTGACTACTTGAACAACTTGTATCCATGGTCTCGACAAACCTTATAATCTATACAATATATTACACGGGGTTAACGGGGTAGATTGGTACGGAATGTATAGCGTGGCACGGGATGATCACTAAAAGACACCTGCATGAACTCTCATGCCATTGTCCCGTGGGTTTTGACGGGACCTTGTACTACATGTTACCATAGTCCACGCGGTAAGATGGACTTCTCTCGTATACACAAATACTTTCTGTACCAAGCTACAACAACTACGTTAGAATAGTAATCTTATACCTGTACAACTTTCCAGTTCAATTCTCATTACTTGCTATATTCCTTTCTTTCTTTTAGGACTTACCGAGCGCTAGTTCGCTGATGGCATTCATGTTTATTTCTCTCTTTGGAATGTTCGTCAGGAGGACTGGACTCTCAGGAGATCGAGCCGAGTCAGGAGAACTTGGACAAGTTCACTTCCCAGCAGGACTTCTAGTTCATCTTGTACTTATTTCAGTTTGTATGCCACTGTTTAGGCATTGCTTTATATCATTGCATCTTTCCTTTTCAAAGCAGTTGTATTGTAAAGATGAATATTAATAAAAGTTGCTGTTTATATTATAGCTCTTGTCAATTCTTGTGCATTTTATACATATATTGCTTAATTACGCTTAATGTATTTATTTCTTAGTAAATACGTTGTGGGCTTGCCACGTCACCACTTTTGTACACTGAGAAGTGGGGCGTGACATACGCCGCGGGCCTCGTCACGTGCCGTTACCACTCTTTTGGGAAGTAGGGCGTGACAAAATGTTAATAAGGTTACGCCTCTGTGGAAACGAGATTATTAATTGGGTCCGTGCGAAAGCACGGGGGACCTTCGGAATACCAACGCTGATCTGACTGAACGTGTAGCGTTTTGAAAATCGTTTCTGTGAAATTTCGGAAAATCGGTAAAATAAGGGGGTTTTCTGTAAAAAATCAAAATGCAAATATCTTATTATAAAAATTAAATATACATATTCTAGCAATGTAATTGCTAGTATTTGGTGTTTATTGAGCCACTGGTGAAATTTCAAATTTTCTGAAAAAAATTATTTTATTATTATTTTAAGCCGTCACTAATACATTTAATTAGGGAAAATTACAAATTGGAATGAGTTGAAACAAATTTTGTGCATCATAAAACTTTAAATAAAATTTTATCATGTGGTTTTTGAAACGAAATCGTTTGCCAAAACGGTTTAGAAAATATCGAAGAAAAAGGCTTTTTTCGGTGAAATTAGTGTTAATGGGAATTGGGGTATAACATTTATCATTTTTCCTCACCCACACTCACCCACACCCTCTCTCCTCTCCCCAAATCAGTAGCCCAAGCTGCCCCCACTCCCTTTTTCCCCACTTGATGTTTTGAAAAGAAAAGAAAAGAAAACAAAAGAAATGAAAGGAAATTGTTAAATGAGGTATGGGCTTTGACTTTATTCCTTGACTTGGACTATTTTCCTCACCTCACTCTCTCTCCTCTCCACACACACCTGGCCGAACCCTCCCCCTCCTCCTACAGCAGCAGCCCCCCCATTTTCCCTTCTCTTTTCTCTTCAAAACTTCATCAAAAATTGCCTCAAAATCCATCAAAAAAATCCCAAAACCCAAATCCAACTCTTACCCATTTTAGTTTAGCCTATTATGCATGGATTGTGGGGATAAGAGAGCATTTTGAGAGTCTAGATTGCAAGTTTGATCCATGGTTCATGAGGTATAAATCTTGACCTTTTGTTAAATTGTTGCTAAATACTTTAGTCTAGCTTAATTATAAGTTTATTTATGGTTTAATTGTGTGTTTGAAAATTCAAGAGAGTGGGTTGTGATCAAGTTAGGGTTTGTAGTGTTTGATCATGGTTTTAATGGGTAGATTAGCATGTTAATTGAATGCAAAACCCAAATTGGTTACTAGTTGCTATTTGTTAGTCTAAAATTTTGCTAATTGTGTTAATTTGGTTAACTAGGTTTTGGGAATTTAATTAATCAATTGGGATAAAAATCTAATTAGGGTATCCATGGTATTATTAACATTTTAAATTGCATTTTAATATTTTAGATCATGCAAATCCAAACTAAATTGTTGTTTATGTATTTTTGCTAAAATGGTTGAAATTTGGGTAAAATTGCAAACTAGTTTTTTTGAACGTATATAGTTTGATGAGATTAAATTGTGGTTATGGGTTATATGACTTATTTAAGTTATTTAATAAGTATTATGGCCGCTAGAACTGTTTAAACGTCGAGTTTTGTACTAAAACGGGTAATTTTGCTTGCTAGTTTTTCGGAAAAACGGCTTTTAAAGTGAATTTGGGGTTTTTGTGAGTTTTAACCTATTTTATATTAAAATTAGTGTTCGTGAATGTGCAAATGAGTGTATTTGGGTTTTTCTCGATGGTCTGGCGTTTATACGCCGACGTCGAGGGTTTTTGGGTTGATTTGTGGAAGCAACCATAGGTTTTGACCTATATGGGGTTCGTGTGTCGTTTTGGTCATGAGTCGGATTTTAATGCGATACGATGCGTTGTGATATATAGGTATCCCCATGTGGACTTCGAGACAGCAAGCAAGCGCGTGGCGACATCGGCACCGACGAGCGAAGACCAGGTGAGTAGATTTATATCTACGGAGAGAAGTCGGGTGGATGGCGTATAGCACCCCCGCAGTCCGTGGTGGTGTATACGGATGCGTATACACACCAACAATTATTATATGTTATTTGGGATTAATAACGATGTTTAGGATGGATATTGGTGTGTTGGATTATTTTAGTGTCGCGAACCCTAGGGTAGTGTTGCACTACACATACTTGCATACATACTTGCATACATTCCTATTTATATGTGCTCATGGGATTCTTTATAGTTATGTGTTCACATGGGTGTGGGACTATGTGTTCACATACGGATTTGAGGATGATACTTGGGATTGAGCTGAGTCGATGAGATTTGTTTGTGGTTGTGATATCGGTGATATGGCAGGATTCGTACTTGAGGTACGTCCTGGTGTTATAGCGGATCTTGGGGCGGCGATACGGGTGAATAGTGTTATAAATAAAATGGTCGACGTGTGATCGTGATATGGGGCATGATATGCTAGGATATTGATATTAGGCCGTATCGGGCGATGTATACCCTTTGATGATGATATGTGCTGACGATATCGGTTTGTACGAGATTGTCGATCAGTAGTCAGATCATGAGTATATTGAGGATATTAGTATTGTACTAGACATAGGTTAGTACCCTAGACTATGATCTTGGATAAAGAGGATACCAGAGAAATAGTGTGAGGAATATGATATTGACCCGTACCCAGATTTGGGGATGCCGTACGACGGATTTACATACAAGCTATATCTTGATGATTGATCCGCACTCTTGACTTGGGATGTCTGATTATAGATATGGTATCGGATATGATATTATTGAGGTGGGATCACCGACTAATATATATACAGGTATGTATATGTATCGACTCAGATGTTAGGCGGTTTCCTTACCTGTAGTCTAGCTTGTAGCTTAGCCCTTTAGTTTAGTTAGTTGTTAGATTAGATTCGGTTCCTACCTATTTCAAAGCTTACGAATCGTGCGTATTTTAAAAAACAAGTCAAGGGATTCTACGGATATTTCAAAAAAAAAAAACGTATCTTTTCTTAAAAACACCGTAGCCCCTATTTTCAAAACCCCACGATTTGTGTTATTTCAAAAGGCACCATTGTATGACTTATATTAGGTTAAAGCAGATTAGTTATCGTTGCGTCTAGTATTCAGCTCCCGCTCATTATTGTTGTTTGCTCCGCATCACATGCTTATATTATGCTTCATATTCTACTGTTGATATCTTGTGGTTAGGACACCAGCACCATTACCGATGATGCGTATGTACCACGTACACTTACTTGCCGGCTCACACACATCTTCATCGGTAATTGCCATGTCACGTACACCTTAGAAAATATTATTGCTTGACATAGCCTGTTAGCTAATAGTTTAGATATGATATTAGTGTACTTGTTAGTTTAGACATTGTAGTTATTACCTGCTACTTCATGCATACTGTTATTCATTGTTATGCCGCATTCATGGATTCTCATGCATATATTCACTTTTTACGTGCTATTGAGGTTTTGGATTCGGATTTCCATGATATTTTCTGGATTTGGGGAAAACCGCAAAACATATACAAACTTCTTCTTTCTCTTTTTAAATAAAAAGCGCGGTTTTTCCCATGATGTATGAGTCGTCCACCATGAGTTTGCTGATGGATTTCGAGACCCGATTCGAGGAGTTGGATGAACCGTTTCGGGTACATGGTGGACCCGGTAAGGTACCCCGGGGCAAGAAGCTCGTGGTGATGACGATGAGCCTGGCAGGGGGAGACTACCTACCAGTGATTTTACCCGACGCGTCGGATATCCGAAGGATACCGTCGTGGTCTTGAGATGGATGGTAGGGGCCGGTCTGGACTGACGGCGCCCTAGATATTGAGATTGAGACATTGAGATTTCGAGATATTGAGGTACTGAGATTTGATGATACAGGCCAGTCCGGATAGCCGGAGCCTGAGGTTTTGAGACATTGAGATTTATGTTTTGTGTCGATGCTAGACACTGTTGATGCTGATTTCATTTATGATACCTCATTTTAAAAATACAAAGGAAATCTCACTAATTTATGAAAACAGTTTCTTCATTTACATGTATTCTGTTTTCATGCATTCATACCTCATTCATATGATATATTGCTACCTGAGGCACTGACACGGGCACATGAGAGCACACTAGGGTTATATATTACCCTAGCCATTGTTATAGGCTGCATGTTATTCATGTATTTGAGGATATATTATGATCTTTGACCTAGGTTGCGTTATTTATGCGATTTCTGTGCGTAGATGTTTTTCTATTCATGAGTTGGCAACTCACCCCCGTTGTGCCCCAGTTTCTTGCAGGTTTGCCGTACAGGTTTCATTACGGCTTGCGGGCATAGTTTCCTTCGGGTGATTTGCTAGTAGGTGGGTTTACTTGTATCGTACCCCCTATTATATAACTTGTATATTATTACTCTGTTGTATCTAGAAGTTCCATCAACCAAACATGTATTTATTTCAGAGATAGAGACCAGTGATGTTTTTCTTTCGACCTTAGAGTCGCGCGTTTTATTTCTGTGGTTTTCTTGTGGTTTTGAGTTTTGATCCTCGCCGTTGGCGTTGTATATTACATTGCTTGTGTGGTTGTGACCGTCAATTGACGAAGAGCTAGCTCCCGCTTGGGGATGCCTTTTATTGATTTCGTATACTATTCATGTTGTATCCCGTTTAGGAGCCAGTATTTACAAAGGAGACTCTGCCGAAATTTTCGGGAAATATTGATGTTTTTTAAAAAACCGCATAATTCGGCTTATGCTATTAAAACTACTTGTTTAAATTGGTTTTCCTTCACTCTACTACTTTTCTTGGTTTGCATTTCTAGGTTTTCGGCTTACTTGGATTACGTACGCCTCGAGACGTTTCGTAGTTTAAGTGCCGGTCATGTTCCGTACTTTCGGGACGTGACAGAACGGTTAGCGAACTTGTAAGGTGTATATAATCCCGACTAGTTCTCCTTTTAGGGTTGGAGGGAGAATTTGACTAAACATTGGGAGTCATCCTGATCAGATAAAGTGATAACCAATCTAATCTTAATAGAATGCACGCTGAGTGTTTCTTTTCTCTCTCTCTGATAACCCTTGACTTACCTCAAACCCATTAACCAAGTTAACTGAACCTTCTTACACACGTTGGTTTTGGATTGTCATGATTCATGACAAAGTCGCAAATATCCCCGCTACTCCTAATTTCGCTTTACATTTCTCCAGAATACTCCGTATCACTACGATGATCCATATTGCTTGGAAATGGCCATCGTATAGTTACATACGAACTCGAAGAAATTATTTCAGTCGAGAATGGTCACTAGTTCTGAAGAATTTAGATTTTATTATTCGGTTGTCACTTCTTTTTACCTTCTCTCAGGTTGCGAGAGCTCCTTGTATTAGGAGAGTACACCTATTGTGCTTATTGGATAGTCTTCTTCCAAATCTTATGCAGGTGCTAAAAGGCAGGGAAAGAAGAAAACCAGTTAGCGTAAGTGCGGTGTACATAAGCTAAGATGTAGAGACATATAAAGAGATTGAAGTGAGGGCAAAGGAAATTGTGACTATTGTCATGATTCTGGATAGGGAAAGGGTATTACTAGGAATACCCGGCCACCCCTTGAAACATTTATATTTCAGATTTTCTTATACCTGTAAATGAAAACTGTTTTCCCAATTAATTCTCATTCCAGGGTATGTATTTACCGGATTTGGATTCACATCTGTACGGTGTTACAGATACTGAGAATGAGTAGAATATTGGGAAATGGGCGATCTAATCCTCAATATTGAAATTCGTTGTAATTGGTGATATTGGATTAAATCGTCTGGTTTTGCCTAACGGCAAAATATTTGGTTTCGAATAACCGTTGTTATTCACCAATTTTTAAAATGAAATATCTGTATTTTTATTTTATAAAGCGAGATATAAATTTTGAAAATTGTGTTCCAAACATTTACCTTTATCAGTTGAGGATAAGGTAAGGTGCATTGAATAACGGTGTAAGACATTCTCGACCAAAATACAGTTTTCAACTTATAAAACACGGAATTTGAGTTAGTATACTCTTAGGACTTATACATGAAAATGTATGTTGTCCAGGATCCTTCTGGAAAAGGGGTTGGCTTCATTCAGGTTTACCTATGAGTTCTCTGGTTTCAGACATGCATTCATTGTAATACAAGGTCCAAAGATTTTGGGAAGTTTATAGGTATAAGAATAAAGTAGAGAACCATACGTTGGAAGTATCAAAATTCTTCGAAGTGATCGAAGATATATATACTTATGCTAGGTATTCTATTATAGTAATATTGAGAACTTGATTTTCTTTCGGGTTACTCATGAGCGGGTTCGCTCCTCGATGAGTAATGTTGTATTGACCTTTTTCCATTTAGGTGATATGCACTGGAAATAGCTGCATGATATTTGAATCCGGTTCTATCTAAATTAGTGCCTTTGATTCTATATGGATATTGTCACGTCCCGTTTCCCAGTAGACGGAAACGATGACGTGGCAGGCTGCAACGTATTTACTAAGAAATAAATACGTTAAGCGTAATTAAACAATATATAAAATGTACAAGAATGACAAGAGTATAAAATAACGGCAACTTTATTCACATTCATCTTTACATACAACTGCTTGAAAATGAAAAGATACAATGATAATAAGCAGTGCTTAAACAATGGCATACAAAATGAAAGTAAGTACAAAGAACTAGAAGTCAGGCTGTGCCACAAGCTAATCCAAGTCCTTCTGGCTAGGCTCAATCTCCTGAGAGTCCTGTCCTCCTGACGAACATTCCAAAGAAATAAATAAAAAGGAATGTCGTCAGCGCACTAGCGCTCGGTAAGTCCCAAAAGAAGAAAGAGAGTATAACAAGTAATGTGAAGTGAACAGGTAAGTTGTACAGATGTATGATGGTTATTATAATGTGGTTGTTTGTAGCTTGATAAAGAAGGTATTCATGTATACGAGAGGAGTCCATCTTACCCCGTGGACTATGGTAACATGTAGTATAAGGTCCCGTCATAACCCACGGGACAATGACACGAGAATTCATTTAGGTGTCTTTTAAGTGACCCCTCGTGCCACGATATACGTTCCGTACCAATCTACCCCTTTATCCCCGTGTAATGTATTGTTTAGATTATTATTTACAAGTCTTGCCGAAACTATGAATACAAATGTTCAAGCAGTCATGATCGGGATGTAATCAAGTAGCAAGTCAAATTATAACCATAGTTCTGTCAAGTCAGGTCAAGTATACGTGTTTAATTTTGATGTTTGATTTAAGTATTCATGTTCATGATCAAGTATTCATATTTGATATTGGATTCAGATTTGAATTGGACTCAGATCGAGTCAGACACTTGTAAACTGATTTAGTTCTTGAATCAGGTTCAGGAGTTATCGGTAACTGTTGCACATGAACGGCAGGATTTGTGTCCTTTTCCAAAACAATTACCACTGATAACTCCGTTAGGTTATCTACCTTAAAAAGGCAAGCACTCACTTTCTCCGGCTCCCTGGAGCTTAAGAGAATTGATCCCGCTTAAACCTATATTTACAAAAGTCCTTAAATATTGTTTTTATACAACTCGAGGGGGTTTTATGAAAAATATTTTTATATATTTAAAAAGTAAACCTCGAGGGTGATTTGTATTAGTTGAGGTTGTTATGAGCATGGATTTTAAGTATTTGGGGTATTTTAGTGATAAGTACTTAGCTTGGAAAGTTCATGGTATTTTATTGTAAAACTTGCCTTTTTGATATCTTGATGGCATTTTATTGTCGTTTGTTAAACTGTTCATTTTTTAAAAAATATAGATTTATTATATTTTGAAAATATGTATTAATAATTTTATATAATTTTAATTTTAAAAATAATTTTATTTTATTTAGAAAATTCGTATTTCTTAAAAACCGTATTTAAATCCTTTCGAGATCGAATGCTCTGTGAGAAGGTCTGCATCTCGCTCTACTAGCCCAAGGATGTGCGATAATCCATACCATCCATTAGCGGGTCTCCTGAAGAGGGTTGTAAATGCGTATTCATAAAGGATATGAAATATCGATTTAAAAGAAATCCGGTTTTTAAAATTATGTGGTATTTTTTTGTAATATTATACTTCGCAACGAAAATACATTCAATGAGTATCGTACTATGAAACCAAGTGTGCGTGTGGGGTTGGTCGTTACCCCGTGATGTTTTCCTAAGGTATTGTTTTAACAAATACTAAAATAGGTGTTTATAAAGTTCAAGGTATTTTAATGAAAAAGTGCTACTATTGTTATTTCACATGAGAATTTTTATGAAATTTGATTCTAAACTTTAGGGTTTAAGGTTACAAGTATTGTGTAAAAACTTGGTTGATCAAAGAATAAAGGATAAGGAGTTTCTAGGTTTTAGAAAAAGGATATTGGTATTAACTCCACTTACCGCTATAAGTTTTAAAATGGAATTTCAATGAAGAGGAAAAGAGATTGAGAGGGACTTACGGTTTAGAAAGTTTAAAGAAAGGTTGAAGAAGAGGGGGGTGAGCTTCGTAGCATCGCGGGAGCACCGGAATTGACTTCGATCTTTGCCGGAAGTTGCTTACTTGCTAACTCATGTTTACTCCACTTGTACTTAGGAACTTTTTGAAAGAATTTTGCTATAATTTTCAGAATGGTGAGCCAAGGTAGGAGATGGTATTTATAGTGGAGAATTAGGGTTTTGGAATTAAAAATTTGGATTAAAAAGTATTAAAATGTGGTTTAATTGTGAAATGAAAGGTCTCTGTTTGATTGCAAGGAAATCAAACAGTGCAGAGGAGTTAGGGATAGGTGAAACGACTAGTGTGCGAAGCCCGGGGTTCATTGGGAAAAATCCAACTGTCCCCGCAGATTCTTTGAGTGATTTGGTAGGTCGATCTCGAGGTATTTGCCTCAAGATTCGTACCACTTGATCAACACGGTATTTAAACCCTTTTGCACATGTTTGATTTTTTGAACTTTTCATTTCCCTGTGTATTGCACGTGCAATCTTTTGGGCTTCCAAAAAGTTATAAAAAATCCAGAAAAAAATAATGTGTCTGATGGGAATCGAACACAGGGGCTACGTCACAGAAGTGCAAGGCTTTACCAGTGAGCTACAAGTTGTTTCTTGCTGCTATTTAACAAAATTGACTTATAACTCAAACCCAGGCTATAAACTCATTTCTGTCCATTAAAATGGAAAATTCAGCATAGTAAATTCAGAGTCGTTACATTCTACCCTCATAAAAATTTCGTCCTCGAAATTTACAATTACATATGGACTAATTTTTAAATAGGTAAGGGTATCTTGCACGCATGTCTTCTTCTCGTTCCCATATTGATTCTTCTGGCGAATCCTTTCTCCACATCACTCGGACCAAGTTTACTTCCTTGTTCCGTAATGTCTTCATTTTTCGGTCTAGGATCTCAACGTGTTGTTGCTCGCAAGTTAGGTCAGTCTGTACTGTGAGCTCTGAGTGATCGAGTATATGGCTGGGGTCGCTTACATATCGTCGTAGTTGGAATATGTGAAACACGTTGTGCACTCCTTCCAATGAAGGTGGTAGTGCTAACCGGTATGCCACTTCTCCAACTCGTTCGAGTATGTCGAACGGTCCTATGTATATTGGACTTAGCTTACCCTTCTTGCCAAATCATATCACTCCTGGGTTTGGAGATATCTTTAAGAAAACATGGTCACCAGATTGGAACTCCAGATGTCGCCGTTTTGCATCTTCCCAATGCTTCTGTCGGTCTCGGGCTATGTACATTCTTTCTCTGATTGTGCGAACTAAGTCCACAGTTGCCATGATCATCTCTGGTTCGAGGAGTTCACGATCTCTGATGTCGTCCCAACTTAGTGGTGAATGACACTTCCGTCCGTAGAGTGCTGCGAATGGTGCTATTCCAATGCTTGCCTGATCTCTGTTGTCGTATGAAAACTCCACAAGGTGTTGGTGATCTTCCCATGAACCTCCGAAGTCTAACATATAAGATCTTAGCATGTCTTCTAGAATCTGAATTGTTCGCTCGGACTGTCCATCCGTTTGTGGATGATAAGCCACGCTGAAGTTTAGACTCGTTCCCAGGATAGCTTGCAGACTCTACCAAAACTATGATCGAAATCTGGTATCACGATCGGAGACGATGCAAACAAGAACTCTATGTAATCTCACGATCTCCTGCATGAGTTCATGGGTATCAAGTAGGGTACAACTTGAAGGTTTAAATCTTACTTTAGATTTATACTTACCTCCATGTACTTCTTTGCTAACGTCTCGATTGATTGGCCAACTCGAAATGGAATAAAATGAGCCGACTTGGTGAGTCAATCCACAATAACCCATACTGCGTCGTTACCCTTCGTGCTGCGAGGAAGGGCAGTCATGAAATCAATGGTAATGTGCTGCTATTTCCATTCTGGGATTGGTAACGTCTGAAGTAGACTAACAGTTCTGTGATGTTCAACATTTACTTGCCGACAAACCAAACACTTGGCTACGTTTCTAGCTAGTTCGCGCTTCATTCTATGCCACCAGTAGTGTTGCCATAGATCCTTGTACATTTTTGTACCACCGTGGTGTACAGAATAAGGAGAGCTATAAGCTTCCTTCATCAACTCTTCTCGAGCCGGGCTGTTTGGTACACATAATCGACTTCCATATCTCAAGGATCCATCTTCGTCGATGATGAAGTCATTTCGAAGTCCACCTTCTACTTGTTCTTGGATCTTTTGTAACTTGGCATCATTTGCTTGAGCTGCCTTGATCTGATTGACAAGAGTAGACTGGACTTGTAAGTTCATCAAATACGAAACGTTACCTGTCATAACTACTTCGATCGCCAATCCGTGCAATTCCTGCTATAGCTTCCACTGAGCGGTGAGATTCATTGCTAATGGCTGGCGGCTAAGTGCATCAGAAACTATGTTCATCTTCCCAGGATGATACTATAGGTTGATGTCGATGTCCTCCATGAGTTCTAGCCATCTTCTATGCCGCATGTTTAATTTCTTCTGAGTAAATACATACTTCAGACTCTTGTGGTCAGTGTAAATATCCATTCGTTCACCCAAAAGATAGTGGCGCCAAATCTTAAGTGCGAAGATAATGGCTGCCAACTCCAGATCATGTGTTGGATAGTTGCGCTCATGAACCTTTAGCTGTCTTGATGCAAAAGCCATAACTTTTCCATGCTAGTGTAGAACACATCTTAATTCCTTACCGGACGCATCACAATGCACAAAAAAATCCTCCAGATTGATCCGGTATTACGAGAATAGGAGCAGAAGTTAATCTTGACTTGAGTTCTACAAAAGCGTTTTCTCATGCTTCTGACCACACGAATGCTTCATTTTTACGTGTGAGCTTGGTCAGGGGTGCTGCAATCTTCGAAAAACCTTCAATGAATCGTCGGTAGTATCCTGCTGATCCCAAGAAACTTCGTATATCTTTCACCGTCTTTGGTGTCGGCCACTCGCTGAAAGCTGACACCTTAGCCGGATCTACTAAGATTCCTTCGCCTGAAACGATATGTCTGAGAAATCCGACTTGATCTAGCCAAAATTCACACTTGCTGTACTTGGCGTAGAGCTGATGTTTACGCAATGTCTCCAGGACAATCCGTAAGTGCTCGGCGTGTTCTTTCTGATTCTTTGAATACACCAGGATGTCGTCGATGAAGATGACAACGAACATGTCTAAGTATTCTCGGAAAACTTGACTCATCAGATTCATAAAGATAGCAGGTGCATTGGTCACTCCAAATGGCATTACTAGATACTCATAATGACCATATCGAGTCCTAAACGCCGTCTTCGGAATATCAGACTCTTTGACCTTCACCTGATGATAACCCGAACGAAGATTTAGTTTCGAAAATACACAAGACCCACTTAGCTGATCGAAAAGGTCATCGATGAGCGGTAGTGGATACTTGTTCTTAATCGTCACTTCGTTCAGAGCCCGATAATCTACACACATCCTGTATGAACCTTCTTTCTTCTTCACCAGTAAAACCGGAGATCCCCAGCTTGAAGTACTGGGATGAATCCAACCTTTCTTTAGGAGTTCGTCCAATTGAATGTGGATCTCCTTCAATCCTTTTGGATTTAGCTGGTACAGAGCTTTGATTACCGGTTGCACACCAGGTTGTAAATTGATGCTGAATTCAAGAGCTCGATCGGGAGACAAACCTGATATATCTTCCGGGAATACATCCTCTAACTCTCGAACTACTTCTGACTTTGATTCTTCCGCTTGCAATGCTGCAATCACTGCCTTCTTTGGTTTTTCTTTGTAGATGCTAGGTTCCAGGGTACGGTCTCCACTCTTGAAATAGAACACTGGATGATCTGGTATTTCGAACACTACTCTCCTTTGGCGACAGTCGATGGCAGCGAAGAAAGTTCCCAGCTAGTCCATTCCCAAGACTACGTAGAAATTCGGTATGTCCAGCACCTTGAAGTCCGTATAAAGTTCTCTACTGCAGATGACCACTGGACACAGATCTTATTGCAAAGTTGCTTTTAGAACGTCGTTCCCTGAACTGACATTCCAGCTCGATACAAGCGGTTTAACTGGAATCGCATGAGTTCGGACGAACCGTTGCAACATAAAGCAATGTGATGCTCCAGTGTCGAAGAGAGCTAAAGCAGGTAGGGCGGCTACTAGTATAGTACCTAAATTGTGTGAGGTTAGGTTTAGATATAGGAAAAGTATAGTGATATACAAGGATTGAAAAGGTTTGAAAGGATTGGGAATTACCAGTGATGACTTGGCATATCCGTATATTTTAGATTTGGGTTTAGTTTATTTAAGGACCGTTAATCTGATTTGAGATTAAGATCGACTTAAAACATATGAGCATTTGGGCCCAATTATTTTAGTTTAAGGACATCATGGTCCATTATCGCCATGTTTGGGGTGAATATTAGTTTAAGAACATTTTGGTCCAACATTCCCATTTTGGGGACGCAATTTAGTTTAAGGACATTTCGGTCCAACATTCCCGTTTTGGGGACGAATATTAGTTTAAGGACATTTCGGTCCATTATCGCTGTATTTGGGGCGAATATTAGTTTAAGGACATTTCGGTCCAACATTCCCATTTTGGGGACGAATGTTAGTTTAAGGACATTTCGGTCCATTATCCATCTTGTGCGCACGTGTATGTGTTGCGTGGTGGAATGAACGATGGTGACATGGAATGCGCCTAATTTGGGGTGCGATCTGATTTGAAGTGTGCATGTCAATTTGGAAGTGCATCAATGTGGGATGTATCATTCCCTATCTTGACGAAATTTTATATCAAGTTGAGACGAGAAAGGAGTTGTTGGTTGTCGGGACTCGCCACCTCTCTGAAGGCGTTGAGGAATTACAACGACATATATCATAGGTGTGAAGAGATATACCCTTAAACTAAATCCCGTATTTGAAGGAAAAGAGGTCATGGACCTAAGAATCATTAGTCTTATTTGAGACTAAGATTATCTTAGGAGATATGGGATGAATATCATTTTGGATATCATCAATGAGAGATCATTAGTCATGTTTGAAACTAAGATTGGTTTGGAAATCATGAGCAATATGGGCTCGGTTAATTTAGAATCAAAGAGGCGTAACCTCAGGAAATTTAGCCCATTTGGGCTGAGATTGGGTTTCTATACTACCCAGTAGTGTTAAACACTAATATATGCAGTTCTCACGTGTTTTCATGTGGAACACTGGAATAGTGCTGAGCACTAATCTTCTCTGACGCTCACGTGTGAAACATGTGAGGTGCTCAGATATGGGAGCTGCCCAACCAGTGCTAACCACTTAGTTATTTTAACTGAACATGGAGTGCTAAGCACTTTGCATGGTATTCACGTAGGAAGCACGTGGGTGCTAAGCGTTAATTTCAGATTTTATTTGCTCAGACCCTTTTTTGACATAAGTGCTAAGCACTTGGCTGGACCTCATGTGTGAAGCACGTGAGACGCCAGATTTTGGGTTTCCAAGAGTGTTTCATGTGTATTTCACATGATTGCTTTATTTTGGGGTGTTGGGCTGCTTTATTTGGTGGCAGCCTAATCAACACAAAGGAGTTTTTCTTTGCTCTTTGGACGCTCACGTGGGAAGCACGTGAGGCGTTTTATTTTTTCTTTTGTTTGTTTTAAGCACTCACGTGGGAAACACATAAGGCAATGTAATAGTGCTAAGCACTAATTTTACTCACGTGTGTTTCACGTGAGACGCCAAGTTCTTCTTGTTTTTAGAGATATTAATCTCTGTTAATGACATTTTAGTCATTGATGATCTTCAAGATTTTTGTTTTGAAGATCTTGAATCATCATCATTATTTTTATTGGAGAACTAAGTTCTCTCTTATTTTTATAAGAACTAAGTTTTTTATGTAGGGTTAAACCCTAATTTCGGGAGAATTAAATTCCCAGAACATATGTTCTTTTTCTTTTTCTTTCTTTTTCTTTTTAACCTAGTTCTTTTCCCTAAGTTTTGAGTCTGAAGAACAGAATCTCCCCGATGAGAATTAAATTCTCAACTTGTGGGGAGATTTGCTTTTGCAAATCTCAAACTAGAGAAAGAACTAAGTTCTTGTATGAAGGGTTAAACCCTTATATCCATTATACTAGGCAAGAGGGATATTTTTAATCTCTGCTTTTTAATTTACCTAGAGTGTTTTGAAGGAGGAAGATCTTCTTTCTTTAAGAATTAAATTTTCTATTCTCTCATGAGCTCACTGTATTTTGGCAGGATCTTATAGGGTTTTTTTCCCTATCTTAAGACTTGATGTCTCGGGTCCTTTATATAGTGGAGGCAAGTTTGTTAATTAATTTTGAGAAAATCTCTCATTGAGAGATTTCAACTGATTTAATTGGACTCAAAATTGATTTGGGGAATTTTACCCACTGTTGGATCTTTGATCAAAATTTTTTTCTTACAGAATATGTTTTCTTGTTTTAACAAGATTGAGGGGATATTCTCCCATATATAGAATAAAATTCTATTGAACGGTGATATTTTTATCACCATTGGATTTTTAATCCAAGGGTTCTCGGTTTAACAGAGCATAACCATTTTTTTTTGTTTAGAAGGATATAGGAAATATCTTCCATCTCCTTGGATCTTGGATTCTCCAACTTTCTGTTTAACAGAAAATATTCTTCCCAATAGAATTTAATTCTATGCTTAATCACCATTGGATCTTTGATCCAATGGTTCCTTGTTTGAGTAAAATTTAAATCTACGTAAGGAGGTGCCATCATGTGTTTAACACGTGGGGCTTATTTAGCTTCTCTGATTTGGCGCTAATATGCTCTGCATATGGGCGCTCACGTGTTTAACACGTGAGGCCAATTTGGCCTATAGTTGTTTGACTGCAGTGCCTATATGCTTTGCATATAGGCGCTCACGTGTTTAACACGTGAGGCTTATTTAGCCTATTAGGTGTTTGATTGCAGCGCCTATATGTTGCATATAGACACTCATGTGTTTAACACGTGAGGCATATTTAGCCTATTTGTTGTTTGATTGCAGCGCCTATATGTTTTACATATAGGGGCTCACGCGTTTAACACATGAGGCTTATTTAGCCTATTAGTTGTTTGATTGCAGCGCCTATATGCTTTGCATATAGGCGCTCACGTATTTAACACATGATGCTTATTTAACCTATTAGTTATTTGATTGCAGCACCTATATGCTCTGCATATGGGCGCTCACGTGTTTAACACATGAGGTTTGTGTTGTGGGGAATTTTCTCCCTTTTTTCTTTTTTTATGAGGGAACAAATGCCCCCAGCGTTGTTCTCACGTGGCTTGCACGTGAGTGCAACGCTGTCCATCTTTATCACTGTTGGCTTGCCGAGGGGAATGGGAAGCTGAACCGTTTCCTATCACGTCTTATAAATGGGGCCTTTGGCCCTTGAGATGACCACCATTTCTTCATCTTCATCCTTAACTCTTTTCTTGAGAATTTAATTCTCCTTTCAAAACTTAGCTCTCTGCCCATAGAACTTCAGAGTTAAACTCTGCAAAAACTCTTCTTGGTAAGTATTATGAATGAAATTCATTTCTTAGGAAACCCTTTTTGTTCTTGTCTTGGATTTTAAATCCATTCGCAGAGCTTTGCTCTTTTCTTGGACTGATCTCTTAGAAATCTAAAAAACTCTTTTTTTAGTAGACTCTGGGGTCTTGAATCAATGATGATTGTTAGTTCTCCTTTTAGGGTTTTACCCTATCACCGATCTTTGAGGATCCTTGGAATTCAATTCCATTTTCTTTGTTTCCCTACCATGGGGGTTTCTGGGATTTAATCCCACTATTGAAGGAATTTAATTCCATTTTCTTACAGAGCTTAGCTATGAGAGATCTAGGGACTTCTGGGAATTTTATTCCCTTTCTGTTCTTGAGCATTTTCCATTTTAGGGTTTTAATACCCTTTTCACAGATTTGAATCTGTCATCTATTCTTAACAGAACTCACTTTTCGAGGATGTTAAGAGTTTTTTAAACTCCGCTGTTTATTTAATGAGAATCCTTTCGGATTCTTACAATGAGTGCCTGCCTTATCATTGATGGGGTATTACCTTGAATTTGTGGGTGCCACTGTTTTTTTCTTTGTATTTTGATTGCTAACCCTTTACTGATGTTTCTTTTTAGATACTCTGGCTTCTCATCTGTATGATCTTGAAGAGATTATCTCTTATGAGGAGATTCGCATCCAAGACCGCTGCCAGGGCCAAGAGTTTACTGACGCCCAATGTGCTGAGGTGATGCGTCGCTTCGACGATTACAACGGCCGATTGCTCCCCCACCGTTCTGCTCTTTTGAAGATTGTCGTTGGGTCGATTTGGGAAGCACTTCCTGAGCTTGATGAGGCTATGCCGTTCGAGGCACTTGATGATGCTGAAGATAAGGTGCACTCAGTATATCTGATGTGCCTGATCTCAAAAAAGCGGAGAGATGATTTTGTTGCTGTTTTGCATCGCTTCTTCCAACAGAAGGCTATAATATCCGCGTACCAGAGGATGGACGACATCAGCGGGGATCCCGACGCTTGCATTCGTGAGAAAATGCATAAGAAGATGGTCAACGAAACTAGAAGCACTTTACTCAAACTTGCCTCTAAGTTCATGAATCCGTATCCGGAATTCAGCGTCTTGCCATTGTAAATATTTTGGTGATATTTGTTTCCCCTCCTTTTTTATCATCCTTATCACCAATGTATAAATTTCTTCGAAGTATGAATGACACAGCTCCCCCTTTTCTTTATGCCAATGTTCATATGTACCTCCGTGAGGTGTTGTTATATATATATATATATATATATATATATATATAGCACCGATGCTCATGTGTCATGCATGTGAGGCGCTGCTGATGGATTTAATCCTAAAAAGTATCAGCGCTGGTGCTCACGTGTCATGCACGTGAGGCGCTGCTGAAGGAATCACTTCACCTTCTGGCTCTGATTTTCATGAGTCAACTATTTCTTTTCCCATGCCCTTTTTGACAGGCCTTGGAAATAGTTTCACTATTCACAACATTTTCTGTACCTAAATTTAACCGCTTCTCTTTATATTCTGAAGCAATGATCTTCTTTTTCTTCACAAGGAGAGAACCATTTTTAACAGAACAAGAGTCATGGCTTGCAATCGTCCTCACGCTCGTCGGCAACCATAGAAGGTACCTATTGAGGGAATTGTTCTTTGTTTTGCTGTGCAATTAGTGGATCCCGCTCTCACAGATGACCAATGTGACATGGTGATTTTTGAGCTCCTAGCTCGTAGGGGCTCTCCTCTTCCTATCGGCTCCATTTGGCTCCGGATGATCTTCTCGTCTGTATTTGCTGGCATCCTTCCTCATCCAGCGGAGATGACTTCGGTGATGCTTGACGCGGCGGAGGACAAGATCGAGTGCTTTTATGAGGCACATTTGATTACCCGACTTCTGAAGGATCATTCTATTCAGTTGCTAAGCCAGATACGGGCTTAGCGGACCATCATGTCTGCCTTTGCTGATGGGCACGGCGCTGATCGATGGGGAGCAACTCCTCGTGAAGATCACTGCTTCGACTTGATGGAGAAGGCAGAGAGGGCTTTAGAAAATCTTATTCTTGGTTTTGTAAACCTTTGTACTTTTGATCCCATGTTCGGTGATCTGTTTCCTGCAGAATAAAGTATTTATTTAAATGTGCTTCTTTATTGTTGACTATTGAATGTTTATTCTCCAGTACATATCCATGTGGGCATCTTGCCTCTGCACATATACTTTGCATTTTAATCTTAGAAGTTTCTGATGCATGCATCTAGCTATAAGTGAACACTGGACTGATGTGAACAAATGCTCCCCCCTATAACGTTGCTCACAGTCGTGAGTGAAGTAATGCACAGCATATGGTCGGTTTCAAGTTGGCATACACAATTTTTAATAGAATTTTGATCTGAGAAGACAGCGAGCGGACACAAGCGTTATCATCTATCGTTAACTCAGATCTCGATCCTTAAGAAATGTAGTTCTAAACCCTGAGGCTTATGAGTTGCGCCTTTCTATTTCTTAATGTCTTGATCTGGCGCGAAATAGTTTATGCACTCATTTCAGAGTTTGTAGTTTATTTACTTGTTTCAGAGTCTCTTGTTTATGCACTCATTTCGGAATTTGTAGTTTATTCACTCATTTCGGAGTCTCTAGTTTATGTACTCATTTCGGAGTTTGTAGTTTATTCACTCGTTTCGGAGTCTCTAGTTTATGTACTCATTTCGGAGTTTGTAGTTTATTCACTCGTTTCGGAGTCTCTAGTTTATGTACTCATTTCGGAGTGTTTTTAGCTTACCTCCCTTGGGTTTATAGGCAAGCTTGTCCTAACGTTGTATGTAAATAACCCCCATTCATTACGACAGGGGTCTGTTAGGTTTGTGGTACTAGGGTTTTAGTCTGTGGTACCATCGCGTTGGCTGATATATTTCTCGATATGCAGTCTTTAAGCCGCTGTTCGAGTAGCCCCACGACTGTCGTGTCTCTGATCCATTCGGGGGCTGGACAAGGTGTCTTCAAGTAGGTCATATTACCGTCGGAAGAGCAAGCGTTAGGAATTTTCCATGACGCGTTTTACTTGAGGTTAGGCTTAATTTGGAGCCTCGATGAGTCATAACCACTCCGCTCTAGTGTTGGATGATCTTCGATAGTCTTTTAGGCTTTATATGAGTTGCGTCGAGACCTGAAGCTGGGAATATGCCGTCACTTCATTTTTGCTTTGACGATGCCATGCTGTTCCTTTGCTGAAGTAGGGTAGACATCTGTAGGACATATATGTTGTATGTATTGCAATCGAAGCCCGGAGCTAGGAATATGCCATTGCTCCAATTTTATTTGATAGTTGCATCCGCATCCTGCTGAAATGAGGGGGGAACCGAGATAGTCTCTAGGTTGTATATGTACCGTCAAGACTTGGAGCTAGGATTTTGCAATGACTCCATTTCTATTTGACCCTTGGGTCTTTGTTGACGTCGTGTCTGCACCCTACTGGCATGAGAAGGAATGCCGGGATAGTCTCTAGGTTGTATATGCACCGTCAAGACTTGGAGCTAGGATTTTTCCATTACTCCATTTTTGCTTTGACCCTTGGGTCTTTTGTTGACGTTGTTGTAGGGTATTTTTCGTCATCTCATTGAGATGGGAATACGCGTCATTTGTCAGGCGCATTACAAATTCCTCCTGCCTAGGGTAGGCTAGGATTTATTGATATTGAGAATCCGAATCTCCGGCAGCCGCGGACTAAGCTGCCATTAATTACCTCTTGCCTTTGGAGCGAAGGAACCTCCAATTGATGGGTCAAACTGGTCATGCGAACTCAATGTGCAGTGTGCATCTGTTGTGTTTTGAGGAGTCTTGGGTATATCGGGGGCCTCGCATAGTTTATGGGGGACAGTGTTGTGGAGTGTGTATATAAGAAAAGGGTGAATAGCATCCAAAGGACGCGTGGGCGCTGGCGCCTCACGCGCCTGGGACTTGGGCGCTGGGCGCCCGCGGAAAAAGGGGCGTAGCCTCTATACTTGGAGTTGTACTCCCAATTGACTTTTGGAGTTAAACTCTTGAAAGAAGGACAAAGGGGCTTCGCCCTTGCAGCGGGAGTTGCACTCCCAATTGACTTTTAGAATTGAACGCCTAAAAAGAAAAATTTATTATTTTATATATATATATATTTGTGGAGTTAAACTCTTAAGAGATTTTTGGAGATGATGAAAGGGGACCCTTTTCTTCTCCCTTAAGCCCTGGGTTTTCTCTTGAGCCTTGGATATTTCCGAAAGTGGGATTAATTGGAGATGGGTCTCCTTCTTCCTCCTCTCTGTTGGCTGGATCTTTGAGGGAAAAGGGGGTGAGGCTTAAAAATCACCCTTTTTGGGGATTTGATGGGAGATCTGAGTTCCCCTTCAAGAGTTTTACGGTGAAAAACTGTTTCTTTTTGGAAAAAGAAGAGTTAAACTCCTGATTTAATTTAGAAAAAGGGAAAAATGTTTAGAACCTTGAGGAAGGAGAAGGAAGCACAGAAACCCCAGATTTTGAGGGGAATGAATCATTCTCTTTCATTTCATTATCATGTTGTCTTATATAGGCTTACAAATTTACACATAGCCTCTTGGGCTTTACAAAATGGTTTACCCATCTCATGTCTCATGTGCTCATTTCTTTTGCACATGAGCCATGGGATTTACAAAAATTTGGATTTATGCCCATTTTTCTTACATTTATTCATAAAAATTATATCAAAATTATTTATTATATAATTTTCATATTGGCATAGGGGAGGCTGGCCGCGGGGCTCGACTTGGGTATGGACCCACTTGACTTGGGCTTAGGCCCGTTTACTTGGGGTGGAATTTGATTTTGACTTGGTCAACCGGGATGTAATTTTTGATCCCAACAACGTGCCCCCCATCAATAAATGCACACCGCGTATATGAGTTATGTGCAAGAAATTGGTGGATCTTGGAGTTTGACTTCGAGATGGAACATCATTCCGGGGGCGGTGCATCATTCCGGGAGTATAATTTCGGGGATCGGTGCATAATTCCGTGGACCGAAGCATAATTCCGAAGAGCGGAGCATAATTCCGGGGATTGGAGCATAATTCAGACATGGGACGGGTGTATCCTGAGACGAAACTTAGTTCCGGCATAGGGCATACATTCTGAACGAAGTATAGCTTCGATGTAGGGGTTGATTTTGAGTCGAAGCATAATTCCGACAGGGAAGGCAGATACTCTGAGGCAAAGCATGATTTCAACACGGGGTACACTCTGAGACGAAGCATGATTCCGACGCAGAAGTCAATTCCTAGGCGAAGCATAATTCCGGAGGGGAAAACAGGTACTCCGAGGTGAAGCATGATTTTGACACGGGGTACACTCTGAGACAAAGCATGATTCTGCTGCAAAGGTTGTTGGTTGACTTGATTCTGAGTCGAAGCATAATTCCGACGGGGAGGTCATTGCTGCCCTTTTTGCGACTTGGACGGTCGGTGCTGCTCTTTTTGCGACTTGGACGATCTGTGATTGATTTGACTTGCTCCGCTTTTTGCGGTGTCAGGGATTGGATTTGACTTACTCCGCTTTTTGCGGTGTCAGTGGTTGAAGTTGACTTGCTCCGTTTTCTGCGGTGTCGAGATTCGACCTGTTTCCGAGGTGGAGCTTGATTCCGCCAGGGAAGTCGTTGGTTATCTTGCTGACTTGATATGATTTGGGTTGACATCAGCATCGCTATACTGGAATATGGTACCAAAGGTGAATTATCATTTGCCATAAGAGGATTTGGGGATTTTGGTTTTAGTTTGGCATCAGCACCCCTACACTGGAATATGGTACCATGAGCGAATCATCATCTTCCGTGAGGGGATTTCCCTCGTTCCCAGTTTAACGACTTAGGGGTCATCTGTTCCCAGTTTAACGACTTAGAGGTCATCTGTTTCCAGTTTAAAGACTTAGGGGTCTATTGGGTCGAAAGTTTTTGAATTTTGGGGTTGGGGTCAGCATCAGCATTGCTAACACTGAAGCACAGGTGCCAGGATCAAGCCTTTGCCTGTTGGGGAGCAATGGCTTAGAAGACAGGTTTTGGTTCCTATCACCTAAGACTTTTCAATTTTATGAGCCGTAAGGGTACCATAAAAGCATTTTCTCCCTACGAGTCGAAAGGATCTCGTAGGTGTACTTTCTCCTTAGGAGTCGTAGGGACTCCTAAGTGTGTTTTTCCTTTATGAGTCATAAGAATCCCACGAAGGGGTTTTCTTACGAGTCGAGAGGATCTCGTAAGTTTGTTCTCAACATGTATCGTGAGAACACATGAGTGGGTCTTCCCAAATGGAGTATAATTCCAAAGGCGGAGACCGGCCGCGTGACTGGTGATTGTGGTGGGGCATAGATGTGATGAGAATTATTTGAGCCCGTGGATTGTATACGGTAGTCAGTTCGGGGACCAACTGTAGGGCTGGGAAAATTTTGGGACTTTGTTGGCGTCTGCATCACTACACTGAAATATGGTACCAGGAGAGACTCATCATTTGCCGTTGGGACATTTAGAGATTTGAAATTTTAGTTGGCGTCTGCATCGCTGCACTGGAATATGGTACCAGGAGTGACTCATCATTTGCCATTTGGGGATTTGGATTTTGGTCGGCGTCTGCATCGCTGCACCGGAATATGGTATCAGGAGCGACTCATCATTCGCCTTTGGAGGTTTTTTTTACTGTGATTGCTCTATCATTTCAGTTTTTCTTATCGCGAAGGTCGTGATTGCGCTATCATTTCGGCTATTCATTTGTGGTTGCCCTATCATTTCGGCTGTTTATTTTCATTTTTATTTTACTTGCTGATTTTTATTGCGAGTTGCCCCATCATTTCAGCCCTTTTTTTTATTTACACATTTTTTACATCCCCGGTTAACGATTTAGAGGTCGATTGTTCCCAGTTTAACGACGTGGTGGTCGACTGTTTCCAGTTTAACGACGTAGTGGTCATCTGTTGGAGCCTGGGCTCGATTCTGCTGGAACCATGGGCTCCTTTGGCTTAATTGCATAAGCGGGCTTTCCGTCATCTAGACCGAGCCGGTGTTGGATTGCAACAACCACGTCATCGTCATGGCTATAAGGCGTAGGAGGACTTGTTCCTCTGGGCTCCATCATGTAAACCGTATGGGTTGTGTACCCATCTACTGCTTCTTCATAGGCAATATTTCTCGTTTGGCTCTTCGCTTGTTGCCTTGGTCCGCTCTTTTCAGGGAAAGGCAGATGTCTGAGAGAATCAGATTCCCGAAGAACTTCGGTCTTCGTTTATATGAAATTGGCGATCGCAGCTTGATTGTTTGCTAACACGCCTTTAGACAGTTCTATCTCTCCTGCCTTGTATTTCTTTTCGACCCAATCTTTAAAGACAAAGCAGTCTTCAATAGCAAGACCTATCACTCTATGATAGGGGCAATATTTGGGGTCATCGGTCATATTCGCTTCTTGAGATCTTTTTGATTCTGGCAATTATAGACCGTTTCTTGGAGCATCTTTGAATATTTTACGGACTTTGTCCCTTCTGAAGGAATAAACCTTATCCAGCTTCTCTTTCAAAGGCGATTCTCCTTCCCCTCCCAACAATGGCTTTCGAGGTTGGTTGATATTGGGCCTGCTCGTCCCTCGCCTATTTCGGTCAGCCGAGATGTTAAAAGATTCAGCATCGTCGGAATTTCCGCCTTTGCGATTATCACCCTTTCGGTTTCTCCAGGACTTATTGTTATTTTTGGAATCAGAGGAGGACTCCTGTTTTGAGTGCTCCAACATCTGAACTTTCCTGGTCAGCTCTTGGAATGTTTTGAGACCCGCGGTGCATAGAAATAAGGCCATCCGATTGTTGAGATTTTCGACGAGGAGGCTGACAGATTGGTCCTGTTCTATAGGCGGTTCATATTTGACGGAGAGATTGCGCCATCGGGTTATAAAATCCGTGCTGCTTTCGTTGTTCTTTGGCTTGGTCCTTACAAGGTCGACAATGGTGATCTTATCGCTGACACTCATGAACTTTTGCCAAAACAGAGATTCCATTTGGACGAAAGTTGTGACGGAGCCATCCGGTATGCTCGCGTACCGGTCGAAAGCGACATCGGTTAAGCTATTAACGAACTGGCGGAGAAAAAGCACATCATTGCCCCCAGTATTCCCGCATGAGGCTTTAAAGTGGGAGATGTGCTAATTCGCATTTCTCGTCCCATCAAATCTTCCGAATTTGGGGATGACATAACCGCCAGGAAACTCTACTAGATCATACTGAGTAGGATATGGTCTTCCACTACTGCTGATATCTTTTTGCGCTTCGGCTTCGGCTACCAATGTTTTGAATTTGTTAGCGAACAAATCCATAATTTGATCTTGCGTTAGTGGGTTGCTGTCATTGGTAGTCAAGACATTTCCCGAGATAGGTGCAGCCGACTTTCATGGAGCTCGCCCACCTTTGGATTTGAGGGAATAGGCGTCGGCTGTCCCGGGACACCGTTTCCCGGTTCATGAGCAGAGCCCTGCGCTTGATTGGGCGGCTGAGAGGTAACTTGGGTTTTGAGCTGTAAGACAACGTTTTTCAAGTCATCAATTTTGGATTAAAGCTTGGCCATCTTCTTGTCTTTGTTTCTGAACTACTTTTGGAGCTCTTGGAGAAGTTGCTTCTCTGCGGTCTTAGGATGGATGATTGGCTCCTCTTCGCTTTTCGTGCCCGACTCCTCATGAACTGAGGGATCTCTCTGCTTATCAGCCTCACTGGAAGGGTCTCCATGACTTTTCAAAGGAGGCTGGTCTTGGAAAGTGGCAGCCACATTCACACCCGATTAGATTTGGGATGTGGTGGCCCCGTTTTTGCTGTTGCTGCATATGTCCACCATATAGATAGTGTGGACCACATATCCAGCCATCTTTTTATCTCTGGTGGCTGATCTTTCAGACCGTCACCGTGGCCCTTCTTCTTCGGGAAAGGACAAGTGACTAAAAACGGTTGGCCTGACTGGGTCCTTGGGTGGTGCTGTCCGGATTGCAGCTTTCTTGATTCTTGCGGTCATGGCATTCTTCTGAACCAATTTCAACGGTTCAAAAGAGTTAGCGAGCTTCACAGCCGATTCAGCTGTTGTCGCGGGGTAACCCTGTTCTTGGAACCTCATGAAGTTCAGCCTAGCAGGAGCCCTAGCCCTTTTGTTGGCTCTGTATCTGAGCCTTTTCTGTCTTAGCTTCTCGATTTTGAGGGCTTGACGGGAATCCTTCATCTAGGAAGACATCGTGGGTCTATTGACGGGGAGCATAGAGAAGATACATGATTGAGCAGTTGTTAGGGGCACCACTGGATCTTGCCTGAGATGCCTTATTGCTTTGGTGGTGTTGATGGCCCTGCCCCCAGCTGGAGCAATAGAGAGTCGTTCGGAAATAGATTTGTGCTTGGGCTGAGGTGCTTTCATGACCATGGCATTCGACCTTTCCCCTTTTTCAGGCTAGTTTATCCATCACCCGGGCTTGAAGAGCAGGGACGGCGTTAGCTGGCACGAACAAAATAGAGCCAAATGGTAGCAGTGTCTCCTCCCACTGTCACCCGAGATTGACCGGGAGGACCGTCCTGGCGTCCATCTTTATCGTGTAGGAGATGGGAGCTATGTCGAGAGCTGAACCTATCCTTAGAGACATTGTTGAGGCTTGATCGCTTGAAATCCTGCATGAAAGAGCATTATTTTAGTATAAATATTGATATGTATGTTGATTGAGTTTGCATGAACGTTTAACCCGAAATATGGAAGGAGAGAAAATGTCCCACCGGGCGTGACAGAATATGTAGGGTGTTTTTCGTCACCGCATTACAGATTCCTCCTACCTAGGGTAGGCTGGGGTTTATTGATATTGGGGATCCGAATCTTCGGCAGCCGCGGACTAAGCTGCTGTTAATTACCCTTCGCCTATGGAGCGAAAGAACCTCCGATTGACGAGTCAAACTGGTATTGCGAACTCAATGTGCAGTGTGTGTGTTGTATTTTGAGGGGTCTTAGGTATATCGGGGGCCTCGCAGAGCTTACGGGGGTCCCGCTATCCGGATAGCAGGCTAGGGATCAAAGGGATTAGCAGCCCCTTTACGGGGGGCGCGACAGCGCCCCGTTAGAATTTTTTTCAAACGGGGACAGTGTTGTGGAGTGTGTATATGTATAAAAAAAGGTGAATAGCGTCCAAAGGATGTGTGGGCGCAAGCGCCTCACGTGCCCGGCACGCGGGTGCTGGGCATTGGCCACAGGGCGCCACACGTGCCCGGCATATGGGCGCCGGGCGCTAAGACGCCAGCGCCTCATGTGTCCAGTACGTGGGCGCTGGGCGCTCGGGGAAAAAAGGGGCGTAGCCCCTGTACTTGGAGTTGTACTCCTAATTGACTTTTGGAGTTAAACTCCTGAAAGAAGGACAAAGGGGCTTAACCCCTGCAGCGGGAGTTGTACTCCCAATTGACTTTTGGAGTTGAACTCCTAAAAAGAAAGATATATATATATATATATATTTGTGGAGTTAAACTCTTAAGAGATTTTCGGAGATGATGAAAGGGGACCCCTTTCTTCTTCGTTGAGCCATGGGTTTTCTCTTGAGCCTTGGATCTTTCCGAAAGTAAGATTTTATGGATATGGGTCTCCTTCTTCCTCCTCTCTGTTGGCTAGATCTTGGAGGAAAAAGGGGGTGAGGCTTAAAAATCACCCATTTTGGGGATTTGATGGGAGATCTGAGTTCCCCTCCAAGGGTTTTATGGGGAAAAACTGTTTCTTTTTGAAAAAAGAAGAGTTAAACTCTTGATTTAATTCGAAAAAAAGGGAAGAATGTTTAGAACCTTGAGGAAGGAGTAGGAGGCACAGAAACCCTAGAATTTGAGGGGAATGAATTATTCTCTTTCATTTCATTATCATGTTACCTTATATAGGCTTACAAATTAATACATAGCCCCTTGGGCTTTACAAAATGGCATTTTGCCCATTCCATGCCTCATGTGCTCATTTCTTTTGCACATGAGCCATAGGCTTTACAAAAATTTGGCTTTATGCCCATTTTTCTTACATTTATTCATAAAAAATACATCAAAATTATTTATTATATAATTTTCATATTAGCATGGGGAGGCTGGCCAAGGGGCTCGACTTAGGCATGTGCCCACTTGACCTGGGCTTGTGCTTGTTTACTTGGGGTTGACTTTTACTTGGTCAACCGGGGTGTAATTTTTGACCCCAACAGTTCCGTCTGTATCCTGCTGGAATGAGAAGGAACGCCGAGTTGGAGCTATGATTTTGTCATTACTCCATTTTTGCTTTGACCCTTGGGTCTTTTGTTGACGTTGCGTCTACATCCTGCTGGAATGAGAAGAACACCGAGTTGATCTCTAGGATGTAGATGTTGCCATCAAAATCCGGCTCTCCCTTTGACGGAGCCTGGTGGGAAAATATTGTTTCCTTTTCATTTGTGCCCATGGATTGTATACAAGGGTCGGTATGGACTTGACTGCAGGGCATATTTCATTTTATATTATTATTATTTTTATTTCCGCGATACTCTATCTTTTCAGCTTTTCATATCGCGAAAGTCGCGATTGCCCAATCATTTCGGCTATTTATCGCGGTGTCCAATCATTTCGGCTGTTTTTGTTTTTACTCGCTGCTTTTTATTGCGAGTTGCCCTATTATTTTGGCTGTTTTTGTTTTTACTCACAGCTTTTTATTGCGAGTTGACCTATCATTTCAGCTGTTTTATACTCATTTTTTTGCGACTCGCTGAGTTTTATTACGAGATAGGAACTTGAGATCTGATACCAATCTTGGCATCAGCATCGCTGCAACTAGAATATTGCCAGGAGCAAATTATCATTTGCCGTGAGAGGACATGGAACTTGATACCTATTTAGGCATCAGCATCGCTACCACTGGAATATTGCTGGGAGCGAATCATCATTTGCCTTTGTTGATTTGAATAAGGATGGCTTAGTAAACAGGGTTAGGATCCTGTCGACTAACGCTTTTTGACTTTATGAGCCATAAGGATCTCATAAAGGTATTTCTTTCTACGAGTCGTGGAGATCCCGTAGGTGTATTTTCTCCTTAGAAATCGTGAGGATTGTTTCCCCCAATAAAAGAGCAATGATCTGTTCTAAATTAATGAGGCAGCGCCTCACGTGCCCTCCATAAGGACGCCAGCACCAGAGCCAATCTTATAGGATTAAATCCTATGGTGGTGCCTCACGTGCTCCTCATGCGGGCGCCAGTGTGCAAAGCACAAAAGAATCTATTAAATAAGAGTTAAAACTCTCAGGTGGCGCTTCACGTGCACAACACGTGAGCACCGGCGCCCAGGTAGAATTAAATTTTACTCTCTATTAAACAGAGCCGTTGGATTCAACGGAGATGATAAATCATCAAAAATGCAAAATTAAATTCTGTCGGGAGAAAACATTCCTCAAATCTTTCTAAAAAATAAGAAAGATACATTCGGTTAGATCATAGAATAAAATTCTATTTTGGAATATATTCGCTCAATCTTTCTAAACAAGAAAGATTGGCCTCTGTAAAACAGAGAAGCCTTGGATTAAAAATTCAATGGTGATTAAAAATCACCATTTCACAGGATAAAACTCTGCATATGGAAAAATATTTCCCCAATCTTGTTAAAAAACAAGAAAATATATTCTATAAAACAGAAACCCTTGGATCAAAGATCCAATGATGGGTAAAATTCCCCAAATCAATTGGAATCCCTCAATGAGAGATTTTCTCAAAACTAATTAACAAATTGCCTCTACTATATAAAGGACCCAAGACTTCAAGTCTAATATATAGAACCCCCCATAAGCTTCTGGAAAAAAAAGAGACAGAAAGCTTCAGAAGGAACAGAGAATTAAATTCTCAAGGAAGAAGATCTCCCTCCTCAAAACTCTAGGTAAATAAAAAAAAATAGAGATCAAAACATCTCATTTACCTATTGAAGGGTTTAACCCTTTTAAAAGAACTTAGTTCTTTCTATGGATCTGAGATCTGCGAGGCAAGTCTCACACAAGTTGAGAATTTAATTCTCATCGGGAAGTACTTGTTCTTGAGAATCAAAGATTCAGAAAAGAACCAGAAATTGAGTTCCTAAAAAAACGAAAGCATATAAGAGAAACCTAGTTCTTATAAAGAACTTAGTTCTTAAAAATGAAGCTTGATCCTAGATCTTCAAAACAAAGATCCTGATGATCATTAATGGGCAAAAATGCCATCAATAGAGGAGAAAAGAATTCAGCGCCCCACGTGCTTCCTACGTGGGCGCCTCTAAAACCGCATTGCGCCTCACGTGCTCCTCACATGGGCGCCACAAAAGAGAAGAGTGCTTAGCACTCATTGGGCAGCGCCCGGCGTCCAGCGCCGCACATGAAAATCATGAGGGTGCCATAAAGCTCTCAACACTCCATAAAAAAAAAGAGCCAAACGGCTGAGTGTTCTACACTTATTGGGCAGCACCCAGCGCCTTACGTGCTCTCCACATGAGCGCCGCAAAAGAGAAGAAAAGAGTGCTTAGCATTCCACAGGCAGCCCAAAACGGCTGAGTGCTCAACACTCATTGGGCAGCGCCCAGTGCCTCACGCGCTCCCCACGTGGACGCCATAAAGAGTGTCTAGCACTCCATATAAAGACAAAATGAGTAAAGTGTTCAACACTTATTGGGCAATGTCCATGACTGAAAGCTCCACATGATTATATGTGGGCGTCAGAGCTCATATAAGTGCTCATCACTTTTTGCATAAAAAAGAAGGACTGAATAAATAGAGCCCAAACAAGTGCTTAGCACTTTTTCAAAAATGGGGAGACTAAGCAGACTAAATCCTAAATTGGCTAAGTTGCTAAAGTCTTGTAGCTGAGTCTAAATGCTCTGTTGCTCGGTCTTAAATAAAGTAGATCCTAAAATGTTGTTAAGTGGATCTTAGTCTCAAATTGGACTAACGTATCCTTAAAAAAAAATCGAGCCCATATGCTCTTGATTTCCAAGGTTTCAAATATGACCAAAAATTCTTGAGTCCACAATAACCCCTTTCCCCTCAAATACGGGATTTAGTTTAAGGGTACATTTCTTCACACCTCTGATACATGTTGTAATTCCTCAACGTCTTCAGAGAGGTGGCGGGTCCCGACGACCAACAACTTCTTCCCTTGATGCACTTCCAAATTGACGTGCATGCCTCAAATTGGATCGTACCCTAAATTGGGCATATTCCATATCTCCATTGTTCACTTTGCCACTTAACAAATACATATGCGCACAGGATGAATGATAGACCGAAATGCGCCTAAACTAATATCCGCCTCCAAAATGGCGATAAAGGACCAAAACATCCTTAAATTAACATTTCTCCTCAAACATGGCGATACTGGACCGAAATGTCCTTAAACTAATATTCGCCCCCAAATACGGTTACAAAGGACCGAAACGTCCTTAAACTAACATTTTGCCTCAAACCTGGTGATAATGGACCGTGATGTCCTTAAACTAAAATAATTGAGCCCAAATGCTCATATGTTTAAGTTGATCTTAATATCAAACTAGATTAACAGTCCTTAAATCACCCTAAACCTAAATCTACAAATATACGGATTTGGACTAATCCACGTCCTACGGGCGATGACCTAAATTAGTCTCCGTATACAATCCATGGACAACCAAAATAAAACTAACATACACACGACATGAAGTAAACTTCCAGAGCAGGAGAAAGTGGTTATCGCGATGCGGTAACGTAATTAACTGCAGGGGCTTGCATCTGCAGGGAAGAGCGTCCCCACAATCAAAACCCCCTCACAAACGAGAGGGGATCTGATAAAGTCTGCTACAATGGTCGCGTCTGTCCAAATCTCCGATATACGGTGCCATAAATCAACTTGGTATCTTTAGAGAGGTGGAAGGATAAATCTAAATAGCATCTGCCCACAGGATTCAGGCCGGACGTCCTGACGTCCCGGTTTGTCTTCCGGCGGTGAACAGATTCTGGCACGCCCGGTGGGACCTTTTCCTCTTTCCACTCCACACTTCGTGTGTCGCATTTCGCGAAAAAAATCGCGGTTCGCTATGGTTGCCCTTGGATTTGAGGTACTAAGATTTGGTGTCTTGTTTTTGTGCAGAAGAAAAAAAATCAATGGCTTCCAGTTGCACAACTTGCAACAACAACTTCCGCTCCGCCCCAACTGGAGAAGTGACTTATGGGCCCAACGCGACCTCCATTTTTTCAATGCCGGTGGGGCAAGTAACATAAGCCACTACTGGATTGTTCTTCGGGACCATGCTTCCACCAATGACCGTCGATGCCTCAACGCCGCAACCCGATGTTCCCAAGAAGTCGTTCTTTTACTGACTGACGACCGCAACGGCTCCTCTCAACGAGCCGTCCAAAAAGGGTGTCTCGGTGTTTAATAGGCTGAGCCAAAACTCAAGCGGGCCTGCAAAGAAGCCTATGATTCCCGAAGGGGCTACCCTAAAAAGGATAGCCCTCCTAATTCCTAATGCAAATGAAGCCGTCAAAAGTTCTTCACAGTCAGGCGATCGGTCTTCGAGAGGCTGACCGTCCCCAATCAAATCTTGCCAAGGACCTCGGTCTTTAACAGGCTGGAAACTGCTGGATCTCCTCAACATAACCAGGGGCAAGCTGCAACCGCTTTCGAAACTGAGGCGGTCCCTTCAGCAAGGCACGCTCGACGTCGCCACTGGCGCCGAGTAAGAAAAGCTGGGGGCAACTCCCCCTCTGGACTTACTCCGCCGCTCCAATGGTGGAATCGATACTGCTGTTCCAACCGGGAACAACTTTGAACCGCTGAAGAGGGTGCGCAAAAACTCCCCCACAGCGATATTGAAGAAATCACTTCCTCCTGTTGAGGTCTTTGTGTAGGAAAAGCAGGAGTGGCCCCATCAGCGGATCTCCTCCCAAATTCATAGAGTCTGGCGAAAAGTCCAGGATTCTGTGATCGACGAAAACTACTCCCGCTGACCGATGAAATCGAAGGCTCGGAAAAAGAAAGATTATCCCTCCATCATACAGCGAGGGGCTTCTTCTACAGAGATGCCTGTCATAACGGCTCCTTCAACTTCAACCTTCCACAAAAGGGTGAGGCTGGAGAACATCCCACCACCTGCAGCAAATTTCAAAGGCGCTGGACCCAAACACCCCAAGTCTGGAGGCATGATCGTGCATACGGTCTACATGGCTTCCGGGAAAGATGAAAGCCGTGCTTATGTAAGTCATCGACCGCAAACTCGGTCATTGACAAAAGCTCAGGAGCAACAACAAAAGCTCCAAGAAATGCTAACCAAGATGGCAGCACTCACCGGATAGAAAGAAAGTTCGAATCCAGCAACTGAACAACGTCAAAAGCAGGAGACCAATACAAAGTTCCTGCGAAGGATGCTTGAAAGAAAAGACAAGGAGGCCGCAGAACAAGCTGCTAACATAAACCAGATGGCGCTTTTGTTTCAAGACATGGTTGGAATGATGATCCAGCCAGAGTGTCACGACCCGAAGGTGTGGAACGTGACTGGCGCCTAAATCATGCAACGTCTAGAGGCGTAACGTAATTTAAGTAAGTCAATGCCCAGAAATCTAAACCGTTTAACGAAATAGAGTGAAGAAATACTTGTTTTAAAAAGATGATTTTAATAAAATAAAGTCACATTAAACATTTTAAAAGCATCAAATTTTCCCGAAAATTTCGGCAGAGTTTCCTTTGTAAAAACTGGTCCCAAACGGGTACAAAACATGAATATGTATAAACAATGAAATAAGGCATCCCCAAGCGGGAGCTAGCTCTTCGCCGAATGGCGGAACACAACCACAAGCAAGATAAATCATAATAGTGTGAAATAAGCATATAAAAGTAAGAAATAAGAAAGCACCAAGTCGGCTCACATGAGCTCGACACCAGATAACAAAATATACAAATCTCACTGTCCAGTCTCTAAGTCACATATACAAATGGTCGATGGAGTGTACTAAATACAAGGTAAATATACATGGTGTGAACAAAATAATATCCTCACAAAACCCACCTACTAGCAAAGCTCTCGAGTTGAAGCAAAGGAAGAAGTGCGCCCGCCGCTACTATGCTGACGGGATGGACCTGCAAGACACTGTGGCACAACGGGGGTGAGTTGCCAGCTCGTGAGTAGTAAGCAATATCTAATAAGGCTATCGCAAGCATGCATGCAAATGCGTCACATGTTAGTTATGTATATGCCTTAGAGGCCATTGTTGTACACATGATGTATATTATAGTGGATGCTTGAATATATATAGAGATGATTTTCTTGCTCGATATGATAGTATGCTATCTGGTTTCACTTTGTCTTAACATGTTGATTTGTATTGGGTTACTGTCTTGCTCTCACATGTTGATAAAGCCCTTAGGATATGTACTTGACTACTAGGACTATGATACAGATCATACTAGTGGGGCCAGGGTAGTCCAAAAGTACATCCTATAATTGTTCTTAGTCGAGGGTGTATCGAGACAAGGCATCGATACTCCAGAGTAGACTAGCGTATACGCATCTTGACCAATATAATGGGCGATGGATGATCCCGCATCCATTCGTGTTTGACATCAAAGATGGTATACGGGTGCTCAGTGGAGACTGGATACACTGAACGGACTCGCCGAGAACTCCTAGATGGTATTATACCTATCGTCAGATAGAAATTCTCTGGTGACACTGGTACAGGATAGTCTGTAGACTCGAGATCGTCATAGAGTCTTGTGTGATTCCCACTATATTTTGATTTCCACCTTACCACGTTCATGAGAACGTGCAAAACGGTGGCTTTTGGGTACAGTCCCGAATCACATGGAGGCAATGAGCGATAGGAGGGGTTTCGTCTCTCCCGGTATTGGGGGTTGATGTTGCGCTGTGTTCGATTGGCCATAACTGGAAGTCCCTGGCCAGGGCTGATATGGAGATCTACTGGTAAGTGTTATCAGTAGTTTCTCGACCCGTTATGAGCCTCATATCGAAACGATTTATCAGTTTCTGGGGTCTGACGTTTACCACCCCTAAACTAGATATGCGACATATCAGACGAAGAGACCGGACTGTACGGTAGTGTTACTGATTGGATTCACAGGAGTGTGTGCAGGCTTGCTTGTTGATCTTCTGATCGCTTAATACCCGGGTGGTTGTTACGTTTAGCTGACCGCTTGCAGCTTGTGGGTGTTTGATATGATCATCACCTACTGCCGACGTATTGACGAGTCTTTAGAGTCCTACACGGAGGTTTCCTGGCTCAGGCGAAACGGAGTAGGAGCACATATGTGATATGTGCGGGACCGAGATTAATACGATATGTGATACCGTATTCTATTCTCGCGATATGTGATATCGGCCGGGTATATGCGATATAGCCGGGTTATCGGATCAAGTGTTCATTCGATAAAATGGTACATGTTATATTGGTCGGTTATATCTAATATAGCCGGATTATTAAATCAAGTGTTGATTTAATAATTTAATGTATAATTATATATGTGATATATTACATTACATTAACTAATATAAGCTCACTTAAATGATTCTTTTTCTCACTTGATGATACATTGATATATATGTGATATATGTTAATTGTATTATTTTCTTTTGTTACATAATTATATATATGTGATATGTATAATTGTAACATGCTAGATTTTATATGCAACTAGGGTTTATGAGAGTTAAACCATGATTAGGGTTAAGATTAGGGTTTACATTTTTATTTTAGTTAATTCTAAATTGTGGAGTTTATGCTAAGATATTATGCTTAGTTGACTTAGTCCACTCTTTAGATATTTACTAGATATTTGTTAACCTAACCTTCTAACCCTAGCCCATGGTCAAGTCTCTACAAGGGTTAAGCATGCCATGCTTAACCCATAGTTGCATTTCTAACCTCACACATAATTCATTTTCATCACACTTCATCTTCTTCTTCCAAAAGCTTTTCTTGCTTGATTTTATTTTGTGATGAATGATTAAGAGAAAAAGAAAACTAAAGAGAGCAAAATTCCTACTTCATCATCCTCATCTATTCTAGCCACTTAGATTAGGATGTTTGCTTCACTAATACCTCATTAATGAAGTGAGAGCTTTGGTTTGTGATTCCTCAAGGTAGATCATCTTGGATTGTGAAGTCTTCAAGCAAGGATGTCTCATTCACCTCATGGAGCCTCTATAGAGTCCGGGAGCTTGATGATCGCAGCGAAGGGATCTCAACTCGGAGCTTATGAAGCGAAGGAACGGACTACAAAGGTTGTAATCCCTCTCACTTAGTTGTAAAGTGTTTGCTTTATCGATTCCGTATCATTCTCTAGTTCGATTCTAGGTTAGGGTTATCTAGAACGACATAATTTTTAATTTGTCATGGATGATGTCACCCAAAACCTTGCTACCATTATAGGTATCCCAACAGTGGTATCAGAGCCCAGTTAGAGAATTAGACGGATAAGTGTAGGATTACGAAACTGAAACAACTCCGAAACACCCGAATCGAAACCCTAGTTTCTGTCGAAATTTTTCAGGTGTCAAATTTTTTTTAAACAGTTGCAGAATGATGTATGAGATACATAATGAACACTGTACAAAATTCACCCCATTCCCTCGGAATTGGGCCGGCCACACCATGTTCAAAACCGGCCACATCGGACTGTACAGGGTTGAAATTTTTACAGTGTTTAAAGCTCTGGGTTTTGGTATTTTGGGTATTGTTTGTTTTTGCTAATTTTGCATGTGATGTTATCTTTTAGCAAATGCAATTCGGAGTGTTTCGTATTCGTATTTCTAGGTTTTGTTTCGGTTATTTAGACGATGTTAGAAAGTTCGAACGGATATCAAATACCTACTTTAACCCTTGTCGGAAAATTTTTAATTGTTGGATTTTTCCTTAGTTAAAGAACATTCAAATATCATGCAAGTGATTCGGTGGACCCTCTAGAAGAACGAAACCTTAACTCGATTATGTGAGCGTCAGAACTGCTACTAAACTCTAGGGTTTGTGGTAGTTCAGCGGTGCCACATGTGAGGCATTGGTTGGCCCTTCTACGGCTGGTTCATTGGTATTGTGGCATGTACTGAGTATTTTTAAACTACGCTCAAGTGTTGAGCTTCTGGGAATTTTTGGGTGTTTGTTGATTCGATCGGAATGTTTAACGCCGTCTAGCTTTTTCTGTAATGTGATACAATATGTGGAATTCATATAGTTAGGCATGAAATCCGTAATATGAGATATTTCGGGTTTACGATGTCTAAGGTGATTGTGGAATCCAAATGTTGTAGTTTTTCATTTTCTTTTCTGCAACCGTAAGTGTAATATGTGGTGTATCGCCGGTTTCGTTTCTATACATCAACGACAATTGGGTTACACATATTTACTTACGTTGATGACATGTGATGTTATGTGTTGCTGTGATATGTTATATTGGATCGTCGTGTTTTGAATAGCCGGGGTTTTATGTGAGATGAGGGTTTTTATTTTCATTCATCTAAAATTCAATGTATGTAATATTTTTTTATTGGGGCACTTCCGGGTTGAGGATGATGTCACCATTGTATATTTATTACTTTTCCGCATTAGGATAGACCCAAGGAGGGGAGCATAAGTAACCGGGTTCTAGGGTCCAGTGGGAGGCCATCTCGAGGAGTCGAGACCGGGTCTCATAACCCTAGAATTGGAAGGGTTGCTTGCCTCTCTCGTAGGGGTCTAGGGATGTGGGTTTGGCTATTCATCGCGACCGTGGAATCTGTGTTTTATACAGACTCAAAAACACGGACCTCCTAGTATATCCAATATTTCATATGTTATCTTCTGTTGCTGATATTCTGTGATGTGATCATTTTATATGCGTGAGACGAATGCTTTATTAATGTATATATGATATATAATAAACGTTGTTTATGTTTTACACCCGCGCTAGTCCCGCCCCGGTATGCCGTTAGTTAAGTAACCTAACGGTGCATAACGGGACATTATGGCGAATGCGGATGGCATAAGCATACGTTGTATTTTCGTTTCTTCTGTGATGCTTAGGAAGCATAAATGATGGGATTTATTAATGAGATTAATGGAAGATAAAGAAACCTAAAAGATGTTGTAAAATCAAATTTATAAAAAAGGGTAGCTCTAGTTTTTTATTTGCATAGCGGTATTCTTTTGTTGAATATCCAACACCTTATTCGATAAGGAAAGAGTTGAGATCCCTTCACCGGGAATGACCTCTTTAGCGAAACTAGCAGATGCTACAACTCACTCGGTTTTGTTTTTGATTACTTCTATAGTTCTTGCTTTACATAGTGGTATTTGTGAAATATCCTGCACCTTATTCGATAAGGAAAGAGCCGAGATCCCTTCACCGGGAGTGCCCTCTTTAGCGAAACTAGTAAAAGCCTAAAAAACACTCATTTTCAAAATCACTTGTTTCTACAACGATATCAGGTTCATTACGCTCATGATTTTCATAAAAACCTGTGTAGCCCCCCGTCATTTCAGATAAGTACTACTTAGTATTTGTGCTACGTTTGTTGACTATGTTAAGGCGTAGTGTGCGGTAGCTAATTAGTGCTTATCTGCTAAAACATGAGATGTGATTGGATTAGGGTAGTCGTACGACTTTGTTGACTATGTTAAGGGTCGTGCGGGTGAGTTTAATTCAATCAAGAAATGGCGGGTTGAACTTGGCTAGAAATTATGATTTGTTGACTATGTTAAGGTCATAAGTTGCTAGGGGCAAAAGTATTATCGGGAATTTCAAGTGTTGAAATTTGCAATGAAATTGCATACCTTATATGAGATAATTGGATCCCGATACCCATTGTGAGTAAGAGTTACTCCTGGGAGAGTTTTACACATGACAATTAGCAGATCATGTAGGTGTCTAGAAAGGTGTTAACGGGGTTATGCCTCTGGGAAAATGGGGTTTATTCTAATTAGGTCCGTGCGAAAGCACGGGGAACCTTCCTCAAAGTACCAACACTGGCCTGGCCGAAAGATTGACGAACTTGTAAGGTGTAATTAATCCCGGCTAGTCTTACCTTTTAGGGTTTGAAGGAAGATTTGATGAAAATAGTGGGAGCCATCCTGATTAGATAAGATAATAACCAATCTAATTTTGCAAGAGAATACGCTAAAGTGTTTTCTTTTCTCTCTCTCCAGGTAGCGACCATGTCAGGCCTTAATCAAGATAATAATATGGATGTATTGACTGAACCGGCTTGTTATACTGAGCAGGGGAACGTTGGTCCCGTTCTTTCTTATAAACGTTATAAGACTGAGCAAGGAATATGGATATATCCTGATTCTCACGCCGCCGAAATGAAGAATAAGCATGCTGATGCATCTTCTTCGGGTGTGTTTGTTATCGAGAACTGTTTCTCAGTTCACTCTACGTCCTGGGTATTAGATACCGGATCGGGATCCCACATATGTAATATGTTACATGGGCTAAGGAAAGGTAGGGAACTGGAAATGGGTGATCATTCCATAAGAGTAGGGAATGGTGCAAATGTTGCAGCCAAAGAAGTTGGCGAATATCACCTTATATTACCAAATTGTAATACATTGATTCTGAACAAATGCTATTACATTCCGACCCTGATATGCAATATTATATCTGTTTCTTTATTGAGTAAAGAAGGATATAATTTTGTAGTACAGGATAATATTATGAACATCTTCCTGAATCAAAAGTTAATTGGATCAGGCTCGTTAAATAATGGAATATACGTTCTGAATCAAACCACAGTTCTTAATGTACAGAACACACTTAAGAGGAAGAGTTCAGAAATGAACGAATCCTTCTTGTGGCATTGTAGACTAGGTCATATCAATGCGACACGACTAGCTAAGTTACATAAGGATGAATGTTTGAATCCGTTCGAATTTTCATCTTATGACACTTGCCAGTCATGTCTCAAAGGCAAGATGAACAAAACTCCGTTTAGTGGACACGGAGAAAGAGTTACGGAACTCTTGGGACTGATACATAGTGATGTATGCGGTCCCATGTTTACACATGCCAGGAATGGTTCTTCGTACTTCATTACATTCACTGACGATCTCTCAAGATACGGACATGTGTTCTTCCTGAAACACAAGTCTGAAGCTTTTGAGAAATTCAGAGAATATAAGAACGAAGTAGAGAACCAAACGGGTAAAAGTATTAAGATTCTTCGATCAGATCGAGGAGGAGAATACTTGAGCAATGAGTTCCTGAACTTTCTAAAAGAGAATGGGATTCTCTCTCAGCTTACTCCTCCGTATACATCACAGCACAACGGTGTATCAGAACGGAGGAATCGCACCTTATTAGATATGGTGCGCTCTATGATGAGCACCGCTGAGTTACCTATTTCCTTTTGGGGTTATGTGCTTGAGACAACAGCATACCTATTGAATCAAGTTCCATCTAAATCTATACCTACCACACCATATGAGATATGGAGTGGGAAGAGACCATATTTTAAACGAGTTAAGATATGGGGTTGTCCGGCCTATGTCAAAAGGTAAAATCCGAACAAACTCGAGGCACGATCAGTTCTTTGCAAGTTTGTGGGATATCCTAAGAATTCCCAAGGATATATTTTCTACCACGCTGAGGAGCAAAAAGTGTTATTTTCTCAATACGCCTTCTTTTTAGAAAAGGAATTTCTTGCTAAAAAAATTAGTGGTATAGAGGTAGAGCTGGAAGAAGTTCCAGCAGCACAAACTACAACTGAAGATTTAGTGGAACCAGAGGATTCGATAGTTCCCGACGAACCCCAGCCTCGCCACCGATCTAGTAGGGTTTCTCATCCACCTGAGAGATACTACGGTTTTCTCATAGACGGTGGGAGCGAGGATTGCATCATGGAAGATGATGACCCGACTAGCTTCGAGCAGGCCATCACGAGTGGTGACTTTGTGAAATGGCTGGATGCAATCCGATCTGAGATGGAATCCATATACAACAACAAAGTATGGACTTTGGAAATTGCTCCTGAAGGGGTAAAACCCATTGGAAGCAAATGAATCTTTAAGAAGAAACTTGGTGTAGATGGAAAAGTTGAGACTTTCAAAGCTAGACTTGTTGCAAAGGGTTTTCGTCAACGACCAGGTGTGGATTATGATGAAACCTTTTCTCCAGTGGCTATGCTTAAGTCTATCCGGATCCTACTTGCCATTGCTGCATACCATGACTACGAAATCTGGCAGATGGATGTTAAGACTGCCTTTCTAAATGGTTATTTAGAGGAGTGCGTGTACATGACTCAGTCAGAGGGCTTCGTAGACAGTGGGAGCAGCGGAAAGGTGTGCAAGCTGCTTAAATCCATCTACGGGTTAAAGCAGGCATCGCGGAGTTGGAACATCTGTTTTGATGTTGTAGTCAAAGAGTTTGACTTCATCAAGAATGTAGAAGAACCTTGTATTTACAAGAAGGTGGTAGAGAGTAAGGTTGTCTTCCTCGTATTGTACGTGGATGACATACTCTTGATAGGAAATGATGTTCCTATGCTGCATTCGGTCAAACTCTTCTTATCACATAGATTCTTAATGAAAGATCTAGGTGATTCCTCCTGCATTTTGGGGATTAAGATCTATAGAGATAGATCTAAGAGGATACTGGGATTGTCCCAATCCAGGTACATTGACACCATACTAAAGAGGTTTAGTATGGAAGAATCCAAGCGTGGGAATTTACCTACGATCTCTGGACTCACTATCTCCAAAGAGATGTCTCCCAAGACTGATTTAGAGAGAGCTCGAATGCAAGGGATACCCTATGCTTCGGCAGTAGGCTCTATCATGTACGCGATGCTATGTACCAGACCCGATATAGCATACTCACTAAGTGCAGTGAGTAGGTATCAAGCAGATCCTGGAGAGAGTCACTGACAGCTGTGAAGAACATTCTCAAGTACTTGAGAAGGACTAAAGAGATGTTCTTGGTGTATGGTAACGGAGAACTCCAGGTGGAGTCCTTTACCGATTCGAGCTTCTAAAGTGATAAGGACGACTCTAAGTCGGACTCATGATTTGTCTTTACCCTAAATGAAGGGGCGGTTTGTTGGAAGAGTTCCAAACAGGAAACCGTGGCAGACTCGACGATGGAGGCTGAATACATCGTTGCCAACGATGCTGCAAAAGAAGCTGTCTGGATCAAGAAGTTCATCACCGAACTTGGTGTGGTTCCGTCCATTGAGCATCCAATACCTTTGTATTGTGATAACAATGGAGCTGTGGCTTTGGCCAAGGAACCCAGGTCCCATCAAAGACCCAAGCATATTCTGAGGCGGTATAACCTGATCCGGGAGATAGTTGATCACCGAGAGATCGAGGTCAGGAAAGTTGACACGAAGGACAACACTGCGGATCCACTCACCCCAGATACAATTTGAGACTCTTCGGGATGTTGGGTATGAGATACTACAACAGCTGGTCTTAGTGCAAGTGGGAGATTGTTAGTTATGTATATGTCCTAGAGGCCATTGTTGTACATATGATGCATATTATAGTGGATGCTTGGATATATATAGAGAGGACTTTCTTGCTCAATATGATAGTATGCTATCTGGTTTCACTTTGTCTTAACATGTTGATTTGTATTGGGTTACTGTCTTGCTCTCACATGTTGATAAAGCTCTTAGGATATGTACTTGACTACTAGGATTATGATGCAGATCATATTAGTGGGGCCAGGGTAGTCCAAAAGTACATCCTATAATTTTTCCTAGTCGAGGATGTATCGAGACAGGGCATCGATACTCCAGAGTAGACTAGCGTATACGCATCTTGACCCATATAATGGGCGATGGATGATCCCGCATCCATTGGTGTTTGACATCAAAGATGGTATACGGGTGCTCAGTGGAGACTGGGTACACTGAACGGACTCGCTGAGAACTCCTACATGGTATTATACCTATCGTCGGATAGCAGTTTTCTGGTGACACTGGTACAGGTTAGTCTGTAGACCCGAGATCATCATAGAGTCTTGTGTGATTCCCACTGTGTTTTGATTTCCACCTTACTACGTTCATGAGAACGTGCAAAACGGTGGCTTTTGGGTACAGTCCCGAATCACATGTAGGCAATAAGCGATAGGAGGGGTTTTGTCTCTCCCGGTATTGGGGGTTGATGTTGCGCTGTGTTCGATTGGCCATAACTGGAAGTCTCTGGCCAGGGCTGATATGGAGACCTACTGGTAAGTGTTATCTGTAGTTTCTCGACCCGTTATGACACTCATATTGACACGATTTATCGGTTACTGGGGTCTGACGTTTACCACCCTTAGACTAGATATGCGACATATCAGACGAAGAGACCGGACTGTACGGTAGTGTTACTGATTGGATTCACAGGAGTGTGTGCAGGCTTGCTTATTGATCTTCTGATCGCTCAATACCCGGGTGGCTGTTACGTTTAGCTGAACGCTTGCAGCTTGTGGGTGTTTGATATGATCATCACCTACTGCCAGCGTATTGACGAGTCTTTAGAGTCCTACACAGAGGTTTCCTGGCTCAGGCGAAACGGAGTAGGAGCACATATGTGATATGTGCGGGACCGAGATTAATACGATATGCGATACCGTATTCTATTCTCGCGATATGTGATATCGGCTGGGTATATATGATATAGCCGGGTTATCGGATCAAGTGTTCATTCGATAAAATGGTACATGTTATATTGGTCGGTTATATCTAATATAGCCGGATTATTAAATCAAGTATTGATTTAATAATTTAATGTATAATTATATATGTGATATATTACATTACATTAACTAATATAAGCTCACTTAAATAATTCTTTTTCTCACTTGATGATACATTGATATATATGTGATATATGTTAATTGTATTATTTTCTTTTGTTACATAATTATATATATGTGATATGTATAATTGTAACATGCTAGGTTTTAAATGCAACTAGGGTTTATGAGAGTTAAACCATTATTAGGGTTAAGATTAGGGTTTACATTTTTATTTTAGTTAATTCTAAATTGTGGAGTTTATGCTAAGATATTATGCTTAGTTGACTTAGTCCAATCTTTAGATATTTACTAGATATTTGTTAACCTAATCTTCTAACCCTAGCCCATGGTCAAGTCTCTACAAGGGTTAAGAATGCCATGCTTAACCCATGGTTGCATTTCTAACCTCACACATAATTCATTTTCATCACACTTCATCTTCTTCTTACAAAAGCTTTTCTTGCTTGATTTTATTTTGTGATGAATGATTAAGAGAAAAAGAAAACTAAAGAGAGCAAAATTCCTACTTCATCATCCTCATCTATTCTAGCCACTTAGATTAGGGTGTTTGCTTCACTAATACCTCATTAGTGAAGTGAGAGCTTGGGATTGTGATTCCTCAAGGTAGATCATCTTGGATTGTGAAGTCTTCAAGCAAGAATATCTCATTCACCTCATGGAGCCTCTATAGAGTCCGGGAGCTTGATGATCGCAGCGAAGGGACCTCAACTCGGAGCTTATGAAGTGAAGGAACGGGCTACAAAGGTTGTAATCCCTCTCACTTGGTTGTCAAGTGTTTGCTTTATCGATTCTTTATCATTCTTTAGTATCGATTCTAGGTTAGGGTTATCTAGAACAGCATAATTTTTAATTCGGCATGGATTATACCACACGAAACCTTGCTGTCGTTGTAGGTATCCCTACATCACAGCCTAAGTATACTACTATGATGCAATGTACTGTAAGTCCATGTCACGCACCCCACGAACTTGCAGGGAGGCGGAATATATGAAAAACGATTATCAAAACTTCGTAACACGGACTTGAGCGCATGAATCGTATCTAAACCGTTACTAGCAAACTACGAGAGGTTTAACTACTCGGATTCGAAGTTATACCTCACGTTACTTGTCCTTCGGGTCTTCATCGCTGTCCTCCACTCCTCGTAGGCTCCTTGGAACATCGGCACCTCAACGACCTCCTCGAGTCAAAGACGATCCACCCGAGAGCTCCTACGCCAAGCTTGATCTCTAACTTGAGATAACTAGGTTGCTCAAAGTGCTAATCTAAGCTACCTAAGGGATATAGAGTGAGGTTATGGATGTATTAGTCTAGCTAACCCTTAATCTCAACACATGAGAGGTTAGGGTTAGAGTTTCAAGAATGAGAGAGCTTGAGGAGGGAGAAGGTGATGATAAGAATGAATATGAATAATGAGCTCATTAGAATATAACAACCATAACAATTTATCAAATAAATAATATAAATGATTAATTATCATGGTTGATGCATTCATCTTGTGTGATTCATCATATGACTCATTAACTAATTAATGCATCATTTAATACCAAGGATAAATCACACAAATGAGTCATTAAGCAATTAATGCTTATGCCACCTTAACCCCCAACTCACCATGATTCTAGAAGCTTCCCGGAAAATTACGAGAACGCCCCTCCAATCCGTGAAAACACGGAAAAACTTTAGACTGTATAAATCCAATAACCTGATACTAGAATCTGGCTTAAACCAAAACCGACTAGTAAAAACTGTCCGAACGTCGTACGTGCGTTTAAACACGTATGCGTCCAAAACCTTGTCGTAAAACCATACGACCTCTATATCGTTTCGCCTGGAGCAGGGAAACTCTCTGTGTGGGACTCTAAAGACTCGACACTACGCTGGCAGTGAGTTTAACCACAGACCGCAAGCGGCACTAGCTGTACGTAACGATCCCCAGGTAGATGTCGATAAGAAGGCTGATGAGGAAAACCATCCGAACTCCTACTGAGCCTGATGTGACAATCTCCGTACAGTCCGGTCTGTTCGTCTAAGACTATCGCATATCGAGCCTAAGGGGCGGTAAGCGTCAGTCCCCTAATAGCGGTATAAGTCGTGTCGGAGCGTAGCCCATTACACCCTGAGAAACTACTGGAACCTACCAGTAAATCTCGCTTGCCATGGCCAGGGACTTTGCGTAATGGCTCTCTGACACAGCGCGATATCAACTCCCAATACCGGAGAGACGAATCCTGTCTAACCGCCACTGCCTCCAAGTGCTCGGGACTGCACCCAACTGCTACCTGTTTGCACGACTCCTTTGAGCCATGGTAGGGTAGCAATTTAAGAACAGTGGGACACACTCGAGGCGAAGTAGCAGTGTCAAGTCTGCGAACTATGCTGTACTCATGTCACCTGGGAACTGTTAACTGACGACGGGTATAATACCATCCAACAGTGCCCCTACGAGTCCTGTCCGGTGTACCCGTAACCTAACGAGCACATGTATACTATCTCCAGTACGACGTACTGATGGCTGTGGGACAGACCATCTCCCCAACTGGGATGAGAAGCGTACACACTAGTCTACTCTGGAGTATCGATGCCCAGTCTCGATAATCCTACGACTAGGGACAAGTATAGGATGTTGCTTATAGACTACCCAGCCCCCACTAGTGTGACTGCCATCACAACGCTGGTAATCAAGCAAAGATCCTATGGGCTCTACTAATATGTATAAGTGATACGTTACAAGAAACATATGCACATATTAAAGTAGACACAAACCAAGTAGCATACTACCATTTTTAGCAGGACTGTATATACAACTGTGAATATCCCAAGCTTCCATTAAGTAATATACATACAAGTATGATACAATAATGGCCCCTAGGGATATACACTAACAATCTCCCACTTGCACTAGGGCCATGAGCTGGCATATCGTAGACCTATCATCTCGAATAGCCTCTCGAACTGCTTCTGAGGAATGACCTTTGTGAATGGATCAGCAATGTTATTCTCCGTCTCTACTCTTTTCACCTCGATCTCCCGGCGATCTACGATCTCCCTGATCAGGTGATTCCGCCTTAAGATGTGTCTAGACTTCTGATGGGATCTGGGTTCCTTCGCTAAAACTATAGCGCCGTTGTTGTCACAATACAGAGGTATTGGATCAACACTGGTAGGAACCACCTGAAGTTCTGTGAGGAACTTCTTCATCCAGACAGCTTCTTTTGCGGCATCGCAAGCAGCTATGTACTCCGCTTCCATCGTTGAGTCAGCAACGGTCTCCTGTTTGGAACTCTTCCAACAGACCGCCCCTCCATTGAGGGTAAAGACATAACCCGACATGGACTTGGAGTCATCTTTGTCACTCTGGAAGCCGGAGTCAGCAAAGGCCTCAATCTGGAGGTCTTTTCCGCCATACACCAGGAACATATCTTTAGTCCTCCTCAGGTACTTGAGAATGTTCTTTACTGCTATCCAGTGATTCTCCCCTGGGTTTGCCTGATACCGGCTTACAACGCTCAATGCGTATGCTACATCTGGTCTGGTACATAACATCACATACATTATAGAGCCTACCGCTGAAGCGTAGGGTATAATCGACATGCGATCCCTTTCCAAATCAGTCTTGGGAGACATCTCTTTGGAGAGGGTGATTCCGTGACAAGCCGGTAGGTTACCGCGCTTAGAATCTTCCATACTGAATCTTTTCAATATGGTGTCTATGTATCTGGACTGTGAAAGTCCCAACATCCTTTTAGATCTATCACGATAGATTTGGATCCCCAGAATGTAGGTGGCATCTCCCAGGTCTTTCATGGAGAATTTTTGTGACAAGAATCTTTTGACTGACTGTAACATAGGAATATCATTTTCTATTAGGAGAATGTCATCCACGTACAAGACGAGGAATACTGTAGCTCTCCCTACAATCTTTCTGTATATGCAAGGTTCATCTGGATTTTTGATAAAGTCAAATTCTTTGACAGTATCATCAAAACAGATGTTCCAACTCCGTGATACCTGCTTTAGTCCATAAATGGATTTAAGCAACTTGCATACTTTACCGCTGCTCCCACTCTGAATGAATCTCTCTGGTTGATCCATATAGACGCTCTCTTCCAAATTTCCATTTAGAAAGGCCGTCTTTACATCTATCTGCCAGATCTCATAATCGTGGAAGGCAGCAATAGCAAGAAGGACCCGAATGGATTTGAGCATAGCCACTGGAGAAAAGGTTTCGTCATAGTCCAAACCAGGCCTTTGACGGAAACCCTTTGCAACAAGTCTAGCCTTATAGGTTTCAATCTGTCTATCTACACCAATCTTCTTTTTGAAGATCCATTTGCATCCTACGAGTTTTACCCCATCTGGAGCAATGTCCAAAGTCCATACTTTGTTAGTGTACATGGACTCCATTTCGGTCCGCATTGCATCCAACCATTTTACTGAGTCACCGCTCTGAATGGCTTGCTGGAAGCTAGTAGGCTCATCATAGTCAATAGTGCAATCCTCTCTATCCCCGTCTATGAGAAAACCGTAGTATCTCTCGGGCGGATGAGACTGCCTACTACTCCTGCGGAGTGGTGCTGGGATGTCCTGTTCTCCTGAACCTTCTGGTTCTTGCAAGCTTTCAGTAATAGCTTGTGGTTCTGGAATTTCTTCCAGTTCTACTACGCTCCCACTTGTTCCTTTTTTCTAAAAACGGATGTTCCAGAAAGTGGGCATGACGAGAAACAAAAACCTTTTGTTCCTCTGCGTAATAGAAAAAATACCCCTTGGAGTTCTTTGGGTATCCCACAAACTTACACTGTACTGATCGTGCCTCGAGCTTGTCTGCATGCTGCCTTTTTACAAAAGCTGGACATCCTCATGTCTTCAGGTACTGAAGATAGGGTTTCTTCCCACTCCACATCTGATATGGTGTGGTAGGCACAGTCTTGGTTGGAACTTTGTTCAAAAGATATGCAGCTTATTCTAGCGCATAACCCCAGAAAGATCGCGATAACTCAGCCTTACTCATCATGGAACGAACCATATCCAATAGGGTTCGATTCCTCCTTTCTGATACACCATTGTGTTGTGGTGTGAATGGAGGAGTAAGCTGAGAGAGAATTCCATTCTCTTTTAAGTAACCCAGGAACTCGGCACTTAAGTATTCACCACCTCGATCAGATCTCAGTGTCTTGATACTTTTGCCTTTTTGGTTTTCCACTTCATTCTTGTATTCCTGGAATTTCTTAAAGGCCTCGGATTTATGTTTCATCAAGAAGACATATCCATACCTAGAGAAATCATCTATAAAAGTAATGAAGTAGGAATAACCACCTCTCGCATGTGTAGACATTGGACCGCACACATCACTGTGTATGAGTCCCAAGAGCTCACTTGCTCTTACTCCGTGTCCAGTAAACGGAGTCTTGGTCATCTTTCCTATGAGACAAGATTCACAAGTAGCATAAGATTGATATTCGAACGGATTCAAATATCCTTCTCTATGTAACTTAGTCAACCTTCTCTCATTGATGTGACCTAGTCTACAATGCCATAAGAAAGCCTGATTTAATTCCGGAGACTTTCTTTTAAGTGTGTTCTGGACATTGAAAACCTGAGCTTGACTCAATACGTATATGCCGTTATCTAATGTACCGGACCCAATCAAAACTTGATTTAGGTGGATGTGAACTACATCGCTTACGAATGTAAAATCATATCCCTCTTTTGAAAGTGAGGATACTGATATGATATTACAAGTCATACTAGGTACATACAGACAGTTACGTAGAATCAATATCTGCCCACTTGTCAAACCTAGGCGATATTCTCCCACGGATTCAGCGTCCACGCTCATTCCGTTTGCAACTCTGAGAGTCAAATCACCTACCTTCATAACTCTACGGTTTCTTAAAGCATGTAATGAATTACAGATATGAGATCCTGCTCCGGTATCGAGTACCCAGGAAGTAGAGTTAATTGACAAACAGTGCTCAATAACAAATACACTTGAGGCTGAAGCCACAACATGCTTCGTATCCTGGCTACTGGCTTCTAAAGCCCTGCAATCTTTCTGCCTATGCCCAATCCTATAACAATAGGAACGTCCCTCTTTTACTATATCCAGTCCTGAAACTTTTGCCCTTCTCTTTCCTTCTACTTCCCTGGTTTCCTTCAGGGTAGGAGGCAGAGATTGTAGAATCAAGTCAGTATCTGACTCGTTTCCCAACGTGGTCTCCAGGTCCTTGAGCTTATCAATACAGCTAGTCATTGTAAGGACGTTATCCCCTACAGATGACCCGACAGCCAACCTCGCTTGAATTAATTCGTTCGAGGTCTCATATCTTGTGATATGAGATTGCTCTCCATATAAATCTTTGTTATGGAGAAAGATGGAAACTATGTCCATCTTCTCGTGCTGCTTCTGGTATCCACCATCAACTGAAGCTAACACGAGGCACTTGGCTTTCATTTTATCCTTTTCCCTTGTCTGACAGATATCCATACCCGCGACGGTGGAAAATGGACCTGGGACGGCGGGATCTTGAGTAGTATTAGGGTGGTCCAGCTTGTCATAGGCAATGGACATCTGGACAGACCTTTGCCAGTCATATAAGTCAGATTCAGTCAATTTGTTATCTAGATGTAATCTAGTCGTGGTCACAAGGTCGCTGCAATTAAGAGAGAGAGAAGAAAACACTTTTAGCATGATACTCTTGCAAGTTTAGAGTGGTTTTTAATTTATCTAAACATGATGGCTCCCACTGTTTCTCGAATCCTTCCTCAAACCATAAAAGAAGAATTAGCCAGGACTATTCTCACCGTACAATACTTGCTTTAACCGTTCAGCCAGGTCAGTGTCGATACTTCGAGGGAGGTTTTCCAACGCTTTCGCGAAGTTCCTTAATTAAAGAACCTCTTTTCTCTGGGGGCGTAACCCCGCTGACACCTTTCTAGGCACTTACTTGGTTTATAGAATTGATCGTTAAGTGACGAATCTCCTGATAAGTAGTATATACTCACAGTAGGATCGGGATCCAAAATATCATCGTATGATAATGTTGAAGGAATCCTACCAACATTCATCAAACTCCAAAATGGTATGCATCTCTCTGCAAATTTCAGTTTCTTTAGAAATTCCCGATGTGGATTTTTGCCCCATGCTCTTATGACCTTGACGAAGGCCAACATATCATAAGTCACATGTCAAGTTCTACCCGTCATTATCCAGGTTAATTTGAACCCACCCGTACATACCCTTGACGAAGGCCAAAATAGTAGTACGACTGTCCCAAACCAACGCATCTATCTATGCTACAGATAAATATTCAGCAGATACCAATCACTATGCCTTGGCGAAGGTCAAATTACATAGCTTGAATACTACTGAATATTTAAATGAAATGACGGAGGGCTACGAATGGTTTTGGCAAAACCATGAACGTAGTGAACTTGATATAATCGAAGGAACCTGATAGCTTTTTAAAAGGAGTGGTTAAAGCTATGCAATTAAAAATTCTGCTCTTTTAAAATAACCGAGTGGTTTCTTTTAAATTTGTTCCAACGATTAAACTATGGTTTATTTTCTTTGCATTATAATAATGCGTCCCATCATTTATCCTATCATTGCAGAAAACAACGAAAATACCACGTCCTCTTATGCTATCCGCATTCGCCACGGGGTCCCGTCATCACCCGTTAGGTTACTTAACTGACGACAGAGCGGGGGCTGGGCTAGCGCGGGTGTAAAATATAAGTGACGTCTAATAGCTATCATATATAGATATTGTACATTCTTCAGACGCAATAATAAGCATTCCAGATCACAGATGAACTTTATTGGATATACTAGCAATCCGCATTTGCTTTGAGCCTGCAATATAAGACGGATTACACAGTTGTGATGAATAGCCATTACCCCAACCCTAGACCCCTACGGGTACGGCAAACTACCCGCCAAGTACCCGAAGTGAAGCGGTCTCCCTCAACAACGTGAGTATGCCACTAAACACTTCAACGTACCCGGTAGTTGTGTACCCAGCCTTGGGTCTATTCTAGGAGCAAAAACAGTAAAAAGAAATAATACAACGGTGGCTACAACCGCAACCTGGATGCGCCCCGCAAAAGAATATTACATCATATTACATTTACATCGAATGAATGAATATTAAACCCATTTCAAACCCCGGCTAATCATCACAACACTCCAATCAAGTCCATATACACAAACAGTAAACATTACAGAAATGTGCAACCCCCTGCCAACCGACATACTAGCAGTTAGGGGAGGTTTACGAACATATTAAACATTACAGATAAAAACCTAATTAGCAAATATCTTAGAACATCGATCGATCTCCATTTTCCGTGTCTACCCCAAAAAGCAAACCAGCACTGAAGTAACCTGGGAAGAAATAGAATATACAGGAAAACAAAAAACCAAAAAATATGAATTTCTGTTCAAATCCGAGTCAACTCGGAGTTGACTCCGCCGCGGATCCGCGGCCAAAAGCACCATCTTGCCGCGGATCCGCGGCCATCTTGCCGAGTTAAGAGCTCGTATTTTCCCAGTATTCTTATATTTCCCTACTGTGAATTTTAAGGCATATCAAAAAAAAAAATTTCGACGTGTTTAAAATTAACAGAAACTGTTAGGGTTAGGGTTTTGTTTTCGCGTTTATCCGTCGATCCAAGTTCTAATTAGTAAGCTAGTAATGGTTTAGTTGGCTCTGATACCAATGTAAGTCCATGTCACGCACCCCACGAACTTGCGGGGAGGCGGAATATATGAAAAACGATTATCAAAACTTCGTAACACGGACTTGAGCGCATGAATCGTATCTAAACCGTTACTAGCAAACTACGAGAGGTTTAACTACTCGGATTCGAAGTTATACCTCACGTTACTTGTCCTTCGGGTCTTCATCGCTGTCCTCCACTCCTCGTAGGCTCCTTGGAACATCGACACCTCAACGGCCTCCTCGAGTCAAAGACGATCCACCCGAGAGCTCCTACGCCAAGCTTGATCTCTAACTTGAGATAACTAGGTTGCTCAAAGTGCTAATCTAAGCTACCTAGGGGATATAGATTGAGGTTATGGATGTATTAGTCTATCTAACCCTTGATCTCAACACATGAGAGGTTAGAGTTAGGGTTTCAAGAATGAGAGAGCTTGAGGAGAGAGAAGGTGATGATAAGAATGAATATGAATAATGAGCTCATTAGAATATAACAACCATAACAATTTATCAAAATAATAATATAAATGATTAATCATCATGGTTGATGCATTCATCTTGTGTGATTCATCATATGACTCATTAACTAATTAATGCATCATTTAATACCAAGGATGAATCACACAAATGAGTCATTAAGCAATTAATGCTTATGCCACCTTAACCCCCAAGTCACCATGCTTCTAGAAGCTTCCCGGAAAATTATGAGAACACCCCTCCAATCCGTGAGAACACGGAAAAAATTTAGACTGTATAAATCCAATAACCTGATACTAGAATCTGGCTTAAACCAAAGCCGACTAGTAAAAACTGTCCGAACGTCGTACGTGCGTTTAAACACGTATGCGTCCAAACCCTTGTCATAAAACCATACGACCTCTATATCGTTTCGCCTGGAGCAGGGAAACTCTCTGTGTGGGACTCTAAAGACTCGACACTACGCTGGCAGTGGGTTTAACCACAGACCGCAAGCGGCACTAGCTGTACGTAATGATCCCCAGGTAGATGTCGATAAGAAGGCCGATGAGGAAAACCATCCGAACTCCTACTGAGCCTGATGTGAAAATCTCCGTACAGTCCAGTCTGTTCGTCTAAGACTATCGCATATCGAGTTTAGGGGACGGCAAGCGTCAGTCCCCTAATAGCGGTATAAGTCGTGTTGGAGCGTAGCCCATTACACCTTGAGAAACTACTGGAACCTACCAGTAAATCTCGCTTGCCCTGGCCAGGGACTTTGCGTAATGGCTCTCTGACACAGCGCGATATCAACTCCCAATACCGGGAGAGACGAATCCTGTCTAACCGCCACTGCCTCCAAGTGCTCGGGACTGCACCCAACAGCTACCTGTTTGCATGACTCCTTTGAGCCGTGGTAGGGTAGCAATCTAAGAACAGTGGGACACACTCGAGGTGAAGTAGCAGTGTCAAGTCTGCGGACTATGCTGTACTCATGTCACCTGGGAACTGTTAACTGACGACGGGTATAATACCATCCAACTGTTCCCCTGCGAGTCCTGTCCGGTGTACCCGTAACCTAATGAGCACCTGTATACTATCTCCAGTACGACGTACTGATGGCTGTGGGACAGACCATCTCCCCAACTGGGATGAGAAGTGTACACACTAGTCTATTCTGGAGTATCGATGCCCAGTCTCGATAATCCTACGACTAGGGACAAGTATAGGATGTTGCTTATAGACTACCCAGCCCCCACTAGTGTGACTGCCATCACAACGCTGGTAATCAAGCAAAGATCCTATGGGCTCTACTAATATGTATAAGTGATACGTTACAAGAAACATATGCACATATTAAAGTAGACACAAACCAAGTAGCATACTACCATTTTTAGCGAGACTGTATATACAACAGTGAATATCCCAAGCTTCCATTAAGTAATATACATAAAAGTATGATACAATAATGGCCCCTAGGGCATATACACTAACATGTACTAATATGAATGCGCCATGAATGAATAATCATGCACGAAATCTGGATATATCCGGTATGAGAAAAATCTGTGTTTTTATCTTAGTAAAATTTTTGTATGTAAAACTGGAGTATTATCAAATGAAATCGAGAAAAAAACGTGTCAACCATCGACATAATATATATATATATATATATATTAATATCTCGGTAGCCGTCTCTCAGATCGGCCCTCAAATCTGTCAAATCACACGATTCCGGTCGGTATCCTCCAGATGACCGCCGGGGTCAATATTCAGCGGTAGGTAGTACTCCCCTGCCGGGCTCAACGTTTTACAATACGGCCCTCTTGCCTTGGGGTACTTTACCGGCTCCACCATGTACCCGCAGACGGTGCACCCCCTCCTCGAATCGGGTATATGTACACACATAGCTCAAGAATCGAGAAAACTTATGGTGGACGCCATACACATCATATCACGAGAAAACCGCAATTTCTATTTAAAAATGATAATAAGTTTATGAAAGTCCTTTGCGGTTTTCCCCAAATCCAGAAATCTCATGAATACGGAAATTTCCAAGAAAATCACAATATATGAATATGTGGGTAACTATGAATGTCCATGATATCAACATGATGCAATGTGATGTATGACTAGAAGACTATATATAAATGATGATGCAGTGAAGCATATGACTAGAAAACTATATATCATACATGATGCAAATGCACAGATATCGATTATTAAGTAAGTTCTAACGTGTATCGCAACATAACAATTACCAATGGCTCGTGTGTTTGCATAAAATAGTGCACGTCCGGCATAAACTATTGGTAATAGTGTAAGTGTTCTAGATAATAATAATATCAATGTACATGATGATGAAATTGCTACATGAAATGATGTACGCATATGAACACGAGAATTATATCTAAGTCCTAACTATCGGGCGCTTTACGCCATCCAAGTGATTTTTCCATAGATGTGTACATCTACTCACCGGAACGCTTCGGCTAGTCGAATCCGATCACCGCCTTGCCTTTCCTTGTCGCGTCCGACGTCACCGCAACTGATCCTAGAATCGCACAAATATCAATATATAGAGCTAAACATTTATATAGACGCGAAATCAAGACGATACGAAGCAACTAACGCGCACTAGCTAGACGCGCGTGCACTTGGTGCACAAATCGCGCGTAACATCGCCCCAAACCACAACTAGGGGTTGCTATACGTAGTAAACACCAAACCTAGAATCTAAACGTTCGAATCGCACAAAACATCACACTAACTAATTGGGAAAAATGTTGTAGATCATTCACAACTGAAACTTAACTAAAACATTTTCTTTAAAAAAAATTAGTTAGCAACCTTATGGTATTTAAGTGCAAATCTAGGTGGATTAGTAAGCCTATTAGTCACTAATTACACTTAAATAACCTAATTAAGAAATACAACATTAACTAAATCTAACCTCACTTAAACATACTAAACATGCATTAAACCTACATAAACACCTAATTAAGACAATTTAAAGCAAATATTAGCAAAGTAACAAATTAGATTAGTGTTTATACCTCAAAATAATTTGGGAGAAGATCCAAACTTGCAAGCCATGCCATCCAAAATGAAGATTTGAACCAAAGAACCTTGCTTAGTTTAGAAAAATAAAATTTTTGTGATGATTTTAGAAGGATTTAGTGTTGATTTTGTGGAGATTGAAATGAGATAGTGAGGTATTTTTAGCAAGAAAAGAGAAAGGAGATGAGGGAGGGGGGATGCGGAAATTGAGTGAGGGAGAGTGAGTGAGGGGTGAGGTAACCATACCCCCACACACACACACACACACACACAACATACCACAATTAAAAATGCACCATACCTCTTTTGTCTTTTCATTTTATTTTATTTTCACTTTATCTTATTTATTTAAATTCTAGAACCAACTTGAATTAGGAAGTGAGCATGCTACAAAACGGGTTTAGTTGTGTCATGGTGCACTAACATGTATTAACCTATACTAATATGTAATTAACACGAACTAAGTGTGTATGTGCATGTTTAAAATAATATTTAAAAATTAATAAATAAGGAAAATAATTAAGTAAACTAGCAATTAAATAAGTAAATAATTAAATACCCATATATAAGCAATTACATAATTAAAATGGGTACATTTATGTCTATGTGGAAAAATAATTATATCTAGGTTTTACGGAAAACACGAGTTGTACTACTAATTATCATACAAATAACCTAAACGATTTTTAAAGCGTTACAATCTTCCCCCCTTAAAGAAATTCGATCCCCGAATTTAAAAATCTAGCTACACGTACCTTCGAAAAGATGGAAAAACTTCTTCCGCATCTCATCCTCGGTTTCCAAGGTGACCTCTTCGCTATTCGGGCCATGCCAAAGAATCTTCATGGACGTTATGACCTTGGACCTCAGTTTCTTCACTTGCCGTCGGTTGCTCGGTGAAAGAAAGATCGTGCTCCAGCTGGATCGTTTGATGCTGAATCGCATGAGAGGGGTCATGAAGGTACTTGCGAAGTATCGATACATGAAACACGGGGTGAACATCTGGAAAACTGGGTGGAAGAGACAAACGATAAGCAACGGTACCGACTCGCTCGAGAATCTCTAAGGGGCCCACATATCTGCAACTAAGCTTCCCTTTCTTCCCGAACCTCATCACGCCTTTCATCGGTGAAACCCGCAAGAAAACATGACCCATGCTGAACTCAAGTCTGCGACGACGTCTGTTCGCATAAGATTTCTGCCTGCTCTAGGCCGCTCTCATCTTATCCTGAATCAACTGGATCTTTTCTGTTATCTCCTACATAAACTGCCGTCCCATAATACTGCTCTCCCCGAGCTCTGTCCAACAATGGTGATCGAAATCTCCTCCCAAATAACGCCTCGAAGGGTGCCATCTGAATCGTCTCATGGAAGCTGTTATTGTAGGAGAAATCTATCAAAGGCAAGTGATGATCCCAACTGCCACCAAAATCTAGAATGCAAGATCGGAGGATATCCTCGAGAGTCTGTATGGTCCGCTCTGACTGACCGTCGGTCTGCGGATGGAAAGCTGTACTGAAACTCAATCGGGTGCCCAAAGCCTCCTGAAGTTTCTGTCATAGTCGGCTGGTGAAATGGGTGCCTCTGTCGGACACAATGCAAGTCGGAACACCGTGTATTTGCACAATCTCATCAACATATATCTGAGCATACTGAGAGAATCCGAAAGTGGTATTCACTGGAAGAAAGAGAGCCGCTTTCTTCAATCGATCTATGATCCCCCAAAAAGAGTCATATCCTCGACTGGTCTTAGGTAGACCCACGATAAAATCCATAGAGATCTGTTCTCATTTCCACTCTGGAATGGGCAAAGGCTGTAACTTTCCAGCCGGCCTCTGATGCTCGGCCTTGACTTGCTGGCAAGTCAAGCATATTTAAATAAAATTTGCGACATCTCTCTTCATCCCTTCCCACCAGTAGACATCTCTCAAGTCATGATACATCTTGGCGGATCCCGGATGAACACTATATACTGACTGATGCGCCTCCTCTAAAATCTCGCGTCCCAGTCCCTCGGAATCTGGCACACATAGTCGAGTCCCAAACCATAGCACTCCCTGGTCATCGATCATGACTCTACCCTGCCTAACCTGCTCCATGATCTCTGACTAATGAGCATCGTCGGACTGTGCCTCTCGGATACGATCAATTAACTGTGGACGGGCACGGACATGGGCAAGATGTCCTCCGGTCGAAGTAAACTCAAAAAATACTAGGCTGTCGCATAAGATCTGCCAATCTGCGGAAAACTGTCTCTGAACTGTGCTCAAATAAGACAAGCTACCTCCGGGCCTCCGACTCAAAGCATCTGCCACGACATTCGCCTTGCCCGAATGGTAAAGAACCTCACAGTCATAGTCCTTTACAAGCTCCATCCAACGGCGCTGTCTCAAATTCAGATCCCGCTGCTGAAAGATATACTTTAAGCCTTTTGGTCCATGAATATCTAGCACGACTCGCCGTATAAGTAGTGTCTCCAGGTCCTGAGTGCAAAAACCACCGCGGCCATCTCTAAGTCATGAGTGGGATAGTTCTGCTCGTGCTTCTTCAACTGCTAAGAAGCGTAGGCGACGACCCTACAGTGCTGCATCAACACACAGCCTAAACCCACTCGAGAAGCATTGCAATAGACAACAAAGCCGCCTGAACCTGATGGCAAGGATAAAACTGGTGTAGCCGTCAAACGAGTCTTCAACTGCTAAAAATTCTGCTCGCATGACTCGGTCCAAAGAAAAGAAACCCTTTCCGGGTCAACCCGGCTAGCGGTACTGCGATACGAGAAAAATCCTGAACAAAGCATCGGTAGTAGCCGGCCAAACCCAAGAAGTTGTGAACCTTCGTCACTGATACGGGTCTGGGCCAGTGCTGAACGGCCTCGATCTACTTCGGGTCCATACGTATATCATCTCTCATAACCAAGTGACCCAAGAATTCGACGCTGTCAAGCCAGAAAGCATACTTGGAGAATTTAGCGAACAGCTGGTGCTCCCTCAAAGTCTGCAATGTAATCCTTAAATGCTGCTCATGCTCCTCTCGACTCCGGAAGTATACTAGAATATCATTAATGAATACGATAATGAACTGATCAAGAAACGGCTTGAATATGCGGTTCATCAAATCCATGAACGCTGCTGGGGCATTGGTGAGCCCGAACGACATCACCAAAAACTTATAATGCTCGTAGCGCGTACGAAAAGTAGTCTTCAGAATGTCTTCATTCCGCACCCGCAACTGATGATAACCCGACCGCAAGTCAATCTTCGAGAAATGTCCCGCACCCTGGAGCTGATCAAACAAATCGTTAATGCGAGGTAGGGGATATCTATTCCGCACAGTAACTCGATTCAATTGATGATAATCGATGCACAAACGCATACTGCCGCCTTTTTCTTGACGAACGGGATATGAGCTCCCCAAGGTGACACACTCGGACGAATGAACCCTTTATCCAGCAAAATCTTGCAACTGATTCTTCAACTCTCTAAGCTCCGCTGGGGCCATCTGATGTGACGGTATAGAAATAGGCCCCGTGCTCGGGATCAAGTTAATGGAGAACTCGATATCGCGCTCTGGCGGCAATCCAGGCAACTCGCCAGGAAAGACATCGGAAAACTCGCTCACAATCGGAACCTGGTCCAACGGGACCTCTGCGGCTCCAGCATCACGTATATACGCTAAGAATCCCTGACATCCTTTCCTCAAGAGACGACTTGCGTGAAGGGATGAAATCAGACTAGAGAGGGTAGCACTACGGTCCCCCTGAACAACAAGAACTGGCTCACCCAGAAAACTAAATCTGACCGCCTTCTCACGGCAGTCCAGGGACGCATAACAAGTGACTAATCAGTCCATGCACATGAGAACGTCGAAGTCTAACTTATTGAGAAGAATCAAATCAACAGAAGAATCCTTATCCCCGATACGAACAAAACACGATTGAAATACGTGTCGAGCGACAAAAGACTCTCCTACGGGAGTAATAACAACAAGCAGCTGATCAAGCAAAGACGATTCTCAGCCCAACCTCGGTACAAAGTATGTAGATACATAAGAATGTGTGGAACTTGGGTCGAATAATACTCGCGCATCGAAAGAACACACCGGAAGAGTACCTGTCACAACGACATTCGATGCCAGCGCATCCTTAGGAGTCAAAGAGAAAACTCGGGCACGTCCTCTTTCGATACCCGGCTGTCCTCTGCCTCTGCCACCTCGTCCTCTCTGAATCGGATCGCCTCGACCACGGCCTCTGCCTGTCATATCTCTGCCAAGTCACACTGGAGCTAATATACCGGTACGAATCCTCTTCGGCACCGTGGTCTCAGAAATACGCTCCTTAACTAATATAGCTACGTATATCGCTACAGCATAGGTGTCAAAGTGCTAGGCGCCGATAGAAAGAAACAGTTGTTTGTCAAGTCCTCGTACGAATCTCTTTATGCGCTTCTCTTCAGTGTCCACCAGGTAAGGAGCATATCTGGACAACTGAGTGAACTGAACGTCGTACTCGGACACGGTCATCCCAGGAGTCTTACGTAATAACTTAAAACTACAGGCTCGAGCATCCCTAACGCTCTCCGGATGGAAACGAGAGAGAAACATCACTGTGAACTCATCCCAGGTCATAGAAGGTAAACCTGAAGCTCGAACTCTCTCAACTGACTCGCACCACGTCTGAGCAAGACCCTCCAGACGAAAACTCGCAAGCTCGACCGATCTCTCATCAGAAAATCTCAGCGAACGGAAAATCCTAGCCATCCTATTAAGGAATGTCTGTGGATCCTCCATTGTATCTGTGTCGGTAAAAACTGGAGGCTTTAGCCTCATAAACTCCTGTAATGATACGGGGATAGTCTCTGTAGCAGCAGGTACAACTGTATGGACAGCAGGTACAATCACAGTTTCCGTAGTAGGAGGAACAACATCGGATCTCGGTGCTCGACTGGCCTCAACTAGGGATCCAACAATCTGGTGCAAATCTTGAATGCTCGCCTCCATCCTAGCTATCCTGCCTGGAGAAGGGGGATCAGTTTATCCCTGAGGGGTAGGCGTACCGCCCTGGTCGGTCCTCGTCTCGGACGAGCCCGCTCTAATCTCATCTCTAGCAGAAGCCCTCTGGGCCCTCGTAGTCTTTGGCGGTATAGTGGCTGGAACAAGAAACAGGATTTGATAGGAATATTGCAATTGAATCAAAGGAAATACGGAATCAAGGAAGGAATTACAAGCAATTATATCCTAAGGTCACTTAGGCGGAGTATCGTATCGTGAGTATGCCGCGGAACATACACACGCCACGTCACTCTACTTAAGTCACCTACTCCATCATACCAAGGGTCATCTTTCACTCAGAAAGGTAAAACCTATAGCTCTGATACTAACTTTGTCACGACCCGAAGGTGTGGAACGTGATTGGCACCTAAATCATGCAACGTCTAGAGGCTTACCGTAATCTAAGTAAGCCAAAGCCCAGAAATATAAACCATTTAATGAAATAGAGTGAAGAAATATTTGTTTTAAAAAGGTGATTTTAATAAAATAAAGTCACATTAAATATTTTAAAAGCATTTCTATTTTCCCGAAAATTTCGGCAGAGTTTCCTTTGTAAAAACTGGCCCCAAACGGGTACAAAACATGAATATGTATAAACAATGAAATAAGGTATCCCTAATCGGGAGCTAGCTCTTTGCCGAATGGTGGAACACAACCACATGCAAAATACATCATAATAATGTGAAATAAGCATATAAAAGTAAGAAATAAGAAAGCACCAAGTCGTCTCACATGAGCTCGACACCAGATAACAAAATATACAAATCTCATTGTCCAGTCTCTAGGTCATATATACAAATGATCAATGGAGTGTACTAGATACAAGGTAAATATACATGGTGGGAACAAAAGAATATCCTCACAAAACTAATCTACTAGCAAAGCTCTCGAATCAAAGAAAAGGAAGAAGTGCGCCCGCCCCTACTATGCTAACGGTACGAACCTGCAAGACACTGTGGCACAACAGGGGTAAGTTGCCAACTCGTGAGTAGTAAGCAACATCTAATAAGGCTATCGCAAGCATGCACGTAAATGCTTCACAGCCTAAGTATACTACTATGATGCAATGTACTAATATGAATGCGCCATGAATGAATAATCAAGCACGAAATCTGGATGTATCTGATATGAGAAAAATCTGTGTTTTTATCTTAGTAAATTTTTTGTATAGTAAAACTGGAGTATCATCAAATGAAATCGACAGAAAACCGTGTCAACCATCGACACAAAAAAAAAATATATTAATATCTTGGTAGCCGTCTCTCAGATCGGCCCTCTAATCTGTCAAATCACATGACCCCGGTTGGTATCCTCCGGATGACCGCCGGGATCAATAATCACCGGTAGGTAGTACTCCCCTGCCAGGCTCAACGTCTCACTATACGGCCCTTTTGCTCTGGGGTACCTTACCGGGTCCACCATGTACCCGCAGACGGCATAGTCACAAATTCGTCGTTCGGGTATAATTCGGCGATGTCGAAAATTCGGATTCGGAGAACTATTCGGAAAAAATCGGCCGGTATCCGGGAAAGATTCGGTAAGTGCTCGGGAAATGTTCGGTAAGGATTTCGAGCAAGAAATTAATATATGAGACACTAGGTTTTGATTTTGTGAATTATTTGCCGTTTTTTGAATTATTCGGTGCTTTTCACATAATTCGGGAATAATTCGCGAAAAATTTCTTGAATTATTCGGCCCGCCGATTAATTCGGCGATTAAGTTGGCTGATCAAAAATTCGCGAATTATTCGCGAATTCGGCGAATTATTCATGAATTATGTGACTATGGCAGACGGTGTACCCCCTCCTCGAATCGAGTATGTGTACACACAAGGCTTAAGAACCGAGAAAACTCATGGTGGACGCCACACACATCATATCATGAGAAAATCGCAATTTCTATTTAAAAATGATAATAAGTTTATGAAAGTCCTTTGCGGTTTTTCCCAAATCCAGAAATCTCATGAATACGGAAATTTCCAAGAAAATCACAATATATGGATATGTGGGTAAATATGAATGCCCATGATATCAACATGATGCAATGCGATGTATGACTAGAAGACTATATATAAATGATGATGCAATGAAGCATATGACTGGAAAACTACATATCATACATGATGCAATACACAGATACCGATTATTAAGCAAGTTCTAAGGTGTATCGTGACATAGCAATTACCAATGGCGTGTGTGTTTGCATAAAATAGTGCACGTGCGGCATAAACCATTGGTAATAGTGCAAATATCCTAGGTAATAATAATATCGATGTACATGATGATGCAATTGCTACATGAAATGACGTACGCATATGAACACGAGAACTATAACTAAGTCCTAACTATCGGGCGCTTTACGCCATCCAAGTGATTTCTCCATAGATGTGTACATCTACTCACCGGAACACCTCGGCTAGTCGAATCTGATCACCGTCTTGCCTTTCCTTGTCGCGTCCGACATCTCCGCAACCGATCCAAGAATCGCACAAATATCAATATATAGAGATAAACATTTATGTAGACGCGAAGTCAAGACGATACGAAGCAACTAACGCGCACTAGCTAGACGCGTGTGTACTTGGTGCACAAATCGCGCGTAACATTGCCACAAACCACAACTAGGGGTTGCTATGCGTAGTAAACACCAAACCTAGAATATAAACGTTCGAATCCCACAAGATATCACACTAACTAATTGGGAAAAAGGTTGTAGATCATTCACAACCAAAACTTAACTAAAACCTTTTCATTAAAAAAACTAGTTAGCAACCTTATGGTATTTAAGTGCAAATCTAGGTGGATTAGTAAGCCAAGCCTATTAGTCACTAATTACACTTAAATATCCTAATTAAGCCATACAACATTAACTAAAGCTAATCTCACTTAAACACACTAAACATGCATTAAATCTACATAAACACCTAATTAAGACAATTAAAAGCAAATATTAGCAAAGTAACAAATTAGAGTAGTGTTTATATCTCAAAATGATTTGGGAAAAGATCCAAACTTGTAAGCCATGCCACCCAAAATGAAGACTTGAACCAAAGAACCTTACTTAGTTTAGAAAAATAGAATTTTTGTGATGATTTTAGAAGGATTTAGTGTTGATTTTGTGGAGATTGAAGTGAGATAGTAAGGTTTTTTAGCAACAAAAGAGAAGGGAGATGAGGGGAGGGGTCTGTGGAAATTGAGTGAGGGAGAGAGAGTGAGGGGTGAGGTAACCATACCTCCACAAACACACACCATACCACAATTAAAAATGCACCATACCTCTTTTGTTTTTTCATTTCATTTCATTTTATTTTCACTTTATCTTATTTATTTAAATTCTAGAACCAACTTGAATTAGGAAGTGAGCATACTACAAAATGGGTTTAGTTGTGTCATGGTGCACTAACATGTATTAACCTATACTAATTTGTAATTAACACTAATTAAGTGTGTATGCGCATGTTTAAAATAATATTTAAAAATTAATAACTAAGGAAAATAATTTAGTAAACTAGCTATTAAATAAGTAAAAAATTAAATACCCATACATAAGCAATTACATAATTAAAATAGGTACATTTATATCTATGTGGAAAAATAATTATAACTAGGTTTTACTGAAAACACGAGTTGTACTACTAATTATCATACAAATAACCTAAACAATTTTTAACGCGTTACACAGAGCCTCCAGCCAAGGATCCGCCGATAATCATCGAGGATGACAGAGGGGAAACTTCAAACCCTCTTCCGGCTTTGTCGACTGCTAAGGAGGAAACGATCTCCATGGATGCTCTTGATGACTATATAGCTCAACAAATACGAGCTCATCAAGCTAGTGAAGCGGCTGGTCAAATCATCAGAACTGGGCGACCGTATCCAGGCTGGTATGACCAAATCAAATATCCGCCGGGATATAAGATCCCCAAGTTTCATGTGTACAAGGGGACATGCAACCCACACCAACACGTCGCGCAGTTCAGAGCTTTGTGCGGCAATACTGGAGGCGACGACAAACTGTTGCTTCGCCAGTTCGTTGGTAGCCTGTCAGAGACGACCTTTGAATGGTATTCGGAGCTCCCAAATGACTCCGTGCGAACATTCACAGAAACGGAACTGCTGTTCACACAACAGTTCGCCAGCGCAAGCGAGCGCTCATGGGTTTAATCAATTCCAGGGTAAAGCCGGGAGAAACCTGGGTCCAATACGCGATCCGGTGGCAGAACCTGTGGTCAAAGTATGAACAACGCATCGAAGAAGCCCCCGCTGTAGGCATGTTCATCGGGACCCTAGATCCGCAAACGACTGTGTCCTAGTTCATGACGTTCTTCAAGCCGACGACCTTCCAGGCACTGATTGATAAACTGGCCCAAATAGACCAGATGGGCCACGGGCCTTCCTTCTCAAATAAGGACATTCGAAATGCCAAGCGTAAAAGGAAAGCGGCCTTCGTCGCCAACACTTAACAACAACCGAGCGACCCAAAACCGGCCGCTCGCCAAAACAACGCGCGGCCACGCCTATCCCTGGAAGAAAGGCTAGGACGCGCTTACTCATTTCCCCGTGACAAGACGAGGAGACTCTTCGAGTTGGCGGTGCGCAACAAACTCATCACACTGCCTGACCCACGATGTCCACCGCAAACTAGCGACGTCAACAACCCCAACTACTGCTCCTACCACAGAATGGTGAACCACCCAATTGAGAATTGCTACGTCTTCAAGAACTGGGTCGAGGACCGGTATCAAAAGGGGAAGTTCGTGCTTTCTGAGAACTGGAGGGTGAACCCGTCACAGAAGGACACTCCCAAAAAGGTGGATACACCGGGGGCATCATGCTCACTCATGGAAGAAACTCCATGGGAAATCATTCTTTCAGCAAAGACCAAAAATGTTGAAGGATCTACAGACATGTCCGGCAGTCAGGTGGAAAAGCCCACTTGAACCTGGAATCATCAAAAGTATGCTGAAACCACGTCCCGTACCGAAGATTGTTGACAAAGGGCAAATCCCCCAAGTCAAGCCTTCAAAGTCTTCGAAGAAAAAGAAGAAGACCAAGAAGCCTGTGCAGCCTGCCGAGTATGACAACAAGCGCACAAACATACAAAAGTACATTGACGCGTTGGAAGAGTACAACCAGAAGGCGCGGACACCAGTCACTCTCGAAGAATTCCTCAAGAATATTCTTGAGAACGAAGATAGTGGCAACGATGAGGAAAATGACTCATCAGAAGAAACCGAAGACTATGTAGCCAGTTGCCACATGGTCTCCTATTCGTTGTTAAATGACGAAGAAACTCCCTCAGCATCAGAAAACAACGCAGAGAAATTAGGGGCAGAATCGGCTCTAAAATCCCCGGAATTGCCAGAAGACCCGATCGATAGGCTGTTAAACGAAACCTTTCGAAAAAGTAAAGCTGACCTAGAATGCGAAACAACTATATACGAAAAGGCTAAGCGTCAGTGTCAGGATGAAGAAGCTGTGGCAAGGTGGGGTCGTAAAGTACTCCAACCAAACTAAGGCATACCTGCGACAAATAAGAGCAGTATCAAGGCATAGAAGCTGTTCGCCAAAGCCCTGTCAATGGGAATGAAGCTGCCACCTCTGGAAGGAAACACTCCCGGGGTCATATGCCTCGACGGAGAGGATTCATATCCAAACTACTGCCTATATCATCGGAGGGTCACCCACCCCACCGAAGAATGCAGTACCTTTAAGAAGTGGTGACAAGGATATGTTGCCCACCAAAAACACTTCAAGAGGATGAAGCGTGAAGCTCGTCGATAGCAAAAGAGTACGACAAATGTGCGTGAAAAACGACTGGCAACTGTCATATGGTTGATACCAGTCCGGAAGGGGAAAAGCCCCAAGTTCTTACTTTCGGGAGCTATTCTGAGGACGAAATACCCCTCAACCCTCTCTTCAAAGAACTCCGCCTCAAACATGGCGATAATGGACCGAAATGTTCTTAAACTAATATTCGCCCCAAAATACGGCGACAACGGATCGAGATGTCCTTAAACTAGAAATTCGTCTCAAACATGGCGACATAGGCCCGAGATGTCCTTAAACTAGAAATTCTCCTCAAACATGGCAACAACGGACCGAGATGTCCTTAAACTAAAACTTCGCCTCAAACATGGCAATTATGGACCGAGATGTCCTTAAACTAAAACTTTGCCTCAAACATGGCGATTACGGACCGAGATGTCCTTAAACTAAAACTTCGCCTCAAATATAGAGACATCGGACCGAGATGTCCTTAAGCTAAAACTTCGTCTCAAAAATGGCGATAACGGACCGAGATGTCTCTAAACTAGCACATCGCCTCCAAAACGGTGATATGCTCCCTTGAGATCTATATTGCAATCGAAGCTCCAACGGCGAAGACTGGAACTCAAGTCCCACTGGCTACACAGCTACTCCAGCGGTGAAGTCACTCCCAAAGTCCCATTGGCAAACAGATAGGTCATTAAAAAAATGGTATGTCCATAAGAAAAATGGGCACGGATGAAAACTTGAAAGGGCGCCGTGAGTAAAAACAGCAGGATTACCGGTGAGCTAGTGAAAACCCGGAAGGGCAAAATCTCATAAAAAAAGGTATGTTCACAAGCAAAATGGGCACGGATGAAAAAACGAAAGGGTGCCGTGAGTAAAAACAACAAGATTACCAGCGAGCTTGTGGAAATCCGGAAGGGCACAATCTCGTAAAATTTTTACACTTACGAGATCCTCTTGACTCGTAAGGAGAACTCCCCCTATGAGACCCTCACGGCTCATAGGATTCGAAAGACTTAAGCTATAGGGATCCAAATTTGTTTTTAAGCCATCGTATCTCCCAAGTTTCCCTACAAGTGGTCCAATATTGGCCTTTGTATACAATCCACGGGCATAAATAAACGATTTTCCTGCCAAGTTCCACCAATGACGAGAAATGTACTCATATGGTGAACGACACTTATAAGTCCTCTCGACTTATAAGGAGAAAATACTCTTATATGATCCGTATGACTTATAAGAGAACACACACTTAGGAATCCCCACGATTCTTAAGGAGAAAATACACCTACGAGATCCTCACGACTCATATGGAGAAATACCTTTATGAGACCCTTACAGCTCATAAAGTCAAAAAGTCTTAGTCGACAGGATCTTAACCCTGTTTATTAATCCATCTTTGTTCAAATCGATAAAGGCAAATGATGATTTGCTCCTAGCAGCATTCCAGTTGTAGCGATGCTGATGCCTAAACAGGTGTCAAACTCCAAGTCCTCTCATGGCAAATGATGATTCGCTCATGGCAGCATTATAGTTGTAGCGATGTTGATGCCTAAACAGGTTTCAAACTCCAAGTCCTTTCACGGCAAATGATGATTCGCTCCTAGCAGCATTCCAATTGTAGCGATGCTGATGCCAAGGTTGGTATCAGATTCCAAACTCGCAATAAAAACAACAGCGAGTAGTAAAAAAATATGCATATGAAATAGTCGAAATGATGGGGAAACTCGTAATAAAAATCAGCAAGCAAAAAAATATGCATATGAAATAGCCGAAATGATGGGGCAACTCGCAATAAAAATCAGCGAGCAAAAAAATATCTGCATATGAAACAGCCGAAGTGTTTAGACAACTCGCAATAAAAAAATTGCGAGTAAAAAAGGAAAAAACGATATAGCCGAAATGATTGGGCACGGCGATAAATAGACGAAATGATTGGGTAATCGTGACTTTCGCGACATAAAAGCTGAGAAGATAGAGTATCACGGAAAGAAATAAGAAAAATGAAAATGAAGCTTTTCTGCCCTGCAGGTAGGTCCACACCGACCGCTATATACAATCCATGGGCATAAATGAAAGAAAGAGGTATTATATTTTCCCACCAGGCTCCGTCAAAGGGAAAGCCAGATCTCGACGGTTCATATACAACCTAGAGATCAGCTCGACGTTATTCTCATTCCAATAGGGTATAGACATGACGTCAACAAAGCTCCAGGGGGTCAAATCAAAAGGAGTGACGGCAGAATCCTAACTCCAGCTCGACATACTTCTTATGCCAGCAGGATGTAGACGCAGCGTCATTAAAGACCCAAGAGTTGAACAAAAAAGGAGTGACGGCAAAATCCCAGCTCCAGCTCGACGTTCCTTCTCGGTGCAGACGCGACGTCAAAAAAGCTCTAAGGAGCCAAATCAAAAAAAGGAGTGACGGCAAAATCCCAGCTCCAGCTCGACGTTCCTTCTCGGTGCAGACATGAAATCAACAAAGCTCCAAGGAGCTAAATCAAAAAGGAGTAATGGCAAAATCCCATCTCCAATTTGACGTTCCTTCTCGATGCAGCCGCAATATCAACAAAGACCCAAAGGTTGAACAAAGTGGAGCAATGGCATATTCCTAGCTCCAGCCCGACAAAGACCCAAGGGTCAAATAAAAAATGGAGTGATGGCAAAATCCTAGCTCCAGCCCAACGTTCCTTCTCGATGCAGACGCAACGTTTAACAAAGACCCAAGGGTCAAGTCAAAAACTGAGCCATGGCAAAATCCTAGCTCCAAATCTTGACGGTACATATACAACCTAAAGACTACTCCGGCGTACCTTCTCATTCCATCAGGGTGCATACATGACGTCAACAAAACTCCAACGAGCCAAATCAAATTGGAGCAAAGGCATGTTCCTAGCTCCGGACTTCAACTGCAATATATACAGTATAGAGGTCCTACAGATGTCTACCCTACTTCGGCAAAGAAATGGCACAGCATCGTAAAACAAAAATGAAGTGACGGCATATACCTAGCTTCGGGTCTTGACGGCAACTCATATAAAGCCTAAAAGACTATTGGATATCATTCCACTCCAGCGCAGAGTGGTTATGACTCATTGGGGCTCCAAATTGAGCCTAACCTCAAGTAAAAAGCGACATGGCAAATTCCTAACGCTTGCTCTCTCGACGGTAATATAGCCTAAGGAGATTACTTGAAGACTTCTTGTCTAACCCCCGAAGGGATCAGAGACAAGAAAGTCGTGGGGCTACTTGAACAACGGCTTAAAGACCGCATATCGAGGAATATATCAACCAACGTGATGGTACCACGGACCAAAACCCTAGTACCATAAAACGTAACGGACCTCTGTCGTAAAGAATGGATGTTATCTATATATAACGTTAGGACAAGTTTGCATGTAAACATAAGGGAGGTAAACTATATAAACTCCGAAATGAGTACATAAACTAGAAACTCCGAAACGAGTGAATAAACTACAAACTCCGAAATGAGTACATAAACTAGAAACTCCGAAACGAGTGAATAAACTACAAACTCCGAAATGAGTACATAAACTAGAGACTCCGAAACGAGTGAATAAACTACAAACTCCGAAATGAGTACATAAACTAGAAACTCCGAAACGAGTGAATAAACTACGGACTCTGAAACGAGTAAGTAAACTAATTAGCACCGCATTAAGACATCAAAACACAGATGAGCGCATGCACAAAGTGTATATTCTTTGTTCATGAATCAAAGTGTTTAAGAGATACAATTAATACAAAAGGGGGGAATACAATTGCAATTGTTAAGAAGGTGGGGCTTTCAACAAATTGGCAACCCGCTCACACGCTCCCTGTAGCTCCTCCTCACATACTACTACTGTGGCCAGCCTCGCTTCAATTTGAGCCCGCTGTTGCAAGCATGATGAAAGTTTCTAAGCGATTTCCTGCTTGGCAACCTCGCAATCTTACATACCCCGCTCGGTAAAATCGAGGTTCTGCCTCAGCGACAGGCCATTAGAAATACATTGTTGGAGGTTTTCGAAAATAACTTGCAACTGCGCGGCATTTTCTTCGATCTGGGCGCGCAATTGGATGGATTCGCCGGAAGCTGTCTCATGCTCTTTTCTCTTCAGGGCCAACTTTTGTTCAAAATATTGAATGAAATCGGCACTTTGCTCGATCCACGCGACCCACTGAGCCTTTAAGGTCAATGCTTCAGGATTGAGACGCTTGAGCTCGATCTCATACTGACAAGCCTCGATCTTCTTACAATAATCAACCCAAAGGCCGACAAAATCTTCATTGTGGAAATTCACAAGCGTCGCCAGCATAGGGTTGACTTCGTCAGCAAAATCCGTAGCAGAAGTGAGAGCCTCGGCATCAAGATCTTCGATAAATTCGTTTAACATCCGCTTGCTAGTCACCGTACCCCTTGAAGATTGACGCTTAGCAAAAGGCCCCGTAGGCATGGGAATGCGAGACTCAAAAAGAACCGAAGCCGGTGTAGCTGCTGCAAAATAAATCACGCATGAATATGGGTCAGATTTTAACTTGAAAAATAAAGAAGAAAGCTGATGGACGAGATCTACTATACCAGCTGTTGAAAGTGGCAAGACAGGAGGCTCGGCTATTCCTTCACTCCCTCCCTTGAGCTGTGATACTGTGGTCAGTATAAGGAAAGCTTAGCAACAGAAATCTTACTCATGAAAAGAAGAAACACCAAGCGAAGAATATACTAACCAATGCCGAAAGGGGGAACGAATTCTGATTGGAAGGCAAAATGCGGGCTTAACACCTGGTGTAAGCGATCAAAGAGCACTCCTGCAGGATTGCGACAATATATGGTTAATGCAAGAAAATGGTATCTACACTGAAGAAAAGAAATGAGAAATCTTCACCTTCTAGAGTTCGGGGAGACCCAAAAGAGGGGTGGAACCGTGATAGTCAGCGCAATGACCGGCGGTAATTCTTCAGTCAGTACAACATCAGGATTTACAACGTGTTCTTCTTGAATACCCCAATTCAAGGCCATAGAATTTCCCACTGCTACCATATAATATTCATCTTTATTTGTTGATAGAATATTAGAATATATGATTCAGAGAGCAAAGCGAGCGGTTCTTTGACGGACAAGCCTGGCTAAAGCCCCGCAGGGCCGAGCGCAACGAGTTGAGTTAAACTCCTGAATCACAGAAGAAGGGAGGAACCACCTATACTCAGAATAAAGGAAATATCATTAGATATGCCTAGCGGTACTAAAAACTCAAAGATAATAACTCAAGGAGTACCTGACAGGGCAGAAACCGGGACAGTGCCCGAAGCGTCACCAGTTGTGACAGCTTCCTCGGTTTCCATTGGGAAAGTGGATTCAGCAACCACACCTTCATCCCCTGACTCAATAAGGGCCGTCGTAATGCTTGCATCACCCGCCGATACTAAGGATCCACATGGAGAAGAAGCGGTAGTCGGAACAATCCCAGATTCCAGAGGATGGTTTGCCACTTCAGGCTCTTTAATCACCGGCACTTCTCCTGCCACACCATCACCTAAATTTGGCCCTGTTAAAAAAATTTGTGTGTTATGATTCAAGAAAAAGGCTGTTACTAAGGACCGTGTGTTGTTCTACCTTGAAGTAGCCGTTCAACCTCTTCTCGAGCCGCACGCGCAACCTGTCTATGGGCAGTGGACAGGGCAGAAAGAACGTCCACCATAGGAATGCCAGAGGGTTGAGTATTACTCGAAACTGCGCCCGCGGCTAAGATAGCCCAACATTCCCTCGCAGCGTGCTTTCTATGCTTCCTCTTAGCCTGGGCTGTATGAACCGGTCTCCTCAAAACTTCTGACAGGGGGACATCGTTGTCCAAATTGGGCTCGGCCTCCGGATCCGCTGCGGCATCTGTCATCGGATGCTTTAGCAATGCCTCCTGTGGTGGACTTAGGAAGGCCTCAGCCGTAGTCGGTGGCTCTGAAGGCCTTTCTGCATCACCACCCAGGATTGACATTACACTCGGAACAACCTGGGTCGTGGTGGTTCCTGTAATAGGATAAAGAAAAGAGTCAGGTCATGAATAAAAGGAACTAAAGACGTAAAGGCACAGTGATATGAATCATACCAAGGCCCAAGGAGGCGCGGAGCCTCTCCTCCTCCCTAAACGTCTTAAGGTACGCCAAGAGAGCCTCTTCAGCAGAAATGCCTGTTAAGGAAGGGAGTGTCAGTAAAGCGTAATAAGATCAAAAAAAGGGGGGAATATATACAGGAGAGTATAAATGAAGTATACCGGACTACACAATAGAGGCTAACGCCGCTTGCTCATGGGCCAGTCGTTTGGAAGCTTCAATGGCAGCCTAAAGATCGGTATTGGTCACAGAAGCATCGAACAGACCGTCGTTGGTTCCATACTCGCACAAGCCCTCACTATAAGGAGCATGAAGCTCCTGGCCGAATAATACGTCGGCAGAGAATAAGGATTTCTTCTTCTTCTGCGAACTGGCACCAACAGCCGATAATAAGAGCTTTCTCTTAACAGGCTTCTTCGAATGGCGGGTCCCGATCTTCAAACCAATGCCCGATTCCGGAGACACCACGATTACCGCTGTCGCAGGAACATCTGGTCGAGGCTTACAAGGAAAAGCGCTCGGGGCTATAACCGTGGCGATCTCTCTCAAATAAGGGAGCACGACTGCCCGTCGCTTCAGTGGGACCACTGGATTACTGGATGGGACAGCATCCTTATGGTCAAGCAGCAGCAGCCTCTCCTCCTTGATGACAGCACCTGTTGCATGCTGGTACCAAGCAACATAAGCATTCGAAGCCTTTGGAATATAACTCGGCTCGCTGATGAGGAAATGGGACCCCATATTTAACCGCATGAAATGATGCGCCGCACTGCGAACGCCCTCTTCCGTAGCAACCGGATCAATCAGGAACACCTCGAGAGGAACGCCTTGGTTGTAACCCGATTACTGGGCAAAGCGATGCGGGTTATAGCTCATAAACTGCACCGAGACGTTCTGTCTAAATACAAGAAAACCTGGCCTGATAGAATACAGGTGCACAACCTCTCGAGCCTTTAACACAGAAACCTCGTCCTTGAAAACTTCATGCAACAGTTGGATCATTTTGGAAGATTTTTTGCTAATGGTCAGGACTTTATCGACAAAGGTCATGCTGTCCCTAACCATGCGTGGGTGAAGGAGCAATCGCCGAGCCTTCCGCTGTGTTAGGTCTGGAGCAGAAGCGTCGACTAGGTGCATGACCCGGGGAGAATTGTAGCCTTCGTAAAATCAGGGTCGTTTATGAACACCAAAAGCACCCAGCACGTGGATCTCAATCCATGAGTTGAAGTGGTGCAATGGAAGATTTACGGGCTTTACCCCCGGCTGAGTTGTGTCGACTGCTAAGCTCAGGCCATGATATAAATGAGCCAGTCCCGTGACCCTAATGTCCATGCGCGTCCCCGCGGCGATGCGATGAGCTGGATAAAATACAGATGGTCTCATATAGCAGAGGTGCATCGGAAGAGCAAACCAACTCAGCCACAAACCGATAAACCCTATGAAGAACGTCTCCTCATCAATGTCCGGAGCGGAAATCTCTGCGAAGGGGATGACTGGAGTATCCGGAATAAAGAAGCTCTTTAGATCTGCCACCACGGTCGGCAAGTGGTTCGAACCAAATCGAACGGGACATCGAGTCTGGAGAACTTCGCAGTTTATTTAGACAGAGCCTCCGGACGAAGAAAGTAGGCGATGAAATTTGTGAAGCTAACTCCGTGTCCACCAGACTCCAGGAATAAGCTCTCATATATGTTTAACACCTTGATCAAGCTCGAAAACTGGTGTTGAACAGCATTCTCCAGAGTAAAACCCATTACCACTAATTAGGTGTCAAAGATATACTCGTTAGGGGGAGTATCTCAGCATAATGTTCCCCTCAGACGGGTATGTTAGTTATATGTATGCTCTAGAGGCCATTACTGTACATATGATGTATATTGTAGTGGATGCTTGGACATATATAGGGAGGACTTTCTTGCTAGACATGATAGTATACTATATGGTTGCTCTTTATCTAACATGTACACTTATTGTCTCTCTATTACATGTTGATAAAGCCCTTAGGATGAGTACTTGACTACCAGGATTATGATGCAGATCATACTAGTGGGGCAGAGGCAGTCGGTATGTACATCCTTAGATTGTTCCTAGTCGTAGGAGTATCAAGACGGGGCATCGATATTCCAGAGTAGACTAGCGTATACGCTTCTCGACCCATATGATGGGCGATGGATGATCCCATACCATTGGTGTTTGACATCAGAGAAGGTATACGGGTGCTCAGTGGAGACTGGGTACACTGGATGGACTCGCTGAGAACTCCTAGATGGTATTATACCTATTGTCGGATAGCAGTTCTCTGGTGACACTGGTACAGGTTAGTCTGTCGACCCGAGATCGTCATAGAGTCTTGTGTGATTCCCACTGTGCTTTGATTTCCACCATACCACATTCAAGAGGTCATGCAAAAATGTGTTTTTTGGGTACAGTCCCGAGTCACATGGAGACAATGAGCGATAGGAGGGGATTCGTCTCTCCCGGTATTGGGGGTTGATGTTGCGCTATGCTCGATTGGCCATAACAGGAAATCCCTGGTGAGGGTTGCTGAGATCTACTGGTAAGTGTTATCAGTAGTTTCTCGAAACATTATGGACCTTGCATCGGCATGACTTATCAGGATATTGGGGTCTGACGTTATACCACCCCCAGGTATGCAACATATCAGACGAAGAGACCGGACTGTACGGTAGTGTTAATGATTGGATTCGCGGGAGTATGAGCAGGCTTGCTTGTTGATCTTATGATCACTCAATACCCGGGTGGCCGTTACGTTTAGCAGACCGCTTGCGGCTTGTGGGTGTTTGATATGATCATCACCTACTGCCGGCGTATTGACGAGTCTTTAGAGTCCTACACAGAGATTTCTTGGTTCATGCGAAACGAAGTAGGAGCACATATGTGATATGTGCGGGACCGAGATTAATGCGCGTATGTGATACCGCATTCTATTCTCGCGATATGTGATATCGGTCGGTTATATGTGATATAGCCGGGTTATCGGATCAAGTGTTAATTCGATAGATTGTTACATTTGATATTAGTCGGTTGTATGTGATATAGCCGGATTATTAAATCAAGTGTTGATTTAATAATTTAATGTATAATTATATATTTGATATATTAATTTACATTAACTAATAGTAGCTCATTTAAACATTTCTTTTTCTTACTTGTGTGCATATAGTATATATGTGATATATATTACTGTATATTTTATTGTGTCATGCTTGATGCCACATACTTCATGGGTGTATGCGACTCACACCATGCTTGATATATTGAGGGGTTTTATTTATCTAAAGTTAATCAAAATTAGATGGAAATTGTCACATGGTTGAAGCTTGGAGAAGCTTGTGGAACCATTGACCAAGTCCACTAATTTTGTTTTACTTATAGATATTTATTAACCTAACCATATTTGTTTAGCCATGGTTTATTCTCTACATGAGTTAGTGTATGACACTAACTCACCCATGGTTGCTATTCTCACCTCATGAGTTTCATTTCTCATCTCCACTTCATCTTTTTCTTCCTCATGAAAAAATGGTTTCTAGGGTTTGAAAAGATGATGGAATATTGTGAGAAAAATTAATCTAAAGTGAGCTCATTTCTTACTTCATCATCCTCTACTATATTAGCCATTTAGTTTAGGGTGTTTGCTTCACTAATTTACAATTAGTGAAGAGGTAGCATGAGCTTGAGTCTCCTCGACGTAGATCATCTTCGGCCTCGAAAACTTCTAGCAAGCTTGTTTATTTCTTCATGTGAACCCTTACTAGAGTTCGGGTGTTCACTACTTGGATCGAAGGGACTACTACACGGAGCTTTAGAAGTGAAGGACCGGCCTACAAAGGTTGTATTCCTCATTCACTTAGATGTAAAGTTTTTTACATTGTAGTTCGTCTAAATCTCTAGTTAAGATTCTAGGGTTAGGGTTCTTTAGTACGGCAAAAATTTGAAAATGGTATGGACGATGCCTCCCGAAACCTTGCTGCCGCCCTATTGAAACCCTACAGTGGTATCAGAGCCAAGCTAGAGAATTAGACGATATTTGTTAGATTACAAAACCGAAACAACTCCGAAACACCCGATTTACACATTCCTAGTTTCTGTCGAATTTTAACATGGCATTAGCCAATCAAGGAATGAAAGATGGAAAGAAAGGCCCGGTCGGGTCTTTCCCTGTTGTTCTGTTCCCGCGGCCTCTAAAAATTTTTTTAGCAACTGCAAAATGTTGTATGTGATATAACATGAACACCATAGAAATTTGAAGCAAATTGGTGTGAATATGGCCGGCCACATAGGCACAAAATCCGAGCTCACCGGTTCATCTGGGGATTTTTGGCTTTAAATTTTCATGGTGTTCCAGTCTCTGGGTTTTGGTGTTTCAGGTGTTGCTAGTTTTTGCTAAATTTTCATGTGATGTTAACTTTCTGCAAAGGCATTTCGGAGTGTTTCGTAGTCGTAATTCTAACATCTATTCGGGTTATTTAGACGACGTTAAAAAGTTCGAACGGATATCAATAACTCAATTTTTCCCCGTTGGAAATTTTCCAAGAGTTGGAATTTTACGAGTTTAAAATCTTCAGAAAATTATGCAAGTGATTCTTTGAACCTTCTAGAAGAACGATACCCAAACTCGACTTTTTAGATCGCAGAACCGCGGTCATACCCAAGGGTTTGCGGCAGTTCCGTGGCGACATGAGTGAGGCATGGGTCGGCCCTTCTACAGATGGTTCATAGGTGTTGCGGCATGTTCTGGGTACTTTTTATACTCCACTTAAGTGTTGAGCTCTTTGGGAAATTTTGAGTGTTTGTTTATTCGATCGAAAAGTTTAATATCGTCTAGCTATCTGTGATTGTGATACAATATTTGGAATCCACAAATTTAGTTATGTGATAACTAGTTTGAATTTTATAAATCTAGCAGTTTAGTCTCATTTGATTAGTTACCACGGAATTTTGATATGGATCAAAAGTCCGTCGCAATTACGTAGTATACGCGGATACTCGCCGGGTAACCTTACTAGATAGCCACGCACTATAGCCCCGACCAAGTGACTGTAGGAGAACCCCGTTGCCAAAAGCATCCGTTCGGGTGCTCGTGGCCGCGGTGTTCCGCCTAAGTGCACTTCGTCGACGGCATCGGGGGTGCGGCCGTCTACTAAAGTTTCCGACGAGCATTCGATCAGGTTATCGGGAATCTTGTTGAATTACCCGACAGGTTATTGGAAGGTGTTTTCAATATCGAGACTAAAATGCGCGGTTTATAATTATTAGGCATGTGATGTCTAAGGAATTCATTTGGTTGGGCATGAAATCCAAAGTATGTGATACATTGGGTTTATGATGTCTAAGATGGTTACGGATTCCAATTGTTGTAGTTTTTCACTTCCTTTTCTGCGACCGTAAGTTTAATATGTTGTGTATCGCCGGTTTCGTTGCTATACGTCAACGACAATTGGGATATGCATATTTACTTACGTTGATGACATGTGATGTTATATGTTGCTATGATATGTTATATTGGATCGTCGTGTTTTGAATAGCCGATTTTTTTTTATGTGAGATGAGAGTTATTCATTTTCATTCATGTAAAAGCTTGTATGTAATATTCTTTTATTGGGGCACTTCCGGGTTGAGGATGATGTCACCATTGATTTATATTTTTTACTTTTCCGCATTAGGATAGACCCAAGGAGGAGAGCACAAGTAACCGGGTTCTAGGGTCCAGTGGGAGACCATCTCGAGGAGTCGAGACCGGGTCTCCTAACTCTAGAATTGGTAGGGTTGTTTGCCACTCTCATAGGGGTCTAGGGATGTGGGTTTAGCTATTCATCGCGACCGTGGAATCCGTGTTTTATACTGGCTTAATTTAAAATACGGAATTCCTGATATATCCAATATTTCATATATGTTCTTCTACTGCTGATATTCTGTGATGTGATCACTAGATATTCTTAGACGATTGCTTATATTATATACATAAGATATAATAAATATTGTTGCTTTCGTTTCTTTTGTGACGCGTAGGAAGCATAATTTGATGGGACTTCATTAATGAGATTAATGAAATAAAAGAAACCTAAAGATGTTGTAGAAACTTGGTTAAAAACTGGTAGCTCTAGTTCTTGCTTTGCATAGCGGTATTCCTTGTAGAATATCCAGCACCTTATTCGATAAGGAAAGAGCCGAGATCCCTTCACCGGGAGTAACCTCTTTAGCGAAACTAGCAGATGCTACAACCCACTCGTTTGTCTTTTGATTGCTTCTATAGTTTTTACTTTGCATAGTGGTATTCGTGAAATATCCTGCACCTTATTCGATAAGGAAAGAGCCGAGATCCCTTCACCGGGAGTGACCTCCTTAGCAAAACTAGTAAAAGCCTAAAAAATACTCCTTTTTCCAAATCACTCGATTCTACAACGAGATCAAGTTCATTACGCAAAGGGTTTTCTTAAAAACCTGTCGTATCCCTCCGTCATTTCAGATAAGTACTACTTAGTATTCGTGCTACGTTTGTTGGCCTTCGTCAAGGCGTAGTGTACTGTAGCTAACTAGTGCTTATCTGTTAAAGCATGAGATGCAATTGGATTAGCGTAGTCGTGCGACTTTGTTGGCCTTCGTCAAGGGTCGTGCGGGTGGGTTTAATTCAATCATGAAATGTATGAGTTGAACTTGACTAGCGGCCTATGATTTGTTGGCCTTCGTCAAGGTCATAGGAAGTTAGGGGCAAAATATTATCGGGGATTTCAAGTGTTGAAATTTGCAATGAGATTGCATACCTTCTATGAGATAGTTGGATCCCGATACCCACTGTGAGTAAGAGTTACTCCTGGAAGAGTTTTACATATTACAATTAGCCGATCAAGTAGGTGTCTAGAAAGGTGTTAACGGGGTTATGCCCCTGGGAAAACGAGGTTTATTTTAATTAGGTCCGTGCAAAAGCACGGGGAACCTCCCTCAAATTACCGACACTGGCCTGGTCGAAAGATTGGCGAACTTGTAGGGTGTAATTAATCCCGGCTAATCTTACCTTTTAGGGTTTGAAGGAAGATTTGATAAAAATAGTGGGATCCATCCTGATTAGATAAAATAATAACAATCTAATCTTGCAAGAGCGCACGCAGAGTGTTTTCTTCTCTCTCTCTCTCCAGGTAGCGACCATGTCATGCCTTAATCAAGATAATAATATGGATGCATTGACCGAACCTGCTTATTATACTGAGCTGGGAAACGTTGGTTCTGCACTATCTTATAATTGTTATAAGTCCGAGCAGGAAATAGGGAAATATCCGGATACCCATAGCACCCAATCGAAGAAAGTGCATGTTGATGCATCTTCTTCAGTTGTGTTCATTATCGAGAACTGTTTCTCAGTATCCTCTACGTCCTAAGTATGAGATACTGGATCAGGATCCCACATATGTAAGAGTTACATGGGCTACAGAAAGGTAGAGAACTGGGATTGGGTGATATGTCTCTAAGTGTTAGAGAATTGTGCAATTGTTGCAGCCAAGTCAGTTGGCAAATATCACCTTGTATTACCAAATGGTAAATACATTGATTCTGAACGAATGTTATTAGATACCGAACCTGATATACAACATTACATCAAATTCTTTATTGAGTTAAAGAAGGATATAATTATGTATTGGTGGATAATGTTATGAACATTTTTCTGAATCAAGAGTCGATTGGATCAGGCACGTTATATAATAGCATATACATTCTAAATCAAACCACAGTTCAAAGTATATAGAACAAACACAAGAGGAGTAGTTCAGAAATGAACGAATCCTTCTTATGGCATTATAGACTAGGTCATATCAATGAGACACGACTAGCTAAGTTACATAAGGATGAATATTAGAACCTGTTCGAATTTTCATCTTATGATACTTGCCAGTCTTGTCTCAAAAATAAAATGACCAATACTCCGTTTACTGGAAACAGAGAAAGAGTTACTGAACTCTTGGGACGAATACATGATGATGTATACGGTCCTATGTCTACAAATTCCAAGGTTGGTTCTTGGTACTTCATTATATTCACTGATCATCTCTCAGGATTCGGACATATGTTCCTGTTAAAACACAAGTCTGAAACTTTTAAGAAATTCAAGGAATATAAGCTTGAAGTTGAGAACCAAATGGGTAGAAGTATTAAGTCCTTCGATGTGATCGGAGAAGAAAATACTTAGGCATGGAGTTCCTGGATTTTCTAAACAGAGAATAGGATTCTCTCTCAGCTTACTTCTTCATATACACCACAGCACAACGGTGTATCGGGGCGGAGGTATCGCACCCTATAAGATATGGTGCGCTCTATGATGAGTACTGCTGAGATACCTGTTTTCTTTTGGGGGTTATGCACTTGAGAAGCTGCATACCTATTGAATGGGGTTCCATCCAAATCAGATGCCTACTACTACATATGATATATGGAATGGGAAGAGACCATGTCTTAAATGAGTTAAGATATGGGATTGCCCGGCCTATGTTGAAAGGCAGAATCCGGACAAGCTCGAGGCAAAGTCAGTTCTGTAAGTTTGTTGGATATCCCAAACATTTGCAAGAGTATATCTTCTACCTAACTGAGGAGCAAAAAGTGTTTTGTTTCTCAGCATGCTACCTTTTTAGAAAAGGAATTTCTTGTAAAGAAATTTATGGTCATGAGGTAGAACTGGAAGGAGTTCCAGCTAGACAAACTAACAGCTGATGATTTGGTGATACCAAAGGATTCAATAGTCTCCAACGAATCTCAGCCTCTCCACGAATCTGGTAGGGTTCCTCATCCACTTGAGAGATACTACGGTCTTCTCGGTGATAGCGGGAGCGAGGATTGCATCATGGTAGATGATGGCCCAACTAGGTTCAGGCATGCCATCACAAGTTAGACTTTGTGAAATGGCTGGATGCTATGCAATCAAAGATGGAATCCATGTATACCAACAAAGTATGACTTTGATTATTGCACCTGAAGGGGTAAAACCCATTGGGAGCAAATGGATCTTGAGAAGATTCTTGGTGTAAATGGAAAAGTTGAGATTTTCAAAGTTATGCTTAAGTCCATCAGGATTAAAGCATCACGGTGTTGGAACATCTGTTTTGATGTGGCAGTCAAAGAGTTTGACTTCATCAAAATGGTAGATGAACCTTGTATATACAAGAAGGTTGTAGAGTATGAGGTTGTCTTACACGTATTGTACATAGATAACATACTCTTGATAGGAAATGGTTTCCTATGCTACACTCGGTCAAGCTCCTCTTATCACGAGGGTTCTTCATGGAAGATCAGGATGATACCTACTACATCTTGTGGATTATGATTTATGGTGATAGATCTAAGTGGATGTTGGGAGTGTCCCAAATCCAGGTACATTAACACCATACTAAAGGGGTTTAGTATGGAGGATTCTAAGCGTGGTGGTTCGCCCACTTACTCAGGAATCACTCTCTCCAAAAAGATGTCTTCCAAGACTGATTTGGACAGAGCTCGCGTGCAAGAGATACCCTATGCTTCGGCAGTAGGCTTTGTCATGTATGCGATGTTATGTACCAGACCAGATGTAGATCACTCACTAAGTTTAGTGATCAGGAATCAATCGGATCTTGGGAGAATCACTGGACTGCTGTGGAGGACATTCTTAAGTACTTGAGAAGCACTAAAGGAATATTCTTGGCTCGAGCTTCCAGAGTGATAAGGTCGACTGAAAGTCAGTCACAGGCATTGTCTTTACCCTCAGTGGAGGGACGGTATGTTGGAAGAGTTTCAAGCTAGATACCGTGACATACTAGAAGATAAAGGCTGAATACATCACTACCAACGATGCTGCCAAAGTGGCTGTCTGGGCATTTCTTGCTCATGAGATGAACATAATTCCTACTATTGAGCGCCCAATAACTGTTATTGTGACTACAATGGAGTTGTGGTTTTAACCTAGGAACACCGGTCCCATCAGCGTTCTAGACATATTCTGAGGCATGTATCAGCTGATCAGGAAGATGGTTGATCTCCAGGGGATCGAGATTTGGAGAGTAGACACGAAGGATTACACGGCGGATCCACTCACAAAGGCCTTTCCCTAGAGAGATTTCTATAGGACGTTGAGTATGAGATACTGCAACAAATGGCCTTAGTGCAAGTGGGAGATTGTTAGTTATATGTATGCTCTAGAGGCCATTACTGTACATGTGATCTATATTGTAGTGGATGCTTGGACATATATAGGGAGGACTTTCTTGCTCGATATGATAGTATGCTATCTGGTTGCTCTTTATCTTAACATGTACACTTATTGTCTCTCTATTACATATTGATAAAGCCCTTAGGATGAGTACTTGACTACCAGGATTATGATGCAGATCATAATAGTGGGGCAGAGGCAGTCGGTAAGTACATCCTTAGATTGTTCCTAGTCGTGGGAGTATCGAGACGGGGCATCGATATTCCAGAGTAGACTAGCGTATACGCTTCTCGACCCATATGATGGGCGATGGATGATCCCATATCCATTGGTGTTTGACATTAGAGAAGGTATACGGGTGCTCAGTGGAGACTGGGTACACTGGACGGACTCGCCGAGAACTCCTAAATGGTATTATACCTATCATCGGATAGCAGTTCTCTGGTGACATTGGTACAGGTTAGTCTGTCGACCCGAGATCGTCATAGAGACTTGTGTGATTCCCACTGTGCTTTGATTTCCACCATACCACATCCAAGAGATCGTGCAAAAATGTGGTTTTTGGGTACAGTCCCGAGTCACATGGAGACAATGAGCGATAGGAGGGGATTCGTCTCTCTCGGTATTGGGGGTTGATGTTGCGTTATGCTCGATTGGCCATAACAGGAAATCCCTGGCCAGGGTTGCTGAGATCTACTGGTAAGTGTTATCAGTAGTTTCTCGAAATGTTATGGACATTGCATTGGCATGACTTATCAGGATATTGGGGTCTGACGTTATACCATCCCCAGGCTGTGATATGCGACATATCAGACGAAGAGACCGGACTGTACGGTAATGTTACTGATTGGATTCGCAGGAGTATTAGAAGGCTTGCTTTTTGATCTTATGATCGCTCAATACTCGGGTGGCCGTTACGTTTAGCAGACCGCTTACGGCTTGTGGGTGTTTGATATGATCATCACCTACTGCCGGCGTATTGACGAGTCTTTAGAGTCCTACACAGAGGTTTCCTGGTTCATGCGAAACGAAGTAGGAGCACATATGTGATATGTGCGGGACCGAGATTAATGCGCGTATGTGATACCGCATTCTATTCTCGCGATATATGATATCGGTCGGTTATATGTGATATAGTCGGGTTATCGGATCAAGTATTGATTCGATAGATTGTTACATTTGATATTAGTCGGTTGTATGTGATATAGCCGGATTATTAAATCAAGTGTTGATTTAATATTTTAATGTATAATTATATATTTGATATATTAATTTACATTAACTAATATTAGCTCACTTAAACATTTCTTTTTCTCACTTGTGTGCATATAGTATATATGTGATATATATTAATGTATATTTTATTGTGTCATGCTTGATGCCACATGCTTCATGGGTGTATGCGACTCACACCATGCTTGATATATTGAGGGGTTTTATTTATCTAAAGTTAATCAAAATTAGATGAAAATTATCACATGGTTGAAGCTTGGAGAAGCTTGTGGAACCATTGACCAAGTCCACTAATTTTGTTTTACTTATAGATATTTATTAACCTAACCATATTTGTTTAGCCATGGTTTATTCTCTACATGAGTTAGTGTATGACACTAACTCATCCATGGTTGCTATTCTCACCTCATGAGTTTCATTTCTCATCTCCACTTCATCTTCTTCTTCCTCATGAAAAAATGGTTTCTAGGGTTTGAAAAGGTGATGAAATATTGTGAGAAAAATTAAACTAAAGTGAGCTCATTTCCTACTTCATCATCCTCTACTATATTAGCCATTTAGTTTAGGGTGTTTGCTTCACTAATCTATAATTAGTGAAGAGGTATCATGATCTTGAGTCTCCTCGACGTAGATCATCTTCGGCCTCGAAGACTTCGAGCAAGCTTGTTCATTTCTTCATGTGAACCCTTACTAGAGTTTGGGTGTTCACTACTTGCAACAAAAGGGCTACCACACGGAGCTTTAGAAGTGAAGGACCGGTCTACAGAGGTTGTATTCCTCATTCACTTAGATGTAAAGTTGTTTACATCGTAGTTCGTCTAAATCTCTTTTTATGATTCTAGGGTTAGGGTTCTTTAGTACGGCAAAAATTTGAAAACGGCATGAACGATGCCTCCCGAAACCTTGCTGCCGCCCTATTGGAACCCTACAGGGTAATCCAGATATCTCCGCAAACTCCTCCAATGAGATTGAAAGCTCCCGATCCGATAAGAGAAATGTGTGGGTCGTGATGTTCCATTGTCCCAGAAATGATTTGACCCACCACACATGAGGAGTGTGGTAGTGAAAGAGGAACGCATAGATCGTGGGATACAACCCGGTCTTCAGTAGCAGCGATTTCTTGGTCGACAGGATATATTGAGCCCACTGCGGATAGCCAGCCGAATGACGGGGAGTCATTCCTATCATGTAAACTTGCCACTAAAGACGTGACTCTCCTTGGCATATGCGTCGCCCTAAAATGTCCAGGGCCATCGGCGGTTGCACTGGTATTGATGCCACGGAAGGCTGAAGACGATCTTCTAAGGTCCAGTTGACCTCTTCTACTGTGTAAGTTACCAGCGGCGGGTCATCATAATGGATCGCCGGGATGGGTTCCGAAGGCGCTGAGCAAGTAAAACTGTGCCGATAATTTGACTGTACCATGACCCCCACAGATGAAGAGACTTTTGCTCTGGGTCATAGTCCCGAATAAGTGCGAAAACTTCCCGATCTATAGGTACGTCGGCGAAAACACTCTCCGAGCGAACAAAGGGGAAGGAGGAATCAGAAGCCATAGTACCTGCATAAAAAAAGAGGAGGGGTTAATTATCAACACAACGTTCAAGACTTTAACATTTTTATTACACCTAGAATTGTACCGTGTGGTAAAAGTCACCACAGTTCAAAGGAAAAAGAACAAGAGGCCCCACAAAATCAAGGTAATACCCCCACCAATGGCCCATGAATGATGAGGAAGGCACTCATTGTAAGAATCCATAAGGATTCTCATTTAATGAGAAAATCTCATTGAACTTTGGAGTTAAACTCCCTCGAGAAATGTGTTCTACAAACAGATTTCAAATCTGCCAAAAAGGATCATAAAATGAAAATGAGAAAGGGAATAAAATTCCCAAAAGAATTTCTTTAAAAGAAATTTTTCTAAGAGCCAAACTCTGTAGAACAATAGGATAAAATCCCAGAAATCCGCTCGGAAAATAGAATTAAATTCCAAATAACTTTCAAAAGTCAAAATTAGTAACAGGGTAAAACTCTAAAGATCTTTAAGACCTATGGTCTACTCAAATAAAAGTTTTAGATCTCTAAAAGATCATTACAAGAGAAGAGCAAAGCTCTGTTAATGGGTTAAAAAACCCTAGAACATGAAGAGATTCTTTCAAGAGTTTCTTCAGGAGTTAAATCATGGTCATGATTCTTACCAATTTTGACAGAGTTTTAACTTTAAGGGGAGTTTCTTTGGACAGAGATATGATCTCTGAAAAGAGAATTAAATTCTCAAGGAAGGAAGAAGACTCAAGAGGATGAGGGAAACAACAATCATCTCAAGGGCCAAAGGCCCTATTTATAAAACATAAGAAGACGGTTCAACTCTTCAGAAGATCAAACGGTGGAAAAGGTGTCACCGCTGCACTCACGTGTGAGCCACGTGAGCGCAACGGTGGGGGGGCATTTATTTCTCCCAATAAAAGAGCAAAGCTCTATTCAAATTAATGACGCAGCGCCTCACGTGCCCTCCATAAGGGCGCCAGCACCAGAGCCAATCTTATAGGATTAAATCCTATGGTGGCACCTCACGTGCTCCTTACGCTGGCGCCAGTGTGAATAGCACTAAAGAATCTATTAAATAAGAGTTAAAACTCTCAGGTGGTGCCTTACGTGCACAATACGTGAGCATCGGCGCCCAGGTAGATATAAATTCTACTTTCTGTTAAATAAATTCGTTGGATCAAAGAACCAACGGAGATTATAAATCGTCAAAAATGCAGAATTAAATTCTGTCGGGAGAAAATATTCCCTAAATCTTTCTAAAAAATAAGAAAGATACATTCGGTTGGATCATAAAATAAAATTCTAATTTAGGATATATTCCCTCAATCTTTCTAAACAAGAAAGATTACCCTCTGTAAAACAGAGAACCCTTGGCTTAAAAATCCATAGGTGATTAAAAATCACCATTTCACAGAATACAACTCTGCATATGGGAAAATATTTTCCCAATCTTGTTAAAAAATAAGAAAATATGTTTTGTAAAACAGAAACCCTTGGATCAAAGATCCAATGATAGGTAAAATTCCCCAAATCAATTGGAATCTCTCAATGAGTGATTTCCTCAAAACTAATTAACAAATTACCTCTACTATATAAAGGACCCAAGACTTCAAGTCTGATATAGAGAAACCCCCATAAGCTTCTGGAAAAAAAAGAGACAGAAAGCTTCAAAAAGAACAGAGAATTAAATTCTCAAGGAAGAAGATCTCCCTCCTCAAAACTCTAGGTAAATAAAAAAAATAGAGATCAAAACATCTAATTTACCTATTGAAGGGTTTAACCCTTTTAAAAGAACTTAATTCTTTCTCTGAATCTGAGATCCGCAAGCCAAGTCTTCCACAAGTTGAGAATTTAATTCTCATCGGGAAGAACTTATTCTTGAGAATCAAAGATTCGGAAAAGAACCAGAAATTGAGTTCCTCAAAAACAAAAGCATACAAGAGAAACCTAGTTCTTATAAAAGAACTTAGTTCTTAAAAATGAAGCTTGATCCTAGATCTTCAAAACAAAGATCCTGGTGATCATTAATGGGAAAAAATGCCATCAACAGAGGAGAAAAGAATTCAGCGCCCTACGTGCTTCCAATGTGGGCGCCTCTAAAAGCGCCCGGCGCCTTACATGCTCCTCACGTGGGCGCCACAAAAAAGAAGAGTGCTTAGCACTCATTGGGCAGCGCCACACGTGAAAATCACGAGGGCCCTATAAAGCGCTCAACACTCCATAAAAAGAGAGAGAGCCAAACGACTGAGTGTTCAACACTCATTGGGCAGCACCCAGCGCCTCACGTGCTCCCCACGTGGGTACTGCAAAAGAGAAGAAAATAGTGCTTAGCACTCCACTGGCAGCCCAAAATGGTTGAGTGCTCAACACTCATTAGGCAGCGCCTCACGCTCTCCCCACGTGAACGCCATAAAGAGTGCCTAGCACTCCATATAAAGACAAAATGAGTAAAGTGTTCAACACTTATTGGGCAATGCCCATGACTGAAAGCTCCGCATGATTATATGTGGGCGTCAGAACTCATATAAGTGCTCAATACTTTTTGCATAAAAAAGGGGGACTGAATAAATAGAGCCCAAACAAGTGCTTAGCACTTTTTCAAAAAAGGGGAGACTAAGCAGACTAAAGCCCGAATTGGCTAAGTTACTAAAGTCTTGCAGCTGAGTCCAAATGCTCTGTTACCGGGTCTTAAATAAAGAAGATCCTAAAATGTTGTTAAGTGGATCTTAGTCTCAAATTGGACTAACGTATCCTTAACAAAAAAAAATCAATCGAGCCCATATGCTCTTGATTTCCAAGGTCTCAAATATGACAAAAAATTCTTGAGTCCACAACAATCCCTTTCGCCTCAAATACTGGATTTGGTTTAAGGGTACATCTCTTCACACCTCTAATACATGTTGTTGTAACCCCTCAACGTCTTCAGAGGTGACGGGTCTCGATGACCAACAACTTCTTCTCTTGATGCACTTCCAAATTGACGTGCATGCCTCAAATCGGATCGCGCCCCAAATTAGGCACACTCCATATCTCCGTTGTTCACTCTGCCACGTAACAAATACACGTGCGCACAGGATGAATGATGGACCGAAATGTCCCTAAACTAATATTCGCCTCTAAAATTGCGATAAAGGACTAAAACATCCTTAAATTAACATTTCGCCTCAAACATGGCGATACTGGACCGAAATGTCCTTAAACTAATAGTCGCCCCCAAATACGGCGACAAAGGACCGAAACGTTCTTAAACTAACATTTCTCCTCAAATCTGGCGATAATGGACCGTGATGTCCTTAAGCTAAAATAATCGAGCCTAAATGCCCATATGTTTAAGTTGATCTTAATCTCAAACCAGATTAACGATCCTTAAATCAACCCCAACCCAAATCTAAAAATATACGGATTTAGACTAATCCACGCCCTACGGGCGACGACATAAATTAGTCTCCATATACAATCCACGGGCAACCAAAATAAAACTGACATACACACAATACGAAGTGAACTTCCGGAGGAGGAGAAAGTGGTTATCGCGATGCGGTAACGTAATTAACTACAGGGGCTTGCGCCTGCAGGGAAGGGTGTCCCCACAATCAAAAACCCCTCACAAACGAGGGGGAATCTGATAAAGTCTGCTACAACGGCTGCATCTTTCCAAACCTTCAATATACGGTGCCATAAATCAACTTAGAATCTTTAGAAAGGTGGACGGATAAGTCTAAATAGTATCTGCTTCCAGGATTCAGGCTGGACTTCCCGGTCTGTCTTTCGGCGGTGAAAAAGGATTCCTAAGTGATATTCTCCCTTGTAAGTCGTAAGAATCTTCCAAGAGTGTTTTCTCCTCATAAGTCGAGAGGACTTACAAGTGGCGTTCACCATATAGGGATATTTCTCGCCATTGGTAGAACTTGGTAAGGGAATATTTATTTGTGCCCGTGGATTGTATACAAGGGTCAATATGGACCGCCTGTAGGGCAACATGGGGGATATGACGGCTTAAGAACAGGTTCGAATTCCTGTAGCTCAAGGCTTTTGAATCCTATGAGCCGTGAGGGTCTCATAGGGGGAATTCTCCTTACGAGTCGTGAGGATCTCGCAAGTGTACTTTCTTTTAATGAGACTGCGTCATTCCGGGTTTACACAAGCTCGCCGGTAGTCCTCCTGTTCTTACTCACGGCGCTCTTTCGGGTTTTCATTCATACCCATTTTGCTTGTGGACATACCATTTTTTTTACACGAGATTGTGCCCTTCCGGGTTTTCACAAGCTCGCCGGTAGTCCTGTTGTTTTTACTCACGGCGTCCTTTCGGGTTTTCACACGTGCCCATTTCGCTTGTGGACATACCTTTTTTTAAAATGGCGAAACTCTCGAAAGTAGCTTCGTCGCAGGTGACCCACTTGTTTGCCGATGGGTTTTTAGGGTGGTTTCATCACTATAGTAGCTATGTAGCCAGTGGGGCTTGAGTTGCAATCTTTCCTGCTAAGAATTCGATTTCAATATAGATCCCAAGGGAATGTATCGCCGTATTTAGAGCGATACACTAGTTTAGGGACGTTTCGGTCCATTATCGCCATGTTTGAGGCGAAATTTTAGTTTAGGGACTTTTCGGTCCAATGTCTCCATATTTGAGGTGAGGTTCTAGTTTAGGAACATCTCGGTCCGTTGTTAGTTTAGGGACTTCTGGGTCTGTTGTTGCCATATTTGAGACAGAAAATTAGTTTAAGGACTTCTCGGTCCTTTTATCGCCATATTTGAGGTAAGGTTCTAGTTTAGTGATATCTCGGTCCATTGATAGTTTAGGGACATCTCAGTCCGATGTCGCCATGTTTGAGGCGAGGTTCTAGTTTAGGGGCATCTCGGGTCCTTCATCACCATGTTTGAGGCGACAGGGCTTCTTTGCATACTACTCTTAAAGTTCTAACTAAGGAAGATAGCGAGCAGACACAGGCGTCGTCATCTATCATTGACCTAAGTCGTGACTCATCAAGCATGGTATTTTTTGAGGAATCGGTCGTTTATTGGCTGAAAGGGTCTTTCGCCATGCATAACCATGAGCAAGTAGGCTCCACCTTGGTAGACTTTGTCTATGATATACGTGCCTTCATAGTTCGGCTCTAATTTCCCGCATTTTGCACGATTGGGGATCATGGGTCTTTTAACAACTAGCACGAGTTCGCCTTGGCGGAATGTTCTCGGCATGGTCAGTTTTTCGTATGACCTCATCATCCTTGCCTTATAAGCCTCCAGATTTTGTTGTGCTAGAAGGCGAGTTTCGTCGAGGGTATCGAGCTCCTCAAGCCGAAAATGAGTGTTTTCTTCATCTGTCAGCTCGTATCAAACCGCTACTCGTAGAGAAGGGAGTTCTATTTCCAAGGGAAGCTCTGCCTCCGTGCCGAATACCAACGTGTATGGTGTTGTATTCATGGTCATTTTGAACGTTGTTCGGTACGCCGAGAGAGCTTCATGCAGCCTTTCATGCCAGTCTCTTTTGTTTCTGGACACTGTTTTCTTTATAATCTTTGTCAAGGTCTTGTTAAAAGCTTCAGCTAGACCGTTTGCACGAGGATTATAGACTGAAGAGTATCTCCAATCTATCTTATACTGTTGTCCGAAGCGGCTGATTTTATGGCTTTTATAAGCTGGCTCATTATCCGAGATAATTCGTCGTGGAGTGCCAAACCGATAGATGACATGTGTCCTAAAGAAATGGAGGATGTTCTCTGTCTTCACCTCCCTTAGTAGTACTGCTTCTGCCCACTTAGAAAAGTAATCGGTTGTTGCCAGTATGAACCGATGTCCTTTGGACGATACTGGTTCAATGGGGCCAGTTATATCGGTTCCCCATATTTCGAATAGCCAGCTAGCCATTGTTGGGTGTAGCGTATTTGGATGTTGGTGGATGAAGTCTCCGTGAATTTGGCACGAGTGACACTGCTTCGCATATTTGAGGCAGTCCTGAATCATCGTGGGCCAATAGTAACCCATTCTTTTGATCTTCGGCTTCATTTTTGGCCCAGCTTGACTAGAACCGCAGAGTCCGTCATGAGTTTCTTGGACGACTTTCTTCGCTTCTTCTGGTCCCAGGCATCTTAGCCACAGACACACAAACAATCTCTTATATAGAGTGTCATTATCGAAGGCGAAAGACAGAGCTCGTTTCATGAGCTGATGCCTAGACGGCGCATTTTTAGGAATTCGTTGGGATTTGAAGAGTCAATGAAGACTTCCCTCCAATCCTTGACCTTTTCTTCGTCCTCTGCTTGAAGGGCTACTTGTTCGGTCGTTCCTTTTCCTTCGGATAGCTCTGTTAAGTCTTCCGAAAATATTTCTGTTGGCGCGAGAACCTTGCGGCTTTGCACAATGATCCTTACGTCGTCGAGGTCTTCATCGGCTAATTCCTTAGCCAATTTAGCCAATGCATCCGCCTTGCTGTTTTCTGCACGCGGTATACTCTCCAAGATGTAGGAAGGGATTTGTGTCAGCAATTGCTGCACTCTTTTTCCGTATTTATCAGTTCTGGCTTGCACGTCTGATAGTAGCCATTTACTTGGCTAACGATCAGCTGAGAGTCTCCATATATGAGGAAGTCTTTGATTCCCATGTTGACAACGATCTCGAGACCTGCTATCAAAACTTCATATTCAGCTTCGTTATTAGTCCTTGGCTCCTTTAAGGAGAGGGCGCAACGCAATATTCCTCCTTGCGATGTCACGAAGATAAGGCCCACCCCGACTTTGATTATGGGGTTGTTTTGCTTCGCTTCTTGAAGATGCTCCATCGAAGTAGAGTTCCCATTGGAAATCATTTTCTTCCTTCTCTCCTTCGATTGTGTCGAACGCATGTTCATCCGGCAACTCGCAATTTAGGGGGGAGTCGGCTGGTATCGGATGCTCCGCGAGAAAGTCGGCAATGGCCTGACCTTTCACTGCTTTAAGGGGTCGATACGTTACCAAGAATTCCATCAGGAGGAGGGTCCATTTGGCAAGCCTTCCTGTTAGTATGGCCTTTGACATCAGATATTTGAGAGGATCCACCTTTGATATGAGATAAACCTCATGTGCCAAGGCGTAATGTCTGAGTTTCATTATTGCGAAGATCAGAGCCAGGCAATGCTTTTCGATGGGGGAATAGTTGTTTTCTGCCCCCAGGAGAACTCAACTTAAATAGTATAGAGCTCTCTCCTTTTCCTGATCGTTCTCTTGTGTCCATAGCGCGCCTAGAGAACCCTCAAGGGCTGTTGTATATAGGATAAGGGGTTTTTCCTTAACCAGAGAGGTCAATACCGGAGGATTTTATAGGTATTGCCTGATTTCATCTAGTGCATCTTGGCACTTTTGATCCCAGACGAACGGGGTCCCTTTCTTCATCAAATGACTGTAGGGACAGTATTTTCTGGAGAGGTTGGCTATGAACCGCCGGATATATGCGAGCTTTCCTTGAAGAGATCGCAACTGTTTGAGAGTTCTTGGTGTGGGCATCTCCATAATCACCTTGATCTTTGAGGGATCGATTTCGATACCCCGGTGTCGTATGATGAATCCTAGGAATTTTCCTGAGGATACTACAAACGCGCATTTTAGAGGATTCATCTTCATATTATACTTCCGAAGACGTCGGAACACTATTTTTAGATGTTCCCAATGTTCCTCATGAGATTTGCTCTTCACCACAAGGTCATCAATGTAGCATTCTACAATCTCGTGTATGAGGTCGTCGAAGATCTTTTTCATGGCCCTCTGTTAGGTAGCACCGGCGTTCTTCAAACCGAAGGGTATCACTTTATAGCAGAATATGCTCAGCGGGGTCCGGAAGGCGGTATGTTTTTGGTCTTAAGGATGCATTTTTATTTGATTGTATCCTGAAGATCCATCCATGAAGGAAAAGACCTCATGGGTAGACGTGTTATCGATTATTAGCTCAATAACAGGTACTAGGAAGTCATCCTTTGGGCAAGCTTTGTTGAGGTCCCGAAAGTCCACGCAGATACGCACCGTCCCATTTTACTTCAGCGTTAATACTCATCTCAAGTTCGAGCCACATTCTTCTTGGCGCCTGTTTGACTGGCTTTATGTCCGGTGATATGGCCAGTTTATGTACTGCTACTTTCGGATATAGACCTGGCATCTTGGAATAGTTCCATTCGAAGCAATCTTTGTACTGCATGAGCACTTTCTTTAACGTGGCTACCTATTTTTCAGATAGTAGATCGCTAACGAACGTCAGTTTCGGATCATTTTCCGTCCCCAAGTCAATTTTCCTTTGGTTGTCCGCCGTAGTATGTATCCCATCTTCCAGCTCTTTTAGTGCTAGTGGAAACTCTGAGATCGCCTCGTCCTCGTCTTCATTTGCAAAGCACATGTGGAGGTCATCCATAGTCTCGTGCCCTCTCTCTTTTGAGAGTGTTATCATATGGCAGGTATGAGTCCTCTTCCCTTTTTGTGGTTGAGTTGGTCATATCCTCATGGTATAGATCCTCTTTGGCTCATACTTTTGCGGCGGGGTTACCTTCCAACAATCGGATAAAGCGAACCTGCCTTACTGATACTGGTCTTCTGCCCAGTCTTTGAAGGTGAAGCAGTTTTCGAGGGGATGGCTTATTGCTCAATGGTAGGAGCAATAATCCGGATGATGGACCTCGTTTATTTGTTCGGGGTACCGAGACTCTGGATGTGTCATCATTTGGTGCTTTGTGACAAGGTTGAATATTTTCCTCGTCTTGTCTTGGGGGAAAGAGTATTTCCGACTCGTCTTCGTTATAATAGACGGGTTTCAATCGACCTTTTCTCGATTGCATGGTTTCTTGGATCCGCTTTGTTTTTGTTTTTTTTGAACATTGTTTGCGTTCTTTGCCCTATTTTGCCTTTATTTTGGGATTTTCCCCTTTCGTGAGGACATACAGCGGGCCGGGGATGAAGAGTATTATAGTCTTCCTTCTCCGCGGATTGCTGATTGAGGCGCTGCGACCTGGCCTTTTCATAAATGGCCATTTCGCGGCTGTGATCGTCTCGGCTCCTTTGACAAGCTTCTTTTATTAGCTTGTCTATTTGTTCTTCGAGCGACGGACTTAACGTTCTTAGAACGGGATCTCGCTCTGTTTCAACGTCGCAGCCATTCGGAAGAGCGTTTTCCCCTTCGCTGGAGCTGTTTATGACACGACAGCTGTGGAACTGCTCCCGTTTCTTGGACCGAACGTATCCGAGCCCAGTTGTCTCCATCTTCCCATTGGGCATCTTTCTTTGAGTCCCAGGAATATCCTAAATCTTTTTGTAGAATTGGGTTTGCCGAACAATTTATTCCAAGGGTACACCTTGGCATCTTAACAGCCTTTTCAATCTCTCGGCGTAGTATCTTGGTGGACGGATTGGTTGAAGCCTGTCGAGTGCAAATCGGCACCATACCAGACTTCTTTTTCTATTTTGGTCTTCGTAGATTGGTAGAAGAGGATCGCCTTTTCACTCCTTCGCCTAGGAGGGACGTAGAAAGTCTGTAGTTCTTATATGCTATATGTATCGAGTGCATCAAGTTCCTTATAATGTCGAGGCGGAGACATTGTGATTTACAGACTCTGATCTGCTTCGGCGAGGGTTTGCACTGACGGGCGGATGGAGAACACTACGTTAGTCTCGTCCTCAGAGTCACTGCCGAAGACCAAAATATGAGTAGATGGTCCGAGCTTGTTGTTTTCTTTCTGGGGTTTCCCCGAGTAGACTATTTTTTCATCTTCCTCGGAATCGCTCCTGAAGATCGGGATAGTGGTGACGGGCTTCTGTTTATCCTCCGGCCTAAGACACCTTTCTGTATCCTCGAAGTCTGGCAGGAAGTACTTTGCGTCTTCATATTTTCGGACCTCGTTTACGGAGAAAGAATTTAGCTCCCCTGTGACAGTGTACTCCGATCCATTCTTGAAATGCTTCATACACCGATGTTGTGTAGAAGGGATGACGTTGTACTCGTGTAACCATGGCCTGCCGAGCAAAGCATTATAGCAAGTCTCGGCGTCAATGACATGAAATTTGATGTCAGTGACGAGCAACCCGAAGCGCAATGTCAATATTAGGGACCCAAGCGTTCGTGATGACTGTGAGTCGAATCTGGATATGGGAATTTTGTCTCGAGCCAGGTGCTAAACGTTCATGCAAATTTCTTTCAGCACTCTCACGTTGAGAAGGTTGGCGGAGGATCTGTTATCGACAAGGATTTTCACTATCTTGATGTCGTGGCAGTACCGGGTGATGTATAACGAGCGATTATGTTCGTACGTACGGAGGAGGAGGAGATCTTCATCGCTGAATATAATGTCAGCCTTGTGGACCTCTACCAGTTCATCTTTCATCTTCTTTTCCGTGAAGAAAGCTTGGAACTGATCCGGCTCTTGTAATGCCTTGATCAGAGAATCTCATGCCTCTTTGGACATGAGGAGAGCATCCAGTATGCTCAGTTGCGAGGGTATTTTCCTCAAATGTGCTAGGACATTGTAATCCATTTTGTTTTTCCTAGACAGGTCCCTTGCTGCGAGCTCTTTGACAACTCCACCGTCGAGGGCAATTTTCTCAGGGATTTTTTCTTTCCCTTTGTCCTTTTTTCTCGAACCTTTGTTTGTAGGTCTTAGGTTCTTTTCTGGCAGCGTGCGGTTACGCAGCTGAATATTCTCGCAGTTCTTCTCCTCCTCCTCTTTTTCAGAGATGGAGTCATTAATGAGAGGGCTGAGGGGTATTTCGTCCTCAGAATCACTCCCGAAAGTAAGAATATAAGGGTTTTCCCCTTCCGAACTGGTATCAACCATATGAAATTTGCCGGTCGTTTTTTCATGCGCATCTGTTGTCACGCCATGCTTCCTGGTGTACGGATAAGAAGACATGACTAGGCCCGCGACGTATTTACTCAGAAGTAAACACGTTAAGCGTAAATAAGCAATATAATATAAATGTACACAAGAAAGACATGAGATGTAAATGAACATCGACTTTTTATTTATTAAACATTCCTTACAATACAACTGAAAAGTAAATACGATGTGGAAAGCAATACCTAAACAATGGCATGAACTGAAAGTAAAAGTATATACAAGTGACTAGAGCTCCGGGTCCTCGATGAACTGCTCCAAGTCTTCTGAGCTGGGCTCGATCTCCAGAGAGTCGGGTCCTCTTGACAACATTCCAAAGAAAAAATAGAAAAGGAATGTCGTCAGCGAACAATCGCTCGGTAAGTCCCAATGAGAGATAGAAATAGACTGAACAGGTAAAGAGAATATATCTGGTATAATGTATGATTGTTATGTTAACGCTGTTGTTTGTACCTTAGTACAGAATATACCAGTGTATACGAGAGGAGTCCAACTATTCCGGGGACTAAGGTATACAGAGCACAAGGAACCGTTAAGCCACGGGACAACAGCAACGGATATTCAGGTTAGGTGTATTAAAGTAGCCATCATCGTGCCACTTTTAACACATTCCGTACCAATCTACCCTTTAAAAAAACCCTGTAATGTTTATTGTATTGTTTATAGCTGTAAGACTTGCTAAAACCATGATATCAATTGCTCATGTAAATGGATAACATGTGATCATGTCAATGTATATCCATGGTTCGGTCAGTTCAAGTCATGTTGATATAGATGGTATTCTGGTATTTATGTTTAAGTTTCAGTATATAAGGATTCATGATGTATTGGAGTTATATTTAGATTGTATTCAAGTATAGATTGTTTTCAGATTTGAATGAGACTCAGATTGAGTCAGACACTTTAAACAGAATTTGATTCCTGAATTAGGTTTTGGAGTTATCGGTAACTGCTGCACATGGACGGCAGGATTTATGACTTTTTCCAAGCCAATTACCATTGATAACCCCGTTTTAGTTTTCTACCTTAAATAGGCACTTTCTCCGGCTCTCTGAGACTCAAGAGAATCGGTCACGTTTAAACCTATATTTATCAGGGTCCTTATTGTAAATTAATAAACTTGATGGGGTTTTATGAAAAAATAGTTTTAATAAACTTTCAAAATAAACCTCAAGCATTTATTTATTGTATTTAGGGTTTTCGTTGATGTAATTTTTTAAAAGTGAAGTATTCTAATGATTATAAACCTAGATTGAATTGTATATGGTATTTTAGTGTAAATTGGAATTGTATGGATTTGTGATGGTATATTCATGAAATTTGTGATTCCTTTGTTTAGAAAACATGGAATTTATTATATATATATATATATATAATAGATATTTTGATAATATATATATATAATTATTAAAAATAGAATATGTTAATTAAATAGAAAATCACATTATTCTTAAAAATTGTATTAAAAATTCCATCGAGATCGGATGCTCCGTGAGAAGGTCTGCATCTCGTTCTACTAGTCCCAAGGATGTGCGATAACCCACACTATCCAAATTGGGTTCCCCAAAATGGGTTGTAGAGGCTTAATTGCAAGGATTTTAATTAAAATAATCTTTAAAAATACGGTTTTATTAGTTTAAGGTATTTTATTGTAAAATTGTATTTATCCCACAAAATATTATTCCAAAAGTAATCGTGCTATATCATGATGAGTGTTGTGATGAGGTCGGTCATTATCTTGTGAGTTTTCTAAAGGCAATATGAGCAAATATGATGAACTGATGTTGTAAGTAAACTTTGTGGTATTTAACCGTAAAATTGAAATAAAAGTTGTATAACATTGTCTTTTGAATTGAAACTTGTTCTAAATATTTTTTTAAGATTATTAAACAAGATGTAAAAATATGGATGTTTGGTTATTAAGAAAAGTTGCGTTTTTAACAAAATTAGAATCGGAAGTCAGAATAACTCCACTTCCGATGAGTTTTGAGAAGAGAATTCTTATAATAGGAAAGAGAGGAGAAGAGAGGGGACTTACTGGATTAGATGAGAGAGGGGAGGTAGAAGAAGGGTTTGAGAGCTTCGTGGAGTCGCGGTGTCGCCGGATTTGTCCCGAGTCGTCGCCGGAAGATGACCTTGGGCTAACTTCACTTGTACAACTAATTTGACTTAGAAAAGTTTGAGAGTTTTGACGATAGATTTCAGAATGGAGAGGGCTGGGTATGGGGTGGTATTTATAGGATAGAATTAGGGTTTAGGGAATTAAAAATGAGAATTAAAATGCATTAAAATATTGGTTTAATAGTGATTTTAATCCTCTGTTAATTTGTAAGAAATTCAAACAGAAGAGGAGTAGTGGGGGAGCCCAAGGGGTGTTAGGGTAAAAATTTTGGAGCATTTCCCACGGTTTCAACTGGCGGCGCCGGCCCAGAGGAGATCTTCGCCGGCCATCTTAGAGGGGTTGGGGTCTAGATCGATGCCACATGTCCTAGTTTGTCTAAATACCCTTTTGCACATGTTTATTTAATCTGACTTTTCATTTTTACGTGTATTGCACGTGTAAACTTTTGGGCTTCTAAAACGTTTAAAAGAAAAATCAGTAAAAATATATGTGGTTGGGGGGATTCGAACACAAGGGCTACGTCACAGTAGTGCAAGGCTTTACCAATGAGCTACAAGTGCTTTCTTGCTGTGCTTAAACAAATTAAATACTTATAATATACTCAGAGTTGCAAATACTCCATTTAGTACTTTAACTTTAAACAAATTTCTGTACATTAAAAACAGAGTCGTTGCATTCTATCCTCCTTATAAAAATTTCGTCCTCGAAATTTACAATTATTTAAGGACTAATTTACAAACAAGTAAGGGTATCTTGCACGCATGTCTTCTTCTCTTTCCCATGTTGATTCTCCTGGTGAATCGTTTCTTCACATCACTCGAACCAAGTTTACTTCCTTGTTCCGAAATGACTTTACCTTTCTGTCCAGGATTTCAACGGGTTGTTGCTCACAAGATAAGTCTGTCTGTACAGTGAGCTCGGAGAGATCGAAGAGGTCACTCACATATCTTCGGAGTTGGGATATGTGGAACACGTTGTACACTCCTTCCAATGAGGGTGGAAATGCCAAACGATATCCCACTTCTCTGACTCGTTCGAGTATGTCGAACAGTCCAATGTACCTCGGACTTAGCTTGCCTTTCTTTCTAAAGCGAATCACTCCACGGTTTGGAGAAATCTTCAGAAAGACATGATCTTCCGGTTGGAACTCCAAGTGTCGGCACTTTGCATCAGCCCAATGCTTCTATCGGTCTTGGGCTATGCGCATTCATTCCCTGATAGTGCTAACTACATCTACAGTCGCCACTATCATCTCAGGTCCAAGGAGTTCCCTATCTCCGATGTCGTCCCAACTTAATGGTGAACGACACTTCCTTCCATAGAGCGCTGCAAATGGTGCCATTCCAATACTCGCTTGGTAACTTTTGTTGTATGAAAATTCCACAAGATGTGGGTGATCTTCCTATGATCCTCTGAAGTCTAGCATATAAGCTCTTAGCATATCTTCAAGGATCTGAATCGTTCGCTCATGATGTCCATCTGTTTGTGGATGGTAAGCTGTGCTAAAGTTCAGACTCGTTCACAAGCTAGCTTGCAGACTCTGCCAAAATTGTGATCGGAATCTGGTGCCACGATCGGAAACAATGCAAACCGGTACTCCATGTAATCTCACGATCTCCTGCATGAGTTCATAGGTATCAGAGATAGTATACATTGAAGAGTTAAATCTTACTTAGATTCGAACTTACCTCCATGTACTTCTTTGCTAGTGTCTCGGTAGATTGGACAACTCGAAAGAGGATAAAATGAGCTGACTTTGTGAATCGATCCATAATAACCCATACTGCATCGTTACCTTTTGTGCTGCGAGGAAGAGTAGTCACAAAATCCATGGTAATGTGTTGCCACTTCCGTTCTGGAATAGGTAACGGTTGAAGTAGACCAGCAGTCCTGTGATGTTCAGCTTTTACTTGCTGACACACCAAGCATTTGGCTACGCTTCTGGCTATTTCACGCTTCATTCCATGACACCAGTAATGTTGTCGCAGATCTTTGTACCACCAGGGTGTACTGAGTAGGGAAAGCTGTGAGCTTCTTACATCAACTCGTCCCGAACAGGACCTTGTGGTACACACAATCTGCTTCTATATCTCAAAGATCCATCTTCATGGATGATGAAGTATGTTCTAAGTCCACTTTCTACTTGTTCTCTGATCTTTTGCAACTTGGCATCACTTGTTTGAGCTGTTTTGATCTGAGTGACAATTGTAGACTGAACTTGTAAGTTCATCAAACTTGAAGCGTTACCTGGCATGACCACTTCTTGTTAGTTATATGTATGCCCTAGAGGCCATTACTGTACATAGGATGTATATTGTAGTGGATGCTGGGACATATATAGGGAGGACTTTCTTGCTCGACATGATAGTATGCTATCTGGTTACTCTTTACCTTAACGTGTATACTGATTGTCTCTCTGTTACATGTTGGTAAAGCCCTTAGGATATGTACTTGACTACCTGGACTATGATGCGGATCATACTAGTGGGGACATGGTAGTCCATAAGTACATCCTTCAAGGTCCTTAGTCGTGGATGTATCGAGACGGGGCATCGATATACCAGAGTAGACTAGCGTATACCTTCTCGACCCATACAGATGGGCGATGGATGATCCCATATCCATTGGTGTTTGACATCGGAGATGATATACGGGTGCTCAGTGGAGACTGGGTACACTGGACGGACTCGCCGAGAACTCCCAGATGGTATTATACCTTACGTCAGATGGCAGTTCTCTGGTGACACTGGTACATAGTAGTCTGTTGACCCGAGATCGTCATAGAGTCTTGTGTGATTCCCACTGTGCTTTGATTTCCACCTTACCACGTCCAAGAGGGCGTGCAAAACGGTGGCTTTTGGGTACAGTCCCGAATCACATGGAGGCAATGAGCGATAGGAGGGGATTCATCTCTCCCGGTATAGGGGGTTGATGTTGCGCTGTGTTCGATTGGCTATAACCGGAAATCCCTGGCCAGGGTTGTTGAGATTTACTGGTAAGTGTTACCAGTAGTTTCTCGAATTGTTATAGACCTTATATCGACACGACTTATCGAGCTATTGGGGTCTGACGTTTACCACCCCTAGACTTGATATGCGACATATCAGACGAACAGACCGGACTGTACGGTAAGTGTTACTGGTTGGATTCACAGGAGTATGAGCGGGCTTGCTCGTCGATCTTCTGATCGCTCAATACCAGGGTGGCCATTACGTTTAGCAGACCGCTTGCGACTTGTGGGTGTTTGATATGATCATCACCTGCTGCCGGCGTATTGACGAGTCTTTAGAGTCCTACACAGCGGTTTCCTGGCTCAAGCGAAACGAAATAGGAGCGCATATGAGATATGTGCGGGACCGAGAATAATGCGTGTATGTGATACCGTATTCTATTCTCGCGATGAATGTGTCGAATGGTTGTATGCGATATAACCTAGTTATCGAATCAAGGATTGATTCGATAAATCGATACATTCGATATTAGTCGGTCACATGCGATATGACCGGATCGTTAAATCAAGTGTTGATTTAATGATTTAATGCATAATTATATATATTTGATATATTACTTTGCATTAACTAGTATTGGTTCACTTTAAATGGATTTTCTCACTTGTTTGTGCACATTGTATATGTGATATATTTTTTGTGCACAAGTTTGTATCATGTTTGATGATGCATGCTAACTTGGGTTTGTGTAAAGATTAAACCATGGTTATATGAATGGTTAGGGTTTTGTTTTCTTATTCATTTATTTATCTATTTTTTCTTTTTGGAAAATAATAAGCATAAAGTGAAAATGGTGGCTTTCTTTGTTTGTATATTGAAGCTTCATGAAGCTTTGACTAAGTGACAATTTTGTCTCATGCTTAACCCTAACCATTTCACTAAACCCTAGTTCATTCTCTACACTTGACCATGGTTGGATTATGATAAGTATTCATTTTATTTTCTATTTGGAAATAACTTATCATAATATTCTATCATCTTCTTCTTGTTCTTCTTCAAGAAGAAAACCTAGCTGTTCCCCTCCGAACGGCGGCCGAGACATGGGCGTCTCGCCTGAGATTCGGGGCAGATGCTAATTGGTGCTATCCGTCCACCTCTCCGAAGATGCCAAGTTGATTTATGGCACCATGTATCGAAGGTTTAAACGGATGCGTCCGATGTAGCAGACTTCGTCAGATTCCCCCTCGCTTGAGGGGTTTTTGATTGTGGGGACGCTCTTCCCTGCAGGCGCAAGCCCCTGCAGTTAATTACGCTACCGCATCACGGTAACAACTTTCTCCTTCTCCAGCTGGTCACTTCGTGTCGTGGGTGTTTGTTTTGTTTGTGGTTGCCCGTGGATTATATACGGAGACTGATTTATGTCATCGCCCGTAGGACGTGGATTAGTCCAAATCCGTATTTTCTTAGATTTGGGTTTGGGGTTTTGGTTTGAGGATACGTTAGCCATATTTGAGGCTAAGATCAACTCAAACGTTTGTTAAGGATTCGTTAGTCCAGTTTGAGACTAAGATCAACTTAACGGGATCGTTTAGATCCGACAAAAGAGCAATTGGCTCTAATGTTCCAGTTTAGGGACATAGTGGTCCATTAAACATATGGTCGTCGGGACCCGTCAACTCTCTGACGACGTTGAAGGATTACAACGACAGATGTCAGAGGAGTTCAGAGATGTACCCTTGAACCAAAGTTGATTGGGGGGATCTATAATCCAATTTGGGACTAAAGTCTGTCTGAAGGTTTAAGGATACGTTAGCCATTTTTGAGGCTAAGATCAACTTAAACAGGATCGTTTAGATCCGACAAAAGAGCATTTGGGGGCTCTATTGTTCCAGTTTAGGGACATGGTGGTCCATTACCAGTTTAGGGACATGGTGGTCCATGTTCCAGTTTAGGGACATAGTGGTCCATCTCCAGTTTAGGGACGTAGTGGTCCAATGGTAGTTTAAGGACACATAAGTCCATGGGTTTAATGACCCCACAGTCCATATGGGTGTGTTTAAGGACGCATTAGTCCGTTAGTTTAAGGACGCATAAGTCCGCGGGTTTAACGACCCCACAGTCCGTATCTTGGTTTAAGGACGCATAAGTCCATGAGTTTAAGGACCCCACAGTCCGTGTTGATGTGTGGTTGTCGGGACCCGTTACCTCTCTGAAGACGTTGAAGGATTACAACGATAAATATCAGAGGAGTTCCGAGATGTACCCTTGAACCAATGAGTTGGTTGAAAGAGCAGATGTGCTCAGTTCAAGATGATTTGAGGACTTATTGCCAATTTGGGCTAAGTCCAATTGTGTTTGAAATATTGGCTCTCTGCTGGTCCATTGAAGGAGAGGCTTTGCCTCTAGAAACTTAGCCAATTGGGCTAAAGCTAGTGTTAAACACTAAAGGTCAACAGTGTTGAACACTGGGAATAAGATTAACAAGTTAGTGTTAAACACTAAAAGATAATCAGTGTTAAACACTGCAAATAGAGTTTTCCAATTACTGTTAAACACTAAGGAGGGAGGGGTCACGTGCGGACATGTGAGAGCGCCCTGATTTCCCTTATTTTATTCTGCAGATCAGTGTTTAACACTTTTAATTCTGGCGGCCATCACGTGTGAGCACGTGATGGAGACCCCCGCTCTGGTCTGTTAGAATGCTCATTAGGGGTCACGTGGTGACACGTGAGGGCGTCCTAAATGTGGAGCCAGATCTCCTTTGTTTTATCCTCAAATCTGCGAATAAGTGTTAAACACTTTTCCTTTTTATTTCGAGCATCACGTGTTGACACGTGATGGGGATTTATGCGCTGACTGTTAAAACGTTTGCTAAGGGGTCACGTGGTAAACACGTGAGAGCGCCCAAAGCCTTCATTTCCATTGATCTTTCTTTCTGCGTTTTGGGAGTCACGTGAGAGCACGTGATGGCATCAAAAAGTGGGGCCAGATCCTCTTTATTTTGTTCTGCAAACAAGTGTTAAACACTTTTAATTTTCATAGCCATCACGTGTGGGCACGTGATGTATAATCATGCCCTGATTTATTAGAACATTTATTAGGGGTCACGTGGTAACACGTGAGAGCGCCCATAATTGTTTCTGCCTTTGCTTTTGCTCCATATATAATGAGGGTCACGTGGGAGCACGTGAGGCATTGCCTCAAAACTTTCCTCTTCTCATTTTGGGGGATCTGTTCAGGGGTCACGTGGGGCACGTGACCTTAGTCTTTTCATGCACAGAGATCTTTTAAGTCTCCTTATCTTTAAGAATTAAATTCTTATTTAGGGTAAAACCCTAATTTTTGTTTTGGAGGAATTAAATTCCTATTGTGAAAGAATTAAATTCCTATTTAGGGTAAAACCCTAATTTTATCCCAAAGGAATTAAATTCCTATAATTTTGTGACCATTGAATTCTCGAAACTTAATTCCTCCTCTATGTTTTGGATCTGCATGGCAGGATCTCAACCCAATGAGAATTAAATTCTCAATTCATGGGGAGATGTGCACTTTGCAGATCCTCCACCAGAGAAAGAACTAAGTTCTTTTCTTTATATAAGAGTTAAACTCTTTTGAGAATTAAATTCTCTTTTTAAGCCTCTCTTTTCTTACCTAGGGTTTTTCCTTTGCAGAGAATTAAATTCCCCTCTCTCTGTTTCTTTTTTCTCTTGAGAATTAAATTCTTCTCGCTCTGTTTCTTCTCTCCAAAAAGTAGATCCTCCTTCTCTTTTTTTTTGGCTCCTATTTATAGGAGGAGGAAGAGAATCAATTTGTTTAACAAATCTCTCATTTAGAGATTTGATTTGTATGTTGAGAGATTTGATTTGCATTCATCATTAATCTGGGCCTTTAGATTGTTAAGTGAATTTTATTCACCATTGGATTTTAAATCCAAAGATATCCATTTGTTATCTCGGTCAGATTTAGGGGGGGAATCTTTCCATGTCCAAGATTTTTCTATAAATTGGTGATTTTTAATCACCCTTGGATTTTTAATCCAACGGTCCCCATAGACCTTTTCCATTTGGAAAGATTCAGAAACTTTTAGAATTTAATTCTATTAAATTATAATGCTTTTAAAGCCAGTCACGTGCACGTGACCCCCAATTGGGTTCCTTTCTCAGCCACTTATTTATGTTTCAGTTTTAACCATCACGTATCAACACGTGACCATTGGTCACGTGTAAGCATGTGATACCTCGTTGAGGTATTTTCTGACTTTTAGAGTTAAATTCTATTCATTATTTTAGAGGCTTTAAAAGCCCATCACGTGTCTGCACGTGACCCATGGTCACGTGTGAGCGCGTGATGCCCCATTGGGGTCTTTTCTGAGTTTTTATTGTATCTTTTAACTCCTCCAGCGGGTTCTTAAAAGCCCATCACGTGTGGACACGTAATTCCTCATAACTTTTGATCCCGGATGAATTACGAGGCCCATAATATATCAAATCGAAGGGTTTTTCGAGCCGCTTTTGATACCATCAGAATTTATCTGTTTTTCATTCGGGAGTTTGTCAAAAAAACAGCCCGGAAGATACTGGTTCCCATTTTCTTAAGCGTATCGCCGCCATTTGATACCTTGGGCTCTTTTGCGCAGAAATTTTTGGCGGGAACAAATGCCCCCCACTACTTTGCCCACGTAAGTATTTACGTGGGTGAAGTAGTGCAAAGTAATGCATAGCGTATGACCAATTTCGGGTTGGTATATTACTTTCAGAATCTTGATCTGAGAAGATAACGAGCGGACACAAGCGTCGTCATTTATCATTGACTCAAATCTCGACTCTTAAGAGATATAGTTCCAAACCCTTAACTCCATGAGCCGCACCCTTCTATCTCTTTATATCTTACTCTGGAGTAAAGTAGTTTATATGCTCATGAGTAGCTTTTCCATTTCAGTGGCATGTAGCTTTGGCAAGTGTGGCTCATAGATGGTCCATCTTGACCTCTTTGCAGGGCAGTGATGGCTTAGGAGACAGGGTTAGGATCTGCAACCTAAGACTTTTCAACTTTATGAGCCGTGAGGGTCTCATAAAGACTTTTCTCCCTACGGATCGAGAGGATCTCGTAGGTGTATTTTCTCCTTAGGAGTCGTGAGGATTCCTAAGTGTGTTTTCTCTTATAAGTCGTAAGAATCTTATGAGAGAATTTTTCGCTCTTACGAGTCGAGAGGACCCGTAAGCGGTTGTTCCCCTCCTTGTCGAAATTCGACTTCGGAGAGTGAGACCCGTGGATAGTATGCAAGAGACCATTTTGGGCCGACTTGCAGGATCCCAGTGCTTAGGAAACAGGTTTTTTAATCCCTACTGCCTAAGGCTTTATCTCACGAGTCGAGACGAATCGAGAAGTTCTCGTAAAGACATCATTTTCCTCACGAGTCGAAACGAATCGAGCAGATCTCGCAAGAATATCCTAACGTCACAGTTAACCTCTGCTCTTTACGACAGAAGTCCGTTAGGGTCTGTGGTACTTAGGGTTTTGGCCGTCGTACCGTCGCATGAGCTGATGTATTCCTCGATAGGCAATCGTGCTGTTCGAGTAGCCCTGCGACTGCCGTGTCTCTGATCCCTTCGGGGGCTGGACAAGACGTCTTCAAGCAATCCTCATTGGCAGTTTGACCGTCGGAAGAGCAAGCGCTAGGAATTTGCCATGCCGCTTTTTACTTGAGGTTAGGCTCATTTTGGAGAGCCCCGATGAGTCATAACCACTCCGTGCTGGTGTGGGATGATCTCCGATAGTCTTTCAGGCTTTATATGATTTGCCGTTAAGACCCTGAAGCTAGGAATTTGGCCTTTGCTTCGTTTGCTGGCATTGCGTCCTCTGTATCGAGACGAATGTCGTCGTTGTCTCTAGGTTGCTGATGAACCGTCGAGATTTGGAACTAGGGATTTTGCCGTGGCTCCTTTTGGTGATGTTGCGTCTGCTGTATCGAGACGAACGTCGAGGTGGTGACTACTCCGCATTGGTTCGAGATGATCTCCGATTGTCTTTCAGGCTTTATATGACTTGCCGTTAAGACATTGAAGCTAGGAATTTAGCCTTTGCTTCGTTTGCTGGCATTGCGTCCTCTGTATCGAGACGAATGTCGTGGTTGTCTCTAGGTTGCTGATGAACCGTCGAGATTTGGAACTAGGGATTTTGCCGTGGCTCCTTTTGGTGATGTTGCGTCTGCTGTATCGAGACGAACGTCGAGGTGGTGATTACTCCGCATTGGTTCGAGATGATCTCCGATTGTCTCTCAGGCTTTATATGACTTGCCGTTAAGATGTTGAAGCTAGGAATTTAGCCTTCGCTTCGTTTTCTTTGTCGCGTCCGAATCCTGCTGGGGGAAGAACGCCGGGGTGACATTTCATCTGCTGTATCGAGATGATCGTCGAGGTGGTGACTACTCCGCATTGGTTCGAGATGATCTCCGATTGTCTTTCAGGCTTTATATGACTTGCCGTTAAGACATTGAAGCTAGGAATTTAGCCTTTGCTTCATTTGCTGGCATTGCGTCCTCTATATCGAGACGAATGTCGTGGTTGTCTCTAGGTTGCTGGTGAACCGTCGAGGTTTGGAACTAGGGATTTTGCCGTTGCTCCTTTTGATGATGTTGCGTCTGCTGTATCGAGACGAACGTCGAGGTGGTGACCACTTCGTGATGGTGCGAGATGATCTCCAATTGTCTTTGAGGCTTTATATGACTTGCCGTCAAGACCCTGAAGCTAGGAATTTGGCCTTCGCTTCATTTGCTTTGGTGTGTCCGAATCCTGTTGGAGGAAGGACGCTGTAGTTGACATCTCGTCTGCTGTATCGAGACGAATGTCAAGGTGGTGACCACTTCGTGCTGGTGCGAGATGATCTCCAATTGTCTTTGAGGCTTTATATGACTTGCCGTCAAGACCCTGAAGCTAGGAATTTGGCCTTCGCTTCATTTGCTGGTATCGCGTCTGCTGTATCGAGACGAATGTCATGGTGGTGATCACTCCATGTTGGTGTGAGGACCAGGATCCGCTCTGGATGTTTCCCACGGGATCGAAGAGTGACGTTGTCCGCGTTCCACGTGACCAGGAATTTTGCTCTAGATGCTTCACACGGGTTCACTGCCGTGTTAGGCGAGGACTAGGCTCCGCTCTGGATGCTTCGCACGGGTTCACTGCCGTGCTCTGCGAGGACCAGGATCCGCTCTGGACGTTTTCCACGGGGTCAAAGAGTGACGTTATCCGCGTTCCACGTGACCAGGAATTTTGCTCTAGATGCTTCACACGGGTTCACTGCCGTGTTACGCGAGGACTAGGCTCCGCTCTGGATGCTTCACACGGGTTCACTGCCGTGCTTTGCGAGGACCAGGATCCGCTCTGGACGTTTTCCACGGGGTCAAAGAGTGACGTTATCCGCGTTCCACGTGACCAGGAATTTTGCACTAGATGCTTCACACGGTTTCACTGCCGTGTTAGGCGAGGACTAGGCTCCGCTCTGGATGCTTCACACGGGTTCACTGCCGTACTTTGCGAGGACCAGGATCCGCTCTGGACGTTTTCCACGGGCTCAAAGAGTGACGTTATCCGCGTTCCACGTGACCAGGAATTTTGCACTAGATGCTTCACACGGTTTCACTGCCGCGTTAGGCGAGGACTAGGCTCCGCTCTGGATGCTTCACACGGGTTCACTGCCGTGCTTTGCGAGGACCAGGATCCGCTCTGGACGTTTTCCACGGGGTCAAAGAGTGACGTTATCCGCGTTCCACGTGACCAGGAATTTTGCTCTAGATGCTTCACACGGGTTCACTGCCGCGCTCGGCGAGGACTAGGCTCCGCTCTGGATGCTTCACACGGGTTCACTGCCGTGCTTTGCGAGGACCAGGATCCGCTCTGGACGTCTTCCACGGGGTCAAAGAGTGACGTTGTCCGTGTTCCACATGACCAGGAATTTTGCTCTAGATGCTTCACACGGGTTCACTGCCGTGTTTAGGCGAGGACTAGGCTCCGCTCTGGATGCTTCACACGGGTTCATTGCCGTGCTCTGCGAGGACCAGGATCCGCTCTGGACGTTTTCCACGGGGTCAAAGAGTGACGTTATCCGCGTTCCACGTAACCAGGAATTTTGTTGATTATATCCGCATTTCACGGAGTTGGGATTTGACTCTCTGTGGGAGTACATCGTCGAGTCATGGAACTGGGAGTTGCCGCTGTTCCGCTTTGCTTGATGATGTGTCCGCTGTGACGAGACGAGTGCTGAGGTGGAGCTGGGATTTTTCCATCACTCCGCTTTGCTGACCATAGGGTCTTTTATTAGCTTTGTATGTACATCCTGCTGGACTGCGAAGGAACGCCGTTGTTAACATGGCGTCCGCTGTAATGAGACGAATGCTAAGGCGGAGTTGGGATTTTGCCATCGCTCCGCTTGATGGTGTAACATCTGTGTCCTGCTGGAATGAGGAGGCACGCCGTTGTTGGTCTCCAGGCTGTAGATGTGGCCATTGAGATTTGGAACTAAGGACTTTGCCATGGTTCCGTTTCGTTGCGACTCTGAGGTCGATTGTTGACGTCACGTCTGCATCTGGATGGAGTGAGGAGAAACGCCGTTGGTGATCTCTAAGTTGTCGATGTTGACGTCGAGACCCTGAAGCTCGGGATCTTCTTTTTGCTTCGTTTGTTGACATTATTGCGATAAATGTCGAGATTGTCTCTTGGTTGTCTATGAACCGTCAAGATTTGGCTTCGCTTTCTGATGGAGCCTGTTGGGAAGGTATGGTTCCCTCTTTGTTTGTGCCCCTGGATTGTATACAGGGATCGATGTGATCTCACCTGTAGGGCAAAAAGTTTCATTCTTTCATTTTTTTTTACTCTTTCCGCGATGCTCTATCATTTCAGCTTTTTATATCGCGAAAATTGCGATTGCCCAATCATTTCGGCTATTTTTCGCGGTGCCCAATCATTCCGGCTATTTTTCTTTTTACTCGCTGCTTTTTATTGCGAGTTGCCCAATCATTTCGGCTATTTTTCATGCATACATTTTTACTTGCTGATTTTGTTTGCAAGTTGCCCCATCATTTCGGCTATTTCGTATGCTTTTTTTTTTGGCTCGCTGATTTTTTCTCGCGAGTGTGGAACTTGGAATCTGGTGCCAATCTCAGCATTAGCATCGCTGTGACTGGAATATAGCCAGGAGCGGATCATCATTTGCCATGAAAGGGCTTGGAATTTGATACCGGTTTAGGCATCAGCATCGCTGCAACTGGGATATTGCCAGGAGCGAATCATCATTTGCCTCTGTCGATGTTGAACAAAGGTGGCTTAGTAAACAGGGTTAAAGGTCCTGTCGACTAAGGCTTTTGACTTCATGAGCCGTAAGGGTCTCACAAAGGTATTTCTCCCTACAAGTCGTGAGGATCTTGTAGGTGTGTTTTCTCCTTGGGAATCGTGAGGATTCCTAAGTGCATGTTCTCTTGTAAGTCGTAAGGATCTTACAAAAAGGTTTTCTCCTTATAGGTCGAGAGGACCTAAAAGGGTTGCTCACCATATGGACATATCCTTAGTCACGGATGGGACCTTGCTGGGGAAATGTTTGTTCGCGCCCGTGGATTGTATACAAGGGTCAGTATTGAGCCGCTTGTAGGGCAAGATCGGAGGTTGTGGGGGTTGCTTAAGAATAGATTCAGGTCTCTGTAACTTAAGACTTTCAAATCTTATGAGCCGTGAGGGTCCCATAAGAGAGTTCTCCTTACGAGTCGTGAGGATCTCGCAAGTGTAATTTCTTCTTAGGAATCGTGAGAATCCCTAAGTGTGTTGCTCCCTTGTGAGTCGTAAGGATCTCACGCAGGTGGTTTCTCCTTACAAGGTCGAGAGGATCCTGTAAGTGTCTTTTAACGAGGTTGCGCCCTTTCGGGTTTTCACAAACACTCGCCGGTAGCCCTGCTGTTTTTACTCACGGAGCCCTTTCGGGTTTTCATCCGTGCCCATTTTGCTTATGGACATACCGTTTTTTTTATTCTTTTTATTCTTTTTTCTAACGAGGTTGCGCCCTTTCGGGTTTTCACAAACACTCGCCGGTAGCCCTGCTGTTTTTACTCACGGAGCCCTTTCGGGTTTTCATCCGTGCCCATTTTGCTTATGGACATACCGTTTTTTTTTGTTTTTTTTTTTTTTAAATTTTTTATAACCACGCCAGCCTGAGGATGCCGCGGGTTGATAGTAGTTTAACGACGTTTCGGTCATTTGCAAGTTTTAGGACATTGCGGTCCGTCGTTAGTTTAGGGACGTTTCGGTCCGCAGCCAGTTTTAGGACATAGTGGTCCATCGTTAGTTTAACGACATTTCGGTCTACCGTCGCCGTATTTGAGGCGAATTTCTAGTTTACTGACTTTTCGGTCTAGGAGGCCTTCCCTATGAACGAGCATGATGCCCCCGGCATATCCACCTTTTTCGAAGCATGTTGTTGTGGCGGGTTTACTTTCCACTTTTCGGGTAACGCGAACTTGCCCTGTTGGTATTGGTCTTCAACCCAGTTTTTGAAGACGTAGCAATTGTCGAGTGGGTGACCCATTAATCTGTGGTAGGGACAATAGTTAGGATTGTTAACGTCACCTGGTTGCAATGGACGTTGTGGATCTGGCAGAGTGATAAGCCCGCTGCGCACTGCTAGCTCGAACAATCTCTTTGTTTTATCTTTGGGAAATGAGTAAGGACGTTTCAACTTCTCATTGAGGTATCGCGGCTTGTTGTTTTGACGACAAAACGGTCTCGGGTTACTCGGCTGTTGTTGAGTGTTGGCAACAAAGGCCGTTTTTTTCCTTTTCCTTTCTCATTTCGTTTGCTCCGTCGTTTGCGGGTCCGAGATTCTTTCCGGGTAGCGTGAGATTGTACGGCTGAACATTCTCGCAACTCTCCAATTCTTTTGTTTTAGAAATGAATTCCTTGAAGAGAGGGTTAAGAGCGGCTTCTTCATCAGAATCGCTTCCAAAGGTGAGAACTCATGATCCCCCGGGCTCGTCCTTATGACAATTGCCGGCAACTCTTTTATGCTCATCTGTCGTATTTTTTCGCTGTCTACGAGCTTCACGCTTTGTCCTGTTGAAGTGTTGCCTGTGAGCGACATACCCTTTCCACCAACACTTAAAAGAGTTGCAGTCTTCAGTAGGATGTACGATCTTCTGATGATATAAGCAGAAGTTGGGGTGTACGTCCGTTTCATCAAAATGTATACCACCAGGAGAATTTTCTCTGAAAGAGGGCGGCCTCATCCCCATTAATATGGCTTTGGCGAATCGTTTCCTTGTCTTGATCCTGTTTTCATTTGCGGCGGATGTACTTTGATCTGGTGGGAGTGTTTCGACCCTTTTGTCCAGTCGCCGGCGTTTGGCCTTTTCAAATATGGACATCTCGCGCTCCCGATCAGCTTTACTTTTTAGACGAATCTCATCTAGAAAAGCGTCGATCATTTCGTCTGACGGCCACACGAATTCCGGCTCAGGCTCTGCCCCCAGTTTCTCAGTGCAAGGAGTTTTTTCATCGTCCGTAAATGAGTGGGAGATCACATGATAAGTTGCCCCCGGTGCGTCCGTCTTCTTTGGAGTGTGCGGCTGTGGTGGGTTTACTTTCTACTTTTCAGACAGCGCGAACTTGCCTTGTAGGTACTGATCCTCGATCCATCCCTTAAAGACGAAACAATTCTCGATCGGGTGACTTACCGTTTGGTGGTAAGGGCAATAATTGGGATCGTTGACATCGCCCGGTTGCAACGGACGTTTTGGACTCGGCAGATTGATGAGCCCGCTGCGCACTGCCAGCTCGAACAGTCTTCTCGTTTTATCCTGAGGAAACGAGTAAGGACGTCCCAGTCTCTCCTCGAGGGATGGGCGTGGACGCATATTGTTTTGACGGACAACCGGCTTTGAGTTGCTCGGCTGTTGTTGAGTGTTGGCAACGACAATCGCTTTCCCTTTTCCTTTCTCATTTTGAGAGTCTGGCTTTGGAGGAGACGGTTTATGTCCCATCTGATCCATTTGGGCCAACTTGTTGATCAAGGCCTGGAAAGTAGTTGGCTTGAAGAACATCATGAATTGGGAGATGGTTGCTTGCGGATCCAGAGTGCCCACAAACATGCCTACCGCAGGTGCCTCTTCTATGCGTTGTTCGCATTTCGACCATAGGTTTCGCCATCGTGTTGCGTATTGGACCCACGTTTCGCCTGGCCTTATCCTGGCATTTATCAGTGCTGTTATCGGGGTGCGTCCACTAGCACTCGCGAATCTTTGTGTAAACAGCAGCTCCATCTCTGCAAATGTTTTGACAGAGTCGTTAGGTAGCTCCGAATACCATTCAAAGGCTGTTTCTGCTAAGCTGCCGACGAATTGGCGAAGCAACAATTTGTCATCGCCTCCTGTATTGCCGCATAAGGCCCTGAATTGAGCGACATGCTGATGTGGATTCCCTGTCCCCTTATATACGTGGAACTTAGGGATCGTATATCCCGGCGGGTAACTAATTTGGTCATACCAGCCTGGGTAGGGTCGTCCGGTTCTAACAATTTGCCCAGCCACTTCATTTGCCTGGTGAGCTCGTATTTGCTGAGCTATATAGTCGTCAAGCGCGGCCTTGGAAATGGTTTCTTCCTTGGCTGCTGAAAGAGCCGGAGGAGGATCAGATATTTCTCCTCCGTCATTTCCGACAATGACTGGAGGGTCTTCGGCTGGAAGGTCCGGCTGTAACATCATCCCTATCATGTCTTGAAAGAGGAGTGCCATTTGTTTTATGTTAGCCGCTTGTTCTGTGGCTTCTGTGTCCTTCTTTTTGAGGATTCTACGTAAGAAGTCAGCATCAGTCTCTTGTTCGTGACGCTGCTCTGATGATTCTTCCGAACTTTCTTTCGGTTCGGTAAGTGCATCCATCACAGTCATCATTTCCTGAAGCTTCTGTTGCTGCTCCTGGGCTTTCGTCACAGATCGGGTGAGCGGTCGGTGACCCGTCGAAGCACGGCTTTCTTCTTTTCCGCAAGCCATATAAACGGTGTGCACCACCATGCCCCCAGACTTGGAGCGTTTGTGTTCGGTGTCTTTGCGATTTGCCAAAGACACAGGGGCTTTTTGCGGCCTCCTTTTTTGAGTGATTGGAGTTAAGGGAGCCATTGCAGTGGGCACCCATCCAGCTGTTGCTTTTTCCAGCTTGACAGAGTAATTCTTCTCCTGCTGAACCTTCATCTTTTTCTGTCGGCGGAGATAGTATTGATCTATTACGGAGTCTTGGACTTGACGCCAGACCTTGTAAATTTTAGAGGACAGCCGTTGAGGGGGCTGCTCTAGCTTCTTTTCCGTATCATTCTCCACGGGTGGAGGAGATCTCTTCAGCACTGCAGTAGGAGAGTTTTCGCACACCCTGTTCAGCAGCTCAAAGCTGTTCCCGGTTGGAACAGCAACATCGATCCCCACCGTTGGAGCTGGTGGAGTAAGTCCAGAGGGGGAGTTGCCCCCAGCCTTCCTTACTCGGCGCCAGTGGCGACGTCGAGCGTGTCGTGCGGATGGAGTTGTTTCGGCCGTAGGGGCGACTTCGTCATGCCCCCTGCTTTGAGGAGAGACCGTTATTGGTGCTAGCCTGTCGAAGACTGACACCCGTTGAGAAGCAATGTCTAATCTGTCAAAGACAGACCTCTGGGTAGGAGAAGCAGCTTTGAGGACCTCGCCTGGAGCAGCAACCGGAATAGCCAGCCTTGTAAAAATTGACTTCTTGGAAGGAGGAGCCTTTCCAATAATTTTGTCCGCTTGAGCCGGGGTGGCTATCCGTTTTGGGATGGCAGCTTCGGGTATCACGGGCTTATAGACGTTCTGGCCCAGTCTGTTGAAAACTGAGGTATTGAAGTTGGGCGACCCGTTGAGAGGGGCCGCGGCATTGGTAAGCCGATCAAAGACCGACTTCTTTGGGGATCCTTGCAACGTCATTATGGCATTGAAGCTCAACGGTGGGAGCATGGTCCCGAAGAATAATCCAGTGGTGGCCTGAGTTACCTGCTCCACTGGCATCTTGAAAAGGGAGGCCGCTTGGGGCCCATAAGTCACTCCTCCAGCAAGGACCGAGCGAGAGTTGCAGTTGCAGGCAGTGCAGTTTGAAGCCATTGATCTTCTGTTTTCTGCACGGAGCAAGACTCCAAATCTTAGTACCTTGAATCCACAGGCAACCACAGCAAACCGCGATTTGCTCGCGAACACGACACATGAAGTGTGGAGTGGAAAGAGGAAAAGGTCCCACCGGGCGTGCCAGAATCTGTTCCCCTCCGAACGGCGGCCGAGACATGGGCGTCTCGCCTGAGATTCGGGGCAGATGCTAATTGGTGCTATCCGTCCACCTCTCCGAAGATGCCAAGTTGATTTATGGCACCATGTATCGAAGGTTTAAACGGATGCGTCCGATGTAGCAGACTTCGTCAGATTCCCCCTCGCTTGAGGGGTTTTTGATTGTGGGGACGCTCTTCCCTGCAGGCGCAAGCCCCTGCAGTTAATTACGCTACCGCATCACGGTAACAACTTTCTCCTTCTCCAGCTGGTCACTTCGTGTCATGGGTGTTTGTTTTGTTTGTGGTTGCCCGTGGATTGTATACGGAGACTGATTTATGTCGTCGCCCGTAGGACGTGGATTAGTCCAAATCCGTATTTTCTTAGATTTGGGTTTGGGGTTTTAGTTTGAGGATACGTTAGCCATATTTGAGGCTAAGATCAACTCAAACGTTTGTTAAGGATTCGTTAGTCCAGTTTGAGACTAAGATTAACTTAACGGGATCGTTTAGATCCGACAAAAGAGCAATTGGCTCTAATATTACAGTTTAGGGACATAGTGGTCCATTAAACATATGGTCGTCGGGACCCGTCACCTCTCTGACGACGTTGAAGGATTACAACGACAGATGTCAGAGGAGTTCAGAGATGTACCCTTGAACCAAAGTTGATTGGGGGGATCTATAGTCCAATTTGGGACTAAAGTCTGTCTGAAGGTTTAAGGATACGTTAGCCATTTTTGAGGCTAAGATCAACTTAAACAGGATCGTTTAGATCCGACAAAAGAGCATTTGAGGGCTCTATTGTTCCAGTTTAGGGACATGGTGGTCCATTGCCAGTTTAGGGACATGGTGGTCCATGTTCCAGTTTAGGGACATAGTGGTCCATCTCCAGTTTAGGGACGTAGTGGTCCAATGGTAGTTTAAGGACGCATAAGTCCATGGGTTTAATGACCCCACAGTCCATATGGGTATGTTTAAGGACGCATTAGTCCGTTAGTTTAAGGACGCATAAGTCCGCGGGTTTAAGGACCCCACAGTCCGTATCTTGGTTTAAGGACGCATAAGTCCATGAGTTTAAGGACCCCACAGTCCGTGTTGATGTGTGGTTGTCGGGACCCGTTACCTCTCTGAAGACGTTGAAGGATTACAACGACAAATATCAGAGGAGTTCCGAGATGTACCCTTGAACCAATGAGTTGGTTGAAAGAGCAGATGTGCTCAGTTCAAGATGATTTGAGGACTTATTGCCAATTTGGGCTAAGTCCAATTGTGTTTGAAATATTGGCTCTCTGCTGATCCATTGAAGGAGAGGCTTTGCCTCTAGAAACTTAGCCAATTGGGCTAAAGCTAGTGTTAAACACTAAAGGTCAACAGTGTTGAACACTGGGAATAAGATTAACAAGTTAGTGTTAAACACTAAAAGATAATCAGTGTTAAACACTGCAAATAGAGTTTTCCAATTACTGTTAAACACTAAGGAGGGAGGGGTCACGTGCGGACACGTGAGAGCGCCCTGATTTCCCTTATTTTATTCTGCAGATCAGTGTTTAACACTTTTAATTCTGGCGGCCATCACGTGTGAGCACGTGATGGAGACCCCCGCTCTGGTCTGTTAGAATGCTCATTAGGGGTCACGTGGTGACACGTGAGGGCGCCCTAAATGTGGAGCCAGATCTCCTTTGTTTTATCCTCAAATCTGCGAATAAGTGTTAAACACTTTTCCTTTTTATTTCGAGCATCACGTGTTGACACGTGATGGGGATTTATGCGCTGACTGTTAAAACGTTTGCTAAGGGGTCACGTGGTAAACACGTGAGAGCGCCCAAAGCCTTCATTTCCATTTATCTTTCTTTCTGCGTTTTGGGAGTCACGTGAGAGCACGTGATGGCATCAAAAAGTGGGGCCAGATCCTCTTTATTTTGTTCTGCAAACAAGTGTTAAACACTTTTAATTTTCATAGCCATCACGTGTGGGCACGTGATGTATAATCATGCCCTGATTTATTAGAACATTTATTAGGGGTCACGTGGTAACACGTGAGAGCGCCCATAATTGTTTCTGCCTTTGCTTTTGCTCCATATATAATGAGGGTCACGTGGGAGCACGTGAGGCATTGCCTCAAAACTTTCCTCTTCTCATTTTGGGGGATCTGTTCAGGGGTCACGTGGGGCACGTGACCTTAGTCTTTTCATGCACAGAGATCTTTTAAGTCTCCTTATCTTTAAGAATTAAATTCTTATTTAGGGTAAAACCCTAATTTTTGTTTTGGAGGAATTAAATTCCTATTGTGAAAGAATTAAATTCCTATTTAGGGTAAAACCCTAATTTTATCCCAAAGGAATTAAATTCCTATAATTTTGTGACCATTGAATTCTCGAAACTTAATTCCTCCTCTATGTTTTGGATCTGCATGGCAGGATCTCAACCCAATGAGAATTAAATTCTCAATTCATGGGGAGATGTGCACTTTGCAGATCCTCCACCAGAGAAAGAACTAAGTTCTTTTCTTTATATAAGAGTTAAACTCTTTTGAGAATTAAATTCTCTTTTTAAGCCTCTCTTTTCTTACCTAGGGTTTTTCCTTTGCAGAGAATTAAATTCCCCTCTCTCTGTTTCTTTTTTCTCTTGAGAATTAAATTCTCCTCCCTCTGTTTCTTCTCTCCAAAAAGTAGATCCTCCTTCTCTTTTTTTTTGGCTCCTATTTATAGGACGAGGAAGAGAATCAATTTGTTTAACAAATCTCTCATTAAGAGATTTGATTTGTATGTTGAGAGATTTGATTTGCATTCATCATTAATCTGGGCCTTTAGATTGTTAAGTGAATTTTATTCACCATTGGATTTTAAATCCAAAGATATCCATTTGTTATCTCGGTCAGATTTAGGGGAGAAATCTTTCCAAGTCCAAGATTTTTCTATAAATTGGTGATTTTTAATCACCCTTGGATTTTTAGTCCAACGGTTCCCATAGACCTTTTCCATTTGGAAAGATTCAGAAACTTTTAGAATTTAATTCTATTAAATTATAATGCTTTTAATGCCAGTCACGTGCTGGCACGTGACCTTTGGTCACGTGTGAGCACGTGACCCCCAATTGGGTTCCTTTCTCAGCCACTTATTTATGTTTCAGTTTTAACCATCACGTATCAACACGTGACCATTGGTCACGTGTAAGCACGTGATACCTCGTTGAGGTATTTTCTGACTTTTAGAGTTAAATTCTATTCATTATTTTAGAGGCTTTAAAAGCCCATCACGTGTCTGCACGTTACCCATGGTCACGTGTGAGCGCGTGATGCCCCATTGGGGTCTTTTCTGAGTTTTTATTGTATCTTTTAACTCCTCCAGCGGGTTCTTAAAAGCCCATCACGTGTGGACACGTAATTCCTCATAACTTTTGATCCCGGATGAATTACGAGGCCCATAATATATCAAATCGAAGGGTTTTTCGAGCCGCTTTCGATACCATCAGAATTTATCTGTTTCTCATTCTGGTATTTGTCAAAAAAACAGCCCGGAAGATACTGGTTCCCATTTTCTTAAGCGTATCGCCGCCATTTGATACCTTGAGCTCTTTTGCGCAGAACTTTTTGGCGGGAACACTAGCATTCATCAATGGTGATTTGATGAAAAGAGTGAGAAATCCAATTCTAAAGTGAACCCACCTCCTATTTCTTCATCCTCTACCTCTTGCCAAGTAGTATAGGGTGTTTTCTTCACAAGTTTCATGACTTGGTGAAGTGGGAGCTTGATCTTGTGATGCCTCGACGTAGATCATCTTCGGCATCGTTGTCGATGACCTAGCCCGACCATTTCTCCGATGAAGCCGACGCTAGAGCCCAGGATTCGATTTGGACAGCAAGGAGACTTCATCATGGAGCCATGGAGGTGGAGGACCGGATCTACAAAGGTTGTATTTCCGTTCACTTAGTTAAGTTGTTAACTAGTTTCATTTGTCGCCTAAAATCTAGTTAACGATCCGTATTAGGGTTTCTCGGCACTTGCAAAATTTGAAATTGGCATGGTTGATGCCTTGTGAGACCTCATTAGTATGCCTAGGAACCCTACAGTGGTATCAGAGCCTAGCTAGAGCCTTAGGCGATGCGTAGACGAAGTTTAAAACCCGAACGAACCCGAAACCCTAAAATTTCATGCTCTCTGGCCTTTTTTTAAAAACTGGGTTTTTTCCAGATTAAAAATGCTTAAAAAATTCAGCAGGGAATTATAAGAATTACGGTGCAAAATTTGACCAAAGATACCTCAAACATGCGGCGGAACCGCGGCAGAAGCCTAGCTTCTGCGGCGGTTCCGCGGCTCTCTGGTGACGTCAGCCCTCTATATTTGCACAGTAATTCCTCTTTCACAGTGCTGAGTTTTATGGGAATTTTTAATATTTATTCAAGAGTTGAATTTTCTGGGGTTGTTTTGGGGATTCGAAGATTCGATCGGATTATCAGACTTTATCTGTGTCTTTCCGGATAATTTTTGAATATGTTAAAGAGTTCGACCGGATATAAATACCCAATTTTTCCCCTGTAGGGAAATTTCCAAGTGTTGGACTTTTCCGTAGTTTAATAACGTTCTAAGTAGTGCAAGTAACGCGATGGTCCCTCTAGAAGACAACAAACCTTAACTCGATTATGTGACCGTCTTGAACTGCCCTTTGAACCTTAGGGTTTGGGGCAGTACGGCGTGCCACATGTGAGGCGTTGGCTTGACCCTTCTACGGCTGGACCGTTGGTACTGAGGCATGAACTGGATGTTTTTAAACTTGTTTCATATGTTGATCTGTTTCGGGAAAACTTGGGTGTTTGACTGTTCGATCGGAAAGTTTAACATTTTCTATTTATCTGGAATGTGATACAATAATTGGAATTCACAAGTTGTTATGAGATAACTGAATGAATGTTATAAACATAGCAGTTTAGTCTCACTTGATCGGTTGCCACGGAATTTTGATGTGATCAAAAGTCCGTCGCAATCACGTAGCGTACGCGGATACTTGCCGGATAAACTTAATAGACAGCTACACCCCTTAGCCCTGACCAAGTGACGGTAGGAGAACCCCGTCGCCGAAAGCATCCGTTCGGGTGCTCACGGTAGCGGTGTTCCGCCTTGGTGCATTTCGTCGACGGTATCGGGGGTGCGGCCGTCTACTGAAGTTTGCGACGAGCATTCGATCAGGATGTCGGGAATCCTGTTGAATTGCCCGACTTGATATTGAAAAGAGTTTTCGATAATGAGACTAAAATGCGGGGTTTATAATTGTTAGGCATGTGATGTCTAAATAATTCATTTGATTAGGCATGCGATGTCTAAGGAGATTGCGGATTCCAACTGTTGTAGTTTTACACTTTCTTTTCTGTGACCGTAAGTGTAATATGTGATATCGCCGGTTTCGTTGCTATATGTCAACGACAATTGGGATGCGCATATTTACTTACGTTGATGACATGTGATGTTATGTGTTGCTGGATATGTTATATTGGATCGTCGTGTTTGAATAGCCGGGGGGTTTTTATGTGAGATGAGTGTTTTTCATTTTCATTCATGTAAAAACTTGTATGTAATATTCTTTTATTGGGGCACTTCCAGGTTGCGGAAGATGTCACCTTTTGTATATTATTTACTTTTCCGCACTAGGATAGACCCAACGCGGTGTCACGACCCGAAAGTACGGAACATGACCGGCACTTAAACTACGAACGTCTCGAGGCGTACGTAATCTAAGTAAACTGAAAACCCAGAAATCCAAACCAAGAAAAGTAGTAGAGTGCAGGAAAAACCAACTTAAAGCAAGTAGTTTCAATAGCATAAGCCGTATTATGCGGTTTTTAAAAACATCAAAAAATTTACTGAAAATTTCGGCAGAGTCTCCTTTGTAAATACTGGCTCCCAAACGGGATACAACATGAATAGTATACGAAATCAAGAAAAAAGCATCTCCAAGCGGGAGCTAGCTCTTCGTCAATCGACGGTCACAACCACACAAGCAATATAATATACAACGCCAACGGCGAGGATCAAAACTCAAAAGGAAACTCAAAACCACCAGAAATCCACAGAAATATAACGCGCGACTCTAAGGTCGAAAGAATAACATCACTGGTCTCTATCTCAAAAATAAATACATGTTTGGTTGATGGAACTTCTAGATACAACAGAATAATGATATACAAGATATATAATAGGGGTACGATACAAGTAAACCCACCTACTAGCAAATCACCCGAAGGAAACTATGCCCGCAAAGCCGTAATGAAACCTGTACGGCAAACCTGCAAGAAACTGGGGCACAACGGGGGTGAGTTGCCAGCTCGTGAATAGAAAAATATCTACGCACAGAAATCGCATAAATAACGCAACCTAAGTCAATGATCATAATATATTCTCAAATATATGAATAACACGTAGCCTATAACAAGGCTAGGGTAAATATCTAACCCGAGTGTAATCTCATGTGCCCGTGTCAGTGCCTCCAGTAGCAATATATCATATGAATGAGGTATGAATGCATGAAAATAGAATACATGTAAATGAAGAACTGTTTTCATAATTTAGTGAGATTTCCTTTGTATTTTTAAAATGAGGTATCATAATGAAATCAGCATAAAACAGTGCCTAGCATCGGCACAAAACGTAATCCCAATATCTCGATATCTCTGTATCACAGTCTCTGTACCTCAATATCTCGAAATCTCAATGTCTCAATCACAATATCTAGGGCGCCGTCAGTCCAGACCGGCCCCTACCATCCATCTCAAGACCACGACGGTATCCTCCGGATATCCGACGCGTCGGGTAAAATCACCGGTAGGTAGTGCTCCCCTGCCAGGCTCACATCGTCATCATCACGCGCTTCTTGCCCCGGGATACCTTACCGGGTCTACCATGTACCCGAAACGGTTCATCCGTCTCCTCGAATCGGGTCTCGAAATCCATCAGCAAACTCATGGTGGACGACTCATACATCATGGGAAAAACCGCACTTTTTATTTAAAAAGAGAGAAATCGGTTTATATAAGTTTTGCGGTTTTCCCCCCAAATCCAGAAAATTTCATGGAAATCCGAATCCAAATCATCAATAGCATGTAAAAACCATGAATATAGGCATAACAATGAATAACAGTATGCATGAAGTGATAAGTAATAACTACAATGTTAAGCTGGCATATAAGGCAGGCACACTAATATCATGTCAAGTTACTAACTAACAAGCTAAGTCAAGAAATAATATTTTCTAAGGTGTACATGACATGGCAATTACCGATGAAGATGCGTGTGAGCCGGCAAGTAAGTGTACGTGGTACATACGCATCATCGGTAATGGTGCTGGTGTCCTAACAATATGATATCAACATTGCAATAAGAAATTATAACATAAGTATGCGATGCGAAGCGAACCACAATAATAAGCGGGAGCTGAATACTAGACGCAACTGTAACTAACCTGCATTAATCTAATATAAGTCCTACAAATGGTGCCTTTTGAAATAACACGAATCATGGGGTTTTGAAAATAGGGGCTACGGTGTTTTTATGAAAAGATACATCTTTTGAAATATCCGTAGGATCCCTTGGGCTGTCTTTTAAAATACCCACGATTCGTTAGTTTTTGAAATAGGTAAGAATCGAATCTAATCTAACAACTAAACTAAACTAAAGGGCTAAGCTAACAAGCTGGACTACAGGTAAGGAAACCGCCTAACATCTGAGTCGATCCATATACATACCTGTATATATATTAGTCGGTGATCCCGCCTCAATAATATCATATCCGATACCATATCTACAATCAGCCATCCCAAGTCAAGAGTGCGGATCAATCATCAAGATATAGCTCGTACGTAAATCCGTCGTACGGCATCCCCAAATCTGGGTACGGGTCAATATCATATTCCTCACACCATTCCTCTGGTATCCTCTTTATTCAAGATCGATAGTCTAGGGTACTGACCTATGTCTAGTACAATACTAATATCCTCAATATACTCATGATCTGACTACAGATCGACAATCTCGTACAAACCGATACCGTCAGCACATAGCATCATCAAGGGTATACATCGCCCGATACGGCCTAATATCAATATCCTAGCATATCATGCCTCATATCACGATCACATGTCGACCATTTTATTTATAACACTATTCACCCGTATCGCCGCCCCAAGATCCGCTATAACACCAGGACGTACCTCAAGTACGAATCCTGCCATATCACCGATTTCACAACCACAAAACAAATCTCATCGACTCAGCTCAATCCCAAGTATCATCCTCAAATCCGTATGTGAACACATAGTCCCATACCCATGTGAACACATAACTATGAAGAATCTCATGAGCACGTATAAAAAGGAATGTATGCAAGTATGTATGTGTGTATGTGTAGTGCAACACTACCCTAGGGTTCGCAACACTAAAGTAATCCAACACACCAATATCCATCCTAACATCGTTATTAATCCCAAATAACATATACTAATTGTTGGTGTGTATACGCATCCGTATACACCACCACGGACTGCGGGGGTGCTATACGCCATCCACCCGACTTCTCCCCGTAGATATAAATCTACTCACCTGGTCCTCGTTCGCCGGTGCCGACGTCGCCACGCGCTTGCTTGTCGTCTCGAAGTCCACATGGGGTACCTACATATCATAACGCACCATACCGCATTAAAATCCGACTCATGACCACAACGACGCACGAATCCCACATAGGTCAAAACCTATGGTTGCTTCACAAATCGACCCAAAAACCCTCGATGTCGGCGTACAAACGCCAAACCATTGAGAAAGCTCCCAACACACTCATTTGTACAATTAAAAGCACTAATTATAATATAAAATAGCTTAAAAATTCACAAAAACCCCAATTTCACTTAAAAAGTCATTTTTCCGAAAATCTAGCAAGCACAAATCACCGTTTTTGTACAAAACTCGATGTATAGACGAATCTAGAGGCCACAATATTCACTAAATATCTTAAATAAGTCAAAAAAATGATTCCCATAATTTAATCTTATTAAATTCCATAAACCCCAAAAACCTAGTTTACAAATTATCCAATTTTAACAATTTTCAAGCAAAAATTCTCGATTTAAGAATTAAGCTTAGATTTGCATAACCTAAGGTATTAAACCACTCATTATAATGTTAATAATGCTATGAAACCATAATTAGATTTTTAAACCTAATTATTAGACAAATTATAAAACCTAGTTAGCAATTAGCAAAGTTATCACAATTTTAAATTAACAAATTAGCAAATAGCAACTAACTTAGATTTTGCATACAACTACATGTTAATCTCCTCATTACAACCATAAACAAATGATAAAAACCTCACTTGATCACAAACCCTAATCATTAATTCAAAACCCTTCTCTTGAATTTTAATTCAAGCACCTAGAACTAATTAAAAAACCTAATTAAGCTAACATGAAACAATTAGCACAATTTAAGAAAAGGTTAGAATTATACCTCATGATCAAGAGATCAATTATGAAAATCAAGTCTCTAAAATGCCAACTTGCTCCCTAGATCCATGCAAGAATAGCAAATGAAAAATGGGTAGGAGTTAGATTTGAGTTTTAGTTTAATTTTGATGGAAATTTGATGGATTTTGAAGACTTTTGATGAGGAAAAGAGAGGAGAAGAATGAGGAGGGGCTGCTGTTGATTCTGGCCGAAATTGAGAGGGGTGAGGGGGTGTGGGTGTGGGAGTGAGAGTGGGTAGAAAGGTCCAAGTCAAAGGGAGTCCAAGTCAACCCAACCAATACTTATATCTATATACCCTTTCTTCTCATTTCTTTTCATCTTAACTTAGAAATTCAAGTGGGGAAAATGGGTGGGGCTGCTGAATTCAGCCAAGGGGGAGGGAAAATGGGGGTTTGTGAGTGTGGGTACGGGTGTGGGGTGATGAAAAATGATAAATACAATACCCCAAACATCCATTTACGCCAAAAAAGCCTTTTTTCCTCAATAATTTCTAAACCGTTTTGGCAAATGATTTCGTTCCAAAAACCACATGATAAAATTTTATTTAATGTTTTATGATGCACAAAATTTGTTTCAACTCATTCCAATTTGTAATTTTCCCTAATTAAATGTATTAGTGACGGCTTAAAATAATAATAAAATAATTTTTTTCAGAAAATTTGAAATTTCACCAGCGGCTCAATAAACACCAAATAATAGCAATTACATAGCTAGAATATATATATTTAATTTTTATAATAAGATATTTGTATTTTGACTTTTTACAGAAAACCCCCTTATTTTACCGATTTTTCGAAATTTCACCGAAACTATTTTCAAAACGTTACAATCTTCCCCCCTTAAAGAAATTCGGTCCCCAAATTTAAATTAAAACTCCCCCCAAATACTAAAACATCTAAGCAAAACCATCAAGTCGTCGGGGCTCCGAAATCATAAATACATAAAACAAATCGTAGCGCAGCGCATGCACGTGAAAAATAAGCATATAACTCAAATCACAACTCCGTCAAGCATCCCGCAATCATCGGAGTCATGGGGAAGACATCAATGCCAAATCCAAAGCAAAACCAATATGATATAATTCGAAACTATACATATAAATATCGAATCTATATATGTAAGTATCTGAAGGAAATGCATGCCAAATCTCTTAAAGTCGCTGTGCACGCGTATAACACTGCACAGTGGCGGACGTCTATCATAAGAAAATAACTATATACATATATACCTTTGTTTGAAATGTACGTTCCGCCGTTTTGGAAACAATTTAGAAGGGTCTCCTTGTTTTAAACATTTCGTGTCATATCAGACACGTAGGTTAGGTAAATACTGAGGCTATAGCTCTCTTTTTGGAAATCCCTTCAATAAATATCAATGCATGCAAAATATATTCAGGTACAGTCCTCTGACTAGTCCTGCTCAGTATGAAAACACATAACAATATCATAAAAACGTACTGCTCTATAAGAAAAAATCAATCGCAAAATACGCGTATGAATACTACGTGCGTCTGATGCGCACGGAAATCAAAATCCATATACGTGCCATACAAGTGCACAGAAACAAGACCTAAGTGCATCGGGTGTGCACAAAGCATCTGTCGTAGGCAACGTGTGTGCCTGACAGCAAAATCAGGTGCATCTGACATGCACGAAAAATCTCGAATTAGTGCATCTGGTGTGCACTAAATCGCATCTCGTAACAGGTGCCCAACAGGCGCTAAAAATTCAATCCGGTGCATAAAATGCACAAAACAAATATCGAGCATCACCCTCGAAATCGAAATCCAGTGTATCCAAGTGCACAAAATACATGTCACTGCACTGCCAGCATATATAAACTATACAGAGTGCAGGAACCAAATCGCGCGCGTGCATACGCACAAAATCAACTCAAATGTCTTAAAACCATAAAATCACAAACAAGTGAAACCAAAACACGAAAACGATATCAAGTGCAACGACTGTGCGAAAATCGTAAATCCTCAATCATCAAAATCAAATCATGCGAATAAATCACCCAAAACATCAAAATTAATAATGGCGGAATAGTACCGCCCAAGCACATACTCCAAGAATCTCTGGCCAACTGTCGTGGTCACTCATAGCATGTCTCATCGACGAACCTGAATTCCGGCCTGCTGGTGTGCGTAACATGACCACTCCTGGGTCCAAGTCTCCTCGTAAATCATTCCAGAAAGGTCCTGTCGAAATTTCTCCCAAATCTCGTCTCTGCCGAACTGTCCGGAAGTCATCGTCCCTTACTAGATCTGTTCTCGTTCCGGAACGGCTACATACTCATCGCAACTCCTTCTGGAAGGTAAGTCCAAGTACCATGCCTCGGCATGCGCATCGCATCTCTGATGTCGACGGAGTGGAACGTCGTCTTATCCAGATCTTGTACGGACCTCTTTACTCCACTTTCTCAAATGTCGACTGCTTCGGACTCGTCTCATCGTGGCTACATCGACTGAGCTCCAACGGCTATCCTTGTATCGGGAGTCTCCCAAGAAATGCATCTCACCACCCAGCAACCGAATTAAGTCGAGCCATCCGATCGAGTCGTCAAAACCTCATAATCCCCCAAGAGCTCAACATCTTGGGCACAGTTTAATAGTATCGAGTACATACCACAGCATCGGTGGTCCAGCCGTAGAAGGGCAAACCCAATCCTCACTAATGACGCCGTAGAACTGCCGCAAACCCGAAGGTTCAAAGGCTTTCACACGGTCATTAAGTCGAGTTAGGGTTTCATTCTTCTAGAGGGACCATAGAATTGCCTGCATGTCTTTTCGACTACTTTAAACTTGGAATAATAGGTTTCTGACATTCGATCGTCTCTGTCGACTCCCAACGTCTCCGCGTGAAGTCGTCTCTAGCTGGAATCAATCTATCTGATGACCTCGCATCGGGGTAGGCGAACGATCCACATGTCCTAGTCATTCATCCTCGATGACTAGCGACCTTCTATCATCTCTTAGTACAACTCGTTCTGCACTAACGCCAGCATCTGGGGCAATATCTCGTCGTTCGCAGCAATAACTGGCTCGCTCGTCTGCACGCTGAACAGTGCCTCAACCATCATGAATAAGCAATACACCAACGGTCATCAAAATCTGGTTGGCCTCTATCATTGGCTCGATCCTCTGGTACTGATCGGCATGTCCGAGAAATCTCGTACAGCGATCCATCCAAACGCTCGTGGCGTGAAAACACAATAAAAAGACACATCTCTGCAATCGTGTGTCGCCAGAATTATGCCCTGGTCTGTCCTCGTTCGTAACGAGCTCGTGCTGACCGCAACTCTAGCCGTAGCTCTCCCTGCCCGTAATCGTGGCAGCAAAACCATAACTGGTACCGATGAGGCTAGATCAGGAATGAATATAATACTGAACAAAGAAATGTACATCCTAAGGCTTCTTAAGTGGAGTGGCGTATCGTAAATATGCCGCGGAACATACCAACGGTACGTCACTCTACTATAGTCACCTATTCCATCAACCAAGGGTCATCCTACGCTCTGAAGGTAAAACCTAACGCTCTAATACCAACTTTGTCACGACCCGAAAGTACGGAACATGACCGGCACTTAAACTACGAACGTCTCGAGGCGTACGTAATCTAAGTAAACCGAAAACCCAGAAATCCAAACCAAGAAAAGTAGTAGAGTGCAGGAAAAACCAACTTAAAGCAAGTAGTTTCAATAGCATAAGCCGTATTATGCGGTTTTTAAAAACATCAAAAAATTTACTGAAAATTTCGGCAGAGTCTCCTTTGTAAATACTGGCTCCCAAACGGGATACAACATGAATAGTATGCGAAATCAAGAAAAAGGCATCCCCAAGCGGGAGCTAGCTCTTCGTCAATCGACGGTCACAACCACACAAGCAATATAATATACAACGCCAACGGCGATGATCAAAACTCAAAAGGAAACTCAAAACCACCAGAAATCCACAGAAATATAACGCGCGACTCTAAGGTCGAAAGAATAACATCACTGGTCTCTATCTCAAAAATAAATACATGTTTGGTTGATGGAACTTCTAGATACAACAGAATAATGATATACAAGATATATAATGGGGGTACGATACAAGTAAACCCACCTACTAGCAAATCACCCGAAGGAAACTATGCCCGCAAAGCCGTAATGAAACCTGTACGGCAAACCTGCAAGAAACTGGGGCACAACGGGGGTGAGTTGCCAGCTCGTGAATAGAAAAATATCTACGCACAGAAATCGCATAAATAACGCAACCTAGGTCAATGATCATAATATATTCTCAAATATATGAATAACACGTAGCCTATAACAAGGCTAGGGTAAATATCTAACCCGAGTGTAATCTCATGTGCCCGTGTCAGTGCCTCCAGTAGCAATATATCATATGAATGAGGTATGAATGCATGAAAATAGAATACATGTAAATGAAGATCTGTTTTCATAATTTAGTGAGATTTCCTTTGTATTTTTAAAATGAGGTATCATAATGAAATCAGCATAAAACAGTGCCTAGCATCGGCACAAAACGTAATCCCAATATCTCGATATCTCTGTATCACAGTCTCTGTACCTCAATATCTCGAAATCTCAATGTCTCAATCACAATATCTAGGGCACCGTCAGTCCAGACCGGCCCCTACCATCCATCTCAAGACCACGACGGTATCCTCTGGATATCCGACGCGTCGGGTAAAATCACCGGTAGGTAGTGCTCCCCTGCCAGGCTCACATCGTCATCATCACGCGCTTCTTGCCCCGGGGTACCTTACCGGGTCCACCATGTACCCGAAACGGTTCATCCGTCTCCTCGAATCGGGTCTCGAAATCCATCAACAAACTCATGGTGGACGACTCATACATCATGGGAAAAACCGCACTTTTTATTTAAAAAGAGAGAAATCGGTTTATATAAGTTTTGCGGTTTTCCCCCCAAATCCAGAAAATTTCATGGAAATCCGAATCCAAATCATCAATAGCATGTAAAAACCATGAATATAGGCATAACAATGAATAACAGTATGCATGAAGTGACAAGTAATAACTACAATGTTAAGCTGGCATATAAGGCAGGCACACTAATATCATGTCAAGTTACTAACTAACAAGCTAAGTCAAGCAATAATATTTTCTAAGGTGTACGTGACATGGCAATTACCGATGAAGATGCGTGTGAGCCGGCAAGTAAGTGTACGTGGTACATACGCATCATCGGTAATGGTGCTGGTGTCCTAACAATATGATATCAACATTGCAATAAGAAATTATAACATAAGTATGCGATGCGAAGCGAACCACAATAATAAGCGGGAGCTGAATACTAGACGCAACTGTAACTAACCTGCATTAATCTAATATAAGTCCTACAAATGGTGCCTTTTGAAATAACACGAATCATGGGGTTTTGAAAATAGGGGCTACGGTGTTTTTATGAAAAGATACGTCTTTTGAAATATCCGTAGGATCCCTTGGGCTGTCTTTTAAAATACCCACGATTCGTTAGTTTTTGAAATAGGTAAGAATCGAATCTAATCTAACAACTAAACTAAACTAAAGGGCTAAGCTAACAAGCTGGACTACAGGTAAGGAAACCACCTAACATCTGAGTCGATCCATATACATACCTGTATATATATTAGTCGGTGATCCCGCCTCAATAATATCATATCCGATACCATATCTACAATCAGCCATCCCAAGTCAAGAGTGCGGATCAATCATCAAGATATAGCTCGTACGTAAATCCGTCGTACGGCATCCCCAAATCTGGGTACGGGTCAATATCATATTCCTCACACCATTCCTCTGGTATCCTCTTTATTCAAGAGCATAGTCTAGGGTACTGACCTATGTCTAGTACAATACTAATATCCTCAATATACTCATGATCTGACTACAGATCGACAATCTCGTACAAACCGATACCGTCAGCACATAGCATCATCAAGGGTATACATCGCCCGATACGGCCTAATATCAATATCCTAGCATATCATGCCTCATATCACGATCACATGTCGACCATTTTATTTATAACACTACTCACCCGTATCGCCGCCCCAAGATCCGCTATAGCACCAGGACGTACCTCAAGTACGAATCCTGCCATATCACCGATATCACAACCACAAAACAAATCTCATCGACTCAGCTCAATCCCAAGTATATCCTCAAATCCGTATGTGAACACATAGTCCCATACCCATGTGAACACATAACTATAAAGAATCTCATGAGCACGTATAAAAAGGAATGTATGCAAGTATGTATGTGTGTATGTGTAGTGCAACACTATCCTAGGGTTCGCAACACTAAAGTAATCCAACACACCAATATCCATCCTAACATCGTTATTAATCCCAAATAACATATACTAATTGTTGGTGTGTATACGCATCCGTATACACCACCACGGACTACGGGGGTGCTATACGCCATCCACCCGACTTCTCCCCGTAGATATAAATCTACTCACCTGGTCCTCGTTCGCCGGTGCCGACGTCGTCACGCGCTTGCTTGTCGTCTCGAAGTCCACATGGGGTACCTACATATCATAACGCACCATACCGCATTAAAATCCGACTCATGACCACAACAACGTACGAATCCCACATAGGTCAAAACCTATGGTTGCTTCACAAATCGACCCAAAAACCCTCGATGTCGGCGTACAAACGCCAAACCATCGAGAAAGCTCCCAACACACTCATTTGTACAATTAAAAGCACTAATTATAATATAAAATAGCTTAAAAATTCACAAAAACCCCAATTTCACTTAAAAAGTCATTTTTCCGAAAATCTAGCAAGCACAAATCACCGTTTTTGTACAAAACTCGATGTATAGACGAATCTAGAGGCCACAATATTCACTAAATATCTTAAATAAGTCAAAAAAATGATTCCCATAATTTAATCTCATTAAATTCCATAAACCCCAAAAACCTAGTTTACAAATTATCCAATTTTAACAATTTTCAAGCAAAAATTCTCGATTTAAGAATTAAGCTTAGATTTGCATAACCTAAGGTATTAAACCACTCATTATAATGTTAATAATGCTATGAAACCATAATTAGATTTTTAAACCTAATTATTAGACAAATTATAAAACCTAGTTAGCGATTAGCAAAGTTATCACAATTTTAAATTAACAAATTAGCAAATAGCAACTAACTTAGATTTTGCATACAACTACATGTTAATCTCCTCATTACAACCATAAACAAATGATAAAAACCTCACTTGATCACAAACCCTAATCATTAATTCAAAACCCTTCTCTTGAATTTTAATTCAAGCACCTAGAACTAATTAAAAAACCTAATTAAGCTAACATGAAACAATTAGCACAATTTAAGAAAAGGTTAGAATTATACCTCATGATCAAGAGATCAGTTATGAAAATCAAGCCTCTAAAATGCCAACTTGCTCCCTAGATCCATGCAAGAATAGCAAATGAAAAATGGGTAGGAGTTAGATTTGAGTTTTAGTTTAATTTTGATGGAAATTTGATGGATTTTGAAGACTTTTGATGAAGAAAAGAGAGGAGAAGAATGAGGAGGGGCTGCTGTTGATTCTGGCCGAAATTGAGAGGGGTGAGGGGGTGTGGGTGTGGGAGTGAGAGTGGGTAGAAAGGTCCAAGTCAAAGGGAGTTCAAGTCAACCCAACCAATACTTATATCTATATACCCTTTCTTCTCATTTCTTTTCATCTTAACTTAGAAATTCAAGTGGGGAAAATGGGTGGGGCTGCTGAATTCAGCCAAGGGGGAGGGAAAATGGGGGTTTGTGAGTGTGGGTACGGGTGTGGGGTGATGAAAAATGATAAATACAATACCCCAAACATCCATTTACGCCAAAAAAAGCATTTTTTCCTCAATAATTTCTAAACCGTTTTGGCAAATGATTTCGTTCCAAAAACCACATGATAAAATTTTATTTAATGTTTTATGATGCACAAAATTTGTTTCAACTCATTCCAATTTGTAATTTTCCCTAATTAAATGTATTAGTGACGGCTTAAAATAATAATAAAATAATTTTTTCAGAAAATTTGAAATTTCACCAGCGGCTCAATAAACACCAAATAATAGCAATTACATAGCTAGAATATGTATATTTAATTTTTATAATAAGATATTTGTATTTTGACTTTTTACAGAAAACCCCCTTATTTTACCGATTTTTCGAAATTTCACCGAAACTATTTTCAAAACGTTACAGGAGGAGAGCATAAGTAACCGGGTTCTGGAGTCCAGTGGGAGACCAACTCGAGGAGTCGAGTCCGGGTCTCCTAACTCTAGAATTGGTAGGGTTGCTTGCCGCTCACGTAGGGGTCTAGGGGTGTGGGTTTGGCTATTCATCGCGACCGTGAAATCCGTGTTTTATACTGGCTCGTATTAAAAACACGGACGTCCTAGTATATCCAATATTTCATATGATTCTTCTGCTGCGATATCTGTGATGTGATCATGTGATATGTTCTGTGATGGATACTGTATATAGTATATTTGATATATTATATAGACGTTACTTATGTTTTACACCCGCACTAGCCATGCCCCGCTCTGCCGTTAGTTACCTAACCTAACGGTGCACGAGGGGACATCGAGGCGAATGCGGATGGCATAAGTGTACGTCGTATTTATCTGTGATGTTTAGGTAATTTAAATGATGGGACTTTATTAATGAAATTAATGAAATAAAAGAAACCTAAAGATGTTGTAGAATCGAATTTCAAAATAAAACAGGTAGCTACAGTTCTTGCTTTGCACAGCGGTATATATGATATATCCTGCACCTTATTCGATATGGAAAGGACCGAGATCCCTTCACCGGGAGTGACTCCTTTAGCAATAACTGGCAGATGCTACACACTCGGTTTGTCTTTTGATTGCTTTTAAGAGTTTTTGCTTTGCACAGTGATATATATGATATATCCCGCACCTCATTCGACGAGGAAAGGACCGACGATCCCTTCACCGGGAGTGACTCCTTTAGCAAAACTAGAAAAGCCTCAAAAACACTCCATTTCAAAATTCATTCGATCCTACAACGATATCAAGTTCATTACGCAATAGGTTTTCAGAAAAACCTGTCGTAGCCTTCCGTCATTTCAGATAAGTCCTACTTAGTATTCGTGCTACGTTTGTTGACCTCCGTCAAGGCGTAGTGTGCGGTAGCTAACTAGTATTTATCTGCTTATGCATATGATGCATATTGGATTACGGTAGTCGTGCGGCCTTGTTGACCTCCGTCAAGGGTCGTGCGGGTGGGTTTAATTCGATCAAGAAATGACGGGTTGAACTTGACTAGTAGCCTATGGTTTGTTGACCTCCGTCAAGGTCATAGGGTGCTAGGGGAAAAATTATCGGGAATTTCAAGTGTTGAAATTTGCAATGAGATTGCATACCTTCTATGAGATAGTTGGATCCCGATACCCGCTGCGAGTAAGAGTTACTCCTAGGAGAGTTTTATACATTACAATTAGCCAATCAAGTAGGTGTCTAGAAAGGTGTTAACGAGGTTACGCCTCTGGGAAAACGAGGTTTACATTAATTAGGTTCGTGCGAAAGCACGGGGGACCTCCCTCAAAGTACCGACACTGGCCTGGCTGAAAAATTGGCGAACTTGTAGTGTGTAATTAATCCCGGCTAGTCTTTCCTTTTAGGGTTTGAAGGAAGATTTGATAAAAAACAGTGGGAGCCATCCTGATTAGATAAAATAATAACCAATCTATTCTTGCAAGAGCGCACGCAGAGTGTTTTCTTCTCTCTCTCTCCAGGTAGTGACCATATCACGCCTTAATCAAGATAATAATACGGATTATTGACCGAACCCGCTTGTTATACTGAGCTGGGGAACGTTGGTCCCGCTCCATCTTATAATTGTTATAAGACAGAGCAGGAAATTGGGGATTACTAGAATTCCCGTGCCGCCCAAACGAAGAGAGTGCATGCTGATGCATCATCTTCGGGTGTGTTCATTACAAAGAACTGTTTCTCCATATCCTCTACGTCCTGGGTATTTGATACCGGATCAGGATCCCAGATATGTAATCTGTTACATAGGGCTACAGAAAGGTAGAGAACTGAGAACGGGTGATAAGTTTCATGAGGCAGAAAACGGGGCAAGTGTTGCAGCCAAGTCTGTTGGTCACTGTCACCCTGTATTACAAATACATTGATTCTGAACGGATGCTATTAGATACCGAACCTGATATACAAAATCATATCAGTCTCTTTATTATTAAAGAAATGATAAAATTTTGTATTGTTGGATAATGTTTTGAACATTTCCTATATCAAAAGTTGATCGGTTCAGGCACGTTATCTAAAAGTATTGATGTTCTAAATCAAACTACAGTTCTTAGTATATGGAACACACATAAGAGGAAGAGTTCAGAAATGAACGAATTCTTCTTGAAGCATTGTAGACTAGGTCATATCAATGCGACCCGACTAGCTGAAGTTAAATCTAGATGCATATTTAAATCAGTTTGAATTTACATCTTATGAAACTTGCCAGTCATGTCACAGAGATAAGATGACCATAGCTCCGTTTACTGGAAACAGAGAAAGAGTTAGTGAACTCTTGGGATGATACATGTTGATGTATGTAAGGTCCCCTGTCTACACATGCCAAGACCGGTTCTTTTACTTCATTACATTCTCTGATGATCTCTCAAGATTCAGACATATGTTCCTGTTGAAACACAAGTCCGAACCTTTTGAGATATTCACAGAATATAAGCTAGAAGTAGAGAACCAAAATACGGGTATAAGTATTATGTCCTATGATGAGATCAAGGAGGAGAATACTTATGCAAGGAATTCCTGAACTATTCTAAAGGAGAATGAGATTCTCTCTCAGCATTACTCCTCCGTATACACCATAGCACGATGGTATATCGGGGCAGAGCAATCACACCCTATATGATAAGGTGTGCTCTATGATGAGTACTACTGAGTTACCTGTTTCCTTTTGGGGGTTATGCACTTGAGAAGCTGCATACCTATTGAATTAGGTTCAAATCAAATCAGTTGCCTACCACTTCATATGTGATATGGAAAGGGAAGAGCCCATGTCTTAAGCTAGTTAAGATTTGGGGTTGACCGGCCTATGTCTAAAAGCAAAATCCGGACAAGCTCGAGGCAAGGTCTGTAATGTAGAACCGGAAAGGTTCCAGCTATACAAACTACAGCAGATAATTTGGTAGAACCAAAGGATTCAGTAGATGCCAACGAACCTCAGCCTCTCCGCCGATCTAGTAGGGTTCCTCACCCACCTGAGAGATACTTCTGTTTCTCTATGACAGTGGGAGCGAGGATTGCATCATGAGATGATGACCCAACTAGTTTCGAGCAGGCCATCGAGAGTAGGGACTCTGTAAGAATGGCTGGATGCTTAGCGATCTGAGATGGAATCCTTATACACCAACAAAGTATGGACTTTGGTTGCTATATTTGAAGGGTTAAATCCCCATCAGGAGCAAGTAAATCTTGAGAAGATTACTTGGTGTACTTGGAAAAGTTGAGACTTTCAAAGCTAGACATGTTAAAGGTTTTCATCATCGACCAGACGTGGATAATGATGAATCCTTTTTCAGTGGCTATGCTTAAGTCCATCCAGATCCTACTTGCCACGGCTACATACCATGACTACGATATCTGACGGTTGGGTGTCATGACTGCTTTTCTAAATGATGTTTTAGAAAAGGGCGTCTATAAGTACACAGCCAGAGGGCTTCGTAGACAGTGGGAGCAGCGGAAACGTGTACAAGATGCTTTATAAGATAAAGCAGGCATCGCGGAGTTGGAACGTCTGTTTTGATGAAGTGGTCAAAGAGTTTGACATCATCAAAATGGTAGATGAACCTTGTATAAACAAAAAGGTAGTAGGGAGTATGGTGACGATCCTCGTAGAGTACGTGGATAACATACTCTTGATAGGGAAGGAGTTTCCTATGCTACGCTCGATCAATCTCCGCTTATCATAATGATTCTTCATATATGATCAAAGTAATATCTCCTAAATCCTGGGTTTTGGATCTATGAGATAGATCTAATTGGATATTAGGATACTCACTAGTTGTAGTGAGATAGTATCAATCGATCCTGGAGAGAATCACTGGAAAGGTTCCAGGGTGATAAAGATGACTGAATGTCAGTCACAGGCATTGTCTTTACCCTCAGTAAAGGGACGGTATGTTGAAAGAGTTCCAAGCTAGATACCGTGGCATACTAGACGATAAAGGCTGGATACATCGCTACTTAAGATGCTACCAAAGAGGCTGTTTGGGTGTATATTGGTTCATGAGATGAACTACGTTCCTACCATTGTGAGACAATGGAGTTGTGGCTTATGCCAAGGAATGCAGGTCCCATCAGTGATCCAGACAAATTCTAAGGCAGTATCACCTGATCATGGAGATGGCTGATCTCCAAGATGATCGAGGTTAGGAGATTAGACCCAGAGGACAACACGGCGAATCCACTCACAAAGGCCTTTTCCCAGAGAGAGACTTTTATGGGATGGTTGAGTATGAGATACTACAACCACTGCTAACAGATGGCCCTAGTGCAAGTGGGAGATTGTTAGTTATATGTATGCCCTAGAGGCCATTACTGTACATAGGATGTATATTGTAGTGGATGCTGGGACATATATAGGGAGGACTTTCTTGCTCGACATGATAGTATGCTATCTGGTTACTCTTTACCTTAACGTGTATACTGATTGTCTCTCTGTTACATGTTGGTAAAGCCCTTAGGATATGTACTTGACTACCTGGACTATGATGCGGATCATACTAGTGGGGACATGGTAGTCCATAAGTACATCCTTCAAGGTCCCTAGTCGTGGGTGTATCGAGACGGGGCATCGATATACCAGAGTAGACTAGCGTATACCTTCTCGACCCATACAGATGGGCGATGGATGATCCCATATCCATTGGTGTTTGACATCGGAGATGATATACGGGTGCTCAGTGGAGACTGGGTACACTGGACGGACTCGCCGAGAACTCCCAGATGGTATTATACCTTACGTCAGATGGCAGTTCTCTGGTGACACTGGTACAAAGTAGTCTGTTGACCCGAGATCGTCATAGAGTCTTGTGTGATTCCCACTGTGCTTTGATTTCCACCTTACCACGTCCAAGAGGGCGTGCAAAACGGTGGCTTTTGGGTACAGTCCCGAATCACATGAAGGCAATGAGCGATAGGAGGGGATTCGTCTCTCCCGGTATAGGGGGTTGATGTTGCGCTGTGTTCGATTGGCTATAACCGGAAATCCCTGGCCAGGGTTGTTGAGATTTACTGGTAAGTGTTACCAGTAGTTTATCGAATTGTTATAGACCTTATATCGACACGACTTATCGAGCTATTGGGGTCTGACGTTTACCACCCCTAGACTTGATATGCGACATATCAGACGAACAGACCGGACTGTACGGTAAGTGTTACTGGTTGGATTCACAGGAGTATGAGCGGGCTTGCTCGTCGATCTTCTGATCGCTCAATACCCGGGTGGCTGTTACGTTTAGCAGACCGCTTGCGGCTTGTGAGTGTTTGATATGATCATCACCTGTTGCCGGCGTATTGACGAGTCTTTAGAGTCCTACACAGAGGTTTCCTGGCTCAAGCGAAACGAAATAGGAGCGCATATGAGATATGTGCGGGACCGAGAATAATGTGTGTATGTGATACCGTATTCTATTCTCGCGATGAATGTGTCGAATGGTTGTATGCGATATAACCTAGTTATCGAATCAAGGATTGATTCGATAAATCGATACATTCGATATTAGTCGGTCACATGCGATATGACCGGATCGTTAAATCAAGTGTTGATTTAATGATTTAATGCATAATTATATATATTTGATATATTACTTTGCATTAACTAGTATTGGTTCACTTTAAATGGATTTTCTCACTTGTTTGTGCACATTGTATATGTGATATATTTTTTGTGCACAAGTTTGTATCATGTTTGATGATGCATGCTAACTTGGGTTTGTGTAAAGATTAAACCATGGTTATATGAATGGTTAGGGTTTTGTTTTCTTATTCATTTATTTATCTATTTTTTCTTTTTGGAAAATAATAAGCATAAAGTGAAAATGGTGGCTTTCTTTGTTTGTATATTGAAGCTTCATGAAGCTTTGACTAAGTGACCATTTTGTCTCATGCTTAACCCTAACCATTCCACTTAACCCTAGTTCATTCTCTACACTTGACCATGGTTGGATTATGATAAGTATTCATTTTATTTTCTATTTGGAAATAACTTATCATAATATTCTATCATCTTCTTCTTGTTCTTCTTCAAGAAGAAAACCTAGCATTCATCAATGGTGATTTGATGAAAAGAGTGAGAAATCCAATTCTAAAGTGAACCCACCTCCTATTTCTTCATCCTCTACCTCTTGCCAAGTAGTATAGGGTGTTTTCTTCACAAGTTTCATGACTTGGTGAAGTGGGAGCTTGATCTTGTGATGCCTCGACGTAGATCATCTTCGGCATCGTTGTCGATGACCTAGCCCGGCCATTTCTCCGATGAAGCCGACGCTAGAGTCCGGGATTCGATTTGGACAGCAAGGAGACTTCATCATGGAGCCATGGAGGTGGAGGACCGGATCTACAAAGGTTTTATTTCCGTTCACTTAGTTAAGTTGTTAACTAGTTTCATTTGTCGCCTAAAATCTAGTTAACGATCAGTATTAGGGTTTCTCGGCACTTGCAAAATTTGAAATTGGCATGGTTGATGCCTTGTGAGACCTCATTAGTGTGCCTAGGAACCCTACACTTCTATCTCCACCTGATGAAAATCTTGATGTAGCTTTCGCTGTGCGGTGAGATTCATTGATGGCGGTAGGCGACTAAGTGCATCAGAAACTACATTCACCTTACCTGGATGATATTGTAGGTTATTGTCGAAGTCTGCTATAAGTTCTAACCATCTTCTCTGCCGCATATTTAACTCTTTCTGAGTAAACACATACTTCAGACTTTTGTGGTCTGTGTAGATATCTACCCGTTCACCAAGAAGATAATGGCGCCAAATCTTGAGTGTAAAGATAATGGCTGCCAACTCCAAATCATGCGTCGGATAGTTGCACTCATGAACCTTCAGCTGCCTTGATGCATAAGCTACAACCTTACCGTGCTAATATAGAACACATCTTAATCCTTTACTGGATGCATCGCAATGCACTACAAAACCTCCAGATTGGTCCGGTATGACGAGAATAGGTGCTAATGTCAATCTTGACTTGAGTTCTACGAAAGTTTGTTCGTATGCTTCTGACCACACAAATTCTTCATCTTTACGTGTGAGCTTGGTCAAGGATGCTACAATCTTCAAAAATCCTTTAATAAATCTTCGGTAGTATCCTGCTAAACCCAAAAAACTTCGAATGTCCTTTACTGTCTTTGGTGTCGGCCATTCGCTTACTGCTGATATTTTAGCTGGATCCATAGAGATTCCTTCACCTGAAACGATATGTCCGAGAAATCCGACTTGTTCTAGCCAAAACTCGCACTTGCTGTACTTGGTATAGAGTTGATGCTGTCGCAAAGTCTTCAGTATAATTCGTAAATGTTCAGCGTGCTCTTTTTGATTCTTAGAATACACCAGGATGTCGTCGATGAATATGACAACAAACCTGTCTAGGTATTCTCGGAAAATCTGGTTCATCAGATTCATGAATATGGCTGGTACATTGGTCACTCCAAATGGCATCACGAGAAACTCATAATGTCCATAGCGACTCCTGAATGCCGTCTTCGGAATATCAGACTCTCTAACCTTTGATGATAACCCGAACGAAGATATAATTTTAAGAAAATGCAGACCCACTTAGCTAATCGAACAGATCGTCGATTCACGGTAGTGGATACTTGTTCTTTATTGTGACTTCATTTAAAGTTCTATAATCAATGCACATTCTGTATGATTCTTCCTTCTTCTTCACAAGCAACACTGGAGATCCCCAACTTGAAGTGCTGGGACGAATCCATCCTTTCTTCAGAAGTTCGTCCAATTGAGTACGGATCTCCTTCAAACCTTCAGGACTTAAGCGATATGGTGCTTTGATCACCGGTTGTGCTCTAGGTACTAAATCAAATCCAAATTCAAGAGCTCGATCATGAGGCAAACCTGATATGTCTTCAGGAAATACATCATCGAACTCTCGAACTACCTCTAGCTTATCTTCTCCCGCCTTTAGAGTTGCAATCACTGCCTTCTTCGATTTTGCTTTATATATGCTATGCTCCAGGGTACGGTCTCCACTTTTGAAATAAAAGACCGGATGCCTTGGAATCTTGAACACTACCCTCCTTTGACGACAGTCGATGGTATCATAGAAAGTTCCTAGCCAATCCATACCCAAAACTACATCGAAGTTCGGTATGTCCAGCATTTTGAAGTCAGCATAAAATTCTCTGCTGCAGACGACCACTGGACACAGGTCGTATCCCATTGTTGCCTTTAGAACGTCGTTCCCTGAACTGACATTCCAGTTAGATACGAGTGGTTTGAATAAAATCGCATGAGTTTAGACGAACCGTTGCGACATAAAGCAATGAGATGCTCCAGTATCGAAGAGTGTTAGTGTAGGAAGTGAGGCTACTAAGATTGTACCTAAGTTGTGTGGAATATGTTTAGGTATAGGAAAAGATACTTTGATATGTATAAGAATTGAAAGAAAGTTTGAAAGAAAGGGAGTTACCAGTGATGACTTGGCCAGTGGCTTCAGCTTCTTCCACAGTCATTGTGAAAGCCTGTCGCATCGGTACATTCCTTTTTGCTGGAGGAGCATTCCTCTGTCCTTGAGGTAGGTTCCTTTGTGCTTGTTGGAACTGACGAGGAGGAGGTGCAGTAGGTCCATAAGGAGGTGGAGCTGGGAGAGCAAGATGTGGTGCAGGTGCCTGGATAGCTGGCCGCTGCGAATATGCGATTGCTAGTCTGGGTGCAAGATTTGTATTCAGTCTACGAGGAAAAGATCCAATATCATGTGTGGATGAGCCACAGACTATGCAAAGGCGATTAACACGCCTGCAGTCCTTTGCCGGGTGTCCATTCCTTCTGCAGTAGGTGCAAAAGTTTGGACTGGGCCAGATGAAAGGTACACCCGGTCTCCTGGGTACAAAAGGTGGCCTGGAAGAGGCACCTCCTGCTATCTGAGTAGAAGGGTGCTTCATACCGGTAGATTGAGGTCTTCCCTTCTTCTTCACTACTGCCTCGTATCGACGGGCAGCCTTCAAAGCTAAGTAATGGGTTGGGAAATCCCATGTAGCTAATGCAGCTTGGATCTCCTAGTCCAACCGCTGCTGAAATCTACTAGTCCTGATCTCAGCAGTCGGTATGAGATGTGCCGCGAACCTGTTACGGTCTTGTGTTAGCTGTGTAGTATATGATATCAGAAAATTCGAATATTTAAGACATATTTTACCTGCTCAACATAGTAAATTCAGCGTCATACTCATCCACGGATTTGCTTGACATAGAGCCTTGTTGTAGGTGGATGAATTGCTGCTCCATGTCAAATCGGGCAGTCTCGGGAAAATATTTCGCGTCGAACATGTCGCGAAAAGTCTTCCATTTGATCGGCTGAGTAAGATGGCTTTCTTCCACCTTCCACCATACTCGGGCGTTATCCGTGAGTTGCAGCTTCGCAACCCTTATGTCACGACCTGAAATATTAGCTCGTGACCAGCACTTAAATCACGCAACGTCTAAAGGCGTAACGTAATCCAAGCAAGCTGAAACCCAAAAATCTAAACCTTTTAGAGAAATAAAAGAGGTGAAGTTTTGAAATAAGGTATAATGAAGAAAAAGGTTTTCTTAAATTCATAGAAAAGGGAACATGAAAAATTCAAGTTATCTTACTAGTTGTAAAATATGTTCGTTTTTTAAAAATTTGGACAGCACCTCCTTTGTATATTTTGATCCAAAACCATAAATACATGATGATATAAAAGGCATCCCCAAGCGGGAGCTAGCTCTTCGCCAAACGGCGGATTCACAACCACGCAAGACAGTAATATAAATATACGACGTCCAACGGCGAAGATCAACACAGAAAATAATGAATAAAGCAAGACATCAACCCAAAAAGCGAACATATAACCCATCGCTCAAGTCTCGCAACTACAAGTCTTGCTAAGTCTTACTATATATACAAATACTAGTTTTGATTGATAGATTTGACTAAATACAAATGAATAGTAAATACAAAAGTGGTACGATCCAACATGTACCACCTACCCAAGCAAGTCACCCGAATACAAGCAGTGTGCCAACGATGCCACTACCAATCCATGCGGTCAACCTGCAATACTGTGGCACAACGGGGGTGAGTTTCCAACTCGTAAGTAGAAAACATCATCAGGTAGAAATCGAATAAACAACGATTCCTAGGTCAACTAAATCATAAAGGTAATACTATGATATCTAGGGTGACCGTATCAGTATATGTGCCAGCAAAAAATAAATGCAAGTATGCAAGTGGATATCATCCAATAAAATAATCAATGCCAATATACATGTGGATCTCATCCACTCGAAACATCGTAATAGCATATGCATGTCAATATATGAGGATACCAAGAATGTGTGTGTCCATCAATGACATACCAAATCATGAAACCTGAGTGTCCAACACCGACACTCGAAATATCAGGAAACCCGTGTCCAGCATCGACACATAAATCCTCATACCTCACGTGCCGCATTCTCAGATCGGCCCTCATGTCCATCTCTCTACTCCGGTCGGTATCCTCCGGATAACCGCCGAGTCCAAACGGTAGGTAGTGCTCCCTTTCCAGGCTCAACGCCATCATCTGCGGCCATCTTGCCCCGGGGTACCTCACCGGGTCCACCATGCACCCGCAGACTGTTCATCCTCCTCCTTGAATCGGGTGTCACATGCCAATCTCAGAACCGAGAAAACACATGGTGGATGGACTGAAATATCATATCAAGAGAAATCGGGTTTTTAAAACAATACATACTTTCCTTTGAAATAACCACGGTTCTCAAATCCAAAAATCTCATGAAAACAGTATATCTCAATGCGTAAAATCGTAAAGCATGATGTATGCAACATACAACAGAATGTAAGCATATCCGTAAATCATGCAACATGGAACAGTAATATGCATATATCAAGGGAAAACCGCTCTTTAAAATGAATCCAGTTTTAAAATATATCCTGCGCTTCCCAATTCCTCCAAGGTCAAATGCAACATCGTATAAAGGTGTATATGTAACTATAGCAAGAAAATTATGCAAAGAGTCAAATCATGATGCAGCAATTCTACTGTGTAGTGACATGGCAATTATCGATGATGAAGTGTGTGAGCCGGCCAATCTGTGTAAGTGTGACATACGCATCATCGATAATGGTGCAGGTGTACTAGTACGGGTATATGAAATGCAATAGTAATGACATGAACGTAGCATAAAGTAAATCAGCAGCTAAAAGGTATAAGGTATACGTATCTAACATGACCGAGTCGGTGAATCTATCAATCGGCCTCCTCTAGTCAAGGGTATGGATTAATCATCAATTAACTCATCACGTACGGTAACTCATCGTACGGTGTCATAAAATAATTTAGGATCCTAACAACCTATGTGACAAGGAGGGTACGGACCTCACGTCTCGCACGGCTTATCATTCAAGATTCACAACATATGTATATCTATATACATATATCTTCGGTTCACATCCATAACAATCGACTCGCGTACGTATACCGATATATCAATCAAGTCATCTTATACATCTAAAGTCGTATATTATCAACCTCATGTTATGCCACTATAATCTCCTATTGGTTCTCTTTACAACTACTTTTTTATATCTATCATATCATGTCACCTAGACCCTAAGCTATAATTTTAAGTCATGGTATATCTTATCTCTTACTAATTTCTTAACCTTATTCCTGACTTTCTAATATGGTTTCTCTAGCCATATCCTATAGTTTTCTAGTATAGGTTTCCTTAACTGTATTTTATAAATCGGTTTCCATCAAAACTTGCGGGGGTGCTATACGCCATCCACCCGACTTCCCTCGTAGATATAGATCTACTCACATTGATCCTCGCTTGCCGAAGTCGATGAAGCATCGCTCCGTTGCCTCGGAATCCACGCGAAGATAGCTACAATAATACACAATCGAAATCTCTATTAACATCAAGTCCGGAAAACCAATACGACATACGGTGCGCTCATAGGTTAGAACCTATAGCCTACGCATGCAAAACAATCAAACAACCCTTGTTGCTGACGTACAAACGCCCAACAACCAAATACAAATCCAAATATCAGAACCAAGCATTCTAAAATACGGAAAACATAACCAAAAACACCCCAATATGCTCCCAGATTTCACCCTAGGCCAAACTAGGGAATTTTGCATATAGGGTTGCTCTAGATATCACCTAAGGAACTCACCAACCAAAATTCAATGCATTTCCTCCCGACGGCCGCAAATTGCGGACCATACCAATAAATCTGTGGCCAGAAAGTCTCATTTGAGGCTAGGGTTTCAGGTGTTACTTCATGGTTGCCTGCTCGTCTCACTGTCAAGGGAACTTATTTAATGAGTCTCTCGAGTCATCCCAGATTCTCTGTAGGCATGCTAAATGTCACAAAACCGACACGGATGAATTTCTAAGTCCGTATTCCAGGTTCTAAACTCAGTCCAGGTCTAGAATTTGATCTCTAAGGGCTTATACAGCCACTACACATCACTAATTCTCTACAATTTCCCAAACCCTTCTCTTGGGATTTCTAAGATCACAATTCCACACAAAATCAACCTCTAAACTACACTAGAATGCAAGGAAACTAGAAACTAAACTAAAGAAAATGAATTATACCTCATGGATATAGCCAAGCAAAACCCTAGCTCCCCAAAGTCCTCAAAATCTAATATTGATGGGCCCAAAGTGTAGAGGGTGAAGAGGGGATCAACTTTAATGAAAGGGGTTTAGGGTTCTGATGAAACTTTGGAGATGGATCTTAGGGTAGAAGTGGAGGGAGATGAGGTTGAGGGAGACGAAGAAGAAAACAATGGGGGAGGAAAGAATGTGGCTGCCCTTTCTCTCTCTCCTCTCTTTTTCTCACCCCCACTCAACTATTTACCCTTTTTCATTTTCTTTTCTTTCAAATTTTAAAACCAAAACACATAATACCCTAAAACAACATAAGAAATAACATGTAATCAAATACAACATGACACGGTGCACTAACCATGGAAAACTGTATAAACACGGATTTGGCTTAATCGCGATTAGCAGTGCCCTAATCGGGTTTTTATTTAAATTCCATAAAATAAATTCTAAAAATGCCAAATCCAATAAATATATTTTTAAATGGATAAATCATTTTAATCTACAATTATTTCATAATTTATTGGTATATATTTATACCATTTTACGAAAACCCCAATTTCGCAAATCGGGTAGTTTTCGCGAAATATATTATTTTAATATTAAATTCCAAAAATAATATTTTATATTTTCTGAAATGTTACAATCTTCCCCCTTAAAGAAATTCGGTCCCCGAATTTAAATTTAAACCCCCAAATACTAAAACATTTCAATAATCAACTCAAATCGGCGGGGCTCCGAAATCATGGAAGATATAGAAAAACCGTAGCGCATCGCGTGCGACTAAAAACGAATATAAAACTCAAAATCGAACTCTGTAAAGCGTCACGCAAATCATCGGATTTGAATCATCGGATTTGCACGCATATCATTGGAGTTACAGTGGAGATACAGATCTCGAAATCCACTACTGAAATCCAATATGCACGGTCACTACTATAATACATATATAGCACGCATCCTTGGAAAAATCTTAAACTGAATAAAACACATGAAAAATCTTTTCTGAATTGCCATGTGATGCGTAACTCACGGCACAAGGGGCTGACACTCATCTGTAAAGTAGTAAATATACCTATATATGTTTTTGCTCAAATTATACGTTCCGCCGTTTTTAAAATATCCCAAAAGGTTTTCCTTTATAAATGTTCGTGTCGCTCGCGGACTCGTGGGAAATAGTGAGACTATAGCTCCCTTTTGTTTGAAAACCTCTTGTTAACTTTTTAGTGCATGCAAAATACTCAGGCACTGTCCCCAGATCAGTCTTGGTTGGCTACTACAAAATATAGTGCCCAACGTGAAAACAAGGTGCTCAAAAGTAAAATCAGCCTCAAAAGGTGTATCCAACAATCACGTGCGTCTGATGCGTACGGAAATCAAATCCAAACACAGGCGCCACAATATGCACAAAGCAAAACTAAGTGCAACGGGTGTGCACGAAAGCAATATCTGGTGCATCTATTGTGCACGGAAATCTCAATTGGGTGCATCCGATGTGCACAAAATCAAATCTCATGTCATGCGCGAAAATCCAAATCAAACACGTCAGGTCCGTAAAAAAAACATCTAGTGCAAAAGCATGTACAAGTCTGGTGTAACGAATGCACAAAAATACAAATCTAATGCATCAATGCACAAAATACAAACAATAACTCCAATGCGCAAAAAAGCAACACCGAGTGTACCAAGATGTATAAAGTCATAAACGTGTGCAATTGCGTGCACAAAACACATATCAATGCACTGCAAGCATATATAAGCCATACCGAGTGCAAAATCAAATCGAGTGTGTACCACACGTACAACATCAAATCAACTGTATGAAATCCAGGAAATCATAAACATGTGCAGCCAAGGCACAAAATCAATATCAAGTGCAATAGATATGCACAAATATATAAATACCCAGTAGGTGCAGCCATGGTGCATGAAATCAATATCATGAAACTCATCATCAAAACTCAAATCTAAGCGATATAAGCGTGATACTCGGATCACAACGCAAATCGCGGCAAATGACATTGAGATACACCTCCTACAATGTCGAAAAATATTAGTGCCCCCAAAACTGGCAGAGCGAGAACATCCGCTTGTCTCCTACTCACGGTCTGGCGTCCTCTGTATCTGGGTCCTCATTTCTCTATGGATCACCAATCTCGCAATCCATCGGCTCATCGGTCCGTCCGGTGTGCTAAAGGAAACGATTCCTCTCTGGCACTTCTCTGGTCATCTCTTGGCCAATTAGTATAATCACTCATAAAGCAGCACGTCACTGGCGTCGACCTCTGGTCCTCTGAATACACGTCACACCTCTGGTCCTGAGTGCAAATCTTATCGCAGCAGTGTCCTGGAAGGAACCTGCTCAGGGTCTCTTCCGATCTTGCCTATGCCGAACTGTACGGAGGCTGGTACTCTTGCTTAATCTTTTCTCGCTTTTTGGACATCTGCATTCTCAGCACAGCTTTTCCTCGAGAACTGGTCATATCTCACGCCTCTGTATACGTATCAGATCTCTAATCTCAACGGGGAGTAACGACAGCTCATTGACATCTTGCATGAACCTCTTGTTCCACTCGTCTTTATTATCTTCTGCTTCGACGTCACGTCATGCTATCTGCGTACTGCAATTGTCTCGGCTACAGTCAATCTGGAATCTCTCACACGGAATCGAAATCACGAACTCGGTATCTTCATCACTCTGTAGAAGATCTCTAGCCGAACACGTCCTCGGGGACCCGTCCATACCATCGGAGGAATACTCAATACTCGTCCGTTTTCGATCAACTCACAACGCATCTGGGTGAGATCCTCTATCTGAAGCCGGTCCACTTACTGGTCTCCTATCACATGATATCCGGTGACGTTATACTTTTCGATCGATTTGTTAAAGTCCCATTATTCCCCGAGAGCTCAACTCTTGAGTACAGTTTAATAATATCCGGTACATACCACAGTACCTATGGACCAACCGTAGAAGGGCAAACCCAAGCCTCATTAATGGCACCGTGGAACTACCGCAAACCCTAAGGTTCAAAAGCGTTCCCATGGTCATTATATTGAGTTAGGGTTTCATTCTTCTATAGGGTCCACAGAATTACTTGCATGTTCCTCTGAATACCTTAAACATGGAAAAATGGGTTTCTGACATTCGTTTCAAACTTTTTAACTTTGCCTAGACAACATGTGAATACTCTTCGTCTCTCAACTCAAGGTAGATTAGCTATCATCTGTCGCAGCTCTGCCTGAAAGCTCCAGCGATCTCAGCTCGTAAAATATAGAGGCGACATCCTATCAATCTCAGCAACAGCTGGGTCATCTGTCTGCACGGTAGACGACATCATAATCTCTGAGGTATGTTGTACATCCACAGTCCTCTCACAACTGGCAGCCTCTATCAACTGCCCGATCATACGGTGCAAAACCGAACACTCGCCTCAAACGAGAAGTCACAACACCAATACAAAATCGAGACGTTCTCGTGTCACCAGAAAACACGATGGTCAGTTCTCGTCCATGACGAGCTCGCCCTGACTGCATCACTAGCAGCAGCTCAATCTGCACTCAAACCATGGTAACAGGAATCTTAAGCATGTATCGATGAAACCATATCAATGGAATAAAAGGAATCAACAGATCCCAAAATGGATACATGATCATAAGGAGGAATGGAATCAATAAGAGTATGATCATGGAAACAAATAGAATCAAAGATCTCAATATATGTACATCATAAGGTTTCTTAAGTGGAGTATCGTGCCGCGAAACATACGTACGGTTCGTTACTCTACTCAAGCTACCTACTCTATCAATCAGGGTCAGCCTATGTAACGAAAGTTCGGGTCTAATACCCCCCTGTCCAAGTCTAACCATAAGGTCAAGCCTAGGTTCCGAAATATTTACGCCCCAGACTCTACATAGTCAAACCTAAATTCGAACAAAGGTTAAATCTAGCGCTGTGATACCAACTTTATCACGACCCGAAATATTAGCTCGTGACCAGCACATAAATCACGCAACGTCTAAAGGCGTAACGTAATCCAAGCAAGCTGAAACCCAGAAATCTAAACCTTTTAAAGAAATAAAAGAGGTGAAGTTTTGAAATAAGATATAATGAAGAAAAAGATTTTCTTAAATGCATAGAAAAGAGAACATGAAAAATGCAAGTTATCTTACTAGTTTTAAAACATGTTCGTCTTTTAAAAATTTGGGCAGCACCTCCTTTATATATTTTGATCCAAAACCACAAATACATGATAATATAAAAGGCATCCCCAAGCGGGAGCTAGCTCTTCGCCAAACGGCGGATTCACAACCACGCAAGACAGTAATATAAATATACGACGCCCAACGGCGAAGATCAACACAGAAAATAATGAATAAAGCAAGACATCAACCCAAAAAGCGAACATATAACCCATCGCTCAAGTCTCACAACTACAAGTCTTGCTAAGTCTTACTATATATACAAATACTAGGTTTGATTGATGGAGTTGACTAGATACAAATGAATAGTAAATATAAAAGTGGTACGATCCAACATGTACCACCTACCCAAGCAAGTCACCTGAATGCAAGCTGTGTGCCAACGATACCGCTACCGATCCATACGGTCAACCTGCAATAACTGTGGCACAACGGGGGTGAGTTGCCAACTCGTGAGTAGAAAACATCATCAGGTAGAAATTGAATAAACAACGATTCCTAGGTCAACTAAATCATAAAGATAATACTATGATATCTAGGGTGACCGTATCAGTATATGTGCCAACAAAAAAAAATGCAAGTATGCAAGTGGATATCATCCAATAAAATAATCAATGCCAATATACATATGGATCTCGTCCGCTCGAAACATTGTAATAACATATGCACGTAAATATATGAGGATATCAAGAATGTGCGTGTCCATCAATGACATACCAAATCATGGAACCTGAGTGTCCAACACCGACACTCGAAATATCATGAAACCCGTGTCCAGCATCGACACGTAAATCCTCATATCTCACGCGTCGCATTCTCAGATCGGCCCTCACGTCCATCTCTCTATTCCGTTCGGTATCCTCCGGATAACCGCCGAGTCCAAATACTATCACCGGTAGGTAGTGCTCCCCTGCCAGACTCAACGCCATCATCTGCGACCATCTTGCCCCGGGGTACCTCACCGGGTCCACCATGCACCCGCAGACGGTTCCTCCTCCTCCTCGAATCGGGTGTCACATGCCAAACTCAGAACCGAGAAAACACATGGTGGACGCACTGAAATATCATATCAAGAGAAACCGGGTTTTTAAAACAATACATACTTTCCTTTGAAATAACCACGGTTCTCAAATCCAAAAATCTCATGAAAACAGCATATGTCAATGCGTAAAATCGTAAAGCATGATGTATGCGACATACAACAGAATGTAAGCATATCCGTAAATCATACAACATGGAACAGTAATATGCATATATCAAGGGAAAACCACTCTTTAAAATGAATCCAGTTTTAAAATATATCCTGCGCTTCCCAATTCCTCCAAGATCAAATGCAACATCGTATAAAGGTGTATATGTAACTATAGCAAGTAAATTATGCAAAGAGTCATATTATGATGCAGCAATTATACTGTGTAGTGACATGGCAATTATCGATGATGAAGTGTGTGAGCCGGCCAATCTGTGTAAGTGTGACATACGCATCATCGATAATGGTGCAGGTGTACTAGCACGGGTATATGAAATGCAATAGTAATGACATGAACGTAGCATAAAGTAAATCGGCAGCTAAAAGGTATAAGTTATACGTATCTAACATGACCAAGTCGGTGAATCTATCAATCGGCCTCCTCTAGTCAAGGGTATGGATCAATCATCAATTAACTCATCACGTACGGTAACTCATCGTACGGCTAACAACCTATGTTACAAGGAGGGTACGGACCTCACGTCTCGTACGGCTTATCATTCAAGATTCACAACATATGTATATCTATATACCTATATCTCCGGTTCACATCCATAACAATCGACTCGCGTCCGTATACCGATATATTAATCAAGTCATCTTATCAATCTAAAGTCGTATATTATCAACCTCATGTTATGCCACTATAATCTCCTATTGGTTCTCTTTACAACTACTTATCTATATCTATCATATCATGTCACCTAGACCCTAAGCTATAATTTTAAGTCATGGTATATCTGTCACGACCCGAAAGTACGGAACGTGACCGGCAAACTTTCGGGTCGTGACCGACACTTAAATTTCGAAGCGTCTAGAGGCGCAACGTAATCTAAGCCGAAGCCCAGAAATCTAAACCATATAAAAGAAGTAAAGGAAAACATGTAGAAAAACAAGTTTAAAAGCAACATCCAATTTTCTCAAAAATTTCGGCAGAGTCTCCTTTGTAAAAACTGGCCCCAAACGGGTACAAACAAGAATAATATATATATAAACAATAAAAAGGCATCCCTAAGCGGGAGCTAGCTCTACGCCAACAGGCGGAAACAACCACACCATGCACAATAATATACAACGCCAAAGGGCGGGGATCAAAACTCAGAAAGGAAAGGAAACTAGCATCATAAAAAAAAACCGGAAAAAAAACCATAACAATAAAACAGCGCGACTCTAAGTTCGAAAGAATATACAACCAGTTTCCAAATCTAGCAAATATACAATGTCTGGTTGATGGAGCTTACTAGATACAACTGAAATAATGAAAAGACAATAGTGGTCACGATGCAAGTGAACCCACCTACCTAGCAATAGCCCTGAATGAAGTGGTGTGCCAGCAAGCCGCCAAGGAAACCTGTACACCTGAACCTGTAAGAAAATTTGGCATAACGGGGTGAGTTGCCAACTCGTGAGTAGAAGACATCTGCGAGTAGAAATCGCGTGCACGATGCTCTCCTAGGTCATATAATATACTCAACATAACACTAGACATCTAGTAATGCAGGGTAATAAACTACGCGTATGTGCAAATGCTCCGTGCTCGTGTCAGTGCCTCAAATGGTAATATGTCATGTGAATGAGTATGCATGCATCATGAATGAAAAATAATCAACCACAAAATCTGGATATATCTGTAGAAGAAAATCTTTACTTTATCATAGAAAAGATTCTTCTGAAATAACTGAAGTATCATCAAAGAAATCCATGGAAATCCGTGTCAAGCATCGACACAAAACATATATATCTCAATGTCTCAATATCTCAAGGTCTCAATATCTCGGGCTCCGTCGGTCCGGATCGGCCCATATCATCAAATCTCATGACAACGGTCGGTATCCTCCGGATATCCGCCGCGCCAGACATCACCGGTAAGTAGTCTTCCCCTGCCAGGCTCATCGTCTACAACTCGAGCTTCTTGCCCCGGGGTACCTTACCGGGCCCACCATGTACCCGAGACGGTTCATCCACTCCTCGAATCGGGTCTCGAAATCCAACAGAAAGCATGAAATCTCATGGTGGACGACACATACATCATAAGAAAACCGCAACTTATACTTTAAAAAGAGAGGGAGAGAGAGAAGTTTTATATATTGCGGTTTTCCCCAAAATCCAGAAATCTCGTAGAAATCCAAAATCCCAAATCATGAGTATGTAAATAATAAGTATCGGCATAAGCCCCACAATACTGCATGATAACATGAAAATGTGAATGCATGAAATGTCTAAATAATAAATGCAATGTCTAGACTAACACCTGAGAGTACTCATAATATTATATTGATCTAGCCTTTAGCTGATTCTACCAATAAAAGATAATATGTTCTAAAGTGCACGTGACATAGCAATTACCGATGATGATGTGTGTGAGCCGGCAAATAAGTGTACGTGGAATATGCGCATCATCGGTAATGGTGCTGGTGTCCTAACAGGCAGAGTTTCATACTGACTAAAGAAACATATGTATGAACATGCAACATGATGATTACGATCTGAATGTAAAGATGGATGTGTATTAACCACTCATTTGTAATATACATGTCTAACTACAATTATATGATTCGAGCCTAAACTAGTATCTATCTAACCCCCTAAGGAACTAAACTAAAGAAACTAGTCGATAAGAAATAAGAATCCACCTAAGGTCTGAGTCCATATCTCTAATAGTCGGCGATCCACCCTCAATAGCGTCGCGTACGTAGTACGACTTCCTCGAATCAGGAGTGCGGATCAATCATCACATCTATGCCTCGTACGGTAAAATCTATCGTACGGCATCCCAATATCAGGGTACGGGTCAAATATCACCTACGTACATCATCATTCGTATAATATCATCATCAAATAATGTCAGGATCAAGGGTACTGTACTGTAATCGCATACATCCCGACATCATCAATCATATATCATTGTCTGCGTAAATATACATCGTCAATTGGTCCTCAGAAATATCATGTCACATATATCATATCTTAATTAAGTCACATATATCAAGTCGTGATTAAGTCACATATATATCATATCGTGATTCAGTCACATATTACAGTCCGGGTTCTATTCTAGAGTCTCGTATATCTTAATGTCATCATCACCTATTATCGTTTATGTATACATATCCATTCATTTTCCAACGATCCGCCAACATCATAATACGACTGCATAGCCAAGAGATCACGGCATCAAGCCCAGTTATATCGTCTCATCCCCATGTATCATATAACATCCTTATATTACATATACATGTTGTGTGTGTGTGTGTGTATATATACTTGCACACATTCCTATGTATATATATACACATACACATATACACCAAGCCAAGTTTCTGTGTGTGCGTGTGTGTGTCTACCTGAAACCTACGAATTTCTCCAAGACATTCGTCCTCTGGTAAAGTCTTTCTAAATCAATCTAGTCCAACCTAAAGTCTTTAATGGGGCCCTACTAGACAAGAATCTAAGGTCACGTCCGACTTCCTAATGACAGTAAGTAGTATTCCTATTCTACGTTTGCGGGGGTGCTAAACGCCATCCACCCGACTTCCTCCGTAGATATACATCTACTCACCTTGATACTCGCTTGCCGAAATCGATGCCGCCATGTTCTTCCCTTGTCATATCAAGTCCACGCAAATACCCGAAGAGTCCAAACAGCCTCGACTAAGTGTGTGTCGTAGTCTACAAGCATATCATATAACAAAATAAAAGCCTTCCATATTATTAACTGGAATGACCTCTTTCTAACAATTTACTCTGTCATTCAAAGATGAATCCCCATGCCAAATTTCAGACCAGAAATCAATATTCCTTTGGCCTATGATCCATTTGGATAAAGAGCTGATGATAGGAATGTAATGATAAACTTTTTTTCCCAGTAGGAGATGCAGTAGAACTCATAATAGGAATAGAGGCTTTTACATATTTTGCATGCATATAATTGACCCATAAACTGTCATTTTTAATAAATTTCCAAGCTTTTTTTTTATACTATAAGCTCCAGCAACTTCACTCAGCAACATGATGTTAAGACCTCCTTCCTGATGAGGCTTGCATATTTTATCCCATGACACCCAGTGAATGATGATTTTGACTATCACAATCATTCCAGTAAAATTTTACTATCATGGAAGTAATTATTTTAATCACAGTGCAAGGAGGATTACAAGAGGCTAAAATATGTACTGGCATGGGCATCAAAACATGCTTGATAAGAATATATCTTCCCGCTACAGAAAGTAACTTATTTTGCCAACCTTGCTGTTTTGCCTCAAAATAGCTGATTCTGCATCTACCATGAAAAACTGGAGCTGCAGGGTAAATTAAAGGCCAAGCACCTTTATTTATTTCTATCATATTCTGGATGGAAGAGCAAGCCGAAAAGGGACTGACTTTTCCTATGTAACATGCACTTTTCTTCTTGTTAATCTTCTGACCAGATAATCCCTCATAAACATGCAAAAATTCAAAGAGAGTATTCAAATTTTTTTTTTGCTGCCATTTGTGAATATCAGAGTATGATCAGCGTATAGCAGGTGGGTGATAGCAACACAATTAGATTTGTTTCTAAAAGGAATAATCTTTCCTTCCTATTTAAATAGGATATATCTCTACTAAGATATTCTGATGCAATAATAAAAAGAGCAGGGATAAGGGATCACCTTGCCTTACTCCTCTTGAGCTTGAAAAGAATCCTCCCAGTTGCTCATTCATACTCATAGAAAAACATTGAGTTGCCAAGCACCCTTTTACTAGAGTAACAAACTTTTCAGAGAAGCCAAAGGATTTCATAACTTGGAATATATAATTCCACTCTAATCTGTCAAATGCCTTCTCCATGTCCAACTTCAGTATAATATTGTGCCCTCTGACTTTCTTTCCAATGTCTTGAGTAACTTCTTGTGCCAAGACAATATTTTCATATATCTCTCTGTCTTTAACCAGCGCCCTTTGAGCTAGAGAAATGATATTAGGTAAAATACTTTCAAGCCTATTGGAAAGAATTTTGGTAAAAATTTTATACAGGAAAGTTACAAAGGCTTGTGGGCCGCCACGTGATAGTCGGAGAGAGCGGCGAAGGCGTCGGGGGTTGGAATCTAGGTTCCCGAGGCGAGCATCAACGATGAGATGAAGGCATCGGAGCTTAGAGAGGAGAGGGAGTACCGGCGAATATAATTGAGCTCGGACGAGAACGAAGCTGGAGCTGGAATCGTATCGGAGGAGGGCCGATTCAGGTTCGGGTTCGGATCTTGGAAGGAGAAGTCGTCGGCGGCGTCGAGATTGCGCGTCTCGAGATCGCCGATTCCAGATCTCTCGAAGGTGAGATGAGGAGGGAAAAAAAATAAAAAAGTTTTGTGTGAAGGAATTTTCCAGTAGGAGGGGGAGAAAATGGGGCCACTGAGGAATTATAATGGAACTAGGGAAAAAATAAGTGGGGAATTAAGGAACTGAAATTTTGAGGGTAGGGGGTAGGGAATTAATGTATATATTTATATTTATATTTATATTTATATTTAGTAACTTTCTTTCATTTGCTAAGTCTCGGGTTGTCCCAAAATACTAACACTAGTGTTGGGGCTACTAAATACACCTCAAATACAACCCTTCCATTCGAAAAATATATCATTTAAATTATTTAATCCCGAAAACAATATTTTATTTCCCTGAAATGTTACAATCGTGCCCCCTTAAATAAATTCGGTCCCCGAATTTAAATCAAAACTCCCCCAAATACTAAGACATTTAGCAAAACACTCAAAGCGCCTGGGTTCCAAAATCATCAATATTTAAAACACATTTTAGTGAAATGCGTGCGCATGAAAAATAGGTAAATAACTCAAAATCAAAACTCCGTCAAGCATAACGCAATCATCGGAGTTATAGTGAAAGTACAATGTCAAGGTCCAATATGAACTCAATATGATATACTCAAAACTCAAACATATATATGATACGCATCGTTATAAAACCATCCAAACATCTGAAAAGAAATACATGCAAAACATTTTCCCAAATCACCGTGCGATGCGCGAATCACGGCATAAGTAGCTGACGTTTAATTTAAGGAAAATAGCTGTACATATATATCTTTTATTTAACATACACGTCCCGCCTTTTGAAAATAATTTAGAAGGGTTTCCTATGTAAAATGTTTCGTGTCGTCTCAGACACGTAGGAAAATATGGAGACTATAGCTCCTTTTTGGAAATCCCTTCGGTAACTATCAATGCATGCAAAAATACCTAGGTACTATTCTCAGAACAATCCTGCTCGGTTACTACACCAAATAGTAAATATCATAAAAACATACCACTCAAAATGAAATCAATCTCAAATACAGTATACAAGGTACCACGTGCGTCCAGTGCGCACGAAAATCGAAATCAAATACAGATGCCACGAATACGCACAGAAACAAAACCGAGTGCAACGGATGTGCACCAAAAACATCTGTCAAGTGCAACGGGCGTGCACGTTAACAATATCAGGTGCTTCTAATCTGCATAAAACCCCGATTTAGTGCATCTGGTGTGCACAAAATCGCATCAAGTGCGCCAGTGTGCGTAAGAATCTCAATCAAGTGCACATAGTGCACGAAAACATAAATCGTGCACGAAAACATAAATCGTATATCAAAATCAAAATCAGCGGTATACGACAAACACAAAATCAAAATCAAGTATACCACGATGGATAAACTCACAACTACATGCATCAGTGTGCATAAGACCAAAATCGAAGTACGAAAAGTGCAAGAAAACTATACCGAAAACATAAGTCCAAAATCATGTGCAACCCATATACACGAAATCAAATCAGTATCTCAGAATACATAAAAATCAAAATCAAGTGCAATGGGTATGCACAAAACGAACATCAATACAACTGATATATGGAATACTAATCGAGTGCAATAAATGTGCACGTAGGAAATACCAATCATAAAACGAAATCCTTAAAATACCAAAATCCAAACAACGGAAATGTGAAATTCAAATCACCAAATCGCAAATCGTAACACCAACGTCAATGTGTTCCTCATTCATCTGGTGTCGACTGATTCGAACTCGTCTCTTCGTAGCTGTACTGACTGTGTTACAAACGGTTATGCTCATATCGAGAGTCTCCCACGTAATCTATCCCTTCACCTGATATCCGGACTACGTTAAACTTTCCGATTGATTCATCAAAATCCCATAATTCCCCGAGAGCTCAACACTCAAGTACAGTTTAAAATATCCAGTACATGCCCCAGCATCTGCGGACCAGCCGTAGAAGGGCAAACCCAAGCCTCACTAATGGCACTACGGAACTGCCGTAAACCCTAAGGTTCAAAGGTGTTCTCGTGGTCATTATGTCGAGTTAGGGTTTCATTCTTCTAGAGGGTCCATAGAAATACCTGCATATTCTTCCGAATACCTTAAATTTGGGAAAATGGGTTTCTGACAATCGTTCAAACCTTTTAATTTCGCCTAGACGACATGTGAATATCCTTCGTCCGCACGCTAAACAATACCTCGATCCTCAAGAATAGACTATAACTAACGGTCATCACATTCTAACCGGTCTCTAGCAGTGGCCGATCACCCGATGCAGATATCAACGCTCGCGTCCATAAGAAAACATAGTAAACGACATATCTAAATGCTCATGCTGACAGCAACTCTAGCCGCGGCTCTCTCTGCCCGTGCGATCGTGGTAACAGAAACCACTATCCGACATTGACGAAGATAGATCATAGGAACGAATAGTATACGATGCAAGGAAATGTACACCCTAAGGTTTCTTAAGCAGAGTAGCGTATCGTAAGTATGCCGCGGATCATACACACGGTACGTCACTCTACCTAAGTCGCCTACTCCATCAACCAAGGCCAACCTAGACTCGGACAAGGGTTAAACTTAGAGCTCTGATACCAACTTTGTCACGACCCGAAAGTACGGAACGTGACCGGCACTTAAATTACGAAGCGTCTAGAGGCGCAACGTAATCTAAGTAAGCCGAAGCCCAGAAATCTAAACCATATAAAAGAAGTAAAGGAAAACATGTAGAAAAACAAGTTTAAAAGCAACATCCAATTTTCTCAAAAATTTCGGCAGAGTCTCCTTTGTAAAAACTGGCCCCAAACGGATACAAACAAGAATAATATATATACAAACAATAAAAAGGAATCCCCAAGCGGGAGCTAGCTCTACGCCAACAGGCGGAAACAACCACACCATGCACAATAATATACAACGCCAAAGGGCGAGGATAAAAACTCAGAAAGGAAAGGAAACTAGCATCATCAAAAAAAACCAGAAAAAAAACCATAACAATAAAACAGCACGACTCTAAGGTCGAAAGAATATACAACCAGTTTCCAAATCTAGCAAATATACAATGTCTGGTTGATGGAGCTTACTAGATACAACTGAAATAATGAAAAGACAATAGTGGTCACGATGCAAGTGAACCCCACCTACCTAGCAATCGCCCTGAATGAAGTGTGCCAGCAAGCCGTCAAGGAAACCTGTACACCTGAACCTGTAAGAAAATTTGGCATAACGGGGTGAGTTGCCAACTCGTGAGTAGAAGACATCTGCGAGTAGAAATCGCGTGCACGACGCTCTCCTAGGTCATATAATATACTCAATATAACACTAGACATCTAGTAATGCAGGATAATAAACTACACGTATGTGCAAATACTCCGTACTCGTGTCAGTGCCTCAAATGGTAATATGTCATGTGAATGAGTATGCATGCATCATGAATGAAAAATAATCAACCACAAAATCTGGATATATCAGTAGAAGAAAATCTTTACTTTATCATAGAAAAGATTCTTCTGAAATAACTGAAGTATCATCAATGAAATCCATGGAAATCCATGTCAAGCATCGACACAAAACATATATATCTCAATGTCTCAATATCTCAAGGTCTCAATATCTCGGGCTCCGTCGGTCCGGATCGGCCCATATCATCAAATCTCACAACAACGGTCGGTATCCTCCGGATATCCGTCGCGCCAGACATCACCGGTAGGTAGTCTTCCCCTGCCAAGCTCATCGTCTACAACTCGAGCTTCTTGCCCCGGGGTACCTTACCGGGCCCACCATGTACCCGAGACGGTTCATCCACTCCTCGAATCGGGTCTTGAAATCTAACAGAAAGCATGAAATCTCATGGTGGACGACACATACATCATGAGAAAACCGCAACTTATATTTTAAAAAGAGAGGGAGAGAGAGAGAGAAGTTTTATATATATTCTTTCGGTTTTCCCCAAAATCCAGAAATCTCGTAGAAATCCAAAAATCCCAAAATCATGAGTAAGTAAATAATAAGTATCGGCATAAACCCCACAATACTGCATGATAACATGAAAATGTGAATGCATGAAATGTCTAAATAATAAATGCAATGTCTAGACTAACACCTGAGAGTACTCACAATATTATATTGATCTAGCCTTTAGCTGATTCTACCAATAAAAGATAATATGTTCTAAAGTGCACGTGATATAGCAATTACCGATGATGATGTGTGTGAGCCGGCAAATAAGTGTACGTGGAATATGCGCATCATCGGTAATGGTGCTGGTGTCCTAACAGGCAGAGTTTCATACTGACTAAAGAAACATATGTATGAACATGCAACATGATGATTACGATCTGAATGTAAAGATGGATGTGTATTAACCACACATTTGTAATATACATGTCTAACTACAATTATATGATTCGAGCCTAAACTAGTATCTATCTAACCCCCTAAGGAACTAAACTAAAGAAACTAGTCGATAAGAAATAAGAATCCACCTAAGGTCTGAGTCCATATCTCTAATAGTCGGCGATCCAGCCTCAATAGCGTCATGTACGTAGTACGACTTCCTCGAATCAAGAGTGCGGATCAATCATCACATCTATGCCTCGTACGGTAAAATCTATCGTACGGCATCCCAATATCGGGGTACGGGTCAAATATCACCTACGTACATCATCATTCGTATAATATCGTCATCAAATAATGTCAGGATCAAGGGTACTGTACTGTAATCGCATACATCCCGACATCATCAATCATATATCATTGTCTGCGTAAATATACATCGTCAATTGGTCCTCAGAAATATCATGTCATATATATCATATCTTAATTAAGTCACATATATCAAGTCGTGATTAAGTCACATATATATCATATCGTGATTCAGTCACATATTACAGTCCGGGTTCTATTCTAGAGTCTTGTATATCTTAATGTCATCATCACCTATTATCGTTTATGTATACATATCCATTCATTTTCCAACGATCCGCCAACATCATAATACGACTGCATAGCCAAGAGATCACGGCATCAAGCCCAGTTATATCGTCTCATCCCCATGTATCATATAACATCCTTATATCACATATACATGTTGTGTGTGTATATATATATATACTTGCACACATTCCTATGTATATATATATACACATACACATATACACCAAGCCAAGTTTCTGTGTGTGCGTGTGTGTGTCTACCTGAAACCTACGAATTTCTCCAAGACATTCGTCCTCTGGTAAAGTCTTTCTAAATCAATCTAGTCCAACCTAAAGTCTTTAATGGGGCCCTACTCGCCAAGAATCTAAGATCATGTCCGACTTCCTAATGACAGTAAGTAGTATTCCTATTCTACGTTTGCGGGGGTGCTAAAAGTCATCCACCCGACTTCCCCCGTAGATATACATCTACTCACCTTGATACTCGCTTGCCGAAATCGATGCCGCCATGTTCTTCCCTTGTCATATCAAGTCCACGCAAATACCTGAAGAGTCCAAACAGCCTCGACTAAGTGTGTGTCGTAGTCTACAAGCATATCATATAACAAAATAAAAGCCTTCCATATTATTAACTGGAATGACCTCTTTCTAACAATTTACTCTGTCATTCAAAGATGAATCCCCATGCCAAATTTCAGACCAGAAATCAATATTCCCTTGGCCTATGATCCATTTGGATAAAGAGCTGATGATAGGAATGTAATAATAAACTTTTTTTCCCAGTAGGAGTTGCAGTAGAACTCATAATAGGAATAGAGGCTTTTACATATTTTGCATGCATATAATTGACCCATAAACTGTCATTTTTAATAAATTTCCAAGCTTTTTTTTTATACTATAAGCTCCAGCAACTTCACTCAGCAACATGATGTTAAGACCTCCTTCCTGATGAGGCTTACATATTTTATCCCATGACACCCAGTGAATGATGATTTTGACTATCACAATCATTCCAGAAAAATTTTACTATCATGGTAGTAATTATTTTAATCACAGTGCAAGGAGGATTACAAGAGGCTAAAATATGTACTGGCATGGACATCAAAACATGCTTGATAAGAATATATCTTCCCGCTACAGAAAGTAACTTATTTTGCCCACCTTGCTGTTTTGCTTCAAAATAGATGATTCTGCATCTACCATGAAAAACTGGAGCTGCAGGGTAAATTAAAGGCCAAGCACCTTTATTTATTTCTATCATATTCTGGATGAAAGAGCAAGCCGAAAAGGGACAGACTTTTCCTATGTAACATGCACTTTTCTTCTTGTTAATCTTCTGACCAGATAATCCCTCATAAACATGCAAAAATTCAAAGAGAGTATTCAAATTTTTTTTTTGCTGCCATTTGTGAATATCAGAGTATGATCAGCGTATAGCAGGTGGGTGATAGCAACACAATTAGATTTGTTTCTAAAAGGAATAATCTTTCCTTCCTATTTAGATAGGATATATCTCTACTAAGATATTCTGATGCAATAATAAAAAGAGCAGGGATAAGGGATCACCTTGCCTTACTCCTCCTGAGCTTGAAAAGAATCCTCCCAGTTGCTCATTCATACTCATAGAAAAACATTGAGTTGCCAAGCACCCTTTTACTAGAGTAACAAACTTTTCAGAGAAGCCAAAGGATTTCATAACTTGGAATATAAAATTCCACTCTAATCTGTCAAATGCCTTCTCCATGTCCAACTTCAGTATAATATTATGCCCTCTGACTTTCTTTCCAATGTCTTGAGTAACTTCTTGTGCCAAGACAATATTTTCATATATCTCTCTGTCTTTAACAAGCGCCCTTTGAGCTAGAGAAATGATATTAGGTAAAATACTTTCAAGCCTATTGGAAAGAATTTTGGTAAAATTTTTTTATAGGAAGTTACAAAGGCTTGTGGGCCGCCACGTGATAGTCGGAGAGAGCGGCGAAGGCGTCGGGGGTTGGAATCTAGGTTCCCGAGGCGAGCATCAACAATGAGACGAAGGGATCGGAGCTTAGAGAGGAGAGGGAGTACCGGCGAATATAATTGAGCTCGGACGAGAACGAAGCTTGAGCTGGAATCGCGTCGGAGGAGGGCCGATTCAGGTTCGGGTTCGGATCTTGGAAGGAGATGGAGGAGAAGTCGTCGGCGGCGTCGAGATTGCGCATCTCGAGATCGCCGATCCCAGATCTCTCGAAGGTGAGATGAGGAGGGGAAAAAAATAAAAAAGTTTTGTGTGAAGGAATTTTCCAGTAGGAGGGGGAGAAAATGGGGCCACTGAGGAATTATAATGGAACTAGGGAAAAAATAAGTGGGGAATTAAGGAACTGAAATTTTGAGGGTAGGGGGGTAGTGAATTAATGTATATATTTACATTTATATTTATATTTAGTAACTTTCTTTCATTTGCTAAGTGTCGGGTTGTCCCAAAATACTAACACTAGTGTTGGGGCTACTAAATACACCTCAAATACAACCCTTCCATTCGAAAAATATATCATTTAAATTATTTAATCCTGAAAACAATATTTTATTTCCCTGAAATGTTACAATATCTTATCTCTTACTAATTTCTTAACCTTATTCCTGACTTTCTAATATGGTTTCTCTAGCCATATCCTATAGTTTTCTAGTCTAGGTTTCCATCAAAACTTGCGGGGGTGCTATACGCCATCCACCCGACTTCCCTCATAGATATAGGTCTACTCACATTGATCCTCGCTTGCCGAAGTCGATGACGCCATGCTTCGTCGCCTCAAAATCCACGCGAAAGTACCTACAATAATACACAATCAAAATCTCTATTAACATCAAGTCCGGAAAACCAATATGGCATACGGTGCGCTCATAGGTTAGAACCTATAGCCTACGCATCCAAAACAATCAAACAACCCTTGTTGCCGACATACAACGCCCAACAACCAAATACAAATCCAAATATCAAAACCAAGCATTCCAAAATACGGAAAACATAACCAAAAACACCCTAATGTGCTCCCAGATTTCACCCTAGGCCAAACTAGGGAATTTTGCATATAGGGTTGCTCTAGATATCACCTAAGGGACTCACCAACCAAAATTCAATGCATTTCCTCCAGACGGCCGCAAATTGCGGCCCATACCTGTAGCGTCTTGAAAAGTCGTTTTGGAGTTTTCCTGAGAATCGGTGAAAATTCGGTATTTTTCCGAAAACCGTCTTTTTTGTTATTTTGCAGTTTAGGACTAATTATACCTAATTTGGATAGGTAATTGCTAATTTTTAGTAGCAAATGAGTTAATTATGAAATTCTGGTCGTTTAAAATTTTTCCCTAATTTTTCAATTTTTTTATATTATTTTAAGCCGGTAAGAAAATAAATTAAATTAGCGATAAATACAAATTTAAATGGGCTAAATTTAAGCTTTAAAATCATGTTAATTAAAATCTAGCTGTAATATAAATTTTTAGTATTTTATTTTGATTTTTAACTAATTTTTATGATAGAAAACGAAATTTATTGAATTTAAGCTAAAACTTGCAATTTTGGACTTGTAGGGGGTCTTTTTGCATAAAAATTTTTGTTCACTCTCTCTCACACACCCTCACATTCCCTAGGCCGGCCCATCACAGCAGGAAATCCCATCTTCTTTTTTTAGTTTCAATTCTTGTGGTGAAATGTATTTGGAGGATTAAAATATATTAATTTGGAGGTGGGTTGTACTTTGATATTTGAGGGTTTGACTTGGAAAAAAATTTCCACAGCTCCCCACTCCCTCCTCTGCTGGAAAACTGCAGCCACTCCCCCTCCAATTTCCCCTTCTCTTTTTCCTTCCAAAAATTCATTAAAATCCATCAAAATCCATCAAAAATCAACAATTTCCTTTACAATTTCAAAGCAAAACCTTATTCCCTCTCTTCTCAAACCCAAATTGGCTCAAATCTTGGAGAAAGATGGCATCTTGGGAGGCTTTAGCATCATAGGGTTTGAACTTTTGAGGTATAACTCTAATCAAATGGTTACATTGTTGCTTAAGTGTGCTAAATAGAACTTGAAAATTTGTTTAGTGTTAAATTTAGTGTTAGTTTCATTCTAGATTTTTATAAAAAAAAAGTTAATGGTTGAATTAAACTAGGGTTTCTTGAAACCATGTTTTAGTCAATTAAATCTTTTTAATTAACCTAGTTGTTTACTTAACCAATTTATATGGTTACTTTGCTTAAGTGGCTTCATATTAGGCTAATCTATGTTAAACTTGTGTGAAATTTTCATTAAGATTGCTAATTACCAAAATCAAGAAAGGTTTGTGTATGGAATGTGGGTTTTGATGCATGGTAAAGGGGTTAATTTAATTGTAGTGGCTTTCTAATGGTTTAATTTGGATATTTGTGTGATAATGTGTGCACTTTGTCGCTAATTGTCGATGTTTGCACCAATTTTACAATTTCTAGCTTACTAGGTTTTATGTAAATTATTGTGACGAATTAATTGCGATATCTAGATTATATTGTTGGTATATCCTATGACATTTAGGATGTGTGAGTGCGGATTTTTGAGTAATCGGGTTTTAGTTTTTCCGGGCGACCAAATCGGCGATTTTTGCAGTTTTTGCGATTTTCGCGTGTGTTCCGCGCACCTTGTGCACGTTGTACCTAGCTTGTGAACGTTAGTGTTTTCGTTTGGGTATTGCGTTGTTCTTGATTTGTAACCTTATGTTTGTATTGATGTAAATTCCAGGTTCGGTCGCGGAGACGTCAGACGCGGCACGAAAGGGGAAAGCGGTGATTGGACGTGACTAGCTAGGGATTCCGGTGAGTAGATGTAACATCTACGGGGGACTATCGTTGGATGGCGCAAGCCGCCCGATAGTTTTAGTAACTTAAAAGATTCTTAGTGATGTTAGTAATTAGGGGTGTAATACTTATATGATTATTTGCTGCATCCATGCCTTATATTGACATACATATGCGAACCCTTTTTATAGGACACATGCACCATTGCCAGGGTTTTTATATGCAGCACGAGCACTATTCATGCTTACACACACGCCCTGGTAATTGCCATGACACCACACTAGATAACCTATAATTTGAAACCTTTTACTAATTGATGTTTAAACCTGTGCTATTGCCTTTAATTCCTTAAAATGAAATCGTAGGATTGCTATTCATGTGCATGTACCTCATCATATTATTTGTTCATGCCTAGTCTATTAATCATACATCGTAGCTTAATTATTGATACCATATACATTCATCACCATTGATATATGCACTTATGAGGATTTCTTGAGATTTTATGATATTTCTGGATTTCGGGGGAAAGCCGCAAAAATTTCTAAACTTATTATGTTTTTAAAATATGTAATTGCGGTTTTCTAGTGATGTAAAGTGTCGTCCACCATGAGTTTGCTATGGTTTTCGAGATCCGTGTCGAGGAGTGGAGGAACCGTCACGGGTACATGGTGGGCCCGGTATGGTACCCCGGGGCAAGATGAATGTGGTGTTGACATTGAGCCTGGCAGGGGACGGATTACCTACCGGTGACTGTTTGACACGGCGGATATCCAGAGGATACCGACCGTGGCCGCGAGATGATGAGATTTTGATATTGAGCTGGGTCAGCCGGATGGCTGAGGCCAGAGATACTATGACATGGATATATGAGATTTGTGATAGTTTTGAGGTGTCGTTGCTGGACACAGGTTCTTGTTGATTCTATTGGTATTGTGCTGGTATTTCAAAAGAGATTCTTAAAGGGAAAAACATGATTTCTTATACTTACACATTCAGATCACGAGTTGACTCGCATTGCATTCATACCTGCTAGTATATTCATATTGCATACATGCTTGCCATTATGTCCTGCCTTACCAGTATTTAGATGCTAGGATGCTTGTGTGCATGCATACGATAGCCTGTGTAGATGTTATTTATTACTCACGAGTTGGCAACTCACCCCCGTTGTGCCATAGCCTTTTGCAGGTCCGCTCCGTCAGTGCAGTAGCGGCGGGCGCTCTTGTTTCTTTTGCCTGGACTCGAGGTTTTGCTCTTAGGTGGGTTATATCATTATTTTTGTACCACCTTGTATATTCTTGTATCTAGTGTACTCCATCTACTGTATCTACCAGTATTATTGTATATTGACCTAGAGATGAGACTGTGAGGTTTGTGGACTTTTATGCTGTATTTTGGGGTCGAGCTCACTTGAGTCGACATGCTGTTTTTCTTATGCTTCATTATGATTATTTCGCATGTTGTTTCTTTATATTGCGTGGGATTTGTGACCGCCTTGTGGCGAGGAGCTAGCTCCCGCTTGGGGATGCCTTATTTGTTGGATTCATATATATTCTTGTTGTACCCATTTTGGGGGCCAGTATTTACAAAGGAGACTCTGCCGAATTTTTCGAAAAAATTTGTATTGTTTTAAAAAGGGTTTTACATGACTTATTTGATAAAACTCGCTTTCAACTGATTGGGTTTTCTTCACTCTTTTGCTTATTTGGTTTTGGTTTTCTGGGCTTTGGCTTACTTATTTTACGGACGTCTCGAGACGTTTCGTAAACTTAAGTGCCAGTCACGTTCCGTACCTTGCGGGTCGTGACAATACCAATAAATCTGCGGCCAGAAAGTCTCATTTGAGGCTAGGGTTTCAGGTGTTGCTTCATGGTTGCCTGCTCGTTTCACTGTCAAGGGAACTTATTTTATGGATCTCTCGAGTCATCTCAGATTCCCTGTAGGCATGCTAAATGTCACAAAACCGACACGGATGAATTTCTAAGTCCGTATTCTGGGTTCTAAACTCAGTTCCAGGTCTAGAATTTGATTTCTACGGTCTTGTACAGCCACTACACATCACTAATTCCCCACAATTTCCCAAACCCTTCTCTTGGGATTTCTAAGATCACAATTCCACACAAAATCAACCACTAAACTACACTAGAATACAAGGAAACTAGAAACTAAACTAAAGGAAATGAATTATACCTCATGGATGTAGCCAAGCAAAACCCTAGCTCCCCAAAGTCCTCAAAATCCAACATTGATGGGTCCAAAGTGTAGAGGGTGAAGAGAGAATCAACTTTAATGAAAGAGGTTTAGGGTTTTGATGAAACTTTGGAGATGGATCTTAGGGTAGAGGTGGAGGGAGAAGAGGTTGGGGGAGATGAAGAAGAAAACGATGGGGGAGGAAAGGATGTGGCTGCCCTCTCTCTCTCTCTCCTCTCTTATTCTCATCCTCACTCAACTATTTACCCTTTTACCCCTTTTCATTTTCTTTTCTTTTAAATTTTAAAACCAAAACAAATAATACCCCAAAACAACATAAAAAATAACATGTAATCAAATGCGACATGACACGGTGCATTAACCATGGAAAACTGTATAAACACGGATTTGGCTTAATCGCGATTAGCAGTGCCCTAATCGGGTTTTTATTTAAACTGTATAAAATAAATTTTAAAAATGCCAAATCCGATAAATATATTTTTAAATGGATAAATCATTTTAATCTCCAATTATTTCACAATTTATTGGTATATATTTATACCATTTTACGAAAACCCCAATTTCGCAAATCGGGTAGTTTTCGCGAAATATATTATTTTAATATTAAATTCCAAAATTAATATTTTATATTTTCTGAAATGTTACACCGTACCCAAGCAACGTCTGGCACTTGTGCTGCTGCCTAATCGTCCTCAATGGATTGAGCTCATGCTTCAGCTTTCAGAGGGCTCTCTTTCCCAGAAAATTGCTTAGGATGCAATGCTCAGAATTGTTTCACTCCATATGCCTTAGATTCTGGGCGGTTCATTAGGATAGCAGTCTGCTGCTGTTGTCCCTCCAAGAGGCATTTTATTGCTTCGAGCAGTACCGTATGCTCGTTGATCGGAGCTACAACGGTAGGCGTATGTTGAAGAGGTGGTGGTGTGGTGTTGCCGTTCACGTTGGTGCTAGTATTATTCGGAGAATCCATAATCTTGAATGAAAAATAGGGTTAGGATAGATTCAAGGAAAATGAAATATAAAGAATGTTCAGTTGTTGAGTCTTATAATTCTTGTATTATATTGCTTAGGTTTCCATGCAGAACTGACATGCATAGGCCGTCAATAAAACCTATCACGCCCCGCTTCCCGGTGTACGGACAAGGAGACGTGACTAGACCCGCGACGTATTTACTCAAAAGAAAACACACTAAGCGTAAATAAGCAATATAATATAAATGTACACAAGAAAGACATGGGATGTAAATGAACAACAACTTTTTATTTATTAAATATTCTTTACAATACAACTGAAAAGTAAATACAATATAGAAAGCAATGCCTAAACAATGGCATGAACTGAAAGTAAAAGTATATACAAGTGACTAGAGCTCCAGGTCCTCGACGAACTGCTCCAAGTCTTCTGAGCTGGGCTCGATCTCCAGAGATTCGGGTCCTCCTGACAACATTCCAAACAAAGAATAGAAAAGGAATGTCGTAAGTGAACAATCGCTTGATAAGTCCCAAAGAGAGATAGAAATAGACTAAACAGGTAAAGAGAATATATCTGGTATAATATATGATTGTTATGTTAACGCTATTGTTTGTAGCTTAATACAGAATATGCCAGTGTATACGAGAGGAGTCCAACTATTCCGTGGACTAAAGTATACGGAGCACAAGGAACCGTTAAGCCACGGGACAACAACAACGGATATTCAGGTTAGGTGTATTAAAGTGACCATTATCGTGCCACTTTTAACACATTCCGTACCAATCTACCCCTTAAAAAACCCTGTAATATTTATTGTATTGTTTATACCTGTAAGACTTGCCGAAACCATGATTTCAATTGCTCATGTAAACGGATAAGGATGTAAACGGATAATCATGTGATCAAATCAATGTATATCCATGGTTTGGTTAGTTCAAGTCATGTTGATATAAATAGTATTCTGGTATTCATGTTCAAGTTCCAGTATATATGGATTCATGATGTATTGGAGTTATATTTGGATTGTATTCAAGTATGGATTGTTTTCAGATTTGACTGAGACTCAGATTGAGTCAGACACTTTAAACAGAATTTGATTCCTAAATTAGGTTTTGGAGTTATCGGTAACTGCTTCACATGGACGGCAGGATTTGTGACTTTTTCCAAGCCAATTAACATTGATAACCCCGTTTTAGTTTTCTACCTTAAATAGTCAAGCACCCACTTTCTCCAGCTCCATGAGTCTCAAGAGAATTGGTCCCGCTTAAACATATATGTACTAGGGTCCTTATTGTAAATTAATAAACTTGAGGGGGTTTTATGAAAAATAGTTTTAAAAAATTTCAGAATAAACCTCAAGCATTTATTTTTCGTATTTAGGATTTTCATGAATGTAATTTTTTAAAAGTGAAGCATTCTAATGATTATAAACCTAGATTGAATAGTATATGGTATTTTAGTGTAAATTGGAATTGTATGGATTTGTGATGGTATATGCATGAAATTTGCGATTCCTTCGTTCAGAAAATATGGAATTTATTATATATATTTAAAATAAATATTTTGATAATATATATATATATATAATTATTAAAAATAGAATTTATTTATTAAATAGAAAATCACATTATTCTTAAAAATTGTATTAAAAATTCCATCGAGATCGAATGCTCCGTGAGGAGGTCCGCCTCTCGTTCTACTAGTCCTAAGGATGTTCGATAACCCGCACCATCCAAATCGGGTTCCCCAAAAATGGGTTGTAGAGGCTTAATTGCAAGGAATTTAATTAAAACAATCTTAAAGAATACGATTTTATTAGTTTAAGATATTTTATTGTAAAATTGTATTTATCCCACAAAATAATGTTCCAAAAGCTATCGTGCTATGTCTTGATGAGTGTTGTGATGAGGTAGGTCATTACCTCGTGAGTTTTCTAAAAGTAATATGAGCAAATATGATGAAATGATGCTGTAAGTAAACTTTGTGGTATTTAACCGTTAAATTGAAATAAAAGCTGTATAACATTGTATTTTGAATTGAAACTTGTTCTAAATGTTTGTTTTAAGATTACTAAATAAGATGTAATAATATGGATATTTGGTTATTAAGAAAGTTGTGTTTTTAACAAAATTAGAATCGGAAGTCGGAATAACTCCGCTTCCGATGAGTTTTGAGAAGAGAATTCTTTTAATAGGGAAGAGAGGAGAGGAGAGGGGACTTACTGGATTAGATGAGAGAGGGGAGGTATAGGAAGGGTTTGAGAGCTTCGTGGAGTCGCGGTGCCGCCGGATTTGTCCCGAGTCGTCGCCGGAAAATGACCCTGGGCTAACTCCACTTGTACAACTAATTTAACTTGGAAAAATTTGAGAGTTTTGATGATAGATTTCAGAATTGAGAGGGCTAGGTATGGGGTGGTATTTATAGGATAGAATTAGGGTTTAGGGAATTAAAAATGAGAATTAAAATGCATCAAAACATTGGTTTAATGGTAATTTTAATTCTCTGTTAATTTGCAGGAAATTCAAACAGAAGAGGAGTAGTGGGGGGAGGCCAAAGGGTGTTAGGGTAAAATTTTTGGAGCATTTCCCACGGTTTCAACCGGCGATGCCGGCCCAGAGGAGATCTTCGTCAGCCATCTTGGAGGGGTTGGGGTCTAGATCGATGTCGCGTGTCGTAGTTTGTCTAAATACCCTTTTGCACATGTTTATTTAATCTGACTTTTCATTTTTACGTATATTGCACGTGTAAACTTTTGGGTTCTAAAAAATTTAAAAGAAAAATTAATAAAAATATATGTTGCTGGGTGGATTCGAACACAGGGGCTACGTCACAGCAGTGCAAGGCTTTACCAATGAGCTACAAGTGCTTTCTTGTTGTTCTTAAATAAATTAAATATTTATAGTATACTTAGGGTTGCAAATAATCCATTTAGTACTTTAACTTTAAACAAAATTTTGTACATTAAAAACAGAGTCGTTACATCTGTCGCACTATTTTGCCATCGACGAGCTTCACGTTTCACTCTCTTGAAGTGTTTTTTTATGGGCAACGTATTCTTGCCACCACTTCTTGAAGGCACTGCATTCCTCGGTGGGGTGGATAACCCTCCGATGATACAGGCAGTAATTTGGATAGAAATCCTCTCCGTCGAGACATATGACCCTGGGAGTGTTTCTTACGAGAGGTGGCAGCTTCATTCTCATTGATAGGCTTTGGCAAACCGCTTCTCTGCCTTGATCCTGCTCTTATTTGTCGCAGGTATATCTTGGCTTGGTTGGAGTACTTTACGACTCATTATTGTCGCGGCTTCTTTATCCTGACGCTGACCCTTAGCCTTTTCATACATGGTTGTTTCGCGTTCTCGGTCGGCTTTGCTTTCTCGAAAGGCTTCGTTTAACAGCCTATTGAGACAATATCTTACCTGATAAGCATGGTAAACTCAGTATCGTATTCATCTACAGACTTGACCCACATCGAGCCATGTTGTAGATGAATGAACTGCCGCTCCATGTCAAAACGAGCAGTCTCAGGGAAGTACTTCGCATCGAACAGATCGCGAAACGTCTTCCACTCGATAGGTTGGATGAGACGGCTTTTTTCAGCCTTCTACCAAATTCTGGCGTTGTCTGTCAGTTGTAGCTTTGCAACTCTCACACAGACAATATCTAGCACTTGAGCTGCCGCTAGATCATCTTCTATGGATTGAGAATATTCTTCCGCCTCCAGTGGGCTCTCTTTTCTTGAGAAATGCTTTGGACGCAGTGCCCGAAATGGTTTGACTCCGAGTGCCTCGGCTTCGGGTCGAGGCATGAGGATAGCAGTCTGCTGCTGCTGACCCTCCAAAAGGCTCTTGATAACCTCGAGCAGTACTGTTTGCTCGTTGATGGGAGCTGCAATGGTAGGTGGTGGTGGTAGAGTAGGCGGTGGGGTGTTGCCATTGACGTTCGTGCTGGTGTTGTTCGGTGAATCCATGACCTTGATAGAAAAGGAACGGTTAGGATAGATTCAAGAATTCAGAAATGTAAGGAATGTATAGTTGCCGATTCTTATAATTCTTGTGATATATTGCTTAAGACTTCATGCAGAACTAACCTACATGGGCCGCCAACAAACCTGTCCTCCTGATGAACATTCCAAAGAAAAAAATAGAAAGGAACGTCGTCAGCGAAGTAGCGCTCGGTAAATCCCAAAAGAAGAACAAGAGTATAACAAGTAATGTGAAGTGAACAGGTAAGTTGTACAGGTATATGATGGTTATAATAATGTGGTTGTTTGTAGCTTGATACAAAAGGTATTCATGTATTCGAGAGGAGTCCATCTTACCCCGTGGACTATGGTAACATGTAGTATAAGGCACCGTCATAATCAACGGGACAACGGCACGAGAATTCATGTAGGTGTCTTTTAAGTGACCTTTTGTGCCACGATATACGTTCCGTACCAATCTACCCCTTTATCCCCGCGTAATGTATTGTATAGATTATAATTTACAAGTTTTTCCGAAACCATGGATACAAATGTTCAAGTAGTCATGATCAGGATGTAATCAAGTAGTCAAGTCAAGTTATAACCATGGTTCAGTCAAACCAGGTCAAGTATACATGTTTGATATTGATGTTTGATTCAAGTATTCATGTTTGATATTGGATTCAGATTTGAATTAGACTCAGACTAAGTCAGACACTTGTAAACTGATTTAGATCTTGAATTAGGTTCAAGAGTCATCGGTAACTGCTGCACATGGACGGCAGGATTTGTGTCTTTTTCTAAGACAATTACCATTGATAACTCCGTTAGGTTATCTACCTTAAATAGGCAAGTTCTCACTTTCTCCGGCTCCCTGGGGCTCAAGAGAATTGATCTTGTTTAAACTATTTACTAAAGTCCTTAAATATTGTTTTTATATAACTCGAGGGGGTTTTATGAAAAATATTTTTATATATTTAAAAAGTAAACCTCGAAGGTGATTAGTATTATTTGAGTTCGTCATAAGCATGTATTTTAAGTATTTGGGGTATTTTAGTGATAGGTATTTAGCTTGGAAAGTTCATGGTATTTTATTATAAAACTTGCCTTTTTGATATCTTGATGGTATTTTATTGTCATTTGTTAAACTGTTCATTTTTGAAAAAATATAGATTTATTATATTTTGAAAATATGTATTAATAATTTTATATAATTTTAATTTTAAAAATAATTTTATTTTATTTAGAAAATTCGTATTTTTTTAAAAACGTATTTAAATCCTTTCGAGATCGAATGCTCTGTGAGGAGGTCTGCATCTCACTCTACTAGCCTAAGGATGTGCAATAATCCGCACCATCCATTAGCGGGTCTCCTGAAGAGGGTTGTAAATGCGTATTCGCAAAGGATATGAAATATCGATTTAAAAGAAATTCGGTTTTTAAAGTTATGTGGTATTTTATTGTAATATTATACTTCGCAACGAAAATACATTCAATGAGTATCGTGCTATGAAACCAAATGTGCGTGTGGGATAGGTCATTACCCCATGAAGTTTTCCTAAGGTATTATTTTAACAAATACTAAAAGGTGTTTATAAAGTTCAAGGTATTTTAATGAAAAAGTGTTACTATTGTTATTTCACATGAGAATTTTTATGAAATTTGATTCTAAACTTTAGGGTTTAAAGTTACAAGTATTCTATAAAAACTTGGTTGATCAAAGAATAAAGGATAAGGAGTTTCTAGGTTTTAGAAAAAGGATATCGGTATTAACTCCACTTACCAATATAAGTTTTGAAATGGAATTTCAATGAAAAGAAAAAGAGATTGAGAGGGACTTACGGTTTAGAAAGTTTAAATAAAGGTTGAAGAAGAGGGGGGTGAGCTTCGTAGCGTCGCGGGAACGCCGGAATTTACTTCGATTTTCGCCGGAATTTGCTTACTTGCTAACTCCTCTTTACTCCACTTGTATTTAGGAATTTTTTGAGAGAATTTTGCTATAATTTTTAGAATGGTGCTGAGCCATGGTAGGTGATGATATTTATAGTGGAGAATTAGGATTTTGGGATTAAAATTTTGGATTAAAAAGCATTAAAATATGGTTTAATTGTGAAATGAAAGGTCTCTGTTTGATTGCAGAGAAATCAAATGGTGCAGAGGAGTTAGGGGTAGGTGAAGAGACTAGTGTGCAAAGCTCGGGTTCATTGGGCGAAATCCAACCGTCCCTGTCGGTTCTTTGAGTGATTTGGCCGGTCGATCTCGAGGCATTTGCCTCGAGAATCGTGCCACTTGATCAACACAGTATATTTAAACCCTTTTGCACATGTTTAATTTTTCTGAACTTTTCATTTCCCTGCGTATTGCACGTGCAATCTTTTGGGCTTCCAAAAAGTTATAAAAAAATTAAAAAAAAATAATGTGTCTGATGGGAATCAAACACATGGGCTACGTCACAGCAGTGTAAGGATTTACCAGTGAGCTACAAGTTGTTTCTTACTGTTATTTAACAAAATTGACTTATAACTCAAACACGGGCTGTAAACTCATTTCTGTACATTAAAATGTAAAATTCAGTACAGTAAATTCATAGTCGTTATAGATATAGATTGGTTGCATATCTTGAGATTATTAAGATATGGAGTTATCCGGTTTCTGTTTAAAAGCAAAATCCGGACAAACTCAAGGCACCTTTTGTTAATGGCTATTTTTGGATTATCCTAAGCATTCGCTAGGATTTTGTTTCTACCATTTTCAAGATCAATAGTTATATTGTTCTTAACTCGCTACCTTTTTATAAAAGGAATCTTTTTACACAAGAAACTAGTTGGAGTATGGTAGAACTGGAAGAGATTCCAGAACCACAAACGGTTACCAAAAATTTAGTAGAACCTAAGGATTCAATTGAACTTGACAATCCATTAGCTACTCCGCAGATCTTAGTAGGTGGCCTCAACTACCCGAGAGATACTTCGGTTATCTTGGAGACGGTGACAGGGAGATCGGCATCATGATTATGATGGCCCTACTAGTTATCTGTAGGTCATAAGAAGTGGTAATTTCCAGATGACCAGATACTTTATATCCAAATTGGACTCTACGCACTTCAGCAAATATTGGATTTTGGACTTTGTTGGGTGCTCCTGAAGGGGTAAAATCCACTAAGAGCAAGTAGATCTTTCGAGATCTGTGCAGGTGGAAATGTATTAACTTAATAAGGCTAGACATATTGTAAATATTTTCATCAAATACCCGTTGTGGATTATGATGAGACTTTTACTTCATTGTCTACGCTGAAATCCATACGGATATGACTTGGCATTGCTGCTGCTCTAGACTATGATATCTGGCAAGAGGATGAGTATAACGTGTTTCCAAATGAGAATTTGGAAGTGCACATGTATATGACCCTACCAGAGGGTTATCGTAGTCAGTGGGAGCAGCGGAAGTTGTACAAGTTGTATATGTCTATTCGTAGACTAAAGCATGTATAGCGAAGACGGGTCATCTATTTTTGATGTGAAAGTCAAGGTGATTGACTTCATAAAAACAATAGAAGAACTTAGTAAGAAGGGTGTAGGGAGACTGTCCTGGAATTTGGATGACATACTCCAGATAGGAAGTGATATTCATATACTACAATCGGTCAAACTTTGGTTGTCACATAGTATTTTCTCCATGTTGGATATGGATACAATATCAGGGATTCTGGTGGCTAGATCTATGGTTTTAGATCAAAATTTGGAAAATGTCCCAACCCGAGTACTTAGACTGCATTCTAAAAGTAATTTAGAGTGGACGACTCCTGGTGTGGTGGTGTACCCGCAGGTGATAGAGTCACTCTCTCTAAAGTGATGTCTTTCAGACTGATGAGGAGAGGGACTGGCATGAATGACATATCATTTGCTTAGGCAAATGAGTCAATCATGCAATATCTTGTACAAAACCAGATATTGCATATACACTTGTTATAGTAAGCAGATATTAATCCAATCCTGGAGAAGCAAAGGGAAGCAGTTATGAACATTAGAGGATGTTCTTGGTATTTGGTAACGGCAGCCTCCTCCGGGAGACGGTTATCTGTTTAGGCTTCTAAGGTGACCTGGATGACAGAGATGCTGTCAGAGTTTTGAGTTTTACCTCTTCTTAGAATCTGTATATTAGATAGTGTTCCAATAGGGATACTGAGGCGGGTATGGTTCAGGATGCTGGTTATGACTCAACAGAGGATACAGCCTAAGAAGTTTGTAGGATAAGATTGTTCATTTATGAACTTGGTCCCATCTTGTATCCAGACAAAATTCTTGAGGCGGGGTATCGCTCAGTTCGGGAGATTGTTCATCTCCACGAAGTTGAGATATAAAGTGAGGAAGTTGAAACATTATAGCGGATCCACTCAATGAGGCTATTTTTCGAATACGAATGTTCCTCAAACGAGATTTGAGAAACTGATTGTAACAACCTAGTTCATTTATACCAATTCCAGTTCTAGTATTTTCTTATTAGTAGTATTTCTTGACTTATCGTGATTTGGGTGCGAATGGTATTTTACATTTTACATTGCATTCGACCCGACCCGCTTGGTTGAACCTGTTTGATTCATATTTATGAATTACCCTGACTTGTTACATAGACTGTGCATTTCATGTTAGTGCATACTGGCGTTTTATCTGGCATTGCATTTTACCATATAACATTTTAGGTCACGTAAAATAATTTAAAATTACATAACATGGCTTGCATGATACCCCTAACCCCGTGGTAGCATCCGCGCATCTTGTTCTCGTCCCGTTCAGTGAAACGGGCGTGTTTGGATGGCTACGCGTACGTACGTGCATCCGTTCTTGGGGGTATGCTTTTTCGTTACCTGAACATTCGTTTTGAATTTTGAAAGTCGCGTATATTTTTCATATTTAAAATCTGAATTTTTAGACCTAATCCGGGCGCGTTTTGGAATACTTTTGTATCCCGCCAAAATTCTAATTATTTAAAATTTTAAAATTCGTTTAAAATTTATTTAACAGTTCATAGGATTTCTTTTAAACAAATAAAAATCTTTTTTTAAATTTTAAATCCTAATTCCTAACTAACCCAGCTCTCCTCCAGCTCTCTCTTTCGCTGTCATGTGGTCCCCACTCTCTCTCTCTTTCTTTTCTCTTTCTCTTTCTCTCTCCCTTACTTCTTCTCTCTCTCACCCCGGCACCACTCCTCTCTCTCCCTCTCTCAGTCTCTCTCTTCCTCTCTTCCTTTCTCTCTCTCCCACAAACAAACAAATTTCTTTCTCCTCACTATTCACTCCCCTATCTCTCTCTCCTCTCGATCTCGCTCTCTCTCTCCTCTCTCAGATTCTCTCTCTATCTGCTCTCGCCTTCTCTATCTCTCTCCTCTCTCTCTCTGATTCTCTCTATCTCTCTCATCTCTTTCTTTATCTCTCTCTCCTTATATATATATATATATATATATATATATATATATATATTAAATCATTTCCCCTCTCTCTCATTTTCTTTTTCCACCGCGAGAACCCAGCAAACCCTACCTTTCGCACCTCGTCGCTGTCTCCGTCTCGTCGCCGCCGTCGCCGTCGCCGTCTCGTCGCCTCCTCCTCACCCTCATCATTACCTCAACCTCTCCTCGTCCTCACCTCCATTCTCCCTTTCTCCTTCTCCAAAGAACAGAACCCGAGCACCCCCCCTGCACACCACTACACCGTCGGCGAGGATCGCCGGAGTTGATCTCGTCGTCGCCCCTCGTCCCCTGAATCCAGTACAACCCAGTGAGCCCTTCCTTTCTTCTCCTTCCTCTTTTCTTTCTTTCTTTCTTCTTTTCTTTCCTTTCTTTCTTTCTTTAAGAATTGTTCTCTGTCTTTTGTAGTTCACTAGAGCCGGACGTGACGTCGACGATCCCGACGATCCAGATGTCGTACCTGACTCGTGTGATCACCCTTGTACGCTTCTTGGACCCGTTGCGTGTGCCGTACATGCGTCGCGACATCTCACCGACGTCAGACGTACCGTACGCGTCCGTTTCTTGATCCGTCTAGGCAAGTTAATCTTGCTCCATGCTATATAACTCATTATGTATCTATTTAAATAAATATTATATCTCTAGTTTAAATCTAGTACCCCATGTTTAGTTTTATAACATGTCGATGTTCCGTTTGCATCCGTTTATATCATTTTAAATCTAGATCATAAAATCTAATCTTGTTACATACTAGAATTCATTATACTGCATCCATATCAATATTTATATCACATATTGCTTAGTTGTACATCCCACATTACCATTTTATAGTTTTATAACTTTTTGGATACCCGTTTGCATCCATTTCATTTAGAATATATATAACTGCATCCATAGATCATATTAATGCATAATACTGTGAAATTAACACCCCATGTTTAATAAAGTGCATCCTAATTAGTATTGGAACTATAAATGTAACCCTAATCGATAACTGTGCATCCATATCTTTGAATTTATATCTATTGGCATACCAAATCACATTATTCCATTTTATTGTTGTATTGGTACCCCATACTTGTTTTTGTGTACCCATACTTATTACAGTTTGATTATGAGCACCCACATGATACTTGTGCACCCCTGACATGACTTGATACACTACTACTTGACACGACTTGATACATGTGCACTACTTGACATGATTTGATCCATGTACACTACCTGACATGACCTGATGTACCACAGCTTGACCTGTTACCTGATCTTGTTACTAATGCCGACAATCTTGATCTGTTGTCCCTATGGACATTTCCTGTTGTCTATCCAGACAAACCTGTACTTGCTTGATCCTGTATTGGTATTAGCACCAGAGTTATCAATACCTGACTTGAACACATAACTTGCGGGTATGGGAAAATCAATGATGAAACCTGACTTGTAACTCGACAGTTCGATACCTTTACTGATCAGATTTACGGGCTAGGCCAGCCCCGAGATGATGATGCTGACATCATTCATCTTTACATACTACCTTTTACTGCCTAGCGGCACGTCTCGGATTCAGCCCGAGAATCTTGACCGTGGTCCCAGGCACGCACGGGATACTATTGAGTTATATCGATGATTCATCAAATTGATTTCAAGACTTGAGAGTAGTTAACCCAGTAGACCAGTTTAGATTACTCACTGCACATTACCTGTGCCTTACCCTTCACTGTCACTATTTATGTTACTGTTATACCTATTTTACCGTTCATACTCATACCTGTATGTCTTTCTACCCTCTGTTTATATTATTGCTTGATATCATGACGCACTGACGTCTGGGTTTTGCATGGCCCAGATTCTTTACCTTTGCTGTAGGCCGAGCAGGAGTATTTCAGTCAGTAGGCCGAGCAGTGAGGACTTGTTAGTATTTTAGTTTTATTTATGCATTTTCATTCCTAATGTGAGCCCGCATTATGGAACGTACATTCCAGTTTATTCTTGTATTGGATCTTTTTGCTTCCGCATTATTTTATTCTTGACTCGTTATTCTGGCTCACGGACATGTATTAGATAGTTATTATTATTGTTCTTGATATCTCTACAGCCGTAATGTGACTGTGGAAGGATATTTTCTATCCACAGGTAGCATGGTTGGCTCTGTCACGTGCCTATCTTAGCGTACTCTGGGAAGCAGGGCGTGACAGGGTTTGTTTGGTATCAGAGCCATAGGATCTAGGTTAATCGGGTTGATTCTTTTTGTAGTTGGGTATTGGACCCAATACACGAATCAGAATACTCGTGATTAGGAACATGTCCTGCCACATTACCATCTTACCATTTTTTTGAATCTTAACTTCCTCCTGATTCTACCTTGACGATATGCAAACCTCTTTTGCATCTCGACTCGAAACTTGGTTTCCTATTGTTTATCTCTAGAACTTAGGAGACTTAGGTAGAGTTATGTGATTGTAGTTATGTACCGCGGCATGGTTACAATGCGATACTTTATTTAAGTAACTTGGAGTTCTAGTCTTGATTCATATCCTTGATCTATATTTTGAATCTGTTATCATACTAATCCTTTCGATGTTTTGATTTCAGGAACATGGCAGGCAAGAATATGAAAATGTACCAGAGGCGTGTTGACGAAGCCGCTTTGCTTGGAGTAATCCGTGGGATGCTGGAGAACCAGAAACAGCAAACCGAGCTGAACCAGCAGCAAGCCGAAGATTTTCAGAAAGGTTTGCGGACCGTCCAGTAGTCCGTAAACAATGTTGTGGCCAGACCAGTTGATCGTGTGGGTACCGTGGCGGATTTCAGGAGACTTGGTCCGTCCTTCTTTACTGGCCTGGAAGAGCCGTTGCCAGCGGAGCAGTGGCTGGTTGATACGGAGAATTTGCTCGTTACGGCACAGATCCCAGAGGACAAGAAAGTGGATGTGGTACGCATCCAATTAGTAGACTATGCCCGTGAATGGTGGCTTGTGGAAGAGACCCGCTTGCCCAAGCCGATCAGTTGAGCGGATTTTTCGAAGAGTTTCTTGGAGAAGTTCTTCCCGCAGACTGCACGGGAGGAAATGGAAGAAAAGTTCATCAGTTTGAAGCAGAACGGCGCACCTGTGGATATACATGCAGCTGAGTGGACGCGGCTCAGTAGATTCGCTGGACCTTTGGTTGCCAACGATGCTGATAGGGCAAGGAGGTTCATGCGCAGTTTGGATGTAGACATCCAGAGGCAAATTATATCCCTGGGTTTGACCACTTTCTCACAAGTACTTACAGCGGCCCGAGAGCAGCAGAGCCTATCTATGAAGACTGGGAGTACGCAACAGCAAGCAGTTACAGTGCGGAAGCCTGCATTTGTACCGAACCGAGCGCATGTACGCAGAGGTATTCCGGTGAACCGACGTGGCGTAACACCTATGAAGAAGCCTGTTGTTGTTGATCAAAGAACGAGCGTGATTTGTGACTACTGCCATTTACCCGGACATGTGCAAAGAGATTGCCAAAGGATGCGGGGACTCTGTTTTGTTTGTGGATCGGCGGATCATACTATCAACGCTTGTCCGTCAAAGCTTCGCACGAAAGATGATGTTCAGAGACCACCGCAGAAACCGTTTCAGGGACAGAAGCAGCTGACTCAGGGACCCAATCAAGCTCGAGCATTTACCCTGACGGCTGAGGAAGCTAAGGCTTCAGGAGAAGTTGTTTCAGGTATTCTACTTGTTCATGGTTTTCCCGCATTAGCGTTATTCGATTCTGGTGCATCCCATTGTTTTATGTCGTTCGAGTTTATTGCTACACACTCGATTGCTTGCACGACCCTGTCTAGTTGCTGGGACGTACACACTGGGAATGGGAAGATCATATCTAGTAGAGAATGTAAGGATTGTTCTGTTGTTGTTTGCGGACGGGAGCTATTTGCAGATTTCTTGGTGATTGATACAGGCAGCTCTGAAATCGTCTTGGGAATGGATTTTCTCGGCACTTTCCACGCTCACATTGATTGTAGGGCAAAGAAAGTAATTTTCCAGATTCCTGGACATCCAGAGTTTATCTTTACTGGAGGAAGCAGATCTGTCGGGCCAGTCGAGTTTAGGGCTAGGCCGACAAATAATGTTCTTTCGTCGATGGAAGTTGATAAAGAATAAGCGCCAGCTATTGTTCGAGATTTCATGGACGTGTTCGAGGACATCTCGGGTTTACCGCCAAAACGAGATGTGGAGTTCGTGATCGATCTTATTCCTGGTGCAGCGCCAATCTCTAAAGCGTACTATCCAATGGCACCAGTGGAGTTGGAAGAAGTCAAGAAGCAGGTTGCTGAGTTACTTGAGAAGGGTTGGATTCGCAGCAGTAACTCACCTTGGAGAGCTCCAGTTCTTCTAGTCAAGAAGAAAGATGTCACAAGGAGGATGTGCATCGATTATCGAGAATAAAACCGGGTGACTATTAAGAACAAGTACCCAATCCCTTGCATTGGCGAATTATTTGAGCAACTTAGTGGCGCAAGGGTATTCTCGAAGCTAGATTTGCGATCCGGATATCATCAGGTCCGAGTTAAATTAGAAGATATTTGCAAGACGGCGTTCAGAACTCGGTATGGACATTACGAGTATTTAGTGATGCCCTTCGGAGTAACGAATGCACCGGCGATATTTATAGACTTGATGAACCGAATCATTTCACCATTCTTGGACCAGTTTATAGTGGTGTTCATTGATAATATTCTGGTCTACTCAAAGAGTATTGAAGAGCATGCAGAACACTTGAAGATCGCACTGCAGACATTAAGACAAGAAAGATTGTGTGCAAAGATGAGCAAGTGCGAGTTTTGGCTTGAAGAAGTGAAGTTTTTGGGGCATGTCGTGTCCGGAGATGGAATCGCTGTTGATCCCGAAAAGATTGCAGCAGTTCGAGATTGGCCGATTCCGAAGAACGTTGCAGAGATCAGAAGCTTTCTTGGACTTGCCGGGTATTACAGAAGGTTCGTGGAGAATTTTGCTCGTTTGGCTGAGCCTTTGACCAAGCTTATGCACAAGGAGGTACCATTTGTGTGGACGGATAAGTGTGTCTGCTTTTGAGGCGTTGAAGCAGAGATTGATAACCGCTCCAATTTTGACCGTACCAGACAGTTCCGGAGGATTGGTGATTCACAGCGACGCATCTGGGAAAGGATTGGAATGTGTTTTGATGCAGCATGGGAAGGTTATAGCTTACGCGTCAAGACAGTTGAAAACACATGAGAAGAATTACCCAACCCATGATTTAGAGCTAGCAGCTGTGATTTTCACTTTGAAGATTTGGAGACACTACTTATTGGGCGAAAGGGTCGAAGTATTCACCGATCACAAAAGACTGAAGTATGTGTTCACACAGAAGGAGCTTAATATGAGGCAGCGTAGATGGTTGGAGTTGATGGCTGACTACGATCTTGATCTTAAGTACCATCCGGGGAAGGTTAATGTTGTGCCGGATGCGCTTAGTCGGTTGCCAGCAATTCGGATGTTGACTGTACAAAAGGAACTTATTGAAGACTTTCGGAGATTCGATTTGGAGGTTGTGCTACCGCATTCTTCGGGACAGTTGATGCAGCTGCAAGTTCAATCGTCGTTGATCGAAATTATTAGAGCAGCGCAATTGCAGGACCCAAGATTGCAGATGTTTCGAGAACAGGTTGAAGCTGGACTTCGAACGGACTTGTTAATTCACGAAGATGGTTCGTTGCGATATGGTAGTCGTTTGTGTGTGCCAAAGGGAGATATTCGCGAAGAAGTGATGAAGGAGGCGCACAGTTCCACATATTCCGTACATTCAGGAGGCACAAAGATGTACCGAGATCTACGACAGCATTTCTGGTGGGAAGGCATGAAACGGGAGATTGCCCGCTTTATAGCGAAGTGTTTGGTGTGTCAGCAAGTTAAGGCTGAACATCAAAGGGTTGCTGGTTTATTGCAACCACTTCCGATTCCTTAATGGAAGTGGGAACATATAGCCATGGATTTCATGACGGCTCTACCGCGGAGTCCAAAGGGCAACAATGCAGTTTGGGTGATTGTTGATCGATTGACCAAGGAAGCTCATTTCATACCATTTCAAGTTGGTCAATCAATGAAAGCTTTGGCAGAACGGTACATGCAGGAGATTGTAAGATTGCATGGAGTACTGGTGAGCATTGTGTCCGACCGAGACACCCGTTTCTTATCACACTTCTGGAGGAGCTTACAGGAAAGTTTGGGGACTCGATTGAAGTTTAGCACAGCTTATCATCCTCAGACAGATGGCCAGTCGAAGAGAACGATCCAAACTATTGAAGACATGTTGAGAGCTTGCATGTTAGACTTCAAGGGTTCATGGGAGGATCATCTACACTTGGTGGAGTTTTCTTACAACAACAGTTTTCAGGCGACTATTCAGATGGCTCCATTCGAAGCATTATATGGTCGCAAGTGTTGTTCACCTGTTTGTTGGGACGATGTTGGAGAACGAAGATTGTTGAGACCAGATTTGATCGTGCAAACAGTGGAGAAAGTTAACACTATCCGGAATCATATGAAAGCAGCACAAGACCGACAGAAGAGTTGGGCAGATACATCGAGAAGACCTCTAGAGTTCGCGGTTGGTGATTTGGTGTTCTTGAAGATATCACCGACTAGAGGAGTTATTCGTTTTGGGAGTTGCGGTAAGCTTAGTCGTCGATTCGTTGGGCCTTTCGAGATTTTGGAGCGTGTTGGAGAAGTGGCGTATCGATTGGCTTTACCGCAATCTTTGGCGAATGTTCATGACGTGTTTTATGTATCTCAACTCCGTAAGTATGTTCGAGATGAAACACATGTGTTGGATCATTCGGAGCTGACTTTACGAGAAGATTTAACCTTTGAGGAGCGACCGATGTCGATTGTGGATCGAAAGGAAAAGGTTCTTAAGAACAAAGTTATCCCTCTTGTACTTGTTTCTTTGGGAAATCGCTCACATGGAGAATCAACTTGGGAACGAGAAGATGAAATCCGGCAGAAATTTCCACATCTATTCTTGTAGTTTCTTGATTGTTTATCCTTTCTTGTTCTTGGAATTTCGAGGACTTAATTCTTTTTGTAGTTGGGTATAATGTAACAACCTAGTTCATTTATACTAATTCCAGTTCTAGTATTTTCTTATTGGTAGTATTTCTTGACTTATCGTGATTTGGGTGCGAATGGTATTTTACATTTTATATTGCATTCGACCCGACCCGCTTACTTGAACCTGTTTGATTCATATTTATGAATTACCCTGACTTGTTACATAGACTGTGCATTTCATGTTAGTGCATACTGGCGTTTTATCTGGCATTGCATTTTACCATATAACATTTTAGGTCACGCAAAATAATTTAAAATTACATAACATGGCTTGCATGATACCCCTAACCCCGTGGTAGCATCCGCGTATCTTGTTCTCGTCCCGTTCAGTGAAACGGACGTGTTTGGATGGCTACGCGCACGTATGTGCATCCGTTCTTGGGGGTATGCTTTTTCGTTACATGAACATTCGTTTTGAATTTTGAAAGTCGCATATATTTTTCATATTTAAAATCTGAATTTTTAGACCCAACCCAGGCGCGTTTTGGAATACTTTTGTATCCCGCCAAAATTCTAATTATTTAAAATTTTAAAATTCGTTTAAAATTTATTTAACAGTTCACAGGATTTCTTTTAAACAAACAAAAATCTTTTTTTAAATTTTAAATCCTAATTCCTAACTAACCCAGCTCTCCTCCAGCTCTCTCTTTCGCTGTCATGTGGTCCCCACTCTCTCTCTCTCTTTCTTTTCTCTTTCTCTTTCTCTCTTCCCTTTATTCTTCTTCTCTCTCTCTCACCCCGGCCCCACTCCTCTCTCTCCCTCTCTCAGCCTCTCTCTTCCTCTCTTCCTTTCTCTCTCTCCCACAAACAAACAAATTTCTTTATCCTCACTATTCACTCCCCTATCTCTCTCTCCTCTCGATCTCGCTCTCTCTCTCCTCTCTCAGATTCTCTCTCCCTCTCCTCCCGCCTTCTCTATCTCTCTCCTCTCTTTCTTTATCTCTCTCTCTCCTTATATATATATATAGATATAGATATATATATATATATTAAATCATTTCCCCTCTCTCTCATTTTCTTTTTCCACCGCGAGAACCCAGCAAACCCTACCTTTCGCACCTCGTCGCCGTCACCATCCTCACCTCCATTCTCCCTCTCTCCTCCTCCAAAGAACAGAACCCGAGCACCCCCCCTGCACACCACTACATCGCCGGCGAGGATCGCCGGAGTTGATCTCGTCGTCGCCCCTCGTCCCCTGAATCCAGTACAACCCAGTGAACCTTTCCTTTCTTCTCCTTCCTCTTTTCTTTCTTTCTTTCTTATTTTCCTTCTTTTCTTTCTTTCTTTAAGAATTGTTCTATGTCCTTTGTAGTTCGCCGGAGCCGGACGTGACGTCGACGATCCTGACGATCCAGACGTCGTACCTGACTCGTGTGATCACCCTTGTACGCTTCTTGGACCCGTTGCGTGTGCCGTACGTGCCTCGCGACATCTCACCGACGTCGGACGTACCGTACGCGTCCGTTTCTTGATCCGTCTAGGCAAGTTAATCTTGCTGCATGCTATATAACTCATTATGTATCTATTTAAATAAATATTTTACCTGTAGTTTAAATCTAGTACCCCATGTTTAGTTTTATAACATGTCGATGTTCCGTTTGCATCCGTTTATATCATTTTAAATCTAGATCATGAAAACTAATCTTGTTACATACTAGAATTCATTATACTGCATCCATATCAATATTTATATCACATATTGCTTAGTTGTACATCCCACATTACCATTTTATAGTTTTATAACTTTTTGGATACCCGTTTGCATCCATTTCATTTAGAATATATATAACTGCATCCATAGATCATATTAATGCATAATACTGTGAAATTAACACCCCATGTTTAATAAAGTGCATCCTAATTAGTATTGGAACTATAAATGCAACCCTAATCGATAACTGTGCATCCATATCTTTGAATTTATATCTATTGGCATACCAAATCACATTATTCCATTTTATTGTTGTATTGGTACCCCATACTTGTTTTTGTGTACCCATACTTATTACAGTTTGATTATGAGCACCCACATGATACTTGTGCACCCCTGACATGACTTGATACACTACTACTTGACACGACTTGATACATGTGCACTACTTGACATGATTTGATCCATGTACACTACCTGACATGACCTGATGTACCACAGCTTGACCTGTTACCTGATCTTGTTACTAATACCGACAATCTTGACCTGTTATCCCTACGGACATTTCCTGTTGTCTATCTAGACAAACCTGTACTTGCTTGATCCTTTATTGGCATTAGCTCCAGAGTTATCAATACCTGACTTGAACACATAACTTGGGGGTATGGGAAAATCAATGATGAAATCTGACTTGTAACTCGATAATTCAATGCCTTTACTGATCAGTTTTACGGGCTAGGCCAGCCCCGGGATGATGCTGCTGACATCATTCATCTTTACATACTACCTTTTACTGCCTAGCGGCACGTCTCGGATTCAGCCCGAGAATCTTGACCGTGGTCCCAGGCACGCACGGGATACTATTGAGTTATATCGATGATTCATCAAATTGATTTCAAGAATTGAGAGTAGTTAACCCAGTAGACCAGTTTAGATTACTCACTGCACATTACCTGTGCCTTACCCTTCACTGTCACTATTTATATTACTGTTATACCTGTTTTACCGTTCATACTCATACCTGCATGTCTTGCTACCCCCTGTTTATATTATTGCTTGATATTATGACGCACTGACGTCTGGGTTTTGCATGGCTCGGACTCTTTACCTTTGCTGCAAGCCGAGCAGGAGTATTTCAGTCAGCAGGCCGAGCAGTGAGGACTTGTTAGTATTTTAGTTTTATTTATGCATTTTCATTCCTGATGTGAGCCCGCATTATGGGACATACATTCCAGTTTATTCTTGTATTGGATCTTTTTGCTTCCGCATTATTTTATTCTTGACTCGTTATTCTGGCTCATGGACATGTAATAGATAGTTATTATTATTGTTCTTGATATCTCTACAGTCGTAATGTGACTGTGGAAGAATATTTCCTATCCACAGGTGGCATGGTTGGTTCTGTCACGTGCCTATCTTAGCGTACTCTGGGAAGCGGGGCGTGACACTGATTAGTAGAGAAATTGGATATTCGATAGCACACGGGATATGGGTATGTGACACCGCAATAATTAGCCTTAAGTGCAAGTGGGAGATTGTTGGATATAGTGCCCTTAAGGCAATTATTGTAATTGCAGGCACACGATTATGATAATTGAGGGATAACCTATACAGGTAGAACAATCTTACTCGAAATGATAGTATGCTATCTGGTTTGTCTTTATCATTGATATGTACACGTTTTACTTGTCATTACGTGTCGCTAATACATGATGATAAAGCCCATAGGATTCTTGCTTGACTCGGCATTATGACGGCGATCATATACGTGAGAGTTGGGTTATCTATAAGCACATCCTTAAATGTCCCTGGTCGTGGGAGTATCGAGATTGTGCAACGATATTCCAGAGTAGACTAGTGTATATGTTTCGAGACTCCGACGAGGGGCGGTGGCCGGTCTCACAAGCCATTGGTGTTATGTCACCTAAGATAGTATACAGGTGCTCACTGGAGATAAGTACACTGGACGGACTCGCCGAGAACTTCTAGATGGTATTATATCTATCGTCAGATGGAATTTCTCGAGTTGCATTAGTACAGGTTAGTCTTTTGACCATAGATCGTCATTTGTCTCGTATGAGTTCTCACTGTACTTTGATTACTACCCTACCACGACTCAAAAAAGTTATGCGAACAGGTTTTAGTTGGGTATAGTCTCGAGCCATATGGAGGCTGTTAGGGTCAAAAATTACATCCCGGTTGACCAAGTCAATGTCAGTCAACCCCCAGCCAAGCGGGCCTAAGCTTAAGCGAAGTGGGCCCAAGCCCAAGTCAAGACCAAGAATGTAAGGGGCCGGCTCCATGCCAAGAATGAAGCAATAAATTAGTTTAATGCAATTTGTTAGAAACAAATGTATGAAAAATGGGCAGAAAGCTAAAATTTTGTAAAGCTTATGGATTATGTGCAAAAAGAAATAAGCACATAAGGCATAGGGTGGCACAAGTGGCATTTGGAGAAACCCATGGAGTTATATGTAAGTGTGTAGCCTATAAAGACAAACATGATGAAAAAATCAACAACTTTTCATTCTCTCAAAAAATTAGGGTTCTGTGTCTCCTTCTCCTTCCTCAAGGTTCTAAACCTTCTTATCTTTTCTGCATTAAATCAAGAGTTTAACTTTTCCTTTTCTAAAAACAAATAGTTTTCCACCATAAAACCCAAGAAGGGGAGCTCAGATCTTCCATCAAATCTCTAAAAGGGGAGATTTTTTAAGTCTCACCCCCTTTTCTCCAAGATCCAGCCAACAGAAAAGAGGAAGAAGGAGATCCATCTCCCAAAATCCCACTTTGGAGAAGATCCGAGGCTTAGGATAGGATTCAGGGATCAAGAAAGAATAAAAGGGTCCCCTTTGATCATCTCTGAAGATTTTTGGGCTCCATTTGTCAAAATCTTTTGGAGTCTTTCGGAGTTTAACTCCATTCAAAATCTTTTGGAGTCTAACTCCACAAAAAAAAATCCTTTTCGGAGCTTAACTCCATTTAAAATCTTTTGGAGTTGAACTCCATAATAAAAAAATAAAAATCCTTTTGAGAGTTTAACTCCAGATCCAAGGGCTAAGCCCCTTTTTCTGTAGGCGCTCAGTGCCCACGCGCCGGGTGCATGAGGCGCTGGCGCCCGGCGCCCATGCGCCTTGCATGTGGCCCGCGGGCGCCCAGCATCCATGTGCCGGGCGCGTGAGGTGCTGGCGCCTACGCGTCCTTAGGACGCTACTCACCCCTCTTATTTTTCCATACACTTCCCACTAAAAATACCTCTCTTGTTAGAAAATTTTTTCTAACCGGGTGCTGCCGCGCACCCCGCAAGGGGGCTACTAGCCCCCTTGACCCCGCTGTTAGCCCTCTTGACCCCCATACCGTTATCCACAAGGGGGCTGCTACCCCGCAAGGGCGCTGCCCCGGACCCCTGTAAACTTTGCGAGGCACTTGATACATCCAAATACCCTTCAAAACACAACACACGCACATGGCATATTGAGTTCGCATGACCAATTTGACCTGTCAATCGGATGTTCTCTCGCTTCAAAAGCGAGGGGTAATTAATGGCAGCTTAGTCCGTGGCTGCCGGAGATTCGGATCCGTACAATCAATAAACCCCGGCCTGCCCCACGCAGGGGGAATCTATACTTCCACGCCCCGCTTCCCAGTGTACGGGCAGAGGACGCGACGAGGCCGCTACGTATTTACTCAGAAGAAAATACGCTAGGTGTAACTATGCAGTATAAAAGAAATATACACAAGAGACAAATGTAATGAACAACAACTTTATTTATTAACATTCTTTTGCAGTACATGGAAAAGTAAATACATGGAATGAAAAGCAATGCCTAAACAGTGGCATAACAGAAATGGAAAGTACTAAAAATAAATGTGTACAAGGAATCTAAAGCTCTGGGTCGTAAGCTAGCTGGTCCAAATCCTCGCTGGTGGGCTCGATCTCCTGAAGGTCCGAATCACCCGACGACATTCCAAAGAAGAAGAAGAGAATGTCGTCAGCGAACAAATCGCTCGGTAAGTCCCAAAGGTGAGGGAGAAATAGAATAGACAGAGAGAGTGTAACTTTTAAAGTTGTATTATATTGTTAACGCTGTTGTTTTAGCTTGGTACAGAAGAGGCCAGTGTATACGAGAGGAGTCTCACTAGACCAGAGACTACGGTATATAGAGTACAAGGCTCCGTTAGAATATCCAGAACAACGGCGATTGAATTCAGGTTAGGTGTTTTTATGGTTGCAGTCTCGTGCCACTTCTAACACCTACCAACAAAATCTACCCCTTATAAACCTCGTGATGTCTTGATTGTGTTGATGTATTGTTTGAATTGTATTGAAAATTGTAATGTCTTGTATTATAGATTGGATAGATGGATGACTTGCCGAAACCATGATATCAGAAAATGGATGTAACTGTAGAATCATGTAGATGGATGCATATCCATGGTTCGGTTCAGTCAATACAGATTGAATAGATTGAACAGATTGATTATATGGATTCATGAATTCATGTTGAATTATAGTTTGATACTTGAATCATATTCAAGTCAAATTATTATAATGAGACTCAATCTGAGTCGGACAAATAGAAAAGAAATTGAATCCTGAATTAGGTTTTGATGTTATCGGTAACCGCTGCACATGGGCGGCAGGATTTTTGTCTTTTTTAAAGACGATTACCGTGTTGATAACACCGTTTGTTAAATTGTCTACCTTAAACAGGCAAGCACCCACTTCTCCGGCCCCCTGAGGCTCAAGAGATTGGTCTCGCTTAAACCTATGTTTACTAGGGTCCTTATTGTAATTTATAAAACTTGAGGGGGTTTTATGTAAAAATAATTTTGTATAATTTACAAAATATATCTCAAGTATTTAATTATCGCCTTTAGAGTTTTCATAGATGTAGATTTTATATATGTGACATTTCTAGTGAATAAATCCTATTTTCATAATACATGGTATTTATTTGTAATATTGAACTTGTATGGAATTGCATGGTATTTTCATGTAAAGTGATTCTTGTGATTTAGAAAAGTTGGAATATTTATATTATCACAAAAATAGATATTTTGATGATACATACATATATATATATATATATATATATATATATATATATATATATATATATATATATATATATAATTTTAATATATTATATTTCTAGAAATCTCATTTTCTTAAGATATTTGTATTTTTAAATCTCTCGAGACCGAATGCTCCTTACGGAGGTCTGGATCTCGCACTACTAAACCTGAGGATGTGTGATAATCCGCACCATCCCGAACGGGTTCCCCAAATGGGTTGTTGCGGCGTTTTGCAAAGACGTGTTTAAAATACATAATGTTGTGAAAATGGTTTTTATAAGTTAAAGGTAGCTTTGTGTAAAACCGGATTTTCCCGAATCCATATTTCCCAAAAGGTATCGTGCTATGTTGCATATAAGTGTTGTAAAGAGGTAGGTCATTACCTCGTGATCTATCTAAAGGTATAGCAAGATTAATGATGTTTTAAAGTCTAAACTAAACTACATGGTATTTTACTGAAAAAAGCGGTAAAAGTTACAAAATGAAATATTTCGCTATGGAACTTGTTCATGATATTTTGTTAATGATTAATAGTCAAGATGTAAGAGTGTGGTATGTTTGTATTTAAGAAAAGATGGGATTTTTAAGAAGAACTGAATCGGAAGTCGGATTAAATCCGATTTCGTCGGGTTTTAGAATTATGAGTTTTAAGAATAGAAAATAGAAGAGGGAGGAGGGACTTACATATACAAGCCGGTATTGTTATCGGGCTTGTCTATCCGCCGATAATCTCGCGTTACTAGCGAGACCTTCTTGAAAACTTCTTTGTGTTCTTCGTCTAGGACTCTAGGTGAAGAGGGAGAAAGGAGAAATAGAAAAATGTGCGAAAGAAAAAAAAAGAGGAGGACAAATAAAGATGGTGTAATGGTGAATTATCTATCATAATATGTGCATTCAACATGAGAATTAAAAGAGAAATGAAAGGTCACCATTCATTTTGGAAATGAAATGTCTCATTTGTAGGTTATGAGAAGAATAAAAAATGATAAAAAAAATAATTGCAAGAATGGGGATTTGAACATGTGACTTATGGAATAACAATGTAAGGACTTAACCAATGAGCTATAAGGTTGTTCATGCACATATTTAATTAGAATTAAATATATGCTGTTGCTTGAAAAGAAAGTGGACTTTTGGGCTCATAGTTTTATAAAAGAAAATGAAAATGAGATTGGATTTGGGTTATGCGCTGGGTCAGGTCTTGCGTTTAATTTGAAATAGGTTAAGATTTAGTTTAAAGAATTGGGTTTGGAAAAAAAAATAGATGGAATAATAAAATAATATATATATAATAGAAAACAAAATATACGGAAAAATACTACGAATAAATAAATACAATATTTTACTAAAGAAAGAAAACACGATGGTATAGTAATATTGGGGTCATATATATGCCTAACAAATGTGGGCATTCCCATCTTAATGGGGTGACGAAAAACACCCTACAGAGACAGTGAGCGATTGTCAGAGATTCGTCTCTCCTGATATTAGGTTTCGATATCGTGCTGTGTTCGGTTGGCAATCACCTTAAATCCGTGGCCACGGTAGATGAGATTTATTGATATGAGTCAGTAGTTTCTCTGTTGGTGATGATCTTGACTTCGACACGACTTATCGGGTTATTAGGGGTCTGACGTTTCCACCCCCTAAACCCGGTATGCGATACTCTCAGATGAAAAGACAGGACTGTATGGAGGTTGTCACATTCAGGTTCAGTAGGGTACGGACAGACTTGATTGTCGACCTCCCTTTCGATAGATACCTTGGAAGCCATTACGTACAACTAGTGCCGCTAACGTGCTTGTGGTTTTTGGATTTATCTAGTAAATCACTACCAGCGTATTATCGAGTCTTTAGAGTCCCACACAGAGGGTTTTCCCAGTTCAAGTGATATGATGTAGATGACGTATGTTGGTATATACGGGTGTCCGATTAAATACGTATACATGCTATACGGACTTTAATCGGACGGTTGATAATACTAGAGGTTTAGGATTAAGCCGGATTATTAAATCAGGTTTTGATTTAATAATTTATATATATATATATATAATATGTATATTCTAGTATTATTGTTCGCTATTCATTTTCTCTCTCTTGGCTATTCGTATTTTTGTATGAATACACGTATATGTATTTCGATACGTATATCAGAATGTATTATGTATTTATACGGAATTTGTTCTAGAAGATGGACACTTCATTTATTGATTTTCCTTTTATAGAAAATCAAAAATGAGATGGAGGATGAGGTGTAAAGAAGTATGGTGTAGAGAGGTATGGCTTGATTTTTATATTGTATAATCATTTGGATTTACTATTGTGGCATGGTTGCAAAAATCAAGTCATTCATTCTATGCTTGCTAGTTTTTTTCTACACAAAAGAAGACTTAGCCATTTTTCTCCATGGCTGCTTCTTCTTCACCTTCTCCTCCTTCTTCTAGGTAGCTCACATGAGTTTAAAAAAGAGAGAAAAGAATAGTGAAAATATACCTACATCCCCACTCTCCATTCGTAGCGAGCTTGGAGCGTCAGTCGCTTCACTAGGTGAAGCCGGAGTTTGGATCGGTTTCCCTCAGGTGGATCTTCTTCGGCAAGGGCGGTCGCTACTCAAGCTCGATCCGGACAGCATACACGGAGCTCTGAGGGGTCTTCCATGATTGGGTGTACACGCGTCGAAAGTAGTATTCCGTATCTTTGCATACTTGGTTTGCTAGTTTAGGAGTTTGGATCAATTCTAGGTTCGGGGTTTCTTCGTGTTTGCTTGAAATTTTTGTTCGCCATCTGCACCTCCGCTGCGCCGCGGGCACCAAAGAACCCTATAAAAGGGTTCCCCCGAGGACCTGAAGAACATGATAGAGCGAAACCGAAATTGCTCCATCTTCAAGCCTAAAGCAGAGACAGTAGGCACTCCGAGTGCGGGGAATTCTTGGGGTACCATCAGCGAATCGAGGCCCTCGAGAAGAAAATTGAAGACATGCGGCATGCTACCCGTTCGGCCGGAGGAGTGGCAAAGTACTCCGCAGATTCGCTCACGAGGCCCTTCACAGAGCAGTTACTAGGTGAGAGGGTCTCATCACGGAACAAACTGTCCAAGGTGGCCCTCTTCGATGGGAAATCTGACCCGAAGGACCATTTGGACGCGTTTACGGCAAGCATAAGCTTCCAAGACAACTCGGACGCAACTCAGTGTCGATTCTTCCCCACCGCCCTCATCCGAGCCGGCCGGTATTGGTTCTGTGGACTTGCGCCACAATCGATCTTAACCTTTAACGAGCTGGCAACTCAGTTCCTCGGTCATTTCGTCGGTAACCGACAACAGAAAAGGATGGTCGACTACCTGTTTACCATCAAGAGTGAAGATAATGAATCTTTCAAGGGTTATGTCCCCCGCTTCTATAATGCCTTTCTAGAAGTCCTCAAGCACCGCAACGAAACGGTTATCATCGCCTTGAGGTCGGGTCTTAGGCGCAAAAAGTGGCTCCGCTCTTTCGCATTGGCGCAACCTAAGGCTATGGAAAAAGTAAAAGTCTGGACTGAAGGGGAAATCCAACTCGAGTCAGAGGTAAATGCCAACTTACCCCACGGCGACCGAACGGACCAAAAGAAACGGGACAGAGAAGAGAAGAAAAAGGCTGACCGTTCAAAATCTTTTTCTCCAAGGTTTCATGAGTACACTCCTCTGAACGTTTCCCAGGCCGAGCTACTGGAGGAGGCTAAGGGAGAGAGGTTTTTCAAACTCTCGCCAGCTACTCAGGGGCTGGGCAAGCGACTTCGCGGCCCGTACTGCACTTTCTATCGAAGACAGGGGCACCCGACTGAGAACTACATACAACTCCATGACTATATCAAGGAGCTGATTCGCTCTAGTCACCTGGCGAAGTACCTACGAGACAAATGGCAGGCAGATCGGGAGCAAACGAACCAACCCCCTCCCGGAGAATTGACGGTCGGGCAGATCATGGTCGTCTCTGTAGGCTCGACTCCAAGCAATGAGGACACCCACCGCTTCCGGCCGCTTATGACCTTAAGTGATCCACCCCACAAGAAGTGCAAGAAGGACGATCCAATCACCATCACCGATGAGGACCTTGACGGTACATCACTCCCGCACAATGATCCCATTGTGATAGTAGCCAGGGTAAACCGATATGAGATCCGGAGAATGTCGGTCGACTCGGGGAGCTCGACGGATATCCTGTTAGCGTATGGGATTAAATCCGTTCGACCACCAACCGACCTCCCACGTCCTCTCCGGGTTTACAAACCATTCCGTCTAGGCCGAGAGATCGATCACCCTCCCTCTCAACATTAGGGAAGCAGGAAGAACGTGAACCCTACTGGTGAATTTCCTCGTTGCCAAGATCCCGTTGTCCTGTAACGTCCTTTTGGGTTGCCCCAACCTAAACGCCCTCCATACTCGGATCTCGACCTATCACCTCGTGCTCAAATTCTCTCTGGACAACGGGGGGATAGGCCGGGCCTACGAAGCCCAACAAACCTCCAGGGTTTGTCTCGCCTCGACTTCTCCCGAGGAAAAAGGGGTTGACAATTTCGAAGATGTGTACGATTCTCGGGAATCTCTAGACACGCGCAACGACCAAAAAGAGATTCGCGGCTTCCTAGTGGAGGCTTTGTTAGAGGTTCCTCTCAGGGAGGGAGACGACAACCGAACTGTCCAGATAGATTCAATCTTAACAGGGGGCACTCGGGAAATCCAGTTCCTCCGGAACAACTCCGATGTGTTCGCCTGGACCCCAGCAGACATGCCCGGGATCGGCCCCAAAGTGATCTCCCATAAGCTCGGGGTCGACTCAAAAGCCCAGTCAGTCCGATGTTCTCCGCCGAAAACAGAGACGGACCGGGATGGATCGTCTTGCCTGAATTTGGGGGAAGATACTATTTGGATTTATCCGTCCACCTCTCCGAAGATGCCAAGTTGATTTATGGCACCGTGTATCGGAGGTTTGGACGGATGCGGCCGTTGTAGCAGATTTTGTGAGATTCCCCTTCGTTTGCGAGGGGTTTTAAATTATGGGAAGGCTCTTCCCTGCAGGAGCAAGCCCCTGCAGTTAATTACTTATCGCCTCGCGATAACCACTTTCTCCTGCTCCGAAAGTTCACTTCGTGTCGTATGTATTTGTTTTATTTTTGGTTGCCCGTGGATTGTATACGGAGACTAATTTATGTCGTCGCCCGTAGGGCGTAGATTAGTCTAAATCCGTATATCTTAGATTTGGGTTTGAGTTGATTTAAGGAACATTGATCCGTTTTGAGATCAAGATCGACTTAAATATATACGAGCAGTTGGGGCTCGGTTAATCTTTTGTTAAGGATACGTTAGTCCAATTTGAGACTAAGATCTACTTAACAGGATGTTAGGATCATTTTTGTTTCAGATCCAACAAGAGAGCATTTGGGGCTCTGTTGTTTTAGTTTAAGGACATTTCGGTCCCTTATCGCCTTTTTAGAGGCGAAGTTGTAGTTTGAGAACATTTCGGTCTGTAGATCACCATTTTGGAGGCGAGGTTTTAGTTTAAGGATGCTACGGTCCGCTGTCGCCATTTTGGAGGCAAAGCTGTCGTTTGAGGACATTTCGGTATGTAGGTCACCATTTTTGAGGTGAGGTTTTAATTTAAGGACGTTACGGTTCGTTGTCACTATTTTGGAGGCAACGCTGTAGTTTGAGGACATTTCGGACTGTAGATCACTATTTTTGAGGTGCGGTTTTAGTTTAAGGACGTTACGGTCCGTTGTCGCCATTTTGGAGGCAACTTTTAGTTTGAGGACGTTTCGGTCTGTAGATCACCATTTTTTAGGTGAGGTTTTAGTTTAAGGACGTTACGGTCCGTTGTTAGTTTAGGGACATCTCGGTCCGTTGTTAGTTTAGGGACATCTCGGTCCAATGTTCATCTCGCGCACACGTGTATTTGTTACGCGTCAGGATGAGCAAAGGTGATATGGCACACATCCAGTTTGGAATGTGGTTTGATCTGGGATGTGCACGTCAGTTTAGGTAGTGCACCGAAGAGCTGTTGGTTGTCGGGACCCGCCACCTCTCTGAAGACGTTGAAGAATTATAACGACATGTATCAGAGGTGTAGAAAGATGTACCCTTGAACCAATTCCCGTATTTGAAGGAGAAGATCATGGTGAATCATCTAAGAATTAATAGTCATTTTGGAGACTAAGATTATCTCGGGAGGTGTGGGATGAACATCATTTTGGATATCATCAGTTGACAGACCGTTAGTCATGCTGGGGACTAAGACCAACTTGGGGGAATGATGAGCGCAGAGGGGTCTTGACTCTCTTAGTCAGGTTGGACTGGGTCTGAGTCTCTACAATTACCCAACAGTGTTAATGTGCTGAGACATACCATGCTCACGTGCGTTTCATGCGAGCACTGAAATAGTGTTAAACACTAAATTTCTGTGGCGCTCACATGGTGTACGTGAGGTACTCAATTATGGGCGCTGTCCATTTATTTCCCTTTTTTTAATAAGTGCTGAGCACTTGGTTCTTATGGCTCTCACGTGTGAAACACGTGGAGTGAACCAAAGTTGGGCTCTCCCTTTTGGCTTTATTGCCTCTCCCTTCATGTAAGTGCTAAGCACTTAGTTCCCATAGCGCTCACGTGTAAAACACGTGAGACGCGTCTAATGGGGAAATGCCCTTTTATTTTCCCTTTCTTTTACAGAAGTGCTAAGCACTTGATTAAGTGTAGCGTGCAAAACACGTGACTGTCTTAGCATGTGATGCAGTCTCAGTCGTTTTCTTTTTGCTCATTAGAAACACTCACATGGAGAACACGTGAAGTCTAGTTAAACATTATAACGAATCCCCAGGTTATTCTTCTGTGGTTCTTAGGAATCAAGTTCTCCTTTACAAGTTCTCCTTTTGTTTCTTTGCAAGAATTAAATTCTTCTTACAGGGTTAAACCCTAGTTTCTTTTAGAGGAATTAAATTCCCATATGTGTTTTTTTGTAAGAGTCAAACTCTTTGAACTTAGTTCTTTCCCCTAGGCTATGAATCTGCTTGAAAGAATCTCCCTGATGAGAATTAAATTCTCAACTTGTTGGGAGATCTGCCTCTGCAGATCTCAACCAGAGGAAGAACTAAGTTCTTTGGTGAATGTTTAAACCCTTAGAGATGCAAAGAACAGTCTTTTGTTTTTTTTCCTTTTACCTAGTGTTTCAAGGGAACAAGTCTTTTCTTCTGAGAATTAAATTCTCTCACTGTATATTTTTTAAGTCTCTCTGGGTAGCGCTCTCTCTCTCTCTCTCTCTTCTTCTTCTTTTTCCCCGTCTGTGTTCTCTCCTCTCTTTTTTTCTTTCTCCCCTCTCTTCTGTTTGCTCCTATTTATAAGAGAAGAAAAAGAATCAATTTGTTAAGAAAATCTCTCATTGAGATATCATGATTGATTTCATAATCAATCCAATTGTTCTGGTGAATTTTATTCACCGTTGGATTTTTAATCCAAAGGCTTTCTGTTTAACAGAGAAGATTTCTTATTTGTTTTTAACCAGATTAGGAAATATTTTTCTAAGATAGAATTTTATTCTATCATATCAATATCTTATTAGTTTAACAAGATTAGGAAAATATTTTCCTACGATAGAATTTTACTCTATCAGATGATCAGAGAAGATTTTTCTAGTTTGAGGAAGATCAGGGAAATATTTTCCATATAGAATTTAATTCTATCAGATGATTTAATTGGTGATATTTCATCACATTGGATTTTAAATCCAAGATTCTATGTTAGAGAAAGATCTTTCCATATTAGAATGATCAGGGAAAATATTTCCCAAATAGAATTTAATTTTAATTGGAGCATTTTAAATTGAGGAGCTCACATGCTTTGCATATGAGTAGCAAGAGAACTCACATGTTTAACACGTAACCCATAGTGTGGGTTTTAGCCTGTTTATTTTCAGCGCTCATATTCTTTACATATGAGTGCTCGCGTGTTTAGCTCGTGAGGCCTGTTTGGCCATTAGTTGTTTTATTTAGTTTATTTTCAGCGCTCATATACTTTACATATGAGCGCTCACGTGTTTAGCATGTGAGGCATGTTTGGCCATTAGTTATTTATGTTTAGCGCTCATATGCTTTACATATGAGTGCTCACGTGTTTAACACGTGAGGCATGTGTAAGTCTACGGTAGCGCCCCGACCGTCTGTCCGAGGCCAAAATGCGGAAACGAAAACTTTTTCAAAACTTGAAACCGGCGCTATCGCAGACTTTAATCCCGGATCGAACCATTAACCTATAACTAGCAAACTAGAAAAGGGTTAGAAAAGCTATACCGATCGATCCGTGTCCTTCGGTCTTTGGCCACCAACCCAAGCTCCTCGCGGCATCTCCGATCTCCGGTTTTCTCGTCGGAAGGGCACCACATCAATGAGTCTTTTTACGGGCTCCCGCTTCGTCCGAAGCAACTCGGACACGAAGTTTGCTAGCCGACGTGTCCAAGGTGAATTAGAGAATGTGTGTGATCACTTTGTCTCAAGCATCCATTAATTCTCAACACATGAGAGTGTATGGATGGAGGTTAAAGATGAAACCATGGTGGAAATGATGAGCTGGTGGAAGAAGAAGAAGAGGAAGCTTTTTCTTTTATTATCTCTTCTATGATCAAATGAGAGAGTGAGCGTGTTAGAATGATAAAACACAAGAGCAAACCCCTTACTATGGCTGCCCTTCTCTCTCTCCCTCTCATTTTAACTCACAAATCAATCACATAAGGTGACATTTGCACAAGAAATGAGACCATGAGTCACCTAAGAAATACATGTCTCATTTAATGCACAAAATGATGAAATCCACTCACAATTTCCACCATCCAAACATTAATCCAAATGTTTGGTCTAACAAAAAGATACGGCAACATCTAAAGTAAACTCGTAACGGATCACAAGGATACCCCTCACCTGTATATACATACTTGCATCCGCATTCCGACTGAATGCGAATACGATGAGACTAAAGTAATCCAACAAATCTAATACTAGGATCCGGCTTAAACTAAAGCCCACTGGTATGATCCGTCCGATCATGATCCGTGCACTACTGCACGTATATGATCGAACCCTGCCATAACCATACGGCATCTACAACGTTTCGCCCGAAACTTGAGAAACTATCTGTGGGGGACTGTGAAGACTCGTCAATACTTTGGCTGTGGATTTAACCACTAGCACGTCAGTGGTACTAGCCGTACGTAACGGGCTACCAGGTATTGACCAAAAGGGAGGTCGATGAGTGAACTCATCCTGACACCCTACTGAGCCTGTCATTGACAATATTCGTACAGTCCGGTCCGTTCGTCTATGAGCATCGCATGTCGGGCCTAGGAGGTTGGTAAAAGTCAGACCCCCAAAAGTGGTACAAGTCGTGTCGGAGTGTAGCCCAGAACACCCTGAGATACTACTGGAATACCTACCAGTAAATCTCCTGCCTTGGCCAAGGACTTCGTGTAATGGCTCTCCTAGACACAGAGCGATCTCACCCCCAATACCGGGAGAGATGAAACCCCTGCCGATCCACTCACTGCCTCCATATGGCTCGGGACTGTACCCAACTAAAACCTGTTTGCATGACTCCTTTGAGCCGTGGTAGGGTAGTAATCAAAGCACAGCGGGAACTCACATGAGACAAATGACGATCTCAGGTCGATGAACTAACCTGTACACATGTCACCAGGGAACTGCTATCTGACGTCAGGTATAATACCAACTAGCATGTTCCCGGCGAGTCCTGTCCGGTGTACTCATAACCCAATGAGCACCTGTATACATCTTAGGTGATCCAACTGACACCAATGGCTTGTGAGACCGGCCACCGCCCCTCGTCGGGATCTCGACTGTATACACTAGTCTACTAATGGAGTATCGATGCCCAGTCTCGAAACTCCCACGACTAGGGACCACTTTAAGGATGTGCGTATAGACCCCAGCTCCCACGTATATGATCGCCATCATACTGCTAGCTGTCAAGTAAGAATCCTATGGGCTCTATCAACGTGCAATAGTGACCTGTAATGTCACCTAAAGCTGTACACGATGATAAAGATAAACCAGATAGCATACTATCATCTTGAGTAAGACTGTCCTACCAGCATAGGTCCTCTCTCAATCATTGCAATCACGTGCCTGTGATCCAATAATTGACTCTGAGGGCACTTTATCCAACATCATGTTTGGCTCTTAGTTGTTTGTTTTCAGCGCTCATATGCTTTGCATATGAGCACCCACGTGTTTAACACGTGATGCCAAATTTTGAGGACTCTCCCCCCCTTTTTTTATAAGGGAACAAGTAGCTTTTAGCCAAAAAAAAATTGGCGGGAACAAATGCCCCTACTACTTTGCTCACGTAAGTATGTACGTGGGCGAAGTAGTGCAAAGTAATACATGGCTATAGAATTGATGGCTTAGGAGACAAGTTTAGGATCCTTGTAGCCTAAAGGTTTTTCATCTACCTGAGCCGTAAGGGTCTCAAAAAGGTTTTTCTCCCTACAAATCGAGAGGATCTCATAGATGCATATTCTCTCTAGAAGTCATGGGGATTTCTAAGTGTTCATCGCCTTCATGAGTCGTAAGGATCTCACTCGGTTTTTTTCCTTACGAATCGTGAGGACCCGTAAGTAGCTTCTTCATTTCATTGGCGAATGTGGCCTGTGGATGGTGTACAAGAATCAGTTTGGTCCTTCTTGTAGGGCAACGATGGCATAGGAAGCAGGTTTGGATCTGTCGCCTAAGACTTTTCAACTTTATGAACCGAGAGGGTCTCATAAAGACTTTTCTCCCTATGAGTCGAGAGGATCCCGTAGGTGTATTTTCTTCTTAGAAGTCATGAGGACTCCTAAGTGCGTTTTCTCTTGAGAGTCGTAAGGATCTTACAAGAGAATTTCCCCCTTACGAGTCGAGAGGACTTGTAATTGGTTTTTCCTCCTTATCGGTATTCGACTTTGGAGAATGTGGCCCATGGATAGTATACAAGAGCCAGTTTAGACCTACTTGTAGGGCCACAGTGCTTAGGAAACAAGTTGATATCCCCGTCGCCTAAGGCTTTTCACCTTCATAAGCCGTGAGAGTTTCATGAAGATGTTTTTCCTTACGAGTCGAGACGAGTCGAGAAGTTCTCGCAGGAATATCCTAACGTTATAGATAACCCCTGTTATTTGCGACAGAGGCCCGTTAGAATCTTGTGGTACTAGGGTTTTAGTCCGTTGTACCGTCGCGTTAGCTGATGCATTCCCCGATATGCAGACTTTACGCTGCTGTTCGGGTAGCCCCATGACTGTCGTGTCTCTGATCCCTTCGGGGGATGGAAAAGACGTTTTCAAGTAATCTCCTTAGGTCATATTACCATCGAGAGAGCAAGCGTTAGGAATTTTGCCATGTTGCTTTTTACTTGAAGTTAGGCTCAGCTTGGGAGCCCCGATGAGTCATAATCACTCCGCACTGGTGTGGGATGATCTCTGATAGTCTTTCGGGTTTTATTTGAGTTTCCGTCAAGACCCTAAAGCTAGGAATTTGGCCTTCGCTTCCTTTGTCGACACCGCGTCTGCTGTAATGAGGCGAATGTCGAGGTGGTCTCTAGGTTGTTTGTGAACCGTCGAGACTTAGAACTAGGGACTTTGCCATGTCTCCGCTTTGTTTCGACACTGGGGTCGCTTATTGACGTTGCGTCTGCATCCTGCTGGAGTGAGAAGAAACGTCGTTGTTGACACTATGTCTGTTGTACCGAGACGAGCGTCAAGAATAGTCTTTAGGTTTTTTTGTGAACCATCAAGACTTGGAACTAGGGACTTTGCCATGGCTCCGTTTTGTTTCGACCCTTGGGTCGCTTGTTGACATCGCGTCTGCATCCTGCTGGAGTGAGAAGAAGCGCCGTTTTTGACACTATGTCTGCTGGCGAGATGAGTGTCGAGGTGGTCTCTAGGTTGTCTGTGATCCGTCGAGACCTGGAACTAGGGACTTTGCCATGGCTCTGATTTGTTTTGACCCTGGAGTCTTTGTTGACATCGCGTCTGCATCCTGCTGGAGTGAGAAGAAACGTCGTTGGTGACACTGCGTCTGTTGCAATGAGATGAGTGTCGAGGCAGTCTCTAAGTTGGTTGTGAACCGTCAAGACTTGGAACTAGGGACTTTGCCATGGCTCCGTTTTGTTGATGTCGCGTCTGCATCCTGCTGGAGTGAGAAGAAACATCGTTGTTGACACTGTGTCTGCTGTAACGAGACAAGTGTCGAGGCGGTCTCTAGGTTGTTTGTGAACCGTCGAGACTTGGAACTAGGGACTTATCCATGGCTCCATTTTGTTTTGACCCTGGGGTTGTTTGGTGACGTCGCGTCTGCATTCTGCTGGAGTGAGAAGAAACGTCGTTGTTGACACTATGTCTGCTGTAACGACACGAGTGTCGAGGTGGCCTCAAGGTTGTTTATGAACCTTCGAGACTTGGAACTAGGGACTTAGCCATGGCTCCATTATGTTTTGACCCTGGGGTCGTTTGTTTACATCGCGTCTGCATCCTGCTGGAGTGAGAAGGAACGCCGTTATTGACACTATGTCTGTTGCACCGAGAGGAATATCGGGATAGTCTTTAGGTTGTTTTGTGAACCATCAAGACTTGGCTCTCCCTTTGATGGAGCCTATTGGGAAAATATGGTTCTCTTTTCGTTTGTGCCCATGGATTATATACAGGGGTCGGTGTAGACTCACCTGTAGGGTAAAAGTTTCATTCTTTTATTTCTTTCCGCGATACTCTATCATTTCAGCTTTTATATCGCAAAAGTCGCGATTGCCCAATCATTTCGGCTTTTTATCGCGGTGCCCAATCATTTCGGCTATTTTTCTTTTTACTCGCTCCTTTTTTTTGCGAGTTGCCCAAACATTTCGGCTGTTTTTATATGCATATATTTTACTCGCTGATTTTTTATTGCGAGTTGCACCATCATTTCGGCTATTTCATATGCATTTTTTGCTCGCTGATTTTTGTTGCGAGTATGGAACTTGAGATCTGATCTCAATCTTGGCATCGCACCGCTGCGACTGGAATATTGCCAGGAGCGAATCATCATTTGCCATGAAAGGACTTGGAGTTTGATACCGATTTAGGCATCAGCATCGCTACAACCGGAACATTGCCAGGAGCGAATCATCATTTGCCTTTGTCGATTTGAACAAAGGTGGCTTAGTAAACAGGGTTAGGGTCTTGTCAACTAAGGCTTTGGACTTTATGAGCCGTAAGGGTCTCATAAAGGTATTTATCCCTATGATTCGTAAGGATCTCATAGGTGTATGTTCTCCTTAGAAGTCGTGAGGACTTCTAAGTGGTGTTTTCTCTTATAAGTCATAAGGATCTCATAAGAGTATTTTCTCCTTATAAGTCGAGAGGACTTACAAGTGTCGTTCACCATATGAGGACATTCCTCGTGATTGGTGGAACTTGGTAGGGGAAATGTTTATTTGTGCCCGTGGATGGTATACAAGGGCCAGTATTGTACCGCTTGTAGGGCAACTTAGGGGATACGACGGCTTAAGAACAGGTTCAGGTCCCTGTAGCTTAAGACCTTGAATCTTATGAGCCATGGGGGTCACATAGGGGGAGTTATTCTTACGAGTCGAGAGGATCTCGTAAGTGAAAATTTTAAGAGATTGCGCCCTTTCGGGTTTTCACAAGCTCGCTGGTATCCCTGTTGTTTTTACTCACGGCGCCCTTTCGAGTTTTCATCCGTGCCCATTTCGCTTTGTGGACGTACCAATTTTTTTAACGAGATTGCGCCCTTTCAGGTTTTCACAGGCTCGCCGGCGCCCTTTCGGGTTTTCATCCATGCCCATTTCGCTTATGGACGTACCTTTTTTTTGGGTTGCAGTCTTTGCCGTTGGAGCTTTGATTGCAACATAGATCCCAAGAGAAAATATCGCTGTATTTGGGGCGATGCGTCATGTTTGAGGCGGAGCACTAGTTTAGGGACATTTTGGTCCATCATCTCCGTATTTGAGGCGACGTTTTAGTTTAAGGACATTACGGTCCGTTTTCGCCATGTCTGGAGGCGGAAATTCTGTTGGATACTACTTTTAGAGTTTTGACTCAGGAAGATGGTGAGCGGACACGAGCGTCGTTATCTATCATTAACCTGAGTCGTGACTTGTCAAGCGTAGTATTTCTTAAGGAATCGGCCGTTTATTGGTCGGAAGGGTCTTTCGCCATGCATATCCATGAGCAAATAGACCCCACCTTGGTAGACCTTGTCCGTGATGTACGGGCCTTCATAGTTTGACTCGAATTTCCCCCGTTTTGCACGGTTGGGGATCATAGGTATTTTGACAACCAGCACGAGTTCGCCTTGGCGGAATGTTGTTGGACTAGTTAGTCTTTCGTATGAGCGTGTCATCCTTACTTTGTAAGCTTCCAGGTTTTGCTGCGCCATGAGACAAGTTTCATCGAGGGCATCGAACTCCTCAAGCCGAAGATGGGCATTTTCTTCATTCGTCAGCTCATATCGAACTGCCACTCGTAGAGAGGGTAGCTCTATCTCCAAGGGAAGTACCGCTTCCATGTCGAATACCAACGCGTATGGCGTTGTATTTGTGGCCGTTTTGAACATGGTTCGATACGCCCAGAGAGCTTCGTGCAGTCTCTCGTGCCAGTCCTTTTTATTTCTGGACACCGTTTTCTTTATGACCTTCGTCAAGGTCTTGTTGAAAGCCTCAGCTAGACCGTTAGCTCGGGGATTATAGACTGAAGAATATCTCCATTCTATATTATGCTGCTGTGCGAAGCGGCTGATCTTATGGCTTCTGTAGGATGGTCCATTATCCGAGATTATCCGTCGCGGAGTACCGAACTGGTAGATGACATGTGTGTAAGTCCATATTGCGACCCCCGGTTCTTACGGGGAGGCGGAAACGGTATAAAAATCAAATTTTTAGTGCAAGAAGCAACATGGACTAAACAAGGTCGGGATCGTGTCTAAACTAAACTAGCAAATACGCTAAAAGGAGTTAGCTACTCGGATGAGGGTTATACCTAAACTTGAACTCCTTCTTCTTGAAATCTTGTAGAGGTTGATGGTTCTCTTTTGTCGCCTTCTTCCGTCGAAGATGGATCCACCTCGAGGGTTCAACCTTGGGCTCTTTCTCGGACTTGGAGTGAACTAGAATCTCCGGCTTGCTAATCCTTTGATCCTAGGGTGAGTAGAGAGTGACTAGGGTTTGCTTTTGTTTTTAAAGAGAAGGATTCTCAACTCATGAGAGGGTTTCTCTTTACTAGAGGAAGAAGAAGATGAAGAGAGGAGAGAGAATGAGAATGATAGAATGAGCTATTATTTTCTCTTCTTGCAACCATAATGCAAAAGAATAATATTATCTAAATGATAATAATTGAAAATGAGAATAGTTGATGGTAGTGTTTGGAATGACCACAACCATGCTTCATTTAAAAATGTAAGCATAAATCAAGGAAGACTTTTGAAGGCATGAAAGTGGTCAATGGTCAACAAGTCAACCAAGGTCAACAAGTCAACAAAGAACAACCATAACATAATTCTCATTTAATTATTATTATTAATAGATAATAAATAAATCCATTAGGGTTTGGAAAATAAAGACTGTCAACTGTGCATACGCACCCGTTCCGAAACCCTAATGAAAAACCTCATTCTCCTCCTCAAGCAACTGTGCATACACACCTGCATTCTCGTTCCGAAAAACAAGAATACCAAGATATAAAAGCAACCCCAAAACATATACCAGTATCTGGCTCAAACCAGAGCCTGCCAGTATAATCCGTCCGGACTCCAAACGTGCACAAGTGCGCGGATGAGAACGAACCCTGTCGCAAAACCATGCGACCTCTACTCTGTTTTGCCCAGAGGCGAATACCCTCTGTGTGGGACTCTAAAGACTCGACACTACGCTGGCAGTGGGTTTAACCACAGACCGCAAGCGGCACTAGCTGTGCGTAACGGTCCCCAGGTAGATGCCGACAAGAAGGCTGACGAGGTGAAACCCCATCTGAACTCCTACTGAGTCTGAATGTGACAGTCTCCGTACAGTCCGGTCTGTTCGTCTGATACATCGCATGGCGGGCCTAGGGGGTGGTAAACGTCAGTCCCCAATAGCGGTACAAGTCGTGCCGGAGCGAAGCCCAAAACACCCTGAGATAACACTGGAAACCTACCAGTATATCTCGTTTGCCCTGGCCAGGGACTACTCGTGTAATGGCTCTCCTAGACACAGCGCGATGTCAACCCCCAATACCGGGAGAGACGAATCCTGTCTAACCGTCACTGCCTCCAAGTGCTTCGGGACTGCACCCAACCACCACCCGTTTGCACGACTCCTTTGAGCCGTGGTAGGGTAGTGATCAAAGTGCAGTGGGAACACACTTGAGGCGAAGTGCCAGTGTCAAGTCAGCGGACTAAGCTGTACTCATGTCACCTGGGAACTGATAACTGACGATAGGTATAATACCAACCTGTCAGTTCCCGACGAGTCCTGTCCAGTGTACTCGTAACCCAACGAGCACCCGTATACTATCTCCAGTACGACGTACTGATGGCTGTGGGACAGACCATCTCCCACACTGGGATGAGAAGCGCATACGCTAGTCTACTCCGGAGTATCGATGCCCTGTCTCGATAGTCCTGCGACTAGGGACCTGTATAAGGATGTGCTTATAGATTACCCAGCCCCCACTAGTGTGACTGCCATCACAACGCTGGTAATCAAGCAAAGATCCTAAGGGCTCCACTAATGCGTATAAGTGATATACTGAAATAAACACAAGTACACATTGAAGTAGAAACAAACCAAGTAGCATACTACTATTTTGAGCAAGATTGTATATACAAGGTGAATATCCCAAGCATCCATTAAGTAATATACAAACTAGTATGATACAGTAATGGCCTCTAGGGCATATACACTAACAATGTGTCCTGAAGAAATGGAGGATGTTCTCCGTCTTCACTTCCTTTAGCGGTACTGCCTCTGCCCACTTAGAGAAGTAATCGGTTGTTACCAATATGAACCGATGTCTTTTGGATGACGCTGGTTCTATGGGCCCAATTATATCAGTTCCCCACATTTCGAACGGCCAACTAGCCAGTGTTTGGTGTAATGGATTTGGATGCTAGTGGATGAATTCCCCGTGAACCTGGCACGAGTGACACTGCTTCGCATGTTCGAGGCAGTCCTGAATCATTGTGGTTCAGTAGTAACCCATTCTTTTGATCTTCAGCTTCACCTTTGGCCCGGCTTGATGAGAACCGCAGAGTCCGTCGTGGGCTTCATGGACGACTCTCCTTGCTTCTTCTTGTCCTAGGCACCTTAGCCACAAACTTTCGAACGATTTCTTATATAGAGTATCATTGACGAAGGCAAAAGACAGAGCTCGTTTCATGAGCTGATGTCTTGAAGATGCGTTATTGGGTGTTCGATGGGATTTGAAGTGGTCTATGAAGACTTCTTTCCAATTCTCAACCTTTTCTTCATCCTGTAATTGGAAAGCTGCATGTTTGGTCGCTTCCTTTATTTCAGATGACTCCGGAGATATGTCTGCTGGCGTGAGAATCCGGCGGCTTTGCATAATGATCCTTATGCCATCGAGGTTTTCGTCGGCCGGTTCTTTAGCGAGCTTGGCTAACGCATCCGCCTTGCTATTTTCCGCACGCGGGATGCTTTCCAGGATGTAGGAGGGAATTTGAGTCAGCAGTCGCTGCACTCTTTCGCCATATTTTACCAACTCCGGTTTACACGTCTGATAGTCACCATTTACTTGGCTAACAACCAGCTGGGAGTCTCCATATATAAAGGAGGTTTTCAATTCCCATGTCGACAGCAATCTCAAGACCTACTATCAAAGCTTCGTACTCAGCCTCATTGTTTGTCCTTAGCTCTGTTAAGAAAAGGGCGAAACGCATTATCCCTCCTTGCGGAGTCATGAAGATAAGGCCCACCCCAGCTTTTATTATGTGGGTGCTTTGCTTTCGCTTCTTCAAGAAGGACGCTCCGTCGAAGTAGAGTTCCTATTGGACATTATTTTCCTCCTTCTTCCCTTCAATTGTATCGAACGCGTGTTCGTATGGAAATTCGTAATTTAAGGGAGAATCGGCTGGTATTGGATGCTCGGCGAGAAAGTCGGCGATGGCCTGGCCTTTCACTGCCTTGAGGGGTCGATGTTAGGAATATGTATGCCCTAGAGGCCATTATTGTACATGTGATGTATATTATAGTGGATGCTTGGACATATATATAGAGGACTTTCTTGCTCGACATGATAGTATACTTTCTGGTTACTCTTTATCTTAACATGTTGACTGGTAATCTTTAATGTCTTGCTCTCACATGTTGATAAAGCACTTAGGATATATACTTGACTACCAGGATTATGGTGAGATCATACTAATAGGGCCAGGGTGGTCCAAAAATGCATTCTTTAATTAGTTCCTAGTTGTGGGAATATCGAGACTAGGGCATCGATATTCCAGAGTAGACCAGCGTGTACATTTCTTGTCCCTGAGAGAGTGATGGTTGATCCCACAACCATTGGTGTGTGATATCAAAGATTGTACACAGGTGCTCATTGGAGAATGGGTACACCGAACAGGACTCGCCGATGACTCCTAGTTGGTAGTATACCTATCGTCAGATAGAAGTCCTTTGGTGACACTGGTACAGGTTAGTCTGTAGACCCGAGATCGTCATAGAGTCTTGTGTGACTCCTACTGTGCTTTGATTTTCTCCCTACCATGGCTCAAAGGAGTCGTGCAAACAGGTGGATTTTGGGCAATCCCGAGTCACATGGAGGCAATGTGCGATAGGAGGGGTTTCGTCTCTCCCGGTATTGGGGGTTGATATTGTGCTATGCTCGATTGGCTATAACTGGAAGTCCCTGACCAGGGCTGCTGCTGAGATTTACTGATAAGAGTTATCAGTAGTTTCTCAAACTGTTATAGGCCAGACATCGGCATAACTTATCACGTTACTGGGGTCTGACATTTACCACCCCTAGACATGATATGCGACGTATCAGATGAAGAGACCGGACTGTACGGTAATGTTACTGATAGGCTTCATGGAGAGTTTGGACGAGCTTGCTTGTTGATCTTCATATCGCTCAATACCCGGGTAGCCATTACGTCCAGCTAGTACCGCTGACGGCTTGTAGGTGATTGATGTGATCATCACCTACTGCTGGCGTATTGATGAGTATTTAGAGTCCCACACAGAAGTTTCCTGGTTCGAGCGAAACGAAGTAGGGCACATATGTTGATATGTGCGTGGGCCTGATTAAATATGAGTATGTGATACCGTATTATAATCTAGCAGTTATCTGATGTCGGTCAGGTTATATGTGATATAACCGGATTATCGAATCAAGTGTTGGTTTGATAATGTGATATTCAGATTAATGATATTAGTCAGTTATATGAGTTGTAACCAAATTATTAAATCAGGTGTTGATTTAATAATGTGATATATATTATATATGATATAATTATATCTTGACTAATATTATTAGCTCACTAATTATGTTTCTTAATATATATTAATATATGTATATTTGATATGTGTGTGTGTGTGTATTATAAGAAGCATGGCATCTATTTTCTAATTTTTTTAAAATACAAAATGAGGTGTAAATTGTGGAGATATTTGTGGAATGGGCAAGGCATGGATTTTTATCATATTATATTGGTCTTGACTCACTATTCAAGTATGGTTGCAATCACTTATTCAAGTATGGAATAAATTGCAATTTAGAATTGCAATTTATTCCATACTTGAATAAGTGAGGAAAGAGAGAGCTATTTGAGTTTACTCTCATCATTTTTCATTCTTCATGCCTTAGCCATTTTTTCATGAGCTCTTACTCTCTCTTGCTCTCTACAATTTTCTTCACCTCACCTCCAAGTTCAAACCCTCACATGTGATGTGAATCATTAAACTTGTGAAAACCCTAGTGAGCAAAATAAACCCCTACTTCATCATCTCACATTAGATTAACAATTTGATATAGAGTGTTGCCTTCACTAATGAGATTAGTGAAGGGTTAGCTTGAGGTTGTGGACTTCGGGTGGATCGTCTTTGGCGCGAAGATCACGAAGGAGGTTCTTTCATCTTGAAGAGGAGCCTAGTGGAGTCGCGTGGACCACAACCCGGAGCTAGAGAAGAGAAGGACTCGATCTACAAGGGTATAACCTCCTTCCCTTCTTGATGGTTTTATAGCAAACCCTAATATTCTAGCAAAGATCTTGTATAGTCTAACTTAGCACATAATAAAAATTAAAATTTGGCATGCTTGATGCTACTAAAACCTCATGGTGGTGCTAGGGTCGACTTTCAGTCGATACGTTATCGAGAACTCCATCAAGAGGAGGGCCCATTTGGCAAGCCTTCCTGTTAGTATAGCCCTTGACATCAGATATTTGAGAGGATCCACCTTTGATATGAGATGGACCTCATGTGCCAAGGCGTAGTGTCTGAGCTTCATTATAGCAAAGATCGGTGCCAGGCAGTGCTTTTCGATGGGAGAGTAGTTATTTTCTGCCCCCAGGAGAACTCGACTCAAATAGTAGAGAGCTCTCTCCTTGTCCTGGTCGTTCTCCTGTGCCCATAGCGCACCTGGAGAACCTTCAAGGGCCGTTGTGTACAGAATGAGGGGCTTTCCCTTAACCAGAGCAGTCAGTACTGGCGGATTCTGCAAGTATTGCTTGATTTCATCCAGTGCACTTTGGCATTTATGATCCCAAACGAACGGGGTCCCCTTCTTCATTAGAAAGCTGTAGGGGCGGCATTTGTCGGAGAGGTTGGCTTTGGAGAGACCGCAGTTGTTTAAGAGTTCTTGGCATGGGCATTTCCATAACACCATGATCTTTGATGGGTCTATTTCAATGCCTTGGTGTCGTATGATGAATCCTAGGAATTTTCCTGAGGAGACTCCAAATGCACATTTCAGAGGATTCATCTTCAGATTGTACTTCCGAAAACACTGGAACACAATGTTCAAATGCTCCCAGTGTTCCTCATACGATTTGATTTTCACCACAAGGTCATCGATATAACATTCGAAAATCTCATGTATGAGGTCATCGAAGATCTTCGTCATAGCCCTCTGGTAGGTAGCGCCTGCGTTCTTCAAACCGAAGGGCATCACCTTATAGCAGAATATGCCTTGCGAAGTCCGGAAGGCGGTGTGCTTTTGGTCTTCGGGATGCATCTTTATTTGATTGTAGCCTGAAGATCCATCCATGAAGGAGAAGACATCATGAGTGGACGTGTTATCGACCATCAGCTCGGTAACAGGTACTGGGAAGTCATCCTTCGGACAAGCTTTGTTAAGGTCCCGGAATTCCACGCAGATGCGCACTGTCCCATTTTTCTTCATCACTGGAACAATGTTGGCAATCCAGTCAGGATACTGAACTTCTTGGATGAAGCCAGAGTTAATAAGTTTCTTGACTTTGGCATTGATACTCATCTCGAGTTCGAGCAGCATTCTTCTTAGCGCTTGCTTGACTGGCTTAACATCCGGCGATATAGCCAGTTTATGTACCGCTAGTTCTGGATCTAGTCCCGGCATCTCGGAATAATTCCATGCAAAGCAGTCTTTATATTGAATAAGCATATCCTTTAGTGTGGCCACCTGCTTTTTAGACAGCAGCTCACTGGCGACCGTTGGCCTCGGATCGTTTTCCGTCCCTAAGTCAATTTTTCTTAAATTATCCGTTGTGGTGTGTATCCCATCTTCTAACTTTTTTGGTATCGGTGGAAACTCTAAGATCATCTCCTCCTCATCCTCATTTGCGAAGCATTTGAAAAGGCCATCCATAATCTCGTGCTCTCCCTCCTTTGAGAATGTTATCACGTGGCATGTACGAGTTCATTTCCAAGACCGATGTTGATCTGGTTCTACTCTCGCATTATAGGTTGCTTTTGGCTCATACTTTCGTGGTGGGATTACCCTCCAGCTGTTGGATAGAGCAAACCTGCCTTATTGGTACTGGTCTTCAACCCAGTTTTTGAAGGTGAAGCAGTTCTCAAGGGGATGTCCTATTGCTCGATGGTAGGAGCAATAATCCGGGTGATGGACCTTATTTATATGTTCGGGATGCCGAGACTCCGGAAGCATCATCATTTGATGCTTAACGACAATGTTAAATATTTTCCTTGTCTTGTCTTGTCTTGGGGAAAGAATATTCCCGACCCATCTTCTTCATCAGCGATGGATTCCAGCTGACCTTTTCTCGATCGCGTGGCTTCTTAGATCCCCTTCGTTGTTTTAGAACGTCGTTCTCATTCTTCACCTTGTTGTTGCCTCTGCGTCGGGCTTTTTCCTTGCCACGAGAGCGCACAGCGGGCTGAAGATGAAGGGCATCGTAGTCTTTTCTTCCCGCAGACTGCTGAGTGAGACATTGCGTCCTGGTTTTCTCGTAAATGACCATTTCGCAGCTGTGGTCATCCCGAGCCTTTTGACCGGCTTCTCTCATTAGCTTGTCAATTTGTTCTTCGAATAACGGACTCGACATTCTTACGGCAGGATCTCGCTTTGGTTCAATATCAGTGCTATCTGGAAAAGCATTCCCTTCTCCATCGGAGTTATTTATGACACGGCAGCCATGGAATCTCTCCCGTTTCTTGGAACGAACGTATCCAAGTCCAGTCGTCTCCATCCTCCCGTTGGGCATCTTTCGCTGAGTCCCGGGAACGTCCCAAATCCTGTTGTAGAACTGGGCTTGTCGAGCGGTTTTTTTGAAGGGTATGCATTGGCATCTTAATAGCATTTTCAATCTCTCTGTGTAATATCTGAGTAGACGGATTGGTTGAAGCCTGTCAAGCGCAAGTTCGTCACCATGCCAGACTTCTTTTTCCACTCTGGTCTCCGTAGACTGATAAAAGAAGATCGTCTTTTCATCTCTTCGCCTAGGAGGGACGTAGAAGGTCTGCAGCTCTTGCACGCCGTATGTATCGAGCCCATCAAGTGTCATATAATGCCGCTGCGGAACCATGGTAATTTGTAAACTCTGATCAGCTGCAGCGAAGGTCTGCATTGTCGGGCGGGCGGAGAACACTGCGTTGACTTCATCTTCAAAGTCACTACCAAAGACCAAAATAGGAGTAGATGGTCCTGTCATGTTGCCTAGGGGTTGCCCCGAATAGACTATTTCTTTATCTTCCTCGGTATTGCTCTCAAAGATCGGGATGGTAGCGATGGCTTTTTGTTTATTCCCCGGCTTATAACATTTTTCCGTGTCCTTAAAGTCTGGTAGGAAGTACTTTGCGTCTTCATATTTTCAGACTTCATTTATGGAGAATGGATTTAGCTCCCCCGTAACAGTGTACTCGAGGCCGTCTTTGAAATACTTCATACACTGGTATTGTGTAGAAGGGATGACGTTGTACTCGTATAACCAAGGCCGGCCTAGCAGGGCGCTGTAGCAAGTCTTGGCGTCAATGACATGAAATTTGATGTCAGTGACGAGAAGCCCAAAGCGTAATGTCAATATCATGGACCCCAGCGTTCGCGATGACTGCGAGTCGAACCAGGAGATGGTAATTTTATCCTGAGCCAGGTGCTGAACGTAATTTTATCCCGAGCCAGGTGCTGAACGTCCATGCAAATCTCCTTCAGCACCTTCACGTTGAGGAGGTTGACCGAGGACTCGTTGTCGGCCAGGATTTTGCCTATCCTGATGTCGTGGCAGTACCCGGTGACATATAGAGGACGGTTGTGCTCGCACGTTCTGAGGAGGAGATCTTCATCACCGAATGTGATGTCAGCTGTATGAACCTATGCCATCTCGTCCTTCATCTTTTCTTCTGCAAGGAAAGCTTGGAATTGATCAGGCTCTTGCAATGCCTTGATCAGAGAATCTTGTGCCTCTTTGGACAGGAGGAGAGTGTCCAGTATGCTCAGTTGTGAAGGTATCTTCCTTAGATGTGCCAGGACATTGTAATCCACCTTGTTTTTCTTAGGCGGATCCTTGGCTACGAGATCTTTGACGACTCTATCATCGAGGGCAATTTCCTCAGGGACTTTTTCTTTCCCCTTATCTTTTTTGTTCGAACCTTTGTTTGTAAGCCCGAGGTTCTTTTCAATCAACGTACGGTTACGCAGCTCAATGTTCTCGCAGTTTTTCTCCTCTTCTTCTTTTCCAGAGGTGGATTCTTTGAAGAGAGGGTCGAGGGTTATTTCTTCCTCAGAATCGCTCCCGGATGTAAGAACTTAAGATTTTTCTTTTTTCGAACTGGTATCAATCATATGAAAGTTGCCAATCGTTCCTTCATGTTTGTCTGTCGCGTTTCTTTGTTGCCGACGAGCTTTGCGCTTCATCCGTTTGAAGTGTTGTCGGTGGGCGACGTACCCTTGCCACCACTTCTTCAAGGCATTGCACTCTTCGGTAAGGTGTGTAGCCCTCCGATGGTATAAGCAGTAGTTCGGATGGACATCCGCTTCGTCGAGGCACATACCCCTGGAAGTGTTTTCCATGAGAGGGGGGAGCTTCATTCCCATTAACAAGGCTTTAGCGAACCGCTTCTCCCATTTGATCCTGCTTTTGTTTGTAGCAGGTGTGCTTTGGCTTGGGTGGAGTACTTTACGACTCATCCTTACCGTATCTTCTTCATCCTGACGCTGACGCTTGGCCTTTTCGTATATGCCCGTTTCACGTTCTCGGTCAGTTTTGCTCTTTTGAAGGGTTTCGTTTAGCAGCCAGTCAATTCAGTCTTCTGACAGTTCCAGGGATTCTGGCGCCGGTCCTGTCCCCAGTTCTTTTGCATTGCTTTCCGACGCCGAGAGAGTTTCTTCGTCATTTAATGACAAATGAGAAACCATGTGGCAACTTGCTACATAATTTTCGGTATCTCCCGACAAGCCACTTCACTTATCATCGTCACTTTCTCTGTTCTCCAGGATATGGTTGAGAAATTCTTCGAGTGTGACTGGGGTACGCGCCTTCTGGTTGTATTCTTCCAGAGCGTCGATGTACTTTTGCAGGTCCGTGCGCTTGTCGTCATACTCGGCAGGATGCACAGGCTTCTTAGTCTTCTTCTTTTTCTTCGAAGACTTCGAAGGCTTGACATGGGTGTTGTAACAACCCTAAACTTTCTGTACAATTTTTTTCAAAAAATACAGAAAGGGGTACTTTTGCCTGAGCACAAGTTATAAGTTTGTTTTGCTTTTTAATAGCAAGAAGGAGCTTGTAGCTCATTGGTAAGACCTTGCACTGCTGAACCAAAGCACCAGAGTTCAAATCCCATCACCCACATTATTTTTATATTGATTTCTTTTAATATTTTTAGAAGCACAAGAGCTTACACGTGCATAACTCGAAAAAACCAAAAATCGCATATAAAACAAACCGGCCCAGGGGGAACACCAATCGACGAGGGACACATGGCCCCAAAACCCAGCTCGACTCGGCCGACTCGGGCCAGTGGCACGGCCGAATCGGCCGGCGGCGCCGGTCCGACCGAGTCGGATCGCCGAGTTTCTTCGACTCCCCTGTGCCTTTTGGTATTCTCTAAACTCCTGTTATGTTTATTTTACTACACATTAACAGAGCCTAATAAAATCAAATTAAATCTATTTTAATGCAATTTATTTTAATTCATTTTTAATTAAATCCTAAACCCTAGATTACCCTATAAATACCACACCTAAACACACACTCCTCACCCATAAATTCTATCCAAACTCTCAAGAAAACTCTCTAGAATTTTTGTGTACAAGTGGTGTTAGCAAAGGGCGAAAATCTGGCAATCTTCCGACGACGACTCTAGGAGCTCCCGGCGACAAACCGTCACACCGGAACCTACTACCAATCCCTCTCCCTCTCCTCTAATCTTAAATCCCGTAAGTCCCTCCTCCCTCTTATATTTTCTATTCTTAAAACTCGTATTTCTAAAACCCGACGGAAGCGGAGTTAATCTGACTTCCGATTCGGTTTCCTTTAAAAAGTATAATTTTCTTAAATACAACAATACCATACTTGCATATCATGACTATTAATCATTAACAAAACATGTTGAACAAGTTTCATAGCAAAATATTTCATTTTGTAACTTTTACCGTTCTTTTTCAGAAAAATACCATGTAGTTTAGTTTCGACTTTAAAATATCATTAATCTTGCAATACTTTTAGATAGATGACGAGGTAATGACCTATCTCTTCACAACACTCATATGCAATATAGCACGATACCTTTCGGGAACATAGAATACGGAAAAACAAGACTTTACATATAAATACCATTTATTAATAAAACCTTTTCTACAAGATTATGTATTTTACACAAATCATTGCAAAGCGCCGCTACAACCCATTTGGGGAACCCGTTCGGGATGGTGCAGATTATCGCACATTCCCGGGTTTAGTAGTGAGAGATGCGGACCTCCACAAATAGCATTCGGTCTCGAAAGATTTTAAAATACAAATATCTTAAGAAAATGATATTTCTAGAAAAATAATAAATGAAAATTATTTTATATATATATATGTGTGTGTATCATTAAAATATCTAATTTTTTATATAATATAAATATTCCAACTTTTCTAAATTAAAAGAATCACTTTGGATGAAAATACCATGCAATTCTATACAAGTTCAATACTTTACAATTTAATACCATATATTATGAAATTAGGTTTTATTCACTAAAAATGTCACATATATAAAATCTACATCTATGAAACTCTAAAGATGATAATTAAATACTTGAGGTGTATTTTTAAAATTATACAAAATTATTTTTATATAAAACCCCCCTCAAGTTTTATAAATTACAATAAGGACCCTAGTAAATATAGGTTTAAGCGGGACTAGTCTCTTGAGCCTCAGGGAGTCGGAGATATGGGTGCTTGCCTATTTAAGGTAGACAACTTAACAAACGGTGTTATCAACACGGTAATCGTCTTTGAAAAAAGACACAAATCCTGCCGTCCATATGCAGCGGTTACCGATAACACCAAAACCTAATTCAGGATTCAATTTCTTTTTAATTGTCCGACTCAGACCGAGTCTCATTATAAATAATCTGAATTGAATATGATTCAAGTACAAACTATAATTCAATATGATTCCATGAATCCATATAATCAGTCTGTTCAAACTATTCAATCTATATTGACTGAACAGAACCATGGATATACTTCCATTTACATGATTCTCCAGTCACATCCATAATTCTCCAGTTACATCCATTTACTGATATCATGGTTTTGGCAAGTCATCCAATTATACAATCTATATTACAAGACAATACAAGTTGCAATACAATACAGACAATACAATCAAGACAATGCGGGGTTTATAAAGGGGTAGACTGGTACAGAATACGTTAAAGATGGCATGAGGTGGTCACTTAAGACGTAATTACATCCATGTCGTTGTTCTGTGGTATTATCGACGGAGCCTTGTATTCCATTTGCCTTTAGTCTCTGCCATATAGAGACTCCTCTCGTATACACTGGCCTCTTCTATACCAAGCTACAAACAACAACGTTAACAATATAATACAACTTTAAAAGTTACACTCCCTCTCTCCGTCTATTCTACTTCTCCCTTATCTTTGGGACTTACCGAGCGATTGTTCGCTGATGACATTCCTTCTCTTTCTTCTTTGGAATGTTGTTGGGTGATTCGGATCTTCAGGAGATCGAGCCCATCAGTGAGGACTTCGATCAGCTAGCCTACGACCGAGAGCTTTAGATTCATTGTACACATTTCATTTCAGTACTTTACATTTCTATTATGCCACTGTTTAAGCATTGCTTTCATTCAGATGTAATTACTTTTCCATGCATTGTACAAAAGAATGTTAATAAATAAAGTTGATGTTCATTACATTTGTCTCTTGTGTATATTTCTTTTATATTGCTTAGTTACGCTTAGCGTATTTACTTCTGAGTAAATACGTGGCGGCCAGTCGCGTCCTCTGCCCGTACCCTAGGAAGTGGGGTATGACAGGTGTTTTACCTATCGTTACCAGCTTTCGGTGTTGGACGCGGTTTAAGCATTCCCTCAATAATCTCGGGCTCTAGCGGGCTTTTCCATTTGATCGTCGGACATGCTTGAAAATCCTTCAACATTCTTTTAGTTTTAGCTGAAAGGACCACTTCCCAAGGAGCTTCTTCCACAAACAAGCATAATGCCCCTGGCGTATCCATCTTTTCAGGAGCATGCCTCTGTGGCAGGTTCACCCTCCAGTTTTCTAACAGCGCGAATTTCCGTTGACGGTACTGGTTCTCGACCCAATTTTTGAAGACATATCAATCCTCAATTGGGTGGCCCACTACTCTGTTGTAGAAGCAGTAGTTGGGACTGTTGACGTCACCAGGCTGCAGTGGACGTCTTGGATCCGGCAGTGTGATGAGTTTGTTGCGCATTGCCAGTTCGAACAATCTCCTCGTTTATCATGGGGGAACGAGTAAGCACGTCCTAACTTCTCTTCGATGGATTGGCGCAGGCGCGCGTTGTTTTGGCGATCAACCGGTGTCGGGTCACTCGGTTGCTGTTGAGTGTTGGCAACGAAGGTCGCGTTCCCTTTACCTTTTGCATTCCAAGGGTGTAACAACTAGGATTATATTAGTAACTAATTATATTTTAATTAGTGAAATTCCTTAATAAAAGTTTACCAAGTTGACTTTCAAATATTTTATCAAAATTAATAAGCATTTTTCTAGAATTTTCCTAAGCTTGCACAAACATGTGCATGTAACCTAGGGTTAACATTGGGTTAAACCATGTTTAGGCAACTATGGTGGCCTAAACCCTCTTGTTAGGCTAATTAGTTTTAAATTAAGAATTTGGTTTTCAAAAATTTAAAGGGGTTAATATTTCTTTTGGGTTGACTTGGGTTGAGGAGAGAGAGGGCATGATGGGTGTCATGTTAGCTTTTGATAGAGAGAGAAAATGGTGGCTTAAGGAAGGGTCACACCCACTTCACTTCAAAACTTTTCATAGCCTCCACACTCTCCCTCCCACTCACATCCCTCACATCTCTCACTCACACATACTCTCAACTCACCCTCTCACTTAAACCTACATCAGCATATGCTTTACCTCAGCCCCAAAAAAACACATCAGAACCAATATATCAACAGCATCAGCTGCATCAGCAGCAGCAACACTCTCTTTACAAACAGCCCTTAACTCATTTCAAACACCCAGCAGCTGCACAAGCAACAACAGGAGTTGCAGCAGCAGCAACACTACCCAACACACCCTCCACAATAGCAACAAACACAACAACACAACAAGAAAAGTAGCAAGCAACAGCTTCAGCCTTTAAAACAGCTTCAGCCTTTAAACAGCAACAGCAACTCCAGGCAGCAACAACAGCACCCCAGCAAGCTCCACCTCCTCTTCTTCTTCTCCTTCTCCTTGTTTGTGAGGTTCCTAGTGGGGTATAACCTCTAGACTCCTTCCTTGTTTGCTTAGTTGTGTAGAAATAGCTTCGATTAGCGATAATTATACGTTTTTGTGCTTGTTTGGGTGATTTTTGTGAAAGTGTGTTTAGGTGAGGTTGGTGTTGGGTAGACTAGCCTAAGTAAGTGTTATTGAGGCCAGGTTAACCTAGGATAACCCCAGATTACACTAAAATACCCTCAGTTTTCAAATTGTACAAAACTTGACGTTTTTAAGCAAAACATAGCTTTTTGAGATCTGCTGTTACCCATGTAGGTTCAGAATAAAATTGAATGGACCATAGCCTACTGGTGACACCCTGACCCCACCACCAGAGCCCGACCCCACCACATCAACCCGAGTTCGCCGGAATATTCGTTATGGCCGCAATTTGCGGCCAGACTAGGGGGTTAGGGGCTAGGGTTTTTGGTACAGGTGTCTGCTACATTTTGTGGGTCCAGGGTATATATAGTTTTGTAATATTCTAACCTGGGTAAAATCTGGGACTGTATGTCATTTTCTTGTATTTTATTTTGCGCGATACGCGAGTGGATTCTGTGATTCAGCGTATCGCGGCGTATCGGATCGAGTTCTGGACACACACACACGTTCCAGCGTATCGCGCGCGCGCGCATTAATTACCGACGTGAGTTTCTCGTTTCGTTCCGATATCGCGTTTTACAAGATTTTGATATATTAGGATTCTTGTGTAAATTCCAGGTTCGCAGGCGGGTACGTCAGACGCCGCCAGGAAAGGGAAGCAGGTGGTCGGCTATACTTAGCGCGCGACCAGGTGAGTAGATTTAACATCTACGGGAAAATCGCCCGTATGGCGTTAAGCGTCAGGGCGTAATAGGATGTTAGTTTTATGTGTTCATGTAGACATACTAGAGTAGCATACCTCCTTATACTTATAGTACTGGTAGTATAGAACACTACACTGTCACTAACGGTCCAAGTTGCACGAGCACGATTTATATGCTACACTCACACCGTTAGTGATTGCCATGACACTCACATTATAGGATTGCTATAAACCGCATATTTGATTCTTCTTTATTGACGTTGTCATGATTTGCCACATACTATCATATGGACATTCATACCATGCACACTGTATACGCACTTTCGTGAGTACCTTCATTGATATATCCCTACTTGAGCACATAGGCATCATATGTCTACAGTTGTGCACATGTACATTACTATATTCACTTTGCATACTTATCCATCCACACATCCATACCGATACACATATTCATATGCTACATACATGGATGATATAGACTGGATTTAAAACTAAGGGACCGCAGGCGATATTTTCAAAACTAGATCTTTCAAAAGAGAGGTTTTCCCTTTCTTTTACTCTTAGCGTCATACGACATGTTGCATGGATTGCGCATTGTATTTGATTATGTGATTTCTGGATTTGGAAACCGGAGTACTAATTTAAGAAAATACGCACTGTCTAAAAACCCGGTTTCCCTTGATATGATATTTCTAGTGCGTCCACCATGAGTTTTCTCGGTTACAGAGAGCTTGTGTGAGTATACCCGATTCGAGGAGAGGTAGGCACCGATTGCGGGTACATCCCGGGGCGAGAAGACTCGTATTGTTAGACGGTGAGCCCGGCGGAGGGACTACTACCTACCGGTGATTGGTTAGACCTGGCGATTATCCGGAGGATACCGACCAGAGTCGATAGATGGATACGGAACGACGCGTACTGCCGGGGGCCGAGGGCCGATTCCGCAGACGGAGCCCGTGGGCAGATCCGATGGACGGACGCCCCATATTGGAGGATTTGCGTATCGATGCTGGACACGGTTGTTTTTATGAGATTTGGGTGCCGATGTTGGGCACTCACGATTGTATGAGATTCACAGGATTTGAGGGCCGATGTGGATGACGGCGCCTGAGTTTTACTGGGAATTGGGTGTATTGATGGACACCGGTCATTTTTCCACGTTGATATTCCGTGTAGACACTATTTATTCCCATACTCAGCATTTAGTATTGACATCTCATCCTGCACCTATGGTACTGATACAGTACACATGCTATACATGATTATTGCACACCCTGCTCATATTATATAGGGTTGTTAGATTCCATATCAGACCTGATTATTGCATATTCTGCACATTATATGGAGAGACTTTTAGACTACATTTGTTGCCTGATATGAGTATTCAGTTCATCATATAGATGTTATCTGTTGGCATAGGTTAGAGTATCGCAGTACGTGCATACTCGCGATTACCTTTATATGTTATCTACTATTCACGAGTTGGCAACTCACCCCCCGTTGTGCCACAGTGCTTGCAGGTTACCCTTGGGAGTAGTCGCGGCTGGCTGTTTACCGCACCTTTTGACACAGATACCATTGCTGAGGCGTGTTAGCCCTTTTGCTATTAGGTAGGTTTTGTACGGTATCTGTTTACTTTTCAGTTGCATCTTGATGTATCTAATACTCTCCATCTACTTTCATGTATTGACATAGAGACGGTTGTGAGGACGATGTATGTTATTTGTACTCTGGTGTCGAGCTCGTTGTGAGCCGACTTTATTCATGCAGTTTTACCTCTTATGATATTTGTTCTCACTTTACTGCTCATTCTTCGCTTCGGCGTCGTATATTATATTGAGGTGATTTCTCCGCCGTTGGGCGCGATTCTCCCATTGAGATACTCTGTTTATTTCACATGTTATTTTTACTTATATCTCGCCTTTCACTCGATTTCGGGACAAATTTTTGGAAAAGGAAATGTTGTTAAAATTATTTAAATAATGACTTGAACTAAAAAGGATTTCTACTAAACAACTTAAAGTTTTCTAAATGTTTTAACACTCCTAATTTTCATGGTTTTGTTTTCTGGGTTCGGCTTACTTAGTCATGTTACGCCTGTAGACGTTGCGTGGTTAAGTGCTGGTCATGGGCCGAACTTTGGGTCGTGACAGAGGGTCCATTTTTTAAGAGGAAGGTCTGTGGCCCATCTGGTCCATTTGGGCCAGCTTGTCGATCAAAGCTTGGAAGGTGGTCGGCTTAAAGAACGTCATGAACTGGGATACAGTCGCCTTAGGATCGAGGGTCCCTACGAACATGCCCACGACGGGAGCTTCTTCTATGCGTTGTTCGCATTTTGACCATAGGTTCCACCACCGGATTGTGTATTGAACCCAGGTCTCTCCTGGCTCCACCCTGGCATTGATTAATGCCATGATTGGGGTGCGCTCGCTTTCACTGGCGAACCACTGTGTGAATAGCAGTTCCATTTCTGTGAATGTTTTGACGGAGTCGATTGGGAGCTCCGAGTACCATTCAAACGCCGTCTCTGATAAGCTGCCAACAAACTGGCGAAGCAGCAATTTGTCGTCGACTCCAGTATTGTCGCATAAAGCTCTGAACTGAGCGACCTGTTGATGCGGGGTGCCTGTTCCCTTGTACACATGGAATTCGGGGATCGTATATCCCGATGAGTACTTGATTTGATCGTACCAGCCTGGGTACGGTCGCCCGGTCTTGACGACTTGGCCAGCCGCTTCGCTTGCCTGATGAGCTCGTATTTGCTGAGCTATGTAGTCATCGAGGGCAGCCTTGGACATCGTCTCCTCCCTGGCCGTTGATAAAGCTGGAAGAGGGTTTGATGTTTCCCTTCTGTCGTCCTCGATAATTATCGGCGGGTTTTCAACTGGAGGTTCGGGCTGGATCATCATTCCAACCATGTCTTGGAACAGGAGCGCCATCTGTTTTATATTAGCAGCCTGTTCTGCGGCCTCCTTATCCTTCCTTTCCAGCACACTTCGCAAGAACTCCATATCAGTCTCCTGCTCCTGGCGCTGGTCGGACGCTGCTTCCGGGCTTTCTTTCTTCCCGGTGAGTGCTGCCATTTTCGTTAGCATCTCCTAGAGCTTTTGTTGCTGCTCCTGATCTTTCGTTAATGACCGAGTTTGCGGCCAATGACTCATGGAAGCACTGCTCTCCTCTTTTCCAGAAGCCATGTAAACCGTGTGCACTATCATGCCCCCAGACTTGGGGCGTTTGGATCCCTCAACTTTGGGATTTGCTGCCAGAGGTGGGAGGTTCTCCGGCCTTCTCTTTTTATGAGAAGTCAAAGTCGAAGGAGCCATTATGACCGGTGCCTGCGTGAAAGAAATCCTTCGCTGTACGGTGGATGGATAATTTTCCTCTTGTCGAACCTTCATTTTCTTCAGTTGACAAGAGTAGTTCTTGTTGATCACAGAATCTTGGACTTTCTGCCAGACCCTGTGGATTTGGGAGGATAGCCGCTGAGGGGGCTGCTCCGGCTTCGCCTGCTTCATGCTTTCAGCTGGTGGTGGAGATTTCTTCAGCACTGCGGTTGGGGAGTTCTTTTTCACCCTCCTAAGCGGTTCAAAGATGTTCCCAATTGGAACAGCAGCGTCTTTCACCATTGGAGCTGGTGGAGTAAGTCCAGAGGGGGAGTTGCCCCCAGCTCTTCTCACTCGGCGTCAGTGTCGACGTCGAGCGTGCCTTGTAGACGGACCACCTCAGTCATGGAAGCGGCTCCGTCATGCCCCCTGCTTTGGTGAATGGCTACTGGTGGTGACAGCCTATTGAAGACCGACATACGTTGAGAGGGAATGGCCAATCTTTCGAAGGCCGACTTTCTGGTAGCGGAAGCACTTTTGACGACTTCATCAGTAGCGGGAGTTGGAACAGCCAATCTTGCGAAGACCGATCCTTTAGTAATAGAAGCCCCTTTGACGACTTCACATGACGGAGTTAGAACAACTATCTGTTTCGGGATAACCCCTTCGGGTATCGCGAGCCTCTTTGCGGGCCCACTTGAGCTTCGACTCAGCCTGTTGAATATTGAGGTGGTAGACTTGGACGACCCGTTGAGAGGGGCCATGATGGTTGCAAGTCGATCGAAGACCAGCTTCTTGGAAGCTTTCTGTGGTGGCACGGGGGCGCTGAAACTCGCCGGCGGGAGCATGGTCCCGAAGAACAATCCAGTGGTGCCTTGAGTCACCTGCCCCACCGGCATTGAAAAGATGGAGGCCGCATTAGGCCCGTAAGTCACTCTTCCAGTTGGGGCGGAGCGGGAGTTGCTGTTGCGATTTATGCAGCTGGAAGCCATTGACTATAACAACCCTAAACTTTTTGTATAATTTTTTTTAAAAAAATACAGAAAGGGGTAGTTGAGCCTGAGCACAAGTTATAAGTTTGTTTTGCTTTAGAACAGCAAGAAGGAGCTTGTAGCTCATTGGTAAGACCTTGCACTGCTGAACCAAAGCACCAGAGTTCAAATCCCATCAACCGCACATTATTTTTATTTAAAATTCTTTTAATCTTTTAGAAACCTAAGAGTCTACACGTGCACTACACGTAATAGGGTAAGTTACAGAATAAACAAACGTGACCACGAGGCTAGACCAAGCGTCAGGGACATATGGCATCAAGACGCGCCTTGACTCGCCCAACTCGGGCCGGCAAATTGGCTTACTCGGCCAGTGCCGCCAGGTCAACTCGATCCGATCCCACTTTTTCTTGAACCCCATGCACCCTTTAGACTACCCAACTCCCCCTGCACTATTTAAATTCTCTACAACTAACCCGAGAATTAAAATACCCCTTTTAATCCTTTTTAATGCAAATTTAAATACAATTTTTATCACGCCCTTTCACTACCCTAAACCCTAGATTTTTCCTATAAATACCACCCCTCAAATCACCCCCCCCCCCCTCACTCACAAATCCTTGCCTAAACTCTCAAGAAAATTCCCAAGACTTTTTGTGTGCAAGTGGAGTTAGCAAAGGGCGAAGCTCCGACGAACTTCCGACGACGATCCGAGAAGATTCCGACGACGAAACGACGCACCGGCACCTCCTACCTCCTTCTCTCTTCTAGTCTAATAACCTGAAAGTCCCTACTTCTTCCTCTTTTCACTATTCTAAAAACATTCAAAACTAAAACCCGACGGAAGCGGAGTTAGTCCGACTTCTGATTCGTTTTTTCCTTAAAAAGTTATATTTTTCTTAAACACGATAATACCAAACTCTTATGTCATGACCATTAAACATTAACGAAGATAATAGAACAAGTTTGGTATCAAAATAATAACCGTAGCAAGTTTTATTCCACTTTTATATTAAAATACCCTTATGTTTCATTTTCGACATGCTTGAACTTTTTAAAACCGTATTACCTTAGAAAACTCACGAGGTAATGACCTACCTCCTCACAACACTCATATGTAACATAGCACGATAGAATTTGGGAACATAGATCTAGGAAAAATACGACTTTACACATAACTACCTCCGACTTATAAAAACCTTTTTCTACAAGATGTGTATTTTAACAAATCTTTGCAATAGCGTCTCTACAACCCATTTTAGGGAACCCGTTCAGGATGGTGCGGATTATCGCACATCCTCGAGCCTAGTAGAGTGAGATGCAGACCTCCGCAAGGAGCATACGATCTTGAAAGATTTAAAATACAATTTTCTTTAGAAAATATGATTTCTATTATAAATAAAACTTATATTTTTAATAAATATATATATATATATATGTAATTAATATCAAAATATCTATTTTTTAATATTTATAATATTCCACATTTCCAAAATTCAAGAAAAACATCTCATTTACAAGAAAATACCATACAAATCCAATTTTACAAATAAATACCATATATTATGAAATTAGATTTTATTCACTAGAAATGTCATATTGATAAAGTATGCATCCATGAAAACTCTAAAGACAATAATAAAATACTTGAGGTGTATTTTGAAAATATAACAAAACTATTTTACATAAAAACCCCTCGAGTTATACTAAATTACTATAAGGTCCCTAGTAAACATAGGTTTAAGCGGGACCAGTATCTTGAGCCTCAGGGAGCCAGAGATATGGGTGCTTGCCTATTTAAGGTAGACAACTTAACAAACGGTGTTATCAACACGGTAATTGTCTTTGAAAAAGACATAAATCCCGTCGTCCATGTGTAGTAGTTACCGATAACACCAAAACCAAATTCAGGATTCAATTTCTTTTCTAAATGTCTGACTCAGACTGAGTCTCAATATAATCAATAATATGATTCAAATATCAAACTTCAATACAACATGGATCTCTGAATCCGTCTATTCAATCTATATCAAACTATATTGACTAAACCGAACCATGGATATATTACATCTACATGTTCATCCATTATATCCGTTCCATTACTGATATCATGGTTTCGGCAAGTCATCCATCTATATACAATATACAATTCAAACAATACAATTAAGATATCGCGGGGTTTATAAGGGGTAGACTGGTACGGAACATGTTAAAGGTGGCATGAGGTGGTCACTTAAGACGTAATTACATCCATGCCATTGTTCCTTGGTATTATCGACGGAGCCTTATACTCCTGATACCTTAGTCTCCGGGGAAAGTGATGTAGGGTTCCTAGGCACACTAGTGAAGTCTCACAAGTGATCAAACATGCCCAAATCAAATTTTACGGGTGCCTACAAACCCGACTACGGATCGTTTACTAGATATTTAGGCGAAACAAGCAAACTAGTTAACATTTTAACTAAGGGAACAGATATACAACCTTTGTAGATCCGGTCCACCACCTCCACGGCTCCGCAACGAAGTCCTCTCGCTGTCCAAGTGAACTCCCGGGCTCTAGCGTCGGCTTCGTCGAAGAACAAGCGAGCTAGGTCGTCGATGTCCATGCCGAAGATGATCTACGTCGAGGCATCGCTAGATCAAGCTCCACCTTCACCAAACCTTGAAAATTTATGAAGGAAACACACTCTACTACTTGGCAAGAGGTAGAGGATGAAGAAATAGGAAGTGGGTAGACTTTAGATTTGGATTTCTCACACTTTTTCATTACTTTCCATTGGAGTAGCAAGCTACATCAATGGAAGAAGAAGATGAAGAAGAAGAAGAAGATATGATAAGTTATTCCTTAAAAGAAAAATAAAATAAATGAATACTTATCATCTCTTTGACTATGGTTTAGTGTAGAGTTTTAACTAAGATTAGAGAGTGGTTAGGGTTAGATAAAAGACAAGAATGGTGGACTAAGTTCAAAGCTTCAAGAAGCTTTCAAATAAAAACAAAAACTAGCAACCATTCTTATCTCTTTATCTTTTCTTTTTCCAAAATAAACAAAAGGAATAAATAAATGATTAAGTAAATGAAAAAGAAACCCTAATCACTAATTAACCATGGTTTAACACTTTACACAAAACCAAGCTAGAATGTATCATCAAACATGATACAATCATGTGCACAAAACTATATCGAATATACAATGTGCACATCCGCGCGAGAAAATCCATTTAAAGTGAACCGATACTAGTTAATGCAAAGCAATATATCAAATATATAATTATGTATTAAATCATTAAATCAACACTTGATTTAACGATCCGGTCATATCGTATATAACCGGCTAGTATCCAATGTGTCGGCTTATCGAATCAATCCTTGATTCGATAACTAGGTTATATCGCATATAACCATTCGATACATTGATCGCGAGAATAGAATACGGTATCATATACACGCATTATTCTCGGTCCCGCACATATCTCATATGCGCTCCTATTTCGTTTCGCTTGAGCTAGGAAACCTCTGTGTAGGACTCTAAAGACTCGTCAATACGCCGGTAGCAGATGATGATCATATCAAACATCCGCAAGCCGCAAGCGGTCTGCTAAACGTAACGGCCACCCGAGTATTAAGCAATCAGAAGATCGACGAGCAAGCCCGCTCACACTCCTGCGAATCCAACCAGTAACACTTACCGTACGGTCCGGTCTGTTCGTCTGATATGTCGCATATCTCGCCTAGGGGTGGTAAACGTCAGACCCCAATAGCTCGATAAGTCATGCCGACGTAGGGTCCATAACATTCGTGAAACTACTGATAACTCTTACCAGTATATCACTGCAACCCTGGCCAGGGATTTCCTGTTATGGCCAGTCGAGCATAGCACAACATCAACCCCCAATACCGGGAGAGACGAATCCCCTCCTATCGCTCATTGCCTCTATGTGAATCGGGACTGTACCCAAAAACCACCTGTTTGCACGAATCAGTAGAGCCGTGGTAGGGTGGAAATCAAAGCACAGTGGGAGACACACAAGACTCTATGACGATCTCGGGTCAACAGACTAAGCTGTACCAGTGTCACCAGAGAACTGCCATCTGACGTGAGGTATAATACCATCTGGGAGTTCTCGGCGAGTCCGTTCAGTGTACCCAGTCTCCACTGAGCACCCGCATACCATCTTCGATGTCAAACACCAATGGATATGGGATCATCCATCGCCCATCGCATGGGTCGAGAAGATATGCGCTAGTCTACTCTGGAATATCGATGCCCCGTCTCGATATTCCCTCGACTAGGAACATTTCAAGGATGTACTCATGGACTACCCAGGCCCCACTAGTATGATCTACATCATAGTCCTGGAAGTCGAGTACACATCCTATGGGCTTTATCAACATGTAATCAGAGAGACAGAAAGTATACACGTTAAGATAAAGAGCAACCAGATAGCGTACTATCATGTCGAGCAAGAAAGTCCTACCTATATATGTCCCAGCATCCACTACAATATACATCCAATGTACAGTAATGGCCTCTAGGGCATACATATAACTAACAATCTCCCACTTGCACTAGGGCCATCTGTAGCAGTGGTTGCAGTATCACATACTCAACCATCCCCTAAAAGTCTCTCTTTGGGAAAAAGGCCTTCGTGAGTGGATCCGCCGTGTTGTCCTCTAAGTCTTCTCTCCTAACCTCGATCATCCTGGAGATTAACTATCTCCATGATCAGGTGATGCTGCCTCAGAATTTGTCTGGGTCACTGATGGGACCAGGGTTCCAGGGCCAAAGCCTTACTTCCATTGTCATACAATGGCAGGAACCTAGTTCATCTTATGAACCAATATACATCCAAACTTCCTCTTTGGTAGTATCTTCAATAGCGATGTTACCAGCCTTTATCGTCTAGTTTGCCACGGTATCTAGCTTGGAACTTTTCCAACATACCGTCCCTTTACTGAGGGTAAAGACAGTGCCTGTGACTGACATTCAGTCGTCTTTATCACCCTGGAACACTTCCAGTGATTCTGCCCAGGATCTATTGATACCATCTCACTACATCTAGTGAGAATCCTAGCATCCAATTACATCTATCTCATAGATGAAAACTCAGGATTTAGGAGGTATCACTTTGATCCTATTTGGAGAATCCTTGTGATAATAGGAGATTGATCGATCGTAGTATAGGAAACTCTTTTCCTATCAAGAGTATGTTGTCTTCGTACAATACGAAGATGACCACCTTACTCTCTACTACCCTTTTGTATATACAAGGTTCGTCTACCATTTTGATGAAGTCAAACACTTTGACTATCACATCAAAACAGACGTTCCAACTCCGCGATGCCTGCTTCATTATGTAAAGCAACTTGCACACGTTTCCGCTGCTCCCACTATTTACGAAGACCTCTGGCTGTGTTCTTATAGACGTTCTCTTCTAAATCAGTATTTAGAAAAGCAGTCATGGCACCCAACCGCCAGATATCGTAGTCATGGTATGTAGCAATGTTAAGTAGGATCCGGATGGACTTAAGCATAGTCACTTGGAAAAGGTTTCATCATTATCCATGCCTGGTTGATGACTAAAACCTTTAATAAGCCTAGCTTTGAAAGTCTCAACTTTTCCATCTACACCAAGTAATCTTCTCAAGATATACTTGCTCCTGATGGGGATTTAACCCTTCAGATATAGCAGCTAAAGTCCATACTTTGCTGGTGTACATGGATTCCATCTCAGATCGCTAAGCATCCAGCCATTCTTACAGAGTCCCTACTCTCGATGGCCTGCTCGAAAATAGTTGGGTCATCATCTCATGATGCAATCCTTGCTCCCACTGTCATCGAGAAACTGAGGTATCTCTCAGGCGGATGAGGAACCCTACTAGATCGGCGGAGAGGCTGAGGTTCGTCGGAAACTATTGAATCCTTTTTGTAGCCCTATGTAACAGATTACATATCTGGGATCCTGATCCGGTATCATATACCCAGGATGCAGAGGATACTGAGAAACAGTTCTTTGTAATGAACACACCCGAAGGAGATGCATCATATGCACTTTCTTCGTTTGGGCGGCATAGGAATTCTGGTATTCCCCTATTTCCTGCTCTGTCTTATAACAATTATAAGTTGGAGCGGGACCAACGTTCCCCAGCTCAGTATAACAAGCGGGTTCGGTCAATATTCCGTATTATTATCTTGATTAAGGCGTGATATGGTCGCTACCTGGAGAGAGAGAGAAGAAAACACTCTGCGTGCGCTCTTGCAAGATCAGATTGGTTATAATTTTATTTAATCAGGATGGCTCCCACTGTTTTTATCAAATCTTCCTTCAAACCTTAAAAGGAAAGACTAGCCGGGATTAATTACACTCTACAAGTTCGCCAATCTTTCAGCCAGGCCAGTGTCGGTACTTTGAGGGAGGTTCCCCGTGCTTTCGCACGGACCTAATTACTGTAAACCTCATTTTCCCAGAGGCGTAACCCCGTTGACACCTTTCTAGACACCTACTTGATCGGCTAATTGCAAAGTGCAAAACTCTCCCAGGAGTAACAATTACTCGCAGTGGGTATCGGGATCCAACTATCACATAGAAGGTATGCAATCTCATTGCAAATTCCAACACTTGAAACTCCCGATAATGGTTTTTACCCCTAGCACTTATGACCTTAACTATGGTCAACAAATCATAAGTACTAGTCAAGTTCTACCAGTCATTTCGTAATTAATTAGACCCACCCACATGACCCTTAACTAAGGTCAACAAAGTCACGCGACTGTCCTAACTAATCGCATCATATGCGGTGTAGGAAGACATCACTTAGCTACCGTACACTGTGCCTTGACTATGGTCAACAAACACAGCACGAATACTAAGTACTCTACTTCCTAAAATGACGGAGGGTTGCGGATGGTTTTTGTGAAAACCTTTAACGCTTTGAACTTGATCTCGTTGCGGAATCAAATGGTTTTTAAATGGAATGTTTTCGAGGCTTTTCTAGTTTTGCTAAAGGGGTCACTCCCGGTGAAGGGATCGTCGGCCCTTTCCTCGTCGAATGAGGTGCGGGATATATCATATATATCACTGTGCAAAGCGGAAACTATAGAAGCGATCAAAGACAAACCGAGTGTGTAGCATCTGCCAGTTATTGCTAAAGGAGTCACTCCCGGTAAAGGGATCTCGGTCCTTTCCTCATCGAATAAGGTGCAGGATGTTCTATAATGAACACCACGATGCAAAGCAAGAACTGTAGCTACCTGTTTTTATTTTGAAATTCGATTCCACAACATCAATTAGGTTTATGTTCTTTCATTAATCTCATTAATGAATATCCCATCATTTAAATCCACCTAACCATCACAGATAAATATAACGTACGCTTATGCCATCCGCATTCGCCTCGATGTCCCGTTTGCACCGTTAGGTTAGGTAACTAACTCCAGAGCGAGGCAGGGCTAGCGCGGGTGTAAAACATAAGCAACGTCTATATAATATATCATATATACTATATATAATACCTGTCATAGAACATCACATGATCACAGATAAATCACAGCAGAAGAAACATATGAAATATTGGATATACTAGGACGTCCGTGTTTTCAATACGAGCCAGTATAAAACACGGATTCCACGGTCGTGATGAATAGCCAATCCCACACCCCTAGACCCCTACGAGAGCGGCAAGCAACCCTACCAATTCTAGGGTTAGAAGACCCGGACTCGACTCCTCGAGTTGGTCTCCCACTGGACCCCAGAACCCGGTTACTTGTGCTCCCCTCCTTGGGTCTATCCTAGTGCAGAAAAGTAAATAATATACAACGGGTGACGACTTCCGCAACCTGGAAGTGCCCCAATAAAAGAATATTACATACAAGTTTTTACATGAATGAAAATGAAAAACACTCATCTCACATGAAAACCCCCCGGCTATTCAAACACGACGATCCAATATAACATATCCAGCAACACATAACATCTCATGTCATCAACGTAAGTAAATATGCGCATCCCAATTGTCGTTGACATATAGCAACGAAACCGGCGATATCACATATTACACTTACGGTCACAGAAAAGAAAGTGTAAAACTACAACAGTTGGAATCCGCAACCTGCTCAGACATCGCATGCCTGACCAAATGAAATACTTAGACATCGCATGCCTAACAATTATAAACCCCGCATTTTAGTCTCAAAGTCGAAAACACTTTTCAATATCAAGTCGGGCAATTCAACAAGATTCCCGAAATCCTGATCGAATGCTCGTCGCAAACTTTAGTAGGCGGCCGCACCCCCGATACCGTCGACGAAGTGCACCAAGGCGGAACACCGCCACCGCGAGCACCCGAACGGATGCTTTCGGCGACGGGGTTCTCCTACAGTCACTTGGTCGGGGCTATGGAGTGAGGCTGTCTATTAAGTTTACCCGGCGAGTATCCGCGTACGCTACGTGATTGCAACGGACTTTTGATCACATCAAAACTTCGTGGCAACCGATCAAATGAGACTAAACTGCTATGTTTATAACATTCATTCCGTTATCTCATAACTATTTGCGAATTCCAATTATTATATCACATTCCGGATAAACAGAAAATGCTAAACTTTTTGATCGAACAATCGAACACCCAAGTTTTCCCGATACAGCTCAACACATGAAATAAGTTTAACAACATTCAGTTCGTGCCTCAGTAGCAACGGTCCAGCCGTAGAAGGGTCAAGCCAACGCCTCACATGTGGCACGCCGTACTGCCCCAAACCCGAAGGTTCAAAGGGCAGTTCAAGACGGTCACATAATCGAGTTAAGGTTTGTTGTCTTCTAGAGGGTCCATCGCGTTACTTGCACTACTTAGAACGTCGTTAAACTACGGAAAAATCCAACAATTGGAAATTTCCCGGCAGGGGAAAAAGTGGGTATTTATATCCGGTCGAACCTTTTAACATATTCTAAAATTTATCCGGAAACGCACACCGACAAAATTAGATAGTTCGATCGAATACACCAAGTTCCCAATACAACTCAGAAAATGCAACTCTGGAAAAATTATTAAAAATCCCCAGGAAAACCAGCACAGACAACTAAGAGTTACTGTGCAAAACAAAATGCACATCGCGACAAAATAGCCGCAGATCCGACGCGTCATCCTACTGTAGGGCCGTGGATCCGCGCCTACATTGTGGAATCAGGACCACGAATTTCACAGTTTGTCTTATATGTTCCTGCTGATTTTTCTGAATATTTTTAATTTGGAAAAATCCTCGAAATTAGAAAATGTACAGAGAGCATATTCTTAGTCGGGGTTTTGGGTCGATCGGATTTCTGATTCCGTCGGGACTTCGCCTAAGGCTCTAGCTAGGCTCTGATACCACTGTAGGGTTCCTAGGCACACTAGTGAAGTCTCACAAGTGATCAAACATGCCCAAATCAAATTTTACGGGTGCCTACAAACCCGACTACGGATCGTTTACTAGATATTTAGGCGAAACAAGCAAACTAGTTAACATTTTAACTAAGGGAACAGATATACAACCTTTGTAGATCCAGTCCACCACCTCCATGGCTCCGCAACGAAGTCCTCTCGCTGTCCAAGTGAACTCCCGGGCTCTAGCATCGGCTTCGTCGAAGAACAAGCGAGCTAGGTCGTCGATGTCCATGCCGAAGATGATCTACGTCGAGGCATCGCTAGATCAAGCTCCACCTTCACCAAACCTTGAAAATTTGTGAAGGAAACACACTCTACTACTTGGCAAGAGGTAGAGGATGAAGAAATAGGAAGTGGGTAGACTTTAGATTTGGATTTCTCACACTTTTTCATTACTTGCCATTGGAGTAGCAAGCTACATCCATGGAAGAAGAAGATGAAGAAGAAGAAGATATGATAAGTTATTCCTTAAAAGAAAAATAAAATAAATGAATACTTATCATCTCTTTGACTATGGTTTAGTGTAGAGTTTTAACTAAGGTTAGAGAGTGGTTAGGGTTAGATAAAAGACAAGAATGGTGGACTAAGTTCAAAGCTTCAAGAAGCTTTCAAATAAAAATAAAAACTAGCAACCATTCTTATCTCTTTATCTTTTCTTTTTCCAAAATAAACAAAAGGAATAAATAAATGATTAAGTAAATGAAAAAGAAACCCTAATCACTAATTAACCATGGTTTAACACTTTACACAAAACCAAGCTAGAATGTATCATCAAACATGATACAATCATGTGCACAAAACTATATCGAATATACAATGTGCACATCCGTGCGAGAAAATCCATTTAAAGTGAACCGATACTAGTTAATGCAAAGCAATATATCAAATATATAATTATGTATTAAATCATTAAATCAACACTTGATTTAACGATCCGGTCATATCGCATATAACCGGCTAGTATCCAATGTGTCGGCTTATCGAATCAATCCTTGATTCGATAACTAGGTTATATCGCATATAACCATTCGATACATTGATCGCGAGAATAGAATACGGTATCATATACACGCATTATTCTCGGTCCCGCACATATCTCATATGCGCTCCTATTTCGTTTCGCTTGAGCTAGGAAACCTCTGTGTAGGACTCTAAAGACTCGTCAATACGCCGGTAGCAGATGATGATCATATCAAACATCCGCAAGCCGCAAGCGGTCTGCTAAACGTAACGGCCACCCGGGTATTGAGCGATCAGAAGATCGACGAGCAAGCCCGCTCACACTCCTGCGAATCCAACCAGTAACACTTACCGTACGGTCCGGTCTGTTCGTCTGATATGTCGCATATCTCGCCTAGGGGTGGTAAACGTCAGACCCCAATAGCTCGATAAGTCATGCCGACGTAGGGTCCATAACATTCGTGAAACTACTGATAACTCTTACCAGTATATCACTGCAACCCTGGCCAGGGATTTCCTGTTATGGCCAGTCGAGCATAGCACAACATCAACCCCCAATACCGGGAGAGACGAATCCCCTCCTATCGCTCATTGCCTCCATGTGAATCGGGACTGTACCCAAAAACCACCTGTTTGCACGACTCAGTAGAGCCGTGGTAGGGTGGAAATCAAAGCACAGTGGGAGACACACAAGACTCTATGACGATCTCGGGTCAACAGACTAAGCTGTACCAGTGTCACCAGAGAACTGCCATCTGACGTGAGGTATAATACCATCTGGGAGTTCTCGGCGAGTCCGTTCAGTGTACCCAGTCTCCACTGAGCACCCGCATACCATCTTCGATGTCAAACACCAATGGATATGGGATCATCCATCGCCCATCGCATGGGTCGAGAAGATATGCGCTAGTCTACTCTGGAATATCGATGCCCCGTCTCGATATTCCCTCGACTAGGAACATTTCAAGGATGTACTCATGGACTACCCAGGCCCCACTGGTATAATCTACATCATAGTCCTGGAAGTCGAGTACACATCCTATGGGCTTTATCAACATGTAATCAGAGAGACAGAAAGTATACACGTTAAGATAAAGAGCAACCAGATAGCGTACTATCATGTCGAGCAAGAAAGTCCTACCTATATATGTCCCAGCATCCACTACAATATACATCCAATGTACAGTAATGGCCTCTAGGGCATACATATAACTAACAAGTGAGACTCCTCTCGTATACACTGGCATCTTCTGTACCAAGCTACAAACAACACTATAATAGGTATACTCTCTCTGTGTGTGTGTTTATTCTACTTCTCCCTTCTCTTTGGGACTTACCGATCGATTTATTCGCTGACGGCATTCTCTTTCTTCTTCTTTGGAATGTCGTCAGGTGATTCGGACTCACTGGAGATCGAGCCCGCCAGCGAGGATTTAGACCAGCTAGCTTTCAACACAGAGCTCTAGTTACTTATACACATTTACATTCTGTATTTTCCATTTCTGTTATGCTACTGTTTAGGCATTGCTTTCCATTCCATCTATTTACTTTTCAAATGTATTGTAAAAAGAATGTTAATAAATAAAGTTGATGTTCAATTATATCCATTGTCTTTGTCTTTTGTGCATTTTACTTATATTGCTTAGATACGTTTAGCGTGTATACTTCTGAGTAAATATGCAGCGGCTCCGTCGCGTCCTCTGCCCGTATACTGGGAAGCGGGGCGTGACATTGACCTCTTCTTCTTCTGCATAGGAGCAAGACACCGAATCTTAGTACCACGAATCCAAGGGAAACCATAGCAAACCGCGATTTTTGTTCGCTAAACACGACACACGAAGTTTGGAGTGGAAAGAAAAAAAGGTCCCACTGGGCGTGCCAGAATTTGTTCTCCGCCAAAAACAGAGACGAATCGGGATGGATCTTCTTGCCCGAATTTGGGGGCAGATGTTATTTGGATTTATCCGTCCATCTCTCCAAAGATGCCAAGTTGATTTATGGCACCGTGTATTGGAGGTTTGGATGGATGCGGCCATTGTAGCAGACTTCGTCAGATTCCCCCTCGTTTGCGAGGGGTTTTTGATTGTGGGGACGCTCTTCCCTGCAGGCGCAAGCCCCTGCAGTTAATTACGTTATCGCATCGCGATAACCACTTTCTCCTGTTCCGAAAGTTCACTTCATGTCGTGTGTTATTTTTGGTTGCCCGTGGATTGTATACGGAGACTAATTTATGTCGTCACCTGTAGGGCGTGGATTAGTCCAAATCCGTATATCTTAGATTTGGGTTTGGGTTGATTTAAGGATCGTTGATCCGTGTTGAGATCAAGATCGATTTAAATATATACGAGCAGTTGGGGCTCGGTCTGTAGGGTTATTAGGCAATAGAACAAGGTTCTACAAGGCATCAACCATGCCAAAATCAAAATTTTCAAGTGCCGAACAACCCAAGCAAGATCTTAAACTAGAGATTAGGCAAAATAATGAGCAAGTAAACAACTTTACATCTAAGAGAGAGGGATTACAACCTTTGTAGTCCGTTCCTTCGCTTCATAAGCTCCGAGTATTAGTCCCTTCGCCGCGATCCATGAACTTCCGGACTCTAGAGAGGCTCCACAAGCCGAATGATCTATGCTTGCTTGAAGTCTTCCTTTTCGAAGATGATTTACCTTGAAGAATCTTTAACCCAAGCTTACACTTCACTAAACAACTTATTAGAGAAGTGAACACCCTAATCTAAGTGGCTAGAATAGATGATGATGATGAAGTAGGAATTATACTCTCTTTTGTTTTCAATTTCTCACACATATTCATCACAATGAAAAGCCGGTGAAGGTTTTCTTTCAAGAGAATGAAGAAGAAGAAGAAGATAATCCTTTTGTGATGAATAATGAATTATTTTTATGGTTATAAATCCAACCATGGGTTAAGAATGAAGGCTTAACCCTTGTAGAGAATAAACTAGGGTAAAGGGTTTTGGGTTGGGTTAAAAAATATCTACACAAAATATCTTAGCAAAAAACAAAAGAAAGCTTCATGAAGCTTCATGAAAAAGCTAACCCAAATCAAACCCTAACTTGTTTAAACTCCACAAATCATTTTGCATTTGTAACCCTAACTTGTTACAATATTATATATCACATATATAATATATTTTTGTAACAAAAAAATAATACAATTAACATATATCACATATATATCAATATATTATCCTGTGAGAAAATGAATCAATAAAGTGAGCTTATATCAGTTAACATAATGTAATATATCACATATATAATTATACATTAAATTATCGAATCAACACTTGATCCGACAATCCGGCTATATAACATATAACCGACTAATATAACATGTACCGATTTATCGAATCAACACTTGATCCGATGACCCAACTATATCACATATATCCGGCCGATATCATAAATCGCGAGAATAGAATACGGTATCTTATATCGTAATATTCTCGGTCCCGCACATATCACATATGTACACCTACTCCGTTTTGCCTGAGCCAGTAAACCTCTGTGTAGGACTCTAAAGAATCGTCAATACGCCGGCAGTAGGTGATGATCATATCAAACACCACAAGCTGCAAGCGGTTAGCTAAACATAGCAGCCACCCAGGTATTGAGCGATCAGAAGATCAACAAGCAAGCATGTACATTCTCCTGTGAATCCAATCGGTAACACTACCGTACAGTCCGGTCTCTTCGTCTAATATGTTGCATATATAGTCTAGGGGTGGTAAACGTCAGACCCCAGTAACCGATAAGTCGTGTCAATGTGAGGCTCATAACAGGTCGAGAAACTTTTGATAACATTTACCGGTAGCACTCCATATCAGCCCTGGCCAGGGACTTCCAGTTATAGCCAATCGAACACAGCACAACATCAACTCCCTATACCGAGAGAGACGAAACCCCTCCTATCGCTCATTGCCTCCATGTAATTCGGGACTGTACCCAAAAGCCACCGTTTTGCACGCCCTCTTGGACGTGGTAAGGTGGAAATCAAAGCACAGTGGGAATCACACAAGACTCTATGACGATCTCGGGTCTACAGACTAACCTGTACCAGTGTCATCGGAGAACCGCTATCTGACGATAGGTATAATACCATCTAGGAGTTCTCGGCGAGTCCGTTCAGTATACCTAGTCTCCACTGAGCACCCGTACACCATCTTTGATGTCAAATACCGATGGATATGGGATCATCCATCGCCCACCATATGGGTTAAGATGCGTATACGCTAGTCTACTCTTGTGTATCAATGCCCTGTCTCGATACACCCTCGACTAGGAACAGTTATAGGATGTACTCGTTGACTACCCTGGCCCCACTAGTATGATCTCATCATAGTCCCAGTAGTCGAGTACATATCCTAAGGGCTTTATCAACATGTGAGAGTAAGACAGTAAACTAATATAAGTCAACATGTTAAGACAAATTGAAACCAAATAGCATACTATCATGTCGAGCAAGAAAGTCCTCTCTATATATATCCAAGCATCCATCATAATATACATCATATGTACAACAATGGCCTCTAGGGCATATATATAACTAACAATCTCCCACTTTCACTAAGGCCAGCTGTTGTAGTATCTCATACCTAACATCCCGAAAAGTCTCTCAAATTGTATCTGGGGTATGGCTTTCGTGAGTGGATCCGCAGTGTTGTCCTTCGTATCAACTCTCCTGACCTCGATCTCCCGACGATCAACTATCTCCCGGATCAGGTGATACCACCTTAGAATATGTCTGGACTTCTGATGGGACCTGGGTTCCTTGGCCAAAGCCACAGCTCCATTGTTATCACAATACAAAGGTATTGGATGCTCAATGGACGGAACCACACCAAGTTCAGTAATGAACTTCTTCATCCAGACAGCCTCTTTGGCAGCATCGTTGGCAGCGATGTATTCAGCCTCCATCGTCGAGTCTGCAACGGTTTCCTGTTTGGAACTCTTCCAACACACCGCCCCTCCGTTGAGGGTAAAGACAAATCCAGGGTGCGACTTAGAGTCATCCTTATCACTCTAGAAGCTCGAATCGGTAAAGGACTCCACCTGGAGTTCACCGTTACCATACACCAAGAACATCTCCTTAGTCCTTCTCAAGTACTTGAGAATGTTCTTCACAGCTGTCCAGTGACTCTCTCCAGGATCTGCTTGATACCTACTCACTACACTTAGTGAGTATGCTACATCGGGTCTGGTACATAGCATCACGTACATGATAGAGCCTACTGCCGAAGCATAGGGTATCACTTGCATGCGAGCTCTCTCCAAATCAGTCTTGGGAGACATCTCTTTGGAGAGAGTGAGTCTAGAGATCATGGATTGGTTCCCACGCTTGGATTCTTCCATACTAAACCTTTTTAGTATGGTGTCAATGTACCTGGATTGGGACAATCCCAATATCCGTTTAGATCTATCTCTATAGATCTTAATCCCCAGTATGCAGGAGGCATCACCTAGATCTTTCATTGAGAATCTTTATGATAAGAAGAGCTTGACCGAGTGCAATATAGGAACATCATTTCCTATCAAGAGTATGCCATCCATGTACAATACGAGGAAGACAACCTTACTCTCTGCAACATTCTTGTATATACAAGGTTCATCTACGTTTTTGATGAAGTCAAACTCTTTGACTACAACATCAAAGCAGATGTTCCAACTCTGCGATGCCTGCTTTAACCCGTAGATGGATTTAAGCAGCTTGCACACCTTTCCGCTGCTCCCACTATTTACGAAGCCCTCTGGCTGAGTCATGTACACGCACTCTTCTAAATCACCATTTAGAAAGGCGGTCTTAACATCCATCTGCCAGATTTCGTAGTCATAGTATGCAGCAATAGCAAGTAAGATCCGGATGGACTTAAGCATAGCCACTGGAGAAAAGGTTTCGTCATAATCCACACTTGGTCGTTGACGAAAACCCTTTGCAACAAGTCTAGCTTTGAATGTCTCAACTTTTCCATCTACACCAAGTTTCTTCTTAAAGATCCATTTGCTCCCAATGGGTTTTACCCCTTCAGGAGCAACTTCCAAAGTCCATACTTTGTTGGTGTACATAGATTCCATCTCAGATCGCATTGCATCCAGCCACTTCACAAAGTCACCACTCGTGATGGCCTGCTCGAAGCTAGTCGGGTCATCATCTTCCATGATGCAATCCTCGCTCCCACCATCAACGGGAAAACCGTAGTATCTCTCAGGTGGATGAGAAACCCTACTAGATCGGCGGAGAGGCTGAGGTTCGTTGGGAACTACTAAATCATCTGGTTCCACTAAATCTTCAGTTATAGTTTGTGGTGCTGGAACTTCTTCCGGCTCTACCTCTTTGCCACTAATTTCTTTTGCAAGAAATTCCTTTTTCTAAAAAGGTGGCATGTTGAGCAACAAACACCTTTTGCTCCTCACTGTGGTAGAAAAAGTACCCATAAGAATTCTTTGGATATCCCACAAACTTGCAGAGAACTAATCATGCCTCGAGTTTGTCCGGATTTTGCCTTTTGACATAGGCCGGACAACCCCATATCTTAACTCGTTTAAGATAAGGTCTCTTCCCACTCCATATCTCATATGGTGTGGTAGGTACAGATTTAGATGGAACTTGATTCAATAGGTATGCTGCTATCTCAAGCGCATAACCCCAGAAGGAAATAAGCAACTCAGCAGTGCTCATCATAGAGCGCACCATATCTAATAGGGTGCGATTCCTCCGCTTCGATACACCGTTGTGCTGTGGTGTATAAGGAGGAGTAAGCTGAGAGAGAATCCCATTCTCTTTTAGATAGTCTAGGAACTCTTTGCTCAAGTATTCTCCTCCTCGATCTGATCGAAAGATCTTAATACTTTTGCCCGTTTGGTTCTCTACTTCTTTCTTATATTCTCTGAATTTCTTAAAAGCTTCAGACTTGTGTTTTAATAGGAACACATGTCCGTATCTTGAGAGATCGTCGGTAAATGTAATGAAGTAGGAAGAACCGTTCCTGGTATGTGTAGACATTGGACCACATACATCACTATGTATCAGCCCTAAGTGTTCTGTAACTCTTTCTCCGTGTCCACTAAATGGAGTTTTGGTCATCTTGCCTTTGAGACATGACTGGAAAGTATCATAAGATAATAATTCGAACGGATTCAAATATCCATCCTTATGTAACTTAGCTATCCGTGTCGCATTGATATGACCTAGTCTACAATGCCACAAGAAGGATTCGTTCATTTCTGAACTCTTCTACTTGTGTGTGTTTTGTACATTAAGTACTGTAGTTTGGTTGAGAACATACATGCCATTATTTAACGATCCTAATCCTATCAACTTTTGATTCAGGAATATGTTCATAACATTATCCTGTACTACAAAATTATATCCTTCTTTATTCAATAAAGAAACTGATATAATATTGCATATCAGGGTCGGAATGTAATAGCATTCGTTCAGAACCAATGTATTACCATTTGGTAACACAAGGTGATATTCGCCAACTCCCTTGGCTGCAACATCTGCACCATTCCCTACTCTTACGGAATGATCACTCATTCCCAGTTCTCTACCTTTACATAGCCCACGCAACATATTATATATGTGGGATCCCGATCCGGTATCCAATACCCAGGACGTAGAGTGAACTGAGAAACAGTTCTCGATAACTAACACACCCGAAGAAGATGCATCAGCATGCTTGTTCTTCGTTTGGGCGACGTGAGAATCCAGATATTCTCCTATTTCCTGCTCAGTCTTATAACACTTATAAGAAAGAACGGGACCAACGTTCCCCTGCTCAGTATAATAAGCGGGTTCAGTCAATACATTCATATTATTATCTTGATTAAGGCCTGAAAGGGTCGCTACCTCTAGAGAGAGAGAAGAAAACACTTTAGCGTATGCTCTTGCAAGATTAGATTGGTTATTATCTTATCTAATCAGGATGGCTCCCACTGCTTTTTATCAAATCTTTCTTAAAACCCTAAAAGGTAAGATTAGCCGGGATTAATTACACCTTACAAGTTCGCCAATCTTTCAGCCAGGCCAACGTTGATACTTTGAGGGAGGTTCCCCGTGCTTTCGCACGGACCTAATTAAAATAAACCTCGTTTTCCCAGAGGCATAACCCCGTTAACACCTTTCTAGACACCTACTTGATCAGCTAATTGTCCTGTGTAAAATTCTCGCAGGAGTAACTCTTACTCGCAGTGGGTTTCGGGATCCAACTATCTCATAGGAGGTATGCAATCTCATTGCAAATTTCAACACTTGAAATTCCCGATAATATTCTGCCCCTAGCGATCTATGACCTTGACAAGGTCAACAAACCATAAATCGCAAGTCAAGTTCAACCCGTCATTTCCCGATTGAATTAAACCCACCCCCATGATCCTTTACAAGGTCAACAAGGCCGTACGAATACCCTAATCCAATCACATCACAAGTTTTAGTAGATAAACACTAATTAGCTACCGTACACTGCGTCTTGACAAGGTCAACAAACGCAGCACGAATACTAAGTAGGACTTATCTGAAATGACGGAGGGCTACGACAGGTTTTTCTGAAAACCTATTGCGTAATGAACTTGATATCGTTGTAGAAACAGTGATTTTAAAAAGGAGTGTTTTTTAGGCTTTTCTAGTTTCGCTAAAAAGGTCACTCCCGGTGAAGGGATCTCGGCTCTTTCCTTATCGAATAAGGTGCAGGATATTTCACAAATACCACGGTGCAAAGCAAGAACTATAGAAGCAATCAAAAACTAAACCGTGAGTTTTGTAGCATCTGCCAGTTTTGCTAAAGAGGTCACTCCCGGTGAAGGGATCTCGGCTCTTTCCTCATCGAATAAGGTGCAGGGTATATCATATATACCGCTGTGCAAAGCAAAACTGTAGCTACCCTTTTTATAAAGTTTTGATTCTACAACATCTTTTAGGTTTCTTTTCTTTTATTAATCTCATTAATAAAACCCATCAATTATGCTTCCTAAGCATCACAGAAGAAACGAAAGCAGTAATATTTATATATCATATATATATATATATAGTATAAGCATTCGTCTCAGGCAGTAATATGATCTCATCACAGAACATTGCAGCAGAAGATAACATATGAAATATTGGATATACTAGGGCGTCCGTGTTTTATTTCGAGCCTGTATAAAACACGGATTCCACGGTCTCGATGAATAGCCAAACCCACATCCCTAGACCCCTACGAGAGCGGCAAGTAACACTGCCAATTCTAGGGTTAGGAGACCCGGTCTCGGCTCCTCGAGATGGCCTCCCACTGGACCCTAGAACCCGGTTACTTGTGCTCCCCTCCTTGGGTCTATCCTAATGCGGAAAAGTAAATAATATACAATGGTGACATCATCCTCAACCCGGAAGTGCCCCAATAAAAGAATATTACATACAATGAATTTTACATGAATGAAAATGAAAAACTCTCATCTCACATAAAACCCCCGGCTATTCAGAACACGACGATCCAATATAACATATCACAGCAACACATAATATCTCATATCATCAACGTAAGCAAGTATGCGTATCCCGATTGTCGTTGATGTATAGCAACAAAGCCAGCGATACACCACATACTACGCTTACGGTCATAGAAAAGAAAGTGTAAAACTACAACATTTGGAATCCACAATCACTTTAGACATCTTAAATCCGAAATATCACATACTTCGCATTTCATGCCTGGCTATATGAATTCCACATATTGTATCACATTCCAAATAAATAGACAATGTTAAACTTTCCGATCGAATAATCAAATACCCAAGATTTCCCAAATAGCTCAACACTTAAGCGGAGTTCAAAAATCCCAGAACATATCATAGCCCTGATGAACCAGCCGTAGAAGGGCCAAACCAACGCTTCACACGTGGCAACGCTAAACTACCACAAACGCTAGGGATCAGTGTCAGTTTTGACGGTCACATAATCGAGTTAAGGTTACGTTCTTCTAGAGGGTCCACAGATATGCTTGCATGTTTTTCCGAAAGATTCAAACTCTGGAAAAAATCCAACACTTGAAAGTTTTTCGTGTCGGGAAAAAGTGAGTTATTGATATCCGTTCGAACATTTTAACACGTTCTAAATTATCCGGAAAAATAAACGATGTTAAACTTTCCGATCGAATCAACGGATACATAAGATCTCCAGAAAACTCAACACTTGAGTAATATTAAAAATTCCCAGAAGCATGTAGTAATACCTACGGATGTTACCTAGAAATATCTATCCCTGATACCCAAGTACGGCCACGGAACCACCGCGAAAAGCCTGGTATTGCCGCGGTTCCGCGGCGACTTGAAGGAATAAGGGGTTCGTATTTCACAGTTTTCCATACAATCACCTTCTTAATTTTCTGAGTAATTTTAATAAGGAAAAAACCATCTTTTTAAAAAAATTCCAGAAAGAGGGTCAAATATGACGTTTCGGGGTTCGATCGGACTTTTAACTTCGTCTACACGTTGCCTAATGCTCTAGCTAGGCTCTGATACCACTGTAGGGTTATTAGGCACTAGAACAAGGTTCTACAAGGCATCAACCATACCAAAATCAAAATTTTCAAGTGCCGAACAACCCAAGCAAGATCTTAAACTAGAGATTAGGCAAAATAATGAGCAAGTAAACAACTTTACATCTAAGAGAGAGAGATTACAACCTTTGTAGTCCGTTCCTTCGCTTCATAAGCTCCGAGTAGTAGTCCCTTCGCCGCGATCCATGAACTTCCGGACTTTAGAGAGGCTCCACAAGCTAAATGATCCATGCTTGCTTGAAGTCTTCCTTTTCGAAAATGATCTACCTTGAAGAATTTTTAACCCAAGCTTACACTTCACTAAACAACTTATTAGAGAAGTAAACACCCTAATCTAAGTGGCTAGAATAGATGAGAATGATGAAGTAGGAATTATACTCTCTTTTGTTTTCAATTTCTCACACATATTCATCACAAATGAAAAGCTAGTGAAGGTTTTCTTTCAAGAGAATGAAGAAGAAGAAGATAATCCTTTTGTGATGAATAATGAATTATTGTTGTGGTTACAAATCCAACCATGGATTAAGAATGAAGGCTTAACCCTTGTAGAGAATAAACTAGGGTAAAGGGTTTTGGGTTGGGTTAAGAAATATCTACACAAAATATCTTAGCAAAAAACAAAAGAAAGCTTCATGAAACTTCATGAAAAAGCTAACCCAAATGCTAACCCAAATCAAACCCTAACTTGTTTAAACTCCACAAATCATGTTGCATTTGTAACCCTAACTTGTTACAATATTATATATCACATATATAATATATTTTTGTAACAAAAGAAAATAATACAATTAACATATATTGCATATATATCAATGTATTATCCGGTGAGAAAATGAATCAATAAAGCGAGCTTATATCAGTTAACGTAATGTAATATATCACATATATAATTATACATTAAATTATCGAATCAACACTTGATCCGACAATCCGGCTATATAACATATAACCGACTAATATAACATGTACCGATTTATCGAATCAACACTTGATTTGATGCCCCGGCTATATCATATATACCCGGCCGATATCATAAATCGTGAGAATAGAATACGGTATCTCATATCGTAATATTCTCGGTCCCGCACATATCACATATGTGCACCTGCTCCGTTTTGCCTGAGCCAGGAAACCTCTGTGTAGGACTCTAAAGAATCGTCAATACGCCGGCAGTAGGTGATGATCATATAAAACACCCACAAGCTGCAAGCGGTCAGCTAAACGTAACAGCCACCCAAGTATTGAGCGATCATAAGATCAACAAGCAAGCATGTACATTCTCCTGTGAATCCAATCAGTAACACTACCGTACAGTCCGGTCTCTTCGTCTGATATGTCGCATATCTAGTCTAGAGGTGGTAAACGTCAAACCCCAGTAACCGATAAGTCGTGTCGATGTGAGGCTCCTAACAGGTCGGTAAACTACTGATAACACTTACCAGTAGCACTCCATATCAACCCTGGCCAGGAACTTCCAGTTATAGCCAATCGAACACAGTACAACATCAACTCCTTATACCGGGAGAGACGAAACCCCTCCTATCGCTCATTGCCTCCATGTGATTCGGGACTGTACCCAAAAGCCACCGTTTTGCATGCCCTCTTAGACGTGGTAAGGTGGAAACCAAAGCACAGTGGGAATCACACAAGACTCTATGATGATCTCGGGTCTACAGACTAACCTGTACCAGTGTCATCGGAGAACCGCTATCTGACGATAGGTATAATACCATCTAGGAGTTCTCGGCGAGTCCGTTCAGTATACCCAGTCTCCACTGAGCACCCGTACACCATCTTTGATGTCAAACACCGATGGATATGGGATCATCCATCGTCCATCATATGGGTCAAGATGCGTATACGCTAGTCTACTCTTGTGTATCGATGCCCTGTCTCGATACACCCTCGACTAGGAACAGTTATAGGATATACTCGTTGACTACCCTGGCCCCACTAGTATGATCTCATCATAGTCCCAGTAGTCGAGTACATATCCTAAGGGCTTTATCAACATATGAGAGCAAGACAGTAAACTAATACAAGTCAACATGTTAAGATAAAGTGAAACCAAATAGCATACTATCATGTTGAGCAAGAAAGTCCTCTCTATATATATCCAAGTTGTTGGATATATGTATGCCCTAGAGGCCATTATGTGATAGTGGATGTATCTATACATGTATATATATTCAGTTTGCATTCTTGCTCGACATGATAGTAGGCTATCTGGTTATTCTTTATCTGACATGTTGATTTGATCATGCTTTTATTCATTCATACATGCTGATAAAGCCCCAAGGATATCTGCTTGACTACTCTGATTATGATAGAGATCATAATAGTGGGACATTTGTAGTCTATAAGCATATCCTGAAATGTCCCTAGTCGGAGGTGTATCGAGACGGGGCATCGATATACCAGAGTAGACTAGCGTATATGATACTAGACCCATGTGATGGGCGATGGATGTTCCCACATTCATCGATGTTTGACATCAAGATCATATACGGGTGCTCAGTACTGACTGGGTACACTGGACGGACTCACCGAGAACTCCTATATGGAATTATATCTATCGTCAGATAGCAGTTCTCAGGTGACACTGGTACAGGTTAGTCTGTAGACCCGAAATCGTCATGGAGTCTTGTGTGTTCTCCCACTGTATTTTGATTGCCACCCTACCACGGCTCTACTGAGTCGTGCAAACAGGTGGCCGTTGGGTACAGTCCCGAGACACACGAAGGCAATGAGCGATAGGAGGGGTTTCGTCTCTCCCGGTATTGGGAGTTGATGCTGTGCTGTGCTCGACTGGTTATAACAGCAAGTCCCTGGCCAGGGCTGCTGAGATTTGCTGATAAGTGTTATCAGTAGTTTCTCGATCTGTTATAGACCATTCACCGACACGACTTATTGAGTTATTGGGGTCGACGTGACCATCCCTAGGCTCGATATGCAGCATATCTGACGAAGAGACTGGACTGTACGGTAGTGTTGCCGGATGGCTCGACGGGAGTTGTAGCAGGTTCGCTTGTTGTCTTCTGATCGCTCAATACCCGGGTGGCCGTTACGTTTAGCTGACCGCTTGCGGCTTGAGGGTACCTGATATGATCATCACCCTCTGCCGGCGTATTGACGAGTCTTAGAGTCCTACAAAGGAGTTACCCAGTCCAGGCGAAACGTTGTGGTGCGCGTATGCGATAGGCGCATGCACCCAATTGAAATGTGCGTATATGATACCGAACATTGATCGGGTGAACTACTTTTGGTGGGGTCATATGAGATATGACCGGATTGATAAATCAAGTGTTGATTTATCATTTAACCATTAGTTTTCTCACTTAAAACTTTTTCTTGGATGATGGATGTGTGCATGCATGTGTGCTTTTCTTTCTTTCTTTCATGCTAGTTTCATGCACATGTGGATGTGCATACATGCACACATACATACACTCATCCATCATGGTTGTTAGCATATGGAAATGGTGGCAATATAAGACTCACACCATGGATTATATTATGGATTATTATTTAATTTTGGATTTAAAAGAAAATGAAAAAGGAAAGGATAATCATTCATGCTTCTACATTCTTCCTTTGACCTAACCATGCTCAACTACCACTAACCTATGGTTATCCTTCTCTTTATCATTCCAAACCAAAGTTAAATAATGTCTCCATCACTTTAACCATGGTTCATAGCATGAAGGAATAAAATATATATTGATATATTTCTTTTTCTTCACTAGAGTTATCTTTTACCTCTTGTCAAAAAATTGCCACCATCTTCTTCCTCTTGCTCTTTTGCTCTCTAGTTCTTTCCAGTGATCAAATACCACTTAAAGATAGGTTTTTGAAGTGAGAAACCTAACCACAACATCATTCTACACAAGCTTAGCCGCTTTGTTTAGAGTGTTCTCTTCGGTTTGTCGAAGCTGCGAGCTTGGACGGAGATCTCCGTGGTGGATCGTCGTGGACACAAGGGGACATCAAAAGGACCTTCGTTCAACACCTTAGAGACCAAGGAGTCCAGCGAAAGGGAGCTACAAAGGTTGTAGTCTCGAAACCCTAGATTAGTTCGCCTTTTATTTCGAAACCCTAATTTTCTAGGATCGATCCCTTTGCATGTTAGTTTAACACCTTAAAAATTATAACTTTGGGTCATGTGATGCTTCAAAACACTTCATAGGGTGCCATACTAACCTTTCATTGGTATCAGAGCCGACCTAGAACATTAGGCGACGTTTTTACGAAGTGAAAACCCCGATCGGACAAAAATACCGTATTTTTGGGTGCTCTCTGGAAATTTTCTAAAATTTGATAATTTGCAGAATTAAAAATATGTAAAAAATACAGCAGGAAAAAATAAAAGTTACGGTACAAAATATTTTCAGTGAACAGTGATTCTAGCCGCGGAAACGCGGCCTAAGCTTGCTTAAGCCGCGGTTCCGCGGCCGTATATATGTAATGATGAATATTTTTTGTACAGTAATTCATGAATCTGCTTGTATAAATTTTTGGATATTTTTAATCTGTATTTGGTTTTGAAAAATTCTGGAGATGGTTTTGAACTCGTCATTTCGATCGGGATTTTTATTTCGTAGCTTTTCCGGGTAAATTAGAAAGTATTGAAGTGTTTGAACGAGTATCATTTACTCACTATTCACGGGGTTTAAATACTTTGGAGATACGTGCAAGTCTTTTTAAGGTGGTCCCTCTAGAAGACAACAAACCTTAACTCGATTATGTGACCGTCTCGAACTGCCCTTTGAACCTTAGGGTTTGGGGCAGTACGGCGTGCCACATGTGAGGCGTTGGCTTGACCCTTCTACGGCTGGACCGCTACTACTGTGTCACACTCCGGATTTTTGAACCCTGCTCAAGTGTTGAGCTATAGTGAATCTTGGGTGCTTGATAGTTCGTTCGAAAACTTTAATACTGTCTATTTATCTGGAATGTGATACAATATGTGGAATTCATATAGTGTAGGCATGAAATACGAAATATGTGATATTTCGCATTTATGATGTCTAAAGAGAATCTGGATTCCAAATATTGTAGTTTTACACTTTCTTTTCTGTGACCGTAAGTGTAGTATGTTAGATATCGCCGGTTTCGTTGCTATACATCAACGACAATCGGGGTACGCATACTTACTTACGTTGATGATATGTGATATTATGTGTTGCTGAGATATGATGTGCAGGATTGTCGCGATCGAATAGCCGGGGGGGTTTTGTGAGATGAGAGTTTTATACTTTCATTCATGTAAATTCAAATGTAATGTAATATTCTTTTATTTGGGGCACTTCCAGGTTGCGGTTGTGTCACCAGTGTTGTATATTATTTACTTTTCCGCATTAGGATGGACCCAAGGAGGGGAGCACAGGTGACCGGGTTTTGGGGTTCAGTGGGAGGCCATCTCGAGGAGTCGAGACCGGGTCTCCTAAACTCCAGAATTGGTAGGATCACTTGTCGCTCTCGTAGGGGTCCAGGGTGTGGGCTTGGCTATTCATCGCGACTGTGGAATCCGTATTTTCTATTCTGGCTAAATACTAAATACGGACGTCCTAGGATATCCCACGTTATATCTATGTTTCTGCTGCCTGTGTTCTGTGATATCTGAGACGAATGACATATTATATATATGATATATAGTAGACGTTGCTTATGTTTTACACCCGCGCTAGTCCCGTCCCGGTATGCCGTTAGTTAAGTAACCTAACGGTGCATAACGGAACATTGCGGCGAATGCGGATGGCATAAGCGTACGTGTTATTTTCGTTTCTTTTCTGTGATTGGCTTAAGGACTTAAATGATGGGATTACATAAATGTGATTAATGTAAAGAAAATAAACCTAAAAAGATGTTGTAGAATCGGATTTAAAAACTACTCGGCTATTTGTGAAAAAGCTACATTTCAAAACTGCGGAGCTTAAGCCACTCCTTTTGAAAACTGTTTGATTCTACAACGATATCAAGTTCAAAGCGTTAAAGATTTTCTTAAAAATAATTCGCAACCCTCCGTCATTTTAGGAAGTAGAGTACTTAGTATTCGTGCTACGTTTGTTGACTTTAGTTAAGGCGTAGTGTACGGTAGCTAAGTGATGTCTTCCTACACTGCATATGATGCAGATTAATTAGGACATTCATGCGACTTTGTTGACCATAGTTAAGGGTCATATGGGTGGGTCTAATTGATCAAGAAATGACGGGTAGAACTTGACTGGTACTTATGATTTGTTGACTATAGTTAAGGTCATAAGTACTAGGGGTAAAAATTACATCGGGAATTTCAAGTGTTGAAATTTGCAATGAGATTGCATACCTTCCATGTGATGGTTGGATCCCGATCCCACTGTGGGCAATAGTTGCTCCTAGGAGAGTTTTACAGTTTACAATTAGCTAACTCATTAGGTGTCTAGAAAGGTGTTAACGGGGCTCCGCCTCTGGGAAAACGAGGTTTACTCTAATTAGGTCCGTGCGAAAGCACGGGGAACCTCCCTCAAAGTACCGACACTGGCCTGGCTGAACGGTTAGCGAAGTTGTAGACTGTAATTAATCCTGGCTAGTTTTTCTTTTTAAGGTTTGAAAGAAAAACTTGATAAAAAGCAGTGGGAAACATCGATTAGACAAGATAATAAACCAATCTAATCTATGCAAGAGCTTTCGCTGAGTGTGTTCTTTTCTCTCTCTTAATGGCAGATACCAATGACTGGACTTAAGCTTCTACTAGAGAAAAACAAACTGAATGGGACCAACTATAAAGACTGGCTAAGGAATCTGAAGATCGCCTTGACTTATGATAAAGTATCATATGTCCTCACGGCTTCAGCCCCGCCCGTCCCAGGTCCAAAATCCTCAGTTGCGGACATTGAAGTCCGCAAGACATGGGACGCTGACTGTGCCACGGCCACATGCCTCGCGCTTGCATCAATGGATAACACACATCAAAAGCAGCACGAGGACATGGACATTCACGGGATACTGCTCCATACAAAGGAGTTGTATGGGGAGCAATCCCGCGTATTACGATACGAAGCATCAAAGAAACTGTTTCAGATGCGAATGGCCCCTGGCACACCAGTAGGAGACCATGTGTTGAAGATGATAGCTCTTATAGAAGAGCTTGAGGACCTTGGATGGACAATGGACAATGAACAATATATAGATATTATTCTGCAGTCCCTCCCCTCCACCTTTGCTCAGTTCATAGTGAACTTCAACATGCATGGCATGGAGAAGGACCTCCCTGAACTCCTTAATATGTTAAGGAGTGCAGAGAGCACTATGAAGTCAGCAAAGACTCCCGTTATGACCATTGGACAGTCTTCTTCTTCTCGCCCAAAAGCTAAGGCCAAGGGAAAGAAAAAGAAGAAACCCACTAATCCTAAGGGCGGAGTCAAAAAGGTGAAGGGAAAGGGAAAGTCCACGGCTGGAGACCCGAGGAAAGGCGAGTGTTTTCATTGCCACAAGACAGGACATTGGAAGCGCAATTGCACGGAGTACCTAAGTCTCAAGAAGAAGCATGGTGATGCTTCTGCTTCAGGTGCGTTTGTGATTGAAAACTGTTTTTCTATAAACTCTGCTTCCTGGGTATTGGATACCGGTTCAGGTTCTCACATTTGCAATTCTATGCAGGGGCTGAGAAATAGCAAGGTTTTGAGGACAGGTGACCATACTCTCCGCGTTGGAAATGGTTCCAATGTACATACAGTCGCAGTGGGAGAGTATCACTTGGGGTTGCCATCTGGATGTATTTTGATTTTGAATCCATGTTATTTTGTACCAAGTATGCTATGTAATATAATATCCGTTTCTTTGTTGGACAATGAAGGATATAATTTTGTGTTGCAGAACAATGTTATGAACATTCACCTAAATCAAATGTTGGTTGGGTATGGTACGCTTAATAACGGAATATATGTCCTAAATCAACACACAGTTTTCAGTATACAACACACTAATAAAAGAAAACTTTCAGAATTAAATGAAGCTTTTCTTTGGCATTGTAGACTTGGTCATATTAACGAAACAAGACTAAACAGGTTACACAAAGATGGATATTTAAACTCTTTTGAATATAAATCTTATGCGACTTGCCAGTCTTGTATCAAGGGTAAAATGACCAAAACTCCGTTTACCGGACACGGAGAAAGAGCTACTCAGCTCCTTGGCCTCATACATAGTGATGTATGTGGGCCAATGTCTACACAGGCTAGAGGCGATTTTTCATACTTCATTACATTCACCGATGATTTCTCAAGATTCGGTCATGTATTTTTATTAAAGCACAAGTCCGACGCTTTCGAGAAATTCGTTGAATATAAACAAGAAGTAGAAAAACAAACCGGCTTGAGTATTAAGATGCTTCGATCAGATCGAGGTGGAGAGTATCTCAGTACAGAATTTGCAAACTTCCTAAAAGAGAATGGGATTCTCTCTCAGCTCACTCCTCCTTACACACCACAGCACAACGGTGTGTCAGAACGACGGAATAGGACCCTATTAGATATGGTCCGGTCCATGATGAGTGACGCTGAGTTACCTGTCTCGTTTTGGGGGCATGCATTGGAGACTGCAGCGTTTCTGCTAAACAGGGTTCCAACCAAAGCCGTGTCTACCATGCCATATGAGATATGGAATGGGAAGAGACCATCTCTTAAGAGAATTAAGATTTGGGGTTGCCCAGCCTATGTTAAAAAACAGAATCCGGACAAACTCGAGACACGGTCAGTCATGTGTAACTTTGTGGGATATCCAAAGAATTCTTATGGATATCTGTTCTACCACAAAGAGGAACAAAAAGTGTTTGTTTCTCAGTATGCCACATTCTTGGAAAAAGAGTTTTTCACAGATAAAGATGATGGCAAGATGGTAGATCTAGAAGAGGTTCTGGAGACACAAGCTACAAATGACGATTTGGTTGAACCGGCTGTTGCAACAGAAACTGAAGAACCTCGGCCACTCCGTAGATCTGGTAGGACTTCTCGCCCACCGGAGAGGTACTACGGTTTCCTCATTGATGGTAACGGAGAAGATTGCATCATGGATGATGATGATCCTACCAGTTTTCAGCAGGCTATCACGAGTGGTGACTCTGTGAAGTGGCTGGATGCCATGAGATCCGAAATGGAGTCTATGTACACCAACAAAGTATGGACTTTGAACGTTGTACCCCCTGGGGTAAAACCTGTAGGGTGCAAATGGATCTTTAAAAGAAAGATTGGTGTGGATGGGCAGGTAGAGACCTATAAGGCAAGACTTGTGGCGAAAGGTTTTCGTCAAAGACCAGGTTTGGACTATGACGAAACTTTTTCGCCCGTAGCCATGCTTAAATCCATTCGGATCCTACTTGCTATTGCTGCTCACTACGACTATGAAATCTGGCAGATGGACGTTAAAACAGCATTTCTAAATGGAGATTTAGAAGAATGCGTTTATATGGATCAGCCAGAGGGTTTCATTGACAGTGGGAGCAGCGAGAAAGCATGTAGATTGCTTAAATCCATATATGGGTTGAAGCAGGCATCTCGGAGTTGGAACATCTGTTTCGATGATGTTATCAAAGAGTTTGATTTCATCAAAAATCCAGATGAACCTTGTGTTTACAAGAAGGCTGTAGGAAGAGCTGTCACATTCCTCGTATTGTACGTAGATGACATTCTTCTGATAGGAAATGATATTCCTATGCTACAGTCGGTCAAATCATTCTTATCACTAAGGTTCTCCATGAAGGACCTGGGTGATGCCACATACATCCTGGGCATAAGGATCTATAGGGATAGATCCAAAAAGTTATTGGGATTGTCCCAAACCAGGTACATCAACACCATCCTAAAGAGGTTTAGTATGGAAGACTCCAAGCGGGGTGCCTTACCCGCTTGCCATGGAGTCACCCTCTCCAAGGATTCTTGTCCAAAGACCGATGAAGAGAGAGCTCGCATGAGCATTATACCTTATGCTTCGGTAGTAGGGTCTATAATGTATGCGATGTTATGTACACGCCCAGATGTAGCTTATGCACTTAGTGTTGTAAGCAGGTATCAATCCAACCCAGGGGAGAACCACTGGACAGCTGTGAAGAACATTCTTAAGTACTTACGAAGAACTAAAGAATTGTTCTTGGTGTATGGTAATACAGATCTCCAAATGGAGGCCTTTACCGATTCGAGCTTCCAGAGAGATAAGGATGACAGCAAATCTATCTCAGGATTTGTATTTACCCTCAATGGAGGGGCGGTAAGTTGGAAGAGTTCCAAACAGGATACCGTTGCAGACTCTACGATGGAAGCTGAGTACATTGCTGCAAATGATGCCGCCAAGGAAGCCGTCTGGATGAAGAAGTTCGTCTCGGAGCTAGGAGTAGTTCCAACCATTATTGATCCAATACCTTTGTATTGTGACAATAATGGGGCGATGGCATTAGCCAAGGAGCCCAGATCCCATCAGCGGTCCAGACACATCCTGAGGCGCTTTCATTTGATCCGGGAGATTGTAGATCGCCGCGAGATCGAGATTAAGAGAGTTGACACAAAGAACAACGCCGCGGATCCACTCACCAAGGCCCTCCCTCAGCCACAGCATGAGCGACTTTTTGAGATGTTGGGTATGAGATACGTCAATAACTGGCCTTAGTGCAAGTGGGAGATTGTTGGATATATGTATGCCCTAGAGGCCATTATGTGATAGTGGATGTATCTATACATGTATATATATTCAGTTTGCATTCTTTCTCGACATGATAGTAGGCTATCTGGTTATTCTTTATCTGACATGTTGATTTGATCATGCTTTTATTCATTCATACATGCTGATAAAGCCCCAAGGATATCTGCTTGACTACTCTGATTATGATAGAGATCATACTAGTGGGACATTTGTAGTCTATAAGCATATCCTGAAATGTCCCTAGTCGGAGGTGTATCGAGACGGGGCATCGATATACCAGAGTAGACTAGCGTATATGATACTAGACCCATGTGATGGGCGATGGATGTTCCCACATTCATCGATGTTTGACATCAAGATCGTATACGGGTGCTCAGTGCTGACTGGGTACACTGGACGGACTCACCGAGAACTCCTATATGGAATTATATCTATCGTCGGATAGCAGTTCTCAGGTGACACTGGTACAGGTTAGTCTGTAGACCCGAGATCGTCATGGAGTCTTGTGTGTTCTCCCACTGTATTTTGATTGCCACCCTACCACGGCTCTACTGAGTCGTGCAAACAGGTGGCCGTTGGGTACAGTCCCGAGACACACGAAGGCAATGAGCGATAGGAGGGGTTTCGTCTCTCCCGGTATTGGGAGTTGATGCTGTGCTGTGCTCGACTGGTTATAACAGCAAGTCCCTGGCCAGGGCTGCTGAGATTTGCTGATAAGTGTTATCAGTAGTTTCTCGATCTGTTATAGACCATTCACCGACACGACTTATTGAGTTATTGGGGTCGACGTGACCATCCCTAGGCTCGATATGCAGCATATCTGACGAAGAGACCGGACTGTACGGTAGTGTTGCCGGATGGCTCGACGGGAGTTGTAGCAGGTTCGCTTGTTGTCTTCTGATCGCTCAATACCCGGGTGGCCGTTACGTTTAGCTGACCGCTTGCGGCTTGAGGGTACCTGATATGATCATCACCCTCTGCCGGCGTATTGACGAGTCTTAGAGTCCCACAAAGGAGTTACCCAGTCCAGGCGAAACGTTGTGGTGCGCGTATGCGATATGCGCATGCACCCGATTGAAATGTGCGTATATGATACCGAACATTGATCGGGTGAACTACTTTTGGTGGGGTCATATGAGATATGACCGGATTGATAAATCAAGTGTTGATTTATCATTTAACCATTAGTTTTCTCACTTAAAACTTTTTCTTGGATGATGGATGTGTGCATGCATGTGTGCTTTTCTTTCTTTCTTTCATGCTAGTTTCATGCACATGTGGATGTGCATACATGCACACATACATACACTCATCCATCATGGTTGTTAGCATATGGAAATGGTGGCAATATAAGACTCACACCATGGATTATATTATGGATTATTATTTAATTTTGGATTTAAAAGAAAATGAAAAAGGAAAGGATAATCATTCATGCTTCTACATTCTTCCTTTGACCTAACCATGCTCAACTACCACTAACCTATGGTTATCCTTCTCTTTATCATTCCAAACCAAAGTTAAATAATGTCTCCATCACTTTAACCATGGTTCATAGCATGAAGGAATAAAATATATATTGCTATATTTCTTTTTCTTCACTAGAGTTATCTTTTACCTCTTGTCAAAAAATTGCCACCATCTTCTTCCTCTTGCTCTTTTGCTCTCTAGTTCTTTCTAGTGATCAAATACCACTCAAAGATAGGTTTTTGAAGTGAGAAACCTAACCACAACATCATTCTACACAAGCTTAGCCGCTTTGTTTAGAGTGTTCTCTTCGGTTTGTCGAAGCTGCGAGCTTGGACGGAGATCTCCGTGGTGGATCGTCGTGGACACAAGGGGACATCAAAAGGACCTTCGTTCAACACCTTAGAGACCAAGGAGTCCAGCGAAAGGGAGCTACAAAGGTGGTAGTCTCGAAACCCTAGATTAGTTCGCCTTTTATTTCGAAACCCTAATTTTCTAGGATCGATCCCTTTGCATGTTAGTTTAGCACCTTAAAAATTATAACTTTGGGTCATGTGATGCTTCAAAACACATCATAGGGTGCCATACTAACCTTTCACAAGCATCCACTATAATATACATCATATGTACAACAATGGCCTCTAAGGCATATATATAACTAACACGGTTAATCTTTTGTTAAAGATACGTTAGTCCAATTTGAGACTAAGATCGACTTAACAAGGTGTAAGGATCATTTTTGTTTCAGATCCAACAAGAGTGCATTTGGAGCTTTGTTGTTTTAGTTTAAGGACGTTTCGGTCTCTTATCGCCGTTTTGGAGGCGAAGTTGTAGTTTGAGGACATTTCGGTCTATAGATCACCATTTTGGAGGTGGGGTTTTAGTTTAAGGATGTTACGGTCCGTTGTCGCCATTTTAGAGGCAAACCTGTAGTTTGAGAACATTTCGGTCTGTAGGTCACCATTTTTTAGGTGAGGTTTTAGTTTAAGGACGTTACGGTCCATTGTCGCCATTTTGGAAGCAACGCTGTAGTTTGAGAACATTTCGGTCTGTAGATCACCATTTTTGAGGTGAGTTTTTAGTTTAAGGACGTTACGGTCCGTTGTCGCCATTTTGGAGGCAACTTTTAGTTTGAGAACGTTTCGTTCTATAGATCACCATTTTTGAGGTGAGGTTTTAGTTTAAGAACGTTTCGGTCCGTTGTTAGTTCAGGGACATCTCGGTCCGTTGTTAGTTCAGGTACATTATATGTATGCCCTAGAGGCCTGTATTGTATAGGATGCTAGGCATGTATATGTACAGAAACAGTCTTTGCTCGAAATGATAGTATGCTATCTGGTTTATCTTCATCTTAACGTCTGATGTGTTGTTTTTCATATCTTATATACATGTTGATGAAGCCCTTAAGATTATGCTTGACTACCAGGATTATGATGTAGATCATACTAGTGGGGCATGGGCAGTCTAAAAGCATATCCTTTAATAGTTCCTAGTCGAGGGTATATCGAGACAGGGCATCGATATTACCAGAGTAGACTAGTGTGTATGTTTCTTGACCCTGGGGGCGATGGTTGATCCCATAACCATTGGTGTTTGACATCAAAGATTATACACAGGTGCTCATTAGAGAATGGATACACTGAACAGGACTCGCCGAGAACTCCTAGTTGGTATATATACCTATTGTCAGATAGCAGTTCTCTGGTGACATTTGTACAGGTTAGTCTAAAGATCCAAGATCGTCATAGTGTCTTGTGTGATTCCCACTGTGCTTTAATTTCCTCCCTATCACGGCTCTACTGAGTCGTGCAAACAGGTGGATTTTGGGTACAGTCCCAAATCATATGGAGGCAGTGAGCGATAGGAGGAGTTTCGTCTCTCCCGGTATAGGGAGTTGATGTCGTGCTATACTTGATCGGCCATAACAGCAAATCCCTGGCCAGGGTTGTCGAGATTTACTGATAAGAGTTATCAGTAGTTTCTCGAACCGTTATGAGCCATACATCAACATGACTTATAAATTTACTGGGGTCTGACATTTACCATCCCTAGACTTCATATGCGACGTATCAGACGAAGAGACCGGACTGTACGGTAAGTGTTGCTCACAGGCTCATTAGGGTTGGGATGAGTTTGCTCGTTGGCCAACTTTTCGTCATGTACCTGAGTAGCCGTTAGCACAGCTAGTGCCGCTGACGTGCTTGTGGTTAAACCCACTGCCAGTATACTGTCGAGTCTTTAGAGTCTCACACAGAGGGTTCCCTGGTTCAGGCAAAAGATGTAGAGGCCGTAAGTTGTAACGGCAGGGTTTCGATCATGTTCATGTACTGGCTACAGGAATGATGATCAGAAGGATAATACTGGTAGGCTTTGGTTTAAACCGAATACCGGTATTATATTATTGGATTATTTGTATTCGTATTTTTTCGGAATAAGAATACGGGTATACTTATACGGTATACGGTAAGGGGTATTCTTGTAATTGTACAAGAGCACCTTCTAGAAAGAGACACATCATAATATGATTTTTATTTTGTGAAAATAAAAATATGAGGTGGAATTAGGAGAATTTTCAAAGCATGGGTGAAGGAATTGCTCTTTGTATTTTTTATTCATCTGGGATTACTATTCAAGTATGGTGCATTATTTTAGAGATAAAATAATACACACCTCAATTATTTCCATGAGCCATATCTTTTCCATGGTTGATAATTTTTCATAACACACTTTCATCTTCTCTCTCATAATTATCTCCTTCTTCAAGCTCTAAACTTTACCTTTCACATGAGTTGTGAACCAAAAGCTTAGGGATCACTTTAATTCTCTACTTAATCTGTACATCATCTAAGTAATCATTTCTAGCACACTTGATTTCTTAGTTAACTCTTGTGAAGAGTTTGAAGCTTGTTCTATAGCTCTCGGGTGGATCATCTACGACCTAGAGGTGACCGGAGACCGAGTTCCTTTTAAGCATCCAAGGAGCCTAAGAGTCGCATCCAAACGAAGACCCGAAGGACCGATTCTCAAGGTATAACCCCCTATCATAGTAAATAAGATCTCTAGATAGGGTTTCTAGTTATGGTTTAGCACAAGATCTAGGGTTAAAGTGGGTGTTGCATGTAAGAAAACTTTCGTTTGCCACTTCCGCCTCCTCACAAGAGTTGTGAGGGTGTGCAACATCCACCAACATGTAGGGACATCTTGGTCTAATGTTCATCTCGCGCACACGTGTATTTATTACGCGTCAGGATGAGCAAAGGTGATATGGGACACATCCAGTTTGGGATATGGTTTGATCTGGGATGTGCACGTTAGTTTGGGTAGTGCACCAAAGAGCTGTTGGTTGTCGGGACCCGCCACCTCTCCGAAGACATTGAAGAATTACAACGACATGTATCAGAGGTGTAGAGAGATATACCCTTGAACCAATTCCCGTATTTGAGGGAGAAGATCATAGTGAATCATCTAAGAATCAATAGTCATTTTGGAGACTAAGATTATCTTGGAAGGTGTGGGATGAACATCATTTTGAATATCATCAGTTGACAAACCGTTAGTCATGCTGGGGACTAAGACCAACTTGGGGGAATGATGAGCACTGAGGGGTCTTGACTCTCTTAGTCAGGTTGGACTAGGTCTGGGTCTCTACAATTACCCAACATTGTTAATGTGCTGAGACATACCATGCTCAGGTGCGTTTCATGCGGGCACTGAAATAGTATTAAACACTAAATTTCTGTGGCGCTCACGTAGTGCACGTGAGGTACTCAATTATGGGCGTTGTCCATTTATTTCCCTTTTTTTAATAAGTGCTGAGCACTTGGTTCTTATGGCGCTCACGTGTGAAACACGTGGAGCGCCCCAAAGTTGGGGTCTTCCTTTTGGCTGTATTGCCTCTCCCTTCATGTAAGTGCTAAGCACTTAGTTCGCATAGCGCTCACGTGTAAAACACGTGAGGCACGTCAAATGGGGCAATGCCCTTTTATTTTCCCTTTCTTTTACAGAAGTGCTAAACACTTGATTGAGGGTAGCGTGCAAAACACGTGACTGTCTTAACACATGATGTAGTCTCAGTCGTTTTCTTTTTACTCATTAGAAACACTCACGTGGAGAACACGTGAAGTCTAGTTAAACATTATAACGAATCACCAGGCTATTCTTCTGTGGTTTTTAGGAATAAGTTCTCCTTTTGTTTCTTTGCAAGAATTAAATTCTTCTTACAGGGTTAAACCCTAGTTTTTTTAGAAGAATTAAATTCCCATATGTGTTTTTTTTGTAAGAGTTAAACTCTTTAAACTCGGTTCTTTCCTTTAGGCTTTGAATCTACATGACAGAATCTCTCCGATGAGAATTAAATTCCCAACTTATGGGCAGATCTGCCTCTGCAAATCTCAACCAAAGTAAGAACTAAGTTTTTCGATGAAGGGTTAAACCCTTAAAGATGCAATGAACGGTCTTTTGTTTTTTTTTCCTTTTACCTAGTGTTTCAAGGGAACAAGTCTTTTCTTCTGAGAATTAAATTCTCTCACTGTATATTCTTTAAGTCTCTCTGGATAGCTTTCTCTCTCTTTTCTTCTTTTTCCCCGTCTGTATTCTCTCCTCTTTTTTTTCATTCCCCCCCTTTTGTTTGCTCCTATTTATAGGAGAAGAAAAAGAATCAATTTGTTAAGAAAATCTCTCATTGAGAGATTATGATTGATTTCATAATCAATCCAATTGTTCTGGTGAATTTTATTCATCGTTGGATTTTTAATCCAAAGGTTTTCTGTTTAACAGAGAAGATTTCTTATTTGTTTTTAACCAGATTAGGAAATATTTTTGTAAGATAGAATTTTATTCTATCATATGAATATCTTATTAGTTTAACAAGATTAGGAAAATATTTTCCTACGATAGAATTTTACTCTATCAGATGATCAGAGAAGATCTTTCTAGTTTGAGGAAGATCAGGGAAATATTTTCCATATAAAATTTAATTCTATCAGATGATTTAATTGGTGATATTTCATCACCATTGGATTTTAAATCTAAGATTCTCTGTTAGAGAAAAAGCTTTCCATATTAGAAAGATCAGGAAAAATATTTCCCAAATAGAATTTAATTTTAATTGGAGCATTTTAAATTGGGGCGCTCACATGCTTTGCATGTGAGTAGCAAGAGAACCCACGTGTTTAACACGTGACCCATAGTGTGGGTTTTAGCCTTTTTATTTTCAGCGCTCATATGCTTTACATACGAGCGCTCACGTGAGGCCTGTTTAGCCATTAGTTGTTTTATTTATTTTATTTTCAGCGCTCATATGCTTTACCTATAAGCGCTCACGTGTTTAGCACGTGAGGCCTGTTTGGCCATTAGTTATTTATGTTCAGCGCTCATATGCTTTGCATATGAGCGCTCACGTGTTTAACACGTGAGGCATGTTTGGCCTTTAGTTGTTTGTTTTCAGTGCCCATATGCTTTGCATATGAGCGCCCACGTGTTTAACACATGAGGCCAAATTTTGAGGACTCTCCCCCCTTTTTTTATAAGGGAACAAGTAGCTTTTAGCCAAAATATTTGACGGGAACATCCGACAAAAGAAAAGAAGGTTCGCACCAATGAAGTAGAAAGCGATATAGGAGGAGGTGGACCGACTGCTCGCGTCCGACTTCATTAAGAACCTGGACTACTTGGCTTAGCTAGAAAACGTGGTCATGGTCAAGAAGGCAAACGGGAAATGGCGCATGTGCGTCGATTTCACCGATCTAAATAAGTCCTACCCCAAAGACAACTACCTACTCTCTCGGATAGATCAGTTAGTAGACAGCTCGGCCGGTCACGAGCTACTGAGCTTTATGGACGCCTTCTTCGGTTATAATCAAATCCGGATGAATCCGGCGGACGAAGAGCTAACCGCCTTCACCACTGATCGAGGAGTCTACTGCTACAAGGTAATGCCTTTCGGCCTCAAAAACGCTTGGGCAACATACCAGCGGCTGGTCAACAAGTTGTTCAAATCACAAATTGGGAGAAATATGGAAGTCTACGTCGATGACATGCTCGTAAAGTCCACCCTATCAGCCGAACACACTACAAACCTAGGCGAGACATTCGATGTCTTGCGAAAGTACAAAATGAAGCTGAATCCAGCCAAATGTGCGTACGGCGTCACGAGCGGGAAATTCCTTGGATTCATGGTCACCCACCGAGGAATCGAAGAAAATCCGGAAAAGATCAGGGTCATCATCGACATGGCGACACTCAGGAGTGTTGGGGTCAAAAATTACACCCCGGTTGACCAAGTCAAAGTCAAAATCAACCCCAAGTAAGCGGGCCCAAGTCTAGGTCAAGTGGGACCATACCCAAGTCGAGCCCCGCGACCGGCCTCCCCCATGCTAAGAAAATTATGTAATAAATAAGTTTGATATAATTTTCATATATGAATGTAAAATAAATGGGCAAAAAGCCAAATTTTTGTGAAGCGCATGGCTCATGTGCAAAAAGAAATAAGCGCATGAGACATGAGATGGGAAAAATGTCATTTTGTAAAGCCCTAGGGGCTATGTGTAAACTTGTAAGCCTATATAAGGCAACATGATGATGAAATGGAGAGAACTTTTTCATTCCCCTAAAAAAATTAGAGTTCTGGGCCTCCTTCTCCTTCCTCATGGTTCTAAACCTTCTTCTTCTTTTCAATTAAATCAAGAGTTTAACTCTTTTTTTCGAAAAAGAAACAGTTTTTCACCATAAAACCCTTGAAGCGAAGATCTCCCATCAAATCTCTAAAAGGGGAGATTTTTAGGTCTCACCCCCTTTTTTCCAAGATCCAACCAACGGAGAGGAGGAAGAAGGAGACCTATCTTCAAAAATCCTACTTTGGGGAAGATCCAAGACTTAGGAGATAATTCAGGGTTTAAGGAAGAAAAAAGAGGCCCCCTTCCTTTAATCATCTCCGAAGATTTTTAGGAGTTCAACTCTATTTGTCAAAATATTTTGGAGTTTAACTCCATAACAAAAATTCTATTGGAAGTTTAACTCCACTCAAAATTCTTTTGGGAGTTTAACTCTATAAAGATAAAAATCCTCCCTTTTTCTAGGAGTTTCCAAAATCCCTCGGGAGTTTAACTCCACACCAGGGGCTAAGCCTTCTTTTTCTGCAGGCGCCCAGCGTCTACGTGCCGGACGCGTGAGGCGCTAGCGCCCAGCGCCCACGTGCCGGGCGCGTGAGATGATGGCGCCCGGCGCCCATGCGCCTGGTGCCCAGTGTCCACGCGCCGGGCGCGTGAACCGCTAGCGCCCCGCTCCCATGCGTCCTTAGGATGCTACTCACCCCACTTTTTTTTCATACACTCCACACTCAAAACACATTTCCTATTAGAAAAAAAATCTAACGGGGCGCTGCCCCGCACCCCGCAAGGGGCTGCTAACTCCCTTGACCCCCAACCCGCTATCCAGGTAGTGGGACCCTCCTAAACTCTGCGAGGCCCCCGATATATCCAAAACCCTTCAAAACATAACACGCGCACACGGCACATTGAGTTTGCATGACCGGTTTGACCCGTCAATCGTAGGTTCACTCGCTCCAAAAATGAGGGACAATTAACGGCAGCTTAGTCCATGGCTGCCGAAGATTCAGATCCCTACAATCAATAAACCCCGGCCTATCCTAAACAGTGGGAATCTGTATACACCTGACAAGCGACGCGTATTCCCATCTCAATGGGATGACGAAAAACACCCTACAAGGGGCAATGTTGATATCATGCGGCTCACGGGCAAGGTGGCTGCTTTGAGTCACTTCATGTCCAGATCCGAGAAAAAGTGCATGCCTTTCTTCAAAGCGTTAAGGAAGATCCCCAGGTTCGAATGGTCCGAGGAGCGCCAAATCGCTTTCGAGCAGCTTAAGGCACATCTAGCGATCCCTCTGCTTCTCACCCGACCAGCTGAGGGGGACGGGCTGTTATTGTATCTGGCCGTCTCCGACCAGGCTTCCAGCTCCGTACTTGTCAGAGAATTCGAAGGAATATAAAGACCGGTCTACTACGTCATCTACGTTTTCAAGGACGCAGAGACCAGATACCCGGCTATAGAAAAAATAGTCCTGGCGCTCGTCGTCACCTCCAGGAAGCTCCGGCGCAATTTCTAGGCTCACACGATCATCGTTCTCACTGAACGACCCTTGGGGAATATCCTCGGTTCCCCCGAATCATCGGGTCATTTAGAGAAATGGAGAGGAGAGCTGTCCCAATTCGATATCAAGTACCGACTAAGGCAACCTATCAAAGCACAAGCCCTAACCGATTTCATGGTCGAATGCACCATTCCCAATAAGGAAGGAGCGCCGGTGCGAGGTCCTTGTTAGGAATATGTACGCCCTAGAGACCATTATTGTATATTATAGTAGATACTTGAATATTTATAGAGAGGACTTTCTTGCTTGACATAATAGTATGCTATCTGCTTACTCTTTATCTTAACATGTATACTTGTTTTAGTTTACAATCTCATTGATACATGTTGATAAAACCCTTAGGATATTAGCTTGACTACCAGGACTATGATGCAGATCATACTAGTGGGGCTTGTGTAGTCCGCAAGCACATCCTTTAACAGTTTCTATTCGAGAGAATATCGAGACAAGTGTTCACACCAGAATATTGCATTTAATACTGCCCATTCTTCTGCTTGTTTATTTATAGGTGGGTGCTTTTGATCCGTGTTTGCTACATATTTACAGGTTACAGGTTCCCAGTCCCAAATAACGCAAATTGTGCAAAATCTCCACAGTTATACCAAAACCTAGAACATTTGCCAAAAACAGATAAAATCCGGGTTCCGGTCATCCGCATCCGTCCAGTGCCGCTTACCGGTTCAAAAGACAAGACAAATAACAGTGGTCATTCATGTCTCGGACAAGCACAGAGCACGAGAGGGACAACACAAAGATCAAGAGGTGCATGGAGCTCGAGGGAAATAAAGGTCAAAAGATTAAAAGTATAGCCATTTTTGAACTGTTGAAAATCTGAACTAATTTGGAACCATTTTGCAATTTTGGACCTGTAAAACAGATGTACAAAGCAACATGGAGGAGCCTAAGAAATACGATTCATTAAGCTCTCAAAACGACCGCGGAACCGCGGCCAATCTGGCGTTTGGGCGACGGTTCCTGTTCCCCTCCAAAAGGCGGCGCACAGGACCGCGATGTCCTGACACTGAGGTTCGCGGCAGATGCTATTTGGTCTTATCTGTCCACCTCTCCGAAGATGCCAAGTTGATTTATGGCACCGTGTATCGGAGGTTTAGACGGATGCGGCCGATGTAGCAGACTTTGTCAGATTCCCCCTCGCTTGAGGGGTTTTTGATTGTGGGGACGCTCTTCCCTACAGGCGCAAGCCCCTGCAGTTAATTACGCTACCGCATCGCGGTAACAACTTTCTCCTTCTCCAGAATTTCACTTCGTGTCGTGTGTGTTTGTTTTGTTTGTGGTTGCCCGTGGATTGTATACGGAGACTGAGTAATGCCGTCGCCCGTAGGACGTGGATTAATCCAAATCCGTATTTACTTAGATTTGGGTTTGGTGTTTTTAGTTTAAGGATGCATTAGTCGCGTTGCGGCTAAAATCAACTTAAACGTTCGTTAAGGATACAATAGTCCTGTTTGAGACTAAGATCAACTTAACGTGATAATCCATTTAATATCTGGCCATCGGGACTCGTCACCTCTCTAACGTCGTTGAAGGATTACAACGGCAGATGTCAGAGGAGTTCAGAGATGTACCCTTGAACCAAAGTTGATTTGGAATTTTATAGTCCATTTGAATGTTTAAGGATACGTTAGCCATATTTGGGGCTAAGATCAACTTAAACGAGACCGTTTAGATCCGGCAAAAGAGTTGTTTCCCCCAATCAGAGCAAGGCTCTACTGAATTTTGAAAATTCAAAATTTGAAGCAACGCTTCGGTTTCCGTGCGCAGTGCGCAATTTGCCACGTGGCAGAAAACAATTCGGCAGCGTAACGCCCGGGACGGCGTGTCCCATCAGAGCAAGGCTCTTCAGAAAACGTAATTAAAGACTTAACTGCGCAAATGCATGGCAGCGCGACACGTGTCTGCGCAAGCACATGGATGCAAGACACGTGTCTGCGCAGTTGCGCAATCGCAACTGCGCAAGCGCACGGATGCGCGACACGTGTCTGCGCAAGCGCACGGATGCGTGACACGTGTCTGCGCAGTTGCGCAATCGCAGCTGCGCAAACGCACCGATGTGCAACACGTGTCTGCGCAAGCGCACAGATGCGTGACACGTGTCTGCGCAGTTGCGCAGTCGCAGCTGTGCAAACGCTCGGATACCCGACACGTGTCTGCGTAGTTGCGCAATTGCAAATGCGCAAGCGCTCGGATGCGCGACACGTGTCTGCGCAGTTGCGCAATTGCAACTGCGCAAGCGCTCGGATGCGCGACACGTGTCTGCGCAGTTGCGCAACCGCAACTGCGCAAGCGCACGGATGCGCGACACGTGTCACAAGCTGGTGAGTTGCGCAGCAACTGAATGAAGATTTAGATAAATTTTTTCTGTTCTCCTGTAAAACAGGAACCCTCGGATCAGAGATCCAATGGTGGGAAAATTCCCAAAATTATTCATGAAAGATTTTGTTAACAAATCCAACAAATTGGTGGGCACTATAAATAAGACCCCAGGCCTCATTCAAAGGGCATCAGATAATCAATCATCATCGAGAGAGGGAAAAAGCTTCTGAAAAAAAAGAGCTCTTGAAGATTAATCAAGAAAAAAAAAAAAAAGAAGGTAAAATTTCTGAAGAACAGAAAATAAGAAAATAAATAGTGCCTTGCACTTGATAGGAACCCCTGGTTCTAAAAAAAAATATAAATAAAAAAATAATAAATAGTGCCTTGCACTTAATATGAACCCTCGGTTCTGTATGATCAGGAAAAAACAAGAACTTGTTTTCCTTTGATCCAAATTCAAATCAAAGTGCCATGCACTTGTGTTCTTCAATCTGAAGATTTCTAGGGTTTCTGCAACCCCTTGTTTTGGGCCCGGCCCAAACTAAATTGAAATAATAAAAGGGCAAGGCCCTGTTTGGAAAAATTCCTGAGTTTCTGCAAACTCGTTATTCAAATGGGCCTGGCCCAAACTAAATTACAGAACAATAAAAGGGCAAAGCCCTGTTTGTAAAAACTTCTTGAGTTTCTGAAACTCATTATTTAAAAGGGCCTAGCCCAATTGCAGAAAAAAAAAATAATAAATAAAAAGGGCAAGGCCCTGTTTGGAGAATTCCTGAGTCCTTGTAACTCATTAATTAGAAGGGCCTGGCCCAAATCAGACTTGTAAAATAATGAAAGGGGCAAAGCCCTGTTTAGATTGATTCTTCTAATCAGGCAAAGCCTAAAATAAAAATTGGACTTAACCCAATCCTGGCTGTAAGTCCTTAAATTAAATGCCCCTCATAAACCAAGTCATGACCGGTTCGAGGGTACATCTCCGAACTCCTCTGACATCTGTCGTTGTAATTCCTCAATGACGTCAGAGAGGTGACGAGTCCCAACGACCACTCATCTAATATCGGACCGAAACGTCCCTAAACTAATATCGGACCGAAACGTCCCTAAACTAATATTGGACCGAGACGTCCTTAAACTAATGACGGACCACTACGTCCCTAAACTGGCGACGGACCGAAACGTCCCTAAACTAAAATCGGACCGAAACGTCCCTAAACTAATATTGGACCGAGACGTCCTTAAACTAATGACGGACCACTACGTCCCTAAACTGGCGACGGACCGAAACGTCCCTAAACTAAAATCGGACCGAAACGTCCCTAAACTAATGACGTACCACTACGTCCCTAAACTGGCGACGGACCGAAACGTCCCTAAACTAAAATCGGACCGAAACGTCCCTAAACTAATAATGGACCACCACGTCCCTAAATTGGAATATGGACCGCTACGTCCCTAAACTGACATAATAAGGGCCCAAACGCTCTTTTGTCGGATCTAAACGGTCCCGCCTAAGTTGATCTTAACCCCAAATACGGTTAACGTGTCCTTAGACATCTAAATAAACAATAAAATCCCAAACCAACTTTGGTTCAAGGGTACATCTCGGAACTCCTCAGACGTATGTCGTTGTAATCCCTCAATGACGTCAGAGAGGTGACGAGTCCCGACGGCCGGATAATTAAATCAATCACTACGTCAGGTCGATCTTAGTCCAAAACAGGACTAGCGTATCCTTGATGAACGTTTAAGTTGATCTTAGTCGCAACGCGACCAATGCATCCTTAAACTAAAAACACCAAACTCAAATCTAAGCAAACACGGATTTGGACTAATCCACGTCCTACGGGCGACGACATCACTAAGTCTCCGTATACAATCCACGGGCAACCACAAATAAAATAAACATACATGACACGAAGTGAAATTCTGGAGAAGGAGAAAGTTTTTATCGCAACGCGATAGTGTAATTAACTGCAGGGGCTTGCGCCTGCAGGGAAGAGCGTCCCCACAATCAAAAAACCCTCACCCTGAGGGGGAATCTGACAAAGTCTGCTACATCGGCCGCACCCGTCTAAACCTTCGATACACGGTGCCATAAATCAACTTGGCATCTTCGGAGAGGTAGACGGATAAAAACCAAATAGCATCTGTCCCGAACCTCAGGCACGTGACGTCCTAACGTCGCAGGCCGCCGTTCGGAGGGGAACAGATTCTGGCACGCCCGGTGGGACCTTTTCCTCTTTCCACTCTACACTTCGTGTGTCGTCTTCGCGAATCAATCGCGGTTTGTTAAATGGTTGTCCTCGGATTTCAAGTTGCTATGATTTGGTCTTTTATCTGGCGCAGAATTCGAGATTCAATGGCCTCCAATTGCACCAGCTGCTCGAGATGCCACTGCAACAAACGCTCCACTTCACCAGGAGGGGTGACGTATGGGCCCCAAGCGGCGTCTTTCCTTACTCTGCCGGTAGGCCAGGTGACCCAGGCCACCACCGGCCTGTTTTTCGGGACCATGGTCCCCCCTGCAAGCTTCTCTATGCCGATATCCGCACCAGAAGCGAACAAGAAGTCGGTATTCGACCGGCTCACTGCTACCACGACCCCTGTCAACGGGTCGCTCGCTACTAAGATGACAGCCTCTGTTTTCACCAGGCTAGGTCAGGATCATAAAGTGGCTGTCCCAAAGAGGGCAACGGCCACAGCTTCAGAAGTCGTTGGAGCGGCTTCTCCTATCAGAAAGTCAGTCTTCACAAGATTGACGGTTCCTACTCCTCCTTCAGCTGATCAAAAAGCATCAGTCTTTGATAGGCTGACACCGGCAGTTACCCCACACCCAAACAGGGGGCAACAAGAAATTGTATCGATTTCCGAGCCAGTCCCAACGGCCCGTCGTGCACGACGTCGCCATTGGCAGCGAATAAGGAAAGCAGGAGGCAACTCCCCTCCAGGGCTAACCCCGCCTGCTCCAGTGGCGGAGGTCAACGCTGCTGTTCCAACTGGGAACAGCTTTGAATTGCTAAGGAAGGTAAGAAAGAACTCCCCGGTTGCTATATTGAAAAGGTCTCCTCCACCCATGGAAAAAGCTCCGGAGACGAAACAGGAACAGCCCCCTCAACGGCTGTCATCAAAAGTTTATAAAATATGGCGCAGGGTTCAAAACTCTGTGATCGATCCGGACCACTTGCGTCACCAGAAAAAGGCGAAGGTGGAGAAAGACAAGAACCCCCCCATTAAACGGCAGGGGGCAACAAATGCTAGGAGGCCCACTTCAACGGCTCCTTCAACCTCAAAGGTCCATAAAAGGAAAAGACCAGAGAAAGCTCCCGCGACGATGACAAAATCTAAAAGCGGCGAACCGAAACGCCCCAAGTCAGGGGGCATAACAGTTCATACGGTCTATATGGCTTCAGGAAAAGAAGAAAGTCGTACTTCTACGGGTCACCGACCGCTTACCCGGTCAGTGACCAGGTCTCAGGAGCAGCAACAAAAGCTCCAGGAGATGATGACTACAATGGCTGCACTCACGGGGCCAAAAGAGAATCCTGAGACGTCCTTAGATGAACGCCAAGAGGAGGAGACCGACGCTGAGTTCCTCCGCCGAATACTGGAAAAAAGAGACAAAGAGGCTGCGGAACAGGCAGCCAACATAAAGAAAATGGCCCTCCTATTCCAAGATGTGGTGGGTATGATGATTCAACCAGATCCACCTGCTGGAGATCCCCCGATCATTCTTGAAGATGATAGGGGAGAGACATCGAATCCTCCACCGGCTCTATCCGCAGCTAAAGAGGATACCATATCAAAAGCTGATTTGGATGAATATATTGCTCAACAAATACGGGTGCATCAGGCGGCCGAAGCAGCCGGCCACGTTGTAAAAACGGGACGGCCATATCCGGGCTGGTATGACCAAATCAAATACCCGCCAGGTTACACAATTCCTAAGTTTCATGTCTACAAGGGGACCGGCAATCCCCATCAACATGTTGCCCAGTTCAGGGCGCTTTGTGGTAACACTGGAGGCGACGACAAACTCTTGCTGCGCCAATTCGTTGGAAGCTTATCAGACACGGCTTTCGAGTGGTATTCCGAGCTCCCCAACGACTCTATCAAAACCTTTGCGGAGATGGAGCTGCTCTTCACCCAACGTTTTGCAAGTGCCAGCGAGCGTACCCCAATGACGGCACTGATTAACGCCAGGGTAAAACCCGGCGAGACGTGGGTTCAGTACGCTATACGGTGGCGTAATCTATGGTCTAAATGTGAACAGCGCATAGAAGAAGCCCCTGCGGTGGGAATGTTTGTTGGAACCCTTGATCCACAAGCAACTATTTCACAATTTATGATGTTCTTCAAGCCGACTTCCTTCCAGGCTTTGATCGACAAATTGGCGCAGATGGACCAGATGGGCTATAAACCCCCTCTCCCGAAGCCGGATTCCCGAAACGATAAAAGAAAGGGAAAAGCGATCATCGTCGCTAATGCCCAACAACAACCGAACGACTCGAAGCCGGTTGCTCGTCCAAACAATACGCGCCCATACGTACCCCTTGAGGACAGGATGGGACGTGCTTACTCCTTCCCCCGCGATAAAACAAGGAGGCTATTTGAGCTAGCATTGCGCAACAGGCTCATAAATTTGCCAGATCCAAAACGTCCGTCACAACCGAGTGACGTCAACGAGCCCAATTACTGCCCTTATCATAGAGTGTTGGGACATCCAATCGAAGACTGTTACGTCTTCAAGAATTGGCTTGAGAACCAGTACCGTCAGGGCAAATTTGCGCTATCTGACAAATGGAAGGTGAATCCTCCGCAGCCCCACACCTCTAAGGGGACGAATACGCCAGGGGCAACGTGCTCCGTCATTGAAGAGGCTCCCTGGGAGGTTGTATTATCGGCCAAAACGAGGAGAATGCTAAATGATCTTCAAACCTGCCCAGCGGTCAAGTGGAAGAACCCCTTGGAACCGCAGGTTATTGAAGGGATGTTGAAGCCACGACCGACTCCGAAGACCGATGGTAGTAGTTCAAGCGTTCATAGCCAGCCGTCAAAATCTTCGAAAAAGAAGAAGAAGAAATCTAAGAAGCCCGTGAAGCCTGGCGACAAGCGCACGGACTTACAAAAGCAAATCGATGCGCTGGATGAATATAACCAAAAGGCGCGAACTCCCATCACGCTCCAAGATTTCCTTGATCACGTCTTCCAAAAAGAAGGTGAAGGAGAAAGTTCATCGGAAGAGTCTGACGAATATGTAGCAAGCTGTCATATGATCTCCTATTCGACCACGAACGATGAAGGAACTTCTGGCACTGAAACGCTGGGGGCAAATGCCGAATCAAGAACCCCAGGGTTACCAGTTGAAATGATTAGCGCGTTTCTTAATGAAGCACGGTTGAAAAGCAAGGCTGATCGAGAACGCGAGACGGCTATATTCGAAAGGGCCAAGCGTCAGCGACTTGAGGAAGGAGCCGAAATGATCCCGTTGGAGCAAAATGCCTCCACCACTGACAAAAGCCAATTCAAGATAAAAAAGAAATTTACTAAGGCCATATCGATGGGCATGAAGCTACCACCCTCTGAAGAAAAAGTTATTGGCGCGGTAGAAATGCATCCCTCTTATTGCTTATACCATCAGAAGGTCTCACATTCCACCCAAGATTGCAAAGCTTTCAATGGATGGTGGCAAGGATACGTCGCTAATCGACAACGATTTAAACGGGAAAAACGTAAAATTCGCCGAGAGCAAAGAAATACGACTAAAGAACTTGAAAGAACTGCCGGCAATTGTCATATGGTTAACACTACCGGGTCACAAGTGCCTACATTTGGGAGCGACTCCGATGAAGAGCTAGAGCTTGGTCCCCTCTTCGAAGAATCCACTTCGGGAAAAGAAAAAGAACCAAAGGCCTGCGAGAATATACAGCTGCGCAATCGAACATTACCCGAAAAGAACCTCGGACCCTTGAATAAGAGAAACAAAGGGAAAGAGAAGGTCTCTGAAGACATCGCTTTGGATGACCAAGTTGCGGAAGAGTTAACCGCCAAGAATCCCCCAAAAAGGAATAAAGTAGATTACAATGTCTTGGCGCATCTGAGAAAGCTATCCTCACAACTCAGCATTCTCGATGCCCTATTGCTATCAAAAGAGGCGAGGGATTCTTTGATTAAGGCCCTACAGGATCCGGACCAGTTCCAAGCCTTCTTAGCCGAACAAATGATGAAGGATGAATTGGAAGAGGTGCACACAGCCGACGTTGCTTTTGGTGATGAAGACCTTCTCCTCGGGACGTGTGAACACAATCGCCCCCTTTATGTCTCGGGATACTGCCATGACATAAAGATAGGAAAAATCTTGGTCGATAACGGATCGTCTGTCAATTTACTCAATGTGCGAGTGTTAAAGGAGATTTGCATGAGTGTCCAACACCTCGCCCGGGACAAAATCACCATCTCCGGTTTTGACTCTCAATCCTCAAAGACTCTTGGATCTGTGATATTGACGCTACGCTTCGGGGTGCTCGTCACAGACATCAAATTCCATGTTATAGACGCCAAGACGTGCTACAATGCTCTGCTCGGCCGACCATGGCTACACGAATACAATATCATCCCTTCTACACAGCATCAGTGCATGAAGTATTCTAGGGACGGCCTCGAGTACACAGTGGCAGGAGAGTTGAATCCATTTTCCGTGAACGAAGTTCGCAAGTATGAAGATGCCAAATACTTCCTACCGAGTTTCGAAGACACGGAAAGGTGTCACAAACCAGAGAACAAAACTAACGCAACCATCCCTGTCTTCGGCAGTGACACCGAGGAGGAGGAGGATATAATTTATTCAGGTCCGTCCCAGTCCACCAGGCCAGGACCATCTGTTCCTTCATTGATCTTCGGTAGTGACTCAGAGGATGAAGTTCACGCTGTATTCCCCGCTCGGTCCTCAATACAGATTTCCACTGATGAAGAGCGAAGTCTGCAGGTAACCATGGTGCCGCTTGAACATTACAAAGAACTGGATGCACTCGACACCAACAGCGTAGAAGAATTGCAGACATTCTATATCCCTCCCGGAAGAAAAGGCGAGAAGGCAATCCTATTCTACCGTTCTGAAGAAAACAAGGTGGAGAAAGAAATTTGGCATGGCGCGGATCCCACGCTCGACAACCTTCAGCCTATCCGTCTTCCCAGATATTATACCGAAGGTTTGAAGAAACTACTGAAACGCCAAGGGATGTCCTTCACACAGACCATCAGAAAAGCCAAATTCTACGACAAGGTCTGGAACGTTCCCGGAACTCAATGCAAACTGCCTAACGGGAGAACGGAAACAAAAGGGCTCGGGTACATCCGGCCAAAGAAACGGGAGTTAATAAACAGCTGTTATGCCATGTATGACTTTGATGAAGAAGCGGACGCTCAATGGGAGGACGCTAATCCCGAATCAGCAAAAGTTCCTGACACAAAGCCGCCCAGTCCATCGTCTAAAGACCCGGTGAGCAAATTTATAAAGGATGGGAGTCAAAAAGCCCGAGATGATCACGATCGTGAAATGGCAATCTATGAGAAAGCCAAGACACAGCGTCTCCTTCGACAGGCAGTAAAGAACGAAGATGTTACCCCACGTCAGCCTGCTACAAAAAGGGTTCGACGCGAAAGCAAAAACAAGTCGAGGGGCCGAAAAGGTGCTCGACAACCAAATGACAGAGCTAAGAAGCCACGCATACGAGAGGCGAGCGTTATTGACCTAGCCCTTATGAAGAAAATGGGTCGAGCATACTCGTTTCCTCGGAACAAAACAAGGAAAATACTTGATCTTGCTCTAAAACATCAAATGCTTACTCTGCCAGAGTCTAAACACCCTGAGCAAGCAGGCGAAGTCTCCAACCCAAATTATTGCTCTTACCATCGAGTAGTAGGGCATCCGCTTGAAGATTGTTTCACCTTTAAGAATTGGGTTGAGGACCAATATCAGTTAGGCAAATTCGCGCTTTCTGACAACTGGAGGGTAGCACCACCACAGAAGCACGAACCCGAGGCTGCAAAAGAAAAACCAACTCCGCATTGGGATTGGCAGAAAATTCGCACTTACCACGTGGTAACAATATTAAAAGAAGAATCCGAGGACATGAACGACTTCCCTTGGTGCTTTGAAAACAGCAGCGATGAGGTAATCTCAGAATTTCCCCCAGCTCCGAAAGAACTGGAGGATGGAATCCACACCACTGCAGATAATCTCAAGAAAATTGAGTTGGGGACGGAAAATGACCCGCGACCAACATTCATCAGCGAGCTGTTATCTGAAGAAAGGGTGACTGCGTTGAAGGATGTGCTTCTACAACACAAAGATTGCTTCGCGTGGAACTATTCCGAAATGCCGGGACTAGATCCAGAAATTGCTGTACATAAATTGGCGATATCTCCGGACATCAAGCCCGTCAAACAAGCGCCGAGGAGAATGCGACTCGAGCTTGAGATGAGCATCAACGCCGAAGTCAAAAAGCTTATAGACTCTGGCTTCATCCAGGAAGTTCAATACCCTGAATGGATCGCTAACATCGTCCCAGTGATGAAGAAAAATGGGACAGTGCGCATATGCGTAGACTTTCGAGATCTTAATAAAGCCTGCCCAAAAGATGATTTCCCAGTGCCAGTTACTGAACTTATGATAGACAATACATCCACTCATGAGGTTTTCTCCTTCATGGACGGCTCGTCGGGGTATAATCAAATAAAAATGCATCCTGAAGATCAGAAACACACAGCTTTCAGGACCCCTCTCGGGATATTTTGTTATAAAGTGATGCCCTTCGGTTTGAAGAACGCCGGTGCTACTTATCAGAGGGCCATGACAAAGATCTTCGACGACCTTATACACGAAATCGTTGAATGCTATATCGACGATCTCGTGGTTAAAAGCAAATCATACGGGGAACATCTCGAGCATCTGAAGACTGTATTTCAACGCCTTCGGCAGTACAACCTGAAGATGAATCCTCTTAAATGTACGTTCGGGGTTTCCTCGGGCAAATTCCTGGGATTCGTTGTTCGACACCGAGGTATTGAAATAGATCCGTCAAAGATTAAAGCAATCATGGAAATGCCCCCGCCGAGGACTCTCAAACAGTTGCGGTCTCTCCAAGGGAAACTCGCATACATACGGCGATTTATAGCCAACCTTTCAGGAAAGTGCCGCCCTTATAGTCACCTGATGAAGAAAGGAACCCTATTCGTTTGGGATCAAAAATGCCAAGTCGCACTAGACGAGATCAAGCAGTACCTGCAGAACCCGCCGGTGTTGGCTGCCCCGGTTAAGGGGAAGCCTCTCATTCTTTATACGACCGCCCTCGAAGGTTCCTTAGGCGCATTATGGGCACAAAAGAACGATCAAGGGAAAGAAAGAGCACTCTACTACTTAAGTCGAGTGCTGCTGGGGGCAGAAAGCAACTATTCTCCCATTGAAAAACACTGCTTGGCATTAATCTTCGCAATAACAAAGCTTAGGCACTATGCGTTGGCGCACGAGGTCCGTCTGATTTCAAAAGTGGACCCTCTCAAATATTTAATGTCAAAAGCCATATTGACAGGACGACTCGCTAAATGGGCCCTGCTCTTGATGGAATTTTCCATAACATATCAACCTCTCAAGGCAGTAAAAGGCCAGGCCATCGCTGACTTCCTTGCTGAGCATCCCATACCTGCCGACTCTCCTTTAAACTGCGATTTGCCAGACAGACATGCATTTGACGCAATCGACAGTGGTGATACCCGTTGGGAGCTTTACTTCGATGGAGCGTCCTCTATGAAAAAGCACAAACAAAGTATGCCAACGATCAAATCGGGGGTGGGACTCATCTTTGTGACTCCCCAAGGAGGAATAATGCGCTTCGCCTTCTCCTTAACGGAGCCGAGAACGAATAATGAAGCTGAATATGAAGCTTTGATAGAAGGCCTCGAGATCGCCATCGATATGGGAATTGAGAGCCTCCTCATATACGGGGACTCCCAACTGGTCGTCAGTCAAGTGAACGGCGATTACCAAACATGCAAACCGGAATTGGTAAAATACGGTGAAAAAGTGCAACAACTGCTAATCCAAATTCCCTCCTACACGTTGGAAAGCATACCGCGCGCGGAAAACAGCAAAGCAGACGCACTAGCCAAACTTGCTAAAGAACTGGCTGACGAGAACCTCGACGACGTTAGAATCGTAGTACAAAGCCGTCGAGTGCTCGCCCCAACAAAAATATCTCCCGAATCGTCCGAAGAAAAAGGAACGACTGAGCAGTCGACCTTACAAATAAAAGACCATGAGAAGGTTGAGGATTGGAGGGAAGTCTTTATAGACTACTTCAAGTCCCACCGAATGCCCGAAGATGCGTCCGCAAGACATCAGCTCATGAAACGAGCTCTGTCTTTCGCCTTCGTCAATGATACTCTGTACAAGAGGTCATTCGATTCTCTGTGGTTGAGATGCTTAGGACCTGACGAAGCGAGAAGGGTCGTCCAAGAAGTTCACGACGGACTCTGCGGTTCCCACCAAGCAGGCCCTAAGATGAAGTTAAAGATAAAGCGGACGGGCTACTACTGGCCCACGATGATGCAGGATTGCCTAGAATACGCGAAGCAATGTCATTCATGCCAAATTCATGGAGACTTCATCCATCAGCATCCCAATCCACTGCATCCAACAGTGGCTAGTTGGCCATTTGAAATGTGGGGAACTGACATAGTCGGTCCCATCGAACCAGCATCGTCAAAGGGACATCGTTTCATCTTGGCGACGACTGATTACTTCTCCAAATGGGCAGAAGCGGTACCGTTGAGGGAAGTAAAAACGGAGAACATCCTCCATTTCTTCAAAACGCATGTCATATACCGGTTTGGAACCCCAAGAAGGATCATCTCTGACAATGGACCAGCCTACCGAAGTCATAAGATTAGCCGCTTCGCACAGCAGCACAATATAGACTGGAGATATTCCTCAGTTTATAACCCCCGAGCTAACGGTCTAGCTGAGGCCTTCAACAAGACCTTGACGAAGATCATGAAGAAAACGGTGTCACGAAATAAGAGAGATTGGCACGAAAGATTGCAAGAGGCGCTTTGGGCGTATCGAACTACATTTAAAACGGCCACAAACACAACGCCGTACGCGTTGGTATTTGGGACGGAAGCAGTACTCCCCCTCGAGATAGAATTACCCTCTCTACGAGTGGCAGTCCATTACGAGTTGACGGACGAAGAAAATGCTCACCTTCGGTTTGAAGAGCTTGACGCCCTTGATGAAATCCGGCTTCTAGCACAGCAAAATTTGGAAGCTTATAAAGCAAAGATGACGCGCTCATATGAAAGATTGAGCCGCCCGAGGACATTCCACCAAGGCGAACTCGTGCTAGTCGTCAAAAGGCCCATGGTCCCCAATCGCGCCAAGCGGGGAAAATTTGAGCCAAATTATGAAGGACCGTACATCATTGATAAGGTCTACCAGGGCGGAGCCTATCTACTCATGGACATGCACGGTGAAAGGCCTTTCAGGCCAATAAACGGTCGCTTCCTAAAGAAATACTACGCTTAACGAGCCTTAGTTTAGGTCAATGATAGATGACGACGACTATGTCCGCTCGCTATCTTCCTAAGCTCAGGCTTTATAAACAGTAGCCAGCCCTCTCAACGGCGGACCGAAATGTCCTTAAACTAATAGCAGACCGAGACGTCTTGAAACTACTAGCGCAGCACCTCTAGGCTGACGAGATGTAAAAAAATATATATAAAAAAAATAAAATAAAATAAAACGGTATGTCCATAAGCAAAAAGGGCACGGATGAAAACCCGAAAGGGCTCCGTGAGTAAAAACAGCAGGGCTACCGGCGAGTGTTCGTGAAAACCCGAAAGGGCGCGACCTCGTTAAAAAAAAAAAAAAAAAAAAAAGAGAAAAAGAAAATAAAAAGAATATAAAAATAAAAAAAAAACGGTATGTCCATAAGCAAAATGGGCACGGATGAAAACCCGAAAGGGCTCCGTGAGTAAAAACAGCAGGGCTACCGGCGAGTGTTTGTGAAAACCCGAAAGGGCGCAACCTCGTTAAAAGACACTTATAGGGTCCTCTCGACCCTGTAAGGAGAAACTACCCGCGTGAGATCCTTACGACTCACAAGGGAGCAACACACTTAGGGATCCCCACGATTCCTAAGGAGAAAATACGCTTGCGAGATCCTCACGACTCGTAAGGAGAACTCTCTTATGGGACCCTCACGGCCCATGAGATTTGAAAGTCTTAAGTTACAGAAACCTAAACCTGTGCTTAAGCAAGCCCCCACAAACTTCCAATATTGCCCTACAAGTGGCTCAATATTGACCCTTGTATACAATCCACGGGCGCGAATAAACATTTCCCTAATCAAGTCTCATCCGAGACTGGGGATATGTTCGCATGATGAACAACCCTTATAAGTCCTCTCGACTTACAAGGAGAAAACCCTCCTGTAGGCTCCTTACGACTTACAGAGGAAACGAACACTTAGGAATCCTCATGAGTCCTAAGAAGAAAATACACCTACAAGATCCTCACGACTTGTAGGGAGAAATAACTTCGTGAAACCCTTACGGCTCATGAAGTCAAAAGCCTTAGCCGACAGGACCCTAACCCTGGTCGCTAAGCCACCTTTGTTCGACATCGACAGAGGCAGATGATGATTCTCTCCTGATAATATCCCAGTTGTAGCGGTGCTGATGCCGAAATCGGTTTACAGCGAAAAGCCAATAGGCCACACATGCATACGAAATAGCCGAAATGATAGGGCAACTTGCAATAAAAAGCAGCAAGTAAAAATGTATGCATGCAAAATAGCCGAAATGATTGGGCAACTCGCAATAAAAAAAAACGAGTAAAAATAAAATAAAGAGCCGAAATGATTGGGCGCCGCGAAAAATAGCCGAAATGATTGGGCAATCGCGACCTTCGCGATATAAAAGCTGAAATGATAGAGCATCGCGGAGATAAAACAAAAAAAAAGAATGATGATAAAACTCTGGCCCTACAGTTAAGATCACATCGATCCCTGTATACAATCCAAGGGCGCAAACAAAGAAAAAACCATACTTCCCCAGCGGATTCCGTCGAACGACGAAGCCAAACCTCAACGGTTCATTTCAATCGAAGAAGCCAGCAAATTCCTCGACTCACGGATACAAACACTCCTTGACGAGAGCTTCCTGATCCGCGTCGACCCGCAGAGCCACCAGCGCCTTCGTGGGAACCATCGACTCGTTTCAAACCCCAAGGACACAAATAATCCTTGGCGCTTGGGAAACAAATAATCCCTCGCAAAACTTCTCAACTCACGGATACAAACACTCCTTGACGAGAGCTTCCTGATCCGCGTCGACCCGCAGAGCCACCAGTGCCTCCGTAGGAACCCTCGACTCGTTTCAAACCCCAAGGACACAAATAATCCTTGGCGCTTGGGAAACAAATAATCCCTCGCAAAACTTCTCAACTCACGGATACAAACACTCCTTGACGAGAGCTTCCTGATCCGCGTCGACCCGCAGAGCCACCAGTGCCTCCGTAGGAACCATCGACTCGTTTCAAACCCCAAGGACACAAATAATCCTTGGCGCTTGGGAAACAAATAATCCCTCGCAAAACTTCTCAACTCACGGATACAAACACTCCTTGACGAGAGCTTCCTGATCCGCGTCGACCCGCAGAGCCACCAGTGCCTCCGTAGGAACCATCGACTCGTTTCAAACCCCAAGGACACAAATAATCCTTGGCGCTTGGGAAACAAATAATCCCTCGCAAAACTTCTCAACTCACGGATACAAACACTCCTTGACGAGAGCTTCCTGATCCGCGTCGACCCGCAGAGCCACCGGTGCCTCCGTAGGAACCATCGACTCGTTTCAAACCCCAAGGACACAAATAATCCTTGGCGCTTGGGAAACAAATAATCCCTCGCAAAACTTCTCAACTCACGGATACAAACACTCCTTGACGAGAGCTTCCTGATCCGCGTCGACCCGCAGAGCCACCAGTGCCTCCGTAGGAACCATCGACTCGTTTCAAACCCCAAGGACACAAATAATCCTTGGCGCTTGGGAAACAAATAATCCCTCGCAAAACTTCTCAACTCACGGATACAAACGCTCCGTGACGAGAGCTTTTCTGACTCACATCTCGGGCAGTAAGGATTCAAAAACTTGCTTCCTGAACAATGGGATCCTGCAAGTCAATCCTAAATGGTCTCTTGCATACTATTCACGGGTCTCACTCTCTGAAGTCGATTCTCGACAAAGAGGGAAATAACCGCTCACGAGCCCTCTCGACTCGTAAGAAGGGCAATGGGATCCTGCAAGTCAATCCTAAATGGTCTCTTGCATACTATTCACGGGTCTCACTCTCTGAAGTCGATTCTCGACAAAGAGGGAAACAACCGCTCACGAGCCCTCTCGACTCGTAAGAGGGAGAAATTCTCTCATGAGATCCTTTCGACCTATGAAAGAAAACTACACTTGGGAATCCTCACGATTCCTAAGGAGAAAATCCACTTACGAGATCCTCTCGATCCGTAGGGAGAAAAGTCTCTATGAGACCCTCACGGCTCATAGAGTTGAAAAGTCTTAGGCAGCAGATCCGAACCTGCGGCCTAAGCCATCGTTATATCTTGAAGAAACCAAAATGCTTACTCTGTTACCTGTCAAACATGTTTATCAAGACAGCATGCTGATAATAAGAGAAGGGAGAAAGCAAAGAAATGATACAAGACACTGCAAAAAAAAAATGTGTATCTTTATTTATTAACTCAATCAAGTACATGGCGAATCGTATAAAAGAATAAAGAATGTATACATCTTATTCAAAAAAAAAAAAAGAAAAAAAAAAAAGAAAATTACAAGTATATTGATACAATGGCAGCTACTGGGAAGGGAGCGTCTTGCACAGATGTAGCAATCGCTCGCATATCTCCTTCCACGCCTTCTCCTGCTCGGCTACCGCCGTCAACTCTGCCTCCACTTGGGCTCGTCGCCGCAAGACCAGTGCAAGCTGCTCCCTCACGCCCTGATAAGCAGCCTCCCGACTTGGGATATGGCGCTCAGCCACGTCAAGCTTCCTCTTTAAATTTAGCCCATGGGAGATGCGCTCCAAGAGACCCTCAAAGATAGTCTTCACTTGGGCAGCATTTGCCTCAACCTCAGCGCGCAGATGGGCCGTTTCGTTTGAGGTCTTTTGGCATTCCCTTAGTCTCCGAGCTGCTTCTTGCTCCAAGTGGCGGGAGTGCGAAGTGCTTTGCTCGAGCCAAGTTGTGCGTTGGGCGCTCAGAGCTAAAACTTCGGGAGCAGGGCGCATCAATTCCAGCCGATACAAGCAGGCCTCGATCTCCCTGCAGTGGTTAACCCAAGATTCAACGACGCCCTCGTCATGAAAAGTTACGAGCGCCGCTAACATTGGGTTAACATCCGCAGCGAAATCGACAGCAGAAGGGAGAGCGTCCATGCTGAGCTCTTCAATATACCCGCTCAGCATGCCTAGACTCATCACCGCACCCTTTGAAGACGGACGTCTCAGAAAGGGGCCTGCCGGTAAAAGGACGCGAGCCTCGAAGGGGACCGGAACCGGAACAATAGCTGCAAAACAAAACAGGGTTAAACGATGGTTCAAAAGATGTTAAAGGGTTACCAAAAAGGAAATCTACTATACCAGCAGCAACGGACGGCGGAGCCGGAAGGGCCGGTAGCGCGACAGGGCTTACATCCCCTCCTTCGATTTGTGGCACTACAATAAAGAAAAGGGAAAGTCAGAAATCATCCCATTGCTAGAAAAAAGGAGTAAATAAAGATATTACCGGCGCCACTAGAAGGAGAAGCGAGTTCGGATGGGAAAGAAAAGTGCGGGAGCAACACTTGATACAAGTGATCAAAAAGCACTCCTGCAAAGGCACAATGGTGTAACGTTAGTACAAAAGCCGCATTTTTGAAAGATTAATGCATGAGTCGTAAATCCATACCTTCCAACATCCGTGACGGTACAAGGGAAGAAGGGGAGGTGACTACTGCCAAAGCAGTAGTTGACGGTGCCCCCTCAAGCAGTGGAGCATCGGTACTGGCTGCACCTGCAAGAACAAGTTTGTTAGAAGAGATCACAAGATATATACAAAAAAAGGGGAAATGCTGGTGATAAAAAAATTTACCCGACGAGCTGCCAGCAGAAACTGAGGCGGTCCCTTCCTCCACTGACGGAAGACCACCGCCTGTAGCTTCATCACCCGACTCAAGGGGAACCGTTGTTATGCTCTCAAGCTCTGCAGGCGGCGGGGAACCATAGACAGGGAGGGCCAAGATAGGAACATTGCCAGATTCCTGAGAAGGAGCGCCTAGCTCGTCCTCAGGAATCATGGCCGCCTCACCTGCTGCTCCCTCAGGATCAGCGATTACAGCTGCCCCGTCCATCGGCATCACGAGGTCCCCAGCCTCAAGTACCTCGCCCTCTACCGCCTTCGGCTCGGTCGAGACAATCATATCATCTGCCACCACTTCGGGTACGGCATCAATGACTTTCTCCGCGGTAGGTTCCTCAATCTCGGCTCCAGTCCCCATGGCCTCGACAAAATTGTCCACTGTCGGTTCGGGTTCGGCGAGTACCGCTTCTTCCGCTCCCTTGGGTTCGACGGTCGTCTCCGCCTCCCCCTCAGTTGGACTTGACCCTGCAAGATGAGATATGTATAAGCCAATAGTTTTATAAGTCATACAACAAGGCTCTGAAAGGAGTACTACCTGAAGCGGATTTATCATTGGCGTTCCGAACCGCGCGCGCAACTTGCCGACGAGCGGTAGACAGGGCCACAGGGGGCTCTTCAGAAGGAGTACTAGCGTGAGGAACAGTGCTAGGGCCCGCTCCTGCGGCCAGAGCAGCTCTGCGCGCCTTAGCTTCGCGTCTGGACCGCTTCCACTCCTCTTGAGCCGATGAGACAGATGCCATCAGAGCTTCCTTGAGCGAAGCCTCCTCATCCGTGTAGAGGGATGCCTCCAGATTTTTCAGAGCATCCCTCGTTGTTGCATCAAGCCGAGGCTCTTGCGGCAGCTTCGACGGAGCTGGGACTTCGATGATGGGCTTGGGAAGGGTCCTGGCGCCGATTAATACCACCCCTGTAAAGAAACAAGAGAAGGTCAGGTCGGCTATCATAAAAAGACAACAAACTTTCCTTATAAAAGAGAAAGGGATAGAGCATACCGACGCTTGCCAGTGCACGTTTCTTCTCCTCCTCTTGGAAGGTCTTCAAGGATGCAACGATAGCATCTTCAGTGGAGATACCTGTTAAAAAAGGGAGCAAAAGTTAGTTAAATGTAACAATATAGAGTGCAATGAGATAACAAATAAGGCGTCTGATGATTACCGGACTCGGCGAGTTTACTCAGCATCGCTTCGAGCCTCGCTGATCGCTCTGATTCTGCAATGGCGGCGGCTAGGTTGGTGTCCTCAGGATCCACCACGAAACCCTCGTTGCTGCCGTACTCACGTATAGTCTCGGCAGGATGAGCCGCGGGCTCCAAGTTAAGAATCGCATCGAGGGATAAGGTGGACTTCTTCTTCTTTTGTTCACCAGCCTTGGATCCACCCGGAGCAGCTTTGCGCTTGCCAGTTTTGGCAGTCACTTTCGGGCGGCGAGTCCCGATGTCCGCTCCTGCACCCGACTCCGGCGATACCGCTTTAACCGTCTCTGTCGGAGCACGGGGTGCCGTTGGGGCATCCACCGTAGTAGGCAGTGGCAGTCCACGAGGAGGGGCCAACACGCGTGGTCGATCTGCTCCGGCCTCTTTCGTCGGAGGGATAACCTGGACCCTAGGCTGCAATGGAGCCTTGCGATTGCCGCCGGGAGGCGCAGCCCTACGATCGACCAGTAGACGTTTCTCCATCAAGATAATTGGGCCCATCGCGTGCGCGTACCAAGCCACATACGAATTGAGTATCTTGGGGGTACAGCTGGGCTCACTGATGAAAAAGTAGGAGCCTGTATTGAGCCGGATGAAGTGATGCATCGCATTCCGTACTCCCTCTGGACCGACTGCAGGTGTTCCCAAGAAGGCTTCCAACGGGACTCCTTGGTTATAACTCGATTGCCGGGCAAATCGATGCGGGTTATACCTCATGAAGAGGGCCGTTTCATTCTGCCTAAACACCAAGTAACCCGGCCGAATGGAATAAAGGTGGAGGATTTCCCGAGCCTTCAACACGGAGACACCGCCCTTAAAGTCATCACGCAGCGGCACCACCGACTTAGTGGTCTCGGAACCCATGGTGATGACCTTATCCACAAAAGAGGTCTTCGCCCCGACAAGATGCGAACGCAGAAGCAGTCCCCTAGACTCCCGCGGAGGTGCAAACACGATGGAAGCCCCGATCAATCGTATGATTCTTGGAAATATGAATCTCTCAAAGAATGGAGGAGTTTTGTGGGCACCAAACACTCCTCGAACATGCAGCTCCATCCAAGATGTGAAGTAATGCATCGGGAAGTTAGCAGGCTGCACCCCAGGTTCATTAGCGTCCGCCGCTACGCTAAGTCCATTGTAGAGGTGAGCCAACCCGGCGATCCCCACTGATAACTGTAGACCGGCCACCATTTGATGCGCCGGGTAAAAGACAGAAGACCTCATGAGGCGTGGGTGCATGGGAAGCGCGAAGCTGCACAGCCACAGACCTAAGAACCCGATGAAGAAGGTCTCCTCATCCATGCCAGGAACGGCGATCTCTGAGAAAGGAACGCTAGCAGTACCGGGAAGGTAAAAACTTCGCTGATCAATTTCCGATGAAGGTCGGCGGTCCAGGCCGAAACCAAAAGGATCAGCAAGTTGGGCGAACTTCTCACCTTGCTCTGATAAAAATTCCGGGCGAATAAAACGAGCAATGAAGTCCGCAAAACTAACTCCTCGGTCGCCCAATTCCAAATGAAGCTCCTCGTAAATCTCCAACACCCTCACCAGGCCCGGATGCTGATGCTGGATGGCATTTTCCGGAGTCAAGTCGAGTACCACTTGCTTGGTGGCAAAGACGTACTCATCAGGAGGAAGCAGCTCTTCGTAGTGCTCCCCCCTCGCCGGTAAACCAGAAAGCTCAACGAATTCCTCTAGAGAAATTGAAACTTCCCTATCCGCTGCCAGGAAAGTATGCGTGGGGATATTCCATTGTTCGATGAAGGCCTTTGTCCACCACGTTGGAGGAGTAGGATACTCGAAAAGCGAGACGTAGACGGCGGAATATAAACCTATCTTCGTCAGGTGAGCTCTTTTCGCCGCTAAAATGTACCGGGCCCATGGCAGGTATCCAGCAAGTGGTCGCGGATTTAATCCAATATTGTAAGCCTGTCCCCAAGGGCGTGCTTCACCCTGACAGATTCGCCTTCCCAAGATATCTATGGCCGGCGGCGGCTGTACCGGAATAGCGCCGATTGCAGGCTGGAGAAGGTCGTCTGAATTCCAATTTTTTACCTCCACGGCATACTCCACCGGGGGTTTGTCCGCATAAGGGATCGTAACTATGGGTTCGGAAGGCGAGGCGGAACTAAAACTGCGGCGGCCTTGGATAATCTGGCTATACCACCTCCCCCATAGGTGAAGTCTCTTGCACTCAGGATCGTGATCTTTGATCAGAGCAAACACCACCCGGTCCACTGGTGCATGTGGGAACCCTCCTTCTGAGCGAACAAAGGGGAAAGACAAATCTTCAGACATGTTTCCTGTAGATAAAAAAAAATAATAATAATAATAATAACAACTGTTAGTGTTCCAATGTTTCACACTTCAAAGGCATACATCATACTGCAATGCAGTGGGTTGGGGACCAAAGGGGGACCCACAAAATCAAGATGACGGCGCATCATTTGATAAGACAGTCCCATCATTGGATGAGACTGTCAGTTAATAAAAAGGACCCCCAAGAGAATATCCCCACTGGGGGATCTCTAGAGACAAGGAGAAAATCTCCTCTTTTTAGAGCAAAGCTCTGTCACAGAGTGACACTTGTCAAACTCCTGTTTCAAAAGAATAAAACTTTTTAAAAAAAAAAAAAAAAAAAAAGAGAGCCTAGCTCTGTAGCAGTGATAAAAAATTTATAACCAAGGATTAAAATTTTGGGATCTTAAAGATCCATGGAAACTTTTAAAAAGTTTTTTAATTGACCTATGAGCAGGGCTCTGTTCATGGGTTAAAACCTAAGAACAGAATCTCTGCAAATTTTTGAGAGCAAGGCTCTGTGAATAAAAACCCCAAAGGGGTTTCCTTTAAATCAAAGATCTATAAGAGCAAGGCTCTGTTGAAGAAACCCCAAAGGGGTTTCCTTTAGATCAGAGATCTATAAGAGCAAGGCTCTGATTATTTAAATTTGATTTAAATTAAATTAATTTACCTAAAATGGTTCTGAAGTTAGAACTTAGAAGTTCTTAAGGAAATCACAAGAGCAAGGCTCTGAAGTTTTAAACAAGAGCAAGGCTCTGGGTAAAAATTCTTGAGAATGGTAAAAATTACCAAGGACCAAGGGTCCTATTTATAGGCGCCTGCGCCTGTTCACCTGACCCGTCGATCCGATGGTCAGGATCTTGCCACCGCTGCACTCACGTGCGCGCCACGTGAGCGCAACGGTGGGGGGGCATCTGTTTCCCCCAATCAGAGCAAGGCTCTACTGAATTTTGAAAATTCAAAATTTGAAGCAACGCTTCGGTTTCCGTGCGCAGTGCGCAATTTGCCACGTGGCAGAAAACAATTCGGCAGCGTAACGCCCGGGACGGCGCGTCCCATTAGAGCAAGGCTCTTCAGAAAACGTAATTAAAGACTTAACTACGCAAATGCATGGCAGCGCGACACGTGTCTGCGCAAGCACATGGATGCAAGACACGTGTCTGCGCAGTTGCGCAATCGCAACTGCGCAAGCGCACGGATGAGCGATACGTGTCTGCGCAAGCGCACGGATGCGTGACACGTGTCTGCGCAATTGCGCAATCGCAGCTGCGCAAACGCACCGATGTGCAACACGTGTCTGCGCAAGCGCACAGATGCGTGACACGTGTCTGCGCAGTTGCGCAGTCGCAGCTGTGCAAACGCTCGGATACCCGACACGTGTCTGCGCAGTTGCGCAATTGCAACTGCGCAAGCGCTCGGATGCGTGACACGTGTCACAAGCTGGTGAGTTGCGCAGCAACTGAATGAAGATTTAGATAAATTTTTTCTGTTCTCCTGTAAAACAGGAACCCTCGGATCAGAGATCCAATGGTGGGAAAATTCCCAAAATTATTCATGAAAGATTTTGTTAACAAATCCAACAAATTGGTGGGCACTATAAATAAGACCCCAGGCCTCATTCAAAGGGCATCAGATAATCAATCATCATCGAGAGAGGGAAAAAGCTTCTGAAAAAAAAGAGCTCTTGAAGATTAATCAAGAAAAAAAAAAAAGAAGGTAAAATTTCTGAAGAACAGAAAATAAGAAAATAAATAGTGCCTTGCACTTGATAGGAACCCCTGGTTCTAAAAAAAAATATAAATAAAAAAATAATAAATAGTGCCTTGCACTTAATATGAACCCTCGGTTCTGTATGATCAGGAAAAAACAAGAACTTGTTTTCCTTTGATCCAAATTCAAATCAAAGTGCCATGCACTTGTGTTCTTCAATCTGAAGATTTCTAGGGTTTCTGCAACCCCTTGTTTTGGGCCCGGCCCAAACTAAATTGAAATAATAAAAGGGCAAGGCCCTGTTTGGAAAAATTCCTGAGTTTCTGCAAACTCGTTATTCAAATGGGCCTGGCCCAAACTAAATTACAGAACAATAAAAGGGCAAAGCCCTGTTTGTAAAAACTTCTTGAGTTTCTGAAACTCATTATTTAAAAGGGCCTAGCCCAATTGCAGAAAAAAAAAATAATAAATAAAAAGGGCAAGGCCCTGTTTGGAGAATTCCTGAGTCCTTGTAACTCATTAATTAGAAGGGCCTGGCCCAAATCAGACTTGTAAAATAATGAAAGGGGCAAAGCCCTGTTTAGATTGATTCTTCTAATCAGGCAAAGCCTAAAATAAAAATTGGACTTAACCCAATCCTGGCTGTAAGTCCTTAAATTAAATGCCCCTCATAAACCAAGTCATGACCGGTTCGAGGGTACATCTCCGAACTTCTCTGACATCTGTCGTTGTAATTCCTCAATGACGTCAGAGAGGTGACGAGTCCCAACGACCACTCATCTAATATCGGACCGAAACGTCCCTAAACTAATATCGGACCGAAACGTCCCTAAACTAATATCGGACCGAAACGTCCCTAAACTAATATTGGACCGAGACGTCCTTAAACTAATGACGGACCACTACGTCCCTAAACTGGCGACGGACCGAAACGTCCCTAAACTAAAATCGGACCGAAACGTCCCTAAACTAATATTGGACCGAGACGTCCTTAAACTAATGACGGACCACTACGTCCCTAAACTGGCGACGGACCGAAACGTCCCTAAACTAAAATCGGACCGAAACGTCCCTAAACTAATATCGGACCGAGACGTCCCTAAACTAATGACGGACCACTACGTCCCTAAACTGGCGACGGACCGAAACGTCCCTAAACTAAAATCGGACCGAAACGTCCCTAAACTAATAATGGACCACCACGTCCCTAAATTGGAATATGGACCGCTACGTCCCTAAACTGACATAATAAGGGCCCAAACGCTCTTTTGTCGGATCTAAACGGTCCCGCCTAAGTTGATCTTAACCCCAAATACGGTTAACGTGTCCTTAGACATCTAAATAAACAATAAAATCCCAAACCAACTTTGGTTCAAGAGTACATCTCGGAACTCCTCAGACGTATGTCGTTGTAATCCCTCAATGACGTCAGAGAGGTGACGAGTCCCGACGGCCGGATAATTAAATCAATCACTACGTCAGGTCGATCTTAGTCCAAAACAGGACTAGCGTATCCTTGATGAACGTTTAAGTTGATCTTAGTCGCAACGCGACCAATGCATCCTTAAACTAAAAACACCAAACTCAAATCTAAGCAAACACGGATTTGGACTAATCCACGTCCTACGGACGACGACATCACTAAGTCTCCGTATACAATCCACGGGCAACCACAAATAAAATAAACATACATGACACGAAGTGAAATTCTGGAGAAGGAGAAAGTTGTTATCGCAACGCGATAGTGTAATTAACTGCAGGGGCTTGCGCCTGCAGGGAAGAGCGTCCCCACAATCAAAAACCCCTCACCCTGAGGGGGAATCTGACAAAGTCTGCTACATCGGCCGCACCCGTCTAAACCTTCGATACACGGTGCCATAAATCAACTTGGCATCTTCGGAGAGGTAGACGGATAAAAACCAAATAGCATCTACCCCGAACCTCAGGCACGTGACGTCCTAACGTCGCAGGCCGCCGTTCGGAGGGGAACAAGAGCGTTTGGAGGCTCTATCGTTCCAGTTTAGGGACGTGGTGGTCCATATTCCAGTTTAGGGACATGGTGGTCCGCATTCCAGTTTAGGGACGTGGTGGTCTATATTCCAGTTTAGGGACGTGGTGGTCCGATATTAGTTTAGGGACGTTTCGGTCCATTATTGATGTGTGGTCGTTGGGACCCGTCACCTCTCTGACGTCGTTGAAGGATTACAACGACAGTCGTCAGAGGGGTTCGGAGATATACCCTTGAACCGGATATAAATTGATTTAAGAGAGCAATCTTGCTCAGTCAATTTAATTTAAGGACTTACGGCCAAAATTGGGCTAAGTCCAGTTGAAATTGTTCAACATTTTATTTGCTTTTGCGTTGAATTTCTTTTTATTTTTACTTGGACTTTGCAGAGCATCGATTTGTTTTGGGCTCTGCCCTTTATAAATGATGCAGAGCATCAATTTCATTTGGGCTCTACCCTTTTATTGCTTTGCAATTTATTTTGGCCTGCTTAGTCTTTTTGATTTGGGCCTGGCCCTTTTAGAAAATGCATTGCATTTATCAGGCGCTTTGCGCCAATCAGAGAGCGCAAGCACTCGTGGTGATGACACGTGTCATGCAACGCAGTGCGCTGCGCTAGTACGCTACGCTTGCGCTGCTGACACGTGGCGTGCTCCGGTGAGTTACGCCAATTTCAGAGAGCAAAGCTCTATTCAAAAGCGCATAGCGCGAACGGTTCAGACGCTGACACGTGGCGCTCTCTGGTGGCTTGCGCCAATCCAAGAGCGCAACAGTGCAGTATTGCAAGTGCAAGGCACTATAATTTAGGAATCTTTTAGATTCAAAAGATAAGTTTTTTTCTTATCTTAAAGAACCAAAGGTTCATGAAAAAGTGCAAAGCACTATTTTTATTTTATTTATTCCTTTATTTAGTTATGTTTAAGGATCAATGATCTTGTTTTTAGATCACTGATCTGTTCATAAGAGAATTTTCTCTTCTTTCAAAGGTTTTTACCTTCTGTTGTTCTTGAGGAGTTCTCTTCTTCTTCTTTTTTTTTAGAAAGATGTTTTTTTTTGAATTGAGGTCTGGGGTCCTTTTTATAGTGCCCATAAATTAGTTAAATTTGTTAAAGAGATGTTTCTCTGAGTGATTCGGGAAATTTTCCCCACCGTTGGATCTTTGATCCAAGGGCTTCTGTTTTACAGAAGAAAATCTTCTTGTTTTAACAAGAACAGAAAGATTTCTTTAAAATTTTAATTCTGTTTGGCGCAGACCCCCCAGCGCGTGACGCGTGTCACGCAGCGCACAGCGCAGCGCAACTGCGCTAGCGCATCTGTGCTGACACGTGTCGTGCAGCGCACAGCGCAACTGCGCTAGCGCATCTGCGCAGACACGTGTCGCGCAGCGCAGTGCTTGCGCAACCGTGCTGACACGTGTCGCCCTTGCGCTCAGCGCGGAGGATCTAAAGCGTTGCTTCATTTACCACAGAGCTTTGCTCTGATTGAGTGCGCTGCCTTGGGCGCTGCGCTGACGTATCTGCGCCAGACACGTGGCGCGTCGCGCGCAGCGCAAAGGATCTGAAGCGTTGCTTTATTTATTAAAATTTAGATTTTCAAGATAGAGCTTTGCTCTGATTGGGGGAATCGGAAGCGTTGCTTCCCCTGAGATATCTTTTCATCTCCTCTTTTCAAGTCAAACTTGTATTTCTTCGAAATTTCGATTTCCCGGGTCTTGGAAATAATTCCAGTGCGCACAGAATTTTCTGTGTTTGGGTCTATATATAACCCAAGGCCGAGCCTTTTCTTTTCTCACCTTCAGAGAACTTCTTCGATCATGGCTTGCAACCGTCCTCACGCCCGCCGACAACCGTGGGAAGTGCCGATCCGGGACATCGTTTCCCGTTTTGCTACGCACTTGGTGGACTCCTCTTTTTCGGACGAGCAGTGCGATGCTACAATGTACGAGCTTTCGACTCGTGTGGGGTCTCCTCTTCCCCCGGGTTCCATTTGGCTTCGGATGATCCTTGCCTCAGTGCTCGCCGACATTCCCCCTCCTCCGGCAGAGATGTCCTCGACAATGCTTGATGTGGCCGAGGATAAGATCGAGAGCTTTTTCGAAGCGCTCTTGATCACCAAAGCCCTAGGGGACTTCTCCTTCTACTTGCTGAGCCAGATACGGGCTCGTCGGGTTGTCATCGCCACTTTTTCCCAGGAGTGCGGCGTCGACCGTTGGATGGCTACCCCTCGGGAAGATCGCCGCTTCGACGTGATGGAGAAGACGGAGAGGGAGCTGAATAATCTTCTTTTTCTTTTTATGAACCCTTATCTCTCTGATCCCGTATTCGGTGATCTTTTTAAAATGTAATAACAATAATAATGAATAAGTATTTTTCTTTTTAATCAAGTACTTCATTGTCTGTTAAGGGTTCTTTTATTTTAGTTCTTTGTTGTGCTTGTGCATCGTATGATTTTAATTTGTTATTATCAAGTGCATGTAATTTTGCATGGATAAATTGCCTTTGGCACTTAGCCCCTTCTTCTGCGCTGACACGTGTCGCGCAGCGCACAGCGCAGCGCAACTGCGCTGCCACGTGTCGCAGAGCGCAGCGCGGCGCTTCCTTTAACAGAGCTTTGTTCTAATTGGGCGTGCCTTCTCGGACGCTGCGCTAATGTATCTGCGCCAGACACGTGGCGCGTCGCGCGCAGCGCAAAGGATCTGAAGCGTTGCTTCATTTATTAAAGTTTAAATTTTCAAAGCAAAGCTTGGTTTCTGATTGGGGGAAGATGAAGCGTTGCTTCATCTCCCGCCTTGGAATTTGAACAGAGATTTGATCTGATTGGGTAAACAAATCCCCCCCACCGCTGCGCTTACGTGGCCTCCAAACGCAAGCGCAACGGTGGCAGAATCCCAACCGTCGCGGCACCTTTTGGAAGTTGAAGAGGCACTCGATGCCTATAAATAGGACTTTTGGTCCCCCACAGATGCTTATCATCTTTCAGATTTTTACTTTCAGAACTCAGAGCCTTGCTCTCTTGTTTAGACACATTTTAAAAGTTCAAACTTTAGAGAATTTTAGGTAAAAATATTAATTTTGATTAAATTAAATCAGCTTTAAGAGCTTTGCTCTCAATAGATCCCTGATCTAAAGAAGACCCATTTAGGGTTTCACTTAGCAGAGCTTTGCTCTAAAGGGGTCTAAAGAGAACTAAAGGGAACCCTATTAGGGTTCCATTAATAGAGCTCTGCTCTCCGAAAGGTTTCCCTTGGATTTTCTTAATTAATGGAGTTTTGCTCCTTCCAAATCATATAGAAGAACTCTTAAGAGTTCTTCATGGCATTTGATACTATTATTATTATTATATCATTTTTTTCTCAGAGCAAAGCTCTCAATGTTCTTAGGGAATTTTCCTTAAATTCTCCTCATAACTAGTTTTTGACAGGTGTCACTCCTGTCTATAGAGCATTGCTCTCGAGGAGTTTTAACTCCCTATACCTTTTCCTCATTGCTAATCTTCCAATGTTGCTTCCTTCAGGCATTATGGCGGTGCATCTATACAGTCTGCACGAGTTCATTACCTATGAGGATATTCGTGCACAGGGCCGTCAACAAAACCAAGAGTTTACAGACGCCCAATGTGCAGAGGTCATGGGTCATCTGAACGCAAGCGGTGGTTGGCTGCTACCTCGTCGTTCGGCTCTTTTGAAAGTCGTGCTGGGAGCAATATGGAGAGCACTTCCGGGTCTTCATGAGGCCCTACCGCTCAGTGCGCTGGATGATGCCAAAGACAAGGTGCATTCAATGTTCCTGACGGGGCTGATTTCGAAGAAACGGCGGGACAGCCTCATTGACATCCTACATCAAATATTTCAGCAGACGACGATAGTTGCTGCTTATCGAAGGCCGGAAGGGCTTGCCGAGGATCTCGACACAGAGGAGCGCGAGAGGCTGCGCATAAGAATAATTAGAAAGGCCAGAAGAACTCTGGATAGCCATACTTTTGAATTCCTCAATCCGTGCCCCGGATCTGAGGTTATACCGTTGTAATAATTTGAATAATGTCTCTTATTCATTGCTCTTATGATTGTAAGAATTTTTAGCAATATGAATGGAAACCCCTTTTTTATTTTAGCTTGTCTTATCTTTTATTCCGAATCTTTTGCATAAATGAATGTGTTTCGAACGCTTAATCAAATGTAGATCAGATGCTCTTTCCGTCGCTTTCTTCTTTCTTTTCTTCTCGGCACGCCACCTTAGTAAACATGGTCAACAGATAGTAGAGCACGCATCTTGACTTTCTTAAGAATCAGCGATGGCTTAGGCCGCAGTTTCAGATCTGCTGCCTAAGACTTTTCAACTCCATGAGCCGTGAGGGTCTCATAGAGACTTTTCTCCCTACGGATCGAGAGGATCTCGTAAGTGGTTTTTTTTTTCTCCTTAGGAATCGTGAGGATTCCTAAGTGTGTTTTCTCTTATAAGTCGTAAGGATCCTGTAAGAAAATTTTTCCCTCTTACGAGTCGAAAGGACTCGTAAGCGGTTGTTTCCCTTCTCGTCGAAATTCGACTTTGAAGAGTGAGACCCGTGAATAGTATACAAGAGACCGTCTTAGATCGACTTGTAGGGTCTCATTGTTCAGGAAGCAAGTTTTTTAATCCCTGCTGCCTGAGGCTTCATCTTGCAAGTTGAGACGAATCGGGAATTTTCTCGCGGAGACGCTGGTTTCTCTGTGAGCCGACGCGAATCAGGAGGCTCTCGTCAAGGAGTGTTTGTATCCGTGAGTCGAGGAGTTTGCTAGGGATTATTTGTTTCCCAAGCGCCAAGGATTATTTGTTTCCTTGGGGTTTGAAACGAGTCGAGAATTTCCCACGGAGGCACTGGTGGCTCTGCGAGTCGACGCGGATCAGGAGGCTCTCGTCAAGGAGTGTTTGTATCCGTGAGTCGAGGAATTTGCTAGGGATTATTTGTTTCCCAAGCGCCAAGGATTATTTGTTTCCTTGGGGTTTGAAACGAGTCGAGAATTTCCCACGGAGGCACTGGTGGCTCTGCGAGTCGACGCGGATCAGGAGGCTCTCGTCAAGGAGTGTTTGTATCCGTGAGTCGAGGAGTTTGCTAGGAATTATTTGTTTCCCAAGCGCCAAGGATTATTTGGTTCCTTGGGGTTTGAAACGAGTCGAGAATTTCCCACGGAGGCACTGGTGGCTCTGCGAGTCGACGTGGATCAGGAGGCTCTCGTCAAGGAGTGTTTGTATCCGTGAGTCGAGAAATTTTCTAGGGATTATTTGTTTCCCAAGCACCAAGGATTATTTGTTTCCTTGGGGTTTGAAACGAGTCGAGAATTTTCCACGGAGGCACTGGTGGCTCTGCGAGTCGACGCGGATCAGGAGGCTCCCGTCAAGGAGTGTTTGTATCCGTAAGTCGAGGAGTTTGCTAGGGATTATTTGTTTCCCAAGCGCCAAGGATTATTTGTTTCCTTGGGGTTTGAAACGAGTCGAGAATTTCCCACGGAGGCACTGGTGGCTCTGCGAGTCGACGCGGATCAGGAGGCTCTCGTCAAGGAGTGTTTGTATCCGTGAGTCGAGGAATTTGCTGAAGACACTGGCTTCTTCGGAGTTGGACTGAACCGTCGAGATTTGGCTTCGTCTTCTGGCGGAGCCTGTTGGGAAAGTATGGTTCCCTCTTTGTTTACGCCCTTGGATTGTATACAGAGATCGATGTGATCTTAACTGTAGAGCCAAAGTTTTATCATCATTTTTTTTGTTTTATCTCCGCGATGCTCTATCATTTCAGCTTTTATATCGCGAAGGTCGCGATTGCCCAATCATTTCGGCTATTTTTCGCGGTGCCCAATCATTTCGGCTATTTATTTTATTTTTACTCGCTGCTTTTTATTGCGAGTTGCCCAATCATTTCGGCTATTTTGCATGCATACATTTTTACTTGCTGCTTTTTATTGCAAGTTGCCCTATCATGTCGGCTATTTCGTATGCATGTGTGACCTATTGGCTTTTCGCTGTAAACCAATTTCGGCATCAGCACCGCTACAACTGGGATATTGCCAGGAGCGAATCATCATTTGCCTCTGTCGTTGTCGAACAAAGGAGGCTTAGCGACTAGGGTTAAGGTCCTGTCGACTAAGGCTTTTGACTTCATGAGCCGTAAGGGTCTCACAAAGTTATTTCTCCCTACAAGTCGTGAGGATCTTGTAGGTGTATTTTCTCCTTAGGAATCGTGAGGATTCCTAAGTGTATGTTCCTCTGTAAGTCGTAAGGATCCTACAAGAGGGTTTTCTCCTTGTAAGTCGAGAGGATTTACAAGGGTCGTTCACCATACGAACATATCCCAATCACGGATGAAATTCGGTTAGGGGAACGTTTATTCGCGCCCGTGGATTGTATACAAGGGTCAGTATTGAACTACTTGTAGGGCAATATCGAAGGTTGTGGGGGTTGTTTAAGCACAGGTTTAGGTCTCTGTAACTTAAGACTTTCAACTCTTATGAGCCGTGAGGGTCCCATAAGAGAGTTCTCCTTACGAGTCGTGAGGATCTCGCAAGTGTATTTTCTCCTTAGGAATCGTGGGGATCCCTAAGTGTGTTGCACCTTTGTGAGTCGTAAGGATCTCACGCAGGTGGTTTCTCCTTACAAGGTCGAGAGGACCCTATAAGTGTCCTTTAACGAGGTTGCGCCTTTCAGGTTTTCACAAACACTCGCCGGTAGCCCTGCTGTTTTTACTCACGGAGCCCTTTCGGGTTTTCATCCGTGCCCATTTTGCTTATGGACATACCTTTTTTTTTATTCTTTTTATTTTCTTTTTCTCTTTTTTTCTTTACGAGGTCGCGCCCTTTCGGGTTTTCACGAACACTCGCCGGTAGCCCTGCTGTTTTTACTCACGGAGCCCTTTCGGGTTTTCATCCGTGCCCTTTTTGCTTATGGACATACCGTTTTTTTTTATTCTTTTTATTTTCTTTTTCTCTTTTTTTTTTTACGAGGTCGCGCCCTTTCGGGTTTTCACGAACACTCGCCGGTAGCCCTGCTGTTTTTACTCACGGAGCTCTTTCGGGTTTTCATCCGTGCCCATTTTGCTTATGGACATACCGTTTTTTTTTTATTCTTTTTATTTTCTTTTTCTCTTTTTTTCTTTACGAGGCCGCGCCCTTTTGGGTTTTCACGAACACTCGCCGGTAGCCCTGCTGTTTTTACTCACGGAGCCCTTTCAAGTTTTCATCCGTGCCCTTTTTGCTTATGGACATACCGTTTTTTTTTATTCTTTTTATTTTCTTTTTCTCTTTTTTTTTTACGAGGTCGCGTCCTTTCGGGTTTTCACGAACACTCGCCGGTAGCCCTGCTGTTTTTACTCACGGAGCCCTTTCGGGTTTTCATCCGTGCCCATTTTGCTTATGGACATACCGTTTTTTTTATATTCTTTTTATTTTCTTTTTCTCTTTTTTTCTTTACGAGGTCGCGCCCTTTCGGGTTTTCACGAACACTCGCCGGTAGCCCTGCTGTTTTTACTCACGGAGCCCTTTCGGGTTTTCATCCGTGCCCTTTTTGCTAATAGACATACCGTTTTTTTTTATTCTTTTTATTTTCTTTTTCTCTTTTTTTTTACGAGGTCGCGCCCTTTCGGGTTTTCACGAACACTCGCCGGTAGCCCTGCTGTTTTTACTCACGGAGCCCTTTCGGGTTTTCATCCGTGCCCTTTTTGCTTATGGACATACCGTTTTTATTTATTATATATTTTGTTTTATTCATCTCGTCAGCCGAAGGATGCTGCGGTATTAGTTTAAGGACGTTTCGGTCCGCTATTAGTTTAAGGACATTTCGGTCCGACATTGAGAGGCTAGCTACTGCTTATAAAACTTGAGCTTAGGAAGATAGCAAGCGGGCATGGTCGTCGTCACCTATCATTGTCCTAGGTTGTGGCTCATTAAGCGTAGTATCTCTTTAGGAAGCGACCGTTTATTGGCCTGAAAGGCCTTTCACCGTGCATGTCCATGAGTAGATAGGCCCCACTCTGGTAGACCTTATCTATGATGTACGGGCCTTCATAGTTTGGCTCGAATTTTCCTCGCTTGGCGCGATTGGGGATCATAGGCCTTTTGACCACCAGCACGAGTTCGCCTTGGCGAAATATCCTCGGTCGGGTCAGTCTTTCATATGAGCGCGTCATCTTTGCTTTATAGGCCTCCGAATTTTGTTGCGCTATGAGCCGGGTTTCATCAAGGGCGTTAATCTCCTCAAGCCGAAGGTGAGCATTTTCTTCATCCGTCAGCTCGTAGTGGACTGCCACTCGTAGAGAGGGTAACTCTATCTCGAGGGGGAGCACTGCTTCCTTCCCAAATACCAACGTGTACGGCGTTGTGTTCGTGGCCGTCTTGAACGTAGTTCGATACGCCCAGAGAGCTTCTTGCAGTCTCTCGTGCCAGTCTTTTTTATTTCGGGACACCGTTTTCTTTATGATCTTCGTCAAGGTCTTGTTGAAGGCCTCGGCTAGACCATTAGCTCGTGGATTATAAACTGAGGAATATCTCCAGTCTATATTGTACTGTTGCGCGAAGCAACTGATCTTGTGGCTTCTGTAGGCTGGCCCGTTATCGGAGATGATCCGTCGCGGAGTTCCAAACCGATATATGACGTGCGTTTTGAAGAAGTGGAGGATATTCTCCGTCTTTACTTCCCTCAGCGGTACTGTCTCTGCCCATTTGGAGAAGTAGTCAGTCGTTGCCAGGATAAAACGATGTCCCCTAGACGATGCTGGTTCAATGGGGCCGACTATATCAGTTCCCCACATTTCGAATGGCCAGCTAGCCACTGTCGGATGTAGTGGATTTGGATGCTGATGGATGAAGTCCCCATGGATTTGGCATGAATGGCATTGCTTCGCATATTCGAGGCAGTCCTGAATCATCGTGGGCCAGTAGTAGCCCATCCGTTTTATCTTCAGCTTCATCTTTGGGCCCGCTTGGTGAGAACCGCAGAGTCCGTCATGAACTTCTTGGACGACCCTTCTCGCTTCGTCAGGTCCTAAGCATCTCAGCCACAGAGAATCAAACGATCTCTTGTACAGAGTATCATTGACAAAGGCGAAAGACAGAGCTCGTTTCATAAGCTGATGTCTTGTGGACGCTTCTTCAGGCATTCGGTGGGACTTAAAGTAGTCTATGAAGACTTCTCTCCAATCCTCAGCCTTTTCCCGGTCTTTTACTTGCAGGGTCGTTTGCTCGCTCGCTCCTTTTTCTTCGGGTGATTCCGGAGATATTTCTGCTGGGGCAAGCACCCGACGGCTTTGTACCACGATTCTAACGTCATCGAGGTTCTCGCCAGCCAATTCTTTAGCAAGTTTGGCCAACGCGTCTGCTTTGCTGTTTTCCGCGCGCGGTATGTTCTCCAAAGTATAGGAGGGAATTTGGGTCAACAGTTGTTGCACTTTTTCGCCGTACTTCACCAGCTCTGGCTTGCACGTTTGGTAGTCACCGTTTACTTGACTAACGACCAGTTGAGAATCCCCGTATATGAGGAGGTCTTCAATTCCCATGTCAATGGCGATCTCGAGGCCTGCTATCAAAGCTTCGTATTCGGCTTCGTTATTTGTCCTCGGCACTGTTAGGGAGAAAGCGAAGCGCATTATCCCTCCTTGTGGAGTTACAAAGATGAGGCCTACCCCCGATTTGATTATAGGGGTACTTTTTTGCGCTTCTTTACGGAAGATGCTCCATCGAAATAGAGCTCCCATCGGGTATCACCACCGTCGATCGCATCAAACGCATGTTCGTCTGGAAGATCGCAATTTAGAGGAGAATCGACGGGTATGGGATGCTCAGCGAGGAAGTCGGCGATGGCCTGGCCTTTCACTGCCTTGAGAGGTTGATACGTTATCGAAAACTCCATCAAGAGTAGGGCCCATTTAGCGAGTCGTCCCGTCAATATGGTCTTTGACATCAAGTATTTAAGGGGGTCCACCTTTGAAATGAGACAGACCTCATGCGCCAACGCATAGTGCCTGAGCTTTGTTATCGCGTAAATCAACGCTAGGCAGTGTTTTTCAATGGGGGAGTAGTTGCTTTCTGCCCCCAGTAGAACTCGACTTAAGTAGTAGAGTGCTCTTTCTTTCCCTTGATCGTTCTCTTGTGCCCATAATGCGCCTAAGGAACCTTCGAGGGCGGTAATGAGGGGTTTTCCCTTGACCGGAGCAGCCAACACCGGCGGGTTCTGCAGGTACTGTTTAATTTCGTCCAGCGCGCCCTGGCATTTTTGATCCCAGACGAATGGAGTTCCCTTTTTCATCAGGTGACTGTAAGGGCGGCACTTTCCAGAGAGGTTGGCTATAATCGCCGAATAAATGCGAGCTTTCCTTGGAGAGACCGCAACTGTTTAAGAGTTCTTGGCGGAGGCATTTTCATGATCGCTTTGATCTTTAACGGATCTATTTCAATACCTCGGTGTCGAACAATGAATCCCAGGAATTTGCCTGAGGAAACTCCGAATGCACACTTGAGCGGGTTCATCTTCAAATTGTATTGCCGAAGGCGTTGAAATACGGTCTTCAGATGCTCGAGATGTTCCTCATATGATTTGCTTTTAACAACGAGGTCGTCGATATAGCATTCGACGATTTCGTGTATAAGGTCATCGAAGATCTTCGTCATGGCCCTTTGATAAGTGGCACCGGCATTCTTTAAACCGAAGGGCATTACTTTATAACAAAATATCCCTAGGGGGGTCCTGAAGGCTGTGTGCTTCTGGTCTTCGGGATGCATTTTTATCTGATTATAGCCTGACGAGCCGTCCATGAAGGAGAAAACCTCATGAGTGGACGTATTGTCTATCATCAGTTCGGTGACTGGCACTGGAAAATCATCCTTCGGGCAAGCTTTATTGAGATCTCGAAAGTCCACGCATATGTGCACCGTCCCATTTTTCTTCATCACCGGGACGATGTTGGCGATCCATTCAGGGTATTGAACTTCCTGGATGAAGTCAGAGTCGATCAGCTTCTTGACCTCAGCATTGATACTCATCTCAAGCTCGAGCCGCATTCTCCTCGGCGCCTGTTTGACTGGCTTGATGTCCGGGGATATCGCCAATCTATGCACAGCGATTTCTGGATCTAATCCCGGCATTTCGGAATAGTTCCACGCGAAGCAATCTCTATGCTGCAGAAGCACGTCTTTTAACGCAGCCACCCTTTCTTTAGATAGCAGCTCGCTGATGAATGTTGGTCGTGGATCGTCTGCCATCCCCAACTCAATCTTCTTGAGGTTATCTGCAGTGGTATGGATTCCATCTTCCAGCTCTTTTGGCGCTGGTGGGAATTCTGAGATTATCTCGTTGCTGCTGTTTTCGAAGCACCAAGGGAGCTCATCTATGTCCTCGGGCTCTTCTTTTAATATTGTAATCATGTGACAGGTGCGAATTCGCTTCCAATCCCAATGTGGAACCGGTTCTTCTTTCGTGGCTTTAGGCTCGTGCTTCTGTGGCGGCGTTACCCTCCAGTTGTCGGACAGAGCGAACTTGCCAAGCTGATATTGATCTTCGACCCAATTCTTGAAGGTGAAGCAGTCTTCGAGCGGGTGCCCTATTACTCGATGGTAAGAGCAATAGTTTGGGCTAGAGACTTCGCCTGCTTGTTTGGGGTGCTTGGACTCCGGCAGTGTGAGCATCTGATGTTTTAGAGCAAGCTCAAGTATCCTCTTCGTCTTATCCCGAGGAAAAGAGTATGCTCGACTCATTTTCTTCATGAAGGATAGATCAATAACGCTCGACTCCCGTTTGCGTGGCATCTTAGCCCTGCTTTGTTGCTGTTGAGCGCCTTTTTGGCATTTCGACTTATTTCTGCTTTTGCGCCGAGCCTTCTTTATAACAGGTTGATAAGGAGCGGCATTTTCATCCTTCACGGCCTGTTGGAGAAGGCGTTGCGTCTTGGCTTTCTCATAGATGACCATTTCGCGGTTATGGTCGTCTCGGACTTTTTGACCCGCTTCCCTTATAAGCTTGTCCATTTGTTCTTCGAACGACGGACTAGGCACTTTTGCATCTGGAACTTTCATTGACTTAGGATTAGCGTCCTCCCATTGAGCACCCGTCTCTTCATTAAAGTTGTGCACGGCGTAACAGTCACGGAGCAGCTCTCGTTTCTTGGAGCGAATGTATCCGAGCCCGATTGTCTCCATTCTCCCGTTAGGCAGTTTGCGTTGAGTCCCGGGGACGTTCCAGACCCTGTCATAGAATTTTGGCCTTTCTAACGGTCTGTTTGAAGGGTATCCCCTGGCGTTTTAGCAGCTTTTTTCAAACCTTCCGTATAATATCTGGGGAGACGGATAGGCTGAAGCCTGTCCAACGTAGGATCCGCCCCGTGCCAGGCTTCTTTCTCCGCTTTGTTTTCTTCAGAGCGGTAAAATAGAATGTTTTTTCGCTTTCTCGTTTGGGAGGGATATAGAATGTCCGCAGCTCTTCTACACTGTAGATATTAAGTGCATCCAGTTCTTTATGATGTTCAGGCGGCACCATGGCGACTTGTACACTTTGCTCTTCGTCAGCGGACGTTTGTATTAAAGGTCGAGCAGAGAATACAGCATAGACTTCATCTTCCTCAGATGCGCCAGAACGTTGTAATCCACCTTATTCTTCTTCGGCGGGTCCTTGGCGGCTAGCTCTTCCACCACTTGGTCATCTAAGACGATATCTTCAGAGACCTTTTCTTTCCCTTTATCTTTCCTGTTTAAGGGTCCGAAGTTCTTTTCAGGCAGCGTCCGATTCCGCAGCAGGATATTTTCGCAGAGCTTCGGCTCTTCTTCCTTTCCCGAAGTGGATTCTTTAAAGAGAGGGGCAAGTTCCAGCTCCTCATCAGAATCGCTCCCGAATGTAGGCACTTGTGACCCGCCGGTGTTAACTACGCGACAATCGCCGGTAGTTCTTTTAATCCCTTCGGTCGTATTTCTTTGCTCTCGACGAGTTTTACGCTTTTCTCGCTTAAAGCATTGTCGATGAGCAACGTATCCTTGCCACCATCTATCGAAAGCTTTGCACTCTTGTGTGGGGTGCGAAATCTTTTGATGATATAAGCAATAGGAGGGGTGCGTTTCCACTTCACCGGTGATGTTTCCTTCAGAGGATGGTAGCTTCATGCCCATTGATATGGCCTTAGCAAACTTTTTCCTCATCTTGAATTGGCTTTTGTTGGTAGCGGAGGTGTTCAGCTCCAACGGGATCGTCTCAGCTCCTTCATCAAGTCGCTGGCGCTTGGCCCTTTCAAATAAAGCCGCCTCGCGCTCCCGATCAGCTTTACTTTTCAACCAAGCTTCATTAAGGAATGCGTCAATTACTTCATCTGATGGCCCCAGAACTTTTGGTTCAGGATCTGCCCCCAGCTTTTCGGTGCAAGGAGTCTCCTCATCGTTCGTGATCGAATGAGAAATCATATGACAGCCCGCCACATATTCCTCAGATTCATCTGACGAACTTTCTCCCTCATCTTCTTCTTGAAAGAAGTGATTGAGGAACTCTTGGAGCGTAATGGGAGTCCGTGCCTTTTGGTTGTATTCATCCAGCGCGTCAATTTGCTTTTGTAAGTCCGTGCGCTTGTCGCCAGGCTTCACGGGCTTCTTAGATTTCTTCTTCTTCTTTTTCGAAGATTTTGACGGCTGGCTGCAAGTGCTTGAACCACCACCATCGGTCTTTGGAGTTGGACGTGGCTTCAACATCCCTTCAATGACCTGCGATTCCAACGGGTTCTTCCACCTAATCGCTGGACATGTCTGAAGATCGTTTAGCATCCTCTTTGTCTTGGCCGATAATACAACCTCCCAAGGAGCATCTTCAACGACGGAGCATGTTTCCCCCGGCGTATTCGTCCCCTTAGAGGTGTGGGGCTGCGGAGGATTCACCTTCCATTTGTCAGATAATGCGAACTTGCCCTGTCGGTACTGGTTTTCAAGACAATTCTTGAAAACGTAGCAATCTTCGATCGGATGGCCTAGTACTCGATGATAAGGACAGTAGTTGGGTTCGTTGATGTCACTTGGTTGCAACGGACGTTTTGGGTCTGGCAGATTTATGAGTCTGTTGCGCAACGCCAGCTCGAATAACCTCCTAGTTTTATCGCGGGGAAAGGAATAAGGACGTCCCATCCTATCCTCAAGGGGTACGTACGGGCGCATATTATTTTGACGAGCAACCAGCTTCGAGTCGCTCGGTTGTTGTTGGGCATTAGCGACGACGATCGCTTTTCCCTTCCCTTTGTCATTTCGGGAGTCCGGCCTTGGAAGAGGAGGTTTATGGCCCATCTGATCAATCTGTGCTAGTTTGTCAATCAAGGCTTGGAAGGTAGTCGGCTTGAAAAACATCATAAATTGTAAGATGGTTGCTTGCGGATCAAGGGTTCCCACAAACATACCCACCGCGGGAGCTTCTTCAATGCGCTGCTCGCACTTCGACCATAAGTTCCGCCATCGTATAGCGTACTGAACCCACGTCTCGCCGGGTTTTACCCTGGCGTTAATCGGTGCCGTCATCGGGGTACGTTCACTGGCACTTGCAAAACGTTGAGTAAACAGCAGCTCCATCTCCGCGAAGGTTTTAATAGAGTCGTTCGGGAGCTCAGAGTACCACTCGAACACCGTATCTGATAAGCTTCCAACAAACTGGCGAAGCAACAGCTTGTCGTCACCGCCGGTGTTGCCGCAGAGTGCCCTGAACTGGGCAACATGCTGATGAGGATTGCCCGTCCCTTTGTAAACATGGAACTTGGGAATTGTGTAACCGGGTGGGTACTTGATTTGATCGTACCAACTTGGATATGGCCGCCCCGTTTTTATGACCTGACCGGCCGCTTCGGTCGCATGATGAACCCGTATTTGCTGGGCGATGTACTCATCCAAGTCAGCTTTGGAGATTGTATCCTCTTTAGCTGTCGATAGAGCTGGTGGAGGATTTGATGTCTCTCCCCTATCGTCTCTAAGGACGATCGGGGGCTCTTCAGCCGGAGGATCTTGTTGTATCATCATCCCTATCATGTCTTAGAAGAGGAGGCCCATACGCTGTATGTTGGCTTCTTGTTCAGCAGCCTCTTTGTCCTTCTTCTCTAATATCCGACGAAGGAATTCAGCGTCGGTTTCTTCCTCCTGACGTTCGTCCGAGGACGTTTCAGGGCTTTCTTTTGGTCCGGTAAGTGCAGCCATAGCATTCATCATTTCTTGGAGCTTTTGCTGTTGCTCATGTGCCTTGGTCACTGATCGGGTGAGCGGTCGATGACCCGTAGATATGCGGCTATCTTCTTTACCAGATGCCACGTAGATGGTATGAACTATTATGCCCCCTGACTTAGGGCGTTTGGGTTCATCACCTCTGATATCTGTCGCCGACGCGGGGGTTTTCTCCGGCCTTCTTCTTTTGTGGGCCGTTGAAGTTGAAGGGGCCGTTGCAGTGGGCACCCTAGCGATTGTTGTCCCTTGCTGTTCAATAGAACGGTCTTTTCCTTTTTGCACCTTCGCCTTCTTTCGCTGATGAGAGTGATCTGGGTTGATCACAGAGCCTTGAACCCTCCGCCAAACTTTATAAATTCTTGAGGACAGCCGTTGAGGAGGCTTTTCTTGTTTTTTTTCCGGAACTTTCTCCGCAGGTGGAGGAGATCTTTTCAGTGTAGCGGTTGGAGAGTTCTTACATACCCTCCTCAGCAGTTCAAAGCTGTTCCCAGTTGGAATAGCAGCGTTGACTTCCACCACTGGAGCCGGTGGAGTTAGCCCTGAGGGAGAGTTGCCCCCTGCCTTCCTCACTCGTTGCCAATGGCGACGTCGAGCGTGACGAGCCGTTGGGACTAGCTCGGAGATTGAGACATCTCCTTTTTGCCCCCTGTCTGAATGAGGCGCCGCCGGTGTTAACCTCTTAAAGACTGAAGTTTTCTTTTGAGGGGTGATATTCAACCTGTCGAAGACGGATCCTCGGGCAGGGACAGGAGCAGGAATCGTCAGTCTTGAAAAGACTGACTCTTTGACAGGGGAAGCCGCCTTGATGACTTCTGGAGCAGCAGTCATTGCCTTCCTTGGGACAACCAGTTTAGAATCCTGATCCAGCCTGGCGAAAACCGAGGCTGTTGGTTTGGTGGTGGACGACCCGTTGACAGGGGCCGTTGTGGCAGTGAGCCGGTCGAAGGCCGACTTCTTGTTCACTTCCAGTGCAGGTATTGGCATAGAGAAGCTTGTAGGTGGGATCATGGTCCCGAAGAACAGGCCAGTGGTGGCTTGGGTCACCTGGTCTACCGGCAGAGCAAGGAAGGAAGCCGCTTGGGGCCCATATGCTACACCTCCTGGTGAGGTGGAGCATCCGTTGCAGTGGCATTTCGAGCAGTTGGTGCAGTTAAAGCCCATTGAATCTTGAGTTCTGCGCCAGGCAAAAGACCAAATCTTAGTAACTTGAAATCCGAAGGCAACCATTTAACAAACCGCGATTGGTTCGCGAAGACGACACACGAAGTGTGGAGTGGAAAGAGGAAAAGGTCCCACCGGGCGTGCCAGAATCTGTTCCCCTCCGAAAGGCGGCGCACAGGACCGCGATGTCCTGACGCTGAGGTTCGGGGCAGATGCTATTTGGTCTTATCCGTCCACCTCTCCGAAGATGCCAAGTTAATTTATGGCACCGTGTATCGGAGGTTTAGACGGATGCGGCCGATGTAGCAAACTTTGTCAGATTCCCCCTCGCTTAAGGGGTTTTTGATTGTGGGGACGCTCTTCCCTGCAGGCGCAAGCCCCTGCAGTTAATTACGCTACCGCATCGCGGTAAAAACTTTCTCCTTCTCCAGAATTTCACTTCGTGTCGTGTGTGTTTGTTTTGTTTATGGTTGCCCGTGGATTGTATACGGAGACTGAGTAATGTCGTCGCCCGTAGGACGTGGATTAATCCAAATCCGTATTTACTTAGATTTGGGTTTGGTGTTTTTGGTTTAAGGATGCATTAGTCGCGTTGCGGCTAAGATCAACTTAAACGTTCGTTAAGGATACGATAGTCCTGTTTGAGACTAAGATCAACTTAACGTGATAATCCATTTAATATCTGGCCATCGGGACTCGTCACCCCTCTAATGTCGTTGAAGGATTACAACGGCAGATGTCAGAGGAGTTCAGAGATGTACCCTTGAACCAAAGTTGATTTGGAGTTTTATAGTCCATTTGAATGTTTAAGGATACGTTAGCCGTATTTGGGGCTAAGATCAACTTAAACGGGACCGTTTAGATCCGGCAAAAGAGCGTTTGGAGGCTCTATCGTTCCAGTTTAGGGACGTAGTGGTCCATATTCCAGTTTAGGGACATGGTGGTCCGCATTCCAGTTTAGGGACGTGGTGGTCTATATTCCAGTTTAGGGACGTGGTGGTCCGATGTTAGTTTAGGGACGTTTCGGTCCATTATTAGTTTAGGGACGTTTCGGTCCATTATTGATGTGTGGTCGTTGGGACCCGTCACCTCTCTGACGTCGTTGAAGGATTACAACGACAGTCGTCAGAGGGGTTCGGAGATGTACCCTCGAACCGGATATAAATTGATTTAAGAGAGCAATCTTGCTCAGTCAATTTAATTTAAGGACTTACGGCCAAAATTGGGCTAAGTCCAGTTGAAAATGTTCAACATTTTATTTGCTTTTGCGTTGCATTTCTTTTTATTTTTACTTGGACTTTGCAGAGCATCGATTTGTTTTGGGCTCTGCCCTTTATAAATGATGCCGAGCATCAATTTCATTTGGGCTCTACCCTTTTATTGCTTTGCAATTTATTTTGTCCTGCTTAGTCTTTTTGATTTGGGCCTGGCTCTTTTAGGAAATGCATTGCATTTATCAGGTGCTTTGCGCCAATCAGAGAGCGCAAGCGCTCCTGGTGATGACACGTGTCATGCAGCGTAGTGCGCTGCGCTAGTGCGCTACGCTTGCGCTGCTGACACATGGCGTGCTCCGGTGAGTTGTGCCAATTTCAGAGAGCAAAGCTCTATTCAAAAACGCATAGCGCAAACGGTTCAGACGCTGACACGTGGCGCTCTCTGGTGGCTTGCGCCAATCCAAGAGCGCAACAGTGCAGTATTGCAAGTGCAAGGCACTATAATTTAGGAATCTTTTAGATTCAAAAGATAAGTTTTTTTTCTTATCTTAAAGAACCAAAGGTTCATGAAAAAATGCAAAGCACTATTTTTATTTTATTTATTCCTTTATTTAGTTATGTTTAAAGATCAATGATCTTGTTTTTAGATCACTGATCTGTTCATAAGAGAATTTTCTCTTCTTTCAAAGGTTTTTACCTTCTGTTGTTCTTGAGAAGTTCTCTTCTTCTTCTTTTTTTTAAGAAAGATGTTTTTTTTTTGAATTGAGGTCTGGGGTCCTTTTTATAGTGCCCATAAATTAGTTAAATTTGTTAAAGAGATCTTCCTCTGAGTGATTCGGGGAATTTTCCCCACCGTTGGATCTTTGATCCAAGGGCTTCTGTTTTACAGAAGAAAATCTTCTTGTTTTAACAAGAACAGAAAGATTTTTTTAAAATCTTAATTCTGTTTGGCGCAAATGCCCCAGCGCGTGACACATGTCGCGCAGCGCATAGCGCAGCACAACTGCGCTAGCGCATCTGCGCTGACACGTGTCGCGCAGCGCATCGCTTGCGCAGCTGTATTTGCGCAGTTGTGCTTGCGCAACTGCGCAGACACGTGTCGCGCAGCGCAGCGCTTGCGCAGCTGTGCTTGCGCAGCTATGCTTGCGCAACTGCGCAGACACGTGTCGCGCAGCGCAGCGCCTGTGCAACTGAAACGTTGCCTCCTTTACTTTTATTTTTAAAGAGCTTTGCTCTGATTGGACGCACTGCTTTGGGCGATGTGCTGCCGTATCAGCTTTCGACACGTGGCGCATTGTGCGCAGCGCACGGGATTTGAAGCGTTGCTTCAAAATTTTGAATTTTTGAAATTCAAACAGAGCCTCGCTCTAATTGGGGGAAACAGTTCCGCGGCCGCATCATGTCATCTCTTAATCGTATTTTGGAAGTAGTTTTGTAATTATGTATGGGCTCATAATATGGCCCTAGGGTTTCAGTTCTCTGCCTATAAATACTCCAGTTTTGAGCCCAATCAAGGACGCCTTTTCATTCTTAGATTTTAGTGTAGTTTAGTTTGTAGTTCTTCTTCTTCTTCATCTATTCTCTAATGAAATTGTAGTGAGAGCTTTTTGAGTGGAAGATTAATGAAAATGAGAGTTTTTCTTAACTTGTATTTTTATTTCCTTGTCTTGTAATTTAATTCCTAGTGTAATTTTATTTATTGTTGTCAAGTAGTTGTTATTATTTCTTGTTTTATTTTCCTTCTTTTCTAAACCATATTTTCAAGCCATGAAACTCTATGGAGTCCTTTGATTAGGTGAGGACCCAAGTAGTTAGCTTGCTACCATTTGTAAAACCGTATTTTCCTTTCTTTCTTTTCTTCTTTCTTGTTTCGTTTTTTCTTTTAAATATGTGAATAATTTCCACACTTGTTAGGGCTAAGGAAGCATAGTATGAGGGATGAAAAAATCCCTTGTACTTCTCTTCGCCAAACATCTTAAAATGAATCTAGACCAAACAAACACAACCCCCTCACTTGGGCGCGCTATACGTGACTTATAGCTGCGACCTAAGTCGAGAAGTCCTTTGGGCGCACTACAACCTGACATGTAGATATGACCTAAGTGGATACATGGTTGCGTATGTTTGGCCTAGGGTTGGAAATAAGAGCACGTAGCGGACGGACAAGGGGCACTAGGAATGGATTTAGCGTTGGAAAGCTTGCTTAAACTCGCAAATCCCATTCCTATGTCCTCCTAATCCCCGCTACTTTCGATTATCCCAACATCATTTCAAGAATGGCAAAAGACAAGCACAAGACTAATCCTAACTCTACTAACCAAGCTTAACCCTAACAAGTTTACTTGAACATAAAATATGAACACTTCGGATAGATTTGAATACACATATACATACTTTAATTGACTTGTCTAAAATAAGAACGGACATACAACCATCTCCCTACGGACGACTCATGCTCAACCGGCTAGCTGCAAAGTGACACCGTCTTGATTGCAGTAAGTAGAACAAGTAGAACGAATTGCAAAACTGCTTCAATCAACAGGGCATCGATATTCCAGAGTAGCTTAATGTGTACGTTTCTTGACTCTGTATGGGGCGATGGTTGATCCCATAACCATTGGTGTTTGACATCAAATATTGTACACATGTGCTCATTAGAGAATGGGTACACCAAACAAGACCTGCCGAGAACTTCTAGATGGTACCATACCTATCGTCATATAGTAGTTCTCTAGTGACACTTGTACATGTTAGTTTGTAGACCCGAGATCGTCATAGTGTCTTGTGTGGTTCTTACTGTGCTTTGATTTTCTCCCTACCACGGCTCAAAGGAGTAGTGCAAACAGGTGGATTTTGGGTACAGTCTCGAGTCACATAGAGGCAGTGAGCAACAGGAGGGGTTTCGTCTCTCCCGGTATTGGGAGTTGATATTGCGCTATGTTCGATTGGCTATAACAGCAAGTCCCTGGCCAGGGCTAATGAGATTTATTGATAAGTGTTATCAGTAGTTTCTCGAAAGGTTATAGGCCACACATCGGCATGACTTATCAAGTTATTGGGGTCTGATGATTCCACCTCCAGACTCGATATGCGACATATCAGACGAAAAGACTGGACTGTACGGTAAGTGTTGATTATAGGCTCTACAGGAGTTTGGACAAGTTTGCTTGTTGATCTTCTATTCGTTCAATACCCGGGTAGCCGTTACGTCCGGCTAGTACCGCGGACGGCTTATGGGTGTATGATGTGATCATTACCTACTGTTGGCGTATTGACGAGTCTTTAGAGTCCCACATAGAGGTTTCCTAGCTCAAGCAAAACGAAGTAGGGCACGTATGGAGATATGTGCGGGAGCTTGATTGAATACGAGTATATGATACCGTATTCTAATCTAGCGATATTTGATATCAGTCAGGTTATATGTGATATAACCGGATAATTGAATCAAGTGTTGATTTAATGTTTTGATATACATACATATATGATATTAGTCGGTTATATATGATGTGACCGGATTATTGAATCAAGTGTTGATTTAATAATTTGATATATATATATATATATATTTGATATATATATATATATATATATATATATATATATATAAACTAATATTTAGCACACTTGAGATTTTCTTCTCTTTATATGTGTGTGTGTGTGTGTATTTAAATTATATGATGGTTAATGATACATAGAACTAGGATGTATGAGAATCACACATGAAGAAAGATGAGTAGATAATAATTTACATTAATGAATTAAAAGAAAAGAGAATGGGTCATTTTCTTTAGGTGCTTGTAGAACCCTTGAGAAACCATGACTCATCTCTTCTCTTTTGGATTTATTCATTGATATTTATCATTATCAATCTCATCTTATCACTCACTTCATGGTTCATTTTCACTCATCCAAGTTCATCCTCATCTTCATCCCACTCTCTAGATTTTTCTTGAGTTGAGAAAAGAAAAGAGAAAAATATTTCTAGTGAGCAAATCTCCTACTTCATTAACCTACACTATTCTAGCCCATTAGTTTAGGTTGTTTACTTCACTAATACCTTGATTAGTGAAGTGTGAGCTTGAATGAGAGAGACTTCAAGATGGATTATCTTCGGCGATGAAGACAACAAGCAAGCTCGATCCTTTCTTCAAGTGGAGTCAAAGAAGAGTTCTGGGGACTACTACTTAGAGCTATAGAAGTGGAGGACCGGTCTACAAAGGTTGTAAACTCTCTTCACTTAGTTTAGACCTTGCTTGCTTACTACAAAACCCTGATTCTCTAGTTCGATTCTTATTTAGTATAACCTAGCACTCTAGATTTTTTTAAATTGCATACTTGATACTTGTATAAACCTAGTAGAGGTGCTAAGACATACTTTCAGCCCTAACCCATAGCCCTCGGTCGAAGAGACGCTCGGCCCGATTCCAGACTGGGTATTCTATATGGACGGCTCCTCCACAGAAGAAGGGAGTGGGGCTGGGTTAATCATCCATGGTCCGAATGAAGCAGAGATGGAGTACTATCTGAGACTTGGCTTCAAGGCGTCGAACAACGCCGCAGAATATGAAGCCTTATTAGCCGGGCAACGAATCACCTCCAGGGTGGGGCTAAAGGCGATCAGGATCCGTAGCGACTTCACGCTAGGTGACCAGACGTTTCGAAACCCGGAAACCCCTGATGATGAAATACCTAGCGGAGGAAAAAGGATTTCGAAGAAATTTCGATGAGGTCCAAGTGGAACAGATCCCCAGAAGCATGAACGCCGAGGCTGACGCGCTAAGCAAACTCGCATCTTCTTATTCGGCCAATCACAAAAGAAACATTCTCTTCAAAGTCCTACCACAGCCCAGCGTGGAAGCTAGAGAAGTAATACACCAGATCTACACAGCTTAAGGGGATATCCCAGCCCATTGTGGAGTTCATTAAGGATGGAGTACTCCTTGAGGACCGGGTCGAGGCACGCTGACTCTGTATGAAAGCTCGTCACTTCGTGTGGAGTATGGGAAACCTGTACAAAAAGTCGTACACTCAATCTCTACTCCGATGCGTCGATCCTGACGAAGCAGATTACATCCTCCGAGAGATACATGAAAGATTCGGAGGAGCACATCAAGGGGCCCGCAGTCTAGTTCAAAAGACGCTGTTGCAGGGGTATTACTAATCAACTATCACCAAGATGCAGAAAAGCTGGTCAGAAGGTGCAAGACCTGCCAACTCTTTAGCAGCATCCCTCGGCAACCCGCTACCGAGTGAACGCCATTAAGTTCCCCTTGGCCATTTGCGCAGTGGGGGATGGATATAGTTGGCCAACCCTCCACTGGCACGAGTGGACACAAATATGGACTACTTTACAAAATGGATAGAAGCCGTGCCGATCAGGAAACCGGATGTCACCTTTACGGTGAAATTCCTGCAGAATAATATAATCTCCTGATTTGGAATCCCGAGGTGCATCATCACTGACCACGGAACCGACTTTGAAAATGACAAAGTCAGAGAATTCTGCAGCGACTATCGCATATTGATGAAGTTATACGCGGTCGCGCATCCCCAATGCAATGGGCAAGCCGAAGTAGTAAACCGAGACGTCATCCGAGGGCTCAGAGCCCGCCTGGAAGGAAGACAGGGCAGCTGGGTCGAGGAACTGCCTCGGGTACTATAGGCATTACGAACATCGAGAAAAACACCCATGGGGGAAACCCCGTTTAGCCTCTGTTATGGCACCGAGGCAATGGTCCCCGCAGAAATCGGCCTGCCCAGTTATCGAGTCGAGCACTTCGACGACGAGGCAAACGTCTTAGCGCTTCGAAGCAACCTGGACATTTTATTGGAAAAAAGAGATCGAGCGCAAATAAGGATGTCTACATATCAGCAGACCACCCGATATTACAACGCCCGGGTTAAACATCGAGCTTTCAAGACAGGAGACTTAGTCCTACGTCAAAATGATTTCGAAGACAAAAGGAAGTTGCACAAGTTCTCCTCCAAATGGGACAGTCCATTCCTCGTAATAGAGATATTGCCCGGCGGAGCCTACCGTCTCCAGGATTCCTGAGGGCGTGACTTTCCTCAGCCATACAACGCCGAAAAACTTAAGTTGTACAGATAAACTTGTACCCTTTCGAATAATAAAATTCCTTTTTTATGTTGACTCGAGTTTCTAAACTAAGCCCTCATGCGTGAGTAGATTCCTGCTCAGCTTTGAGGCCAGCGGATAGTTTCCTATTCACCGTACTCATTCAAAACGGGTAGCTTCCTACCCGACAAAATACGGGCCTTATAGCATCTGACCACGGGCTTTCTCCAGCCCAACTCAAAAGCAAGGAAGACGTCCCAGAATAAGTGTCCCGGCACGCTCAAAGAGCAGCCGACCTAAGTTACCTCGGCTCTAAGGCGAAGAATTGGGGGAGGCATTGATCCGCCTACACTTAGAAAAGATCCGCCTGCGCTTTGAAAAACAAGCAAGGAGGATCAACGTTCCGAATCACGAGTAAAGAGATGTCCTTTAAGCAAAAGAAAATTTATTAAGAGGTATTCTCGGCTCCTCAGCCTTACAAAATAGGGGGAAGGACTTGCTAAGAAAGGAAAAAGTATACTCCCTAACTATTATAGCAAAGGTGGAAGGGGATTGAGAAAGCATTGACGATGATACTCGAAAGAGAGTTCCTCCAACCGAGCCCAAGCGGCCTCTGCCCGCTCCCTCTGTCGATGCCTGTGGACCCGAGAAGCGATGGATCCGCCGGGGACTCCCATCGCTGAACATGATACCGCAATCAATCTCTACTGGTAACATTTGAGAAGAATATCTGTTGAGCGGTCCCACCTGCTCTTCGAGATCTGACCTAGCTCATGGGCCGTGCGCATCTTGTCGACCGCCTTCTTCAGTGCCTGCGGGGACAAGGCCTTGTAAAGACTCGGGGAAGACCTCCATATCGCGTAAATAAGCACCTACAGGAGAGAGGGTCGGCGGGGTAGTAAACGCCCACAGTGACCCTCCAGACAACCTATTACGGTCTCATACGTCGCCCCGGAACGATCAAGTTTGTAGAAATATACGTTGTCTTGAGATACGATGTCTCAGATGGTGTACACGCGGCCTGCCATCCGGAAGAGACGAAATGGCTTGGAGCAAATCAACGTGGGTGCCTAAGGAGGGGCCATGCCTTCACTATTTATAGTCTCAACAAAAATGTTCCCAATGATCGAGATCTTCCCACGCCGCAGCGCAAATCACGGAATATCGCATCTTTCCGATAAGGCACGGCCATGTGGCATCCGGTTATTGGCTCGCTCCCTCCCATATGGGTCAAGGAACATTGAACGACATCTCCAAGAGAGACACGGGTATCTCGAGATGCCCACCAAAAGCGCCGAGATCCCGAGAATCAAGGAGGCGTAGATATGGAAACCTTCGCTGGCAGCTTCCTGCTCGGCTCATCTACAGCTGGCAGCTTCCTGTCCGACTACACTATGGATCCAAAGCCCTCGTCATGAGGCGGCCGAGTAGTTTCCTTCTCGGCTCATCCGACGGAGGGCGGCTTCCTGTACGACTACGCTGCGGATCTAAAGCCCTCGCCACGAGGCGGCCAAGTAGTTTCCTACTTGGCTCATCCACGGAGGGCAGCTTCTTGCCCGGCTACGCTGCGGGCCTAAAGCCCTTGCCACGAGGCAGCCGAGTTGTTTCCTACTTGGCTTATCTACGACAGGCGGCTTTTTGCCCGGCTACACTGTGGATCCAAAGCCCTCGTCACGAGGCGGCCGAATAGTTTCCTGCTCAGCTCATCCACGGCCGTATGGCTTCCTGGTCGGTGGGCGATCGCAAAGTGAACGAACTCCTATCAGGACCCAAGTGAACAAAGCTCGGATTCACTTGTTCCGAGGGATCCAAGCTGCATCCGAGCCAAGAGACATCGATCTATTTACACTTAATGTTCATTCGTTCTTGCGTCACCTCGACTCCGGGGTGAGGAGCGATGCCGGTCTATTTATACTTGGCGTTTGTTCATTCTTGCATCCCCTCGACTCCGGGGCGAGGAGGGACATCGGTTTATTCATACTTGGCATTCATTCGTTCTCGCGTCCCCTCGACTCCGGGGTGAGGAGGGACGCCGGTTTATTCATACTTGGCATTTGTTCGTTCTCGCGTCACCTCGACTCCGGGGCGAAGAGGGACGTCGGTCTATTTATACTCGGCGTTCGTTCTCGCATCACCTCGACTCTGGGGTGAGGAGGGACGCCGGTCTATTGATACTTAGCGTTCGTTTATTCTCGCGTCCTCTCAACTCTAGGGCGAGGAGGGACGCCGGTCTATTCATACTTGGCATTCGTTCTTTCTCGCATCACCTCGACTCCGGGGCGAGGAGGGATGCCGGTCTATTCATACTCGGCGTTCGTATTTCGCGTTTGCTCGTCACCTCGACTCCAAGGGACACCGGTCTATCCACACTTGCGAAATATATAAAAAGTAAAAACATTGCGGCCGTACACATCATAGATAGGCTAAAAATACTTTATTGATATTCCGAGTTATATACAAGGTATTATAGGCTCCCCAGCCTTACAAGATGCCCGGAGGCTTACAAAAATATAATAACAAAAAAGGGGGACAGAAAACAGGAAGGACGGCAGCTTCAAGTTGCTTTCTCGGCTGCTACTTCCCCTGTGCGCCGCTTCCGCCAGGAGCTTTGGTTGCGGTCTTAGGCTCGACAGTTCCGCTCGTCGCCTCCCACCGGCTCGGCGCTTCCGCCCTGAGGCACTGCCTCGGCTAGGGGATACCTTGCCCGAAGCTCCCGGTCGTCAAACCCGGGCATCGCTTCTTTGATAGCATCGAGAGCATTGTGCCACCCGACGGCCGCGGAGTCGGCAAGGTCTATATAAAATTGGTCAGAGGCCCTGTACTCCTCCATGGCCTTTTCTGCCCTGCCCTCGGCACGCATCACCGCCTCGCGGGCCGCCCGGGCATCCCCCTCAACGAGTCTCTCCGCCTCCTCATGGTGTCATAGAGTCCATTGATCTTGTCGGTTTTGGCCTGAATGGACCAGTTGGATTCGGTCAGGAGTCGGTGAGACCCCTTCAGCTTCGTGACCGTCAGGCCCTCCGCTACCAACCTCAGGTCCAGGGAGGCCGCTTTGTCCTCCGCTTCCTTCAGCTTGGCCTGAAGCTCTTCCTCATGCGAGGAAGACTCCTCGGCCTTTTTCATCGCCGGGACCACCTCCTCGGCCTCCATAGCGGTGAGGAGGGCGCAATGCTGAAAGACCTGCGGGAAAAACATGAGAAAGTTTCATTAGAAGCCAAATCAAGATAAAAACACTTGGAATTTTTTTAGGGGATTACTAACCTGGACGGCCTCCTGAGCTATTGCCACGACTTGGGCCTTCATGGTGACCCCGGGAATCTTGGCCCCCGCCGCCTTCTCTATGTCCGTCAGCAAGCTGTCGGCCACGTAGAGCGCTGACGGCACATTGATGCAGAAATTGCCCTCCTGCACCTGTATCCTAGACGAGGGAGGCCGAGAAACCACCCTCGTTTGCCTCTTAAGTGGAGACTCGGCGGAAGGCGGCGTTTCCGCCTTGGTCCGTGGAGCCTGATCCCGGGTATGCTTCTGCCCACCGCCCCGGCGTTCATCTGGCACGGAGGGAGCAATGGTAACCTTCACGGAAGGAGCTTGCTGGGGAACCACGCTCGGTGCAGGTCGAGACGAGCTAGCGCCATCGCCCTTTCTCCCCTGCGTCTTGGTTGTCATGACGGCCATGATCTTTGAACGATCCATTGGCTCTACAGAAGAATATGGAAGAAAAAGGTCGGCAACAGGAGCGACAATATTATGCTAAGTCTAAATTAATCGGCGAACTCCTAACTTACCCCCGAAGCGCGCGGGACTGAGTCTCGCCCATCTCAAAGCCTGCGCGGAAAGCAGGACATCGGCCCGCTGGATCGGTTCCTACTGTGACACCACTCTCGCCTCTAGGGAGTTTGACTGTTTAACCCTAGGGCAATTGACCCTATGCAACTTGGTGGGCACGGGCCAATCCTTTCCTCTCCCTCCAGAGGACCGACGAAAAAAATTTCTCCTTCTATTCATGGATGGAAGAAAGGACGACCACTACCCCAGACACGGCCGCCTTACCCTTATGTTTTTTGAAAGATAGATACACCCAGCTCGGTTCGTCCTTGTGAGTACCGGGGTGATTTTTATAAGACAGGAAGGAAAGAAGAAGATTCAAGTCAAAGGGGATCCGATCAATCTTCAACCGGACCAGAAACCTGAGGAGGATTCTCCACGAGTTCGACGTTAGCTGGTCCGGGGCAAGACGGAAGCAATGGAGTACGACACAAATTTCGGGGGAGAAGGGCAGACACATTCCTGCCCAGAACGCTTCCAGATACAGAGCAATCTCATTGCCCTGCACCTGGTCTGCCCGCTCACCCTCCCTGGCGAGACGAAGCGAATAGCCAGGGGGAATGTGGAAGTGAGCCCGGATATCGGAAAGTTCGTCCGGGCGATTCAACATTGAGGGTGTATCGTGGGTATTTTCGATGCGCACCTTGGGGGCCCTCTTCGCCACTCGATGACGAAGTATAAGGGCATTGCCACCTCTTGAGGGCGAGCCCAACGCAGAGGAAGAAGGCGAAGAGGAAGAGGAAGAACTTCTTCGGCTATCGAAAGCCGAGGAGGAAGAAGAAGACCCACTGGACTCGGCTTCAGAAGCTGAAGCCTTATCGCCCGACTCGACCCCAACTACATCAATAGAAGCTTCGGAAGAAGACATCTAAGCTGATTCAAGAAAAGATTGGCCGAAGAAGGTTTTTTGGCTGAGGGTCCGACCTAAGCAATAGTGCACTGGGCAATCTATAGATGGCAGGAGACAGCTAGGGCAAAATGTCTACCAAGGAATGACCTCCCCTATTTATACACTCGGTATAAACCATCCGACGACCTAAATCCATTCCCGCCAAGATGAAGCGTCGCACCCGACGGCCATGAGGACTCTACTTGGCAGCCAATCCTTGAACGCTTTGTCCCTCATGCGGATCCAACCAACAGATACGACCTTTCACATTCCGCCACCCCACGGCGGACACGTGGCACGAAGGCTAACCGACTGAGCGAGCGAAGCGGCGTCTTCTTTAAGCCGCAATCATTTTACCGATCTGCCGACGTCATCAAAGATACACGCAGAAATTAAAGTGCTTCGTGAACCGCCATGTGGACCTAGGAACCGAAGGGGTGCAGCCGCCAAGCACCACGTCGTCCCCAAGCAATCCCCTACAAAGAATTCTCGGCTCCAAGCTGAACGTTGAGGACCGAGCGAATCACTCTCGACCCGACCCATGAATAGGTCAGAACGAGAGTGGGGGGGCTAATGATGATGATCGTAAGTGGGAATTCCCCAGATTACGACACGTAGCAGATGACGTGTCGTCCACGTAAGCCCGCTAGATTTCTGAGGGGTATGGAGTTGGAATAAGTATGATGCATTCGAGACATTCCCCGACACCTTTTCTTTAAGGCTGCATCCGATATTTTGAAGACCTCTCTGGAGTACATTCCCTATTAGCCTAGCAACCAGCCTCCCAGCTCGTCTCCGGGCTATTATAGAGCTGAGCTTCCTCAGCTTTCCTGCTGGCCGGGAGCACAGAGCCCGAGCGTCCCGTGACGGCTCCGTATATCTCGCCACGACGAGATCTCCGCCGCTCCACCCTCACATCCCACGCTCGCATATCTCGCCATTAATGACCATATCTTGCCATTAATGGGCGTATCTCACCATCAATGCAAACGTGACGCAGGGGCGTAACAGACGGCGAGAATCTCACACCGGCTCGCTCTATGCGATCGCTATATAAACCCCTTTTCTAGACGACTCAAGTATCTCAGAACTCATTCTAATACGCCGCTACCCTGCCATTATTTCTCGGTACTTACTTGATCGTCGGAGGGTCCTACGGTGGTTTCCTGCCCCGGGATTTCCCTTGCAGGTAGCCTGGCGTCAACAACAACCAATAACCCATTGAGATCCACACGCTCAACCCTCATCTCAAATCTCAACCGTTCGGCACCGCTGGCCGCTAGATTGACGGAGGGCAACATCTGAGGGGGAGATCGACCTCGACCTAATTGCAACCTAATTGCAACCGCAAATTGTTTCTAGAACCTAGTCCGATCAATTCTCACATACTAAAAACACAAATCACAGGGCCTAAATCAATTATTCCACTATTTCACAAACAAGCTGGAAAACAGACAAAATTGATTTTTCTGGATTTATGAACTAATATTCATATTCATTTAGAATATATCAACAAAGGGAAATGATTTCAAACTAACCACCAAATTTATCCCCACAAGGTCTCTCATATTTTATAAACCTCCAAAACAATTCAAATCCTTCGGGCTCTCATGTAATAAAATCCCAAAAATAAAATGAGAAAAACTACTTAAAAAGGAAATTTCACATCCTAATATCATCCAAAGCACGTTTAAATAAAAGAAGCAAATATCTCATAAATCAATGAAAAATGCTGAACCTATGGGACTTGAATCCTACGGTAATCCATTCAGAGACAATTACCATAGATTCATTTGTTTATCATTAGTACGCAGATGTTGTGGATACCACCATTTTGCCTTTGGATAGGCTGTGATAGGATTTCAAGCCCGACGGGTAAAGTACTGGTCCAAAACAATAGCAAAAAGAACATAAACAAAAATATGGCAGATACGTGTGCTAGAACAAGAATACAATTTACACGGCCCTTTTGTGTCTCTCTTCACACTTCTCTCTAAAAATTTCATCAAAAAATCGCACACAAAACTCAATCCCCTTCCCCTAAAAAAAATGAAATCCCTAACAACAACATCGTCGTCGTCGTCGTCACAAGACGCAGCGTCGTCGTCGTCTTCTACGCTCACCTCGGTGCCCTCCGCCGCCCCCTCCGGCGCCTCCACCGCCGCCGACGAGCCGTCCACAGCCGGAGGCCAGGAGTCCATCGCCCTCGACCGCCGTAACCGCCACTCCGCCGTCTGCCGCTGGACCGTCGCCGGCTTCCCCCGTGTCAAGGCCCGCGCCCTCTGGTCCCGCTACTTCGACATCGGCGGCTACGATTGCCGCCTCCTCATCTACCCCAAGGGCGATTCCCAAGCTCTCCCTGGCTACTTCTCCATCTACCTCCAGATCGTCGATCCCTGTGGCTCCTCGTCGTCGAAATGGGACTGCTTTGCGAGCTACCGCCTCTCGATCGTCAACCAGCTCGACGAATCCAAGTCGATTTCGAGGGATTCATGGCATCGGTTCTCGTCGAAGAAGAAATCGCATGGGTGGTGTGATTTCACTCCCAGCTCCACTATCCTCGACCCTAAAGCTGGGTTTTTGTCGAGCAGCGAATCGGTTGTCATCACGGCGGATATCTTGGTGCTGAACGAATCGGTTTTGTGGAGTGAGTCGGTGCCGACGGATGTCTTGAACGGGAAGTTTACATGGAAGGTGCAAAATTTTAGCCTTTTTAGGGAGATGATTAAGACGCAGAAGATTATGAGCCCGGTTTTCCCCGCGGGGGAGTGTAATTTGAGGATCAGTGTGTATCAGAGCTCGGTCGGGGGAGTGGATCACTTGTCGATGTGCTTGGAGAGTAAGGACACGGAGAAAACCCTAGTCCCGGATAGGAGTTGTTGGTGCTTGTTTCGGATGTCGGTTTTGAATCAGAGACCCGGGTTGAATCACGTCCATCGAGATTCATATGGAAGGTTTGCGGCGGATAACAAGGGTGGGGATAATACTAGCCTTGGTTGGAATGATTATATGAGGATGTCGGACTTTGTTGGGGCGGAGTCGGGGTATTTGGTGGATGATATGGCGGTGTTTACGACATCATTTCATGTGATTAAGGAGTCGAACAGCTTTACGAAGAACGCTGGGGTTATTCTTGGCGGAAGAGGGCCGGCGAGGAAGTCGGATGGGCATTTTGGGAAGTTCACTTGGAGGATTGAGAATTTCACACGGCTAAAGGATTTGCTCAAGAAGAGGAAGATTACTGGTCTTTGTGTCAAGAGCAGGAGGTTTCAGATTGGTAATCGGGACTGTCGCCTTATTGTTTATCCGAGGGGTAAGATTATCTTTGTGCATGTAGTCTTTGAGCAGCTTTTGCTAATGTTGATGACAATGAGAATGTGCGTGTAGGTTGTTTGGTTGAATAGGGGATCATACTAAATAAACACTAACTAGAACACAAAGAGATGAAATTTCATTTAGCAACAAACAAAGAACAATTTCAGTTGCCTGGTAGAGAAACTATTTAATTCATCATGTTTGCCACCATATCAGTAAGTGTAATGGACATTAATTTCGTCCCATTTCCCACCGAATTACACTAAGCACAGTCTACTAGAATAAGGTTGCAGCTTGAAGTCGAGAACATGTAATACTTAAACTTGAATTGTGATACATCTAATAAACCAATTTAGTAATGCAGTGACTAGCGATGATAGATCAGCTAGGAGCCTCATTTCTATAACATATTTCCTAAAGCCTATAGTTGGCTGCATAGGAAGTGATGGAAAGAGAGAAGCATAAGTAAAAAAAAAGGCGTAAAAATGTTAAAGAAATGAAGTCCATATAATATATTTTCATTTTTCACCCATGGCGGTAAGGAATGAAATACTTAGTAACTTAGAATAAGAAGCACTTTTTCCTTTTAGTTAATGTCATTTCTAAACAAGGAAATTAATTATTCTTATCTGCCTTTCTATCCTCCTAAGTAAATGTGAACTACTGCTCAGCAATACACTATGATGGGAATATATAGATTTCCTCTAAAACATTAGTTATATTGGATGTTTCATATGGTTCAACACTTCACAGAGACTAAAGCTGGCATTTGGGGACACCTTTCTAAGTGATAGAAAAGGCCTTTCTAAGTGATAAAAAAGGCTCCTATTGATTGAAGTTGCATCTATTTAGCATTCCTTCATTACACACTGATCAGCTTTGATAAATTTACGGCTTATAGCTACTTACATTCAAAGGAGAAATGAAAGGAAAGATAGGAAAGTGATTAATTGCCTTCTCTTGTTTGGTTACTTTGAAAATATTTCACAACTGTTAGTCTGCTGAAAAGGGGGAAAAAGGATAACATTTCTTGTCATTCCATTATTTCTCTTCCTATCAACCAAGCACAGCTTGACTTTTGCCAATTTATGAACCTATCATTTAATTAAGGGCTTTATTTAAGTGTAGTACACCTTTAGTTGGCCTCTGAAAACGCCGCTGTTAACTCCACATTATATATATTTCATTGTTGATGGGAATCAGGGCAGTCTCAACCACCATGCCACCTCTCTGTGTTTCTTGAAGTCACCGATTCCCGAAATACGACCAATGATTGGAGTTGCTTCGTGAGCCATCGTCTGTCAGTAGTAAATCAGAGAATGGAGGAGAAGTCGGTTACAAAGGAGTCACAGAACCGTTACTCTAAGGCTGCAAAGGATTGGGGTTGGCGTGAGTTTGTGACTCTGACGAGCCTCTTTGATCAGGACTCTGGGTTTCTTGTTCAGGACACTGTTGTGTTCTCCGCAGAGGTTCTTATATTGAAGGAAACTTCAATAATGCAAGAATTTGGCGACCACGATTCTGATCTATCTGTTGCCAATTCGAGTTCTCAGATAGAGGCTATTTGCAAGAGAGGTTCATTTACTTGGAGGGTGGAGAACTTTTTGTCCTTCAAGGAGATTATGGAAACTCGAAAAATCTTTAGCAAATTCTTTCAAGCTGGTGGCTGTGAACTGCGAATAGGTAGGAAGACATTTTGCGCTACAATTTATCTCTAATATTTACTCGTTTTTGTTCTTTTTCTCTATGCTAGAAATTTATTCTTTCAATAATGCAGGTGTCTACGAGTCATTTGACACTATATGTATATACTTGGAGAGTGATCAGTCATCTGGTAGTGACCCCGATAAGAATTTTTGGGTCAGGTACAGAATGGCCGTGGTTAACCAAAAGAATCCTGCAAAAACTGTATGGAAAGAGTCTTCCATCTGTACCAAAACATGGAATAATTCCGTTCTCCAGTTTATGAAGGTCTCAGATATGCTGGAGACAGATGCAGGGTTCCTTGTTCGTGATACAGTGGTGTTCATTTGCGAGATCATAGATTGCTGCCCCTGGTTTGAATTTTCTGATTTAGAGGTGAGGCTCAATACATGCATATTATCTGGATTTTTTGATTGGTTGATGTTATTTAGAAGAGAGAGAAGAGAGAGAAGAGAGAGAAAGTGTTTAGGGAAATGTAATGGGTAAATCAGTTCAAGGCTAATTTCTCTCTTTATATAGGCAAACCCATTATACAATTACATCCCTATTATTATCCTAATTACATATAACCCCGTATATAATCCGGGTTATTTTTAACACTTCCCCACAAGCTGGAGCATACATATCAAATATGCCTAGCTTGTTACAAAGAAATTGCACTCTATTCTTTCCTAAGGATTTTGTGAATAAGTCTGCAAGTTGATGTGCCGATTGAACATAGTAGGCATCAACAATTTCATCTTCAATTTTCACCCTTACAAAGTGGCAATCCACCTCAACGTCGTTTGCACATGGAACACAGTATTGGAAGCAATATAAATTGCAGCCTTATTATCACAATATAGTCGCATAGGTAAGGCGGGCTCAAAACCAAGCTCTTCCAGTATAAATCGAATCCACACAAGCTCACAAGTAGTATTCGCCATGACTCGATATTCCGACTCGGCGCTGGAGCGGGACACAACGCTTTGCTTCTTACTTTTCCAGGAGACCAAGGTATCTCTTACAAACACGCAGTATCCTATAGTAGATCTGCGATCAGATAGAGATCCGGCCCAATCTGCATCTGTAAAGCCCATCACTCTCGAATAGCCATGATCTGAGTACAATATGCCCTTTCCTGGAGCATTCTTCAAATAACAAAGTATGCGAATCATTGCATCCCAATGAGTCACTCGAGAATCGGCCATAAATTAGCTCATAACGTTGACAGGATATGAGATGTCCGGTCAAGTGACGATGAGATAATTCAATTTACCGACCAATCGTCGGCATCTTTCGGGATCTTCAACCAAGTCATCTTGTCCCGGAAGTAGTTTTGTATTCGGATCCATTGGAGCCTCTATGGGTTTGCATCCTAACATCCTAGCTTCAGTCAACATATCTAGCACATACTTTCGTTGTGAGATGTAGATGCCCTCTTTCGACCGAGCAACTTTGATACCCAAAAAGTACTTAAGGCTTCTAAGGTCCTTAGTCTGAAACTTGGTTTACAGGTGGTGCTTAAGCTGTACAATACCAGCTTCATCATCACCAATAATCACTTTCATCGACATACACCACCAAAAGAACACGAAGACCATTGGTGTTATTATGATAGAATACCGAATGGTCATGTGCACATCGTTTGAGGCTAAACAAAGTAACCACTTCAGTAAATTTCCCAAGCCAAGTTCGAGGGGACTGTTTCAAGCCATACAATGACTTCTTCAATCGACAAACGAGACCAGACCCCCCGAGCAACAAACCAAGGTGGTTGCTCCTATATACCTTCTCGACCAAAGAACCGCGAAGGAAGGCATTTTTCACATCAAGCTGATGTAATGGCCAATGATGGGTAGCGGCAAGAGATATAAGTAGACGAACAGAAGTCATCTTCGCCACCGAAGAAAAAGTCTTCTCATTATCAACTCTATAAGTTTGAGAATATCCATTTGCAACCAAACGTGCTTTCAAGTGGGAAAGTGTCCCATCAGGGGTAAGCTTCACAGTGTATACCCAGCGACACCCTACAGCCTTCTTTTCAGCCGGAAGAAGAACCAAATCCGATGTCTGATTTAGTTCGAGAGCAAGTATTTTATCAATCATAGCATCGGTCCACCCTTTATGAGACAAAGCATTCGAAAAAGACTTGGGTAGAGCATGAGAATCGAGTGAGGAGATAAATGCGCGATACGTCGAAGATAAGCGAGATGTGGTCACATGGTGAGCTATAGGGTGAGAAGTGCAGCTCCAGGTGCCTTTCCGTAGGCAATAAGGAGATCAATATCACTCTCCGGTGAAGCTTGAGACTCTGGGAGATTAGTAACAAGAGGCTGGGGCTCAGGAGCAGGCTGAGGTCAGGAGCCGTACGGGCTTGACGAGTATATACTCTCGTACTCAGTGGTGTGGGATCCAATAGTGGAGTAGCAGGAGTGGTAGGTGGCTCAATAAGAACGGTGTGGGTGATTTCCAATACAGGAGGTGGAGAAGCAACCGACTCAGACGGGATGTCATGTGACGAAAAATAGAATAAATCTAAAGGAAAGTCACTGTCTATGTTTACATGAGTGCGATGTAGAGAAGTATAGAGTTGACTCATGAAAAGTCATGTTGACTGATATAAATCGACGACATAATTCAGAACTATAGCAACGATATCCTTTTTGAGCCCGAGAATACCCAAGAAAAATACACTTAATAGCCTTGGGATCTAGTTTAGAACCTCCTGGTAGTAGATCATGGACAAAACAAATACATCCAAATACCTGTTGAGGGACAGAATAAGAAGAGACCATTGATGGGAACAATATGGAATGAGGAATCTGTCCATCAAGGATTGACGTGGGCATACGATTAATCAAGTGATTAGCAGTAAGTAATGCATCTCCCCAAAAAGATTTAGGCACTTGTGTAACACCCTAGTTCAGTTATACCATGTTCGACTTTTTTTTATTCTATTTATCTTGTGGATTTTTCTTGACTTTATTTGTTTTTGGGTGTGGATAGTGTTTTGGTTTCTGTACTTGGTATCCGACCCGACTCGCATGCTCGAAACCCGTCTTGGTCCTTGATTACGTCTCATCTCTGCTAGTCCCAAGGATCCGTGCTCACATATGTTCCGTTTACCTGCATCGTATATCTGGCATCTGCATTTTTTTAATATTGCATTTATAGTCAAATAATATATTTTAAATACCTAGCATGGCTTGCATCATACCCCTGACCTTGTGGTGGCATCCATACATCTTGTTCTTGTCCCGTTTAGTGAAACGGACTCGTTTAGATCGCTTCGTGCGTACTACGTGTATCCGTTCTTAGGGGGCATGCATTTTCTTTAACCAGACATTGCATTTTAGTTTTGGTCGACACGTATATTATCTGTATTTTCAAACTATAATTTTAGACCCAAGCCGGTCATATTTTGGATTAAGTTTGTATTACCCTGAAAACTCAAATCTAATCAACATTGTATTCAAATATATTTTTGTAACCGTTGAATATATATATACATTTACAAACTCCTTTTTTTAAGATGAAAATATTTTTAAAAAGATTTTATAATCCAAATCTTAACCCTCAACCAATCTCCTCTCCTCTCTCTGCATATTCATATTCATATAATATTATTTCTTTTTAAAAGTATTTTAAACCCATACCCTATTTAAACCTCACTGTTCCTCTCTCTTTCTCCGCTTCTTCCTCGTCCTTTCTCTTCTCCCTCGTCTTCGTTCTTGCCGCCTCCACGAAACCCTAACCCTAGCTTCGCTCGCGCCTTGACGTCGCCGCCTCCATCCTCGACCCCGTCTCTCCTCCTTCGCCTCCTCATCTCCCTCGATCACCTTCTTCTCTCACCTCTCCCCTGCAACCCGTTCCCGAACCCAACAACCCAAGAACCCGACCCCCATCGTCGCCACCGTCCACCTCACCGCCGATCGCCCCCATACCCTCGACACCCTCTTCTCCTTCTCTTCTTCCTCCCCTTCTTTCCCGATCTGCAACCCATCTTCCCCGAACCCAACAACTCTGCCCTCGCCTCGCCGTCGCCCCACGCTGCCGACCACCCTCGTCGGTCTTCCCTCGCCACCATCTCCGTCTCCTCCACCTTCCTCTCTCCTCACCTGCAAGCACCACCCGAGAACCCATATCCCCGAGCTCCAAATCCCTGCATCCATCACCTCATCGCCGATCGCCCTCACACCTTCGTCGCCCACACCCATCACCTCGCCGTCGACCACCTCACCTTACCTCCCTCTCTCTCCTCCCCGCTGCAGCCCCGACCACGAAACCCCTGCACACCCCGACTAGAACCCAACCCTGCAGAACCCGCACCCACCGCCGTCGCCAGAAAACTTACCACCTTGCCGTGAAACTCGTCGTCACCATCCTTGTAACCACTACCTTCCCTCTCGCCTCCCAACGCCACAACCATCACCACCATCTTCTTTCCCTACAACCTAACAGCCCACTGGCCCATCGCCTGAAAACCCTCGCCTGCATCCTCGCCGTCGAAGGCCCATCGTCGACGTCACCCCCTCGCTTCTTCTCTGATCCTAGAGCACCCAAACCCAGAACACAACTCCCTTCTCTTTCTTCTTCTTCTTCCTCTTCCTCTCTTCTCTTTCTTGATCTCGTGTTTTCCAGTGATTGCCGGAGCCGTGCCCGTCGCCGACGATCCGAACGACCCAGTGGACATCTCCAACCAGCGTGGTCACCTTCTTGCTTTGCCTGATTCAGTTCTATACGCGCGTGTGTACATTGTGACGTTTACCCGACGTCGGACGTGGCGTACGTAACCCGTCGTGAGATCCGATCAGGCAAGTTTCTCTTACTGCATGATATGTCGCTATATTTATATCCATATAAATAAAATATTACATGTTTATTTCATTGTGCATGTTTGATTATATACAATCATATGTTAAGTGCGGTACATTGTTGGCTTATGGCAAAATCAATCTAGGCAGATCGTATAACTCTGATCCCATGTCGAATTTTAGCTGAGTTCGTGCTTCGCATTTTCGTACATCGTTCTCCCGTGATCTTTATCCTTAGGCAAGTACTCTTGCTTTACTTTTGGTCGATGTATATCGGCATTCCTTTGTGGTTATATGTATATATATATTTCCTGCATTGTTAGAATAAAAGAGAAATGTGTTAGTATCTATTTTTCGTTATATCATACAGAAATATATATATATATATATTTATATATGCAAACTTTTATGTTGCAAGTAAGAATAATTAACAAGTGTGGTTTTAAAATGAGATTTATTTTAACTAGAAATAAAGTTCGAAAGTTGATAACCTATCTCACATTTATATATTTCTAGCCAGATTGTGATTAGTATATCCATATTAAGGTTAACGGTAAAGATAACAATTGTGACTCATACCAGCTTGTACACCGCCTTTATGCAGTTAATGTTGCCTGATAACTATTACCACTGACAAGTCCTGACTATTCAATACTCTAGTCTTTATGAACGAGATCGCTGATTAGGATGCTGAACTACATGCCATGACACACTACTATTTATCAGTTTCATTCTATACAATTACTATACCACAATTCCAGTCTTTTCAGCATTCTTAATTAGTGATCTAGTCATTACCATAATAGCTATAAATACGCGGGTGTTGGGGTAGCTTGAGTGTGCGTTTATACAACAGGATCTCAGGAGTCCCATGCCGGCAGCTCGTACCGGGCTATATCGGTCTCATGTTTACAGCTCGTACCGGGCTATATCGGTCTCATGTTTACAGCTCGTACCGGACTATATCGGTCTCATGTTCATTCCACAGTTGGGCTCGTGTTTCCTAGCCCTTGGGGCACCACTCTTGGGTTAGGAATACTCCTGCAGAGGTTGACGCGCACGCGTCAAAGCTTACGATATGATAGTTTACCTTTTAGTGACCAGTAGGATGTGACTTGACCTGTTTACATACATGTTTCATAGTGTTAATGCATCTATTTATTTATATATCTGTTTTGCTTGCGCACACGGGCTTCACTACATTCATATATTCATGTTATCATACCACACATACATTTTTTACGTTGAGTACTTGCTGGGATGTTCTGACATCCCTGAGATTTGTCATGTCAGGTTTAGAGGCAGATTTTCAGGATGAGCAGGACCGCAACGGCCACCAGGACTTTTTCCGACCCGTAGGTTTATTTCTTTTCTGTTAGTATTTAGCATGTGCGCCCTTCTTAGACATTAGGACTTATGTATCTTTTAGATGTTTTCTTTTCGAACCTATTGTTGCGGATCTTTTTGCATCAATTATCTAGTGGACCCATTTTTAGTATTCCTTGTGGTTTCATTGCAGCATGATTATCAGTATTATTCCTTTTGGTATTGGATTTTATTTTTGACAGGTTAATCTAGACAGCCTTATATGACCATGAAAGGATCTTTCCTTACCGTAGGTAGCACGGCTGGTCTTTGTTGCTCTCCGTATTTCAGATTTTGGGAAGCGGGGCGTGGCAACTCGCATATGAAACAGAAGAGTTGGAGTGACCTCTAATAAATGCCGATTCTTCCTTTCTGCCGCCCCCATTCTGTTGAGGGTTATAAAGACAAGAGGATTCATAAATAATTCCAAGTTGCTCTGTATGTGCTAGAAAAGATGTACTAAAGTACTCCTTGGTATTTTCACTCCTCAAGTCACGTACTCCGACTCCAAATCGAGTCTTCACTTCAGAATAAAACGTCTGGAAATGAGAAAACATTTCACTCCTGGATTTCATCATAAAAAATCACGAGACTCAGAAAAATCATCGATGAAGGTCACAAAGTATTGAAATCCTTCTTGAGCAACAACAGGGCATGGCCTCCAAATATCAAAATGAATTAAATCAAAAGGTTTGTCAACTCTCTTATTAATACGAGATGGGTAGTTGCAGCGATGATGCTTGCCCAACTCACATGATTCACATTCTAGAATAGATAAGGAACAAAGAGATGGAATCATGTTCTTCAACGTTTGTAAGGACGGATGACCAAAACGGCAATGAGTATCAAAGGCTGATGTAGGGCTATATGTTGGACATGCTATAGGATGTGGGTGCTCATTGAGGTGGTATACTTCATCAATCTCTGTCCTGGTGCCAATCGTTCGCTTCGTCTCACGCTCTTGAAAAACACATCCTCCAGAAAAAAGGCAGCACTACAATTCAATTGCCGAGTCAATTGGTTAACGGATAATAAGTTGAAAAGGAATCGAGACAAGTATAGAACATAAGACAGGTAATTGTGATGTAGCCCGGACTGAACCCGCACCTACAATTTCAGCTGTAGTTCCATTTGCCAAGGTGACCGTGGTGGTTCCAAGTCTCACTCATAGAAAGAGAGTATATTTTGCTCCCTGTCATGTGATCTGTAGCACCAGAATAAATAACCCAAGGACGAGAAGCATTTGTTGGCGAGAGACAAGATATACGATTATATGATTGTCTCTTGCCTTTGTCAAATCTGAAATGAGTGAAGACATCAATACGAAGTCTTTATATTTCATCATTTACGCAAAACCCTTCCAAATTAGGAGAAGATGCGGCTGATACCATCACAGTTATTCATAAACAACAAAAGTGATAGATACTTCTCAATCAATCTATCAAACACCTGATGGGTGGTGGCTTTAAGCTCACCAATTCCAATAACTAAATGACAAGAAATGGTTCGCTAAATATCCAATCTAAAGAATCGTAATTGATCTTCAAGATCCAACTACCGATATAACAACAAACACCAATCTCCTCAAGCTACAACATCAGAATAGAGGCAACAACTTCAGAATAATGCTCGTATCTTCAAACGAGTTTGAATGCACACTAACCAACGAAAGGAATGAATCTACAAAGATTCCACCCAAAAATCGTGATCGATCTCCCAAGATCCGATCCACGAGCAAATAACTACAACTCAATCGGATCCGATCACAGACTCCGAGAACATAAACTCCTCAACAACACAATCAATACACGTAAATATAGCGAAAATAGACATAAATGACTTTGAAAACCAAAAGAATTCACCTAATATTCTCGGGTTACTGTAGCAATAAGCCCCAAATCGAGCAATCAGCCCCAAATTACCAATATCAGCAAGAAATCGCCAAAAAAATAACAAGAAATCTGACCAAGAACTAATCAATCGGCCAAATCAAGCCCACAACTTCAAATATGACCAAATCAATCGATCAAATCTGACCAAGAATAGCACTGATCCTCCAAATCAAGATCAAGAACACTAAATCCCCAAATTGATCGGTAGAATTTCCATGAACAGCATCCAACATCAAGTCGAGCACAAAACTGAGCTGGGTCGAGGTCAAAGAACAATATTTGAGTTAGAGGAAGGGATCAATCTGCCTCGAAGAGGATCTCGATACGAGGAGGCAATGATTTCGAATCGAAGGTCTAGGTCGAAATCGATGTTGCCATGGTGAGATCGAGTTTTTGCACATCTGAATATCGTCAATGGCAGTCATCGATGGTCTCCTGAAGGCTAGTGTCGAGGTCGACTGGCCCAAGAGAGGTCCGGCAAGGGCTCTGAGCTCCGGTGAGGCGACGGTTTGGTGAAGGTGGCGGCTGTGATTAGGGTTGGTGTTTGGTGATGGGATGAATGATTCCGATTAGATCTGGAGTGATGAATGGATCAGATTAGATCTGAGGGCTCTAATACCATGTTATTATTTAAAAGAGAGAGATGAGAGAGAAAGCGTTTAGGAAAATGTAATGGGTAAATTAGCTCAAGGCTAATTTCCTTCTTTATATAGGCAAACACATCATGCAATTACATCCCTGTGATTATCCTAATTACATATAACCCCGTATATAATACGGGTTATACTTAACAGTTGATATCATTTACGATTAATTCTTTTTGTGATTAACAATCTTGTTGGTAATGACACCACCTGCTGGTTATTAAAACCATAACCATTACCTTCTGTCCTTTCAGCGTTCAGACCATGCAAATACAACTACGAGGCAACATCCGACAGCTTCTTAAGTTCCTTGGAGTCTCAAACACATTGCTAGCAAATCTTTACTTCAGCCACCATATTTTTGATTTATAAGTCGTCAGTGGCCAACTTATGTATTAAAAGAGTGCATACAAACAAGATGATAGGATTAATCTGCTATGAGTTCTGATTCAGAGGGCTACTCAAAATGATTCTGATACTCTGAATCTGAACTATGCTGACAGACATGGGTTTGAAAAACATAATTCAGCTTTCTGCACCAGTGAAATTGGTTCTTAATCTCTGCTGATTGTGAATCCATTGAGAACAGGAGCTTCTATTAGCTTCCCTACCTTCGGATACATATTCATTAGACATGTAGAATTTTTTTGGCCCAAAAAGGAATCCCTCCCTTATCCATAAGTTCTCCAGCCAGGAATATCCCAATAACAGAGAGGGTTGACGCTCGGTAAAAGCTTTATCAACATTTCATGGTGCCTTGCTTGATAATCGACGTCTTTGTGATAAGAAAGGCATCGGTGATGGTGATGGTGATGATGATACACAGATTTATCAGCATTTAGGACCAGTTTGGCAGAAAGAAAGTAGTAGACAGTCAAGTAAAATTAATTGCTAGCAAAAAGTACTTCCTTTTGACTTTCCATACGAAAAAATGTCTGGTTAGAGGTAAGAGAAAAAGAGAAAGCAAGTTTTGGATAATGATGTTGAGGATAGAAATTAGAGTGTATTTTATTTAAAAATAACAAAATGTCTACTTTCTTTCCACTTTCTACCCATTTGGATGGTAAAAATCATTTGGTTAGTGACGCGCCAAATTCTTGGTGGAGGTTAGTTAATCCACTTTCCAATTGTTATTGTCCTCTTGCCAAACAAATAAATTAGTAGAATATTCTCACTTTATCTTAGCTTTCGCCTCTTTTCATATGCTTTCTGTTTGTCAAAACAGGCCCTTAGGTTTCTTTGTGTAGGACCTTCAAATGGTAACATGATATATGGTGATAAAATACGAGTTTCCTTGCATTTAAGATGCCTAAAGATCTCTTTTGATCTTCTTAAGGCTCAGGGCTCTTGTTTTGTCGGTTGCATCACGTTCCTTATGTGTATAGTTTTAAGAAAGTGGTCTGGGTGTCCACCTAGGTGGAACCGGCCTTGGACCGCTTTGCTCTGGGGTTAGGCGATTGAATTGAGTGTTTAAACCACCTAGCATAAATTTTAAGCGGATTTGCCTGCCTAGCAGGAATTAATAGACTTGTTGGTTTTTTATTTGTTGTAATTTGTTAATATGATTGTTTCTGATATTATCCAAGCACTGTTATACATATATCGTTTCTTGCACTTTTACATGTATATTTACTATATTCATTCATTTCTAAACGTTCTGCATGTTTTTGTTTTAATTCTAGGGAATAATGCAGGTCTTTCTTTGCCATTTGCATCTATGCAGATATCTACTTAGTAGAGGTAAAAACCGCCAAGTCAGTGCCTGTGCGATGTCTAAGCACCGAGGCGCTAGGCGATATCCCCATCGCCCAGCACCTCTTAGGCTCTTAGCGCTTCTGACAACCTAGACTATCCCGGATGCTAGCTGACCAAATAGAAGTGTTCCAAGGATGGGTTAGCTCGTGTTTAGCTCTGGTTGTTTCAAGGTTCTCAACTTTAAGTCAGCAGGATACTTCGTTTTCTTAGGTTGTGGGTTCAACATCTTGCAACAAAGGAATTTTCTACTAAATCTTAGGGCGTGCTTTCACAAGCTCATTATGCAACAATTTGGGTTACCTGCGAACAAATGACACTGACGTCTTTATGGATGTTTGGTATGAGCCATGTGTATAATAAGACCATATAGCATTGCAAAAGTAATATATCTGCTAAATCTGGGAACTTATTTCATGAAGCTTTTCTCCTGCAGTGTGAGGACTTCCCTTTCCTCTTATCAGGTGTTTAACTTCTTTTTAGCCTTCCTTCATGATAAGCCTAAGGACCCATTTTTTCCGAAGATAACAGAAAGATAGAGGGAGAAGAAAAAACCTAAACCGAGTAAACTACATTAATTTTGAGCCAAAATCCATTTTATTACAAACCCTGTAACTCACACAATCTTTAAGTTATTCGTTGTGCAGATTGCATTTCAAGCAAATTATGCATATACAGTATCCCTTCATCTTCACTAGAATGTTGAGATTTCGTGTCGTATTGTCTGTAGTCCCTTCACCCCTCTTTGTTTCTTCTAAGCGGGTTGCTTTTTTTTTTTAATTTCTGGGAAAAACATCTTTGTTGTTACTTGCATCATTTGCCACGACTTTTTGATTACCATATAATTTGCTACCGTGAACAATCTCAAAATATGTAATTTTGGCTACATCTACCAATCCTCATTGATCTTGGAGTTCCTACGATAGGATCTTAGGGTGGGAATATTGTGGATTTTAGAAAAGTAATAAGCTTTTATTAGCTATGCTTCGTGTATGATGAGTTTTACGAGATTAAACAGTCGGATTAGCCGGTCAGAGAAAATGACATCTTTTACCAGCTTTGGCTGCACCAAGAGTCAAGATTAAGTTCTTATCCTTTACTCTAGTAAACGAACAATTTCAACGAAATCTTTCAATTTCTTATGATGTGTTGATGAGTCTAACTAAGAGATTGCTTTCTATATAGCAAAGTGGAGAGAATATTTAATTTGGAATCACAGATTGGAACACATTATATGGAAAATTGTTTTAGGGAAAATGGGACAAGAAATTATATTACCGTGTTAATTATGGCCAATAAATTTCTAGAAGTAGCCATCTTTATTATTTAATTTTTATAGTGAGATCAATGATATCTTCATAGCACTAAGTGCAACAAAAACCTTTCATCCCAATTTTTTGGGGCTGGCTGTATAAATCCTTTTCTTTCATTTCGCTTTATTAAGGACTGTCTTCTTTGTCAAATTAACAATTAACAAATCGTTCTTAATCGTCTATCTATGTTTGTTTAGGTCTACCCCTAGCCTTGTGCTATGAACTATAATTTTGTCACTTTGTCTAACCGATGCATTGATTGGTTTTTGTTGCACATGTTTAAACCATCTCAATCGGTTCTCTCGCACTTATCTTCTATAGGAGCCATCTTTTCCTTGTTACGAATACACTCATTTTCTTATCCTATTTAGATTCTAAGGCATCTTACCATTTTTCTACTTTAGTAATAATTCCTTTTTTGGAATCATTTACTAAAATGATATCATCAACAAACAACATACACCATGGCATATCATCCTGAATATGTCTAGTAAGTTTATTCATAACTAACACAAAGAGATAGTGATAAGGATTAATGCTAATTCTTGATTTAAACCTATGGTGATAGGAAATGGCTCTGTCTCTCCTTTAACCGTCCTCACTCTAGTAATTGCTCCATCATACATATTTTTAATCACATCAATATGCATATTAGACACTATTTTCTTTTTTAAAACTCACCATAGTATCTTTTTAGGAACCCTAGCATAAGCTTTTTCTAAATTAATAAAAACCATTTGTAGATCTCTCTTCTTCCCTCGATATTTCGCCACCTTAATAAATATATTGCTTCCATAGTAGACCTTTCTGACATAAAACCAAATCGATTTTAAGTTATGAACGTTTCTTTTCTCAATCTATATTTGATTACTCTTTCCCATTTTTTCATTGTATGACTCAAAGCTTAATTACACGATAAGTAGAACAATTTTGTATATCCCTTTATTCTTATATATATGTATCGAGTTGCTCGTTCTCTATTCATTAGCATTTTTTTGTATCTATAATTTTATTATATATCTTGGTTAACCATATTAAACCCGTATCTTCTAAGCATTTTCAAATTTCGATAGGAATATTATATGGTCCTACCGCTTTCCTTATTTCATCTTTGTAAAGTGTCATTTACTTCATTAAGTCCAATCTTACGATAATACAAAATGTCCTTATTATGACTTAAATTACTTGTTTCTACCTTAAATTCGTGATTATTATTTTCATTAAACAGTATACGGAAGCAACTTCTCCATCTTTCTTTAATTTCATAGAATTAAGTGCAACAGTCAAAATGGAGAACTGATTTTTATATATTAGGTGCTCATAAAATACCCCAAAATCGAAGAGAAATTTTGTAGACATATATAAGACTAATTTCGCTTTATGGGTCAAAATGCTGGGCAATTTATGAAGAATATGTGAATGTAGAGATGGATGAGGGAAATATTTTAATAGATGATATTAAGGCTATGTTTGGATGGATGGGGTTAAAGTCCATAGGATTGATTTTAGGATTAAAATATTTTGGAATGCATATTCATTTCAAAAGTAAAATTCCAATGGATTTTGGTAACATATTGCATGCTTGGATGGTTGGGATGAGATAGCATTAAAGTAAGAAAAGAAAAAAAGATTGATGTAATGATGTGTCATTCAAGAGAGAGAGAGTGTGTTTTGGATTAGAAAAATTGGATTTTTGCTAATTTTTAGAATCCAATGGATTATGGGTATTTTTAGGTCTTTTCCATTGGATTTTTTCATAAAACGTTATCCAAACAACCAATTTCTTGGATTGATCTAGTCGAATGGAAAAATGGAATCTAGCATTTCCCCCCATTGGAATATGGGTATCCAAACGTGGCCTAAAGGAGTGCATCCATTGAAAAGCCACACGTAATTCTAAGAGAGGTAGCCTCAGTAGAGGATAAAATAAGGGAGAACCAAATTAGGCGGTTTGAGCATGTGCATAGAAGGTTGTTAAGTTCCCCTGTTAAGAATGCAAATATGTAGTTCATAAAGCAAAAAGGTATATAGTGCAGCTCACCAAACATCGATGGAGGCAATAAATACCGTGTGCATGATCTGCTATAAGTATTCGGAAGAAAATCACAGCTCATTCGGATCTTAAACAGCTGAAGGCCATCTTGAGTATGCCGGGTAAAAGCTGATCTACATCTTGTGCATGCATATCCAATTTAACCTGCTGCATGAATTACCCTTTTCTTTTGAGATTTCAGATCGATTCTGAAATTTCGAGCTTTAAAGACCAAAAATATGGATCTTTGGCCAAAGGAGCGTAGTCCCATGGCAAAACATTATTCTAGAAAGCGAGAGGTCATCGGTTTGATTCCTATGTGAGGATCGATTCCACAAAAGAGAAAAAAAGACCTTTGAGCTCAGTGTACATTTTCTCCTATGTTTGTCTTTCCGCATGGTTTTCTTTGTGCTACACTATAATATTGTTAAACTCATGCTCTTTTTTCCCTACAACGATGGCGTGAAGATCAAGGAAAAAAATAATATATGGCGTGTTTAGTACTTGGGTACCTCTTGTTGAAAAAATTACAAGCAAGTTAAGGCTTCGACTGTCTAATGTCAGGTCTTCCTTCATTGCTGTATAACTTTTGTTTATCAATTGTGGCCCACTCAATTACCTCTTTGGATAAAGGGTTACAACTTCTCGCCTACAAAAATTGAAAGGCAAAACCCACTTGAACTATACCTCCAAATATAAGAGCAAATTAAAATATCCATCTGACCTAATGCCTAGGTCTCAGAGGAGCTTTTCCTTCAAACTTGGGTCAGCTATGAAAATAGGAAGCCTAGGCTCCATGAATTATTGGACAGAGTTTTATGACTGAGTCAACCCAGATAATAATACAACAAAAAGAAATTAAACACAAGGTTATTATCTCTTATCTAATTGTTTCTAGCCATTGCCAGCGACATCTTGCCTGACATTGATATGCATTATGTACTACCATAATGAGATGGACAAATGCATCTTTTTATTTCTTCTGTGCTTCAAATAAACCAGGTTCTTTGCTGTACATTCCTATTCTTGATGGAGACAATCTTTCCTGCTTCCCATATTTGTTTCTTCTTTCTCTGATCCATACTCCATATGTAGTTCTGCTTGCTTTAAATGATCAAAAATATATTTATTTTTAGTTCTGCTGTCAGCAACTTCTGTTGCTATTTGCTTCTGTTAAAAATGTATATTTTACTCGTCTACTTACATTGCTTTTGGTGGCTGATCCTTGTAGGGAATGGTTTTGACATATTTGGGTTTCTGGATTTTTGTTAGGTTTTGGCTTCAGAGGATGACCGGGATGCATTGTCAACTGACCCCGATGACCTTGTTGATTCTGAGTACAGTGAAGGCATTAGCGGAGATGAGGAGGACATGTTCCGTAACCTTCTGTCCCGGGCAGGCTTTCATCTTACATATGGAGATAATCCTTCTCAGCCCCAGGTTACTTTAAGGGAAAAACTTCTGATGGATGCTGGAGCCATTGCTGGATTTCTTACTGGCTTGCGTGTCTATCTTGATGACCCTGCTAAAGTAAAGCGTTTGCTTCTTCCCACTAAACTATCTGGGACTAATGGGAGCAAAAAAGATCCCACAAGGGGTGATGCAAACTCTCCAAGTCTAATGAATTTGTTGATGGGAGTAAAAGTTTTACAACAAGCTATCATCGATTTACTCCTAGATATGATGGTGGAATGTTGCCAACCTTCAAAAGCAAGAAACGGTTACGATTCTTCTGATACAAGCTCAAAGCCTTCTCCTGATTCTAATGGAGCAAGCACTCCATCAGAACGCAGTGGAGATAGTGAGGTAACAACAGATTATGCACAATATCGTGTTGATCGGAGATTGGAGTCTGAAGCCAATGAAATTTCTCAATCTCAAGCAGTTCAGAGCTCAGACCTGAATACAAATGGAATACTTGGCAAGACCAATCCTGAACAACCCATTTGCCCTCCAGAGACATCTGCTGCGGATCTTCCTGCAGACGATGGTTTCATTCGAGCTCCCAAGGTAGCTGATTCATTTAAAACTTGAGATAAGATTCCTTGCTGTATAATTTCTGTCTGTATTAACTTATGGTATAATATTTCCCTATTAGATGAAATGGCCAGAACAGTCTGAGGAGCTTTTAGGATTAATAGTTAATTCACTGAGAGCCCTAGATAGTGCTGTGCCTCAAGGATTCCCGGAGCCAAGAAGAAGGCCTCAATCTGTCCAAAAGATTTCACTTGTACTGGACAAAGCCCCCAGACATCTTCAACCAGATTTAATTGCCCTGGTGCCTAAACTAGTTGACCATTCAGAGCATCCACTTGCTGCTTTGGCACTGCTAGATCGCCTTCAGAAGCCAGATGCTGAACCGTCATTACGGTTACCGGTATTATACATATAAATTTGTTTACATGTTTTACATGCATGCATTTGGCCAAAAAGGTCTAGTTTAAAGTTATGAAGCAGCTGTTGTAGCTTTCTAAACTTTAAAATATAAATATGGCAATATTTTGTCTTCTAACATACAACTGGTTATGCGATATTTTATCTCTGTGCAGGTTTTTGGTGCTTTAAGTCATCTTGAGTTTGGCAGTGAGGTGTGGGAACGTGTATTATTACAAGCTTTTGAACTTTTGACAGAATCTAATGATGAACCCCTTGTTGCGGCCATGAGTTTTGTTTTCAAAGCTGCATCACAGTGCCATCACGTTCCTGAAGCTGTATGCTTGCATGCTTCTTACATATATGATTCTTTTCTTTTTATCTTTTAGTTAGTTCCTCTGTCCTTGCAGTCTTTCCCTCCTCCTCTTATACGTTCTTTATTTTTTTCTTTCTATAGGTGAGAGCTGTCCGTTTTAAGTTGAAAAGTCTGGGTGCTGAAGTTCCACAATGTGTGCTGGATGTTCTGACAAAAACTGTACATACCTGGGGAGATGTAGCTAAAGCTATATTAAGGGATATCGATTCTGACTGTGAGTTAGATGGAAATTGCATGACAGCACCTTGTGGTATCTTTTCCTATGGTGTAAATGAGTTATCTGCAGATGAAATGCATATGGGGCAAGAGCAGGTTGTAGATAGTTGCAATCATTTGTCTGATGTATACATTTTGATAGAGATGCTATCCATACCGAGCATATTTGTTGATGCATCACAAGTTTTTGAGAGAGCTATAATGCGAGGCTCCATAGGGCTAAGATCAGTAGCCATGGTCTTAGAAAGGCGTCATTCAAGAAGGTTAGCTGGTAAATCGAGACATGCCATGGACGATTCACAAGAACAAGAAAATGATTCATTGCCCATTCAAGAGGATGATTTTATGTCAGTTCTTTCTCTTGGTGAAGTATTATCTCTCTCCAGGGACACCAGAGTCCAAGACTTTGTTAGGCTGCTCTATGCTATTATGTTTAAAATTTACTCAGGGGAGCAATATCGAGCTAGGATGTTGAAGGTTCTTGTTGACCGTGCAACAAGTTCTTCAGATAATCGTCGAGTAGCTGATATAGATATGGATGTTTTGGTATTTTTGGTTAGGGAGGAAGATGGAATTGCGAGGCCAGTTCTAAACATGATGTGGGAAATTGTTGAGCTTGCTCAAGTTGATCGTGCTAGTCTTTGGCATCAATTATGTGCCATCGAAAATGAAAATATTCGTTCTCAAGAGGAAAGGCAAGCAGAACTTTCCAATTTTGCTTCCGAAAAAGCAGCTTTGACCCGAAGGTTGAGTGAGTCGGCGGCAACTACAAGCCGTCTTAAGGTAGGTTTGCTGTTGTTTAGCGTGGCATCATATTTTAGCCAGTATATATGAAATATGATACTTTGATTTAAATCTCAACTCAAGTGTCACTTTATAATTTTGTTTGGAATGACAGACTGAACTAAAGGCAGAAGTGGAACGTTCTGCCAGAGAAAAGAAAGAGCTTTGCGACCAAGTACTTGAGGTGGAAAACCAACTTGAATGGGCGAAGTCCGAAAAGGACGAGGAAACAAGAAAGTTTTCTGCCGACAGGAAAGCTCTTCATGACCGCCTTCATGATGCTGAAACACAGCTAGTTCAATTGAAATCTCGGAAGCGAGATGAGTTGAAGGTAACTAAAGCAAACTCTGATAAGAACAATTAAAGCATTTATCTTTAAAATGTTTCATTCTGGGCTATTTGCATTAGTAATTAATGATTGTTATCCATAATAACAAGTAAAGATTATCTATTTGGATTGCTCATTGAAAGTAAAAATGTAAAATCAGCTACTGCTCTTTCTCATCTTTAAAATTTAGTATACGGTCGAGATATTTGTACAGTGTGCAGCCAATTGTTACTTAATGTAGGATACTCAAATATCCGTTCATGACATCTCCATAACTAAACAGCCATGTCGAGCTAAGATGGACATTTCTTGGAGACTCGTTGATTATGTTTTACAAACTTCTTAAATTTGTTTTAATTATTCTAAATTCATTCCTGACACTAGAACATGTTGAAACTTTTGGTTTCGTTTAAATGCAGTGCATGTTTGAATTAGTTTTCTCCTTCTAATTGTCAGGTTTAAAATTATAATAGCCATCCCCAAACACAAAGTCACACTATAATATACAGATCCTGCAATATGCATCAGAATGTTAATTATTATTGTATATATGGCAAGCTTGGTGTAATCACAAAACTTCGCCAATCAGTATTCATGATGAAAAAATACTGAACAAGTATTTTCTATTGGTTGAGGGCATCGTACATATTACATTTTACTGTAGAAGCATGTCTATGATCATACAGTAAACCTGTATACCATTTTTTGTTTTACAACTGACACAACTCAAATACAATACCCAATTCAAATACTGGTTTTTTTTTGGAGTTGAAATCTGTTCACATATTTGCATCTGCATCATTTCTTTTCTTTCTCATTATGATCATCTTGGGGTTGCTGTATTAGGTGATCAGGTCACCTTTTTTATGTCATTGCTTCAGATAAATTCTCTCATTATGGTAAGTCTTGAAGATCCGTATTTGTTAACGGGTAAAATGCTTCATTGCTTTGATTGATTTCTCTCATTGCTATTTTATTATATTTGTACTGCCTGAATTTCATTATATTTATCTACAGTAGATCTGATAATTCTATATTGATAAGAGTTTGTGTTACTATTGGCCAGAGTTTACCTTTTTAAAATTAATTTCACATATAAAATTACGTCATTTTGTTTAATTGATCTGAAAATCGGTACAATTACCATAAATTTTTTTAAAAAAATCAACATTCTCTAACCAAAAGTTTTTTGTCGCATACATTTGCATGCACCCATATTATTAATTTAATTTAAAGTTGTGTACAATGTGACTAATGGTTACACGAGGCCCATGGTGATGGCGGTGAACTGACTAGTTCTTGTCTTATTCAGAGAGTAATGAAGGAAAAAAATGCTTTAGCTGAAAGGCTGAAGAGTACTGAAGCTGCAAGAAAAAGATTTGATGATGAACTAAAACGGTATGCCACTGAGTCTGTGAGTCGAGAAGAAGTCAGACAGGCACTTGAAGATGAAGTCAAAAGACTGAGAGAAACCGTTGGTCAAACTGAAGGAGAAAAAAGGGAGAAGGAAGAGCAGATTGCTCACTGTGAAGCCTACATTGATGGAATGGAAGCAAAAGTGCAAGCACACCAGGTATTGTATTACATCTTTGCTAAGCTAATCTAAATTTGAAGTCTCATTTGCTTATTCACGAGTCACTATTATGTTAGAGCTGGAAAGTAATGGTTTGGCCGCAGTTTTATATGGCTGGTACAAAGAATTTTCTTGCGAAACATGTAGAAAAAGGTTATCTACTCTTCATTTCAAATTTCTAGTGATGCCATGCTTGGTTTTCATGTTGGAGTTTATTCAACCGAAAACCATCTTAACCCCATAGTCTAGGTAAACAGAGCTATCCGAACTCCAACCCAACCTTTCCTGTTTGAACTTCGAAAAACGATAAGAAAACATCTTTTTTGGAGTTTAGATAACTACAAAATCAAACAACACGCTAAAGTTAAAATTTAAGTGAAAGTAGGGCCTTAAAAACCGAAGTTTGCTTAACCTAAGACTTCACTTAAAAGTTAATTCTGATTATCCCAACTCCAAATTCAAGCAGGCTCTGAATTTTTTTATCAGTGATGCGAAGTCTATAATTTATCAAACAGTAAATTTTACATCTTTTTGCTGAAATCGTATACCATTTACTCTAGACAATGAAATATCACCGTCACTAAGATGCACCCAGCCCAGAAGGCTTATAAAGAGCTGCAGCTCTGCCTTAAGCATCTTATATTGCCAGTAAATTTCTGCCCACCTTAAATCCCTCTTGTTTAATTACTCTCAAAATATGTGCAACCAAGAGGAAAGCTCAAAGTTGAGAAAGCTCTAGGATAAAAGCCATTAATTTTTACCACCAGAGTCAATCTAACATTTACCTTTGGTGCAAAATCTATAGGGAAAAAACCTGTGTTCCCCCTGAGGAATAGGGTAAGTCCATATTTAACACTATTGCCCTGTGGCTTTTTTAGCCAGTATTTTGATACTGTTTCTTCACCTCGAATGTCTTAACCCATTTTATGCTTATTGGTATGTAAAAAGTTATACAAATACTACCCTTGGTGGACCTGTCTTCAGACTCTTCACATCAGCCCCTATATTTTAACCCCATTCAATGCCTCTGAACATAAGGTAGTATTGTCGATATATAGTTCAAAACTCAAAACTGTCCAGTGTCTACATGCTACTGTTTATGGATAGCTCAAAACTATTTATATGGAAATTAAATTAATCATCTAGATAATTGTAAGTATTGAAAAACTTCTAGTCATCTGTTGACACTTTTAGCTAAGCATAGATATTTAATTTAGTAGAGACCATTCTGTATAAACATAGATAGTTTATGCCAAATATAGGCAGTTTTGTGTAAGTGTAGACTTCTACTTAAGTGTAATCAATTTTCATACAAGTATAAATATGTTTGAGTTAGATTTAGACCCGTTTTAGTTAACTGTACGCAGCTTATAGCTAATTGTAGATGGTTTTTAGTTATAATTGTTGATGGTTTTTAGCTAAGTATAGAATAAAATCATTTCTTAATATGTTCATTTAGCGCTTCTATCTTCTGCTACATTTCTATTGTCAACGGTTCATATAGAAAACTAGAAACACATAATCAGCGCACACACGAAACGGGTAGCATCATATGCCCTCTCTTTCCCAGGAACTAATATTGAGAAGAAACTGTATGAAATTACTGCTTTTACATTTATTTTCACCAGGAACAACATTAAAACGCCAAAAACTCAAAATCTGCACGAAAATAAAAATGATGAAATGAGTTCTGCTTGCTCCATGTAGAGGACTTAAACCAAAATCTAGATTGTAGATGAATAGGTCATCTCAGTTAGTTCTTGCGCACCTTCTTTGGTGGAGCAGGTGCACGGCCATCATCTAACTCTTCTTGTTGGATCTCAGATCTCTGCCGTTCATTTGGATCTCCCTTATGTGATATGTTTTCTATACGCTTCGTTGTGTTTTCGTTCTCTACTTTCTCAGGGAGCGGCACTGTTAACTCAATAATGGCTAGCTTTCGCTGCTTTGGATTGCTAGTGGATCCTTCTTCATCACTTGAAGATTCAGTTAAGTCGGGGTCCTCGAAAAAGATTGGAATTTTTCCAAATGTTTGTTGTCAGTGGCTCTGGTTTCTTCTCCTCTCTTCCGTTTTCAGTGGACATTGTTCTTCTACTCTTCTTGTTCAGTCCTTGGAATCTTGGTACCGAAAGAACAATGTTTTTTTACGAAAGATTTGTATGTGCCTGAAATCCGAATTAGTTTAAACCAAACCCTGCAAATGCAACCAGGTAACAATAAGTTAAGGCTAGGTTTAAGAGTGCATACCTTATAGCAGACGTATTAAATCAAATAGAGGCCATAGGAATAAACAACCTCTCTCTCTTACTGGGCTTTTAGAGATGGGGGAAAAAGGGGTTAGGGGAAAGGAGGGGGAAGAAAAATTATTTGCTGTAGGGTTTGTGTCTTCTCACAAGAAGAGTGAGGGTTATATAGGGAATAGAATAAGAAATTAATAAGCATATACTATAATATATGGTGTGGAGTAAAGGGATGAAGAATTTGTATTAGGGGTGATTTGTTTTAATAAAGGTCAGAGAGAGGCATAAACATGCCCCCCCCCCTCCCCGCAAAATTAAAAAAACAATAATGATAATTTTTTTATTTATATAAAAGTACTTATGCAGTCTATGAGAGAGCCTCCAAGTCCCCCCTTAGGCACGAAATTTTTCTAGATAAACTGATAAGATGATAGGTTTTGCCTCTTGGATATCAAATTCATCACTAAGGCAAAGTATATTCCAAGATCCAAATGGAATAATGCTCCAAGTAATGTGATAATGAACTCCAAATAGTCCAATTGAAATTTAAAATAAGCAAAATTATCTACATTAGCACCATGAAATTTATCTCCATTCATACAATGCACTATCACGCGTTTCGTTTATATTATAACGACGAAGGATATGGTTATCGAATAAGCAAAAATGTCTAGGGAGGGTGTACTTGGTGCTCGTCTGGAATTCAACTGCCTCAGGTTTTGTATGGGTATGTAGCCTGATATTATCGCATCTGTTTATAAAATGAGATTGGTGGAAAATCTGCTGATTCAGTATGATACTATAAATGGTTAACTCGACTCCTAGGTTGAGAACATCTTTTGCTTAATCGAAAGATAATGGTTAGCATCGTTAAAAGGAGTTTGATGCTTATATTAGCAAAGTTTCATTAAAATACAATTTTCGATCAACATTTGTCTTCTTAGCAAGCTGAGCTTTGTTTCTTGTAAAAGTGACCCAAATTGGAAGTTAACTTTATATTATTACAGATTCCTATTTCAGAGCTATCACTTCTAGAAAAATTTAGCTTGATACATTGGTGGCAATATTGTAGTTGGAAAATGCTTATTATCTTCTTGCAAGAACAAATACCTCTACTGAAGTTATTCATCTTCTTGGGATAATTGAGAATTTGAGATAGACCTTGTTTAACACTTTATTAAACTGTGTAGCTGAATAACTTCCAGTTTGTTATTTTAAGTGTATGTTTATACCTGATGATATATGTCAGTATATGGCTAAAATTTTATCGCATGGTCACGTTGAGTAAAGAACGAAAAGGGTATGCAGTAATGTATTATGTTTCACTCGTCTTTTTTTGTCTCTGCCTTAAAGTGTCATCTTTTCCTCTTCGAGATTTTTTCCAAGTGTATTTGAAGGACACCATATGCTCAGTTAAGTTTATGGCAAGCCCCCCTTGTTCATTATTTTCCTTGGACAGGAATTTGGCGTTAATTCGACAACTAGTCATTAAACTGTCAAATCTTTTAAGAAACCTTGATCTGTAGGCGGCCCTATTTTGATGCTTAGGATGATAATGATGATGAAGATAACAATTCTCACAGTTCTTTTTAGGTTAAACTTACTAAATTACCCTTATCAATCATTGATTTTAACTAGAATACCGTACGGTATTTTTATTGCAGTAAACTACTTTAAGCTTTATTTTTTGGGAGGTTTTCTCCACTAAATAGCTTTACATGTAGAACTACAAAAGAGCTTACTGTAATTTTTTTATGTTAGTCAGTGAAAAGCAGTGATAATTAAATGTATATTAGTGTAATTTAACCTTTTTCTTATATTCCCTCTCCCTCGTATTCTATTCTTGTCCACCTCTTTCTAAAAGGGACACGAGAATACATTTTTTCCCTTGTCTAATATTTAATAACTTCTTGTTGCAGCAATACATTCAACACCTTGAAAATTCGATCCGAGACGAAGTAGCGCGCCATGCCCCGCTCTATAGTTTCGGCTTGGAGTCTTTATCAAACGAGGAGCTCGAAACAATCAGCAAAATCCATGATGAAGGACTCCAACATATCCGTGCAATTCAACAGAGGAGAAGTGGCAACAGCCCCTCTCTTGTTCGAGGCCACGTCTCTTTGTACCATACAACTCTTCCGATGACCGTTGGATTGCCACAGGGCGTTATTTCAAACAATGGAGGAATTCAAGGCAATGGGCATGTGAATGATGCAGCTGCCCCATGGTTTAACCCCACATGAAATTAGATACGAAAGCTTGGCATGATTTAGGAGACGCCAAGTGATTTTTACGATTGTTTCATTTGAAACTGGTAGAACTATCGGATGATTGTAAACCCGGTATTATGAAATTACCGGTATTATGAAAATGCTGTTTTATAAATAATAGAGAGGAAAGGAAAAGATGTAGACTCAGAGAGCAAGTTTTTTGTAATAATTATATGTTAAAGGAGAATCCAATGGAGCTAGCAGTTGCAAATGAAAATTTTTCTGGAATGATGATGGGAGATCATTACCATCTGTTGAAATTAATATACCTTTTTGTCTTGTGAATCACTTTATTTTGAAAGCATAAGATGCTTTTTATTTCCTTTTTTTTTCGAAGAGCGCGTTCTCCTCCACATTTAGCTGTATAGGTTGTTTTGCTCCTATTTAGTCAACCGTTTCCTCTGGCAGCAATATTTTGATTCGGTTCAGGCATTTCCTAGAGCTTATTTGCACAAGTATCTTGTAAGTGGCGGCATGTTGATATCTTTGTTATCTTAACTAAAAATTTTTGATGCGATATGCTATTTTTTATATGTACTTGAGATTCTTTTCAAATTTCATGTGTCCTGCACGTTTGATGATCAGGACTGTATTTAAGTTTCTTTTCAAATTTCATGTGTGATGATCAGGACTGTATTTAAGATTCTTTTCAAATTTCATGTGTCTTGCACGTTTGATGATCAGGACCGTCTTAGACACGAGCTCCATATGTCGAACTCCTCTTCTGATTATACTGATAAAGACATCAAGAAAATTTATCAAATCTTTTTCATGTTGCCTGCTCCACAAATCATAACATAAACAAATGAACTTGCTTGATAAAAAAAAACCCATAATAACAGTAATTACTAAATAAAGTTTCAACTTGAATTTGATGAACTTTGAACATAGCCATATGACTTCATCCAGATTATGTAACTGCATTTTCAGAACTTTAGCTTGATGGATTATGATCTCACAACACATCACGTAATTTACAAAAACTGTCAAGAATTGCCATCATGGAATAAAAAGAAAAGCACAGCAGCTTTTGAATCGAAAAGCCAATCACGTGTGACGGATGGCCAAAGTTTCGAAAGGAATCAATTTACAGATTAATAAGATCCAACGGCTAATAAGATTTGACGGGCATTTCATTTACAACTTATGTAATAAACAAAAGGCAAAAGGCAAAAGAAAAAGAGAAATCTTCATCATCTCAAAATCTCTCGACCATTTCGAAGTCGGAACTATCTTCTCCTACATGCCAGTCGCTTGTCTCGCTATCGTTGCGAGACCCCAGCTTTCTTCTCACCTGTAACTTCTCTTCAGGCGGAACAAGAGAATAATCCTCTTCAAGAGATTCCGGGGAGGGAGAAATCCTGTTCTTTTTTCGCAAAATGATGTTATCATCATCCTCTGTTTCACTGTAAGAATCATCTTCTTTGATGCTAACTTGTTCTCTTTCTCGGAGTATGGCAGGTGAATCGAACCACTTATCGATGTATTCTAGGGGTTTTGCCTCTGTGCTTGCTGCATGCACCTGAGATCGATTAGCCTCTATTATGGTGTCACTAGTAATTGAGGAAGGGCCCTCAGATATTATTACACTATTGGACTCGGGATCCTCCCTATTTTGTATGTCTTTTTCTATGGCATCATGTTGAGATTCAATGTTTCTCTCATTCACTATCGAAGAAGAACTCTCAGCCACTGGATTTTGGGACTCAAAGTTCACCCTGCTCTGCATTTTCTTCTTCAAATTTGCACGCATCTCCTCCACGATCTGGAAAACAAAAGCTTGTTTAGAGGATATGTAAAGATATAACCAACCAGTCAAATTCCTATTATTCACTAATTCAGTAATACATTATGGTACAATTTAAATCTTTTATTTTAGGGTATTTTTCATGTCACCCCCAAAACTTAGGTATTTCCATATTTCACCCCCAAAAGTTTAAAATTTCAACTTTCACCCCCCAAAAGTACTTTGTTATTCAAAAATACCTGCGCTATGTACTTTACGTCAAAATATAACTCGGGTTAGAATTTTTTAACAAGGGTTACACGGTAATAAGTTGGGAGAGGCTTTGGGTGAAAAAATTGATCTAATTTTAGCTCTTAAGAAAACCTTTGATTTTTGGAATTGAGATAAATCCTAAAGCATAGCTGCAACTTTTGAAGTTGTTGAAAGAAAAAGTCCCACATTGAATACAATAAAAGAAACACATGGGTATAAGATATAAGATGAGCCAAACTTCAACAAGGCTCGAGTCTTATTGTTGGAACCACTTATCATTAAAAGCTCAAGTGTAAAAGCCCATAACTCCTCCAACTCTACTCTACCTTTAAACTCTACTCTACTTCAAAAATAACTTTATCAGAAGTCAAAAAGGGAAAGAAGAAGACCTTTGGAGGGCATATCCGTCATTTACAAGCCTTAACGATTCTAAACTCCACTAACACTCCACTAACGGTATATCTCTAACATATGGGAAATAAAAGTAATCAAGGAGAGTATTTTACTTAAAACACATTTGGGAGGAGAAATATGAAATTTCAAACTTTTGGAGGTGCAATATGAAATTACCTATGTTTAAGGGGTGACATGTGGGAAAAAATGCTTTATTTTATTTGGGTTAACTGGCCATGAACATGCAGTGCCAGGCATAAATGATCCTTCCTTAAAATCCCACAAAAGAAGAATGTAAAATGTAGTCCCTAATTCAAATCATGCCATAAATACTAAAGATTTTAGGTGGCACTGCACTCCCTTACTTAAGATTTAGATAAAGGGAAGTAGATGACACCAAGATTAAAAGATCCCAAGTTTAAATCACGCTAAATGTAGGAACAATATATAAATCCCCTTCATGTCTCTTGTTTTCAGTTTTTACCATGAGCTGTCTTTCACATATGGTAAACTCCGTCCGTTTCATAATTATTGTTTTTTTTGCTCTTTATTTCTTCCTCAGACTATCTGTCCCTCTATTCTATCAAGAAGCATGCAAGAAATTAATGAAAAGGAATTAAGGAATTAACATCTATAGAATTTTAAAGTTTAGAAAAGTTATTCTCATCTTAATAGGCATGCAGAAGTTTAAAAAAATGAAACAGATGGGGTACTATCTGAAAGCATAAAACAATTACTGGTCCACTGGCCAGTTTAAACTTCTCGGTAAAGTCGCTACACACATTCCTGATCCTCCTTGATCGAATCTTTCTAATCAACTGGGGAAAAATGACATGATACCTTCCAGTATATATGGCTTTACATCTACCGAGATGCCGTAAAAAAACATTTGCACCGCCATATTCAACATGTTGTAACTAAACAAAATACCGATGTGTTGGGTGTGTTCTTGTCTTATTAGGAATATAACCTGCTTCTACAAACTTCACTATTTTATTCTAGTAATAGAGTGCAATTTTCGTTTAGTTTAATGCAAATAAAAACTTTAAAGAGGATAAAAGGATGCTTCAATAATGGAGAGTCAACGTGAGAGTTTTTAGCAACCATGTTGTTCATAGACATGTTCAGATGCCTTATAAATTTTCAGAAGATAGAAATATAAGAATAATTGCGTGCAAGTTCAAAGTCATCAAGTATTTAAAAGAGAATAAAGGAACACTTCTAGAATGAAATGTCAACTCCAGAGAGACTAGAATACTTTGAACTTGAGCACAATTATTCCTATAATTGTTTATCACAAAATGAGGCATCTTAGTATATCTTTCTGAGTAGGGCCTAACTGGTTAAATTGGAAGACGGGGCAGGAGTTCAAAGCTAACATTTGGTGATATGTGCAGAAGTGAAAGTAAACTCTTGCCTGTTCGGTTGATAAGAACTCAGATTCAAGCTTGTTCAACTTGGGATGCAAAAGCGCAAAGTATATCTTCCAAAAGCTTTCTTCAGTCATGAAATTTGGGCAAAGGCTTACTCTGAGCGTGGCTAAACTTGGAGCAAGGCGTTCAACAGTAGCTACATGGTCTCTTTGGTGATGAGACATATCAAAATCTACAAAAGAGTTATAAAATCAGATTAGATTTTGATGCTTCTATTTCAGTAACTACAAATTGAAATCCAACTACAAACTAGAAATAACTGGACATGCAATCATTAGTCCTTAATCCTAACAATCCCAATTAAAATATTTCTTCCCTCCAAAATAAAAAGTCGCTGTTCTAATAATATTTCCTGGAAGCAATCTAGCTCCACCTCAACTGAATTTAAGCCGGTAGCTTTTTTTTATTAACATAAATTAAACATACACTTTAATATCCTGACATCATTCTGTAGCAATGAAAGAACTTTCTCTGCTAGCAATTATGGAAAAAAATATCCAGCAGAATACTTGAACAAGAAATATCATGCAACATCGACAATAATATATCTTCTCGGACTAGAAAGAACACTGAAATGTGAGCTGAAGTAGCGGTAGAGAAAATGGAAGGGGAATTTTATTTTTTGTTGAGTGGTCTGTCAGACAACCTCGAGCCCATACCAGCTGCTTGAGACCAACTGGGAATGCTCTTCTACAGGCGTGGATCTCAGAAGAGATCTCAACCATCAATCATTCTCTGGGCACAAGGCCACATGTCATTCATCAGACAACATTGCATTTGAGCTTAAGGATATAGTTGCACGGGCCTATGGAACAGATTCGGTTCAAGTAAGGTCGTGAAGGGTAGTTGATATTGTCTATTAGATCAATCAACTTCAGTGCTTACTTCTTATGTGAAAAAGAAGGCTTTCATAACCAATGCAAGTAAGCTCAAAGAACTAGGATTGGCTAGTTAGAACCGACGACTTCAAGGGAAGAACCATTCACCAAAGAAAAAGAGAACCGAGCTCTAGAGCAAATGTTGATCCATGATATCCTATTTGAATCGAGTCTTGGAACAAAATATGAACTCCCAGGGACTAAATCCAGGGCCTTTGAGGTAAATTTGAAAGAACAACCCACCACAGAAAAAGCACAAAAAAAAAAGAAAGGAAAAAAGGAAAGAAAAAACCACTGTAAAATCAAGTTTGTAATAAAAGATAACTGAAAGGGGCTACTCAGATTAAATTGAACTTCTTCGAGTTTTGTGCTGAATCATTAAAATGATGTGACAGATATTAATTACAAAGGTAAAAGGCCTGAAGGTGTCAAGTTGTCAACTGAAGCAGATATCTCATAAGTGACAGCAAGAAGTTCTTGGCTTATTGCTCAAAATGAATATTTCACATTTAACACTACCCACAAAATTATCATATAAGGCAGCACTAAATTATTCACCAAACAGAGAACCCGTTTGCATATTTCACATTCTTAGAACCGAGGTTATGGAATGCAGTATACCACATATATTGCATATGCGCCGCATATGTGTCTGCATATGCAATATGACTTTTCAAAGATAAAGAGGGGGAAGAGGAAAAAGAAAGGGAATAAAGAAAGAAGTTGATGAAAAGTCAAGAAGTAATTAAGAAAGACTTTTAAATTTTATACACTTATAAAATTGATATACATTGATAATGCATATCTTTTCAAGAAGAGAAGAAAACAGTAAAAGAGGAGAATAAAAAGAAAGAGAAGAGAAGTTATAAATGAGGTATCATGCAAGTTTAATTCGTTGTATAGTAAGCCTGATATAATACTCACGCTTGCATAGGAATTTAGCTTTAAAAATGAATTCCGTCTGCATAGAGAGCCATCTGAATTATATGAGCTATCAGGACGCATAACGCATATGCGCCGCATAAAATGCATTTTGCAACAGTACCTAGAACATCCTCAAGGTCATAAATAAAGACAGCCCGGTGATCCAAGGTTTTAGTAGAGCATTACGGATCCTTTTAGAAATACTTGCATGGTGAGAAAATGAAGGTAAGAACTAAGACGAGAACAAGCAACTTGAGACTACCACAAAGTTGAAAGTTTCTTAAGCGAATATTATGCAAGAAAGCTAGCATAGGGGCTACAACCATCATTTTTGCCAGCTTGTTAGCAACATGTGTCCATACCAATATTTTTCGAAATAAGCAGAGGTAACAAAACATTTAAAAATGAAATGGATGAACTCATTCCTCAGAGTACTCTTCACTAATGAAATGTGCATCTCAAGTGGCATAACATTTACATTTAAATCCTCAGAGGTGCAAGCATTCATTTTTCTGAGGCTTAAGGAAATTCATTGTACAACTGTAAAGCGGCCAGGGTTAACAAGCTAGACGTACCACACTATCTGGAACACCTAAGGAGCATAGCTCTTGCCTTAGAACTTTCCTCTCCAAATTGAGAGGTCGCCGGTTCGATTCCAAATGGGCCGCAACCAAAAAAGATATAAGAAATACCACAATACCCAGCACACTTAAATCCTATCACAATACTCATAAAGTATGTAATAGTTAATTTTATGTTCAGTCAGTCCCATCAGCTTAAGAGTTGAAATCTTAATATTCGATCAACGGGAATCTTAACATTATAATTTACCAAAGCACAACGTTATCATGAAAATAAGGGGATAAGACTTTGGAGAAACTTAATCTAAATATTCTCTTCTCTACATTCAGCAAGTCCGCATGCTTTCCACTTCAAATCTACAAACATTATAAAAACTTCACCAAATTCCGACGACTTATGCTAGATACAAGTATTAGTAAACAAAAGTGAACAGAATGTACAGAATCCTTTCTGTTTTTCACCACATTCAGCTTCTAAACACTGAAGTGAGAGGGTTCAGAACTAAAGGTTCAGAAACCAAGTCATAATATACCAAAAAAGGGTGTGAACACTATTATGGCAGTTCAGACCTCAAAACCTTGTTGTAGAGATTCACCTTAAATATATGTTAGCAAAGTGTAATGTTTTGATGGTTGTCCAAAAAAAAGAGTGGCATGGTTTGTAGATTATAGTATTGGTAAAAAATTGTAGTGATTCAATGTTATGTCTATAAGCATGACATGCCGTATAGATACATCTTGAGAATTATCTAAGTAAAGCATAGCGTTTCAGCAGTTGTCTATAAAACTGGAATGGTTTGTAGCAAAGTTAAAGTGTTGATGCTGTCCATGATAACACCAAACATCTTCTCTGATTATGTCTGATGTTTCAGATTGCTTTAACAACTCATAATGGAAAATCCATCCAATTATTTACATATTTTCAAATTTGGGCCTATTAGTTGGCTGGCAAATCAAGACATTGGAATCTTCTTTAAAGGCCAATGGAACACCAAGGTAAACCCATACCTTACCAGAAATTCCCATCATGATAAATTTAGTAACTTAAAATTAATATTGAACAACGCCTTTATTACATTTAAGGAGCTCATATAATGTATAAGAATCAGTCGATGTGATCAATATAATTACTTTGACACATCATTACTCGATATAGGCAAAATAATACATTGACACGACCAGCCACTCAGGGAAACAAAATACATATGGTGTGTACGAAACATGACAACACCTATGTATCAGAAGTCGCATAAAGGGCATCTGTACCCTGTAGAATTTCTCCTAGTTTTTTTTCATAATTTGCTAGATATATAAATGAAGAACCCATGCAACAACCATGTCATCTACATAAAATCTTAATGTCTCCACCTCTGCACCAAAGCCTTGAAGTTATGGTGAGGGTTGAAATTCAATTTCATATTCCAAGACTCCCTCACATGTTGAGAGCCATTTTTATATCTACAAACTCATACAACAGTCACCACTCATCGCAAATTTCACAAACAGCAACTAAAACTCGAATCAAATCAAGTAAAAAAAGACAACTTACGATCATCAACAGGCACCGGGAACTCAAGCCAAGACTCAGGACAAGTGACCAAATCCCTAACGAACCGCAGCAGCTCCTCCCTCATCCCTCCACTGTTCCTCCTCTTCAAAACCCCAGAAACCCTCGCGATGCCGCTCCTCAGCCCCGCCCCAAACTCCGCGAAATCGTTCAGGGCACCCGCAACCAACCTCGCCTCCTGCTGCTGCTCTTGGCTCTGGTTGCTAGAATTAGGGTCAGGGTTTGCACCGTGAGGCGACGACGGCGGTGAATCAGTGTAATTTGCCGAGGCAGCGATGAGAGGAGCGAGAAAGCAAGCGACGTCGAGGAGATGGCGGCCGATCTCGGAGAGATCGTCCTTGACGCCTCTGAATCCGCGAGCCATCGACGATCGAACGATCGATGATCCAAGATCGCAACTTTTTTGGGGGGGGCTATCGAAGCTGGGGATTTCGATTAGGGGTTTATTAAAAGGGAGAGAGTTTGGGGATTTTGCGGGATTTTTCTTTGCAACGATCGAATTTTGACGAAGGTGTGAGTCATCAATGCTGTTTTTTTTTTTTAAGTAAAGATTTGATTTTTACTTGACTCATGTATACTGCTGTGAAATTTAATCATCGGTATCTTGCATATTAGACCTCCAAAATTAATGATTTAGCAGGAATTTATCCCTTGCATAATAGACCTTATGGTATCAGAGCCAAGTGTTCTAGTAATCCCACTCTTTGTTAAGAGCGACGAGTGACCTATTCATAGTGAATATCCTGAGCGTTGGTAAGACGTTGGTAAGCTCGTGAATCCGTTGGTAAGCCCGAAGAGAGCGTGGTGTTCCCGGTGGAGTGTTCCCGTTGTTCCCGGTCAAGGTATGATCTGTGTTTAGTTCATAAAATTGCTATTAATGATGGCTGGTTTTATTAGAAAAATTTTCTCTGGTTCTGGAAGTAATTCAGGACACATAATACAAAGCAAAGAAGAGATGATTAATGAGGATTATTCAAACTGGACTATTCCTAATGAAAATATTGAAAATATTTATAAAATTTGTACTTTTGATTTCAAAAGCGCTTTTAGCGTAAAAATTCATGAAGAGACTTTAAACATTCAAAACAAGTTTCAATCAATTCCTCTTTTATCTCATATTTCTTTACAAAAATATTTAGAAAAAGGATTTCGTTATATTCATTTTGGTATGATTCAAGTAGCAGTCAAACCACTTGCTCATATTGGCATAGACATTCCTGTTTACATGGCCTTACGTGATAAACGTTTGCGAAGATACAAATCGTCAATTTTAAGTATGATTCAAACTAATATTTGCAATGGTCCTATTTATTTTAATTGCATTCCTAATTTTCCTGTTTCAATAACTGATCCTTTAATTATGAATTCCTTAATCCTTGATATTCATCTGCAAGGAGACGAATTTGAAAAACTTGCAAAACAATTTGTAATTATTTATCGCATTTACTTTCGATTAATGAGTTCTGCTATTAATCCCAAATGCAAATTAGTTAATAACTTTACCGATGAGACAATACTATTACAAATTGATGCTGACTATTCAAAGACCTTTGTTCCTAAACGCCTGAAATGGAATGAAATTACCATTCCAGAACCTTTCAAATAGATGTTCCTCAGAGACCAAGAAATCTGGAGAGAACAGAAATTCAAGACATAGTTGAAGAACAAGATGGTACAGTCCTGGTTCGTTTCAACTCACTCAATGAAAATAGGACATCCATCAGACCCTACTCTATTCCTAGAAATTCATTTAGAGAATCTAGATCTTTCATAGTAGAAACTCCTTATACTCAAGAAGATCCTTCAATAAGGATTCACAATCAAACACCTATTCCTGACATTTCAAATGAACTCAATTTTTCTCCTAATAATTCTCCTAATTCCAGTCAGATGCATGGAGAATTCCACGGTATTAATGTTATCACTAAAGTTGGTGTTAAGATTGATATCGAAGAACTTGAAAAAGATTTCAAAGAAGAATCAGAATACTACACATGGTATTCTAAGCTAGATGCTTACTGTCAAGCTAAAATTCGACTTCAATGGATAAAAGATATTCAAAAATATCATGCTCCCTTTCATTTTGAAAACTGGTTAGAATTTTATTTTACAAAAAATGAAATTTCTGAACCATTCAAAAAATCTGCTATTAATGTACAAACAAGTTTGTACAAGAAATGGCAACTTCAAGATGGCACTACTATTACTGCTATCACTCCTTCCTTACAGACCTTGAAACTCCATTCCAAAGAAGGAGAAGTCATAGCTACACCTTTCAAAAAGGGTCGTGAAAGTATTGACCCTAGAGGAAATGATCAAGTTAATTTGGATGATATCAAGAAATTATATCACCAAAATAACTACTCCAATCAACTTTTACACACGATTTCAACACAAATAGATTCCTTATCTACTGACATTAAGGCCATTTCAAAACCAACAAGTTCAGCATTCCCTCACAGTACTTCTTTACCACATTTTCAACCAAGAAGTATTTCTAGAGCTTTAGAAAATAAGCTCACGTTTGAAAACGAGTCATTATTATCTAAACTAAATCAAACACTTGATTCAATTAACAAGAACCTTCCTAGTCCTTCGAACCTTCCTAGCCCTTCAAAAATCAACAATATTGATACTATAGAAGATAAGGAAGAATCAGATTCCTCATTATCTTCTGATTCATCTGACAACTCTGTCGTTCAACAAATCAATAATGTTGAAAATGATAACTCTAATCAGGAATTGAATCAAACACTTAATTCAATTAACAAGAACCTTCCTGCTCCTTCAAAAATCAACAATATTGATACTATAGAAGATAAGGAAGAATCAGATTCAGATTCCTCATTATCTTCTGATTCATCTGACAACTCTGTCGTTCAACAAATCAATAATGTTAAAAATAATATCTTACAGAATAACTCTAATCAGGATATTAATAAAATTGGAAGAAAAAAGAAACCAAATTTCAATAGACCTCGTAAAAATTGGAACAGTAGTAGAACTAAAGACTACTATCCACGACCTACTCCTCCTGACATTATGTATGAAAGAAAGAAAAAATTCCTTCAAAAATCCTTTTCACAAAAAAGATATTCAAAGAAAAAGGAATATAGAGAAGATTCCTTTTCCCCAAAGAAATTCAGAAGATCTAATAGAAAAAAGAATTCAAGTGATTTCAAATGCTTTAAATGTGGCAAGAAAGGTCGAAGCAAAGGAAAGATAAATGAAATCATTGATAGCATTTCTGATATTGAAGAAAATATCAGAAACAAGTTAAAAGACAGATTCCAAATCTATTCTGAAATCAATTATATTACTGACGATGATAATGGCAATTATGATTCCTCTAGTGAAAGTCAGGATGACTGTCACTGTAAACAGATTAATATGATTAAGTCTTCTACTGATAATAAGAAGATAAATTCTGACACAAAAGAATTCATCTTTGATATGATTCAACAATTACCTGATCCTATCAAACAAAAGAAACTTTTTGAAAGATTAAAATCTTTAATTCTGCAAGAAGAAGAAAAGTTTAATATCATTCAACCTTTCAGTATATCAAAAGTTTTTGAAAAATATCCTATGAATCAAACCTCTGGTATTAAGTCCATCTCTACCAGAGAATTGCAAACAGAAATTCATATTCTAAAGGAAGAAGTCAAGTCTTTAAAACAGACTACTAACAATATAGAGATGAAAAATCTCTCTTTAGAAGCTCATATTGCAATTATTCAATCTAGACTTTCCAAAGGAAAAGAAACTTATCTAGAAGAAGAAGAAGAAACACTTATTCCTCCACAAGAAATAAATATTACCCCTACTCAACCTTCAACTTCTCAATTCATTTCTACGATTGAGAAATTCCAATTTCAAAAGTGGTTAGTTCATCTAACTATTTCTATAGGAAACTTCAAACAAACCTTTGTTGCAATGTTAGACAGTGGTGCAGATCAAAGCTGCATCAGAGATGGTCTAATACCAACAAAATATTATAGTTTTACTAATGAAGTCCTTATAGCAGCCAACAACTCCCCTCTTCGAATCAAAGGAAAGTTGACAAAGACCGAAATATGTAATCAAAATTACTGCTTTAAACGTCAGTTTATTGTAGTAGAAGATCTCAACACTGATATTATTTTAGGCACTCCATTCCTTACTCAAATCTACCCTTTTGTTGTTGATAACAAAGGTATCAGCACTAACATTATAGGTAATACTATACATTTCAGATTCTTGATTCCTGTTCGACAAAAAGAGTTAAATGCTTTGCAAAATAACTCCATTTATCAACATATCAACCTTATTCAAAGGAAGCAGAATAAGATAAATTTTCTCAAAGAAGATTTGTCTTATGCTCAAATTGAAGAGCACTTACAATTACCCAGCACAAAACAAGAAATTCAACAGTTAGAAGATCTATTCAAAAGAGAAGTCTGTGCAGATCTTCCTAATGCTTTTTGGGAAAGAAAGAAGCACATCGTTGAATTACCATATGAAAAGGAATTTTCAGAAAGAAATATTCCTACAAAGGCAAGACCCATTCAAATGAATCATGATCTATTAGAAGTTTGTAAAAAGGAAATTCAAACTCTTTTAGATAAGGAGCTGATACGGCCGTCCAAATCACCTTGGAGCTGTGCAGCGTTTTATGTCATGAATCAAGCAGAAAAGGAACGTGGTGTCCCTAGGCTTGTTATTAATTATAAACCTCTCAACAAGGTTCTTCAATGGATTCGTTACCCTATTCCAAATAAAAGAGATTTATTAAAACGTTTAAATATTGCAAAAATCTTTTCAAAGTTTGACATGAAATCTGGCTTTTGGCAAATTCAAGTTGCTGAAAAAGACAGATACAAAACCGCCTTTACTGTACCCTTTGGCCATTACGAATGGAATGTAATGCCTTTTGTACTCAAAAACGCCCCTTCAGAATTCCAAAGGATAATGAATGACATTCTGAATCCATATTCAAAGTTTATGATTGTTTATATTGATGATGTATTAGTTTTCTCTGAAAACATTGATCAACATTTCAAACATTTGAAAACTTTCTTGTATACTGTAAAGAAAAATGGCTTAGTTCTTTCAGCCACAAAAATGAAATTATTTCAAAACAATATTCGTTTTCTTGGACATTTCATAAATCAAGGTACTATTATTCCTATAAATCGAAGTATTGATTTTGCTGATAAATTTCCTGATGAAATTAAAGACAAAACTCAACTCCAAAGATTTTTAGGTTGTTTAAATTATATTTCTGATTTTATTCCAAAAATGAGACAAACTTGTGCGCCTTTATTTCAACGACTTCAAACAAATCCTCCACCTTGGACTTCGATTCATACAGGTATTGTTAAACAAATCAAAAGAACTATTCATTCTTTACCTTGCATTAATATTCCTCATCCTGATGCTTTCATGATTGTTGAGACTGATGCTTCAAATATTGGTTACGGTGGTATTTTAAAACGACTACCAAACTCTTCAAAAGAAGATCTAGTCAGATATCACTCTGGTGTCTGGTTAGGACCTCAGAAAAATTACTATACTATTAAAAAGGAAATGCTTTCAATTGTTAATTGCATTTTAAAATTTCAAGATGATCTTTTTAATAAAAAGTTTCTCCTTAGAATAGACTGTCAATCCGCAAAATTCATTTTAGAAAAAGACGTAAAAAATCTAGTTTCAAAACAAATATTCGCTAGATGGCAAGCTTTACTTTCTGTCTTTGATTTTGATATTCAATATTTAAAAGGTACTGACAATTCATTACCAGACTTTTTGACTAGGGAATTTCTTACAGGAAAAAATGGGTGATCCCAATTCAAAAGTTCGCACTTCAAAAGATTATGAGATGAAAAAATTGACAACAGCAACTTCATCAACAAACAAATTCTATATTCTCCAAGATTTCCCTGCTCTGACTTACTCATCAGTAGTAGAAAGCAAGAAACCTCAAAATTCAACTCCACAAGTTCAAACTTCTCCAAAAGATCAAGACAGCCCATATTTCACAAAATCTGGTGTTCAACACATCTGCTTGACCACCTTCAAAGAACCTCCCCACTACAACACACTTCAAATCTACACTCATCAATTATTCCCGCCGAACTCCTATTGGCTGGATGATCCCCTCAAAACTCAACAATTCTATGAGTTGATCTTAGTTGACTCCGGGTCAGCTGAAATCACTCATACTCCTGATAGAAAAACTCCTACACTGATTTCTTATTCAAAATGTGTCATAAAGAAGGTTATTCTACCAAATGAATGGTCCAGCATCTGGACTACAAAAGAATTCTCAATTACTTACGTTCCCAAAGGTTATACATACCAAGACTATCAAATGGCTTGGTTTCGAACCTTATTCTATAGGCCATTCAATCATTCATGGTTCCTTACCTTCCATTCAAATTGTGCTGACAATATTCCTATCTGGTTCTATGAATGGTGGCTACGTTTTGGCCCCGTTTCAGACATACTTCCACCTGTTGTTCTAAAGGCCTTTCAAACTTGGGTCCAAAGAACAGGAGGTGAACATTTCAAAAAAGCCCTCCTATTCCACAAATCCTTCAAACTCCCATGGATATTTTGTTGGACATTTACATTATTCAAACACTACAACGGTGACTACCCTCTCAGTCTGGGTAGAGAATTCAAAGTCAAATGGTGGACTCGTTACACTCAAGATTACTGCAATGAGAAGGCAGTATTACATTACATTCAAACGGGAAAGAAACTTCAACAAGAAATTCAGCAAAGCCTGAACCAAAAACTCCTGCAAAAGAAGTAAAGACTCAAAAGAAGGCAAAAGCAGTCATAGATTTCAACTCCTCAGATTCAGAGAATGATGATATGAAGATTTTTCTGGAGTTCCAAAAATTCAAAAAAATGCAGAAACAAATGAGAAGCTCAAAATCAAACTCCAAGCATTCCTCAGAAGGATCCTCTACTGATCCTATGGGAGGGCCTTGTGCTCAAGACCCTTTTGAATTATGGAAAAAAAAAATTGTGTATATATATCTTATTTTATCTTTCTAGTGTTCTCTGTAGTGAATGGTAACTACAGCTAGTCCGGAGCAAACGGCTACCGGTAAAGACTTATCAAATCCGTTTTAAAAAGGTTTGCTCCTAACCCAAAGGAGTATGGCTCTCAAACAGCCAATTTACTGGAGAAGTAATTCTCCACAACAACGTCATATGTAGAACGGTTCAAATCTACATACTAGCCCAATCTCAAACGGTGGTTGGTAAAGGCATATTAAATCCGTTAATGGCTGCGGATTTGCCAAAAATTCGATTACTGAAGATTCCTCTCAAAAGCAAGGACAGCTCAAAAGTAAAGATTCCTACTCAAAATATGCCAGCTCAAAAGAAGACGAAAGAGGTCTACTCAAAAGATGCCAGCTCAAAAGTAAAGATTCCTACTCAAAGAAGCCAGCTCAAAAGAAGACAAAAAATGTCTACTCAAAGATGACAGCTCAAAAGAAAAAGAAAGATGCTTTCTCAAATAATTGAAGACAGACTCAACTATTCAAAAAGGAAGGACAAGACATCCACTCAAATAATTGAAGACAGACTCAACTATTCAAAAAAGAAAGACAAGACAACACTAAAAGATTCGTGCTGATCCAAAGAGCATTGAAGAAGAGTATTCAAGTCTATATAAACACAACTCATTCATGTAACTAGGCAGAGGTTTTTGGAGAGGTTTTAGAGAGAGTTTAGACTTTGTAAACTTTACTCTTTGCTTCTGTATCCAAATCCTTTCAATTCAAATAATATCAAAGCCAGTTCTCATTCCATCTTCTTTTTTAGCTCGTTTTATGATCCTGAACCCCCTTCGATCAACGGGAATCTTAACATTATAATTTACCAAAGCACAACGTTATCATGAAAATAAGGGGATAAGACTTTGGAGAAACTTAATCTAAATATTCTCTTCTCTACATTCAGCAAGTCCGCATGCTTTCCACTTCAAATCTACAAACATTATAAAAACTTCACCAAATTCCGACGACTTATGCTAGATACAAGTATTAGTAAACAAAAGTGAACAGAATGTACAGAATCCTTTCTGTTTTTCACCACATTCAGCTTCTAAACACTGAAGTGAGAGGGTTCAGAACTAAAGGTTCAGAAACCAAGTCATAATATACCAAAAAAGGGTGTGAACACTATTATGGCAGTTCAGACCTCAAAACCTTGTTGTAGAGATTCACCTTAAATATATGTTAGCAAAGTGTAATGTTTTGATGGTTGTCCAAAAAAAAGAGTGGCATGGTTTGTAGATTATAGTATTGGTAAAAAATTGTAGTGATTCAATGTTATGTCTATAAGCATGACATGCCGTATAGATACATCTTGAGAATTATCTAAGTAAAGCATAGCGTTTCAGCAGTTGTCTATAAAACTGGAATGGTTTGTAGCAAAGTTAAAGTGTTGATGCTGTCCATGATAACACCAAACATCTTCTCTGATTATGTCTGATGTTTCAGATTGCTTTAACAACTCATAATGGAAAATCCATCCAATTATTTACATATTTTCAAATTTGGGCCTATTAGTTGGCTGGCAAATCAAGACATTGGAATCTTCTTTAAAGGCCAATGGAACACCAAGGTAAACCCATACCTTACCAGAAATTCCCATCATGATAAATTTAGTAACTTAAAATTAATATTGAACAACGCCTTTATTACATTTAAGGAGCTCATATAATGTATAAGAATCAGTCGATGTGATCAATATAATTACTTTGACACATCATTACTCGATATAGGCAAAATAATACATTGACAGGACCAGCCACTCAGGGAAACAAAATACATATGGTGTGTACGAAACATGACAACACCTATGTATCAGAAGTCGCATAAAGGGCATCTGTGCCCTGTAGAATTTCTCCTAGTTTTTTTCATAATTTGCTAGATATATAAATGAAGAACCCATGCAACAACCATGTCATCTACATAAAATCTTAATGTCTCCACCTCTGCACCAAAGCCTTGAAGTTATGGTGAGGGTTGAAATTCAATTTCATATTCCAAGACTCCCTCACATGTTGAGAGCCATTTTTATATCTACAAACTCATACAACAGTCACCACTCATCGCAAATTTCACAAACAGCAACTAAAACTCGAATCAAATCAAGTAAAAAAAGACAACTTACGATCATCAACAGGCACCGGGAACTCGAGCCAAGACTCAGGACAAGTGACCAAATCCCTAACGAACCGCAGCAGCTCCTCCCTCATCCCTCCACTGTTCCTCCTCTTCAAAACCCCAGAAACCCTCGCGATGCCGCTCCTCAGCCCCGCCCCAAACTCCGCGAAATCGTTCAGGGCACCCGCAACCAACCTCGCCTCCTGCTGCTGCTCTTGGCTCTGGTTGCTAGAATTAGGGTCAGGGTTTGCACCGTGAGGCGACGACGGCGGTGAATCAGTGTAATTTGCCGAGGCAGCGATGAGAGGAGCGAGAAAGCAAGCGACGTCGAGGAGATGGCGGCCGATCTCGGAGAGATCGTCCTTGACGCCTCTGAATCCGCGAGCCATCGACGATCGAACGATCGATGATCCAAGATCGCAACTTTTTTGGGGGGGGCTATCGAAGCTGGGGATTTCGATTAGGGGTTTATTAAAAGGGAGAGAGTTTGGGGATTTTGCGGGATTTTTCTTTGCAACGATCGAATTTTGACGAAGGTGTGAGTCATCAATGCTGTTTTTTTTTTTTAAGTAAAGATTTGATTTTTACTTGACTCATGTATACTGCTGTGAAATTTAATCATCGGTATCTTGCATATTAGACCTCCAAAATTAATGATTTAGCAGGAATTTATCCCTTGCATAATAGACCTTATGGTATCAGAGCCAAGTGTTCTAGTAATCCCACTCTTTGTTAAGAGCGACGAGTGACCTATTCATAGTGAATATCCTGAGCGTTGGTAAGACGTTGGTAAGCTCGTGAATCCGTTGGTAAGCCCGAAGAGAGCGTGGTGTTCCCGGTGGAGTGTTCCCGTTGTTCCCGGTCAAGGTATGATCTGTGTTTAGTTCATAAAATTGCTATTAATGATGGCTGGTTTTATTAGAAAAATTTTCTCTGGTTCTGGAAGTAATTCAGGACACATAATACAAAGCAAAGAAGAGATGATTAATGAGGATTATTCAAACTGGACTATTCCTAATGAAAATATTGAAAATATTTATAAAATTTGTACTTTTGATTTCAAAAGCGCTTTTAGCGTAAAAATTCATGAAGAGACTTTAAACATTCAAAACAAGTTTCAATCAATTCCTCTTTTATCTCATATTTCTTTACAAAAATATTTAGAAAAAGGATTTCGTTATATTCATTTTGGTATGATTCAAGTAGCAGTCAAACCACTTGCTCATATTGGCATAGACATTCCTGTTTACATGGCCTTACGTGATAAACGTTTGCGAAGATACAAATCGTCAATTTTAAGTATGATTCAAACTAATATTTGCAATGGTCCTATTTATTTTAATTGCATTCCTAATTTTCCTGTTTCAATAACTGATCCTTTAATTATGAATTCCTTAATCCTTGATGTTCATCTGCAAGGAGACGAATTTGAAAAACTTGCAAAACAATTTGTAATTATTTATCGCATTTACTTTCGATTAATGAGTTCTGCTATTAATCCCAAATGCAAATTAGTTAATAACTTTACCGATGAGACAATACTATTACAAATTGATGCTGACTATTCAAAGACCTTTGTTCCTAAACGCCTGAAATGGAATGAAATTACCATTCCAGAAACCTTTCAAATAGATGTTCCTCAGAGACCAAGAAATCTGGAGAGAACAGAAATTCAAGACATAGTTGAAGAACAAGATGGTACAGTCCTGGTTCGTTTCAACTCACTCAATGAAAATAGGACATCCATCAGACCCTACTCTATTCCTAGAAATTCATTTAGAGAATCTAGATCTTTCATAGTAGAAACTCCTTATACTCAAGAAGATCCTTCAATAAGGATTCACAATCAAACACCTATTCCTGACATTTCAAATGAACTCAATTTTTCTCCTAATAATTCTCCTAATTCCAGTCAGATGCATGGAGAATTCCACGGTATTAATGTTATCACTAAAGTTGGTGTTAAGATTGATATCGAAGAACTTGAAAAAGATTTCAAAGAAGAATCAGAATACTACACATGGTATTCTAAGCTAGATGCTTACTGTCAAGCTAAAATTCGACTTCAATGGATAAAAGATATTCAAAAATATCATGCTCCCTTTCATTTTGAAAACTGGTTAGAATTTTATTTTACAAAAAATGAAATTTCTGAACCATTCAAAAAATCTGCTATTAATGTACAAACAAGTTTGTACAAGAAATGGCAACTTCAAGATGGCACTACTATTACTGCTATCACTCCTCCCTTACAGACCTTGAAACTCCATTCCAAAGAAGGAGAAGTCATAGCTACACCTTTCAAAAAGGGTCGTGAAAGTATTGACCCTAGAGGAAATGATCAAGTTAATTTGGATGATATCAAGAAATTATATCACCAAAATAACTACTCCAATCAACTTTTACACACGATTTCAACACAAATAGATTCCTTATCTACTGACATTAAGGCCATTTCAAAACCAACAAGTTCAGCATTCCCTCACAGTACTTCTTTACCACATTTTCAACCAAGAAGTATTTCTAGAGCTTTAGAAAATAAGCTCACGTTTGAAAACGAGTCATTATTATCTAAACTAAATCAAACACTTGATTCAATTAACAAGAACCTTCCTAGTCCTTCGAACCTTCCTAGCCCTTCAAAAATCAACAATATTGATACTATAGAAGATAAGGAAGAATCAGATTCCTCATTATCTTCTGATTCATCTGACAACTCTGTCGTTCAACAAATCAATAATGTTGAAAATGATAACTCTAATCAGGAATTGAATCAAACACTTAATTCAATTAACAAGAACCTTCCTGCTCCTTCAAAAATCAACAATATTGATACTATAGAAGATAAGGAAGAATCAGATTCAGATTCCTCATTATCTTCTGATTCATCTGACAACTCTGTCGTTCAACAAATCAATAATGTTAAAAATAATATCTTACAGAATAACTCTAATCAGGATATTAATAAAATTGGAAGAAAAAAGAAACCAAATTTCAATAGACCTCGTAAAAATTGGAACAGTAGTAGAACTAAAGACTACTATCCACGACCTACTCCTCCTGACATTATGTATGAAAGAAAGAAAAAATTCCTTCAAAAATCCTTTTCACAAAAAAGATATTCAAAGAAAAAGGAATATAGAGAAGATTCCTTTTCCCCAAAGAAATTCAGAAGATCTAATAGAAAAAAGAATTCAAGTGATTTCAAATGCTTTAAATGTGGCAAGAAAGGTCGAAGCAAAGGAAAGATAAATGAAATCATTGATAGCATTTCTGATATTGAAGAAAATATCAGAAACAAGTTAAAAGACAGATTCCAAATCTATTCTGAAATCAATTATATTACTGACGATGATAATGGCAATTATGATTCCTCTAGTGAAAGTCAGGATGACTGTCACTGTAAACAGATTAATATGATTAAGTCTTCTACTGATAATAAGAAGATAAATTCTGACACAAAAGAATTCATCTTTGATATGATTCAACAATTACCTGATCCTATCAAACAAAAGAAACTTTTTGAAAGATTAAAATCTTTAATTCTGCAAGAAGAAGAAAAGTTTAATATCATTCAACCTTTCAGTATATCAAAAGTTTTTGAAAAATATCCTATGAATCAAACCTCTGGTATTAAGTCCATCTCTACCAGAGAATTGCAAACAGAAATTCATACTCTAAAGGAAGAAGTCAAGTCTTTAAAACAGACTACTAACAATATAGAGATGAAAAATCTCTCTTTAGAAGCTCATATTGCAATTATTCAATCTAGACTTTCCAAAGGAAAAGAAACTTATCTAGAAGAAGAAGAAGAAACACTTATTCCTCCACAAGAAATAAATATTACCCCTACTCAACCTTCAACTTCTCAATTCATTTCTACGATTGAGAAATTCCAATTTCAAAAGTGGTTAGTTCATCTAACTATTTCTATAGGAAACTTCAAACAAACCTTTGTTGCAATGTTAGACAGTGGTGCAGATCAAAGCTGCATCAGAGATGGTCTAATACCAACAAAATATTATAGTTTTACTAATGAAGTCCTTATAGCAGCCAACAACTCCCCTCTTCGAATCAAAGGAAAGTTGACAAAGACCGAAATATGTAATCAAAATTACTGCTTTAAACGTCAGTTTATTGTAGTAGAAGATCTCAACACTGATATTATTTTAGGCACTCCATTCCTTACTCAAATCTACCCTTTTGTTGTTGATAACAAAGGTATCAGCACTAACATTATGGGTAATACTATACATTTCAGATTCTTGATTCCTGTTCGACAAAAAGAGTTAAATGCTTTGCAAAATAACTCCATTTATCAACATATCAACCTTATTCAAAGGAAGCAGAATAAGATAAATTTTCTCAAAGAAGATTTGTCTTATGCTCAAATTGAAGAGCACTTACAATTACCCAGCACAAAACAAGAAATTCAACAGTTAGAAGATCTATTCAAAAGAGAAGTCTGTGCAGATCTTCCTAATGCTTTTTGGGAAAGAAAGAAGCACATCGTTGAATTACCATATGAAAAGGAATTTTCAGAAAGAAATATTCCTACAAAGGCAAGACCCATTCAAATGAATCATGATCTATTAGAAGTTTGTAAAAAGGAAATTCAAACTCTTTTAGATAAGGAGCTGATACGGCCGTCCAAATCACCTTGGAGCTGTGCAGCGTTTTATGTCATGAATCAAGCAGAAAAGGAACGTGGTGTCCCTAGGCTTGTTATTAATTATAAACCTCTCAACAAGGTTCTTCAATGGATTCGTTACCCTATTCCAAATAAAAGAGATTTATTAAAACGTTTAAGTATTGCAAAAATCTTTTCAAAGTTTGACATGAAATCTGGCTTTTGGCAAATTCAAGTTGCTGAAAAAGACAGATACAAAACCGCCTTTACTGTACCCTTTGGCCATTACGAATGGAATGTAATGCCTTTTGTACTCAAAAACGCCCCTTCAGAATTCCAAAGGATAATGAATGACATTCTGAATCCATATTCAAAGTTTATGATTGTTTATATTGATGATGTATTAGTTTTCTCTGAAAACATTGATCAACATTTCAAACATTTGAAAACTTTCTTGTATACTGTAAAGAAAAATGGCTTAGTTCTTTCAGCCACAAAAATGAAATTATTTCAAAACAATATTCGTTTTCTTGGACATTTCATAAATCAAGGTACTATTATTCCTATAAATCGAAGTATTGATTTTGCTGATAAATTTCCTGATGAAATTAAAGACAAAACTCAACTCCAAAGATTTTTAGGTTGTTTAAATTATATTTCTGATTTTATTCCAAAAATGAGACAAACTTGTGCGCCTTTATTTCAACGACTTCAAACAAATCCTCCACCTTGGACTTCGATTCATACAGGTATTGTTAAACAAATCAAAAGAACTATTCATTCTTTACCTTGCATTAATATTCCTCATCCTGATGCTTTCATGATTGTTGAGACTGATGCTTCAAATATTGGTTACGGTGGTATTTTAAAACGACTACCAAACTCTTCAAAAGAAGATCTAGTCAGATATCACTCTGGTGTCTGGTTAGGACCTCAGAAAAATTACTATACTATTAAAAAGGAAATGCTTTCAATTGTTAATTGCATTTTAAAATTTCAAGATGATCTTTTTAATAAAAAGTTTCTCCTTAGAATAGACTGTCAATCCGCAAAATTCATTTTAGAAAAAGACGTAAAAAATCTAGTTTCAAAACAAATATTCGCTAGATGGCAAGCTTTACTTTCTGTCTTTGATTTTGATATTCAATATTTAAAAGGTACTGACAATTCATTACCAGACTTTTTGACTAGGGAATTTCTTACAGGAAAAAATGGGTGATCCCAATTCAAAAGTTCGCACTTCAAAAGATTATGAGATGAAAAAATTGACAACAGCAACTTCATCAACAAACAAATTCTATATTCTCCAAGATTTCCCTGCTCTGACTTACTCATCAGTAGTAGAAAGCAAGAAACCTCAAAATTCAACTCCACAAGTTCAAACTTCTCCAAAAGATCAAGACAGCCCATATTTCACAAAATCTGGTGTTCAACACATCTGCTTGACCACCTTCAAAGAACCTCCCCACTACAACACACTTCAAATCTACACTCATCAATTATTCCCGCCGAACTCCTATTGGCTGGATGATCCCCTCAAAACTCAACAATTCTATGAGTTGATCTTAGTTGACTCCGGGTCAGCTGAAATCACTCATACTCCTGATAGAAAAACTCCTACACTGATTTCTTATTCAAAATGTGTCATAAAGAAGGTTATTCTACCAAATGAATGGTCCAGCATCTGGACTACAAAAGAATTCTCAATTACTTACGTTCCCAAAGGTTATACATACCAAGACTATCAAATGGCTTGGTTTCGAACCTTATTCTATAGGCCATTCAATCATTCATGGTTCCTTACCTTCCATTCAAATTGTGCTGACAATATTCCTATCTGGTTCTATGAATGGTGGCTACGTTTTGGCCCCGTTTCAGACATACTTCCACCTGTTGTTCTAAAGGCCTTTCAAACTTGGGTCCAAAGAACAGGAGGTGAACATTTCAAAAAAGCCCTCCTATTCCACAAATCCTTCAAACTCCCATGGATATTTTGTTGGACATTTACATTATTCAAACACTACAACGGTGACTACCCTCTCAGTCTGGGTAGAGAATTCAAAGTCAAATGGTGGACTCGTTACACTCAAGATTACTGCAATGAGAAGGCAGTATTACATTACATTCAAACGGGAAAGAAACTTCAACAAGAAATTCAGCAAAGCCTGAACCAAAAACTCCTGCAAAAGAAGTAAAGACTCAAAAGAAGGCAAAAGCAGTCATAGATTTCAACTCCTCAGATTCAGAGAATGATGATATGAAGATTTTTCTGGAGTTCCAAAAATTCAAAAAAATGCAGAAACAAATGAGAAGCTCAAAATCAAACTCCAAGCATTCCTCAGAAGGATCCTCTACTGATCCTATGGGAGGGCCTTGTGCTCAAGACCCTTTTGAATTATGGAAAAAAAAAATTGTGTATATATATCTTATTTTATCTTTCTAGTGTTCTCTGTAGTGAATGGTAACTACAGCTAGTCCGGAGCAAACGGCTACCGGTAAAGACTTATCAAATCCGTTTTAAAAAGGTTTGCTCCTAACCCAAAGGAGTATGGCTCTCAAACAGCCAATTTACTGGAGAAGTAATTCTCCACAACAACGTCATATGTAGAACGGTTCAAATCTACATACTAGCCCAATCTCAAACGGTGGTTGGTAAAGGCATATTAAATCCGTTAATGGCTGCGGATTTGCCAAAAATTCGATTACTGAAGATTCCTCTCAAAAGCAAGGACAGCTCAAAAGTAAAGATTCCTACTCAAAATATGCCAGCTCAAAAGAAGACGAAAGAGGTCTACTCAAAAGATGCCAGCTCAAAAGTAAAGATTCCTACTCAAAGAAGCCAGCTCAAAAGAAGACAAAAAATGTCTACTCAAAGATGACAGCTCAAAAGAAAAAGAAAGATGCTTTCTCAAATAATTGAAGACAGACTCAACTATTCAAAAAGGAAGGACAAGACATCCACTCAAATAATTGAAGACAGACTCAACTATTCAAAAAAGAAAGACAAGACAACACTAAAAGATTCGTGCTGATCCAAAGAGCATTGAAGAAGAGTATTCAAGTCTATATAAACACAACTCATTCATGTAACTAGGCAGAGGTTTTTGGAGAGGTTTTAGAGAGAGTTTAGACTTTGTAAACTTTACTCTTTGCTTCTGTATCCAAATCCTTTCAATTCAAATAATATCAAAGCCAGTTCTCATTCCATCTTCTTTTTTAGCTCGTTTTATGATCCTGAACCCCCTTCGATCAACGGGAATCTTAACATTATAATTTACCAAAGCACAACGTTATCATGAAAATAAGGGGATAAGACTTTGGAGAAACTTAATCTAAATATTCTCTTCTCTACATTCAGCAAGTCCGCATGCTTTCCACTTCAAATCTACAAACATTATAAAAACTTCACCAAATTCCGACGACTTATGCTAGATACAAGTATTAGTAAACAAAAGTGAACAGAATGTACAGAATCCTTTCTGTTTTTCACCACATTCAGCTTCTAAACACTGAAGTGAGAGGGTTCAGAACTAAAGGTTCAGAAACCAAGTCATAATATACCAAAAAAGGGTGTGAACACTATTATGGCAGTTCAGACCTCAAAACCTTGTTGTAAAGATTCACCTTAAATATATGTTAGCAAAGTGTAATGTTTTGATGGTTGTCCAAAAAAAAGAGTGGCATGGTTTGTAGATTATAGTATTGGTAAAAAATTGTAGTGATTCAATGTTATGTCTATAAGCATGACATGCCGTATAGATACATCTTGAGAATTATCTAAGTAAAGCATAGCGTTTCAGCAGTTGTCTATAAAACTGGAATGGTTTGTAGCAAAGTTAAAGTGTTGATGCTGTCCATGATAACACCAAACATCTTCTCTGATTATGTCTGATGTTTCAGATTGCTTTAACAACTCATAATGGAAAATCCATCCAATTATTTACATATTTTCAAATTTGGGCCTATTAGTTGGCTGGCAAATCAAGACATTGGAATCTTCTTTAAAGGCCAATGGAACACCAAGGTAAACCCATACCTTACCAGAAATTCCCATCATGATAAATTTAGTAACTTAAAATTAATATTGAACAACGCCTTTATTACATTTAAGGAGCTCATATAATGTATAAGAATCAGTCGATGTGATCAATATAATTACTTTGACACATCATTACTCGATATAGGCAAAATAATACATTGACAGGACCAGCCACTCAGGGAAACAAAATACATATGGTGTGTACGAAACATGACAACACCTATGTATCAGAAGTCGCATAAAGGGCATCTGTGCCCTGTAGAATTTCTCCTAGTTTTTTTCATAATTTGCTAGATATGTAAATGAAGAACCCATGCAACAACCATGTCATCTACATAAAATCTTAATGTCTCCACCTCTGCACCAAAGCCTTGAAGTTATGGTGAGGGTTGAAATTCAATTTCATATTCCAAGACTCCCTCACATGTTGAGAGCCATTTTTATATCTACAAACTCATACAACAGTCACCACTCATCGCAAATTTCACAAACAGCAACTAAAACTCGAATCAAATCAAGTAAAAAAAGACAACTTACGATCATCAACAGGCACCGGGAACTCGAGCCAAGACTCAGGACAAGTGACCAAATCCCTAACGAACCGCAGCAGCTCCTCCCTCATCCCTCCACTGTTCCTCCTCTTCAAAACCCCAGAAACCCTCGCGATGCCGCTCCTCAGCCCCGCCCCAAACTCCGCGAAATCGTTCAGGGCACCCGCAACCAACCTCGCCTCCTGCTGCTGCTCTTGGCTCTGGTTGCTAGAATTAGGGTCAGGGTTTGCACCGTGAGGCGACGACGGCGGTGAATCAGTGTAATTTGCCGAGGCAGCGATGAGAGGAGCGAGAAAGCAAGCGACGTCGAGGAGATGGCGGCCGATCTCGGAGAGATCGTCCTTGACGCCTCTGAATCCGCGAGCCATCGACGATCGAACGATCGATGATCCAAGATCGCAACTTTTTTGGGGGGGGCTATCGAAGCTGGGGATTTCGATTAGGGGTTTATTAAAAGGGAGAGAGTTTGGGGATTTTGCGGGATTTTTCTTTGCAACGATCGAATTTTGACGAAGGTGTGAGTCATCAATGCTGTTTTTTTTTTTAAGTAAAGATTTGATTTTTACTTGACTCATGTATACTGCTGTGAAATTTAATCATCGGTATCTTGCATATTAGACCTCCAAAATTAATGATTTAGCAGGAATTTATCCCTTGCATAATAGACCTTATGGTATCAGAGCCAAGTGTTCTAGTAATCCCACTCTTTGTTAAGAGCGACGAGTGACCTATTCATAGTGAATATCCTGAGCGTTGGTAAGACGTTGGTAAGCTCGTGAATCCGTTGGTAAGCCCGAAGAGAGCGTGGTGTTCCCGGTGGAGTGTTCCCGTTGTTCCCGGTCAAGGTATGATCTGTGTTTAGTTCATAAAATTGCTATTAATGATGGCTGGTTTTATTAGAAAAATTTTCTCTGATTCTGGAAGTAATTCAGGACACATAATACAAAGCAAAGAAGAGATGATTAATGAGGATTATTCAAACTGGACTATTCCTAATGAAAATATTGAAAATATTTATAAAATTGGTACTTTTGATTTCAAAAGCGCTTTTAGCGTAAAAATTCATGAAGAGACTTTAAACATTCAAAACAAGTTTCAATCAATTCCTCTTTTATCTCATATTTCTTTACAAAAATATTTAGAAAAAGGATTTCGTTATATTCATTTTGGTATGATTCAAGTAGCAGTCAAACCACTTGCTCATATTGGCATAGACATTCCTGTTTACATGGCCTTACGTGATAAACGTTTGCGAAGATACAAATCGTCAATTTTAAGTATGATTCAAACTAATATTTGCAATGGTCCTATTTATTTTAATTGCATTCCTAATTTTCCTGTTTCAATAACTGATCCTTTAATTATGAATTCCTTAATCCTTGATGTTCATCTGCAAGGAGACGAATTTGAAAAACTTGCAAAACAATTTGTAATTATTTATCGCATTTACTTTCGATTAATGAGTTCTGCTATTAATCCCAAATGCAAATTAGTTAATAACTTTACCGATGAGACAATACTATTACAAATTGATGCTGACTATTCAAAGACCTTTGTTCCTAAACGCCTGAAATGGAATGAAATTACCATTCCAGAACCTTTCAAATAGATGTTCCTCAGAGACCAAGAAATCTGGAGAGAACAGAAATTCAAGACATAGTTGAAGAACAAGATGGTACAGTCCTGGTTCGTTTCAACTCACTCAATGAAAATAGGACATCCATCAGACCCTACTCTATTCCTAGAAATTCATTTAGAGAATCTAGATCTTTCATAGTAGAAACTCCTTATACTCAAGAAGATCCTTCAATAAGGATTCACAATCAAACACCTATTCCTGACATTTCAAATGAACTCAATTTTTCTCCTAATAATTCTCCTAATTCCAGTCAGATGCATGGAGAATTCCACGGTATTAATGTTATCACTAAAGTTGGTGTTAAGATTGATATCGAAGAACTTGAAAAAGATTTCAAAGAAGAATCAGAATACTACACATGGTATTCTAAGCTAGATGCTTACTGTCAAGCTAAAATTCGACTTCAATGGATAAAAGATATTCAAAAATATCATGCTCCCTTTCATTTTGAAAACTGGTTAGAATTTTATTTTACAAAAAATGAAATTTCTGAACCATTCAAAAAATCTGCTATTAATGTACAAACAAGTTTGTACAAGAAATGGCAACTTCAAGATGGCACTACTATTACTGCTATCACTCCTCCCTTACAGACCTTGAAACTCCATTCCAAAGAAGGAGAAGTCATAGCTACACCTTTCAAAAAGGGTCGTGAAAGTATTGACCCTAGAGGAAATGATCAAGTTAATTTGGATGATATCAAGAAATTATATCACCAAAATAACTACTCCAATCAACTTTTACACACGATTTCAACACAAATAGATTCCTTATCTACTGACATTAAGGCCATTTCAAAACCAACAAGTTCAGCATTCCCTCACAGTACTTCTTTACCACATTTTCAACCAAGAAGTATTTCTAGAGCTTTAGAAAATAAGCTCACGTTTGAAAACGAGTCATTATTATCTAAACTAAATCAAACACTTGATTCAATTAACAAGAACCTTCCTAGTCCTTCGAACCTTCCTAGCCCTTCAAAAATCAACAATATTGATACTATAGAAGATAAGGAAGAATCAGATTCCTCATTATCTTCTGATTCATCTGACAACTCTGTCGTTCAACAAATCAATAATGTTGAAAATGATAACTCTAATCAGGAATTGAATCAAACACTTAATTCAATTAACAAGAACCTTCCTGCTCCTTCAAAAATCAACAATATTGATACTATAGAAGATAAGGAAGAATCAGATTCAGATTCCTCATTATCTTCTGATTCATCTGACAACTCTGTCGTTCAACAAATCAATAATGTTAAAAATAATATCTTACAGAATAACTCTAATCAGGATATTAATAAAATTGGAAGAAAAAAGAAACCAAATTTCAATAGACCTCGTAAAAATTGGAACAGTAGTAGAACTAAAGACTACTATCCACGACCTACTCCTCCTGACATTATGTATGAAAGAAAGAAAAAATTCCTTCAAAAATCCTTTTCACAAAAAAGATATTCAAAGAAAAAGGAATATAGAGAAGATTCCTTTTCCCCAAAGAAATTCAGAAGATCTAATAGAAAAAAGAATTCAAGTGATTTCAAATGCTTTAAATGTGGCAAGAAAGGTCGAAGCAAAGGAAAGATAAATGAAATCATTGATAGCATTTCTGATATTGAAGAAAATATCAGAAACAAGTTAAAAGACAGATTCCAAATCTATTCTGAAATCAATTATATTACTGACGATGATAATGGCAATTATGATTCCTCTAGTGAAAGTCAGGATGACTGTCACTGTAAACAGATTAATATGATTAAGTCTTCTACTGATAATAAGAAGATAAATTCTGACACAAAAGAATTCATCTTTGATATGATTCAACAATTACCTGATCCTATCAAACAAAAGAAACTTTTTGAAAGATTAAAATCTTTAATTCTGCAAGAAGAAGAAAAGTTTAATATCATTCAACCTTTCAGTATATCAAAAGTTTTTGAAAAATATCCTATGAATCAAACCTCTGGTATTAAGTCCATCTCTACCAGAGAATTGCAAACAGAAATTCATACTCTAAAGGAAGAAGTCAAGTCTTTAAAACAGACTACTAACAATATAGAGATGAAAAATCTCTCTTTAGAAGCTCATATTGCAATTATTCAATCTAGACTTTCCAAAGGAAAAGAAACTTATCTAGAAGAAGAAGAAGAAACACTTATTCCTCCACAAGAAATAAATATTACCCCTACTCAACCTTCAACTTCTCAATTCATTTCTACGATTGAGAAATTCCAATTTCAAAAGTGGTTAGTTCATCTAACTATTTCTATAGGAAACTTCAAACAAACCTTTGTTGCAATGTTAGACAGTGGTGCAGATCAAAGCTGCATCAGAGATGGTCTAATACCAACAAAATATTATAGTTTTACTAATGAAGTCCTTATAGCAGCCAACAACTCCCCTCTTCGAATCAAAGGAAAGTTGACAAAGACCGAAATATGTAATCAAAATTACTGCTTTAAACGTCAGTTTATTGTAGTAGAAGATCTCAACACTGATATTATTTTAGGCACTCCATTCCTTACTCAAATCTACCCTTTTGTTGTTGATAACAAAGGTATCAGCACTAACATTATGGGTAATACTATACATTTCAGATTCTTGATTCCTGTTCGACAAAAAGAGTTAAATGCTTTGCAAAATAACTCCATTTATCAACATATCAACCTTATTCAAAGGAAGCAGAATAAGATAAATTTTCTCAAAGAAGATTTGTCTTATGCTCAAATTGAAGAGCACTTACAATTACCCAGCACAAAACAAGAAATTCAACAGTTAGAAGATCTATTCAAAAGAGAAGTCTGTGCAGATCTTCCTAATGCTTTTTGGGAAAGAAAGAAGCACATCGTTGAATTACCATATGAAAAGGAATTTTCAGAAAGAAATATTCCTACAAAGGCAAGACCCATTCAAATGAATCATGATCTATTAGAAGTTTGTAAAAAGGAAATTCAAACTCTTTTAGATAAGGAGCTGATACGGCCGTCCAAATCACCTTGGAGCTGTGCAGCGTTTTATGTCATGAATCAAGCAGAAAAGGAACGTGGTGTCCCTAGGCTTGTTATTAATTATAAACCTCTCAACAAGGTTCTTCAATGGATTCGTTACCCTATTCCAAATAAAAGAGATTTATTAAAACGTTTAAGTATTGCAAAAATCTTTTCAAAGTTTGACATGAAATCTGGCTTTTGGCAAATTCAAGTTGCTGAAAAAGACAGATACAAAACCGCCTTTACTGTACCCTTTGGCCATTACGAATGGAATGTAATGCCTTTTGTACTCAAAAACGCCCCTTCAGAATTCCAAAGGATAATGAATGACATTCTGAATCCATATTCAAAGTTTATGATTGTTTATATTGATGATGTATTAGTTTTCTCTGAAAACATTGATCAACATTTCAAACATTTGAAAACTTTCTTGTATACTGTAAAGAAAAATGGCTTAGTTCTTTCAGCCACAAAAATGAAATTATTTCAAAACAATATTCGTTTTCTTGGACATTTCATAAATCAAGGTACTATTATTCCTATAAATCGAAGTATTGATTTTGCTGATAAATTTCCTGATGAAATTAAAGACAAAACTCAACTCCAAAGATTTTTAGGTTGTTTAAATTATATTTCTGATTTTATTCCAAAAATGAGACAAACTTGTGCGCCTTTATTTCAACGACTTCAAACAAATCCTCCACCTTGGACTTCGATTCATACAGGTATTGTTAAACAAATCAAAAGAACTATTCATTCTTTACCTTGCATTAATATTCCTCATCCTGATGCTTTCATGATTGTTGAGACTGATGCTTCAAATATTGGTTACGGTGGTATTTTAAAACAACGACTACCAAACTCTTCAAAAGAAGATCTAGTCAGATATCACTCTGGTGTCTGGTTAGGACCTCAGAAAAATTACTATACTATTAAAAAGGAAATGCTTTCAATTGTTAATTGCATTTTAAAATTTCAAGATGATCTTTTTAATAAAAAGTTTCTCCTTAGAATAGACTGTCAATCCGCAAAATTCATTTTAGAAAAAGACGTAAAAAATCTAGTTTCAAAACAAATATTCGCTAGATGGCAAGCTTTACTTTCTGTCTTTGATTTTGATATTCAATATTTAAAAGGTACTGACAATTCATTACCAGACTTTTTGACTAGGGAATTTCTTACAGGAAAAAATGGGTGATCCCAATTCAAAAGTTCGCACTTCAAAAGATTATGAGATGAAAAAATTGACAACAGCAACTTCATCAACAAACAAATTCTATATTCTCCAAGATTTCCCTGCTCTGACTTACTCATCAGTAGTAGAAAGCAAGAAACCTCAAAATTCAACTCCACAAGTTCAAACTTCTCCAAAAGATCAAGACAGCCCATATTTCACAAAATCTGGTGTTCAACACATCTGCTTAACCACCTTCAAAGAACCTCCCCACTACAACACACTTCAAATCTACACTCATCAATTATTCCCGCCGAACTCCTATTGGCTGGATGATCCCCTCAAAACTCAACAATTCTATGAGTTGATCTTAGTTGACTCCGGGTCAGCTGAAATCACTCATACTCCTGATAGAAAAACTCCTTCACTGATTTCTTATTCAAAATGTGTCATAAAGAAGGTTATTCTACCAAATGAATGGTCCAGCATCTGGACTACAAAAGAATTCTCAATTACTTACGTTCCCAAAGGTTATACATACCAAGACTATCAAATGGCTTGGTTTCGAACCTTATTCTATAGGTCATTCAATCATTCATGGTTCCTTACCTTCCATTCAAATTGTGCTGACAATATTCCTATCTGGTTCTATGAATGGTGGCTACGTTTTGGCCCCGTTTCAGACATACTTCCACCTGTTGTTCTAAAGGCCTTTCAAACTTGGGTCCAAAGAACAGGAGGTGAACATTTCAAAAAAGCCCTCCTATTCCACAAATCCTTCAAACTCCCATGGATATTTTGTTGGACATTTACATTATTCAAACACTACAACGGTGACTACCCTCTCAGTCTGGGTAGAGAATTCAAAGTCAAATGGTGGACTCGTTACACTCAAGATTACTGCAATGAGAAGGCAGTATTACATTACATTCAAACGGGAAAGAAACTTCAACAAGAAATTCAGCAAAGCCTGAACCAAAAACTCCTGCAAAAGAAGTAAAGACTCAAAAGAAGGCAAAAGCAGTCATAGATTTCAACTCCTCAGATTCAGAGAATGATGATATGAAGATTTTTCTGGAGTTCCAAAAATTCAAAAAAATGCAGAAACAAATGAGAAGCTCAAAATCAAACTCCAAGCATTCCTCAGAAGGATCCTCTACTGATCCTATGGGAGGGCCTTGTGCTCAAGACCCTTTTGAATTATGGAAAAAAAAAATTGTGTATATATATCTTATTTTATCTTTCTAGTGTTCTCTGTAGTGAATGGTAACTACAGCTAGTCCGGAGCAAACGGCTACCGGTAAAGACTTATCAAATCCGTTTTAAAAAGGTTTGCTCCTAACCCAAAGGAGTATGGCTCTCAAACAGCCAATTTACTGGAGAAGTAATTCTCCACAACAACGTCATATGTAGAACGGTTCAAATCTACATACTAGCACAATCTCAAACGGTGGTTGGTAAAGGCATATTAAATCCGTTAATGGCTGCGGATTTGCCAAAAATTCGATTACTGAAGATTCCTCTCAAAAGCAAGGACAGCTCAAAAGTAAAGATTCCTACTCAAAATATGCCAGCTCAAAAGAAGACGAAAGAGGTCTACTCAAAAGATGCCAGCTCAAAAGTAAAGATTCCTACTCAAAGAAGCCAGCTCAAAAGAAGACAAAAAATGTCTACTCAAAGATGACAGCTCAAAAGAAAAAGAAAGATGCTTTCTCAAATAATTGAAGACAGACTCAACTATTCAAAAAGGAAGGACAAGACATCCACTCAAATAATTGAAGACAGACTCAACTATTCAAAAAAGAAAGACAAGACAACACTAAAAGATTCGTGCTGATCCAAAGAGCATTGAAGAAGAGTATTCAAGTCTATATAAACACAACTCATTCATGTAACTAGGCAGAGGTTTTTGGAGAGGTTTTAGAGAGAGTTTAGACTTTGTAAACTTTACTCTTTGCTTCTGTATCCAAATCCTTTCAATTCAAATAATATCAAAGCCAGTTCTCATTCCATCTTCTTTTTTAGCTCGTTTTATGATCCTGAACCCCCTTCGATCAACGGGAATCTTAACATTATAATTTACCAAAGCACAACGTTATCATGAAAATAAGGGGATAAGACTTTGGAGAAACTTAATCTAAATATTCTCTTCTCTACATTCAGCAAGTCCGCATGCTTTCCACTTCAAATCTACAAACATTATAAAAACTTCACCAAATTCCGACGACTTATGCTAGATACAAGTATTAGTAAACAAAAGTGAACAGAATGTACAGAATCCTTTCTGTTTTTCACCACATTCAGCTTCTAAACACTGAAGTGAGAGGGTTCAGAACTAAAGGTTCAGAAACCAAGTCATAATATACCAAAAAAGGGTGTGAACACTATTATGGCAGTTCAGACCTCAAAACCTTGTTGTAGAGATTCACCTTAAATATATGTTAGCAAAGTGTAATGTTTTGATGGTTGTCCAAAAAAAAGAGTGGCATGGTTTGTAGATTATAGTATTGGTAAAAAATTGTAGTGATTCAATGTTATGTCTATAAGCATGACATGCCGTATAGATACATCTTGAGAATTATCTAAGTAAAGCATAGCGTTTCAGCAGTTGTCTATAAAACTGGAATGGTTTGTAGCAAAGTTAAAGTGTTGATGCTGTCCATGATAACACCAAACATCTTCTCTGATTATGTCTGATGTTTCAGATTGCTTTAACAACTCATAATGGAAAATCCATCCAATTATTTACATATTTTCAAATTTGGGCCTATTAGTTGGCTGGCAAATCAAGACATTGGAATCTTCTTTAAAGGCCAATGGAACACCAAGGTAAACCCATACCTTACCAGAAATTCCCATCATGATAAATTTAGTAACTTAAAATTAATATTGAACAACGCCTTTATTACATTTAAGGAGCTCATATAATGTATAAGAATCAGTCGATGTGATCAATATAATTACTTTGACACATCATTACTCGATATAGGCAAAATAATACATTGACAGGACCAGCCACTCAGGGAAACAAAATACATATGGTGTGTACGAAACATGACAACACCTATGTATCAGAAGTCGCATAAAGGGCATCTGTGCCCTGTAGAATTTCTCCTAGTTTTTTTCATAATTTGCTAGATATATAAATGAAGAACCCATGCAACAACCATGTCATCTACATAAAATCTTAATGTCTCCACCTCTGCACCAAAGCCTTGAAGTTATGGTGAGGGTTGAAATTCAATTTCATATTCCAAGACTCCCTCACATGTTGAGAGCCATTTTTATATCTACAAACTCATACAACAGTCACCACTCATCGCAAATTTCACAAACAGCAACTAAAACTCGAATCAAATCAAGTAAAAAAAGACAACTTACGATCATCAACAGGCACCGGGAACTCGAGCCAAGACTCAGGACAAGTGACCAAATCCCTAACGAACCGCAGCAGCTCCTCCCTCATCCCTCCACTGTTCCTCCTCTTCAAAACCCCAGAAACCCTCGCGATGCCGCTCCTCAGCCCCGCCCCAAACTCCGCGAAATCGTTCAGGGCACCCGCAACCAACCTCGCCTCCTGCTGCTGCTCTTGGCTCTGGTTGCTAGAATTAGGGTCAGGGTTTGCACCGTGAGGCGACGACGGCGGTGAATCAGTGTAATTTGCCGAGGCAGCGATGAGAGGAGCGAGAAAGCAAGCGACGTCGAGGAGATGGCGGCCGATCTCGGAGAGATCGTCCTTGACGCCTCTGAATCCGCGAGCCATCGACGATCGAACGATCGATGATCCAAGATCGCAACTTTTTTGGGGGGGGGCTATCGAAGCTGGGGATTTCGATTAGGGGTTTATTAAAAGGGAGAGAGTTTGGGGATTTTGCGGGATTTTTCTTTGCAACGATCGAATTTTGACGAAGGTGTGAGTCATCAATGCTGTTTTTTTTTTTTTTAAGTAAAGATTTGATTTTTACTTGACTCATGTATACTGCTGTGAAATTTAATCATCGGTATCTTGCATATTAGACCTCCAAAATTAATGATTTAGCAGGAATTTATCCCTTGCATAATAGACCTTGCTGTTGATTCAGGATTTTTAAGGATTTGGAACCTGAGGAGGTTGATGATGATTTAGAATGACCCCATTATGGATACTTTAGATTACGGTGGATACCGATTCACAAGACACTCTAGAGTATTAAACTTGGATAGCTGGAATAGGATGTATACTTGCTTTGGCCTAAACACCGAGCAAGGCTATATATAACAAGAAGAGGGAATAACTATTTGGTCTTGTTGGATTTAGGCTAATTGTCATCCCTGGCGTAAGTGAGAGAATTATATATGAAGAAATATATTGCATAATTTTTTTATGGCAACAAGAAAATTTTACATGGAGTGATACGGCAAAAAAAGGGTAGGAGAAAGGGACAAAATATTGACTTACTAGTGTGAATCTTGTGGATGGCACTGGTGGTTGGGGTTTATCTATTCAATTTTATGGAATCAAATCTTCAGTTTGGCAAAGGATTGCAACTATTAAGTAATCTTAATTTTTACTTCTCTTTCTTAATTTTTGTATAGGCACTTGTTTTTTTCGTTTTAAATCAGAAAAATAAACATCTAATGTAAATCCCAAATTACACTTTCAATTTGTAAACATCAAACCCAACTGTCTTTCTTTTCTTTTCTTTTCTTTTTTTTTTCTTTCTTTTTTTTGCCTAAATCATCTAGTTAAATGAAGTTTTTTTTTTGATACCCCACTCAAAACTTTAATATTTTCAAAAATCCCACTCAAAACTTTATATTTAAAAAAACCCCATCCAAGTCATATCCGTTATCTAAATTCCCCATTCTGTTAGTCAAATCTGTTAAATAGTCTAACCTTGGTTGAGTTAGACCATTTAGTTCCTAAGCTACCCTCTTCTCTCACCCACTCTTTTCTCTCACCCACTCTTTTCATTTTCTATGAGCGCTGCTTGCTTGATCATGACCGCACCGGTGGCACCCAACCACGATATTTGTTCTCTTCACATTCTCTCTTCTTCACTTCGCTTGCCCATTATTGGAGTCAAAATTTATACCCCATTGATCAAAAGTCAAAATCAAAGTCAAACTGCGAACAAGTGGGTCCAAACCCGAAACGAAGTCAAGCGGACCCAAGCCCGACCCAAGCAAGCGGGCCTAAGCTCAGACCAAGTGGGTCCATTCTCAGGTCGAGCCCAAACATGAAGGGGCCGGCCTTCTCCATGCCAAGAAGAAAATTATGTAATAAACAATTTTAATATATTTTATGAATAAATGTAAAGAAAATAGATATAAAGCCAAATTTATGTAAAACCCATGGCTCATGTGCAAAAAGAAATAAGCACATGGGCATGAGATGGGCAAAATGTCAATTTTATAAAGCCCAATGAGCTATATGTAAAAGAGTGTAGCCTATAAAAATCAAACATGATGAGAAATCAATAACAACTTTCATTCTCTCTATCTTCCTAGAGTTCAGTACTCCTTCTCCTTCCTCAAGATTTTAAACCTTATTTTCTTTTTTAAATTAAATCAAGAGTTTAACATTTCTTTTCCTAAAAAAGAAATAAGTTTTCACCATAAAACCCTTAAAGGGAGTTCTATAACACCTTAGAACGAGATTAGTGTTAATTAAGCGATAATGCGGATTTTTAGTAAAAAGTTTACCAAAATAGTTTTCAAATATTTTATGGAAATTAATTAATATTTTATTAATATTTATTTTGGGGTTGCACACACATGTGCATGTTAGCTTAGGGTTAATGAGGGGTTAACCATGCTTAGATAGTCATGGCACCCTAACCTAATGTCATGCCATTTATTTATATAATTATCTAAATTTATTTGTTTTCAAAAATAAAAGGGGGTTTTTAAATTAGGTTGACTTGAGCGGGGAGAGAGAGAGCGCATGATGAGCATGGGCAATCATGCTATGCATTAAATGAGGAGAAAGAAGAGGGAGGCATGGCTTAGGCTAAACTCACACCCTCATTTTTTACATCACCTTCACTCATACACTCACTCACCTCATTCTCTCATTTTTCTCCTTCTCATATTTTCCCCCACCTCATCTCTAATCTCATCCCTCAACTGAAACCCTAACTCAATCCTCACAAACCCACACCAAATCTTCACAAAACTCACTAAAACCCTTCACAAAGCCAAGATCAAGCCACTAGTATCACTTGGAGTATGGAAAGCTTGGGTTTTGGAGCAAGTGTGGATAGGTAATGACCCCTAACTGTTAATTAGGTAGTTATTTTGTAGTGTTGCTTAGTAGTGGTCGTTTAGAACACTAAAAGTTTAGTTTGTGCTAAATATCGTATTTCTAGTGTCGTTTTTGAGTCATTGTAACCTTCTATGACCCCGAGTCTTTACTGGAAAAACTAGCCGTACAGTAGTGTTGTAATAGAGACCCTGAGTGTACACCTGAGACCCTGACCCCACACGACACTGTGCGACCGGCGACATCGGGGCTAAATCCGGAGAGCTCGACCGTTAGGGGGACTGGAGTGTTGTGGTTTTTAGAGTAGCTGTCTGCTGTTGTTCTGGGGTGTTTGGTGCTGCTAGATTTTTAAGTTTTGACTGTGGGTAAAATCTGGGATCGATTAGCTAGTTTTTAGGGTTTCGACGACGCGCCATACGGTGTCCGACTCAGTTTCTGTGCTTCGCGTGATTTCTGCACATGGGTTTGTTTTAGTAGTGTCGCCACACACGTTAGCCGCTAAGCGAACACATTAGAGGGTGTTGGAGTCGGTGAGTCGATTTAAACGTAATTGTACGTATTATGGGTCGATTTCTAAGTGCACTTGCTATATTTGTGTGATTTTAGGGGCAAGTGCGGGGACTTCGGACGCTGCGAAGAAAGAAAAGCAGGTGGTCGGATTTACCTAGATCGAGATCAGAGGTGAGTAGATTTTAACAACTACGGGGAAATCGCCCGTATGGCGTTATGCGTCAGGGCTTGATATGACATTATAGCCGCATGTTTATATTCATATATGTTGATTGTGCATGAGCATCATTACATACCATTACTTGTTGTGCTTTGACTTAGTACCTAGTGGACACTGCACCATTACTGACGGCTCATATTGCACGAGTACTAAATTGTATGCTACACCCACACCGTCGGTAATTGCCATGATACTCACAACCTATACACAGATGCAGTATTGTATTGTTATTGATATTGATACATGGATTATTGTTCTATTGCGCATATGAGATACATCGTGCATACATACTTACATGTATACACCCATACTTGCTATAGCTATATGTACACCTTTATATGATATTGGATTTGATTTTGGAGAAATTGGGAACCGCAGGATATATTTAAAAACATGATTCATTCAAAAGAGCGGTTTTCCCTTGATATGCTCATATTACGGTTTTATGTTGCATATATCATATTGCATGGATTTACGTATTGAGATACGGATTTCATGTGATTTATGGATTTGAGAACGGCGGTATTATTTCAAGAAAGTATACATTGTTTTGAAAACCCGGTTTCTCTTGATATGATATTTCAGTGCGTCCACCATGTGTTTTCTCGGTTCTGAGACTTGTGTTAGAAACCCGATTCGAGGAGCGGGAGGCACCGTCTGCGGGTACATGGTGGACCCGGTATGGTACCCCCGAGCAAGAAATGATTTTGTGGTGTAGACAATGAGCTTGGCAGAGGGACTACTACTTACCGGTGATTGGTTGGACCTGGTGGTTATCCGGAGGATACCGACCGGAGTCGAGAGATAGATATGTGGGCCGATCCGGACTGACGGAGCCCGATATATGTGGATTTGCTTGTCGATGTTGGACACGAGTATTTCATGATGTTTTCGAGTGTCGATGTTGGGCACTCAGGTTCCATGAGATTTACAGATATGAGGGCCGATCAGAGTGACGATGCCTGAGGTATTGGGATTTGGGGTGTATTTGATAGACACCGGTTTTTCCACGATGATGATTCATTGATGATGACATATTTTATCCCATACTCAGCATTCATTGATATGCATTGCTTCATGTATTTGTAGTACCTGATAGAGTACCTTTCATGATTGTTGCATATTCATATTAGTATATTGATACTATCAGATTGCATGTGATAGAGTATCGCAGTACGTGCATACCTGCGATTACCTGTATGATATTACTTACTATTCACGAGTTGGCAACTCACCCCCGTTGTGCCACAGTGTTTTGCAGGTTGATCCTCAGAGTAGTCGCGATAGGGCTATTTTATTGTATCTTTTGCAGCGGATACCGCTACGGTTAGCTGTGAGCCGTGTTGCCATAGGTGGGTTTTGGGGTTATCCGTTTATATTCATTGTATATCTTATTGTATCTAGTACTCTCTATCTACCACTTCATGTATTGACTTAGAGACGAGATGTGGGGACGATATTGTATATTGTAACAACCGAGTCCAGTTATACCAATTCCAGTTACTGTATGTGGTTTATGGCATCTAGTTCATTTATCATGTTTGATTTTTGAGTGGTAATTTACTTTATATCCGACCCGTTTACTTGAGCTCGTTGTTTTCCTAATTATAGATTTCGCTAACATTTAATATTCTTGCCTATAACCTTTTAAGTCATTTAAAATACATGTCATGGTCTGTTTGTCACCCCTAACCCTGTGGTAGCGTCCCTGCATCGTGTTCTCGTCCCGTTCAGTGAAACGGACGTGTTTGGACGGCTACGCGCACGTAGTGCGTCCGCTCTTGGGGGTATGCTTTTTAATTACAAAATCCTTCATTTCAATTTTTGGAACCTGCCAATATTTTTCATATTTCAAATTCAAATTTTTGGACCCGATCCGGGTGCAATTATGAAATATTTTGTATTTCGCCAAATTCTATTTATTTCAAAATTTCTTAAAATCTGTTTGAAATATATTTCTACAGCCTATTAAGGTTTTAGCTAACGATATTATTTTTATAACTCCATAATCTTTTTATAACTTTCCCAACCGTTCACCTAGCCAATCAAAACCCAGAAAATCTTTTACAAATTTTCCCGAGCCAATCCCTTTTCTTTGTGCACCAGGCTCCACGTCTATTTCTCTTTTTCCCTGAAATCTTTTCCATTTCTCTCTCATGTTTCCTCAGCCAATCAGGAATCCTTTTCCTTCGCTGGGCCCCACGTTCCCTTTTCTCTCTCTCCCCCCCTTCTCTCTCTCTCTCCCCACAACGAGACAACTTTCTTTCTCCTCCTGCGTTTCTCTCTCTTATTGCGGCTCCTGTTCACGAGAATCCCATCACCTCCCTCGTGCTTACCCTCACCTTCCTTCTGCGTCGTCTTCTTCTCCTTCTTCTTCTTCTGTTGATAACATGCAGACCTCACCACGAGAACCCCGGCAGTTCGCCGCACTCCTCAAACCCTAACTCCCTCGTCTCCTCAACTTCGATCGTGCCTTGTCATCTCCTCCTCCTCTCCATATTCTTCTTCTCCTTCTTCCTCCGAAGCATCTCTCCCCTGTACACACCTACCGAGCACCCTTCAACCCAACTTCCCCGAGCTCCGCCGGCGATTCCTAAGATCTCGCCGTCACCATTCTCCTCTCCTCCTCTCCCTCTTCTCTGCACTTCTCCTTTTATCACTTACCCCCTGCACACCCGAGCATCATCACCCTAACCTAACCCTAACTCCTCTAAAACTAAACCCTAGCCTCGCCGGAGTTCTTCCGATCATCACCGTTGACGCCATCACTCCTCTGCATACCCACGAGCGTACCTGACCCGTGTGATCTCATCGTGTGTTGTTTGGATTGATTCCGTGTACCGTGCGCGCGCCGCGACGTTTCCCGCCGACGTGTGACGTTCCGTTTACCGCTACGCGATCCGTCGAGGCAAGTTAATCTTGCTACATGCTAGTCATACTATTCATATATCAATCTATCTATTTTTCCTATTAAAATCTATAGATAAAATCTAAAGTTTTGAATTCCAGATTAACAGTACAATATTCCGTTTATATATTTCAGATCTAAACTTGAAACCTGACTGTTGCATTTAGTTGTCTATACCTAGTAATCACATTTATATATTAGATCACATAATCACAATTGTTTTATAGCTATATTACCCTTTTGTAGTTTTACCCTATCGGACGACCGATTGCATACATTTAGCCTTATTCACATTCAAGTGCATCTCTAGATTGTTTTAATACATATTAATATGATTTTATCATCCACATGTGTAATACTGCATTCCCGAAATGTTAAAACCATTCCTTAAACCAAACTGATAACCATACAACTAAGTAGTTTAATCTGCACCTATTGCTATCATGTTACTGTGCCTGTTTATTGTTCTGATAGTACCATGCTTGTTTATTCATAACCATGATTATGCTAGTCGATTATGAGCATCCATATGTTATCTTGTACACCCTGACGTGACTTGCTACACATATTACTTGACCTGACATGGTACCGTACACTCTTGATATGACATGACATCTAAATACACTACTCGACTTGACCTGATGTACCATGGCTTACCTGTTACCTGATCTTGTGTCTAATGCCAACAAACCTGACATGTAGTCCTTACGGACCGTTCCTGTTGTCTATCCAGACAAACCTGCACCTACCTGATCCTGTGTTGGCATTAGTTCTTGATTACTGAATACCTGACTTGACACATATAACTTGGGGGTATGGGGAAATCAATGATGAAACCTGACTTGTAACTCGACAGTTGCTTGCTTTTACTGATCAGTTTTAGAGGCTAGGCCCGCCTCGGGACGATGCTGCTGACATCGTCCGTCTTTCCCTTTTCCTTTTAGTGCCTAGCGGCACGTCTCGGTATCAGCCCGAGAGTCTTAAACCGTGGTCCCAGGCATGCACGGGATACTATTGAGTTACATCGATGATTCATCAAATTGGTTTCAAAGACTTGAGAGTAGATAACCTATAGACCGGTTTAGTTTACTCACTGCATACTACCATTCACTGCCCTGATTTATATTGCTGTTACACCTGCTTTATCATTCATGATTATATTTGCATTGCCTGTTACCCTGTTTATATTTTTATTGCTTGATGACATGACGCGCTGACGTCTGGGTTTTGCATGGCCCAGATTCCGTACCTTTGCTGCAGTCCAAGCAGGAGTACTTCAGCCAGCAGGCTGAGCAGTGAGGATTCTGGAGTAGTTAGTTCTTTTACTTTCAGCATTTTATTCCTGATGTGAGCCCGCATTATGGACATACATTCCAGTTATTTTGTATTGGATCTCTTTCTTCCGCATTTTTATTACTCTTGACTCATTTTATCTTGGCTTATGGACATGTATTAGATAGTTATATTTTTTCTTGATATCTCTACAGCCGTAATGTGACTGTGGATGGATACTTCCTACCCACAGGTAGCATGGTTGGCTATGTCACGTGCCCATCTTAGCGTACTCTGGGAAGCGAGGCGCGACATGGTTCTTTTGGTATCAGAGCCATAGGTTAATCGGGTTGGATTCTTTTGTAGTTGGGTATTGGACCCAATACACGAATCAGAATACCCATGATTAGGAAACATGTCCTGCCACCTTACCGCCCTACCATTCTTGAATCTTAACTTCCTCCTGATTCTACTTTTGCGATGTGCAAACCTCCTTTGCATATCGACTCGAAAACCTGGTTTCCTTTGTTTATCTCTAGAGCTTAGGCGACTTGAGTGGAGTTATGTGATTGTAACTATGATACCGCGACATAGTTACAATGCGGTACTCTATTTAAGTAACTTGGAGTTCTAGCCTTGACTCATATCCTTGATCTATATGTTGAATCTGTTATCATACTAATACTATTTGGTGTTTGGTTGCAGTATCATGGAGGCTAGGAATTTACAATCGTACCAGAGGTGTATGGATGACGCTACTTTGCTTGGAGTAATTCGTAACTTGCATGAGGACCACAAGCAGCAGACCGAGCTGAAGCCGGCGTTTGCACTAAACCAAACGGCTGTACGTAGAAGTGTTCCGGTCAACCGACGCAGTGTGGTACCAAGGAAGAAAACAATCGTTGCTGGTCGGAGAGGGAGCGTGATCTGTGACTTTTGCCGTTTGCCCGGACATGTGCAAAGGGATTGCCGAAGGAAACGGGGACTCTGTTTGGTTTGTGGATCGGCGGATCACACTATCCGTGTTTGTCCGTCGAAACTTCATAAGGAAGAGAATGTTCGGAGGCCAGTGTTACCCAAGAAAAGGGGAAGGATGTTGTGCAACTTCTGCCAATGACCGGGTCATTATCGAAGAGAATGTCGTAAGAGGCTTGGACTTTGTCCGATTTGTTGATCAGAGGATCACACCATTATTAATTGTCTGTCAAGGCTAAGATTGAAGGAAGATACTCAGGAGCCGCCGCAAGAGCAGCTTCCAGATCAGGAGCAGTTTATTCGGGGAGCTAATCAGGCTCAGACTTTTTCCCTGATGGCTGAAGAGGCTAAACCTTCAGAGGAAGTCATTTCAGGTACCCTATTTGTCCATGGTTTTCTCGCATTAGCGTTATTCAATTCTAGTGCATCCTATTGATTTATGTCGTCCAAGTTTATTGCTGTTCACTCGAGGACTTTCACGACCCTGTTTAATTTTGCGACGTACACACTGGGATTGGGGAAAATCATAACTAGTAGAGGGTGTAAGGTTGGTTTCGTCGTTGTTTGCGGATGGGAGCTATTGCAGAGGTCTTGGAAGTTGTTACTGGTAGAATCGGTGTAGTCTTGGGAATGGAATTTCTCGGCACTTTCCACGCTCACATTGAGTATAGAGTGAAGAAAGCGAATTTCCAGATTCCCGGACACCCAGAGGTTGTCTAGAGGAAGCAGTTCTGTCGGGCCAGTCGAGGTTAGGGCTAGGCTGACAATTAATGATCTTTCCTCGATGAAGGCTGCTAAAGATGAAGCGCTAGCTGTTGTTCGAGATTTCATGGATGTGTTCGAGGACATATCAGGTTAACCGCCGAAGCGAGACGTGGAGTTCGCAATTGATCTTATTCCTGGAGCAGCGCCAGTATCTAAAGCGTAGTATCCAATGGCACCAGTGGAATTGGAAGAAGTTTAGAAGCAGGTTACTGAAATTGCTTGAGAAAGGTTGGATCAGCAGCAGTAACTCGCCTTGGGGAGCTCTAGTTCTTCTAGTTAAGAAGAAGGATGGCACAAGAAGGATGTGCATCGACTATCGAGAATTAAACCGGGTGACTATTAAGAAAAAGTACCCGATCCCTCGCAATTGGCGAACTATGTGAGCAGCTTAGTGGTGCGAGGGTAGTCTCGAAGCTGGATTTGCGATCCGGATATCATCAGGTCCGAGTTAAATCAGAAGATATTTGCTAGGCGGCGTTCCGCACTCGGTATGGACATTACGAGTGCTTAGTGATGCCCTTCGGAGTTACGAATGCACCAGCTATACTCAGGGACTTGATGAACCGAATCTTTCCACCATTCTTGGACCAGTTTATTATGGTGTTCATTGAAGATATTCTGGTCTACTCGAAGAGTATGGAAGAGTATGCGGCACACTTGAAGATCGCACTGCAGACATTGATGCAAGAAAGATTGTATGCAAGGATGGGAAAGTGCGAGTTTTGACTTGAAGAAGTAAGGTTTGGGGAAAATCGTAGCTGGAAATGGAATCACCATTATCCAGGGAGATTGCAGCAGCTCAAGACTGGCCGTTTCTGAAGAACGTTGTAGAGATCAGAAGTTTTCTTGAGCTTGCAGGATACTACAAAAGGTTCGTGGGAAATTTTGCTCGGTTGGCTGAGACTTGACCAAGCTTACGCGCAAGGAGAAGGAGCTTAGTATGAGGCAACGTAGATGGTTGGAGCTGATGGCTGACTACGATCTTGATCTTAAGTGCCATCCGGGGAAAGTTAGTGTTGTGCCGGACGCGCTCAGTCGGTCACCAGCAATTCAGACGTTGACGGCACAGAAGGAACTCATTGAAGACTTTCGGAGGTTTGATTTGGAGGGTGTGCTACCGCATTCTTCGGGACAGTAGATGCAGCTGCAAGTACATTCATCGTTGATCGAGAATAGTAAAGCAGCGCAACCGCAGGACCCTAGATTGCAAAAGTTTCGAGAACAGGTTGAAGCTGGACTTCGAACTGACTTATTGATCCATGAAGATGGTTCGTTGAGATATGGTAGCCGGTTGTGTGTACCAAAGGAAGATATTCGCCAAGAACTTATGAAGGAGGCGCACCGATCAGCTTATTCCGTACATCCAGGAGGTACGAAGATGTACCGAGTTATACGACAACATTTCTGGTGGGAAGGCATGAAACAGGAGATTGCTCGCTTTGTGACAAAATGCTTGGTATGTCAGCAAGTTAAGGCCGAACATCAAAGAGTTGCTCATTTATTGCAACCACTTCCGATTCCTCAGTGGAAGTGGGAACATATAACCATGGATTTCGTGACAGCTCTACCGCGGAGTCCAAAAGGCAACAATGCAGTATGGGTGATTGTTGATCGTTTGACCAAGGCAACTCATTTCATTCCTTTTCGGGTTGGTCAATCAACAGAAGCTTTGGCAGAACAGTACATGCAGGAGATTGTAAGAGTGCATGGAGTACCGGTGAGCATCGTGTCCGACTGTGACACTCGATTCTTAGTACCCTTTTGGAGGAGTTTACAGGAAAGTTTGGGGACTCGATTGAAGTTTAGCTCAGCTTATCATCCTCAAACAGATGGCCAGTCAGAGAGAACGATCCAAACTCTTGAAGATATGTTGAGAGCGTGCATGTTGGACTTCAAGGGTTCTTGGGAGGATCATCTACATTTGGTGGAGTTTTCTTACAGCAACAGTTTCCAGGCAACTATTCAGATGGCTCCATTTGAAGCTTTGTATGGTCGCAAGTGCCGTTCACCGGTTTGTTGGGACGATGTCGGTGAACGAGGAGTGTTGGGACCAGATTTGGTTGTGCAGACAGTTGAGAAAGTTAACACTACCAGGAATCATATGAAAACAGTACAAGACAGACAGAAGAGTTGGGCAGATACGTCGAGAAGGCCTCTAGAGTTCGCCGTGGGTGATTTGGTATTCTTGAAGATATCAGCTACTAGAGGGATGATTCGTTTTGGAAGTCGAGGAAAGCTCAGTCCTCGGTTCATCGGGCCTTTCGAGATCTTGGAGCATGTTGGTGAGGTAGCGTATCGTTTGGAGTTACTGCAGTCCTTGGCGAATGTGCATGATGTGTTTCACGTGTCATAACTCCGTAAGTATGTTCGAGATGAAACATATGTGTTGGATCATTCGGAGCTGACTGTTCGAGAAGACTTGACTTTTGAGGAGCGACCGGTTGCGATTGTGGATCGAAGGGAAAAGGTTCTTAAGAACAAGGTTATCCCTCTGCTACTTGTTTCTTAGGGTAGTCGCTCACGTGGAGAATCAACTTGGGAGCGGGAAGATGAAATCCGGCAGAAGTTTCCCCATCTTTTCTTGTAGTTATTGGTCGTTTATCTTTTTGTGTTCTTGGAATTTCGAGGACGAAATTCTTTTTGTAGTTGGGTATAATGTAACAACCGAGTCCAGTTATACCAATTCTAGTTACTGTATGTGGTTTATGGTATCTAGTTCATTTATCATGTTTGATTTTTGAGTGGTAATTTACTTTATATCCGACCCGTTTAGTTGAGCTCGTTGTTTTCCTAATTAGAGATTTCGCTAACATTTAATATTCTTGCATATAACCTTTTAAGTCATTTAAAATACATGTCATGGCCTGCTTGTCACCCCTAACTCTGTGGTAGCGTCCCTGCATCGTGTTCTCGTCCCGTTCAGTGAAACAGACGTGTTTGGACGGCTACGCGCACCTACGTGCATCCGCTCTTGGGGGTATGCTATTTAATTACAAAATCCTTCATTTCAATTTTTGGAACCTGCCAATATTTTTCATATTTCAAATTCAAATTTTTGGACCCGACACGGGCTCAATTATGAAATATTTTGTATTTCGCCAAATTCTATTTATTTCAAAATTTCTTAAAATCTGTTTGAAATATATTTCTATAGCCTATTAACGTTTTAGCCAACGATATTATTTTTATAACTCCATAAATCCTTTTATAACTTTCCTAACCGTCCACCTAGCCAATCAAAACCCAGAAAATCTTTTACAAATTTTCCCGAGCCAATCCCCTTTCTTTGTGCACCGGGCTCCACGTCTATTTCTCTTTTTCCCTGAAATCTTTTTCATTTCTCTCTCATGTTTCCTCAGCCAATCAGGAATCCTTTTCCTTCGCTGGGCCCCACGTTCCCTTTTCTCTCCCTCCCTCTCTCTCTCTCTCTCCCCCTTCTCTTTCTCTCTCCCCACAACGAGAAAACTTTCTTTCTCCTCCTGCGTTTCTCTCTCTTATCGCGGCTCCTGTTCATGAGAATCCCATCACCTCCCTCGGGCTTACCCTCACCTTCCTTCTGCGTCATCTTCTTCTCCTTCTTCTTCTTCTGTTGATAGCATGCAGACCTCGCCACGAGAACCCCGGCAGTTCACCGCACTCCTCAAACCCTAACTCCCTCGTCTCCTCAACTCCGATGTGCCTTGTCATCTCCTCCTCCTCCTCTCCATATTCTTCTTCTCCTTCCTCCGAAGCATCTCTCCCCTGTACACACCCACCGAGCACCCTTCAACCCAACTTCCTCGAGCGCCGCCGGCAATCCCTAAGATCTCGCCGTCACCATTCTCCTCTCCTCCTCTCCCTCTTCTCTGCACTTCTCCTTTTATCACTTACCCCCTGCACACCCGAGCATCATCACCCTAACCTAACCCTAACTCCTCTAAAACTAAACCTTAGCCTCGTCGGAGTTCTTCCGATCATCACCGTTGACGCCATCACTCCTCTGCATACACATGAGTGCACCTGACCCGTGTGATCCCATCGTGTGTTGTTTGGATTGATTCCGTGTACCGTGCGCGCGCCGCGACGTTTCCCGCCGACGCGTGACGTTCCGTTTACCGCTACGCGATCCGTCGAGGCAAGTTAATCTTGCTACATGCTAGTCATACTATTCATATATCAATCTATCTATTTTTCCTATTAAAATCTATAGATAAAATCTAAAGTTTTGAATTCCAGATTAACAATACAATATTCCGTTTATATATTTCAGATCTAAACTTGAAACCTGACTGTTGCATTTAGTTGACTATACCTAGTAATCACATTTATATGTTAGATCACATAATCACAATTGTTTTATAGCTATATTATCTTTTTGTAGTTTTACCCTATCGAACGACCGATTGCATACATTTAGCCTTATTCACATTCAAGTGCATCTCTAGATTGTTTTAATACATATTAATATGATTTTATCATCCACATGTGTAATACTGCATTCCCGAAATGTTAAAACTATTCTTTAAACCAAACTGATAACCATACAACTAAGTAGTTTAATCTGCACCTATTGCTATCATGTTACTGTGCCTGTTTATTGTTCTGATAGTACCATACTTGTTTATTCATAACTATGATTATGCTAGTCGATTATGAGCATCCATATGTTATCTTGTACACCCTGACGTGACTTGCTACACATATTACTTAACCTGACATGGTACCGTACACTCTTGACATGACATGACATCTAAATATACTACTCAACTTGACCTGATGTACCATGGCTTACCTGTTACCTGATCTTGTGTCTAATGCCAACAAATCTGACATGTAACACCCGAGCCCAATACTACTATTTTCTGTTACTGGTTGAGCACTAGATATTACTCAGTTCATTTAGCTTGCCTGTTCGATACTTGCCGTGAAATTTTATCTGGCTAAGTCATTTCTGCATATAACAAATTTTAGCACCTAAAATAAAATTAAAAATATCTATCTTGGCCTACTCGACGCCCCTAACCGCGTGGTAGCATCCGTGCATCGATTCCTCGTCCCGTTCAGTGAAACGGGCGAGTTTGGACGGCTACGCGCGTGTACAGGTGTCCGACTTGGGGGTATGCTTTTTCATCATAAAACATATCATTTTAAAATTTGGAACCCGCTTAAAATCCTATTATTTAAATTTCAAATTTTTGGACGCAACCCGGGCGCGATTTGGAAATTTTTCATTTAGTACCAAAATCCCAATTTAATAAAATAATCGAAACTATATATATATATATTCATAATCTTACTCTGTTACATTAAAAATCCTTTAAATCTTTAAGATTTCTTTTAAAATCTCTTCCTGGCCAATCAGTGAAGGCTTTAACCCTGTGGGGCCCCTCCAATCTCTCCCTTTCTCTCTCCCTCTCTCTAGCTGTCTCATTCTCTCTCTCTAATTTCTCGTAACTCTCTCTCTCTCTAATTTCTCTCTCTCTCTCTCTCTTTCTCTCTAACTCTCTCTCTCTTCCCTATATATATATATATATACAGTCCCTCTCCTCAAAATTTTTCCAGAACAAACGAGAACCCATCGCGACCCAGCCCTAACCCCCTCCGCCGTCGCCACCGCAGCTCCGACGCCGGCGCCGGCGCCACCGTTGCCCTCGCCTCCGCCTCATCGTACCAACCTCGACTTCCCCTCTTTCTCCCCGTATGCACGTCGCCACCGCAGCAACCCCGGACAATCCCGTGCCTTTTCTGTTCGGCCGGAGACGTCGCCGGCGACCGTCGTCGACGTCACCCGTGCCACCCTCGGCACCTCCTCATCACCTGCGCACCAGACCCGACCACTTCCTCACCCTCTCCACTTTCTCTCCTTTCCATACCCGCAGCCCTAACCCATCACCTGCAACATCCTCGCCGGCGCCCCACCGCCGTCGACCCCATCGCTGTCGCGACCTCTGCAACCCCAGTAAGCCTTCTCTCCTCTTCCTCCTTCCTTTTCCCCCTCCGGTTTATCCTTGGCTGTGCATTGAATCTTTGCAGCTGGTTTTTGTAGTCGCTGTTCGCCGGAATCCGGTTGTGCCGGTGGCGTGTCCCGACGATCCAGCGAAGTACCCTGACCCGTGTGATCCATTGGTTCGTTGTTTGGGTTCAATCCGTGAACCGTGCGTCCGTCGCGTGTTTCCCCGCCGACGTTACGTTCCGTTTTTCCCGGTTCGCGACCCGTCGAGGCAAGTATCACTTGTTACATGCTATACTATACAATTATATATGTTTGACTCATTAAACCTGCAAAACTTAACTCGGTATAGTTATTTTCTCATTTGGTTGCAATATGACATATATCATTTTACAGTTAACATAGAAATTACAATTTGCCACTTTTAACCTAAGAACCAAGTTTACCTGTTAAACAAATTGTACCGTTTAATAGATTGTAGCACTTTCCCATGTAGTCCTATTACGTTCGGATATTGTATTCAAAGGCTTGATATAACTGTATTGCACCATCATTTAAACCGTTGCACCGCTAAGGGTGCTCAAAACCTGTTAATATAATAAAACAGCTGCACTATATTAATGCGCTATTGTGATTGAATGGACTGCTTATTGTTGTTTAATTTATTGCTTACTTCCTGCTATTAATCCCCTGTTCGATTATATATCTGTTGTGAGCACACCCACGACATTGTTACATCTTGACTTGACTTTGTTACACATGATATATATTGATACACCTGACATGGTACCGTTTACTGTTGACTTGACCCGATGTACCATGACCTGACCTGTTACCTGATCTCGTGCCTGATGCTAACAAACCTGACTGTTGTCCTCATGGACCATTCCTGTTGTCTATCCAGACAAAACCTGCTGTTACCTGATCCTGTGTTGGCATTAGTTCTTGATTACTGAATACCTGACCTGACACATATAACTTGGGGGTATGGGGAAATCAACAGTGTAAACTAAAGTGTAACTTAAAAGGGTATTACTTGATCCGTGGTCCCGGGGGGTAACGGGACAGAGCCATTCGTGACTCTTACATTTTCCTGATCCGTGGTCCCGGGGGGTAACGGGACAGAACCACTATTGGTTCCCATATTTCTGATCCGTGGTCCCGGGGGGTAACGGGACATATCCTTTGAGTTACATGGAGGATCACTCAAATTGATTTCAAAGACTTTAGAATAGAAACCTGATAGAACAGTTTAGTTACCCACTGCACACTACCCTGCACTGCTTGATTCACATTATTTGCTACTCTCATTTTATTCATGTTTATTTTGTATTGCCTGTTACACTGTTCATATTATGTTACTTGATGACATGACGCGCTGATGTCTGGGTTTTGCATGGCCCAGATTCCGTACCGCTGTTGCAGTCCGAGCAGGAGTACTTCAGCCAGTAGGCTGAGTTGTGAGTTCTGTAGTGGTTAGTTTTATTTCCTGCATTTTATTTCCAGATGTGAGCCCGCATTATGGGACATACTCTTCCGTTATTGTATTGGATCATTTGCTTCCGCATTTATTTATCATCGACTCTTGTTATTCTGGATTGTGGACATGTTTTTAGATAGTTTTATCTCGTTCTTGATATCTCTACAGCCGTAATGTAACTGTGGATGGATACTTCCTACCCACAGGTAGCATGGTTGGCTATGTCACGTGCCCAATCTTGCGTACTCTGGGAAGCGGGGCGTGACATGGTTCTTTTGGTATCAGAGCCGTAGGTTAGTTGGGTTGATTCTTTTGTAGTTGGGTATTGTACCCAATACACGAATCAGAATACCCATGTTAGGAAACATGTCCTGCCACTTTGCCGTTTACCATTCTTGAATCACATCCTTCCGATTATATCTTTACGACGTGCAAACTTACTTTGCATGTCGACTCGAAAAACCTGATTTCTTGTCATCTCTAGGACTTAGGCGACTTGGGTGGAGTTAAGTAATTGTGGCTATGATACCGCGGCATAGTTACAATGCGGTACTCTATTTAAGTATCTTGGAGTTCTAGCCTTGATCCATATTCAGAATCTATCATCATGCTAATGTTGGGTGTTTTGAGTTCAGGATTATGGCGGGTAAGAATTTGAAGACGTACCAGAGGCGTGCGGACGAAGCCGCCATACCTGGAGTGATAAGAGGAATGCTGGAGAATCAAAGAAACAGACCGAGCTGATCCAGCAGCATGCAGACTCATTTCGGGAAGGTTTGCAGATCGTTCAGCAGTCTGTGAACAATGTTGGAGCTAAACCAGTTGACCGAGTAAGGGACCGTAGCAGATTTCAGGCGGTTGGGTCCGTCTACATTTACTGGTTTAAAGGAGCCGCTGCCAGTGGAGCAGTGGCTAGTTGATACAGAGAACTTGCTTTTTGCGGCACAGATTCCAGATGACAAAAAAGTTGTTGTGGTGCGCATTCAGCTAGTGGATTACGCCTGAGAGTGGTGGCTTGTGGAAGAGACCCGCTTGCCCAAGCCGATCAGTTGGGCGGATTTTTCTAAGAGTTTCCTGGAAAAGTTCTTTCCGCGGACTGCACGGGAGGAAATGGAAGAGAAGTTCATCGGACTAAAGCAGAAGGGAGCACCCGTAGATGTGCATGTTGCAGAATGGACGAGACTCAGTAGATTCGCTGGACCTTTAGCTGCCAACGATGCAGACAGCAGTTGCGGTAAGGAAGCAGTTCTGTCGGGCCTGTCGAATTTAGGGCTAGGCTGACAAACAATATTATTGCATCTATGGAAGTTGATAGTGGTGAAGAGCCGGCGGTTGTTCATGATTTTATGGACGTATTTGAAGATATATCGGGCTTACCGCCGAAGCGAGACGTGGAGTTCGTGATTGACCTTATTTCTGGTGCAGCGCCAGTATCTAAAGCGTATTATCCAATGGCACCAGTAGAATTGGAAGAAGTTAAGAAACAAGTTACTGAATTGCTTGAGAAGGGTTGGATTCGAAGCAGCAAGTCGCCTTGAGGAGCTCCAGTTCTTCTAGTAAAGAAGAAGGATGGCACGAGAAGGATGTGCATCATTTTCGAGAATTAAACCGGGTAACTATTAAGAACAAGTACCCGATCCCTCGCATTGGAGAACTTTTTGAGCAGCTTAGTGGCGCGAGAGTATTCTCGAAACTGGATTTGCGATCCGGATATCATCAGGTCCGAGTGAAAGCAGAGGATATTTGCAAGACGGCGTTTCGAACTCGGTATGGACATTACGAGTACTTAGTAATGCCCTTCGGAGTAACAAATGCGCCGGCAATATTCATGGATTTGATGAACCGAATCTTTTCACCGTTCTTGGACCAGTTTGTTGTGGTGTTCATTGACGATATTCTGGTTTACTCGAGGAGTTTTAAAGAGAATGCTGAGCATTTGAAGATCGCACTGCAGACGTTGAGGCGGGAGAAATTGTATGCGAAGATGAGTACGTGCGAGTTTTGGCTGGAGGAAGTAAGGGTTTTGGGGCATGTTGTGTCTGGCAATGGCATTGCCGTCGATCCAGAAAAGATTGCAGCAATTCGAGATTGGCCTATTCCAAAGAGTGTAGCTGAGTTAAGAAGTTTCCTTGGATTAGCCGGATACTACAGGAGATTTGTGGAGAACTTCGCTCGTTTGGCAGAACCGTTGACCAAGCTTACGCGCAAGGAGGTACCTTTTGTATGGACGGATAAGTGTGCGTTAGCTTTTGAGACGTTGAAGCAGAAGTTGATAACCGCCCCAATTCTGACCGTGCCAGACAATTCCGGAGGATTGGTGTTTCACAGCGACGCATCTGGGAAAGGATTGGGATGTGTTTTGATGTGGCATGGGAAGGTCGTAGCATACGCATCAAGACAACTAAAGACCCATGAGAAGAATTATCCAACTCATGACTTGGAATTTGCGGCTGTGATCTTCGCTTTGAAGATTTGGAGACACTACCTTTTGGGTGAGAGAGTCGAAGTTTTTACAGATCACAAGAGTTTGAAGTATGTGTTCACTCAGAAGGAGTTGAACATGAGGCAGCGTAGATGGTTGGAGCTGATGGCCGACTACGACCTTGATCTTAAGTACCATCCGGGAAAAGTTAACGTCGTGCCGGATGCGCTTAGTCGGTTACCAGCGATTCAGGTGTTAACTACGCAGAGGGAGATCATTGCAGATTTTCGAAGATTTGACTTGGAGGTCATGCTACCACATTCTACGGGACAGTTAATGCAGTTGCAAGTACAGTCGTCCTTGGTTGAGAAGATTAAAGCAGCACAATCGCAGGATCCTAGACTGCAAAAGTTTCGCGAGCAGGTTGAGGATGGACTACGAACAGCTTTACTGGTCCACGAAGATGGTTCATTGAGGTATGGTAGCCGTTTGTGTGTGCCAAAGGGGGATGTTCGTGAAGATCTTATGAAGGAGGCACAAGGTTCAGCTTATTCTATACATCCAGGAGGCACAAAAATGTACCGTGATATTCGACAGCATTTCTGGTGGGAAGGCATGAAACGGGAGATTGCTCGCTTCGTGGCTAAGTGCTTGGTGTGTCAGCAAGTCAAGGCTGAACACCAAAGGGTTGCTGGTTTGTTGCAACCACTTCCGATTCCTCAGTGGGAGTGGGAACACATAACCATGGATTTCGTGACGGCTTTACCGCGGAGTCCAAAGGGCAACAATGCAGTATGGGTGATTGTCGATCGATTGACCAAGGTAGCTCACTTTATTCCTTTCCGGGTTTGTCAATCAACGGAGACTTTGGCAGAGCGGTACATACAGGAGATTGTAAGATTGCATGACGTACCGGTGAGCATCGTGTCCGATCGAGACACTCGGTTCTTATAACACTTCTGGAGGAGTTTACAGGAAAGTTTGGGGACTCGATTGAAGTTTAGCACAGCTTATCATCCTCAAACTGATGGTCAGTCGGAGAGAACGATCCAAACTCTTGAAGACATGTTGAGGGCATGCATGTTGGACTTCAAGGGTTCATGGGAGGATCATCTACACTTGGTGGAGTTTTCTTACAACAATAAATTCTAAGCAACTATTCAGATGGCTCCGTTTGAAGCTTTGCATGGTCGTAAGTGCCGTTCCCCTGTTTGTTGGGATGATGTTGGTGAACGAAGATTATTGGGACCAGATTTGGTGGTACAGACAGTTGAGAAGGTTAAAACCATCAGAAAGCATATGAAGGCAGCTCAAGACAGACAGAAAAGTTGGGCTGACACGTCAAGAAGACCTCTAGAGTTCGCCGTGGGTGATTTGGTATTCTTGAAAATATCACCGACTAGAGGGGTGATCCGTTTTGGGAGTCGAGGGAAGCTCAGTCCTCGATTCGTTGGACCCTTCGAGATATTAGAGCGTGTTGGATAGGTAGCGTACCGTTTGGCGTTACCGCAGTCCATGGCAGGTGTGCACGATGTGTTTCACGTATCTCAACTACGAAGGTATGTTCGAGATGAAACACACGTCTTGGATAATTCGGAGTTAACTATACGGGAAGACCTGACTTTTGAGGAGCGACCGGTTGAAATCATGGATCGTAGGGAAAAGGTTCTTAAGAACAAGGTTATCCTCCTTGAGCTCTTTTCTTGGGGTAATCGATCGCATGGAGAGTCCACTTGGGAGCGAGAAGATGAGATCCGGCAGAAGTTTCCTCACCTTTTCCTGTAGTTTTCTATCTTGTATTCTTGGAATTTCGAGGACGAAATTCTTTTATAGTTGGGTATAATGTAACACCCGAGCCCAATACTACTATTTTCTGTTACTGGTTGAGCACTAGATATTACTCAGTTCATTTAGCTTGCCTGTTCGACACTTGCCGTGAAATTTTATCTGGCTAAGTCATTTCTGCATATAACAAATTTTAGCACCTAAAATAAAATTAAAAATATCTATCTTGGCCTACTCGACGCCCCTAACCGCGTGGTAGCATCCGTGCATCGATTCCTCGTCCCGTTCAGTGAAACGGGCGAGTTTGGACGGCTACGCGCGTGTACAGGTGTCCGACTTGGGGGTATGCTTTTTCATCATAAAACATATCATTTTAAAATTTGGAACCCGCTTAAAATCCTATTATTTAAATTTCAAATTTTTGGACGTAACCCGGGCGCGATTTGGAAATGTTTCATTTAGTGCCAAAATCCCAATTTAATAAAATAATCGAAACTATATATATATATATATATTCATAATCTTACTCTGTTACATTAAAAATCCTTTAAATCTTTAAGATTTCTTTTAAAATCTCTTCCTGGCCAATCAATGAAGGCTTTAACACTGTGGGGCCCCTCCAATCTCTCTCTTTCTCTCTCCCTCTCTTTAGCTGTCTCATTCTCTCTCCCTCTCTAATTTCTCGTAACTCTCTCTCTCTCTCTAATTTCTCTCTCTCTCTCTCTCTCTAATTTCTCTCTCTCTCTCTCTCTCTAACTCTCTCTCTCTTCCCTATATATATATATATACAGTCCCTCTCCTCAAAATTTTTCCAGAACGAACGAGAACCCATCGTGACCCAGCCCTAGCCGCCTCCGCCGTCGCCACTGCAGCTCCGATGTCGGCGCCGGCGCCACCGTTGCCCTCGCCTCCGCCTCCTCGTACCAACCTCGACTTCCCCACCTTCTCCCCGTGTGCACGTCGCCACCGCAGCAACCCCGGACAATCCCGTGCCTTCTCTGTTCGGCCGGAGACGTCGCCGGCGACCGTCGTCGACGTCACCCGCGCCACCCTCGGCACCTCCTCATCACCTGCGCACCAGACCTGACCACTTCCTCACCCTCTCCACTTTCTCTCCTTTCCATACCCGCAGCCCTAACCCATCACCTGCAACATCCTCGCCGGCGCCCCACCGCCGTCGACCCCATCGCTGTCGCGACCTCTGCAACCCCAGTAAGCCTTCTCTCCTCTTCCTCCTTCCTTTTCCCCCTCCGGTTTATCCTTGGCTGTGCATTGAATCTTTGCAGCTGGTTTTTGTTGTCGCTGTTCGCCGGAATCCGGCTGTGCCGGTGGCGTGTCCCGACGATCCAGCGAAGTACCCTGACCCGTGTGATCCCTTGGTTCGTTGTTTGGGTTCAATCCGTGAACCGTGCGTCCGTCGCGTGTTTCCCCACCGACGTTACGTTCCGTTTTTCCCGGTTCGCGACCCGTCGAGGCAAGTATCACTTGCTACATGCTATACTATACAATTATATATGTTTGACTCATTAAACCTGCAAAACTTAACTCGGTATAGTTATTTTCTCATTTGGTTGCAATATGACATATATCATTTTACAGTTAACATAGAAATTACAATTTGCAACTTTTAACCTAAGAACCAAGTTTACCTGTTAAACACATTGTACCGTTTAATAGATTGTAGTACTTTCCCATGTAGTCCTATTACGTTCGAATATTGTATTCAAAGGCTTGATATAACTGTATTGCACCATCATTTAAACCGTTGCACCGCTAAGGGTGCTCAAAACCTGTTAATATAATAAAACAGCAGCACTATATTAATGCGCTATTGTGATTGAATGAACTGCTTATTGTTGTTTAATTTATTGCTTACTTCCTGCTATTAATCCCCTGTTCGATTATATATCTGTTGTGAGCACACCCACGACATTGTTACATCTTGACTTGACTTTGTTACACATGATATATATTGATACACCTGACATGGTACCGTTTACTGTTGACTTGACCCGATGTACCATGACCTGACCTGTTACCTGATCTCGTGCCTGATGCCAACAAACCTGACATGTTGTCCTCATGGACCATTCCTGTTGTCTATCCAGACAAAACCTGCTGTTACCTGATCCTGTGTTGGCATTAGTTCTTGATTACTGAATACCTGACTTGACACATATAACTTGGGGGTATGGGGAAATCAAAAGTGTAAACTAAAGTGTAACTTAAAAGGGTATTACTTGATCCGTGGTCCCGGGGGGTAACGGGACAGAGCCATTCGTGACTCTTACATTTTCCTGATCCGTGGTCCCGGGGGGTAACGGGACAGAACCACTATTGGTTCCCATATTTCTGATCCGTGGTCCCGAGGGGTAACGGGACATATCCTTTGAGTTACATGGAGGATCACTCAAATTGATTTCAAAGACTTTAGAATAGAAACCTGATAGAACAGTTTAGTTACCCACTGCACACTACCCTGCACTGCTTGATTCACATTATTTGCTACTCTCGTTTTATTCATGTTTTTTTTGTATTGCCTGTTACACTGTTCATATTATGTTACTTGATGACATGACGCGCTGATGTCTGGGTTTTGCATGGCCCAGATTCCGTACCGCTGTTGCAGTCCGAGCAGGAGTACTTCAGCCAGTAGGCTAAGTTGTGAGTTCTGTAGCGGTTAGTTTTATTTCCTGCATTTTATTTCCAGATGTGAGCCCGCATTATGGGACATACTCTTCCGTTATTGTATTGGATCATTTGCTTCCGCATTTATTTATCATCGACTCTTGTTATTCTGGATTGTGGACATGTTTTTAGATAGTTTTATCTCGTTCTTGATATCTCTACAGCCGTAATGTGACTGTGGATGGATACTTCCTACCCACAGGTAGCATGGTTGGCTATGTCACGTGCCCAATCTTGCGTACTCTGGGAAGCGGGGCGTGACATGGTTCTTTTGGTATCAGAGCCGTAGGTTAGTTGGGTTGATTCTTTTGTAGTTGGGTATTGTACCCAATACACGAATCAGAATACCCATGTTAGGAAACATGTCCTGCCACTTTGCCGTTTACCATTCTTGAATCACATCCTTCCGATTATATCTTTACGACGTGCAAACTTACTTTGCATGTCGACTCGAAAAACCTGATTTCTTTTCATCTCTAGGACTTAGGCGACTTGGGTGGAGTTAAGTAATTGTGGCTATGATACCGCGGCATAGTTACAATGCGGTACTCTATTTAAGTATCTTGGAGTTCTAGCCTTGATCCATATTCAGAATCTATCATCATGCTAATGTTGGGTGTTTTGAGTTCAGGATTATGGCGGGTAAGAATTTGAAGACGTACCAGAGGCGTGCGGACGAAGCCGCCATGCTTGGAGTGATAAGAGGAATGCTGGAGAATCAAAGAAACAGATCGAGCTGATCCAGCAGCAAGCAGACTCGTTTCGGGAAGGTTTGCAGATCGTTCAGCAGTCTGTGAACAATGTTGGAGCTAAACCAGTTGACCGAGTAAGGGACCGTAGCAGATTTCAGGCGGTTGGGTCCGTCTACATTTACTGGTTTAAAGGAGCCGCTGCCAGTGGAGCAGTGGCTAGTTGATACAGAGAACTTGCTTTTTGCGGCACAGATTCCAGATGACAAAAAAGTTGTTGTGGTGTGCATTCAGCTAGTGGATTACGCCTGATAGTGGTGGCTTGTGGAAGAGACCCGCTTGCCCAAGCCGATCAGTTGGGCGGATTTTTCTAAGAGTTTCCTGGAAAAGTTCTTCCCGCGGACTGCACGGGAGAAAATGGAAGAGAAGTTCATCGGACTAAAGCAGAAGGGAGCACCCGTAGATGTGCATGTAGCAGAATGGACGAGACTCAGTAGATTCGCTGGACCTTTAGCTGCCAACGATGCAGACAGCAGTTGCGGTAAGGAAGCAGTTCTGTCGGGCCTGTCGAATTTAGGGCTAGGCTGACAAACAATATTATTGCATCTATGGAAGTTGATAGTGGTGAAGAGCCGGCGGTTGTTCGTGATTTTATGGACGTATTTGAAGATATATCGGGCTTACCGCCGAAGCGAGACGTGGAGTTCGCGATTGACCTTATTTCTGGTGCAGCGCCAGTATCTAAAGCGTATTATCCAATGGCACCAGTAGAATTGGAAGAAGTTAAGAAACAAGTTACTGAATTGCTTGAGAATGGTTGGATTCGAAGCAGCAAGTCGCCTTGAGGAGCTCCAGTTCTTCTAGTAAAGAAGAAGGATGGCACGAGAAGGATGTGCATCGATTATCGAGAATTAAACCGGGTAATTATTAAGAACAAGTACCCGATCCCTCGCATTGGAGAACTTTTTGAGCAGTTTAGTGGCGCGAGGGTATTCTCGAAACTGGATTTGCGATCCGGATATTATCAGGTCCGAGTGAAAGCAGAGGATATTTGCAAGACGGCGTTTCGAACTCGGTATGGACATTACGAGTACTTAGTAATGCCCTTCGGAGTAACAAATGCGCCGGCAATATTCATGGATTTGATGAACCGAATCTTTTCACCGTTCTTGGACCAGTTTGTTGTGGTGTTCATTGACGATATTCTGGTTTACTCGAGGAGTTTTAAAGAGAATGCTGAGCATTTGAAGATCGCACTGCAGACGTTGAGGCGGGAGAAATTGTATGCGAAGATGAGTAAGTGCGAGTTTTGGCTGGAGGAAGTAAGGGTTTTGGGGCATGTTGTGTCTGGCAATGGCATTGCCGTCGATCCAGAAAAGATTGCAGCAATTCGAGATTGGCCTATTCCAAAGAGTGTAGCTGAGTTAAGAAGTTTCCTTAGATTAGCCGGATACTACAGGAGATTTGTGGAGAACTTCGCTCGTTTGGCAGAACCGTTGACCAAGCTTACGCGCAAGGAGGTACCTTTTGTATGGACGGATAAGTGTGCGTTAGCTTTTGAGACGTTGAAGCAGAAGTTGATAACCGCCCCAATTCTGACCGTGCCAGACAATTCCGGAGGATTGGTGTTTCACAGCGACGCATCTGGGAAAGGATTGGGATGTGTTTTGATGCGGCATGGGAAGGTCGTAGCATACGCATCAAGACAACTAAAGACCCATGAGAAGAATTATCCAACTCATGACTTGGAATTTGCGGCTGTGATCTTCGCTTTGAAGATTTGGAGACACTACTTTTTGGGTGAGAGAGTCGAAGTTTTTACAGATCACAAGAGTTTGAAGTATGTGTTCACTCAGAAGGAGTTGAACATGAGGCAGCGTAGATGGTTGGAGCTGATGGCCGACTACGACCTTGATCTTAAGTACCATCCGGGAAAAGTTAACGTCGTGCCGGATGCGCTTAGTCGGTTACCAGCGATTCAGGTGTTAACTACGCAGAGGGAGATCATTGCAGATTTTCGAAGATTTGACTTGGAGGTCGTGCTACCACATTCTACGGGACAGTTGATGCAGTTGCAAGTACAGTCGTCCTTGGTTGAGAAGATTAAAGCAGCACAATCGCAGGATCCTAGACTGCAAAAGTTTCGCGAGCAGGTTGAGGCTGGACTACGAACAGCTTTACTGGTCCACGAAGATGGTTCATTGAGGTATGGTAGCCATTTGTGTGTGCCAAAGGGGGATGTTCGTAAAGATCTTGTGAAGGAGGCACACAGTTCAGCTTATTCTATTCATCCAGGAGGCACAAAGATGTACCGTGATATTCGACAGCATTTCTGGTGGGAAGGCATGAAACGGGAGATTGCTCGCTTCGTGGCTAAGTGCTTGGTGTGTCAGCAAGTCAAGGCTGAACACCAAAGGGTTGCTGGTTTGTTGCAACCACTTCCGATTCCTCAGTGGGAGTGGGAACACATAACCATGGATTTCGTGACGGCTTTACCGCGGAGTCCAAAGGGCAACAATGCAGTATGGGTGATTGTCGATCGATTGACCAAGGTAGCTCACTTTATTCCTTTCCGGGTTTGTCAATCAACGGAGACTTTGGCAGAGCGGTACATACAGGAGATTGTAAGATTGCATGACGTACCGGTGAGCATCGTGTCCGATCGAGACACTCGGTTCTTATCACACTTCTGGAGGAGTTTACAGGAAAGTTTGGGGACTCGATTGAAGTTTAGCACAGCTTATCATCCTCAAACTGATGGTCAGTCGGAGAGAACGATCCAAACTCTTGAAGACATGTTGAGGGCATGCATGTTGGACTTCAAGGGTTCATGGGAGGATCATCTACACTTGGTGGAGTTTTCTTACAATAATAAATTCCAAGCAACTATTCAGATGGCTCCGTTTGAAGCTTTGCATGGTCGTAAGTGCCGTTCCCCTGTTTGTTGGGATGATGTTGGTGAACGAAAATTATTGGGACCAGATTTGGTGGTACAGACAGTTGAGAAGGTTAACACCATCAGAAAGCATATGAAGGCAGCTCAAGACAGACAGAAAAGTTGGGCTGACACGTCAAGAAGACCTCTAGAGTTCGCCGTGGGTGATTTGGTATTCTTGAAAATATCACCGACTAGAGGGGTGATCCGTTTTGGGAGTCGAGGGAAGCTCAGTCCTCGATTCGTTGGACCCTTCGAGATATTGGAGCGTGTTGGAGAGGTAGCGTACCGTTTGGCGTTACCGCAGTCCATGGCAGGTGTGCACGATGTGTTTCACGTATCTCAACTACGAAGGTATGTTCGAGATGAAACACACGTCTTGGATCATTCGGAGTTAACTGTACGGGAAGACCTGACTTTTGAGGAGCGACTGGTTGAAATCATGGATCGTAGGGAAAAGGTTCTTAAGAACAAGATTATCCTCCTTGTGCTCGTTTCTTGGGGTAATCGATCGCATGGAGAGTCCACTTGGGAGCGAGAAGATGAGATCCGGCAGAAGTTTCCTCACCTTTTCCTGTAGTTTTCTATCTTGTATTCTTGGAATTTCGAGGAAGAAATTCTTTTGTAGTTGGGTATAATGTAACACCCGAGCCCAATACTACTATTTTCTGTTACTGGTTGAGCACTAGATATTACTCAGTTCATTTAGCTTGCCTGTTCGATACTTGCCATGAAATTTTATCTGGCTAAGTCATTTCTGCATATAACAAATTTTAGCACCTAAAATAAAATTAAAAATATCTATCTTGGCCTACTCGACGCCCCTAACCGCGTGGTAGCATCCGTGCATCGAGTCCTCGTCCCGTTCAGTGAAACGGGTGAGTTTGGACGGCTACGCGCGTGTACAGGTGTCCGACTTGGGGGTATGCTTTTTCATCATAAAACATATCATTTTAAAATTTGGAACCCGCTTAAAATCCTATTATTTAAATTTCAAATTTTTGGACGCAACCCGGGCGCGATTTGGAAATGTTTCATTTAGCGCCAAAATCCCAATTTAATAAAATAATCGAAACTATATATATATATATTCATAATCTTACTCTGTTACATTAAAAATCCTTTAAATCTTTAAGATTTCTTTTAAAATCTCTTCCTGGCCAATCAGTGAAGGCTTTAACCCTGTGGGGCCCCTCCAATCTCTCTCTTTCTCTCTCCCTCTCTCTAGCTGTCTCATTCTCTCTCTCTCTAATTTCTCGTAACTCTCTCTCTCTCTCTAATTTCTCCATCTCTCTCTCTCTCTAACTCTCTCTCTCTTCCCTATATATATATATACAGTCCCTCTCCTCAAAATTTTTCCAGAACGAACGAGAACCCATCGCGACCCAGCCCTAGCCGCCTCCGCCGTCGCCACCGCAGCTCCGACGCCGGCGCCGGCGCCACCGTTGCCCTCGCCTCCGCCTCCTCGTACCAACCTCGACTTCCCCTCCTTCTCCCCGTGTGCACGTCGCCACCGCAGCAACCCCGGACAATCCCGTGCCTTCTCTGTTCGGCCGGAGACGTCGCCGGCGACCGTCGTTGACGTCACCCGCGCCACCCTCGGCACCTCCTCATCACCTGCGCACCAGACCTGACCACTTCCTCACCCTCTCCACTTTCTCTCCTTTCCATACCCGCAGCCCTAACCAATCGCTTGCAACATCCTCGCCGGCGCCCCACCGCCGTCGACCCCATCGCTGTCGCGACCTCTGCAACCCCAGTAAGCCTTCTCTCCTCTTCCTCCTTCCTTTTCTTCCTCCGGTTTATCCTTGGCTGTGCATTGAATCTTTGCAGCTGGTTTTTGTAGTCGCTGTTCGCCGGAATCCGGCTGTGCCGGTGGCGTGTCCCGACGATCCAGCGAAGTACCCTGACCCGTGTGATCCCTTGGTTCGTTGTTTGGGTTCAATCCGTGAACCGTGCGTCCGTCGCGTGTTTCCCCGCCGACGTTACGTTCCGTTTTTCCCGGTTCGCGACCCGTCGAGGCAAGTATCACTTGCTACATGCTATACTATACAATTATATATGTTTGACTCATTAAACCTGCAAAACTTAACTCGGTATAGTTATTTTCTCATTTGGTTGCAATATGACATATATCATTTTACAGTTAACATAGAAATTACAATTTGCCACTTTTAACCTAAGAACCAAGTTTACCTGTTAAACACATTGTACCGTTTAATAGATTGTAGCACTTTCCCATGTAGTCCTATTACGTTCGGATATTGTATTCAAAGGCTTGATATAACTGTATTGCACCATCATTTAAACTGTTGCACCGCTAAGGGTGCTCAAAACCTGTTAATATAATAAAACAACTGCACTATATTAATGCGCTATTGTGATTGAATGAACTGCTTATTGTTGTTTAATTTATTGCTTACTTCCTGCTATTAATCCCCTGTTCGATTATATATCTGTTGTGAGCACACCCACGACATTATTACATCTTGACTTGACTTTGTTACACATGATATATATTGATACACCTGACATGGTACCGTTTACTGTTGACTTGACCCGATGTACCATGACCTGACCTGTTACCTGATCTCGTGCCTGATGCCAACAAACCTGACATGTTGTCCTCATGGACCATTCCTGTTGTCTATCCAGACAAAACCTGCTGTTACCTGATCCTGTGTTGGCATTAGTTCTTGATTACTGAATACCTGACCTGACACATATAACTTGGGGGTATGGGGAAATCAAAAGTGTAAACTAAAGTGTAACTTAAAAGGGTATTACTTGATCCGTGGTCCCGGGGGGTAACGGGACAGAGCCATTCGTGACTCTTACATTTTCCTGATCCGTGGTCCCGGGGGGTAACGGGACAGAACCACTATTGGTTCCCATATTCCTGATCCGTGGTCCCGGGGGGTAACGGGACATATCCTTTGAGTTACATGGAGGATCACTCAAATTGATTTCAAAGACTTTAGAATAGAAACCTGATAGAACAGTTTAGTTACCCACTGCACACTACCCTGCACTGCTTGATTCACATTATTTGCTACTCTCGTTTTATTCATGTTTATTTTGTATTGCCTGTTACACTGTTCATATTATGTTACTTGATGACATGACGCGCTGACGTCTGGGTTTTGCATTGTCCAGATTCCGTACCGCTGTTGCAGTCCGAGCAGGAATACTTCAGCCAGTAGGCTGAGTTGTGAGTTCTGTAGCGGTTAGTTTTATTTCCTGCATTTTATTTCCAGATGTGAGCCCGCATTATGGGACATACTCTTCCGTTATTGTATTGGATCATTTGCTTCCGCATTTATTTATCATCGACTCTTGTTATTCTGGATTGTGGACATGTTTTTAGATAGTTTTATCTCGTTCTTGATATCTCTACAGCCGTAATGTGACTGTGGATGGATACTTCCTACCCACAGGTAGCATGGTTGGCTATGTCACGTGCCCAATCTTGCGTACTCTGGGAAGCGGGGCGTGACATGACATGTAGTCCTTACGGACCGTTCCTGTTGTCTATCCAGATAAACCTGCACCTACCTGATCCTGTGTTGGCATTAGTTCTTGATTACTGAATACCTGACTTGACACATATAATTTAGGGGTATGGGGAAATCAATGATGAAACCTGACTTGTAACTCGACAGTTGCTTGCTTTTACTGATCAGTTTTAGAGGCTAGGCCCGCCTCGGGACGATGCTGCTGACATCGTCCGTCTTTCCCTTTTCCTTTTAGTGCCTAGCGGCACGTCTCGGTATCATCCCGAGAGTCTTAGACCGTGGTCCCGGGCATGCACGGGATACTATTGAGTTACATCGATGATTCATCAAATTGGTTTCAAAGACTTGAGAGTAGATAACCTATAGACCGGTTTAGTTTACTCACTGCACACTACCCTTCACTGCCCTGATTTATATTGCTGTTACACCTGCTTTATCATTCATGATTATATTTGCATTGCCTATTACCCTGTTTATATTTTTATTGCTTGATGACATGACGCACTGACGTCTGGGTTTTGCATGGCCCAGATTCCGTACCTTTGCTGCAGTCCGAGCAGGAGTACTTCAGCCAGCAGGCTGAGCAGTGAGGATTCTGTAGTAGTTAGTTCTTTTACTTTCAGCATTTTATTCCTGATGTGAGCCTGCATTATGGGACATACATTCCAGTTATTTTGTATTGGATCTCTTGCTTCCGCATTTAATTACTCTTGACTCATTTTATCTTGGCTTATAGACATGCATTAGATAGTTATATTTTTTCTTGATATCTCTACAGCCGTAATGTGACTGTGGATGGATACTTCCTACCCACAGGTAGCATGGTTGGTTATGTCACGTACCCATCTTAGCGTACTCTGGAAAGCGGGGCGTGACATATATTCTTTTGTGACTCTGGGTGTTGAGCTCGTGTGAGCCGGCTTTTATTATGCAGTTTTACCTTTTATGCCGTCTTTCACTTATATTGTCCATTTCTTCGCTATGGCGTCGTATATATGCTTGTGGTGGTTGTTTCCGCCTTTGGGCGTTATTTTCTCCCGTTTGGGGATTCTTTATTTATATCATATGTTGCTTTGGTTATATCTTATGTTTGTACCCGTTTCGGGGCTAATTTTTACAAAGGAGGCGCTGCCGAAATTTTAAGAAAATAAATTTAACTTTAAAGATTTTTACTTGAGATTTCCAAATGTTTTTATCACTTACTACTTTTAATAGTTTAGATTTCTGGGTTTTCGGCTTACTTAAATTGCGTTACGTCTGTAGACGTCACGTGGTTTAAGTGCCGGTCACGTGCCAAATTTTGGGTCGTGACAAGTTCAAATCTCCCATCAAATCTCTAAAAGAGGTGATTTTTAAATCTCACCACCCTTTCTTCAAGATCCAACAAAAAGAGAGGAGGAAGGAGACCCATCTCCAAAAATCCTACTTTGGGAGGATCTAAGGCACAAAAGAGGAGCCAAGTCTCAAGGAGAAGAAAGGGGCCCCTTTTTATCATCTCCGAAAATCTTTTCTTTAGGAGTTTAACTCCTCCGAATTCCAAAATAAATTAATAAATAAAAATTCTTCTTTTTCTCGAAGTTTAACTCCAAAGTCACTCGGGAGTTCAACTCCCAGCTCAGGAGCTAAGCCCCCTTTTCCGCTGGTGTTTCCAGTGGGCATGCGCTGTCCACGTAGTCCACTACGCCCTGTGGCCGCGTGCGGCGCACGTTACTCGCCGGCACCCCATAGGTCACGTGGCGCGCACTTGGCCTGCTGGCGCCTAGCGGCCACATGCCGGGCACGCGACCCGCAGGCGTTCAGCGGCCACGTGCCATCTCACGCGTCCTTAGAACGCTCCTCACCCCTCTTTTTCCCACACGTTCCACACTTAAAACACTTCTCCCTTTGAAAAAAATTCCCAACGAGACGCTGCCCTGCACCCCGCATCCCATAAGGGAGTTGCTAGCTCCCTTAACCCATAGCCTACTATCCGGATAACGGGACTCCCGTAAACTCTGTAAGGCCCTCGATACGTCCAAAACACCTTCGAAACACAACACACACACACACTACATATTGAGTTCGTATGACCAGTTTGACCCGTCAATCGGATGTTCTCTCGCTCTAAAGGCGATAGGTAATTAAAAGCAGCTTAGTCGGCGGCTGCCGGAAATTTGGATCCCCACAATCAATAAACCCCTGCCCACCCAGTATAACATTTCAGAAAAAAATAGTAAATATTATTTTGGGATTTAAATAATAAAATAATGAGATTTACGGATATTATACCAAGTATGGATTTGTGTTTTCATACATTGGTATAATTATATACCTTTATTTTGGAAAATAATTGGAATTTAAAATGAATTATTAATTATGTGAACATTTATTTATTTGGGCTTTTCATAAATTAGTATATAATTATATTCATACAAGTTTAATGTTAAAATTAATTAGTGTTTTACTAGTTACTACACTAAAACAAGTTTTATTTGTTAAATCATGATTAGTGTGCACGACATGTTAACAAATGAGTGTATATTAAGGTTTTCTTTTTATTCTTTCTTTCATTGTGTTTTGTGATGGTTTTATTTGTTTTAAAGAAAAGAAAAGAAAATGAGAGAGAGGGAGACATGAGAGTGTGGTTATTTTAAAATGAAAGTATGGGCGAGAGAGGGGGGGGGGGGGGGAGGGGGAGGGGGAGGGTGAGGGGGTTATGCCCGGCACCATTCCATTTTCTTCATAACATTCCTCATCTCTTCTTCTTCCTCTTCTCCTTCTCCTTCTCCACTTCCTCCACCTCTAACTCCTAAACCCCAAACACCTACACAAATATATACACCAATTCCCCCATCTCAAAGAATCCTAGAACAAAAACCTAGCCCCTCTCCAAGCACTTCAAGTTTGCAACTCAAATCAACCTAGTGGGCAGGAAATCAGTGACAGGTTCGAGTTTTGAATTTTTTGATGACTTTCTATTGATAATTAGTTATTGTTTAAAACTAAAAAGTTGTAGATAATTGGTTTATCTTTTAGCAAAAATATTTTGGTTAAGTTTTACATTAAAATGAATTTTATGCGAATTTTTAAAGAAAAGGTTTTCAAACTGGAAATTTCATTTCTAGTGGTTGTTTTTCACTCAAATTGTAACAATTTTCTTAATTTTTATATTAACAATTTGAAAAATCTAAAATTTGGAGATTGCATATAATTTTATGTAGATATGTTTAGAATTTTTATTTGCCTCATTTACTTAAAAAATCTAAAGATATCGATATTTTTATGAAGGTTGTTTTCTGGTTTCTGCAGAATGCCCAGAAATATGTTTAAAGTTTGTATTTTATTTTATGTCGTATACTTTGATTCTGGAAACGATATTTTGGGATATCAAAGTTCACCTATTTATCTATATGTAGAATTTTAGTTTGAGTCCAAATATCGTGTTTACTATTTTTGGTGATTTTTCAAAGTGAGCTTAAAAACTACCAAATTCAGAATTCCATTATAAAATCCGCAAGCGTTTAAAGTTGAAATTCGACGATATTTTGTGGGCTTTTAATTTGGTTTTTGGATTTCTATATCATGGCTTTGTCGTACAACGTTTAGACGTCGACATCGAGGGTATTTTGATGTATTTAGCATACGTTGACCATAGGTTCGAACCTATGTCCGCGTAACTCGATTGCGTCGTTTTCAATTTAGAATTTCATGCTGTTGTGTTATGGTTCGATTGTAGGTATGATCGCGGGGAATTCCGAGACGAAAAAGAAGGGTAAGGCGGTCGTCGGCTTTGACTAGGGCGAGACATATAGGTGAGTAGATTATATGTATGGAAGAAGTCGGGTGGATGGCGTATAGCACCCCCGCAACCATAGCAATTAGGATACTATATATATTAGAATCGTATACTTAACTTATAGGGTTGCTAGAACACCATATGCGTATATCCATATACTTAGTAGACATTTATATACCTACTCTCTATTTTATAGCCATAGAGCTATATATATATATATATATATATATATATATATATATATATGATTACGTTGTATGATATATGTAGATATATGACATGAGTATACTTACGATATAAGTATACATGATAAGACATGATATGATATGATATGAGTTGGCATACGCGACTATAGATCCGTACTGCTTGATAGGATGATATCCTACGAGGGAGATTCCGTACATGATATGTTGAGAATAGATTGCCGATTACGGCTGATATTCATTTCGACTCGAAGAATCATATTAATATTTCAAATTGAGAATTCATGAGATATTTAGAGTCATACATATTTTAAAAACTAACGAATCGTTACGTACTTTTAAATGATAAATTCGAGGGCGCGCTATGAATTTTCAAACAATATCTATTTCAAAAATATCGTAGTCTCTTATTTCCAAAATAATGACTCGTGCTATTTTAAACTATAACTGTATAACTCAGAAGTAGTTAGATATTTTTTAAACGCTTGCTCACGTTACGATTTCCTTATTTCTGCATACGCTCGTGTTTCGATTACTTACGATACACACACACACACACACACACCATGTTTATACCATTAGCTCTATTTAATTTCGTTTCCTAGGACACGCACATCATTACCGATGATTTCATGTTGCACTTGCACATATTCGCATGTTACATTTACACCTCATCGGCAATTTCCATGTCGCGTACACTTATAGAACTTGCTATGTCACCCGTATCATACTATATCTCGTTAGCATTATACATTATAATGCTTATATGAATACGCTTGTAGTACACTGATTTGTATGTTTCACGTACACATCGCTATTTTGCATCATACTATATTCCTGCCAATACCTTAGATTACTACTCATTTCACATCAGCGTGCTTTATATTACTGTTCTATACTTTTATATGATGTTTCATTATTGCTATATTCTTATGAGATAGTGTTTTCATGGGATTTCTGATATTTGAGGAACCGCGTATATCATTTTATAAAACTTGTGGATATTTTAAAAATGTGATTTTCTCTTGATATGATATTTGACGTCCACTATGAGTTTTCTGGGTGCTGAGATATGAGTATTATCCGAATCGAGAGAGGGAAAAAAATAGATTGCGGATACTTGGTGGACCCAGTACGGTACTGAGTGGCAAGAAGCCTGTATAGAAAGACGAGTGAGCCTAGCAAGGATGAGGCTGACTGGTTATCGTATGGATACTCGGCAGATATCCGGAGGATACCGATCGGAGTGATATAATTCAGATGGATATGAGGGCCGATCCGAATCCGAGAGACAACGCCTGAGATATGAGGATTTTATTTGTCGATATTGGACACAGGATTTATGAGGATTTCAAGTGTCGATGCTGGACACTCAGATATTTTATGAGGATTTCGAATGTCGTTGGTGGACACTTATTGGATGATATATTTCCACATATTGATACTGACACGATATTATGTATATGTACACGTCCACTTTCGTTACCTCATAGTATGATAGTATATTACAGTATGATCTAAGTAGATCGTTATGCATTCGATTTCTACCTGATGATGTCTTCTACTCATGAGTTGGCAACTCACCCCTATTGTGCCATAGTTTTCTTGCTGGACCGACTGCTCCGATCAGTAACGGTTTGCTGACACGTTTCTTCTTTTGGGTGATTGCTTGGTAAGTGGGTTACATTCCTGATCGTAACCACCATTTGTATATGTATATTCATTTGTAATCTAATTAAAAATTCTATCGACCCAAAACTTTTATATTATTACGGACTTAGAGACGAGACTTTTATGTTATTCTTTTATATGTCGAGTTGGATATAGTTGAGTTGATGATGTTTTGGTATTTTCTTTACTTTTTCTTGTGTTGATCTTTGCCTTGGGCGTCGTATATATTGCGCGGTTGTGATTCTGCCGTTTGGACGATGCAATAGCTCTCGATTGGGGATACTGAATATATTTATGTATATATATTGGTTTTATCAAAATTTACAAAGGAGGTGCCGCCAAATTTTAAATGACGAAAATGTTTTCAAATTTTAGTTTACAACCCACTTGCATTTTCAAATAAACTTACTTATATTTAAAAAAGCTGAACTTGATTTCATAAATAACCCCTTTTCAACACTTCACCTCCACCAGTTACTTAAAAGGTTTAGATTCCTGGTTTTCGGTTTACTTGGGTTACGGTGGGGTCCTATACACTTCACGTGATTCAAGTGCCGGTCACATGCCGTTTCTGGGTTGTGACACTCTGGCAGTGGGAATCTGTACATGCCTGACAAGAGCGCGCATTCGCTTCTCAATGGGGTGACGAAAAACATTCTACACCCATCAATATTGTTAGCCATTGGGCATGAACCGATTCAATACCCGTCCATATGAGTGGGTACCCTATATATTCATATAAGAGGGTGTCACGACCCGGAAATGACGCATGACCGGCACTTAGATCACGTGAAGTCTATAAGATCCTACCGTAATCCAAGTAAGCCGAAAACCCAGAAATCTAAACCTTTTTAGGAAAATATTGTAGAGGTGAAGTTTTCAAATATGGGTATAACGGAAATCAAGTTCTTATTTTTAAAGTATAAGTAAGTTCGTTGAAAATACATGTAGACAGTATTCTAAAGTTTAAAAACATTTTCGTTATTTGAAATTTGGACAGCACCTCCTTTGTAAATTTTGATAAAAACTAATATATAAACGATAATATCATACACATCCCTAAGCGGGAGCTAGCTCTTCACCAATCGGCGGAAACACAACAACGCAACATGAATATACGACGCCTAAGGCGCAAATCAATCACAGAAAAGAAAGTAAAGAAAAACCAAAAATATCATCGACCTCAATATAAAGAATAATACAATTCTTGACACTAAGTCTGAAACAATATACAAACTAGTCTCTAGGTCTACCAAATATATATAGTCTGGTTGATGGAGCTTTTAACTAGATACAAATGAATATAAAACTATACAATGGTAGTTACGCCTCGTACCGTAACCCACCTACCAATGTAAATCATCCAAGAGAAGCAGTGTGCCAGCAATCCGCTATTAAATCCGAGCGGTCGATCCTGCAAGAAAACTATGGCACAACGGAGATGAGTCGCCAACTCGTGAGTAGAAGACATCATCAGGTAGAAATCGAATGAATAACGATCTCCTAGGTAATACTGTAATGTAATAATATTATACCGTATGGTATCAAAGGTGATCGTGTACACATATGTATATAAATATATAATATCGTGTCTGTGTCAATGTATGATACCATATCATCTATGTCATATATATATATTATTCAATGTTTGTCCATCAACGACACATCAAAATCGTCATAAAATCCTGAATGCCCAGCATCGACACTCAAAATCATCATAAATCTTGTGTCCAGCATCGACATATAAATCCTCATATCTCAGGCGCCATCTCACCGGATCGGCCTTCATATCTTAGGCACCGTCTCATCAGATCGGTCCTCATATCTATCTGTCTCATATCACTTCGGTCGGTATCCTCCGGATATCCGCCGAGTCCATTACTGTCATCGGTAGGTAGTGTTCCCCTGTGAGGCTCAACACCTTTCTATACGATCTTCTTGCTCCGGGATACAGTACCGGGTTCACCATGTATCCGCAATCGGTCTGTCTCCCCCTGTCTCGATTCGGATAATCATCATAGCTCATAACCGAGAAATCTCATGGTAAACGTCGAAATATCATATCAAGATAAAACCGCGTTTTTAAAACATTCACAAGTTTTTAAATAATATCCGCAGTTTCTCAAATCCAGAAATCTCATAAAAACAAAATCTCATAAGAATATGACAATAATGAAAAAATATGTTCAGGCACTGAACAATACTATAACGCATAGCAAGTATGTTCATATGAGCGTGTCGTGTAGCAAGGTAAAGAAAGTGCAATATCTGAAATAATATGTGGTACAAGGTACTAAACATTAGCTAAAATGCTAACAGGTTATAAGGTGATACGGTAACATAACGATTTCTATCTGTATACGTGGCATGGCAATTACCGATGATGTGTGTGTGAGCTGGCAAGTATGTGTACGTGAAACATGTGCATCATTGGTAATGGTGCGTGTGTCCTAGCAAATGAAGTCACGTAAAAATAAGGGTATGAAACGTAGTATATATATCGTAAATGAAAATAATGCGAGCGTATGCAGAAATAAGAAATCGTAACGCGGGCATAAACAGAATAAAAAAATCGTAAACGTGAACAATATAAAAAATACGAAACTACGTATGAGCCATACAGTCATATTTTAAATAGTAGGAATCGTTATTTTAGAAATTAAGGGGCTACGATGTTTTCGAAAAAGATATTATTTGAAAAGGCATAGCATCCCCTTGAAGTTATCATTTAAAAGTGCGTAACGATTCGTTAGTTTTGAAAATCGGTATGGCTCTAAACATATCATACTATCCACTTGAGTGATTTTAAACATTCTTTTCGAGTCGAAAATAATATCGGCGATCCATCCTCATCATATCATGTACGGAATAATCTATCGTACGATATCATCAATCAACAGTACGGATTTATCGTCACATACATTATCTCATCTCATATCATCATATATCATCTCATGTCATCATATATCATATCATATTACATCGCCTCATATCATCATATCGTATCGTATCGACTCGTGTCATCATATCGGATCATATCCTCATATATATATATATATACTTACATAAGTAGATATAACTCATGGGCTAACGAATAGTACTATGGGTATATCATTCTACTAGTATACTACTATCGCATATAGTATTCTAGAAACCCTATTAGCTAGGTATTTGTATCTAATATATATATACCATAATACTATGGTTGCCGGGGTTCTATACGCCTTCCACCCGACTCCCCCCGTAGATATATATCTACTCATCTAGTTTCGCCTCGCCCTAACCGATTCTGACGGATGCCTTGCCCTCTTTCATCGTTCCGGGAGTCCACGCGATCGTACCTACAAATCAAAGCATATCGTATCGCATAAAAATCCAATTCGAAAACCGATACGACAAGCGAAGGGCACATAAGTTAGAATCTATGGTCAACACGTGCTTAAACAACAAAATACCTTTCGACGTCAACGTATGAACGTCAAACGATCAAGTCACATCATGAAAATAAAAAATCCAAGTTTCAAATATCGGAAAATATTGCCAAAACCAACTCAAAATGCTCACAGATTTTGGCACAGGTAGTCTGAGACAAAATTAACAATCCAGTGGCTAAATTATCAAGTGTGTGAGTTACAGACCAAACCACGACATTCAATTCAAAAATTGGACCGACGGAAAGTACTACAGTAACCGCCACCGGAGGTCAACTTTTGGAATTTAGGTCTCGTTCTTCTATGGTGGTCTCCTAGTAGTCTAACTAGGTCAGTGTAGTTGTTTGTTTATCTTATAAATACACCAAGTTGCTCCAGAATTCATTTGATCCTCAAAATATTCACAAAACCGATATCGGAAAATTCTAAACTTATGTTTGAAACTTCTAAACTCATCTAGGTCAATGATTCAATCACTAATAGGGTTGTGTTCACTATCTAAGCCTCGATTACATCTCTACTATTCATATCATCCACCACAATTCACATTCGAAAACTTAAGTTTACAAAATATGCACATAAGGTTCTAAAACTAATTCTAATTAGTTTATGAGGTGAAGAAAGCTAAAGATTTGATAAGAAGTGAAAGTTTTACCTCAAATAGCAACTCAAGGAAATTCCTAGATGGCATAAGGTTCTCAAAATCCAAACTTGATACCACCAAGATGCTTAGGATGATATTATGAAAATTATTTATGAAGGTTGTGTGATGTTTTGATGAGGTTTTGGAGGTGTTTTGTGGTGGTAGAGGGTGGTGGAGGTTATGAAGAAGGAGATGAAGAAGAGGAAGAAATTATGAGATGAAAAAATGAAGAAGCAAATGGTTGAGGCAACCATACTCTCACTCTCTCCCTCTCTTTCTCTCTTGAGCCCATACCACCATGTCCTTCCTTGTCCCCTCTCATGTCTTATACCTTTTTCTTTTTTCTTTTCTTTTCTTTGAAAAACAAAAGTAAAACCAAAATAGAATGAAAAGATAACATGTACACAATATATCATGCATACTAAACATGGTTTAACAAAATGGACTTGGTTTAATGCATAATTAGGAAAATACTAATCAAGTTTAGCATTAAACTTGTATGTATATAATTATATACTAATTTATAAAAAGTCCAAATCAAATAAATGATTTCATAAATAATAATTCATTATAAATCCCAATTATTTTCCAAAATATAGGTATATAATTTTACTAATTTACGAAAACTCAAATCTATATTCGTATAATATCCGTTAAATTTATTATTTTATTATTTAAATTTCAAAAATATTATTTTCTATTTTTCCGAAATGTTACAGTCTTTCCCCCTTAAATAAATTCGGTCCCCGAATTTAAATTTAAACACCAAAGTCTTAAAACATTTCAGTAAATCAAATCAAATCCACGGAGCTCCGAAGTCACGGATAAATTAAAAATATCATAGCGCAACACATGTGCATGAAAATAAATGCAAAACTCAATAATCAAAGCTCCGTCAAGCGTCATGCAAATCATAGGAGTTATGATGAAAATGCAAGTTGCGAAATCTACTGTTCAAATCAAGTATAATATAATCAAGACCATATATATAGTACACATCCTTATAAAATCATTTAAATGACCGAAAAATGTATGAAAAATCCTTTTCAAATCGTCGTGTGATGCGTATATCACGGTACGAGTAGCGGACGTTCATTTTATAAAGAAACACATACACACGTTTTACTTAAGATATATGTTCTGCCTTTTTGAAATTTGCTTAGAAGGGTTTTATTTTTGTAAAGTTTAGTGTCGCTCATAGACACGTAGGAAAATAGTGAGACTATAGTTCTCTTTGAAAGCCTCTTCAGTAAATATCGAAGTATGCAAAAATACTCAGGTACTGTCCTCAGACTAGTCCTGCTCTGCCACTACGTAATATAGTATACGTCATAAAAACGTGACGCTCGAAAAAGAAATCAATCTCAATAAGTGTATATGAAAATAAATCCATGTGCGTTTGGTGCACACAGAAATCGAAGTCAATCCAAGTGCTACGACTGTGCACGAAAACGAAAACTGAGTACAATGGGTGTGCACGAAAGTATCTATCAAGTGCAACAGTTGTGCATGACAACATCAAGTGTATCTAGAGTGCACAAAAAATTCTCAATCGAGTGCAACTGGTGTGCACGAAAATCCTCAAGTGCATCAAATGTGCACAAAAGTATATCAAGTGCGCCGAGTGTGCGCGAAAATCTAAATTAAGTGTATCGGGATACACGAAATCATAGATATGTGCAACTGGGTGCACAAAACAATATCGAGTGCAATGGATATGCACAACAACGCAAACAAGTGTAATTGGTGTATAAAAATATAAATCAAGTGTAACAACTGTGCAGAACGAAAATATCCATCATGTGAAACTACGGTGTACAAAATATCAATCATGAAACTCAATAATCAGAACACAAAAATCAAAACGATGAAAGCGTGATACTCGGATCACCAAAACACAAATCACAATAAATGACATTGAGATACACTTCCTTCAATGTCGAAAGGTGCGGTACATCCAGAGCTGGCAGAGCAAGAATATCCACTTGCTTTCTGCCCACGGTCTGGCGTCTCCTGTCTCTATGTCCTCGTTTTCTTTATAGATCACCAATTCCACGACCTCTCGGCTCGGCGTCCTGGTTATAAGTAGCGACAGAAACAGTCTCTCTCTGACGTCTCGCGGAACATCTCCTGGCCAATTAACCTGGCCACTCACAACGTAGCTCGTCCAAGACGGTGGCCTCTGGCCTTCTGAATACGTGCCATACAATTGGTCCTGGGTCTAAATCTCTATCGTTGTAGTATCCTGGAAAGAACCAGCCACGGCCTCTTCCGACATCATCTCTGTCGAACTGCCCAGAAGTTGGCACTCTTTAATTAATTCGTTTCTGTTCCGGGACAACTGCAATCTTATCATGTCTTTCCTATAGAAATGTGGCAGTATCCAACGCCTCTGCGTACGTATCAAACCTCTGGTATCAACGGAGAGGAATAACTCATAGAGATCTCGCACGAATCTCTTACTCCACTTTCCTTCATTATCGTCCAATTCGGAGTCGTATCTTGGTAGCTGCGTAGACTGCAATCCATATTCAGCTATGGTCATATCCAGAGTCTCTCGTAAGGATTCGAAGCTACAAATTCGGTATCTTCAACACTCTGTGGATGTCACGCCCCGCTTCCCAGAGCACGCTAAGGTAGGCACGTGACATAGCCAACCATGCTACCTGTGGATAGGAATTGTCCTTCCACATTCACATTACGGCTGTAGAGATATCAAGAACAAAAATAAAACTATCTAATACATGTCCATAAGCCAAAATAAAATGAGTCAAGAATAATAATGCGGAAGCAAGAGATCCAATACAAGAATAACTGGAATGTATGTCCCATAATGCGGGCTCACATCAGAAATAAAATGCTGAAAAGTAAAAGAACTAACTACTACTGAGTCCTCACTGCTCAGCCTACTGGTGGAAGTACTCCTGCTCGGACGGCAGCAAAGGTACGGAATCCGGGCCATGTAAAAACCAAGACGTCAGCGCGTCATAACACCAAGCAATAATATATATAAACAGGGTAGCAAGACATGCAAGTATAATCATAAATAGTAAAGCAGGTGTAACAACAATATAAATCAGGACGGTGAAAGGTAGTGTGCAGTGAGTAATCTAAACTGGTCTACTGGATTAACTACTCTCAAGTCTTTAAAATCAATTTGATGAATCATCGATGTAACTCAATAGTATCCCATGCGTGCCCGGGACCACGGTCAAGATTCTCGGGCTGAATCCGAGACGTGCCGCTAGGCAGTAAAAGGTAGCATGTAAAGATGAGTGATGTCAGCATCATCACCCCGGGGCTGGCCTAGCCCGTAAGACTGATCAGAACAGATGTTGAACCGTCGAGTTACAAGTCAGGTTTCATTATTGATTTTCCCATACCCCCAAGTTATATGTGTTCAAGTCAGGTTTTAAGTAATCATGAACTAATGCCAACTCAGGATCAGGTAGGTGCAGGTTTGTCTGGATAGACAACAGGAACGGTCCGTAAGGACTACAGGTCAGGTTAGTTGGCATTAGACCCAAGATCGGGCAACAGGTAAAGCCATGGTATATCAGGTCAAGTCAAGTAGTGTAATTAGATGTCATGTCATGACAAGAGTGTACGGTACCATGTCATGTCAAGTAGGAAGCGCAACAGGTCATGTCAGAAAGCACAAAATGTTATGTGGGTGCTCAATAAATCCAACTAACATAAATATGGTTATAAATGAACCAGCATGAGTACTATCAGAACAATAAACTAGATCAGGTGATATGATAAGCAAATAGGTACAGATTAAATTATATCGATGCATGGCTATCACTTTGCGTTTAAGGGATGGTTTCAACATTACTTAACTACAGTATAACCAATATGGATGTTAAAATCATGTTATTACGTACTAAATAATCTAGAGATGCAATTGAATATAGATCAGGTTAGATGTATGCAAACAGTCGTCCGACAGGGTATAAAAATATAAAGGGGTACTGTGGACTATGCAAATAATTGTTGTATGATTTAAATATGATTGTGGGTACTATGTATAATAGAACTAAATGCAACATAGTATGTTTCGTGCGATGAATCTAAAATGATATAACGGAACGTCAAACTGTTAAAAGGAAATTTAGGTACTAAATGTAAGCTACAGGTTTAACGTGCAATTAAACGGATATATAGAACTTTAAATAGCATATATAGTAATTCAAATAGCATGTAGCAAGTTTTCACTTGTCTCGACGGATCGCGAAGCGGTAAACGGAACGTTACGCGTCAGCGGAAAAAGTCGTGACGTGCGCACGGTACACGGAATGAGTCCAAACAACGAACAGTGGGATCACACGGGTCAGAGGTCTTCGCTGGGTCGTCAGGACCGTCGCCCGCACGGTCGGATTCCGGCCAGCCAGAAAACAGTAAGCAACAAAAGGAAAATACATAAAAGGAAGAGGAAGAGAAGAGGGGAAAGAGGATGGAGAGGTGGGAAGGATACTCACTGTGGATTGTGGAGAGGTCGTGATGGTCGACGGGGTCGACGGAGCTCCGGCGAGTGATCTGCAGAGAACCCGGCGGTTAACAGAAAATGAATTTAATAGAAGGAAGAAGAAAGAAAGAAGAAGAAGGAAAGAAGGAAGAAGTGGGAGCAACGCTTACTGGGAGCGTACAAGGGCTAGGAACGCGGGGACAAGTCACCGACGGCGATCCCCCGGCGGTGCAGATGTGTGCAGGGGTGCACGGGTTGCTCGGGTGCGAGTGCAACGTGATCGAGGAAGAAGAGAGTGGAGGCGGAGGTGATGAGGGTGAGGAGGCGACGAGGTTTGCAAGGCGTCGTCGGAGCTAGGGCAACGGCGAGAGGGAGACGGCGGCTAGGGTTTAACAGGCGATGGGTTGTGTTTTGTTTTAAAGAACGAAGAAGAAGAAGAAAAGTATATAAAGGGAAGAGAGAGAGAGATACGCGGGGAAGAGAGAGAGAAAGATTCGAGAGGAGAGAGAAGAAGATCGAGAGGAGTGTGAGAGAGAGAGAGGAACAGTATGGAGAGATAATCTTGGACGTTAGAACAGGGAATAGAGAGGAGAGAGAGAGAGAGAGAGAGAAAGAGAAGAGAGAGAGAGAGAGCCTCGCAGCAGAGAGAGAAAGAGAAAGGGATAGAGAATGAGAGAGATTTGTGGGGGCCTAGGAGAAAGAAAGATGCTTTCTGATTGGTGAAAAAAAGAGAGAGACAAAATCAGTGGTGGGGCCCAAGTGCAAAAACGAAGCTTCATTGGCTCGTTAGAAAAGATATGGGAATAAAAATTTTATAAAAGATTTTAGTATACTAGAGAAATCACTTCGTTGGCTGGAAAATAGATTTCCACTCAAAATATATTTTCTACAGTTCACTTAGCATAAAATAGATTAAATGAATTTAAAATATTTAAATAATTAGAATTTGGCGGGATACAAAAATAGTTCAGAAATGCGTCCGGGTCGGGTCCAAAAATTTGAATTTGAAATTTGAAAATTATTAGCAAGTTCCAAAAATTGAAATGAAGGATTATGTAACAGAAAAGCTTACCCCCAAGGACGGATGCACGTACGTGCGCGTAGCCGTCCAAACACGTCCGTTTCACTGAACGGGACGAGAACACGATGCAAGAACGCTACCACAGGGTTAGGGGTATGAAGCAGGCCATGTCAAGTATTTTAAATTATCTTAAGTAATTTAAATTGTTATGTGACGTTAGGGTACTTTACAATTAAGAAACAACAAGCTCAAGCAAGCGGGTCGGATATAAAGTAACTACCATTCGCATCCACAAAGTAAATGAATTAAACACCATAAACCACACATACGGCAATAGAAATTGGTATAACAGAACTCGGTGGTTACATTATACCCAACTACAAAAAGAATTTCGTCCTCGAAATTCCAAAACAAGAAAGGACAAACAATCAATTAACTATAAGAAAAGATGGGAAAACTTCTGCCGGATCTCATCTTCTCATTCCCAAGTTGACTCTCCATGTGAGCGACTACCCCATGAAACAAGTACAAGATGGATAACCTTGTTCTTAAGAACCTTTTCCCTTCGATCCACAATCGCAATCGGTCGCTCCTCAAAAGTCAAGTCTTATCGTACAGTCAGCTCCGAATGATCCAACTCATGTGTTTCATCTCGAACATACTTACGGAGTTGAGATACGTGAAACACATCATGCACATTCGCCAAGGATTGCGGTAACGCCAATCGATACGCTACTTCACCGACACGCTCCAAAATCTCAAAGGGTCCAACGAATCGAGGACTGAGCTTTCCTCGACTTCCGTAACAAATCACCCCTCTAGTCGTTGATATCTTCAAGAATACCAAATCACCCACGGCGAACTCTAGAGGTCTTCTCGACGTATCTGCCCAACTCTTCTGTCTGTCTTGTGCTGCTTTCATATGATTTCGGATAGTATTAACTTTCTCAACTGTCTGCACAACCAAGTCTGGTCCCAACAATCTTCGTTCACCGACATCGTCCCAACAAACAGGTGAACGACACTTGCGACCATATAAAGCTTCGAATGGAGCCATCTGAATTGTCGCCTGGAAACTGTTGTTGTAAGAAAACTCCACCAAATGCAGATGATCCTCCCATGAACCTTTGAAGTCCAACATGCAAGCTCTCCACATATCTTCAAGAGTTTGGATCGTTCTCTCCGACCGGCCATCTGTTTGAGGATGATAAGCGGTGCTAAACTTCAATCGGGTCCCCAAACTTTCCTGTAATCTCCTCCAGAAGTGTGATAAGAACCGAGTGTCACGATCGGACACGATGCTCACCGGCACTCCATGCAATCTTACAATCTCCTGCATGTACCGCTCTGCCAAAGTTTCTGTTGATTGACCAACCCGAAAAGGAATGAAATGAGCTGCCTTGGTCAATCGATCAACAATCACCCAAACTGCATTGTTGCCTTTTGGACTCCGCGGTAGAGCTGTCACGAAATCCATGGTTATATGTTCCCACTTCCATTGAGGAATCAGAAGTGGTTGCAATAAACCAGCAACCCTTTGATATTCAGCCTTAACTTGCTGACACACCAAGCATTTTGCCACAAAGCGGGCAATCTCCCGTTTCATGCCTTCCCACCAGAAATGCTGTCGTATATCTCGGTACATCTTCGTGCCTCCTGGATGTACGGAATATGCTGAACTGTGCGCCTCCTTCATAAGTTCTTCGCGAATATCTCCCTTTGGCACACACAAACGGCTACCATACCTCAACGAACCATCTTCATGGATCAATAAATCTGTTTGAAGTCCAGCTTCAACCTGTTCTCGAAACTTTTGCAATCTAGGGTCCTGCGGTTGCGCTGCTTTAATATCCTCGATCAACGACGAATGTACCTGCAGCTGCATCAACTGTCCCGAAGAATGCGGCAGCACAACCTCCAAATCAAATCTTCGAAAGTCTTCAATGAGTTCCTTCTGAGTAGTCAACGTTTGAATTGCTGGTAACCGACTGAGCGTATCCGGCACGACATTAACTTTCCCCGGATGGTACTTAAGATCAAGGTCGTAGTCAGCCATCAGCTCCAACCATTTACGTTGCCTCATATTAAGCTCCTTCTGCGTGAACACATACTTCAAGCTTTTATGATCGGTGAAGACCTCGACCCTTTCGCCCAAAAGGTAGTGTCTCCAAATCTTCAAAGCGAAGATCACAGCCGCAAGCTCCAAGTCATGAGTTGGGTAATTCTTCTCATGGGTCTTCAACTGTCTCGATGCGTACGCTACAACCTTCCCATGCTGCATCAAAACACATCCCAATCCCTTCCCAGATGCGTCGCTGTGAATCACCAATCCTCTGGAACTGTCTGGCATGGTCAGAATAGGAGCGGTTATCAATTTCTGCTTCAACGCTTCGAAAGCTGACGCACACCTATCCGTCCACACAAAAGGTACCTCCTTGCGCGTAAGCTTGGCCAACGGCTCTGCCAGAAGAGCAAAGTTCTCCACAAATCATCTGTAATACCCGGCGAGTCCAAGAAAACTTCTTATCTCCGCAACATTCTTCGGAATCGGCCAATCTCGAACTGCTGCAATCTTTTCGGGATCGACGGCGATTCCATCGCCAGACACATCATGCCCCAAAAACTTTACTTCTTCCAGCCAAAACTCGCACTTGCTCATCTTTGCATATAATTTTTCTTGCCTCAGTGTCTGCAGTGCGATCTTCAAATGTTCTGCATGCTCTTCAATACTCTTCGAATAGACCAGAATATCATCAATGAAAACCACTATAAACTGGTCCAAGAATGGCGAAAAGATTCGGTTCATCAAGTCCATGAATATAGCTAGTTCATTCATAACTCCGAAGGGCATAACTAAGTACTCGTAATGTCCATACCGAGTTCGGAACGCTGTTTTGCAAATATCTTTTGTTTCACTCGGACCTAATGATATCCGGATCGCAAATCCAGCTTCGAGAATACCCTCGCGCCACTAAGCTGCTCAAATAGTTCGCTAATGTGAGGGATCGGGTACTTGTTCTTAATAGTCACCCGGTTTAATTCTCGATAATCAATGCATATCCTTCTTGTGCCATCTTTCTTCTTTACTAGAAGAACTGGAGCTCCCCAAGACGAGTTACTGCTTCGAATCCAACCCTTCTCAAGTAATTCAGTCACCTGCTTCTTAACTTCTTCCAACTCTACTGGTGCCATTGGATAATACGCTTTAGAAACTGGCGCTGCACCCGGAACAAGATCAATTGCGAACTCTACCTCTCGCTTCGGTGGTAAACTTGATATGTCTTCAAACACGTCCATGAAATCTCGAACAACAGCCGGCGCTTCACTTTTATCACCCTCCATCGACGAAAGCACACTAGTTGTCGGCCTAGCCCTAAACTCGACTGGCCCGACAGAACTGCTTCCTCCAATAAAGGTAAACTCTGGATGTCCGGGAATCTGGAAAATTACTTTCTTTACCCTACAATCGATGTGAGCGTGGAAAGTGCCAAGAAAATCCATTCCCAAGACGACTTCATAGCTGCCCGTATCAATCACCAAGAAATCTGCAAAAAGTTCCCATCCGCAAACAACAACTGCACAGTCTTTACACTCTCTACTAGATATGATTTTCCCATTCCCAGTGTGTATGTCCCAGAAACTAGACAGGGTCGTGCAAGTGATCGAGTGTGTAGCAATGAACTTGGATGACATAAAACAATGGGATGCACCAGAATCAAATAACGCTAATGCGGGAAAACCATGAACCAGTAGAATACCTGAAACAACTTCTCCTGAAGCCTTAGCTTCCTCAGCCGTCAAGGTAAAAGCTCGAGCCTGATTGGGTCCTTGAGTCAGCTGCTTCTGTCCCGGAAACGGTTTCTGCGGCGGTTCTGAAGCTCATCCTTTGTGCGAAGCTTCGAAGGACAAGAGTTAATAGTATGATTCGCCGCTCCACAAACCAAATAGAGTCCCTGCCTCCTTCGACAATCTTTTTGCACATGCCCAGGTAAATGGCAGTAGTCACAAATCACGCTCCTTCTTCGATCAATGACAATAGGCTTCTTCATCGGAGTTACGCCACAACGGTTCACTGGAATACCCCTGTGTCCATGAGCTCGGTTCGGTGTAAATGCCGGCTTCCTCACAGTAACTGCTGTCTGCTGTGAACTCCCAGTCTTCCCAGATAAGCTCTGCTGTTCTCGGGCTACCGTAAGTACCTGTGAGAAAGTGGTCAAACCCAGGGAGACAATCTGCCTTTGGATGTCTACATCCAAACTGCGCATGAACCTCCTTGTCCTATCCGCATCGTTGGCAACTAAAGGTCCAGCGAACCTACTGAGCCATGTCCACTCAGCTGCATGTATATCTACGGGTGCACCGTTCTGCTTTAGACTGATGAACTTCTCTTCCATTTCCTCCCGTGCAGTCCGCGGGAAGAACTTCTCCAAGAAACTCTTTGAAAAATCCGCCTACTTGATCGGCTTGGGCAAGCGGGTCTCCTCCACAAGCCACCATTCACGGGCGTAATCCACCAGCTGGATGCGTACCACATCCACCCTCTTATCATCTGGGATCTGTGCTGCAATGAGTAGATTCTCCGTGTCAACCAGCCACTGCTCCGCTGGCAACGGCTCCTCCATACCAGTAAAGACAGATGGACCCAGTCTCCTGAAATCTGCTACGGTCCCCACACGATCTACTGGTCTGACCCCAACATTGTTCACGGACTGCTGAACGGTTCGCAAACATTCCTGAAAAGATTCAGCTTGCTGCTGGATCAGCTCGGTCTGTCTCTTTTAATTCTCCAACATCCCACGTATTACTCCAAGCATAGCGGCTTCGTCAACACGCCTTTGATACGTCTTTAGATTCTTGTCTGCCATATTCCTGAAATCAAAACACCCAAGGATTAGCATGATAATAGATTCAAAATGTAGATCAAGGCTAGAACTCCGAGTTACTTAAATAGAGTACCGCATTGTAACCATGCCGCCGTATCATAGCTATAATTACATAACTCCACCCAAGTCGCCTAAGTTCTAGAGATAAAGAAGGAATCAGGTTTCGAGTCGATATGCAAAGGAGGTCTGCATATCGTAAAAGTATAATCAGGAGGAGGTTAAGATTCAAGAATGGTAAAACGGCAAGGTGGCAGGACATGTTTCCTAATCACGAGTATTCTGATTCATGTATTGGGTCCAATACCCAACTACAAAAAAATCAACCCGATTAACCTATGGCTCTGATACCAAAAGAACCATGTCACGCCCCGCTTCCCAGAGTACGCTAAGGTAGGCACGTGACATAGCCAACCATGCTACCTGTGGATTGAAATTGTCCTTCCACAGTCACATTACGGCTGTAGAGATATCAAGAACAAAAATAAAACTATCTAATACATGTCCATAAGCCAAAAAAAAGAGTCAAGAATAATAATGCGGAAGCAAGAGATCCAATACAAGAATAACTGGAATGTATGTCCCATAATGCGGGCTCACATTAGAAATAAAATGCTGAAAAGTAAAAGAACTTACTACTACCGAGTCCTCACTGCTCAGCCTACTGGCGGAAGTACTCCTGCTCGGATGGCAGCAAAGGTACGGAATCCGGGCCATGCAAAAACCCAGACGTCAGCGCGTCATAACACCAAGCAATAATATATATAAACAGGGTAGCAAGACATGCAAGTATAATCATAAATAGTAAAGCAGGTGTAACAGCAATATAAATCAGGGCGGTGAAAAGTAGTGTGCAGTGAGTAATTTAAACTGGTCTACTGGATTAACTACTCTCAAGTCTTTGAAATCAATTTGATGAATCATCGATGTAACTCAATAGTATCCCGTGCATGCCCGGGACCACGGTCAAGATTCTCGGGCAGAATCCGAGACGTGCCACTTGGCAGTAAAAGGTAGCATGTAAAGATGAGTGATGTCAGCATCATCACCCCGGAGCTGGCCTAGCCCGTAAGACTGATCAGAACAGGTGTCGAACTGTCGAGTTACAAGTCAGGTTCATCATTGATTTCCCCATACCCCCAAGTTATATGTGTTCAAGTCAGGTTTTAAGTAATCATGAACTAATGCCAACTCAGGATCAGGTAGGTGCAGGTTTGTCTGGATAGACAACAGGAACGGTCCGTAAGGACTACATGTCAGGTTGGTTGGCATTAGACCCAAGATCGGGCAACAGGTAAAACCATGGTACATCAGGTCAAGTCAAGTAGTGTAATTAGATGTCATGTCATGACAAGAGTGTACGGTACCATGTCATGTCAAGTAGGAAGTGCAACAAGTCACGTCAGGAAGCACAAAATGTTATGTGGGTGCTCAATAAATCCAACTAACATAAATATGGTTATAAATGAACCAGCATGAGTACTATCAGAACAATAAACTAGATCAGGTGATATGATAAGCAAATAGGTACAGATTAAATTATATCGATGCACGGTTATCACTTTGCGTTTAAGGGATGGTTTCAACATTACTTAACTACAGTATAACCAATATGGATGTTAAAATCATGTTATTACGTACTAAATAATCTAGAGATGCAATTGACTATAGATCAGGTTAGATGTATGCAAACAGTCGTCCGACAGGGTATAAAAATATAAAGGGGTACTGTGGACTATGCAAATAATTGTTGTATGATTTAAATATGATTGTGGGTACTATGTATAATAGAACTAAATGCAACATAGTATGTTTCGTGCGATGAATCTAAAATGATATAACGGAACGTCAAATTGTTAAAAGGAAATTTAGGTACTAAATGAAAGCTACAGGTTTAACGTGCAATTAAATGGATATATAGAACTTTAAATAGCATATATAGTAATTCAAATAGCATGTAGCAAGTTTTCACTTGCCTCGACGGATCACGAAGTGGTAAACGGAACGTTACGCGTCGGCGGAAAAAGTCGTGACGTGCGCACGGTACACGGAATGAGTCCAAACAACGAACAGTGGGATCACACGGGTCAGAAGTCTTCGCTGGGTCGTCGGGATCATCACCAGCACGGTCGGATTCCGGCGAACCAGAAAACAGTAAGCAACAAAAGGAAAATACATAAAAGGAAGAGGAAGAGAAGAGGGGAAGGAGGATGGAGAGGTGGGAAGGATACTCACTGTGGATTGTGGAGAGGTCGTGATGGTCGACGGCGTCGACGGAGCTCCGGCGAGTGATCTGCAGAGAACCCGGCAGTTAACAGAAAATGAATTTAATAGAAGGAAGAAGAAAGAAAGAAGAAGAAAGAAAGAAGGAAGAAGATGGAGCAACGCTTACTGGGAGCGTACAAGGGCCAGGAACGCGGGGACAAGTCACCGGCGGCGATCCCCCGGCGGTGCAGATGTGTGCAGGGGTGCACGGGTTGCTCGGGTGTGAGTGCAACGTGATCGGGGGAGAAGAGAGTGGAGGCGGAGGTGATGAGGGTGAGGAGGCGACGAGGTTTGCAAGGCGTCGTCGGAGCTAGGGCAACGGCGAGAGGGAGACGGCGGCTAGGGTTTAACAGGCGATGGGTTGTGTTTTGTTTTAAAGAACGAAGAAGAAGAAGAAAAGTATATAAAGGGAAGAGAGAGAGAGATACGCGGGGAAGAGAGAGAGAAAGATTTGAGAGGAGAGAGAAGAAGATCGAGAGGAGTGTGAGAGAGAGAGGAACAGTATGGAGAGATAATCTTGGACGTTAGAACAGGGAATAGAGAGGGGAGGGAGAGAGAGAAAAGAGAGAGAGAGAGAGCCTCGCAGCAGAGAGAGAAAGAGAAAGAGAAAGGGAAAGAGAATGAGAGAGATTTGTGGGGGCCTAGGAGAAAGAAAGATGCTTTCTGATTGGTGAAAAAAAGAGAGACACAAAATCAGTGGTGGGGCCCAAGCGGAAAAACGAAGCCTCATTGGCTCATTAGAAAAGATATGGGAATAAAAATTTTATAAAAGATTTTAGTATACTAGAGAAATCACTTCGTTGGCTGGAAAAGAGATTTCCACTCAAAATATATTTTCTACAGTTCACTTAGCATAAAATAGATTAAATGAATTTAAAATATTTAAATAATTAGAATTTGGCGGGATACAAAAATAGTTCAGAAATGAGCCCGGGTCGGGTCCAAAAATTTGAATTTGAAATATGAAAATTATTAGCAAGTTCCAAAAATTGAAATGAAGGATTATGTAACAGAAAAGCTTACCCCCAAGGACGGATGCACGTACGTGCGCGTAGCCGTCCAAACACGTCCGTTTCACTGAACGGGACGAGAACACGATGCAAGAACGCTACCACAGGGTTAGGGGTATCAAGCAGGCCATGTCAAGTATTTTAAATTATCTTAAGTAATTTAAATTGTTATGTGACGTTAGGGTACTTTACAATTAAGAAACAACAAGCTCAAGCAAGCGGGTCGGATATAAAGTAACTACCATTCGCATCCACAAAGTAAATGAATTAAACACCACAAACCACACATACGGCAATAGAAATTGGTATAACAGAACTCGGTTGTTACATTATACCCAACTACAAAAAGAATTTCGTCCTCGAAATTCCAAAACAAGAAAGGATAAACAATCAATCAACAATAAGAAAAGATGGGGAAACTTCTGCCGGATCTCATCTTCTCATTCCCAAGTTGACTCTCCATGTGAGCGACTACCCCAAGAAACAAGTACAAGATGGATAACCTTGTTCTTAAGAACCTTTTCCCTTCGATCCACAATCGCAATCGGTCTCTCCTCAAAAGTCAAGTCTTATCGTACAGTCAGCTCCGAATGATCCAACTCATGTGTTTCATCTCGAACATACTTACGGAGTTGAGATACGTGAAACACATCATGCACATTCACCAAGGATTGCGGTAACGCCAATCGATACGCTACTGCACCGACACGCTCCAAAATCTCAAAGGGTCCAACGAATCGAGGACTGAGCTTTCCTCGACTTCCGTAACGAATCACCCCTCTAGTCGGTGATATCTTCAAGAATACCAAATCATCCATGGCGAACTCAAGAGGTCTTCTCGACGTATCTGCCCAACTCTTCTGTCTGTCTTGTGCTGCTTTCATATGATTTCGGATAGTATTAACTTTCTCAACTGTCTGCACAACCAAGTCTGGTCCCAACAATCTTCGTTCACCGACATCGTCCCAACAAACAGGTGAACGACACTTGCGACCATATAAAGCTTCGAATGGAGCCATCTGAATTGTCGCCTGGAAACTGTTGTTGTAAGAAAACTCCACCAAATGCAGATGATCCTCCCATGAACCTTTGAAGTCCAACATGCAAGCTCTCCACATATCTTCAAGAGTTTGGATCGTTCTCTCCGACCGGCCATCTGTTTGAGGATGATAAGCGGTGCTAAACTTCAATCGGGTCCCCAAACTTTCCTGTAATCTCCTCCAGAAGTGTGATAAGAACCGAGTGTCACGATCGGACACGATGCTCACCGGCACTCCATGCAATCTTACAATCTCCTGCATGTACCGCTCTGCCAAAGTTTCTGTTGATTGACCAACCCGAAAAGGAATGAAATGAGCTGCCTTGGTCAATCGATCAACAATCACCCAAACTGCATTGTTGCCTTTTGGACTCCGCGGTAGAGCTGTCTCGAAATCCATGGTTATATGTTCCCACTTCCATTGAGGAATCAGAAGTGGTTGCAATAAACCAGCAACCCTTTGATGTTCAGCCTTAACTTGCTGACACACCAAGCATTTTGCCACAAAGCGGGCAATCTCCCATTTCATGCCTTCCCACCAGAAATGCTGTCGTATATCTCGGTACATCTTCGTGCTTCCTGGATGTACGGAATATGCTGAACTGTGCGCCTCCTTCATAAGTTCTTCGTGAATATCTCCCTTTGGCACACACAAACGGCTACCATACCTCAACGATCCATCTTCATGGATCAATAAATCTATTTGAAGTCCAGCTTCAACCTGTTCTCGAAACTTTTGCAATCTAGGGTCCTGCGGTTGCGCTGCTTTTATATCCTCGATCAACGACGAATGTACCTGCAGCTGCATCAACTGTCCCGAAGAATGCGGTAGCACAACCTCCAAATCAAATCTTCGAAAGTCTTCAATGAGTTCCTTCTGAGCAGTCAACGTTTGAATTGCTGGTAACCGACTGAGCGCATCCGGCACGACATTAACTTTTCCCGGATGGTACTTAAGATCAAGGTCGTAGTCAGCCATCAGCTCCAACCATCTACGTTGCCTCATATTAAGCTCCTTCTGCATGAACACATACTTCAAGCTTTTATGATCGGTGAAGACCTCGACCCTTTCGCCCAAAAGGTAGTGTCTCCAAATCTTCAAAGCGAAGATCACAGCCGCAAGCTCCAAGTCATGAGTTGGGTAATTCTTCTCATGGGTCTTCAACTGTCTCGATGCGTACGCTACAACTTCCCATGCTGCATCAAAACACATCCCAATCCCTTCCCAGATGCGTCGCTGTGAATCACCAATCCTCTGGAACTGTCTGGCATGGTCAGAATAGGAGCGGTTATCAATTTCTGTTTCAACGCCTCGAAAGCTGACGCACACCTATCCGTCCACACAAAAGGTACCTCCTTGCGCGTAAGCTTGGTCAACGGCTCTGCCAGACGAGCAAAGTTCTCCACAAATCTTCTGTAATACCCGGCGAGTCCAAGAAAACTTCTTATCTCCGCAACATTCTTCGGAATCGGCCAATCTCGAACTGCTGCAATCTTTTCGGGATCGACGGCGATTCCATCGCCAGACACAACATGCCCCAAAAACTTTACTTCTTCCAGCCAAAACTCGCACTTGCTCATCTTTGCATATAATTTTTCTTGCCTCAGCGTTTGCAGTGCGATCTTCAAATGTTCTGCATGCTCTTCAATACTCTTCGAATAGACCAGAATATCATCAATGAACACCACTATAAACTGGTCCAAGAATGGCGAAAAGATTCGGTTCATCAAGTCCATGAATATATCTGGTTTCGTAACTCCGAAGGGCATAACTAAGTACTCGTAATGTCCATACCGAGTTCGGAACGATGTTTTGAAAATATCTTTTGTTTTCACTCGGACCTGATGATATCCGGATTGCAAATCCAGCTTCGAGAATACGCTCACGCCACTAAGCTGCTCAAATAGTTCGCTAATGCGAGGGATCGGGTACTTGTTCTTAATAGTCACCCGGTTTAATTCTCGATAATCAATGCACATTCTCCTTGTGCCATCTTTCTTCTTTACTAGAAGAACTGGAGCTCCCAAAGACGAGTTACTGCTTCGAATCCAACCCTTCTCAAGTAATTCAGTCACCTGCTTCTTAACTTCTTCCAACTCTACTGGTGCCATCGGATAATACGCTTTAGAAACTGGCGCTGCACCCGGAACAAGATCAATTGCGAACTCCACGTCTCGCTTCGGCGGTAAACCTGATATGTCTTCAAACACGTCTATGAAATCTCGAACAACAGCCGGCGCTTCACTTTTATCACCCTCCATCGACGAAAGCACACTAGTTGTCGGCCTAGCCCTAAACTCGACTGGCCCGACAGAACTGCTTCCTCCAATAAAGGTAAACTCTGGATGTCCGGGAATCTGGAAAATTACTTTCTTTGCGCTACAATCGATGTGAGCGTGGAAAGTGCCAAGAAAATCCATTCCCAAGACGACTTCATAGCTGCCCGTATCAATCACCAAGAAATCTGCAAAAAGTTCCCATCCGCAAACAACAACTGCACAGTCTTTACACTCTCTACTAGATATGATTTTCCCATTCCCAGTGTGTATGTCCCAGAAACTAGACAGGGTCGTGCAAGTGATCGAGTGTGTAGCAATGAACTTGGATGACATAAAACAATGGGATGCACCAGAATCAAATAACGCTAATGCGGGAAAACCATGAACCAGTAGAATACCTGAAACAACTTCTCCTGAAGCCTTAGCTTCCTCAGCCGTCAAGGTAAAAGCTCGAGCCTGATTGGGTCCTTGAGTCAGCAGCTTCTATCCCGGAAACGGTTTCTGCGGCGGTTCTGAAGCTCATCCTTTGTGCGAAGCTTCGAAGGACAAGAGTTAATAGTATGATCCGCCGCTCCACAAACCAAACAGAGTCCCTGCCTCCTTCGACAATCTTTTTGCACGTGCCCAGGTAAATGGCAGTAGTCACAAATCACGCTCCTTCTTCGATCAACGACAACAGGCTTCTTCATCGGTGTTATGCCACGACGGTTCACTGGAATACCCCCGTGTCCATGAGCTCGGTTTGGTGTAAATGCCGGCTTCCTCACAGTAACTACTGTCTGCTGTGAACTCCCAGTCTTCCCAGATAAGCACTGCTGTTCTCGGGCTGCCGTAAGTACCTGTGAGAAAGTGGTCAAACCCAGGGAGACAATCTGCCTCTGGATGTCCACATCCAAACTTCGCATGAACCTCCTTGCCCTATCCGCATCGTTGGCAACTAAAGGTCCAGCGAACCTACTGAGCCGTGTCCACTCAGCTGCATGTACATCTACGGGTGCACCATTCTGCTTTAGACTGATGAACTTCTCTTCCATTTCCTCCCGTGCAGTCCGCGGGAAGAACTTCTCTAAGAAACTCTTTGAAAAATCCGCCCACTTGATCGGCTTGGGCAAGCGGGTCTCCTCCACAAGCCACCATTCACGGGCGTAATCCACCAACTGGATGCGTACCACATCCACCCTCTTATCATCTGGGATCTGTGCTGCAATGAGTAGATTCTCCGTGTCAACCAGCCACTGCTCCGCTGGCAACGGCTCATCCAAACCAGTAAAGACAGACGGACCCAGTCTTCTGAAATCTGCTACGGTCCCCACACGATCTACTGGTCTGACCCCAACATTGTTCACGGACTGCTGAACGGTCCGCAAACATTCCTGAAAAGATTCAGCTTGTTGCTGGATCAGCTCGTTCTGTCTCTTTTGATTCTCCAACATCCCATGTATTACTCCAAGCATAGCGGCTTCGTCAACACGCCTTTGATACGTCTTCAGATTCTTGTCTGCCATATTCCTGAAATCAAAACACCCAAGGATTAGCATGATAATAGATTCAAAATGTAGATCAAGGCTAGAACTCCGAGTTACTTAAATAGAGTACCGCATTGTAACCATGCCGCCGTATCATAGCTACAATTACATAACTCCACCCAAGTCGCCTAAGTTCTAGAGATAAACAAGGAATCAGGTTTCGAGTCGATATGCAAAGGAGGTTTGCATATCGTAAAAGTATAATCAGGAGGAGGTTAAGATTCAAGAATGGTAAAACGATAAGTTGGCAGGACATGTTTCCTAATCACGAGTATTCTGATTCATGTATTGGGTCCAATACCCAACTACAAAAAAATCAACCCGATTAACCTATGGCTCTGATACCAAAAGAACCATGTCACGCCCCGCTTCCCAGAGTACGCTAAGGTAGGCATGTGACATAGCCAACCATGCTACCTGTGGATAGGAATTGTCCTTCCACAGTCACATTACGGCTGTAAAGATATCAAGAACAAAAATAAAACTATCTAATACATGTCCATAAGCCAAAATAAAATGAGTCAAGAATAATAATGCAGAAGCAAGAGATCCAATACAAGAATAACTGGAATATATGTCCCATAATGCGGGCTCACATCAGAAATAAAATGCTGAAAAGTAAAAGAACTAACTACTACTGAGTCCTCACTGCTCAGCCTACTGGCGGAAGTACTCCTGCTCGGACGGCAGCAAAGGTACGGAATCTGGGCCATGCAAAAGCCCAGACGTCAGCGCGTCATAACACCAAGCAATAATATATATAAACAGGGTAGCAAGACATGCAAGTATAATCATAAATAGTAAAGCAGGTGTAACAGCAATATAAATCAGGGCGGTGAAAGGTAGTGTGCAGTGAGTAATCTAAACTGGTCTACTGGGTTAACTACTCTCAAGTCTTTGAAATCAATTTGATGAATCATCGATGTAACTCAATAGTATACCGTGCGTGCCCGGGACCACGATCAAGATTTTCGGGCTGAATCCGAGACGTGCCGCTAGGCAGTAAAAGGTAGCATGTAAAGATGAGTGATGTAAGCATCATCACCCCGGGGCTGGCCTAGCCCGTAAGACTGATCAGAATAGGTGTCGAACTGTCGAGTTACATGTCAGGTTTCATCATTGATTTCCCCATACCCCCAAGTTATATGTGTTCAAGTCAGGTATTAAGTAATCATGAACTAATGCCAATTCAGGATCAGGTAGGTGCAGGTTTGTCTGGATAGACAACAGGAACGGTCCGTAAGGACTACAGGTCAGGTTGGTTGGCATTAGACCCAAGATCAGGCAACAGGTAAAGCCATGGTACATCAGGTCAAGTCAAGTAGTGTAATTAGATGTCATGTCATGACAAGAGTGTACGGTACCATGTCATGTCAAGTAGGAAGCGCAACAGGTCATGTCAGAAAGCACAAAATGTTATGTGGGTGCTCAATAAATCCAACTAACATAAATATGGTTATAAATGAACCAGCATGAGTACTATCAGAACAATAAACTAGATCAGGTGATATGATAAGCAAATAGGTACAGATTAAATTATATCGATGCACGGTTATCACTTTGCGTTTAAGGGATGGTTTCAACATTACTTAACTACAGTATAACCAATATGGATGTTAAAATCATGTTATTACGTACTAAATAATCTAGAGATGCAATTGAATATAGATCAGGTTAGATGTATGCAAACAGTCGTCCGACAGGGTATAAAAATATAAAGGGGTACTGTGGACTATGCAAATAATTGTTGTATGATTTAAATATGATTGTGGGTACTATGTATAATAGAACTAAATGCAACATAGTATGTTTCGTGCGATGAATCTAAAATGATATAACGGAACGTCAAACTGTTAAAAGGAAATTTTGGTACTAAATGTAAGCTACAGGTTTAACGTGCAATTAAACGGATATATAGAATTTTAAATAGCATATATAGTAATTCAAATAGCATGTAGCAAGTTTTCACTTGCCTCGACGGATCGCGAAGCGGTAAACGGAACGTTACGCGTCGGCGGAAAAAGTCGCGACGTGCGCACGGTACACAGAATGAGTCCAAACAACGAACAGTGGGATCACACGGGTCAGAGGTCCTCGCTGGGTCGTCGGGATCGTCGCCGGCACGGTCGGATTCCAGCGAACCAGAAAACAGTAAGCAACAAAAGGAAAATACATAAAAGGAAGAGGAAGAGGGGAAGGAGGATGGAGAGGAGGGAAGGATACTCTCTGTGGATTGTGGAGAGGTCGTGATGGTCGATGGCGTCGACGGAGCTCCGGCGAGTGATCTGCAGAGAACCCGGCGGTTAACAGAAAAGTAATTTAATAGAAGGAAGAAGAAAGAAAGAAGAAGATGGAAAGAAGGAAGAAGATGGAGCAACGCTTACTGGGAGCGTACAAGGGCCAGGAACTCGGGGACAAGTCACCGGCGGCGATCCCCCGGCGGTGCAAATGTGTGCAAGGGTGCACGGGTTGCTCGGGTGCGAGTGCAACGTGATCGGGGAAGAAGAGAGTGGAGGTGGAGGTGATGAGGGTAAGGAGGAGACGAGGCCTGCAAGGCGTCGTCGGAGCTAGGGCAACGGCGAGAGGGAGACGGCGGCTAGGGTTTAACAGGCGATGGGTTGTGTTTTGTTTTAAAGAACGAAGAAGAAGAAAAATATATAAAGGGAAGAGAGAGAGAGAGATGCGGGGAAGAGAGAGAGAAAGATTCGAGAGGAGAGAGAAGAAGATCGAGAGGAGTGAGAGAGAGAGAGGAACAGTATGGAGAGATAATCTTGGACGTTAGCGCAGGGAATAGAGAGGAGAGAGAGAGAGAGAAAGAGAAGAGAGAGAGAGAGAGCCTCGCAGCAGAGAGAGAAAGAGAAAGGGAAAGAGAATGGGAGAGATTTGTGGGGGCTTAGGAGAAAGAAAGATGCTTTCTGATTAGTGAAAAAGCGAGAGAGAGAAAATCAGTGGTGGGGCCCAAGCGCAAAAACGAAGCCTCATTGGCTCGTTAGAAAAGATATGGGAATAAAATTTTTATAAAAGATTTTAGTATAGTAGAGAAATCACTTCGTTGGCTGGAAAAGAGATTTCCACTCAAAATATATTTTCTACAGTTCACTTAGCATAAAATAGATTAAATGAATTTAAAATATTTAAATAATTAGAATTTGGTGGGATACAAAATTAGTTCAGAAATGCGCTCGGGTCGGGTCCAAAAATTTGAATTTGAAATATGAAAATTATTAGCAAGTTCCAAAAATTGAAATGAAGGATTATGTAACAGAAAAGCTTACCCCCAAGGACGGACGCACGTACGTGCGCGTAGCCGTCCAAACACGTTCGTTTCACTGAACGGGACGAGAACACGATGCAAGAACGCTACTACAGGGTTAGGGGTATCAAGCAGGCCATGTCAAGTATTTTAAATTATCTTAAGTAATTTAAATTGTTATGTGACGTTAGGGCACTTTACAATTAAGAAACAACAAGCTCAAGCAAGCGGGTCGGATATAAAGTAACTACCATTCGCATCCATAAAGTAAATGAATTAAACACCACAGACCACACATACGGCAATAGAAATTGGTATAACAGAACTCTGTTGTTACAGTGGAAGACAGCAGGACAATTACGTCCTCAGGAACTCGTCCAAGTCATCGGAGGAATACACACTGTTCATCCTCTCTCGTTCAACTCACGCCATATCTGAGTAAGACCCTTCAAGCTGAAACTTGCCAACTCAACTGATCTTGCATCGGGGCATCCAAAGGAACGAAATATCTTAGTCACTTTATCTAAGAATGACTTGGGATCTTCTATCACATCCTTGTCTGTAAACTCATATGTTTTCAGCTTCGTAAAATATGGAAGCGATATCTCGTCAATCTCAGCAACAACTGGTTCATCTGTCTACATGGTAGACAACACCACGATCTCTAGAGTAGGCTGCATGTCAATAGTCCTCCCAATCTGACTGGCCTCATGCAATGGCCTGATCCTCTGGTGCAGATCCCGAACGCTCGTCTCAAACAAGAAATCCTAACATAAACAATAAATCAATATGTTCCCACGTTACCGGAATACCACCCTGGTCAGTTCTCATCCCTGACGAGCTTGCTCTGACCGCATTTCCAGCTCCAGCTCTCTCAGCCCGCGTAGCCATGGTGACAGGAACCACAAACAAACATCGATGATGATAGACCATAAGAACAAATAGAAATACAGTTCTTAAGATATGTACATTCTAAGGTTACTTAAGCAGAGCAGCGTATCGTAAGTATGTCGCGGAACATACACATGGTATGATACTCTACTTGAGTTACCTACTCCATCAACCAAGGTCAACCTACGTAACGAAAGTTTGGGTCTAATAACCCCTCGGTCAAGTCTAAGTTCCGTAAGGTCAAGCCTAGGTTCCGAAATATACGCCCTAGACTCCGCATAGTTAAACCTAGACTCTAACAGAGGTTAAACTTAACGCTCTGATACCAATTTTGTCATGACCCGGAAATGGCGCGTGACTGGCACTTAGATCACGTGAAGTCTATATGTCCCTACCGTAACCCAAGTAAGCCGAAAACCCAGAAATCTAAACCTTTTTAGGAAAATATTGTGGAGGTGAAGTTTTGAAATAGGGGTATAACGGAAATCAAGTTCTTCCTTTTAAAGTATAAGTAAGTTCGTTGAAAATACAAGTAGATAGTATTCTAAAGTTTAAAAACATTTTCGTCATTTGAAATTTGGGCAGCACCTTCTTTGTAAATTTTGATAAAAACCAATATATAAATGATAATATCATACACATCCCTAAGCGGGAGCTAGCTCTTCGCCAATCGGCGGAAACACAATAATGCAACATGAATATACGATGCTCAAGACGAAGATCAATCACAGAAAAGAAAGTAAAGAAAAATAAAAAACATCATCGAACTCAATATAAAGAATAATACAAGTCTTGACACTAAGTCTGAAACAATATACAAACCGGTCTCTAGATCTACCAAATATACATAATCTGGTTGATGGAGCTTTTAACTAGATACAAATGAATATAAAACTATATAATGATGGTTACACTCTGTACTGTAACCCACCTACCAATGCAAATCACCCAAAAGAAGCAGTGTGCCAGCAATCCGCTATTGAATCCGAACGGTCGATCTTGCAAGAAAACTATGACATAGCGGGGGTGAGTTGCCAACTCGTGAGTAGAAGACATCATCAGGTAGAAATCGAATGTATAAAGATCTCGTAGGTCATACTGTAATGTAATAATATCATATTGTGTGGTATCAAAAGTGATCGTGTATATATATGTATATATAATATCATGCCTGTGTCAATGTGTGGTACCATATGATCTGTGTCATATATATATGTATATATATGTATATATTATCCAATATGTGTCCATCAACGGCACATCAAAATCGTCATAACATCATGAGTGCCCAGCATCAACACTCGAAATCATCAAAAATCCGTGTCCAGTATCGACACATAAATCCTCATATCTCAAGTATCGTCTCATTGGATCGACCCTCATATTTTAGGCATCGTCTCATCAGATCGGTCCTCATATTCACCTGTCTCATATTACTCCAGTCGGTATCCTCCGGATATCCGCCAAGTCCAATACTGTCACCGATAGGTAGTGTTCTCCTGCCAGGCTCAATGTCTTTCTATACGATATTTTTGCTTTGGGGTACCGTACCGGGTCCACCATGTATCTGCAATCGGTCTCTCTCCCCTGCCTTGATTCGGATAATCATCATAGCTCAGAACCGAGAAATCTCATGGTGGACGCCGAAATATCAAATCAAGAGAAAACTGCGTTTTTAAAACATTCACAAGTTTTTAAATAATATCCGCGGTTTCTCAAATTCAGAAATCTCATGAAAACATAATCTCATAAGAATATGGAAATAATGAAATAATATGTACATGCACTGAACAATACTGTAATTCATAGCAAGTGTGTTCATATGAGCATGTCGTGTAGAAAGGTAAAGAAAGTGCAATATCTGAAATAATATGTGGTACATGGTACTAAACAGTAGCTAAAATGCTAACAGATTATAAGGTGATACAGTAACATAACGATTTTTATTTGTGTATGTGGCATGGCAATTGCCAATGATGTGTGTGTGAGCCGGCAAGTATGTGTACTGTTAGGGTCAAAAATTACACCCCGGTTGACCAAGTCAAAGTCAGTCAACCTCCAGCCAAGCGGGCCCAAGCTCAAGCGAAGTGGGCCCAAACCCAAGTCAAGACCAAGAATGGAAGGGGCCGGTTCCATGCCAAGAATGAAGCAATAAATTAGTTCGATGCAATTTTTTAGAAATAAATGTATGAAAAATGGGTAGAAAGCCAAAATTTTGTAAACCCCATGACTTATGTGCAAAAAAAAATAAGCACATAAGGCATGGGGGGGCACAAGTGCCATTTAGCGAAGCTCAAGGGGCTATATATAAAGTATGTAACCTATAAAGGCAAACATGATAAAAAAATCAATAACTTTTCATTCTCTCTAAAAGTTAGGGTTTTGTGCCTCCTTCTCCTTCCTCAAGGTTCTAAACCTTCTTCTCTTTTCTGAATTAAATCAAGAGTTTAACTCTTCGTTTTCCAAAAAGAAATAGTTTTCACCATAAAACCCTTGAAGGGAAGCTCGGATCTTCTATTAAATCTCCAAAAAGGGATATTTTTAAGTCTCACCCCCTTTTTCTCTAAGATCCAGCCAACAGAGAGGAGGAAGAAGGAGACTCATATCCAAAAATCCCACTTTGGGAAGATCCAAGGCTCAAAATAAGATCCAGGGCTAAAGGGGAGAAGAAAGGGGTCCTCTTTGATCATCTCCGAAGATTTTTGGGAGTTCAACTCCATTTGTCAAAATCCTTTCGGAGTCTTTCGGAGTTTAACTCCATTCAAAATCTTTTGGAGTCTAACTCTACGAATAAAATCCTTTTAGGAGTTTAACTCTATTTAAAATCTTTTGGAGTTTAACTCCATAATAAAAATTCTTTGGAGTTGAACTCCACAATAAAAAAAATAAAAATCCTTTTGGGAGTTTAACTCCAGATCCCGGGGCTAAGCCGCTTTTTCTGCAGGCGCCCAGCACCCATGCGCCTTGCACGTGGCCCGTGGGCCCGGCGCCCAGCGCCCACGTGCCGGGCGCCTAGCACCCACGCTTCCTTAGGACGCTACTCACCCCTATTTTATTTTCCATACACTTCCCAATAAAAATACCTCTCTCATTAGAAAAAAAATTTCTAACAGGGCGCTGCCCCACACACCGCAAGGGGGCTGCTAGGCCCCTTGACCCCCAGCCCACCATCCGGGTAGCGGGACCCCCGTAAACTCTGCGAGGCCCCCGATACGTCCAAATACCCTTCGAAACACAACACACGCACACGACATAGTGAGTTCGCATGACCGATTTGACCCGTCAATCGGAGGTTCCCTCGTTTCAAAAGCGAGGAGTAATTAATGACAGCTTAGTCTGCAGCTGCCGGAGATTCGGATGCCCATAATCAATAAACCCCGGCCTGCCCCAGGCAGGGGGAATCTGTACATGCCTGACAAGCGCACGCATTCCCATCTCAATGGGGTGACGAAAAACACCCTACATGTATGTGCAACATGTGCATCGTCGGTAATGGTGCGTGTGTCCTAGCAAACGAAGTCACGTAAAGATAAGGATATGAAACGTAGTATATATATCGTAAATGAAAATAATGCGAGTGTATGCAAAAATAAGAAATCGTAACGCGAGCGAAACAGAATAAAGAAATCGTAAACGTGAACAGTATAAAAAATACGAAACTACGTATGAGCCATACAGTTGTAGTTTAAAATAGTACGAATCGTTATTTTATAAATTAGGGAGCTACGATGTTTTCGAAAAAGATACTATATGAAAAGGCGTAGCGTCCCCTTGAATTTATCATTTAAAAGTGCGTAATGATTCATTAGTTTTGAAAATAAGTAAGGCTCTAAATATATCATACTATCTACTTGAGTGATTTTAAACATTTATTTTTGAGTCGAAAATAATATCGGCGATCCATCATCATCATAATTCGTACGAAATAATCTATCGTACGATATCATCAATCAATGGTATGGATCTATCGTCACGTACATCATCTCATCTCATATCATCATATCTCATCTCATGTCATCATATATCATATCATATCGTCTCATATCATCATATCGTATTGTATCGACTCGTGTCATCATATCGAATCATATCCTCATACACACACACACACTTACATAAGTAGATATACCTCAAGGGCTAAGGAATAGTACTAGGGGTATATCATTCTACTAGTATACTATTATCGCATATAGTATTCTAGAAACCCTATTAGCTAGGTATTCGTATCTAATACACACACACACTACGGTTATAGGGGTGCTATACACCATCCACCCGACTTCCTCCATAGATATATATCTAATCACCTAATTTCGCCTCGCCCTAAACGATTCCGACGGACGCCTTGCCTTCTTTCGTCGCCCTAGGAGTCCACGCGATCGTACCTACAAATCAAAGCATATCATATCGCATAAAAATCCAATTAAAAAACCGATACGACAAGCGAAGGGCACATAGGTTAGAACCTATGGTCAACGCGTGCATAAACAACAAATACTTTCCGATGTCAACGTACGAACGTCGAACGACCAAGTCACATCATGAAAACAAAAAATCTAAGTTTCAAATATCGGAAAACATTGCCAAAACCAACTCAAAATGCTTTCAGATTTTGGCATAGGTAGTCCGGGACAAAACTAACAATACAGTGGCTCAGTTATCAAGTGTGTCAGCTACAGACCAAACCCCGACATCCAATTCAAAAATTGGACCGACGGAAAGTGCTACAGTAACTGCCGCCATCGGTCAACTTTTGGAATTTAGGTCTCGTTCTTCTGTGCGGTCTTCTAGTAGTCTAACTAGGTCATTGTAGTTGTTTTTTTTATCTTATAAATACATCAAATTGCTCTAGAATTCATTTGATCCTCAAAATCTTCACAAAACCGACATCGGAAAATTCTAAACTCATGTTTGAAACTTCTAAACTCATCTAAGTCAAGGATTCAATCACTAACAGGGTTGTGGTCACTATCTAAGTCTCAATTACATCTCCACTGCTCATATCATTCACCACAACTCACATTTGAAAACTTAAGTTTACAAAACTTGCATATAAGATTCTAAAACTAATTCTAATTAGTTTATGAGGTGAAAAAAGCTAAAGATTTGATAAGAAGTGAAAGTTTTATCTCAAATAGAAACTCAAGGAAATTCCTAGATGGCATAAGGTTCTCAAAACCCAAACTTGATCCCACCAAGATGCTTAGGATGAGATTATGAAAATTATTTGTTAAGGTTGTGTGATATTTTGATGAGATTTTGGGGGTGTTTTGTGGTGGTAGAGGGTGGTGGAGGCGATGAAGAAGGAGATGAAGAAAAGGAAGAAGATATGAAGAAATGAAGAAGCAAATGGTTGAGACAACCATACTCTCACTCTCTCCCTCTCTTTCTCTCTTGAGCCCATACCACTATGCCCCTCCCTATCCCCTCTCATGTCTTATACCTTTTTCTTTTTCTTTTCTTTTCTTTGAAAAACAAAAGTAAAACCAAAATAGAAATGAAAAGACAACATGTACACAATATATCATGCACGGTAAACATGATTTAACAAAATGGACTTGGTTTAATGCATAATTAGGAAAATAATAATCAAGTTTAACATTAAACTTGTATGTATATAATTATATACTACTTTATAAAAAGCCCAAATCAAATAAATGCTTTTATAAATAATAATTCATTATAAATCCCAATTATTTTCTAAAATATAGGTATATAATTTTACCAATCTACGAAAACTCAAATCTATATTCGTATAATATCCGTGAAATTTATTATTTTATTATTTAAATTACAAAAATATTATTTTCTATTTTCTGAAATGTTACAGAGGGCTAGGGTTTCATATGAGATATGCGATATATGAGATATATGATACAATATAGAAAGTTTTTCTAGAGAGAAAAATTAGAATGTCGACGTCTTCTTCTTCATCCTCTTCTATTTTGGGTTGGCTTGCAGGGTGATCAAGAGAGAGATTCTCGCTTTCTTCCAAACTGTGTTTTCCCTCCGGCCATTGCTTGGAGGCGATAAAGCTCAGATCTTCTACGTGACGTGGGCGAGAAACGATTCAACCAATTAGATCAGGTATATCGTAAACGTATAGGGTGGATATATGTATTTCTGCTGTGCTTCATTGCTTGTTATGTATCTACGTCACCTAAAGTGTACATTGGCATCAGAGTCATGTATCCCACGTTCGTAGAATTATAGACATGTGATGTTTAAAATATTTGCAACTCAAAAGTTGCGTTTTTTTTTTTATCTAAACCTAGATTAAATTTTTTATTTTTATCTTTTAATGACAGATCTATGATATTAGGGTTATCGTTTTGATGGATCTTCATAGATCTATCGATTTTGTATAATATTTTTACCATAGATTAGATCTATTTTTATGACGTTTTGATATAGTTTTTTAGTTCGTTGATGTGTAATAACCCGTGGAACAAATGTGAGATAAATTTTTGTAAAGATTGGATGTTTTGTCCGAAAAGAAACATTTAGTTTTCTCTCTCTCTCTTTTGTGAGCATTAATGGCGGCTATACCGTAATTTTTCCTAAAACCCTAACCCAATTTTTTTTTGGATAAAAGAAAACTTGTGGGATTTTTTGGATTTTGGTGATAACACCAAATATTTTTTTGGATTTTGGTTTGGAAAAAAATATTTTTATAGATTTTGGTTTGGAACCAAATGTGTTTTTGGGATTTTTGTTTGGAACCAAATAATTTTTGGATTTTTGGTTGAGAACCAAATATTTTTTTTGGATTTATGGTTCGATTTTTTGTTCGGAACCGAAATTATTTTTCTTAGGATTTTGGTTGGGAACCAATTTTTTTTTAATTATGGTGTTAGGCCAAATATTTTTTAACAATAAAATAATTTCAGGAAATTTTATTTTTTAAAAAAAAATTCAATTTTTAAAAAAAGAACATTTTTTCATAAAAAAAATATGGGGGGTTAGCCACCAGGCTCAAGCCGGGCTTGAGCCGAGGCGGGCCGGGCTCAGCGGCTCGAGCCGAGCCAAGAGCCAGGTTTTTAATTTTAAAAAAATTCGAGAATTTTCCCAGAAAATTCAGAAAAATCCCTGAAAATTCATAAAAATTTCAGAAAATCCAAAATATCTTTAAAAATTCCAGAAAAATACTAGAAAATTGAGAAAATTATTTTATGAGTTTTCTTATATTTGGAAATTTTCCCACTCAAGTTTTAGATTAATTAAGGGTTTTGTTGTTAATTCTGAGAGTTATATTTTTTTTCGAAAATTTTGTCTGTTCACCAAAAGTTACAAATTTTTATTCTCACAAAAATTTTGGAGATTTGATGGGTGGTTGTTTCAGTGGGAGCGTCTGTGGCGCGTATTAATTTCATGAATAAAACGAAAACTCTTATAAAATGGACAAGATTAGATATGATAGTTTAAATGAAAATGAAATTTGTTAGATTGATTATTGTATTTTGTGTTATGCATGGTATATTATATATACAAAGACGCATACTGCATTAATCTGAAAAATTTCAAGTGAGAGATTTTGAGAGGAGACATGAGTTTAGATTCAACTACCCAATCTACTCCGTTTCTAGGAAATCTATGATCCATTTTTCTATCATTTTAACAAAATTTTAAATTTTATACTTTTGAAGGATATGGTTAGGGCCATAGGCCTTCTTCTCTTTCTTCGAAGTGTAGGTTTATTATTATTGTTAAGATGGGTTGAAAACGAAGCGTTCTTTGGGAGAGAACGGTACTCCATTATATGTCATACTCTTAATGCATCCATAATAAAATCAAGATATCGTCAGTCTCACCAAGGGTGATATGATAGATGAAAATAACTTAATTAAATAGAAACAATAGATTAATGTTACATGAACAAGATGAAAGACTTGGACGTTGGTGATAATGTGGCAACGATATAGCAGGGCTACACGACGCAGCACTATCGAGGTGGCAACAATGTAGCGGGGCTACACGACGCAGCACCATCAAGATGATGCAGTGATCTCCGGAGTATTGGCGCATCTAGGATCGCTCTACGCATTGGACGTGATGAAGAGTGATGTCATTAGTGATCATATGTTTTATTGCCAAGCATTCGCAGTTTATATAGAGCGGTAGTTATAGGGTATCTACGTGCCAAGAGATAAGCTGTGCGATGATTATGGGGCAATCTATGTGACGTGGCAATATCACATTATTTCTTGGTTTGGCCTTATTTTCATATAAGAGTCGAATCACGTAATGTGGATACACTTAAGAGTTATATCTTCATTAATCCGGTATCTGAAGAGTGCTGCTCTAGTTATTCTGTTGAGCGACAGCAGTAGGTGGTTACATATTTTCTACTCGATATATGAAGCAGTTAGTTATTCAGAAAGCGAATGTGTTGACATTTGCTAGTACGTTTGAATAACTGAGACTTAAGGTTTAATCTCCAGGGACGATAGAACCAAGAGCGCTACTGATATGTTGACGAGATCAACAGTGTGCAAGGACGGGTGTCCTAGCGTAAGAAGAGTTCAATCGAGCAATGAAAACAAGAATAACGCGCTAACAACTTAAGTGATCCGACATGGAGAAATTGTTGGATATAGTGCCCTCAAGGCAATTATTATAATTGCAAGAACGCGATTATGATAATTGAAGGAGAACCTATATAGCTAGAACAGTTTTACTACTCGAGATGATAGTATGCTATCTGCTTTGTCGTTATCATTGTGTGTATATATTTTACTCGTTATTACGTGTCGGTAATACATAATGATAAAGCCCATAGGATCATTGCTTGACTACCAGAATTATGATGGTGATCGTATATATGGGAGCTAGGTAGTCCATAAGCACATCCATAAATGTCCCTAGTCACGGGAGTATCAAGACTGGGCAACAATACTCTGGAGTACGCTAGTGTATACGTTTCGAGACCCCGACGAGGGACGGTGGCAAGGTCTCACAAGCTATTGGTGTTGAGTCACCTAAGATAGTATACAGGTGCTCACTGGAGGTGAGTACACCGGGCGGACTTGCCAAGAACTTCTAGATGGTATTATACCTATCATCAGATGGAAGTTCTCTTGTGGCATGATTACAAGTTAGTCCTTTGACCTGAGATTTTCATTTGCCTCGTGTGAGTTCCCATTGTACCTAGATTACTATCTTACCATGGCTCAAAGGAGTCGTGCAAACAGGTTTTAGTTGGGTACAATCCCGAGCCACATGGAGGCAGTGAACAATCGTCAGGGATTCGTCTTTCCCGGTATTGTGAGTCGATGTCGCATTGTGTTGGGTCAGCTGTCACCATAAAATCCTTGGCCAAGATGGATAAGATTTACTGATGTGATATCAATAGTTTCTCAGTGAGTGATGATCTTCAGACTGGCACAACTTATCGGGTTAGTAGGGGTCTGACGTTATCCACCATCTGGACCCAGTATGCGATTATCTCAGACGAAGAGACCGGAATGTACGGAAATTGTCACAGACAAGCTCATTAGGGGTATGGATGAGTTTGCTTTTCGGAATTCTTTTCGCTCAATACCTGGGTAGCCGTTACGTACAGCTAGTACCGCTGACGTGTTTGTGGTTAAACCCACTGCCAGCGTATTGATGAGTCTTTAGAGTCCTACATAAAGGGTTTTCTCAGTTCAGGAGAAATGATGTAGTGGCCGTATATTGATACGAACAGGGTTCCGATTAGGTATGTGTGCTAGCTGTTAGTGATATATACCCTAGAGGCCATTATTGTATAGTACTGGATTGTATATTACATTTTGAAAGCTTGGGATATACACAGATATAATAACAGTCTTACTCAATATGATAGTATGCTATATGGTTTAATTATATCTTAATATGTGTATATGTTTCTTTTAGCATATCACTAATACATATTGATAGAGCCCTTAGGGTCTTTGCTTGACTACCAGCGTTGTGATGGCAGTCACACTAGTGGGGGCTGGGTAGTCTATAAGCACATCCGTAAGCTTGTCCCTAGTCGTAGGATTATATTGATAAGGTATCGATACTCCAGAGTAGACTAGTGTATACGCTTCTCATCCTAGTCAGGGGAGATGGCCTGTCTCGCAGCCATTGGTACATGGTACCAGAGATAGTATACAGGTGCTCATTAGGTTATGAGTTACACTGGACGGACTCGATGGAAACTGCTGGTTGGTATTATACCTATCGTCAATTAGCAGTTCCCGGAGGACATGAGTACAGATTGGTCCGTTGACTTGACATCACTATTCGTCTCAAGTGTGTTCCCACTGTACTTAAATTACTACCCTACTACGGCTCAAATGAGTCGTGCAAACAAGTAGTAGTTGTTGGGTGCAGTCTCTGTAACAACCGAGTCCAGATATACAAATTCCAGTTACCGTATGTATGGTGTGTGGTTATTATTTCATTTAGCATGCTTTGACGGTTACTAGTTATAGTTTACCCCGACATTACATTGGTTTGCATATAACAATTAAGTTACTTAAAATAGTTTAAAAATACTTTTCATGGCCTGCTTGGTATCCCTAACCTTGTGGTAGCGTCCTTGCATCGTGTTCTCGTCCCGTTCAGTGAGACGGACGTGTTTGGACGACTACGCGCACGTACGTGCATCCGTTCTTGGGGGTACGCTTTTTCAGTACAAAATCCTTCATTTCAAATTTTGGAACTTGCTAATATTTTTCATATTTCAAATTCAAATTTTTGGACCCGACCCGGGCGCGATTCTGAAATATTTTGTATTTCCGACAAATCCTATTTTTCTAAATCTTTTAAATCAGCTTATAATATTTTTTCTACAGCTTAAGGTAATCTTCCCATAACAAAAACTATTTTCCTCAGGCCAACGAAATCTTTTAATATTTTTCCTAAGCTAATTTTCTTTTCCCCAGCCTATCAGATGTTTTCTAGCCAAGGATATTATATTTTTTGAAACCCAATGAATCTTTTATAAATTTTATCACAATTTACCCCAACTAATCAATCTTTTTCTTCATTGCCCGGCCCCACCACTAAACTTCTCGCTTTATTTGTTTCAGCCAATCAAATTCCTCCTTCTATTCCCCTGGGCCCCACGAGCGCAGTTCTCCCTCTCCCTTTCTTTCTCTTCCTCCTTCTCTCTCCTCCGCAGTTCTCTCTCTCTCTCCCCCTTCTCTTTCTCTCTCCTCTCGCGCCCACTCTCTCACCTCTCGCGATTACTGTGCGCTTCTCGACTCTAGTCACCGCCCAAAGGATCTGGTCACCTCCCTTATATCTCCTCCTTATATTTTCTTCTTCTTCTTCCGTTCGTGCAAAGAAACCCATTGCACCTAAACCCTAACCCTAGCCGCCTCCTCTACCTACCTGAACCCGACCTCCTCACCACCTCCATCTCATCTCCTCCTCTTCCTCCTCCTCGTCTTCATATTCTTTTCTTCTTTCTCCCCCGAGGCTGCTGCACCCTGCACGTAACCCATAGATCACCCAGCAACCCCATGTCTCCGGTCGTCGCCGACGACCCTAGCCTCACACCGACTATCGTCACCACCTCCTTTCCTTCCTCTCCTCCTCATCATCCCCTCACCAATGCCCTGACACCTAGCCGTGCACCCAAAACCAGCAACCAAACCCTAAACCTAACCCTTACACCAAATCCCTTCGCCGGCGCCCTCACCGCCGTTGATCTCACCACCAACACATCCTCTGCAGCCCAGTAAGCAATCCTACACTCATTCCTCCTCCATTCTCTTTTCTTGCTTTCTTTTCTTTTCTTTCTTTAAGTTGTCGCTTGATCAGTCGAAAATAATGTATATTTAACATGGCAATTTCCCTATCATTTGCACTCATTTAGAAGTGTTTGGCATTCATATTTCACATATTAGCAAATCAGTCCTGAAATATCAGATTGCATGTGTTAGACTCTAAAACCGGCACTATAAAGGAAATTGACCGCATTTCATGGCATCGCATCATCTCTGTATTTGCGCAACACTTGTGTCGAGATTTGTGCAGGAAATTGCAGGAGCAAAGTCAAAAGAAGCTGATCAAAAATACACCAACTCCATATTTTCAGATCTGGTAGCAATTCAAAAGGCAATATAAAAATCAACATATCAAAGAAAGGCCCACAAGTCAGCCCAAATCATCACCAGAAGTTTGAAGCCCTAAAGCCTCTAAAGCGCCGCGGAACCGCGGCGGGAGCCGGCTTGCGCCGCGGTTCCGCGGCGGTTTGGTCAGATTATCATTCCAATTTTGGTGCATAATTCTTCTCTCAGTGGCTACACCTCATTTTGACACGTCAAATTCCAGAATTCTCCAGAGTCTTTTGCCAAATCAGCAAAAGATGATTAATTAAGCTAATCCTAATTAAGCTCCTAACTAACCTCTTCTAGAAGCTCCCTCCTAACTAATCACATCTAGAAGCTTCTCCTCAACAACCTTTTGGAGGGAAATTCAAATTTCATCTAACAAACTTTTGGAGGGAAACTTAAAATTCAAATCCTAGATTTAGGGTTTTGATGGCTATAAATAGGAACCTAGATCTAAGGGTTTAGGATTCATTCTATTCCTAAATCTTTAATTCTTACACCATTTTCTTCCACAAGTCTAGTGACAAGACTTGTGCGAAACCCTAACCCTAATTCCACTCCAAATTCAAGATCCCGAGTACCAATCAAGCAAGAAGCCTTCAACCTTTTAGGAGCCGAGCCGATCTTCAATTGGGCAAGTGATCCAAGCCGATCCGCGACTCACGGAGACGAGCGAAGCCAAATCGACGATCGAGTTCTTCCTTTTATAGTTCTTGAGCGATTGTAACGAAATTGTTGATATAAATAAAAGGTGAAATTCTTTAATCTTGCTTTCTTTAAATTCTTGCATCATGATTAGATCTCAATTTGTGATTGTAGTTCTTGTTGTGATGTTTGAGTAAAACTCCGCTCGTTAAGGAGTCGAGACGATCAATAGAATGATGATATAACAAATCTTAATACGATTCTTGAGTCTTACGAGTTTTGTAAACCCTAGCAAGTTCAAGAATCGATGACTTAGTTTCGTAGCGATGCTTTCTTGATTATGATCGCTCGAAATTAGGGATCTACGATCGTTTCTTGAATTTACTAGAGGCTAGAATGTGAATGATATCGACGAAAGAACAAGGGATAAGATGAAACCCTAGTTTCATAAGAAATCCCTAATTCTCGATCGATTATCATCGATCTAGTATCAATTCATCGAAGGATAAGAATACGTAATTGTAAGATTACATCACATCTATAGATCCGATCGATTCCTACGAGCTTCATTTCGATTCTTGATATTTGGGTTGGAAAAATCAACAAACTATCAATTCTTGATTCTATCTTTTTAATGCTTTCTTAGATCTAGATTTTCTCTTTCTTGAATTGCAATTACAAATCTTGAATTGTTTGTTTTCTTTTCATTAAAGTTTCAACTCATCTAATTCAAAAGACGAACTATTACACCGTCCCTGTGGACGATCCGCACTTACTAACGCGCTACAATCGACACAGTTATTGATTGCGGTCAAATATTTTTGGTTGTGATTTCTTTACAATTTTCCAACTACACATCCTAAAAATCATCAAATCAAATGGCGCCGTTGCCGGGGATCATTTGATTTACTTACACAATCGAGAAATTCAATCAATCAAATGGCGCCGTTGCCGGGGATCATTTGATTTGATTTGATACTTTTACATCCAATCAAGAAAATATTACAATCATCGCTTCTTGTTCACTGTTTCTTTAGATCGCCGGATTCCGGTCGGGCCGTCGACGATCTCGACGACCCAGCGAGGACGCCTGACCCGTGTGATTCCACTGTTCGTCGTTTGGACTCATTCCGTGTACCATGCGCGCGTCGCGACTTTTCCCGCCGACGCGAGACGTTCCGTTTTCCGTATCGCGATCCGTCGAGGCAAGTTAATCTTTCTACATGCTATTTAAATCATTATATAACTATTCTAATATATATCAAACCTGAAGTTTAAATATAGCACCCCATGCATCATTTTATAACATTTCGACGTTCCGTTTGCATCTGTTCATATTATTTCAGATCTAGAACTTGAAACCTAACTATTGCATTTAGTTTACTAAACCTACGTAATCACAATTATATGTTAGATCACATAATCACAATTGTTTTATAGCCATATTACCCTTTTGTAGTTTTATCCTATCGGACGACCGATTACATACATTTAGCCTTATTCACATTCAATTGCATCTCTAGATGGTTTTAATACATATTAATATGATTTTATTATCCACATGTGTAATACTGCATTCCTGAAAGGTTAAAACTATTCCTCAAACCAAACTGATAACCGTACAATTAAGTAGTTTTAATCTGCACCTATTGCTATCATGTTACTGTGCCTGTTTATTGTTCTGATAGTACCATGCTTGTTTATTCATAACCATGATCATGCTAGTCGATTATGAGCATCCACATGTTATCTTGTACACCCTGACGTGACTTGTTACACATATTACTTGACCTGACATGGTACCGTACACTTTTGACATGACATGATATCTAAATGCACCACTCGACTTGACCTGATGTACCACGGCTTTACCTGTTACCTGACCTTGTGTCTAATGCCAACAAACCTGACATGTGGTCCTCACGGACCGTTCCTGTTGTCTATCCAGACAAACCTGTTCCTACCTGATCCTGTGTTGGTATTAGTTCTTGATTACTGAATACCTGACTTGACATACATAACTTGGGGGTATGGGGAAATCAATGATGAAATCCTGACTTGTAACTCGACAGTTGCTTGCTTATACTGATCAGTTTTTTTGAGGCTAGGCCCGCCTTGTGACGAGCTGCTGACATCGTTGGTCTTTACCCTTTTCCTTTTTGTGCCTTACGGCACGTCTCGGTTTCAGCCCGAGAGTCTTAGACCGTGGTCCCGGGCATGCACGGGATACTATTGAGTTACGTCGATAATTCATCAAATTGATTTCGAAGACTTGAGAGTGGATAACCCAATAGACCAGTTTAGTTTACTCACTGCACACTACTCTTTCACTGCCCTGATGTATATTGCTGTTACACCTGCTTTACCATTCATGATTATATTTGCATTGCTTGTTACCATGTTTATATTTTATTACTTGATGACATGACGCGCTGACGTATGGGTTTTGCATGGCCCAGATTCCGTACCTTTGCTGCAGTCCGAGCAGGAGTACTTCAGCCAGCAGGCTGAGCAGTGAGGATTCAGTAGTAGTTAGTTCTTTTACTTTTCTGCATTTTTTCTTGATGTGAGCCCGCATTATGGGACATACATTCCAGTTATTTGTATTGGATCTTTTGCTTCCGCATTTTTTTATTATTCTTGACTCATTTTATCTTGGCATATGGACATGTATTAGATAGTTATATTTTGTTCTTGATATCTCTACAGCCGTAATGTGACTGTGGATGGATACTTCTTACCCACGGGTAGCATGGTTGGCTATGTCACGTGCCCATCTTAGCATACTCTGGGAAGCGGGGCGTGACAGTCTCGAAGCACTTGGAGGCAGTAGTGGATAGAAAGGACCCGTCTCTCCCGGTATTGGGAGTTGATATCGGCGCTGTGTTCGGATAGCCAATACACAAAATTCCTGATCAGGGATTGTGAGATTTACTGGTAGGTACATCAGTAGTTTCTCAGGGTGTATTGAGCTCTACACCGACATGACTTATTGCGTTATTAGGGGTCTGACGTTTACCACCCCTTAGACCCGATATGCGATACTCTTAGACGAACAAACCAGACTGTACGGAGATTGTAACGGATAGACTCAGTCGGGGTTCGGATGAGTTCGCTCGTTGGCCTTCTTTTCGACAGGTATCTGGGTAGCCGTTACGTATAGCTAGTGCCGCTGACGGAATTGTGGTGAAACCCACTGCCGGCGTACTTTCGAGTCTTTAGAGTCCTACACAGAGGGTTTCTCTGGTTCAGACGAAACGATGTAGAGACCGTATGGTTTTATGTGCAGGGTTCCGATCATATACGTACACTGGCTACACAGATGTTGTTCGGACGGATAATACTAATGGGCTTTGGATTAAGCTGGATTTTAGTATTATATTATTGGATTATTATTATCTCATCATATTCGTATTTTTGCAGTACGAATACATGTATGTATATATAGTGAGAGCATTCTTGTAATTTTACAAGAGATGCTTTTAGAAGGGGACACCTCATTATTGAATTTATCTATTTTTGGAAAATAGATTAATAAGGTAGAAAATGGAGATATTTGTGGCATGGGTGAAGCATGGATAATTCTTTATTTTATTGGTTTGGACTTACTATTGAAGTATGGCTACAATTTTCTATTGAAAATAATGCATGCTTCATGTGAGAAAAGAATGAGCCATTCTTTACTAGCCTTCATGACTTAGCTCATTTGCATTTTTTCTTTCTCTCTCCATTGTTCTTCTCCTTCTTTCTCAAGACCCTAACCCTCACATGTGTTGTGAATCCTAGGGTCATTTGAGATAGAATACTCCAATTAACACTTTACATCTCCTAAGCTATCTAGATTAGCGAACTAGGTATTTTAGTTACCTCGGTTTAGAGGTTGGAGCTTGAACCATAGACTCTCGGGTGGATCGTCTTCGACACGAGGAGGCCGACGACCGAGCTAGATCTGCACTTCCTAAGAGCTCAAGGAAAGGAGAAGAAGACCCGAAGGACTTGAATTAAGGAGGTATAAAACTCTTTCATAGTAGTTTAGAACCTCCAAGTGTTTAGCTAGTTAAGGTTTCCGAAAAGATCCTATATATAGGTCGATGTTGCAAGTCATAAAATCATTTTTTGTAAATTCCGCCTCCCCACAAGTGTGTGGAGGTGTGCGACATCGACTTACAGTGGTATCAAAGCCTACTTAAACCTTAACTAGCTAGTTAGCAAGTAGTTAGAACTTCGATCGACGGAAATTACCCGAAATTGCATTTCCATGTATTGCTTGATGTACGAATTTTAAACTTGTTCAAAAAATTATTTCAGCGACCTTAAAATTACACGCAGCTTTTATAAGACCAAGGAAAAAAATTTGAGCACATAAGCTCCTAACTCGACCGCTAATCCGCGGCCAAATCGGTCATTTGCCTGCGAATCCGAGGTCTAGTTGTTGCTATAGTGCTCCAACTTTTTTCAGTGGTTCAGATTCATGGAATTGTGATTTTTGGTACATTTGGTTTTTGCCCAGATTTGTTTGTGTACTGGTTTGTACATGGGGTAAATACGGATAGTTATATTCGATTGAAATTCTAAATTTTTGCTTAACAGTGTATTTTGTGTTTGTATATGTGTTGCTAAATATCTACTAATTGCTATATGTCGATTAGTGGGGTTGCACATATCTAGTATCTTATTGATAGTTGGTGGATATGAAGTATTAGATCGTCGTGAATGAATAGCCTGGGGGATGTGAGTAGAGTGTTCTTTTCTTTTATTCATGTATATTTGTAAATTGATGTTATATTCTTTTGTGGGGCACATCCGGGTTGAGGTTGTAGCCACCGTTGTATTATTTTATTTACTTTTTCTTGCACCTAGGATAGACCCAAGAAGGGGTGCACAAACTACCGGGTTCTTGAAGTACCGAGTGGCCTACTCATTTCATTGAGGGAGGCTGCTTCACTTCGGGAATTTGGCGGGTAGTTTGCCGCACCCGTAGGGGTCTAGGGTGGGGTTTGGCTATTCATCACGACCGTGGAATCCGTTTTTCGTTCTAGGCTAAACACGGAAATCCTATTATATCCAATATATTCATCCGTGTTGCTGTGATATGTGATCTGAAATGACTATTATTGCATGAGACGAATGGCTATATATATTATATATAACAAACGTTGCTTATGTTTTGCACCCGCGCTAGTCCAGCCCCCGCTCTGCCGTTAATTAAGTAACCTAACGGTGCATGACGGAGCCCCGTGGTGAATGCGGATGGCATAAGTATACGTTCTATTTTCGTTTCTTTCTGCAATGATAGGGTTAAATAATGGGACAACATTAATATTGTTTAATGCAAAGAAAACAAACCAAAGTTAAATCGTTGGAACAATTTCAAAACCACTCGGTTTTCTTTAAAAATAACTTTTAAATGCATAGTCTAAACCACTCCTTTTAAAAGCTATCATATTTCCTCGACAATATCAAGTTCATTACGTTCACGGTTTTCGCCAAAACTAGCTGTATCCCTCCGTCATTTCAGATGGGTATTCAGTAGTATTCAAACTATATATTTTGACCTTCGCCAAGGCATAGTGATTGGTAGTTGCTGAGTATTCATCTGTAGCATAGATAGATGCGTTAATCTGAGACAGGCGTACAATTATTTTGGCCTTCGTCAAGGGTTTGTACAAATGGGTTCAGATTAACCTGGACAATGACGGGTAGAACTTGACTTGTGTTTTATGATATATTAGCCTTCGTCAAGGCCATAAGCGCCTGGGGAAAAATCCACATCGGGAGTTTCAAAAGAAAAGGAAACTTGCTAGTTTTGCATACCATCTAGAGTGTGATAATTTTAGCAGGATTCCTTCAAAGTTGTCATACAATGATAGTTGGATCCCGATCCCACCGTGAGTTTTATTACTCCTCGGAAGAGTTTTTCACTTTACAATCAATGCTATAAACCAAGTAGGTGTCTAGAACGGTGTTAGTGGGGCCATGTCTCCAAGGAAAAGAGGTTATGTAATTAAGGAACTTCGCGAAAGCGTTGGAAATCTCCCTCGAAATACCGACACTAGCCTGACCGAAAAGTTAAGCAAGAATTGTAGGGTGCAATTAATCCCGACTAATTCTTCTTTATGGTTTGAAGAGGGATTTGAGGAAACAGTGGGATCCATCCTGTTTAGATAAACTAATAACCAATCTAAATTTGCAAGAGCATCATGCTGAGTGTTTCTTCTCTCTCTCCTAATTGTAGCGATCAAAATGACCGGACTTAAGTTATTGCTAGATAAAAATATATTGACGGGTCCAAACTATAAATATTGGCTAAGAAATGTCCAGATGGCCATAATCTATGACAAGCTGGGCTATCTCCTTAATACCAAAGCCGCCGTCGTCCCAGGTCCAAATTCTACCGTCGCGGATATTGAGATCCGTAAGACATGGGAAATAGACTGTGCGAAAGCCAAGTTTCTCGTGCTGGCTTCAATGGATAATGAACACCAGAGGCGGCACGAGAAGATGGACTTAGCTTCCATTTTCCTCCATACCAAAGATTTATATGGAGTGCAATCTCGTATCGCAAGATATGAGACCTCGAAGAGATTGTTTCAGGCGAGATTGGTTATTGGGTAATCTGTAGGGGACCACGTCCTTCAGATGATTAGCTATATTAAAGAGCTCGCGGACCTTGGGATCGCGTTGGAGAACGGGTTGTATACGGACTTGATTCTATAGTCCCTCCCTTCTACCAATGCCCAGTTTATCTTGAATTTCAATATTTAAGATAAGGAAGTTACACTTAGAACTCCGCAACATGTTGAGAAGTGCAGAGGGCACCCTAAAGAAAACCAGGGAGACACCCTCTCTGCTTATTGAGGAATCTTCCTCCTCTAGATCCAAGGCGAAAGCCAAGGGGAAGAGGAAGAAGGCCCCCACCAAGTCGAAAGGAGGTGCCGATAAGGTATAGGAGAAGGGCAAGCAAAAGTTGGGGGGCCGACGGTAGGGAAAGAGGAATGCTTCTATTATTACAGGAAAGGCCATTGGAAGAAGGACTACAGGGCTTGGAAAGCCCATAACCAGGATTCGAAGCAAGTTGCGGTTTCGGTTTCAGGTGTGTTTATGATTGAAAACTGTCTGTCAATCAACTCTACTTCTTGGGTATTGGATACCGGATTAGGATCTCATATCTGTAATTCATTGCAGGCTCTGAGAAACCGTAGAGTTATAAAAGCAGGTGATATGACCCTCAAGGTTGCTAACGGAGCGAGCGTAGATGCTGTGTCCGTAGGGGAATATCACCTAGGATTGACAAGTGGACACATTTTGGTTTTGCGTAACTGTTTTTGTATACCTAGTTTGACATGTAATATCATCTCTGTATTTTTACTATCTAAAGAAGGTTATGATTTTACATTTGTAAGCGATGTTGTAAATATCCATCTTAATCATGGTTTGATTGGGTCAGGTACACTAGACAACGGTATATACGTATTAAATCAACACCAAGTTTTCAATGTCCAGAACACACTTAAAAGAAAGTCTCCAGAATTAAATCAAGCTTTTTTGTAGTATTGTAGACTAGGTCACATCAATGAAACACGGTTGACAAAGTTATATAAAGGGGGATATTTGGATCCGTTTGAATATCTGTCTTATGCAACTCATCAATCATATCTCAAAGGAAAGATGACAAAGACTCCGTTCATTGGACACGGAGTAAGAGCCACCAAGCTCTTGGGACTCATATACAGCGACGTGTGTGGTCCAATGTCTATAGATGCAAGAAGTGGTTATTCCTGCTTCATTACTTTTACAGATGATTTCTCAAGGTATGGACATGTATTCTTGATGAAACATAAATCCCAAGCTTTCGAGAAATTCCAAGAATACAAGAATGAAGTGGAAAAACAAACATGCAAAAGTATCAAGACACTTCGATCTGATCGAGATGGTGAATACTTAAGTGCTGAGTTCCTGGATTATTTAAAAGAGAATGGAATTCTCTCTCAGCTTACTCCTTCCTTCATACACACCTCAACACAACGGTGTATCGAAAAGACGGAATCGCACCTTATTGGATATGGTACATTCCATGATGAGTAACGCTGAGTTACCGCGATCCTTCTGGGGTAATTCACTAGAATCTGTTGCATATCTTTCGAACAAAGTTCCTACTAAGTCTGTGCCTACCACACCATATGAAATGTGGAGTGGGAAGAAACCCTATCTTAAGTATTTTAGGATATGGGGATATCCAGCTTTTGTCAAAAGTATCATGCGGACAAGCTCGAGACACGATCAGTACTGTGTAAGTTTGTGGGATACCCAAGGAACTCCAGGGGATAGCTTTTCTATTACGTAGAGAAACAAAAGGTTTTTATTTCTCGGCATGCCCACTTTCTAGAGACTCAATTCTTGAAAAAGAAATAAGTGGGAGCGCAATAGAGCTGGAAGAAATTCCATAACCACAAACTATTACTGAAAGCATGGTGGAACCAGAAGTATCAAAAGAACCGGACGTCCCTGCGCCACTCCGCAGATCTAGTAGGCAGTCTCATTCGCCTGAGAGATACTACGGTTTTCTCATAGACGGGGATAGAGAGGATTGCATCATTAATGATGATGAGCCAACTAGTTTCCAGCAGGCCATTACGAGCAGAGACTCGGTAAAATGGCTGGATGCAATGCGGACCGAAATGGAATCCATGTACACCAACAAAGTTTGGACTTAGGACATTGCACCTCAAGGGGTAAAACTCGTAGGATGCAAATGGATCTTCATAAAGAAGATTGGTGCAGATGGACAGGTTGAAACCTATAAGGCTAGACTTGTAGCAAAAGGTTTTCGTCAAAGGCCTGGCTTGTACTATGATGAAACCTTTTCTCCAGTGGCTATGCTTAAATCCATTCGGATCCTATTTTCCATTACTGCCTTCCATGATTATGAAATTTGGCAGATGGACGTAAGACCGCTTTTCTGAATGGAAATTTGGAAGAGTGTGTTTATATGGATCAGCCAGAGGGTTTCATAGAGAGTGGGAGCAGTGGAAGAATGTGCAAGTTGCTTATATCCATTTATGGATTAAAGCAAGCATCGCGGAGTTGGAACATCTGCTTTGATGAGATGGTCAAAGAATTTGACTTTATCAAAAATCCAGATGAACCATGCATTTATAGTAAGATTGTAGTAAGAATTGTAGTATTCCTCGTATTGTACGTGGATGACATTCTTCTGATAGGAAATGACATTCCTATACTACAATCAGTCAAAGGGTTCTTATCACAGAAGTTCTCCATGAAAGACCTGGGTGATGCCTCCTACATTCTGGGGATCCAGATCTATCGTGATAGATCTAAGTGGATGTTGGGACTTTCACAGTCCAAGTACATTGATACCATACCGAAAAGATTTAGTATGGAAGATTCCAAGCGCGGCAATTTACCGGCTTGTCACGGGATCACCCTCTCTAAAGAGATGTCTCCCAAGACTGATTTGGAAAGGGATCGCATGAGTATTATACCCTATGCTTCTACTGTAGGATCTATAATATATGCGATGCTGTGTACCAGACCGGATGTTGCTTATGCACTAAGCGTGGTAAGCAGGTATCAGTCAAACCCTGAGGAGAAGCACCGGATAGCAGTTAAGAGCATTCTTAAGTACCTGAGAAGGACTAAGGAGATGTTTTGGTGGGCAGTAAAGACCTCCAGATCGAGGCCTTCGCTGATTCCAGCTTCCAGAGTGACAAGGATGACTCCAAATCCATGTCAGGTTAGTCTTTACCCTCAATGGAGGGGCGGTCTGTTGGAAGAGCTCCTAGCAGGATATCGTTGCTGACTCAGCGATGGAGGCAGAGTATATCGCTGCATGTGACGCCGCAAAAGAATCAGTCTGGATGAAGAAGTTCGTTATAGCACTTCAGGTGGTTCCGTCCATTGTTGATCCAATACCTTTGTATTATAACAACAACGGGGCTGTAACTTTAGCGAAGGAACCAAGGTCCCATCAGAAATCCAGACATATCTTGAAGCTGTATCACCTGATCAGGGAGATTGTGGATCGCTGGGAGATCGAGGTGCAGAGAGTAGACATGGAGAACAACACTGCAGATCCACTCACAAAGGCCATCCCTCAGACGCAGTTCGAGAGGCTATTCGAGATGATAGGTCTGCGATATGCCTATACATGGCCTTAGTGCAAGTGGGAGATTGTTAGTGATATATGCCCTAGAGGCCATTATTGTATAGTACTGGATTGCATATTACATTTTGGAAGCTTGGGATATACACAGATATAATAACAGTCTTGCTCAATATGGTAATATGCTATCTAGTTTGATTCCATCTTAATATGCGTATATGTTTCTTTTAGTATATCGCTAATACATATTGATAGAGCCCTTAGGATCTTTGCTTTACTACGAGCGTTGAGATGACAGTCACACTAGTGTGGGTTGGGTAGTCTATAAGCACATCCTTAAATTTGTCCCTTAGTCGTAGGATTATTGAGACGGGATATCGATACTCCAGAGTAGACTAGTGTATACGCTTCTCATCCCAGTCAGGGGAGATGGCATGTCCGTAGCTATTGGTATGCGGTACCAAAGATAGTATACAGGTGCTCATTAGGTTATGAGTTACACTGGACGGACTCGATGGGAACTGCCTCGTTGGTATAATACCTATCGTCAGTTAGCAGTTCCCAGGTGACATGAGTACAGGTTAGTCCGTTGACTTGACATCAATATTCGTCTTGAGTGTCTTCCCCACTATACTTAGATTACTACCCTACCATGGCTCAAATGAGTCATGCAAACAGGTAGTAGTTGAAAGTGTGTCTTATC